>CM063448.1:2820000-5582500 GCA_032191425.1 Lymantria dispar
AAAAATTCAAATAAATTTATAAGATTGAGTAAACCAAACTACTGACCCAACATTTGTTTAATAAAATACATCCGTATGGAAACGAGTTAAGAATATGTAGTCCCTAATTTTCTCAAGAGAGTCGTATAAGTTGGTGGAGGAATCATCTTGATAATGGCAGCATTTTCCTGGCCAAGTTATAACACCAACTGCGATCATGAACCCTCTTGCCAGGCGTGCCTTATTATTATTCGTATGTCTGAGTTCAAAGGTAGACTGAATGATGGAAGAGAATGCTCATTCCATACCAGCTGCGAAACGATTATGCCTTATAATTTGCCATATTATTGATCAATGGTGGGACAGTAGTGAGTCTCCTTTCATTCCGTTTTAGAATACCTATACAATGCAAACTAACAATTGAAAATATTGCAAAGTTTTTAAATATTGCTTTTCAAAACCTGCCGCGTTCTTACGGTATATTTATTTATTTTTATTTATTTATACTTTATTGTACACCATATTATATATAAAAGTAGAAAGTTATAATAACAATAGTCAGTACAATGGGCGGCCTTATCGCTAACAGCGATTTCTTACAGGCAACCTTTGTATGGAGAAATTATTGTACAGAGAGAGAGTGGTAGATTATGGTGTAGTAGTTAATATAAATACTAATACACATATACACATACAAATATACATAAACGTATACATACAATGAAAATACATATAATTAAAAATATATCAATATAAAATAACAATTAAATAGACTACAATATAACATAGACAGGAAATAGGTAAATTACAGTATTTATATAAGAAGTCAGAGTAGCAAAGTTGACGTAGCAAGTTGTAGGAAAAACGTTAAAGTCTGAGATAATGCGTTTTTAACAATAGCTTAAATGCAGATAAAGTTTTGGCTTGACGTATTTCAAGCGGCAGTTCATTCCACAAACGTACGGCTGAAACAGTGAAGGAGTTTGCGAAAAAGGTTGTGGAATGTACTGGGATTATAAAATATACGGTATACGTAAAACATTGCAAATAATATTTCATAAAAGATTTTATGACTACTTATAACATCTCACATAATACTCAATGAAACTGAATAAAAATAACGCTTACGTATTTCATAATTTATAATTGTACATACATATATCCTTCATTAGCCCGTCTTATTACTGGGCCCCGAGCCTCTTCCATAATGGAGCGCAACAACCGTTAATAAAGCCAGGGTCTGAGAGATCGGTATCGAATTTTATGTCTATTTTTCCTTCTCCTGTATCAATGATATTATCTCATCTCAGGTCATATAAGTCCCTCCCTATTGAGTTCGGGTCTCCTCACAATAAGAGGCAAATTTACCTTTTTTTTACTGCTAACAGTAAGCAAACGAGCAATGATGCAAGATGGTAAGTGACGCTGCTGTTTATGGATCTTTGCTAGGCCTCTGCTTACCTTGAAGAAAGTGAAGGGAGAGTGAATGCGTGCACAAAAAATTCGGTGACACTAAAGGCATCACCAAAACCTAATATAAGCAAATACTCTCAGAAAGTTAGGCTTTCGGCTCTCTCGCTAACGAAGCGCAATAACAAATTGCTGTGGTAAGAATGTGGTACTACCCAGGATGGACCGGCCCGCGGGTGTAGACAGAACTCTCAAAAGTGTGGTCCTACCACTATATACTGGATAGACTTGCTGGGATGAAGTTTTATATCGAGTTTCCCTTCTCTTGCATCGATATTATATGCATATATCCCTTTGTCATCTTTTACGACACCCACCAGAAAAAGACAGGGTAGTTGATTTGTAAGCTTACTCTGTAATAGAGCTTCCAACCTCGCAATACCGAGATCTCGGTATAGCGGGATCCCGCACTATTTTCCAATCCCGCATGATGCGGGATTACGAGTGCGGGATCCGCGGGATTTGCGGGACTGAAAAAAGCGTGCATGCAACCTCAAACTTAATAACTCTCGAACAGTAACATATCCTATATTTTACAGTTTTTAAATATGTTTAATTTTTTTGGTTGATTTTTTAATTTTCTTTGTGAATTTTTTGAAGAAGATTTGTTTTGATTTGATTTGTTTTTTATTCAGTATTTGTTACTGTTTTTGTGGAGGAAAAAAAACGGTATAATTTGATTGATCTCATAGTAGTAGTAGTAGTACTTAAATAAATATGGAGTTAGTTGATAATTCATAGGGTTTTTGTGATAAATAAACGGAGTAATTTCAATGATCTCATACTAATACTTTCATACTATAATTTAATAAATGTGTAGTTAATTGATTAATTTATTCTTTTTTTGTTACAAATAAAGGATGTAATTTGATTGATCTCATATTAATATTACATAAATCAATGTGGAGTTGATTAATTCATTGTTTTATTTGCCTTAAATAAATGTAAATATTTTCGATATGCGGGATCCCGCAAATACCGAGATCCCGCGGGATTGAGAATTCGTAGACCCGCAAATACCGAGATTGAATTCAGGCTATGGGATTGGAAGCCCTACTCTGTAACTACACGTAAATTGAGGATGTATGCATATCATAGATATTCTTATGACATCTAAGGTTATAAAAATTAGATGGTTGTTTTATTTTTACTCCGACACCACACAAAAAATTGGCTAAGTGCGAGTCGGACTCGCACGCGAAGAGTTCCGTACCATTGACTAGGTAAACAAGTGCCTACCTATGGCCATTATCGATATCGAGCAAAAAAATGGCAAAAAAAACGCGTTTGTTGTATGGCAGCCCCCCTTAAATATTTATTTTATTTTGTTTTTAGTATATTTTGTTATAGCGGCAACAGAAATACATAATTTGTAAAAATTTCAACTGTCTAGCTATCGCGATTCTTGAGATATAGCCTAGTGACAGATAGACGGACAGACAGCGAAGTCTTAATAATAGGGGACCCTATTACTAAGACTTCGCGTGTGTGTTCGACTCTTCGGGTACGGAACCCTAAAAATTAGAGTCACGTGACAATATCCTACAGAAGTGTTTAGTCCTAGACAACTTGCCTATAAAAGTTTTCACTTCAAAGATTATACGGAGACTATCAAATGAAAATATACCATACAGATACTCCTATATATTATAAATCCTGTTCTTCATATAATAAAGGCTCAAATCCCCACCATCGTTGTACACATGACCCCATAACTCACTACCTTAATCCATCACACAATTCATTCACAATCATTCCTGATGCGTTACTCATAAAAACCCGTAAACGGCTGCACGTTCGTAAATCAACGGTTGTAAATTTCAATTTTATTCGACAATTAAACCGGCCAGCTTTCTCGCCAGCAGTAAATACGCGTAAATACACGTAAATAGTCGTAAATACGCATTATCGTTAAAACGTCACTGTTGTTGTAAATCTAACTGAATAGCAATGCCGCTGTCTTGGAGCGTCATAGATTATGTAAACAAATGGTTTGCTATTTGTACCTATTAGCTTAATGAATTACTAAGAATAGAATATTGAAAGTAATATGGGCGAAACATAGCGCAAATTTAAAATCTATATATACTATGACAGAACTGACCTCATAGATGGTACAGTGGTCTAAATACTGACCTCCCTTGCCGAATGTCGTGGATTCGATCCTCATGCAGAACAATTTTTTTATGATGCAGATTGTTCTTGTCTGAGGGCCATTTGTGTCCCTTATGAATACGGGATGTTAAAAATGTAGAACTAATTATCACATGAAAATTTTAATAACAATGTATTTTATTATGAATGAACTCTTAAAAAACCATATTTTGAAAACAGTAAGTGATAAATTGGTTATCCATTTTTATTTGAATATACAGTCACAAATAATGGGTACATAATCGTGATAAGAATAATATGCCTTGCGGTGGGGGAGTAAGAATATAATTAATCACCCTCTTTCTTGCCCGTCGGTGTCGTAAAAGATGATTAAGGGATTATAAGACATAGATAACATAACAAGAAAAGAAAACTCGAAACAAAACTCTACATCAGCTCGTCTGACTAGCGTGGTATAGTAAGTCAATTTCCCCTCCATTATTAATTATAACAACAAGAAACCTTTAATTTCCCATGCAAATCATTTAAATCGACCAAGGGTTCACCAGAAGAAAAGGTAGCATCGCTTCCTCAGTAAACTCGGTACGAATTACAATTTCTAAACGGGCTGCCAGACGTCGCAATTATGGCATTTTCATTAATGTGGTAAGACTTACGTTCAAACAATAGTAGATGAAGTTAAAGAAATAAGTGGAAATATAATCAAGCATGCTTAATCTATGATCAAATATCTAACTACAGAGCATACTGTTTGTAAATGGGGGAAACGTTTCATTCGCTATTAGAATTTGTTAAATCGTATATGTTGTTGCCAAACATTCGGCTATTCCGTATGTTATGAAATCATTTAGTTTTAAGTAACTAGCATTTAAATTCCTCTTCTTAAATAAATAGTGAGGTGATAATGAACGCTTTTCCTATTTATCTTTTAATTTATGAAGTGTTTTTGGTATTTTTTCGTTCACTTTAAAAATTTATAAGATTTCCATGTGGTGAGGAAATATAAATCATCGCAGCCCACATACGTCCCACTGTTGGGCTTGTACCTCCTCCACAATGGGAGGGAATTTAACCTACTAAACCATGCTGGTCAAACATGTTGGTATATAGTTTCATTTAGAGTTTTTCTTCCCTTGCACAGATGTTATGCGCATATTATATCGCTTAGTTGTCTTTTACGACATCCACGGGCAAGATAGGGAGTGGTGAATTGTATTCTTATTCCGTCACCACACGGAATATAGCCTAAGTTACTCCTTATATAGACAGCTACCTCGTAGTAAAATATTATCAAAATCCATCCAGCCGTTTTGAAGTTTATCTAAAACAAACAGACAGACAGACAAAAAAAAATTATACTGTATTTTAGATATAGGTGTTGTGCAAATAACCGTGTGAGGATGAAACAAGCTCAATATTTTAACATTAAAAACAGACACTTCAATTTGATTTATTTGTATAGAGATCAAAAGTCATATCTATCATTTTAAATTTTATTCTTTGTCATATTATATCGTAATGCTTTTGTCTTTACAATGACTTTCATGGACTGCGAATAACAAAATGGTGGCTACTATCTTTTAGCTTTCGCGAGGAATCGAGTTACAATGTTTTTCTTAATAAATTTATAGATAAAAGTGCGTATAAAATTACCTATATAATATGTAAGGGCAGTTAAAACAGTGTTTAAACCCTTTTATGATAATTTATTGTTGTTCAGCCGACATTTTGATTTACAATCATGGTTGAATTTGTATTAATAGTTTTCTATACAACGCGCTAATGTTATATTGTCTTATCTTTCTACTTTGTTTATACTGATGTACTTGGTTAGTTTTAATGTAACCTATAAAGAAATATTATTCTGTGAACGTGGATGGACGTAAGAAGCGTGGGACACCCAAAAAGAGATGGATGGACTGTGTAAATGAGGACATGTGTATGAAAAGGGTGAGTGCAGATATGACGGCTGATAGGAGGTTATGGAAGGTAAGTACATGTTTTGCCGACCCCACTTAGCGTGGTATGAGGGCAGGCAAATGATGATGATGTGGTGACGGAATAAGAATACAATTTGCCTCTTGGCCGTGGCTGTCGTAAAAGGTGACTGAGGGATATAATATGCATATAATGTATATGCAAGAGAAGGAAAATTCGAAACAAAACTCTATACCAACCCGTCTGACTAGCATTAAGGTCCCTCCTATTGTGGAGGAGGCTCGAGCTCAGCAGTGGGATATATATGAGCCGAGATGAGATCAAGAAATACGCCCTGAAATTTTAGCATTATTTTTTTATGAATATTTTATATAAACTTTGAAATGTGTTGTATAGCCGTTTTGTAGTGACTACGAATACTACCAATACTTACATTATTCGTGATTGTCATAAAAGAGGATTAAGAGCTTTAACATCGACCTTGGTAAATTCCATCTGTCTAATCAAGGATTGTATTCCCTAAGAGGTTTGATGCAGATAAGAGAGGCTGGCGCACCGGTTAATAAAACTTGCCAAATATTTTGTGTCAAGTACAATGGAAATGTATGTACTCCTACATAACGCATCGACACCTAATTATGATTAGAACAGAGTGATGATAAGTCTCTATCCGCGAGTGTCATAGTGACTACGTTTCTGGAAATGTATTTTTTATTTATGGTCCAACCGTATGGAGCACGGGGCTTTCTGTTAAGTTAGCCTCTGCCGACTTCTTTAAAGAAAAAGATTTAATTCTAAAAAAAATAAATTTAAATACCTTCGATTATAATTAAATTATTTATCATAATTTATGTCGGCGATATCTTGGTAACAAATATAATATTTGAAATATTATAATTAATAGCAATAATTTGCAATTTACAACTAAAATTATAATAATCTATACCAATAAATAAAATTGGAGTGTCTGTTTGTAATGTCAAAATAATAGGCTTTTTTCATGCTCACACGGTTATTTGCACGACACCTATGCCTAAAATAGCAATTAAAAAACTTTTGTCTGTCTGTCGGTCTGTCTATCTGTCTGTCTGTCTGTTTGTTCCGGGTAATCTTCAAAACGGCTGGACCGATTTCAAAAATTCTTTCACCAATGGAAAGCTATAATATCAGGGCGTAAATTAGGCTATATTTTATCCCGGTATTCCCACGGAAACGGGGACTACGCGGGTAAAACGACTATAACCTATAACCGAAGCGAAGCGAGGGCGGGTTGCTAGTTTAAAATAAATACTCACAAATGTCACTTTATAAAATATATTTCCTTCAACCGATAGCACTATAACCGGATTTGCGTGTTACATTTAATGCTAATTACGGGACATAAACTATTACTTTAAGTAATAAAGTTACTTCATTAAAGTTACATAAATAATGTAATTATAAAGTAAAAGTTGTTATTATATATACCTATACCAACATGTCTCACAATTATGGTACAGTTGGTCAATTTCCCTCCCATTGTGAAGGAGACCCAGCCCCAACAGTGGGATGTATGTGGGCTGCAATAGTGATGAATGGATAATATGTTAATAATATCTATGCAAGGAAAGGAAAACTCGATATAAAACATCTTACCAACGCGGTGTAGTTGGATTATTGCTCGTACATTGTGAAGAAGGCCCACGATCAACAATCGGACTTACATGGGCTGAAATGATGATGGTGACGAAATTTTGCATTAAGGTCACACATATATACCTTTAATCGTTCTTCATTTGTATCGCACTCTCAAAAATGCTCGCTTATTGTAGTCAAGCGTTACATAGCCAAGCATGACGGATTCATCATTCAGCTCATATACGTCCCACTATTGGAATCAAGCCTCCTCCACAACAGGAGGGAAATTGACCTTACTATAAACAAGCTGTTCAGACAGGTTGGTATAGGGTTTTATTTCGAGTTGACCATGACGGATTAGTCCCATTCAATACCTACATAAAGTGTTACTAAAAAAGTCCCCTTGTGCTGACGGAATCTATCTATATATAAATACGTGAAGCAAAAACTTTGTACCCCTTTTTACGAAAATTACCTAAATGGACAAGTATGAAATTTGGCACAGATGAAGTATATAATAAGGAGAAGTGCATAAAACTGAAATTTCATATAATAATGGATTAGAAATGCATTAAATTCATTAAAAAAGGCATTACGCAATCGCTACACACACACACACACACACGTTTGTGTGAGTGTGTTGCGTAGCAACGCTTATACACTTTTCTTTACGGTTAAAATCTCTGGTCGAACTGAATGTCAAACAATCATAATTATGATGACAATGTCTAATAGAGATTTGTGCTTATATATTAGTCATTAGTGAAAAACAGCTCGCTCAATTTACAATAGGCGTGACGACAGTATAAAAGAATCGACGCATTAATGATTTTAAGGGAAAATACATATCAAAAAAATTTAATACGCTACTTTAGATTTATCTAAATAATTGTGATTATTAAGATTTTCAATAAATTAAATCATTAAAATACTGCATTCGCCCATTTTGGCTGAAACACCAATCACAGTGTATTACGTCACGTTAAGGTAAACTACTCTGTTTGTTGTTCTCAGTACTACTGATTACGCATTTGGATTGATTTTTTATTTGTTTACGTGTGATTTACCGACTCCACTCGATTATTACAATGGAACCAAGCTTTGTTAAAGCAAACAGCTCAAATTTGCCCAGGATTGATGTATTGTCGGCTGGTGGCAGACTTGTCATTGTTTATTCTTGAGGTTAGCTCCCTCACAGCTTTGCGAGCTTTAACCACTTAACTCTTATTATTTTCTTGTTAGGAACATGTACAAATACTTTGTTGGGGGTTTTTATTGATGTATTTTTGCACTGAGGTACTGCACACCACTTATAAACTTTAGAATTCATTTTTATCACAAGAATTAATTTAATGTTTTGCTTACTTTCTTCGCTACACATAGACACAAGGACGTGGTTACCTTAACGTGACGTAACAGCCGACGCCATGACACAGGCGAGCTGTTTTCGCGCTATATTTAAAAAATATTGGAAAAATTGTTTTAAACTTCTTTAAACATAAATTTATTACCGAAATATAGGTTTTTTCGTAAATAGTAAGTGTGTGCCCACATTACGGAAAAGGATTTCAAAATCTTTCGTCACGCCTATTATACATAAATAAAATTAAAAAAAATTGTGTAGCAGCAAAATTAATTAAAATGAATTATGGCCGAATTTCGACCACACGACGACCACTAGTGAGAATAAAAAAAATTCACCACCCCCTATCTTACTAGTGGATGTTATAAAAGACGATCAAAAGATACAATATGCGTATAACATCTATATAAGATAAGTAAAACTTGAAATAAAACCTAACACTTCTGACCAGAGTGGTATAATAGTATAGGGCTCTGCTAAGTCGAGACGTCATTGCCCGTTGGGCAGTCCGGCTGGAGAGACCTTGGTTCGGTGTGGACCGTAGAGGCCTTCCGGCCGGTGCTGATGCAGTGACTAAAACATCATAATTAGGTGTCGATGCGTTATGTACTCCTTTGCCTTCGTACTGGACCCAATATTTTAATTTTTTTGGCAATATTTATTTGGCAAATTTTATTGACCGGTGGTCTCTCTTACCTGCATCAAATAAAAGGTTTGATGATTGTAGTTTGAAGGGAATATAATTTTTGATTAAACATATGCAGTTCACCAAGGTCGATGTAAAACTCTTAATCCTCTTTTACGACAATCGTGAATAATGTAAGCGTTGGTAGTATTCGTAGTCACTACAATATGGCTATAACGGCTTCTTTTCAAAGTTAATATAACCTCATTCGGTCTCTCAAGAAATTACATAATTCATGAAAAAAAGTGCTAAACTTTCATGGCGTATTTCTTAATCTCATCTCGACTCATATATATCCCACTGCTGGGCTCGAGCCTCCTCAATAATAGGAAGGACCTTAATGCTAGTCAGATAGGTTGGTATAGGGTTTTGTTTCGAATTTTCCTTCTCTTGCATATATACTTATTATATGCGTATTATATCCCTCAGTCATCTTTTACGACAGCCTCGGGTAAGAGGTGAATTGTATTCTTTTTTCGTCAACACACGGAATAATATTATTCTTTATAGGTTACATCAAAACTAATCAAATACATCAGTATAAACAAAGTAGAAATATAAGACAATATAACAGCACGATGTAATATAGAAAACTATTAACACAAATTCAACCATGATTGTAAATCAAAATGTCGGCTAACCAACAATAAATTATCATAAAAGGATTTAAACACTGTTTTAACTGCCCTTACATTATTATGTAATGCACCTTTATATATAAATTTATTAAGAAAAACATTGTAACTCGATTCCCCGCGAAAGTTAAAAGATAGTAGCCACCATTTTGTTATTCGCAGTCCATGAAAGTCATTGTAAAGACAAAAGCATTACGATATAATATGAAAAAGAATAAAATTTATAATGATAGATATGACTTTTGATATTTATACCTACAAATAAATAAAATTAAAGTGTCTGTTTGTTAATGTCTGCCTGTCTGTGTGCCTAAAATACCGGTCAAAATTTTATTGTTTGTCTGTTTGTTTTAGGTAAACTTCAAAACTGCTAGATGAATTTTGATAATATTTTACTACCTATTAGTCGTCTATATAAGGAGTAACTTAGGCTATGTGGTGACCGAATAAGAATACAATTCACCACTCCCTATCTTGTCCGTGGATGTCGTAAAAAACGACTATGGGATATAATATGCACATAACATCTGTGCAAGAGAAGGAAAACTCGAAATGAAACCCTATACCAACATGTCTGACTAGCATAGTATAGTAGGTCAAATTCCCTTCTATTGTGGAGGAGGCCCGAGCCCAGCAGTGGGACGTATGTGAGCTGCGATGATGATGATGATGATGATTCCCACGGGAACAGGAACTATGGGGGTAAGGCCATTGAAACCGTAGCGAAGCGAGGGTGGGTGGCTATTAAAATAATATGTCAACATTTTTTTTATAAATCTCGTAGGTATTATAAAAGATGACTAAGAATTTTATATCGGCGTGAGTTAACTTCGTCTGATGCTGATCAACGATTACATTTCCAAAATGTGTTGAGGTCAGACAGGAGATCTTAAAACTTTTATAAAATGTAAGATGGAAAAGAAGTATATACTGCGTCGACCTTAAGTATTTCAGTAAAGGATAGGATGAAGAGGCCCGTAGCGGCCTTCCGGCCGGTGCTGATGCAGTGGCTAAAGCGGCGGCACGGGGTGCTCTCTTTCCGACTGGTGCAGGTGTTGACGGGGCATGGACACTTCCTCAAATACCTGTACACGGTCGTTACGAGGGAGAGTAAACCGTCAGGACAGCAGCGCAGCATACGCTCGAGGTTTGTGCCGTCTGTGCAGAGCAGCGCGTGCGCGAGGAGCGTTTCCTCGACGACGCGAACCGCCGCCGACGACTGGGGCGGCGCAGGTGAGGCTACCTACGCCTGATGCCGCCCTAGTTGAGGCCGCGGGTGACTGAACCGGGGAGTTAATCCGTCACTCGCTGTTAGGCTGATCGCGCGAGGAAAGACCGACGTCCTCCCCGAGGGGGGGAATGTCAGTCGATGGGAGGGTACTGCTCAGGGGGTATTCCTTCGGGCCGACCACTTACAACAAGTCACCCTGCTCCAGTGGTCGGTCCAACGACGAAGGCGACGTGTCACAGGTGGATTACGGGTGTACGTGCTTACGCCCCTATGTCGCCCCGGACGGAACGGAGCGAGGAGTGCGCTGACCCCCAATAAAAAAAAAATAAAAAAAAGACCTAAAATTAATGTGAGTAACTGCACTAACATTCTTTTATAGTTTGGTTCTCGAGAAAAACAGTAAATTCGAAGAATTTATACTTGATATGGGGGCGTTCATAAAATACGTGTTTACATGTTGTGTTGTAGATGTTTAAGGGGGGAGGGGGTCGAGTCAAATCTCATCTAATCTTACGTTGGAGAGAGTGGGGTCTCGGCAAATATCACGCAATTTTTTTTCTGATTGAAACAAAAAAAAATTATACTATTTTGGTCCATTTAATCCAGACTGTACATGCTTAAGATTTAATCTTAAGCGTAATCGTAATACGATTAAGATCATTCACTAATTCGTTCGAAAGAAAATAATGTATTTCATACTTCGACGTTATACCATAGATAATTCACTATAAAATAAGATAGATGTGCAACTGAGGTTTTAAATTTGTAACCATGGACTGAATTAGAGTAAATATTCTTTTTTTAATCACAGTAGATACGATTTAAGTATTCTATTGTTAAATTTTTAATACACTTATAATTAAACTCTCAGCAATATTGATTACTAGTCTTAATTAGTCGTAAATAAAAGCACGAAGCAATTTTTTTTTCTTTTTACAATAACAATGCAACGCGTTTACGTAAGAAACCCACATTTTGAAAAATCTCACGTGAGATTGGGGGATGGGGGAGAGGGTATGAATAAAATCTCATGACATCTCACCTTGGCGAGGCAACGAAAATTTTAAAAAATACCTCACGTTATTCATGGACGCCCCCTATACAATACATTACAATATTTGGTGATCCGAGATTCGACCTTTCGCGGTACGCAAACGGTCTGCGGTAAGCCTGTTACCGATCTATGGTATAGTAGATCAATTTCCCTCCCATAGTGAAGAAGGCCCGAGGCCGAGCAGTGGGACGTCTATAAACTAATATGATGATAAGCAAAAACGTGTCTGATTTTAATACAGCCAAGGTAGGTAAATACCTATATGCACGGTCATGTCATATTTGTTATACAAACCCTATCCCATTACGGAGGTGTCACACTACAAATCACAAGTATTGTCCACTGATCCGGGGGGGTAAGCTCGGTGAATGCAAACTTCGAATAACAAGCGTCTTAGCGACGACGAGAAGAAAATAGATTAGTATGGATACGATTACCCGTTTCGGAATTCTATAGCACCAAAATATAAAATATCATTACAAATAAAACTATATTTACGGATTTTATTGCCTTTGTATTTGCTTTTTGATTTCCCAACGTTTCGGACACTTCTCGAAAAAAATACGTAAAAATAGTTTTATTTACGTATAAACATTAGAAATCATAATAAAATATCATCTTAGCTTTTCTATGGTTTGAAAGTATTTTCAAATAATTGGTTCATTGTCACTAATTCGTCGAGAGATAGAAAAAAGAGTCAGAAAGAGTGGGTTGTAGACATAGATAACGCGTAATTCACGCAACAGTAGCACTCAATAGAAACAAATTTCTCCCATTTTGTAACATTTTCCATTGACACTGCGCTTCAAATAGCTTTTAGCGTGATATTAAGTACGGGTGACTGGACCGGGAAGTTAGTCCGTCACCCACTGAGAGGCCAACCGCGCGACGACGACCTACGTCCCCGAACAGTGGAACGTCGCTCGAGGTGAGGATATTCTATCGGGCCGACCACTGATGACAAGTGACCCTGCACCGGTGGTCGGCTTAACGACGAAGGCGACGTGTCGCGGCTGGGTTACGGGTGTGCGTGCTTACGCCCCTCTGTCGCTCCGGACGGAGTGGTGCGAGGAGCGCGCCGACCGCAACCCAACCCCCCCAAAAAAAAGGTATATTATTATTATCTTTATCTTCTTTATATATAAATTTCTTGTGTACGTGTGTATGTCACTGAATTCCTCCTAAACGGCTGGACCGATGTTGATGAAATTTTTTGTGTACCTTTGAGGTGATTCGAGAATAGTTGAGATTCACAATTTACCGGGTGGTAGGTAGCGCTGCTGTCGATTTCAAGGAGAATTATTTTTATTTTATTTGAACAGAACAACGTCTGTTGGCTCAACTAGTACGCTTATAAAATCTTTGCAAGAGAAAAAAGCCCGTAATTATACGCTTTTTTTTTTCGGGCGACAGAGGGGCGTAAGCACGCACACCCGCAACCCACCCACGTGCACGTCGCCTTCGTCATTGGGCCGACCACCGGAGCAGGGTTACTTGTCATCAGTGGTCGGCCCGACGGAATACCCCCTATTTGGGTACCCTCCCATCGACGTCTTTGCTCACGTGGTCGGCCTCTCGGCGGGTGACGGGACTAATTCCCCGATCACGTCACCCGCGGCCTCGGCTAGGGCTGCATGAGGCGCAAGTACTCGCGCCTACGCCGCCCCAGTCGCCGGCGGCGGATCGCCTCATTGAGGCTGCGCTCCTCGCGCAGGCGATCCGCCGCCTCATAATAATATACCTTAATCATGTTTTACGCCACAAACAGCCAAGAGAGGGGATGGTGAATTATAATTTTACTTCGTCATCACACGGATGACAATATGACATTATACTCTCAATAAATATAAAGGCTTGTCCACATTATGAGATAGACGGCGCTTGTTAGAGCTGCAGTAACAAGTGACGGGTGTCGGCCGCAGCGCAACGGCGACAATCGATACTCCCTGTTTGATTGAAATCTCTTTCGCCGTTGTCGCGTACAAATCTTCAATTCTTGGATTGTTTTCTTACCTAAATATCTTTGCTATTTTTGTGCTCTATTGCAATTACTTCTAATTACTTATGCCATACACATAGATCTCTCGTTTATAAGGAATCATATATAAACATTTAATATGGACTGTACAAATGGCTTGGTAAGCTTGCATGTCGAGTGGTGCATCGTTCCTATGACAGATTTCTGTGTTGTCTATATACGATTGTACCGAATCTGGTGTTATCTGTCCCCTGTAGAATCAGGTGTTATTGGTCCCCCGTAGATTCATTTTCGAGAAAGAGGTCAACCGACGAATCCAATAGGACTGGGCAAAGATATTCTAATCCAACATATCTCAGTGTCTAAAAGCATAGGTACAATAACCAACAAGTGTTACCAGTGATGAATTTCGCCACTAAAACGTCATCTCTAAATGTACCTACGCCTCATAACCAAGCTCAAAGTCACTCAGCGTCAGCATGTTATGAAGCGAGTTATACTTGAAATTCCAAAATACCGGAATCTTATATTTAATCGATTAGACTCGATAAAGAACTACTTCGGTCTCTCCTCAATAAAGTATTTCTTCAATAATATATTTACTAAAATAAATAAACTATTATCGGACGCCATTTCATTTAACACGTCAATAAATTAGTCGCGAACAGTACCGCCTGTAACTCAATCGACGAACAATCGCCCCTTGCGATATTTTTGTCGACGCAGCGGTAAATATGTCGACGTTCGCGCGAGTTTTGTGACGTCGCGACAGTCGACAGATGCGACAGCGAACTAATGGTTAAGCCGCGTGGGTATTTGAGATATTTGAGAGTTAATTGTTATTTTTATAATAATTAATTATTGATTTTATCATCTCTGTATGGTTAAATAGTAAGAATACAATTCACCACTGCCTATCTTGCCCTTGGGTGCAATAAAAGGCGACTATTTTTTGGAGGTGGGCCGCGGTCGGCGCGCTCCTCGCACCACTCCGTCCGGGGCGACAGAGGAGCCTAAGCACGCAACACCCGCAACCCACCCGAAAACCACGTCGCCTTCGTCATTGGGCCGACCACCGGAGCAGGGTTACTTGTCATCAGTGGTCTGCCCGACGGAATACCCCCACGTGGGGGCCTATAACATCAGTGCAAGAGACGGAACACTCGTAATATAACCGACGAGGATGGTATAGTAGGTCGAATCCCCTCCCATTGTGCGGGAGGCCAGAGTCCAACAGTGGGCCGTATGTGGGCTGCGATAATGATAATTATTATATGCATATAAAATCTTTGCAAGAGAAATAAACTAGTAATTAAACGCTAATACTAAATCGGTTGAACACTGAGGTATAAGGTCAGCTGCAGTCATGTTATGGAGGAGACTTGAACCAACCTGTGGGGCATGTAGTAGGTCAATTTCGTATAGGCCAATTTCCCTCTTATTAGGGAGAGGGCTCAAACCCAGCAGGGGGGGGGGGGGGCGTGTATAAGCTAAGACAACGACAAATTTATCATCATTATAATCATCGGCAACATATAAATACGTCTTCCATAACAGAAGGGCAATTGACTTACCATACCACGCTGACTAGACGGATTGCTATGAGGATTTATTGAGTTTTTCTTCTCCTGCATAAATATTATCCGTATATTATAAAGAAAGAGACGGATAAATTGTATTCTTACTTCGTTAACGCACGGCAATTTAAATTATATAAAACGAATAAATACATATTTGAATCGCTTGTAAAAGTTACAAATTAAGACAAAGGAAATTCTCTACTAATATACATGACGGGACCAAAGGCACCGTTAAAAGTGGACTCTCGTCATCATCATCACAGCTCTTATACGCCCCACTATTAGGCTTGAGCCTACTCCACAATGGGACGAAAATTGGACTACTATACCACGCTGTCAGACGTGTTGGTATAGACTTTTATTTTGAATCTCTTACATAGATGTTATTTGCATATTACATTCCTTAGTCGTCTTTACGACACCCACGGACAAGATAGGGGTTGGTGAATTATATTTTGACTCCATCATCATACGGAGAAAGTGGACTGTATTCAATTGAAATTAAAATACCTGTAGGTACGAAACACGAATATGACTAATTACGTTCAACATTGATATTTTATGTGTTACCTAAGTTAAATTGATGGACGCCAACAATGGTTCTTCTGCATAATGCTGCATGTCAAGCATTTGATGTCATCATAGCTCATACATGTACAATTGTACATATGTCCCACTACTGGGCTTGAACCTCTTTCATATTGATAGGGGAATTGACCTATTATACGACGTTGGTCAGGTGGGTTGTTGGTTTTATTTCGAGTTTACCTTCTTTTGCATAGCTGTTATATGCACAAGATATCCCTTAGTCGACTTTTACGGAAATGCCTCATATAAGTCCTCACTGCAATCGCCAACCTGCCTGCCAAGAGTATCCATTACGGCTTTACCCTACTCATATGAATGGCAAAGCAGAAACAGTTACTGGGAGTCATCGGATAGGACCGGAGTTTGTGGCGAAACGTAAGGGAGACTTACATCCGAAAAGCTGAATGATGATGATGATGATGCTGATTTTCCATAATGAGGGGGATAATTATTTATTGTCCCATGCTAGCCAATTAAATGAACGTAGGCTGGCATTTCAAGCTTTCCATCTTTAATAAGTGTCCTACAAACCTGACAAAGAACCGAGCCTCCTGCATAATAGGAGGAAAATTGACGTTCCTGTATCTACCATGCTGGTCAGATAGGTTGGTATAGAATTTTCTCTCGAGTTTGCCATCTTTTGCATAGATGTCATATGCGTAATATATTCCTTTAGTCGTCTTTTACACCTATGGGTAGTAGTAATAAGTATTTTTACTCCGTCACCACACGAAATATTCTGTAGGTATAGTACATATAGTTATGCCGGTACTTAGACACCGCCGATATCTATTCAATAGACATAACATATTTCACAAAACCATTTAAAAGAAAATATTAAATATGAACCATTAACAAAATCAGCGAAACGAATAAAAACTATTAACGCACAACTAACATATCTAAAAATAACGTGAACGAAAGTGCTCTAATGTCACCTCGAAACAAAAGTTGTCGCAATAAAATACGCAAAACACCAAAACAAGCATCATTTGTTGGTAAATTACGTTATTTTGTCTACTAAAAAAAGAATTGTGGGGGGGAAGTTAGTCACAAATCGTCGCTGTAGCTTTTACGTTTAGTTTCTTAGTAATCGTTGTGTTACACGCTCTGTCGAATGACTGCCGTAAATATCATTGATGTACTGTTATAGCTGAAGCTACTGTAACCATTAAATCACAAGCGGAAGCGATTTAAATACACATTGACTATGGTGATGTGTGTGATTTTGACCTGAATGCAGATGTTCTAAATAAACCAGACCGTATTTTCAATAACTGCATTCGATTCATATCTTTGCAAGTATAACCATATTTCTGCCTATTGTTCCCAACTAATTTTTTCTTCATCATCATCATCGCAGCCCACATTCGTTCCACTGTTGGGCTCGAGCCTCCTCCACAATGGGAGGAATTTGACCTACTATACCATGCTGGTCAGACATGTTGGTACAGGGTTTCATTTCGAGTTTCCCTTCTCTTGCACAGATGTTATGTGCATAGTCGTCTTTTACGACATCCACGGGCAAAATAAGGAGTGGTGAATTGTATTATTACTCACCACATGGTTTAAATACACATAATTTATAATATACAGTGCGTATTCCCATTAAATGAATAGAATATATTAATACATAAAATAGAATATATTCCCATTAATGATAGATAAATATAAGTGGGCTACCTATGTGAATACGAATTAACAACGAACCGAGGCCTCTCCAGCCAGACTGCCCAACGGGCAATGACGCCTCGGCAAGCTAAAACTGACTAAGGGATAATTCAGTGATCTAAATACTAATTTCTCATATCGACTATCGTCAGTTCATTCCTCGCGCTAGACAACTCTTTGTACGTTCTACAAACAATTGCTGAACGCGAGTGTAATTTGTCTCGGTTAATCATATGTTTTTAAATTACGATACAAGACTTTATTTCATAATATCTTTAAATAAAATTTAAAGACTCAAACGAAATCCCGCTGTCGTTTATGAATTACACCATACTCAGTACAGCTGAAGCAAACATTCGCGCTTACAAAATAAACACTAATATATATTGTTGGTAATTGTATTAAATGCGACTTTATTGTTCCATGGCTCAGTTCAAGCGTTGAATCTATTGTAATTTTGATACTGTCTCGTTAAATTCTCAGCTATTTTATATGTTGTTCAAACATTGAAAGTAATGTTGGCCCCGTTATGTAAATTTTGATAATCATTCACAAAATTTGACTTATTCGCGATGTTTTTCGCGGCTGCTCCAATAGTTAAATCGTGCCTGGATGCCATTTTTGAAATTTGATCCAATCATTTCAGGTCATATGTCCACTGCTCGGCTCAAGCTAAAGAAAATTGACCTACTATACCACGTTGGTCAAATTATTTTTTTAAAGACAACAATTTGTGAATCACACAAAATGTCCTGCTTGGGGTCAAGCCCCGAGACTGGCACTAGGGATGTGACTTGGAGGGGAAAAGTCGATTAATAAATAATCGATATTTTTTTCTTTAAAATAAATCGATTATAAAATAATTGATTAATTAAAATAATAAATCGATTTTTTTATAATCGATTAATTAAAAATAAATTAAAAATAATTAATCGATTTTTTTATAATCGATTTTTTCTTTCAACAGGATTATGATGACTTTTTTTAGGAAATCACTTTGCCTGGCAGTATCCTGATGACCTTTTTTTAGGAAATCTGGCAGTGATTTTATTTTAAACAAAAAAGCAAATACTAAAATAATCGATTAATTTTAATATAAAAAAAACGATTTTTTTGTTATTTAGATAATCGATTATCTAAATCGATTATTTCCAAAAAATAATCGATTAATATAAAAATCGATTTTTTTCATATCCCTAACTGGCACTGTAGGTCGGTATACCACCCACTATGCCATGCCATGCCATCCACTATGTCTTACTCCGTTACTGCACGGTTAAATAAAGTTTGATCCACCGTAGCACAAAATAGCATTTCATGTTTTTAAAACTCTTCTTCTTTTTAACCGAGTTCAAAAAAAGAAGGATGTATGTTCACCGATTACTCAAAGACGCCTGAACCGATTTGCAAAATTCTTTTTTTATTTGATAGAATATATTTCCCAGGTAGTCCCATAGTCATCAGGTCAGGATCTGATGATGGTATCCTTGAGAAATTGGTGGCATTCTTAAAATTTTATAAGCAATTTGAATTAGTTTACTGTTTGAAGTCAGTTTTTTTTTGTTAAAAATTATCTCAGCCTATATACCTACCTCCCACTATGGATGTAGATCTCTTATACAATGAGAGCGAAATTGGCCTATGTATATGAACGTTTCCATGTTGTGACGAAGTAAGAAAACAACTCACCACTCCCTTTCTTGCCTGTCGTAAAATACGACTAAGAGATATGATATGCAGATAATGTCTGCGCAAGAGAAGGAAAATTCGAAATAAAACCCTATACCAACCTGTTTAACCAGTGTAGTAGGTCAAGGTCGACTGCAAAGATGATTTAGTGATTTAGATACCGACCCACAGTGCCAGTATGGGGGTTCGAATCACACGCAGGACAACATTTTGTACGACCCACAAATTATTGTTCTGAATTTATTCCCCGCAATACAAGGATTATTTCCTTAGTGCAATGTTTGTCTTTAAAAAAAAATCCCTTCGACATCAGCGTTCGGAACCGTACGATAATTATCGTACACATACGATAATTTTGTGCCTACGTACGATGTACGATAGCATATTATTATCGTACGCAGATTGTACGATAATTTCTATCATGAATTCATGATGCAAAATTTGAGAATTTATATTATTTCACTCATGTGCTGATAGTCTAAATCGCAGTAGCATGATTTTATTTTGTCCAATAAAATCTTGGGAAAATACCGGGAAATACAAATTCTCTATTCCTATTGGTTCTTACGATCCGCTCTGCTAAGTTTCACCACTGCCGATACTGTAACTTTATCCAGCGCCTGGTGTACACGCTTTCTTATTGGTTAGTATAGCATCTACCAATACTACCACGTGTAAAACATTTGGGTTTCAGTGTTCTGTTGATTTGACAGCGGCGGTTTAAAAAAGATAAACTATAGAATACTTGCATGCATATCAATATTACAATTTATATGATTTATTTATCTATAATAGACATTATCCTAAAAAATACGATAATTTCGATCCATGTACGATAATTTTACGCCCCTGGTACGATAGTCAGTCCACTTCAAGTTGCTAACGCTGTTCGTCATGTAGGGCCCTCGACCCCAGCACTGGTGAAGTTGAGCTGATGATGATGCTAATATCGCCTTGGTCACTGATTTTATTGACCAGTGGTGATTACTTATGTTCATATTACATAAATGTAATATATATTTTAAGTCCATAATCAGGTTGCTTTGCCGTATGGTGACGGAGTAAGAATACCATTCACCAACTCTTACCTGGTGGGGTCGTAAAAGACGACTAAGGGATTAAATCTGCATATAATATTAATATAATAATTAATTTTTATAGCCAATAATTTTTAAGTTTAGGCGGAGGTATGGTACTGAAGCCAAGTTACCCTGCACCGATGGTCGGCCCAACGACGAAGGCAACGTGCCACGAGTGGGTAAAGGGGCCGCATGCCTCTCCTCTGTCACCCCGGACGGACCTGGACGGGCGGGTGCACTGACCATGGCCTACCTCTAAAAAAAAGAGTTATGATACAAATAACCATGTGAGTCATGAATAAAACCTATTATTTTGACATTACAAACAGACACTTCAACTCTATTGTATTTGTTTAGATGTAATTTAACTCATGAACTGCAGTTCCCTTCACCTTTGCACAGACACATCAGAACAACGATCTGACTAATAAATCTGATACGCTCCAATTTATTGATGTTCATACAGCAATATAATTGCTTCGTCATATGATTGATAGATATTAACAATCTGTCGTTATTTATATAAAACTAGCAACCCGCCCTCGCTTCGCTTCGGTTTCAGTCGTCTTTCCTGCGTAGTTCCCGTTCCCGTGGGAATACCGGTATAAAATATAGCCTAGTTTACGCCCTGATATTATAGCTTTCCATTGGTGAAAGAATTTTTGAAATCGGTCCAGCCGTTTTGAAGATTACCCGGAACAAACAGACAGACAGACAGACAAAATTTTTTTAATCTGTATTTTAGACATAGGTGTCGTACAAATAATCGTGTGAGCATGAAAAAAGCCTATTATTTTGACATTACAAACAGACACTCCAATTTTATTTATTGGTATAGATATAGATTACTATCTATATTTATAGTCCCCGTATCACCCCCGTAGTTCCCGTTGCAGTGGGAATACCGGGATAAAATATTGCCTAAGTTACTCCTTATATAAACAGCTGCCTGATAATAGAATTTTATCAATATCAGTCCAGCCGTTTTGAAGATTAGCCGGAGTAAACAGCCAGACAAAAAAAAATATTTTAGGCATAGGTATCATTACGCGGATACCGCACGGTGGCGACCTGTTGATCGGGACTCCCCCGTGGGACCTGGAGGCGGACATGCTCGCCGAACTATACCAGCGGATGTCGGACGCGCGGGCCGGGAGCGGCTCAGTCTCGCTCAGCGAGCTGACTGCTCGGCGGGACGACGCCCGCCGCGACGTCATTGCCCGTTGATTAGTCCGGCTGGAGAGGCCTCGGTATGGTGTTCGGACCGTCGAGGCCTTCCGGCCGGTACTGATGGAGTTGTTAGATCGATGGTATGGGGTGCTTTCCTTCCGACTGGTGCAGGTATTGACGGGGCACGGTTGCATCGCACAGTATCTGCACACGGTTGTGAGGAGGAAGAGCACATCGTCTTGCCATCACTAACATGGCGACGAGGGCACGACGTAGCACACGCTCGAGGTGTATGCCGTAGCAGAGCAGTGCCATGAACTCGTCGCAATCATCGGTGCTGACCTGACGCTGCCGATTATCGCTAAGGAAATGCTGGACAGCGTCAAGTACTGTGACTCGGTCGCCTTCTGTGAGGCAGTCATCTCATGGAAGGCGGAACGTGCGGGAGAGGAATTCCTCTACGGCGACACGGACTGCCGCCGGCGACTCGAGCAGCGCAGGCGCAAGTACTAGCCGAAGCTGAGGGTGACTGGACCGGGGAATAGTCCTCCGTCCAATGGCGAAGAAGAGGAATTACGGTGGGTTATTGGGCCGCGCGCCGTCCTTTTAGCGCCCCTGATGGAATGGATGGCGTGTGTGCTAAGGGTGTTTGCGCACCCAAAAAAAAAAGGCATAGGTATCATGCAAATAATCGCGTAGACATGAAAAAAACTTAGTATTTTGACAAAAATACTACTTTCAATTTTATTTGTATAGAAGATTCCCATGCTGTGACAGGGTAAGAATATTATTCAACATCATCATCATTACAGCTTATATATGTCCCACTACTGGGCTAAAACCTCCTCCACAATAGGATGGAAATTGAACTACTAAACCGCGCTGGTCAGACGAGTTGGTATTTTTTTTTATGGGTGGACTATGGTAAGCCGTATTGGTATAGGGTTTTATTTCAGGTTTTTCTTCTCTTGCATAGATGTTATATGCTTATTCAATCCCTTATTCGTCTTTAAAACGCCCACGGATAAAAACGGTGGTAAATAGTATTCTTACTCCATCACCATACGAAAATACTATTCTATCGCATATGACGCGGGTGACATAAAGGATGATTAAGTGATATAATATGAATATAACGTCTAAGAGAGGGAAAACTAGAAAAAAATGTAAAACTATTTTACGGATTTTATCGCGTTTGATTTTGATTAATGATTGTCCGACGTTTCGAACTCTTTACGGCATTCATGGTCACGATCGGACTAAGATGTCTCACGTCCAACAAGTCATCGTTATTACAGATACAGTAGAAACTCATAAAATTGCCACTGGTGCCGAGTCCTTATATTTTCTCAGCTTAATCCCTTTTTTATGGGGCGGGTTATGGTCTAAACGCACGCATTCCGTTCCTTCCGGGATGATGAAAGGGGGCGCACGATCCTTTAACCCACAGTATTCTATCCTCTACACCATTGGGTTGACCACTGGCAAGGAATTTTTTGACATCCATGGCCAGCCCGGAGGAATACCCTTTCGGGTCCCGACTCGCGGTCAGCCCTTCTGCTGGTGACGGACTATTTTCCGGTCCAGTCACTCATCGCCTCGGCTAGGGACCAGCTTAACCTTTAGGAGATAAAATACATAGACTATAGGTAAATAAAACAATGTTAAACAAACATTATCTCATCCGAGTACTAGTTACTTTACGATAATCAAGTGTGTTATTTTATATTTATTGTTATTACATAAATAAATTGAATGGACGATACTTTGAATGTACTTATACAAGCCGATTCACTTTGATAACAATGTAATGTGGACACACAATTAAGATAATTAGTTCATATAATCTTCTATGTATACTAATAACATTGTTTACAACATAAACAATAACAAAATTACTAAATACAGCAGAATCTCGATTAACCGGACTAATTGTTGTTAGGCATTTGAATAATCGAAAAGCCGGATAATCGAATGTATGAAAAACCTCCTCTGGTTTTGTGCATATGTATTATGTACATAATTTTATGCGTTTATTAAAAGATGAATACATATCTCAAGAGACAGGCGCGTCAAAGCGGAGCAATAATTACTAACTTAAACAATAACAAAACGTGTAGAGCAGCGACCCCGCGGTGCGCGAACGGGACATGCCATTTTAGACACGTTCATGCTTGCATAAATTCAATTTGCAATACTTAGGTCACGGTTGGTAGTCCGGATAATCATGAATCCTTCTAACTGAGGGCCGAATAATCGAGTTTCTACTGTAGTTTATACTTTTTAGACATATTTAGGACTACAATCTTCTAAATAAAATTATTTTACAGATTTTATCGCATTTGTATTTGATTATTGATTGCCCGACATTTCCATTACTTACCGCTCTTACCAGCGTTCATTGTCACGGGCAGACTAATATGTCAAAGGTCCATCAAGTCTTCGTTATTACAAAGATTTATATCAACCCGCTGCCTCCCCACGAGAATGCCACTCGGAACAGTCCTGTGCTACTTGCATCCAACGGTTCCCTGCGACTTTCCAATATCATCAGTCCACCTAGTAGACGATCGTCGTACGCTACGTCGTCTGATTCGTAGTCGCCACTCGAGAACCTTACTTCCCCAACGGTTGTTGTTTTAACGAACAACAGTGGACTACCCATTGCCATTAAAACGTGCTGATTCTGCAGGCTATGTCGGTTACACCCGTTCTTCTACGCACCTCCGTATTCTGGATTTTGTGACGTAGAGACTACCTGCTACAGAATTAGTTAAGTTAAGGTAAGTTAGTTAGTTACATTATGACCCATATTTTGATACAAATTTATTGGCAGTACAAAAGGAAAATGATTGATAATGTGTAATACTCGCGTAAACATCAGAGAACAATAAAAAAATATAGTTTAAAAAAACTAAAAAATACGCTTTCAACTAAAAAGTTTAAAATAATTTTCAATATAGGCAAAAAATAATAATCAAAGAAATATATTAATATTGTTGTGAAATAAGCGTGGGGCGCTTTGTGCCACATTTTCGCAAATCGAGCACCCCACTTTTTAGTTGAAAGCGTGTTTTTTAGTTTTTTTAAACTATATTTATTTTCACTTTTTAGGGAATAGCCATCGGAATGTAATAAGTATACGTATTAGATTTGTCGGTACATCGATGTCCCAGCTCCAAAAAACCAACCCCAAAAAAAAGCGGATTATTGCATTGTCATCGGTCTTTGATAGGTGTGCAAAGTTTAAAGAGAATCTGATCTGATCAAAGTAGGCCAAATCGAGCTCAAAAAGTTTGATTACAAGCATACATACAGGTGAAACTAAAACTGCAGCGTGTTAATAAACTTTGAATCATAATTAAATTTCAAATAATAAGCCCGCATAATAATATTCAGCTATTAGCTGTGAAGTTTCTTGATTACTTTTATTACCGATCCATTTCTAAACTATTGAAGTATGTAGTACTTTTTGAAACAGCTGTTTCAAATAGATCTACACATTTAAATTACAATACAAATATCATTAAGGGGGGCCACTTACGTTGCGTCTTGGGCGGGCAATTCATCAACGTCGGAACATTATGAATGTCCTGTCAAATCGTAATGAAAAATTTAATAGAAAAAGTTTGACGGTGTCAGCTCTTGCTGACGTTTTAAAATTTAATATTCAAAACGCGAATGGAAGGGTGGACTTTGCTCTCGACCAATTGATTATTCTGATGGTACTGATATTAAAATACTCTGCAAAATACCCTCTCGTACTTTGTCACAATTATTAAAGTATTAACCCCTATTACAGATGGGTTGTCAGTTCGATTCCCAGTCAAAATAATTCTACGGGTGACTGGACCGGGGATTTAGTCCGTCACACGGTCACAAGCTGAGAAGATCTGGCAAGAAACTCAGCGGGCTGTATTATTTCCCATCTTTTGAATAAAATTTCACCTATATAACAATATAGTATTAGCTCCAGTGTGATGCCCTTCGAGATAGGATATACTTTTTTAAAATTAAGTTCAAAAAATGAAAAAGAAAGAAATATATGGTAGGACGAGATCCCACAAGCAGCACCTGATCACGAGTTAACTACTAGAGCAACCATCACTCTCCTCAACCGCATTGAGTGACCCGCCCCACGTAGCTACCACAAGCAGAATCTTGTTCAGTGAACATGACCAAACCATAAATTGAGACTCCCAATAGAAGCGACACTGACCTTATTATAGCATGCTTTTTTTGGCTGGACCATAGATCATAATCAGCACACACACCGTCCATTCCATCCGGGGCGACGAAAGGACGGTGCGTGGCTCCATAAACCACCAATCCACCATGATCGCTCTCCTTTACCACTAAGCCGACGACAACCCGGCATTATAGCATACTTTTTTTTTTGGGGTGGGTCGCGGTCGACGCACTGCTCGCACCACTCCGTCCGGGGGACAAAATTATAGCATGCTAGTCAAAAATTATTATTATAGAATTTTATTTTGAGTTTTTTTCATCAATAGTGACCATTTATTATAGTGACTATTTATTGCTAAATCCTGTTGCCATTAAAATTAATTTACAGATAACAAGTCACACCTGACCGTGAAGGCCACAGCCTTACATTGTAATTGCGCTATCATAAACAACATCTATAATAGCTTTATGGACACTTAAGATTTATTCGATGTTGACATGCGAACTTTATAAGAATATAGGTTTAGTTTATTTTCTTACTCACAAATTCCTGCGGTTTTCTACGCGTAGTTGCCGTTCTTGCAGGTATATGGAGATGAAATATACCTATAAATAATATTCTATGAACCTATCAATTGTAACTCTTCTGTAGTTGCACTTCTTGTGACCTGTGACTTAGATTAGTTAGGCTGCAGCTGAAAATCAGCGCTGCAAGTTTATGTAGCATATGCTGAGCTGTTGCCTTTTGGACACTAACACCTGGAATTTCAATTGTTATATACTATGATTATTTTAATTATCAATATTTTTTCGTCTTCGTTTTTATATCATTTCGTGTATATTTGCATGTCAAGCCATTTTTTTGCCATTGGTGAAAGAATTTTTTAAATGGGTGGAGTGGTTTAGACGTGAAAGCGTAACAAACAAACATATACACAGTTATAATAATAGTTAGAATTTCTGATATTAATTATTTATCTTGTTAGTCTAATAGGAAAAACAATTTGTATATTTCCGCAAAAATATCTATTTTATTGTGAGTAAATGCTTGATAATACAATCATAGTCTGAATCTGTTCGTGTTAGACGGTATTTATCTATTTAATAATGATGACATAAATTAGGCTCGTATATGCCCCATTTCTGGACTAGATCCTCCTCCATAATAGGAAGAAAATTCACCTAGTAGGTATACCACGCTGATCAGGCGTGATACGATTTCATTTCGAGTTCTATTTGTCGTATACAGATGTGATTTGCATATCCCTTTTTTTATGGGTGGGCTATGGTAAGCGCACACGCGGTCCATTACGTCCGGGGCGACGAAAGGACAGCGCGCGGGCCCATAACCCACCCGTACCCACGTCGCCTTCGTCGTTGGGCCGACCACCAGTGGCGAGTTCCTTGTCCTCAGTGGTCGGCCCGACGGAATACCCTTTCGGGTACCCTCACCTCGTTACCGTTAAATAAATGCATAATATATCCCTTAGTTTTTTACGACACAGATGGGCGAAAAGGGGGTAGTGAATTGTATTCTTAATATTTCACTAATAATAATAATAATAATAATATCCATTTATTTCAGACTATGTCCATATAAAAGTTTAACTATGTCTAGTACTAATTAAAAAACTAAGTTTAAAATAAATAAATCAAAAAGTTATTATTCATTGCAAATTAAATGTTTAAATCTATACCTATAAATAAATAAAATTGAAGTGTCTGTTTGTAATGTTAAAATAATAGGCTTTTTTCATGCTCACACGGTTATTTGCACGACACCTATGCCTAAAAACCAGTTCAAAAATTTTTGTCTGTCCGTCTGTTTGTTTTGGGTAATCTTGGTTATTTGAAGGTCACCTAAGCCTAAAATACAGTAACATATTTTTTCGTCTGTCTGTCTGTTCGTTTGAGGTAATTTTCACAACAGTTGGACCGAAATTGATAATATTTTACTACAAGGTGGCTAAGTGGTAACTTACGCTGTTTTATCCCGGTGTTTCCTCGAGAACGGGAACTGCGCGGTAAGGCAACTGAAACTGAATCGAAGGGAGGGCGGGTTGCCAGTAATAAAATAAAATGACGAATATTATTATAAACCACATATAGTCCCCTTAATACCTGCTAAATCTGTGGTGTCATACTGCTGCGCTCCACCTAGTTGTACATCTTCTTATCTATTAGCTTATTAGCCAATTTTGTTTTATGTCTCCCTCTTTTCATAGGAGGGAAGTGGAACCTTTCTAACTCCTGTTTTTTTTTTTTCTTTTCTAATTGAATTTGTTGAGGTACCGAGACAATTAAAAGCGTTTTTGGGGACTTCCTGATGGTCATATCTCGGTTTCTTATATGGAGACCATTATGCATTTCGGTTTACCGAAGTTAGTTCCACTGCTGGGCTCGAGCCTTTGCCACCATACGAGGGATCTGTCTGTTTGTTCCGGGTTATCTTCAAAACGGCTGGACCGATTTCAAAAATTCTTTCACCAGTGCAAGGCTATAATATCAGGGAGTAACCTAGGCTATATTTTATGCCGGTATTCCCACGGGAATGGACACTAGGTAGGCAAGATTGAAACCGAAGCGAAGCGAGGGCGGGTTGCTAGTATATTATATTAAGTAACATCTAAATATAATTATGATGATCTTAATACAGCTGCGCTCGAGACTCCTACACAATAGGAAGGAAATTACGATGTCATAACACGCTGGTCAGACGCGTTAATAAAGGGTTTGATTACAAGTTTTCCTCCTTGCATAGTTGTTATATAGATATTATACCCCTTAGTCGTTATAACGACACTCACGGGCAAGATACCGGGAGCATAATAAATTAATATTTATTAAATCAATTATGTATAATGGCGATAATAAATTTAAAAATAAAATATTGTTAACGATAAACAAATAAAAATAAACGACTTCGTCATATTTAATTTACAATAATGACTGTTTCATAAATATAATAATATTTTATATTTATAATGATTAATTACTCGGAGAGCTTGTTAATAATGAACTAGCCGATCTTTGATATAAATAATAGAAAACTATAATTAAAAAATCAACCAAGAGCAAGTCGGACTCGCGCACAAAGGGTTCCGTACCATTGACTAGATAAACAAGTGCCTACTTGTTGCCATTATCGATATCGAGCATGTATGCTGTGTGGTAGCGGCTTCGAATACTACCAACCCTTGCTTTGCTCGTGGGTGTCGTAAAAGACGACTAGGAGCCCTGGATTGACCCGGACCAACTCCATCTGGTACCATTTGGGTCAACGATTACATTCCCAAGGAGGGTTGACGTCAGGCAGGCGGCCGGTCATAAAAGTCTTCTTCTTCTCCTTAGTTAATGGCAATGAGCTACAATAATATGAGCTATTGGTGCCAGTGTCGAGTATATTGATTATTATTCACGTCTTTTGTCTTAGTCTTTCAGTCAGTCGTTAGCATGACTTGGTGCTGATACAAGTCATGCGTCTCAGGAAATTTGAGCAGAATGTCAAAATGCACGTAATTCACTATTATATCATTTTCACTACATTTCAGAATTTTATCTGCATTATATTACATAAAATATCAGCAAAATTATTGAATATAACACTTTAAAACACTAAAATAATGAAAAGAATATAAAAGCGCTACATGACATTTTGACATTCCCATCAAAATTCTAGTCATAAAAGTCATTGCCGAAACTTTTTGCAATATGTCAAAACAGATGACATATTGCGTCGACCCCAAGTAATTGGGATAAGAGCAAGATGATGATGATCGATATCGAGCAAAAAGAAGCAAAAAATCGCGTTTGTTGTATGGGAATACCCCCTTAAATATTTATTTTATATTGTTTTCAGTATTTGTTATTATAGCGGCAACAAAAATACATAATTTGTGACAACTTCCAACTCTCCAGCTATCGCGGTTCTTGAGATACAGCCTGGTGACAGACAGGTGGACGGACAGACAGCGAAGTCTTAATTTTTACCCTTTAGGTACGGAACCCTAATAAAGTTTACAAGTTACAAATCAAGTACTTACTAGAGGTTTACTTTCATCTTACAAGTTTTGAACGTAACTACCTTGAGATAGTCTTTGCTGCATTATGCTGACAGCCCGAATCATAGAAGTTTCGAATTTCGCGTATGCGTAATTCGCACACTAGCTCTATCTCTCTTAGTCTTATGCAAAGGATACGATTTGAAATTTATAAATCCTGGCTAATCTCATTAGGATATTCACCTATTTTGATCAAATTATTGCATTATCATAGGCCTTTGACGAGTGTACAAAGTTTAAATAAAATCTGTTCGTTCAAAGTGGGACAAAATGATGTTTAAAGATTCCGTTACATACATAGATACATACATACATACCAATAAAATCGTGTTAAAATACACTTTAACCGTTTGAGTGGTTTTATGCCATCCGTCACGCTGGAGACCGGGTGGGGTAGTCGGTATGCTGGGCTCGGGTCTCCTCCATTATGGCAGGGAATTAAACCTACTATACCACGCTAGTCAGACGTGTTGATATAGGGTTTTATTTCGAGTTTTCTATTTCTTGCATCGATGCGCTTCTTGCATCGATGCGCTTCTTGCATCGATCTATGATATTACTACTTTTTTTTTAATAAAACTTCTATAGACTTCTTTGAACCCCTAGCCGAGGCCGCGAGTGACTAGAAGGGGGATTGGTCCGTCACTCGCAGAGAGGCTGACCGACATCCAGAATATGTCGATCGCAAAAAAGTAATTGTCGTTTATGGGGCTTCCGTGTAGTGACAGAGTAATAATACTTAGTATTCATCTTGGCCGTGATTGTCGTAAAAAACGACTAAGGAATATAATATGCACATTATATCTGTGCAAGAGAAGGAAAACTCGAAATGAAACCCTATACCAACATGTCTGACCGCCATGGTATAGTAGGTCAAATTCCCTCTCATCGTTGTGGAGGTCCGAGCCCAATAGTGGGACGTATGTGGACTGCGATGATGATGGGGATCAAACCTAAGACACTGGCATGTTAAGTCAGTATTTTAACCAACACGTCATCTGTGCATTAGCTTTTATCATTACTCAATCTCATAATTAATTATGATAAAGTTGTCCTACTAATATTGAATTGTATTATTGTTCATAGAAAATCGATTGTCACAATTGCTATCGAGAAATATAATGTAACATCTTTCAATACTTATTTATATGTTACACAATCAATTGTGAATACATTCAGCTATAAAAAAAAATGGATGTGTATCGTAAATCATCATTCATCATCATTTCAGCTCATATACGTCCCACTGTTGGGCTCGAGCCTCCTCCATAATAGGAGTGAAATTGACCTTACTATACCATGCTGGTCAGACAGGTTGGTATAGGGTTTTATTTCGAGTTTTCCTTCTCTTGCATATATGTTATATCCGTATTATAGCCCTTAGTCGTCTTATATGACATCCACGGGCAAGATAGGGAGTGGTGTATTGTATTCTTACTCCGTCACCATACGGCTATCGTAATCGGATATCGTAAATACTTTTTATAGAAACGAAATTTTTGTTTTGCAGGGAAACGTTTTAATTAAAGAATTAGCACGCTGAAGTGGCTATGGGCAGGCCGCATCGCTCGACGAAACGACAGCCGCTGGGGAAGAAAGGTTCTTGAGTGGCGACCATGTGTCAGACGGCGCAGTGTAAGATGCCCCTCCACTAGGTGGACCGACGACCTGGTGAAGGTTGTTGGGCGTCGTTAGATGCAGGCAGCACAGGACCGCACTTTGTGGCACAACATGAGGGAGGTCTACGTCCAGCAGTGGACGGCGATAGTCTGAAATAATGATGATGATTTAATTATTGTAAATAAAACTACTTTTACGGATTATATCGCGTTTGTATTTGATTTGTGATTGCCCGACGTTTCGAACACTTTACAGCATTCATGGTCACGGGCGGACATCTTAGTCCGATATAATCCGTAAAAGTAGTTTTATTTTCAACTAGCAACCCGCCCTCGCTTCGCTTCGGTTATAGGTTATAGTCGTTTTACCCGCGTAGTTCCCGTTCCCGTGGGAATACCGGGATAAAATAGCCTAGTTTACGCCCTGATATTATAGCTTTCCATTGGTGAAAGAATTTTTGAAATCGGTCCAGCCGTTTTGAAGATAACCCGGAACAAACAGACAGACAGACAAAAATTTTTTAATTGCTATTTTAGGCATAGGTGTCGTGCAAATAACCGTGTGAGCATGAAAAAAGCTTATTATTTTGATATTACAAACAGACACTCCAATTTTATTTATTGGTATAGATTAAAATGTGCGTCCATATAATCTACATATACCCTGTATGATCGATGGTCTTATCAAATTTAATATCGGCAAAGAGAGCATGAATAAATAGAGAAAAGAAATCTTCTATTGGGGAAAATGGGATTCTTTTAATGGGAGTAAAATTGTTCCTCGTTGATCAGACGAGTTTATGGAGTTAAAATTTCGCTCTTGCCCTGTACTTGTTATGAGAATCTGTAGTCGTCTTTTACGACACCCATTGTTAACATAGAGGATGGTGAATTGTATTCATTCTCTATCATCACACAAAAATAAATCATCATCATCATCTCAGCTCATATATGTCTCACTGTTAGGGTCAAGCCTCCTGCACAAAAGGGGAACCACGCTGATAAAACCTGTCGGTATAGGGTTTAATTTCAACTTTGCCTTCTCTAGTATCCCCTAGTCGTCTTTTACGATACTCATGGGCAGGAAGGGAGGTGGTAAATTGTAGTTTCACTTCATTATCACACAGAAATAAATAACCAATTAATATCTCTGTCCACGTCACGGACAACTACTGATTGAAATCCACGAGAAAGAAAGACATGATGATTTGTATTTTTAGTCCACCACTATATACGTACAGTCATCTTTCATCATCATTTCATCTCATCTACATCCCACTGCTGGGCTCGATTCTCCTCCACGATAGGAGAGAAATTGACCTGCTGGTCAGACAGGTTGTTATAGGGTTTTATTTCGAGTTTTCCATCTCTACGTACAGTAATCGGTAAAATTGTCCGTGCGGGGAATAAGAATACAATTCACCAGCCCCTCTCTTACCCGTGGGTGTCGTAAAATACGATTGAGGGATATAATATGCATATAATATCTATGCATGATAAGGAAAACTAGAAACAAAACCCTATGCCAACACGTCTGACCAGCGTGGTTTAGTAGGTCAATTTCCCTCCCATAGCGGAGGAGGCCTGAGCCCAACAGTGGGACGAATATGGGCTGAGACGTTGATGATGATGAATCGATAAATAATAATAGGCTTATAATATAGTTTCCATTGTATCAATATGACGAACAAATAACATGGAAATAATCATTCACATCTTGTAAATATAACATCCGGGGGACATCAAAAAATAAATCCAATCATATTTAATAGCATCGCGTCATTCAAACTATTGGGGCTGTCATAAATAATTATCGCCCTCTTTCATAGTTCCATGTTTCTATTGACAGTTCACAATAAAATGTCATAAATCAAGATGGCGGCCAACATGGCGACGGTGACAGTTATCGCGTGTATTCGAACATTAAACTCATTGATATTTATTGCTCAATCCTTGTGCTAGCGTATGATTTATTGTTAATATATTCTAGCGTTATTGTTTATTTTATAGTTTTGTTTTATCAGTTTATGAGTATTTGTTAATTGAGGTTTGGTAACACTGATAAGATGGTATTACTTTATTGCAATAACTTATAATTATCTCGTACATAGTTACAAATATTCTCATTAAAAGATGCCGGTTACTATCAAAGATAAAGAGCACAGATGAGAACGTTAAATTGGGTTTGAAACTGCAACTAATTCGTGATAAAAGCTGGATCTCTGCTTCTTTTAACAAAGCGTTCATTAACGTTGGTTAAAAATACATTACGCAATTCATTTCTCTTACGCAATTATACAAATTCTACATTATGTTGATTTATATTTAATGCTATCATTTGAACGCATTAAATTCAAACTAATCAAATACGTTTTTAAACTATTTGAAAACAAGACAAGACAAGTTATTATCCTTACTAATATTATAAATGCGAAAGTAACTCTGTCTGTCTGTCTGTCTGTCTGTCTGTCTGTCTGTCTGTCTGTCTGTCTGTCTGTCTGTCTGTCTGTCTGTCTGCTACGCTTTCACGTCTAAACCACTGGACCGATTTTGATAAAATTTGGTACAGAGATGGACTAAAGCTTGAGAAAGGACATAGGCTATTTTTTATCGCGAAAAAATGGGTATAAGGGGTTGAAATAGGGGATGACATTTTGTATGGAAATTCGTCATTTTCGATGATAGAACCACGAATCTTTGTATTAAGACACCTAATAATAAATAAATAAATATTTGTTCAAGCGTTTTGGAAATTTCATTCACATGGGGATGAAATTCAACCCCTAAAATAACAAAAAGCATACAGCCGAAACCACTGGGCCTACAAACGTTTTTTTTTTACACCATCGTATTTCTTGGGGTGCACGAGCACTAGCAAAGGATTTCTGGAAATTCATCCCCTTAAGGGGGTGAACAACATATAGTCTTTCGCGTCTAAACCGATTTTGATGAAATTTGGTACAGAGATGGACTAAAGCTTGAGAAAGGATATAGGCTACTTTTTATTGCGAAAAAATGGGTATAAGGGGTTGAAATAGGGGATGATATTTTGTATGAAAATTCGTCATTTTTGATGATAGAACCGTGAATCTTTGTATTAAGGCACCTGATAATAAATAAATAAATATTCGTTCTAGCGTTTTGGTAGTTTCACTTACATAGGGATGAAATCCAACCCCTAAAATACCAAAAAGCATACAGTCGAAACCACTGGGCCTAGAAACGTATTTTTTTTACACCATCGTATTTCTTGGGGTGCACGAGCACTAGCAAAGGATTTCTGGAAATTCATCCCCTTAAGGGGGTGAACAACATATAGTCTTTCACGTCTAAACCGATTTTGATGAAATTTGGTACTGAGATGGACTAAAGCTTGAAAAAGGATATAGGCTACTTTTTATTGCGAAAAAATGGGTTTAAGGGGTTGAAATAGGGGATGATATTTTGTATGAAAATTCGTCATTTTTGATGATAGAACCGTGAATCTTTGTATTAAGGCACCTGATAATAAATAAATAAATATTCGTTCTAGCGTTTTGGTAGTTTCACTTACATAGGGATGAAATCCAACCCCTAAAATACCAAAAAGCATACAGTCGAAACCACTGGGCCTAGAAACGTATTTTTTTTACACCATCGTATTTCTTGGGGTGCACGAGCACTAGCAAAGGATTTCTGGAAATTCATCCCCTTAAGGGGGTGAACAACATATAGTCTTTCACGTCCAAACAGATTTTGATGAAATTTGGTACAGAGATGGACTAAAGCTTGAGAAAGGATATAGGCTACTTTTTATCGCAAAAATGGGTATAAGGGGTTGAAATAGGGGATGACATTTTGTATGGAAATTCGTCATTTTCTATGATCGAACCACGAATTTTTGTATTGAGGCACCTAATAAGAAATAAATAAATATTCGCTCAAGCGTTTTGGAAATTCCATTTACATGGGGAGGAAATTCAACCCCTAAAATATCAAAAAGCATACAGCCGAAACCACTGGGCCTAGAAACGTATTTTTTTTTACACCATCGTATTTCTTGGGGTGCCCGGACGGAGTGGTGCGAGGAGCGCGCCAACTGCAGCCCAACCCAAAAAAAAGGGGGTTGAAAAGCATATAGCCTTTCACGTCGAAACCACTTAACCGATTTTGAAGAAATTTGGTACAGAGATAAACTAAAGCTTGAGAAAGGATATAAGGCTACTTTTTATCGCGAAAAAATAGATATAAGGGGTTGAAATAGGGGAAAGTATTTTCTTTTTACGTCGTCTTATTTCTTGGGGTACACGAGCACTAGCAAAGGATTTTTGGAAAATCACCCCCTTAAGTGGGTGAAAAGCGTATAGACGAAACTCTTGGAGCTAGGAACGTAAAACTTTCTATGCAATTCTTTTTCTTTTGTTGTAAGTGAGCTCTAAGAAATTATTTTATTAAAATCAACTCCTAAAGGGGTGCAAAATATATAGCCGAAATCATTAGGCCTAGAAACATGGAATTTTGTATAAAGTTTCCTTTCTTGGGAAAGAGAGATTTTTGCAATTTTAGCCCTAAGGGGGTGAAAAGTGTTTAACCGAAATCACTGAGCCTAGGAAGGATCATTTTAATACACGGTCGGCTTTCTTGGATTACCCCCAGATTTTCTTAGTGCTCACTTACCAAGCACTATGAAAAAATTTTTGGCAAGGATAAGCGAGCTATAACAAAGAATTTTTGGAAATTCAACCCCTAAGAGGGTGAAAGTGTATAGCCAAAGATACCGGGCCTAAGAATGTGAAATTTTGTATACCGATCGGTTATTTGGGGTAAGCACTCACTAAGAAACAATTTTGGGGTGCCCCAAAAGGATAAAACACATATAGTCGAAGACACCCAGCCAATGATATATCATCATTATCTTTCTCTTATCCTAATTACTTTGGATCGACGCGATATGTAGGTGAGTACCTACATATCTCTTCTGCCATCGTAGATATATTGCAAAGGTTCTAGCAACATTTTATGACCTGGCGCACGACATTGTTGGCCAGACGGCATCACCGGTCCAGGTCGATGTAAATCTTTGTCTTAGTAGTATTTTGCAATACCCACGAACAATGAAAGCGTGGTAATATTTCTAGCAGCTACCAGACAGTAAGTTACAATCAAGATATTATTCCAATTTTCTATCTCTACAAATAAATAAATTTGAAGCATTTGTTTGTCTATCAAAATAATAGGTTTTATTTATGCTCACACAATACGGTCAAAATTTTTGTCTGTCTGTCTATTCGTTACAGGTAATCTTCAAAATGGCTGGACCGATATTGATTATATTTTACCATCAGGTCTACCAGTCGTACATAAGGTACTTAGACTATATTTTACACAAGGTACTTAGACTACATAAGGTACTTAGACTATATTTTATCCCACGTTATATTTTATCCCGGTGTGGCTGAATTAAGTCGATTTTAAAATTATTTCACTAATGGAAAGCTATTTTTATACAAGTAACATATTTAAGCTATTTTTATCCCGATATTTCTACGGGATCGGGTATAATGTCGGTGAAATCACGGGAATTTAATGGTTTTAAAAATTAATTCACTAATGAAAAGCTATATTATCAGTGAAAGGCTATTTTCATCCCGGTATTTGCCCAGGAACGAGAACTATACCGGGGGATGTCGAGCAATTTTTAAAATTCTTTCACCAATGGAAAGCTACCTATGTTGTCAGCGAGTAACATAGGCAATTTATATCTCTGATATTTCTGGGATTTATATTATTTTTTTTTTTGGTATGTGTGTAAATTTATAATATCAGCGAGTAACATAGGCATTTTTTATCTCGGTATTGGCATGGGAATTTCTACGTGAATGAAACTGCGGATGTTTGATTGATATAATTTTTTTTTTCACCAATGGATAAGTACGTTATCAGAGACTAAAGAAAGGCATATTTATCATCGTATTTGCATGGCATTCTGAACTACAAGGCTGGAAGTAATATTCAAATGTGAAAGTTTGTGAAGATATTTGGATGTTTGTTACTCAATCACGCTTAAACTGTTGAGCAGATTTGGATGAAAATTGACACGTAGATAGAGTATTTCTTAAATTAAGAAATATAATACTCTTTATGCCGATAATATTCTTTGCGATAATAGTTCAATATGCAAGTAAATTTTTACGCGGGCGAAGCCGCGGGCAGAAGCTAGTACATTTATAAAAAGTTGTTTTCGTCATATAAATTTTCATAGTATAAAGAGTTATTTTCATCATAAATCAAGGTGATGATGATATCTATTTGCATGCCTTGGTCATCTTTTATGACACCCATAGGTAAAAAAGAGTCAATTGTATTCTTACATTACCATACGGAGAATGTCATGAATTATAAAATACTGCAATGGGCGGACCGCATCGGTCGTCGAACTGACAACCGTTGTGGAAGAAAGGTTCTCGAGTAGCGACCACAAATCGGACGACGCAGCGTAAGACGACCTCTACTAGTTGGACTAACGACATCTGAAAAGTCTTAAAGTTGTTCATCTTAAAGGTTGGATGCATTCTCGTGGGAAGGCCTATGTCTAACAGTGGACGTTTATAGGCTGATGGATGGATGGATAACTATAAAATACTGTAGATCTAATAAAGACATTAGTCCCCTTACCTGACGCAAGACGGAAGCCATCATTCCGGTACGAAAAGATCGTTCGCCCTAACACGTCCCAAATCAATATGTGTAGTACATTAGTCGAAATGCGTCTTCAGTTCGTACGTGCGCCATAATGCAATTCAAACATAACAGTCGTCACGAATGGTCGTGGAGGGCGTTTATTTAAACTTACTGTTATGGCCTCTGTAAACACGTGTGGGGTTCGGCCACTGTTTAAGCGAGTAACGGGCAAACTTCCATATTAAGAAATCTATTACTTATAGTGGATTTTGCTGACACGTTAGGCTATTAATAAAAATAAAAAAATCGGTTGTCTGTAAAGTCGGTTTACTGACGATAGTTGAACGTGACAACGTCATAAGAAAATACTGATGGAATGGTTTGATTTTTCAAAAGAAAATTTTAATTTTATTTGTTTGATAGATATTTTGTATGGATCAAGCCTTAAATGGAACGCCTCAGAGCGAGGTAACGCCGCATACGTCATGTTTTTTCGTGTGTGCAGCCGGCTCCATCGAATTATAAGACGTTGTCACGTCAAAAATATATTAACAAATCGAAACGTTATTGTGGCACTAAAAGTGTTACAATAATCTCAGCTTTTGGAAATTCGTTTCAACAATTATTCAACTAGTGTTTCTAAGCGTAATAACCAAATTGTCGGTCGTAGTCTTATCTTGAAAAAAACCGATGTACAACGCCATCTATCAAAAATATTTTAAACTTTTTACAATTATTATTTTTTTTTTATTCTATAGATCCACGTGTGATGAGCTCGCTAAAAAAGTATTTTTAAACATAGTAATGTGTCCTTGAGAAAGATATTAATGTTGGCAAATTGACCCATTTTCTCCTCATCTTTAGCGCGTTTTATGTTGCCTAAGTATTAAAATTGTTATTTAGTGAAAAATAAACGATTGGATAAGAATACAAAGTGTCACCACGTAAAATGGCTGCAATAGAATAACATAATCACGGAAATTTCAATAGTAAAAGCTCTGAAAATCGCTGCTTAAATAAACAATAAACGCTTAGTATCCTATCCTACTAATATTATAAACGCTAAAGTTTGTGAGTATGTGAACATGTGAAAATGTGAAGATGTGAAGATGTTTGTTGCTCTTTCACGCAAAAAAACTACTGAATAGATTTTTATGAAACTTCACAATAATATAGCTTACATATCAGAATAACACATAGGCTATAATTTATCCCGAAATTCCCACGAGAAGAGGAACTTCGGGTGAAACCGCAGGGCACAGCAAGTCTAATAGGAAAAATTTAAAAATGGTAGGTACGTGTAATCTTTACCTGCAATCGTAATTAAACTTTTTTGACAATTTTTGTAGTTATCAACTAGTAGTAGTAGTCACAGTCTTCTGCTAATGGACTCACCATCATATTACAGAACAATATGTAGTTATTATACAACGAATTAAAATAACAATATGCCTTTTTTATTATTGCAAAACTTGATACAATCAAATTACAAAAATATCAATGTTTACTGTGTTCTTCTGATCATTTCAGACTTTTTAAATGCAGATTTTAAAGTGTTGGTTTGATTTAGCTGTTATTATTGTTGTTACTAATATGACTATTTACAATTTTGAATAATCTATGAACCTATTAAAGGTAGCTCTTCTGTACTTCTTGTGACCTGTAACTTAGATTAGTTAGGTTGCAGCTGAAAATCAGCGCTGCAAGTTTATGTAGCATATGCTGAGCTGTTGCCTTTTGGACACTAATACTTGGAATTTAATTTGCATATACTATGATTATTTTAATCTTCAATACTTTTTCGTCTTCGTTTTTATTTCATTTCTGTAATTATATTTCAAATGATTGATTATCTAGTTTATGTAATTAATGAAATAATGATGATTCATGAATTTCTATGTCAAGCATGTAACTATAGTGTCCAATAAATCCTATTTTCTTTCTTTCTTTTCTTTCTTTCTTTCCTTATAGAAAGTTAAATGCAAAAAATTCATCTACACTACCAAAAATGGACGTATTACAGTATAATATTTTCATCCATCCATCCGTCCGATCAGATCTGAGTTATTTCTCATATCTAGCTTAAATAAGTTATTCTTTTATTCCAATAAAAAAAGCTGATACTATACAAACACGTCACCGTTCTTACGCGTTTCCGTTGCATTATCCTTAAAATGCTATTATTTTAAGGATAATGCAACGGAAACGTGTTGGATAATTGATATTGCAACGAAAACACGTTAGTTACAGGATCATAAGCGCTAATATTCTTCATTGACCAAAACACATCCAAGAAATTATTTTATACCAGCTCAACGTACATCAACGCAGCTCTTCAAGGAGTCTGACAACTATACCAGTTCATATTATAACTCTGAACTTATCAGGCTAAATAATATTCATTTTATTAAATTTTTAGATCATCAAAGCGCTTGTTATTTACAAATACAGTCGCACGTCATAGACGAACCCTTGCCGAGGCCGCGGGTGATGGGACCGGGGATTAGTCCGTCACCCGCTGAAAAGCTGACCGCGCGACGGCGACCAATATCCCGGAGGGGGTACGTCGTAAGGAGAGTGTACCCGCAGAGGTATTGCGTCGAGCCGACCACTAAGGACAAGGAACTCGGCTCCGGTGGTCGGCCCAACGTCGAAGGTGACGTGCTACGGGTGGGTCATGGGGACGCGCGCCGCCCCTCTGTCGCCCCAGACGGAGTCGGGCGGCGAGTGCGCTGACCATGACCTACCACCCCAAAAAAATGGCATAAACGAACCATTAAAAAATCGACGATTATATTTTACACGTACAATTACACTCCGTTCTATCTATACCAATAAATAAAATTGGAATGTCTGTTTGTAATGTCAAAATAATAGGCCTTTTTCATGCTCACACGGTTATTTGCACGACACCTATGCCTAAAATAGCAATTAAAAAATTTTTGTCTGTCCGTCTGTCTGTCTGTCTGTTTGTTCCGGGTAATCTTCAAAACGGCTGGACCGATTTCAAAAATTCTTTCACCAATGGAAAGCTATAATATCAGGGCGTAAACTAGGCTATATTTTATCCCGGTATTCCCACGGGAACGGGAACTACGTGGGTAAAACGACTATAACCTATAACCGAAGCGAAGCGAGGGCGGGTTGCTAGTAAAACATATATCTTTTCGTGTCTGACACGTCATAATATGAAATTGTATAGTGAACAGACTCCTTTAAAAAGTAAAATGTACGAATAACAGGCGCCACACAATCGCGTCTTGTTCCCTTAAAATATACAGCGTAATGCTTCGCCTGTAAAAGTCAATACATAAGAGTTGAGTGGTCATAAGATTTTATGCGCCCCATTAGCTTGGAGTAAGCGCCCGCGTAAATTCTTATAACACGGGTAAGTATTCAAAATATGAAAGACTTTGTAAAGATACTGTTGAAACGGCCCGCGTATTGTGACGGGTATCTTTGAATTTGAATAGAAGATATGTGATGTAAGTTTTTATGGATATGGCCGCAAATTCACTAGCGTCATAGATCAATTATGTTCCATTTTATGCTGTTTTTGAAGTGAAAACCTCTTTAGGTGCGTTTTGAACTTTATTGTGTAGCTAGTGAATGTGACTCAGCTCGCATTCGGCTGTGTAACGATTGTTCGAGTAAAATCGATCGTCGACTAAGAGAGTGCAAAAGCTACATATTAAGTACGAATATACAATTATTAATTATTAAAAATTAATTTAGTACATATTATGAAATCATATTGCCGACCATACTTAGTGTGAGGGGAACGATGGCAATGATGATTAAGGAATATTTATTTGGCATTAGAAATATGTAGTTATATTTCGTATATATTAATTCAGCTTCAAGCTTACACCAATAGTTCTTTTAAATATTCATTGAAGCAATGTGGTTACGGAGTAAGAATACAATTCACCACTCTCTATCTTGCCCGTGGGTGTCGTAAAAGACGACTAAGGGATATAATATGCATATAACACCTACACATGACAAGGAAAACTCGACATAACACCCTATACCAGCACGTTTGACCAGCGTAGTGTAGTAGGTCATTTCCCTTCCATTATAGAGAAAGCTCGAACCCAACAGTGGGACTTATGTTACTTGAGATGATGATTGTGTGCAAATATAATTCAATAAAAATGACAAATTATCTTTAACTTTAAGATAAACACGAGTACAAAAAAATCAACACTCATTCACAAACCATTCAAAACATAATCATTCAACATCTAATTCACATAGAGTAGTACAAAAATATTTAATGAAATTAACACGAAACTGACGAGGCGCACACAGAGCCATGACAAGTAAAAAGAGTAAAATAATAACTGCTGTTGCCGCCACTCGGTCGCAAATTGCCCGGCGAACGGCTAGCTGTCAGCTGTCACTTGTCAGATGTCAACGGTGTCAGGCTGTCAGGCGCGTTGACACCCGCCGGGCGCTCGCCGCGGATTTACATAAAAGTGGTAAGTGACAATTAAAAAAGCTTGTTGCGTTGTAAATTTGAATTTGTAACTGTCGAATCATTTCCTGTTAAGTTGTCTAAATAGCATTTTTATTTTTACTTAATGAGGCAATTGAAGGAAAATTGTGACGGCATAAATGGCGTCGTTTCCGTGTGGTGACGATGTAAGAATACAATTCACTATCGCTCTTGCCCGTGAGTGCCGTAAAAAACGAACAAAATATATAATATGCATGCTATGAGAGAGTAGGGAAACTCGTACTTAATAAAACCCTATGCCAATACGGCTAAGGGTCGTCTAAATTTTTGCGATTGGACAGCAACTGTCTCCTTTTTTTCGTAGGCCATGGTCTGGACTCACCCCACCCAATCCGGAGCGACGGAAGGACGACTTGCAACATGATAACCTGTAGTATGCCCTCCCCGTCAACATTAAAGTGACCGTTGGTACTGATTCCTTGACCTAGGTACAGCAGTTATCTCCTGGGGAACTTATAACACCTACTGCGATCGCCAACTTGCCTACCAAGCGTGACATTATTTTCGTCTGAAAGTAAGGTAGTACGGAGGTTTATGTTTAATATTGAATGTTTACAGGCTCATGGAAGGATGGATCAGGATTGCCAACCATACTTTATAATAAAGTATTCTACTTTATTTTTGGTAATTATACTTTATACTTTTCTGCATCAATAAAGTATGTGAAAATATTTTATTTCCAACCTTTACTGTGATGCATAAAACAAAACACTCATTATGAGCATTTAACTATTTAACGGTACAAATAAGTGAAATCTGACGATCGATACGATTACTAAACGAAGTATTAGATGTCAGATGTGGTGTGAGTCAGACTTTATATGTACTCAAAGCCCACAAAAATACGTTTTTAACATAAAATTTTAAAAATACTTAACTTTTTCCTATCCAAATTATTTTATACTTTATTTAATCAAAATACCTTAGGATGAATGGATAGATCCACGTTGATTCCTCGGTAGAATAATTCTGCTAAATTCAATGATTATGAAAAATAGTTTTCATCCTTTATCTTTGTATAGTTTACGGCGATAATACTTTCTTTCTGCCAATTATGTTTCTTGCCATATTTATCCTTATACGTCCCATTGTTAATCATAATTTTTTCCAGATGAGAAAATTTAAATTCTACACCACTCAAACGTAATACTTTGACATGTTTGTGTTCATTTTGATATGTCCTTGTTGTATGTAACGTTAAATGATTACGGATTATTTATGTAAAACATTAAAACTGCATAAATCATTATTTATCATTAATAAACATTGATAGCCGTAAAATAAATTATAAATAGTATCTATTTATTATGAATAAAAAAACTCAACATGACTATTTTTGGCATTAATTGACATGTCAAACTTGTTTTTCTTTTAGGTTCAAGAAATATTTACATATTTTCTAAAGATCAAGTGAATAGTTACGAAACTATTACAAAAAATATACCTCGCGATCCAAATAGTTCCACCGACGATAATATTACCTACGGATTATTAATACAATACTGAATATATAATACTGAATATTCTTGTTTCCTTAGAATTAAGTAAAATTAAAAAATACTTTTTTATTACTGTTGGTGGCAAATGAGCACACAGCACTGATGGTAAGTGATACTGCCGCTCATGAACATTTACTAGGCCGCTGCCTACCGTGAAGAAAGTGAAGGGGTATGAATGTCGATAATGAGATTCGGTAATAATAAAGGTATCACGAAAACCTACCACATGCAGACACCCTCAGGTATTTGGGCTTCCGGCTCTCTCGCTCGCTGATTCCAAGTGCAGTAACAAATTACATTAACAAATCTGAGTAGTAACTCAGACCTCGATTTTCTGTGAGAGTGTACGGACAGACCGGCCCGCAGACATAAACAGAAAACTGTCGACAGTATGTTCCTATAATTACTTTAAAATATAGAGCTCAAAGATGCTTTTCCTTTTTTAATTTTGCGACCTTTGTAAACACTGAACCTTTTAATAACTATTTTCCTATTAAACAAATTTGTTTTGTAAATATTTGAATTCAGAGAATTGTGTAGGATGATTGACTTCAGTTTTAGAAATTAGTTTTATAAACTTTATATTTTATTCAGGCTATCGCCATCCACTGTTGGATGTAGGCTTCCCTTATCTTTCACCACGAAGTGTGGTCCTGTGCCGCCTGCATCTAACGGCGCCCAGCAACTTTCACCAGGTCATCGGTTCACCTAACTGAGGTGGATCATATTCATCATAAAATAAGCTAAATTTTTATTCTATCATCCCAAGGGAAAAAGGTCCTGTTTTACAGAAATTATATCATAATTAATGCGACTTCATACACGAAAGCCTATGCTCTCGTCTATATAATTAAAATGTGTATAATATACACATTTTGCTAAGTAGGCAAAATTAATCGATTATTTTAGTATTCGCTTTTTGTTTAAATTCACGATACTGCCGAACGATTCGATTTTCATTAATCGATTTTTTGCAAATCGATTTATTTTAATGAAAAAAAATCGATTAATAAAAAATCCATTTTTCCCTCCAAATAAGTCACATTCCTAGCTAAAAACTTCGTGTAGTGACGGAGTAAAAATACAATTCACAAAATATCTCGTTCGTGGGTGTCATATAATATTCATATAACATTTCTACAAGAGAAGAAAAACTTAAAATAAAAGCCTATAGCAACAATTCTGACCAGTGCAGACCATAGCAGACTAAGGAATGTAGGTAATATACACTTAATATCTATGCAAAAGAAAGAAAAATGGAAATAACACACAGAACCCTTAGAATAACAACGTATAGAAGGTAAGTCCACGCATAAAAAATGAAGCATTTCAATTGGAGCCTAATGGAGATTATGCCGGCACCGTTCCGTAATGTACAAAGTCAATATACTGCACGTACGTACGCAACTCTTAATAATAAATAGGTAATTATGACGGTTTGTGCATTCAAATGGTGTCACAACACATTTGAAAAAATAAAAAGTACCTATATTAACGTTATTTTTAAAAGTATTTCGACGATTTATGTTAATAAAAACAAAATTTGATTTCATAATTTGTGTAGTGGTGTGCGTGTGTACGTGTGTAATCGCTTGCACGCATGTTGTATTGTTTGCTTTATATTTTTAATGGACACTATCCTTCTATACGTTATTATTCTAAGCACAGAACCATTCCTTCTGAGCAGCATGATATACTAAGTCCATTTCCCTACCACTGTTGAGGAGCAGTGGAACATTATATAAGCTGTAACGATAATCATCACCATCACAGCCCACATACGACCCACTGTATCTTGGGCCTCCTCCATTATGGAAAGGATTTTGACCTGCTATATCACACCTACTTTTTCATGTGATGACGGATTAAGAATACAATTTACCACTCCGTATCTCACTCGTGAATGTCGTAAAAGACGACTAAGGGATATAATATACATATAACATCTATGCAAGAGAAGGAAAACTTGTAAACTCTATAGCAATCTGTCTGAGCAGCGTGATATAGTAAGGTCAATTTCCCTCCTATTGTGGAGGAAGCTTGAGCACAACAGTGGGACGTATATAAGCTGAAATGATGATGATGATACCAGAGTGGTCATACGTGTTGACATAGGGTTTCATCTCGAGTTTTCCTTCTAATGCTGTTAGGGGGCGTTCATAAAATACGTGAGATGTTTAAGGGGCGGAGGGGGTCGAGTCAAATCTCATCTAATCTTACGTTGGAGAGAGTGGGGTCTCGGCAAATATCACGCAATTTTTTTTCTGATAGAAACAAAAAAAAATTATACTATTTTGGTCCATTTAATCCAGATTGTACATGCTTAAGATTTAATCTTAAGCGTAATCGTAATACGATTAAGATCATTCACTAATTCGTTCGAAAGAAAATAATTTCATTTATACTTCAACGTTATACCATAGATAATTCACTATAAAATAAGATAGATGTGCAACTGAGGGTTTAAATTTGTAATCTGAGTACCTACCCATATTTTGAAAAATCTCACGTGAGATTGGGGAATGGGAGAGGGGGTTGAATAAAATCTCACGACATCTCACCAGAGGGGAGGGAGTAACAGAAAATCTAAAAAAACACCTCACGTAATTTATGGACGCCCCCTTATCATTATATTATATCCCTTAGTCATCTTTTACGACACCCCCGGGAAGGAAGGGAGTGGTGAATTGTATATGTAACTGAATACCTAACATCTATAACAAGAATAAAAAGTCCGAAACCGTTAAATAATATTTTTAATTAGTAATAAAATTAACTGCTAATAAATTTACACTATAGCCTTTATTATAAAAAGCCGTCAATCATTACGATCTAAAATAGTACAAGACGCTAAAAGTTTATGCGGAACGCTTCAAGCTAACAACGCATATCACTTACCAAGCTATAACATCGAGAATGATGACGGCATAACAAAAATTAACCCTCCACACGTCCATAATGGCCGATAAAAAAACGAATATTTAACATAACATAAAATTTATCACTACGCTTTCTAACTCATAAAAAGCGGTAGGCGAAGCTATCTCGATGATACTCTATTAATACACCGAGATACTGGATGTTAATGCGACCGTGTATTAACCCTCGTTGGGTATTAATATGCCCACTTACGGGTTTTATGCCGCAGCGTTGCGGTAATTGTTTAGGGTTGTTTTATGATATCGCCGTAATAAGTTCGGCCGATTTAATAATAAGCCAGATTATGAAGGGAGTAAAAGATAAAGATATACATTTTGTATCGTTTTTAAATGTGAGCGAAATGTTTGAACGGTTTTAAATTTGTATTAATTGTATTTTAACTTAATTATTTAATTTTTTTAGTTCTTGACCCATATATTTTTTTCATGTGGTTACAGAGTAAGAATGAGATTCACCACTACCTATCTTGCCCTCAGGTATGTTAAAAAGTCAATAAGAGATATACGCAGGTAGGTAATATCGTTGCAAGAGAAGGAAAACCCGGTTAAAACCCTATTCCAACATGCCAGTTCACGTTGTGGAGGAGGTCCGAGCTCAACAGTGAAAGTTATTTAAGGTTCTCGATTGACGATCACGTTTCAAATGTCACAGTTTTGGACCTACATATACTATGTGGACCGACGACCTGATGAAAGTCGCTGGGCGTCGTTGGAAGCAGGCGGCACAGGACCGCATTTTGTAGTGAAACATGGGGGAGGCCTGCTTCCAGCAGTGGAGGACGATAGGATGAATTATGATGATTTAATAAAGAACATTTAGCAGTCATGAAGACTGGCAACAAAGGTGAAAACATAAAACTATGAACAAACTTGTTACATTTCTCTGATTTTGACTTCGATGGGCAGATACATAGCTATAGCCATGGCATTACCACGGGATCACGTCGATGAAGACTTACATGAATTTACTCCTCATCCAAATCTGCCTACAGAAAAGTCTTCACTTAAAAAAAAGATTCATCATCTCAACCCTTACACGTCCCACTCTTGGGCTCGAGCCTCCTTCACTATGGAAGGGCAATTCACCTACTATACCACACTGGTCAGACGTGTTGGTATTTTTTTTTATGGGTGGGCTAAGCGCACGCGCTGTCCAGTCCGTCCGGGGCGATGAAAGGACGGCGCGCGGGCACATAACCCACCTGTACCCACGTCACCTCGTTGTTGGGCCGACCACCGGAGTAGAGGTGACTTGTCATCAGTGGTCGGCCCGACAAAATACCCTTTCGGGTACCCTCACCTCTCGACGTGTTGGTATAGGGTTTTGTTTCGAGTGTTTATATTTATATGCATATTATATCCCTAAGTCGTCTCTTACGACACCCACGGGCAAGAGAGGGGGTGGCGAATTGTATTCTTACTCCGTCACCACACGGAAAAAAAATGTTAAGGAAGTATTTTACTAAACAGTTAATGCACCTCAAAAATACCTTTAATTTTTTTTTTTTTTTTATAATATTTTTTTGTTTTTTTTTTTATAATTTTAACACAACACCATGCACTAAGGAAATAATCCTTGTATTGCTGGGAACTTTACAAACATAATTAACGGACACAAATTACATCCAGACTCGGAACAACAAGTTGTGGATCACACAAAGTGTTGTCCCGCGTGGGATTCGAACCCCCGACACTGACGTTGTAAGTCGCTACCACTACGCCATCTGTGCAGTCTTGTTTGAAGTTTATGTGAAATTCACGAAAAGCGACCCCGTAGCGGCTCGTTCCCGCCAAATTCACTCCGAAGGCATAACCGTTTGCCTTTTTTTGTAGAAATAAAAATTTACTAGCGCACTGTGGGTCTTGACTGTGAGTTATTGGGCAACACTGTTTTGGGACATGACGAGTTTTATTTTTTCACGATCTTTCGTAATAAACATTTATAAGGAATGTATTTCGTGCTGAAATATTTATAACACTTGCATTAAACTGCATTGTCAGTAACCATTTCAGCTTGTATACGTCCCACTGCTGGGCTCGAGTTTCCTCCACAATAGAAGAAAAGTTGACCAACCATACCATCCGTAGAAATCGGGTGTAATTGACATAGCTCGAAGAATTAGCACGCTGAAGTGGCGACAGGCAGACCATACCGCTCGACAAACCTATAACCGCTAAGGAAGAAAAGTTCTCAAGTGACCACGTACATGACAGCCCAGTGTAGGACGCTAACTAGACGGACCGTTGATCTAGTGAAAGTTGCTGGCCGTTGTTGGATGCAGGCGCCACAGGACCGCACTTCAGGTCACCATCATATGTCGCCAGCAGTTGACGGCCATAGGCTGAATGAGAATGATAATGATACCATGCTGTTCAGAACTATTCTTATATGGTTTATTTCAACTTTTCCTTCTCTTGCATAGATATTATAAAGTTATTATATCATTTAATCGTTTATCTTTGTATCTTTCATCGTTACGACCTCCACGGGCAAGGAATGAAATGGTGAATTGTATTCTTACTCGGTCACACAGATATTTGGATGATTGTTACTCTATCACGCTTAAACTGTGGAACAAATTTGGATAAATATAGCCTTCCTGGGTTAACATGCATACTTTTATCCCAGTAATATGTGCGGGTTACGTGATCAGGGAATTAGTCCGTCACCCGCCGAGAGGCCGATCGCGTGAGGAAAGACCGACGTCCTCCCCGAGGGGGGGACGTCGGTCAATGGGAGGGTACCCCAAATAGGGGGTATTCCGTCGGGCCGACCACTGATGACAAGTAACCCTGCTCCGGTGGTCGGCCCAACGACGAAGGCGACGTGCATCGTGGGTGGGTTGCGGGTGTGCGTGCTTACGCCCCTCTGTCGCCCCGGACGGAGTGGTGCGAGGAGGGCGCCGATCGCAACCCACCCACAAAAAAAAATCCCAGTAATATGATCCTTTGCGATAACAGTTTAACTTTACTTTTTTGCTCAATCAAGATAATTGAACGAATGGGGGTGAAAAATCCTGAGAAAATGACGTTTTACGCGAATGAAGCCCTGGACGGATAAAGTTATGCTCAAACCCACAGTAATATCCGACATTTCGAGACCAGTTGTCACATTTTTCTCGTCATCGTCATCACAGCTCATAGACGTTCCACTGTTGAGCTCGAGGCTTCTTCACAACGGGAGGGAAATTGACCCACTATACCAAGCTGGTCAGACGTGTTAGTATAGGGTCCTATTTTTTCCTTCTCTTACATACATACATATATTCACGCCTTTTGCCCATAGCGGTAGGCAGAGACCACTTCCCTCTAATTGCTACGATCTTGACATACCACTTTCGCCTCCTCCACATTCATTAATCTCTTCATGCATATTCTTCGGTTTAGGGTACTTCTAACCTGACCTTTCTTAAGAACGTCCCTGATTTGATCGTGGAACGTCCGCCTTGGTCTTCCCCTTCTAACACTTCCGCTCAGATTCGTCTTATAAATTCTTCTTGTTAATCTCCTTTCATTCATTCTCTCTACATGATCAAACCAACTTAACATACCTTTTTCAATCCTTGTCACTACATCAACATTCATACCACAACGTCCTGTCCTTCTCTTGCATAGATGTTATATATGTATTAGTGATGTAACGAATATTCGCATTCGCATCGCGAATATTCGCAAATGTTTCTGACATTCGCAATCGCATTCGCAAGGAACGATGCGAATGTTTGGCGAATATATTTAACAAACTAAAAGCAAATTATATATGTAATTGTGTAATGATATGATAATATTTATTATTTTTATTTACTCATAATATTTGAATAAAACAATATTATGGAACACTCAGGTCGGCAACTAAATTAGAAGTACTGTCTCTCTTATTTTTGTCAGTCTAATATAAACTAATGAATGGGGAGCCGGTTTTTTGTTCGGTTATACTGCGAAACCCACTGAACGATCAGAATAATATTTATACCATAAGATGCAGCATGTTTCAGAGAAAGATTTAGTATATGATATGTTGGTGAATACTTATCCGGAATTTATATTTGTTTTTGACGTGACAACGTCTTATAATTCGATGGAGCCGGCTGCACACACGAAAAAACATGACGTATGCGGCATTACCTCGCTCTGAGTCGTTCCATTTAAGGCTTTTTTTTTTTGGGTTGGGCTGCGGTCGGCGTGCTTCCGCACTACTCTGTCCGGGGCGACAGAGGGGCTTAAGCACGCAACACCCGCAACCCACCCGAACACCACGTCGCCTTCATCGTTGGACCGACCATCGGAGCAGGGTTACTTGTCATCAGTGGTCGGCCTTTTTTTTTTTTTTTTTTTTTTTTTTTTTTTTTTGTTCACGCTGTGGAAATGCGTTTACGCACACCAATCCCCCGCCGGTTACAGACGGGAGTGTGTGTGGGACTCGCCGGCCACAAATATGACCGAAATACCCACTAAAACCACAGCGGCCCCTTCCGCGCTTTTACGGGGTGCCAGAGAGATCATCTGATGACATTCTATCCCCGACACCCCAACGCTTGGTCGTCTGGCCACGTCCTGTAATCATTCAGGGCGGTGGGAGAAAAAGAGCATAACGGCGTCTCCTCCTCCCTGGTCGCCGCCGGCGGAGCGAGTCAGCGGACGCAAGCGCCTCGCGGGCACGCTCCGCGGCCTCCTTCCTTGTCATGACAGCCTCACAGAAGGAGGCCATCGACGACCAACAGCTGTCGCTGCCGAGCATCTTGGAGATGATAGTCGGCAACGACAGGTCCGTTGTCCCTATCTCCGTTGACAGGACGTGGCGCTGAGGCCCCCAGGCGGGGCATACTTCCAGTGTGTGGCACGCATCGTCGATTAGCGCGCCACACTCATGGCATCCTGGGGCCTCTTCTCTTCCAATTTTGTGCAGGTACTTACCGAAGACCCCATGTCCGGTAAGCACCTGCACCATCCTAAATGTAAGGCTGCCGTGCCTTCTTCTGAGCCAGCGGTGGAGATACGGCGCAACCGCCTCCACAGTCCCCCGCCCTGCTACGGGGGACTCTAGATCTTCCCTCCACCGCCGGATTACTTCCCTTCGAGCCACTTCCTGGACTCTGCCCAGTCCCCTGATGGACACTTGCTCCCCGTTGGCTCGTGCTGTGGCGCGGAACCGGTACACCTCTGCCAACGCCTCCGCCACCAGCGGCCAAGGCGGGTCGCCTGCCAGTAGTGTCGCCGCAGTCCAGGACACAGTACGGTAGCCCCTAATAGCCCTCACCGCCATGGCCCTCTGCGGTCGTCGCAGGAGGGCTTTGTTGCGGACGGTGAGGGACTCCGACCAGATAGGAGCACCATACAGTGCCATGGACCGCAGGATGCCCACGTAGAGACGCCGGCATGACGACCCAGGACCGCCAGTGTTCGGCAGAAGCCTTCCCAGCGCCGCGGCCGACTTGACGAGCCTCGGGACGAGCTGGGCAAAGTGTGGCCCGAAATTCCACTTTGAATCGAGGTGCAGACCCAGATATTTTATCTGGGCCTGCACCGGCACGGCAACCCCAGACACACTGATGTGTGCTCCTCGGGGGGGACCTCGGCGTGGGCCATGGAAAAGGAGGGCCTCGGTTTTGTCCAACGAGACCCTCAGACCCAACATACCAATCCGGTCGACGACGAGCGCCACTCCTTCCTCTGCCAATCGGGCAGCCCCCCGGAAGTCCGCCCGCTTCACTGTGATCAAGGTGTCATCTGCGTAACAGATGACCCCCATCCCAGGAAGAAGCCGACCCCGTAGGAGCCAGTCGAACCCGACGTTCCACAGCGCCGGACCGAGGACTGAGCCCTGTGGGACGCCGCACTCTACCCGTTGGCGGTGTATACGCCCGTCGCCCCCCTCCCAGAGCACGTACCTTCCCTCGAGGTACGCTTCCAACAGTCTCATAAGATACGTAGGCACTCCATGGTACCGGAGTGCCTCCTTCAATGTCTCGTGTGGGAGACTGTTGAAAGCGTTTTTTATATCGAGCGAGACTGCGAGGACAACTTCCTTTTTGGCCACCGCTTCGGTAGCCAAAGACTTCAAAGCGGCCAGCGCGTCAATTGTTGACCGGCCGCTCCTAAACCCGTACTGTCTCTCTGACAGTCCCGGCCCGATTCCCTCGAGGTGCTGAACGAGACGGTCTGCGAGCACCTTCTCTAACAATTTAGCCATCTCATCCAGCAGCACCAGTGGTCTGTATGCGGAAGAGGAGTCAGCTGGGCGGCCTTCCTTTCGCAGTAGGCACAACCGTCCACACTTCCATTGCTCCGGAAACTGCCCGGACCTCAAACACGTGTTGAGCAGTTCCCGGAGTTCACCCTTGAGGTATTTCGCGGCGATGCCAAGTACGAGACCCGGGACACCGTCCGGACCAGGCGCCTTCCTTTTCCCACGAAGTCGGGAGAGAGCCACTTCCATTTCTTGGTCGGTAATGAGTGAAATAGGGGTTTCCATCTCCACCACCGACCAAGAAGCCATTCTGGGAGGAACGTGCCCCACAGAACGCGGGAACAGTTCCTCCATTAGCCCTGACAGGAGACCCGGGTCCATTGATTCGATAATGGGGGCGCCGCAGGCACGGAGCTTATTACGCGCCCGTTGATATGGGCGCCCCCATGGATCTCTGTCAAGGTCCGCCAGAAGCTCTTCACGGGCCCTCTCCTTCACCTGGCTGATGGCCAGCTGCAGTGTCTTCTTCCTTGCTCTGTATTCTCTCCGCAGCTGACCCTCGAGGACGTCATCCCTGTTGCCTCTCTGACGGCATCGGACGTAGGCACGCCGCGACCGGTTAGAAGCCACCCGGAGATTAGCAATCTCGGGTGACCACCAGTAAACTTGACGACGTGCCGGCATCTGTCGAGCTCTTGGCATCGCCGCATCACATACTGCCTCAAGCGCACTTCTCATACGACCTGCGAGCCCCTCTACATCTGTGGGTAGCTGTCCTGCTATACCCCAGCGCTGTACTATGGCAGACTCCCGGACCATTTCCAGATCAAGTTGACCAATGGCCCATTTTGGGAGTCCGCCTCTTCTTCCGCGCCGGGGCCCTAGTGGTCCCCGAGGGGAGGAGATCTCGAACCGTATATATCGGTGGTCCGAGAGAGTCTCCACCCCTTCTTCTACTCTCCAGTCACTCACCTCGCGAGCGACACCGGGGGTAGCAAACGATAGGTCCACAATAGACCCACCCCGATGCCGCACGCATGTGTGGACTGTCCCTCTGTTAAGGAGAGACAGACCGGAGAGTAAAGACCACTGTTCGACGGCCGCGCCCTTCACATTTGTCGTGGGGCTCCCCCACGCGCGAGACTTCGCGTTGAAGTCGCCGAGTACCACAATTTTTCTCGGCGACTGACGGCGAACCGCGGCGCTGACAGAGTCCAAGAATAACTGAAACTCCGCTAGGCCGCGGTTGGGGGAGAAATAAATTCCAATAATGGCGTAATCTCGCCACCCCACCACAACGTATCCATTGCCCCTCTCAAGAGGAGAGAGGGGAGGGCCGGCGCATCCTCTGGACAGAACAGCTACGTCTTCTCTGAGGTCCCCTGCCCAATTTGGTGAGTGGGGGACAAAATAGGGCTCACTAGCCACAACTAAATCTATGTCCCACTCCGCCATGGACTGTACAAGTAGATCTTGAGCCCCGGCGCAGTGGTTCAAATTTGCCTGGAGGAAGCGTACTCTGTCTCCCATTAAGTGGACATTTCGGTTTCCTCCTGTGCTCTGCAGCGACTGCTTGATGCGGTGGCTCGAGGTCCTTGAGCCACCTTGCCTTTCGATGAGGGGGCTTTACAAAGCCTTCCCCCCATCATATGCTCTGCTGGGCGACCAGCGGCGACGCACACCGCACAACGTGGCGTAGCAGCCGCACATGCAACTGACTTGTGTCCACTGCTACCGCAACGGAAGCAAAGTTCAGAGCGGTCGACAGCGGACGGGCATAGCGGGGCTGTATGCCCCAGTTCCAGGCACCGGAAGCACCTCAATGGGAGGTTCTCCAGCACCTGAACGCCAGCCGAGCTCCAGCCAACCAGGAGCCTTCCTGCATCAGCGAGCATTTTAGCGGCAGCAACGGGACAACGCACTTTGACCATGCCCATGCCGCGGGGTCCACGCTGGATTGGTCCTACCTGGACTTCCGCGGCGTCACAGCTACATGTTCGGGCTACTGCTGTTCGCACCTTCTCCTCCGTGGCGGAGTCATCCATTCCGGTCACCCGGATATCGGCACGTTTGACAGGGCGGATGACATCCGCCACACCTACGAGCGCCGTGCGCAAATTGGTGGCCAGCTGGTCAGCAACTTCCATGGAATCAGTGGTCGGCCTGACGGAATACCCCCTACCCGGGGTACCCTCCCATCGACCGACGTCCCCCGCTCGGGGAGGACGTCGGTCTTTCCTCACGCGGTCGGCCTCTCGGCGGGTGACGGACTAACTCCCCGGTCACGTCACCCGCGGCCTCGGCTAGGGCGGCATGGGACGCAGGTAGTCGTGCCTGCGCTGCCCCAGTCGCTGGTGGCGGGTCGCTTCGTTGAGGCTGTGCTCCTCGCGTTCGCGACTCGCTGCCTCCTTCTGTGAGATAACTGCCTCGCAGAAGGATGCGACCGCGTCCCAGTTCCTGATGCTGCCGAGCATCTCCCTAGCGATGGTCGGCAGCGTCAGGTCGGCACTAATGATTGCGACGAGTTCACGGCGCTGCTCTGCCCAAGCGGCACAGACCTCGAGCTTATGCTGCGCCGTGTCCTCGTCGCAATCGCAGTGGTGGCAGGACGGTGTTCTCTCCCTCCTAGCGACCCTGTACAGGTACTTGTCAAAGCATCCATGCCCCGTCAAGACCTGCACGAATCGGAAGGAGAGCACCATGCCGCCGTTCCAACCACTGCATCAGCACCGGCCGGAAGGCCTCCACGGTCCAGACATCGTATCGAGGCCTCTCCAGCCGGTCTGTCCAACGGGCGATGACATCTCGCCAGGCGGTGAGCTCCCTTAAGGAAACAACACCGCCCTCCCCTCGAACACCCGATACCCGCCGATACAATTCGGCGAGCACTTCTGCCTTCAGTTCCATTTAAGGCTTCCCATACAAAATATATCAAACAAATAAAATTTTCTTTTGTAAAATGAAACCATTCCATCAGTATTTTCTTATGACGTTGTCACGTTCCACTATCGTCAGTAAACCAACTTTACAGACAACCGATTTTTTGTGTTAATGAATAATGAATTTTGCCAATAAAAAAGAACACGATTCTTTATGAAAAAATTACATTATTTTTGTTAAGTAATCATTAAACTTTTTGACATACCATGCACTTAACACTCTCAGCGTCACAAATTGTGAAATAACTCCACACTTCAGTAACATGTGCTTTACTCATGTTTGTAAATTTGACAAATACAATAATAATAATAAACTAATCTCAAATTACAACGAATATTTTCCAACGAATCTGATTAGTTTCATTCGTTCAACTTGTAACGGTTAACCTTTGCTATATTTGGCTTAAACATGCCTGGTACGAAATGTTAAACCAGTATGATATTTTGCACGAGCTTTATTTGAAAGCCAACATTCATATATATTATATTCGCATTCGCATTCGCGAATGTCTCAATCCTAACATTCGTTACATCACTAATATGTATTATATCCCTTAACGACCTTTTACGAAAGACGACCTTTTACGACACCCACAATCAAGAAAGGGGGTGGTGAATTATATTCTTACTCCGTCACCACACAGAAAATACATTTTTCTACAACTAGATAAATAAGTTAATCATTTTATTACCATTTTGCAATATCATCATCATCGCAGCCCACATACGTCCCACTGTTGGGCTCGGGCCTCCTCCACAATGGGAGGGAATTTGACCTACTATACCATGCTGGTCAGACATGTTGGTATAGGGTTTCATTTCGAGTTTTCCTTCTCTTGCACAGATGTTATGCATTATATCCCATAGTCGTCTTATACGACATCCACGGGCAAGATAGGGAGTGGTGAATTGTATTCTTACTCCGTCACCACACGGACAAAAAATATTTAATATTTTGCAATATAAATTAATCAAAAAAAATGTTATACGTAAGACGTATAATGTAAGCCTTTTTTTTGTAAAGAAAACTGGTATTAACCCCTATATCATTTGTTAACGTCAGAAACATGCAAAAAGTTAATTCATTGGTAATTTTACATGCCAATATGTAAATACAATACGTCGCTAATTACAATGTAGATAAGATAAAAACTTGTTGGCAACATTGTAGTAGATAAATCAACTTAAGGAAAAAAAAAGCGACGAAATATTTGCAATTTGTTTCATACTTGCTTAAATAGTGACGAGCTTAAGCGTAGTTTTCGGAACTGGATGTGAATACGGATTTTTTGAAAACTAGGTATACGGATTTTTTGAACACTAGTTATACGGATTTTTTGAAAACTAAGTATACGGATTTTTTGAAGACTAGGTATACAGATTTTTTGAACACTAGTTATACGAATTTTTTGAAAACTAGGTATACGGATTTTTTGAAAACTAGGTATACAGATTTTTTGAACACTAGTTATACGGATTTTTTGAAAACTAAGTATACGGATTTTTTGAAGACTAGGTATACGGATTTTTTGAACACTAGTTATACGGATTTTTTGAAAACTAAGTATACGGATTTTTTGAAGACTAGGTATACAGATTTTTTGAACACTAGTTATACGAATTTTTTGAAAACTAGGTATACGGATTTTTTGAAAACTAGGTATACAGATTTTTTGAACACTAGTTATACGGATTTTTTGAAAACTAAGTATACGGATTTTTTGAAGACTAGGTATACAGATTTTTTGAAAACTAAATAGATATATGAATCGACAACCGCTAGGGAAGAAAAGTTCTCGAGTGGCGAACGTATTGAACGACTGAACGACAGTATACTTCACCCTCCCACTAGGTGGACCGACGTTCTGATGAAAGTTGCTGAACGTCGTTGCATGCAGGCGGCACAGGACCACACTCTGTGGCCAATCATGAGGGAGGTCTACATTCAGCAGTGAACGGCGATAGGCTGAGGTGATGATGATGATGATATTGCTCTTGGTTATTAAAGACAAGCTATACGGTGGCGGCTACGAATACTGTCATTGCTCGTGGGTATCATAAAAGACGACTAAGTGATTTTGATGAACCTGGGCCAACTCTATTTGATAGTGTTAGATCAATAATTACATACCCAAGGATAGTTAACGTCATTCAGGCTGGTTTTAAAATTATTGCCAATAACGTCTGCAATTATGTACTACGAAAAAAAGTAAATCTTGTGTCAACCCTAAGTAATTGGGACATAAGCAGGGTGGGTTTCCCTGTGGTGACGGAGTAAGAATACAATTCACCACTCCCTATCCAAAAATAACAACTATTTAATCATAGTTTCAAGTTTTCACTTCTGTCGGGGGTCCTCATGACTGTTTCGTGTTAATTTTTTAATCTTTGATAATGTACCAAAGATTAAAACTACGTATTACATCTTTATTATATCTACCTTCATCGTCATCGTTGTCATCATCCTGCTCTTATCGGCGCAATATTATATATTCGTCAGATGAGTTTGGTCCGGGTCGTAGAGCTCTAAGTCATATTTTACGACACATATGAACTATTTAAGGATTGATAGCATTCGTACACACAGCATGTTGTTTCAATAAAACTTAAAAAGCTTTTTAACAGTTTTATCACACGTTGCCTTTGCCGTGGGAATACTGGGATAAACCTGGTAGTAAAATATTATCAAAATTTCTCCAATTGTTTTGTAGTTGATCCGAAACATACCGATAGAGATAGACAGAAAAAAAATTTAACCTGGTCTTTAGGCGTCTTATCATTATCCTTACAGTTAATATACATCCCACTGCTAGGCTAGAGCCTCCTCCACAACGGAAGGGAAACTAAACTTACCATATCATGCTGGTCAGATAGGTCGGTGTAGGGTTTTATTTCGAGTTTTCCTTCTTTTGCATATCCCTTAGTCTTCTTGTACAACAGCCACAAACAAGATAGGGAGTGGTGAATTGTATTCTTATTTCGTCACCATGGAATTTAGGCGTACGTATCGGATCAATAACGGCGTGAGCTTGAAAAAAAACATTATATTGGCGTTACAAACAGACACTTTATTATTTATTTGTATTCGTTGTACTTACAAAATCCGGCATTTTGTTATGATCCGGAGTTGTATAACATCACTATTAAATAGGTCTAAGTTTTAACTTCTCACGAAGCAACTTCTTAGGCGGAGTCGAAACCCTTGTTACGTCAATCAATCAACACTGTTGCAGAAACTTAATCACTTAACACACATCTTCTACTTATATAACAAGTAATAACGACTTGAAACTAACAACTTAAGGTGATCAACTTAATATATTTTGATTTGGCTACCCCCCCCCCCCCCCTCTCTTGGCCGTAGGTGTCGTAAAAGACGACTTAGTGATATAATAAGCATAGCAAGCATAAGCAAGAAAAGAAAACTTAAAACAAAACCCTATACCAACACGTCAGACCAGCGTGGTATAGTGGGTCAATTTCCCTCCTTATTGGAGCCCGAGCCCAACAGTGGGACGTATGTGGTCTGCGATGATGATGATGAATAGTCTATTTGCACAGTCCCTTTGTTATACATAACGGATAATACATAAGGATGAAGGTTGAAGGATGAAGGGTGAAGAGTGAAGGGTGAAGGATGAAGGATAAAGAATGAAGGATAAAGGATGATAAGAGGATCTGATATGCGTACTTTGTACACACACTCTTTTTGTCCATTGTTTCAGCTCATATACGTCTCCTTAGGCCTTGGGGTCGAGCCACCTCCTCAATAGATGTGAAATTGATAGATGTTGTCATAGAATTTTATTTCGAGATTTCCATCTCTCGCTTAGATGTTATATGCATATTATGGTCTAAGATCCCGCTATACAAAGAGCTGCACCGAGATGTTTATTTGATGCAACTTATTTTTTACTAGCAACCCGCCCTCGCTTCGCTTCGGTTTCAGTCGTTTTACCCGCGTAGTTCCCGTTCCCGTGGGAATACCAAGATAAAATATAGCCTAGTTTACGCGCTGATATTATAGCTTTCCATTAGTGAAAGAATTTTTGAAATCGGTCCAACCGTTTTGAAATCGGTCCAACCGTTTTGAAGATTACCCGGAACAAACAGACAGACAGACAGACAAAAAAATATAAAATGCTTTTTAGGCATGTGTATAGTGCAAATAACCGTGTGAGCATGAAAAAAGCCTATTATTTTGACATTACAAACAGACACTTCAATTTTATTTATTGGTATAGATTTAATTTATTATGTCAATAAATATATTGCATATGGGTTGCCTAACAAATTTTAGTCCAGAGTATGATTAATTAACAATTTTTTTTTTATATACATTGCAGCGATTTGATTATTAGACAAATTCTATACCAATTGAAAGTATGAAGCTCATAGAATATGCAATGATCAAACCGGTGCAATATTCAAAAAAAAAATTATTTTTTATTATTAATTAATCATACTCTGGACTAAAATTTGTTAGGCAACCCATATACAATATATTTATTGACGTATTAAATTAAATAAAAAATAATTTTCATCAAATAAACATCTCGGTGAAGGTCGTTTTATAACAGGATCCTATACTATTATATCCCTTAATCGTCGTTTACGGCATTCATGGAGAATAGGGAAGGACCCTACTCCTCCCGCATTCCTTTCCTTCCATAGTGGTTAGCGGTATATTGATTAACCGTGGGAAAATGATGACTGGGAGAGCCATTACTTTCTTTGCCATTACTCCCTTCCATAAAAAAATAATATTAAAATATATAAAAAGACTACCCATATTAGCAGCGACTAAACTTCGTAAATTGCGCTAATCCCATGGGTATAACTATAAGGTATGTTTTCACGAAGGATGGCGTCCGTGCAGCTTAAATATTTAATTTTTAATTTCAAGAACCAAGTCGCGGATAAAGGCTAGTTTTACATAAATAATGTCAACAAATCTTCCTTAAAAGTAAACGAAAATGTTATTTAGGGCAATCGGCGACACGTTCCGCCGCCGGCGACTCGGGCGGCGCAGGCGCGAGTATCTGCGCCTAATGCCGCCCTAGCCGAAGCCGCGGGTGATCGGACCGGGGAATTGTCCGTCACCCGCAGTGTGGCTAACCGCGCGACGGCGACCGACGTCCCAGGATGTCGAGAGGTGAGGGTACCCGAAAGGGTATTCCGTCGGGCCGACCACTGATGACAAGTCACATCTGCTCCGGTGGTCGGCCCAACAACGAGGTGACGTGGCTACGGGTAGGTTATGGACCCGCGCGCCGTCCTTTCATCGCCCCGGACGGACTGGACCGCGCGAGCGCTTACCATAGCCCACCCATAAAAAAAAAAAAAAAAAGGGCAATAAAATGTATCAAACATCTTAATCGTAACGTGACGAATTAAAAAATAAAGGTGTCATTAACCATTGTTTTCACGCGCCTCCCTTCAAGGGGGATTAATATTATAATTACCACGTTTCGCGAGAGGATTGCCGGTCACATGAAGTGTTATAACTTGAGGGTGTTTATTCGTATTTATAACGCATCAACACATGGGTATATTATATTAAAATTACGTATATATAATATATGTATGTTAGTTACCTTCTCAGTGCATAACGGCTAAACTAAGAATTTATTAAAAAGATTCTGTAAACCTGTATACGTGTGATGACGGAGTAAGTACAATTAACCACCCCCTCTCTTTCCCGTGGGCATCCTAAAAGGCGACTAAGGGATATTTTGTGCATATAACAACTGTGCAAGAGAAGGAAAACTCGAAATAAAACCCTATACCAACACACTTTTTTTTTTTCACCCTGTGGAAATGCATTTACGCACTATCCCCGCCGGTTACAGACAGGGGAGTGTGTGTGGGACTCGCCGGCCTCAGAAGTGACCGAAATACCCACTAAAACCACAGCGGCCCCCTCCGCGCTTTTACGAGGTGCCGGAGAAATCGTCTGATGACATTCTATCCCCGACACCCCAACTTTTGGCCGTCTGGCCACGTCCTGTCATCATTCAGGGCGGTGGGAGGAGGAGCGCATAACGGCGTCTCCTCCTCGCTGGTCGCCGCCGGCGGAGCGAGTCTGCGGACGCAAGTGCCTCGCGTGCCCGCTCCGCGGCCTCCTTCCTTGTAATGACAGCCTCACAGAAGGAGACCATCGACGACCAACAGCTGTCGCTGCCGAGCATCTTCGAGCTGATGGTCGACAACGACAGGTCCACTGTTCCCATGTCCATTGACAGGACGTGGCGCTGAGGCCCCCAGGCGGGGCATACTTCTAGTGTGTGTCGCGCATCGTCGATTAGCGCGCCACACTCTTGGCATCTTGAGGTCTCTTCTCTTCCAATTTTGTGCAGGTACTTACCGAAGACCCCATCTATACCAACCCACTTGACTAGCGCGGTATGGTAGGTCAATTTCCCTCTCAATGTGGAAGAGGTTCGAGCCCAGTAGTGAAAGTTATATGAGCTGTGATGATGATGATGATGATGAAACCTCTTCCACTGGCACAGGATTCGAATATTACATCTCTAGCTCAGCTATTTTATATACCAAAGAGTTTTAAATAAAAAAATATATACAGCCTGTCACGTGAATTCCGTTACACATAATTTAATCAAAAGTTAAAAAAAAAAATAAACTTCGATGTCGCGAAACGTTTCGTAAATCGAATACGCAGCTGTCACTCGTCACCAATGCGGCTGCCGTAATTCCTGACAGCTCTGACCACGGGACTGATTGATGTACGAATATATATTGCATACAAAAACAGAAAAAACAAAATACTCGAACTGTTTACGCAAAAGGATATTATTGACACTGGCCGTTACAATGTTTTACTGAGTTATAAAAAGCTATGTATTTCATTTTGTTCTTATTTTGTATTTTTTTTTCAAGAGTTTTGGCGGGAACGTGAAAATGAAAACGTCATGTGGTCTTGCATTGTTTATACAAATAAATAAAATTGAAGTGTCTGTCAGATTATAATGTCAAAACAATAGGTCTCAAAATACAAAAAACGTGTAATTTTTTTACGCAATTCACAAATGAGTGTTCAGAATCTAAATTTAATCTGTATCTTTTTTTTTGGGGGGTGGGTTAGCGGGATGGCTGGTGGCGACAGAGGGGCGTAAGCATGCACACCCGTAACCCACCCGTGACACGTCGCCTCCGTCGTTGGGCCGACCACCGGAGCAGGTTAACTTGTCGTCACTGGTCGGCCCGACGGAATACCCCCTGAGGAGTACCCTCTCCTCGACCGACGTTCCCCTTTTCAGGGAGGACATCGGTATTTAGTCGCGCATCTGTATCTGGTCATTGTCTGTTTGTACAATCCCTTGTTGTACATAGGTAAATTTCTTATTCTTTTTCTGTGTTCATTAAAAAATCCATCTATCCTTTAATTATAGTCGCATTCGCATTTATAATTTAATATTAGTTACGAGTAAATTTTTCTCGTGTGATCTGTGACTATAATAAAATAAAAAAAGTTTTTATGTTTTAGTTTATCATGCCGAAACCTTAGAATAATAACGTATAGAAGGATAGTGTCGATACTTCGAAAGTTCGAAACTTGAATCTAAAAATACTAATAGCACGCAGACGATTACACACGTACACACACACCACTATACAAATTATGAAATCAAATTTTGTTTTTATTAACATAAATCGTCGAAATACTTTTAAAAGTAATGTTAAAAACCTTTTTAAGTTTTTCAAATGTGTTATGACACCATTTGAATGCACAAACCGTCGTAATTACCTATTTATTTTTTAAGAGTTGCGTACGTACGTGCAGTACAGTGGCTTGTATATTACGGAACGGTTCCGGCGTAATCTCCATTAGGCTCCAATTGAAATACTTCACTTTTTATGGGCTAACTTACCTTCTATACGTTATTATTCTAAGGCCGAAACACAGATACAACATTTACGCCGAAAGTTTAGCCGTTGTTAGATTTAGTTGTTTCTATTTAATAACCATTCCAAATATTGTGTTCACGATAACTAAAACCACATCTGTTATCTTATACCGAAAACCAATAAAGTTTTATAACCGCAGCTAACTATGAAAATCACATGCAAACGTCTGGCAATAAAAATTAAATATTGGCTTGATAAAATTTTATGACCCTCAACTAGCGCCGGCGTCACATCAAATATCAAATTACTGACAAACTGTCAAATAAATACAATGTTCTATTTTCAAAACTGACAACTATCTCGCGGCCATATTGTCGCTTGCGCAGTGGGGTGCCCGAGTATCGAAAGATAAATAAAAACGAAAGATTTATTGCTTTCTTTAGTTACACCGAGTGTTTTTTTTTTTATTCAGGAAATGGTCAAGTGTTTAATTAATAAAACTTCCCTACGATTATGTAAACACTTAAGCTATTATAAATTAATTAATGCAACTATGAAAAACAAAGACATAATGCCTGAAAACAATGTTAATAAATTAGCATCTTGTAATTACTTTCTTTGAATATCCTGTAACTAGCTTATAAATCATTTTCTATACCAATAAATAAAATTGGAGTGTCTGTTTGTAAGGTCAAAAAAATAGGCTTTTCTCGTGCTCACGCGGTTATTTGCGCTATACACATGCCTAAAAATCATTTTATATTTTTTGTCTTGTCTGTTTGTTCCGGGTAATCTTCAAAACGGCTGGACCGATTTCAAAAATTCTTTCACCAATGGAAAGCTATAATATCAGGGAGTAACATAGGCTATATTTTATTCCGGTATTCCCACGGGCACGAGAACTACGCGGATAAAACGGCTAAAACCGAAGCGAAGCCAGGGCGGGTTGCTAGTACATTAATAAATGAAGTACCTTAACAACACAACTTAGTTTGATGGCCTTTATGTAAAACTAGCAACCCGCCCTCGCTTCGCTTCGGTTTTAGTCGTTTTACCCGCGTAGTTCCCGTTCCCGTGGGAATACCGGGATAAAATATAGCCTAGTTTACGCCCTGATATTATAGCTTTCCATTGGTGAAAGAATTTTTGAAATCAGTCCAGCCGTTTTGAAGAATACCCGGAACAAACAGACAGATAGACAGACAGACAAACAAAAAAAATATAAAGTGATTTTTAGCCATATGTATAGTGCTAATAACCATGTGAGCATGAAAAAAGCCTGTTATTATGACATTACAAACAGACACTCCAATTTTATTTATTGGTATAGATTGGTTTTTCTTACTTACGTACTTACGTACATAATGATTTCTGATGTTTACGCGAGCATTAGGTTGCCCGAGGTTTCGAACACTTTGCAGCATTTGTGGTCACGGGTGGACCGTTACCATGGTCCGCCCGAATCCGTTAAATAGTTTTATTTACAATAAGAATATACATATTTAGATCGTGTTTAAAATTTAAATTTATACCAATAAATAAAATTGGAGTGTCTGTTTGTAATGTCAAAATAATAGTCTTTTTTTCATGCTCACACGGTTATTTGCACGACACCTATGCCTAAAATACAGATTAAAAAATTTTTGTCTGTCTGTCTGTTTGTTCCGGGTAATCTTCAAAACGGCTGGACCGATTTCAAAAATTCTTTCACCAATGGACAGCTATAATATCAGGGCGTAAATTAGGCTATATTTTATCGCGGTATTCCCACGGGAACGGGACCTACGCCGGCAAGACGACTGAAACCGAAGCGAAGCGAGGGCGGGTTGCTAGTGTTAAATAAAAGTGAATTTGAAAATCTAAAAGTAAAACGAAATGTCTTTAATAAAAACGATTGTTTATGTATGTATGTATGTATTGATGTATGTATGTATTTGTATGATGTATATATTTGTATGATATATGTATTTGTATGATTGTGTATGTGTTGATTTTGCTTAGAACTACCACAAGGAAACCATACAAACAAGCCTTCAAAAGAAAAAAAAACCGCATTAAAATCGGTCCATTTGAGAGCTACGATGCCACAGGAGAACACATATACACACAGACAGACAGACATCCAGACATCGACGTCAAACGTATAACCTGCAAGTAATTTACTTATTAAAACTAATATATTGAATCCAAATAAGCCATCTCTGCTGCAAGTTTTCGAGGAGTTGGGTTCTCTGGAGACCATGCAGGTTGTAGTACCAGGTAAAAGTGGTCACGTATTGCAAGATCATAACCTTCAAGGTACCTGCTCATTGAAAGTGATCTTTTGAACTCAAAAATACGATATGTCTGCTCTGAGTTTTCGAAGAGTTGGGTTCTCTGGAGACCATTCTGGTTGCAGCATCAGATCGAAGTCACCAATTAATTGTCATTTAACAATTAAGTACACTGGCACGCATAAAGCATGTAATCGAGTAATCATACACCATTACACCATTTGGAAAATGAACTGCTACTCTTACACTGCTAGACTGGTATTAACGAAACATAGCTAAGAACCATCGCCAGGAAGCTGGTTTTGAAATAAAAAAAATCGCATCGAAATCCGTCCATCCGTTTGATTGGTACGATGCCACAGACAGACACACACACAGACAGACATCGATGTCAAACTTATAACACCCCTCTTTTTCCGTCGGGAGTTAAAAAAATATTCATAAGTAAAAAAGAAAACCGCTTTCAAAAACATAAAGTAAAAAGCAAAAATTACTACATTTGAAAGTCTTAGGTAGAAGTTCGTATAGGTTAGGTTTTTCTTTTTTTTTTATGGTTGGGCTATGGTAAGCGCACGCGCGGTCCAGTCCGTCCGGGGCGAAGAAAGGACGGCGCGCGGGCCCATAACCCACCCGTACCCACGTCACCTCGTTGTTGGGCCGACCACCGGAGCAGATGTGACTTGTCGTCAGTGGTCGGCCTGACGGAATACCCTTTCGGGTAACCTCACCTCTCGACGTCCTGGAACGTCGGTCGCCGTCGCGCGATCAGCCTCTCCGCGGGTGACGGACAATTCCCCGGTCCGATCACCCGCGGCCTCGGCTAGGGCGGCATTAAGCGCAGATACTCGCGCCTGCGCCGCCCGAGTCGCCGGCGGCGGAACGTGTCGCCGAATAGGAGCTCTACTCGCACACGATCCGCCGCCTCCTTCCGTGAGATTACGGCCTCACAGAAGGCGGCGACTGCGTCCCATTTCCTGACGCTGACGAGCATCTCCCTGGCGATGGTCGGCAGCGCCAGGTTGGCACCGATAATTGCGACGAGTTCACGGCGATCCCCCTCCCATGCAACACACTCCTCGAGCGTGTGCTGCGCCGTGTCCTCGTCGCAACTGCAGTGGTGGCAGGACGGTGTGCTCTCCCTCCTGACAATCTTGTGCAGGTACTTCCCGAAGCAACCGTGCCCCGTCAGCACCTGCACCAGTCGGAAGGAAAGCACCCCGTGCGTCCGTTCCAACCACTCCGTCAGCACCGGCCGGAGGGCCTCGACGGTCCTGACACCGTACCGAGGACTCTCCAGCCGGACTGCCCAACGGGCAATGACTTCTTGGCGGGCGTCGACCCGCCAGGCGGTGATCTCTTTGATGGAGACCATGTCGCCGCGGGCGCGCGTCTCCGACACCCGCCGATAAATGTCGGCGAGCATCTCCGCCTCCAGGTCCCACGGGGGAGTTCCGGCCAGGAGGCACGCTGCCTCCGTCGCCACCGTGCGGTAACCCCGTATGGCCCTGATCCCCATGACCCTCTGTGGTCGCAACAGGAGGGCCCTAAGACGGACGGTCAGGGACCCCGCCCACACCGGTGCGCCATACAGGGCCATCGACCGGATCACCCCCACGTACAGCTGTCGGCACGTAGCACTGGGCCCGCCCACATTCGGCATCAGCCGCGAAAGGGCGGACGCCACGCCAACAAGCCGGGGAACAAGTCGATGGAGATGCTCCGGCGTAGCAAATTACGCCCAGCCCGGGTGGGAGGCTTCCTCTCAACGCCCAGTCGTAGCCGATGTTCCACAGGGTCGGACCCGGAACCGACCCCTGCGGGACACCGCACGTCATGGGCGTTCGCACAACGTCCCCTACTCGGTCAACGTAGAGGACGCTGCGCCCCTCCAAATAGTCTGCCACCAGCCGCCTGAGTTACACGGGCACCCCATGATACCTCAGCCCCTCCCTGATGCAGCTGAATGGCAGACTGTTGAAGGCGTTGGCGGTGTCCAGGGACACTGCCAACAGGACTCCTCCGCCGGTGACGGCCTCCGCTACCACGGCCTTCAGGCGCAGCAGGGCCGCGATCGTCGAACGCCCTCTCCGAAAACCAAACTGGGCGTCCGACAAATCGGGCCCGACCCCGACGAGGTGCCGCTCGATGCGGGCAGCCAACACCCTCTCCAGCAGCTTGCCCGCATCATCGAGCAGCACGATGGGCCTATAGGCCGAGGCCGACTCGGGAGACCGTCCCGACTTCGGCAGGAGAACCAGCCTCCCCTCTTTCCAGCACCCAGGGAACTGCCCGGACGTCAAACAAGCGTCGAACAGTCCCCTGAGGCGTGGTCCCAGGTGTTCGAGGACCAGGGCCAGCACACGGTTCGGAATACCGTCGGGCTCGGGGGCGGTGGATTTGACTCGCATACGCGCCACCGCCGCCCCCATTTCCGGCTCCGTGATGGGCGGAGCACTTTCATCGTCGGCCTACCGGTCGCTGTCCGGCGAAGCCATGACCGGGGGCGTGTGCTCCGCCCGCCGTGGAAAGAGGTCCTCGACAACTCTGGTGAGGAGGCTGGGCTGGAGAGTCTCGGTGATGGGGGGGGCCCGCCCGCGGAGCTTGTTCAGCGCCGCGAGGTAGGGGCGACCCCAGGGGTCACGCTCGAGACTGTCCAGCATCTCCCGCCGACTATCGTCCTTGGCGGTACGGACGGCCAGCCTGAAGGCAGACCGCGCACTGCGGTAAGCCTCGTACAGCTGGCCCTCCCGCTCAGCGTCGATTTGACGCGCTCGGCTGCGGGTGTAGGAAGGTCCGCCAATTCTGGGGACCACCAGGGTACCGCACTCTTCGGGGGCAGACGCCGCACACGGGGCATGGCCGCATCGCAGATCTGCGTTAATGCACAGCGGATGCGACCAGCCTCGGCATCCACCCCGTCCGCCTGGGGCGATGAGGACAGCCACGACTGAACGATGGCTGCCTCCGCCAACAAGTCCCGATCCAATCGACCCACAGCCCACCGCGGAAACGCGGGAGCTCCGTCCGCCATGTGACCCCTGCTGGGCTGCAGGAGGGTCCGGGAGACCTCTATCCGGATCGTATAGGTTAGGTAGCGGTTTATAGCAGGCATTTACGTCAAAAGTACATATTATTATTTGCTGTTCAGTTCCTCGGTGTTTTGTGAAGGCAGATTTTTTATTACTAAAAAATAATTATTTTTGCTTTTTAGTGGTCACACTATAAGAGATACAATCACTACAAGCATATAAAATTTAAATGATAACCTCGAATTTCTGACCTGAGTCGTTTCATCAGATCTTGAGTTGGTAACCATCCATGGGACCACCTGGCAAGTATAGCCTAAAAAAACAAAATACAACTTTCCAAATCAGTCCAAGCGTTTTCGAGTTATCAATAAAAATATATAAAAAAAGAACACAAAGCAGTCATGAAGACTGCCACTTCCTGACTGCTTTGTGTGACAAGAGTGAAAACTTGAACTATGAAAACACCTGTTATTTTTTTTCTTCAATTCATTTTTTATGCAACACCCTGAACTGAGAAAATAGTGCTTGTGTTGCGGGGGACTTTACAAAGATATAATTAACGGATACAAATCACATCCAGACTCAGTAAAAATTTTTGGATTGCACAGTGTTGTCCTACGTGGAAAACACTGGAAGAGTAGGTCGGTATCTTGACCACTACGCCATCCGTGCATTATTTGATCTTCGATTAAAATTTTTAAATTAACACTTTTTATAGCACGTCCATTATATAGTGACACTTACGGCCTGGTCACGACTTTGGTCTTAGCGGCGAGCGGCGCGGTGTGCCGAGCGGCGCACGCTGGTAAAGCCCCATACAAAGCCGTCTCAAAACCGTTTCATGTGAAAGTCGTTGTAATGGAATAAAATTTATAAATTAATATATAATACATATATAAATAATTAATACAATACGCGATATAATCCGTAAAAGTAGTTTTATTTACAATTTTTTTTTCTATATTGGTCTGCCATTTTAGTATATAGTATGTAGTAGTAGTGTATATAATATGTTATTACTACGTTCTACCATTTTATGTAAATTAAACAGGCATATTTTGTATTTATTTTCTTATATAATTCATGTATTTTTAATTTTATTTTTAATTAATTTATAAACAGATTTTTTAAAATCAAAGTGGTTTCATTTAAACTTTAAACATTCAAGTATATGTGTGCAAAATTACAGCTCATTTAATTTTGAAACAACTGAGATACGGAGTTTTGAGACGAAACATACGCGATTTTCCCACTGTGCGCCGCTCCACGCTTAGCTGCCGCTCACAGCGGCAAGGTCGTGAACGGGCCGCTACATAGCTTCAGATATAATGTTAGCGTTAACACGTCACATGACCGTGTCGCTGACGACTTACGTGAATTTACACCACATACAAACCTGACTATAGAAGTATACACTTCAATATAAATTTATATTTATCCTTTATTATTTCTTGTCCCCTACATCCCGGATACGAGTACCAAATCCACCTTGAAACCATTAAAAGATTATCTATATTTACGAGTTGAACCGCCGTCGAACGTTAAACAAACATTACCATTTTATGCGTGGTGAATATCAGCTTCTACGAGAATATAAGTACGCAACCAACCATTATTTGAAAGCTCATCATAAAATATTAAAGTTTAATTTTAATTGAAGAAGTCATTTTTTTAATCCAGACAATTTATTTAATCTTTTCCTTTTTAATTTAAAACACATTTTATATTAAGTACTAGTTCGGTTCGAGTTTAAAATCTGTAATATCTCCTAAAATATGGGCCTGGATTCGAGTCCCGGACCGGGCAAATTTTTATAGGGTTTTGCTGAGAGGAGAAATAACCTAAGTTACTCCCTACATAGACAGCAACCTGATAGTATAATATTATCAAAATCTGTCCAGCCGTTTTGAAGATTACTCGAAACAAACAGACACTATAGTATATACCTAAATGGAAATTAAACATGTGATGAGATATGATAAAAATAATGTTCTAAGAAAAAAATTAAGTATAAATTTCGAAGGGATAAGGGATTTTTCTTTCGTGTGGAGACGAAGTGAGAATACAATTCGTCACCCCCTCTCTTGCCCGTGAGTGTCGTAAAAGACGACTATGGGATATAATATGCATATAATATTGATGCAAGAGAAGGAAAGCTCGAAACAAAATCCTATACCAATACGACTGACCAGCGTGGTATAGTAGGTCAATTGCCTTCCTATTTTTGTTCAAGGTTCAAGCCCAACAGTGGGACGTATATAAGCTGAAATGATGATGATGATATTCATCGATTTGCTGTAATATACATATAAGATTAAACAAATCAATTAGGTTCAAATTTGTCTATCTTCTTGTTAAGATATGTTTGCCGGCAAGATTGTTAGTTTTGCGCATAAAAGCACAATTTGTGCGTTATAGTTTCAGTTGCGTGTTTGTTCAGGCCGTCCTTCTTGTTAGAGGGATCAGAACAACGATTTAAGTGTTAACTTGTGTTTTGACAAGCTTACCGGTGTTACTCGTGTTCAATGTGGGGACTTTAGGTGGTTAAGTAAACGGTTGATTCTGGGTATAAGTAAACAATATGCCTTACGTCGAATATATTTTGCGTCAAATGTAACTGTCGTTGAAATTTTCTTATTACTATTAATAACATGTGGTAATGATTTAAATATACAATTTTTAATAGTACCTTTTCGATACATCTTACAATGTATCAATCAATAAGTCTGCAAGTCTATAAGATCGTTGCCAGAGATATAAAGAAAGAAAGAAAAATGCATTTATTCGGCGTAGGACATGCTAAAGATAATTATCATCAGAAGAAATAAATTTATGCTTAATTTAAAATGAGAAAAAAGTAAGGTATACTAAATAAAAATTATAAAAACAAAATATATATATATAGTGGTCAGTTCATCAGTAATAATAGTTTAGGATAAACGGAACAAAAGGTGTACGACCACAACAGTCTGAAGGATCAGTAGCAGACTAAAGCGACCTAATACATGTCCTGCCGAAAGGGTCACCATCTCAGCATTAGCTGGGTATCACCCAACACTGATCTTCCGCTGGTAACCCTGTTCTGTGACTCACGGATATCAGTTAACCATAAATATGTGTTGTAATATGTACTTTTAAGATACTTTACTGATATGAATAATAAATAATAAAACGTCTAACAAGCGTGTCTATTGCCGTTGCTTCATGAAAGATATTGACCTATCACAATAAGATTGGTTTGTATATGATTTTATTACTGCACAGATAGCATAGTGGTTAACCAACCTAGCGGGTTGCCATCGATGCGATTCCCATTCAGGATACAGGCGCGGGCCTTCTCCATTACGGGAGGGAATTTTATAGAGTTTTATTTCGAGTTCCTTCTCTCGTTTTTATCTGAATATTATAACCCTCAGTCGTCTTTTAAGACATCCGAAAATAATAGTTTATTTCTTATCATAAGCTTTTACATTTCCATAACACTTGAGATATCTCATCCGCAACATTCATACTTCATCCCCTATTTTTTGCAAATAATCTCGTAGTGTACAAAGCAAGTTTCTGAACTAGAGTGGCCACTTCCTGAGGTGAAGGAAACGATAAATTATGTGCGCGAACGCATGCTAAGTGCCATTTTATGGAATATTTTATGACGGAAGTATGCAAAAAATAGCACACATACAATCTTCGTAGAACTTATCACTAGCTTTTTCCCGCGACTTCGTTCGCGTAAAAGTCATTTATCATCATCTCAGTCTCTATATGTCTCACTGTTGAGCTCAGGCCTTTTGAATAATGGGAGGGGAATTGATCTACTATTCTACGCCGTTCAGGCGTGTTGGAATAGGTTTTTGTTTCAAGTTTTCCTTCTCTTGCATAGATGTTGTATGCTTATTATAATCCCTTAGTCGTCTTTTACGACATCCACGGGCAAGATAGCGGGTGGTGCATTATATTCTTACTCCGTCAGCACATGGAAAAAGTCGTCTATAATAGAGGTTAATACACATAGCTGTGCATGATGTTCAAGGTTTTATAGGCCCATCGTGTTGCTAGATATTATGGGTATACTAGTATAGAGAATCCTGACTACCGCATCACCCATCCTTAGCGAGATTGACCAGAGGGCCGTGGTAACGGAAGTTATTTGAATAGGTGATAGGCTTGACCATAATTTGCATCGAGGAGGTGATCCAACAACTGGCGCTGCGGCTTCCAGTTGCCTTAAATAAAATAAAAGCTTTGCTGCTGTTGCTTCATCCATACAAATTTTCGCATCCCTTTTTTTTATTGCAAACGATGGCAAACTAGCCAACAGTACCTACATCGGATGGCAAGTGTTGCTGCCGCTCATGGACCTTTGCTAAGCCGCTGCCTACAGTGAAGAAAGTGAAGGGGGTCGGTGAAACAAAAGGCATCACCAAAACCCACCACACGCAAACACCCTCAGAAAATTGAGTTGCCGGTTCTCTCGCTCACCAAACGAAGCGCAGTAACAAATTACTACTCCTCAGACGTTGATTTTCTGCTCAGTGTGGTACTACCCCGGACGGACCGGCCAGTGGCTGTAGACAGACAACTGTCAATAGTGTGGTCCTACTACTACAGAACTTTTTCACTAACTTAGGGGTTGAATTTCCAAAAATTCCTATTTTAGTGCTCTTCTACATTGCAAAAGGAACACGTAAACAGCATTTATCAAACGCTGCCCAGTCGATCGTAATCAGAATTCAACAGATAACTTCTCCCTTGACAGTGGACTTAAATCCACTCTATGTAGTCAACTCGTGTTGTGATAGAATAAGAATATAATTCATCACCCCGTCTCCTACTCGTTGATACTGTAAAAGAGAACTAAGGTCAGATGCAGATAACATATGTATATGCAAGAAAAGGAAAACTCGAAATAAAATCCTATTCCATCACCTCTCATCAGCGCGGTATACTAGGTAAATTTTCCTTCCGTTGCCGGGGATGTTCAAGCCCAACAGTGGGATTTACATGGACTGAGATGATGATGATCATAGATAATCTGCTCAGATGGCGTAGTAGCTAAGATCCCGATCGCCCTACGCAGAACAACAGTTTGTGCGATTCACAAATTGTTGTTCTGAGTCTGAATGTAATTTGTGTCCGTTAATTATATGTTTGTAAAATCCCCTGGAACATAAAGATTGTTTACTTGTCTTTAAAAAAAATCTTATTAAAATGTTGGTATACCTATTTATTGGAGTGACGTGCATCGTGGGTGGGTTCTGGGTGTGCGTACTTACGTCCCTCTGTCGCCCCGGACGGAGTGGTGCGAGGAGCGCGCCGACCGCAACCCACCCCTAAAAAAAAAAAACCTATTTATTGACCGTACTATAACGTTTATTGCGATTAAGTAAGAAACTAAATGAATTAAATTAATCATAGTACTATATATCCTAATCTTAATCTATTTATCTTAATCTCTCTCTCATTTATCCATGAGAGGTTGATAACCTCCAATATTGGACGCAGCACTTGTCATCACTAACTCAGCTCATACACGTCTTACAGCGGAACTGAAGTCTCTTCTACAATAGGAGAAAAATAGACCTATCATATTATTTACGCTTATGGTGACGGAGTAAGAATACAATTCACCATTCCCTATCTAAACGATATTTTCTCCATATAACTATCCTACCTATCCTATCTTACCCGTGGATGTCGTAAAAAACGACTAAGGGATATAATATGTACTAGCAAACCGCCCTCGCTTCGCTTCGGTTTCAGTCGCTTTACCCGCATAGTTCCCGTGGGAATACTTAAAATATAGCCTATATTACTCCCTGATATTATAGCTTTCCATTGGTGAAAGAATTTTTGAAATCGGTTAGGTGGTTTAAACGTGAAAGCGTAACAAACAAACAAACAAACAAATAAACAAACAAACAAACAAACTTTCGCATTTATAATATTAGTAACGATGTAAGGATATAACATCTATGTGAGAGAAGGAAAACTCGAAACAAAACCCTATTCCAACACGTCTGATCATCGTGGGATAGTAGGTGGTCCCCTCCCATTATGGAGGAGGCCTGAACCCAACAGTGGGACATATATAGGCTGAGATAATGAGGATGGTGACGGAGTAAGAATACAATTTACCACCCCCTATCTAAACGATATTTTCTCCATATAACAACCATGCAAGAGAAGGAAAACTCGAAATAAAATTCTATAACAGCACATCTGACCAGCATGGTATAATAAACTAAGGGATATAATATTCATTTAACATCTAATCGAAAGAAGGAAAACTCGAAATAAAACACTAAACCAACCCGTCTGACCACCGTAACATAGTAAGTTAATTTCCCTCCTATTGGGAAGGTGGCTTGAGCCCAGCAATGGGACGTATATGATGATGATATCAAGCTAATCGGAAGGGTTATAAAGATTTATTTCAAGTCTTCCTTCTCTTACAAAGGTAATAAACGCATAATTGCATATTATGTATCTTATATATAATGCCTTGAAATCAGTTGCAGTGCCATCTACGAGGTTTAATAATCCAAATCATTCTTAAATCCACCTGAATACACAAAAATTTAAATCAAATTTAGACCAGCCATATACAAATAAAATTGCATATATAAAGATGTAAGAACTTATACATTTCCTAAGAATAGTTCATTAATTTGTAAGGGTGTATGAATCGTTGGTTAATTCATCCCCATCGGCCAACAGCCGTGTAGAACGGAAATGAGGCGTATAAATCAAGTTTAACTCTACCCCAGGGAGTTCGGTAAGAACTGCACAAAAAACAAACCATCTTTTACGAGAGAGAGATATGTTAATTGAAAATAAATGTTTTCATTCAATGTATAGTTATATAATTATTTCTGATTTTTACGCGAGTATCTATATATTAATACGTGAAGCAAAAACTTTGTACCCCTTTTTACGACAATTACGTGGATGGATAAGTATGAAATTTGCTACAGTTAAAGTATATAATGAGGCGAAGTGCATAAAACTGAAATTTCATACAATAATGGATTAGAAATGCATTAAATTCATTAAAAAAGGCATTACGCACACTACCATGCAATCGCTATACACACACGCACACATGCGCGCGCTTATACACTTTTTTTACGGTTGAAATCTCTGGTCAAACCGAATATCAAATAATCATAATTATGATGACAATGTCTCATATACATTTGTACTTAATGCTTATTGTACGTATTTTATATATTAGTTATTAGTGAAAAATAGCTTGCTCATTTTACAATTATACATAAATAAAATTAAAAAAAATTGTGTAGCAGAAAAATTAATTAAAATAAATTATGGCCGAATTTCGACCACACGGCGACCACTAGTTATATTTTATTATACATATGAAATATTCTTCTTTTCCTTGTGGTGACGAAGTTAGATTAGAGTTCATCAAACCATTTATTGTCTGTGGATGTCGCAAAAATCGATTAAAAGTTGCAACGTTTTTTTTTTGGGGTGTGTTGCGGTGGGCGCGCTCCTCGCACCACTCCGTCCGGGGCGACAGGGGGGCGTAAGCACGCACACCCACAACCCACCCACGATGCACGTCGCCTTCGTCGTTGGGCCGACCACCGGAACAGGGTTACTTGTCATCAGTGGTCGGCCCGACGGAATACCCCCTATTTGGGGTACCCTCCCATCGACCGACGTCCCCCACTCGGGGAGGACGTCGGTCTTTCCTCACGCGGTCGGCCTCTCAGTGGGTGACGGACTAATCCCCGGTTACGTCACCCGCGGCCTCGGCTAGGGAAAGGTTGTAACGTGCGGATGACACCTATGCAATGCAAACCTCAAATTAAAACCCTATTCTAACCCATTTAATCAGCGTGATATATTAAGTAAATTTTCCTTCCATTATAGCGGAGGCTCGAGCCCAGCTGTGGGATATATATATATGAACTTCATTTTATTCATTCATCATCTATGACCCTCCCGTAACTATGAGCGCTGAAAAGTCTTCGAAATGTGAAGAAAGAAAAAAATCAAATACAAACGCAATAAAATCTGAAAAAATAGTTTTTTTTTTATAATAATTTTAGGATAATATCTCCTGTACCACTATGGTTAAACTATACCGCGCTGGTCAGACATATTGGCATGTGATTTTATGCCGAGTTTTCCTTCTCTTGCATAGATGATATCAATATATCATGTACCTTAGTCGCCGAAAGGAATTGTGAATTGTATTCTTATTTCGTCAACACACCGAGGATTGATGATTTTACTATTCTCACCTTAAAATAATAACGTATAGAAGGATAGTGTCAAAACTTCGAAAGTTCGAAACATGAATTTAAAAATACTAATGGCGCGCAGACGATTACACACGTACACACGCACACCACTATACAAATTATGAAATGAAATTTTGTTTTTATTAACATAAATCGTCGAAATAGTTTTAAAAGTAATGTTAAAAACCTTTTTAAGTTTTTCAAATGTGTTATTATGACACCATTTGAATGCACAAACCGTCATAATTACATATTTATTTTTTAAGAGTTGCGTAGGTACGTGCAGTACAATGACTTGTAGATTACGGAACGGTTCCGGCGTAAGCTCCATTAGGCTCCAATTGAAATGCTTCACTTTTTGTGCGCGAACTTACCTTCTATACGTTATTATTCTAAGATTCTCACATATAAATAAGGGTTAGCGACTATTGTATTCTTATTCCGTAGCCACACTTGCTACTAAAGGCAATAAAATATTCAACTAAATTTATTCTACTGACCATACATATTCATTGGACAGTTCATAAATTATTTTTGTTGATTCGTAAACGACAGAACGGTGGCATTTAATGTCTCATTTGAATTGATAATGATGACTGTTCCAGGACACGGTGACTACATGACGCGGCCTGTTGATTGTCAACTTAACAACTAATGTCATTGATTCATTACAGCTTATCCTCTTATGTGGCAGGAGCATACTGTCGAACAGTCTTTTATCGCCGCAGCCAGTCCGTCCGGAGTACCACACTCGTAGAAAACCAACATCTGAGTAGTAACAATTTGTTTCTGCACTTCGTTCGCTGAGCGAGAGAGCTTGAAGCCCAATCTCGGAGGGTGTTGATGATACCTTTAGTATCATCGAGTCTCATTGCACACTCCTTTCACTTTCTTCACAGTATCCGATATCTGATTATCACTCATCATCATTATCATCACAGCTCATATACGCTCCACTGCTGAGCTCGGGCTTCCCCCAAAATAGGAGGGCAATTGTACACTGCTCAGACGAGTTGAGATAGGGTTATATTTCGAGTTTACCTTCTCTTGCGTGCATGGTCTTTTACGAAACGCCATAAAATGGAAAATTTCATTGATGTTAGACAGTAACACTGATAACATTGATAATGCAATTTTTGTCCTTCACCATTTCTAATACTATGGTCACTACTCCTTCCTTTCCGATGGGTGAGCGTAGATCATTTGGTAATTTTGAACTTTCAGCACTCTTATAGCCTTGTCAACAACTGGGACTTGGGCAGGAAACTGTATTAATCAACAAATATGAAATAAATCGCTCGTCATCTTACAAAAATTATCAAATTTCAAAGCTTTGAAGCTAAGAAAACCCTTTACTGAATATATATTTTTGCCAAATCACAAACAATAAGTTTGAGATATCTATACTAAGAATCACTCATGATATGCAGTTACGTATTTAAGCTATTAAAACAACCAATCGTTAATTATACTCCTTCAAACATATTTTTCCTATCCACATTCACACTTCAAACAAAAACGACGTAACATTTTTCATAGGCGCGTCATCGATCTAGTAGGGCGACTATCATTCTCGTCCCGGGAAGGGTCGTCCTCCGGGACACCCCGGGAAGTTGTTCCCCGGGATAATTGTTACCTCATTGCTGACAAGTCGTTTGTCTTGTCTCTCACATTGTTAATGGATTGGTGATTTGTTGTGGTCTAATTGTGGAGGTGGTCCGTTCTATTTTCGTCTTATTACATGTTGCGTCTGCGTGAACACTTACATAGATATTTAAGTAAAACTTCGAAGCGTAAAAAGTATTTTAACTAGGGATTTAGATATTTATAACTTGCGTGCATGATTTTATGTTAAGTCGTGTACCACGGCAAATTTTTACACATATGTTTAATATTTATTTTGGTCATAGGTATATTCTAGGTATTTAGTGCAGCTTTTTCTGTTTAAATTCTTCAAATCTATAAATTAATTCAATAGTTTTATAACGTTCATCTAAATTCATCATCGTTGTGTGATTCGGCAAATACTGACCTCGAGCGTTCTCTACCATCATCATCATCATCATCATCATCTTGCTCTTATCCCAATTACTTGGGGTCGACGCAATATGTCATCTGTTTTGACATATTGCAAAAAGTATCGGCAATGACTTTTATGACCGGTCGCCTGCCTGACGTCAACCCTCCTTGGGAATGTAATCGTTGACCCAAATGGTACCAGATGGAGTTGGTCCGGGTCAATCTAGGGCTCTTAGTCGTCTTTTACGACACCCACGAGCAAAGCAAGGGTTGGTAGTATTCGAAGCCGCTACCACACAGCGTTCTCTACCATAGGATGCAAATTATTATAGTTTCTAGACCCTATAGTCTTATATGGGTTTGAATTTTTATCTTAAACCTTGATTACTTTTAAGTGTTTTCTTTGATTAGAAATCATATTGTCTCATTAAATGTTACTTATTTTATTACGTACTTTGTTTATGCAAACCATAAATAAATAGTTTTGTTGTTAGGGTGGCATTTCGCAATGAGATAAATAGATGTAATCTTATATGAAAAAGCTGTTTTATCACCTTCTACCGGGTATACTTAACATTAGGCATGATACCCGCTTTAAAAATGTCTTAACAGGTTTTCTCTGACTGAATATTAAAAGCGGTGATTTATTGATCCATGAAAATGTTAAGTCGATCATGTCGCATTGTAAACTAACGCTTGAAAAGAAACTCTAAAATAGTTTAAATGCTAATTTTATGTCCTAGTACAGCTTATTCTTAACTATAGTCGTGGTATCTTAATACCACGACTATAGTTAAGACCGTGGTATCTTAATACCACGACTATAGTTATGCAAGTTATGAACACTAAAAACAAAAGTTAGAAATTGACAAAAAAATTTAATTTTCTTTATTACAGGAATTAATTTTCTGAATTTATAATATAATTATAAGAGTATTCATCATCATCATCGCAGCTCACATACGTCCCACTGTTGGGCTCGGGCCTCCTCCACAATGGGAGGAAATTCGACCTACTATACCATGCTGGTCAGACATGTTGGTATAGGGTTTCATTTCGAGTTTTCTTTCTTTTGCACAGATGTTTTGTGCATATTATATTCCTTAGTCGTCTTTTACGATATCCACGGGCAAGATAGGGAGTGGTAAATTGTATTCTTACTCCGCAACCACACGGAAAAGCAGAGTATTAATCAAGAAGAATATTAAAATAAGAGTAATAATCAAGTGAAAGCTAGGTATGTTTCCTAGCTAGGTATATTGTTTGTTTATCAGTGTAATATTAGCAATAGAATAAAATTTACCTCTTAGGGTGGTAAATTTTATTCCCTTTCCTGCCCGTAAGTATCGTAAAAGATGACTAAGGGGTTATAACAGACTTACAATATCTATGCAAAAGAGGAAAAAATCGAAATGAAACCCTGTATCCACCCATCTGGCCAGCGTGGTAGTGGCCAATCAATTTCCCTCCCATTGTGGAGGAGGCTCGCGCTCTTTAGTGAAAGGTATGGTAAGATGATGAGTATTAATCAGATACATGTAGTCAGTACCTAGTTAAACCTAAAAACAGATAGTAAATACATCACCTATTTGACAGTGATAACAATAATATTTTTGCCGTGTGGTGACGGAGTAAGAATACAATTCACCACTCAGTATCTTGGCCGTGGATGTCGTAAAAGACGACTAAGGGATATAATATGCATATAACATCAATGCAAGAGAAGGAAAACTTGAAATAAAACCCTATTTCAACATGTCTGACCAGTATGGTATAGTAAGGAATATTAAGGAAAAAATGCCGTATGGTGACAGAGTAAGAATACAAGTTACCAAATTCAAATTATTTATTATGCATAAACCCCGAGAGGGCACTTACATATTGTCAGGTTTACAATTTCCAAAAAAAATATACTACCACCGGATCGGAACGCGACCACTACTGAGAAGATCCAGCAAGAAACTCAGCGGGCTTGTCATTATTTTTATTTTTTTTTTCTTTTTACTAGTTATACAATTGTGTACATGTTTTGTAAGAACTAGCTCCAGTGTGATATCCTTCGAACCTCAAAACACTTAATATAATTTAAACGATTATGGCTGGACCAGATCCCACAAGCGGCACCCGATCACGAGTTAACTACTAGAGCAGCCATCACTCCCCTCAACCACTCCCTATCTTGCCCGAGAATGTCGCAAAAGACGACTAAGGGATATAATATGCATAATTATAACATCTATCTAAGAGAGGAAAATCTCGAAATAAAACTCTATACCAATCAGTTCGACCAACATGGTATAGTAAGGTCATCTTCTCTCCTATTGTGGAGAAGGCTCGAGCCCAGCAGTGGGACGTATATGAGCTGAAATGATGATGAATGATGAACAATAATATTTAATTGCAATATCATAAATAGAAAATCTTAATGAAGTAATCATCATCATGACAACTTATTTGCGTCCCACTCTGAGCTCGACCCTACTCCATAATAGAAGTAAAATTAATCTACTGTATCACGGTAGTTAGACGTATTCACATAGGGTTTCACTTTGCGTTTTCCTTCTCTTGCATAGATGCTATATACACATTATATCCCTTAGTCGGCTTTTATGACATCCACTGGCAAGAGAGAGGTGGTGAATTGTATTCTTACTCCATCACCACACGAACATATGATAGAGTAGTGAAAAAGAAAAAGTAGCTAAATTAAATTGAAGTAATTTCTATATATTTTGTAAGACTACATAAAATTATAAACGAACCATCTAACATTAATAAAAGTTCAATAAATCTAACTAATCACGACATATTAATATAAAATGGTAACTAATAAAAGAAATCGCAATAAATTCTCAACAAACTGTACAATCTGACAGACGATGACCATACTTAATACATAAAAAGAGACATTCATACCCAAGGTTATGAAGCTAACACGCAATAAAAACATAATTTATCGGCCCCTAACGTTCAAAATAAACAATCTGGAACAGTAAACTGCGTAACAAATTGTTTATAATATAACTAATCCACTATTTCTTAGATCACTTGACAATAACAAAGTGTCTCGTACGTGGGTTTTTTCATGACGAAGTCTTTATTTACACTTGAGTACACTATAAAATAAGTTGTTTATTGTTACGAGATTTTTAAAGCTGACAGCATTTTATACTGTCAATATACTTTGAGAGGATTTTATGAAATCTCTTTACATCCGAATTTTATGGTTAACCTAATACCAACGTTTATTTAGGCCACCTAGATGATCACGCTTTAGTAAAAACTGATTTTTTTTAACAAGGTTAATATTTTTCTAAGGAATGACATAAAATGTCGACAGTTAACTGTCTACAGCCGCGGGCCGGTCCGTCCGGGGCAGTACCATGCTCTCGCAGAAAATCGACGTCTGAGTAGTAGCAATTTGTTACTGCGCTTCGTTCGGTGAGCGAGAGAGCCGGAAGCCTAACTTTCTGAGGGTGATTGCGTGTGGAGGGTTTTGGTGGTGCCCTTGGTATCACCGAACATCAATGCACGCATTCACACTCCCTTCGCTTTCTTCGCGGTAGGCAACGGCGTTGTAAAGGTCCATGAGCGGCAGCAACACTTACCATCAGGTGTACTGTTTGCTCGTTTGCCACCGTTTGCAATAAAAAAAAAAAATACTAATTACTTACGGTTGACACAATATTTACTTACTCGTCGTTCATAGTACACATTGCAAAAGTTATTGGCAATAGTTTTATGACCGGTCTGATCTCAACCTTCCTTGGTAATGTAATTGCAGACCAGCCAGACCAGCTACTTGCATCTTGCATCGTTTGTATTTGATTTTTGATTACCCATAACCATATGGTTATGGGTAATCAAAAATCAAATACAAACGCGATAAAATCCGTAAAGTAGTTTTATTTAAAATGTATAATATTCGCGTAAACATCAGAAATCATTATAAATATCAAGATTTAAGAAAATCATCGCTATACGTTTGTTTTTAAAGTCGCTCAAAATACAAGGATTGAGTCCTTCATGATGGTGTTGTATTCTTACAAAATATAAAATCTGCAATTGTTTGATTATTAAAAGGTGATTGGTCATGCCTAACATTACATTAAAACTAGGTAAATAATTCGACACTGCGATACTGGGCACCATCCGTGTAAAAATTTGAAATTGTGTTATATTTTGTCTGATTAACATCGTCGCGAAAAATGTTGACTAGGTAACTTCAGGAGGTCGGTTTTTTTTCCTTATCCGGTAGTCGGCCCAACGACGAAGGCGACGTATCACGGGTGGGTTACGGGTATGCGTGCTTACGCTCTTCTATCGCCCCGGACGGAGTGCTACGAGGAGTGTGCCGACCGTAACCCACCCCCCAAAAAAAAGGTGGTCGGTTTTTTGTGACAATGAGGTATCGTAAAAATTTTCTCTCATCATCATCATTTTCCCTAACGTACCAAAAGAAGTTAAAGCCAAAAGATCTAGAAAATCTAATAATTGTAACTAACACTTGAAAAACACACTTAAAATAAATGCATTTATTTTAAGTAAATTAAGGAATATCCGTTTAAATTAATTAAGCTTTAAAATAAATGACTTTAATCAGCAAAATTAGCAACCGTTACCGTAAATTATTTAATCTGTTACATCCTCAATTAAGAAGCGTGAAGAAAACTAACCAGATATAATTAATTTCTGCAAGCTTAATTAGTTTTGCCACGAACATTTTGAACGAGACATTTCATATTTTAGAGAGTTATTCTAAGAACCAATAAAATTAACAAATATTACCTGAGTGTGATTTACTATTTCCTTTTTCCTTGAGAATAAATAAATAAGAATATAATTCACCTTTATCTTTCCTTATCATCATAGCTCATAAATGTCCCACTACTGGGCTTGAGCCTCATTAACAAATGGAGGTAAATTGACCTACTATACCACGCTGATCAGATTGGTTGGTATAGTGTTTCATTACAAGTTTTCCTTCCCTCCATAGATATTATATATAATACCTTAGTCGTCTTTTACGACAGCGACGAGCAAGAAAGAGGGGTGGGGCATTATATTCTTACTCTGTTACCACTCGGCAAGACCAATCGCTGCTCTGGAAATACTATATACACAAAAGAAGAAAACCACGACAAAAACTCCTATATCAACCCAACTGACCAGCTCGGTGTGGTCGGTTTCCCTTTTAAATTGGAGAATGCTTGAACCCAGCAACCAGGAAATACAACAGTGTAAGCTGAGGTGATAATGATGACTATTTCCTTTAAATTATTTCTCTAGAGAACCAGCAGTAGTAAGAATACAATTGATCACCCTCCCTCTTGCCCGTGGGTATCGTAAAAGAGGACTAAGGGATTAAAAATGCATATAACATCTATGCAAGATAACGATAACGTGAAATAAAACCCTATATCAACATGTCTGACCAGTGTGCCCACTCTTGAATCTCAATTCCAATCCTAAATCCAATCGCAGCTCGAATTTGAGCAAATTTGGTACTCTTGAAAGCGACACTAGCGCCCGATTGGAATCAAATTAGGTGGCACGTTTCTAAACTAAATGAATTCGACCCTCGTCGATTAAGTCAAATATTTGCTACTCCCGACGGGATTTTGACGTAGTTTAAAATCGTTACTGTTACACAATTTCAAGAAAGCGTCTTTATGGTGATCGAGTTCGATAACGTTATTAATTTAAAGTAAGAAAACATGGCACATTTGGTGAAAATAACAGCGACGAACGCGTAAAATTCATTCTCGATTTTGTTCAAGAGTACCAAATATAAGTTTGGTGAGATTGGAATCGAATCGGATTCGAAATTAGAATTGATTTCAAGAGTAGGCCTACAGCTTTGATATAGGGTTTAATTTCACGTTATATGTTTTTGAAGTGAAACTTTTTTGCGCGCATGAGGGTAATTTTTTTACAAATGAAACACAATTTAGCGTCACGAAGATGTGCAGAGTTTTTGTCGAAGAAGAGGTAGAGAGCGACTGAGACCGATTGAGAGAGAGTAAGAAAGGGCGAACATAACACGAAGTACAGCCATGAGGCGAGAGTAGGGAGCAAGCAAGTGAGAAAGATCGAGTGCTTTTTATTTATTGTTTATTTTTTTGTTTTTTTAATACCAATAAAAAATACATGGAACCAAAGAAGTATTACTTCTGACATGCGTATTTAGTATTTACGCTATTTTTTTTTATCTCAAACGGTGGCAAACTAGTAAACAGTACACCTGATGGTAAGTGTTGATGCTGCTCCTAGACCGTGAAGAAAGTGAAGGGAGTATGAATGCGTGCAGTGAAGTTCTGCGAAACTAAAGGCATCAAAAGCCTCAGAAAGTTGGGCGTCCGGCTCTTTTGCTCACTGAACGGAACGCAGTAATAAATTGCTACTACTCGGACGTCGATTTTCTGCAAGAGTGTGGCACTACCCCGGACAACTGCCAACAGTGTGGTCCTACCACTATTAAGTCAATTCATTTAGTCAATCAATTTCCTTCTTCTTCTTCTTCTTCTTCTTCTTTTTTGTCTTGGCAATCAGCTACCAATACGAGCCATTTTTGCCAGTGTCGAGTTATAATTATCTTTCAAGTTCTCAGTTTCTTCATGTCAGTAATGGTCTGTCAGTAAGTCAAAGTGTCGCCCTCAACAGTGTAATGGCCATTGTTAAGGGTATCCTCTGAGAATTTTGGTGGAAATACAAAGGTATGTATAGCAGTTTTATATCATATTCACTACACCTCAGCAGTTCTGTCGCTATATATTACATAAAATGCCATTAAGATTATTTAACATAACACGTTAAAACACTAAGATATTGAATATAATACAAGAACACCACATGACACTTCAGATTCCCGCCAAAAACTCCAGTCAATTTCCTTCATATTGAGAAGAAGACGCAAGTGGGACGTGTATGAGCTGAAATGAATGATGAATGAATGAATGAACATTTAGTCCACGATCTCCACATGTAAAAAAATAGGATTTTCAATCTAATTTATAACGTTTTTCTAACCATCAAATAATGTAACATTCAACATTAATACGCGATGTCTAACCGCGGCTTAACTGTCATTAAAATATATGGGGCAATTAAGAAATTAAAAAAACTAACACATTGGCTGCACGAACAAATGTTGCTTGCCGTCATCGCATGGGGCTCAAAGATCAAAAATAATACTTATACTTTCGAGTAGCTGAGGAAATTACACAGCGCTGTTAATACGCCTTTTTTGACGAAAAATGACAATTCTGACATATCTTGAGTTGTATTATATACTACAATACAAGATACACATTTTTATTTGTATATTGAACTGTAATATGTATTACAATGCAAAATATATCAAATAACCTTTTCTTATAGTGATTTTATGTAATTTTATTTGTTATGCCAGAAATACATCGCATACTAAGCAACAAAATCAAATCCGTAAACTCCGTTAATTCACTAAGCCGCTCTAGAAATACGAGCATATCTATGTAGATATGTATATAATTTCTATAATTCAAACATTAATACATAAACAGTTTTTATGTATTTATGAAAAACGCACTTACAAATGATTATGAACATAATATCAACATTATAACAAATCATGATTATTTATTAGCGCACAAAGATATTTTTCATATCGCACTTAATTTATATAACGTTTAAAAAACCCACTCGAAGCACAAAACTCATAACATCCAATTCACCTACATTATCACATGAAATATTAAGATGTGACGCAAATACGTTGACAATTTTCTTATTTAAGTCGGTCAAAACAACGTTTAAAAAATTAGATCAGAAAAAAGTATATACACGTAAGAAGTTATAATCCATTGGCGTAACAAGATAATTTTTTTCTAAAATTTTATCCGTGGCGTTATCCTACGTTTGTAGAAAAAAACGACACTAATAATAGAAAAAAAAACATTTGTAATACTTCTTTTTTTTTCGTTTTTCTTCTCGCGGAAGCAGGCGGTGAACCGTGTGCGGGAGGAAAGACACGCGGACATGGTCCTCCGCCGACGACTGGGGCGGCGCAGGCGCCTGATGCCGCCCTAGCAGAAGCTGCCGATGATCGGACCCGCGGAGAGGTTGGCCTCGCGACGGCGATCGGCGTCCCAGAAGGGGACGTTGACGGGAAAGGGTACTCCCTCGGGGTATTCCGTCGGGTCGACCACTGAAGTCAAGGAACTCTGCACCAGTGTTCGGCCCAACGACGAAGGCGACGTGCTATACTGGTGGGTTACGGGTGTGCGTGCTTACGCCCCTCTGTCACCCCGGATGGAGTGGAGCGAGAAGTGCGCCAACAAAATGTTTACTCGCTAACTTCAGAGTGTCGATTTTTCATGACGGTGTGTATGCGCATCGTAAAAGTTTACTCTCGTCATTTTTTTCAAATGCGCTAAAAGAAGTACAGCTCAATTAGAACAAAGTGCGAAAGCGATTGACCTATTATACCAAGATAACCAGACAGATTGGTAAAGGGTTTAATTCGAGCTTCCCTTGTCTAGCAATCATCTTATCCACCTGCGACCATTAATCATCTTTTACAATCACCCACGGTAAGATAAGGAATGATGACATATTGTGTATAAAATCCTGACCAACATCACCACGATCACAGCTTAAATACGTCTCACTGCTGGGCTTGAGCCTCCTCTACAATTAGAAGGAAATTGACTTACTATACTCCGCTGGTCATACGGGTCAGCAAACGGTTTTGTTTCAAGCTTTCCTTCTTATCTGCGTATTATTTGCGACGTTCTAGATAAGAGAACGTAAGCAACCCAAAAAAGCTAAATGGATTTATGAATGAGGGTTTTTTTTTATTGCAAGTAGTGGCAAACGAGCAAACAGTACACCTAATGGTAAGTGTTGCTGCCGCTCATGGACCTTTACAAGGCCGCTAACTACCGTGAAGAAATTGAAGGGAGTGTGAATGCGTGCATATAGGCTCGGTGATAACAAAGGCACCACCAAAACCCTCCACAGGCAAACACCCTCAGAAAGTAGGGCTTCCGGCTCTCTCGCTCACCGAATGAAGCGCAGTAACAGATTGCTACTACTAAGACGTCGATTTTCTGCGAGAACGTGGTACTGCCCCGGACGGACCGGCCCGCGGCTGTAGACAGATAACTGTCGACAGTGTGGTCCTACCACTATTACCGCCCCCATTTTTACCCCGATTTTCTGTAAGAATACAATTCACTACCGTAAAGACAACTATGGAATAATGTAGATAACATCGATTGAAAAGAAGGTAAACTCACAATGAAACTCTATATCAACACGTCTGACCAGCGTGGCATAGTAGATCAATTTTACTTCTATCCAGGAGTTGGCTTCAGTCCACCAGTGAGAGTATGAGCTGAAATCAATAATGCAACCCTTCATCTGCTGTTTCGTAGTTCAAATTCCTCCCCACAATGAAGATGGCCCAACATCGAAATAAATAAATAATCATAGTCAACCCTAGTATATTCATCGTTATGGTCTTAGCTCATAAACATCCCATTGCGGGACTTGAGCCTCTTCCCCAAAAGGGGAAACTGATCTACTACACCATGCTGGTCAGTTGGTATAAGGTTTTATTTCGAGATTACTTTCTCTTGCGTAAATGTTATACGCATATCGTATCCGTTAACTATCTTTTACGACATCCACGGGCAAGATAGGGAGTGGTGAATTGGATTCTTACTACATCATCACACGGAATCTGGTATAAACATCTCTATATAAATACATAGTGTTGTATCATGACATATCGACAAACAGATGGCCGGTGCGCGGTAACGTCACAACATCGACTAATTTATGTGCTCCTTAACGCCCGTCCCTCCTATTAGTTGCACGCAGTATATATCATTCAGTCGTGTAGGGAGACAATTATTACTGTCTACACAATCACTCTTAACAGTTTTAGATTTGTGTAGTTTTGTTGATGACAACCGGTTATTACGTTTTATTGTTGTTCAAATTTTATAGTATTTTATGCACAGTTATAAATTTATTATGTGTGGTGACGGAGTTAAATACATTTCACCACTCCCTATCTCGCCCGTGGATATCTTAAAAGATGACTAAGAGATACAATACGCATGTAACAGCCATGAAAGAGAAATTAGGAGTGCCAGGGATCGAATAGGAATGCCGGTGATCGAATGTCATTAAACAATCACTCCGGCACTCCGTAAAAGCGCGGCAGGGACCGCTGTTAGTTTGGTTGGTGGCTATTCCGGTTGCATAGGTGACCGGCGAGTCCCACACACCCCCTCGTCTATTACCAGCGGGGATAGTGCGTAAATTGCATTTCCACAGAGTAAAAAAAAAAGCCATGCAAGAGAAGGAAAACTGGAAACAAAACCAACCTGCGTGACCAGAATGTTATGGTAGGTACGGTCAATTTCCCTTCTAATGGAAGAGGCTCACCAGGCCCAGCAGTGGGACGTATATGAGCCGATATGATGATGATAATTTTATAAAAAAAAAACTGTTTTTACTGATTTTATCCTTGTTTGTTCCCATATATATATATATATATATATATATATATATATGGGTGATCATTCGTAGTACAAAATTGGAAGCAATTTTAACCAAGCGTAGTATTTCTGAAGACCCCCTCCCACTCGTCCTAAAAAGGTCACGTAATATAAGTACAATCCCTAAAGTCCTCCACCATACAAAGACTATTCACAAACTATCACTTTTACTATATTTACCCTTCAAAATATTATTATTAATAAGTATTCTATTTTGTCAAAACATGGTGCCTCTACAGTTTTATCCCCACCAAGTATAAAGCAACATTTTTTTTTTATTTTTGAAACGCATCGCGACTAACAAATCAACTGCTTTCATCTTGTAAACTTTATTAATCGACATGGCTCCCGGACATATGAGCCTCATCACTACAATAAAAAAAGAATACAAAATCGCTAAATACCACATCCAACGACGGTTTACTTATTATAAAATATATATCTATCAAACATAAACGCGAATGGATGATATTAATAATGTTTTAGTATCGTTCGTTTGAGTTTCGCTGACAAATTATCGTGCAAAATGTTTACGTTGGCGGCTTTTGTTCGTAGCAGCTAGCAATCCGTCATGTTCATTCAAAAATGAGGTTGAAAAGCCATTGTTGCGGCTTCGCCAACGTCTGTACATAATGATCCGTATAATACGTTTTGTTAGTATGAAAGTGTGTTATTATTCATGGAAATAACTCAACGTCGTGTGTAATAAGACGGTTGCAGCGGATATTTTAATGCGTGTCGAGGGAATTAGATGCTGTAGTGTGTCGTTAATTTTAGTTATACGCTTCGTATTTTTAAAATGCGATAATGAAATGTATGCGGTGTGAATTTTTACTTTAAATATTTGTTTAATTGGAGTCACGTTTATAGAATTCTGCTTATTTTTGAAGTGAAATCTTTAGGCGAACTGTGGACTTTGTTTTGAATAAGATTTTAACAAACCCAAACTTTAAATCTGAGATCTGTGTTTCTGTCACTTTACAGATGCCACAATACAGACGTCACTATCAAGATGTATTGTATTATTCCGGAATTTATGAGAAATGAAAATATTAATGATTTAGTAACGAGAGAAGTTCCTACTATACCGCGGTGGTCAGACATGTTCATATAGGGTTTTATGATTGGCCCTAGTCCATGAAAACACTCTTAGTCGTTTTTTACGACACCTACGAGCTTTATTAGGGTTGGTAGTATTCGTAGAAGCCACCACATGGCTTAATAAAGGTATTAAGAATATCAAATACAAATTGAAACCATTTATTATGTATCATCATCATCATCTCAGCCTATATATGTCCCACTGTTGGGCTTAGGTCTGTAAGTCCAATAATGGATTGTCGAGGAGGCTCGAGCCCGAAAGTGAGACATTTATGAGCTGCGTTGATGATGTTGATAATATGTTTGTTTTAATCAACTCTTTAATTTTCACATAAAATATGTTTGGCGATTTAAGTCCCTCTTAAATGTGTAATTTTGGTCAGAAATTTATTTGAGCATGTGCTTCGGTGTTACTGAACTTTATTTTTTTTTTTATTGCAAACGATGGCAAACGAGCAAACAGTACACCTGATGGTAAGTGTTGCTGCCGATCATGGACTTTTACAAGGCCGTTGCCTACCGCGAAGAAAGCGAAGGGAGTGTGAATGCGTGCATTGAGGCTCGGTGATACCAAGGGCACCACCAAAACCCTCCACACGCAATCACCCTCAGAAAGTTGGGCTTCCGGCTCTCTCGCTCACCGAACGAAGTGCAGTAACAAATTGCTACTACTCAGACGTCGATTTTCTGCGAGAGCATGGTACTGCCCCGGACGGACCGGCCCGCGGCTGTAGACAGATAACTGTCGACAGTGTGGTCCTACCACTCCTATTTTTTTCAGAATGTCTATTTAATAATAGCATAGGAGTAGCTTTACTCTACCACGCTGGTCATACGGATTTGTACAGGGTTTCATTCAATTATCTTTCTCTTGCAGTGATGTCGCATTTTCAATAATTCACGTAAAAGTAAAAGTAAAGAGAAAATCTTTCCATGTGGTGACGGAGTAGGAACACTATTCCCCACCTCTATTTTGCCCGTGAATGTCGTAAAATACGACTAAGGTGTATAACATGCATAATTATAATATCTAAAAGAAAGACCAGCGTGGTATATTAGGTCAATTTCACTATTATCCAAGAGGACGCTCGAGCTCAGCATATATACGTATATCAGCTGGAATGATGATGATAATGAAAGGGGGAGATCAATCCATTTTACGGTAACGTCGGGTAATTAAAAATCAAATACTAACTTGATAAAATCCGTAAAACAATTTTATTTACAACTAGCAACTCACCCTCGCTTCGCTTCGGTTTCAGTATCCTTACCCGCATAGTTCCCGTTCCCGTGGGAATACCGGAAAAATTTAGCTTATGATATTCCCTGATATTATAGCTTTCCTATGGTGAAAGAATTTTTTAAATTGATTTTGATGTAAATAAAACTACTTTTACGGATTATATCGCGTTTGTATTTGATTTATGATTGCCCGACGTTTCGAACACTTTACAGCATTCATGGTCACGGGCGGACTAAGGTGTCTCACGTCCAACAAGTAATCGTTATTACAGACATTTACAATTATCTACCCGATACAGAAAATAGTTATAAATTTATTAAATTGTTTCCCACATTTTAGTACAAATTTATTGCCAGTGTAAGAAGAAAATGAATCTATATGAAAAAATTATATTGTTTATGGTTAGTAATTATTAATTATTAAATTTGTAGCAATTATTATTACAATTTGTTGATTTAAAACTAACAAAACTAATATACTACCACCGGATCGGAACGCGGCCACACTGAGAAAGATCCGGCAAGAAAACTCAGGGGACATGATGCTAAATTAATATTGATTTTTAATTTTAGATGCGGCTTACTAAAAGATTTTTGATTTATAAAATTATCTTTAACCATTATTATTGTGGGTCAAATCTATACAATAAGTGCTCACAGTATCATGCAGTCTTGTGGTGGTCTCTTTGGATTTATTTTTAATTATGTTTATAACAGGATCCCAGCTTGATGGTAATACCCAGCCATCCTCTCTATTGAAATTTTTGTGTTTTTTTTATTTCAATAGCCTCGCGTACCATTCTAGGCAGGTATCGGTGTTCCTTTGCGAGGACTTGAGGTTTATCAAACCTAATGTTATGGCGGGAGCGGTCCTCACTATGTTCACAGACTGCAGACTTAGTGTGACGGCGGTGCTTCACATCAGCTATGTGTTCTTTGACCCGAGTTCTTATGGATCTCTTTGTTTGCCCAATATAAGAGAGACCACAGTCACAGTCAAGTTTATAAACTCCTGCATCTTGTAGAGGGATCTGGCACTTGACAGGTGGTAAGAACTGACTTATCCTTTTGTGTGGCTTAAAATAAGTTTTTATGGAAGCCTGTTTCAGGATATAGCCAATCTTGTCAGTGACTCCTTTCACATAAGGTAGTCCCACAGTTGAGCGCCTCCCTGCAGTACTTATAACTATTTTCTGTATCGGGTAGATAATTGTAAATGTCTGTAATAACGATTACTTGTTGGACGTGAGACACCTTAGTCCGCCCGTGACCATGAATGCTGCAAAGTGTTCGAAACGTCGGGCAATCATAAATCAAATACAAACGCGATATAATCCGTAAAAGTAGTTTGATTTTGATGGTTTAAGCGTGAAAGCGTAACAAATAAACAAACTAACTTACTTTTACATTTATAATATTAGTAAGGATGGGTAATTACTCGCGTAAACATCAGAAATCAATATCTAACTCATCATTATCATCACAGCTCACATACGTCCCACTGTTGGGTTCAAGCCTCCTCCACAATGGGAGGGGAATTGACCTACAATACCACTATGGTCGTCTGACCACTAACCCGTCTGGGTTAGTATAGGGTTTTATATCGAGTTTTCCATCTCTTGCATAGACGTCATCTGCAATAGTTAGTCCCTTAGTCGGAGTAGTTCCTTAGTCGGATACCCACGGGCAAGAACGGGGGTGATAAATTGTATTCTTTCTCCGTCACCACATGGAAATCTATTTAACTAAAAGCTAAAATTCCAATATCAATTTCAAATCATAACCAATTCCAATAACAAGTGTAAATAACCATAAACTATTGGTCTATCAACGCGTCCGCTAACACAATCGCGTTACCATCTGCAATAGACACTCGGCCCAGTAATTGACAGTAATCAATTTCGCGCGGTCCGCTTTCAATATTCCTTCATCTAAGATTTTTCTCCGTTTCTCGTTTCGTTTTTATATCGGCCTCTCGTCTCGTGAATTTATCGCTCAATTAGTCTTGTTTAATAGCCGCCTACTCCGCTGATGTCTGCTTCTAGCGCCTCACAGGGCTGTCACCTTATAGTTATATAAATATTTTAAGTAATTAAAATTTCTTTAGGTAGGTTTGGATCGGCTCCGTATGGTGACGGAGTAAGAATACAATTCACCACTCTCTATCTTACCCGTGGTTGTTGTAAAAACTTGAAATGAAATCCTATACCAACATGTCTGACCAACATGATATAGTAGGTCAAATTCTCTCCTATTGTGGAGGGGCCCGAGCCCAATAGTGGGACGTATGTGGGCTGCGATGATGATGAGATTTGGATGGGTAATTGAACTGGGGAATAGTCCTGTGAGAGAGGCTAACTGTGTAAGGGCGAAGGGTAATCCGCCAGGCTGATCATGGGTGTCATGAATTCGTTACCAGTGGCAGGCCCAATGACAAAGGCGAGTGAATACGGTAGATTATGTGGCCGTGCATCGCTCTTTCACCACCTCTGACAGCAAAATTCGACTGAATAAAAGACCTACTCACAGTACAGTACTAGACCTACTGTGTAAAAGAGTAACAAACAAATAAAGTCTATAATATTATTATCATAATAATTTATAGGTTAGCTAAATTAATATTAGATTAGTATTAGTAAGTAATCACAGTGTGCTGTGTGGTAGCGGCTTCGAATACTACCAACCCTTGCTTTGCTCGTGGGTGTCGTAAAAGACGACTAAGAGCCCTAGATTGACCCGGACCAACTCCATCTGGTACCATTTGGGTCAACGATTACATTCCCAAGGAGGGTTGACGTCAGGCAGGCGGCCGGTCATAAAAGTCATTGCCGAAACTTTTTGCAATATGTCAAAACAGATGACATATTGCGTCGACCCCAAGTAATTGGGATAAGAGCAAGATGATGATGATTAGTAAGTAATCACAGTATTAATATTAGATTAATATTTAATTAGTATTAGTATTAGATTAGTACGAGAAATGTATTGTCTTACAAGGCGATGTGGTCGCTCAGCGACAAAGCCTATCATAAATTAAAAAAAAAAACGTGTGGCACTCGAGGACTGCCGTGGTAAAGCTGTTGCATTTTTTATCAACTTATGCAATTATAATTATTTATTTATTTTTTATTTATGCAGTATTTTTTTCTTTGATATTAATTCAAGTTACACTTTTTGAGCGTGGTGACCGATAAGAGAACAAATGTACTATATGTATAACAATAAAGGCGGTTTGGATTACCACTGTCGTCCGCTGAAGATCGTTGGGACCGTTAGAATATTAACTATATATTAACGCGCGAAAACACTTGTGACGTAAGTTACGCAAAGCGGTGGCACGTGTGCGCACCGAGACGGACGAACGCGGAATGTGTCGACGACCGTACGCTCGGCCGAAAATACAAAAAAAAATCTAATGCAATATTATTTGTTTCATTTCCTTTCGTAAGATATTAAATAAAATTTTATATATCCTGCTATAGCAGAAAATTATAAATCAATCACAATTTTTTAACCACAAGAACATTAATATGAAAAACAAAACATTACTTAAATTATTATTATATCACAGCGTTGCTTTAAAAATCAAATTTTGAATTTATTATGTGGTTTATAACCGCAAGTACCCATTTGTGTAATGCTAATAAACATTTTTTATTGTATCATCATCATCATTGTAGCTTATATACGTCCCACTGCTGGGCTCAAGCCTATTCCACAATAAGAGGTAAATTGACCTTACTATACCACGCTAGTCAGACATATTGGAATAGGGTTACATTTTAAGTTTTCGTTTTTTTGCATAAATATTATATTATATTATATGCATACTTAATCTCTTAATCGTCTTTTACGACATCCACGGGCAAGAGAGGGGGTGGTGAATTGTATTCTTACTCCATCACTATGCGGCAATATTTTATTATTGCATAAATGTGGTTAAATTACTAAACAACAACAATTAAATTAACAAATATATTTTTCTTACAACACCTGGCATAAAAGAACGTTCACCGTTAGACATAGGCCTTCCCACGAGAATGCTACTCCGAACAATCCTGTGTTACTTACATGCAACGGTCTTTCTGCTTGCTCTGGATAATCATCAAAATGGCTGAACCGATTTCAACAATATTTTACAGCTAGGATCAATATAGGATATAGATCAATATAGGAGGTAACTTCTCATAAAAATTGTCATATGTTAGTAGATATAGAAAATTTAATTCCGGGACCAAAACGACTAGAACGGAACGAAACGAAGGCGAATTACTAATCCTTACTAATATTATAAATGCGAAAGTAAGTTTATTTGTTACGCTTTCACGCTTAAACCATCATCATCATCATCATCATCTTGCTCTTATCCCAATTACTTGAGGTCGACGCAATATGTCATCTGTTTTGACATATTGCAAAAAGTTTCGGCAATGAATTTTATGACCGGCCGCCTGCCTGACGTCAACCCTCCTTGGGAATGTAATCGTTGACCCAAATGGTACCAGATGGAGTTGGTCCGGGTCAATCTAGGGCTCTTAGTCGTCTTTTACGACACCCACGAGCAAAGCAAGGGTTGATAGTATTCGAAGCCGCTACCACACAGCACATAACCGATTTCATAAATTCTTTCACCAATGGAAAGCTATAACATCAGGGAGTAACATAGGCTATATTTTCCCGGTATTCCCATGGGAACGGGCATTACGCGAGTACAGCGACTGAAACCGAAGCGAAGCGAGGGTGGACTGCTAGTTAACTGAGTCTAGATACATCTATTTGAGTAACGTCAAAATATTGCAGCTGAATTTCTAACAACCTTGGCAGAAAAAACAAACAATGACTCTGCTTACAGAAACGTTATGTGTTTTCACTGAAGAAATGAAATAGAAGCGGTCCGCCGGCGCGACGTCTGACCTCTTAAATGGCAGACAGACTGACAGCTGATTGACAATGACGGAGAACAAGACAGTTGCACATAATATGCAACTACATTATGAATTGATATTTGAATATTTATTAAGTATCTAACAGTTTCTTTCTCTAGTATACATTATTGCAAAAGTAAATTTAGCAAAAATATTATCTTTCCGTGTGGCGATGGAGTAAAATTACAATTCATCATCACTCTCTTGCCCGCGAGTGTCGTATAAGATGACTAAATGATATAATATGCAGATAACATCGATGCAATAACAGAAAAACTCCAAATGGAACCCTATGCCAACATGTCTGCGGGCCGACCACTGACGACAAGTCACATCTGCTCCGGTGGTCGACCCAACAACGAGGTGACGTGGGTACGGGTGGGTTATGGGCCCGCGCGCCGTCCTTTCATCGCCCCGGACGAACTGGACCGCGCGTGCGCTTACCATAGCCCACCCATAAAAAAAAAAAATGCCAACATGTCTGAAAAAGTGGTATAGTAGGTAGGTGGTATAGTAGGTAGGAGGTATAGTAGATCAAACTCCTTCCCATAACGGAGGAGGCCCGAGCTCAACAGTGGGATGTCTATCAGCTGAGATGATGATAACATGTATTACCTTTTTTTTGTGGTAAGCTATGGTCTGGATAGCCCGCCCAAACTGTCCAGGGTAACAGATGAACAGCCTGAGGCCCCATAACCTACCGTATTTCCTTCCCATTGCTATCAGGCTGACCACCGATACCGATATCTTTGTCGTCCGTGGCCAGAACATTTATTACCCTAAATTAATTCAGAATATAGAAATTCGCAAAGACTAAGTGATCACATGGAGAATATAGCAGCACCTTACTCCTTTTAATACGTAGAACTTCTACCAGCAGTAACGATAGTTAATATTCTTATTCGAATAGTGTGATGTATGGATGAAATAGTTATTGATTTGAAACATAATGATTTCTGATGTTTACGCGAGTCAAAAATCAACTACAAATGCGATAAAATTCGTAAAGTAGTTTTATTTAAGATTTAAAACATATTTGCGCCACCAATATCACCATAATTATTCGATACTAACAACCCGCCCTCGTTTCGCTTCGGTTTCAGTCGACTTACACGCATAGTTCTCGTTGCCGTGGAAATACCGAGATAAAATATAGCCTAAGTTACTCCTTATATAGCTATAAAGAGTAACTTAGGCTATATTTTATCTAGCTATAGCTACCTGGTAGTAAAATATTATCAAAATGGGCCCAGCCGTTTTGAAGATTACCTCAAACAAACAGACAATTTGCCGAGAGGCCGACCGCGTGGGGAAAGACCGACGTCCTCCCCGAGGGCGGGACGCCGGTCGATGGGAGGGTACCCCACTCCCACACCCCAGGGGGTATTCCGTCGGATCGACCACTGATGGCAAGTAACCCTGCTCCGGTGGTCGGTCCAACGACGAAGGCGACGTGGTGTTACTTACGCCCCTCTGTCGCCCCGGACGGAGTGCTGCGAGGAGTGCGCTGACCGCAACCCACCCCAAAAAAAAAACAAACAAACAAAAAAATTTAAACTGTATTTTAAGCATAGGTGTCGTGCAAATAACCGTATCAATATGAAAGAAGCCATTTTGACATTATAAACAGACACTTAAATTTTATTTATTCGTATAGACTTATAGATATCACTTTAAACTCTAAAATAATGAAACAAATTTAAAAGTGCTGGACGACATTTTGACATTCTCGTCAAAAGTCCTACGAGGTCAGTTACGTACAGCCATATTATAACAATGTTGTTTGTATGACATTTTTGTTAATAGATTTCTATGTCTTAGGTGTCTGGACATGAGAATAATTTCCATCTGTCAACTTAAAAACAATGTGTGGTATTTCACTTTCATATAATTTGGATGGACGCCGTCGCTAACTCAACGTGTTTAGAATTACTAACCATTTTTGTGCAAACCACAAAACTTACAATTTAGATACGATTTTAGTGGCTACAAAACTATTATATACTATTATTTATTCATACTTTTCCATGTAATGACGGAGTAAGAATACAATTCACCACCGTAGGTGTGCCAAAAGACGGTTAAAGAATATGATATGGAGAACTTAGAAGTGCAGTAGAATGAAAACTCATCATAAAACCCTCTGCCACTCCGTATGACCAGCTTGGTATAGTAGGTCAATTTCCCTTCTATAATAGAGGAGGCTCGAGCCCAGTAGTGGGATGTGCACGAGTTGCGATGATTGCTGGTTTCAATAGTATTTATTATTATTTCTAATCACACTGGGGTTTATTTTTAATTAATAGTTTTGGCTAGATATTATTTTTCCACAAACCACGTCCTTTTGACTGCCGTAACCTTCCGTGTGGTGACGGGTTAAGAATACACTACCGTGTGGTGATGGAGTAAGAATACAATTCATCACTCCCTATCTTGCCCGTGGATATCGTAAAAGACGACTAAAGGATATAATATACATATAAGATCTGTGCAAGAGAAGGAAAACTCGAAATAAAACCCTATGCCAACATGTCTTACCAGCACGGTATAGTAGGTTAAATCCCCTCCCATTGTGGAGGAGGCCTGAGCCCAACAGTGGGACGTACGTGGGCTGCGATGATGGTGATGATGATGATGAACCTAACGGAATGATGATATTCAAGGATTTGATCTGGGATATTGAACGATTTATAAACAGTTACGTAATATTTTATTTCGGCTTTTTCTTCTCTAGTAACATTACCTGCCTACAACCCTTAATCTCTTTACAGGATGCCTACGGGAAATAATGCATCCGTATTTCGTTACCACACAGAAATATTAAGAGATACATATATGTAGTATAAATTAAGGTTTTCTATGATTTAAAATTTATTTGTATTAAAAATATTTAGAAGCATATTAAAAAATATGTATTTGACTAGCTGACCCAACAGACATTATTCTGTTCAAATAAAGCTCCACCTATCGGGTCCAATTGTAAATGTTAACCATTGCCGAATCCCCCTGAACACACGCATAAAATTTCATCAACATCAGTCCAACCCTTTAGGATTACTTCAGTGACATCCACACGTACATAAAAAAATTATATATAACGAAAGATATGCTATCATTTATCTCCTTTTTATTCTCCTTATACACATTGTATCTTATTTTTTTTTTTTTATTGCAAACAGTGGCAAACGAGCATACAGTACACCTGATGGTAAGTGTTGCTGCCGCTCATTTAGCTTTACAAGGCCGCTGCCTACCGTGAAGAAAGTGAAGGGAGTGTGAATGCGTGCATTGAGGCTCGGTGATACCAAAGGCACCACCAAAGCCCTCCACACGCAAACACACTCAGAAAGTTGGGCTTCCGGCTCTCTCGCTCACCGAACGAAGCGCAGTAACAAATTGCTACTACTAAGACGTCAATTTCCTGCGAGAGCGTGGTACTACCCCGGATGGACCGGTCCGCGGCTGTAGACAGATAACTGTCGACAGTGTGGTCCTACCAGAGGTGGATATATTTTCACAATGATCGATTAAGTAATTAATGTGTGAAATCGTAACAAACAAATGCTTTCGCATCTTAAATATTAATTCGTATATATACATTGACTAGTTTACATAAACAGAATTTATACCTAAGTATAAATATGACATTAAAAAAATCCTTATTCTTCTTTAAATACTATGTATGTCCCTCTTCAGGCCCACGCCACATATAGAAGAAAATTGTCTACGCACCACTTTGGTTAGATTCACAGTACACCAGTAATAAGGAAAGAGGACATATTATCATCATCGCAGCCCACATACGTCCCACTGTTGGGCTCAGGCCTCCTCCACAATGGGAGAGAATTTGACCTACTATACCATGCTGGTCAGACAGGTTGGTTCATTTCGAGTTTTCCTTCTCTTTCATAGATTTGATGTGCATATTATATCCCATAGTCTTTTACGACCTCCATGGGTAAGATAGGGGAGTGATGATTTGTATTCTAACTCCGTCACCACATTTTTTTAAACAATTTGATTTACATTTTATTATTAGTTTTTTTAATTATATTCGGATTATATTTTAAATAATTTGTCTCATCAGAAAAACAAATTATATATACTAATAATGTATATTTCAAGAAAAATGTATTCATAAAAACATATTTTTTTTTAAACATGACAACCCTGACGGCTCGAAAGACGTAGAGAAATGGGATTAAATTAATTGTCGCATCAGTCACGAGGGCGTCGGGGTGTTTTTTATTAGTCGAGTGCGCGCCCCCCTCCTGCTCTTCGTCGCCACTCACCCGCCCTGCTCAGAGTAAATCACGAAAAACCATCGAACTGAAAAAAGTGGATGTCTGATAGATGCGCAATAAAAAAATAAAAAAGTCACCGTTTGTTGATTTCTAATGATTACGGATTTTAATGCCTTTATGTATTTGATTTTTGATTGCCCGACGTTTCGAGCACTTAACAGCGTTACAGGTCACGGGTGAACTAAGATGTCTCACGTCCAACAAGTCATCGTTATTACAGAGACTTATCCACTCGCTACAGAAATTAGTAGTTAAATTTTGACCTACATTTTGGCACTTTATGGCCAATTCAAGAAGAAAACAGAATGAGCCAGAATAAGAATGCAAATTAACAACCCTTTTGTTTTATCGGCCTTGTCTATGTACTATAAGGTACACTCGTCTAACCATAATACTTAATCAATCTCCCACCCCAAGTGGGTCAAGCTGGAAGCCGAAGAGTAGCACGTCTTTAAACCTGAAAAGAAATGCCGCATGAAAACACTTTTTTTACCGTGTGGTGATGGAGTAAGTATACAATTCACCACTCCCTATCTTGCCCGTTTATGTCGTAAAAGACGACATAACGTCTGTGCAAGAGAAGGAAAACTCGAAACCAAACCCTATACCAACATGTCTGACCAACATGGTCAAATTCACGCCAATTATGGAAAAGGCCCGAGCCCAACAGTGGGATGTATATGGGCTGCGATGATGATGACGATGATGAAACATATTTTTACCTTAATCGAATATTATTTATTTATTTTCCGTGTGGTAACGGAGTAAGAATACAATTCACCATCCGCTATTTTGCCCGTGGGTGTCGTAAAAATTATTAAGGGGTGTATGCAGATAATATAATATGCAGAAAACTCAACATAAAACCCGATGCCAATACGATTGACCAAGGTGGTATAGATGACTAATTGCCCTCCCATTGGGAAGAAAGCCTAACAGTGGGGCTTCTGTGAGCCGAGATGATGATGACGAGGTTATATTTAAAAATATACGAGGTAGAAATAGGAAGTTCTTGTTACATACAATGCATCATTCGACAATCGCAAACCCCAGCTTAGGCTAAGAGACCTTTTTTATGGGTGGTATTCGGCTATGGTAAGCGCACACGCCGTCCATTCCGTCCGAAGCGACAAAAGGGCGGTGCGCGGCCCATAACCCACCCGTACCCACGTCGCGTTCGTCGTTGGCCACCGGTGCCAATTTCCTTGTCCGCAGTGGTCGGCCCGACGGCATACCCTTTCGGGTACCCTCACCTCTCGACGTCCCTGTCCCGGAACATCGGTCGCCGTCGCGCGGTCAGGCTAAAAGACCTAGCTATTCCCCTCGTTTCATAAAGTTCCATAAGTGACAGTTAGCACTTACTCATCAGGTGGAATACTTGCTCCTCTACCATCAAAGTCAATAAAAATATTACTAGTTTATCTTGGCAACGTTTTAGTATAAAAAATGTAAGTTTATTTATTAAAAAAAGGTTCAAAGCAATATAGCAACAAACCAATCTAAAATAGTGATCATAAATATTGAATATTTATATCTTTATAGCTATATTATCGTTCGAATATCTCTAGAATACCGCGTCCATCAATTTCATACATCCACATCACCGCGCCCAACCGATTTGTTCCCGCTTTGATCTTCGGTACGATTTATCGACATTATTTTTAACGCTGCTGCCCATCACTACACTTGAGTGATACACTCAATTCCTTTAGCGCATATTGTCGACGTATTATTTAAAAGTAAATTGGGTTTTTTTGTGTAATACAAAAACCAATTTGGTTGCACAGACAAATCTATACCGATAAATAAAATTAAAGCGTCTGTTTGTAATGTCAAAAAAGTGGAGTATTTTCATCCTCAGACGGATATTAACACGATACCTATACCTAATTAAACATTTTTGTTTGTCTGTTTGTACCCGCTAATCTAAAAATAGCTGGACCAATTTTGGTAGTATAGTACTACCAGGTCTATATAAGGAGTAACTTAGGTTATTTTATCCCACAAGAACACGAACTACGCGGGTGATACCGCGTGAATTTGCTAGTATATAATAAATAATACTGTTACAGTGCCTTCTTCGCTTCTTAAATTAATTTAATTTTAACATCTTCTTCTTCTTCTTTTTTATTGGCAATAAGCTATAATAATATGCGCCATTGGTGCCAGTGTCAAGTTAAAAACAAATTAATACGTCTTTATATATAGAATATTCATATTAGTCTTAATTGTTGCCATTGATCGGGAGCTGATAGCCATTCAATGTTTTCTCTGGAAATTTTGCAGAACATGAAAAGCACGCAATTCACAATTAAATAATTTTCACTACACTTCAGAATTTTCTCTGCATTATATTACATAAAATACCAGCAAAATTAATTAATATAACACTATAAAACACTAAAGTAATAAATAAAATCTAAAAGCGTTAATTGAAATTTTGACATTCCGTAAGAAATCCCTAATTTTGACATCTATCGGCGCAGATATAGTGACATTGACATATCTATAGATATAGTGTTAGCGTTAACACGTCACGTGATAATATCGATATCGACTTACATGAATTCACCTCCCTACCCCCTGCCTATAGAAATTCACCAATAAAATGACATGAATATTGAATAAAATCACTTAAAACCTATATGTATTCGTAACAAACGAACAGATTAATCTCCATGATGCGTCAATAACATTAAACCAGCATTTCTGTTACCAGCAATACTCATGTAGACTATCAACTCTTGGCAGTAATTCTCAACGTACGTTTGTGCAAAGAATATCAAACGCGATAATGTAGTCGATAAATATTAAAAAGAGTTATTGTAATAGTCATCTTGTTTGACTGCTGTTTCGTGAGCACCAAGTGATTTACGAGAACATTGTAAATAGAACTATTTTACGGATTTTATCGCGATTGTATTTTATTTTTGATTGCCTGGCGTTTCGAATACTATACAGTGTTCATGGTCACGGGCGGACTAAGATGCCTCACGTCCAACAAGTCATCGTTATTGTAGAGATTTATATCTATTCGCAACAGAAGTTAGTTATTACATTTTGACCCACATTTTGGTACTTTATTGCCAGTACAATAAGAAAATGATTTCTATAAAAAAAAAATATAGTTATACTACCACCATAACAGTACAACATACTCGCGTAAACATCAGAAATTAAGAGAACATTGTTTTTTTTTTTTTACTTCACCACAAACTGTTTTTCCGTGTAGTGACGGAATGAGAATACGATTTACCACTCCCTTTCTTGCCAGTAGCTGTCATAAAAGTCGACTTAGGGATTTCTTTTTACTGCCTATGGTGGCAAACGAGCAAGCAATACCTGATGGCAAGTGAAACTACCGCACATCGACCTTTGCAATACCAGGGGCACAGCTAGGTCGTTGCCTCCCGTAAAAATATCCTTCTTAAACCTCGTTTAAAGAATGACATCTGTGGGAGAAATGATCGCTTGAAGTGTACAGTAGAAGACCATAACGTTTTCAGGTGAAATTAATGAACCGTGCTGTGATGTCGAGTGGTACGTTGGTAAAACCATGACAATGATACCAAGTCAAACAGTTAGAGCACTCCCATGGAAGTTTCGGCAGAGTACACAGAGTGACTCAAAGTTTCTCCGCCGCTCCCGTGACTCCAATCTGTTCGTAAGATTGGAATCCCTAACGACTCGAACAACACGCCTTTGTAGTCAAGTGGATCTAGCTGATATTTGGGCGCACCTGCCCAGAGATGTGAGTAGGTACTCCACATCACGACAAACTTGTGCTTTGTAAAGCACAGGACGCTATCTCGGTGTGAAGTATCTCCTGGCTCTGTTCAGTACGCCCAACTTTTTGCTTGCCAATTTGGCTTTATCCTCCAAAGGACTCCCAAACTTTACTCAAGGTCAAAGACAGATAACAATACAATTAATTTAAAAAATATAAAAGATTTGTCTCATTATCTATAACCAGTAACTCAGTAACATTAACTTTTAAAACTTATTAAAGTGGCGTCAAATAAATTAGGTATTGGTATTTTTCATCACTACTTATCCAGCCAGGATTAAATAATATATATAATTAATATTACTAAGTATCATGCCTTATTTAACAATCGAATTAAAAATAAATAATAATTACAAAACCAGCCAAGTGCGAGTCGGACTCGCGCACCCAGCGTTCCGTACAAACATGTAGGTGTAGCAAGTTTAAAATTATTAAAAATATTTTTATTATATAATGTAACTAAAAATTTACAATTTTTGCAATTTCTCCTTTATCTGTGCTATAAGACGTCACTTCGTACCAAATTTCAAGGTTCTGAGTGCACGAGAAGTACCCTGTAGGTTTTGATTCCCTTGCGAATGTCGAAAATTTGCCACAATTTGCGGCATAAATGGCTGTATCTTTTGATTGCGTTGGCTTAGAAGTTTGATTTTTTCACAGCTTTAAGGGACAGTAGATCAGAGTATTTTAAATTTCAGCTAGACACTTCCACGTGCTCCTGAGAAAAAGGGTCTTGACAGACTGACAGACGGACGGACGGACAACAAAGTGATCCTATAAGGGTTGCGTTTTTTCCATTCCAGGTACGGAACCCTAAAAAACGAAAAAATACATCTTAATAGAAGACCTAACTAAAAAGTAATAAGATTAAGATTACTTGCAACCATTGCAAGCATCGATATTGCTTTGGTCCACGGTAATAGTTCTTTACATTCATCATCATCTCAGCCCATATACGTCCCACTGTTAGGCTCGGGCCTCCTCTACTATGAGAGGGTAATTGACCTAATATACTACGGTGAAGAAACGTGTTGGCATAGGATTTTGTTTCGAGTTTTCCTCCTCTTGCATAGATGTTGTATGCATATTATAACATATACATCCACGGGGAAGATGAGTGATGAATTGTATTCTTACTCCGTCACCACATGGTAAATTTTTACACTCACCCACGGGGAAAAAGAATAAGGGACTAAGGGAGTAAGCAGCAGCTATTGCCTAGGAAAAGTAGGTATAACACCTCACTGCAATCACCTACTCGCCAGCCAAACATGGCGATAATTATGAAACATTTTTTTAAATTACAGTACAAATTTTCAAGTGTTGACCAGCAACTACATACTTATTGTCAGTTTGTTACATAACCGAAGACAAAGACTTGGAACCAATAACCGAAATTGCAACAGAGTACAATATGACATAGTACATAACAAGTCTGACCAACGCGGTACAATACAGGAACTCCCGAAGTGTGATCCGCTGATCCCCCATTAGTGTTCCGCCAAAATTAAATAGCTTTTAATTTTAGTATTTTGGCTGTTACAAAAAATATTATTTTGAAATGGCGCTAAATTAGTGATAAGAGGAACCGATTACTGTTATGTAAGTAGATAGATAGTTAGCAAGAATTCAGCTCGGATTTACTAACATTTCGTATTTTCATTCCATGAAATAAAAGGTATTCGGTTTGTATTCCGTAAAGATATGGGGTTCCGTAAATTAAAAGGGCTGGTCAGAGAGGGGTCGCCAGAGCTATATGCTCGGGGGTGGAAGTGTCATTTTCAAGGGCATAACTACGGGGAAACCACTGCGATGGTGAAACCGGCGCCGCACCGCTCGACACCCCAAGCCACTTGCACCAATGTTGCCTCCCCTGTTGCTCGTATGACCTGCGTGTCTGTGGTGACCGTTTGGGGGGGCCCATTCAGTGAGTTGGCGAGTCACCGTCTGCCAAAGTTCAAGACGATAAAGGTATTGAAGGCAGACGACAGTTTTAAATCAATAGTTTACCATTAATCCAGTCCATCTAACCTCCAACCCCATAATCATGTATTAGATACCATCATCACACAATAGTTTTACCCTACCGTTGGCAGTCCACGTGTGTTATGTGCAGACGTGGAGTGTCATCGATAGACGTCCCATCCCATTTCAGATTAAATTTCTCCAAAGGCCTCTGCGTGTTGGATCCATATCCCCATGTAAGCCTTTCAAAGGACCGGGTATCTTCCCCTGGAAGATAGCCGTGAAATTGAGAGATAATAATAATAATAAGAGAGGGGTCGCCAGAGCTATATGCTCGGGGATGGAAGTATCATTTTCAAGGGCATAACTACGGGGAAACCACTGCGATGGTGAAACCGGCGCCGCACCGCTCGACACCCCAAGCCACTTGCACCAATGTTGCCCTTCTGTTGTCCGTATGACCTGTGTGCCTGTGGCGACCGTTTGGGGGGGCCCATTCAGTGAGTTGGCGAGTCACCGTCTGCCAAAGTTCAAGACGATAAAGGTATTGAAGGCAGACGACAGTTTTCAATCAATAGTTTCATTTAATCCAATCCATCAAACCTTACAACCTGGTAACCATAATCTGGTTTTAGATATCATAATTGCACAATAGTTTTACACCTCCCGTTGGCAGTCCACGAGTGTTATGTGCAAACGTGGAGTGTCATCGGTAGACGTCCCATCCCATTTTAACATTAAATTTCTCCAAAGGCCTCTGCGTGTTGGATCCATATCCCCATCCATGTAAGCCTTTCAAAGGACCGGGTAACTTCCCTTTTTTAATATTTTAAACAATATGGAAGATAGCCGTGAAACTGGGAGACACAATATAATAATAATAATAATTTATTGTTATCTTCCACAAAGGTATCTTATTACTAATGTTTACATTTAATGTTACAATGATAATAGATCAAATTCAACTCCAATAGAAGAGGCCTAAGCCCAACAGTATATGCTGAGATGTTGTTGATGATGATGGCGATGATCAATTTTGTATAGCATAGATTTTGTTTCTCATTCATTTATTTACATAAAATTATAAAAGTGAGAGAAATATATGTCTCGCTCTTCTCTTATAGGTACCTGAAGAGAAAGGATATCTGCACTCTATCTGACATATTATTTACCTTTACCAATTATCATCACATGAAAGGGTTGAGGATAAGAATTGCAAAGCTCTCCCATAAATAGTCTCACTTCAAAATGTCTCATCGTGCTCTTATTCCAATAATTGGTGACCACACAATACATATGGAATAGTGTCGTCTTCCATCACACCTATTATAGAAGTTTTTAATTTATGGCCGGCCGCCAGCATTTTTTTTGGGGCCCGACGCCGTCCGAAACGACGAAGGGGCGGCGCGGCCCCATAGCCCACCTTAGCTCCTCGCCTTTGTCGGTGGGCCGACAACCGGTACCAAGTTCCTTGTCTTCTGTGGACAGAATACCTGTGGGGTACCCTCGCCGGCCGGACGTGAACTCTCGCTAGGAATATAACAGTCGACAGACGACATCTTATGTAGTTAGTAAGCCTAGGTCAATGTAAAACTCTTAGTCGCCTTTTACGACACCCTTCAGCAATATAAGAGCTGGTAATATTCGTAACTGCTACCATATACTAAAGTGTGTATCACACATAAATTGCCCAAGACCAGCTTATTAACATAAGGACGATGCTGTGAAACCTTGTACAAATTACGTACAAACGTTTTCCGTTCCCATTGCGAAGAGATCGTATATAACCATATCACGGAGTGATTTGCAGCTTAGCCAGTGATACACACGGCTCAGAAGATATGTCAACATATATGGCTAGAGACCAACAAGTCTTCTCTGTAAGCTCATATTTTAAGGACTAACACGTCTTACCTATATTTGTCTTTCTTCATAAAGAAATACTTAGAAACATAAAATTAAAGGATGCAAATTACATCCAAATTCAGAACAACGATTTTGTGGATAGAGAAGATATGGCAACTAAACTCTTGCCGCTGAACTCTTCCTGATTGACTGGAAAGTTTTTTTCTATTGTAATTATATTTTTTCTTTGCGAGCTTTCCTACTCTTGCATATGCATGTTATATCCCTAAATCGTCTTTTGCTTTACCTGCGTTAGAGTGTGGTGAATTTTATTCTTATTGCATCACACATAAAAAATAAAAATCTGAACGGAAACCAACATTTCTTTTCAGGAATTCTTCTCAGAAAATAATTTAGGAACTATTATATACAAAAATACAATAAACAAACGCAAATAAAACCCAGACTGAGAACAATATGTAGATCGCACAAAATATTGACCTCCGAGGAACTGACAGCGCTGACATGATAGGTATTTTTAACCACTACGCTATCTTTGCAATCACTTCAAAAAGGACTATATTCAACATAACCATAATTTAAATCATAGATTGTTGGATGAACAGGTTTGCCAACTTATCCATCAATATGTCAGTATCATTTTCATCAACAGCCAGTCAAATAAACCATACCAACGGGCTTTGCATATAAAGGGCTGCATATGTTCGCTTGTACAACTAATGAACTATTTGAATGTAGGCCTTATTGGCCGCGGATAAATAAAGAAATAAATGGTAGGTACGCGTCGTGCGTTCGCGCAACTTAATCTCCTATTTAACACCGTATTCATAGTGCTATGTTGATGTTTGAGATTGTTTTGACCGATTACAAATAAAAATAAGGTTCTGTGTTTGACTTGAACTTAGATGGAATAAGAATATTATTTGCTAGCCACCTGTTCTACCTCTGTACGTCGCAAACGACAACATATGCGATGCATATGCGCGTTCATGGTCACCGGTGGACCATGATCGCTGAAAGAGGTTTAAAATGCACAGATGGCGTAGTGATAAGATATAGACCTACCACGCCAGTGTCAGGGGGTTCGAATCCCATGCAGGACAACACTTTGGTGCGACCCACATATTTTTGTTCTGAGTCTGGATGTAATTTGTGTCCCTTAATTTACATGTTTGTAAAGTCCCCCGCAATGCAAAGATAACCTTAGTACAAGGATTGGTCTTTAAAATAAATGGCAAGAAATTATAAATCAAACACAAATAAATATTCTGTAAAAAAAGATTAATTTTAAATCTTAAGATTATTTCTAAATTTTGTATTGGTTTAAAACTCTCCTTTAGAGCATAACCGCAGCGGTGTACCGTGACGTGATCTTCTTTTTATGTCCAATCTATTTGTTTTATTACAACATCTTTTACACTATTCATCATTTCAGCCTATCCCCGTTCACTACTGGACGTAGGCCTCCCTCATGTTACGCCACAGAGTGCGGGTCTGTGCCACCTACTTCCAACGACGCCCAACAACTTTCACCAGGTCGTCAGTCCATCCTACTCTGCGTCTTCCGATACGTGGTCGCCACTCGAGAACCTTTCTTCCGCAGCAGTTGTCGATTCGTCGAGCGTTGTGGCCTACACATTGCCACTTGCACTATTGTCATAATACTATTGCCAAATTAGGACTATTCCAAGACTGTTTCAAATTTTTTCCAAAACGTTATCTTATTTAAATCCGGAATCATTTCGGCTCATATACATCCTACTGCTGGGCTCGAGCCTCCTCCACAAGAAGGGCATTTGACTATACCATGGTCAGACAGGTTAGCATAGGATTTTGTTTCAAGTTTGCCTTCTCTTGCATAGATGCTGTATGCTTATTATATTCCTTAATCGTCTAATACGACATCCACGGGTAAGATATGGAGCGGTGAATTGTATTCTTATTCCGTCACCATACGGATAATCCGGAATAGAGACTTGTGAAAGAGATAAAATAGGTAGGATGAAATAGAAAGTTATAAAGTACTAAATTCCAATACTTAATATTGATATACGGTATAATTACTTCCTCTGCAATAGAAGAGAAATCGAATATACTACGCTGGTCAGACGTGTTAAAATAGGATTTCATTTCGCGTTTTCCATCTCTGGCATAGATGTTAAATGTAATCTATCAGTCGTTTTTTACGACACCCACGGGCAAGAAAGGGGGTAGTGATATTGAATTGTATTCTTACTCCGTCACCACACGGACAAAGCATTTCGTTGACAGTAATAATACCCTCCCTACACGACTGAATATATAGTAGATTCTAATAGAGTATTAGGATGAAACAAATATAATATATGAATAAATAAATAGTGTGTACAGTTTAAATTGAAATATAAATATTTAACATTAATTAACAACAAAAGTGACGGGTCCACAATACGGCGCCATTCACTCGACAAGTTTATCCAGGGTTGACATCCGTTGACAGATGCGGGTCACCAAGTATAACGTACTAAATTAAAACATCACCGTCATGCTTTTGTTGTTCGTGTTTATTTTTAATTTAATTACATTGTTGACGGCTCGGTTTTCATGAGAATCATTCATTATAAGTATACACATAATTACTTTTTCGTCAAACTCTGTGGATTGAAACTGAAAACATTCAGGATATTAGAGATTACTATAATTAGAGAGAGAAAGAGAGATATATATATATATAGGCGGTGCTGCATCCCTTTAGCAGTGCCAAATCGACCATAGTTATAAGTGTTGAAGTGTTTGTATAGGATCGTCACAATTTCAGGCCGTACCTGAAATAACTATACCTACTAATCAGGATAACTGTTCACCACTGAACTGGAAGATGTCTTCAAGCTGGACCGGACTCGGCATCAACATCAACGGCGTATACATCACTCACCTTCGATTTACAACCGATATTGTCGTTATGGCAAAATCCATGGAGGACCTTGGCATCACGCTCTACGATCTCGGCAGATCTATATTTAATCAATTGTAACTTGCATTTGAGTGATCGATTGCTGCATGTTGTGTGGCACAACTTGCCTGTTGACAAAGGCCTCCTATAAAGATTACCGGACTAACTATTTTCTTTAGGGCATCTTCCCATCTTTTAACATAGTTTGTCTGCCTCTATAAAAACAATATTGTTACACAAATAAATACTTTGCGACTGAAATTGCTATACATTGGCCACACTATGAATAGAACTCATAGCTAGAAGTGAGCTGCACGTTTGATTGAATGTGAAAATTATACACTACTAGGACGACAGCTATAGTATTGTCTATGTTTTGTATTAACAAGTTTTCCCACAGGAACAAAATGATCGAAACACTTTAGTTGAATGTCATATTAGCATTGTATTCATTCATTCATAATAAGTAACTAAGTTGTCTTAACATATGCCTAACATAACCACAATAGTGATTTATTTAAATTTATGGATTTTATTAATTTTATCCATCTCATCTTAGCCCTATATGGGCTCCCACTATTGGGCTAAGGCCTCCGCGCCGAGAAGTGTTAGTAAAGGGGTTTATTCTGAATGTTCCTTCTCTTCCATAGATGTTGTCTGCATATTATATCCCTCTTTTTTTGGGTGGGCTATGGTCAGCGCAAATGCCGTCCACCCCGTCCGGGGTGACGAAAAGGCGGCGCGAGGTCCCATAACCCATCGTATCTCCTCTCCATCGCCATTGGGCCGACCATGGGTACCGAATTCCTTGGCCTCCGTGGCCGGCTCGGCAGGATGTTATATCTCGTCCCTTACGACACCCATGGGTAAGAAAGTGGGTGATGGATTTTATTCTTAATCTATCACTGTATGGCTTTTTTAATCCGAATTTCTAAAATCACTAAATTTATATGCATATTAGTAAAGAATAAAAAAAAAAATAAATAAAAAATAGGCAAAAGAAACTGTCCTTAGGCAGATTATCATCATCACCACAGCTCATACGCGTCCCACTACTGGGCTCGAAACTCTTCCATAACAGAAGGAAAATTGGTGAATATACTTACTCCATCACCACATGAAGAGCAGTATTATATAAGATGAGCCTGTGGCTATCCTCACCCGCCGATGTGTAGAGAGTAAACTACTAACCATACTAACATAGTAATTTAATGGTTATTATCTGATATACTAACAAATGAATTTATGTAAACATATATTGGTATTATATATCTAAAATAAATAAATAAAAAAATATTATATACATAAAATTAAAAAAAAAACGCATTTTATTACATAGATTCTAATAGCAGATTTTATGACCTTAAATGAGTTTCATTAAACTTAAGCTTTCTTATCACTTGATCAGTTAAGATATATATTCCAAAAAAAAAAAACTACTTATCTTATCTATGCTCATAAAACTTTAAATTTTTTAATGTATCGCCTATAAATTAGTTAAAGTAAAATGTCTTAAGTTCAAATATTTTAAAGATACGAATAATTATTTCACGTACGACTTTGAATATCTGTAACTTGAGTGTGATGCGAATACTTTATGTAAATAACATTAATAATACTTAAATATACGGCATAGTTTTATTAAAATATAAAATTGTATTTTTACTCCGCTACCACACGAAAAGTGTCGCACGGTAAGTACCCTATCTTAGCCGCGGATGACGTAATAGACGACTAAGGGATATGGTATGCACATAACAGCTATGCAAGAGAAGGAAAACTTGATATGGAATCCTATACCAACATATCTGACCAGCTTGGTATAGTAGGTCCAATACCCTGCCATTGTGGAGGAGGCCCGAGCCCAACAGTGGGACGTACGTGGGCCGCGATGATCATGATTCTCTATCTTGCCCATGGATGAAGTAAATGACGATTTTTTTTGGGTAGGCTCTGGCGTGTCCGGAGTGACGAAAGGGCAGCGTGCGGCCCCATAACCCGTATTCCCTCTCCTTCGCCATTAGACCAACCAACAGTACCGAATTTCTTGTCATCCGTGGCCAACCTGGAAGTAAATGACTACTAAAGGATATAATATGTATATAACATCTGTGCAAGAGAAGGGAACCTTGAAATAAAACCCTATACCAACATGTCTAGGACCAGCGTTGTGTAGGAGATCAATTACCCTCTTATTTTGGAGATGATTCGATCCCAACAGTGGGACGTGTATGGGCTGAGATGATGATGATGAGTAAAATAAAGTACAGCTGAATCATTATCCCTAGAGAGCAAATTACCAGCAGAAAATATCTTATATGTTAATCCACGAACTGTTCTATCTACCTATATGCCAATTTTCATCCAAATATCTAAACGTCTTTACAAACTTTTGCATTTATAATATTAGTAGGGGTATCTTTGTCCGTCTGGTATTACTATTGTTCGTGTGGAGACGGAGTAAGAATACGATTCTCCACTCTCTATCTTGCCCGTGGGTGTCGTAAAAGACGACTAAAGAATAATATGTAAGAGAAGGAAAAGTCGAAATAAAACCCTATACAAACATGTCTGACCAGCGTGGTGTCAACAGCCGACTGGACTTTTGTCCAGTCGGCTGTTATAATAACCACGCTTGATGACCATCGTTACTAAATTTTCCCAATTTGCTATCATTTATAGATCCGATCCTATTTATTGCAGCATTATGTAGGTACAGATTATCTGACATAATAATATTGTTCCTGAAATTAGGGCGTTATAAAATTTTAACAAAAAAAAATAAAAGTAGTTACTTTAAGTAGACCAAATTGAATTGAGATCACACAAGAAGCACAAGCTTTCAAATAAAAGAAAAATTATTCAAATCGGTTCACTCAGTCGAAAGTTCCGAGGTAACAAACATTAAAAGAAACATACAATCTAATTAAGAACCTCCTCCTTTTAGGGTTCCGTACTCAAAGGGTAAAAACGGGACCCTATTACTAAGACTTCGCTGTCTATCCGTCCGTCTGTATCTCAAAAACCACGATAGCTAGACAGTTATTTTTTTTACAAATTATGTATTCCTGTTGCCGCTATAACAACAAATACTAAAAACAAAATAAAATAAATATTTAAATTTAATTTTATTTTTACCCTTCGTGCGCGACTCCAACTCGCACTTAGCCAGTATTATTGTTTGAAGTTGGTTAATAATCTAATTCTTAAGCTTTATTATATAAATTCTCGCGGAAGGAGGCGGCGGCTCGTGCGCGGGAAGAACGCCTCCACGACGACTCAGTCTGCCGTCGGCGACGGCGAGGCCGCCCTAGCCGAGGCCACCCTAGCCGAGGCCGTGGATGACCGTACCGAGGATTAGTCCGTCACCCGCAGAGAGGCTGACCGCACGATGATAACCGACGTCCCGGGAAAGGGACGTCGGGAGGCGAGGGTACCCCGCAGGGTATGCCATCGGGCCGACCACGGAGGATAAGGAACTCGGTACCAGTCCAACCGGTCCTCGGTGGTCGGTCCAAGGAAGAAGGTCGGTTATGGGGCCACACGCCGCCCCTCCTTCGCCCCGGACGGAGCCGGACAACGGGTGCGCTGACCATAGCATACACTAAAAAAAAGCTTTAGAATAGAATAGCATTTATTGTCACATAATAATTAATATTGTTTTTTTATTGCGAACGGTGGCAAACGAGCAAACAGTACACCTGATGGTAAGTGTTGCTGCAGCTCATGGACCTCTGCAAGGCCGCTGCCTACCGCGAAGAAATTGAAGGGAGTGTGAATGCGTGCATTGAGGCTCGGTGATACCAAGGGCACCACCAAAACCCTCCACACGCAAACACCCTCAGAAAATTGGGCTTCCGGCTCTCTCGCTCACCTTAATTATAATACATGTTCTTAATTAATTTTGACAATAGGGAAATGCTCAGCATTGTACTGCATAGAAATTATGCAGGGCTGGTTTTCAGCAAACCCCTTTCCTCAAACATATAAGAAAGGAAAAATAACAAAAAGAAAAGAAAAAAGAAAAGGAATAAAAATAACTTACAATAAGAATGATAACAATATAAATAACATTAATGAATTGAATTATGAAGAATGTGCTTTTGTATGATGAGTTCGCTTTTCCATTTTTGTGTGTAAGAGTGTTGAGTGTTTGTTTGCATGTGTGAATGTGTGTATGTGTGTGCGTATACGCGTATGTGGGCAGCGATTGACGTATCTATTTGTTGCAAATTTGTAGGTTATGCCATGTAATTATTCATTATTCTTTATTATATTAGTAACGTGTCTACTGCCAAATACAAGTGTTAAATTTAAAGCAAGATAATTAATAAAAGGCTCAAGGTCCTAGGTTCCTTTATAAAGAAAAAAAATCTTTTCTTCGTTTATGTGTATAACATTTAACTGCCTCGAATATAAAACTACCGTGTTTATTACTTAGGTAACTATTTACCATTTCCGTTATACGTTCTCTCACAAATTAAGTTAATTTAAGTAGAAATCCCCTAATTAAAATCGATTCCAGCTTGAAAATAATCGATTAAATTAAAACGATACACCAAGTAACAGCGACAAAATTTTGAATAGTTAAATAATCAGTCCACACCATCTAAATACCATCGGCTACCACATTCCAAAATGTTGATTACAAAATGGAGGTTAACAAATAAATAAAATGGCCGTCTTTAAAAACAAAATGGTGGTCGTGTCGCTCCTTTATGTTCGATGTAAAATCTGTGGTGTTGATTTTAACTGCACTTTTATTGACTACTTGTGTTGGTTCGGCGTTGGTTTTTTGAGGATCGAACACACGGGTTCAATTTTATTTTATTTATTTTACCGTAAAAGTGGTCTTACCTTCAGATAAATTTACTATAAGTTTTATGTAGTAGTATTCAGTAATCTGACAAGCCAGTTTTAGCAAGTTGAATAGTAATTTTTAACAATATAAAATATGATCCAAAATCAAATTATTATTAGCTAATAAAATGTTGTTAAATTATGATCAACGTACTGTTAAATTATTTAATGTATAGCTGTAATAATGTTTTGTTAAACTATGTAATACTAGCAACCCGCCCTCGCCTCGCTTTGGTTTCAGTCGCCTTACCCGCGTAGTTCCCGTTCCCATGGGATTGCCGGGATAGAATATACGCCTACGTTACTCCCTGATATTATAGCTTTCAATCGGTGAAAGAATTTTTGAAATCGGTTCGATAGTTTAAGCGTGAAAGCGTAACAAACAAACAAACTTACTTTGACATTTATAATATTAAAGTAAGGATAGTAGTAAATATCCGCTTTTACACCGACGTAGTTATTGTTACCGCGGGAATAAGGGGATAAATATATAAATATAGACTATGTGACTTACTGATATTGTAGCTTTCCATTGGTGAAAGAATATTAAAGTTAGTTTAGTTATTTAAGCGTGATAGGTAAACAAACAATTAGATTTTATTACCGACCGCCTGCCTAACGTCATCTCTTCTTGAGAATGTATCTATTGACCAGACGGCATTAGAGTTGGCATTGGTTTATGTATAGCCTTTTACTTATTTGTATTTTACAACATCCACGAACAAATTAATAGTTGGCAGTGTTGGGTAGCTATGTTATAGTGCACAGCACAGTCACAGCACGTCTTTTCAACTAAAATATCAACCAAATTATTCTACAAAAATGTAAGAGTATCTAATGAATATGCTTTTTGCCCTGTCAAAAAACGATGAACTAATTATCATCGTCTCAGCGCATTTATGACCTACTACTGGCCTCAAGCTTGGAAAAGCAATGTAGGGCAATTGCCCTACTATAACACGCTGGTCAGACTTGTTGGTATAGAGTTTTATTTCAAGTTTTCTATCTTGTATATCTATGCACATTCTCTGCATATTTTATAATTTAATCAACTTTTACGACACTTATATGCAAGAAATGGGATGGTGAACTATATTCTTACTCCGTGATCACACAATAAAAGTAGTTATCAACGATCACACAAATTTAAAAACTTTGACGATTGTTTTTAAATCGCATAAGCTGGCGTAATACAAAGTATGTAAAAAATAATAAATAATTATTACTATTTACAGCTGTGAGGATATAACGGCCGGCCGGCGGACCTTGCGATTCCAGAGATATTTTTCATGTTAGCATGATACATTTTTCTCTACCACTGACGTCAAGTCACCCTGCTCTGGTGGTCGGCCCAACGACGAAGGCGACGTGCATCGCAGGTGGATTGCGGGTGTGCGTGTTTACACCCCTCTGTCGCCCCGGACGGAGTGGTGCGAGGAGTGCGCCGACCGCAACCCACCCCAAAAAAAAATATAACTCGTTCAGTTGTTGAGCAAATTATCTCATATGATATTTTATAGTGTAAGATCAGTAGAATCCATTTCCACATAAAAAAGCTATATATAATAACTCAAGTTTCCATGTCTATGAAACGCGATTTTCAGCCCACTGTGTGGTGTACCATTAAAAATAATTAATTAAATATCGCGTTGTGTGTATTAACAAATTTATGTCTTGAACAATAAAATGCATACAAGCGGGCGTATGCACATAACCCGTTTTTATCTCCCGCATAAACACGTCAATACCAACACTATAAGATAATTTATTTTATTGTCATTTAAAACTTTAATTTACTAATGTATGCTCGTGTATCTAAGATGGCGTGCGGTCGTAAATTATGGAAATTTAGATTGTGGTAGTTATTTGATAGACCGAATGTTGAAATAGTTTTAAATTATCAAAAGGATAAATTGGCTGCTTTGATTGCTTCACGCATTTATAATAGATGAAATAGTGTAAAATAAATTATCAATAAAAAAAAGTCCCGCCTTGGATGTCGTAAAAGACGACTGGGGGAAGAAGAAAAACTGGAAAAAAAAACCAACCAAATAATACCAACCTGTCTGACCAGAATGGTATAGTATGGTCGATTTCCCTCCTATTGTGGAGGTAACTTTAGTCCTTTTAGGTTCAAGCCCAACAGTGGAACGTATATGAGCTGAAATGATGGTGAATGATGAATAATGATGATAAAAAAAAATAGAGTAATAGAGAAGTCCGTGTACAAAATAAGAATACTATTCACCACCGTCTGGTGGCTCAAGTCTAGTGGACGTGTTATGAAATAAATAGAATAGAGAAACAGAATATAATAAAAATATGTTATTGTAAAAACTGTGTAGTGTTTTTAAAATACTTTAGTAAATACTCTATATTTATTAATATCGTCTTATGAAGCAAGTTTCATTTTCAATATTTTCTTAAGTTTTGTTATTTTTCGGGCCGACCACTGACGACAAGTGACCCTGCACCAGTGGTCGGCCCAACCACGAAGGTGACGTGCCACGCATGGGTTATGGGGCCGCGCGGCGCCCCTCTGTCGCCCCGAATGGAGCCGGGCGGCGGGGGTGCTGACCGTTGCCCACACCAAAAAAAAAAAAGTTTTGTTATTTTAAATATTTTTGTGTTTTTGTTATTTTAAAAATATTGATAAGTATTTTCTACTTTGTTAAATGTGGCATTATTTAATTGTTATTTGTTTTTGAAATGATAGTTAAATTGATCCTTAAAATGTAATTTTGGAATTTATCATCGGTTTTATATAAAAGAATTGAAAGTTTTATGAGTAATCATATTAACAAAACCTTAAATCAAGATCGTTGCGTTTTTCTACTAATGCTAGTCTCTGATAGTAGAAGATTCTGTTACTTACAGGCAGTTGAAGGTAATAAAATGAAGATACAATTTCAGTTTCTCCATATAATGAAGGAATAATCACTTATTTTTATGGCTATTGTAGGAATCGATGAAATACAAGTACTACGTACAACAAGTTGAACAGAAAGAAAACTAAATACCTATGTTCACTCGTCTGCAAAAACCATACTGGGTTTATTTTCACCTATAGGAAGGCTATTCCCAATGGTGGAAGGACTTATAGAGGGTTTAAAAAGGTAATTTTATAATATTTTTTTTTTTACATACAATGCTCTAACTAAGGAACCCAACTAAGGATATAATCCTTGTATTGCGAGATACTTTAGAAACATAATTAACGGACACAAATTATATCCAGACTCAGAACAACACCTTCGAACCCGCAACACTGGCACGGTAATTCGGTATTTTAACTATTACGCCATCTGTGCAGTCGCTAATCTTTTTAGAAACCTGTTTATGATAACTTCTATAAAATATTTATTAACGATCATAGAAAGATATGTTGAAAAAGATATCATTCTACCGTTTCCACTTAACGAAAAAGCAAAGCGGAATTGATAACTAAATAGCAATAAAAATCGATGCTTTATCAAATCCATAAGCCATAAGCTACTATACTATAGTAACCATAAAATTTGTAACTAAAAGGGCACATTTAAAGGCAATAAAATCAAACGTATCTAAAGTAATAAAATATAAGTTGTGAAGATTGTGAACATAACGTACAATAATTTATAGTCGACATATAACGTTAATTGCTTTGTATAAATTCAACCATTATACTGAATAATACTGTGAATGTATGATTGCTAAATTTAAATAGACTTTACGTTTCAAGGTTCATTATCCACGCAAGAATATCATCATCATTCAACCTTTCGTTGGCCACTTCTGTGATTCCAAACGGACCGAGCGGGGAGTAATCACACGACAGGCTCATTCTTTGATGTGAAACATCTATAGGCGAGGGTGTGCCTAATCGTTGGCGTGGTGTAAACAGCTCGTGGCGTCACGACTTCACGCTATATAACGGAATATGTGAGGGTAAATCTAATTGTTGGCGTGGCGTCAACGCCACGCTATATATATATGTATATAGTAGTGTCTCAGTGAGACGAAGCAACGCAATATTGTGTGCAAGCGCCTGTGCGCTATCTCTCTCGCCGCGTTGAGCTCCCATACCTATAGTCACATAGTGTATACTAATGAAAATAAATGTTTATTGAACATTTTCAGGAAAAAATATGGAAATATTTTTAATCTTATCTTATACCTTTAAACGAGCAATTCTTGTATATGTATATATATATATATATATATATATATATATATATATATATATATATATATATATATATATATATATATATATATATATATATATATATATATATATATATATATATATATATATTCAGGATCTCTGAAACAGCTCCAACGATTTTGTTGAAACTTGGCATACTAGAGTAGTGTTGCCCAAAAAAGTCTTGGTCTTGCGGTCTTGGTCTTGGTCTTGGTCTTGCGAGAAATGCGAGACCGAGACCAAGACCAAGACCGCTTAATTTTTGCAAGACCAAGACCAAGACTGGCCCTGCAAGACTTGAGCAAGACCAAGACTGGGCCTGCAAGAGTCTCGCGGTCTTGCATTTAATTCAAATCACCATTTCAGCTTATATATGGTTGAGCTCGTGTCTTCTACATAACAGGAGGAGAATCGGCCGTGGCCGGAGGGGAATCGCCACGGTGATCGGCCGTGTTGTTACAGGTCATACATGTCAAATTTTCCTTCTCTTGCACCGATGTTATATATTATAGCCCTTAGTCGTGGGTTCGCAGTCACGGGTAAAATAGGGGGTGATGAATTATATTCTTACTCCGTCACTACACGGCAAGTCAAATCAGTCTTGAGATATCCATCTATTGGCCAATCGATTCCCAATGTTGGTGTTGGCTTTTCAGAATTACTCTTCGGAAAGGCTTAAGGACAAAAATACCGTAATCACGAGAGTGCTCTTGCCCATTATACATATTTATATATCCGTTTATTAATTAGCCCAACGACGTTCACTGTTGGACATAGAAATATGCCTATAATTAATCTATATAAATGTCCATGTAGGGTCAGAGTACGATCACCATCAGGCAGTACATGAAGCGTTGCTCCCAGTGCTATTTTGCCTCTGCCACGACTCACCCCAATCCACTAGTGGTTGGGGCGGTAAACTACGTCCCCTCAAAAATATCCGCGGTCCGACGTCCCCGTCATCTCCTTGAAGAAGGGGATGATGCCATTCCGATCGCCCAAGAAAGGGCCTACACAGCTCGCGCAGCGATAACAGATAAAACTCCGCGGTATAGGCCTCGCCGTCGAGGTCGAAAACCGCGCCGCGTAAAAGTCATTAACCTAAACTTGGCCACGCCCACTTTGCTCTCAGCGACGCCCCGCGCCGAGGTCCGTTCCCCACAGGGGTGAGCCCTCGGGCGATGTTCGCTTAACTTACTTACCGGGTTGAGAGCCATCAGCGCTCACCCATTGACCGCGTTAAGCTGTCAAGGTCATCTGCGACCAACAGCTACACACACACACAAAAAAAAAAGACAGAGTACGAATATAATTCACCACTCTCTTACCCGTGGATGTCGTATCAAATCGGATCGGGCAATGGTGTTAGGAACCCATGAAAAAAAATTGAAATAAAAATATCGATTCGTTAATGAATTGAGAGACATGTAAGTTCTCAATTTTGTCATCGTTTTTTCGTGTAAATTGATTAAAATGTATAAAGGAATGATACTTAATCTACAACATATTCGTATTTTGTTAAATGTTCATTAGAATTTGAATAAATCAATGATTACGTTTGCATAAGCAAGACAAACTTCGCTTTAACATAAATCAGCTGATCGGCCGATGACCGTTGATGAGTCGCCTTTGTACCTACGTAACCATTGAAAGGTTCGCGCAAATCTAATACCTATTTATACTGTCGAAATTTTACATGCTTACATATATCCTGTCTGTACATAACTACATAATGCATAAAATTTAATGCATAAACTCTTAGACACACATTTTTGTAATCACTATAACTTTTACGTTATATTGTTTTTGTAATATAATAATATACATTCTAATTATGATCTATGACTGTTGAACTACAACATATATGAACAGTTGTCCCATAACCTGATACACCCTGTGTATATATGTGCAAGAGAAGTGAAACTAGAACGAAAACCCTGTACCAACATGTCTGACCAGCGTGGTATAGGAGATCAATTTTCCTCTTACTGGAAGGAAGCTTAAGCCCAGCAGTGGCACTTTTATGAGCTGTGACGATGACGACGAATATCATACATTTTACAAGTATTAAAACCATAAAATTTTAAATCAGTTTTATATGTTCTTGAATAAATAGTATATTAAGAGCTACATGGATCCAGCGGCCAAAGTATTTATATAGGCAATAGAGCAACAGGTTTTTTCAAGTATCCAGAGTATCAGTAACTAAACTGGAAATACAATAGATACATACCACTTAACTTGAAGGGGAATATAAACAATCGCATTAATTGTAAAATATCGCATTGATTATAAAATGACATAAAATTTATTGTATCAACTGCCTCGTGTGGTGACGTCTTAAGAAAATAGGGTCGAAAGTCCTGTCATAAGAGTATTAACGCTGTCTAATGGAACACCAGGGGAATAGAAGAGTAATTTTCTCCAGTGGTAAGTATTGTATTCAATAGTGAACTATAGGCTAGCAGATGGATAGGTAGGATAGGATATTTGATTAATTTAGTTGGATTTTTCATTGCCATGATAAATTACTGTTACGTTATTCTAACTGCAAGACTTTGCGAGACTCTTGCTGCAATACCAAGACTCGGGTGCGCAAGACCAAGACCAAGACCTAGACTCGGGTGCGCAAGACCAAGACCAAGACGAGACCAGGTGTGATGTTGCAAGACCAAGACCAAGACCGGTCCAAGTCTCGTCTTGGTCTTGCATTTGGGCAACACTATACTAGAGGTTTCGGGTCCAAAAAATCGATCTAGCTAGGTTTTATTTATAGAAAATGTTGTTTTGTCCATGTTTTTAGCAAAACAAACAATGACATTAAATTTTAAAAGAATATGAATTCAAATTTCGTTGCAACGTCATGAGTTGATAGCACAGATGGGAAGTTCGAAGACAGGTTCTAATTTTGATTTTGTTGACATTCAAACAGCGTCGGTTCGAATCTCGGTGTTATTATTATTCTCTTTTTGTAATTTTTTATATATTTTTCATTATTTATTTTTTATTAATATATATCTAAATAAATTCGATAAAAATATTCCGAGCGAAGCTCAGTCAACCAGATATTTAATACTTTATGCCATATTAGTTCCAGTCGTAATCTCTTCGTCTATATGTATTATACTTGTAATTTCGATGCTTCACATCTACCAGGCGTCCTGAGCGACGGCTCCCTTTTTTGTAGGTATTTGCAATTATTTTATAATAAAGTTGTGGGTCAATATCCAATAACTAATTCTGTAACGGGTAGATATAAATCTCTATAATAACGATGACTTGCTGTACGTGAGAAATCTTAGTCCGCCCGTGACCATGAACGCTGTAAAGTGTTCCAAACATCAGGCAATCATAAATCAAATAGAAACGCGATAAAATCTGTAAAACTAGTAGCTACATATTGCATCGATTCTGCGTATATATTAACTCTAAATTGGGATAAGAGAAGAAAGAGGATGGTATAAAGAAATTATAGGATTAAGAAATATTTAGTGGTGTCTTTCTACAGCCGCGGGCCGGTCCGGCCGGGGTAGTACCACACTGAGCAGAAAATCGACGTCCGAGTAGTAGCAATTTGTTACTGCGCTTCGTTCGGTAAGCGAGAGAGCCGGAAGCCCAACTTTATGAGGGTTTTTGCGTGTATTTAGGTGATACCTTTAGTTTCACCGAACCTCATTGCACGCATTCACACTCCCTTCACTTCAGCAAAGGTCCATGAGCGGCAGCAACACTTACCATCAGGTGTACTGTTTTCTCGTTTGTCACCGTTTGCAATAAAAAAAAACTCCAAAACATGACATTTTCAAGAACTTTGGCTTTTTTATATTGCCTTAATCTCACAAATTACTTATACTATTCCATGTCTTGACCTATTTATACATATTAATATTACTGATAAAGTTATAGAGTCACAAAACCATAGTTTTATGAGCACTATAATATTTTATAACGCACAATATTATTAGTTACTAGCAACCTGCCCTCGCTTCGCTTCGGTTATAGGTTATAGTCGTTTTACCCGCGTAGTTCTCGTTCTCGTGGAAATACCGGGATAAAATATAGCCTAGTTTACGCCCTGATATTATAGCTTTCCATTGGTGAAAAATTTTTGAAATTGGTCCAGCCGTTTTGAAGATTACCCGGAACAAACAGACAGACAGACAGACAAAAATTTTTTAATTGCTATTTTAGGCATAGGTGTCGTGCAAATAACCGTGTGAGCATGAAAAAACCTATTATTTTGACATTACAAACAGACACTCCAATTTTATTTATTAGTATAGATTAACTTAAAAACAAACGTTAAATTTATATACGAGAGGAATGCGGCCTGTTCTTTGGCTTAATAGTTCCGTATTAATATTCGTCACGCCTGTTTAGTAGTATGTTGAAATTGATAAACAATACGTTTGATAGTATGCCAAACGAAATATTAAACTATTGAGGATCTTACGATAATCTTACCCACACCAACAATAAGTGAACTACTTTTTAGGGTTCCGTACTCAAAGGGTAAAAACGGGACCCTATTAATAAGACTTCACTGTCTGTCCTTCCGTCTGTCTGTCTGTCTGCCTGTCATCAGACTGTACTTACCTCAAGAACCGCGATAGCTAGACAGTTGAAATTTTTACAAATTATGTATTTCTGTTACCTAGTGTTGCCCAAATGCAAGACCAAGACGAGACTTGGACCAGTCTTGGTCTTGGTCTTGCAACAGCACACCTGGTCTCGTCTTGGTCTTGCACACTCGAGTCTTGGTTTTGGTATTGCAGCAAGAGTCTCTCAAGGTCTTGCAAGTCTTGCAGTTGGAATAACGTAACAGTCATTTATCATGGCAATAAAAAATCCAACTAAATTAATCAAATATCATCCTATCCTATCTATCCATCTGCTAGCCCATAGTCCACTATTGAATATAACCCTTACCACTGGAGAAAATTACTCTCCTATTCCCCTGGTGTTACATTAGACAGAGTTACTACTCCTATGACAAAGGAAGGAATTTCGACCCTGTTTTCTTAAGACGTCACCACACAGGGCAGTTGATACAATAAATTTTATGTCATCTAACATTCCCCCTTTCCAACAAAAAAGATTTTTTTTAATTTGATTGGCAAAGACGGAGTTATTTGACCACTGGCGACAAGTCACCCTGCTCTGGTGGTCGGCCCAACAACGAGGCGACGTGGGTACGGGTGGGTTATGGGCCCGCGCGCCGTTCTTTCATCGCCCCGGACGGAATGGACTGCTCGTGTGCTTATCGTAGCCCACCCATAAAAACAAATGGCTTCTTAACACCATTGCCTCGGTCCGATTTGATACGACATCTACGGGTAAGAGAGTGGTGAATTGTATTCGTACTCTGTCCCTACACGGACATTTATATAGATTAATTGTAGGCATATTTCTACGTCCAACAGTGAACGTTGTTGGGCTAATGAATAAACGGATATGTAAATATGTATAATGGGCCGTGATTACGGTATTTTGTCCTTAAGCCTTTCCGAAGAGTAATTCTGAAAAGCCAACACCAACATTGAGAATCGATTGGCCAATAGATGGATATCTCAAGACAGATTTGACTTGCCGTGTAGTGACGGAGTAAGAATACAATTCATCACCCCCCTATTTTACCCGCGAGTGCGAACTCAGGACTAAGGGCTATAATATATAACATCGGTGCAAGAGAAGGAAAACTTGACATGAAACCCTGTAACAACACGGCCGATCACCATGGCGATTCCTCTCCGGCCACGGCCGATTTCCCTCCTATTATATAGAAGACACGAGCTCCACCGTATACATATAAGCTGGAATGGTGATTTGAATTAAATGCAAGACCGCGAGACTCTTGCAGACTCAGTCTTGGTCTTGCTCAAGTCTTGCAGAGCCAGTCTTGGTCTTGGTCTTGCAAAAATTTAGCGGTCTTGGTCTTGGTCTCGGTCTCGCATTTCTCGCAAGACCAAGACCAAGACCGCAAGACCAAGACTTTTGCAACACTACTGTTACCGCTATAACGACAATTACTAAAAATAAAATTAATATTTAAGGGGGCTCCCACACAACAAACGCGATTTTTTTGCCCTTTTTTATAAATAATGATACGGAGCCCTTCGTGCGCAACTCCGACTTGCACTTGGCCGGTTTTTTTTTTACAATATTTGACTCTGTGACCACTTTTCTGATGTTCACGGAAGTGTTACACATTTACGCCCCGGCAACACTATCTCGTTGCTGGGGCGTCGAAGGACGCCCTATGGTGATGGAAAGGGAGTACAATAGGTTATGGGGCCGCAAGCCACCACAAGCTGCCACAATCAGGGTGTGTCCAGATCATAGCCTATCAAAAAAATATTACACATTTAAAATAAATTTATTTTTGCGGACATTTGACTTTTAATTGCTCGATGTTTTGAACATTTTTCAGCGTTAATGGTTAGAAGGAAACTAAGGTGTCCAACAAGTCATCCTTTTTACAAAGATTTATATCTACCCGCAAAAACATTAGTTATTAAATTTTGTCTCACAATTCTAATACAAGTTTATTGCAAGTACAGAAAGGCAGAGTAAGAATACAATTCACCGCCCCCCCTTTCTTGTCCGTGGGTATCGTAAAAGACGACTAAGGGATATAATATCCATATAATATCTATGCAAGAGAAAGAAAACTCAAAATAAAACCCTATACCATTACATCCGACCAGCGTGGTATAATAAGTCAATTTCACTGCCATTATGGAGGAGGTTCGAGCTCAACCGTAGGACGTGTATGGGTACCACGTGAGAGAAGACCGACGTCCTCCCCGAATGGGGTGACGTTGGTCGAGGAGAGGGTACTCCACCGGGATATTTCGTCGGGCCGACCACTGACGTCAAGTCACCTGCTCCGGTGGTCGGCCCAACGACGAAGACGACGGGTCTTACGGGTGGGTTGCAGATGTGTGTTTACGTCCCTCTGTCGCCCCGGACGGAGCGGACGAAGAGAGCGCTGACCGTGACCCACCCAAAAAAAAAGAGACGTGTATGGGCGGTGATGAAGATAGAAATAAAATCATGAATGTAATACACGAACGTGTGATATCTTTTATAGTAATTTATAATTATCTAAAATATTTTTTAAAATTTACCAAAAAATGCCTAGCTAAGTTTTGATTATCCGGGTACTAAATAATATAAAGAGCATCAACTGTTAAACTAACTGTGTTATTACAACATACATGTAATAAGACAGTTAATATTCGGTTCAAGTAAAGCAACTCAATAATCGCGCGGGTAATGTTTTTCACTACGTTTTGTGAATTTTTACTGCTAATTCCATGACTATTGAGACAGTTATGAGATTTAGTGGCATGTTTAAAGCTTTTATTTATTATTAACATAAATTCCTCACTACATTCATAGTTAAAATAAGCGCCATCAAGGAGAAGGATTCGGTAGCAATCAGCGCCAATGGCAACAAAGAGTTATAATACGGTGGATCGTGGATTTACCCGGCTGGCCACGGACGACGAGGAAAACGATACCGATGATTGGCGGATTGGCTGGAAGGAATACGGTGCGTCGTCCCAGAAGGAATGGACGGCATGTGTGCTAAGCATAACCACCAAAAAAAAATAATTCTTGGATTTACACGGCGTACTTGCTTGCTCCGAACGGTTCTGATAGGATGTGATGTGTCTTTTTAAACCAGGCGCAAATTTACCTACTACTGTTTTTGCCGTTGTTCACGGAGTAAGAATACAATCCGCATTTTTCTATTTTGCTCAGACGCCTCCACATGGATTAAACAAAGTAATCTAAGATTTTTTGGCTACACTGATGGCGTAGTGATTAAAATACTGACCTACCGTGCCACTGTCATGGGTTCGAATACACGCAGAACAACAATTTGTACGACCCATAAATAGTTCTTCCAAGGTTGGATGTAATTTGTGTCCGTTACTTATGTTTGATAATCCCCCCCAAATAAAAGGATAATTTCCTTAGCGCAGGGTCTTTTAAGAAACAAAGTAAAGTATTTGATGTTTACGCACGTATTTACACATTGTAAATAAAACTGTTTTACAGTTCGCCCGTTACCATGAATGCTGTAAAATGTTCGAAACGTCGGGCAATCAAAATGCAAATTAAAAACGCGATAAAATCCCTAAAATGGTTTTATTTACAAAATTAAAGTAATCATATCTTTTAATCTTTTGTATTATAATTGTAGTATTATAAAACTAGGCAAAAACCTCAGCAAGAGTTAGACTATAATGTCTAAAGTATATACACGTAGTTACACAATAAGGCCCAAGGGTCGCACGTCTAAGATCGCTATCTCTTCCGCCGCTATCGTGTGTGGTCTTTATTTACCATTCGACATCTACAAAGTTACATTTTGATTAAGGTTGTCATATTTTTTGGATGATAAAGCGGTCTTTTTACATACCTAAGTGCAAAATAATATTTTAGGAGATTCATGAATGATTTTTCTGAGTCTGGTTATTATTTATGTCCACTTTTTTTTATTGCTAACGGTGGCAAACAAGCAAACAGTACACCTGATGGTAAGTGATGCTGCCCCTCATGCCGCTTTCCTGGGCCGCTGCCTATCGTGATGGTAGTGTGAATGCATACAATAAGTTTCGGTGATACTAAAGGCATCACTAATACTCATCACTCACAAACACCCTCAGAAAGTTGGGCTTTAATTATTCTAATGGTAATGGAGTAAGAATACAATTCACCATTCCTTTTATTACCCGCGCCTGTCGTAAAAAACTCCTAAAGGATATAAAATGTAAATACTATCTATACAAGACAAAAACTTAAGATAAAATCTTGACAAATGATTTAACCGACTGAACAAGGTTGTATAGTCGGCCAGTTTTCCTTCTATTATGGATAAGGCCCGAACTCAAGGTTAGACATATATGGGCTAAAAGATAAAGCTGTATATTTGGTGACTAAGCTTAAGGTTGGCTTCATGGCGAGGAGGAGACGCTACAGAGGGAGACCATTCATAAAATGAGCCTCGACGTTTGCAGATCGTACATATTTGAAAAGTGCAACAGTTTTATAAACAGCCGCCTGTCTAATGTCAACCTGCTTTGGGAATGTAATTGTTAACCAAACGGCATTAAATGGAATTGGCCCAAGACGATGTAAAGCTTATTAGTTGCCTTTTATGACACCCACGAGCAATGTAAGCGTTCATAGTATATATACTCGTATCTGTAGCCGCCACCAAACAGCATAAAACTTTTAAATAAAACTATTTTACGGATTTTATCGCGTTTGTATTTGATTTTTGATTGCCCGACGTTTTGAACACTTTACAGCATTCATGGTCACGGGCGGACGCTGTAAAGTGTTCAAGTAAAATGTTCAAAGTGTTCAAGTGTTCTAAACGTCGGGCAATCAAAAATCAAATACAAACGCGATAAAATCCGTAAAATAGTTTCAGGTATTTACAATGTGTAATACTCGCGTAAACGTTAGAAATTATTAGCATAAAACTTGTTTATATTCCGACTATTGAACTAACAATGTATTCGACTGAATGACTTTCTATCAATGGTCTTGCATAAATATAAATTTTAAAATAAATTATTCTATAATGTCCATTAATTCATCAATATAAATTCGACAGCGCAGCTTTGAAGGTACCGTAAGCAGCCCTGTTGCAAGTTGAAAATAAAATTGCAATCACGCATAGGCACTGCTGTAGGTGACGCAAAAAACCGTGTGCTTAGCATTCTATGGTAGTTGAGTCGAGGCTGGTGGTCGCCTTACGTATTCCAATCACGATTTCGTATGTACGAGCGTCAATTATAACGATATAGGTATAGAACTTTGATTGTTAATTAGCGCTTTTATGGTTAGCAGGATGTTTGAGGGCGGAGGTATGTATACTTCGGATATCTATTTATTATTGGCAACATAGCTCAGGTGTTGCCAACACAGCTTCATTAGCGCCATCTACAAGTTTCGGCGGGAATGTCAAAATGTAATGTGGCGCTATTTTGGTTATTATTTTACTGATTTACAGTGTTATATTGAATAATTTTGCTGATATTTTATGTAATACAGAAAATTTCTGAAGTATAGTGAATATGATAAATAATGAGGAATTACGTACGTTTTCATGTTCTTCAATTGCCAGTGTATGATTTAGTTGTCAGCACCCAATCAATGATAACGACCTTACTTCCTGACGAACTATTTTTGAGAAGTGTTAAGCTAACAATGTTTTCGACTGAAGGAATTTGTATTCGTGGTCAAGAATAAATTTTAAGAAACCCTATTCCAACCCGCTTGACCAGCGTGGTATGGGTCAATTTCCCTACCAATATGGAGGAGGCTTGAGCCCAATACTAGGACGTATATGAGCCGATGATAATGATGAGTACCTACCCGAAAACCTGCCGACAGGGCCACCGAATACAAGGATTCGGTACCGGTGACCAGCTCAGATAACGATAGAGTACGTGTACAGCAGATTATGGGGTTAAAGACCGTGATTTTTAAGCCACGATGCAAAAAGAGGGGTGTTTTAACGTCGATGTTTGTCTGCCTATGTGTGTGTGTCTGTCTGTAGCATCGTAGCAGTCAAACGGATGGACCAATTTCAATGCGATTTTTTTCATTTGAAAGCCAGTTTCCTTGCGGTGGTAAGTACCGTATAGCTGCGAAGCATGTTTCGTTAATATCGGTCAAGCAGTGTAAGAGTGTCAGCTCTTTTCAAAAATGATGTAATGGCGTATGATTACTCGATTAAGTGCTCCACACATGCCAGTATAATCATTAAATAACAATTAGGTAATTGATAATTCCTGTTGAAGAGAACATAATACTTTTCCCTATTGTTTTAGTTTGTGTTGAGGGTAATTCAAAATTTTCGATTTTACTTATTACACTGAGCGTGAAAACCATTACGTTCATTCTAAAATGTATTACAATTTGCATATAAGACTTTATATAACTAAGTCAAGACATAAATCACATTGAAACAATAGAGCCTGATAATATCCTCTCTCAGACAATGATAGAAGATCAAACGATGTATATCTGTACCGGTGAGGGCGAGACCATCAATCATTGTTAAAGATCTGCGCGATATTGTGGCCTTGGATAATTTACATTGAACTGTTAGCTCAATGTAAATTATATATAAGATTTCCACGACAATAAAATTAAAAACTATACAATTGCGAACTAATGTTTTTAATTTAAGACATTAAATTTTTTAATAATTAAGAATAAACACGAATGGAATTAATTTCCTTCGTATTTAGTCTGTGTGATGACGGAATAAGAATACCATTCAGCCCTCTCTTTTCTTACCGGTAGGTGCCGTAAAAGGCGACTCTAGGATTTTAATTGGTGGATAATATATATCTTAATATATATAAATTACGTGTCACGTTGTTTGTCCGCGATGGACTCCTAAACTACTTAACGGATTTTAATCAAATTTGCACACCGTGTGCAATTTAATCCAACTTGAAAGATAGGATAGCTTACATCTTAATTTATAGTCGCAATATTATTTTATTGCAAATTATTTGTATTACCTATTTACTACCTAATATTTGACATTCACAATTATCTGTTAACTCCAAACGATTTTAATAGATGGCGCTGCTATGTCAAACCTACAAACGTGACATATACGATTTTAACTTGCTTTTTTACATAGATGCCATTTGTAAAAAAGTATGACGACCTCCATGATAGATGTTCTCCTACAGTTATAAGTTCCACTTAAATAGTTTAATATAAAGCTAAAATGAATATATCATTATATTTCAGCTAAAGAAAAAAAATGAATACATTTGAAGCATATTTTTGAAGTCTAAACTTCTATAGGTTGGATTGAGAGCAAATTCAGTTCTGGTAGGATGTGACTCGATCATAACTTTTAAAACAATCTTTACTGCTGCTTCTGCTAATGATATGATAAAAGGCTCAAAGTCGCTCAACGTGCCATAAAAGGGCTATGCTCGGTATTTCTGTACGTAACAAAATAGAGGAATCCGTAGAAGAACGGGTGTAGCCGACATAGCCCGTAGAATTAGCACGTTGAAATGGCAATGGGCACATCGCTCGTCGAACTGACAACCGTTGGAGAAGAAAGGTTCTTGAGAGGGACGAATCGACGACGCAGCGTAGGACGACCCCTACTAGGTGGACTGACGACATCTTGAAAATTGCAGGGAACCGAACGGTTGCTAGTGGCACAGGACTATTCTGAGTGGCATTCTCGTAAGGAGGCCTATGTCCAACAGTGGACATCTATAGGCTAATGAATGGATGGATGGAAACATTACAAGTCATTATCATTAAATCTTATCATTAAATGTACAGTACATTACTTTTTTAAACTATTAAATCCATCTCTTCAAACCACATCATTTGATAAAGACCAACTAACAAACAAAAAAATAAAAAACAATTCAATCCAATTTATCGTAAGTGTATCACAAACGCGCCGCCCACAACCAACACTTAGCTTCAAGTAGCTGCTCATCAAAGTGCCCGACAATTGCATCAACGAGATGATTGGCCATCTTTGACTCGCCGATGTCGGTGGCATTGATTTTTGAACCGACCGAAAAAAGAGTAATACGTAATACTTTCAATGAGTAATGATTGCAAATGGATGGAGGGAGTTTTATATTTAGAATTTTGTACAAGTATTTCTTTTTATTTCCGTGTAGTGACGGAGTAAGAATACAATTCACAACCCCCTTTCATACACGTGTGTCGTAAAAAAACGACTAAGAGATATATTAAGCATATAACATCTATGTAAGAGATGTAAAAGTCGAAACAAAACCCTATACCAACCTGTATGTCCAGCATGGTATAGTAAGGTCAATTTCCTTCCTAATGAGGAGGAGGCTCGAGCCCAACAGTGGGACGTATATGAGCTGAAATGATGAATGATGATTTCCTTTTATATTTTCCGTGTGGTGATGGAGTAAGAATAGAATTCACCACTTCCTTTCTTGCCCGTGGATACCCTAAAGGACGACGGGATATATTTAAAATTGAAATATTAAAAAAATAATAAGACAAGTCCCTGCACTAAGGAAATAATCCTTGTATTGCTTACTTCACAAACACTCTATATAATTAACAAACCGTTATATAATTAACAAACGTTAATTATATAACTTACATCCAGACTCAGAACAACAATTAGATCGCATAAAGTGTTGATCCGCGTGAGATTCCAACCCTTGCCACTGCCACTGTAAGTCGATATCTTATCCAATGAACAGATGGCAATCTGTGTAGTCAATGCATATAAGGGCCTGTGCACACCAAGTTTTTTAAACGCACCGTAGACACGCATTTGTAGCGATACAGACGCGATACGCACGCAAGTCAGACGCAGCCTGTAGACCTTTGCACACCTGTATCTTATATATTTAAACGATCAATTCTTGTATATATATATATATATATATATATATTTATATATATTCAGGATCTCGGAAACGGCTACAACGATTTTGATGAAACTTGGCATACTAGAGGTTTCGGGGCCAAAAAATCGATCTAGCTAGGTTTTATTTATAGAAAGTGTTGTTTTGTTGGTCTTTTTAGCAAAACAATACAATGACATTAAATTTTAAAATAATATGAATTGAAATTTCGCCGTCAACGTCAAAAGTTATAATAGCTGAGTTGGGAAGTTGGCCAGTTTTCTTTTTGTTTTGTTTTGGCATTCAAACAACGTAAGATCGAATCTCGGTATTATTATTATTCTCTTTTTGTAATTTTTGATATTTTTTTCATTATTTTATTTTTACTAATATATATCTAAATAAGTTCGGCAAAAATACAACAAAAACATACCGAGCAAAGCTCGGTCAACCAAATATTAAATTCAAATATGCGTTTGAATTGATACAGACGCGCGAGTGTATCGATACAAACGCGATGCAAACGCGCGTGTGTATCGATACAAACGCGATACAAACGCGCGAGTGTATCGATACAAACGCGATGCAAACGCGCGTGTGTATCGATACAAACGCGATGCAAACGCGCGAGCGTATCGATACAAACGCGATGCAAACGCGCGAGTGTATCGATACAAACGCGATGCAAACGCGCGTGTGTATCGATACAAACAAAATTGCTCGATTGCTACTAGCGTAGATTCACTCAGCCCACTGCAAGGCGCGCGCTAGGGGTTGCATCCGTGTCGCGCGTTTGAATCGATAAAACGCGATGCTAACGCGCGTTTGTATCGCGTTTGTATCAATACAAACGACAACAAACTGCTCTGTAGGATAAAAGCGCACGCGTTTAAAAAACGTGGTGTGCACAGGCCCTAACATTATGCAAGAGAAGGAAAACTCTAAATATCCTATGCCAACCTGTCTGAAGAGCATGGTATAGTAGGACAATTTTCCTCTTATTTGGAAGGAAGCTCGAGCCCAGCAGTGGTACGTGTATGAGCTGAGACAACGACGATGACCACAAGAACAATGACAAGAAGGACGACGACGAAGATTGGACTCCACATCGTTCTTTCTGTCTTTATAAACGGCAAAGAATGTGAAGAGTATTGGTAATCGCATTGAGGCGCTATACATTTCGTAGGGATCGGTGAAGTTTTATTCATCACCTTTTATAGTGATAGGACCACACTGTTGATAGTTGTTTGCCGCGGGCCGGTCCGTCCGGGGGGATAGATGTGGTACTACCACACTGAGCAGAAAAAAATAACGACGTCCGTTTAATAACAATTTGTTAGGTAGGTACTGCGCTTCGTTCGGTGAGCGAGAGAGCCGGAAGCACAACTTTCTGAGGGTGTTTGCGTGTGTTCGGTTTTAGTGATGACTTTAGTATCCATTGCATGCATTCACACGCCCTTCACTTTCACTTCACAAGTTGGCAGCTGCCTTGCATAGGTGCATGGGCGGCAGCAACACTTACCATCAAGTGTACTATTTGCTCGTTTGTCACCAAAAAAAAAAACACACGGAAAGCATAAGCCCCATAACTTACTGTATTATACTACCCTCCCACTATTAATCATTGCTATCGCTATCTTCAATAACCTGACTACCATATCCACATAATCTTTAGTACAGTCTGGTTTCACAGCCCATAAAACAATCACTCCAACGTTTACGAGCGGCAAAGAATATAAAGCACATTTATTTGATAAGAGTCTCGTAAAATATTATCTATTCTTACATCGCAATGAATCACTTTATCAGTTTGAGACTAATGTTTTTGACCTGCGACCGGCCCCAATCTGATAAAGCTGCAACATTATTGATAGTTTTGATGTTTATTTTGTTGTTTATTAGTTGGATAATGAAATTGTAACATTTTAACGAATTAGTTTATATAAAAATTGACATATACTAAAATAATATAAATACAATGCTTCTTATTTCAATAAATTTTCCGTGTGGTGACGGAGTAAGAATACAATTTACCGCCCTCTCTCTAGCTTGTGTTCGTTAAAGGTGACTAAACTATTAAAATAAGAAATTAAATATGCATATAAGATGTAGAGAAGACAAGAGAAAGAAAATACGTCGAAATGAAACTCTATACCAACACGTCTGACCAGCATGGTATAATAGATCAATTTCCCTTCGACTGTGCAGGAGAATTGAGCCCAACATAAGTATATGAGCTGAAATGATTATTCACCATTATGAAATCAGCAGAAGAAAAAAATATGAATATATTTTGAACATATTTTGGAAGTGAAAACTTCTATAAGTAAAATCTTCTTCTAGGCAGGTTTGGATGGAGAGTCATCTTCTCGTCCCACAATAGTCCCACTGTTGGGCTTCCTCTGAAATAGTACATACACTTCATACCTCACTTATATCATCACAAAACTTTATATAAATCATACAACGTTTTAAGTTAATGCTATAAAAAGTACCCTAACTTTTAGCATGATATTTTAATATCCATACTTGAGAGTTAACGATGAGTCAGGACTAGAATTACAAGGAGTTTCGAAGATGATGTCTAATTCAACGGTTAGAACAACAATATATAATTTGGAGCAATCCGGAGTCGTTCAATGATGTAATTATGAACACGAACCTCATATTTACCTATACTTTAATATTACAGATATCGATAACACATAATTATCCCATTTTCTTACTAATAATTAATTATAAAACATTTTGCGTCCTTAAAACGTAAACTGAAGCTTGATAACAATAGAAATGATGACAAAAATATTATCATCATCATCACCGCAATCGGTTCATAATTGGCAAACTGATCGCATAACACAATATACAAAAAAAAAGTATAGTCGAAAAGAGAACCATTTTTACAATCGGTTAAAAACTGGGCCTTTTTTAATCCTTATAACATACTTTTTTCTGATAGTTCATTTATTTTTTGATAAAAATTATCATGATCGTGACAACCTGTTATTTCCCCGTGAAAATCATAGTAACCACCTTGGACCTCGAAACTGGACAGCAGCCATAGATAAGGCACTATAAAAATAAGAACAGTAGCTCTAGTTGAAAAGTTGGGGACTTGCTTAAATGTTATATGCATATTATATCCCTTAATCGTCTTTTACGACATCCATGGGTAAGATGGCCAAGGCCCCGCGTTCAGTAGTGCAATATATTTGAACCAAGATGATATTGAAACGACAATAAAGATAAACGTAGAAAGAAATACAACAACAACTTACAATTTTTAAGTCCAAATTATCTTTTCTCATTTTTCTACGTGCAGAAAAAATCATAGATTTGAACGAACTGACTACTACTAACTAAAGAATATGTCTTAAGAAATTTATATAGTATAAAATATAGCTCGTTAAGTAAAACATGCTTGTGGTATATATAATAACACATCGGTGGTCTGTGGCCTGTAATTTGAAGCACTTTCGAGTCACTCAATCAAGTAAATGCCGGGTACGGCAGTTAGTTACCCGTCTGTTCAACCTTGTATAATTCTATGTAATTCTGTCCAAAAAACCTCTTCGAAAACAAAAGTGCTTGTGACGAAATTTTCTGACATGTAATTTCCTTGCAATTTTAGAATCTGTTTCAAGTTAAAGACTATCATTATACATTGGGTTTTTTTTTATTTTCGTAACATAATACAGGGAATTACTAAACTAAAATAATTATTAAGAAGAACTTTAACTTTTATTGTAGTAGATAAATAGACTTACGTTTCGCACATCCAAACTTATTATTAAATTCTAATTTATTTTCAACTAAACTTAAAATACATTTATGTTGTGGTTAGTAAGAATACAATTCACTAACCCTTTCTTGTCCGTGGGTATTGTAAAAGACGATTAAAGAGCATGATATACTGGTAACATCAATGCAAGAGAAGGCAAACACGATATAAAATCTTATGCCGACACGTATGACCAACATAATCAATTTGCCTTCCATTATGAAGGAGGGTCAAGCCCAACAGTGAGATATGGGCTAAATTGTTGATAATTATGATAAAGAATGCCTTCTTATTATCTTATATTGAATATATGTAGTTACATAAATTTAGTTCTGATTAAAACCTTGGCTTGAATTGTTTAGAAGATTTTTTTTTTAATATTTTATACTGATGATAGGAAATGTAATATAAAGAATATTACTTAAATAATATTAATTAATCGTAATTCCTACGAATATAATATTTTACTAATGCTTATCTAACATGTTAAGCAGATTTAAAAAAAAAAAAGGAAATTGTCTTATTTGTAACATACAAACCTTCATAGCTTCATGTCCCACTCTAGTAGTGGAACGTGAAGCCAAGAAGCTAGAGGCTCCTTCTCAATAAGAGGCAGAACAACTTACTAAAACCAGGCTGGTTAAACGAATTGGAATTTTTTTTTTTTTTTTTTTTTTTTATGGGTGGGCTATGGTATGCACACGCGCGGTCCAATCCATCCGGGGCGATAAAAGGGCGGCGCGCGGGCCCGTAACCCACCCGTACCCACGTCACCTCGTTGTTGGGCCGACCACCGGAGCAGATGTGACTTGTCGTCAGTGGTCGGCCCGACGGAATACCCTTTCGGGTAACGTCACCTCTCGACGTCTTGGGACGTCGGTTGCCGTCGCGAGGTCAGCCTCTCTGCGGGTGACGGACAATTCCCCGGTCCGATCACCCGCGGCCTCGGCTAGGGCGGCATTAGGCGCAGATACTCGCGCCTACGCCGCCCGAGTCGCCGGCGGCGGAACGTGTCGCCGAATAGGAGCTCTACTCGCACACGATCCGCCGCCTCCTTCCGTGAGATTACGGCCTCACAGAAGGCGGCGACCGCGTCCCAGTTCCTGACGCTGTCGAGCATCTCCCTGGCGATGGTCGGCAGCGTCAGGTCGGCACCGATAATCGCGACGAGTTCACGGCGCTCCCCCTCCCACGCAGCACACACCTCGAGCGTGTGCTGCGCCGTGTCAAACGAATTGGTATGGGGTTTTATTTCAGAATTCCCTTCTCATTCATTTACAATCACCCACGGGAAAGGAAGGGTGGTAACATATAATTTTTATTTCGACACCACACGGCAAATAAAAAAAATATTTAAAATCAATACTTAGTGACTTATTTGGTTTCCATCATTAAAAAATGTGAAAATATCAACATTGTAACCCTTTAACGAAATAGTTCCTCTAGATAATAATGTAATTGCAAACAGCACAGTTTGGAGTCAAATTAAATCAGTCGTATCTCCATCAATTTGCCATGGGCTCATATTAAAGCAAACGTGATAGAATGAAGATCACAGTAATGAACATGGACTGTAGCTTCGGGCTGACATAAATCTTTTAAATTAAGTGGGAGTAGAGGTGAGAAAGTATTGACGATATCGACTATTTCGTTAAATATGCTCGCGACTTCGTCTGCGTGGAATAAATACTTTGGGCCAACGCTAACGTTAACTTAAAACTTTATTTATGTAGAAGGTTAAAATACTTTTTTAATAATGCGATTCAGTCACACATGATTTTTGCGAAAATTTAGCCATTTACGCAGCAGAAGCTCTCAAAAGGAATAAATTCGCCGTTTTTGAAACCAACTTCATTGGTGCTCTGCTTTTATTGATCTTAGCGTGCTGATATATAACCTATAACCTTCCTCGATAAATGGACTATCTAACACAGAAAGAATTTTTCAAATCGGACCAGTAGTTCCTGAGCTTAGTGCGTTCAAACGAACAAACTCTTCAGCTTTATACATTCGTATAGATTTGAATTTAACACGTTGAACGCCATGGGGGTTACCATGGGCTTCACTTATCTAGTACACAGAGCCAGCATAAAAACGCTTCAAAAATTTTAGTGATAATTTTTATTGCTTTAGGGACTTTAAAATGTGGTGATTCACGTAATAAACACCGAAGAAAAGTAATTTGTGTTTTGCTTAAAGTCGCCCCTGGTTCGCGGTCACATGGTGTCCCCCGCGGCTCTAACGAAACAACTGTATGTCGCCTACATGGTGTCCCCTATGGCAAATGGAAAACTGAAAAATCAGGCCAGCGTTTAACATGTTATACAATGACTTTGCTATAGAATGATAATTGGTAAAAATGATGGTAAATCGGCCAATGATATTGGCCGTGTGGTAAAATACAATTCACCGTACATCTTGCCCGTAGGAGTCATAAAAGACGACTAAGGGATATAATATGCATATAACCAATCATATATCTCAGCTCATATACGTCCCACTGCTCGGCTTAAGCCTCTTCTACAATAGGAGAGAAATTGACTAGAGCACGCTGCACCGACAGTTTGGTATAAGATTTTATTTCTAGGTTAACTTCTCTTAAATCATTTGCATATTATATCCCTTAGTCGACTTTTAAGACAAGCTAGAAAGAGGGCAGTGAATTATATTCTTCCTCCGTCATCACACAGAGAAAGAAAGATATCAAAGTCATCGAAAGTCGCATCTCTATTTGTTATTGTTGGATTGTATACCTTTTTCAAGAGCAGCGATTGCCTTAAAATTATACGTAATAACCACTGCTTAAGGAAAACGTTTGCTGTTAGATTGTGAAACATGAAGGTGGAACTGTGTTATGTAATCAGTTCGTCGAGTATATTAAAAATATACTACAATGATTAACGGTTTTTCCGTGCGGTGATGGAGTAAGAATACAATTCATTATTTCCTGTTTTGTCCGAGGGTATCGTAAAAACTACTAAGGAATTATAATATGCAAAGGTATACTGTTACAGGTATACTGTTGACAGTTATCTGTCTACAGCCGCGGGCCGGTCCGCCCGGGGTAGTACCACACTGAGCAGAAAATTGACGTCCGAGTAGTAACAATTTGTTACTGCACTTCGTTCGGTTCGAGAGAGCAGGAAGCCCAACTTTCTGAGGGTGTTTGCGTGTGGTCGGTTTTAGTGGTGCCTTTAGTATCACCGAACTTCATTGCACGCATTCACACTCCCTTCACTTTCTTCACGGTAGGCAGCAGCCTTCCAAAGGTCCATGAGTGGCAGCAACACTTACCATCAAGTGTAAATATAATATATCTATACCAATAAATAAAATTGGAGTGTCTCTTTGTAATGTCAAATAATAAATCAATAATATAATTATTTTTACCACTATTACAATCAATGTAATATAATTACTAGCAACCCGCCCTCGCTTCGCTTCGGTTTTAGTCGTTTTACCCGCGTAGTTCCCGTTCCCGTGGGAATACCGAGATAAAATATAGCCTAGTTTACGCCCTGATATTATAGCTTTCCACTGGTGAAAGAATTTTTGAAATCGGTCCAGCCGTTTTGAAGATTACCCGTAGCAAACAGACAGACAGATAGATAAACAGACAGATAGACAAACAGACAGACAGACAAAATTTTTTTAATCTGTATTTTAGGCATAGGTGTCGTGCAAATAACCGTGTGAGCATGAAAAAAGCCTATTATTTTGACATTACAAACAGACACTCCAATTTTATTTATTGGTATAAATATAGATATATACTAGCAACCCGCCCTCGCTTCGCTTCGGTTCGGTTTTAGTCGTTTTACCCGCGTAGTTCCCGTTCCCGTGGGAATACCGGGATAAAATATAGCCTAGGTTACTCCCTGATATTATAGCTTTCCATTGGTGAAAGAATTTTTGAAATCGGTCCAGCCGTTTTGAAGATTACCCGGCACAAACAGACAGACAGACAAATATTTTTTAATTTGTATTTTAGGCGTAGGTGTCGTGCAAATAACCGTGTGAGCATGAAAAAAGCCCATTATTTTGACATTACAAACAGACACTCCAATTTTATTTATTGGTATAGATATATGCAAGAGAAAGCATACTCGATATAAAACCTTATAACCAACCTGTTTGACCAGCGCAGAATAGTAGGCCAATTTCCCTCCCATTGTGAAGGAGACTCGAACCCTCTGTGGGACGTATATGATCTGTGATGATGGTGCTGATGATTAAAAGTTATCAATAGAATATTAGTGTTTTTCCTTGTGGTGATGAAGTAAGAATATAATTCATCACCCCCTCTCAGGTCCGTGATTGTCATAAAAGTTGACTTAGGCATATGATATGCAGCATAACATCAATGCTAACACGTCTGACCTGTATGGTATAGTAGGTAATTTGCCCTCCCGCGGTGGAGGGAAAATTAAAAAGTAATATAGGGGGTGGTAAATTGTATTTTTATCCCGTGACCACACGAATCGACACGGGTCGACTGCCATGAAGTTAAGATAGATAATAAAGCTTTTCCGTGTGGTGACGGAGTAAGAATACAATTTACCACTCCCTATCTTGCTCGTAGATGTCGTAAAAGATGACTAAGGGATATAATATGCATATAATATCTATGCAACTGAAGTCAATTTCCCTCTTATTGTGGAGGACGCTCGAGCTCAATAGTGGGCGTGTATGAGCTGAAATGATAATGAAATGATGAATATCCCTAAAATTTCTACTTAAACCTGTATCCATAATGCCACATAATCGCCTGTTGTAATTTGTTTAATACTTCATGAGTGTACTTAATATTTGCCTCAAAACATTCCCGTTGAGTCAAATCTTTAAGTCCTTCACAAAACTGAAAACAAACTTCTCAATAAACTTTTTTCAACAGTACCAACCGTCTCAAAATGTAATATCCCAAATTTAAACCTCATTCGAATATCGAATTCACAATTGAATGGCAGCATTGAATTTTCTGGTGGCGTATTTTTTTTTTTAATTTATTCGTTGAAGTGGCGAAGCTACGGTGAGAATTCTTTCGTCCCGTCCGTCGTAAATATTTCAGAGAAGAGTTTTTAATCAGTCGTCAAGCGATTTACAAATTAAACAGGGGCCGTGTTATGAAGAAATATCGCGAGTTGAAATGGCGCATTTCCATTTACTTCAGATATTATTAAGATTTTAAACGGGGTCACGTTACTTACAAAAATTAATTCACGAAAAAGATATATCATCCATCCAACACCTTATCGATATCCATTTTAGAACCTAATTCTACCGAAAGAGGTATAGGATAATAAATAGTATACTATAGTCCATAAAATATAGCTTGATCTCTGTGACAGATGTCAATGAAACCGACGAAGTAAGTTTGAACTAGCTACATGTTTACAATTTTATTTTGTATCACATATATTACACAAGTCAACAAAAAAAATATTTTTCTTTGAGTCTGTTATTTAGTGAATATTTTCTGATTGTATACATCGAAAAAAAAGCAGAAACTCCATTTATAATAAATAAAGTTTGCTTTTGTACCTTTACACAATGTAAAACGAATATTATAGTGTTTTAGCAGTTTTTTTTAGGAGCCGTTGCATATAAGATACAGGAGAGGGGCAGGGGGGGTTGTAGGTGTGAAGCGGGAGTGACAAACTGTCAACGGCAGTGTGCGCGTGCGCTTTGCAAAGGAATAACCTATTTTGTGTCGTGTGGCCTAAAATGTCTTCCAAAAAGTGCAAAAATTCCGTGGACTCTTTTTGTTATATTTGCGGCGAATTCATTAAAGTGAGAGCCAAAAAAATTAGTTTGTCGTCAAATACGAGACTTTGTGAAGCCTATGAAGCGTATTTTAATTTACCCGTACGAAGTCAAGATAAAGTATGGGCACCTCATTTCTCATGTAGTAACTGCAAAAACACTTTAGAGGGTAAGAAAATACATCATACTTTTCATTAAAATTTATAAATATAACTATACCTATTCTGACTCATACATTAAATGTGTTATTCGTTATTGAATAATGTTAATTTTTTTCCAGCCTGGTACCGAGGAGAAAAAAAAAGTATGAAGTTTGCAGTACCAAGAATATGGAGGGAACCAACTGACCATATCCATGATTGCTATTTTTGTGTAGTAAATCCAAGAAAGCGCCGCGCTGGTAAAAATGCCAAAAAGATTGAATACCCAAACCTACCATCGACGTCTGCTCCAGTACACCACAGTGAAAATTTCCCTGTGCCTTCGAACCCAAAGCAGAAGGCACAAGGGCAGTTACCGCTATCACAAATATCTAGTACTAGCGAAGACAGCGAGTTCGTGATCACACCACCGTCTGTTGAACCACATCTTATTAATTCAGAAGAGTTTGATGACTTAGTAAGAGATTTAAATCTACCTAAACTTAAAGCAGAAATATTAGGTTCACGACTAAAACAGTGGAATTTGCTCAAGAACGATGTTAAAATAAGTGACCAAAGAAAACGTCATAAAACATTTTCTGGATTCTTTACAAAAGAAGACGGACTTTGTTATTGCAATGATGTGAAAGGTTTGTTTGAAGCAATCGGAATCCCTTGCATTTCTTCTGAATGGCGTCTTTTCATCGACAGCTCTACAAGAAGCTTAAAGGCAGTTCTTCTTCACAATGGAAATACATTTCCATCTCTTCCCCTTGCTCATTCTGTAATGCTAAAAGAAAATTACGAGAGCGTTAAAATGGTGCTTCAAGTTTTAAAATATGAAGAGTACGCCTGGCCAGTGATAGGGGATTTCAAAATGGTTGGATTTCTGATGGGAATGCAAGGCGGGTACACTAAATATCCGTGTTACATTTGCTTATGGGACAGTAGAGCCGATGCACTTCACTACCAGCAGCACTCATGGACACAACGGAGCGAGTTTCAAATAGGACAACATAATGTCAAAAATGAACCAATTGTGAAGCCCGATCATATTTTAATGCCTCCATTGCACATTAAATTAGGTCTGATCAAGCAGTTCGTAAAGGCTCTGCGTCAAGACTCTGAGGCCTTTCAATATTTAAAATCATTTTTCCCGAAATTGTCAGAGGCTAAAATTAAAGCTGGTATTTTCATCGGTCCACAAATAAAGAAAATAATGGCCAGTGAACAATTCCTAGGGCTCCTCAGTACCCACGAAAAACAAGCGTGGCTCAGCCTTAAAGCAGTGATTCATGGCTTTCTTGGCAACAGAAAGGCAGAGAATTACACGGAGCTTATTACTGATATGCTTCACAGCTTCAAAATTATGGGTTGCAGAATGTCTTTGAAAGTCCACATGCTACATGCTCATTTGGATAAATTTAAAGACAACTTAGGTGCATATTCAGAAGAGCAAGGGGAACGTTTCCACCAAGATGTAATGAACTTTGAAAAGCGTTATCAAGGACAATATAATGAAAACATGATGGGCGACTACATTTGGGGGCTCATACGAAAAAGTCCCAACTTACACAGAAGAAATACCAAATCTGTTCATTTTTAAAGTCTTTTTTGTATTCTTTTCTGTATTTGTGGGTTTATTTATGCCGTCTTGTATAATTAAAGTCAATAAAAATATGTGAATTCAAAACTGTTTTCCTTTTACATATAATTGAAATTAAAAAATAGAGCTTTTTCATAAAAATTAAAATTTCGTTTTAGTAACTACAAAAGCAAACTTTATTAGATAAAAATATTTTTTCTTTAATTAGTTAGGCATAAGTAATCAAAATCAGAGGTACAGAACTCAGACTCAAAACTCGTGTTGACTTGTGTTATCATTCTTTTTGCGCCAGTTTTATTGCAACTGAAGTGCAATATATTATAAATATAAAAATATTAATATTAATGGCCAAAATATACCTTGTAAGTACTGAATGACCTAGTAAACATTTTATAGAAAAATGATACTTTGTGCGATCCACAAATTATTCTTTTGAGTCTGGATGTAATTTGTGTCCGTTGTGTTTGTAAAATCCCTCACAATACAAAGATTAGTTTTCGTAGTGCAGGATGTTCTCCTTTAAAAAAAATACTACGTTAAATAAATTTCGTATCGTATAAAACAACGTACACAAACGTGGAATAAGAAATATCGCCGTCGGAGGATCTCCGCAAAAAGCTCGCAAATTTCGTCATCAATTATCATTATTAGGGAGCGCTCGCGTTCGCCGGAGACGGCCGTAATTGAGTTTTATAAATGGCGTCGGCTGCCGACGACGTGACTGTCATAAATACTGTGACGTGACGTGTCGAGCAGTGGATACGGACTGTATGAGCTCTTTGTTTGTATTTATTTGTTTATTTTTAAAGTGAGATTTGTTTGCACAGATAACGTTGTAATTAAAACACCGATCTATCACGCCAAGGGTCGCGGTTTCAATTCCATCGCATGACAACAATTTTATTCTGAGAGAAGTATTGTTGTGAATTTGGTTGTAATTAGACCCATTAATTGTATATTTGCATTACAATGATTAAAGAGTGTAGTCTTCAAAAAAACCAAGTAATTGTCAACAAAAACAATACAAAAGTAAAAATTACACCAAAGCGAGGTTAGTAATACAAAATACAACTGTTTCTGTTCTATATTCACAAAGTATACATATCATTTCAGTTCATAGACGTCCTACCGCTGAGCTCGAGCCTGGATAGGAGTAAAATTGATCTATTATACTACGCTGGTCAGACGCGTAGGTATATAAGACGCTAAGTCAGAAAAGGCGCCCTTTTTTGCGGGGAAGCGCTAGAATGTGAAGATAACGCCGTAGTATATCCGACGACCCCACGGTCCGATGTCTCGTAGTATGTCAAAGATAATGGAGGAGTAAATATGCTTGCAAATTACTGTTGGATGCTACAAAGGGAAACTCAAGTAAGACGCAATTAACGCAGCAGAAATCCAATGCATAGATCATTTAAAGGTAAAAGGCTCTTTTGTCTTTAAATAATATATGCAAACTAAAAACGGCGACTAACTAGATCTATTGAAATGATGACAACTATGAGAATATGTCATACACAAGAAAACCAGTTGTCTTTTTTTTCGGTTTTTTGGGCTTTCTCGATTATTTGCTTGTTGACACTAAATTTTTCGACTTTTGACGCGAATGTCAAAATGTCATGTAGCGCTTTTATATTCTTTTCATTATTTTAGTGCTTTAAAGTGTTATATTCAATAATTTTGCTGATATTTTATGTAATATAATGCAGATAAAATTCTGAAATGTAGTGAAAATGATATAATAGTGAATTACGTGCATTTTGACATTCTGCCCAAATTTCCTGAGACGCATGACTTGTATCAGCACCAAGTCATGCTATCGACTGACTGAAAGACTAAGACTAAAGACGTGAATAATAATCAATATACTCGACACTGGCACCAATAGCTCATATTGTAGCTCATTGCCATTAAATAAGAAGAAGAAGACACTAAATTTTGACTGACATCTGACTCCACATTCGTGTTTAGCGGAATAAAAGGTGCCAGAAAATCTAAGTCTAAGTAAACACACACCATTAATTTTTTGTGACCTATGTAATTGTTATTTATTATGAATGATTATGCACATTTTAATTCTAATGCCATTATCTTCGACAACATGTTTTAATTATTCCATAGATATTTGGAAACATTATCGCAGATCCAGTACAAAAAATACATTTCACAATAAGTATTTAATTACCTATAACATTTTACAAACAACCTTTACAATTTTAATTATAGTAATAACAGAAACAACAATCGCTTCAAAGATAAAAGTAACATTGTAAAATTGAAATAATATATTAAACAAAACATAAAAGGCAAATTAATATAATTGAAACTTTGTAGCATTGATTATATTGATTTCTAGAAAACAAAACAGTTGACTATAATTATTATGGTATTTCGATTTGAATCAATACTATATTAATTAATAATACTTGACATGATGCCGTGTCGTGATAGAATAACAATACAATTCACCATTCTCTTTCTTACACGTGGCCATCGTAAAAGTGATCTGACGACAAGGAGCTCAGCACCAGTGGTCGGCCCAACGGCGAAGGCGACGTGCTACGGGTCATGCGGCTGCGCGCCGCCTCTCTGTCGCCCCGGAGCCGGGCAGCGGGTGCGCTGACCAAGACCCAGCCCTCAATATCCTTACTAATATTACAAATACGAAAGTAAATTTGTTTGTTACGCTTTCACGTTTAAACCACCGAACCGATTTCCAAAATTATTTCACCAATGGAAAGCTATAATATCAGGGCATAGGCTCTATTTTATCCCGGTATTTCCACGGGAACGGAAGCGAGGGCGGGTTGATAGTAATATTTAATATGCAGATAACATCATCATCATCATCATTTCAGCCTATCGCCGTACACTGCTGGACGTAGGCCTCCCTCATGTTAAGCCACAAAGTGCGGTCCTGTGCCGCCTGCGTCCAACGACGCCCAGCAACTTTCACCAGGTCGTCGGTATACCTAGTGGGTGGACGTCCTACACTGCGTCGTCCAATACGTGGTCGCCACTCGAAAACCTTTCTTCCCCAACGGTTGTCAGTTCTTCGAGCGATGTAGCTTGCCCATTGCCACTTCAGCGTACAGATAAGACCTGAAAGAAAATTAAAAGTCACGTTAAACTATATTCCAATCTCTCCCTTTTTGGAGTATACTAACCCTTAATCTCTATAGACTGAGAACAGAAAAAATAGCAGCAATAAATTTAAATGAATAGATATCACTACTCAGTCATATTATGAATTCAAACGTGTGGAAATTAATAATTCCCTTCAAAATGAACACTACAAAGGCATTATGAATGAATATCAAACATCAAAGGGCAAATTAAAATAATGACAACTCAAAAATAAGTTTCATTATGACAGAGAGAAATGTTTTGATGTTTATATAATTAATTTTCAACTAACGACTTACACTACACTACTATTAATTTTCTTTATTTTTTATTTTCTATTAGTTAAAAGCTTATAAGTTACCACTCTAAGCTTGACAATACCGTTCCTATTTTCTAATTACTATATTTTATGTGACCCACTATTTTGAAAGTCGCAGGGAACGATGGATCAATGGATGGATGTGAGTGAGGGATGGATGAGCCCTCAGCGCTCATCCATGGTCCGCGTCAAGCTGTCAAAGCCATCTTCGACTACCAGCTATACATTTCACAAAAAAAATAATAATCATTCGGGTTGAGAGCCCGCAGCGCTCGCCCGATAGTCCAGATAAAGGTGTCATAGACATCTAAGGCTAAAAACTATGATTATACAAAAAAAATCGATAATCATTAACCCTAAAACAGTTTTGTGCAAAAACCTTAGGAAATAATCTTCACAGGGTAAAACTTAACTTATCAGCCATGCCAAACTTTGCGATTATTATATTATCATCATATTGGCCCCATTTCCTCATGGCAAAAAGGAAATTTCACTCAATAAACTCACCGAGCATCAAATTACCGATATCTGATCCCCTTACTTCGAAAACCATAATATTTTCGTACTCCAAAATTAATATCTAAAGCGCGCTATTTGTAACAACGTTAAGATTAAAGACGTCTGAAGAAAAAAACGGCGGCGTAATATTCTATTTAATAGCTTAACTTTTCATCTGAGTTACAAATTAACAGGCCGTGTCCTAATGCAAATAAACCAAGATTAATTATAATACATTACTTTTAACGTTATTCTCAAAGTGATGAATGGTGGGTGCCTTTATAATTAAACATTTTGTTTTAGGCCGTTGAGTTAACATATAACGAATAACGTAATGAAAGTGAACATTCCTAGATCTCGAAAAAGAAGGAGCGTATATGATAGCTTCATAAATATTAGGTCAATATTGTGGGTATGCTAACGTCAAACCATGCCGCTAATTCCTTGATAGTTTGCTTCGGATCGGCTTCCACCATCACCTTCAGTTCATCATTATTTACCTTAATGGCTGGTCTTCCTCGTGATTCATTTTTCAAGTCCCAGTTTCCACTACGAAAGCGGTTAAACCAAAAACACACGGTGCGTTCATTAGCCGTCTCCTCTCCAAACACAGCATTGATATTACGAGCCGTTTCTACTACGTTAGTCTCAAGTCGGAACTCATATTCGAAAATTACTCTGATTTTCGCCGTATCCATGTTCACTTCAAAAGCTGAATGTAAAAACAGTTGAACGTCGAACGATCAAATGTCACATTTTTTAAATTTAGAATGTTATAGTTTTCGTTTAAAAACAGTTTCACTTTGATATCTGAAATGTAGGTTTACCATGTAGGTTTAATTTTAATTCAAAGTGGTTAGTACGTTAAAACGGCAATTTCAAACTCTTATGCTAATTACTTCAGTCAACGCAATATGTACTCTTCTTCCATTGTATATACTGTAAAAAAATTTGGGCAATAATTTTTGTAACCGGCCAACTCTGTCGTTAACTCTCCTTGGGAATATAATTGTTCACCAAACGGCATCAAACGGAATTTAAGTCTTAGTCCTTTCAACTACATTAATGGCGGATTTACACATTCGCTTTTTAATTTTTAATTTTCGCCGCCACTAATAATCTTTGTAATTCAGTACCCTAGTTCACAATCGTGTTAATAATTAACTTAGTCAAAAAAAAATTAAATATTAATTAGAAACGGATTTGCATAGACTTTTATTTTGTGTGTGCCTCATCTTGCGTAGATATTATATACATATTATAGCCCTTTATCAATTTTTACGATACCGTTGGGCAAGAAATGGGGTGGTGAACTATGTTTTTATTCACCCCACAGAAATATAGCTCTATATTCTAATGAATACCCTCGCTAAATGGTATATTATTAGGTCAACAGTGAGCAGCGAAAGGCTGAATGATAATAATAAAATCTAAATTCCCTACCTACCTACTTTTAAATACAATATCCATTTACTTACAATGTATTTCGTAATGACAGACTGGAAATTAAAATCTAATTTAAAAAGTTACAGAAGTCTAAACATTTATACTTGTGGAAGATTTTTAACGAAAATTCAGGTGTAAACCCGTACATGTCATAATGTGTGTGAATAATTTAAACCAAAACTTGTACAGCAATAGTGTTACTGTCCAAAATTCGTTATATAATTGATATTTATTGAATTTTCTAATTTTTCTTCATAAGGCCTTGCCCGTGAGCGTCGTAAAAGGCGACTAAGGGATATCTTGCGCATATGTCAAAAACTCTAAATAAAATCCTCTATTGACTTATTTAACCAGCGTGGTATAGTAGATCAATTTCTCTCTTAATATGCAGGAGGCTCGAGCCTAGTAGTGGGACGTACATGAGCTGTGATTTTTTATAACGCCAAATTATTTACAAAGCTTTCAGAAAATCGTATGGACATCCGCGGCTAGGCCCATATAAAAGACAAAATGTCTTATAACGTGTGCATTTACTATTACGAAACCATTTGTTATTTACAATTAATTCTACTACTTCGTTCACAAATTTGTCTGGCTATTATTAAAATAACTAGCAACCTGCCGTCGCTTCGCTTCGGTTTGAGTCTTACCCGCGTAGTTCTTGTTCCTTTTGGAATACCGAGATAAAATATAGGCTATGTTTCTCCCTGATATTATAGCTTTCCATTGGTGAAAGAATTTTTGAAATCGGTCCAGTAGTTTCGGAGATTAACGCGTCCAAACAAACTCTCCATTATTATAGATTAGTATAGACATTACATACATACATACATACATACATACATACATACATACATACATAGTACAGATATAGACTATTAGTATAGATTGTATACACTTAGATATAACTTACTAGCTTTTGCCCGCGGCTTCGCCCGCGTTAAAATTAACTTGCATATTGAACTATTATCGCAAAGAATATTATCGGCATAAAAAGTATTCTATTTCTTAATTTAAGAAATACTCTATCTATGTGTCCATTTTCATCCAAATCTGCTCAACAGTTTACGCATGATTAAGTAACAAACATCTAAATATCTTCACAAACTTTCACATTTGAATATTACTTCCAGACTTGTAGTTCAGATTCCCGTGGAAATACGATGATAAATATGTCTTTCCTTAGTCCCTGATAATGTAGCTTTCCATTGGTGAAAAAAAATTATATCGATTAAATTCCCGCAGTTTCACCTACGTAGACCTCATTCCCATGCGAATGCCGAGATAAAAAATGCCTATGTGACTCACAACACAAAAACAAAAAAAATTTAACAATTTTTTAGTTATAGGTATCGTGCAAATAATTGTGTGCATAAATAAAACCTATTATTTTGATAGACAAACAGACTCTTCAAATTTATTTATTTGTAGAGATAGAAAATTGACTTAATATCTCGACTTACTGTCTGGTAGCGGCTAGGAATATTACCACGCTTTCATTGTTTGTGGGGTGTCCCAAAATACTACTAAGACAAAGATTTACATCGATCTGGACCAATTAGTGATGCCGTCTGGCCAACAATGTCGTCCGTCAGGCAGCCGGTCATAAAATGTTGCTAGAACCTTTGCGATATATCTACGATGGAAGAAGAGTACCTACATATTGCGTCGATCCAAAGTAATTAGGATAAGAGCAAAATAATGATGATATGTAGGCTGGGTGTCTTCGACTATATACGTTTCACTCTTTTAGGGCTGTCTAAAATTATTCCTTAGTGAGCTTACCCCAAAAAACAGATCGGTATACAAAATTTCACACATCTTTGGCTATGCACTTTTCACCCTCTTAGGGGTTGAATTTCCAAAAATTCTTTGTTAGTACTCATCATCATCATCATCATCATCTCAGCCCATATACGTCCCGCTGTTGGGCTCGGGCTTCCTCCATAATGGAAGGGTAATTGACCTACTATACCACGCTGGTCAGACGTGTTGGTATAGGATTTTATTTTGAGTTATCCTGCTCTCGCATAGATGTTATATGCGTTTTATATCCCTTAGTCGTCTCGTACGATCACCCACGGGCAAGATAGGGGGATGGTGAATTGTATTCTTACTCCGTCACCACACGGACAATGTAAGTACTCGCTTATCCCAAAACAGAACTTTCACGTTCCTAGGACCATTATTTTAGGTTATACACTTTTCATGCCCTTAGGGGTGAGACTGCCAGAAGTTCTTTCATAGTGCTTGGTAAGCGAGCACTAAGAAAAAATCTTAGGATAATCCAAGAGAGCCGACCGTGTACTAAAATGACCGTTCCTCGGCTCACTGATTTCGGATAAACGCTTTTCACCCCCTTATGGGTAAAATTGCAAAAAACTCTTTTTTAGTGAGCACTTTCCCCAAGAAAGACAACTTCATACAAAATGTTACGTTTCTAGGCCTAATGATTTCAGCTATATATTTTCACCCCCTTAGGGGTTGAGGTTCATAAAATAATTTCTTAGAGCTCACATATAACAAAAGAAAGTGAATCGCATACAAAGTTTTACGTGCCTGGCCCCAATAGTTTCGTCTATACGCTTTCCACCCCCTTAAGGGGCTGATTTTCCATAAATTCTTTGCTAGTGTTCGTGTACCCCAAGAAATATGACGGTGTAAAAAAAAAATATGTTCCTAGGCCCAGTGGTTTCGCCTGTATGCTTTTTGGTCTTTTAGGGGTTGAATTTCATCCCCACGTAAGCGAATTTTCCAAAACGCTAGAATGAATATTTATTTGTTCAATATCAAGTGCCTTAATACAAAGATTCATGGTTTTATCATCGAAAATGACGAATTTCCATACAAAATGTCATCCCCTATTTCTACCCCTTACACACAATGTTTTGGGATAAAAGTAGCTTATGTCCTGTCTTAAGCTTTAGTTCATCTCTGTACCAAATTTCATTAAAATCGATTCAGTAATTTAGACGTGAAAGATTACGGTGTTTTCATCCCCTTAAGGGGGTGATTTACCAAAAAACCTTTGCTAGTGCTCGTGTACTCCAAGAAATACGACGGTGTAAAAAATACGTTTCTAGGCTCAGTGGTTTTGGCTGTATGCTTTTTGGTGTTTTAGGGGTTGAATTTCATCCCCATGTAAGTGAAATTGCCAAAACGCTAGAACGAATATTTATTTATTTATTATCAAGTACCTTAAAACAAAGATTCATGGTTCTATCATCAAAAATGACGAATTTCCATACAAAATGTCATCCCCTATTTCAACCCCTTATACCCATTTTTTCGCGATTTCTTTGCTAGAGCTCGTGTACCCCAAGAAATACTACAGTGTAAAAAAATTACGTTTCTAGGCCCAGTGGTTTCGGCTGTATGCTTTTTGTCTTTTAGGGGTTGAATTTCATCCCCATATAAATGAAATTTCCAAAACGCTAGCACGAATATTTATTTATTTATTATAAAGTGCCTTAATACAAAGATTCATAGTTCTATCATCAAAAATGACGAATTTCCATACAAAATGTATTCCTCTATTTCAACCCCTTATACCCATTTGTTCGCGATAAAAAGTAGCCTATGTCCTTTCTCAAGCTTTATTCCATCTCTGTACCAAATTTGATCAAAATCGGCTCAGTGGTTTAGACGTGAAAGCGTAGCAGACAGACAGACAGACAGACAGAGTTACTTTCGCATTTATAATATTAGTAAGGAAGTAAGGATTATCGCAAAGAATATTATCGGCATAAAGAGTATTACAATTCTTAATATAAGAAATACTCTATCTACCATGCTCTCGCAGAAAATCGACGTCTGAGTAGTAGCAATTTGTTACTGCACTTCGTTCGGTGAGCGAGAGAGCCGGAAGCCCAACTTTCTGAGGGTGATTGCGTGTGGAGGGTTTTGGTGGTGCCCTTGGTATCACCAAGCCTCAATGCACGCATTCACACTCCCTTCGCTTTCTTCGCGGTAGGCAACGGCCTTGTAAAGGTCCATGAGCGGCAGCAACACTTACCATCAGGTGTACTGTTTGCTCGTTTGCCACCGTTTGCAATAAAAAAAAAAAAAAAAAAGTGTCAATTTTCATCCAAATCTGCTCAACAGTTTAAGCGTGATTGAGTAACAAACATCCAAAAATCTTCACAAACTTTCACATTTGAATATTACTTCCAGCCTTATAGTTCAGATTGCCGTGCAAATACGATGATAAATATGCCTTTCTTTAGTCTCTGATAACGTACTTTTCCATTGGTGAAAAAAAAATTATATCAATCAAACACCCGCAGTTTCATTCACGTAGAAATTCCCATGCCAATACCGAGATAAAAAATGCCTATGTTACTCGCTGATATTATAAATTTACACACATAGCAAAAAAAAAATAATAAAAATCCCAGAACTATCAGAGATATAAATTGCCTATGTTACTCGCTGACAACATAGATAGCTTTCCATTGGTGAAAGAATTTTAAAAATTGCTCGACATCCCCCGGTATAGTTCTCGTTCCTGGGCAAACACCGGAATGAAAATAGCCTTTCACTGATAATATAGCTTTTCATTAGTGAATTAATTTTAAACCCATTAAATTCCCGTGATTTCATCGACATTGTACCCGATCCCGTAGGAATATCGGGATAAAAATAGCTTAAATATGTTACTCGCTTAAAAATAGCTTTCCATTAGTGAAATAATTTTAAAATCGACTTAACTCAGCCACACCGGGATAAAATATAACCTGGGATAAAATATAGTCTAAGTTATTCCTTATGTACGACTGGTAGACCTGATGGTAAAATATAATCAATATCGGTCCAGACATTTTGAAGATTACCTGTAACGAATAGACAGACAGACAAAAAAATTTGGACCGTATTGTGTGAGCATAAATAAAACCTATTATATTGATAGACAAACAGACGCTTCAAATTTATTTATTTGTAGAGATAGAAAATTGGAATAATATCTTGATTGTAACTTACTGTCTGGTAGCTGCTAGAAATATTACCACGCTTTCATTGTTCGTGGATATCGCAAAATACTACTAAGACAAAGATTTACATCGACCTGGACCGGTGATGCCGTCTGGCCAACAATGTCGTGCGCCAGGTCATAAAATGTTGCTAGAACCTTTGCAATATATCTACAATGGCAGAAGAGTACCTACATATCGCGTCGATCCAAAGTAATTAGGATAAGAGCAAGATAATGATGATATATCATTGGCTGGGTGTCTTCGACTATATGAGTTTTATCCTTTTGGGGCAGCCCAAAATTGTTTCTTAGTGAGTGCTTACCCCAAATAACCGATCGGTATACAAAATTTCACATTCTTAGGCCCGGTATCTTTCGCTATACACTTTCACCCTCTTAGGGGTAGAATATCCTGGGGGGCGCGGCCGGAGCACCTCCTCGTGGTGCTCCCTGGTAACGTCCATTTGGACGTCATGCGTCCATTTGGACGGCCAAGATTCCGGCAGGGGGGTCTCCGCGTGCGGCTCTGGTGGCAGAGCGCACGGCGGATCTGACCCGGGGCCGGAAGGCCCAAACCGTAATCCTGAGCAGGGGGGTCAGGACCGGGGGTCTTCGGACCGCGGGGAAGAAAACCCCTATAAAAAATTACCCCAATCTTAAGTTTGGCCACTCGGCGAGGAGATGTATGACTGGTGGGTTAAGAAGCGCGTGAGCGTCCAGTCGTTAGAGTGGTAGTCAAGGCAAGACTCAAAAACGTCCAAAAAAATGGCAGAAGTTAATACAAGTAACACTTCACCAGAGGGTCCCGGCCAGGCCGGGGAATCCCTTGCTGTGCCGGTGCTTGCGCGCGGCGTCCATTTGGAGTCGCGCCCAAGTCCCGGCACAGTCAGTCCCCAATCGTATGGGTGGGGGACAACTACTGCCTCAGAAGCCGAGAGCCCGGCTCAACACCAGGTGGCTCAGGGGGGGAGGGGGAACGAGGAGGAGGTGCAGGTGCGGAAGAAGACCCGAAGAACAAAGCCGAGGCGTTCCGCCGCTGCACGAGCCCGCATTAGCGCCAATGCATCGAAGGCGTGGCGGGCGCGGATGAAGGCTGAAGCCATTGCCGCACGCGACGAGGGCGGCAGCATTGCTGCTGCAGGGCCGTCGCGGGACGGGGATGGCGTTGCTGCCCAGCCGTCGGAGGAGAGGATGGAGACCACTGCAGGGCCGCCGCGTGAGGAGAGCGGCAGCAGCAGCGGGTCCGAGCACGAGGGCGGCATTGCCGCAGAGCCGTGCGTAAGATTAGCGGGCGAAAGCTCCGAGCTGTCGAGCGATGAGGGCGGCATTGCCGCAGAGCCGTCGCAGGATGAGGGCGGCAGTGCCGCAGGGCCATCCGAGGCATCGGAGATGGAGCTGACGGACGTGGGCGGAAGTGCCGCAGAGCCGTCCGCCGGGGAGAGCAGCACCCCTTGGGTGCAAGTCGGCCGGAGTAGGGACGAGGGCGGTGGATGCGCCGCAGATAGGCAGATGTTAGGCGCGCCGTCGGTAGGGGGTTCAGTTAGGCCGTCTTCGTCGCCGTCGTCGCCGTCGTCGCCGTCGTCGTCGCCGAAGAAGAGGACGGAGAGAGCTGCAAAGGCGCCAGCTCCAGCCCCAAGTGCAAGGAAGAGGGAGGAGGCCCTCCCCCCGAGACCCTGGAAGCGCCCCCTGCAAGAGGGTGGCCGCTCCAACACCGACTCGGAGGGGAGTTCCATCATCATGCCTCCTCCCAAGGTCCCGACCATGCGCCGGGGGCGCAGAGGCCGAGGATCGGTGGTGGCGGCGTGGCCTGGGACACCGGGTCCGGCCGGCCACGGTGGCGAGGTGGCGGCCCTCCAGGCCGCGAACGCCCGCCTTAGTGAGGAGGTCTCCGGCTTGCGGGAACGCAACCGCAAGCTGGAGACGGAGCTATCGGCGGTGCGACGGGAGAACCGCGGGTTGGCCAAGGAGATGGCCGACCTGCGGGCCCAGTTCGCGCGCCTGGCGCCGGCCGCGCCGCCTGTGCCGGCCTCGCCACCGAAACGGGCTGCGCCGGGGAGGGCGGGCCCGTCGTCTGCGCCCGTGGCGCCGGCTGCGCCCGTCGCGGCTGCTGCGCCAGCTGCGCCCGTCGCGGCTTCGGCGCTTCCTCCCCTCGTCGTGGTCCCTCCGCCGGCTCGTGGCCGCGGGAGACCTCGGAGGGGGGAGGAGCCGCCGCCCGACGAGGTGCACGGCGTGTCGGAGTCGGCGGTACGCGTGATCCTAGCCCGAGTAGGGGTGATGGTGGATGCGCGTATCGCCGCCGTAGCGGCCAGGCTCCCGCCTGAGCCGCCCCTCCGACCGCCGCTCGCCGCGGACAAGGCGAGGCGGCCGCAAGCGTCAGCTCCCACCCCGCTGCCCTGTCAGGGTGGCCGCGTGGTGAGCTACGCTGCGGCCGCGGCCGGGCCCAAGGGGGCCAAGAAGGCCGGCAAGGTACCGGCTCCCGCAAAGGCCGGGCCGCGGCCGGCGCCAGCGGCTGCACCGCAGGCGCCGGCCAGCGCACCCGCGACCGCTCCTGCTGCGCTCAGCGCTGCTGCCAGGCTCGAACAGGGCTGGCAGGTGGCTGAGCGGAGCAGGAAGGCACGCGGCCAGAAGCGGAGAGCGGCGGCCAAGAGTGCCACCGTGGCCGCCGCTCCCCAGGCGGGAGCCGGCAGAAAGGGGAAGAAAAGGTCGCGCAGGGGCCTCAAGTCGCCGAAGACGGCCGCGGTGGTCATCACCGTGCTGCCTGAGGCGGCTGAGAGGGGCCTCAACTATGAGGCCGTCCTAAAACGCGCCCGGCGGGAGCTGGACGTCTCCGGTATCGGGGGCGTCGAGGCTAGGACCCGCAAGGCCCGGACAGGGGCTCGAATACTCGAGTTCCCTGGGGCCGAGGGCGCGAAGACGGCCGATAGTTTGGCCACGATGTTGAGGGGGCTGTTCGGGCCGGAGGATGGTGTCCGAATCGCCAGGCCTGTCAAGTGCGCAGAGATGCGCCTGACGGGCTTGGACGATTCCGTGACGGTGGAGGACGTCCGGGAGGCCATTATGGCGCGTACCGGATGTGCCTCGGACACCGTCCGGATTGGCACCATTCGCACTGGTCCGGGCGGCGTCGGTGCTGCCTGGGTGCAGTGTCCGGTGGAGTCGGTCAAGCAATTGGCCGACTCAGGCAGGCTCCTCGTGGGCTGGAGCTCGGCGCGGGTAACCGTGCTAGAGCCCCGGCCCGCGAGGTGTTACAAATGCATGGCGGTCGGGCATACCCGACCGACATGCAAGAACTGCTTTGACTGCAGCGGGCTATGTTTCCGTTGCGGTCAGACCGGACACCAGGCGGCATCGTGCTCTGCGGTGCCCCACTGCCCCGCGTGTGCGGCAGGCAATAGGCCTGCCAAACACCGCATGGGCTCTGGGGACTGCAGACCCCCGGCATCGGCCCCGAAGGGGCGGGACGGCCCATCGACCGGGCCAGTCCCCGCTCCGAGCGCGGCCCGATCGCCCGTCAGCGCGGAGGAGGTGACGATGGATACGGACCGTTAATGGACCCCGTATCCATTCGTCTCCTCCAGGCCAACCTCAACCACACCGCCGGTGCGCAGGACGTGTTCCTGCAAGCCATGGCGGAGTGGTTGATAGGAGTAGCCGTAGCCGCGGAGCCGTACGTGGTGCCCGACCGGCCTAACTGGTTGGGTAGCACCGATGGCACCGTGGCAATCGTCGCCTCCACGTCGTGGCCTTCGTCGCCTCTGACCCTTAGGGACAGGGGCGTCGGATACGTCGCGGCGGACTGGGGGGAGATTACGCTCCTCGGAGTCTATCTCTCCCCTAACTGGAGTGTGACCGATTTCGAGGCCTCCCTCACCATCATGGAGGCCTCGTTACGGCGAATGGCATCGCGCCAGGTCTTCGTCTTGGGGGACTTCAACGCCAAGTCCGTGGCGTGGGGGTCTCCCCGGACGAACGACCGAGGACGGGCGATCGAGGAGTGGGCGGCGGCACTGGGCCTCTGTTTGCTGAACAGGGGCTCGGTGCATACGTGCGTGCGACAACGGGGCGGGTCGATAGTGGACCTTTCGTTCGCTAGCCCCGAGGTCGCCGCACGCGTGGGGAGCTGGCGCGTCGTGGAGGAGGTGGAGACCTTGTCGGACCACCGGTATATCCGGATGGAGGTCTCCCCGGTAATCCCGACGCCCAGCAGGGGTCACGGGGCGGATGGACGTCCTGCGTTCCCGCGATGGGCTGTGGGTCGCTTAGACCGGGACCAGCTGGCGGAGACAGCCATCGTTTACTCGTGGCTGTCCTCTGCCAACCAGTCGGACGGGGTGGACGCCGAGGCTGGCCGCATCCGCAGTGCGTTGACGCAGATCTGCGATGCGGCCATGCCCCGGGTACGGCGTCCGCCCCCGAGGAGGGCGGTCCACTGGTGGTCCCGGGAGCTGGCGGATCTCCGGGCCGCGTGCATTCGCGCCCGGAGGGCCTACACCCGCAGCCGGCGGCGGCAACGCGACGCGGAGCGGGAGGCCTTGCTGTATGAGGGCTACCGCAATGCGCGGTCGGCCTTCAGGCTGGCCGTCCGCTCCGCCAAGGACGTCAGTCGGCAGGAGATGCTGGACGGTCTCGATCGTGACCCCTGGGGACGCCCCTATCGCGCGGTGCTGAATAAGCTCCGCGCGCGGGGCCTTCCCCTCACCGAGACTCTCCAGCCCAGCCTTCTCACCCGGGTCGTCGAGGACCTGTTCCCGCGGCGGGCGGAACACACGCCCCCGGTCATGGCTCCGCCAGACACTGACCGGGAGGCCGACGACGACAGTGTTCCGCCCATCACGGAACCCGAGATGGGAGTGGCGGTGGCGCGCATGTGCGCAAAGTCCACCGCCCCCGGGCCCGACGGTGTTCCAAACCGCGTGTTGGGCCTGGTCCTCGACCACCTGGGTCCCCGCCTCAGGGAGCTGTTCGACGCGTGTTTAGCGTCCGGACGGTTCCCTGGGTGCTGGAAGGAGGGAAGGCTGGTGCTCCTGCCGAAGCCGGGACGGTCTCCGGGGTCGCCTTCGGCCTACAGGCCTATCGTGCTGCTCGATGACACGGGCAAGCTACTGGAGAGGGTGGTAGCTGCCCGCATCGAGCGGCACCTCGTCGGCACGGGGCCCGATCTGTCGGACGCCCAGTTTGGGTTTAGGAGGGGTCGTTCGACGATCGCGGCTCTGTTGCGCCTGAGGGCCGTGGCGACTGAGGCCGTCACCGGTGGGGGAGTGCTGTTGGCGGTGTCCCTAGACATCGCCAACGCATTCAATAGTCTGCCATTCAGCTGCATCAGGGAGGCGCTCCGGTATCACGGAGTGCCAGCTTACCTGAGGCGGCTAGTGGCAGACTATTTGGTGGGGCGCAGCGTCCTCTGTACCAACCGAGCAGGGGACGTTGTGCGAACGCCCATGACGTGCGGTGTCCCACAGGGGTCGGTCCTCGGACCCACCCTGTGGAACATCGGCTACGACTGGGCGTTGCGGGGGAGCCTCCCGCCCGGGCTGGGCGTGATTTGTTACGCCGACGACACGCTCGTCACAGCCCGCGGTGGGACGCTAGAAGAGGCGGTAAGCCTGGCGACCTATGGCACCGAAGAGGTCGTCAGGCGGATCGAGGCGCTGGGGTTGAGGGTCGCCCTGGACAAGACGGAGGCCCTCTTGTTCCATGGGCGCCTTATGAGCCCTCCCATCGGCGTCTCGATCACCGTCCGATCGGTTGACATCAGCATCCGGGCCCATATGAGGTACTTGGGCCTGGTGCTCGACGGGCAATGGTGGTTCCGGGAGCATTTCCGCAGGCTCGCTCCGCGGCTCGTCGGCGCGGCGTCCGCCCTATCGTGGCTAATGCCGAACGTGGGCGGACCGAGCGCTACGTGCCGACGGCTGTACACGGGGGTCATCCGGTCGATGGCCCTGTACGGCGCACCGGTGTGGGCGGGGTCCTTGACCGTCCGACTTAGGGCCCTTCTGTGGCGACCACAGAGGGTCATGGCGGTCAGGGCCATCCGCGGATACCGCACGGTTGCGACGGAGGCAGCGTGCCTATTGGCCGGGACTCCCCCGTGGGACCTGGAGGCGGAAATGCTCGCCGAGTTGTATCGGCGGGTGTCGGGGGTGCGCGGGGAGGGCGGTGTGATCTCGTTAAGGGATCTCACCGCCTGGCGCGTCGACGCCCGCCGAGACGTCATTGCCCGTTGGGCAGTCCGGCTGGAGAGGCCTCGGTTCGGGGTGCGAACCGTGGAGGCCTTCCGGCCGGTGCTGATGCAGTGGTTGGAGAGGCGGCACGGGGTGCTCTCCTTCCGACTAGTGCAGGTGTTGACGGGGCACGGGAGCTTCGCCAAATACCTGCACAGGGTCGTGAGGAGGGAGAGTACACCGTCCTGCCACCACTGCGATTGCGACGAGGACACGGCGCGCCACACGCTCGAGGCCTGCGCGGCCTGGGCAGTGCAGCGCCGTGAACTCGTCGCAATCATCGGTGCCGACCTGACGCTGCCGGCCATCGCTAGGGCGATGGTCGACAGCGTCAGGAACTGGGACGCGGTCGCAGCCTTCTGCGAGACAGTGATCTCGCAGAAGGAGGCGGCGGATCGTCTGCGCGTGGAGCGCAGCCTCGATGAGGAGATCCGCCGCCGGCGACTGGGGCGGCGCAGGCGCAACTATCTGCGCCTCATGCCGCCCTAGCCGAGGCCGCGGGTGACGTGACCGGGGATTAGTCCGTCACCCGCCGAGAGGCCGACCGCGTGAGGAAAGACCGACGTCCTCCCCGAGGGGGGGACGTCGGTCGATGGGAGGGTACCCCAATAGGGGGTATTCCGTCGGGCCGACCACTGACGACAAGTTAACGCTGCTCCAGTGGTCGGCCCAACGACGAAGGCGACGTGGTTTTCGGGTGGGTCGCGGGAGTTGCGTGCTCAAGCCCCTCTGTCGCCCCGGACGGAGTGGTGCGGAGGCGCGCCGACCGCGGCCCACCCACAAAAAAAAAAAAAAAAAAGGGGTAGAATATCCAAAAATTCTTTGTTAGAGCTCGCTTATCCTTGCCAAAAATTGTTTCATAGTACTTGGTAAGTGAGCACTAAGAAAATCTGGGGGTAATCCAAGAAAGCCGACCGTGTATTAAAATGATCCTTCCTAGGCTCAGTGATTTCGATTAAACACTTTTCACCCCCTTAGGGCTAAAATTGCAAAAATCTCTTTCCCCAAGAAAGGAAACTTTATACAAAATTCCATGTTTCTAGGCCTAATGATTTCGGCTATATATTTTGCACCCCTTTAGGAGTTGATTTTAATAAAATAATTTCTTAGAGTTCACTTACAACAAAAGAAAGAGAATTGCATAGAAAGTTTTACGTTCCTAGCTCCAAGAGTTTCGTCTATACGCTTTTCACCCACTTAAGGGGGTGATTTTCCAAAAATCCTTTGCTAGTGCTCGTGTACCCCAAGAAATAAGACGACGTAAAAAGAAAATACTTTCCCCTATTTCAACCCCTTATACCTATTTTTTCGCGATAAAAAGTAGCCTTATATCCTTTCTCAAGCTTTAGTTCATCTCTGTACCAAATTTCATCAAAATCGGTTAAGTGGTTTCGACGTGAAAGGCTATATGCTTTTCAACCCCCTTTTTTTTTTGGGTTGGGCTGCGGTTGGCGCGCTCCTCGCACCACTCCGTCCGGGCACCCCAAGAAATACGATGGTGTAAAAAAAAATACGTTTCCAGGCCCAGTGGTTTCGGCTGTATGCTTTTTGGTATTTTAGGGGTTGAATTTCATCCCCATGTAAATGGAATTTCCAAAACGCTTGAGCGAATATTTATTTATTTATTATTAGGTGCCTCAATACAAAGATTCGTGGTTCGATCATCGAAAATGACGAATTTCCATACAAAATGTCATCCCCTATTTCAACCCCTTATACCCATTTTTTTGCGACAAAAAGTAGCCTATATCCTTTCTCAAGCTTTAGTCCATCTCTGTACCAAATTTCATCAAAATCGGTTTAGATGTGAAAGACTATATGTTTTTCACCCCCCTTAAGGGGGTGAATGCCCAAAAATCCTTTGCTAGTGCTCGTGCACCCCAAGAAATACGATGGTGTAAAAAAAAAATACGTTTCTAGGCCCAGTGGTTTCGGCTGTATGCTTTTTGGTATTTTAGGGGTTGAATTTCATCCCTATGTAAGTGTAACTACCAAAACGCTTGAACAAATATTTATTTATTTATTATCAGGTGCCTTAATACAAAGATTCACGGTTCTATCATCAAAAATGACGAATTTCCATACAAAATATCATCCCCTATTTCAACACCTTATACCCATTTTTTTGCGACAAAAAGTAGCCTATATCCTTTCTCAAGCTTTAGTCCATCTCTGTACCAAATTTCATCAAAATCGGTTTAGACGTGAAAGACTATATGTTTTTCACCCCCTTAAGGGGGTGAATTTCCAAAAATCCTTTGCTAGTGCTCGTACACCCGAAGAAATACGATGGTGTAAAAAAAATACGTTTCTAGGCCCAGTGGTTTCGGCTGTATGCTTTTTTATATTTTAGGGGTTGAATTTCATCCCCATGTAAATGAAATTTCCAAAACGCTTGAACAAATATTTATTTATTTATTATTAGGTGTCTTAATACAAAGATTCGTGGTTCTATCATCGAAAACGACGAATTTCCATACAAAATGTCATCCCCTATTTCAACCCCTTATACCCATTTTTTCGCGATAAAAAGTAGCCTATGTCCTTTCTCAAGCTTTAGTCCATCTCTGTACCAAATTTCATCAAAATCGGTCCAGTGGTTTAGACGTGAAAGCGTAGCAGACAGACAGACAGACAGACAGATAGAGTTACTTTCGCATTTATAATATTAGTAAGGATTAGTAAGGATTAAACTATGTCTATGTTAAAAATATATTAAAAAAATACATGTATTTTGCCATTTGAAAGTAGAATTTAATACTACTCATATATCGTCCTCCGTCTGTCTCCATACACGTCCCACTGCTGGACTTGAGCCTACTTCATAATAGGAGAGAAAATGACTTACTACTACACCATGCTGGTCAGACGCATTGATATAAGTTTTTATTTCGAGATGTCCTTCTCTTGCATAGATGTTATATGCATATTATAATTCCTTAGTCGTCTTTTACGACACCCACGTGCAAGAGGGTGGTTAATTGTATTCTTATTACGTAACCACCCGGTTAATATGCCACATTTAAATGTATAAAGAAACAATACATTTTCTTATACAAATTACCCTTAAGGCTTTGTTACCCAAAATGCTGAAAAAGGTCTCTATTTATTTTATTTGTATAGTCTTTTAGCAAAGCTTTTAGTATATGGGCCTAAAGAAAACTTTTATACAGACAGAACCCTTCTCTATTACCACTTAATTTTGTTTATCTACTCAGATAAAAACCTCTGTAAAAACGATGGTTTATTGTAAATGAGAAATCTTAAGCGTCCAGGGACCATGAACTCGAAAATTGATCAATACGTCAAGAAATTGAAACTCAAATACAAACGAGACAAAATCTCTAAAAATAATTTTTCCTTTAAAATATTTAATAATAGAATAGAAGTTATTTAAGAATCTTATATCATCATTTCCGTGTGATGACAAACTAAGAATACAATTTACCATCCCCTTTCTTGCCCGTGGGTGACGAATCAGGTATATAATATACAACATCTTTGCAAGAGAAGAAACTCCAAATAAAACCCTTTACCAACCCGTTTGACTAGCGTAGGTCAACATCCCATCTAATTTAGAAGAGGCTCAAGATTATACCAACGTTTTCTTGCTAAAACTCCTAATAATTACATTATACTAGCTGACCCTACAGACTTTGATATGTTCAAATCTAAAAAAAAAGTAAATTATTTATTCATCTATTTAATATGATACGACTATCTCTTTACAGGCTAAAAACCTAATACGATAGTGCTTATATTAAACTAAATTTTAAGCTTAACTCTAATTTACAATTAATCTATACCATATACTTTTAACTTAACCTATAACATAGTATAAAAAAAGTGTCTTATTAAATTCACTCAATTGATAAGTGAAAATATCAATTATTGTATGAACTTCGTTCATGGTACTAAATGCTCCCGTTATTGGCGTTCTGGCTAGATCTGCGTATGTTAGTATGCTAACAGGTTAGTTCTAGCCGTTGGCAGGGCCAGCAGTGGTGGGCGCCTTCGCCTTCACACATAGCGATCCGGTACGTACAGACGTAAGCTTTGCAACACACCCGGATGATGTTGTCGACCTCTGAGTAACTTTACCAAGTACGACACCAACGCAAATTCCCATCGCACTCTCAACTCATTATACCCAACCATTCCCAGCACAAATAAAGTTTGGTACATCAACGGGTAAAAAGGGTATACACCATACAGCTTCTTATACAGGCACCGCGTGAATTTATTCTGCACTCGCTCCAACATCACCGAGTACTTAGCCTCGTGTGGGCCCATATAATTGCACTATATTCCAGATGGGTCCTAACTAGTGCATCATACAGTGCCCTGACTGCAGCAATGTTGGTGAACTCCCGCGTCTGCCTTAGCACAAAACCCAAGTTCCTGTACGCTTTTTTACAAATGTCTGTTATATGAGTGCGAAACGAAAGCTCCGAAGTAACATGAAATCCTAAGTCACATATAATAAATTTTCCTTGAAATTTATCGCAGTGCCACCTAGCGTTTCTAATTATTAATCTAAACCATTCTCATATCCATTGGAACAGATACAAAAAAATCATCAAAATCGGACCGATTTAGAAGGAGTTCAATTACAAACACACGAATAGAAGATATATATCTAACCAGCAAACAATACACCTGATGGTAAGTGTTGCTGCCGCTCATGGACCTTTACTAGGTCGCTGCTTACCGCGAAGAAAGTGAAGGGAGTGTGAATGCGCAGAATGAGGTTCGGTGAAATTAAAAACATCACCAATACCCACCACACGCAAACGCCTTCAGAAAGCTGGGCTGCCGGTTCTGCCGCTCCAGTGTTGCCAACTTAGGGAGTTTCCCCCCAAATTTAGGGGGTTTTTAGGGGCGTTCTATTTTTAGGGGCATATTTAATGATTTTTTGAAAAAAAAAACCAACGTAGCGACATCTAGTATCCATCAGCACGATATTAGGCTTATTTGCAAGAATAGTCCTGTCCGTGGTAATAGACCGGTCCATTAGAGCTTGGTGCTTCCCTAATTATTATTATTGTTGTTTATTAAGTAACTATGTCTTATAAATGTCACATATATGAGGTACATTTCTTTTTTGCCCGGATATATATATTTTCAGTACAGGTACTAATTTATTATTTATTCTTATTTTAATGAAATCATTTTTAGGAGGATTTTCATGTAATTGTGGTAATTTTAGGGGTTTTTAACTAAGATTTAGGGATAAATATTTTAGGGGGTTGGTAACACTGTGTCGCTCACAGAACGAAACGCAGTAACACATTGCTACTACTCAGAGGTCGATTTTCTACCCAGTGTGATGGGTGGTCCGTCCGGGGTAGTCCCCGGACGGACCACCCCGCGGCTGTAGGCAGACAACAATGTGGTCCTACCACTAATACTATAAAGATAGATAATAAAATGTTCTAAATAATATTTCGAAATGAAAGCTTTTATCGAAATAAAATATATCACCCGTCATAATATTCATAATTTAGTTATAAACGATAAGCAACACCATAACATTACTGTTATACGTTGGTATATAAATCATAATGTATCGATAATGCATTCACACTCCCAACCTATAATTTATTGTGATAAACATTTGAAATATGTCGTAAAGAATATAGATAATATTATTTGGATATATAGCTGTTTATATTGGCATTTTGTGATGGCGGAGTAAGAATACAATTCACCACTCTTTTTCATACTCGTTGGTGTTTTAAAAGGCGACTAAAGAAAATAATATGTGCATAATAAATTTAATAAGTATGAAAAACTGAAGTACAAGTGATGAAAAACTAGAAACAAAATCATATACCAATCTATCTGACCAGCATGGTATAGTAGGTCAATTTTCCTCCTATTGTGGAGGCGGCTCGAGCTCAGCAGTAGAGCGTAGATGAGCTGTGATGATGGTGATTATGATAATATAGCTATTCCAATTTGCAATTTCCGTATGATGATGGAGTAAGAATACAATTCGCCACGCTTTTATACTCGTTGCTGTTATAAAGGACGACGAATATAATATGCATAATATAATATCTATACAAGAGATGAAAAACTTGAAATAAAATCCTTTGCCAATCCATCTGACTGGCATACGGCTAATAGTATGTCAATTTCCTTCCTATTGTGGGGGAAACTCGAGCTCAACAGTGGGAGATATATGAGGTATCGTGATTGCCATTTCATGTTTGGGAATGAAAACTTCTATAGGCAGCTTTGGATGCGGATAGGGAATGCAATCCCGACTCGAGATCGTAAATTCGTTCATTTTCGGGATTCGCGAGATCGGGATCCTGCGAGATCGGGATTGCATTCCCTAGATGTGGAGTAAATTCACCTAAGTCGTGACGTGTTAGTGTTAAGACTATATCTGTAGCTGTATTACTGTCACTATATCTGTGCCGATAGGTATAGAACCAGATAAATGTAAAAAAAATAATTTGCCAATTTCAATTTCAGATCTAACAATTTATTTAAATAGCCAATAATTACAACTGTTTGTTCATAGTTTTAAGTTTTCACTTCTGACGGGAGTCCTCATGGCGGTTTTATGTTCTTTTTTTTTAAGACAACTGCGTTAAGGAAATGTCACTTGTATTACGAATATGCAATTAACGGACATTATTACAACCAGATTCAGAGCAACAATTAGCGGTTCGCTCATAGTTACTAAACTACATGGGAATAAAACTTGACACGGGAAGTCAGTATCGTATTAACTCCGCCATTTGTGCACTGAACATTAACATATTAAACTGCAAATGTATAGAATTAACGATGACGAATATGTTTTAATGATTACCTATTTGCAGATGCAATTCCAAAAATTTGGCTCTACAACAAATCACACGTATCGTTGAGAGAACAAGTTTCGCTTGTATTAATATATGGCTTAAAATATATACGGGCATTAAATATACTCTAATTATTGCATATTCCTTCAAAGAAAGCAATTCTTAAAAAATAAATAAGACTACATGCATATTTTACTAATTTTATCGCGCTTGTATTTGATTTTTGATTGTCCTATGTTACAGACTACATCTCACGTCCAACAAGTCATCATTATTACAGAGATTTGTATCTACCCGTTACAGAAACAAAAACGTCGGGCACTGAATAATCAAATACAAACGCGATAAAATCCGTAAAATTGTTTTATTTACAATGTGTATTATTCGCGTAAACATCAGAAATCATTAAATATATAAGAGGTAATTTGACTGATTCTAGAATGAGTATCTAAGCTGAGAATGAAATGATAGAACGAATCACCACACCATCTATATGGTAAATCTGAAGTAAAATAACCTTACATCATGACCTGCTCACCCTTCAAAAATAAAAGCCATGAAGATAACAAAAACGTCCCAAAAAAGGGGAAAATAAATTCAACGCCGTTCATCGAGTTTATTTGCGGGCCATAACTCAGTAATATCGCGCTCAAAGACTGCCCCATTTAACTTGAGAAACGGCTCTCTGCGACAGATTTCATAAAAATACCGCCCCAACTGTGATTTCAGATGTTTTATATGAAATGATATTTCGTGAACAATAATCTAGAAGTTTGATATAGACTTTTAGGCTTGATAGTTTGGGCAGTTTTAGAAGTTGTGAGATAAAAGCATATTACCAGTTTTTTTTAACTTTTACAAAGTTTTAATAATATAATGGCTGAAAAGCTTTTGCAGGCAATATATCAAGATAATTGATGGTTAGGTCATTTAAATCTGTGAAGAAATCTTGAACGGTGGATTACGAAGCCCCCTTGCAGGCCCACTGTCAATCTTGCCTGTTTGCCAATGTTCTATTAAACCGAGTCTTTTGATACATTTTATATTAGTTATTCCACGCTACTGTTCTGCGTCACATAGGAGTGAGAGAGAGGGTTAAAGAAAGTGAGGCGCATACAACAAAACCTCTCAAAAGAAAACTAATTTTGCCAGTTTTTGCAACATTTTTCATTAATGCGCGGCTCCTATTGGCCGTAATGTGGTGCAATCCAACACTAACATTTTTTTTTCAAATCAGTAGTTTTTGAGATTAGCGAGTTCAACCAAAGAAACTCTTCAGCTTTATAATAATAATATTGATATAATAAATATTCAATTATGCGGCAAAAAAGGCTCGATGAAAATGATTTGATGGCGTATATATTTTAAGACTTTTAGGGGACTAATGCTACTATACATTCTCCACATAAACTGTAACTCTTGTAAGCCAGGATCCATAACAGTCTCCGTATAAGACACCAAGTTTTAACCCTCAGGAAGTCCCGGGAAACGCTGTAAATTGTCTTGGAATCTGCAACATATTTAAATATACAAGAAAAAAACAGTTCCAGAGTTGGAAAGATCGCACTTCCCTCCTATGCAAAGCGGGAAACATGAAGCAGAACTGGCAAAGCCTATTGATAAAAGGATGTACAACTACGTGAAGCGCGACAGTACAGCACCACAAATTTAGCAGGGATTAACCTATATCTTATATCTTTAAACGAGTTTTGATGAAACCTGGCATACTAGAGGTTTCGGGTCCAAAAAATCGATCTAGCTAGGTTTTATTTATAGAAAATGTTGTTTTGTCGATGTGTTTAGCAAAACAATACAATGACATTAAATTTTAAAAGAATATGAATTCCCCAGGTCCCCTCAAGCCTCTCCATAGTTTGAGGGCAATCTACCTAATAGGTGTATTAGGTTGGTGAAGTTGGTCAGATTGATTCAACTTGGTGAAGTTGGTCAGATTTTTGATGATGATGATGGTTTGCCTTATCCTGCATAGATGTTATATACCTATTAGTCGTCCTTTACGAGATCCAAAGGCAAGTCAGAGAGTAGTGAATTGTATTCTTACTCACTTACACGGAGCGTGCTATATTTCCCTATCATTGTGAAGGAGGCTTAGGCCCAATAGTAGGACTTATCTACACTATGGATGTTGTATTTGAATTATTATATTTGGCCAATCAATCAACCTTTAAGTTTTTAGAAATCAGTTTAATATTTTTGTCTTTCTGTCTCTCGGTCTGTTTGTTCCGGGTAATCTTCAAAACTGATTGATTGTATTCATATTTTACGACTAGATAGCTGTCTATATAAGGAGTAAGTTAGGTTATTTTTCCTCTCAGGGAAACCCTATAAAATTTAGCCCGGTCCGGGCACCGAACCTGAGACCTCATGGAATGAAGTCACGTAATGTAACATTTTAGAAAATATTGCAGATAATAAATATAAATAAATCGATTTCTATAAAACTTCATCTTCTGGAAATGAGCCAAGAACGAGCAATCAGGAATCAAACACAGTCGAATGTAGTAACAACACTTAAGCGTCATTTGAATTACGATAAAGTGAGAGGGTGGCCCATTTAATTTGATATATAACCTACCGCCGGCATTTCATAAAACTTAAAGGTCTCTTTTGATACATCGCCACGATTCTACGGTTACTCGTTGACTATATTTTTATATTTTATAATACTTTTGAGACTAAAACTAGTACGTTGATTTTAAATTTTTTTTTTATTGCAAACGGTGTCAAACCGTTGCTGCCGCTCTTGGACCTTGACAAGGCCGCTGCCTACCTTGAATAAAGTAAAGGGAATGTGGATGCATACAATGAGGTTCGGTGATACTAAAGGCATCACTAAAACCCTCCACACGCAAACACCATCGGAAAGTTGGGCTTCCGGCTCTCTCACTCACCGAATCAAGCGCAGTAACAAATTGCTACTAGTGAGACGTTGATTTTCTGCTCGGTGTGGTACTACCCCGGACGGACCGGCCCGCGGCTGTGGACAGACAACTGTCAACAGTGTGGTCCTACCACTAAAAAAATCTTCTTCTAAATGACTTGAAGAATGGTTTGAGTCAGTTTAATTTTAAGAAAAGTTATGACTACTATTGATTGCAACAGTAGATATAACAAAAACGCCTGAATACACGAAAATTTTCTCGAGTTGCTACAAGGTCCATGACTACAAGACCTTGTCTGTATATTTTATAGCGACTACTTTTACTCTTTAATAATCTTGATACTATTGTCTTGCCGGAGCGTTGCCCTCACACTGTCAGCCTCTCTATAAGTGGCGGACTACTCGGTCCACCCGCGACTTTGGCTAGGGCAGCACAGGTTTTTCAGGTGACATGATAGTATGCTGATGAGAAGTGCTAGTATAGGATTTAATAGTCAAGTTTTCCTTGCCTTATATAAATGTTATATGCATATTTATTTTATCCGTGCGGTGATGGAGTAAGAATACAATTCACCACCCCCCTCTCTTGCCCGTGGGTGTCGTAAAATACGATTAAGGATTATAATATGCATATAATACCTATGCCAGAGAAGGAACACTCGAAAGCCTATACCAATACGTCTCATCAACGTGGTTTACTAGGTTAGTTTAGTTCCCATGGTGGAGGAGTCCCGCGCCCAACAGTAGGAGGAGTAGTGTAGTAGTAAAGTAGTAATAGGAGGCTGAGATGAGAGTGATGATGATAAATATTTATATAATCGTTGTTTACGATAGCTACAATTAAAAAAGTGTGATGAACTCTTACTCTTACTATACGCGAGACCAGCTTTATGAGGTCGAAAAAAACCTGTGCTGCCCTAGCCAAGCTCGCAGGTGGACCGAGTAGTCCGCCACCTGTAGAGAGGCTGACAGTATGAAGGCAACGCTCCGGCAAGACAATGGTATCCGAAAGAGTAACATACTTGACCGGTAACGAATATCAAGGAATCGGTACCAGTGGTCGGTCTCATGACGATGGGGAGAGTATACGGTAGGTTATGGGGCCAGGCGCCACACTTATGTCTTCTTGGACGGAACGGATGACATGCGTTTATTCTTATAGTCTGCGAAAGGCAACCCATAATAGCCAGATAGTGCTTTTAAAAGTGGCAAAGTCTAGAATACCGAATCAACGGGCGAACAGCAATAAATAAAACTATACATTGTCGCAGTTCAAAAGATTAAACATAAAAGCTCGCATGAAATCAATCTAGTAAGACTCTTTACTCATAAATATAAAACTTTTCTTTCTGAGAAATGAATCGCCGAAGCTATAAAATCTTGCAAATGACATTACAACTTAATACTTTATGGCAACATTTGTTCTTATTTCATACTGAATTGCTGATATATTTTGGCGACTCTCCAACTTATGTCATAAGAACTTTAGAAAAGAATTAGTTAATAGCTATCGAAATTAACACTTTTGCCTTTTTATTTATTACTGGTGGCAAACGAGCAAATAGCATGCCTGATGGTAAGTGACACTGCCGCACATGGACCTTTGCAATACCAGGGGCACAACTTTGCCGCTGCCTACCGTGTAGAACGTGCTCTTATTAAACCTCGTTTTAAAAATAGATATGTCATAGTGTTCGCGAAACAACAGTCGGTTGTTCATTTCAAATCCTGCACGTGGGAAAATTAAGCTGAAAAACTAGTGTTGACGACCATTGCGTTTCCAAATGAAATGTATGAATGGAAACGATCTACAGTATTTATATTTATAGGCTTTACACATTTGTCTTCAAGAGATACTCTTTTATCATAGTGGGGCTCATAATAAATTAACGGACCCAAACGTCATCACGCTGTGATACTTCCACTTCCTCCACTTCATACATCAGCAATGGAGTTAATATGATCACAAAAACCACTGACAGTATCAGTTCCTAATCAGTGGCGGCTGTACCTCAAGTGCGCTCGTGCACTGAACCACCAAATTAAAATATTTAAAAATTACAAATGTTATCTTTATTTTTAAATTACTAGGTATATTAATATTTATTCTTTAAACACACAAAAACATAATATAACAAATAAAATTTCAAATTATAACGAAACAATTTAAGCCCTCTACCAAACTATTAAAACTTATTTTCTCTTTGTAAAAAAATCTCGTGCGAGCGCACGGAGACTACCCATACAACTTGTATTAGATACAAGTTAAAACGCCTGGCGCGTGAAACAGAAGATAGTTCATAGACATATACTGAAAAATGAGTCTGTTCCCGTACGCCGTACGGGCGAACCGAACATTGCCGAGAGAACTCGACTTTCGGCGAAATTCGCCGATGATAGTAAGTAGGTATAGTTTCGATATATCTTTGACGAGTTAAATATGGTATATTTACATTAAGTAATTGTTTTTTACATTTTGGCCTTAGTTCTATTTATACTGCGTACGTGTGGTGTGAGTGCAAATGAGCATAAATAAGACTATATTCAAGACGATAACAAAATTTTTCAAAATAAAATTGATATAAATTGGCGGGCCCGCCGAGGCCCTCCTTTATAAATATTTTTTGAAGCGTGAAAAACAAAAAAAAATATTTTTCTTCGAAGTACACCTACGAAATGTAATGCGTTCAAAACAAATACATTTTTTACGTAAATTGTTGTTCCCTTGCAATTTCTAATCTTAATGCTTAGTGAGCAAGTAAAGTGCACCACCACTTTGATGACCCACCAGCCGCCACTGTTCCTGATGCTGCCACCCATTGCTCTAATAACGGCCGTCTGCGGCAGGTCGACACTGATTATTATATCCCGGAGTTGCTCTGGCCAGATCTTGCAGACCACAATCGTAAGGTGACGCACGTTGACTTGGCGCACCATACGATTGTGTAATTGTGCAATCATACTACCTAGTGATAACACGAATTTAGTTCTCTCTTTGTTACCAGATACTCTCTCTTTCAAAGTTTGATACATGATGCGAATAGTAATCTTCTTGGAGATAAAAGAATTATACTAAATATTCATAGTCCGACGATAAAACGGGCTCATTTCAAATTTAAATTACCAACTAAATAAGATAACGGATAAAGTAAAACGTAGCTACGACGTTAATTAGTCATTACGCTATATACAACAACAGACCGCAGATTCGGCAGAGAAAACAATTTGTAACAAAAACATAGCTGTTATACCGACACTTAATTAAAACGCAAATTGGCGACCGCGGGCACCGGGGACTCTGACAATAGAGTTGGGAAATTGTTTAAGTATCGATATTAATTGTATCGATACTATCACTCACGTATAATGATTGATCAAGAATATATTACATCACAATTCTTTTCATACCAAGGAAGGTTAAGAAAAAACAAAAACCTATAACAAATTTTCTGAATAGCATGGAATTAAAAGACAAATTTCTCCGTGTGATGATGGAGTAAGGATACAATTCACCACCCACTCTCTTGCCCGTGGGTGTCGTAAAAGACCACTAAGGGAAAAAACATGCATATAACATTAATGCAAGAGAAGGAAAACTCCAACCAAAACCTTACGCCAACACGTCTGAAATTTTCTTTTAATAAAAACCGAATTATCGATATAATTTGGTCCCACCCCTCAGCATCATGGTTTTGCATAATAAACGTGAGATATTTGCATAAAATCACTCGACAAAGTCCGCTTCTAACCGCTAACCTATTTGACTTGCAAAAAAACACCCTCAGCGCAACATTGATTGGTTTTGATTGCAAATTAATTTGGTTCGTGGAAAGTGTCATCATATTGGAGACTATTTTGATATTAGATTATTTTGGCTTTACTAACTACTGCTAGCTTACTTTTGCAAAATATCTATCTATCTCAGCCAATTTACGTCCCATTACTGCACTCGAGCCTACTCCAAAGTAGGATGGAAATTGAGCTAATATATTGCGCTGGTCGGACAGATTTGCATAAGGTTCTATTTCCAATTTTCTTTTTCTTGCATAGATATTATACGCGTAGTTAATTTCTTAGTCGCCTTTTACGACACCCATGAATAAGGTGGTGAATTATAATCGTACGCCATTACCACACGGAAATGACACAATCAGAATTGTTTTTACTTAAAGCTTTATCTCCATTTCGTAGAGAGCCCTAAGTCCAACAGTAGGTAACGATACACTTAAGGATGAATATATGATGCATTTGATGCATATATGGTGTATATTAAGTACGAATAAAATCGCTCATTTTCCTTTTAAACTGAAAGATCCAAGAACTTCACAACGGGTAAAAACTAATCAAACATTAGAATATCTAATGATGTCTGATGTTTACGCGAGTATTACACATCCTAAATAAAATTATTTTTACGGAATTTATCGATTCTATATTTGTATTTTAATTGTCCGACATTTTGAACACATTTTAGGGTTCATAGTGCAGGAACATCGGTTAGAATTCAATAACAAGAGGATATCCATACTAATATTATAAATGCAAAAGTAAGGATGTTTGTTTGTTTGTTTGTAACGCTTTCACGCTTAAACCACCGAACCGATTTCAAAAATTCTTTCACCATTGGAAAGCTATAATAACATAGGCTATATTTTATCTGGTGTTCCCACAGGAACGGGAACTACGCCGCGGGTAAAGCGACTGAAACCGAAGCGAAGCGAGGGCCGATTGCTAGTTTGCTATAAATATAGCATGTTGAAAATTTTTCTTCTCATTATATTATCACTAATTAATATTTCTTTATTTGTTAAGTTTTCTACGATCCTGGTTATCTGAAAACTATTTAAGTAATAAGTGAAAAACTACGTTGCCCCAGTTACTTACGAAGCGACAAAAACACTATGCTAATCTATCCCGTTTACCGTTTTATCAAAGTGGTAACAGAGAAAACATAATTTACCACCGCCTTTTTGCATGTGGGTGTTGTAAAAGAGGACTAAGGGATATAATGTGCATATAAAATCTATGCAAGAGATAGAAAAATTCGAAATAAAACCAGGTCTGATCAGCTTGTAGTAGGTCATTTTGCCTCCTATTGTAAAGGAGGTTTGTGCCCAGCAGTGAGACATGTATAAGCTAGGGTTATAAGTCTATCTGGCCAGTATAGTAGGTCAATATTCCTCTCATTAAGATCAGAACCATGAACAACAGAAGAAATCGAAAAATTAAGAAAAAAGGATTTTTGTTCTACTTACGATAATACCTATAATAAAGTACAAAAAAAAAACAAAGTTTTAAAAATATTGTTAACTAATTATTAATCAAATTTTTTCCGTATGGTGATGGAGTAAGAATACAATTCACCACTCCCTATCTTGCTCGTGGATGTCATAAAAGACGATTATGGGATCTAATTTGCACATAACATCTGTGCAAGAGAAAGAAAACTTGAAATGAAACCCTATACCAACATGTCTGACCAGCATGGTATAGTAGATCAAATTCCCTCTCATTGTGGAGGAGGCCCGAGCCCAACATTGGTACGTATGTGGGCTGCGATGGTGATGATGAATCAAACTTTTCATTGGTTAAATCATCGCAATCATTTTGTAATCAGACCCAACCATAAATAAAAACAAACCAACGAAATTATCAAACTATGATGAATAGCGCTAATAAAATTGGCCTCAATCACTCCGAACATCAGACAAAAACTATGAAATCGATCAACATTTTGTTCTAACGAGCCGTTCGTTACAAATTATTAGTTTAGCCAGCATTTAGCGATTACTGGTGTGTTATTTGGTTCCAATATAATTGAGTCTAATATAAGTCGTTCATAAATAATAGTTCTATAGTGAACTATAGAAAAAAGTTGGAAATTATAGGGGCAAATTGGGTTAGTGGGCCGCAATTATTTGGTTTTGAAGGTAACTTTTGAAGGTCTACTTTTTTTTTATAATCATCCGGTCGATCATGACAAATAATTACTATTTATAACTTTAAACGCTGAATATTGGTCTGGCTTGAAGAAATTTATGCTAAAGTTTTTGAAATTTCTGAAACGAAAACTTTATACCAATTTAACTGTATAAAATCATACAAGATGCGCATAAATATGTTGTTATTTATTATTAGATAGTATATTTTTTTTATTGAATTATTTAACCCAAAATAGATTATTTGTATAAATTCTAAAAAAAGAGAATGAGTCGTAATGCCACCGATTCATTTTGTAAATGCAAACCATACATGGAGTTCCTGGTTGCTGGGTTGGCCACCGTTGATTCCTCATTGCCAGTCCAACGGTAATGGGGGATAAGATAAGTTATATGATCCCATACTGCCCTTCGGTTTTCCATCGGATTTGGAGGAATGTGTCCAGATTATAGCTAACCACAACAAAATGGAGTCCCTGGTTGGTTTGCATCAAGCATCCACAAAATTTTATACGTAGGTAAATCTGTACAGACATTTAGATAGAATTCAGTTGCAAGCATAGATACAAAGGCTACAATTATTTATAATTATATTACTTTAACAGCGGCTCTTATCGAGGTAGAGACCTGTTGTCTATTCTCCTAGAAAACCCTTACTCATGACTTCCACGAAACAGAGAAGACAGCTCATTATTTACTTAATCCATCACCACCCAAAGAAAAAATATTTTGTAAAATCCAACATCTGTTACAAGTAATGCGAACTCCCAAAAAAAAATAAACATAACAATGATTGTACGTCCATACGCTGTAAAGCCAATAAAATGTCAAGTACGGCCCACAATAAACACGCGAGTAGTATTTCAAATGATTATTATGTTGCCAATAATCGACAATTCGAGAAGGGCCCTATTGTCGAACAAAGAGAGCACACTGATGAACACAATACATTAGCTGTGTCGCTTTATGACATTAAATAGGGCGCATTCCACTGTGCGAGATGAATTATATTACCATAAGTATATTTTTAATTTTCCGACCACTGCAAAGTCTGGCTCAGCAAGATGATCGCCTGGCCAGACGCCAGTTGGGCTATTGAAGCCTCCCTACGATGTTCGTACCGTCGAAGCCTTCCAGCCAGTCCTAATTGAGTGGGCTGACAGCACAGGGTGCATTCCAATCGGTGCACGTATTGACGGGGCATGGTAACTTTGCCAAATACATGCACACGGTCGTGAGAAGGAAGAGCATACTGTCCTACCACCAATGCAATCGCGACGAGGACACGGTGCAACAAAGTAACGTTGTGAATTCGCCGCAATCATCTCTTGCCTGTGGGTGTCGTAAAAGACGACTAAGGTATTGAATATGCATATAACATCTTTGCAAAAGTAGGAGTGGTTTAAATAAAACCCTATACCAACCCGTCTGACTAGCGTAGTATAGTAAGTTTCCATCTTATTGTGGCAGAGAACCCCAACAGTGGAACATATAAAAAAAATAGTTATGTCCTTCTAAAAAAAAATTATTATCAAAAAAAAAATAGTTATATCCTATCTCGAAGGGCATCAAACTGGAGCTAAGACTATATGTTGTATACTTGTAATTTTATTAAAAAAATGGTACAAAAATGACAGCCCGCTGAGTTTCTTACAGGATCTCAGCTTGTGGCCGCGTTCCGATCCGGTGGTAGATATTGTATTATATTCAAATGATGTATAAATTTGACAATATGTAAGTGCCCTCAAGGGGCCCATTCAGAATAAATAATTTGATTTGACATGAGCTGAAATGATGATGAAAATGTTGTAATATGGTTATGGTTGACTGGTAGAGAATGCCTCTGGCATTAAGTCCGCCATTGTACTCGTTGCATGAAGTTTAATAAATAAATAAATAAAATAATAATTTGAGTTAATTCATGACACAGAAACAGTATATGCAAAGTCTTTCAACGGTATCATAGGAAGGTTATATCTTAAGATTTATTCATTCTTCGCGTGTAGATAATATATATGATTATATACAACATTTGAAACGTTCAACAGCGTTAGAAAATTGTATAATTTGACAGAAGCATCAAATATCATGTTTATTTAAATCATTTCGTATTATTGCGTTTGTGGAATTTATAATTATTTTGTCTTGTAACATGCAACAGGAATTCAGTTAAAATAATGGCCATTTTTTATTGTGAAACATCTGTAGGCGCGGGTAAACCTGATCGTTGGCGTAGCGTAACGCATACCGTGGCATAAAGTTCTTCCTTCACTTTCTTCACAGTAAGCAACGGCCTAGCAAAGGCGGCAGTATCACTTACCATCAGGTATGCTATTTGCTCTGGTCGGGTCGACCACTGACATCAAGGAACTCTGCACCGGTAGTCGGCCTAACAACGAAGGCAATGTGCTACATGGGTGGGTTACGGGTGTGCGTGCTTACGCCGCTCTCGCCCCAGACGGAGCCGGGCGATGAGTAGAGTACGCCGAGCGTAGCCCACCCCCCAAAAAAAAACAATTAAACATGGTTGTCTGTAAAGTCGGTTTACGGACGATAGTTTGACGTGACAACGTCATAACAAAACATTGATGAAATGACTGCATACTTTTATGAATAAAATTGAATCAGCGTAACGGGACAATGAGACTAACGGTACAATGAGCGTAACGGGACACGTTTTCGTGCATGCAGCCAGCGTTCATCGATTTATTAGACGTAGTCACGTCAAAAATACAAGGTATGCTGTTTGCCACCAAAAATAAATAAAAAATAAAATATAATTTAAATTTGCAATAAAATAATAATAACATCAAATTTATACAAATGAATATCATATTATCGCATTCAGTACTCAAATAGCCTGCCACCGTAACCCACAGCCGATTCGGCCTAACACTCAACAATAAGCTTTCTCTAAACTAAATACCTTATTATCTACTCAACCCATGTCAATAGCGTATTACGTCATCCGACACCAACATTGTCACCCATCAAAGATTACTTGACATGGCGTTTATTCATCCAAAACCAATCCAAACATTCGTCTCTTAAAACTATTACCAAACGAAAATCAACCTTATTATACCTAAAATTGTACAATTTTGAAACTACTGAATTTTGTAGAGAAATGTTAATAGTTTGTCGTCCATAGACAGGCGATGATGGACATTTGAGCTGCTTTTCTCAGATTACGTGTTTACAAATAGGCTTTTCGTTTAATGTAATAAACCACCCTTACCTATAACAGGAATGTTTTTATATATTGTTAAAAATTTTGCGCAAGTTTTATATTAACTTCACTATTATATTATTTGACACTTTGGAGTAATGCGTACATTATTTAGCTCCTCCATTCTCTTTCAACCAAGTCCATTTAATGTTGTCTGATTGTTAATTACATTACCGAAGTTGTCAGGCAGGAAATCGGTCACAAGACTATTGCCACTCTTATTTGCAATATGTACGGTCAAAGAGGAGTACATATTGTGTGTACTCCAAGTAATTGGGATAAGAGTAGGAGCATAATAGTTTTACTTCTACCTTTGTAAAATGTTTCTACTAACATACTACCAAGTTTATCAAAAATTGCTGTCCAATGTATATAATAGTTTATAATAAATTACCGCAACATATCAAGACACTTCCTCTTCCACAATTTATAAAACAATTTAAATCATGGTTATTAGTTAAAAAGTATTACGAATTACAAGAAATATGTGTATTATATATACTTAAGATCATCGTTACCTATTGTTGTAATTATTATAACCATGTGGAAATCGAGTAAAAACTCGTAAAATATATTTTTATAAATAACTTAGCATATTAAATGTGGACTCACTAATTTAAAGGACAGTTACCTAAATCTTAAGAATGGAGCCTCTGAAATTAACAATAAAATCGCCAAATTTCTACTATTAGCATTAAATTGAAAGAATGGGCTAGATGGCCAATTTGCCGTGTGGTGATGAAGTAAGAATACAATTCATATTTGCCCGTGAGTGTCGTAATATGTCGTCGGGCCGACCACTGACGTCAAGTCACCCTGCTCCGGTGGTCGGCCCAATGACCAAGGCGACGGGTCTTGCTAGTGTGTTATGGATGTGTGTGCTTACGTCCCTTTGTCGCCCCGAACGGAGCGGACGAGGAGTGCACCGACCGTAGCCCACCCCAAAAAAAAGGGATATAATATGTATATGACATCTGTGCAAGAAAAGGCAAATTTAAAATAAAACCCTATCAACTCGTCTGAGTAGCGTCGTGTGGAGTAGCGAGGAGGCTCTAGCCGAACAGTAGGACGTAAACTAAGATAAGACGCCAAATACCCAATTGAAGTTACAAAATTTTTATAGGCTATCTTGACACTCTCAATCCATATATAAACTAAACCTCACTACGCTACGTCAGATGTTCAATTTTCGCCCCATAGAGACACTTTGCGCAATCCACAAATAGTTGTTCTGGTTCTAGACATCTTGTAAACGTCTTTCGTATCGACCAATTGTGTATTTATAAATTCCTGGCAATTTTAAAATCGAATAATATACGAAAATAAATGTCTACATTAGTAAAGTCAAAATTCTCACAGGCAACATTTACTAAAGGTACTTAATTAAGTAATTCACCGATAAGCCAGGGGCTCCATATACTTCCATGAAATACAATTAACGCTATTCATTAACGCTCACAAAACCTCCTAATCGCTACTGCAATAAAATAAAAATGGGAATAAAAGTCCGCCATAAACTTGTTTGAACTGTATAAAGTCCGACCGCTTAATAACCGGTAATTTATTTCTTTATTTCATACGTTCGTGAGTTATGTTGTTATATTAATTACGACATTCATATTCTCTTCATTGCTATGTTTATTACGTTATTTGGAACATGCAACTTATAAAGATTCATTATACTACGATAGCGAAGCCATAGATATGTTTAATAAGTTACATTTAATATTATTTCGAAAAGGTCCGTGTGGTGACGGAGTAAGAATACAATTCACCACTCTTGCTCGTGGATGTCGTAAAAGACGACTATGAGATATAATATTTATTTATTTATTTTTATTTATTTTGTACAACATGGAAGACTTACAGCTAGTTATATCATAATAGGCTACTAGTTAATAACTCTGTTAGCTAATTACAAGTCTTCACTTATAGTTATTGTATAGTTGAATGAGAGCATTATGACTATACGCAATATACATAAAATACATTCACTTTAGATAAATTTTACTTGTGTTAGACTAATTAAAAAAATCTAGACTTAAAAGCCTACGTGCTACATTGATATTTGTCGTAAATGGGTCAAAATCATGCTGTTTACTCAAATTATTAAAACTTCTGCTTGCGCGTATCATAAGACTGTTTTGCCTATAGTTTGTTGCTGCAAGTGGTATCTGTAATGGTGGATGGAAACGACTAGATTTAAATGGTACATTAAAGTTAATTTTATATAGGAGCTCAGGACTATCTATAAGATTCTGTATGATCTTTAGTATAAATATGTAATGTATATAGACATAACATCGAGAAGAAAAGAAAAGAAAAGCAAGAGAAGGAAAACTCAAATTAAACCCTATACCAACATGTTTGACCAGCATGGTATAGTAGGTCAAATTTCCTCCCATTGTAGAGGAGGCTCAAGCTCAATAGTGGCACGTATGTGGGCTGCGATGATGACAATGATGAAAATTATTTCACACATCCATCAACCTGTGAACGTCCACTGATGAACATAGACCTGCCCCTAGCCCCAATGAGAATATAGCCCCGTCGAGAGGTGAGGTTACCCGAAAGGGTATTCCGTCGGGCCGACCACTGATGACAAGTCACATCTGCTCCGGTAGTCGGCCCAACAACGAGGTGACGTGGGTACGGGTGGGTTATGGGCCCACGCGCCGTCCTTTCATCGCCTCGGACGGCCCGGACTGCGCGTGCGCTTACCATAGCCCACCCATAAAAAAAAAGCTCCAACGAGAATGCCACTTAGAATGGTTATGCATCTTTAAAAATAACATTATTTTTACAGTTTTTATTGCATTTGTATTTGAACATTTCAATATATATGAAAACGGGAGGAATAAGATGTCTGACGTCCAATAATCATTCAGTCATCTTTAGTAAGAGATTTATATATATTCGCTACAGAATTAGTTATTCAATTTTGAGGCACATGTTTTGGTTGATATTTGGTCATATACCTCTTACATTCAGCGGCTTAATAGGTCTTTTATAATGTCATCAGTCCATCTAGGGGGGTAAGCAAATTGATATGTCATTGGTACTTCATTTTCATCATTTGCCTGCTCTCCCCCCACGCTAAGTGGGGTCGGCACAACATGTACTTACTTTCCATAACCTCCTATTAGCCGTCCTATCTGCAGTCACTCTTTTCATACGCATAGCCTCATTCACACTGTCCATCCATCTCTTTTTGGGTCTTTTTTTTTTTTATTGCGAGCAGTGGCAAACCAGCAAACAGTACACCTGATGGTAAGTGTTGCTGTCGCTCATGGACCTTTGCAAGGCCGCTGCCTACCGTGAAGAAAGTGAAGGGAGTGTGAATGCGTGCATTGAGGCTCGGTGATACCAAAGGCACCACCAAAACCCTCCACACGCAAACACCCTCAGAAAGTTGGGCTTCCGGCTCTCTCGCTCACCGTACGAAGCGCAGTAACAAATTGCTACTACTCAGACGTTGATTTTCTGCGAGAGCGTGGTACTACCCCGGACGGACCGGCCCGCGACTGTAGACAGATAACTGTCGACAGTGTGGTCTCCCACGCTTCTTACGTCCATCCACATTCATATCGATAACCCGCCTTGTTACATGCCTTTCATCCCTCCTCATCACATATCCATACCAAGACAATCTCACGCTCCTAATCTTCTCTATCACTGGTGCTACTATCAGGCTTCCCCTAATGTAACTTCAATGTAAGTTAAATAATTCTAAATATTTAAATAATAAACGTGCAGTATACATAAAAATAAATATTTTGTTACACTTATAAATAAATATCATCATACACTTTACTGTCATAGTTACTACAAATTAACAAAAATAATCTCAGAGCCAGATCCTATTTTGTACTCTCCTATTTTGAATGAATGTATATAAACTTTGTGTAAGAAGAATCAATGTCTGAAAAATAGAGATTTATAACTATTATTTCTAAGACTCCTCTTCAAGTGTCTGACTTAAATTGTTTTAAGCTTTCTCTAATAGTAATTAATAATCACTGATAAACATACTATAAAAGTCAAGCTTTATAGGTTTTCATTGTAAAATTTATACATATACGGGTTTAATTAAACTTAGATTCAGCTAGATAGAAATTTTCGATGATATCATAAATTAAAATAATTATTATCATCATCCTCATTTCAGCTCATATACGTCCGTCTGTTCAGCTCGAGAAACCTCCACAATAGAAGGAAAATTGTCCTACTACACCACGCTGATCAGACGTGTAGATATAGTATTGCATTTCAAGTTTTCCTTCTCTTGCATAGATTTTATATTCACATTTAATTCCTTAATCATCTTTTACCATACCCACGGGTAAAAAAAGGGGTATTATATTCTTACTCCGTAACTACACGGATATTTTTTAAATTATAGCGTTTACATTGCACAATCTTTTTACTTAAAGGCTATATAAAAAGAAAAACGCGTCAATATAAAAATATATCACGTTTATAAATTAGTGAGATTAAATCAGTTGCGAGCGTGATCGGAACTGATAACGAAACAAGCGTGTTTTGTGGTATACAACCCTAGCATAATAATCCTAGGGTACTCACGCAATGCGAAGTAAACCTTATTGTACTAAAATCAAAGTTGATATTGATTTATTATATTTGTTAGTTAAACTCGGTAGCAGTAACAAAGGTCTCGTCCCCGTCACCAGCCTGTCAAGCGGCATTCGCGCGGCTAATTATCACTCGTCAACGACGAAAAGATTTCGTTGACAATACACTCTTTGGTAGCCCTAAGCCGCTTTTTGTTGCCAGGGGTGTCATGTTTATACTGAAATGTTCAATTCAATTTTTGTGTTGCAAATCAGGTATTATGGAGTTTGTAGTTTCATTTCTGTGATATGTATATGATGAATAGGAATTGTTGAATCATCATCACCCTGCTTTTATACTAATTAATTGGGGTCGTTTCCGTGTGGTGACGGAGTAAGAATACAATTCACCACCCTCTCTCTTGGTTGTAAAAGGCGACTAAGCGATTAAATGTGTATATAACATCTATGCAAAAGAAGGAAATCTTGAAATGAAACACTATACCAACCCTTCTGACCGGCATTTTTTTATTTTTTGGGGGTGGGCTGGGGTTGGCGCGCCTCCGCACCACTCCGTCCGGGGCGATAGAGGGGCTTAAGCATGCAACACCCGCAACCCACCCGAACATCGCACACGTCGCCTTCGTCGTTGGGCCGACCACTGGAGCAGGGTTACTTGTCATCAGTGGTCGGCCCGACGGAATACCCCCTACCCAGGGTACCCTCCCATCGACCGACGTCCCCCTCTCGCGGAGGACGTCGATCTTCCCTCACGCGGTCGGCCTCTCGGCGGGTGACGGACTAATCCCCGGTCACGTCACCCACGGCCTCGGCTAGGGTGGCATTGCACGCAGGTAATCCCGCCTGCGCCGCCCCAGTCGCATCATCGAGGCTGTGCTCCTCGCGCTCCTCGCTCGACTCTGCCCAAGCGGCACAGACCTCGAGCGTATGCTGCGCCGTGTCCTCGTCGCAATCGCAGTGGTGGCAGGACGGAGTTCTCTCCCTCCTAGCGACCCTGTACAGGTAGTTGCCGAAGCATCCATGCCCCGTCAAGACCTGTACGAGTCGGAAGAAGAGCACCCCGTGCCGCCTTTCCAACCACTGCATCAGCACCGGCCGGAAGGCCTCAATGGTCCAAACACCGTATCGAGGCCTCTCCAGCCGGTCTGCCCAACGGGCGATGACGTCTCGGCGGGCGTCGACGCGCCAGGCGGTGAGCTCCCTCAGGGAAACAACACCGAACCCACCGCGCACCCCCGACATCCGCCGATACAAGTCAGCGAACATTGCCGCCTCCAGTTCCCACGGGGGAGTCTCGGCCAATAGGCACGCCGCCTCCGTCGCCACCGTGTGGTACCCGCGGATGATCCTGACCACCATGACCTTCTGTGGACGCCACAGAAGGGCCCTAAGTCGGGCGGTCATAGATCTCGCCCACACCGGTGCGCACCCTTCTAACCGGCTTGGTATAGTAGGTCAATTTCCTTCCTATTTTGGAGGCGGCTCGTGTCCAGCTGTGGGTTATATATGAGCTAAATAATATAACTTAAAAGTTATAGTGGTTTCAAAAATGTGTGTCTAAGAGTTTATTCCTTAAATGTTACGTATTATGTAGGCATGTACAGACAGGATACATGTAGGCTTCGCCAATATAAATAGTTATGATGTTCGCAAACATTTCAATGGTAGCGTAGGTATAAAGGCGCCTCGTTAACGGTCATCGGCCGATCAGCTGATTTAAAGCGAAGTTCGTCTTGCTTATGCGAACATCATCATTGATTTATTCAATTTCTAATGAACATTTAACAAAGTACGAATATGTTACAGATTACGTATCACTGATTTTATACATTTCAATCAGATTTTCACGAAAAAGCGATGACAAAATTAAAAACTTTACATATCTCTAATTCATTAACGAATCGTTTGACCAGTTGCCCCGTAACCTGATACACTCTGGATAATAGTTTTATCATATAAACAATCTTTATCTCAAACATGAAGTAGTCACCAATCACCATTTGAAAGTAAGCGTAATAGTTTCCTTAGTACACTAACCCAGTATACGTTAAAAGGTTACATGCTCGAGTATCGTTTAGCTCCTCAACAGTGCAGCTAGTATGAGCACCTCGTCGTAAGAACGCATTTAGAACCCTTTGAGGACACAAAGTGCTGTAGGAACTACATCAAACGTTTGGAGTACTCACTAGAGAAGCCATTTTATATTCTACTAACACGTAAATGCCATATATTTATATATGAAGCTTTTGCCCCCAATTTCACGCGTGGAATTCCAAAATGGTTCTAAAAAAAAATTTGCAAATTTATGAATTTCAGTAAAATACAAAACACGTCTTCCATTAATACTACACACTTTGCTCTCTTATTCACCTCCTCAGGGGTAAAAAATAAAGTTTTATTTACAATATGAAATACTCGCGTACAAATCTGAATTCAATAAAATTAAATTGATATAACTTAAAAACTTTATCTATATAATTAATCTACTTTTAAATATATTTATGTTACAACATATAACAGAAAATTCAAAAAATCTTTTCATCGCCGGTATACAAAGAGAATGGGAGCATCTAGGAAACTTATAACTCCAACTGCCACCAAAACCACCCAATTATGGCATTAAACCCCTTTTCGGAACTGTACATTCAAATTGGACATTGCTAACATAGAAACTAGTAACCACAAATTAATTACTAACACACACAATATCGTTTAACCAAAACCTACTTCAAACCGCTAAAAACCCCCAAGAAATATATTGAAGCGTCCACTAAATACCATTTGAAAGTTTGCAAAACAATATACAAATATCGTGACTAGTGCAAACGGTAATACGGCATTTCCTGTCTTTTGATATAATTTATTTGAAGTGCCGAGATGTTATCACTTTCGAAAAATGGTTACAATGTTTCCACTTATAAATGTAAACTAACAATGGAGGGATTAACAAACCAAGGTAACTGTCGATCATGGATTTAGTAACACAAAATTCTCGGTATTTTTGACTGACGATATTCAAAGCATAGTCTCAGTTGAAATCGAAAGCACACACCACTTTATAAGAACATCATCTTTATCTAGCAGCTTGCTCTTATTCCAATAAGTCGGCGTCTACTCAATACGCACTATTCTTTCATATTACATATTATAAAAGTTATTGCCAATAGTTTTATAACCAGCCGCCTGCCTCATTTCAACTCTTCTTAGGAATGCAGTTATTGAGAGAGCATCAGATGGATTTAGCTCTTCAACGTCTTTTACTACACACGAATAATACAAGGGTTGGTAGTAATCTTGGGCCACTACCATATAGCGTCACTTTATAAAAACATATACAAGTAAAACTATGGGAAACTACTCCAAGGAAAAAATAAAGATATCCACATATGTTTTCTGTGTAGTGACGTAGTAAGAATACAATTCGCTACCTTGCTCGCCGAATGAAGCGCAGTAACAGTGTTGACAGTTATCTGTCTTTAGCCGCGGGTCGGTCCATTCGGTATCGTGCCACACTCTCATAGCAAATCGACGTCTGAGTATAGGCAATTTGTTTACTGCGTTTCGTTAGTTGAGCGCGAGAGCCGGGAGCCCAACTTTCTAAGGGCGTTTGCGTGTGGTGGGTTATGGTTATACCTTTAGCAACACCGAACCCCATTGCACGCATTCACACTCCCTTCACTTTTTTCACGGTAGGCAGCGGCCTAGCAAATGTTCACGAGTGGCAGCAAAATTTGCCACCAGGGGTACTGTTTACTCCTTTGCCACCGACTGTATTGGAAATAAAAAAGTGATCGCATAGGGTTTATGTCGAATTTTCATTCGCTTACATAGATGTCATATACCTTAATCGTCTTTTATGACACCCACGGGTAAGAAAAGGGGTGGTGAATTGTATTCTTACTCCGTCACCGTCACGGCAAAGAATTAAAGTAGGAAAGAAAGAAAATCTATTTATTTCTCCCTCACAGGGGGACACAAAATTACACAATTAAATCAAAATTACTTAAAACTTATAAACAGAAGAGCTGTAGCCCGCAAGAGAGCAAAAAGGATCGGTATTCAACGTAATGTTGTGTAGGTATTCACATGAGATTCACAAAGCTGTTTTTAGTAACTTCCTATATCTGACAATTAACAGTAAACTTAAATGTACAATTTATGGTTTCATACATATAAGTATTAAAGCATGACATTAATACTGAAGGCAATATATATATATACAGGCAGTCTCAGTTTATGGAACAACTGTTCGAATATGATGTAGTTTAACGGTCATGAATCGTAATTAGAATGTATATTACACAAAAAACAATAAAACACAATGGTTATAGTGATTTCAAAAATATGTGTCCATGCCTTAAATTCTACATATTATGAACAGGAAGTTAAGTCGCGTCAGCGGTATAAGTAAGTACGAACGAACGCGCCATCGCGTGCGACTAAAGGTCATCGGGCAATCAGCTGATATTAAGGCGAAGTCTGTCTTACTTATGCGAATGTAATCATTGATTTATTTAATTTTTAAGTCATTATATCAGATTCACACTAAAAAGCGATGACAAAATTGAAAATTTTACATATCTCTAATGCATTCGATATTTTTACTTAAAAATTTCTCTTAAAAAGTTCCTACCACGATTGCCGAACTCCCGTTTGACCAGTTGTTCCATAACCTGACTAACATGTACTAAAAAAACTCGTTTCACTAATCCGTTATCAAAGAATGAAACTCAAATTCACGCATCGTATAACACAGTGTGCCCTATAGAATTATTTGTTATAATATTGTTACTTATCAACTGTTCGAATCTCACAACTGAACCGTGAAATTGGTTTTTAACAATCCCCTACTTAATACAAATAACCACATATTATAACGTTGTAATATAGCACCGTTATTTTTTGTTATTAACATCCCTTAATACCTAGTGTATATTACATCTGTAGATTGAATTTTGGCGGGAACCTACAGCGTGACGTGATGGTCTTTTATTATATTTAATGTCTTGTTATTCAATCAAATAATTTAGTAAAATGTTATATTCTAAAAATAGATGGCATTTCATGAAATGCGGCGCCGAGGCACTGCTAGGATGAAGCGAATGGGCGTCTAATGCCGCCCTAGCCGAGGCCACGGGTAGCTGGACCGGGTATTTAGTCCGTTACCCGCAGAGAGGCTGACCGGTGACCGATGTCCCCAAGTAGGAACGTCGAGAGGAGAGGGTACCCCGCGACCGGGGTATTCCGTCGGGCCACCGAAGACAAGACCACTAAAGACAAGTTACTCTGCAGCGGTGGTCGGCCCAACGACGAAGGCGACGTGCCACGGATGGGTCATGGGGCCGCGCGCCGCCCCACCGTCGCCCCGGACGGAGAAGGCGGGGGATGCACTGACCATGGCACACCCCCTAAAAAAAAAACTGATGAAGCAAATATGATATAAAAGTGTTGTGAATAATTACTATATAAGAATTTTTAATCTATTAAAATTATATTAATATTTAATAATATTCCTTTATGTTTTTTTTAATTAATCTAAATAACGAATAGTTGATAAAAATGATTACGAAATTGAAACATGTATAAACATTTAAGTATAAATGTATTTTCTAATATTACTATAATTATCTTTAATTAAGACATAATAACTATAAAATTGCTCTTCACTATCGATCGTTGAAAATTATAGGCTGGAATAGCGGCAAGTCATTTGCTGGCCTATAGCAATACTCAAAGTTTTAAAATTTAAATAAATATGATTTTTCTTTTAATTTATTCCCTAAGAAAATCGTAGCTTGTTATTATCCGCGTGGTTACGGAGTAAGAATACAATTCCCCAATCCTATCTCTTGGGTGACTCGTCATCAATGGTCGGCCCGACGGAATATCCCTTGAGGAGTACCCTCTCCTCGACCGACGCCCCCCTCGGGGAGGATGTCGGTCTTCCTCGCGCGGTCGGCCTCTCGGCGGGTGACGGACTAACTCCCCTGTCCAGTCACCCGCGACCTCGGCCGGGTCGGCCGGCATCAGGCGCAGGTAATCGCACCTACGCCACCCCAGTCGCCGGCGGCGTTCCGCCGCCTCCTTGCGTGAGACTACTGCCTCGCGGAAGGCTGCGACCGCGTCCCAGATGACATCTTGCATTAAGGAAAACTCGTTTTAGCAGCGTGGTATAGTAGATTAATTTCTCTTCCATTATGAAGGAGGCCCGAGCCCAACAATGGCGCGTTTACGAGATGATGTTAAAAAATATCTTTAGACTCCGTATTTTAATACGAACACTTTTATAATTAACTTAACTCTGATACATGCATACATACATATAATCACGCCTCTTTTCCATAGGGGTAGGCAGAGACCACTTCCTTCCACTTGCTACGATCTTGACATACCACTTTCGCCTCCTCCACATTCATTAATCTCCTCATACATGTTCTTCGGTTCAGGGTACTTCTAACCTGGCCTTTCTTAAGAACGTCCCCGATTTGATTGTGGAACGTCCGCCTCGGTCTTCCCCTTCCAACACTTCCGTTCACATTCGCCTTATAAATACTCCTTGTTAGTCTCCTTTCATTCATTCTCTCTACATGGCCGAACCAACTTAACATACCTTTCTCAATCCTTGTCACTACACCTACATTCATTCCACAGCGTTCCCTAATCACCCTTATGATTACGGAAATATTTCAAATAAAACTATTTCTACGGTTTTTATCGCGTTTGTACTTTACAACGTTTATGTTAAAGTGTTCGAAACATCAGACAATCAAAAATTAAATACAAGACAGCTTCAGTTTTAGAAACGCTTGATTTAACTGTTGATAATATTCTAAAAAATCGATATGTCGCGATATAAAGTGATAATTTGAGGGCTGTTAGTGACAGAGGCAATTGATAGTTTCCTACTGAACTAATGATGGCAGCTTTGACGTCTGTGCCATACTTGTAATTGCTTTTTAATGGATCACAACTCTATCATTATGTGGATTGGATATTAATTGGGTTATGGTGACGTGGGACGATACTTTCTATTTAGAATTCTTTTATACGAATACATTGACGTATTATTTAAACATCATTTAGATGTGGTGACGGAGTAAAAATATATTTCACAAACCCCTAATTTGTCCGTGAGTTTCGTAAAAAGCGTATCCGTGTGGTGACGGAGTAGGAATACAATTGACAACCCCCACTCTTGCCCTTGGGTGTCGTAAAAGACGACTAAAAGATAAAATATGCATATAACATTATTGCAAGAGAAAGAAAACTCGAAACAAAACCCTATACCAAGACGTCTGACAAACGTGGTATAGTAGTTGAATTTCCCTCCTATTGTGGATGAGGCTCGAGCCCAACAGTGGGTTTGGCCGGCACTCCCCCGTGGGACCTGGAGGCGGAACTGCTCGCCGATTTATATCGGCGGATGTCGGGGGTGCGAGCGGAGGGCGGTGTGGTCTCTTTGAGGAGCTCACCGCCTGGCGCATCGACGCCCGCCAAGACGTCATTGCCCGTTAGACAGTCCGGCTGGAGAGGCCTCGATACGGTGTCTGAACCATGAAGCCCTTCCGGACGGTGCTGATGCAGTGGCTAAAACGGCAGCACGGGGTGCTTTCCTTCCGACTGGTGCAGGTCTTGACGGGGCAGGGATGCTTCGGCAAGTACCTGTACACGGTCGCTAGGAGGGAGAGCACACCGTTCTACCACCACTGCGATTGCGACGAGGACACGGCGCAGCATACGCTCGAGGTCTGTGCCGCCTGGGCAGAGCAGCGTCGTGAACTCGTCGCAATCATCGGTGCCGACCTGACGCTGCCGACCATCGCTAGAGCGATGCTGGACAGCGTCAGGAACTGGGACACGGTCGCAGCCTTCTGCGAGGCAGTGATCTTGCAGAAGGAGGCGGCGGGTCGCGCGCGCGAGGAGCGCAGTCTCGACGAAGCGACCCGCCGCCGGCGACTGCGGCGGCGCAGGCGCGACTACCTGCGCATCATGCCGCCCTAGCTGAGGCCGCGGGTGACGTGACCGGGAGTTAGTCCGTCACCCGCCGAAAGGCCGACCGCGTGAGGAAATACCGACGTCCTCCCCGAGAGGGGGACGTCGGTCGGATGGGAGGGTACCCCACTAGGGGGTATTCCCTCGGGCCGCTGATGACAAGTAACCCTGCTCCGGTGGTCGGCCCAACAACGAAGTCGACGTGGTGTTCGGATGGATTGCAGGTGTGTGTACTTACGCCCCTCTGTCGCCCCGGATGGAGTGGTGCGAAGAGTGCGCCGACCACAGCCCACCCGAAAACGTATATGAGCCGAAATGAATGAAATGAAAATTAAGTATATTCTTGGTTGGTGACTGTGAGGTAATCTTCTAAGAAAACTTAAAGTCTCCTTGACTTTTTGTTTCTGGTATCACAAAGAACTTGTATATACGAGGAGACCGCAAATAACATACAGTTGCGAATGCAAAGTGCCCCTAACGATATGTTAATATCACACTAAGCATAAATCCAAATGTCTCACAAACAGTCGAGCTGATGGTATTTATTAGCTATAAATTATGTATAATTACCATTTCAATATATCTTCTTACTGTTTTGAATGTTAAACGTTTCAGATGTATGGCTGTTCGTGTATTATTTGAATGTTTTTAATGATCTGCCCTGGTACATACGAGTGCTTAGCATATTACTCAAATATGGAGTAGGAGGGATTCTTGAAATGTATGTATGGTATTTATGCATGAATCTATATATGTGTAAATGTTCATCTATACTCTAATAACTTTGAAATATCTTATAATAATACTAGCTGACCCAACAGACGTTGTTCTGTTCAAATAAAGCGCCACCTACCGGGTCCAATTGTGAATCTAAACCATTCTCGAATCTCATTGAGCACACACAAGTTACTTAAATTACTTAAATCCAGTCAACAGATATCGCCATCTGTTAGAATCTTTTGGAGTTAACAGATAATTGTGACTGTCAATTAATTAAAGACAAATAATTTGTAATAAAATGAAATTGCGACTATAATTAAAGATCTAAGCTATCCTATTTCTCAAGTTGGACCAGACTGCTCACGGTGTGCCAATTTAATTTAAAATCGGTTAAGTAGTTTAGAAATCCATCGCGGACAAACATGGTGACAGGAGATTTATATATATAAGATGACAAATGAATCGATTAAAGCGTCATTGTTGACTGCTGGTTTTAGGCTGTATGACGTCATAAAAAATCCAAGATAACTGGCTGGCTTTCAAATGTCAAAATCGTGCTAGTGAATTTTTTTTTTCTATTATAAATATACCGATGTGGGTATCAAAAGAAAGGTTAAACTAATAACAATATACCTACATTTATGTTCATGAATTACGGATAAAAGATAATTCTCTAATTGTGGAAATAAATACGTGTGGTGACGGAGTAGGAATACAATTCACCACTCCCTATATAACCCGTAGGTGATCGTAGGAGACAACTAAGGGATATAAAACGCATATAAAATCTATGCGAGAGAAGGAATACTCGAAATAAACCCCTATAACAACACGTCTGACCAGCGTGGTATAGTAGGTCAATAACCCTTCCATTATGGAGGAGGCCCGAGCCCAACAGTGGGACGTATATGGGCTGAGATGATGATGATGATGGAAATAAATTAGTTACAATAAGTAAAACCCGACTACACAAATAATATACTAAAAAAAATGATTTAAAAATTACGAAACAATCTATACCAATAAATAAAATTGGAGTGTCTGTTTTTAATGTCAAAATAATAGGCTTTTTTCATGCTCACACGGTTATTTGCACGACACCTATGCCTAAAATAGCAATTAAAAAATTTTTGTCTGTCTGTCTGTCTGTTTGTTCCGGGTAATCTTCAAAACGGCTGGACCGATTTCAAAAATTCTTTCACCAATGGAAAGCTATAATATCAGGGCGTAAACTAGGCTATATTTTATCTCGGTATTCCCACGGGAACGGGAACTACGCGGGTAAAACGACTATAACCTATAACCGAAGCGAAGCGAGGGCGGGTTGCTAGTATAATATATAAAACTAATATCAACACCTAGGTACAAAAATAGTCAAGGTTATGCCGTGTGTATCTACTAGAAACACCTACAAAATTATAGAGGTTTTAGTTTTTGTAACTTTTTTTAATAAATAACCTAAAACATTTTGTTAAGTTATGATTAAAACAGTAATAATAGCAGAATATAACATACTTTCTATGTGAAACCCCCATAGTTGAATGCCTCTCTCAAAATCAAAAGTTTCATTGCCACTAACAGAACATTTTTATATCTACCAACCCTAAACAGGGATAGGTTGACATTATAATTTTTTTTCTTCTTGGATATTGACCAAAAGCTATCATCTGTTTTCAACGATCTCATATTCTTTAATAGCTGTGAGGTGCCTGATGAAACATACAAAGTATAATATAAAATATGTAAGTGTGTGAAATAGTTATAATATTTCTGTCAGGCGCTCTCTATGCAATACATTGGCCCAAACTATTTTGCATATATTAACATTTTCATATACTTATATAATATTTATAAGAACACAAGTCAACATTTCCTTTCTTGCCCCTGTCTTAAAAGATTCATACAAAATCCGTGCAATAGAGGAAAACCTCGAAATGAAACCCTATACCAAAACATCTAACCAGCGTAGTATAGTATGTCAATTGCCCTCCCATCTTGGAGGAGGCCCAAGCCCAGCAGTGATGATAATGATTTATAATTAAAATCCTTCAAAAATGTGTGTCACTATTAAAGCTGGTTAAAACTACTTTTACGGATTTTATCGCGTATGTATTTGATTTATGATTGCCCGACCTTTCGAACACTTTACAGTATTCATGGTCACGGGCGGACTAAAATGCTATTAAGATGCGATAAAATCTTTAAAATTCATTTTATTTACAATGTATAGTGCTCGCGTAAACATTAGAAATCATTAAAGCTAGTTGAGTAATGAAATATGAAATAGTTTTAATATAATCTGATTAATTTATTATTTTCTCTCACTATCTGAATCCTTTTTTTTTTCTTTTTTTTTAATCATCTCAGCCCATATAAGTCCCATTTTTGGGCTCAGTCCTCCTCATTAGCATAGGGCTTTATATCGAATGACCTACTAAACAACGCTGACAGGCGGGTTGATATAAGGTTTCATTTCAAGTTTTCTCTCCTTTACATAGTTGTTATATGGACAAGAAATCCCATAGTCGCCTTTTACTACACCCACGGGCAAGAGGCCCCTCTTTTGCCCATTGGTAATTGTATTCTTACTCCGTCACCTCACGAAATAAGGTTCAATTATCAATTCCTAATATTATTATCTATATTTCTAACACATTTTCGGCATTTACGTACTATATATACATATTTATTTCTCAGTCCATCAACAGTGCATGGCAAGTCCTAAATCGAGGCCAATTCACTAAGGCCACAACAATCGAGTCGAGCCATTTCATCAGGTAATAAAACATTCGTTGAGGTTACTTTTCAGGCTGAAATATGGGCTCGGGTCGAGGGTAGGTTAGGGCGGGGCGCCTTGCACAATATATCATTCGGGGGGGAGCGAGATTACTCTTACATAGAGACTTGTGTAAATGTCCCACTTAGCTCGTGCTTTTTAAGTCAAAAGATTTTACTATTGTGGGGTGTGAACTGACTTACAAGTTTTTTTTTCTAAACGTTGAAAATTGAGTTATGTTATTGTGAATTTGAAATTTCGCTTTTTGTAGTACCTATTTTACCTTTATCTTCGACTTTCATTTGGGCGTTGTAACGTTGTTTTAACCGATTTCTAAAAAGGTGATTCTCAATTCGGGTGTATGTTTTTATTATGTGCGTTGACCATAACCCACCCAGGAAAAATAACTCGAAATAGAACCCATCTCATATGACCAGCGTAATATAGCAGCTTAATTTCCCTGCCATTGTGGAGGCGAGCCCAGCAGTGGGACGTATATGAGCTGTGATGATGATGATAATTGTAATTGTGTTTTAATATATATAGTAAAAATGCGTATTTTATTTCTACCAATTACACCCATATAGAACAGCATTATACGTATTAGCTCATTCATTTAAGAAGAGATAATTCTATAATGAATATACAGCGTGTATCAGGTTATGGGACAATTGTTCGAGTATGTTGTAGTTTAACGGTCATATATCGTAATTAGAATGTACATTACACAAAAAACAATATAACATAAAAATTATAGTGATTTCAAAATAAATGTGTCTAAGAGTATATACCTTAAATGTTACGTATTATGTAGGCATGTACAGACAGAATACATGTAGACATGTAGAGCTTCGACAGTATAATTTCATTCATTTATACCTAGAATTGCGCAAACGCTCCAATGACAGTGTAGGTACAACGGCAAGCGGTCAACGATCATAGACCGATCAGCTGTTTTAAAGTGAAGTTTTTCTTGCTTATGTGAAAATGAATATGTGTAATCATTGATTTATTCAATTTCTAATGAATATTTAACAAAGTATGAATATGTTGTGTATTAAGTATCATTCCCTTATACATTTCAATCAGATTTACACGAAAAAGCGATGACAAAATTGAAAACTTTACATGTCTCTAATTTCTTAACGAATCGATATTTTTCGTTCAATTTTTTTTCATGGGTTCCTACCACCATTGTCTTGCCCCTTTTTGACCAGTTGTCCCATAACCTGATACACCCTGTATGAATAAGCCATTAACAATAAGTCGGACAGCTTACATTAATAAATGAAAGTCAACTAAATTGATTAAAACATGTCGCTAGCACATTACGTATGAAAAATTCATGTTATTAAGGAGATTAGTGACACAACGCCCTTGTGCTCCTCCACGCGAGGGGTAACTACCCAATGTAGGTGTCAAATGATAAATGAATTTGTCAGGGTGTCATTCTAGTGTCGCCCAATAATATTTCAAGGAAACTTCGAGCTATAAATATATTAAAATTTTAAAAAATGTACCGTCGCTCAGTACGCCTGGCAGATGTGAAACAACGAAATTATTTTGTAACAGTATATATGCATAAAAAAATAGATTACGACAGGAACTAATATAGCATAATATATGAATAAAATATGACTTTTTCCCAGAAAATGATGATTCTTATTCAATAAACATTTATATTCAGTAAATACAAAAATTAAAAATTCAAAAATATTTTAAATTGTGACAGCCACGCCTAGCTTTACGCCACGCCTAGCTTTACGCCACGCGTAGCTTTACACCGCGCCAACGACCAGGTTTACCCTCACGTATAGATTTTTCACATCAAAAAGTGTTGTTTGTTTTTAATGCCTTATTTTTTATAAAAAAAAACACCCCATCACGAGTCTTTAATTAAGTTTATAAAATTAATTAATAGATACAGATTACATTCAGACAACTCTGACCAATTATTTATGGATCTCATTGAATATTGTCCGGCTTGTGGTTCGAACCTTCGACATTCACCAAAAGAGCTCAGTGTTTAGACCACTCTGCCATTTATGCTGATATGTCGCGAAAATAGAGATTTTATGGTAACCTCACTTTTCGGGATAAAAAATAATATTATGTGCTATTCCAGATTCTAAGTTATTTTTGCCAAATCTCATCCAGTTCCATCAAGCCTTCCAACATCATCAAGTAAAAAACAATCAAACTTTCACATTTACAATAATAATAAGACAAAGTCAGAGATTTATATCCGAAAAATAAACATAAAAGTTTTTTTTCGTCCATTTACGGCCCACGATTAAATGCAGGCTACAAGTTTTCTTTCTTTCGCGTTGATATTCCTCTTATTATTCATCTTCAATAACAGAATCAAGAAAGAAAGAAATTATGAATCGTATTCTTACTCCGTCACCGCACAGAAACCTAAGCTTAAAATAAGTATGTATATTAAAGCCCATTTATAATTACCTACTTGACTTAAAAATCAGACGCTAGATCCTTGTCTTAGAATGTCTTTAAGACCACTAAACCATATATTTAGTCAACATTAACTTTACATTAACTTCTCCTATAAGATAAATTTAAGTCTATTAGAAAAGATTTTTAGAATGAATCCCAGTTTCCAGATCGTTGGTTTTAATTTTTTAAACTCAAAATCCCAAAGACGTGTAAGCAAAGAGGGAGATGCTTTATTTATTCTCATTGTGAATGCACAGAGATGTTACGCAGGCACCAACGAAGCAATTCATCCCAAAAACAAAGAGGAATATATCTTCTTTTTTTCACAAATCAAAAGCGGACCTTTTAAATAAGTAAAAAGCTCTACACATTTCCTTACAATCCGACAAAGCTGTGAGTCACTCAGTATATCTTTCTATTATGTTTTCAATTATATTTTTGTAAGTAAACTTGATCTATACTATTAATTAACAATATTGTAGGCATTTAAATGAGTCCTGGGACGGTTTGTATTCATAAATTGGATTGATAAGTGACACTGCGATCTGGAATTTTTATTTCTACATGACTACATCTAAAGAACAGAATACCGATCCCTGGGTCAATTAGTCAGTAGATATTAGGTTATATCCTTTAATCGTCTTTTACGACATCCACGGGCTAGATAGGGAGTGGTGAATTGTAATCTTACTCCGTCACCACACGGCAAATAACTTCGCATACAATCATATTTTTATCATCTTCAATGTTAATCAAAGCACAGTCAAAAATGAACATTATTGGATATTAATTTGTAATGGATTCGAAAATTTTGTCTTTCTTTATGAAAATATTTCTTGATTCTAAGAAAATCCAATATACTATTTTCTCCGTTTCAAGATCCGGTTCCAATCTATGTGCTTAGCAACCATATGTTTATGCCAGTAGACGAACAAGGCAACCACTTTCGAATTCTAATAAAAAATGTCTATGGTAAAGACCAATATGTAAACTTTAAATTATTACATAGACCAATGGGTCTATGTAATAATTTACAATTAATGAATTGGTAATGCAGTTGGAATAGATTTTCAATAGATGAGAGTCCTAATTCTGCCTAAAGTAATTATTTTTCAGTTTTTAAACGAATTTATATAAAAAGCTTTTTAATATTAATATCATATCCATTACTCGGTATCTTATGAATCATAAAGACTTCCTTCATAAAATATGCAAACAGCCCTGTTTTAAAACTAAACATTTTATATACCTATGTTATATATTTGGGGTAGGATAAACAAGATATACAACTTAATCTTTCATTTAAAACTAATCACAAAGTTTATCTTATGGTGATAAAATAAGAATACAATTCACCAATACTATGGATGTCGTAAAAGTTATTTCTTGAGATCAACGCAAAAGAAGAAAAACTTGAAATTAAATTATATTACAACCCTTAAGACTAGCATGGCACAGTAGGTCAATTCTCTAAAAGTATAGAAGTGTCAAATCCAAAAATGAGAGGCGTTTGACCTCTTTTTTCTTTATGATCTGGAAACACTCCACCTAATCTGTCCGAGGAGACGGATGGGAAGCGTACGGCTCCATAACCTACCGTTTTCCCTCCCCATAGCCATTGGGCCGACCACTAGTACCGATTCCTTGACATCCGTGGCCGGCCCGGAAAAGGTATTTGATCTAAGAATAAATACAAAGTGTAAAGAATTGTCAATATCTTTCTTATAAAATAAATTCGTAACTAAAACTATATATAATCCGACACAAAAACGTACAAAAGTATAAAACGCCAAGATATTCGTATTTGTAAGCACATTAAAACTCTTTAAAGTCATTCTATTTAAACAAACCATTAAATTACATCCTGAAAAAGGGTAGACCCATTATCATTTGTCACAATAAAACTGCACCGAGTTAAATTCAACAATATAAAAGTAATTTTAATTACATTTGTTCTTTCTTGACCTAGTTTGTGACGCTTGCCATAAAACTGCTTGCTAAAAAGTAAACTAATCTTGACTGCTGTTATAAATGGTATGTGAGTTTGTTGTTACGTTTTCACGCGTTAACTATTCAAACTTTTGGAATTTTCTCAACACATTATCAAGAACGTGGCCCCTGTAGACCTCATCATCATCATCATCATCATCTCAGCCCATATACGTCCCACTGTTGGGCTCGGGCCTCCTCCATAATGGAAGGGTCGTTGACCTACTATATCACGCTGGTCAGACGTGTTGGTATAGGGTTTTATTTCGAGTTTTCCTTCTCTCGCATAGATGTTATATGCATTTTATATCCCTTAGTCGTCTCGTACGATCACCCACGGGCAAGTTAGGGGGTGGTGAATTGTATTCTTAGTCCGTCACCACACGGTAGACCTCATAACCAAGTTCAAAGTCGCTCAACATGCTATGAAGCACGCTATGCTCGGGATTTCTTTGCGAGATAGAATCTGAAATATGGAAATCAGTAAGAAAACGGATATAACCGACATAGCACGAAGTATTAGCACGCTGAAGTGGCAATGTGCAGGCCATATCACTCGACGAACTGACAACTACTCGGGACAAAAATTTCTCGAGTGGCAACCTCGTATCGGACGATGCTCTGTAGGACCAACCCCACGAGAACGAAAAAAACTATTGAAGTAATCCACGTTCATGCAAATGAAACCACAAATATAACTAGTGCCCGTATACTTAAAAAATAGTTTAGACTACAACTGTACTTGTTATTTAAGTGTATGTAAAAAAGTACTAGAATTTTTAAACCATGCTCAAATTTTCTTTAAATATTTTAAAACTAGCAACCCGCCCTCGCTTCGCTTCGGTTTCAGTCGCTTAAACCCGCGTAGTGCCCGTTCTTGTAGGAATACCGGGATAAAATATAGCCTATGTTACTTCCTGATATTATAGCTTTCCATTGGTGAAAGAATTTTTGAAATCGGTTCGGTGGTTTAAGCGTGAAAGCGTTACAAACAAACAAACATCCTTACTTTCGCATTTATAATATTAGTATGGATTATTCGTGTGGAATAAGAATACAATTCACCATCACCTCTTACCGCTGGTCTTTACCGTCTGATCAGCATACTATAGTAGGTTATTTTCTCTCCTATTGCGGAGAAGACTCATGCCTAACAGTGGGGTGTGTATGAGCTGAGTTGAGATGATAAGATTCTGAGATATTAAAGTAAACACTTCGATATCAGTCTGCCAGCTACAAAACAAGAGCAGAATTTATGGAGAAACTCTGAGTGAAATATGTTCCATAGTGTATTTAATAAAGAAACGTCCTGCGCTTTCTCCCGCACAATTACTGTTGAAAAATTTTTAAAATCGGATTAGTGGTCAAGCACGAAAGCGCAATAAACAAACGCCATCACAATAAAAGATATATTCATCATTATTACAGCTATACGTCCCACTATTCAGATCGGGCCTTCTTCACTATGGGTTGGAAATTGACTTACTATGACGCTATGACACGCTAGACAGACGTGTTGATATAGGCCTTTAAGGTTTCATTTTAAATTTTCCTTATCTCGCTATGCATTTTATACTAATACATTAATCGTCTATTACAACACCCACAGGCAAGAAAGGGAATGGTAAATAGTATTCCTACTCCGTCACCACACAAAAAAAGTATATAATATACTTTTCTTCTTTTTTCATATTATGATATTAAAGAAGCAAACTCATCCAATGGATTTACTTATAACATAATTTTCTTACAATTTTAAAAGGACCAATCTAAGAACAAGTACAGTGATAAATGAGCGTTCGTCGCGTTCCCGAACCGTCATTGCCTTCAAATAAAATATATGGATCGAATAAAAACCGTTGAAATCTTCGTAGAGTCCACATTTTCTCCGACGTTGAGGCGCTCGTAAATTTTCGTAGACAGCGGCGGAAAGGCCACGGTTGAAATATGTTGGGCGTTACTATCCGTCACACCGAAATCACCTCAGGACAAATACGTTTTCGTGAAGTTTGTGTTATTATGTAAGTGTCCAAGTTGATTTGTGGATGAAAGAACCTGTCAACTTGTGGAATGTCCGTTTAATATTGAATTTAGTCCTAATTTATTATCTGTCTGTAAGATTTAAGGACTTTTATCAAGTATAAATAACGTCCCAACTTCATACTTCACTCATATATCAATAGATTCTGACATTTATGGATTTTTCCTTTTGCCTTTGATGGTAGACGACCAAGCAGCTCAACTGATGGTAAGTGATTATCGCCATTCATGGACCTTTAACACCAGCGATGCCGCCAATTCCTTATCTACAAAATTGAAAGAATGAGGACATGAAGGAAGAAATTGCGTATTTGGTCTATCGGTTCTCTCATTCAACAAATTTTTTTTTTTTAATGCAAACGGTGGCAAACGAGCAAACAGTACACCTGATGGTAAGTGTTGCTGTCGCTCATGGACCTTTACAAGGCCGCTGCCTACCGCGAAGAGAGTGAAGGGAGTGTGAATGCGTGCATTGAGGCTTGGTGATTCCAAGGGCACCACCAAAACCCTCCACACGCAAACACCCTCAGAAAGTTGGGCTTCCGGCCCTCTCGCTCACCAAACGAAGTGCAGTAACAAATTGCTACTACTCAGACGTCGATTTTCTGCGAGAGCGTGGTACTACCCCGGACGGACCGGCCCGCGGCTGTAGACAGATAACTGTCGACAGTGTGATCCTACCACTATTAAATTAAGCGCAGCAGCATATTGCTACTACTCACCTCAAAGGGTTGCCAGAACCGATTCCTTAACTTGAGCAGTACTCTCTTGAGGTACTTAACCCGATGGCCAACCGTAGCTGTTATGGCATTATAACCATTGAAAAGGCCTAAGTCCAACAGCGGACGATACACTGATGAAGATTGGAGAGATTGGTGAACTAGTGAGAAGTTTAATGGCCTGCCCATTGCCATTTCAAAGTTCTGATTCTGCAGGCTATGTCGGTTACACCCGTTCTTCTACAGATTTCGGTACCTATTCCGGATTTCATCACGTAGAGAAATACCGAGCATAGCTCTCTCCATAGCACATAGGCTTATATTATAACAACAACAAATTCCATATAAACTTTCTAGAAATCCAAGATCAAAACGTAGCGAAAATACACTTACATTAAATGAATCACCCCATTACCATTGAAACTAAAATACATCATAGCATACTGCATTACCGAGCTAAACCAACTCTTAATCGTGCCGTACAATCGTATATTTCTTGATTAAGAGCTCGTAAAAACGTCTTCCTACTCTGATATATGGCCGTTGAGCAGGATGGGAGATTAGCCAACGGTTTGCGAACTGTGCCCGATGTACGATGATTAATGTAATGTGTTCTCTTTGGTTTAGTTATGGATTTGTTTGTCTGAATGTATTGTTCCTTTGAGATTGATTGTCGGTGCATTATTATGATTTATAGCTTCCGGCGAGTGATTCCGTTTTTGTTCGCGCTATTGTTATGGTTTTAACAAATTGGGAGTGTGTTTGTATTTGGTTTAAGACATTAGTTTTGTAATAAACAACGATAATAGACGTGACGCGAGTGGAATGTGATTAAATTATCCATAAAATCTGCCTGCATTTATGAAAATATGGTACTTTTCCATGGGTTAACAGAGTAAGAATACAATTCATCAATTTTTGCCAGTGGGTATCCCAAAAGATGACTAAGAGATATAATATGGATGTAATTTGTGTCCGTTAATTATGTCTGTAAATACAAGGATACAAGGATTATTTAGGATAGCTACAGTAGGATGATCTATTTCAATTGTTGGATAGTCATCACAGCTTATACACATTCCACTTCTGGGCTTAAGACAGAACCAACAGAAAAGAAATTGACCTATTATACCGCGCTGGTCAGACGGGTCAGTATAGGGTTTTATGACAAGTTTTCCTTCTCTTGCAATGCTATTTTCTGCATATTATATCCCTTAGTCGTAGTAGATAGTTAGTTATTTTTAGTTCGTCCTCATGAAGAGTACTTCTCACATCTCTGGGCAGGCGCGCCCAAATATCAGCCAGACCCACTTGACTCCCTCCAAAGGCGTGCTATTCGAATCGTCGCGATCCCAATGTTACAGACAGATTGGAGTCACTGGAGCGGCAGAGAGACTTTGGGTCACTCTGTGCACTCTATCGGCTCTTTCATGGGGAGTGCTCTGAGGAACTGGAAGACTTGGTACCACCGTCACCGTTTTACCAACGTACCACTCGACACCGCAGCAGGGTTCATCCATTTCACCTGGAAACGTTATGGTCTTCAACTGTACGTTTCCAGCGATCATTTCTCCCACGTACATGCAGGCTCTGAAATGCTACCTGCTCTATTTCCCGAGCGCTATGACATGTCCTTCTTTAAACGAGGTTTAAGAAGAGTATTTTCTTCACGGTAGGCAACGGCCTGGCTGTGCCCCTGGTATTGCAAAGGTCCATGTACGGCAATAAAAAAAAAGATTGGATAATGTCTCTCATTCTCTGTCGAGATGGTAGCTGCTTGGTGCTTCTCCAACTGATTTTACGACACCCATCAAAATATAATATAACATATTGTATGGTAAGCTGCACGGTTTATTGTATGCTTCATAAACTAACATTTCACTTTAACTATCACATTCAACTTAGAAATAATCCGCTTATCGCTGATGTAGAGTTGAGAGACATATAAAGAACTTACGACAGTAGACCGACATCACTTCACAGCTAATAAAACAGATAACATTAAGATAATTTACATTTCAACGATAAAATATCTTCATCGTGCAGTCAGCCGAAATGAGCCGTCCCTACTACAGTAGAGCTACTAAAATTTAGAGTACTTTTACGATGGTGTAAGTTATAAACTTTTATTTATTAAAATTTTTGTTTATAAGTCTGGTTTATTTAAGTGAAACTTTTATTACATCGCCTCAAACTTTTTCGTCCATCTATTGCATGTCGCGTGACGGTCGGCCGCGGAGTAGGGGTAAAGTGAAAGGCGCTCGACAGAACAGCCGAGGCCAATATGGCGGCGTTCGCATCAGCTGACCGTGTAGTATATGGACTATTATTCATTTGTGCCAGTTATTGGATGAAAAAACTAGACTAAATTACCTGAGATTAATTTCATATAAAAATAAGTATACTCTGCCCAAAACGAACAACTGTTATGGAGAAAGAGTAGAAAAACATTTGATACCAATATTTTTAAATGAGCTTTCCAACAACTTACAACAAAAGTATAGAACAAATTGTAAACAATTCAAAAACAAACTTAAAAAATTTTATGTAACCAGTAGCATTGAGTAGTATGATGTGTAAAAGATAACATATGTATGTAAAATGTATATAACTATTAGAATGTAGGTATATAACGACTCACCGTAACCCAGACAAATCCCTCGCGGTTTACGTGGTACGGATCACGCCATTAAATTATGTATTTAATGAGAATTTTGGAAATAAATGAATAACCCACGCTATTTGTTTTATTTCTATCAGTGTAAATGTTCCTATTTTTTTCCATAAACCACACAATAAATTTTTGTGCATTTACCTTATAATGATGTAGTAAGCATACATTTTATTATTAGTGCCTTATCTGCAGGCGTCTAATACAATACGTACAGTCTAACTAGATGGCGCTAATAACAATTTATCATAATATCGTGTTGTTATGTCATCATCATCAACAACATCATTTCAGCTCATATACGTCCCACTGTTGGGCTTGAGTCTCCTCCTCAATAGAAGAGAAATTGACCTTACTTACTGGACACTTTGCTGGTCAGACAGGTTGATATAGAGTTCTAATTCAAATTTTCCTTCTCTTACAAAGACGTTATATGCGTACTATATCACTTAGCCGTCTTTTACAATATCCACGGGCATGGTATGGATTGGTGAATTGTACTCTTACTCTATCACCACACCCAAAATATGTTATATATAGAATATAAATACTCATTTCGATCTAACATCGAACTACCATATAATTTACTATTTTAAATATACATTAAAAAGGAACAGGAAAATAAAAATGGAGTTTAACACGAACTAACATATGTTCGTTTTTCTTTCACAAAGAATATTAACAGGGATGAACTAGAATATACAGCATGTACCGTTGAAAACAGCTAAAGAATGTAAGCAGATGAGGTGTCTGAAATAAAATCATATACCAACCCATCTGACCAGCGTCGTACTGTAAGACAATGTCCCTCTCGTTTTAGAAAAAGCCTTAAATTAATAGTATGATTTCTATGGGCTGACAAAGAAGAAAGAACTCGGATCTAAGTCTTGAGCACTAAAAATAATCTTTAAGTAAGCTATTTCATGAGTTTTACGGTGTAAAATACCTAATGTTTTTGTGACTGAGTGAGATATGTAGATATATAAGACCTTCTTATTTAATAGTAGCAGTTTAAAATATAATTTAATAGACTAACTATAGCGATCTATTAAACCGATTCACATTTTCTAAAAGTGTTCTGATGGTCTTTTAGTGGGTATAACAGTATTCTATTGAATGTATTCGAAATGTCCACGGTAATAATTCTCTAATATATATAAATAATAAATCTATTTATATGTCGACGTAAATCTCCCAATGAGGGATAATATAATAATCGCCACGCTTAGTGAACAGGTTGGCATTAACCCCCTCTCTAGCCTGGGTGTCGTAAAAGACGACTAAGGGAATTAATACACAGATAACATCGATGCAGGAGAAGAAAAACTCGAAATTAACGTCTATGCCAACACGTATATCACACTGGTCAGCACCAGTGTGATATAAGTAGGTCAAATTCCTTTTCACAATGGAACAGGCTCAAGTCGAACAATGGGACTTATATGGGCTGAGAATGATGAAGAAAAAGAATGATGGCATTAAAACTTTACCCTAAGTGCGTTTATAGGTCACGCTCCCTAAATGCGTTTATAGACTATGAATCGAGGGTAATGACATATTGTATTGTTAACAATTTACCACACCGGAAAAATAAATTCGATTAAAATCTTTATTATTATTTTTCTTCTGGTCGGGTAATAACCAGCAAAGACACCGGATGGTGAGTGATATTGCTGGTGGACTTTTACCCGACCGTTGTCTATCGTGAAGAAAGTGAAGGGAGCATGAATACATGCATTGATATTCGGCAATACTAAACGTGTCACCAAAACCCACCACACACAATCATCCTCAAAAAGTTGGGCTTTCGCTTCTCTCGCTCACCGAACGATGTTTGGAAACAAATTGCTATACTTAGATATCGTTTTTTTGCGAGAATGTAGCTCGGGACTGTAGAGAGACGACTGTCGACACTGGGGTCCTACCACATGCCAAATTATCTGTGCTTGTGGCCTTGAAGACTTTAAAGACTAAAATATATAAATTTACAGCTAATTCGCTACTTCTTATACGTCGCGCCATACAGTTAGTTACAATATTTCACGGCGAACGGACATTTTTATAGGTATTTAGCGAAAACGTCGTCCCAGCAGACCAATTTGCAACTTGTTTGCGTGTTCGATAAATTGTCGCTAAATTACCTTCTTACTGTGAACATGGCTATGATTATTGTACATCATAATTCAGTATTATTTTTAATTTAATAAACTCACGCAACTGTTATGCTGAATATTTTATCTAGCCATGTATTACCCTATTGGTGATTTATGTTTGATGGCACCGCGAGAATGGTGCCGTTTTTAATACTTTTACTGCTCTTAATATTGAATGATTGTGAATATTTTACCATTCTTATAATTAAGCCGCCCTTTTTTTTTTGGCGGTAGAGCATGATATAAGTATAGTGCCCCAACCGATCCGTTCGGGGCGACGGACGAGACGGCTCGCGACCCCTCTCTAGTTTCGTATAGGCGGGTGACCGGTATCCTTTCGGGTACCATCTCGACTCGGGGCGTCGGAAGCTTTCCCTGTCCGGAAATTATATCGCCCTATAGGTTCAGGTCATGTGGATCTAGCTATAACAAGATACTTCCATTGGCAGATTTATGTCTGTTACCCCAAACACCGCAAGGTAAGTCGCCTCTTTAAATATTATCATCGTCATCATCTCTGCACAAACACTTCCCACTGCTGGGTTTGAGCCTCCTCCAACCAACCCTTCCACGCTGATAAGACATAACGTATGGCAATATTTTAAACAATAATTGAAATACTGTCCGCGTTGTGATGGAATAAGAATACAATTTATCATCCCCTCTCTTGCTCGTGGGTGTCATAAAAGACGACTAAGGGATAAAATATGCATATAACATCTACGCAAAAAAAAAAAGGAAAACTCGAAATAAAACCCTATGCCAACACGTCTGACCAGCGAGGCTTAGTAAGTCAATTTCCCTTCTATGGTGGAGGAGGCTCGAGCCCAGCAATGGGCCCGTATATGAGCCGACATGATGAATTAAAATATGGAAACAAACCATCATTATCGTTCTTATCCCAATCACATGCTTCGATCGACGCAATATGTTTCCTTCTTCCATGGTACATATTACAAAATTTTAAGCAATAGTTTTATGACCACCAGCCTGCCTGACGTCAACCCTTCACGGTAATTGTTAGCCAGAACACATCAGATGGAGTTAGTTCAGGTCAATCGTTCGGTCTTAATCATCTTTTACCACACCACTGCACAGATGACGTAGTGATTAAGATACAGACCTACAGAGCCAGTGTCGCGGGTTCGAATCTCACGCAGGACAACACTTTGTGCGATCCACAACTTGTTGTTCTGAGTCTGGATGTAATTTGTGTCCGTTAATTTACTTTGTTTGTAAAGTCCTCGCAATGCAAGGATACCCCTGAGTGCAGGGATTCGTCTTCTAATAAAAATTTAAGGAATCTTAGTATTTGTAAGCGCCTCCAGAAGGTAAAAATACGTAAACAAATATTGTATGTAATTTTGTAATGTAACCTAATAGAGGTAAAACATGAATTTTAAATTGCCATAATAATTTCAGTTCACATACTCCCAGTGGATACCCGTAACTGACACTGTAATGGAGCCTATCGATATAGCGCCTTAAGCGTCTACATGAACACGATACTCCTCAAAGGGAATACGGAATATAATAAAAAAAAACTATTTCACATCAAACGCTCTCAAAGAATAGACACGTGATAAAATGACATGCCTGTTCTACCAAACCAGTCTTCAAAATACAGTTTTAAAAACAATTATCAAAGGATTTTCAACTTACTATCGTTTGTATAAAGTTCACTATTTTTTGGTTACCTGAATCAATATTTAGAGTTATTTTGATGTCAAAAGGCATGAGATGATATTAGATTGAATTTGATTTGAATTTATTACTTTTGAGCCTTTGATGTGTTTTATTATATTAGTCAATATTGTGACGATAAAGTTGGGATGAAAACGTGTAGATAAACGATAAATTGGTGTTTTCTCTACGATTGCCATTCTATTAATGAAATATAAATAGGATGTGCTATAAAATAGTAAATGAAAAGAAATTAGTGCCCTTACACTATCGGGAACGTGTCAGCTTATCAACTCTCATCTGACCGTTCGCTGCGTGATGCGGATTTCAGAAAGAGAGCTTTCACACCGAGGAATGGTAGGTGACGTGGCAGCTCCCGCGTCCAAACTCGAGTTACAAGCAAAGAATTGACCCAGAAGATCGGCATTATCCTTCGCACTGTGGACTAGACGTCCATCGTCTTTCTATAGTGGTGGGAGACCGGACTGGGAGTAATTTCTTTGGACAGTCTTGGCAAGCGACTAGAATGCACGACTCCGGACGTGATAGTTCTCCAATGGCTCGCTCGCCAATTATGACAACATGTTCCATCTTGGCTCTGACAATAGCCTTCTTATTAGATCAAAAAGCAGCATTAAATTGTTGCTTCACCTCTTTGGGGTTCGGGTCCTGAAATTCTTGGCCTTGTTTCAGGTCTAGTATGCGAACTGTTTCTGGCGTACAGCCATCCTGCAGGTTTTGTTAAACCAAGGTCGACTATAGCTACCGATGACGGGTATTATTTTTTATGGGAATGAATAATTCTATCACCGTAATAACTGCTTCGGTAACGCAATCAGTACAAACGCTAGTCTCTAGAAGCGAAGTAAAGCCACTTTTACGGATAGGATGCATAAAATGCAATCTAAATAAATAAATAGATTTGAATTAAAAATTTAGGCACATCGTTGATATACCTACATTTTACATTAAAGCTTTTTAAAGAGCAGGCAGTGTATTAAAAATATATAAACACTAACAGACACTTTGTTCTGTAGAAACAAAAAAAAATAAAGTCCTTGAAATCGATCGCAGCGTCAACTCCTTTGTTCGAACGTTAAACCATAGCATTCCACATTGATATCCGTCTGAACACACATAAAATTTCATTAATATTGGTTCAGCCATTTAAGAGTTCAGTCACATAAGAATTATAAAGATACATTAAGACTTGGATATCCGTTTTTAATTCGAAGAGTTTTTAGTAGAAGCTTCCGTGTCTAAAGCATATAATATCGTAAGGCAACACATACAGACAGATACTTGAACAGTGATTCTCATCATCCCCCTTCACAGTTAGCTACCGTGTGTAAATCTTTGTTGCAGAGAGCACGAGGAATCTGTGACGATGAACACCTGGCTGGGGAGCTGCAGCATGTCAAGCAGGTGCTACGTGCAAACAAGCTGCCAGTTCCTCGCCCCCGTCGCAGAGACCGAGTGAAACCACCCACAGTTGAGCGCCTTCCTGCAATACTACCTTATGTCAAAGGAGTCACTGACAAGATTGGCTACATCCTGAAACGCTCTGCCATTAAAACTTATTTTAAACCACTGAAGAGGATTAGCCAATTCTTACCACCTGTCAAGTGCCAGATCCCTTTACAAGATGCAGGAGTATATAAACTTGACTGTGACTGTGGTCTCTCTTACTTTGTCCAATACAAACAAAGAGATCCATAAGAACTCGGATCAAAGAACACATAGCCGATGTGAAGCACCGCCGGGACACTAGGTCTGCAGTCTGTGAACATAGTCAGGACCGCGCCCACCATAACATCAGGTTTGATAAACCACAAATCCTCGCAAAAGAACACCGATACCTGCCTAGAATGGTACGCGAGGCTATTGAGATTAAAAAGCACAAAAATTTCAATAGAGAGGATGGCTGGGTGTAACACCCATCAAGCTGGGATCCTGTTATAAACATTATTAAAAACAAATCCAAAAAGACCAACACAAGACTGCAAGACACCGTGAGCTCATATTATTGTATAGATTTGACCCACAATAATAATGACTAAAGATAATTTTATAAATTAAAACCTTTTAGTAACATAAAGTAAGCCGCCTTCAAAATTAACTTTAATTTAGCATCATGTTACCTGAGTTTTCTTGCCGGATCTTTCTCAGTGTGACCGTGTTCCGATCCGGTGGTAGTATACTAGATTATTAGTTAGTTTTTAAATATAATTACTATCAATTTTAATGTTTAATTATTACTAACCATAAACAATATAATTTTTTCATATATTCATATAGAATCATTTTCTTCTTACACTGGCAATAAATTTTGTATCAAAATGTGGGTCAATATTTAATAACTAATTTTCTGTATCGGGTAGATAATTATAAATTTTCTGCAGTAACGATGACTTGTTGGACATGAGACATCTTAGTCCACCCGTGACCATGAACGCTGTAAAGTATTCGAAACGTCGGGTAATCAAAAATCAAATACAAACGCGATAAAATCCGTAAAGTAGTTTTATTTAAAACATATAATAATCATCACCATCATCATCTTGCTCTTATCCTAATTACTTGGGGTTGACGCAATATGTCATCTTCTTCCATACGGTCCTGTCAGACGTCATCTCTGCAGTCACTCCCAGGCTATCCATGTCAAGCCTCACGCAGTCCATCCATCTTTTCCTCGGTCTTCCTTTACCCCTAAAGCCTTCAACATTCATACCCAAAACTTTTCTCACAACATTACTTTCATCCCGCCTCATCACATGTACATACCATGTCAGCCGTTCACTCTTTAAATTTTCTGTCACTTGCGCAACTTTCAAAGTTCCTCTAATGTGTTCATTCCTAACTTTATCCATTCTTGTCACACTCACACCACACATCCATCTCAACATTCGTACTCCGCTACATGCATATAAAAATGAATGTACAAATTGTAAAAGTTTTGACAATAGTTTTATTACCGGCCATCTGCCTGAGGCTAACCCTCCTTGGAGCTATAATTGTTGATTAGATGGCATCAGATGAAGTTGTTCCAGGGCTATGTAAATCTCTTAGACGTCTTTTACGACACCCAGGACAGAAGTAAGGGTTGGAAGTATTCATAACCGTCACTACACAGCAATATAAGAATGCATATCGTATCATCATCACAGCTCATATTACGTTGAGCTTGAGCCTCCTCCACAATGGGAGGGAAATTGACCTTACGAATTGACCTATACACGCTGGTCAGATATGTTAGTATAGGCTTTCGAGTTTTCCTCCTTTTGTATAGATTTTATATGCATATTATATCCCTCAGTCGTCTTTTACAACCCCCAGGGGCAAGAAAGGGGGGTGATGAATTGTATTCTTACTTTGTCACCACACGGAGAATGGTATGTCATTTTTGAAGTGAAACTTCTGATGCAACTTCCAACATGGTTGCGTTAAACGTTTAACGCTGTTAAACTACGGAAATAGAAAGAGTGAGAGTGAATGCGTGGCACTCGAACGCATGCGCGTAGCATACCTGTTACAGGCCAGCGCAAGCGTTAGCAACGAGTAGCGTCCAATATTTTATATTTTATTTTATCTTTTTTGTTTTTTTATCCTTTTTTTTATATTGACAAAAAACACGTGGCACCAAAGAAGTTTCACTTCTGACGTGCGTATTTTGTACGCACGCTCTTTTATTCACCGAATAAGATAGCATGGCCAATTTGCCAATCATACAAATTTTATTCAACACACATTGATACGTTAAGAGCTCCGCGACATTGTATCGCATTGCCGTCAAATGTCTCACGGGGACTAATAATGCGATATTGCCGAAAAATGTTAGGACAGAGTCGAACGAAACAACTGTAGTGGGAATACTTATAGCAGAACAAATTTTAAGGTTTCTATGAAAGTTTTATGATCGTGTTCACCAACGACACTAAAATTTTAGATAGCATCTAATGCAGACTACATTAATTGTCATCCTCTCATCCCACTAATATCCTAGCTCTCTACTAATACATATTGTAAATGAAAACTGTTATGAAATTGTGTGAAAATTTTCAGCCGTTTGTTGTTCTTGCCCATAATTCAGTCATCATCACAGCTCACATACGTCCTACTATTGGGCTCGAGTCTCCTCCATATTGGGAGGGAAACTGACCTACTGTGTCACGCTGGTCAGGTGCGTTAGTATAGGGTTTCATTTCGAGGTTACCTTCTTTTGCATAGTTGTTATATGCACAAGCTATCCCGTCGTCTTTTACGTACTTTTAAGTCGTCTTTTACGACACCCACGGGCAAGATAGGAAGTGGTGAATTGTATTTTTACTCCGTCACCATACGGATAATTTAACAGGTAACATTAGTTGTTAAATGAACTCCGGTATTATCTAATAAATTTCCGGAAGCATTTCCGCAGGTTCCGGGGGCATTTCCGCAGGCTCGCCTCACGGCTCGTCGGCGCGGCGTCCGCCCTATCGTGGCTTATGCCGAACGTGGGCGGACCGAGCGCTACGTGCCGACGACTGTACGCGGGGGTCATCTGGTGCCTGCTGACCGGAACTCCCCCGTGGGACCTGGAGGCGGAGATGCTCGCCGGTTTGTATCGGCGAGTGTCGAGGGTGCGAGCGGAGGGCGGTGTGGTCTCGTTGAGGGAGCTCACCGCCTGGGGCGTCGACGTCCGCCGGGACGTCATTGCCCGTTGGGCAGTCCGGCTGGAGAGGCCTCGGTTCGGGGTGCGAATCGCGGAGGCCTTCCGGCCGGTGCTGATGCAGTGGTTGGAACGGCGGCACGGGGTGCTCTCCTTCCGACTAGTGCAGGTGTTGACGGGGCATGGGTGCTTCGCCAAATACCTGCACAACGTCGTTGGGAAGGAGAATACACCATCCTGCCACCACTGTGATTGCGACGAGGACACGGCGCAGCATACGCTCGAGGCCTGTGCCGCTTGGGCAGAGCAGCGTCGTGAACTCGTTGCAATCATCGGTGCCGACCTGACGCTGCCTGCTGTCAAGAACTAGGACGCAGTCGCAGCCTTCTGCGAGGCAGTGATCTCGCAGAAGAAGGCGGCGGATCGCCTGCGTGAGGAGCGCAGCCTCGATGAAGCGATCCGCCGCCGGCGACTGGGGCGGCGTAGGCGCGAATACCTGCGCCTCATGCCGCCCTAGCCGAGGCCGCGGATGACGTGACCGGGGAATTAGTCCGTCACCCGCCGAGAGGCCGACCGCGTGAGGAAAGACCGACGTCCTCCTTGAGAGGGGGACGTCGTTCGATGGCAGGGTACCCCGGGTAGGGGGTATTCCGTCGGGCCGACCACTGATGACAAGTAACCCTGCTCCGGTGGTCGGCCCAACGACAAAGGCGACGTGCATCGTGGGTGGGTTGCGGGTGTGCGTGCTTAAGCCCTTCTGTCGTTCCGGACGGAGTGGTGCGAGGAGCGCGCCGACCGCAACCCACACCCAAAAAAAAATATATTAGATATTTTTATTATAAACGTTGGTAGAAAGAGGAATGAGTTTATTTCAGAAAACCTACTACTAAAGAAATTTTGCAACAGTACAACTAAAAAAAAGTATTAAGACGGTGAGAGAATATAATTCACCACCTGCCCATGGATGTCGTAAAGGCGATTAAGAGATTTAACAGGAAAACTCGCAATGAAACCATGTACCAACCCGTCTAATCAGCTTGGCACAGTAGGTCGATACCTCTCCTATTATGGAGGAGGCTCGAACCCAGAAATGGGACGTAGGTATATGAGCCGAGAACACTGATGGTGGATATTTAATTTTTTTTAGAAAAAGCGTTTATATTCAGTGAAATTTTTCATGTACACAAATCTAATATATAAAATTATCGTGTCACAATGTTCGTGCCCATACTCCTCCGAAACGGCTTGACCGATTTTTATGAATTTTTTATGCATATTTAGTAAATCTGAGAATCGGCTACTATCTATTTTTCAAACCGCTAAGTGATAAGGGGTGTCCACCCTAAATTTTTATTTTTTATATTTTAGATATTTCTTTTTTTATCTTTTTTTTATTATGTGGCATTAAAAAATACATTCAACCGTAAATTCTCACTTTTCTATCACCAAACCCTGCTTTTTAATAGTCATTTTAATAATTTGATAATTTTTTATCCGCTCGATAACATCAATTATTATCACTTAGTAAGTTGTGTCTACCGGTCTACTAAGTCCGGCTACCCTCCATATGTCTACCGGTGTTACTTCTCACCCAGTAAACAGCACAGAGTAGGGACGACAATGAAGATGGTCTCCTATTTCTCTCAAACAATAAGCCTTCTCTCAGTCCCTTTACAGTTTTCGCGAAGCCACCATTTTAAATGGCAAGTTTCGAGGTGAAAATATATTAATACCACGAATACCTATTATACCCACAGATGTGCCAATTCAATTTAAGCGTATTCAATTTCCGATTAGATTGGCATCTACAATGACTGTTAATACATCCCAAGGCCAAACAATATCTGTTTGTGGCTTAGATTTGAGCACACCATGTTTTTCACACGGACAATTATACGTTGCATGCTCTCGAGTGAAATGTGTGTGAAATCCATCAAGTTTGTTTGTATTAGCTGAAGACGGGCTAACAATAAATATTGTTCACGCTGTAGCATTCTCTTAATGCTACAGCGTGAACAATATTTTATTATTTTATTTAATATTATGTAATGAATTAATGATATAAATAATTATTACTTAAAATAAATTATAATAAATTAAAAGAAAAATAATATTTGGTGTTTTGTTATTTTTACTCATTGTTCACAGCGCTCCATGCCTTTTTCAATCATATACCACATCCATACACACTTCCAATAAGTTAGTTACTTTTTATCTACACTAGAAATTCTCTAGAAATTATTTACATGGCAAAACAACCTTTGCCGGGTCAGCTAGTGTTTATATATAAATTTCTTGTGTACGTGTGTATGTCAGTAAACTCCTCCTAAACGGCTGGATGGGTGTTGATGAAATTTTTTGTGTATGTTAAGGGGATTCGAAAATAGTTTCGATTCACCGTTCACGACTCGGTAGGTGGCGCTTATTTGAACAGAACAACGTGTGTTAGGTCAGCTAGTGTATATATACATATAATAATATGTGTTGTTCTGAGATATATTCTGAAGTTACCCATAAATTCTAACGTTTCAAAGTCAAATTAACAAATATCAACACGTATGTACATTCTCATAAAATTTCCCACTTATAATATATCAGTAGTATATTCTTAAAGTTTGTACATTTTTTTCTAGAATAGTCTACATCAGCTCAGTCAAAGCAAAAGTTACAAATTATTACGCTATTCTCCATAAGAGTTCAGCAGTAATACAATATCTATAAACTTTTAATACAAATCATGAAGAACTTCATTGAAATTTCAACAAAACGTTAGCTGTCGCAGCGTTTACATACAAAAAAAATAGCGTGAGAACTAAGTACGCATGTCAGAAGTAAAACTTCTTTGGTTCTTTGGTTTGGTGTTTTAATCAGGATTAAAAAAAATCTCTCCATCTTTCTCACTCGCTTACTCCCTACTCTCGCCCCATGGCTGTGCTTCGTGCTATGTTCGCCCTTCCTCACTCTCTCTCAATTGGTCTCAATCGCTCTCTCCCTCTTCTTCGACAAAAACGCTGCACATCTTCGTGACGCTAAATTGCGTTTCATTCGTTAAAAATTTACCCTCATGCGCGCAAAGAAGTTTCACTTCAATAACACTAATACTTATCGTCGACGACCTGATGTAATCCATAAATGGTGTCATTCAAACAATCATTAACAACAAATAAAAGGGAAATACTATAAAATACTTTTTGCAAAAAGCTCTGGTGAAAAAATATACATGAATCCAACGGCAGTCGACAGACGGCGCTGCGGAAGACTTTACTACTTCCGGTGACAAGATGGCCGGCGTTCAGCGCAGCCGGAAACTGCGGCGAGAGAGCCCAAAAACACGATAAAACTCATACGAAAATAAATATCTAACTATTCTCGTTCAGCTATTCAAAATTGCACCTTAAATTTTTCAATACAAGATCATTTTTTTAATAATACAGATGTATGGTTATGACATTTTATTAAAAGAAAGGAAAGCAATAACTAAGCAAGGAGCCGTCAAGCGCGATCGGTTGTTTCCGGCATTGAATATGATGTAAGTTTTCCGGAGTGCCGATAACACCTAACAGTATCATTTGCCATTTGCCCTTTTACAGGATCTATGCGTAAGTGTTGTATATATTGAGTATAATTATCTATAATTTGGTGATAGAGGCAGAATACAGCCACCTTTTCATTTTCTACAAGGGTTATAAAAACAACCAACTGCATTTATGTTTGATGGTAATCTAGGCATCACAAGATGTGTCATATACGGCCCACAATTGGGCTCAAGCCTCCTCCAAAATAGGAGGGAAATTGACCTTACTACACCACTTTGATCAGATGTGTTGTTATAGGGTTCTGTTTCGAGTTTTCTGTCCCTTGCATAGATATTATATACATCCCTTAGTCATCTTTTACGATATCCACGGGCAGGATAGAGACTAGTGAATTGTATTCTTACTCCGTCACCACAACGAGAAATAGACTAGATACCCTCATTAGAAGTGAAAAGGACTCGATACAAAAACAGTTTTATACAACAACTAAAGACCCGCCCTCGCCTCGCTTCGGTTTCAATCAACTTTGACCCCACATTTAAATCTCCAATATCTCCTAAGACAGAGATCCCCAAAGTGTGTGCCGCGGAACCTAGGGGCTCCATAGAATAGTCGTATCGAATTATATTTATTCTTACTCCCTCACCACACGAAAAGTTTTACCAATACTTTACAAACTACCGGTCATAAAATGAGAGTTTATCTGACTTCAACCCTCCTTAGGAATGTAATCGTTGGCCAGGCGGGCATCATATAGAGTCGGCCCAGTCTAGGTAAGCTCTTAGTCGTATTTTACGACACCCAAAAGCAATGTAAAGTAGTGTAGTAGTATATTCGTAACCACCACAAAGAAATGTTTAATTTCTCTATTTCTAATTCTTAAATACTCTCTGGAAATGGTTGTTGGTATTTTTACTGTAAAAAAAAAAATTACATATTTGTAAAATAATATTGTTTATTAACACCGGTCCCTGTGACTAAATGTGCTCCGCATACACAACATAGTCTTGTCCGCAAATAAACACAAAATTGCAATAACCGATCCACATATAATAGCCACCCTTAAACACACAATATTAATACCTCTAAATTAAAAACACCACTTTGGAATCGGCATAAAATAAACACCACTTTTATATTTTTATACTGAGTTGCAAAGATAAGGGTTGTTCAAATAAAGGGCTTGAGTCGATATAGCAGGGGCTGATGCCTATCTGTAGCGTAACGTGTCCAAGCGAATGCTGACACAACGGATTTTATTTCTTTATTGCACAAAAATGCTAACTTTCGCCTGAATGCTAAGGTAACCATGACTGATGAAGATTTGGAGATAATTCCTATAAAATTAAAGATAACCCACTTAAGTTATTAGATAGATAGACATGTGAAATATCGCCAGGTCACCAAATCTATTTATTGAAGTTATAGGTACTTCTTTTTTTAAACCCGTGTGGTGACGGAATAAGAATACAAACCATCACTCCATATCTTGCCCGTGGATGTCGTAAAAAGCAACGAAGGGATATAATACGCATATAACATCTATGCAAGAGAAGGAAGGAAAACTGTAAATAAAACCCTATACCAACTTGTCTGACCAGTATGGTATAGTAAGGTCAATTTCCCTCCTATTGTGGGGGAGGTTCGAGCCCAGCAGTGTAATGTATATGAGCTGAAATGATGATGATGATACTTTTAGCACATTAGAGAAAAATGATAAGAGTAAAGTTTTACGATGCGCGCGCACATAGTCACGAAAAATCAAAACCTTGAAGTTAACTAATCAACATTTTAGTTAACCGTTGTGAGTGTCGTTTTTCTACAAATGTAACGCAAAGGATATTTTTTTTACCGACTTCCTCCCCGAGGGAGCGACGTCGGTCGATGGGAGGGTACCCCTCAGGGGAGTATTCCGTCGGGCTGACCACTGACGTCAAGTTACCCTGCTCCGGTGATCGGTCCAACGACAAGACGACATGTCACGGGTGGGTTACGGATGTGCGTGCTTACGCCCTTCTGTCGCCCCGGACAGAGGAGTACGCCGACCGTAACCCAACTCCAAAAAGAAAGATAAAATTTTGAAATAGATTTTTACCTTGTTACGCCAAAGAAATATGACTTCTTACGTACGTACATAAGTTCAAACACTTTTTTTATTTATTGAATTACCTATTACAGGTATTATTACAGGTTACTTCAATACGTTAGTGTAAATAAACATAAGGCAATGTAATTCTAAAGATTGCTTTTTTATTCCTATTGGTGGCAAGCAGCACACGTGATAATAAGTTATACTGCCACTTAGCTAGGCCGCTGGCTACCGGGAAGAAAATGAAGAAAGTATTATGGATGCTTGTATGAGGATAGGTGCTTGGTATGAGGATAGGTAGTACTCGCTCACTCGGCTCTCTCGCTCACCGAAAGAATTGCAGTAATAAATCCTCCTCAGACGTCAATTTTCTGCGAGAGTGTGGTACAACCCTGGACGGACCGGCCCGCGGCTGTAGACAAAAGATTATCGACAGTGTACTCCTACCACTACAGACTTAAATTTCTCTAAACTTGAATTCAGAGACACCCTACAATTCACCCTTTTAATATTCAAGCGGTGAATTTGAAATTAATTCGAGTCGTTTAAATGTTTTCAACGTTATCCCGCTGCCCAGTAATTATTTTTGTTTCAATACCACATCTAGTTAAACATTGTTTACTTTTAAATTAGTATTTGTGTTCTTACTCATATTTTTAACGGCAAATTAAATAATTTCGAAGTGCTTTTATAACGCCTACTATCGTACAATCTACTATGGTATATTTTTTCATTGCTGTTGTTGGCAAACGAGCAAATAGCACACTTGATGATAAATAATACTCCCCTTCATGAACCTTTGATAAGCTGCTTACCGTGAAGAAAGTGAAAGGAGTGTAGATGCGTGCGATGAGGTGCAAAATGGGTGATGACCAAAAGCCACCATACGCAAACAACCTCAGAAAGTTGGGTGCCTACTCTTGAATCTCGATTCCAATCCTAAATCCAATCGCAGCTCGAATTTGAGCAAATTTGGTACTCTTGACACTAACGCACGATTGGAATTACATTCGGTGGATTTTTTTTAAACTAAATGAATTCGACTCTCGACGGTTAAGTCAAATATTTGCTACTCCCAACGTGATTTTGACGTAGTATAAATTCGTTAATGTTGCACAATTTCAAGAAAGCGTCTTTATGATGATCGAGTTCAATAACGTTATTAATTTAAAATAAGAAAATACGACACATTTGTTGAAAATATCAACGCAAAACGCGAAGAATTCATTCTCGACTTTGTTCAAGAGTACCAAATAGAAGTTTGGTGAGATTGGAATTGAATCGGATTCGAAATTAGAATTGATTTCAAGAGTAGGCCCACTGCTCTTTCGTTCATCGAGGAAAATGCAGTAACAAATTGTTACTACACAGACGTCGATTTCCTGTGAGAGGCCGTAGGCCCACTGCTGTAGACATACGACTATCAATAGTGTACTCCTACCACATAAAATATTCTGTTAAAATTAGATTTCAGTTAACTGCTTAAGTTGTTAATTTAGTGTTTGTAAGATACGGAAGGATTCGTATTTATTTGGGGAGTATTGACGTAAGTTTTGTGCAACCTTATACTTACACTAACAGACTTATTTAAGGTTAATCTTTCGTGTAAAGACGGAGTAAGAATACAACTCCTCCTCCTCCTGTGTCACGCCCGTGGGTATTATAAAAAGCGACTAAGGGATTAAATACGCTTATAACATCTACACGCGAGAAGACTTAAAACTTGAATTAAAACCGTATAACACGTCTGACCAGCGTGGTATAAGTATGACAATTTCCCTCATATTGTGGATGAGGCGTAACTAGGATTGCCAACTATACTTTATAATAAGGTAAGTATCCTACTTTATTTTTGGTAATTATACTTTTGCATACCAATGAAGTATGTGAAAATGCTTTATTATCTAACCTTTACTGTGATGCGTAAGACAAAACACACATTATGGGTACTGCACTATTTAACGGTACACATAAATGAAAACTGATGATGGGAACGATTTATAATTACTTAACAAAATCTTAGATGTCAGGTGTGGTGTGAATCTTATATGTGCTAAAAGCACACAAAAATACGTTTTAAAGGCAATAAAAACAATTTATGGAAATTATGTTTAATTTTTCCAAATACTTTATTTTTTCCTGTGCTAACCACGTTATACGTTTTTTTTTTGTCAAAAAAAGTTTGCAACCTTAGACTCGACCGTGACACGTATACAGAGTGTATCAGGTTTTTTTCATGGGTTCCTACCACCATTGCCTAACTCCCGTTTCACCAGTTGCCCCATAACCTGATACACCTGTATGAGCTGAAATGAATGAATAAATGAAGGGAATGAATATCTATACAAGAAAAGGAAAATTTGACATAAAACCCTATACCAACCCGTCTGACTGGTGTGGTATAATAGGTCAATTGCCCTCCTATTCTGGAGGAGTTTCTAGCCCCAGAGTGGAACGTATGAATAGAGACGAGATGATGAGCCTTTCACGGAGTAGTTACGAGGATTAGGTCATCAGAATATAAACAAAAATAAAACACATTTTCACAGAACTTTTTTTTTTCAACCTATACATGTCCCACTGTTGATAGATCAGACATGACAGACTATGCCACGCTGGTAAAACGGATTAGTATAAGGTTTATTTCGAGCTTTCCTTCTCTTGCACAGATGTCATATAAATAAAGGTTTTGAACAATTTCAGATATTATCGGACTCTGTATGACAGTAGACATATATTACAAGCGTTCTTTTAGCCGAATTATCAATCTAAACGTAAATCTCCCAATCGGCGAAATCTAGTACAACGATTATCACCATACTTAGCATAAACATTGTCCTTTTCATCATATCAACCCATATACGTCCTACTGCTGCACTAGGAATTCCTACGCACCTACCTACCTACTATGGTACTGGTCAGAGCTTGTTAACATAGTTTTGAGTTTTCTCTTGCATAGATGTTATATGCGTATATCTCTTAATCTTTTACGAAACCCACGGGCGAGAGACAGGATAGTGAATTATATTCTTACCACGTCACCACGGAAAGGGTTTTTTGTATTTTTGTTATCCCTTCATCATCTCAGCCCATGTATGTCCCACTGTTGGGCTCACGTATCCTCCTTTATAAGAGGGAATTTGACACAAAACGCCTAACCAGCGTGGGTATTTTACCACTGGTCAGACGTTTTGGCGAAGTTTTATTTTGAGTTCACATTCTCTTGCATAGATGTTATATGCATATTTTTCGCTTAGTCGGCTTTTACGCCACCTACGAGAAAAATTGAAGGTGAATTATACCAAACGGAAGATGTCAACCCTATTTAGTATATTTGTAATAAATGTTACAATGAAAGACTTTTTATAATAAAACTTTTATTAAGGTATAAAAATAATACAAGATTGAATCACAATAAGTATATTCAGTCTTTTATGATCAATAAAAACATTGTACAATCTTAATTTCTCTCCTCGCTGACCACCGTTTTTTTTTAAATTTTAAAATCACCTGCTCTGGTTTTTAGCTAGAGTTTTCAATTTAGGCGCCCTAATAGAGATCTTTTTTTTTTAATTACTTCGCAGTTTGTAATTTAGCCCCATAGATGGCGTTATTTGGGAGCATATCTATTCTTAAATAGTAATTATTTTTTTATACTGTTTTAATTAAACATTAAAACAGTATGTCTGTTGAATACATAGGTGGCGCACTCGTCGAGGTCTACAAATTTAAATCACTTTTAGTTTTTGTTTTAGCCTAATAGATGGCGCTACTCTAGAATATAGGATTTTCCCTAAATATCACAGATAGGTTCATTTTAATAATACTTTACAAAAAACCTTGGCATATGTTATACAATTTAAATTATAACAGTCGAGTTCCGCAACTTTTCAATCACTTTTTAGTTTTTGATTTAGGCCAATAGATGGCGCTATTCTTGAATATAGGATTTTGTTTTTAAATATCACAGGTAGGTTTTTTTATAAAGTAAGAATCATCAAAATGTAAAGCATTAAAAAAATTAAAACAATCTAATGTGTGTTGGATTATACTAATATAAAAGAAACCGTTAATATTTCTTCAATATCTGACATTGAGGATTACACTTTGAGAACCGTTGTGGTCTCTTAGATATGGCCATAGCCTCAATATCTAATTGAGCCAAATTCCCCTGCTTATTTGCACCCTCCCGAATAGTAGGTATATCTTCTTTCTTTACGACGCCAGCTTGAAGGTAACCTAGGAGAGAAGGTACGTGTTCTTCGATCATCTTCTTCCGTTCTGTAGCTACTTCTTGACGCCTATAATAGAAAGAAAACAGTGATGAATGAAGACATTCGAATAGGATAAGAATACAATCATCATCATCATGTTTGTATTTTATTTTTGGTTGTATTTGATGTTTCAAACACTTGAAAATTTCTGTAATAACGATGACTTATTGGACGTGAGACATCTTAGTCCGACCGTGACCATGTACTCTGCAAAGTGTTCGAAACGTCGGGCAATAAAAAATAAAATACGAACGCGATAAAATCCGTAAAGTAGTTTTATTTAAAATGTGTAACATTCGCGTAAACGTCAGAAGTTATTACATCATCATTTCAACTCATATACGTCCCACTACTGGGCTCGAGCTTCCGCTAAAATAAGAGGGTAATTGACCTACTACACAAGCTGGTTAGTTGGGTTTTTATAAGATGTTTATTCAAGTTTTCCATCACTTTTATTGATTTTATATGCATACTAGCTGTACCCTGCGCGCGTTGTTACGCCACTAAGATAAATTTGAAGGAAAGACATTGCACAAATATTCAATTTATTTTAAGTGATTTTAGTTTTAATTCATATTAGCATTAACTGTCACGGCAATATAATTATGAAATTCATTGGAATTATAGTGGCGCTATCTGTCGAATATTGGTCGTACCAACTCAGAAGGCTTCGCCTTTGCTTAAGATCATCACATGCTTGAGCATGCATTTGAATGCATAGATCACGATTCTATAAAGGACATACAGCCGAACATTCATTTTTATCATCATTATAACCCTCACAGCTCATATACTGCCCACTGTTGGGCTCGAGCCTGATGGGACAAAAATTGATCTACTATACCATGCTGGTCCGACATGTTGGGGTGGGTTTTATTTCCAGTTTTCCTTCTGTTTCCATCAATGTTATAAGCATATTATATACTTTAGTCATCTTGGAGTGGTGAATTGTATTCTTACTAGTGGTGGTCGTTGAATAAACGAACAGTTTTTTTCGACTGTTTCTTTGCCGTGAACTAATAAACCAGTTTATAGTTGACTGATAAACATGTTTACGTATGAACGGCTTCGCGAAACGGTCGTCATATCAACGAATGACACGAACGCGACGACTTGCAACTATTCGAAAGCGCCCGAAACGGCCCGAACTTGGAAGACGAGATGCGCGCGCGCTCGCACGGCTCGCTACGCTCTTTACCCGCCCCGCAAACCTCACCGCCCGTAGGCGCGAGTCGAGCCGAAATCATAACGCATAGATAGATTGAGTGCAATTCATTGAACTCTGCTATCATGTGATGGGACTATCATTACATATTGAAGCGTCAATGTATATTGTACAATGAAACTGTTGTCTAATATCGTTGAAGTTTCGTTGTCCTTTACCAATGGACGATCAACGTACGTCATAATATAAACTAAACGTCTCGTCTTGTCTAAGCGTCTACGACGTAAACCAGTCGAAAATTAGACTGTTTATTCAACTAGTTTACCATCGACGATAAACGGTCTCGTTGCGTCGACTGTAAAATCGTCGACGACCCACTACTAATTCTTACTCTGTCACCACACATATATATACATAGATTATATGCCCTAATCCACCTTTAACAACACCAATGGGCAAGATAAGTGGTGATGAATTGTGTCCTTACTCCATCATCACAGAAAAAGAAATATAAGCAAAAATATAATCAATTAAGGATAAAATTACCGCAAGGAAGGTAATGTCGAGTTAAATAATGCTACTGGTCAGCTCAGTATGATGTCAGCCAATAATTTACCTCGAAGTTCTTGCCAGAGTCCCAAAGACAAAAATTTGCTAAGAAGTAGAAAGTACTTACCATTTCCTATCGTACTCCCATACATGCTCCGCTCTCTCCTTTTCCATCTTGGCTTCTTGTTCCCTCTTTAAAGCATTCTCTTGCATCTGTTTTAATAACTCTTGTGAATATAACTTGCCTTTCTCTTTCTTTAAGAGGTGTTTCTCACGCTCTTTATTTTCTTCTTCTGCCATTTTGGCTTCAGTCTGTAATCGTAACATTTGATAGTTATTTTTTTGTTTTAAACACCAAAGAATAAAGATTAATGTCCAATTTCATCCAAGCCCATATTTTTGGTCACCTAAGGCGATAAATGATACATACGGACATAAAATATTGATGACATATGTATGTCATTAATATTGCCTTAGGTGAAAATATAAGGATGTGTTAATGATAAATTGTCATTAATCCTTGTTCTAGATAAATTATTACAAATATACATTTTAATAGATGAAAATGATTACAAACAATTGTGGATCGCACAAATAATAATTTCAAGATTACTGTTGATTAAATTTCAAAAATATTCAGATAAAAAATATAAGTGACTAAACATAATCGTTACTCAGAATGAAAGGGTAATTGACCAGCACACTAGTCAAATGGTTTAGTATAAGGTTTTATTTCGATTTCTCCTTCATTTAATAAGAATGTTTTAATAATTGCAATATTCTGTGAAGAGTAAAAAATGAAGAAGACCAGAAGAACACTCCATTTCTTACCCATCGGTGTCGTAAAAACCGACTAAGTGATAATATAAATATAACATTTATAGTAGAAATAGAAAAATTTAAATAAAACTCTATACCAACCGATCTCACTAGCATGAAACAGATCTATTTCCCTTTTATTTTGGAGAAGGCACAAGTCCAACAATGTGAAAAAATGATGATTGAAAACACAATTTATAAGTCCTAAAGTACATAAAGACAATAATTTAACAATATAATACATAGCACAGCAAATATTATTCACATTAAAACAATTAATTCAGATTCTAATATTTAAGTCATTCTAATAAAATATGCGAATGACATAAATTTTAGATTTTACACAATTACATAAATATCACATTTAAGAAAATATCATTGACATCGGATAGATATTAGAGAACAGTCTTAATATATGTATTTAGCAAACTATCCTTTATAAATACTTATCCCCCAATATAACCAAACTTACCGTCCAATATAGACTTTTTTTTTTAAATAGCTTACCAAATAGTAGCAGAGTACTGCTCTGCCACTGCTGCCATGTATTACCAATTTCTTCTTTCCTCAGTTAAAAACAAAATTATATACATTACCTTTTTATCGGCTTATTGTTACAGTATCTTTACGTGGCACAGACATGGAAAAAAAATACACTTGGTCTTCACTACAATTTTAAGCGATGTCAAAAGATGAAAGCAATTTTTTTAATTTTTAAGATCTTTTTCTAGGTGAACTGATTTTGTGGGTAACTGGACCGGGAAGTCTGTCACCCGCAAAGAGGTAAACCACGTGAGGGCTACCGACATCCTGGGATGGGCGTTAGGAACTGGGAACCCGAAAGGGTATCCCGCCAAGCTGGCCACAGACGACAAGAAACTTGGTACCGGGGGTTTATTTGAAAATTATTATGGTATTTGACACTCGGTCCCAATTAAATTTGATCTTTGACCAATAGTTTTTTGATCCCAATTCTTTCGAAGTCGGGTATTTATTTTTTTCAAAATTTTGTATTGTTTTAAAAACAACTATGCTAAGAATAAAATCGTTGCATTGCAGGGGACTTTAAAAACATACAATTTGTGTTAATACAGACACAAATAACACCCAGACCCATAAGAATTTGTAACTCGAAGTATAGTGTTGTATGGTAATCGTAAACTATTGCCAATAACAATAAGAAGGTATCTTAACCTCTACGCAATTTATTTAGTACATTTTCTATCAGCCTATAGAACATTGATTAACATAAGCATCCCCATAAAGGTCCGTCATAAATGCCATGGATAATCTGACAGCAATATTACATATCTCAAGAGAATGCTACTACCTATTCCCCTTCCTTCCTTTAAGAGACAAGATGAATGACAAGATAGGATGGGATGGGTGTGGTAAAAGACAACTGAAGGATATAATATGCATATAACATCTATGCAAGTGAAGGAACACATAAAATGAAATTCTTTGCCAATATGTTTGATCAGTTAGCTATAGTAAATGAAATTACCTCGTGCAATGAAGGTGACCCGAGTCTAATATTAAAACGTATACAGGCTGAAGGATGATGATATATGTTTTCGTCTTCGAAGTCTTATAGACTTGTGTTGCGTCACTATCCTATAGGCTTTTTTATTTTTATGGTGAGCTATGATAAGCGCGCACGCGGTCCATTCCGTCCGGGGCAACGAAAGGAAGGCGCGCGGGCCCATAACCCACCGGTACCCACGTCATTTTCGTCGTTGGGCCGACCACCGGAGCAGGGTGACTTGTCGTCAGTGGTCAGCCCGACGGAATACCCTTTCGGTAACTATCCTATTGTAATATTAAAAAAAATTAAACAATTTGAGTTAATTTTTTTCTTGTGAGATGTTTAAAAATTTAAAAAAAAATATTATACATACCAAGAGGTTAGGGCTTCTCCAAATAAAGTAGACTAAAAGTAAGTTAATCGGGCGCCAGGAGAAAGCTCTAAAGTGCCGGACAAGATTTATTGAACTTTAACTTCTCGGAAGGGTCTAAAGGGAACAGTTAAAGAAAATGCAACATGTGCCTTCCATAACTTTATTTTCCTTGTGAGAGCAATTATGATACACTTGAAATTCTATATAGCAATCTAATACATACTTATTTATAACAGTTTAGATAACTCTAATGTGGGTCATGTCTGCAATATGGGAGAAAATAACCAAAATTTAATTAAATACCTTTTATGCTCTAATACGAATTCGACTTCACTAATACCGTACGGCGTCAACTTCGGTGTCCATGCAAGCATAACACGCGTCAACATTCGGCTTCGCAAATGGCCGCTCCATGGAATACACGAAGACGAAATATCCAAAATACAAACGAAACAAGACGTAAGGAAGATAGCAAGGAAGCAAGAAAAAAACCGCTTTCAATAGCGGTTTCTTAAAAAATATGGCTTCACCCATAAGGTGTATAAGCCCGTCCATAATTAAGCAACAATCTGTTGTATTAGGAACCAAGATTGAACTCTGATAATGCAGATTCTAAAAAAATTACGCCTACGACATTGGAGGCTGGGTCAAAAAGTGAGACATCTTTTTTTTTTTAAGTGTCAAATGTCATTTTTGACATGTGAACAGGTAACCGCATACAGCCTAGTGCATACTGTGACGAGACCAAAAGTCCAACGTTACACTATAGGCTAGTGATCATGAAATATTGAAGACCTGTAAGCCCTCTTCATGTTTCACCACAAAGTGCAGTCCTAGACCGCCTGCATCCAACAACTCTCAGGCACTTTCACCAGATCGTCAGCCGACCTGGTGGAGGCGTCCTACACTGTATCCTCCAGTACGTCATCGCCACTCCAGACCTTTCTTTCCCAGCGATTATCGGTACGCCGAGCGATTTGCCCTGTTCATTGCCAATCCAGTGTGCCAATTCTTCATGCTATGTCGGTTACATCTGTTCTTCTGCAGATTTCTATATTTCTGATTTTATTTTATAGAGAAATCCTGAGCATGGCACGCTGAGCGACTTAGAGCTTGGTTATGAGACCTACATTTAGAGAACACGTTTCCGTGCCGTAATTATAACACTTATAATATTTGAAACTAACCTCCTTTCTAAAAGTTGTTTCTCTTTGCTTCATCTCCCACTGTAATCTCTTTTTGGTTTCCATTTGTGCAGTGAGAGCTGTCATTGTCTCCTGTTTCACTCTGGCCGCTTTCTCCCTCTCTGCAATGTCATCTTGTATGTTCTTCTCTAAATATTCTTGCTCTTGAAGTAGTTTGATTATGTCGTCTCTTTCTTGGCGTGCTGCCTACGGGAATAAGAAATGAACAGTTACGATTGACTGCACAGTTGACATGTCGTGACCTACCATGACAGTGTCGTGGGTTCAATTCTCATGCAGGACAATACTTTATGCGATCCACAAACTATTGTTCCGAGTCTGTGTGTAATTTGGGTCTATTCAACTATACGTTTGTAAAGTCCCCGCTATACAATTATTCCTTAGAAGGTGTCTTTATCACAAAAAAAAATTAGAGAGAAAAAGAGAGAATTCTTTTATGAGAATATTAATTTACCTCATAATCTCGACTCATATACTTACCACGGCAGGGCTCGAGTCTCCTCCACAATAGGAGAGAAATTGACTTGCTATACCAAGCTGGTCAGGCAGATTGCTATTGGGGTTTCATTTGGAGTTTTCCTTCTCTAGCATAGATCTTACATGCGTATTATATCCCTTACGTCACCTTTACGACATCTACGGGCAAGATAGGGAGTGGTCAACTGTATTCGTACTCCATAACCACCCGGAAGTAATTTACCTCATCGGCCAATAATTTCGTTGCTACTTTCTTGTTAATTTCCTCCTTTATCTTCAACTTACGCTCCCTTTCGGCAACACTGAAAAACAAATAATTTCCTATTTATTTCTTTTTACAAAAATTCCAGCCTAAAAGAAAACGAACAGAAAACTTCTAGTTTTCTTCACAATTACCGTGTTCAAAATAAATAAATTATTCTCCAACCCTTAAACCCGGCTAAGACTTGATCAGAAAATTGGGCAGCAAGATTCTCTTGAACACCTGTGAGGTGGCTATGAATACTACATTGGTAGCAGCATCTCGTGGGTGTCCTAAAACGTGACGAAGAATTTTCATCGACCTGGGCCAACTACATCTGACCCCGTCAGTAATTACATCAATAATTACATGCTCAAGGAGGGTTAACGGCAGGCGGGCGTTTATAAAACTACCTACTACGTTGTACCCGTTCCCGTGGGAATACCGGGAGAAAATATAGCCTATGTTATTCACTGATATTATAGCTTTCCATTGGTCAAAGAATTTTTGAAATCGGTTTGCTGGTTTAAGTGTGAAAGCATAACAAACAAACTTACTTTCACATTTATAATATTAAGTAAGTATTTTCAATAACTTTTGCAATATGTACTATGAAGGAAGAGTACATATTGAGTCAACCACAAGTAATTGCCATAAGAGCAGGATAATTATTATCTTGAGATATTTATAACACCAATTGCAAATATGCAATCCCTTCGCCAAGCTTGATGAATATTGGCAAGCTTAAGAACTACCTCATTATCACCAAGGAAGTCAATTCTCATCAATTCTAAAATTCGAGCTAATGCTACTTTCGAGATGTTGAGCTATATGTATAAGCTGGAATGATGAGATAAAAAAGATGCTATAGTATTAAATCTCCCTTACACAGCAGAATTCCTATTTGAAGCCATTTTCTGCTGTTCTTCAATTTTCTTCTCTTCTATAACGACCATTTTCTTCTGCTTCTCCTTCCAAGCTTCGCGCGCCTTCTGAAATGTTACCATCTCTTTGCGAGTTTTCTCCATTAAATCCTGCTTCTGTTTAAGTTCTCTGAAATATTAAAGTAAATATCAGACAAATATTTGTCTATCCTAACTAATATTATACAGGGTGTATCAGGTTATGGGACAACTGTTTGAGTATGTTGTAGTTCAACGGTCATAGATCATAATTAGAATCTATATTACACAAAAAACAATATAACATAAAAGTTATAGTGATTACAAAAATTAGTGTCTAAGAGTCTATGCCTTAAATGTTGCGTATTATGTAGGCAGGTTCGGACAGGATACATGTAGGCAGGTTCGGACAGGATACATGTAGGCACGTAAAACTTCGACAGTATAATTTCATTCATTCATACCTAGAATTGCGCAAACGCTTCAATGATAGCGTAGGTACAAAGGCGGTTCGCCAACGGTCATCGGACAATCAGCTGATTTAAAGCGAAATTTGTCTTGCTTATGCGAACGTAATCATTGATTTATTCAATTTCTAATGAACATTTAACAAAGTGCGAATATGTCGTAGATTAAGTATCACCGACTTTATACATTTCAATCAGATTTACACGAAAAAGCGATGACAAAATTGAAAACTTTACATGTCTCTAATTCATTAACGAATCAATATTTTTCTTTAAAAATTTTTTCATGAGTTCCTACCACCATTGCCTAACTCCTGTTTAACCAGTTGCCCCATAGCCTGATATATACACCGTGTATATGCAAACGTAATTTGTTTGTTTAGATGTTTATTATGGACGCCATACACGTTAGGTTTTGCATGATGGTTTTGCCTGTGCATGCATAACCGACAGGCATAACCGAGTTTCATATTGCACATACACGTTAGGGTTTGCATGCACAGTTTTGCCATTAACTCTCAGTTGATCTACGTGACGGCTTGTGTAGGACACCTACCTCTCTTAGTGGAGCTACGTAGTATATGACGATGTGTGTAGGACACCAATAACAAACTACAATGAACGACGACGATGTAATAGCTGTATTTGGCATAATATTTGTTCTGCAGAACAGAACAAGAAAAAGAGATGACACTGAATGCTGAAACGCTGGTTGTTGAAAAGAAAGCAATTCTCCCACGTAAATTTGATAAATGAATTGAGATTTACACCAACAGATTACAACAATTATTTACTAATGTGTGAGAACTGTGCAGGCAAGCTCGTCGGACGCCACACACGCTAGGTTACGCTCGCGCGCGAGCATAACCGAGCGGCATAAAATATCAATGTTCACATTCGCTCAGTTGCATGTACATACATCGATAACTGTACAGTTACGCTAGTGCTTGCCTGTCGGTTATGCATGCACAGGCAAAACCATCATGCATAACCTAACGTGTATGGCGTTCATTTCTGTATCACGCGTATTTAATAAATAGAGTATTTTCTAGGCCAACACATGATAATGATGATCCCCGTCTCGGGAGTATCAGAGAGGACGACTGAGAGAAGAAGAAATCACTGAAAGAAAATGAAAACTCGATATAAAACCCTAGGCTGTATAGCTTCTGGGCGGCCATGGAGGGCAAGGATAGGTGGTCGATCCAACGGCGAAGGAGAGAAGACTGTGGGTTATGGGGCCGCATAACCTATCCAAAAAAAAGGCGGTATAGCTTTTCACCAGCATAGTACACATTTGTACTATAACTCCATTTATAAATAAAATCTTCATCTCCATTTACATTTCTCGGAGTTTTCGAATGTGGGTTTTTCGGCGGTTATATGGAAATGTCATCACGCTTTTGAATTATATTAATTTTATGGTGTTTATATTAAATAATTTTACTAATATTTCATGTAATATAGTACAGTTAAGGTGTTGAAGTGTGGTTAATATAATAGTGGTTTACATGTATTTACATATTCTACCGAAATTCCCAGAATTGACATAATTTGGTTTTCAGCACCCAATTAATGGTAACGACTTGACATTCTGACGGACGATGACTCTTAAGGGTGTAGATCGTGAAAATCACCGAAGAGTGTTACGATTTTTCATATTTAACCTATTTACATATGATTGATATCAATGATAATTTGTATATATTACAATCAAAGACCAATAAGTATATTCATGCTTATATTAAACTCTTAAACCTAATAGTTGTTATATAATAAACGTCAACAAACGCACAAAATTGAGTAAAAATGCAAAAACATGACTTCGTATTTTTCAGATTTAACCCCATAAATCAACACAAATTGATAAAAAGAAACACTTTTTGAACACTGAAGAAACCAATAAGTATAGCTGTATACTTCTTTTTATACCTTTACAAACAAAGACTTCCTCTTTTAAAGCCCTAAAATCTAGATATATTTTAAGGTTAATTTTGCATACATAAATATATGGGATAAAACGTTCGTTTCATTCGTGCAATCTCGGTGGTCACTACCGGCAGTTCCTTTCTGTAAGTGAACGCGACGCCACGCTTGTCGGCTGCAGACAGCAGAATTACGTATTGTGAATTTGTGTTTTTTGTAAAAAACTGTAAGTATAACATTTTTATAATTAATTTATTTTCAGTTAGTAGAAAGTATCGATATAATGAATGTCTGAAAGAAAACCATGATGGAACTATATACTAGATTAGTACTAGATTTGGATTTTTGTATGTAACGAATAAACTCAAAAAGTTTTATGTATCCTGTCACAAGTGAATCATCAAATTGTATCTGGTATCATATCATCTGGTGGGAGCTACTATCAGTTAAAAACATTAACTGCCGCAGTAGCCCTACCAATCATGTCACCTTCATTATACAATGAAATTAATAATACGGTTTGCGATTGGTGGGAAAAGACAGCAGCACATTCCATGGCAGAAGCTGTCAAGGAAGAAGCGGAGTACGCAGTGTCTATAGGTAGTGTTGATAAAAATGGTACACCATTAATATCTGTTGCTGTTGATGGTTGTTGGAGCAAGAGATCTTATGGTAAGAATTTTTCCGCCTTGTCCGGCGCAGCTGCGATAATTGGCATTAAAACTAATAAAGTATTGTTTTTTGGAGTTAAAAATAAATACTGCGTAGTTTGTGCACGAGCCGCAAAGAACGACAGTCAGCCCTCGGAACACCGTTGTTTCAAGAATTATTCGGGATCATCTACCGGTATGGAATCGATCATAATAGTTGAGGGGTTTAAACGTTCCATTGTTGATCACGGTGTAATTTATAATAAATTTGTAGCAGACGGCGATTCCAGTACTTATAAAAAAATATTAGATTCGCGACCGTACGGTAATTTAACAGTAGAGAAAATTGAATGCAAAAATCATCTTTTACGAAACTACTGCAATAGCTTGGAGAAACTGTCGAAAGACACTAAGTATCCTTGCGAATTGCGGAAATTCCTAAAAGAAAGGTATTTGCGTTTAAGAACGGGTGTAAAATGCGCTATTAAATATTGGGGCGATCAAAATCAGTCACTCGAAGAAAAAATAAAAAATCTTAGTGAAGATATCCTAAATGGTCCACAACACGTATTTGGTAATCACCAATATTGCAAGGAGTATTTCTGTAGACCTGATACTCGTCGAATAGAACCTGTTGGGTTGCTTCCAGCAATTGTTGGATGCGGATTAATGGACGCGGTACACATTTTAAGTAAAAGACTGTCATATCATTCTAGAAGTTTAATTCATAATTGTACAAGTAATATAGTTGAAAGTTTTAACGCAGTGATTGCCAAATTAGTAGGGGGTAAGCGTGTAAATTATTCTTCCCGTGGTTCTTATGCGGGCCGATGCGCAGCTGCTGTTGTGTCTTTTAATACAGGATCGATTCATAGTAAAACTCATGAAGTAATATTTAAATCTAGTCGTAATCCTTTGATCGCGAAAGTGGAAAATTGTAATCGTAGAATCCGTTTAATTGCTAAACCTAAATTAAGATTGAAAAAGAGCCCCAGCGCTGTATCGAAAGACGCTCACTATAGACCAAACTGCGAAAAACCTGATCTGAGTCCAGAATTATATGAGAAAGCCAAGTCATCTTTTTTAGCCGATTTAAAGTTGTCTTGTGCTGAAAGAGAGGAGCTTGAAAGGTCGACCCATTTGCAAAGAAGTAGTTCTGAGTGGATGAGTACAAGGAGAAAATTACTAACCTCATCATCGTTCGGGGAAGTTTGTAAAAAACGAGAGAGCACAAGTTGTGCTGTTCTTGTTCGTAAAATCGTTTATGGTAGTAATATCTCCAGTTTGCCTGCTGTACGGTACGGTATCGAAAACGAAGAAACCGCAATTAAACAGTTAGAAATTCAAGAGAATATTAGTATACAAGGTTGCGGTTTGTTCGTCGACGATCAATATGAATTTCTTGGTACTACACCAGATGGCATTTATGCAAACGGTTTAATTGAAATTAAGTGCCCACATTCTTTAGCTGGCATGACTCTTGATGAAGCAATGGCCAAACATACCTTTTGGGTTAAGGACAAGGCTTCCAAGGGTTATGTCATAAATAAAAATCATAACTGGTATTTCCAAATTCAGGGACAGGTACATATTACTAAAAGAAACGTTTGCATGCTTGGCATCTGGTTTGGTGCTACTGTACCTATGAAAGTTTATATTATAGAAAAGGACGACAAATTTTGGGAGGAGAAAATGGAGATGAAATTAGTTAGGTTTTATTACGATTGCCTACTTCCAGAATTAGTTGATCCTCGGCAGTCACGAAGCATGCCCATTCGTGACGCGCCCAGTATCATAGAGGCTATGAAAGAGAGGAAAGAAAGAGCTTTACGTGTTATGAAAGAGAAGAACGCCTAATGATTTTGAAAGATACAGGTAACTTAACTACCCAGCCAGTCGATTCACGTAAACATGCCAGTCCAAAAGTCGTTTTAACTTAGGAACTTAGAAATCGTCTTTTGGTTTTCTGTTTTAAACGCACTTACTTATCTAGTCTTGGATTGTCATAAATCTGCCAATAGCTCAATTACTATACAATTTCTGAGTTACCTGGTGTAAAGAATCATAAAAATTGGTTCAAAAATACAGCGAATTGAGAATTCTCCTTTTTTTAAGTCGGTTAAAAGGGCTAAATTTGCAAAAAACGAAGTGACGTCACTGCGCTACGGTTTTATTTTTATTCGGGCAGCTGGTAACGTTTTCATTCTGATAGGTTTTGTGATAGCCATTGATTTTATCCGCCAAGGACGTCAGTCGGCAGGAGATGCTGGACGGTCTCGATCGTGACCCCTGGGGACGCCCCTATCGCGCGGTGCTGAATAAGCTCCGGCCTTCCCCTCACCGAGACTCTCCAGCCCAGCCTTCTCACCCGGGTCGTCGAGGACCTGTTCCCGCGGCGGGCGGAACACACGCCCCCGGTCATGGCTCCGCCAGACACTGACCGGGAGGCCGACGACGACAGTGTTCCGCCCATCACGGAACCCGAGATGGGAGTGGCGGTGGCGCGCATGTGCGCAAAGTCCACCGCCCCCGGGCCCGACGGTGTTCCAAACCGCGTGTTGGGCCTGGTCCTCGACCACCTGGGTCCCCGCCTCAGGGAGCTGTTCGACGCGTGTTTAGCGTCCGGACGGTTCCCTGGGTGCTGGAAGGAGGGAAGGCTGGTGCTCCTGCCGAAGCCGGGACGGTCTCCGGGGTCGCCTTCGGCCTACAGGCCTATCGTGCTGCTCGATGACACGGGCAAGCTACTGGAGAGGGTGGTAGCTGCCCGCATCGAGCGGCACCTCGTCGGCACGGGGCCCGATCTGTCGGACGCCCAGTTTGGGTTTAGGAGGGGTCGTTCGACGATCGCGGCTCTGTTGCGCCTGAGGGCCGTGGCGACTGAGGCCGTCACCGGTGGGGGAGTGCTGTTGGCGGTGTCCCTAGACATCGCCAACGCATTCAATAGTCTGCCATTCAGCTGCATCAGGGAGGCGCTCCGGTATCACAGAGTGCCAGCTTACCTGAGGCGGCTAGTGGCAGACTATTTGGTGGGGCGCAGCGTCCTCTGTACCAACCGAGCAGGGGACGTTGTGCGAACGCCCATGACGTGCGGTGTCCCACAGGGGTCGGTCCTCGGACCCACCCTGTGGAACATCGGCTACGACTGGGCGTTGCGGGGGAGGCTCCCGCCCGGGCTGGGCGTGATTTGTTACGCCGACGACACGCTCGTCACAGCCCGCGGTGGGACGCTAGAAGAGGCGGTAAGCCTGGCGACCTATGGCACCGAAGAGGTCGTCAGGCGGATCGAGGCGCTGGGGTTGAGGGTCGCCCTGGACAAGACGGAGGCCCTCTTGTTCCATGGGCGCCTTATGAGCCCTCCCATCGGCGTCTCGATCACCGTCCGATCGGTTGACATCAGCATCCGGGCCCATATGAGGTACTTGGGCCTGGTGCTCGACGGGCAATGGTGGTTCCGGGAGCATTTCCGCAGGCTCGCTCCGCGGCTCGTCGGCGCGGCGTCCGCCCTATCGTGGCTAATGCCGAACGTGGGCGGACCGAGCGCTACGTGCCGACGGCTGTACACGGGGGTCATCCGGTCGATGGCCCTGTACGGCGCACCGGTGTGGGCGGGGTCCTTGACCGTCCGACTTAGGGCCCTTCTGTGGCGACCACAGAGGGTCATGGCGGTCAGGGCCATCCGCGGATACCGCACGGTTGCGACGGAGGCAGCGTGCCTATTGGCCGGGACTCCCCCGTGGGACCTGGAGGCGGAAATGCTCGCCGAGTTGTATCGGCGGGTGTCGGGGGTGCGCGGGGAGGGCGGTGTGATCTCGTTAAGGGATCTCACCGCCTGGCGCGTCGACGCCCGCCGAGACGTCATTGCCCGTTGGGCAGTCCGGCTGGAGAGGCCTCGGTTCGGGGTGCGAACCGTGGAGGCCTTCCGGCCGGTGCTGATGCAGTGGTTGGAGAGGCGGCACGGGGTGCTCTCCTTCCGACTAGTGCAGGTGTTGACGGGGCACGGGAGCTTCGCCAAATACCTGCACAGGGTCGTGAGGAGGGAGAGTACACCGTCCTGCCACCACTGCGATTGCGACGAGGACACGGCGCGCCACACGCTCGAGGCCTGCGCGGCTTGGGCAGTGCAGCGCCGTGAACTCGTCGCAATCATCGGTGCCGACCTGACGCTGCCGGCCATCGCTAGGGCGATGGTCGACAGCGTCAGGAACTGGGACGCGGTCGCAGCCTTCTGCGAGACAGTGATCTCGCAGAAGGAGGCGGCGGATCGTCTGCGCGTGGAGCGCAGCCTCGATGAGGAGATCCGCCGCCGGCGACTGGGGCGGCGCAGGCGCAACTATCTGCGCCTCATGCCGCCCTAGCCGAGGCCACGGGTGACGTGACCGGGGATTAGTCCGTCACCCGCCGAGAGGCCGACCGCGTGAGGAAAGACCGACGTCCTCCCCGAGGGGGGGACGTCGGTCGATGGGAGGGTACCCCGCGTAGGGGGTATTCCGTCGGGCCGACCACTGACGACAAGTAAACCTGCTCCGGTGGTCGGCCCAATGACGAAGGCGAGGTGGTTTTCGGGTGGGTTGCGGGAGTTGCGTGCTTAAGCCCCTCTGTCGCCCCGGACGGAGTGGTGCGGAGGCGCGCCGACCGCGACCCACCCAAAAAAAAAAAAAAAAAAAAAAAAAGCCATTGATTTTATCATCAAATTAGCAGAAATCAGAACTTGATCCGTAATCGAATGAAAAAACATTAGAATTTTGAACTCATATTTCGTTATTGTTTAATTACATACTTTTAATTAGTATATTAATAATTTACAAACTTCTGTTAAAATTAGTAAATAAATGAATTATTTACTAATTTTTGTACAACCCTAGCACGCTTTTGAGATAATACGAGTAATGGCAACTCATATTTGTTATTGTGTAGTAAATAAATCATTTTTATACTTGTGTTTCATTTATTAACATTTTTTTAAAACCCTAGGATTTTTTTAGATATCGACGAGGTGATCGTAAACAAAAAGTAAGTATTTGAGTTTACGCAATAGGCACATTTCCTTGCGTAGAGATAAACACACTTCCTACTGAATTTGCAATTATTTTATTGAATGAATATTTTACGAATTAGAATAAATTTTGGTAGTGAAATTACAAATAAATACATAGTTGGAATTTTAGGTAAGTAGAATACAAAAATGTCAGTCCGGACCTGCTCTTGATTGTATATTATATTATAAACTAGTAACCCGCCCTCGCTATCTTTGCTATCTTCGGCAATATTCACTTAAATTACATACTATAAAAAGCATATTGATCTATAATAAATGCACAATTTATTTAAGGTACTTAATTGGATAAGGATTAATGCTGTATTGTATAAAATCACTTAGTAAATAATCATTTTTTAGTAGAGGATAAAAAATGGTTATGGTGGGTTATCCCTAAGAGATAGACATATGCCATCGTGGACTTTTTTGTTGAACTTTTTAAGATGGATAATACTGTAGTACATTATTTTGGTCTATCTCGTAGGGTTCAGCCAACGTTTGCAATATAAGCGCAAAAAAACGTGCTTATTTACGACATCACATTAGAAACCTCTAAATTAATCAGCGTTTCTCTACTATATTATGCATGTATTATACATATAAACCTTCCTTAAGAATCATTCTATTTATTAAAAAAAACTGCATCAAAATCCGTTGCGTAGTTTTAAAGATCTAAGCATACATAGGGACAGACAGACGGCGGATAGCGACTTTGTTTTATACTATGTAATGTAATGATAGAAAAACATAAAAATTGTGTCTCAACTACTCTTATTAATCTTTTAAAAAGAATCAACAGCTAGTTTCCAAAAATTCAACGTTATTGTTATGCTGTAAATATTCAAGTTCAATAACAATTTCTCAACGTGGAACGTTTGTTGCAAAACATTTTGAAAATCGCGCTCTCTAGGTCATTCATCCGCCCCGTCGGATGTTATATTAAACTTTGGCGCTGCGGTCGCTCGAAATCAAGATCTCAGGCCAACAATCTACACCCTTAATAAGCTACTCAATATCAAGAAGTGTTAAATAATATGTGAAGAAAATTATTGGTAAGCTAGGTAAGATAAGGTAATATGGTTGATTATATAGCCCGCCCGTAAGAGCGAATAAACAAAAAAATTTCTGAATTTGCCGATCCTGCGCTGTGCGCCAATATATTTTCAAGAAGTGAGTTAACACTTCCTTTAGTTGGCGCTATTGCGTGGCGCAGCGCAGTGTTACACATCTCTACACCTCACGTCACCCCGCGCGCTATTACCTGCATATCAACAAACAAATGCCTACTATCTGTTCGCATTTTTTTTTTTGTGTGTGTACAGCTGTTGGCCGCAGATGGCCTTGACGGCTTGACGCGGACTATGGGTGAGCGCTGAGGGCTCTCAACCCGGAGAAAAGTATGCTAAGCGACATCGCCCAAGGGCTCTCCCTGTGGGGAACGGACCTCTGCTTGGGGCGTCGCTGGAGGCAAAGTGGGCATGCCCACGTTTTGTTTAATGATTTTTGCGCGGCGCAGTTTCGCACCTCGACGGCGAGGGCGGAACCGCGGATATTTATTTGTTAAGGCCTCGCGGGCCGTGTAGGCTCTATGTTGAGCGAGTGTGATATTGTCGTCCTCTTCGTCCAGGACGTGACGAGGACGTCGGATGGAATCTGTCTGCGTAACAGATAGTAGGCATAATGATATCTGATGTTTACGCGAGCACTACATATTGTAAATAAAACTACTTTTACGGATTATATCGCGTTTGTATTTGATTTATGACTGCCCGACGTTTCGAACACTTTGCAGCATTCATGGTCACGGGCGGACTAAGGTGTCTCACGTCCAACAAGTAATCGTTATTACAGACATTTATAATTATCTACCCGATACAGAATTTTCTGTAAGATAGTAGGCATTTATAACATTTGTTCATAGTCGCTAATTCGTCGCGTTACCTCAATACCAGTAATATCAATTGCAACACTCAACATGGGTGGTTCTCATGTGAACGCTCGTTACTTTTCGGTTGATCGCCGATCGATATAGTCACCCCCTAGTAGTAAATTATAATCTTAATCATGTAACTTTAATTTAATATTAAATTCCTTATACTACATCGGTTTTTTTTGCATCCTATGCTACCACTGCTCATAAATTATCTAGTATTTTTATTTTTTAATAATTCGCGTCGCTTACATACCACCATGCTTCAAAGGTGGGTTGACTATCTCAGTGTGGGTTAGTGTTATGAGATTCTCGTGAGACTGCTTCTGCCTATTCTTATCAGACTCCCACGAAAGAAATGGAGTGGTGGTATAGTTAACCTGTTAACCCACAAGGAGGTAGCGGGATAGATTGGCGCCACAAAAATTAATAAAGATAGTATTTACCTTTGGTCTTCATCAGCAATTGTCCGTATAACTTCTTCTAACATTTTCTTTTCAATAAGTGTATCCTCATACTGACATTCCTTCTGCTGTTGTCTGTTAACTAGTTGTTGTTGTAACTCTTTGCAGTACTGAGCGCTACGTTCCATCTTCTCTTTATCTTCTTTCTCTTTTGCTTCAAAATCACTATATAATGAATTCAAGATATAGGTGTTAGCTTGCTTCTCTTCCACCTAAAGGGTTTATGCAGATTATTATGAAGAATCCAACAGATTTCTATAGCTAAAAAACAATAAAAGCTTATAATTTGCTTACACCTGATGACACTAAAATTGACGCTCAAGTGGATGACTGAAGACTGGTTTAATGAGTAAAGAGGATATCTACAGTTGTATCTTTTAGTGGGAAGGCAACTCCCAGTAGAGATTACCCAAAAGGAAAAAAGCCAGACGAGAAGCCAAAGACCGCGAGTTGGTACTGGTAACCCATACAAATAGCAATATAAAGGTAATGAGAGTAAGTTTGGTGTTGCACACCAAATCCGGTCAGGTTTTGAGCAGAGTATGATCAGACAAAAACTGTTCCCAAAACAAAAAGGGCTACAAACACCAAAGGCGCACCCAGTTTTCTGCTTGCAACCAGTAATGAGCTTGTTAATTCCATAAAGTACCACACTTGCATTTTAACCATCATCATCATCTCAGCCCATACATTCCACTGCTGGGCGCGGGCCTCTTCCACTATGGAAAAGAAATTGACCTACTATAGCACCCTGGTTAGATGTGTTGGTTTTGTTTGGGTTTATTTTTTCTTGCATATATGTTATATGCATGTTATATCCCTTACTCGTCTTTTAGGACACCTAAGGGCAAGAGAGGGTGCGGGGAATTGTATTCTTACTCCATGACCACAGAGCAATCAACCTTCTGTGTGGTAATAATTTACTAATTGTGGTGTATTTGGCCATAGTGAAATGTGTGATTATAAGTACTATATAAAATGTTAGTGTAAATGTGGGTAATTGGAAGAGATCTGTTCCATCAACCTTCAAGCTGTCTTGATTAACCTAGTAAGTACTTAACAGTGGCGACTGCGGAAAAATCGTTATTAAAGTGTAATTTACAGTGAAATTGTGTAAAAAAAGTGTGTTACATGATGGCTGATATTAGATTTGAAACATTTAATATAAAGAATGGTGATTGGGAGTCTTATTCGGAAAGATTCGGATTTTTTTTAGAAGCTCATGGTGTGAGTGAATTAACCAAACAAAAAGCCATATTTTTTGCATCTTGTGGGGACGATTTGTATCAGTTAGTGAAAACATTAATTTTCCCCAAGTCTCTTAGCCAGGTTACTCTAGTTGATGTTGTTGAACAATTAAAAAAACATTTTAGACCGCGACCAAATGAAATAGTAGAATCATATAAATTCCATATGCGAAATGAGGGTAAGGAAGAATCTATGCAGGATTATATTGCGGCTCTGAGAAGAATGGCCAGATATTGTAATTTTGTGGATTTAGAAAGAACACTACGGGACAGATTAGTGTGTGGTGTAAATGACCCTAAATTACAAGAAAATTTATTAAAAAAAACAAATCTTACATATGAATCTGCAGTGGAGATGGCACTACAAGCGGAAAAGAGGGAAGAAGACATGAAAGTTATAAAAATACCCCCTATTGGAATATGTACTGAACAACTTGCTTGCTCAAGCAGATCAGAAGAGGAACCAATGCAAGTTAATGCTCTAGGAGAGAATAAACAAAGAAAATTATATTGCTATAGATGCGGAGGAAGCCACTTGTATCACAAATGTAAGTTTATTAAATCTAAATGTAATGCGTGCAAGAAAATTGGCCACATAGCAAAAATGTGTAGTAAAACAAAAGAGTTGTCACAGGAACATGTTCAAGAGATGACAGAAGAATTTATGAATGGTTTATATTGTATGGGAGGAGCATACCGTGAACCACCAGTGTATACAATGTTACATTTAAATAAAAAGCCTGTGTTTTTTGAAGTTGACTCTGGATGCTCATACTCGATAATGTCCATTGAACAGGCTCATATAATTTGGCCCAAACGGTTACCTAAAATTGAGAAAAGTGAGCTGAACTTGCAGACCTGGACTCACAATAAGGTACATTTACATGGCAGTAGCCAAGTTTTTGTAGAATACAAAAACTTTAAAGGATATCTACCTCTTCTGATAGGACAAGGGAAAGGAAATCTGCTAGGTAGAAACTGGTTTAAGCCATTAGGGATATCAGTAGCAGGAATAAATTCAATTAAAGAAAACAATAAAGAGAGACTCTTTGGACTCTATGGATGTGATGAGCAAATATGAAGAAGTATTTAAGGAAGGTGAATACAGAGGACCTGAGGTTGTTATAAATTGCAAGCCTGGGACACAACCAAAGATTATGAGAAGTCGTCCTGTCCCATTTGCTATACGGGACAAAGTGTGTGATGAGATAGATAGGTTGGTGTGTACAGGGGTATTAGAGCCAGTACCATATTCAAACTGGGCTACGCCAGTGGTGCCAGTAAAAAAGCCAAACGGTACCATAAAGTTATGCGGTGACTACCGATTGACTGTAAACCTAGCAACCGATACGGACACTTACCCTCAACCGACGATCAATGAATCATTGTCAGAGATTGCGGGAGGTCGTATGTTTTCGAAATTAGATCTCAAGGAAGCGTACACACAAGTGAAGGTATCTACTGAGACTGCAAGGTTATTGACCATAAATACTCCAAAGGGATTGTATAAAATGAACAGATTACCGTATGGTTTGAAAGCATGTCCTGGTATATTTCAAAGGTTAATGTCCACAACACTGGCATGGAATAAAGGGTGTAACAGTACTACTAGATGATATTTTAATTAGTGGTAGAGATAGCAAGGAACATAATGAAAGACTTGAGAAGGTTCTGCAATCCCTAAAGGATGTGGGGTTGAGATTAAATAAAAAGAAATGTGAGATTGCCACAAACAAAATAGAATTTCTTGGATATGTAGTGGATGAACATGGCATACATCCTAGTCAAAAAAAGTGAATTTAATAAGCACTGCAAAGAAGCCCATTCTTTTGAATTTCTATGAACGCTTTATTAAAGATAAAGCCACAGTATTGGAGCCACTACACAGATTGCTAGACAAGGATGCGAAATGGGTGTGGAAGGAAGATGAAGAAAAAGCATTCAGTAAGGCAAAAATGATGTTGTCAAGTGAGCAAACCCTAATACACTTCGATAATAGTCGGAAGATAACTTTAACATGTGATGCAAGTGAGTATGGAGTTGGTGCAGTATTAGCTCACATAATGGATGATGGCTCTGAAAAACCTATAGCTATGGGGTCCAGAACATTATCAAGAACAGAACGCAATTATGTTCAGATTGATAAAGAAGCAGCAGCAATTATGTTTGGCCTAGATAAATTTAGTCAATATGTGTATGGTAGACATATCATAATATACACAGATCATAAACCTCTCCTAGGCATACTTAGTCCAAATAAGGCAATACCCAAAGTGTTGTCACCAAGAATGATGCGATGGGCTTTGAAGATAAATTCTCATGATTATGAATTAATTTATAAGCGCGGTTCCAGCATTGGAAATGCTGATGCCCTCAGTAGATGGCCTATAGAATCAGAGGAATGGCAGCCAATAACTGACGATATAGAAGATATTCTATTATTGTCAGAGACACCGAGTGCAATGCAATACTCACCAAAAGATATTGCAGAAAAGACAAGAGATGATGAAGTGTTGTCCAAGGTCAAGTACTGGATATTGCATGGATGGCCTGACAGGGTGGATGAAGCTAATCTAAAAATCTACTGGATGAAGAGAAAAGAGCTATCTATTAGTAATGACTGTATTATTTGGGGAAGTAGAGTGGTAATACCACCTCCAATACGTGAATATATGCTGGAAGCATTGCATGAGACACATGATGGTGTAGTAATATCTAAAGCAATAGCAAGAAGCTATTTTTGGTGGCCAGGCTTGGATCATGAGATAGAAGCTCAGATAGCAAATTGTGAGAATTGTCAAGTAAATAGAAGTATGCCAGCAACTACAGCGCACTCATGGATTACTCCATCAAATCCGTGGCAACGCTTATGTTGATTTTGCAGGGCCATTCCGGCAGAAGATATTTTTTATTGTTATTGATCCATATTCTAAGTGGCCAGAGGTGAAAGTTGTTAGGTCGTCATCTAGCCAGTGTGCTATTCAGGCTCTTAGAGGGATTTTTGCAGAACAAGGCTTGCCAGAAGTACTTGTCTCAGACAATGGTACTGCTTTCACATCCAAAGAATTTGGAGATTTTATGAAGTGTAATGGCATTCGGCACATTTTTACACCACCATATAGTCCATCTACAAATGGACAGGCCGAGAGGACAGTGCAAACTGTGAAAAATAAATTAAGAAGCCTACCTGGAGATGATATTAATGTTAAGCTGCAGACTCTTATTTGCATTAAGGGTTGCACCTAGTACCGTTACAGGGAAATCACCAGCAGAGATGTTAAACAGAAGAAAATTTCGAACACGGTTTGATATGCTTCATCCATTTTCAGTCAATCCGAAGGCAGTGACTCAAATAGAGATTAATAGAGAAGTACCAGTGAGGACCTTCAGTGTGCGAGACAGGGTATGGTTACGGAACTACTCTAAAGGGGAGTAATGGGTTAAAGGTGAAATAACTAGAATTAAAGGCCCAGTACGCTTCTTAGTGAAAATGGAAAATGGCCCAATAGTAACTAGACACGTGAACCAGTTACGCCGAAGAGAGTCAGATGAATCTCCATGTCCAAGTGGAAACATTCGTGATCTTCTCGGAATACCACAAGAGGCGGTGGTAACATATGAAGGGAAAAGATTATAAAGTGAATAAGAAGTGTAATATAACTAAAGACAATTATTAATGGATAGTTAGTATGTTAGGGACTTGTATATAATTAGCAATTAATAATAGTAGTGTGAATTATTAACAATAAATAAACTATAGGGGAAGGTATGTGGTGTATTTGGCCATAGTGAAATGTGTGATTATAAGTACTATATAAAATGTTAGTGTAAATGTGGGTAATTGGAAGAGATCTGTTCCATCAACCTTCAAGCTGTCTTGATTAACCTAGTAAGTACTTAACACTAATGTATTTCATTGGTGAAGGAGAAAACTATATTAACAGTTTTATTTTTATTTTGAGCCATCCTTCTCTTGGGAGTAACGTTATTTCCTAATATCTTATGTCACTATATGTTATGCATTCATAACGATGATGAAAAAAGAGAAAGTGGTAATACTAAATACCTTTGCCTGCATTTTCTTGTACTGGTTATTTAATATTTGTTGCTGCAGATCTCTGCTGACATAACCTGCTTGTAATTTCTTAGTCAGTTCTCTAAGAGTGGGATCCCTTTGCCGTAAGTAGTGTCTACGTAGAAGTGAGCAAACCTCATCACGTCTGATGTTTGCTATCTCAACACCAATGGAGGCTTCTTTAACTGCTTTTTTATTAACTAGGGTGGCATGATCTGTTCTCTGAAAGCATTAATTTTTAAATACACATAAAATAAATACAAAAGAAAGTAAAATTGTTATATGCATATTTAATCCCTTAGCCAGGGGCAAGAGAGGGTGGTGAATAGTATTCTCACTGCGTCACCACACAGAATAGAAGGACCTTTACAATACAAGGATCATTTCGTTTGTAAAGGCTGTTGCATTAGAAGAAATCCCATCAGTATTCTCCCAGTGATGCCTGAGCCAGTTCACATACATGTTTAGTATTTATTATTTCCCCACGCAGTTATCTGCTATTTAATGATAATAGTCCCCCGCAATACAAGGATTATTTCCTTAGAGCAGGGTGTTGTCTTTTCATATAATTTCTATATCTTATGTAATACAGTAAAATATAAAAAAAGAAACTTTTATGAAATCGTGGCAATTTCATCAAATAGGCAAAAACTGTTAAGTGTTGAAATCTAATAAATATACATAGGGACAAAATGTGGGTGTGTCATTACATTTTATGAGATAATACGTGAGACGATTAGAATAAAATTTATTTCAAATTATTGCAGGTATATTTCAAATACTACCTACCTCTTGAAAGTCTTTCTCCATTTCGGCTTCACGCTTAATTAATGCCAAACAACGGCCCATTCTTCCATCTTCCATACGATCATTCAACCATTGTATATCTAAGGCTCGTTGATATACTTCCAATTCTTTTTTACGAGCTTCAGCAATCGCATTCTGGTATAACTCTGTTTTCTGTTCCTGTTGAACAAATACATGTCGATTTTAAGTAATAAAGGCAATCATATAATATAAATAGTTGTAAATTAAATACGTACCATAATTGTTAAACAATAAGAATTAAATAAAATGAATACAAATAGATCCAAAATTCAAATAAATTATTTACGTTGAAATCAGATCAAGTAACGTATACGTCTTTATCAAATGAACAATTTGAAATTTGAAATATTTTATTTCACTGCAGCAATCAATAACTACTTATCCTAGTCTATGGATGCCTATTGTATTGATTATACACATAGTAAAGATATTTAACGAGTTTTTGGCGGAAATCTGAAGTGTCATGTGGTGTTCCTGTATTATATTCAATATCTTAGTGTTTTAATGTGTTATGTTAAATAATCTTGATGGCATTTTATGTAATATATAGCGACAGAACTGCTGAGGTGTAGTGAATATGATATAAAATTGCTATACATACCTTTTTGTTTCCACCTAAATTCTCAGAAGATACCCCCTAACAGTGGCCATTACACTGTTGGAGGCGACACTTTGACTTACTGACGGACCATTACTGACATGAAGAAATTGATAATTTGAAAAGAAAATTATAACTCGACACTGGCAAAAATGGCTTGTATTAATAGCTGATTGCCAATAACAAAAAAAAAAAGAAGAAGATATTTAACAAATATCTCGCGGCAGTGTGTACCTAGATGCCGTCTTGTTGGGAATGGAGATGTATTTAGTTTCAATTAGGTATTTTCATGTAACAGAATACCAAAAACTGCACCATTAACTGTACTGATCAACAAGATTTGAAGCAATGAATATAGGCTTACATTAGTAAGTAATAAATATCTCGATAATTATATCGGGATATTTATACTTTATGACTCTACGTAAATACTTATTTGTATAATATTTTGGCTATTTGTGAAATAGCAATTGCGATTTGCAAGATAAGCTAAAAAAATGAAGGCTGACTTAATTAAATATTCCCGTGAAAATTTAGATGAATCTATATTTATTTATGTCATGCACATTACTTTTTGTGGTAGGTTATGGTCTGAACACCTGGGGGGACTGATGAGTGCCGTGTGGCACCATAACCCACCGAGTTTCCAGAGCCCTCAGGCTGCAAGCAGCCGTCGCCAACAGAGGAGGTCCATGAGATCCCAACACCCTGTCGGCTACTGGCCCTTCGTCGCCCACTGTGTCAGCAGAGTGACACACGAGACCCTACTGCAGAAATTTCAGCAATCCAGCGAACTTTTCCCAGGGCACACCACAAGGTGTTTCGGCTTGGCCTCCCACATTGCCATTACCTGCATTACATTATCGAAAAATCCATCGAAATTACATAAGAAATGAAAATAATAAAATATTAATTTTCATAAAATGTTTTTACATGTCTTTTGACGTGACAACGTCTTATAATTCGATGGAGCCGGCTGCACACACGAAAAAGATGACGTAAGCGGCATTACCTCGCTCTGAGGCGTTCCATTTAAGGCTTGATCCATACAAAATATCTATCAAACAAATAAAATTAAAATTTTCTTTTGAAAAATGAAACCATTCCATCAGTATTTTCTTATGACGTTGTCACGTTTAACTATCGTCAGTAAACCGACTTTACAGACAACCGATATTTTTTTAGATGGCCTTTCTATTTCTGCCTAAGTCGAACTTAAATATTATCCTTATAACATTTTAATAGACATACTTATAACATAGTTAACAATCATTCTAGACCTTTGGGTTTTGAAAGTATAAGTCCCATAACAAAGTAATGCACTCTAATGTAGTGTCCGACCAAATTTTCGGTTTCGGTTTCAGCCTAGTTTCTGCCAAGAAACGGGTTTCGGCTTAGTTTGGATTTCGGCTGATAATCTGAAACTACAGATGAAACCGAAACTGAATTGGTAAGTTGCTGCGTTAGGATATGCTCTGTGCACCTGGTGCTACAGATGAAGTGTCATTTTAACACACTCATACTCAGAGGTGTAATTATACCATCTGGGGCACGCGGCAAATTCTTTTGATGAGGCCCTATCAGTAAGAATCATCACAAATTTTATATAAGTCAGGTAATCGGATTCCCTATAAAAAAAGCTCATCAATAACAATCCCGCAAAAACTTAGGTACCTAACAAAAAAGATAGGCTCTATTTACAATCGATTCGATACCGATGCCAGTGAGTATCGATACTCTTTTCAATCTATACTGATTGAGGCCATAGGCGTTTTGAGCTGGGGCCCTTTCCGGTCCGGGGCGCGTGGCATTTTGCCAGCCTTGCCACCCTATAGTTACGCCACTGCTCATACTCATCTGACAATTTTAGTTATTTTATTAGTGTCTGCGTGTCGCGAATTTCGTAGTTTGAGATAATCACATCAAAACATGTATATTTTATTTCACTATTTATGTGAAGCTAAGCATAAATCTTAACGAGAACATTTATTGTCTTTGCAATTTTTTAGAAACAAGGCACACAACAGTGTCTTGTCACCTAGGTTTATTATAAATGAAAATAAATGTTTATTGGTTAAAAATCATCATTTTCTAGAAAAAAATCGAAATATTTTATTTATACATTATGCCATATTAATTCCTGTCATAATCTGTTTTTTATGCATATATATACAATATATACATGTAAAATACTTGTATAAAATAATATCGATGTTTCACATCTACCAAGCGTCATAAGTGACCTTCAGAAGTCCTAAGTGAATAGCCTAGGACAAAATTACCGATCTTCTATTTCACAGAATCCATAATTGATGCTGAAAGACACTAAATACACCCGCAACTATGGACACTAACCACAGCGTCACAAACTCAAAGTCCTTACACTTTATTTTGTGTGCGTATCTCTTTTTTAATATACTCTAAGCTCCTACAGATATGGTAAGTAAGGACTAGGAGACGAGATCCACTTAGATGATAAATCTGCTTACGTGATAAATGTCTGGAAAACTATACATATCGCTTTAAAACATAATTTATATTGATTTGTCATTTACTATTTTATGATTACTCATTTAATGGATTATGAGTCAGCCTAGTCGATTTTATATTTGTGACATTAGATATGTTGCGACTGTGTGTACTTTTCGATTTAGCTGTATACATTGTGTTTCTTTTGCCAGACAGAAATTAAACGAGTAAAACATCTCAAGTTTGACATTAGTCTCTTTTTCTCTCATTCGCGGCAGCACAATAGAACAGTCTGACGCATTTGGATTTTGACGTGTGACGACAGTAAACAGCTGCAGCCAAATTCGGTTGCAAATTGATAGTGTATTGAAATAAAGACGTTTTGGAATGAAACAGTGATTGAAATGGCTGAAAGTAAAGGTGCGCTTATTGCGAAAACAGTGCAAAAACATGCCGGACGTGCGAAGGAAAAGGTATTTATTGTTTTATTCACATAACATGTGTAGTAGGTTCAAGTCCTTTTTTATTTACCTATTTAATGTTGCGACGTACATATAATTCATTGTGAAAGTAGATTATGGAGAAGTTTACCGGCAGTCCATGAGGTAGGTTAGGTTTTTTTCTAGACTACCTTTAGCCGGTTTCTGCATCGAATTTCACCTGTTGCTTTTTAGAATTTTTATACACCTGTGTTTTACCTTAACTATTGTTTACTTTATTGAGCACTTATCATTCATCATTGTTGTGAAATATTTATACAATAAAGTCGCATTGAGCTGCAGTTTTATAGTTTCCAGGGCATTCATATTCTATTTATAGTCTACAGACAGTGTGATAATTTGGGATTGACACTTAGAACAGTGCTGTAAGCCTGACTTAGATTGCAAACTGGCCTAGTAACAATCAATATAGATAATTAGTACATACACTTGTTACACAAGACAGTTTTATGAAAATGGGACCATTTTAAAAATAACACAGTAGGTACAGCGGACGGAGACAGACGAACTGGTGTGCCGGTTTAGCAAATATAATGTGGATATTTCAACTAATCTATTTTTATGTTGTTAGACTCATCGTTTTGTGGTTTTGTGAATATTCTGTATAAACTTTTTTATAATTGTCAGTACATTCTGAGATGTTCTACACATAGACAAGATTTTTTTTTAAATTAAATATTAATACATTCTCCTTAATGAGTTTAGAAAATGATTTCTAGACATTCACTTTTTCTTAAAACCTGTTAAATATGAGTAACCAGAATGCATATTTTCATTAATTTACTTAATCACTTTCATTTTTATGAAGTTCGGTATATGTTTACCTACTTACCTAGAAAAAAACTTGCTTTGACTGTATACAAGTATCGGCTATTGACCCATTCTGGCAACAGGCCCACTGTAATGTGTTAAATTTTAAATAGAATGCAATTAGACATAGTGTAATGTGGATATGAAAATAGGGTAATGTAAACTTATTTTTTTTTATTGAAATAATATAATATTTAGGTATTTAATTAAATATAAAGGAAGCAATCAGTTTAAAAATTGTGGATTGGTATTGAAATTAAAGGTTTAAGATTCAAGCAATTAATAATTAATTACTTTCTGCTTACATTGCATCAGAGTTTAGTTCAATTTATATATTTTAAAGTATTGATATACTTACATTTTTTGTTTTTATTTTTTTTAATGTAATAATGTGCACTAAGGAATTAATTTGGGTGTTATGTGTGCCTATTAATTTGAGTCGGATTTGAGCCTGTGCATATTTTTAGTGTTGACTGTAACGGTCCTGTGTTGAGATTGAACCTAGGAGAGGTTGCTACTTAGATCAGTACATCATTTGCATATTCCAAGAGGCTGTATTATACATATTTCGACTTTTTGGTTATAAATGCTAGTCTATCATAAATGTTGGTTATGGGAGGTAAATTGACCTACTAAACTATGGTATGCAAATGTGTTGACATAAAAACTTTATGTCGATTTTGTCTTTCTTCCACATAAATGTTATGCATAAATCATACATGTTAGTGGTTTTTTACGACATCCATAAACAAGAGTAGCAGTGAATTGTATTCTTACTTTATTACTACACGGAAATGTATAAATTCTAATATTGATTCATAAATCTAGGGATTAAATTATCGAACTAGGTGTAGAAGTATCAATTCTATTTTGTAGAATCATAAGAAATGACTTTGACATGAGACTGACTTGTATGTAGGCATAAATCTATACCAATAAATAAAATTGGAGTGTCTGTTTGTAATGTCAAAATAATAGGCTTTTTTCATGCTCACACGGTTATTTGCACGACACCTATGCCTAAAATAGCAATTAAAAAATTTTTGTCTGTCTGTTTGTTCCGGGTAATCTTTAAAACGGCTGGACCGATTTCAAAAATTCTTTCACCAATGGAAAGCTATAATATCAGGGCGTAAACTAGGCTATATTTTATCCCGGTATTCCCACGGGAACGGGTAAAACGACTATAACCTATAACCGAAGCGAAGCGAGGGCGGATTGCAAGAAGAACAATAAAAAGTTACAGTAAATTACATGTCCATGAGTTTATTGAAGGCTACTATTGTATTTATCGCCACACTTGCCTGGTGGGCAATCACAGTTGTTATTATAGCTTTTCTAGAAGTATTTTGCCCTCATTATCCTGTTGATTTTTGAGCTGGTTTTTACTGTCACTATATGATGATATGCAAGTTTAAATTATGGCGAGACCAAAGAAACCTTTTTCTTGTCAGAATACTGTAATGTCTTCTGATATTTACAGGAGTATTACACATGAAGTATGTGCGGATGATATTGCGTTTGTATTTGAGGATCTCCGGTAACCATGAAAACTGTGTGGAATAAGTAGGTAAAATTTAAACCTAACTTCTATAGGGTTTGTAGCCCGATAAAATACGTAAAATATTTTTATTCCTGATTTTACTGTCGGGCCGACCACTGAAGTCTCTCTGCACCGGTGGTCGGCACAACGACGAGGGCAACGTGTTGTAGGGTGGGTTACGGGTCCGCGCGCCCGCCCCTCTGTCGCCCTGAACGGAGCTGGGCGGCGGATGCGCTGACCGTTGCCCAAACAAAAAAAAATCCTGATTTTACTAGTTGGAAGTTAACATTTTCCTCTCAAAATGATAAAGTACAAAATCAAATTTACATTTGCTTCGTAAAAAAACGTATGATTATTTGTCTACACATAGGTAATTAATAAGGGCAATAAAAATGTGTGCATATAATAAATTTATCTGATGAATGTGGGCGAAAATAAAAGAGTAACAGAAAAGAAAGAAGATTTAAGATGGCAAATGGTGGGATGGCCCAGGTAGTCCACAATGTCGTGGGTATGGAATCCAGCCCCTGAGCGAGACAGACCTTCGTGCAATCCGTAAATATTTCTTTGAGTTTGTTTTTTTTTTATTGCAAACGGTGGCAAACGAGCAAACAGTACACCTGATGGTAAGTGTTGCTGCCGCTCATGGACCTCTACAAGGCCGCTGCCTACCGCGAAGAAATTGACGGGAGTGTGAATGCGTGCATTGAGGCTCGGTGATACCAAGGGCACCACCAAAACCCTCCACACGCAAACACCCTCAGAAAATTGGGCTTCCGGCTCTCTCGCTCACCGAACGAAGCGCAATAACAAATTGCTACTACTCGGATGTCGATTTTCTGTTCAGTGTGTTACTACCCCGGTCGGATCAGCTCGCGGCTGTAGACTGACAACTCTCAACAGTGTGTTCCAACCACTTGTAAATTGTACCACCATTACTAGTTATATTTGTAAAGCTAGGATGACACAGGGAAAAGAAACAATACGAAATCACGGTCAAGAGCTCGTTTTGAATAGAAGAGAAGGTAAATAAAAATACATGAATTAGTCAGCTTACCAATATATCCATTGGTTTATCGCTTTGACAGACGTTTCGTAAACCTTCTGGGTCATTGCTCGATAAACATCAAATATGTTTATATGCTTATTTATGAGAATGTATGCAGTAGAATACTACTTTCTTACAAGCGACGACCAAGGTCAAATTTCTACGTGTTGTGTCCGAAATATGTAGGAAATGTCATCATCATCACTTCAGCTCGTATATATTCGGAGTCTCCTCTACAACAGGAGGTAAATTGACCTACTATACCACGCTGGTCAGACGGCTTGATATAGGACTTTATTTCGAGTCTTGTCTTACATAGATGTTATATTCATTTTATTCCTTAGTCGTCTTTCACATCTATAGTTTGGAAAGCGGGTGGTGAATTGTGGTCTTACGCTATCACCACACAGGAGGCCATATGTGGTTGGAGTAAAAACTTTAATTCATCGGCTTTACCATGAGTATCGTAAAAGACTTGTATAAGGTAATGATGTCACTGTAAGAGAGGCAATAGTCAAAATATAAATATACTATATGATCTCCATGTCATGGTTTTTACATTAGGCTAATTTCTAGTCCACCCACAACCCCCTTTTCTTGAGGGTGTCGTAAAAAACAAGGAATAATACGCAGATAACATCGATGCAAGAGATGTAAAATTGGACATAAAATCTGTGCCAACAAGTTTGACCAGTATAGTGGATCAGTTTTCTTAAATCGTGGACCGGCCGATAGAGGAATAGAGATGATTCTTCCGGTTCTTATCCATTGTTGAAGATGCCAATTCCCAAATAGAGTGACGTATGTACGCTGAAGAATAAGGAATTTATTCTTAACTAGCAACCCGCCCTCGCTTCGCTTCGGTTTCAGTCGCTTTACCCGCGGCGTAGTTCCCGTTCCTGTGGGAATACCGGGATAAAATATAGCCTATGTTACTCCCTGATATTATAGCTTTCCATTGGTGAAAGAATTTTTGAAATCGGTTCGGTGGTTTAAGCGTGAAAGCGTTACAAACAAACATCCTTACTATCGCATTTATAATATTAGTACGAATGTTTTTTTTTTATGTTTACGCGAGTATTACACATTATAAATAAAACAATTTTAAGGATTTTATCTCGTTTGTTTGATTATTGATTTACTAACGTTTCAAAAAGGTCTCAGCATTCATGGTCGCGGGAGGACTCCCAGTGGGAATGCAAATAGAATTTATTCTTAACTAGCAGACCCGGCCACGCGTCGCTGTGGCTAATATTTTTGTTATATTACATTTAATTAAACTATTTAAGTGGAACTGTAGGAGAACATCAGTCACGGGGACTACTATGCTTTTTTACATAGATGCCATTTGTAAAAAAATATGACGACCTCCATGACAGATCTATACCAATAAATAAAATTGGAGTGTCTGTTTGTAATGTTAAAATAATAGGCTTTTTTCATGCTCACATGGTTATTTGCACGACACCTATGCCTAAAATAACAATTAAAAAATTTTTGTCTGTCTGTCTGTCTGTTTGTTCCGGGTAATCTTCAAAACGGCTGGACCGATTTCAAAAATTCTTTCACCAATGGAAAGCTATAATATCAGGGCGTAAATTAGGCTATATTTTATCCCGGTATTCTCACGGAAACGGGGACTACGCGGGTAAAACGACTATAACCTATAACCGAAGCGAAGCGAGGGCGGGTTGCTAGTTTAAAATAAATTTAACTTATATTTTAGCCTCAACAACACGTGGTGGTTATGCTATTGAATTGTAGCTTATATGACACGTTTGTAGGTTTGACATAGTAGCGCCATCTATTAATTAATTACTCAATCCAGTCAACAGATATCGGCATCTGTTAAAATCGTTTGGAGTTATACAATTGTGAATGTCAAATAATAGACAAATAATTTGAAATAAAATAATATTGCGACTACAAACTAGGATGTAAGCTATCCTATCTTTTAAGTTGGATCAAACTGCAAAGTGGCTATCCTATCTTTTAAGTTGGATCAACGGTGTGCAAATTTGATTAAAATCGGTTAAGTAGTTTAGGAGTCCATCGCGGACAAACAACGTGACACGTAATTTATATTAAGATATTAGCAATCCGCTCTCGCTTCGCCTCGGTTATAGGTTATAGTCGTTTTACCCGCGTAGTTCCCGTTCCCGTGGGAATACCTGGATAAAATATAGCCTAGTTTACGCCCTGATATTATAGCTTTCCATTGGTGAAAGAATTTTTGAAATCGGTCCAGCCGTTTTGAAGATTACCCGGAACAAACACAGACAGACAGACAAAAAATTTTTAATTGCTATTTTAGGCATAGGTGTCGTGCAAATAACCGTGTGAGCATGAAAAAAGCCTATTATTTTGACATTACAAACAGACACTCCAATTTTATTTATTGGTATAGATTTAGCTCAATTGTTTATATGTAAAAGTCTACATTAATCTTAGTTCTTAATATTTCGACCAACTTGCAACCAAATTATCTGGATCTGTTAAACCCTATATTATCTACTACCAGATCCCGACATCTGCAGAATTCGAATACTGTGTCGATAAGAAAGTATCTATTAACGGTTTTATCCATCAAGAAATTGTCGCCGTGAATCGCGAAATGTAGTACGTTGGTAGGTTGCAATAGATTCCTTTTCTATCAGTTGGTATTTAAATTATTACTTAGCCAAGTTTGTAGGTTGTTTTACATCTCTGCTTATCATTTAATAACTTAAAAATACCTATAAAATATATTTTTGTATCGCCTTGCCGATTCAGGATTCGAAAGGAGATCTCACGATCGTAATAAGTAAATTTAGGCTATTGAAATAACTAAATTTAACGTGTTAAATATACAATAATTAAACAAGTAGGTACGTATGAAGCACCAGCCGCATCGTTGCTAGAAACGTATAAAACTAAATACAACCAACGATTTGAATAAAACATAAAAAAAGAAAAAAAAAGGGAAGTATGTGTCTATGAACCGGTTTTGTACTATCTTAGAGTTATTTAGTCACGATACTAAGATTTTAATTTGGAACTTTGTTTACGTTTTTAGAGGATTTTTGATAATATACCGGGCAGTTATGTATGTCTTAAAAGCTGACCTCCACGTATTACTGTATTGATCGATTTATTATATTGATAAAGTCAACTTTTAGTATATGTATTGTTTCAAAGTTGACCAGACTATGTGTTGTGTGTTCGAACCAGTATGATCGTAGTATCTGCAAGTTCGGGACACAGGAAGGCAATTCTCGTCGTATGAATAAATCACATATTGAGATAAAAAATGCAATGATTCCTGCTGTTTACGCGAGTATTATGCATTTAAAGTAAAACTATTTTTATAGATTTCATCGGGTTTGTATTTTGATTTTTAATTTTTTGATGTTTCGTACACTTTCCAGCATTCATGGTTATGCGATAAAATCTGTAAAAAAGGTTTATTTAAAAAATCGTACTCAAACTTTTCACAAGCGGGTTGGGAACGTTCCCGATGAGGCAGTCGTGAGTTGAGCTCCTGTGTTCGAGAAATGTCTGGCTCAACATCACCAGAGTGAAATGATGAGATGAGTTTTCCTTCTTTTGCAAAGATGTTATATAAATGCATAATATATCCCTTAGTCGTCTTTTACGACACCTACGAACAAAATAAAGGATGGTGAATTGTATCCTTACTCCGTCACCACACGGAGAGTGATCCATTTATGTTGGTAGATTTAATATCTGTGAAGTTAATATAATATTGTTAAACCACGTAAATTGGATAATTAAAGTAACTACCGAAATCTCCTATTAAATATAATAATGTCCGAATTACCTTAACGACCAATTGAAATGGCAACACTAATGCCCAGAATCATATTACATTTGTATGTTTATTTTTAATTGTGGCAATTAACGCTAGTAGCGTGATCTACAACTTTTTTCGAGTAATTAGGGGCATATTTTAAATTTTTGGTCATTTGAATAACGCTTTCGAACAATTACAAGGTTGCAAATATTAAAAAAAACAAGCACTCACTTGCATAAGCGCGTCATGTTAAATACCGTTAAATTTTATTAGTGATTATTATAATGTATTTTGTTTTTTAAATTGTAACATTATTGTCAAGACCGATTGTCTTTGGAAATAATCTACCGGCATATCGTATAGTGCGGTTCTAGATGTTAAAGAAATGATTTTTGATGTTTACGCGAGTATTGTAAATAAATTGCCCAACAAGTCAACATTAATAATAATAATAACTTGTTGGACGTGCGATATCTTAGTCTGCCCGCGACCATAAACGCTGTAAAGTGTTAGAAACGTCGGGCAATCAAAAATAAAAATACCTCCTCCTTGATTCGTTTTCCCCATTACTGGGGGTCGTGACCCTTGTCACAAATACAAAAGCGATAAAATCCGTAGTTTTATTTACAACTAACAGCGCCCTGCGGTTTTACCCGCATAGTACCCCTTCCCGTGGGAATAAATCGGGATAAATTATAGCCTATGTGTTATTCTTATATGTAAGCTATATAGCTTTGCTATTGCGAAATTTCATCAAAATCCATTCAGTAGTTTTTGCGTGAAAGAGCAACAAAGCGTTTATAATATTAGTAGGATGTTAAAGAAATGTTACCTTTTTACATGAAGGAACAAGAAAGGTTAAGATGTGGGTATTCTTACTCCGTTACCACAGGCAAAGATTTTAACAGCGCAAGCGCTATTCGAAAGTAATACTTAAGTTTGTGGGTTTTGACGTAATTTAATTCTCACGTAATATATTAATTAAAACCTATGCACGAATTGCTCTCCGCTAAAAGATAAGTGTTATCTGTAGAATGTATACGATTTATATAATCCGATGGGATTTTCCAACAGCCAGCTCCTAATGTCTTTAGGGGTTATCGATTATGATAATCGTCAGCTGAAATGGTCATCTATTGAAGATTAAATCTTGCTTATTTTTATTGCTATTAGCAGATCAGTCAGCAGCTTCGCTTGCGTGGATTATTTGTCTATTTAATTATTATACTTTAACACCTACGTTGTCCCGTTACATAGACATCAATTACTGTTTTTGTTATCTTAGTTGTTGTCATAACAACGGCAATTCGACTGCACAGATGACCTATAAGTTAAGAGTGTCAGTGTCAGGGTTCGCAGGACTGTTGTCGTTTGTGCTACAACACAAATTGTTGTTCTGAGTTGATGTAATTTGTGTCCGTTAATTATATGTTTGTAATGTTCTCCGCCATGTAAGGATTATTTCCGTAGTACTGGTGGTTTTAAAAAAATCGGTTGTCTGTAAAGTCGGTTTACTGACGATAGTTGAACGTGACAACGTCAACGTCGTCGAATATTCGACAATATATCACTGAACATATATTGAATATCGAAAGAATCATTACCTTTATCGCCGCAATTATCGTTCCTATAAACAATTGACACCACATTCACTTTTCACTGCACTTCATACTTGACGAAAACATGTAAATGTATTATTGTATAGCAGCTGTCCACGCGGACGCATCGCTCACTCAAGTAGGAGAGAGACAGATGTCGAACGCTGCCGAACGCGGAGGCCGATTGTGCCTCTTTGTCGCTCGTTCCGCGCTCTCGCTTGCACTTCAAGCCTTAAATGGAACGCCTCAGAGCGAGGTAACGCCGCATGAGTCATGTTTTTTCGTGCGTGCAGCCGGCTCCATCGAATTATAAGACGTTGTCAAGTCAAAAAAATGTATAGGAACTTGACGCATAATGTTCCATTGCGATCAAACCGATTTGTTAACATTTATATTCGCTACTAAACTCCTATTTGACATAGTGTTTTTTTTTTGTATCCAACTAGTAGTTTCTCACACTAGCGCGTTCAAACAAACTCTTTAGCTCTATAACTTTAATTTAATCTCAGGTACTACTACTAGTTGAATTTCAAAATAACCTTTTGTGTCGAATAGCCTGTTTTATCGAGAAAGACAAATAGCTTAGGACAGCCAGGAGTGGAACGGTAACTATTAATGATAGAGCAAGTTTAGTAACAAAGCGTTCGTCCTATTGTCGTTATCATGATAACTGCTAGAATTACTAAAGTTGATAAAGCATCTAAGTAATTCTAATGGTGTTTCCAATATACAAAGACAGATTTTGCATTTTTTATGATTTACAAACAATATATTTGCAGAAATAGGAGGATAAAATTAGTCCCACTATTATTGCTGGGTCCGAAGTCAACAATGGTTAGTTTTGAAAGAGATTTTTCAATGAAAAAGTTTAGAGCTATTCCGTGTGGTGACGAAGTAAGAATACAATTCACCATTCCCTATCTTGTCCGTGAATGTCGTTAAAGACGACTTAAGGCATATAATATGCACATAAGATCTGTGCAAGAGAAGGAAAACTCGAAATGAAACCCAATACCAACATGTCTGACCAGCATGGTATAGTAGGTCAAATTCCCTTTCATTGTGAAGAAGGCTCGACCCTAACAGTGAAACGTGTATGAGCTGACATGGTGATAAAAATATAATTGGTCATATGATTAATTTTGCCTGAACTAACAATGTTACGTTGTAACTAAACCTCGACAGTGAATTTCTTAACGCGATGCCAATCAACTCATGAGAAAATTTCTATCATCCATTCATACATACAGTTTGCAAACATGAGGAAGTGACAATCCCTTTATTATTCCAATATAACTCCAACCGTATCATACAATTTTATCAATTCCACCTCATTAGATTCTACTACATTGGTTTTAGGGCATGAAATCGTGAATACAATTTACTTGTAAAGTTTTGTAAAGTTCGATATATGACAATGGTAATGCTTACTGTTGGTTTAACTGTGAACTCTGCAATTGTCATGGGAACTACATCCAGTTGTGCAGCTTTTTATTGTCTATTTAACAGGTTTGTTGCCATTTAAAATAGTGAGAGTTGAATTGATAACATCATGTGAACCAAACTCTTTATACAGATTGCTATTCATATCTACTTGTACACTTTGTATTCTCTCTAAATTATTTCGTAATAATTTTAATAATTTCAAGTCTTGCAGAAATTTTTGGAGATCAATACCGTGTAAAGTAGATATTTCATAGTCGAACTCGTGAGGCGCAACTTTGCCCTTAAATAATTCATCTCTGCGGGGCCAAGGCCTCCTCCACGATGGGAGAGAAATTAACTTACTATTCCATGCTGCTTAAACGTGTTGGAATAGGGTTTTGTATAGAGTTTTCCTTCTCTTGCATCGATGTTACCTGCATATTATTAGTCGTCTTTCAGGACACGCACGGGCCAGAGAGAGGGTGGTTAATTGTATTCTTACTCTGTAACCACACGGATTATTAAATAATTATGAACTTATTAAAGTAATATTGTGGCGTACATTAACAGTGTAGAGACATATCTATCTATCCATCTACATCTATTGACATATTGCTTCCAATGAGTGGGATAATGCCCATAATCGTTGCGTATTATAAATTTTCTAGGTGGATGCGTTCTCTTGGTTGCCCTCAGCTAAACTTACGACTCATACGGGAAAGTAAGGAGTGGTGACAGATTGGTTTCTTAATCCGTCAATTGAGGAAGGATTATAACACTAGGCCACTCGAATCACTGTCTCAGACATGTATAAAAAGTTTTAGGATGATTAAAATTTTCGCCTTTAAAAAAAGATACGCATTCTTGGCTGGCTATACTTCTGGCTATCTTGAATGTTTTATACAGAGGCACTGTTAAAATATTTTTATTAATTTCATTTGAGAAATTGAGGTGCCGGTTTTCAGTGAAATATAATATTCGGCCGAATCTGTCCGACCTCAATACAATTGGGACTAATCGTGGAAGATGATGATTGATCTGATTGCGTCAAGCTTTTTCTTTGAAGTCTTTAATTTCGGATTATTTTTTAATATTTACGCAAAATTTTCGACAATAATTTCGTTTTCACCTTTTAATATACTGAGCTAATATCAAATAATGTCATGTTGAAAGTGAGCTTCTAATGTCTCTACTGGTTGTATTGAAATATTTGTTATGCAAATACACACGTAAACAGCGAATGTATGGTCATTTTTAACTTTGTCAAGATGAGAAACTTTCTATGCCCCCGTTGTAAACGAGACCCGACTGTCAATCGTAAAACAAATACCACACATATGGTAATTTTTACCATTTGAAGTTGCAAGTTCGTTAACAACAAAATTTTCTAGTTTGTATTTTTTTCTAACTATATTGTGCATTTTGTGTCTAGTCAGTGCTATTAGCGACACGAAAAAAGTATCGATACTTTTTGGTATCGAGTGCTTTTCGTTACGATTCCTTTTGTACTCGATACTTTTACACTTACTTTAAACTTGGATTGCCATCCGTTCACAGGTATTCAAATCCTCATCACACGAATTCCGCAAATGTTGGTGCTTTATGTAAAAAACATGCTTTTATCAAAATTGATTATAAGTTATCACTTCATCCTAGAATTTACCTTAAAAAGCTAATCACAATCCCGTAATGAATGTATCTGTGCTCTGCTATGATCTATAAAAAATACTCGATACTTTGAAGTATCAATACTTTTGTTTCGATACTTTTATGATTACATACTACTCATGAGTACAGTATCGATACTTTCTACTCGATTCCGTGTCTCTAAGTGCATTTGCTTTGGTAATTTTTTTGTTCCGTCAACAAAATGCAAGGCTCATTACGCTCGGATTGTGAATGATAAATCAAGGTCATCCAATGTTGTATTACGTTAATGTTATGTTAAGAACAGGTGTTTGATAAACAATACTTGAAGTATTTATATTTAGACGACCTACATTGTTTTAGTTTTAAAACATGTTACGTTGTAAGAATTAGTTTTAAGACACTCCATTTTAGTATTTCCAGTTTATATTATAGATTTTGAGTCGGCTCTTAGTAAACTCATTTGCAAAAAAAACGGGCGGTTTTGATTTTCATTCATATTTAAAAAGATACAATACCAAAAAGGTTTCAATCGTTTGTACACGTTACTGGCCGGTTTTAAAAATGCTGTGGTATTTAAAAAAGTACGTTCTAAATTCAATTTTTCATTTGATGTTCATTTTTACAGAAAACCCCTTTTTATCCTACATTTTTGGCGCGAAGTTCCAGAAGTTAACATCGACTTTCATAACTTTTATTCAATTTTTATCGATTAATTTCATATCCTTGACTGTCAAAGCTTTATTTAATGCTGTTTGGCTGTATCAAAAATGGTAGATAAAGTGGTAAAAGCTACCAAAATTATCGCGCTGCTTGAAGAGGGTTGCAGCCAATGTTTCGTGGTTAGGAGGCTAAATGTTAGTCGCTCGACAGTCCAAAGGACCTGGCAGCGATATCAGGAGACTGGTTCCGTCGAGAGAAGGCCTGGTTCTGGAAGAAAACCATGTACCCAACCACGGGATGATCGTTTTCTTGTGAGTCGCGCATTGAGAAATCGCAAATCTTCGTATGTGGATCTTAAGAACAACCTCCAAGAAGTAAGAAATGTGCATATTAGTCTATGGACGGTCAGGAGGAGGCTTCTCGCTGCCAATATACGCAGTCACCGCCCGGCCCGCGGCCCCAAATTACTCCGTGAGCACAGAGTTCACAGGCTTAGGTTCGCTAGAAATTGTGAATCATGGACTCAAGACGATTGGAATAGGGTTTTGTTCTCTGATGAAGCCAAGATATCTCTGTTCGGTGAAGATCGACGTCGGCGAGTGCTAAGAAGACAAGGAGAACGCTTTGCAGAGGCATGTTTCGAAGAAATCACACCTTATGGTGGGGGCTCTGTTATGTTTTGGGCAGGAATAAATTCAATGGATCGTACAGAGTTAGTCTTCATTGAAAACGGCTCACTGACTGGGCATCGATACATAACGGAAGTTCTAATTTCTCATGCACAACCCGCATTGGCCGCTCTAGGTGAAGACTCGATTTTTATGGACGACAATGCTCGCGCCCACCGATCCCGCGATGTTAATGCGTATGTGCAAGAGGTCGGCATTCGTCGTTTGGATTGGCCAGCTCGAAGTCCCGACCTCAATCCCATAGAGCATGTCTGGGACGTTCTGAAACGGCGTGTGAGATCAGTACACCCGGCTCCGCAGACCATCAGAGAGCTGAAGAATGTAATTACTGCGGAGTGGGAACGTATTCCGCAAGCAAGTATCCGGGATATACTCGCTAGCATGCCCAGACGAATTCAAGCTGTGATTTTAGCTAGAGGGGGTCACACTCGATGTTAAACATTTATCTGCTTTTACTTTATTAAAGAAAAACAAACAAAAAAACTTTTTTATTTTTACTTCATGAGCATATGCACTACTAGCGAATATACACTACTAGCGAGGTTTAGCATTATTTCCCATAAATTGTATCTAAATTTTATGAAATACTGATGAAAACGATTATTTTCTTATTAATTTAGCAAATTGTGTGGATAAAACTACCTATAATTATCAAACAAAGAAATATTAACATTTGAAATGGTTCATTGCTTAGGTGCCCGTTTTTTTTGCAAATGAGTGTATATTGTATAAATATTCTAGTGCATGTTGAGATGTGTTTTTTATTGTTGTGAGTCATACTTCGTAAATAGTTACCATCATTATCTTTGACATGCAGTTAGCGAATACATATTAATTTTAAAACGTACGTTGTAGAATAATTCTTGTTTATCTAGTTTCAGACGATTCTTGTAAAAATAGCCTTTTTTTTGTTAACCACAACAAGTATTTAGTTCACCAGTCTGCATGTAAGGCAGTTAAAATCGACAGCATAATATAATAAGTGCATATAAATGCGCTAAGCGTTGCGTAATTACGTCAATTAGGTACATTTAGATTGTTTAAATATTTTGCCATTATAATATTTCAACAAAATTAGTTCCATACAAAATATTTTAGTTGTCGTGGGATGCCTAGATATCTATTTAATTCATATATTAACCAATCAGATAATAAAACAGTAATCATTATTATTATTACCGGTTATACGTCCCACTGCTGGGTTTGAGTCTCCTCCAAAATAGAGGAGAAGAGAAATTTCTCTTAATAGGTCAATTGACCTACTATACAACGCTGATCAGTCTATACAACAGGGCTGTTAATTATATTTTTACTTCTGCAGCAACACTATTGGTAAACTTATTATGCCAACGTTTCCACCGTGAGTGGCGATTATAATATTATCCCTTCTTGGGAATGCATGTCTAACAGTGAACGTCAATAGGCGTATATTGTGATGATATGATTGTTATATGCATTTTATATTCTTTAGTCATGTTTCACGACATCTACGGGCTAGATAGAGAGTGGTGAATTGTATTCTTAGTTATCGCACAGAAATATTATGTATGTTTTATTGTACCTCTGAAGACTTGAAGTCTTAAACCTCTACCTCTGACCCCCCCTCGGGGAGGACGTCGGTCGATGGGAGGGTACCCCAAATAAGGGGTATTCCGTAGGGCCGACCACTGACGACAAGTAACCCTGCTCCGGTGGTCGGTCCAACGACGAAGGCGACGTGGTGTTCGGGTGGGTTGCGGATGTGCGTACTTACACCCCTCTGTCGCCCCGGACGGAGTGGTGCGAGGAGTGCGCCGACCGCAACCCATTCCAAAAATAAAAAACCTCTACCTCTAATCGAAAATAAACCTCTACCACCGAACTCCTAAACGCTAAGCAATCACAGGACCACTGAGTTAAAACTCTTGAAACGATCCATACAGATTTATTGTTTTAAAATTTTGACTCCCGTCCAAAATACTTTATTAGATGTTCTACATTACAAAATGCGATTGAATACTTTCAAGAAAATGCGTGCCGATTAACGAATAAGTTGGCAGACAACATTCATCGGGTCGTGGACCGGTGACATCACGCAAATCAGATTTCGTCGCGTTTTTGTATTAGCATATTAGTCGTCAATGTAATGTAGGTGTTCTCCTTGTTCAAAATGCACCCACATAAAAACTCAACCATGCCGTTGTCCCACGCTACGCCTACAATTACCTGCCACTTTCGTTTAATCATATTGCTTAATAGTTGAATTTATGTGGTGAAAATGTCTCCCTATAAAATAGAATGTAGAAGTTGTACAACTTCTACATTATAGCTCATCAGTATTAAGCGGTGAAAGTGTTTTGGTTGGATATATTCAAGTCTCTTTGTTTCGATCTAGTTCTTGTCAGGTTTTTTTTTGCCTTGTGGACTGTTGCTATACATGAGGTCAGCTAATTTATATTAATTGTATATTCCTGCTGTAATCGCGGTATGTGTGTTTATTTATTGATTTGGGTTAATCAACAATTGATTTACACATTACAATTATAATTATTGATAATAATTTATGTACCTGTGTATCAATTACTTAAAGATTAACACAACATGCACTGTTTATGGTTAATTAATTATAAGATTTAGGGTATATAATAAATTTTATATGTATTTTAAATATTTCGAACAATAATGCAGTAAAAAAATGAATGAATACGGAATTTAAAAGAAATTACACTAAATTACATTAAAAAACAAATCAATAATAAAATACATTTTCATTTAAACGATGTCATAAATATTTCAATAGATAAAAAACACTAAATACAATAAAAAAACAAATCGACCAAACCCACAATATACTCGCACAGGTCTCACATTCACAAACCACTACAGAAGCGTTTTTTTATACGAAGAAATGTCATGAATCTAGGAAGTAATCTATCACTTTTTAGAATTTCATCCAGATCCGTTGAGGTTTACAAATGTAATAAACATTAAGACACGAAAAGCTCATAATCATCTATACCAATAAATAAAATTGGAGTGTCTGTTTGTAATGTCAAAATAATAGGCTTTTTTCATGCTCACACGATTATTTGCACGACATCTATGCCTAAAATACAGATTATAAATTTTTGTCTGTCTGTCTGTCTGTTTGTGCCGGGTAATCTTCAAAACGGCTGGACAGATTTCAAAATTTTTTTCACCAATGGAAAGCTATAATATCAGAGCGTAAACTAGGCTATATTTTATCCCGGTATTCCCACGGGAACGGGCACTACGGGGATAAGGCGACAGAAACCGAAGCGAAGCGAGGGCGGGTTGCTAGTTATAAATAATACTAGCGTTTATTAGTCACGTGTGGTGACGCACTAAACTTAGATTATTGATAAGTGCGTAGAGACTTTTCAATTTAAGGCAATAAACTACCCTGCCGGGCTGGCCACGGACTACAAGGTTCTCAAGTGGTCGGCCCAATGGCGGAGGGGAGGGAATATGGTGGGTTATAGGGTCGCGCGCCACCCCTGCGTCGCCGCAGATGGAGTGGACAGCATGTAAGCTGGCCTAAGCCCGCCTAAACCAAAAAGAAAAAGGCAATAAACTATACTCTAATTTATTATAATTAATAAAATTAAAAAAAAATGAATAACCCCCGTTAACACAAACTAAAATAATACAAAAAAGTATCACGTTTTCTTCAACAGGAATTATCAATTGATACTGTACTGGCAAGCGTGAAGCACGTAATCAAGTAATCATACGCCATTATATCATTTTGGAAAAGAGCTGATACTCTTAAACAAAAAAAGGGGGTAAGGTGTTCTCGCGCTAACCTACGAACGAAAATCACGATTGATTTTACCTTCTGCACCGATATAAAACATCTTAAGCCCGGTAATACATAGTAAAAATTCTCAGTTCGACAATTTCTTTTAATTTGCTTATCTCTGGCATCACAAGTCCAAATTGAAAATTCTTTTTACATTAGGTAGCCTACTTTTTGAATAAACTGGAAGGCTATAAAGTATATCGCTGTGACCAATAGTAATGAAGCTGTGACCATAAATATTAACTAATCAATATACAATTAGTAAACTGAATTACTTCTATATATTTTCTACTAGTATTGATAACTGTTTATCTAGTCTATATCTATTATATTATTAATAGATATCTAGTCTATAATCTATACTTATACTTACTAATATTATAAATGCGAAAGTTTGTTTGTTATGCTTTCACACCTAAAGTAATGACTTCGAATTCGTTCACCAAGGAAAAACTACATTATTAGCGAGTAACATTGGCTATACATATTTTGTGCTGGTATTCTTACGGCAACGGGAACTACGAGGATGAAACTGCGGGCATTTGACCGATTTAAAAAAATCTTTCATCAATGGAAAGCTGCATTATCAGCTAGTAACATAAGCTTTTATCCTTGTATTCACACAGGAACGGGCACAATGACGGGTGAAATTGTAGTTATTTACTAGTATTAATAATAATATCTGGTTGAATCGCTCGGAATATTTTTGTCGAATTTGTTTAGATATATTAATAAAAAATAAAAATTAAATAATGAAAAAAATATAAAAAAATACAAAAAGAGAATAATAATAACACCGAGATTCGATCCGACGCCGTTTGAATGCCAAAACAATACTAAAAGGAAACTGAACTAACTTCCCAACTGAGCTATCGTAACTCACGATGTTGACGGAAAAATTTGAAATCATATTCTTTTAAAATTTAATGTCATTATATTGTTTTGCTAAAAGCACTGACAAAACAACATTTTCAATACATAAAACCTAGCTAGATCGATTTTTTGGCCTCGAAACCTCTAGTATGCCAAGTTTCATCAAAATCGTTGGTGCCGTTTCCGAGATCCTGAATATATATATATATATACAAGAATTGCTCGTTTAAAGATATAAGATACATTTACTTTCTATCAATAATAATTACATGTTAGATTACATTCAGATAAAATCCACCTTTGGACTGGGATTGGAACTCACAAGCAATGATTCATTATTGTCTTTATGATGTAATCCTTTCCGTGTGCTGACGCAGTAAGAATAATAGATATTCAACACTCCACTACCCGTGTCGTAAAAGAAGACTAAGGCTATCCCCTTTTTTTCTTCTTTTTTTTTCTCCCTGTGGAAATGCATTTACGCACTATCCCCCGTCGGTTATACAGACAGAGTGTGTGTGGGACTCGCCGGCCACAGAAGTGACCGAAATACCCACTAAAACCACAGCGGTCCCTTGCGCGCTTTTACGGGGTGCCGGAGAGATCGTCTGATGACATTCTATCCCCGACACCCCAACGCTTGGCCGTCTGGCCACGTCATGTCATCATTCAGGGCGGTGAGTGGAGGAGCGAGTAGCGGCGTCTCCTCCTCCCTAGTCGTCGCCGGCGGAGCGAGTCAGAAGGCTATAATCCCTACGACTAAGGGTAAATATGCAGATAACATCTATGCATGAAATGGAATATTCGAAATAAAAACAATACCAACATGTTTCACCAGCGTGGTATAGTAGGTGCTCAGCAGTGGGACGTATATGAGCCGAGATCATGATGATACTGTAATGGTCAAACTAGGTTTGATTTAAGGTTTTATTTCGATTTTTGAAGTGAATACTTCGTTTGGCGCACCGCACACAGATTTTTTCGTAGGCATCACGCTCTGAGGTGATAGACTCGATTGGGAGAACTCTGGACCGCCGAATGTACCCGAGCGAGAAAGATACAATCAACTGCTCTTCACTGTTTTGTCGCTTTATTTAATATATTCAATAATTATATACTTCGTTTGGCGCACCGCAAAAAACATATCATTTTTTATTAAAAGGACATTTACAATCGGCGCCGCGTATAAAATTCAATAATATGACTGTCAAAAAGAAAGAATCAGTTTGCTATCTCGGCCTAGTCTTAGAAAAAAAAATTTCATTTTTTCAGCATATTAAAACGGTAGGCGAAAAAGCGAAGTGGAATTTCTACGCGCTTACTAGAATATCCACATCTACTTGGGCCTTCGTTTTAATACACTTAAAACCATATACACGCCACATATTTGGGGTGTATTTGTTACGCTGCACCTGTATGGGCCGATAGGGCCACCGTAGGGGCGGCTCGCCTTAAATTACTACAGAACCAACGATTGGCCCTAATATTCTTATTTAAAGCCTATAGAACGGTTAGTACCGAGGCCTTGCCAGTACTCGCGGGTGTACTTCCGGTTGATTTGGAGATTCAGAGACGAGCGTCAATGTATTACACCACAAAGGAAACTATGAATACAGATTTCTTTCTACCGCGCGACCGAAATAAAATTGCTAGATTGTTTGCACCACAATCCATTGTCTATGAAGAGCTTTTAATTGAATGGCAAGAAAAATGGGATTCATCATCGAAAGGTCGTCATCTTTATCTATTTTTTCCATGCATCAGGGAGCGCCTGGAGAAGGTGTGGCTGGAGGTTGACCACTTTGTGGCCCAATTTTTAACTGGCCATGGCAACTTTAAAGGTAAATTATTTTCTTTTAAACTCGTACCATCACCATTATGTCAATGTTCCACATCTGACCACGAGTATGAACAATCAGCACATCACATTCTCTGGGAGTGCGATCTCTGGCGAAACGAGCGTAACCTTATGTTAAACAGTCTGCAAGTTACCTGTGGGGTAGTATACTATACGGACCTTGTAGCAACTCGAGAAAATTTCCGTGCGTTCATGCGTTTCTGCCATACCTACTGTAGCAATCAATCTTAACGCTCACATATAGGCCCCGTTAAGCTCTTCCGTATCCGTGGTGCCGTACTGCTGCGCTATCGTAGCTGTACACCTTTTTACTTATTGGCTGACTAGTCATTTTGTTTTCCTGTCTCCCGCTTTGTCTAGGAGGGAAGTGGAATCTCTCTTTCCAACTCCTCCTCTTTAATCTTTTCTAATTAAATTTGTTGCGAGTCCCAAGACAATTAAAATCATATCCCGGGACTGCCTGAGGGTCAACCTCGGTGTCATTTATGGAGACCATTGTGGATCCTGGCTTACAGGAGTTACAATGGTGGCCATGTGTGGGATTAGTTCAAAAAAAAAATATTCTATATATAATATATGTAATAATTGTTATTATTAACTATTCTATATATCAATTATTCAATCGTTTTTACAATTATATGTAGTTTTCACTTCTGCCGTGCGGTCTTAAGCACACACATTTTTTTCTTCTACAGCTGTATTTTCTACTTCCGTCGTTTAATCGTCACCACATAGAAATTCAATTAATATCAATTCTAATATTCTATTACAATAAATTGATATACCGCAATGGATTTCATCGAATACAAAAGTGTTGTATCAGAAAACTATGGGTCCATTTCGTCACGTCATAGCTATCTATTGGCTCACTTCCTATGTCGCTTGCCAAATTTTTTGTACGTACTTTTATGTCAAAATAGAAATAGAAACGTTATTTGTCTGCTTTACTAGATGTGGTCTTTATTTTGGACATAGATGGGTGCTCTAGTAGTTAACGTGTAATCGGGTGCTGCTTGTAGGACAGCTAGCTAGCCATAATATCCTATATAAAAAGCCATCGCCCTGGAGCTAATATTATATGTGCTATACATACAATTTTCATCATCGTCATCACCATCATCATCATCAGCTCATTTACGTCCCACTGTTGGATTCGAGCCTCCTCCCCAATGGGAGGGAAATTGACCTACTTTTATTTCGAGTTTTCCTTCTCTTGCATCGATGATATATGCATATTTTATCCCTTAGTCGTCTTTTACGACACCCACGGGCAAGAAAGGGGGTGTTGAATTGTATTCGTACTCTGTCACCACACGCAAATAATTTTACGTTATAGAATTTTATTTGAAAGAAATTATTTAAAAAATGACAGTCCGCTGAGTTTTTTGCTGCATCTTCTCAGCTTGTGGCCGCGTTCCCATCCGGTGGTAGATTATTGAATTGTTGCAAACGATGTGTAAATTTGACAATATGTAAGTGCCCTGAAGGGGCTTATGCAGATTAAATGATTTGATTTTGATGTGTATGTGCGAGGCTGAATCTTCGTAATTATGCGTATGTTAAACCCTTAATTTTTAGGGAACCTTAAAGGGTTTCTCATGGCCAAAATAAAATTGTCATCGTCATCATGTCAACTCCTATACGACCCACTGCTCGGGCCTCCTCTATGGTAAGAGTGAAATTGACCTATTTCACCACGCTGGCGCTGGGCACACGGGTGTTCTATTTTGATTTTTCCGTCTATTTTATAAATTTTCGCCATATTATATCCTTTAGTTGGCTTTTACGACACCCAAGGACTAGATAAGGGGTGGTAAATTGTATTCTTACTTCGTCGTCATACGGAACAATAAAAAGTATTGCTCTAAGTAAATTACACGTTTCCGTGGGGTGACGGAGTAAGAATAAAATATCACCCTCCCCACCCTCTCTTGCCCGTGGGTGTTATAAAAGACGACTAAGGGATTTTAAATAAAACTACTTTACGGATTTTATCGCGTTTGTATTTGATTTTTGATTGCCCGACGTTTCGAAAGCTTCGCAGCGTTCATGGTCACGGGCGGACTAAGATGTCTCACGTCCAACAAGTCATCGTTACTGCAGAAAATTTATAATTATTTATCCGATACAGAAATTAGTTATTAAATATTGATCCACATTTTGATACAAATTTATTGCCAGTGTAAGAAGAAAATGATTCTATATGAAAAAATTAAATTGTTTATGGTTAGTAATTATTTAACATTAAAATTAATAGTAATTATATTTAAAAAACCTAACAATCTAGTATACCACCACTGGATCGGAACTCGGCCACACTGAGAAAGAGCCGGCAAGAAAACTCAGGTGTCATAATGCTTGGTGGGGCGCAGCGTCCTCTGTACCAACCGAGCAGGGGACGTTGTGCGAACGCCCATGACGTGCGGTGTCCCACAGGGGTCGGTCCTCGGACCCACCCTGTGGAACATCGGCTACGACTGGGCGTTGCGGGGGAGCCTCCCGCCCGGGCTGGGCGTGATTTGTTACGCCGACGACACGCTCGTCACAGCCCGCGGTGGGACGCTAGAAGAGGCGGTAAGCCTGGCGACCTATGGCACCGAAGAGGTCGTCAGGCGGATCGAGGCGCTGGGGTTGAGGGTCGCCTTGGACAAGACGGAGGCCCTCTTGTTCCATGGGCGCACTATGAGCCCTCCCATCGGCGTCTCGATCACCGTCCGATCGGTTGACATCAGCATCCGGGCCCATATGAGGTACTTGGGCCTGGTGCTCGACGGGCAATGGTGGTTCCGGGAGCATTTCCGCAGGCTCGCTCCGCGGCTCGTCGGCGCGGCGTCCGCCCTATCGTGGCTAATGCCGAACGTGGGCGGACCGAGCGCTACGTGCCGACGGCTGTACACGGGGGTCATCCGGTCGATGGCGCTGTACGGCGCACCGGTGTGGGCGGGGTCCTTGACCGTCCGACTTAGGGCCCTTCTGTGGCGACCACAGAGGGTCATGGCGGTCAGGGCCATCCGCGGATACCGCACGGTTGCGACGGAGGCAGCGTGCCTATTGGCCGGGACTCCCCCGTGGGACCTGGAGGCGGAAATGCTCGCCGAGTTGTATCGGCGGGTGTCGGGGGTGCGCGGGGAGGGCGGTGTGATCTCGTTAAGGGATCTCACCGCCTGGCGCGTCGACGCCCGCCGAGACGTCATTGCCCGTTGGGCAGTCCGGCTGGAGAGGCCTCGGTTCGGGGTGCGAACCGTGGAGGCCTTCCGGCCGGTGCTGATGCAGTGGTTGGAGAGGCGGCACGGGGTGCTCTCCTTCCGACTAGTGCAGGTGTTGACGGGGCACGGGAGCTTCGCCAGATACCTGCACAGGGTCGTGAGGAGGGAGAGTACACCGTCCTGCCACCACTGCGATTGCGACGAGGACACGGCGCGCCACACGCTCGAGGCCTGCGCGGCTTGGGCAGTGCAGCGCCGTGAACTCGTCGCAATCATCGGTGCCGACCTGACGCTGCCGGCCATCGCTAGGGCGATGGTCGACAGCGTCAGGAACTGGGACGCGGTCGCAGCCTTCTGCGAGACTGTGATCTCGCAGAAGGAGGCGGCGGATCGTCTGCGCGTGGAGCGCAGCCTCGATGAGGAGATCCGCCGCCGGCGACTGGGGCGGCGCAGGCGCAACTATCTGCGCCTCATGCCGCCCTAGCCGAGGCCGCGGGTGACGTGACCGGGGATTAGTCCGTCACCCGCCGAGAGGCCAACCGCGTGAGGAAAGACCGACATCCTCCTCGAGGGGGGGGCGTCGGTCGATGGGAGGGTACCCCGCGTAGGGGGTATTCCGTCGGGCCGACCACTGACGACAAGTAAACCTGCTCCGGTGGTCGGCCCAATGACGAAGGCGAGGTGGTTTTCGGGTGGGTTGCGGGAGTTGCGTGCTTAAGCCCCTCTGTCGCCCCGGACGGAGTGGTGCGGATGCGCGCCGACCGCGACCCACCCAAGAAAAAAAAAAAAAAAAAAAAAAGGTGTCATAATGCTAAATTAATATTAATTTTGAAGGCGGCTTACTTTATATTACTAAGAGGCTTTAATTTATAAAATTATCTTTAGCTATTATTATTGTGGGTCAAATCAAAAAACGTCGGGCAATCAAAATCCAATACAAACGCGATAAAATCCGTAGTTTTATTTAAAATGTGTAATAGTCGCGTAAACATCAGAAATCATTACGACTAAGGGATATAATATGCATATTATATCTATGCAAGAGATGGAAAACTTGAAACAAACCAACACGTCTGACTAGCGTGGTTTAGTAGGTCAATTTCCCTCCCATAGTGGAGGAAACCGAGCCCAATAGTGGGCCGTGTATAGGCTGAAATAGATATTTAACGTGAATCATTATTACGATACGTCATACTATTAATTAGTGAAGTTAACAAAATATTTATTGATGTCATTGAGCCTAAAATCGAAAGTGTTAATTCCTATAGTGCAACATTATGTACATTGTTGTGTCATTCAAAACTGGGGCACTAGAAGATCAGTTTGCATAATCGAATTAATGCTTATGACTCAAGGCCATAGCTGTCAATGGTTTACTACTACATATTTATAGTACAGTTAAAAATATTGTAAGGATATTTTCTAATTATATTTTTTGTTTATTAAAAACAAAAACTGTCCTAAGGATATAATCCTTGCATTGCTGGGGACTCTATACTTCCATCATCATGATTCATCATCATTGCAGCTCAGATACGACCCATTGTTGGGCTTAAGCCTCTTCCAGAAAAGGTGGGCAATTGACCTTTTGAATTATGTGACTGGTGTATGGTTTCATTTCAAGTTTCTCTTTTTGCCTATATGTTTTATGCATATTTAATTCCTTAGTCGTCTTTTATGACACCCACGGACAAGAGAGAAGGTGTTGAATTGTATTTCTTATTCCATCACCACACGGAAACATGAGTAATATTATATACTAGCAACCCGCCCTCGTTTCGCTTCGGTTTCAGTCGCCTTACTCGCGTAGTTCCCGTTCCCATGGGAATACCGGGATAAAATATAGCCTATGTTACTCCATGATATTATAGCGTTCCATGGCTAAAAGAATTTTTGAAATCGGTGTTATTTTATTTATATACTTTATTCCTTTCGTATGACCTATGTTCTACTGTGGACTAGTTGTTCTACTGTGAATAGGATGTATTTTTTTTTAATAAATATCCATACTTAAATGTCGAATTCATCAATTTTTTGTTAATGAGAAGCAAATATCGTGAATATAAAATGTCCTGTCTATTAATCTGTCAGCATCATCAAACCCTGTCAGGAAAAATTATCCTGTCTTGACAATCTGTCTAGTCTTAAAATAACATGTTTTCGATTCAAATGTCAATAGTACTAAATGATATTTAGCAAATCTGGTTACACTTTCAATTGTAATTAGATTCTAACGAAATACAATTAAGAATAATTAATTATCATTTCAATAGTCTGTCGTATATGAATATCATCCTCAAATGGACCTGTAAATACATATTTAGTATTCTATATATGTGCCTAGTGATAAGGGCAGGGAAACGATAATGATTTATGAGCAGGCAAATGATAACCGGTATAGTGATTGTGTCAAGTTTCTAAATGTAATGATAATAAAAAACGTTTTGCTCTAAATACTTCATTATTAAGTTTTAAAAAGTTTTTACGACTAGTTAATTTTCATATTCTACTAAGTAATATGTTATCTACTTTCTTTTTTTTTTTAATTTGTTAATAAAATAGATACAAACATAGTTGGTGGTAAGCAGTAATTACAAATTGCTGGTTGTCCAGCTTGGATATGCAGCGCCACTTTATGCCCACAGCTTGGTGACTATTCCTCGCCAAATTAGCACTTTTGTTTTTTTTTATGGTTTATACAATATAAACTCCTATACCAACCTGTCTGACCAATGGTATAGTAAGGTCAATTTCCCTCCTATTGTGGAGGAGGCCTGAGCCCAAGAGTGGGACGATTATGAGCCGAGATTATGATGAGATGACTGTAATATTTGTACAGTTTTCATCTCACTCGATAGTAAAAATATACATTTTTTATATAAGCAACTGGACTATTTGTTACTTTAAAATATAAAAATATGAGTAACTCTTAAATTATTTATTTTCTCGTGTTGGATTCGAGCGTGATGTGGTCTCGACATTCACTTTTCTGTGCAGAAAATTCGCTTCTTGCAATGGGACAGCAACAAATTGAGAGTCCTTTATGTACTTGTAGGGGTACAATCTAACCACACCCTAGTCCTCCAAAAAAAGGATGGTACACTCTGCGGCAAGTAGTGTTTTGGAATCAATCTTACCTCTGAAGGATTTGAATAGCTCAAATTCTATGTCGTAATTATTATGTTTCATGTGTCTAATATTCATATATTCTCTGTAGCGAGAACCGTTTTATATTTTAAATAGCCTATCTGAAGTTACAAATCGCTACAATCGATTTGTTCCCCGAAATTAACAGTTTCCACGTATTCCTATTTATATTGAGGAGCCTCAATAGAAGGGTAAGAGGAGATCTCCCGGAAAGTTTACACGCGCTTGGGGATTGCGAATAAACATTTTTCTTGTCGAGAAGTAACAGTACAATATATGTTCTTCTAATAATTAAATTATTAAAATGTAATATTATTTCCGTGTGGTGACGTAGTAAGAATGCAATTCACCACTCCCTATCTTGCCCGTGGATGTCGTACAAGACGACTATGGGATATTATAAACTCATTTGCAAAAAAAAACGGGCGGTTTTGATTTTCATTCATATTTAAAAAGATACAATACCAAAAAGGTTTCAATCGTTTGTACACGTTACTGGCCGGTTTTAAAAATGCTGTGGTATTTAAAAAAGTACGTTCTAAATTCAATTTTTCATTTGATGTTCATTTTTACAGAAAACCCCTTTTTATCCTACATTTTTGGCGCGAAGTTCCAGAAGTTAACATCGACTTTCATAACTTTTATTCAATTTTTATCGATTAATTTCATATCCTTGACTGTCAAAGCTTTATTTAATGCTGTTTGGCTGTATCAAAAATGGTAGATAAAGTGGTAAAAGCTACCAAAATTATCGCGCTGCTTGAAGAGGGTTGCAGCCAATGTTTCGTGGCTAGGAGGCTAAATGTTAGTCGCTCGACAGTCCAAAGGACCTGGCAGCGATATCAGGAGACTGGTTCCGTCGAGAGAAGGCCTGGTTCTGGAAGAAAACCATGTACCCAACCACGGGATGATCGTTTTCTTGTGAGTCGCGCATTGAGAAATCGCAAATCTTCGTATGTGGATCTTAAGAACAACCTCCAGGAAGTAAGAAATGTGCATATTAGTCTATGGACGGTCAGGAGGAGGCTTCTCGCTGCCAATATACGCAGTCACCGCCCGGCCCGCGGCCCCAAATTACTCCGTGAGCACAGAGTTCACAGGCTTAGGTTCGCTAGAAATTGTGAATCATGGACTCAAGACGATTGGAATAGGGTTTTGTTCTCTGATGAAGCCAGGATATCTCTGTTCGGTGAAGATCGACGTCGGCGAGTGCTAAGAAGACAAGGAGAACGCTTTGCAGAGGCATGTTTCGAAGAAATCACACCTTATGGTGGGGGCTCTGTTATGTTTTGGGCAGGAATAAATTCAATGGATCGTACAGAGTTAGTCTTCATTGAAAACGGCTCACTGACTGGGCATCGATACATAACGGAAGTTCTAATTTCTCATGCACAACCCGCATTGGCCGCTCTAGGTGAAGACTCGATTTTTATGGACGACAATGCTCGCGCCCACCGATCCCGCGATGTTAATGCGTATGTGCAAGAGGTCGGCATTCGTCGTTTGGATTGGCCAGCTCGAAGTTCCGACCTCAATCCCATAGAGCATGTCTGGGACGTTCTGAAACGGCGTGTGAGATCAGTACACCCGGCTCCGCAGACCATCAGAGAGCTGAAGAATGTGATTACTGCGGAGTGGGAACGTATTCCGCAAGCAAGTATCCGGGATATACTCGCTAGCATGCCCAGACGAATTCAAGCTGTGATTTTAGCTAGAGGGGGTCACACTCGATACTAAACATTTATCTGCTTTTACTTTATTAAAGAAAAACAAACAAAAAAACTTTTTTATTTTTACTTCATGAGCATATGCACTACTAGCGAATATACACTACTAGCGAGGTTTAGCATTATTTCCCATAAATTGTATCTAAATTTTATGAAATACTGATGAAAACGATTATTTTCTTATTAATTTAGCAAATTGTGTGGATAAAACTACCTATAATTATCAAACAAAGAAATATTAACATTTGAAATGGTTCATTGCTTAGGTGCCCGTTTTTTTTGCAAATGAGTGTATGCACATAACATCTGTGCAAGAGAAGGAAAACTCGAAATAAAACCCTATACCAACATGTCTGACCAGCAAGGTATAGTAGGTCAAATTCTCTCCCATTATGGAGGAGGCCAAGCCCAACAGTTGAACGAGTGTGGGCTGCGATGATGATGATGAATATTATTTCAAATATGTAATACTCGCGTAAACATCAGATATCCATATGCTAAAATTTACTTACAAAGAGTGTTTATGAACTGCTAATAGTTTATTGAGATAAATTCCATTTTAATTAGCTTGATAATGTAATTTTGGACTAGACGGCATTAGATGGAGTTGCCCCAGGTCCACATAAGGCTCTTAATCTTAGGCCACAACACAGCAATAGTCCTTTAAAACATCGCTTTAATTATATATTTTACAATCATTAATTACCATTCATCGATATCCACTGCTGAACTCAAATCTCCCCGAGGTAATGTCATAATTGCCATGCGTGGCAGGTTGCTATTCCTAGTGGGTATTATAAATTGTCCAGAAGAGTGCTGTTGTTCATTCTCTTGGTGACCCCCCGAGTTGGCTTTGACGACAGCCAAGAAGGTAATGGACACATTGTATAAGTAACACGTCACCACAAGGCGAGGAGGAAAGGAAGGTAATCATATAATTAAACCGTTAATTTAATATGATATTAAAAGGCATTTAAAAATCAATTTTATTTAGTACCTTAATTTTATTACCGATTGTATTTGAATGCGTAATCAATCTTGTAACGATGTCTAAAAACACATTTTTAATAAAAAAAATAAACGACTTCAACTGAACACGCGGAAAGCACCAACTTTCAAATAATAAGCCCAAACACTTGTTAGTTCCTACATACCGATATGGAGTTAAAAAAAAATAAACGACTTCAACTGAACACGCGGGAAGCACCAACTTACAAATGAATAAGCCCAAACACTTGTTAGTTCCTACATACCGATATGGAGTTCTCTTGACTCTCTGTTATCACCATCATCCAAACTTTCATTGTTTTGTAGTATCATATGATATACATACGAATATAAACTTTTTACCTGATGCATGCCTACAATTTTCGAAAGTTGCTCTTGATTTCTCAGAGTTTCCATCATTCGATTCTGACGTAGTGGCAATGGGACTACCTCGGCAGCATATAAAAAAATCCAATTTGGTTCATAAACGGCGAAGTCCGCGAACACGAAAATATACATATACTCGATCGAATTAAGAGCCTCCTTTTTTGAGTCGGTTAAAATGGATTCAAATTAAAAAACAAGAACAAAAAGGGGCATATAGTTTATGATTTAGAAAAAAGAAATGCTTACACGCAGGGCAAACGTTCAGCCGACTGTCATGATACCTTTGAGTATTAAAAAATATTATGGCCGCACGGTGGCAACGGTGGCCCCATCGTGCTGAATTCCGATCCAACAGTCGTATGGTTGTTTTTGCGTTCACGCACTTTCTTCTCGTTTACTTGTACTTTCTCGTCTCGGCACGTATACCCTCAGGTGCATGGCTTGTGGTAACGAAATTAATACGAAATGTGTTTTACCATTCTGTTCTCGGAATATATCTATGAAGTAAATTTTTTGGGTCAACGAATATTAACCCGAAAATTTATTTTTACTGTAAATAAAACTATTTTACGGCTTTTATCGTGTTTGTATTTGATTTTTGATTGCCCGATGTTTCGAACACATTACAGCGTTCATGGTCAATGGCGAACTAAGATGTCTCACGTTCAATAAGTTATTGTTATTACAGATATTTATCTCCCCACTACAGAAATTAGTTATCGCGTAAACATCAGTAATAATTAATTTTATGTTTTAGTATTTAAGATCATGCAGTTTAGTTTTGCCTGCTAGCATAGCAGTGGCTAGGCTCGAGCCCCCTTTACAATAGGAAGGAAATTGACCTAATTGCCCTATTATATGACGCTGATTAGACAAATTAATATTAAGATTTCGAGTTGCCCTTCTCTAGAGTACCTACATCCTTTAGTTATCATTACAACACACGCAAACAATATGAAGATTTTTAAGGGGTGGTGAATTGTATTTATATGCCGTCTTTACAGTAAATGCATTTTAGTAAATTTAATATTGCAACAGAAATAAAATCTACTGCTATATTTAGACCTATCAAAAGTATAATGCTTACTAGTTTTAAGTGAAACATATTTAGACTGTGACTTTAGACTGTGTCTGCTTACCGTTTGCTATATGGTGGGTAACGGGTAGTAAACTGGCCATGAATAGGGAAAAATGATAATCATCTTTATAGGCCATATATATTTCACTGTTATATACAAAATTCCGTAAAATAACATGTAAAATTGTCTTTGATAGACATTTATTACCAAAGTTGAATAGAAGAGCTGGCGTAATATATTATTTAAAATTTTCCTTCCTGGCATATCAGTCTAAAAGGAAGTATTATTTATTTATCTTCTTTAGCCGTTAGTATTAGAAGATTATTGCCATGCGGTAAATTTTCATTCATTCGATTTGACTGTCTAATATCTTAGTGGTTAAGATACCAACCTAGTGCTAAGTGCTAATACGGTTTCGATTCCCACGCAGCACAATATTTTGTGTGATCAACAGATTATTAGTATATTTTATTTATATAAATACAGTAATACCTCGACTTACGATACCCCGTTTTACGCGAATTCAAAAATACGCGGTTTCTCTTCGAGCGCTCAAGCCTTAGATTTACTTTTTTATTCATAAAATTTCAATTTCTTTTTATAATATATTTTGACCATATTCTTTGAAATTATTGTCTTCTTTGAACTAGTTTCAAATAACCAGTTTTTTTTGTAAATTTAATATAAGCAAAATTAAATCCCGACTTACGCGAATTCAACTTACGCGATTATCCCTCGGTCCCACCTGTCGCGTAAGTCCGGGGTATTACTGTATATGCTAAATTAAAATTATATTTCGTGTGGTGACGGAGTAAGAATACAATACCCCCCATATCTTGCTTGTGGGTGTCGTAAAAGACGAGTTACGGATATTTTGTGCATTTAAAAACTACGCAAGAAAAGGAAAAACTCTAGATAATCAGTCTCTAGTAATCATCATCATTTCAGCCTGTATATGTTCTACTGCTGGGCTCAAGCCTCCTCCATAATGGAAAGGAAATTGACCTACTATATGCTGGTCAGACGTGTTGGAATAGGGTTTTTTTTTTGCCGAGGTTTCCTATTGCACAAATCGCACCTTTAATCCAATACCGTCACTAAATGAAATTTTTCGAAAAACTGTTTTTGATGCCATTTATTTGCTGAGCACTGAATTTACACATTACTTCAATTTATATATTTTAATTTCACATAACTTTTTAAAATTCTCGAAAATGTGTACGTCACTAATATTTTAAATTATTTATATCCGATATATTAAATGTGTTTTAATAGGAATAATAGTTGTTAATAAAATAAAATTAAAAGACAATTATGCCTGAAACGCTAATATACTCTTTTTTATATTAATTAATATTTGTCATTAATCTTTAAATGGCTCTCCTGTATAATTTGCTTAGTTAGGATAGTGACGGTATTGGAATAAAGGTGCGAAATGTTATATCCTTATTATATCCCTTAGTCGTCTTTTACAACATCCACGGGCAAGATAAGGGAGTGTTGAATTGTATTCTTCCTCCGTCACCACACAGATAGTCTCTTGTAATACAAGGAATATTTCCTTAGCGTCTATTATTATCTTTAAAAACATAATTTTCAAATCTAAATGTTCTTTTTATTTGCAGGTATGTTCTCGAAATATTTAATCAAGTTGAGTGAGTATAAATACAGTAGAAATACTAGACATTTATTATCATTTTAGTTCATACACGTACCACTACTCCACAATAAGACGGCAAGCAACTCATGCACATGGATTGGTATAGGGTTTAGTTCGATTTTTCCTTCTCGTGTAGAGATTCTGTATAGCTATCTCTTAAGACACCCACGAGCAAGATGGAGCAGGATGGATGGATGGTGATAAATTTTATTCTTACTACTTACTCTGTCATCACAAAGAAGTGTGATGACGGCGTAAGTATGTAAGTAAGTCGGAAAAATACTCTATATTTAAGACACCAGTATGACTACCTTAACTTCCCTTTCCTCCAACTAATGCCAATAAGTCCGCCTGTGACCATAACCGCTGTATAGTGTTCGAAACGTCGCGCAATCTAAAGTAATAAAATCCGTAAAGTAGTTTTATTTACAATGTGTAATACCCGCATTAACATCAGAAATCATAATGCCTATAACTTCTGCAATATTAGCAATGAATGACGCATAAACGCTGTAAAGTGTTCGAATCGTCGCACAATTTAAAGCAATAAAATCCGTAAAGTAGTTTTATTTACGATGTGTAATACCCACGTAAATATCAGAAATCATAATGCCAATAATAACTTCTTAAATATTAGCAATGAAAGACGAGTACATATTGCTTCGACCGCAATGATTAGGATGAAAGTGGGATGTTATAAATTTAAATCCTTTGTTTGCTCTGTTGCCGGCCATTATCATGAAGAGATCTTTTTTGTGATAGACTATATGTATCTCTGAAGAACGGGTGTAACCGACATAGCACGAAGAATTAGCACACTGAAGTGGCAATGGGCATGTTACATCGCTCGACGAACCGACAACCACTGGAGAAGAAAGGTTATCGAGTGGCGACCACGTATCGAACGGCGCAGTGTAGGACGCCCCCCACTAGGTGGACCGATGACCTGGTGAAAGTTTCTGGGTGACGTTGGATGCAGGGGGCGCAGAACCGCACTTTTTGGCGTAACATGAGGGAGGCCTACGTCCAGCAGTGGACGGCAATAGGCTGAAATGATGATGATAATCTGTTCGCATCCCGCGGCGAAAGCTACTGCGTGCCACCTCATAACTGCCTGTACCTCTCTACTTAAACCTTATCTTTGGTGTCCTCCTAGAGATTAAAGAGACTTGACGATACTATAAAATGTCCAGTTATTTCATAACTCGCGCTTCTCTATTGTAAAATTTTGTTCTAAGTTTGTTTTGTGTCATACACATACATTTTTCATCGTCGTTTTATCTGATAACGGTATGACATCTCAATGAAACGTACCATAACATCAAGGTCATTTAGGTTACACGCTAATTATTGAAATATTACATTGAATTCCTGTTACTGAATACGGTAATACCGTCAAAACATATATGCTTTGTTTTAAAGGTGATATATGGGGAAGGCTCTCTCAAAGTGAAGGAGAACGATAAACGCAGCAGCACCAGGGATATATGTGTCTCAAGATGGATGGCTAGTAGGTATGGTTAGAATATTATAATACGAAATTGATTTTAAGCGGTAATAGTTTGCACCAAACGTCGCCTTTTTTCGTCGTTGTCGTCGCATTGCAGGCGTCGACTGACGCACCGGGTATGGGACGTCGAGAGGAGAGGGGACTCCACAGAGTATTCCGTCGGGCCGACCACGGAGGACAAGGAACTTGGTATCGGTGGTCGGCCCAACGAAGAAGACGTTGAGCTACGGTGGGTTATGAGGCCGCACGTCGCCTCTGTCGCCCTAGACAGAGCTGGGCAGTGGGTGTGCTGACCATAGCCCACCCAAAAAAAGGCAATGTAGGCGTACGGAACGAGGGCAGTTCGCCTTTCCCAGTAAGTCCTGCTGAAGGGCGCTACATTACGGAGTTCGCCAAAGTTTTACGGCCGCAACAGTCGACGTCGTTAATTGCGTACTAAAGTCAAGGCCGTGAAGATGTTGATATACTATTGGTTATAAGGTCCACTTTTTTACGGATTTTACTGTGAGTAAAAAGTTATAGATTGCCATCATGTTTACACTGGCTAAAAGTTTAATGGATTCAAGATCAGTCGTGTAGTAGCGGATGTATTAATCATAGTCTGAAGAGTTGGCTCTTTGATATCGAGATAAATATAGAAAAAGAACCTCGTCTTGATGCAGGTTTTGTGCTGCAGGAAAGAATTTTATATGAAAGAAAACAATTTTTAGGAAAGTTTTTACATTTGGTTTTGATTTTTCTTTTCATACACCCCAGTATTATACGTCACGCGATGACGATAGTGAAAATTTAAATACAAACTCCATAAAATCGCGAACGATGTTGTAGTTCGGTTTATAACCGAACTGAAAAGTGCGATGCAGAAAGAGTCACATCAAAATCTCGCCACGATTTAAAAATTCGCTGATTCTGTAACAATAATGGGACAAACTATGTATTTAAATTATTGTATTATCTTTGATTCTGGATAAGTGGGAAAAGTTTGAAAAAAGAATTGAATGAAAAGGCATTGAATATACAACGATTCAATAGGTGAGAATACAGTTCACCACCCCCTCTCTTACCCGTGGGTTTAGTAGAAGATGACTAAGGGATATAATATGCAGATAATATCTATGCAAGACAAGAATAGCTCGACATTGAACCCTATACCAAAATAAAATATACTCGAAATAAAACCCTATGCCAACACGTCTAACCAGCGTGTTGTAGTAGGTCAATTTCCTTTCCATTGTGGAGGAGACCCGCGCCCGACAGTGGAACTTTTATGGACTGCAAGATTTGTTTGTTTGTTGTATTGAATAGGCTCCGAAACTACTGAACCGATTTCAAAAAATCACCAATGGCAAGCTATAATATCAGTGAGTAACATAGGCTATATTTTATCCCGGTATTGCCACGGGATTGCGAACTACGCGGGTAAGGCGACTGAAACCGAAGCGAAGGCGGGTTGCTAGTAGAAAATAAAATATTACATGTAACTAGAGAAATAAGACGTGCTCCGTCTATCAATGCTTATATATTTAGATAAGGGCACGAGAATTGTGATATTGTATGGATATATGTTCACTACTTGTTTTGTATCCAATATATGTACAGATAAAGATAAAAACTGATCACAGTGATAAATAACTCAAGGTCATTAAACTAAACAAGATGGATACAGAATGTTTATCGTTCAATTTCAAACTTTATTGCTCACCATAATGTCATATAAGGTCTAAATTACTAATACATACTGATAAATGATAATTGTGGCTCCTTACGGTATAAGTCCGAATGAGGAATCATCATCGTTTCAGCTCATATACGTCCCAATGTTGGGCTCGAACCTCCTCTACAATAGGAGGGAAATTGACCTATTATATTATACCACGCTGGCCAGACGTGTTGGTATAGGGTTTTGACTAGAGTTGTCTTTCTCTGGTATAGCTATTATATGCATCTATAATTAATTCGTCTTTTACGATATACACGAGTAAAGGAGGGAGTGGTGAATTGTATTCGTACTCCATCACCACACGGAAAATGAGTAACGTTTTTATGAACTATCAATTTATTATATTTTTTTTCCTATTTCACGACTTCCAGAAATAGTGACATATTAAGAATAGAAAATTTACACGCTTAACAGTGGACCGTGGATCCACTAAGGAAATAATCCTTGTATTGCAAACTCTTCAAACTAAAAAGATACAATTAATCTAGACTCAGAAAAAGCAAAGTATTGTCCTATATGGGTATCGAACCCATATCACTTCGTGTTGTAGGTCAGTATCTTAATTAATACACCAGCTGTGCAGTCTGTGTCTTTGTTTACTTTTTACGCATTTTTTACATACTCATATTGCGTTATATGATCACTGATATCATTATCTAAGTACGTTATCAAGCCATACGGTGATCTGTTTTTTGTTATTCATATCGTTCTGTATCCTCAATATATGTAGTTCATATTTATATATCGTAATCGTACTTGAATTCGTATGATAACGTAGTAAGAATACAATTTGCCATTCTTTATCTTGTCTCTGCCTGTTTTAAAAGAAGACTAAAGCATTTATGCATGTAACATAGATGCAAGGGAAAGGAATCTGAATATGGAGCCATATTTCGATGTCTGATAGGCATATGGTAGTAGGTCAAGATTTCTCTCATTATGGAGGTGGTCTGAGTCCAACAGGGCGTCTATAGGCCTATATTTAGGTCTGATTGGAAACTGTATGATAATTTTAAGATTTTTCTAATATGTGATGGATGCAGACTTAGGAACGGTACCGGAATGACCGATCTCAGTTCCGTATTTTTGTATTCAAAATATTTTTGACCCGTGACCCGTGACCCGACCCCTGACCCAACATACGTTGTTTTATTCAAATCTAAAAAAATAGTAAATGGAATTCTCCTTGAAGTCGATCTCATCGCCACCTACCGGTTCCATTTATTTTTCTAAACTATTCTCATATCCATCAAAATAGCCACAAAAAAGTCATCAACATCGGTCCAGCCGTTTAGGAGGAGTTCAGGGATATACACACGTACACATAAAATTGATATATAAAGAAGATAAGCTTTTCTTACATAAACTTTGTTTCACAAAAAAGCTATTTGAAAAAAAAAATGTAAAAGCAAGGATCAAACTGGAGCTATCTGGATTAACGGGCTAAATCCTGAACACACGCTGAGCAGACCACCGAAAACAAGGAATCGGTGCTGATAGTCCGCTATAATGGCAATCAAGAGGCAGATTATGAGGTTGCACGTCATCCTCTGTACCGCCTCAGCCGGTTTGGGTGGAACGGAATCGGATTATACACTGTTTAAAAAAAAATGCCTGGATGCAACCCGATCAAACCGTACGGGACTACGGCATGACAGCCTGCGGCCTCCTTTTGGTGTTAACCTATTTATTAAATGATCAAACTTCATTTTACTCCAGCAGTTTAAAACACTCAAAATTATAACCGATGTTAGTTCTGTCAAGAATATATCTTTTTGCGTGTATTTACCCTGTATCGTGAAAAAACAACTTACTGTTTTTGGAAGAGGTCCAAAAATGTATGTATTAGTCAGGGACTAGGTGAACGCCCGTACCCACGCATCACTACTAAAATGGGACTACACTTAAACGATTGTGCCCAAGCCATATTCAAAATCATAACCTTAACAATACTTTAATTATCGTGTTGACGTACTCGGAATGCAAAGTTTTTTTACTGGCGAGCGTCGTATTATTATTTTTATTGGCACTAATCATACCATCCGTGTGGTAACGGAGGAAGAATACAATTCACCATTCCTCCTATCTTGCCCGTGTATGTCGATCTCCTATTGCAGAAGAGGCTCGAGTCCAACGGTAGGACGTATATGAGCTGAAATGATGATGAAAATGATGAATCATACCACACATTTTGACCACTGTTGACTGCTGTAACCAAGAAGCTACAACGGTTATCATATGACATAGAGGTCCTGACCTTCAGGACGCCCCGGGAAACCATTTTAATTATCTCGGGCCTTGTAATAGATTTAATTAGAAACTATAAACAGTAGGACTTGAGAGTTCATTTCGTGTCACAGCTGTAAGATAAGTCGATGTTCGATTTATACACCGAACAGGAACACTAAAACAGACGCCTCTTAAAAGATATTTTCCATACATAAATTCGTTCATGCAGCCACCTCATCAATCAGCCTATCAACGTACAGTGGACCCCCGGTAATCCGACAAACGTTTTGCACGAGTGTCGGACTATCGAATTTGTTGAATTATAGAGTACCTACTGCCTTAAGACCCGTTATAGTCCGGATATTTTACAAAACAATACCTTGTAATCCGACAGGCACGTATAAATAATATACAATGAATATACTAAACCATGAACACACGCTAAGTAGAAATTGATAAAAAAATATTCAACAATAATAATTAGACATGTCGGATTACAAGGGGTGCCGGATTAGACAGGGGCCGGATTACCGCGGGTCCACTATATATGAATAATACATAACGGACATATGCCTCCCCAAAGAATAGATAATGGCGTCCTTTCAAATTTGGTTTTATTTATCTTGGATATCGCCGCCCATTCTCCCCATTTCTCAGCGGGTTTTCACAATGCTCAGGTAAAAGCAAGGGATGGTGACCCGTTGTATTTTTAACTCGTCACAGGAAGGTGAAGTTCATTTTTACGAAGTTTGTGCTAGAGAGATTGTATTTGTATTTTGTAGCGGGAGTGATCTTTCTCTAAAAGGAAAAAAGAAATATAAAGTTTCTACTTTTTACACAAGTGTTTTTTTAATACTTTGAATGTCTGAGATAAATAAATTTAACGTAGCTAAGTGCTGCCATTCTCTGTTTTTCGATATACGGTTGTCGACTTTTTTTATCTCGCAACTCAAATGATATCTTCTTTCTCTTCTCTTTAGTGCTTCAGAGTGTGGAGCATCTGATTTCTGAAAAATTCTTCATCCATGAATTATTGTTCTCTATCTGGTTATTATCGGAGACGAAGGGTTTTTTATTGCTATTTGTGAGAATGCGTGAAATGAGGTTCGGTGATACTGACCTATATGGTGCCCATTGCCACTTCAGCGTGCTGAAGGCACGAGGCCACATCGCTCGACGAACCGACAACCGCTGGGGAAGAAAGGTTCTCGAGTGGCGACCACGTATCGGACGACGCAGTGTAGGACGCCCCCCACCAGGTGGACCGACGACCTGGTGAACGTTGCTGGGCGTCGTTGGATGGAGGCGGCACAGGACTACACTTTGTGCCATAACATGAGTGAGGCCTACTTCCAGCAGTGGACGGCGATAGGCTGAAATGATGATGATGATACTAAGGGCGTCATGAAAACTTCCCACATGCAAACCCCCTCAAAAAGTTAGGTCGGCTATCTCGCTAACTGAACGAAGTGCAGTAACCAAATTGCTGCTACTCAAGACGTCGATTTTACCCGGAAAGACCTGCCCGCGCCTGTATAAAAATGATTGTCAATGTGGTTCTACCACATAAATTTGCAATAATCTCTTTCATGCAAAGGAAATAAAGAAGCCTTTTTAGTAGCTCAGTATCCATAGTTTACTAGTATCTAAACCTGCCGTTATTAAAGACAGATACATTATACCCAGTAATAATTTACTAACAACGAAAATCTATTACATTTAATGTAGTTTCATAATATATTACGAAATGTTTGAATGTTTTCCACGCCGTCCTTACTCCCTAATAGAGAGATCACGATACTCAAAAGGCCACTACATCAAGTACCTTTTAGCTACTATGTGCTAATTCGTTACATAGCCTCAATATATTTGACTTTAATACTAACTTTATCTATTATACTTTTAACACACTCGAAACAGCCTCGTGAGTTTAGCTCACGTCATGCTTCTTCCGAAGGTGAGGTACTAGGTCTTATCTAAAAAAGATAGGTTAAATGTAAATAGCCTTCACTGATTATTGGATACTACTTCAGTCCGATCGGATTTGCTATGGTTTATCCATCTACGTGGTGATTAAGATTTTTTGATCGAATTGGACATCTTACATCCAAGTTGCAAAGAATTTTATTTTCTTGTATTATATTTCGGGCAATTGATGGGGGGAAAATTGATAAAATCATCTGAGCAGCTAAAAGATTTCTATGTGGTGACGGACTACAAATTTAATTCACATCCCCCGTTTTTAGCTGTGAGTCGTGGTCGTGGCTATGGGACGTTTAAGGCATTTTGGCCGTGGATGTCGTAAAATACGGATATGATATTCAAATAATATCTATGTAAGACAAGAAAATCTCTAAATAATACCAATCCGTTTTTCCAGCGTTTAGCAAGTACATTTTTGGGCCATTATAAAAGAAGCTGGAGCCTAACAGTTAGACGTCTATGAGTTGAGACGATAATGAAGCAGACAAAGTCCACAGTAAGAGGAGAAAACTCGAAATGAAATCCTATATCAATCCGTCTCACCAGTAGTGTAGGCTAGTTGCCCTTATATGGATAGGGCAGATGCTCTACTGGGCACAGTGAGTCGTAGATATGTTTTTAATAGGCCCAATAAAACCGGATGACATCTTTTTATCACTGACTCCGCTAAGCCAGGATCCATAATCTAGACTTACATATTATGGGCTAAAGAAGTATCTACTATTCACTCCTAGAAGAAGTTGTCATAAATTTCTTGATAGTCCCCGACACAAATGTTTTTAAACTGTTAGTCATTTTAACAGCATTTGTATATTGACTTTGCTTATTTATATATCCGCAACCCAACTGCGTCAGAAAAAAAATATGATTTCCCAAGAAATGTATCGTTGGCAGTCATAAATCTAGTTATATCCAAACGATAGAAAATAAAATAGTTGCCTGCCGAATTGAGCGGTGGTCCTCGAAACGTTTTTTAGTATATTATTTCTATTTAATATTTTATTTACAGCAGTTTCTGAGCGAGTAGTCTCACTTTCATCAGTGTTTAAAATTAAGTTCAAATGAGGTTTTCCGTGTGGCGATGGAGTAAAACATCACCACCCCATTATCTATTTTTTATTGGGACTAAACGCAACAGTCATTCCCACCACCGTAAATTCTGTAAGTTAGGATTCATAATGGTTTCCCTAAAAGACACCGAGGTTTGGCCCTCTGGAAGTTTTGGAAAATGCTTTTAATGGTTTTGAAACCCGCAACATACTATGCAAAGCGGGAGACGTGAAACAAAATTAGATAATAAGCCAATAGATAGGAGGATACATAGTTACGTGAAATGCAGCAGTACAACACCACGTATTTGGCAGAGGGGGGTGCGTGTCGTAAAAATGACTAACAGATATGATATGGCAGGTGTTATACCTGTGCAAGAGAAGAATAACTCGAAATAGAACCTTATAATAACCCATCTGACCAGTATGCTACAGTAGGTCAATTTGTCTCCTATTGGAAGGAGGCTCGAGCCCAACAGTAGGACCTATATGATCTGATTAGCTCATGTCAAAACAACCAACGCATCAAAGTAATGGGAGTTCTCTTAATGGTTGTTTCTATAAATAGAAACGGTCTACTGGTCACGCCTGCAAGGTCGTTCCAAATGAATCTTTTGTGCATTTGATTTACAATAGGAACATACGAAATAGTCATTCGTCTTGCGGAAGCATGGCGGTGACGTATTGAGTTCATCGTCAACCAAAAATTACGTAAGGACCGGCGCAGACGCAACTTATATCCGTCCCATGATCAGTGTCCCGACCTATATCCAACGATTTGTTCAAACGAAAAAGCACCTAAACGTATAATAAATAAGATTGAAAATTACGATAAAGATGTAGTTGACTTGGGACTTTTTAGAATATAAAACATGTATGGACGGCCGCCAGGCCAGGCCGTGGTGTGACTATTCCCGTCTAGTAAACTGGATTCTATGTCCGATGGCATGCGAACTCCTTTTTGGCACGTGTCATTCAATTCTAGCGCCGTTCCGTTTTATTGTCTCACGGTGTGCATACTCAGACATCCACGTATATCTTGCTTTCGGGAAGATATTCGCTTTGCAAGCGTAATAAATATATGAAATAAGTATGAGAGTATAGAAAGTTATATTAATAGATATCGATATATAGCATTAATGATAACTCGGATGGAGTCGATTTGTTATCGAAACCTTTCTTGGGTTGTTAGTGCTGGTTTTTAGTTTTTGGTACCTGCTGTCCGGTTGTGGACGCCTACGGCGTGATGGATGCAGGAATGATGGATATCTTAAATTTCATTAAAATAAGAGTCCAATGAATTGAAAATGTTTAAAATGAAATATTTGAAATTAATTTTGTTTAACTGTCTTGGGTTATGAAGTTTTCGTAGGGTTTTGTAATTTACCGCGCGATCGACCTCTCGGAAAAGGGACGTCGAAAGGGAGGACAAGGAACTTTGTACCTTTGTACCGGTGGTGGGCCCACCGGCGAAGGAGAGGAACTACGGTGGGTTATGTGGTCGTGCGTCGCCCCAAACGGAGCTGGACGTTGGGTGCGCTGACCATAGCCCAACAAAAAAAAAAAAAACCACCACTCCATGGACGACAAGCAACTCAGTACCAGTGGCCGGAACTCGAATCAGACGACACAGTGTAGGACAGTGTTTACTAGGTGCACTGACGACATCTTGAAATTCGCAGGAGACCGTTGGATGCATTGGCATTCTCGTGGAGAGGCCTGTGCCCAACAGCGGACATCTATACACAATTATACATGATGGGTGCATGGATGATGTCACGAATATTAATAACTGGTAATTCAATTGTCAATAGCCTAAAGTATACACGACCATATAAATCTCGCTTAAAATTTATGAGGCATGCTTTACCACCAAAACATAATGCAATTAATGGCGCGTTGCGATCGTTGTTACACTTGTTGCGCAGTTCTAAACATTACTATGTATAAGTAACTAACTAATTATAGTTATGTATATGACAAAACACGTGTATATGTAAAATCAGCGTTATTCATTAGCGTATTAGGTGTCAGTGTTCAGTCTAGCCATTTTGAATGAATGAATGAATAAATGAGAATATATTGCTGCATTCGTCACGCTTAGCAAGGTTGGTGATGAAGATATTATTATCATCACAGCTTATATAGGTCTCTCTGCTGGCCTCAAGCCTCCTCCGCAATAGGTATAAAGTTGACTATACCACGCTAGTCAGTTGCTTTAAGATGTCATCAGTTTGCCTAGTGGGCGATCACTGTGCTGTGCTGCGTTCGATTCGTGGTAGCTACTTTGCACATTTGGACGGTTTTACGAGTAATGGGGTCTATTACCAATTTAAATTGATAATTCCTCAGAATAGACATGGATAGTTTTACTTTCTTATCACAAAATAAATAAATATTTATCCGTACTAGTTTTTAAGTCGCATCAGCAAGGTTTACATTGTAATTTAAAGCGTGTTGGGTCCGCTTTCGGTAATTGCTCGTAAGTTACCACGTATCGGCCTTTCTAATGGGCCTAGCACCATCGATGGAGAGTCTATCTTTCACGAGATAAACGAGTTTATTGATATTGGTCGTTGTACAAAAACCGCTGTGGAACCTGTCTATGTTTAAAGTCAACACGGCGCTTGTTCGCTCTGACCGAACAAGTTTTGTACCATTTCTGTATGTTCATACATAATGAGTTTTCCAATGCATTCTACACAATCCGTCCTATGGAATCCGGTCTCGAATAGTTGCACGTCTTACGTATTATTCACTCAATTAAATTTTTATGGTGTCATTTTAGAAATTTACTTAGTGTGAGGTAGCGGCTACGGGTATTACCAACTCTTATATTGCTCGTGGATGTCGTAAAAGACGACTTAGAGTTCTACCTTGGTCAACTCCATGTGACGTCATCTCGTCAACAATTACATTCCCAAAGAGGGTTGACGTCAGCTATCTCCAAAACTTTTGCAATATATACTATGAAAGAAACAAACACATTTGAGTCGACCCACATTGTAAATAAATATATCTTACGGATTTTATCGCGTTTGTATTTTATTTATGATTGCCCGACATTTCGAACACTTTTCAGCGTACATGGTCACTGGCCGACTAAGATGTTTGATGTCGAACAGTTGGAGGGTCTAATCATCATCATCATCATCATCATCGCAGCCCACATACGTCCCACTGTTGGGCTCGGGCCTCCTCCACAATGGGAGGGAATTTGACCTACTATACCATGCTGGTCAGACATGTTGGTATAGGGTTTCATTTCGAGTTTTCCTTCTCTTGCACAGATGTTATGTGCACATTATATCCCATAGTCGTCTTATACGACATCCACGGGCAAGATAGGGAGTGGTGAATTGTATTCTTACTCCGTCACCACACGGAAAATACACACGCTAGGGTCTAATACACACGCTATAAAATCTGTAAAATAATTTCGACCCTAAATAATTGGAATACGAGCAGGATGATAATAATTTTAGAAATTAATTTCGACATTTTATCGTCTTCTAATCTTTATTTAAACATTTTATCATATTAAATGTCATATGTCTTAGATTTTACGGCGTTCCCGATCCATTTACATTCTATGAATATAACGAAACGTTACTTCTATTGCAATGTGAAGCTTAAACCGCGCTCTAATTTCATCATGTTATTCCATTTCGCTAACCGTATACTCTGGAATTATGAAAAGCGTACAGATGTTAATCAGTGTGAAACTATTTGGATTATATTATGAGTTTTAAATAAAACTGAGATGGAATTTTCGTATCGTAAGAAATATTACTTGTATTTTTTTTTCTCATACGTGTTAAATTTGATCTATGGTCGTACGTATTTATTTGGTTTGTGCGATTGTGTAAGTTGGATCGTTCATATAACTACACTATAAATGACAGCTGTAACAAATGAAAACGAAATCAAGGTCGTCACAGACATTGAATATTTGGGCTGAAGTTGTAATTCTATTAATGCTTCACTTGTTTGATTTGAATATTTTGATTTAACCACAGTATGCGATGTAGTAAAAGCACATTAAGAGCAAATTTGAATTTTTGTAAGAGCGGAGATAATTGAGAAATGATTTATTGGCGCGATCTGAGTCTGTTCTATGTGAAATATACATTGGTATCATTATTTTCTGCGTAACTATACAGCCGTGTGGTGACGGAGTAAGAATACTATTCATCACACCTATCACCCCTCTCATACCTGTGGGTGTCGCAAAAGACGACGAAGGGCATACAACATCAATGCAAGGAAAAGAAAATGCGAAGGAAAACTCGAAATAAAATTCTGTACCAACTCGTCTGACCAGCGTGGTATAGTAGGTCAATTTACCTCCTATTACAGAGGAGGCTCAAGCCCAGCATTGGGATGTAGGTATATTATTTGTGATGATGATGAAAATATGTATAAGTTTAGACGTAGTTCAGAATTTCAAGTTTTTTTGTAGATTTTGCTCTCTTGCTGGATCAACTGCTATCATTTTAGTTCAAGAGATTGTTTTGAACCTTGTAAATAATACAATAATAAATCTATAAAGTATTTCAGTAACATTCTTTCGTTCTTTTATACGATTTATTGGCGTGTTCTTCAGTTATGCTTTCGTTTGTATTCTATCCTCATAAAACAAGTTAGCATCGTAACATATAATTTTAATAGACGTTTTAAGGCGGCACATCTCTTCGAATGACGTATTTCGCCCATGGATTTAAAAAAGAAATGAGGTCAAGATTAAAATGCTCTAGTTGTTTTTTTATATCACTCTTGGTTTTTCAATAGACAAGTATTAGGTATATTTTTCGTAGAATACTAGCTGACCCAACAGTCGTTGTTCTGTTCAAAACTAAAAAAAATAGTAAAAGGAAGTCTCATTGAAATCGATCGCAGCATCACCTAGCGGTTCCAATTATTAATATAAACCATTATCATATCTATTGGAACAGCCACAAAAAAAAAACATCAGAATCGGTCCAGCTGTGTAGGAGTTCAATTACAAACAAACGTACAGAATATTTATATGTATAAATACTAGCAACTCGCTCTCACTTCGCTTCGGCTTCAGTCGCCTTACCCGCGTATTTCCCGTTCCCATAGGAATACCGGTATAAAATATAGCCTATGCTACTCCCAGATATTATAGCTTCCCATTGGTAAAAGAATTTTTTAAATCTGTTCTGTTGTTTAAGCGTGAAAGTGTAACAAATAAACAAACAAACTTACTTACGCCTTTATAATACATATTAGTAAGGATTTGAATGTTCATTATATCATGAGTATAAAAATATGAATAGTGTCATCAACATTGCAGGGATATACAATATCTTGATGTGATACTCGTTATCAGTTTTTATAATTAGCTGTTATTGTTGACTATGTAACATATGTGTGTCCGATTCTCTCATAATGTAAGGTAAACTACAATGTAAAATAATATTACAAAAAACTATTATTTTCCTCAATGTTATAATTGTTATTTACCTCTATACAAATATATAAAATTAAAGCGCCTGTTTGTCATAATACTAGGTATTTTTCATGCTCACACGGTTATTTGAACGACATCAATGTCTAAAAACTATTTTCTTTTTATGTTTGTTTGGCTGTCTGTTTGTTTCGGGTTATCTTCAAAACGGCTTGACCGAATTGATAATATACTAACGGTTAGCTGTATATATAAGGAGTAACTTAGCTATTTTCCTCTTGGAAGAACCCCATAAAATTTTGTCAGGTCTTAGAATCGAACCCGAGGTCTCTTGGACGTAGCGTACCGTAACATCGCAAAGCGATTGAAACCGAAGCGGAGCGAGGACGGATCGCTACTCTTAAATATAATGGATTGATTGTATAATTACTGTAGCGTTTAATAATTCTAAATGTTATAATAACAATGTCCTATTAAAAGATACTCACCAGCGTGGTGTAGATAGGCAGACTTCCTAATGGACTGTTCTCTATAGTCGATATGTATAGCATGGAATTGAAAAGATGTAGTGTAGTTAATACCTGTGATAAGTGTCATGGTTCCGTGTCATGGTTCCGTGCAATGACGCAGTAAGAATACAATTCACCATCCCCTCTCTTGCCTGTGGGTGTCGCAAAAGACGACTAAAGCATATAACATATATGCAAGAGAATGAAATCTTGAAATAAAACTATACCAACACGTCTAACCAGCGTGGTATAGTAGGTCAATTTTCTTCCTCTTGTGGAGGAGGCTCGAGCCCAGTGAGACGCATATGAGCTAAATTCATGATGATAATGAAAATATTAATTATATAATAGAATTTACTTCAGTATATTCGAAACAACATAATTACAATCGGATTAAATAAACAAACTTCATTAAAATGTAATATTTACATAATGTTGAAGTATCAAATTCTCTTAGAAAACGACCTTTAATTCTCAGTATCTCAAACACCAATATTTAACCACAATTGTAGTTTTCGCAACGCCTTGTTTATTTCCACGGAATGCGGTGAGTGAACGTTCAAAGAGTCAAGCTCGAGGCATCCCCAGAACGCTGCCTTTGCCTCAACTATGCGCCAAATGTCATGAAAGCAAGAATGTGATTACTCGTTTACGAAGATATGACGAAACATTACCGTAGTAAACACTAATTCTATTACACACATGCAAACTATCATTTGAGCTATGGTTTAATTTAGATAAATATCAGCTGAAGAAATATTTGCGTCTTGCTAGTTAGTTCTATTTTATAATCAATGCGCTGGCCTTGTTCAATGTGTGTTTAGCTGATACCGTACACGACCCGTATGCTCGCCTAATTGAAATTCCTAATTTTATCTCTAAATTATTTCTCCCCAAAATTTCGAGTCAAAAGTTATCATGTTCCTAATTACTGTGACCATCAACATTTCTCTAGTCGCTTCGAAAGCCAGATGTTGCTATGTTGTTAGACTGGCCAGCCGGTTGCCCTGTCCCTTTTCTTTTTGCGTCAATTTAGTTCCGTGTTTGCGTCTGTCTCTTTCGTGCGGCTGCCCCACACTCGCGTCCACCTGCAACTCGCGACACACATCTCGCTTCTTCCGACCATTGCTTTCTATTTTCGCCTGTCGCACTCGATTTGTTTTTAGTATACGTGAATCAACCTACGAGATTATTTTCATTTGCCATAACTTTATAGCGTATAACTATATGATCAGTAAGCAGTTTATTTTTCTAGTTATTAACGACCGTGTTATTATCCAAATTCTCATATGGATTTCTTTATTCCAGTAGTCATGTACAATGATATCAGTGCTTATCAGAAATATGTAGATGCTAATCATTGCTGATCATAGATTGAAACCTTTTGTTTCCGTTATCAATAGTAGTAACTGAGATTTGTATCGACGTTTTATACCTGTTTTTTTTTTTATATACTTTATACATCGCATCTCGTATGCGTTTCACTATAACGGATGTGATTTCTCTGTAAATGCAGGGCAATTGCCTCATTATTATCCGCAGTTGGTTTTGGAATTGTCTTTAGAGGTTTTCGAAATCATATTTAAATTCATTTGATACGTATAAACCCTGCGGGAGCACTGATTTATTGTCACTTTAACGTTTTACTTTAAATTAATTCAATAAATTACCACCTTGGGCTTGTTGTGTAAGCAATGAAGTTCAGAGTGAACTGTCAAGGTACCCATGATGTCTTCTTTAATCAGTTTTATTATAGTATTCTATGTAAGAATTATAAATACCGCTCTAATATTATAGATTTATAGAGACATTTATTTATTTAATGTAACATCTGACAGGTTAATGCAATTTTTTAAATGACTTGACAGATCGGAACGAGATCATCATTGAATGAATTTCTTGTCTATTCACTTTTATTCTGATAGGCACTATCATTATTTTGGTTAACTCAACCTATTCTACATTTTCTGCGTGGTGACGGAGTAAGAATACAATTCACCACCCCAGTCTTAATCGTAGTTATCGTAAAACACCACCAAGGGATATATCCTTGTTTTACGATACCTTATAAGATACGCGTGTCTGTGCAAGATAAGGAGAAATGCAATAAAACCTTATACCAACCTGTTTGACCAGCGTGGTATACTGAGTCAATTTCACTTCAACTACGGAGGAGGTTCGGGCTCAGCAGTGGAACTTAGGATAGGAGCTCAGAAAGTCATAAATCTTTAATATTTAAATAAATATTCATGGTTTGGTATACTGTTTTCCATCGACATGTGTAGAATCATACACGTTAGAACTACTTTTATTCATTGATATTGAATTTTATGTGTTGGCGAAATTCAAGCTATTGAGAATAGACACTTATTTGTATTTTCAGTTATTGAAAGCACCCGTTGTTACAGTTGCATGAACGGATGTTATTACCGGGCGACTTTTGTATGCGTTTATTGACTATCCAATAATCAACAAAAACTAAAATACTATTCAACTTCAATGGAATGTACGTATTGAAAAACTGTCCAGTATTACACGCGAATAGCTATGCAGGTCGTTAACGAAGGGATTGTTACGAAATATTTATTGGAGCGCGTATCGTGTTCAGTTTGGGTCGCTAGCGGACCTTCAAAGCTTACTGTTAATGTGTTAGATGTTATTATTTTGGCCTCCTTGCTTTTTGGGCTGATGTTGATGCACGTGTGAATAAGTGTTACTTATTAATAATGTTGGCATTTAGCTGGGCATAGACCGTGTGACACATTAGATTTATTATACACTCTTTCTTTATACCTTCATCTGACATTTCATAAATACTTTAAAATGTCTTCCATTCATTAACCTGGTGATAGATATTAAACTTAAGTTTTTCCAAGAAAATGACACGTTGAACGATCCTGTGCTGCTTACATCTCACATTTGTCCCCCTGTGAGTTTGATGATGTTATCGGACCCCTTGGTGATGGGTTGTCTTACGCTGTATCTTCCGATGCGTGATCGCCACTTAAGATAATTTTCATCCTGGGTCTACTCATTGCCTCTTCGACACACTAAATCTTTAGGCTATCGGTTACATAAATGTTTCTACGGATTTTGGATTTTGTTTCTTAGTGAAATCCGAAATAGTTCGGCATCTTCATAGCATGCTGAGCGATTTTATTTAGCTTTTATTCTCTTGCATAGATTTTATATGAATATTATATCGCTTAGTCTTCTTTTATAACACCAACGGGCAAAATAGGGGGATGAATTGTATTCTTACTCCGTCACAATACAGGAGGAAGATTTTTATATTTATATTAGTTTATACATATACCAGTGTTAAATACAATTTTTTTTTAATCAATGGTCGAGTTACTAATACCATTTTGCGACTTCCTACTCTGGCAGTGATGTTATCTGCTTATCGTTCATAATCCTCGTTAAATAAGGTAAGACGTTGAATAAGGTCTTCTTATCCTGTCATCACCTAACACAAATTACTTTAGTTGTATTTTTAAAAGAAAACGTGGGTACACGTCATTGTTAGATGCTATTACAAATTGGCGTGAAGTTTCATAACACACGAATAACGTAACGCGAGTGTGAAATGAACAATTAAATTGATATGAAACACGTGTGATGTTATATAAAAATGTTTCACTTTCTTTATAAAACTATAAATAGTTTTGTTAGATAATTTATTGAAGCGAATCGATGAGTGAATTTGAATTATAGTCCGTTTGAAATGTGTTCTTAACGTAAATATAAATCACCCCATGTGATGATCGGTTATGAATTTCCGATGTTTTTTTTTGCGTCAAAACGTGACATTTAATTGTCCAGTAATATTTTGTGTCAGAACGGGATACTTGCAGAAAATGCTAAAAACAACAAGAAAACGAAGTTTTGCCAAAAAAGGTAAAGCTATAGAGTTAAAAGTCTAAATACAAGAACGCGGCCTTATCAATATAACAAATGTTTCATATAAAAATAATCTTTTATGTTCTGTTTGCACAAAAACAAACAATAGCGGGTTATTTTTGGTACGGCTCAGGACAACGGGACAGACAAGCTAAAAACGAATATATGAACTGTGATGATGATAAGATTTACTCTCGGCACTATTTCAAGTCGTATGATCACATAATAATGATTTAACTAGCTAGCATAGGGTTGGGTGACAGGACCGGAGATTTAATCCAGCACCCGCAACGGCGATCAGTGTCCCAGTAGGGGACGTGAGTGTATTCCGTCAGGTCGACCACTGAAGTCAAGTACCTTTGCATCGGTGGTCGGCCCAACGATGAAGGCGACGTGCTATACGGGTGGGTAACGGGTGTGCGTGCTTACGCCTGTCTGTCGCCCCGGACGGAGCCAGGCGAGGGGTGCGCTAACCGTAAACTACCCCCCAAAAAAAAATATAGGGTTTTAAAAAAATATGTACATCGTTGAGCCCGAAACGCAACAATTTTGAAAGAAAACCTGGGAACCCGTATGTCTTTAAGACGCTTGAGTCTGTGATTTGTATATAACCTGAATCTTCAGAAAGTACGTTTGCCGAAATTATCAGCTAATTATTCGAATTTCATGCAAACCTTTATCTTTATCCGGATTTAAAGATTAATTTCAATTTAATGTAATAGATTAAAATAATTGTATTGGCTGTCAATGTTCTATACATATACATATATACTAGCTGATCCAACAGACGGTGTCTCGTTAAAATGCAAATAAACTAAAGACATTCCCCTTGAAATCTATCGCAGCACCACCTACCGGGTCAAAGCATTAATTTAAACTATTCTAGAATCCACTGGTACATGCAGAAAAATAATCATCAATATCGACACAGCCGTTTAGGAGGAGTTCAGTCACATACACACGGACAGACGAATTAAATATATAAACATATTTTCTGTAGAGGAGAATGTATTGTAATAAACATCCATCTCCCTATCGCGGCCCACTGTTGGACATTACCTTACGAACGTATTATAGTATCATAATCGTCACTCTTTTCTGCTGTGTGCTGTGTGGTAGCGGCTTCGAATACTACCAACCCTTGCTTTGCTCGTGGGTGTCGTAAAAGACGACTAAGAGCCCTAGATTGACCCGGACCAACTCCATCTGGTATCATTTGGGTCAACGATTACATTCCCAAGGAGGGTTGACGTCAGGCAGGCGGCCGGTCATAAAAGTCATTGCTGAAACTTTTTGCAATATGTCAAAACAAATGACATATTGCGTCGACCCCAAGTAATTGGGATAAGAGCAAGATGATGATGATGATGAATCGTCACTCTTTTCATTCGAGTTGATGTTAGAAATTGTTCAAAAGAGATAGACTTATGTTTCCTTAAAAGTCTGTCATATCATATCTGTGTAAATTACCTGTAACTGCGGAGACTTATATTTTAATATATACTTCTATTTTCTACGCCATTATATACCATATATGTAGGTTCTGTTTAATTTAAAGAAATTAAAATAATCACTAAGATACTTTCAAGTACCTGAACGCAATGTCATTAAAATAAGTTCAGTAGTTTTCGTTTAACGAAATAATAAATTGACAACAACTGTTTAGTTAAAGTTTTGTTATGTGCCTAGAAGATATTTAGATACGTGGGCAAATTTAAATTGATATTAGTTATGCAAATATAACAATAAATAATTGAACAACCGGATGTCAACATATATGGGTGGACAAGCCTTTAAAAAGTCTAAACATAATTTCATTACTTAACCAACTTTAACAACAAACGTATATTTCAGCAAATACTTAATTATGTATCTATACTTTGCATGCTTAAACGTTGCAACAAGATGTTGATATAAAAATTGCATAATGTCCATTGACAAGTTTCTGCGCGTCGGTCAACGGTATTTTTTTAATGAACGAGTTGAACTTGAGAAAGTCAAGAGCGCAAAAAGTGCGTTGGTCGATCATTTTGTATCAGGGTCACATGTTTTTGCACCCACAAGCAATAGTACAGATAGCGAAACAAACTACTCACTCAATTCGGACTATAATCCTTATAATATTAACTGCTCCTTGTTAGAGTGCCAAATCTAGGTTTTGGTAACATGATCAATAAGAGGAAAAAGAGGAAATACGATAGGTTATGAGTCCCTGCTACCCACAAGTTGGGCGAAATCTGCCCAGACTGTAGTTGGTCCCAAAATGGTATAAATTTTAAATTAGACATTTTTAAGTATCTGATATTTTATAGTAACTATGTATTAAGATATTTCACAAACAATATGCCTTAATCCGTATTTGGATTCCTAAAATTCAATGCTGTTGCGTAAACATTTGAAATGCTTATTATGACGTGTTTAACGATATCCTAACAATTTATACTAGGAATGAATAGCTCATAGATTTTTTTTTGCCTAAAACACCCAGATTTCCATAATCATCATCACAGTTCATATACGTCTTATTGCCGAGCTCGAGCCTGCTCTACAATAAGAAGGAAATTGACCTACTATACCGCGCTGATGAGACGTATTGTTAAAGGATTTTTTATTTCGAGTTTTCCTTTGCTTTCATAGATGGTAACTCTATATTATAAATCCATTAATCGCCTTTTACGACACCCTCGGGTAAAAGAGGGCCTGTTGAATTGTATTCTTACGCCGTCACCAGATGGAATTGCCATAACTCATGCAATAATTAGAGCACATTGTTGTTTTTATGGTGATCAGATTGTTTAAATAAATCGAGAGATCATTTGGTATAATAAACTTTTTGGGTATCAAATGATCATTAATTCTCTTTTCATCATCATCATCATCATCATCATCTCAGCCCCTATATGTCCCACTGCTGGGCTCGGGCCTCCTCCATAATGGAAGGGTAATTGACCTACTATACCACGCTGGTCAGACGTGTTGGTATAGGGTTTTATTTCGAGTTTTCCTTCTCTCGCATAGATGTTATATGCGTTTTATATCCCTTAGTCGTCTCGTACGATCACCCACGGGTAAGATAGGGGGTGGTGAATTGTATTCTTACTCCGTCACCACACGGAAAATTCTCTTTTAGGAGATTTAAATTATGCTTTAAATTAAATTCTGTATCCCAACTTTAAATTTGATATCAGACAATTTTGTTGCAGATCTCATTTCATATGCTTTTCGTTCATTCAAGTCCATTGAACTTAAATGTTTAATTTTTAATATTCTATCAGATTGATGTTTGTTGGTTTCATTATTTTACGTTGCATACGACAAAATGAGCAAAGTTGTTTTATAATTTAGTTGTTTTCCTTATTGCCTTTGGGAAGCTAAATCTGAGCTGCATCCTTTGGATCATTTTATTATACATTCATCTGATGCTATTAATCTGTTTATGCCAAAAATATTCCAGACGAAGTGTTCCAATCAAGGTGATAATTACTCAAGACAGTTCGATTCCTTAGTTGATTATTACGACTTACGCGGATTGTAAGGAGAGATAACGCATTGTAATCTTAACCCATCACAAAACGAGTTATAATAATAATATCAGCCCATATACGTCCCATTGTGGTTTCGGGTCTCCTCCATCATGGGCGAGAATTTGACCTGATTAGATGTGTTGGCATAGGGTTTCATTTCGAGTTTTCTTTCTCTTGCATCAATGTTATCTACATCCTTTAGTCGTCTTTTACAACACCCACGGGCAAGAGAGGGGTGGTGTATTGCATTTGAACTCTTACTCCGTCACCACACAAAAAAAAACAGGAGTTATAACAGATATATTGTTGAAGCCAATTTTCGGACGGATTTGGATAGCGTTATGCTGGTATCTTCTTACTATAAATAAATCAAATTTCAGCCTCACTGGCAGGATCATTAATTAAATTGAACTGTAATATATTGATATTTTTCACAAACCAGATCATTGCCAAATATATCTTTGACTCAGACTTCTATACAGTTAAAACTAATTTTATACCGTTAATTTTAAACAGCCCAGATGTGATCCATCATGATTGGATCAGACCAGATCAGATCCAACATTTGCAGACTTTTTTGGAATCTATTTGGACTGTATCTTGTATGTACTATAATATTTATATTTAAGGTATATGCTCTAAAAGTACAGAAGTCTGTATTCGATATGGGTTTAATTTTTATTTTCTATTTCTTCGCAGCTAAAATATGGCACATTATTAGTCAGGCATTTTCTTCAAAATAGAAAGAGCAAACTAAACTAACCTACGTTTAGTTAACATTTACTAAAAATATTCCTAAAAATATTATATTACTAAAAATATTCCTGCTTATTTGCTGAGGTTATTTGCTTCATCATCTCAGCTCATATATGTCCCTCTGCTGGGCTCGAGTCAAATCAGCGGGCTTAATTTTTTTAATGCTTTTAAATAGAAGTGTATATATATAATATAGTATTAGCTCCAGTGCGATGCCCTTCGAAATAGAATAAAAAGGCTTTATTCAAAATTTAGTACAAATAAAATAAAACATAGAAAAAATGGCTGGAGCAGGCATTACTTTCCTCAACCACATTAGACGGTCGGGAACGACCTACCCCAAGTTGACCTCCCGCAAGCAGAAACTTATTTAGAGAGCATGATCAAACTAAAAACTGCGAACTAGATATAGTTGGAATGTTAAAAAGACCAAAACCTAAATTAATCAGGCAAAGCCCTATGTTGTACAATCATATAATGAATGAAGTGTCTCAATTTCTTTGTCTTTACCTCAATATTTGCAATAACGTTCCAAATTATCATTGTACAATTAGTGTAAGCAACCTTTATACTATATGTTATGTAATACATGGATAATGCATTTGTATGGGCTCGCGAGCTACTGTAATGCAAACACGAGCAGGCAGGTATCTTATTGCATCTTTATCTTTGTTGCGAAGTAACTAATAGTCTCATATAACCATTACATCATACATTCATATGTAGATACTGCTATTTTTAGCTATAAACTATTATTATGACATGTTATTAAGTGAATTATTAAAAAAATAGTATTTAATGGATGCACTGCTAAAATATCTGGATTGCAGGCGTGTCAAATATTTACCCAAAGATTGATCTACTTTTCGTATGATTTGGGTCCGTTATAAGATCTTTTTTATCTCTTTATCGAAATTAATAGTAATATTCTTAATACTACTACTAATAATTTCTTAATGATTAGTTTCCTACGCTTTATCTACGCTTTAGATCAGTTATATCGTTATTATAGGAACTTCTTTATTTATTTTAATTTGTCGTTGCCAATGCTGATATTTCAATTATAAATTAATTGATACTTCAATTACTTTAATATATCACATTTTAGATAATGCATAAATGTGTTCATCAATTACAGCTTTTTTTATTATTTTTTTTCATTTTCTGTGAGTCCTTGGTCCCTTAGACCAATGAGAGTTCGATGTCTATATTTACCATCCTTAATGCAAATCTCTACGTTATGCAAGTTTACTGACAATACATTTCCATTAAAGACATTTAATGCATATAATTTCGTAATTAAAGTTATTCGCTTTAGAGTTTCAACTTTTTTCGGCCATTTTTGAGTTAGAATGGTCCGGGTACTCTTCTTATCATCCCTTAATCGATTTTTACAACTCCTATGGGATATCAAGGGATAATAACATGTTATATTCTTAACTTGTTCCCACAAGAGTTTTTCTTAGTCTTCTATTATGATTCAAGCGTAACATTTTTCTAAGACCTTCGTCATACGGACATTGCGATCAGGAAATTACAACTTTGAATGTTGAAATTTTAAGCCTTTGTATTATCATTTGATATCTAACTGTGGGAATATTATCTAAATAGCATTGTTGTGCTCTGAAGGTCTTGTGGACCTCTATGGCTATTTAATATGATGATAAAGACTTAAGATATGTCCACATTATTCGCATGAAATCGCTGTTATTTTTGTATTTAAATACTACTAACTACCACCTACTTCGTCATCATCTTCGTACTCAATTACTTCGACTCAATATGTACTCTTCTTCCATTGTACATATTGCAAGAGTTAACAATGGTTGTATGACCAGCCGCCTGCCTGAAGTTAACCCTCATTGTGAATATAATTGTTATGTGACAGATAGAAATGTGAGACTAAAAAAAATATATAAAGGTATCCTGCGTCTGCAATAGGGCGACACCAACATTAGCACATTGGTAGGCTTGCGGTTTTGAAATATAATACAGTGTCTGCTTGCGGTAACTACGTAGAAAGAAGTCTCCCCTCTCCTTCCAATGTAGTTGATGGGTTAATGGCGCCCTTGTACTTTTTACACTAGTAACTAAACGAATCATTGCTACATTGAGTTAAGGTTATATACAATAGTTGTTTTTTCACCCCTTCCGTTCCTAATAATACCCACTATTGCAAAAATCGATTAAGTTTACATAACTTGCTCAGCTAATTTTAGAGTAAACGGTTGAGTATTAGGAGTCCCATGTCCGTTTTACCTAAATTTTAGGTAATACCTATGTCAATCTATGATATACGCACATGATAATATTAATAATTGTGTAATTGTTACATTACTTTGTTTAAATGTTCTACCACCGAAGACAACGACTCGATACCGCTTGTCCGTTCAAAATAAAAAGTGCCTTACAGAAAATACGGATAGCGACATCTATCGAGGATATAAACAATTTGGAACTATTAATAAGCATGTTGTAAGATGTAATTTTATTTAAAAGAAATTAGAAAAATAAATAAAAAATTGACAATCCCGCTGAGTTTCTTACCGGATCTTCTCAGTGCGGTCGCGTTCCGATCCGGCGGTAATTATAACTTTAAGAAAAATGTAAAAAAAAATTACAATATGTAAGTGCCCCCGCGGGGTTTATACATAATAAATGATTTGAATTTGAATTTATTAATTATGTAAGAACAAGGGGGTAAACCATTTAAATTATTGCATTGTTATCGGTTTTTGATAAGTGAGCAAACTTTCAAATTAATACGACGTCTAGAAGGGGATGAATATTACGTTTAAGGATCCCGTTACATACGAACCTATGTATGTATGTATGTAAGTAAATAAAAACGGATTTTAAAGGTTTTTTTTTGGAATTGGTGAGAATAGTGATAACGTGAATTACCCAACTAAATATCCGTATAATAAAAACGTAACATAAACAATGAATAGTCATTGAACTAATTAAGTAAAATAAATGTTGTTTGGCAAACATTTGTACGTTTTTTTATTAAGTAAGTGTATGTTGGCGGGTTTGCAAACGAAATTAATCGAATATTTCATCATTTTGTTGCAAATTAAAGTAGGATGTTGCGAACTTACAACGTGTCTGTGTTAACTAAACAGTCGCTTGGTAATTCATAACTAGAAATATTTCGTATTACAGTAGAGCGCTTTTACTTCTTAAGTAAATGGTTTTGTATTGTCTTCTTCTTTATTAACAGACTTCAAAAATCGAAGAAGTTCTCGTTTCCTTTTTAGGGTTCCGTACACAAAGGGTAAAAATGGGACCCTATTACTAAGACTTCGCTGTCTGTCACCAGGCTGTATTTCGAGAACCGCGATAGCTAGACAGTTGAATTTTTTAACAACAAATACTAATAGCAAAATAAAATAAATATTTAAGGGGGGCTCTCATACAACAAGCGCCATTTCTGCCTATCTTTTATTGATAATGGTACGGAACCCTTCGTGCGCGACTCCGATTCGCACTAAGTCGGTTTTTTAGGTGTTACCTCAGAACTTTTCTCTAGATGAACCGATTTTAATGAGTCCTTTTTTATTTGAAATCTGACTTTCATGTGGTCACAGTCAAATTTAAATCTGGCCAGTAATTTTTGATAATGCGTGTTTGTTTCTTTACATCCTTATGAAGACGGGTTTTTTTTTTTGTTAATTATTTGTATTATTCGAATTTCACTTGCACTTTTTACCAGTTACGTACAGGTAACCTATTGGTTTACCATATTAGGTATCAAACCCATTTGCAAAGGTATAAATGAAAGTTAACGTTACATATAATTACAGAAATTAGTGCCATAACTAAATCATCTTAATGTGAGGACAGCCTATAGGTATACATAAAGGCATTTACCACCTGTGAAGACACACACAAAAAATCGTAACAAGAGGCCATCTTTACAAAAACCTTTAATACCTCAATCAGTATGCAATTGGAGTATGAACAACTAGTAAGAGATACAATTTATGCGTTGGTATGAAGGTCGCAGCGCTTACGGCATCTCGATGCCAGGTGAATGGCCGGCTTAATGCAGGACTTTGGTCTACAATCTAGGTCCAGATTTTGTTTATGTACTTGTTAGGCTATCGCAAACCGTAAGCTTATTTGAATTAATGATACTTCTAGATCCTATATTGATATTGAAAACTGCACAGATGATGTATTGGTTCAAGCATCGAACTTTTGTGCTGCGTTCGACTCTGTGTATTCATTCATTCATTTCGGCTCATATACGTCCCACTGCTGGGCTCGACCGTCCTCCGTAATAGGAGAGATATTGATTTACTATACCATGCTGGTCAGACGGGTTGGTATAGGGTTTTATTTCGAGTTTTCCTTCTCTTGCATAGATTGCATAGTAGGTATATCCCTTAGGCGTCTTTTACGATTATTATTATCCACGGATAAGAAAGGAAGTGAAATTTTGATTGAAGAAGAGAAAAAAAAGAAAGAAAATAAGTGTTTTTTTATAGTTTTTAGTTTTCACTTCCCTTGGCAGTACTCACGACTGCTTTGTGATCATTTTCTTTTATTTAATAGACCAATTGGGCGTCTTTTGTAACACGATAACAAATGGCGTGATTTCTAACAATTAATATGCTCGTGATTATAAACATTTTGAAACTGAAATGTCCACGCACTTCCGATTAGCGGATTCATTTTAATTTTTCTATACACGAATATTAAGAGTACCACGACCGATATAATATATGTATTTTTTAAACTATTACTCTGAAGGGACTATTTACTTCTTTGTATCCCACTGTTCGACACGAGTCTCTCTAAAACCTTCTTTCCTAGTTTTTACGACTCTTAAAGACAAGCAAGTTGTAGTTACACTTTGTACCTACTCTTAATGAGTTCATCATCATGTCAGCTACATTGTCCCACAGCTAGGCTCATGCCCTCTCCGTGATAGAGTAGAAATTGACCTATTGTACCACGCTGGTATTTCTCGAGTTGACTCACATGGTAGCTTTTCCTGGCCTGACTTTTCTCCAGTCTGATCACCCGCTGCCTCGTCTAAGGTCAAAGTACTTAGCGTCCTTTGTTTTCCTAACAGATAATATTATGTTTTAAGTTATAACCTTAGCGGCACGAGCAATGACTTCATACGAATTATTATTGAACCTTGTTCTTCCATATTTAGCGATTGTTGTTTTTTGACAATGAATTGATTAATTATAATCTACTTTAGGAGTATAATAGTTCGCAACCTACAATGTCTAAATCTAATCAGAAGATATTGTGTTTTATAGTCGTCGTTATCTCAGAATATACACGTCCCTCTGCTGGGCTCGAACCTTCTCCCCAGTAGGAGGGCAATTGACCTACTATACAATGACCAGACATGTTATTATAAGGTTTTATTTCGAGTTTTCCTTCTCTTGCACAGATGTTATACGTACATTATATACCTTAGTCGTCTTTTACGATATCCACGGGCAATAGGGAGGTGTGAATTGTGCTCTTAATCTGTCACCATGATTTTTTAGTCGCTGAAAGTTAATTTGTATTTTTTGTCTCTATCGCAATTTTCTAATTTATAAATTTGATACCGCAATTTCTCTTTCTCTATAATGCTAACATAGCTCTGCAATGCTAGTCTTGAATATTTTGTCACCCGCCGAGAGGCCGACCGCGTGAGGAAAGACCGACGTCCTCCCCGAGGGGGGGACGTCGGTCAACGGGAGGGTACCCCGCGTAGGGGGTATTCCGTCGGGCCGACCACTGACTACAAGTAAACCTGCTCCGGTGGTCGGCCCAATGACGAAGGCGAGGTGGTTTTCGGGTGGGTTGCGGGAGTTGCGTGCTTAAGCCCCTCTGTCGCCCCGGACGGAGTGGTGCGGAGGCGCGCCGAACGCGACCCGACCAAAAAAAAAAAAAAAAAAAGGCTTGAATATTTCACAAGAGATTTTCTTATGCGAACTTAAAAGATGATTATTGCTACACATATCAGGGTTGAGTTCTGCCATGTAGTATGATCCTAAAAGATTGTTATGCCGTGTAACTGGAGAGGTCTATGGTCAAAGCGCTATAAAAACTGATATTCTACCTAAATTAATTAGACAGCCAATAAAAATAGTTTATTTCAAAAGCTAACTAATAAGATAACTTGTTTTGGACTCATTCCACATAATTTATATTTCACGTATAGTTTATTTCATACGCCATTTAGTTTTCACATTACCATTGTTAAGAGGATACACCAGCTTCGAATAGGAAATGCTGCAGTATTATTGTCGTTAGCCTGGCCCACTATAGAGGTAACAATGTTTATATTGTCCACTGAATTACATACAATTAACACACCTATACAACCCAAGGTTGGTCAATTGATGCATCATTATTGTGACCATATTTATTAAGTCAAAACGGGATGCTTATGTAACGTTACTTTTGTGTTTGAATAAGGACAAATGCAGAAAAAGGTAATACAAACTTTTTAAAATAAATTATACTTATATACTTCAAAAATAGGTAAAATAAAAACTTAAAAAGGAAAGTAAAGAAGGCAATAGTTCTTAAAAGTATTTAACTGAAACTGGAAACTCTTTTTTGCATGACGGTCAAATATGGTGATTGTCTACCTGTGACAACTAATATTTTATACCCATATTTCGCACAATAAATGATTTGATTTATTTACAAGAAATAGTACATTTTTCTTACATTGTTACCAGAGTGGTGATAAAGATACAGACAACCTAAAAACGGGGTCGCTCATGGTTCTTTCCTAGGCTGCTGCATGCCGTCAAGAAATTGAAGGGAATGCCAATTCGTGCAACGACGTTCGATGATATTAAAGGCATCCACCACAGGCAAATACCAGAAAGTTGGGCTTCCAGCTCTCTCGCTCATAAAACTAAGTGCAGTAACCAATTTCTACTACTCAGACGTCGATTTTTTGTGAGAGTGTGGTGGTACTATACCAGACGGAACGGCTGGTGGCTGTAAACAGACGACTGTCGACAGTGTGGTCCTACCTACATTTATTGATTAAGTTCAAATTTAAGACTGAATAAGAAGAACTGAGAATTGAGAAAGAAATATTTGTACTTTAATAACTCCGAAATCTGTAGTAAAGTTTTCAAGTGAACGCTTATATTATTTTAATTACGACATACTAATACCGATGTTATTTTCGTCAAGTTTACATCGTAAACAAATCGTATGCAGTGGGCGAGTTTGTTCGCACATGTTTGTAGTATGTCCATGTCGACATTAGTTTGCGTGACCCCAATTATTACATTGCTGTGTCGGGTAATGTCTATCTTAGCGTTTGTTTAAACCGATAACATTCTTCGTGTTTATTTATTTGTCAAGTTTAATGTAATATAATATATGCATTAGATTTTTGTTGTTATCCTTGTCCTGTTGACTCTATGGCATGGTCCTGTTGATCCAATGTTATCCACTGGAGGAGCCTGTAGAGGAAAATGGTTCAAATGTCTTAGTGTGTGAGTTGTGGCACGGAATGCCGCAGTGCCGTTTCCCCAGATAGCATGGCAGGGAGCAATCATATCAAGGACAGTAAATTGTCAGGTTTAAGATAACTACTAACTAATTTTGCCTTTGGGCAGCAGATTTTTAGTCTGTGTCGCTAAAAACGATTGTTAAATTTAGATGTGACCCAAATTTATAAATGAAGGTATTCATAAATTTAGAGTGTAGTTTTCAAAAACAAAAAATATTCATTTATCTCAGCCTATATAAGTCCCACTGACTCAGACCTCCTCTACAATGGGAGGGGAAATGACCTACTATACCACGCTGGTCATACGTGTTGGAATATGATTTTATATCGAGTTTCCCTTCTCTTGCATCGATGTTACCTGCATATATACGAGGGGTGATCCAAAAGTAATGATAATCAGTTATTTCTAGTGCACACAAAAATACAAAAAAATTTCAGTCACTTGCTCAGTTACCCACTAGTTCAGGAAAAAAAAATCATATAAATAGGCCACAATTCCCGGGAGCTACATTCATTTGAATACGGACTGTCAAGGAGTGAACATCAAAATGGAAAAACACGAAATCAGAGCTGTCATTAAATACCTCTGCTTGAAAAAAATGTCTACCAAAGACATACACAGCGACTTGGTGGAAACATTAGGGGACTCTTCTCCTCCATATTCCACAGTTGCACGCTGGGCTAAGGAGTTTAAGCTGGGAAGAACATCGACGGAAGACGAACACCGCGAAGGACGCCCATCGACGTCCCTCACTGAAGAAAATGTGAAAAAAGTTGAAGAAGTTGTATTGGAAGATCGAAGAGTGACTATCAGGCATGTAGCTGAGGTCACAGGGATCTCATATGGCAGCATTCAAAGAATCCTTGCGAACGAATTGCATATGAGAAAGGTCTCCGCGCGTTGGGTACCGAAAATGTTAAACGACGAGCAAAAGAAGAAACGAGTCGACATGTCAAGAGCAAATCTCGAAAAGTTCCAGGCAGACAAGGACAATTTTTTGTCACGTTTTGTGACCATGGACGAGACCTGGATCCACCATTTTGATCCTGAAACAAAACAACAATCGATGACATGGAAACGATCCGATGAACCGACGCCGAAGAAATTCAAAGTGTCAAGCTCAGCAGGGAAGGTTATGGCGTCTGTTTTTTGGGACGCTGAAGGAATAATCATGGTGGACTACTTGGAAAAGGGGGCCACTATTACAGGCTCCTACTATGCAGAACAAATAAGAAGATTGCGGGAGGCTATTAAGGAGAAAAGGCGAGGCAAACTGCGGGCTGGAGTGTTGTTCCATCAAGACAACGCACCTGTTCACAAAGCTGCAATTGCCATGGCTGGCATTCAGGAAGCGGGCTTTGAGTTGGTGGAACACCCCCCCTATTCACCAGATCTAGCCCCCAGTGACTTCTATCTCTTTCCACGACTCAAGGAACACCTCCGAGGCAAGAAATTTGATGATGATAGCGACGTGATGGCCGCGGTTGAGGACTTTTTTGAGAGTCAAGATAAAGATTTTTTTTGTAAGGGAATTTTAGGTTTAGAAAAGAGATGGACTAAATGTATAGACTTGCTAGGAGACTATGTTGAGAAATAAATATATTTTTTTATTTTATTCATTGTGTTTATTATTGATTATCATTACTTTTGGATCACCCCTCGTATATTGCCCAGGCCTAAAAGCTAGCAGCCTAAAAGAGGCGATGGTTAATTGTTTTATTACTCCATAACCTAGCGGATAAACGACATTGCTTGAAATAATTTAACAACACGTGTCACCCTAATTCCTTTCTTTGTCACCACTTTTCAATGATACTCTTCAAAAACTGGCTTAAGTATTAGGAAAATAGACAACAGCAATCTCTTTGCCACGAATGGCGATGGGATTATCGCTCGCAGAATGGGTCGTGTGCAACAGTGAACATAGATTGACTAACGGCTGAACTATAAGCAAGAAGTAATGGTAGTTGCTAACCGCTGCGGTTTTATAAAATATTTGATTCATGTTCTAAATTTCGTCGTTTGATAGCCAATGTAAACGCAAACTTCAGTGCGAATACTCGGCACATTGCCAATATGTATATTTTGCCATTTCCTTTGGTTCATACTTAATTTCATTTATATATATGAATATGTTTCTAGTACTGTTCATGGTTACTAGCGGTGTAATACCAGTTACTATATCATTGGTTGCATTATCAAATAATAATAGTAGTATTTGAAACTACAATTAATGAGTAAAAGTTCTTATTACTTGATATCTATGTGACGCTCATCTTATCTATTAAGGCACAGTGCTAGTCTAAAAGATAGCACGCCAGATTAGCCACGGACATCAAGTATTCGGTAACAGTTATCAACCCAATGGCCAAAGGCAGGGGATACCGTTGGTTATGGGATCGTGCGCAGCCTTTTCGTCACCCCGAACAAAACGAACGATCAACGTCCAGACTGCCCGCACAAAAAAATGTATACTAAATAAACAGTTTTATTTCATACGCAAATATTATCAAATGAAATGGATAAATATTACTTGGTTGAGGCCTGTTGAGGGAATGAATGAAAGAAGGCTATGTTAGTCGTAAATCTGTGGATCAAATATCGCAGACACAATCCTATTGCGACCCTTATTCATCTTAGAATATTCTATACTATATCTCATATTTGTAAGTAGCTAATGTTAACATCGTCTTGGCTACGGGACAAAACTTTCACCTAATAGTTATTGATACAGAGTAATAAATTAATCATTGATTTTTTAGAATGCTATTGCTATTTTAGAATGTAGATGTATTATAAATTATATACCTATAGATACCTGTATGGTATTGGTTTGAGAATGTAATGTCCGTTTTCATCAATGAATCCTAACCTATAAGTGCCACCTAACGCAATATCTATACCAATAAATAAAATTGGAATTGGGTCTGTTTGTAATGTCAAAATAATAGGCTTTTTTCATGCTCACACGGTTATTTGCACGACACCTATGCCTAAAATAGCAATTAAAAAATTTTTGTCTGTCTGTCTGTCTGTCTGTCTGTTTGTTCCGGGTAATCTTCAAAACGGCTGGACCGATTTCAAAAATTCTTTCACCAATGGAAAGCTATAATATCAGGGCGTAAACTAGGCTATATTTTATCCTGGTATTCCCACGGGAACGGGAACTACGCGGGTAAAACGACTATAACCTATAACCGAAGCGAAGCGAGGGCGGATTGCTAGTAAATAATATAACAGGAATGTTCTGTTATTTATATCGCTTTAGGTGTAGAAAAAAAAGTTAATTTCAATTAATGATAATTATTATCATCAAAAAGTTTAATAAAGCTCAATGTTATGTGTTATTTATATTCCTATAAGTATTACCTAAAATTTATTTGTGAGTGGTCCATTTCATCACCACAAGAAAATGATTTTCCTTGAATTTTAAAGACCAGCAGTCTTCTGAGAAACGCCGTTGCGATAGCATTACCCGCCTTAGGGAGGCCTTCAACAAGGGGTAATGAATAAATGGATCAATAAAAATAATTTTCACGAAAATTTTCAATACATAGCTCGAAGTGTTGAACTAACAATAACTCCAGTTAAGGTCAATAGGCTCGACACCTAATATGTGCGACTAAAGCTCGTTTTTGCCAACGGTACCTAAATGGCTCTAAATTATTTTTATTTTAGAATGTTTAGAATGTTGTTGGGAGTTGGTGGGAATATGTGTCATGTGGCGGTTTTATATTGCATAGTTTTGTATTGTAACGTGTTATTTTCAATAATTTTAAATTTATGCAATGTAATGCAAAGAAACTTTAAAAATAAGTTGAATATGTTACAGCAGTGCTTTACATATGCTCTCGGTTTGCATTAAATTCCTAATGTGCTATTAAAAACGATGATTTGAATTAACTGACAGACAATATAGCGAAAATTGATAAGAATTGGGATAAAGGTCTTATATATATCTTTATATGCCATAAAATTCTTGAAAATGATATTGTCAAAGGAATTAAAAGTCACGCACTCTGTACTTCATTCAGTACTTGTGCGATATCAACGAATAATTCCGTTACAATACCTACTATTCAACTACCGCGAAGATCCTTCATCACTTGACTGATAGGTGTATTGTCATTCTTAACAATAGGCTGGTTGTCCGTTCCGCCGGTCAACACATGCGAAAAGTTGTTGCTTTGTTTGATTAACGTTACAAGTGGTACTTTGTAACACGAAGAACCTTTTACATGACAAATCTTTAACACTTTCACTAAAAGGATTAACATGTATATATTATGCGTATTTAGAGTTGAGTATTTCTAGGCGAACCGAATCGTTCCTTCGACAAGAAGTGTTTTAGTGTTTTGTTCGTTTAAAAAGAAAACTGTACTGTCAATGATTGAGTTTTCGAGATGCAATCTGGAAAACGGCAAATAATTTGAAAGAAAATGCAGTGACTGTGTAAGTTTTATTTGGAACGGGCCACTGATGACAGTGTCGGCTACCGTTGGCCCACTCACTTGGCGCTTGATAGAGCCATGCATCTGGCGGGCTATGGCTCGTTCGCCGCGTTTCCTCACGTCGCGCCACGAAAAAAAGGCTTTGGATAACATTCTTTTTTAATAATAATAAAACAGTATCTGTGTCTAGGGAATTCTATGGCTCTACGCGATTGTCATATTTCTTGAGATACAAAATTACATTGCCAAATTTGTATCTAAGTTGGTGCTAGATGGAGTTTTGACGGCAATATAAAACTTCATATGGCAGTTCTGTATTATATTTAATACTAGCAACCCGCCCTCGTTTCGCTTCGATTTTAGTCGTTTTACCTGCGTAGTTCCCGTTCCCGTGGGAATACCGGGATAAAATATAGCCTAGTTTACTCCCTGATATTATAGCTTTCCATTGGTGAAAGAATTTTTGAAATCGGTCCAGCCGATTTGAAGATTACCCGGAACAAACAGACAGACAAAATTTTTTTTATCTGTATTTTAGGCATATGTATAGTGCAAATAACCGCGTGAGCATGAAAAAAGCCTATTTATTATTTTGACATTACAAACAGACACTCCAATTTTATTTATTGGTATAGATGTTAGTGTTTTACCGTGTTAAATAGATGGTATAGTGGTTAAGATACTGAGCTATCGTGCCAGTGTCATGGGTTCGATTCTCACTCAGAACAGTACCTTGTGCGATATACGAATTGTTGTTCAGAGTTGGAGTACAATTTGTATCTATTAATTGTATTCAAATAGTTTATTATGATTAAATCCTATGAGGGCACTTACGTATTGTCTGTAGCTCTATCAAATTAATCCAATAAGCTACCACCGGATCGCTACTAAGAAAATCCGACGGTTAGCTACTAGAGTTCACTCCCCTCAAGCCGCTATGGGGATGGCCTCTCCACCACATTTGTATATTTTGAAAGTCACCCGCAATACAAGGATTAGTTCCTTTGTGCAGGGTTTTATCTTTAAGATTGATGTTATCCCGTATTCCTTCCCATTCCATTGTGGTGTTCGATGTATTTATTGAGCGTGGCAAAAGAAGTGGCCTCCCTTCCTTCCTTTTTAAAATTCTATTTTCATCGTCATCATCACAGCTCATATACATGCAACTCCATATACGTACAGCTCCACGCTGGTCAGGCGGATTAGAATAGGATTTTATTTCGAATTTTCTTTTCTTGCATAAATAGTATCTGCTTATTGTAGTCTTAGTCGTCTTTTATAACAACCACGGGCAAGAAATGGGTTGGTGAATTGTAGTCTTACTCAGTTATCACACGGATCTTAAAAAATATTTTATCTTTAAGAAAAACATAAATTAAAACAAATAATGCACATCACAGATGTGATTTATTTTGAAGATTATGTTCGTTATTGTTATTTAATCTATTCATTGTGGTTTAGTGTTCGCCCGTACACTTGTATCGTGCAATCTAGAAATATCCAAGCACTTGTTATGAAACCTAGCCGACGATCGGTCACGTTTGCTACACAACATTTATTTTAAACTATTAGATTAGGTTATGTAACGGGCTATAACACTAGTTTAAATTATTTTTATGGATTTTATGCAGTTTGTATTTCATCGTATTGGACACTTTTCAGCCTTCATGGTCACTGGCGGACTAAGATGTCTCACGTCCAACAAGTCATCGTTATTATAGAGATTTATATTTACCCGCTACTGTATTATTAATTATTGTCCGCCCGTGGCAAAGAACACTGAAAAATATTTCAAATGTTAGGCAATCAAAAATCAAATACAAACGCTATAATCAGATCAGAAATCACAAGATAATTATTTTATCAATATTATCATCATCTGCTCTTGTCCCATTTGGTTCAATACTAACTTTTCTCCCATACATACGCGAAAATTGCAAAAGTTTTTGTCCGGCCGTCTGCCTTAGGTCAAACCTCCTTGCGAATGTACTCGTAGAGATAATTGCTGATAAGTGTTGGTATGGTACCAATACTTATGGTCAGCATCACGGCATTTTACCAACAATTCAAGCGCCTATAAGGTGATAAAAGAAGATTGTTTGTCTGACCACCTCTTCTTCTCCTGTAGGTGACGTGGGAGCACTTCTATAGTACATAAGCAGTCTAGGTGGCTCTATGGCCAGTATTTCACATTTCAAGTAAATTATTCTTACAGATTTTCGAAGTGTTCGAAACGTCGGGCAATTAAAAATTAAGTACAATAGCGATAAGATCCGAAAAAATACTTTTTTTTTTTATTGCTAGCAGTGGCAAACGAGCAAACACCTGATGGTAAGTGTTGCTGTCGCTCATGGACCTTTGCAAAGCCGCTGCCTACCGCGAAGAAAGTAAAGGGAGTGTGAATGCGTGCATTGAGGCTCGGTGATACCAAAGCCACCACCAAAACTCTCCACACGCAAACACCCTCAGAAAGTTGGGCTTCCGGCTCTCTCGCTCACCGAACGAAGCGCAGTAACAAATTGCTACTACTCAGACGTCGATTTTCTGCGAGAGCGTGGTACTGCCCCGGACGGACCGGCCCGCGGCTGTAGACAGATAACTGTCGACAGTGTGGTCCTACCACTAGTAGACCCTAGTCCTACCACTACTTTTATTTCGAAAATAACTAATTTAATATGTAAGGCGGTTGAGTTTCGCTAGGGAGATGCTCGGCAGCATCAGGAATTGGGACGCGGTCGCAGCCTTCTGCGAGGCAGTTATCTCGCAGAAAGAGGCGGCGGGTCGCGAGCGCGAGAAGCACAGCCTCGATGATGCGACCCGCCGCCGGCGACTGGGGCGGCGCAGGCGGGATTACCTGCGTGCCATGCCGCCCTAGCCGCGGCCGCGGGTGACGTGACCGGGGATTAATCCATCACCCGCCGAGAGGCTGACCGCGTGAGGAAAGACCGACGTCCTCCCCGAGGGGGGGACATCGGTCGATGGGAGGGTGCCCCGGGTAGGGGGTTTTCCGTCGGGCCGACCACTGATGACAAGTAACCCTGCTCCAGTGGTTGGCCCAACGACGAAGGCGACGTGGTGTTCGGGTGGGTTGCGGGTGTTGCGTGCTTAAGCCCCTCTGTCGCCCCGGACGGAGTGGTGCGGAGGCGCGCCGACCGCAGCCCACCCAAAAAAAAAAAGGCGGTTGAGTTAAGTCCCACGTGTAGTAATCATTATCACTCACAAATACTTTTTCATAAGTAGTTTAACATGTCAAATACTAAATGTAAATAATTAAAAAAAACATATATTTTGCCTTTTTATCCGGTCAATAATATAATAATCCAATGATGAAGAACAACTATTGCATAATAATGAACTAAAGAAAAAAACATGTAATGCACGTAAGAAGTTAAACTTTTTCTAAAAATTTTATTATTCGCGATAAACGTAGGATATGTTTGTAGAATAAACTATATTAATAACTAGTAACCCGTCCTCACTTCGCTTCCAGTCGCCTTACCCGCGTGGTTCCTAATTCCGCGGGAATACTGGGATAAAATATAGTCTATGTTACTTTCTAATAATATAATATAGCTTTTCATTGGGAAAAGAATTTTTGAAATCGGTCCAGTAGTTTCGGGCCTATTCAATACAAACAAATCTTTCCTCTTTATAATATTAGTGTATATAGAAAAAAAATGAATGTTGAAAGTTTTATTGTAACGCATTATTTAGTTGACATTTGGGACTTATGCGCGCGCATTGAAAAAATTTACTCTCTTAATTGTCCTTTTTTCTTTTCTTGGGTTGCGGGCGTCGCACTCCTCGCACCACTCCGGGGAGGCTTGGTGGTGCGTCATAATTTTCCCTAACGCGTTAAAAGACGCATAACTTCAAAATAACGAGCCCAAGCCTTATATATAAGCGTTATACATGAGAATTAAAAGTTGATGATTTAATATCGCGTGCGTATGATTGCACGTGACAAAAGTTAATGTTAGAGTTAACTTCTTAATGCTCCTAGTGCTTCCGAGGCCAAGGTTGGGGCCTCCGCTCACTTAATATTCATAAATTCTCACTAATTAACTATGCAAAATTACGGAAGTAAAATTTAAAAGTCAATTTAGATAATTAATACGTTTATTTGTATTATTCTATCTATTGTAAGGTTTGATTTATTTTTAAAGAAAGCATAAACTCGAAAATTATTTCACTGATAATGTTAGCAGTTGAATTGTGTAACACAATAATTTTTTGTAATATCCTTTTCATTATACTGGCCATATTGGGCAATAAAACTTTGGGAATAAGTTGTCATCTTGAGCGGCAACCCTATATGCTAACATATATGAAGGAGGCCCGAGCCCAATAGTGGGACGTAAATAGGCTGAAGTAATGATGAAATGAACTCTAAACCATTTTTTAAGGGATTCATAATTGATTAAAACGTTTCCCTATAATGCCTCACTTCTTTCGTGTATGTTTACGTTAGAACACACCATATCTTCCTTTCGTATTTTTACTTAATTATTTCATACTAGCAACCCGCCCTCGCTTCGCTTCGGTTTTAGTCGTTTTACCCGCGCAGTGCCCGTTCCTGTGGGAATACCGGGATAAAATATAGCCTAGATTACTCCCTGATATTATAGCTTTCCATTGGTGAAAGAATTTTTGAAATAGGTCCAGCCGTTTTGAAGATTACCCGGAACAAACAAACAGACAGACAGACAAAAATTTTTTAATCTGTATTTTAGGCATAGGTGTCGTGCAAATAACCGTGTGAGCATGAAAAAAGCCTATTATTTTGACATTACAAACAGACACTCCAATTTTATTTATTGGTATAGATACTTTTATAGCTTTTTTATAGTCTTTAAACACAAAGGCACTCCATAACAGTTCCTGTATAAAAACATTCGGCCCAAATTGGATAGTCTGGAATATAGGTATATATAGTATACCTGGAATATAGGTACAGTAAAATATAGGTATATAGAGGTTGTTTTTAGGTTTATACAGGTATATTCGCTAAATACAGGCCAGAACAGAACGCTGTATATCCCATACTATTGTGAGTAATAATAGCTAGACGAAGGATGTCCCTAACCTATTTCCTTTTGCAATTTCGTTGTGACTTTGAATACTAGTACTTGTAGCTCATAGATTAGCTCCTCACGTCTCAAGATTTTATTGCTTGATTGTAGTCGGCTGACGTCTTGAGACGCAAATTACACTGTCGCTTCAACCGTGGTACATTCTGTTAAAGTTTATTCTATGCTATTATTGTCGTAAATATTTATAAAAAAAATCGTCCTCCGCGTGTGGAAAGAAAGAATATAATGCGATACCATTCTCTATGATATAATATGCATATAACATTTATGCAAGAGATGGGAAAACTCGAAATAAAATCATATTACAAAGTCCTCTGATCAGCGTGGTATAGTAGGTCAATATCCCTCCTATTGTAGAGGAAGCTCGAGTCCAGCAGTGGGACATATTAGAGCTGCAATGATGGTGAATGATAAGTTACTAGTTGTGTAATAACATTATGTGAAATAGCCTTATTAATTAGAACAGTACTGGAAATGTAAAAAATATATAATTACTAACATAACCAACGCAAGCGGAACTGTGAGCTCAGTAAGTTGAAACACATATTTTGTTGGTAATTATCTGAGCATGTTACTGTTACAAAGTTTGAATTGTAATAATCATTGGGAATTCTACAATAAACTGGATATGAAAAATTCTTTTGAGAGAAAATTATGCACACTATCGACAGTGTTCTGTCTACAGCCGCTGGCCGGTCCGTCCGGGGTAGTAACCACACTCGCAAAGAATCGACGTCCGAGTAGTAGCAATTTTTTACTGCTGCTTTTGATGCTTTTAGTTTGCACCGAACGTCATTACACATGCCCACTTTGGTTACAGTGGACGCAGGCTTCATTTCATTATTTCAGCTCGTATACATCCCACTGTTGGACTCGAGCCTCCTCCACAATAGAAGAGAAATTGACCTACTTACTATACCACGCTGGTCAGATGTGTTAGTAAAGGTTTTGTTTTGTTTCGAGTTTTCCTTCTTTCACATAGCTGTTATGTGAATATTTAATCCCTTAGTCGTTTTTTATGTCAGCCACGGGCTAGAGAGAGGGTGGGTGAATTGTGTTCTTACTCCTTAATCACACGGTTACGAGGTCATGCCTGTCAAAACAATTCTGGTATCGGATTTTGTTTAAATTTTTCCTTCTTTTGCAAGGCTTATTTATCTGTTTACATCTTTTAGCCGATTTTATAATACCTATAAAACAATATAGATTATCAAAACTCGTAAAATTAAGAATATTAAGACCTTCTGTTGAACTTCTACTTACGCACATCTACGCCAATAGAAAGTTTTACACCGTGGACCCACAGACATAGCTCATTAACTAACATCGAGCATAAAGACGAGACTGTATAACAGTACCGCAATTAATTTTAATTAAAACGTAGTATATTATATGATTTTTATGTAAAAATAAGTGTTTTTTAGCTCGCGCGGACCGCATTGTGTTAATTTCAAGCATGGTAGTATTAAAAACCTTATTTATACAAAACTAAATAGAGTTCCGTGTGGTGACGGAATAAAAATACAATTCGCCACTCCCTATCTTGCCTGTGGATGCCGTAAAAATGACTAAACTAATATAATACGCATATAACATCTATGCAAGAGAAGGCAAGCTCGAGACCAAACCCTATACCAAGCGGCATTGTATACTAAGGCCAATTTCTATTGTGGAGGAGGCTCTAGGAACCGAGATGATGATGATTAAATAGAGTTATATATATATATATATATACTGGCAACCCGTCCTCGGTTCGCTTTAGTTTCAGTCGCCTTATCCGCATAGTTCCCGTGCCCGTAGGAATATCGGGATAAAATATAGCCTAAGTTACCTTATATAGACAGCTACCTGGTAGTAAAATATTATCAAAATCGGTCCAGCCGTTTTGAAAATTACCCAAAACAAACATTTAGACGGACAATTTTTTTTAACTGGTTTTTAGGCATAGGTATTGTACACTCTAGTTCACTCCTGGAAATATATCTAAAGGTAAGAAAAACTGCTCTTTGTTAGTTCGTGATAATCTCCATTTTTTTTCTCTTGTTCTATATTCAATGTATATTTTTAATATTAAAATACATAGTAGTTCGATCTACCAATGAGTTTTTATGTTCTACACGTAACACAATATTATCAAATATTGTTATTAGTGCCATCTAGTTACACCATACGTATTATATTAGACAGGTATCGTGCAAAAGATAACCGTATCAGCATGAAAAAAGCCCATTATTTTGACATTATAAACAGACACTTCAATTTTATTTATTTGTATAGATGTAATGAGGTTCGTTAAAGTTAATCATGAAGTTTGTTTGAAAACTACATTTGATTCTTGCTATTTTGGTTTTATGGTATAATATTTTATATCGTATGTTTTCGAGACTTTCTTCTTTTGCAGTATTCTTATTTACCTGCGATTCTTGTTTGTCTCATATGATCGATCACGGCTAAAAAGGATATAAATTGTATTCCTATACATCATCAGCAAGGGCAGCAAATGATGGTGCCGGCTATGAATACTACGAACCATTGCCTTGTTCGTGGGTTTCGTAAACGAAGATTAAGAGCTTTACGAGCTTTACGGCTATAATGTCAAATGCATACGGCTATAATGTCAAAGGCTATATGTGTCAAAAGCATCTCAATCATTGGGATTTATAATGCGTATGTCGAACTCTTTTAATGATGCAAAAACATTTAAGATTTTGTACTGCACATTTGTGCGTGGCATATTAGAGTACGCCAGTCAAGTATGGAGTCCGCGTTACGAAATATATGCTTCGTGACTTGAAAATATACAGCGTAAATTTATTAAATACCTGTGCTATCGTTTAAAAATTGACTATAAAGCCGAGGATTATCTAAGATTGTGTGCTAGATTCCACATCTTACCTTTAGCCACAAGAGATATAGCTGATGTCACGTACTTATTAAAAATAATCAATGGATCTGTTGACTGTCCTACACTATTATCAAAAATAAGTTTTAATATACCAATTAGAGCTTCGGGACATCATACTCCCTGCCATCTCCCATTAGTATCTACTAATTACCGACAGAATGCGTTTTTGTGGCGAGCGAGCAATACACTGCATAATCAATATAAAAAACATAAATTCGATATATTCAACGCTAATACGGATGCGATAAAACGGACACTCAGTCTCGATATTTTCACAACACATCAATAGGCCAATTTAATGTTCTCCGTTGTATTGTTTTATGTGAAGCATAGTAGTGAAGACCTGTTATTGGCTTTATGTATCTTAAATATGTTTTTCTAGATTTTTATTACTTTTAAGCTGTTGGTCTCCCGATAAATAAATAAATAAACACAACTTTAGCCGATCAACAATAATATTTCCAAGGAGAATTGATGTCAGGTAGAAACCCGGTTATAACACTATTGACAAAACTATTTGCTGCGTCTGTTGTCCCCAAAGTATTTTATATAAGAACGGGATGATGATTAAATGATAATTAAAACGTATAATATCAATAATCAATGACTGACTGCACAGATGGCGTAGTGTTTAAGATACCGACTTACCGTAACAGTGTCGCGGGTTCGAAGCCCACGTGGGGCAACACTTTGTACAATCCACAAATTGTTAATCTGAGTTTGGATGTAATTTGTGTCCGTTAATTATATGTTTTTAAAGTCCTCCGCAATACAAGGCTTATTTCCTTAGTGAAGGTTTTTTTTTTGGGGATGGGTTACGACTTACGGTCGGCGCACTCCTCACCCGGCTCCGTCCGGGGCGACAGAGGGGCGTAAGCACGCACACCTGTAACTCACCCGTATACTCGCACGTCGCCTTCGTCGTTGGGCCGACCACCGGTGCAGAGCTCCTTGACTTCAGTGGTCGGCCCAACGGAATACCTCAGTGCAGGGTGTTGTCTTTTTGATAAAAAAAAAGATCAATTACCCAACAACTTGAAAGTGGAACATTTCACAGGGAAACGTGGCTCATTGATCAATGATTACGAAATCTATTGATTTCACACATCATGTTGGTAAATGCAAGGAAGCGCTTCCTAAAATAATTAGATTTAGTTAACGTAATATCTTAATTGACTAATTAAATTCTAAGTACATATTACGTTTCTCTCTAATGAAAACTATTCAAAGAGGAAGCCAAGGAGACAAAGTCTGGCAATCAAGATGTCACATAACGTATTAGTCTTTTGCGAGCGACATCCTGTGACAGGAAAGTCGAGAGGTGAGGGTACCCGAAAGGGTATTCCGTCGGGCCGACCACTGAAGATAAGGAACTCGGCACTGGTGGTTGGCCCAACGACGAAGGCGACGTGGGTACGGTTGGGTTATGAGCCCGCGCGCCATCCTTTCGTCGCCCCAGACGGAATGAACGGCGTGTGCGTTTACCATAGCCCACCCATAAAAGAAACGTATTACGTCTTTTGCTTGGTCTTTCTGTTTCGGCTCATATGTCCTACTGCTGAATGCAAGCTTTCTCTACAGCAGAAGGAAATTTCGTCTGCAGCGACATGTTTGTCAGATTCTTGCGTCCTTTACAATACCAGTGGGAAGAGACAGTGATACAGTATGTATTCTCACTCTTAAAGAATTCAGTTATCAATTCTCGGCGTCCATTGTTGGAGGTTTCCAACTACAGAAGGTGTTATTGCCTTAGTAAGCGGGTTGATGTTCGCAAGAATATGTTATATAAAAATATTGATATTTATAGTGGTTAAAAAAATCCAGAATCCAAATTAAAAAATTAAAAAAATATATCAATGTTTAAGGCTTGAACAAGGGAACGGCTCGTCTTACGTTAATTTATTAAGAGAGCTTTTTTGTAGGGAATTTAATTTCCTTCAAAGATATGAAATGGAAAAATTTTTAAAATTCATGATGTCTGAATTTTGTGTGAAAAATTCAGTAGCTGTTCAAAAATCGATAATCATAATGATGCACCTCTTAATATTAATATTATGGGCTCAAGTTTTCAGAATAATTTTCTTTTGTCATCATGAACAATATTTTCACAGTACCGTTAATAAAAAAAATTGTTAGTTTTTTTTGGCCCAGTCTAGTGTGTATATTTGAACTAATTTTACGAATTTTATCGTTTATCTTTATTAAACTTTCGAGCACTTGAGTGTAAATAGTCACGGAAGCACTTAGGAAACGTACCTGTTTTGGGTACATGGTATTCAAAAATACCACTGTTGGTCAAAGTTTGGCCTTGGCCGTCCAGTACGGGTGGTCATCTATATGGATTGAGGAATGAAAAATAAGGTTCTAAAATCCAACAAGTCATCGTTATATTGACAAACATGTCTACATATGTTTCAAAGTAAACGTTACTATTGGAATTAGATAGTTATTGCTAAAATGGAAAACCAATACAGGCATGTCTCTTAAAGTGTGACTTGAAGAAATAGAAAGCACAACTTAATATATGTAAATTAAATAGTAGATTATGAAGTAAATACTAAATATTTACGTCTCGATCTCTATTACTTCAATATATCAATATGCTTCAGGCAAATTAATAAAATAGTACGTGTTCTAGTAAATAATATAATGTAATAAAAATATGATTGTATTATATTGGACTCGACAATCGTTGTACCGATAGTCATATCGACCAATGGGTTAATAGCCAAGAGCCTCGATCAACATCTAAAGAGGCTCGCATTATGTAGTTTAATTATGGGTCTGATGAAGAAGGCGGTGTTACTGGACACGGCGCGCATCGTGACATAGTTCCTCTCTTTGTAGCCCTAACCATCGGCGGCTTGGTCCTTGTATTCGCTGCCAGTGGGTCAACACGCTTTTTATATTTTTAAATATTTTAAATATTTTATTTTTTTTATAACATATTTAAAAATGTATTTAGTAGTTTTTAAATTAAATAAAAATATTATAAAATATAAAGAATTGGCGACTTTAAAGAACGTGCAACGTGCCCTCTAGCAACGTGTCTGACCGGCATGCTATGGTAGGTCAATTTCTCACAATTGTGGAGGCGGCTCGTGCCCAACAATGGGACGGATATGAGATGTGATCATGATGATGATATATAAAATAATTAAATATATATAAAGTAATTAATTCATCATCATCATTTCGGCTCATATACAACCCACTGTTGGGCTCGAGCCTCCTCCACAATAGGAGGGAGATTGACCTTACTATATCATGCTGGACAGACAGGTTGGTATAGGGTTTTGTTTCGAGTTTTGCTTCTCTTGCATAGATGTTATATGCGTATTGTATCTCTTAGTCGTCTTTTACGACATCCACGGGCAAGATAGGGAGTGGTGAATTGTATTCATTCTCCGTCACCACACGGAATAAATTACTACTTAAGTAATTAATTACTACTTAAAAATACTTTAGGTAAGGTAACGATCATCATACCCGCTAGGTGACGGGATAAGAAACAAATGTCACGACACCTTTTTTCCTATGTCGTTAAAATTGCCCACCAGAACCACCATCACACCAGGAGAATAGTAGGTACATTTTGTAATATATTAGTTTTCTATTTTGCATACCAATAATATAATATAAGGTTTTACTTTGAGGTCTTCTTCTTTTGCATAGATGTTAATTGCATATTATAATCCCTTAGTCGTCTTTTACGACACCCACGAGCAAGAGAGGGAGTGGTGACTTGCATTCTCTACTCCGTCACCACACGGATATGTTATTTGCTTCATCTAAATATATTACAATTTAAAAAGTCATGTTTGTAAATAGCAAACACTTTTTAGTAGAAGATAAACAAGAAATATTTATTTAAATTTATCTAAGAATTTTATACGCAGAAATTGGCACCCATTTATATCGCAAGTCGTTTACGGTGAAGTTGATAATCACACCATAATTATCATAATATTAAACTTGGCTGCTTTTTTCACATTATTTTTTCCCGGGATATATTATTACGCGCTGTGTAAAATGTAGATTTCGTAACAAAGTATTTGTAGCATACAATCGTTTAATTCGACGTTTTAACCCAATATGACTATCAAGAAGTTTGTTGTATACAATCTTTAAGTTACGTACTCAAACAAAATTGTGTTTACTACGAAAAAAATAGTTTTCAACGAAAACGTTAAACAAATACTTGTGCAAGCAAACAATTGTGAGTTATCGGCGTCTATATTTAGACAACATATGTATGTTTGAAACGCCGACTGACCCCAGCGAAGCTGTACATCATATTTATGCATTATTAATATTATCTACAATAATATTATAAAGAGAAATCATTTGTACATGGAGTAATCTTTATTAAAAAAAAATCATAGAATATGTAAAGTAAAACTCATAGCGAAACATTAAATATCAAATAGAAAATCGAGGTTTTAAGGTCGTTGGGACTTAAAAATAAAAATTCTTGGTAAGACGAGAGTTAAACATTTGATTTACAGTAAAATACGCACGTTTGTGGCCCGTTATTCGTAACTTATTTGCATACGTGCCTGTTTAGAAGCGACGATGCGACGCAGTCACACCTTGGCAATTGAGATTTTAAATAATAGTTTGTTCTTCTTTAGTTCATATGCATACTATTATTAAACATTACATACCTACGGTGACGTTATAAGAATGCGATTCACCACTCCCTGTCTTGCCCGTGGATGTCGTAAGCTAAGTGATATAGTACGCGTATAACATCTATTAAAGAGAAGGACAAATCGAAACAAAACCTTATACCAATCTGTCTGGTGGTCGGCTCAACGACGAAGGTGACGTGGGTACTGGTGGGTTATGGGCCCGCGCGCCGTCCTTTCGTCGTCCCGGACGGAATAGACCGCGTGCGCGTTTACCATAGCCCACCCGTAAAAAAAAATACCAATCTGTCTGACCAGCATGATATATTAAGGTTCCGGCTGGAGAGGCCTCGGTTCGGGGTGCGAACCGTGGAGGCCTTCCGGCCGGTGCTGATGCAGTGGTTGGAAAGGCGGCACGGGGTGCTCTCCTTCCGACTAGTGCAGGTGTTGACGGGGCACGGCAGCTTCGCCAAATACCTGCACAGGGTCGTAAGGAGGGAGAGTACACCGTCCTGCCACCACTGCGATTGCGACGAGGACACGGCGCGCCACACGCTCGAGGCCTGCGCGGCTTGGGCAGTGCAGCGCCGTGAACTCGACGCAATCATCGGTGCCGACCTGACGCTGCCGGCCATCGCTAGGGCGATGGTCGACAGCGTCGGGAACTGGGACGCGGTCGCAGCCTTCTGCGAGACAGTGATCTCGCAGAAGGAGGCGGCGGATCGTCTGCGCGTGGAGCGCAGCCTCGATGAGGAGATCCGCCGCCGGCGACTGGGGCGGCGCAGGCGCAACTACCTGCGCCTCATGCCGCCCTAGCCGAGGCCGCGGGTGACGTGACCGGGGATTAGTCCGTCACCCGCCGAGAGGCCGACCGCGTGAGGAAAGACCGACGTCCTCCCCGAGGGGGGGACGTCGGTTGATGGGAGGGTACACCGCGTAGGGGGTATTCCGTCGGGCCGACCACTGACGACAAGTAAACCTGCTCCGGTGGTCGGCCCAACGACGAAGGCGAGGTGGTTTTCGGGTGGGTTGCGGAAGTTGCGTGCTTAAGCCCCTCTGTCGCCCCGGACGGAGTGGTGCGGAGGCGCGCCGACCGCAGCCCACCCAAAAAAAAAAATGATATATTAAGGTCAATTGCCCTGCTATTGTGAAAGAGACTCGAGCCCAGCTAAATATAGCTAAATACCTATCTATGTCCACATGCAGGTAAACTATCAAATCAAATCATTTATTCTGCATAGGCCCCTTAAGGGCACTTACATATTGTCAAATTACACGTTTGAATACAATACAATAATCTACCACCGAATTGGAATGCGCCCACAAACTGAGAAGATCCGGCAAGAAACTCAGCGGGCTATCATTTTTTTTTCTTAATCCTTTAAATATACATAATATTATGCTTCGTACAACATATATGGTATTAGCTCCAGTGTGATATAATAATAATAATAATAATAATAATAATAATAATAATAATCTTTATTTCCAAAAATATGGTTATAGTAGGTCTTAATTATATAACATGATCCAGCATATTCTACCATATATGTATGGCGTGGAAATGTTTAAAACAGTGTCTTTTTTATTGATACAGCTTATTAGCTATATCTAGTCGTTGTAATTAATTATTTAAATAAATTTTATTCGTTACAATCATTAAAATATTAGAAACGCAATTACTCATAGCATGTCAATAAATGTATAAAAAATTCAAATTATATGTAAAGTTATATGTAAATGCCCTTCGAAATTCTATATATGTATAAATTTTCAAGTTTATTGTAAAAACGTATACATTACCCCATGAAAGACCTACTAACTCTTTGTAGACGAGTAGTATGAATTACTAGATTATCCTTATTCCTAGTGTTTACATGATGAATGTTACTGTACTTTTCAAATTATTCAAAATATTTTTTTTACATACATAAGATTTTCGAATATGAATTGTGATACAACAGTTAGAATGTTTATCTCTCTGAACTTTTCCCGAAGTGAAGCTCTTGGGCCTAGATTATAAATAGCGCGGACAGCCCGTTTTTGGAGAACAAAGATGGTATTCAAATCCGCGGAGCATCCCCAAAGTATATTTATCTTCATATATTTTTCATCCTATATTTTTCTTCATCTGTAAGAAGTCTATATCCAAAAGTGGAAGGGCTTATAGGGGCTTAAAAAAGGTAATATTTATTTCATTTTTTTTATAGACAACAGCATGCACTTATTTCATTACGGGGGGGCTTTACAAACATAATTAACGGACACAAGTTACATCCAGAATCAGACATACAATTTGTGGATCGCGCAAAGTGTTGTCCTGCGTGGGATTCGCACTCGCGACATTGGTACTATAGGTCGGGATCTTAACCACTACGCCATCTGTGCAGTCAGTTTAATAATTTATCTTATATCCGTTGTTATAATTCCTAAAGATAAAGGAATCCAACTTTTCGCTCCAATAACTTGCCTACAGATATCATTTTTTGTCGACTTTAAACATGTCAATCGTTTGTAATTGTGATAATTTTGTTAATAATCGCAGACAATTACACATTAATCTATACCAATAAATAAAATTGGAGCGTCTGTTTGTAATGTCAAAATAATGGACTTTTTTCATGCTCACACGGTTATTTGCACGACACCTATGCCTAAAATAGCGATTAAAAATTTTTTGTCTGTCTGTTTAATCCGGGTAATCTTCAAAACGGCTGAACCGATTTCAAAAATTCTTTCACCAATTGAAAGCTATAATATCAGGGCGTAAACTAGGCTATATTTTATCCCGGTATTCCCACGGGAACGGGAACTACGCGGGTAAAACGACTATAACCGAAGCGAAGCGAGGGCGGGTTGCTAGTAAAGAATAAGTTTGGTGGTGAACCTTCCGTGTGGTGACGGATTAAGAATACCATTCACCATTCCCTATCTTGCCCGTGGATGTCGTAAAAGACGACTAAGGGATATAATATGCACATAAAATCTGTGCAAGAGAAGGAAAACTCGAAATAAAACCCTATGACAACATGTCTTACCAGCACGGTATAGTAGCTTAAATTCTCTCCCATTGTGGAGGAGGCCCGAGCCCAACAGTGGGACGTATGTGGGCTGCGATGACGATGATGATGAAAGAATAAGTTATCTGTAATCTCTTACCGTGTGGTATCGGAGTAAGAATATATTTCACCACCCCTTATCTTGCCCGTGGTTGTCGTAAAACACGATTAAGGGATTAAATATGCGTATAAAATTTGTGCAAGAGAAGAAAAACCTAAAATGAAACCCTATATTAACTCGTCTGGATACGGCGGCGCAGCACACGCTCGAGGTGTGTGTGCCGTGTGTGTGTGTGTGCCGCGTGGGTGAGGTAGCGCCGTGAACTCGCAATCATAAGTGCCGACCTGACGTTGCCGACCATCGCTAGGGAGATGCTCGGCAGTGTCAGAAACTGGGCAGCGGTCGCCGCCTTCTATGAGGCCGTCATCTCACAGGAGGCGGCGGATCGTGCGCGAGAGGAACACTTCTTCGGTGATACGTTCCGCCGCCGGCGACTCGGGCGGCGCAGGCGTGAGTACCTGCGCCTGATGTCGCCCTAGCCGAGGTCGCGGGTGACCAAACCAGACAGACGGAACGGCTAGCGGTTATAGACAGACGACTGTCGACAAGGTCCTCCTACCTCATAACAACATACTTTCAATAAATTCTTTGTTAATAGTTTTTCTTGAAGTAACCTCAGATGCAAAACAAACGAATCATCAGTTTCTAAGAGTACATCTTTTATTGCTTTGTCATCATGAGATCTAACAATACCATATGTAAGTATAACGGTCCTAACGTTACAAGCAATACTGACTTGGCGATATATTTACCATAGTTACATTTTTTAATTATACACATATTCTACACTTAATACCGTTAAAGATGAGTTCGATAGGTTCTTAGTCATCATCACAGCTCATATGCATCCCACTGCTGGGCTCGAGCCTGCTCCACAATTTGAGGGCTATTGACTTACTGTACCACGCTGGTCACACGGGTTGGTATAGGGTTTTATTTCAGTTTTCCTTCTCTTGCATTTTGTAATCGCTTTTACGACACCCACTGGCAAGAAGGGGTTGTGGAATTGTGTTCGAACACCTTCACCATACGGAAAGGTGGCCAATAGATAGTTGAAATTAATTAAGTACACAATAGTCGAATGTTTTTTTTTTCTTTTATTCTTTATCTTTTTTTTTTCTTTATCACTCTGCCTATTACTGGTGCTAACTCACGTTGAATTAGCTTAAGTTATATCCAATTTTCTTAATTTAGTTATGGGATTATTGGTCAAATTTTGAAATTGTTAATTACTGCTTGTATTAATGACGAAGGAAAGTATCTCGAGTAAGTCCCGCACGGTTATAAGTTGTAAAAATTAATTTAAGCCTAGACCGGATTATAAAACTGGTAATTATGAAGGAAATTTGCAGAAATTTTATACCTCTTTTTTTATTGATAGCAGACGATTAAACATCCTATTTGATAATCGTGGCAAATACTGCTTACGGATTCAACAATACCAATCATATAGCCAAGTTGCTACCGCAAAGCACATAGGTAAGCTGCAGGATTGAAGGAAATGAAGTGATGACAGGAATGAAGAGAGATTGATTTTGGGTCTTCGACTCTCTCAATCCCTGCTCGGTGCGAAGAAGAAAATTGCTACAAATTTTTTCGCGGATGTCATAAAAATGATAAGGCATATCTATTTTAATAACATGTATTGTGGAGGAGTCTCGAGCCCAGTAGTGGGCTATATTTGAGCTGAGGTGATGAGACGTGGAATTTCTCCAAGAGTGTGCTATTCCAGACAAGAAGACCTATTTATAGCTCCAAGTCGATGAAGGTCTACAGAGTGGCCTTACCTTTAAAATATCTTAGATTAAGCCTAGGATTTGGCCTCTTTAATTTCATTTTATAGTTAACAACAGACGTATGTTTAGAGAATAGTATGGATTGCAATTGAAATATACAAGACCTTGAATAAAAACAGTGTCATTATTTCTTATCGAATAGTGTTTGCATTGCCAACATAGCTCGTCACCTACTTTATTGTAGTGCAAGTTCAATCCAATAACTTTAGTTAAATGTATTTCTGCATTATGTTACTGTTTTGACTTTATTCATAATTATTTCAGCTCATATACGTCCCACTGTTGGGCTCAAGCTTCTACCACAATGGGAGGGAAATTGACCTACTATACCACGCTGGTCAGATGGGTTGATATAGGATTTTATTTCAAGTCTTCCTTATCTTGAATATATGTTATATGCATATTTAATCCCTTAGTCGTCTTTTACGACACCCACAGGCAAGAGAGGGGGTGAATTGTATTCTTACTCCGTCAGCAAACTGAAAGACTGATTTGATAATTACAAGTATATTTTGGTTTGACTTGTAGAGATAGTGCAGTACTAAATAGCGGCTTTTCGGGCCTAGAATTAAATGAAAATGTGAGTAAAATATAATAAAATTAAATATATATTATTTTGGCGAGTAAATTGGCACATTACATTAATAAAAAAATATCAACATGTCTATTTCATTAAAAATAAAAGTTTAAAAAAATATTACGTTATACCTAGTAGACTATCAGAGCGAATAATCGCCTAAATTTTTGAAATCGTGATACCTTTAAGTAATACGTAATAGTTACTTTTTAGTTTTAATTCCTTTTGAAAATTCTATAATAAAATATTTTTATTAGTCTTCGTCATTGTCATTTTCACAAGAGTCGTTTAATCACGCTAACTATCAAAATTGACTCACATTATTCCGACTTAAATAATCCCGTGTAAGTTGCTGGGCGTCGTTGGATACAGCCGGCACAGGAACGCACACTGTGGCGAAACGTGAGGCCTACATCTAGCAGTGGACGGCAATGGGCTGAATAATAACCATGAATATGTGCGTCAAAATATTCGAGACCGATTTGTATGAGTTTAGAGCAGTGCCCTATATTATCCGATAAAGGTAACTAAAACCTTAGGTTTTAAAAGTCACTGGTTATATTGCAAAAATTGCCGTAGAACCCTATAATCTATTACATATTTATACCGCCTTATTGCCTTTTCGGAACTTTCGGGTACCATCGCCTGTAGACGCCTCGACAATATTGCTTGCTGCCAGGGCGCCATCCTCGCGCGACACACCTTTTATAGCACCCGGTTGGCGGATTAATACCCGGGTCAGCCATGGGTGACAATTGCAAAACAAACTACAAAATATTTTAATTTGGAAGATTATCTTGACATTGAGAAGAGTTATTTGTCTTAAAAACGGTCGTAGAATTACTGTAATAATATTATTAAATCGTCTTCTATTACTAACAATAAGTGGGCCGCTCCGACGCTTCCTACTACACCTTTAACAAAAAAAAAAATAATTGAAAATATACTCTACACCTTAGTCTACCTTCAAAGTTGACGTTAATTATTTAAGAGGCATTCAATTTTTTAAAGTAGTAATTGAATGCTAATTAATGAAAAAGCGTTTCGTCATAGTAAATCAAACAATACATACTTAAAACATTTAAATCTAACGTATTATCGACCTTATTTCATTAAGAATAGGATACATAATATACATATAACATACTTATGAATAGGATTATCGACGCGTGCGCTTAGTACAAGAAGCAATTATAGGCCTCGGTCAGACAATCGAAATCGAAAGGAAACGGCAACGGATGTGACGTCACACGTCATGAAGTGGACGAGGTACTCTTACACCTGATTATGACTTCCGAGTGTAAAGTGGCATATGGCTTAATGAAGATGAGTAAAGTGTTTTAAAATGTCCAAAACGTGGCATCTTGTTATTTTATTATAAAGCTAAGTATGTTGATTTTTCAAGTTTGGCTTTCAGACATAGTATTTCCAACCTTAACATTAGAAAAATCGCGTCGTCGAGGTGGCGTTCCTCGCGCGCGCGCTCCGCCGCGTCCTTCCGCGAGACTACTGCCCCGCAGAAGGCTGCAACCGCGTCCCAGTTCCTGACTCCGTCGAGCATCGCCCTGGCGATGGTCAGCAGCGTCAGGTCGGCAGCGATGATTGCGACGATTTCACGACGCTGCTCTGCCCAAACAGCACAAACCTCGAGCGTGTGCTGCGCCGTGTCCTCGTCGCAATCGCAGTGGTGGCAGGACGGTGTACTCTTCCTCCTAACGACCGTGTGCAGGTACTTGGCGAAGCATCCACGCCCCGTCAGCACCTGCACCAGTCGGAAGGAGAGCACTCCGTGCTGCCGCTTTAGCCACTGCATGAGCACTGGCCGGAAGGCCTCGACGGTCTTAACACCGAACCGAGACCTCTCCAGCCGGACGGCCCAACTGGCAATGACGTCTCGGCGGGATTACGGATCTCCCTAACATCCCTAATTGTACCTTAACTCGCCATCGCACCTGTTAGTTTTGCCTACACTTTTAAATTAAGTAACAACATCTATACACAGTGAGGATATTTAAAAAACATACCATAAAGTCTTACTACGAATAAAACATCACAGAATAACAATAATCCATTGGACACATACCAAACAACCTTTATAATGTCATCGACCGGCCATTAGCCCCATTGTTACATAGGTGCAAACACCATGGGACAAGTGAAACTAATTCAAAAATAAACATATATAATATACATATATGTATGGATTACTTACGGCACGGAAACGTGGTCCCTAACTGTAGACCTTATATCAAGGCTCAAAGTCGCTCAGCGGGCTATGCTCGGGATTTCTCTGCGAGATAGAATCCGGAATACGGAAATCCGCAGAAGAACGGGTGTAACCGACATAGCACGAAGAATTAGCACGCTGAAGTGGCAATGGGCAGGCCACATCGCTCGACGAACAGACAACCGCTGGGGAAGAAAGGTTCTCGAGTGGCGATCACGTATCGGACGACGCAGTGTAGGACGCCCCCCCACTAGGTGGACCGATGACCTAGTGAAAGTTGCTCGGCGTCGTTGGATGCAGGCGGCACAGGACCGCACATTGTGGCACAACATGAGGGAGGCCTACGTCCAGCAGTGGACGGCTGTAGGCTGAAATGATGATGATATGTATGGATAACACAAGTAGTTGCTATAAATTGGTGTTAATTTTTTGGCCGCAATTTGTCCACGGCGGTCAGTGTCTTCGGGCACAAGACATCTATCTGTACCAGCCTATCAACGTTCTCTGTGGATATATTCCTCCCCAGGAATGTATGATAATGCCACAATCGTAAGACAAGATAGCAACCGTGGTTGGTTGTATGAGATGCCCAGCTCTCCTGGGCAGTTGCTGTCCACTCCCTTATCTTCATAGGTTACACGTAGGTACGTGCACGGTATTTGCGTATTGACATTCCATTAGGTTGCCAACTTTCACTGTTGAACATAGGCATATAACGACTTGACTTACTGACAGATGATACCTCTTACGCTAATAATTAAATACATAATATGTATAGAAAATTATTTGTAAGCTACGTAAGACAATAAGGCAGTATGGTCGTCTATAGCCTGCCTTATGGGCGCATAAGTAAAAAAAATTGTTCGAATTTGCCGGCGCTGCGCCGTGCGCTAACATTTTCTATAAGTGAGGTAACACATCAAGCGCTCTATACAGAGTTGGTGCAATTGCGCGGTGCAGCTCAATGTTACACATCTCTATTATCGCCCCCTTTTCTTACCCGCGGGTATGGTAAAAGACGGCTAAGGTATATGATATGCAGATAATATCTAAGCAAGATAAGAGAAACTCGACACGAAACACTATGCCAATACGTCTTTTTTTTTTTTTTTTTTTTTCTTTTTTTTTTTGTCACGCTGTGGAAATGCATTTACGCACTATCCCCCGCCGGTTACAGACAGGGGAGTGTGTGTGGGACTCGCCGGCCACAGAAGTGACCGAAATACCCACTAAAACCACAGCGGCCCCTTCCGCGCTTTTACGAGGTGCCGGAGAGATCGTCTGATGACATTCTATCCCCGACACCCCAACGCTTGGCCGTCTGGCCACGTCCTGTCATCATTCAGGGCGGTGGAAGGAGGAGCGCATAACGGCGTCTCCTCCTCCCTGGTCGCCGCCGGCGGAGCGAGTCAGCGGACGCAAGCGCCTCGCGTGCCCGCTCCGCGGCCTCCTTCCTTGTAATGACAGCCTCACAGAAAGAGGCCATCGACGACCAACAGCTGTCGCTGCCGAGCATCTTCGAGATGATGGTCGACAACGACAGGTCCGCTGTTCCCATGTCCGTTGACAGGACGTGGCGCTGAGGCCCCCAGGCGGGGCATACTTCTAGTGTGTGGCGCGCATCGTCGATTAGCGCGCCACACTCATGGCATCCTGGGGCCTCTTCTCTTCCAAATGCCAATACGTCTGACCAGCCTGGTATAGTAGATCGAATTCCCTCCCATTGTGGAGGAGGCCTGAACCCAAAAGTGTGACTTATGTGAGCTGAGATAATGAGGTCTTTCATTTATTTGCATCAGTCTCCATGAAATTGCTATGCATTGATGGTCGATTTTACTAGAGCATACCGCGACCTTTTTATGTATTCTTATTAGTCAATAATATCATTTGCCTGCTCTCACCCCACGCTAAGTGGGGTTGATACAACATGTACTTACCTTCCAAAAGTTCTTATCAGCCGTCACATCTGCGTTCACTACTTTCATACGCATATCCTCATTCACACAATACATCCATCTTTTTGGGTCTCCCACGTTTCTTACGTCCATCCACAAACCTATTGACAACCCTCCTTGTCTCATATCCTCATCAGATCTCCATACCGAAACAATCTTGCATTTCTTCTCCACAAGTGTCGACAGTTTCAGACTTCCCCTAATATACTCATTTCTTATTTTATCCAACCTTGTAACTGCACACATCCATCTTAGCATACGTATCATAATAGAATGCAGTCTTCTCTCATTCGCGTTTTTCAAAAATTAGTTAATAACAGGTATATGATAGCCTTGGCTACAAACTTCGAGACCTTTGATACGACCTCTTCAATTTTATACATGCTATAAAATTTCAGCTTCTGCTAAACTATAAATGGTATCGTAAACAATAAATATCTTACATTCCAATCATGACAATTGACATGAACATTATGAGCGTTCAAAACCAGTTTGTGTGTCGTAAGAGTTCGATGTGTATGGAGCGACCTTGCAGAATGCAATGCATTGTTTGCAAAACATTATTACGTCTACTATTTGAGATAAGGAATACAGATGACATTCAAATCAACATTTTTATATGATTGAGATGAATAATAACACTACATATTATAAAACAAAGTCGCTTTCTCTGTCCCCATGTCCCTATGTATGCTTAAATCTTTAAAACTACTCAACGGATTTTGATGCGGTTTTTTTTAATAGATAGAGTGATTAAAGAGGAAGGTTTATATGTATAATAACATCCATTAAATAGTGGAGAAATACTGTTATTTTTGAGGTTTCTAATGTGATGTCTTAAATAATTACATTTATTTCGCTTACATTGCAAACGCAGGCTGAACCCTACGAGATTTATCAAAATAATGTACTAAGTATTGTACACATTGAAAAGGTCTACAGAAAACTCCGCGATGGTATATGTCAATAACATTTTTTTGTTATTTACTTTTTACGACAAATAATGGCTAATTTTCGAAGCGATTTTAACCAATACAGCATTAATCCTTATCCAATTAAATACCTTAAATACATTGTTGATTTAATATAGATCTATATGGCCCCTTACAGCATATGATTTAAATGAATATTTTCGAAGATATTACAGATTTAAAAATTGCGGGACGTAGCGTTTGCGAGGAAAATAACAATCTATACCAATAAATAAAATTAGTGTTTGTTTGTAATGTCAAAATAATAGGCTTTTTTCATGCTCACATGGTTATTTGCACGACACCAATGCCTAAAATACAGATTAAAATTTTTTTGTCTGTCAGTCTGTTTGTTCCGGGTAATCTTCAAAACGGCTGGACCGATTTCAAAAATTCTTTTACCAATGGAAAGCTTTAATATCAGAGAGTAAACTAGGCTATATTTTATCCCGATATTCTCACGGGAACGGGAATTACGCGGGTAAAACCACTAAAACCGAAGCAAAGCGAGGGCGGGTTGCTAGTATAATTATAAAGCATACAAGATAAATGCAAAAGAAAAAAAAACCCAGAATAAAATACTGTACTAACACTTTTGAGCATGGTAAAGTAGGTCCATTTCCCTCCCATTATGGAGGAGGCTCGCGGCTGGATTTTCAAATGTCCTATAGAAGAGAAAAGAATAGACGTTTTCTTCTAAAACTAATGCTCAGCTTACACATTCGCAATAAAAACATTGAAGATTATCTAAATCTTGTTACGGTGTTAACACGAAAGAATTCTCGAGCGAATTTTAAATTTTACAATCTCCTTAATGTATATTTTTATCGTAAAAACGTGACCGGCTCATGCAAATTTAAATATGTTTCAGCGTATTATGTATTCAATAGTTATTACATTGACTTAGAGTATCTAACTTCATATTACAAATCCGCTAACTTGTTTACACGCGTTTTATTTTATACTAGCAACCCGCCCTCGCTTCGCTTCGGTTATAGGTTATAGTCGTTTTACCCGCGTAGTTCCCGTTCCCGTGGGAATACCGGGATAAGATATAGCCTAGTTTACGCCCTGATATTATAGCTTTCCATTGGTGAAAGAATTTTTAAAATCGGTCCAGCCGTTTTGAAGATTACCCGGAACAAACAGACAGACAGACAGACAAAAATTTTTTAATTGCTATTTTAGGCATAGGTGTCGTGCAAATAACCGTGTGAGCATGAAAAAAGCCTATTATTTTGACATTACAAACAGACACTCCAATTTTATTTATTGGTATAGATGACTGCAGTGTCGCTTGCGTAGTTCCCGTTCTCGCGGGCAAATGGTGGCAAAATATAGTCTATGTTACTCCCCAATAATACATTATTCAAAAGCTAAAATTAATTAATTAATTAAAATTGTCTTAGTATTTTAGACGTGAAAGCATAACAAACTCATTATCGCATTTATAATATTGGTTAGGATATGCTTCCCTTGTGTGGAAGGTATACCCAGGTATTTAATGTTAATTAATTAAATAAATCTTGTAATTTATTGCCGTATGGTGATGTAGTGAGGATATAATTATCACCACCCCTTCCTTGCTCATTGGCGATCATAAAAAAACGACTAAAGATCAAATCAAATCATTTATTCTGCATAGGCCCCTTAAGGGCATTTACATATTGTCAAATTACAAGTTTGAATACAATACAATAATCTACCACCGGATCGGAACGCGGCCACAGACTGAGAAGATCCGGCAAGAAACTCAGCGGGCAGTCATTTTTTTTCTTAATCTCTTAAATGTACATAATATTATGCTTCGTACAACATATATGGTATTAGCTCCAGTGTGATGCCATTCGAAATTAAATATATGTATAAATTTTAATGATTTAATGCAAGACAAAAAAAAATTAAAGCATAAAGAAAGGAAGAAAATATGGCTGGACCAGATCCCACAAGCAGCACCCGATCACGAGTTAACTACTAGAGCAGCCATCACTCTCCTCAACCAAATTAGAGGGAAGGGAGCGACCCGCCCCACATAGCTACCGCAAGCAGAACCTTATTCAGTGAGCGTGACCAAACCATAAAAAAAAAACAAAACGAACTACAACTACTACTATACCTACTATAAAAAAAAGCTCGCAAGCAGATAACAACCATGCAAAAAAGAAGGTGGTGTAGTAAATAAATTTCACACTTACATTCTAAAGGAGACTCGAGTCCACCAGAGGATACGAGTTGAGTTGACGATGAATATTGTTTTTTTTTGTACTAAAGAAATGCTAAATTCTTTAAACAATAGAGAGCTGAGGCCTTTAGAAGGTTAGAAATATTAAACAAAAATAGTATTATCATTTTAAATCTCGCACTTAAAGATTGTCAAACTAAACAAGCGACGTCGGAAGTCTTGTAAGACCATGACAAATATTTAATTAGATAGTTTGTAATGTTACGTAGGCGTTGATTGTAGGTGTGACAACTATCGCTTTGTATATTACATGCAACTTTAGCATGTGTGTATTATAAAAAAATCACTTTCGTCATGTGACGGCCATTGGATCAGTATAAATTACACCTACATAGAGTCATCTTATGTCCATTTTCACCAACGCTTCCTAAATTTTAGATAACACTTATGCAATATAAATGAAGCTAAACATTGAATTTCATTTAATTCCTGGATGTTGGTATACGTTTAAATAATTAATTTATTGTGTTATGTGTTCCTTAAATTTACGGATTATTATTAATGAAAGCGAACATTAAAAAATCTATTTGGAATGGTCAAGATATTAATGTTTTTGAATGAATAAATATTAATATTTTTACTGTGTTATATTTTATCCTGTGTTAATCTCTAACAAGGTATGACAAGGTTGAAACCTGAATGTAAAAAACAACAAAATGTTACCAGTAATGAAAATCCATTAAACGTCTGATTTTTTTTGTCAACAGTTTCTCCAAAACCTGGGCAAAGTAGACCGCACGCTCGACGATATATTCGAGGAGCATCTGCAAAACTTCAACAGGCAACACCAGCAGGCGACCCGGCTTCAGAAGGAATTCAACAACTACATAAGATGTATACGAGGTACGTTGAATCTCCTATGAATGGCAGAATATTTTTTTTTTGACGATGGCATCAATTTTATATCGGAATCATTTTCTTCATTGCAGCCCACATACGTCCCACTGTTGGGCTCGGGCCTCTTCCACAATGGGAGGAAATTTGACCTACATGGTATAGTAGGTCAAATTGCCTGGTCTGCTGGTCAAACATGTTGGTATTGGGTTTCATTTCGAGGTTTCCTTCTCTTTGCACAGATGTTATGTGTTATATCCCTTAGTCGTCTTTTACGACACTCACTGGCAAGATAGAGAGGGGTGAATTGTATTCTTACTCCGTCACCACACGGAAAAGAATAATTTTATTAGCTTTTATTAGCTTCATATGTGTGTTAGTATGTGCCTATGTAATGAAAACTTTGAACATGATTTTGACCCCCTTGAAAACGTCGGAGTGACGCGAAATTTGACATATTTATCGAGGATCGATGGCAATTCAATATTTTATATAGTAGACCCGTTTTTCTTCTAAGAATTTTCAGGATTAGTGATTTTTTAGTTTGGTTTTATATAAAATCGTGCTCTTTTAATTTTTTTTTATTTGGTGCCCATATCAACAGTTCTCGATTAGTAAAAACATCAAACAATTAATTAAAGTAAAATACAATCTTTCGCTGTGGTGACGGAATAAGAATACAGTTCACCACCCTCTCTTCAATCTCTCCTCAATCTTGCCCGTGGGTGTCGTAAAAGACAAATAAGGGATACAATGTGTATATGACATATATGCATTAGAAGGAAAACTCAAAATAAGACTATGGCAACACATTTGACCAGTGTAGGTATAGCAGGTTCCCTAGTGGAGGGTGGAGGAGGCCCAAGCCTAACAGTAGGATGTCTATGGCCTGATATGATGATGATGATGAAAATACAAGCTGATCAACTATTTCTCGTTCACTGTATCGTTTCATTCGGTTTCATCCTTGTGACATAAAATATTTATAATTAAACCTAGAAGATAGTGAATGTTATCACAAGGGGTTAGAGTTCAATTTGTTGTTCAATCTAATAAAATAAGATTTAATTTCCGTTAAAGATAATCACGTAGTTTTCACAGCGGGCAGTAGCCAACAGCTACGATAGTATCTTAACTAATATTAACCACTAAACCGATTTCAAAAATTCTTTCTCCATTCGGCAACTACATTATCAGCGAGTAACATAGACTATATTTTATCCTGGTATTCCTACGGGAACAGGCGCTATGCGAGTGTAACCGCGGGCATTTGCTAGTATATAGTATAAAATAGTGTTCGACTATGCTAAGGTAACACCTAGTTATTTTTCGCTTTCTTTATCTCTACTCAACTCATATACGCTGTTGGTTTCGAGCCTTTGCCAGACGAATTATATTATATGTATAGTTATAGTTTTATTTTAAGTTCTCCTACTTTTGCGTGGATGTTATTTCTATATCTCTTAACCTACTTTTACGATACCTACGGGTAAAAAAGTTGACGGTGGAATTGTATTCTTACGCCGTCGACAAACGCGACTTGCCGCTTTCTTACTTGACGAGAAAGACTAAGAGATACAGAGAGGTATGCCTTGCCTTCCATACATTATTGAGATAGATCCAGGCTATTGATTTGATAGAAGCTGAATGTTATCGTTGACTGTTCTGAACCAGTAAAATATTAAATCGTGCTTATTTTCTTTTGACAGCCGTCCAAACAGCGTCCAAAACTTTAATGGAAGCCATCACGGAGGTGTACGAGAGCAGCTGGTCTGGTCACGACCTACTCTACGTGCAGGCGCAGAATTTGGAGATGTTGTGGCAGGACTTCTCCCACAAGCTTGGCGACCAAGTGCTTATACCGCTCAATACGTACACCAATCAGTTCCCTGAATTCAGGGTAAGATAAACATGAGTTATTTGATTCTCTAGCTTTCATTTCATATTGTACGATAAATCTAATACTAAAAATTGGGTGTAATTTTGGATTGGAGCATTGTGGGATAGACTTAGTCACGAAAGAACCATAATCTTCACGCTTTGCAGGCAGTTAGGAAAGCATAATTAGTAACATTATTTTCCCGGGATAACGTGGTTGCCTACTCTAGTGCTATCTCAGCAGGTTTCTGTGACTCCCACGGGAAATAAGTTGTGGCGACGTACTGCCTTAGGTTATCACCACAAGATTCATAATCGTCATCAACTCAGTTTATACACCTGACACTGCTGGGCTCGAGTCTCCTCCAGCTAGGAGGACAATTGATCTACTTATACTATGCTGGTTAGAGAGTTTGGTATAAGGTTTTATGACGAGATTTCCTTGTCTTTCATACTAGTTATATACATACATGTCCCTTAGTTGCTTTACGTTATACCCATGGCAAAGATGTGGCTGTATTCTTGTCACCACACAGAAATCATCATCGCAACCCATATACGTCCCACTGTTGGGCTCGGGCCTCCTCCACAATGGGTGGGAATTTAACCTACTATACCGTGCTGGTTAGACACGTGGTATAGGGTTTCATTTTGAGTTTTCCTTCTCTTGCACAGATGTTATGTGCATATTATATCCCTTAGTCGTCTTTTACGACATCCACGGAGAGAGAGAGGCAAGAGTGGTGAATTGTATTCTTAATCCGTCACCACACAGAAATATATAGGTATAAATAGTGATTTTTTCTATCATAATCTCAACCTCTATACATCCCACTATCTGCCTTGGCCACTGTGGAAAGGAAATGGGTCCACTATAGCATGTTGGTCAGACGTGATAGAATACAATATTAAGTAGTTATCCTTCTCTTGCATCGCTATTACCTGCGCATCATATTCCTTAGTCATATTTTACGAGACCTGAGTGAGTCAGAGAGGTGTTGAATTGTATTCTAACAAAATATGGAATGATTTTCTGTAAAACTACCTTTCTAAAGTATTGTATTCTTCAGAAAGTAAGCTTTTAATGACCTCTTAAAATAAAAATCGAGTCGCAATTAGATATTAATAAAATCATGTACGAAAAAATTAAATTACACAGTGATTTGTTGTTGAAGCTATCAACCAAAATAATTAGTAGGCACTAACTGCCTACTTATAAATATTCCTGCCAATTGTATAGATGATCTCTTGAACCTTAGCCAGTCTTTACTAAGCCCGCGGTAAAATTACACGTGATGACAATGTATTCGCATGTAAGTGATTGCTATGCTGAGAATTATCATGTTATTTATATAATAAATATCATTTGAATATATACTATTGATTTTTTACAGAAAAAGATCGAGAAACGAGGACGGAAATTAGTGGACTACGACGGTCAAAGGCACAGCTTCCAGAATCTGCAGGCGAACGCGGCTAAACGACGGGACGACGTCAAGGTAGTTACGTCCCTATTGCAAAAGTTTTGTCAAAACTTTTATAACCGCCGCTGCCTGACTTTAACCATTTTTGGGAGTATAATTGTTTACCAAACGGGATCCGGTGGAGTTGGCTACAGTCGCTGTAAAGCTCTTAGTCGCCTTTATAACATCCACGAACAACTGTCACCATCTATTAATAGAGAATATATCATCAGCATCACTGTCTTCTTATACTATAGGATATGGCCTTTCTACACATTGGGAGAGAAATTGACTTACACCGTTCTGATTAGATGGTTGTTAAAGGGTTCTATTGCCAGCATTTCTCCTAATGTTATCTGCTTATGTTCTTTAGTTGTATTTTACGACACCCGCGGGCGAACCAGGCGTAATTAATTGTATTCCTACTCTGTTATCGTCATGATGAGCCTATCGAGGTCAACTTGCTGGAAACAGGTCTATCCACACAGAGAAATAAAGCAGTTAATGTTAAAAATTTCCCCATGATAAAGCGACTGCCCAATTTTCCAGTGGTCTCTTAGCCAAGAGGAAGGCGCTACTCGGACTACTACGCCATATGTTTGATGAAATAAAAAAAACTGTATGTTATATATAGGTAAGACCGCCAATATACCAGAACAGATAGAATCATTCAAATATGTTATGATGATCATTTCAGGTGACCAAAGGCAGGGAGCAACTGGAAGAAGCTAAAAGGACATACGAGGTGTTGAATTCTGAACTGCACGACGAACTACCGGCGCTCTACGATTCACGTGTATTATTCTACGTAAACAACTTGCAGACACTGTTTTCGGCTGAACAATTGTTCCATTCTGAAAGTCATAAGGTATACTTTGATGATTTGGTGATCTAATTGTTCAGTACTAGTTTAAACTCGTGATACGATGCCGCGGAAATCAAAGAATCGATATCGGCTTTTCTGCTTAAATATGTTCACTGTTTGGCTCGAGACTACTCGGACAATGAAAAGAATATTGACCTACTACACCCCATTGCTCAAGCGTGTAGGGTTTTATTTTGAATTTTCCTTCTTCTTTTATTATGATGTTAGACAACCAGGCTGCCTACCTGATGGTAAATATCAGGAGCATAACCAGGTCGCTGTGTATCGCTTATCAAACGAAGAATGGTGCAAAATTTTCTTTAAGGCATCCAGGCACCAACCTGCGATATGCAGACGATACTACTTTGTTCGCCACCAGTACCCAGCACATAGAGGAACTTCTCGGAAAGATGGAACGCGTTAGCCTTGAGTTCGGACTTAAGATAAACCGGAATAAAACAAAAATGATGATTGTCGACCGCGTGTATAACAATTCTCCAGAAATTTCAGAAATTGCTAATTGTGCTGTGGTGCAATCATACATTTATCTGGGGTCCTTAATTACGAACAACGGTGGATGTATCGATGAGGTGAAGAGGCGTATGGCAATTTCCAGGTCTGCAATGGACAAATTGAGGAAAATATGGAGGAACCGTAACATATATAGAGCCACAAAAATCCGGCTAGTTCGGGCACTTGTATTCCCCATATTTTTGTACGCTGCAGAAACGTGGACCTTGCGGGAAGTGGAGAAAAAGAAGATAGACGCTCTAGAGATGTGGTGCTGGAGGAGAATGCTTGGAGTATCGTGGACTGAATTCCGTACCAACGAATCTATACTTCGAGAACTCGGCATCAAGCAGCGTCTATCATCTTTGGTACAGTCCCGTATCCTTACCTTTTTTGGTCACGTATGCCGCCGGGGTGAGGTGGCTATTGAGCGACTTGTGATCCAGGGAAGGGTTGAGGGTACCAGGCCACGGGGAAGGTCGCCTATGAGATGGACTGACCAGATAAAAGCGGCAGTACATGGTTCATCATCGCTACATGAATGCACGAGGAAAGCGGCCATCAGAGAGGAGTGGCGGCGTGTTGTGAAGCTTGCCACCAACACCTGAAATGATGACCACGACCACTCTGTCAAGAGTGATACCGCCAAAGAAGAATCCAGGCACTGTTACAATCTTCAAGCAGTTGTGACGACCATTGTAGTATTAAACTACTATTATCCTAATTATCTGGAGTCGACTCAATATGTACTCTTCTTTCATTGTATTGCAATATTTATTGGCAATATTTTATGACCGGCTACGTGCCTGACGTCGACCCTCCTTGGGAATGTAATTGTTCAACAGAAGGCATCAGATAGCTGGTCTATATAAAGCTTCTAGTCGTTTTTACAACACCCATGAGAATCAAAAATCAAATACAAACGCGATAAAATCCGTAAAGTAGTTTTATTTAAAACCCATGAGAAATTTAAAAGTTAGCAGTATTCGTAGTATTAAACTATGTAATAAAATATTACAGGTATTCGGCGAACTGGAAGCGATAACGGACAAATTAGCAACGGACTGTCAACGTGGTTCTTACACTAAGAAGATTGGAAACAATGTGTCACCGGCGGCTTCACCTGTAGCCACACTCAACGTGCATAACGGCAAACCGGCCTCGCCAACGGACACTCTGCAGAGTGAGTAGGGGATAAATAGGGTCATCCATCCATACGTCCATCAGTCAAACTAAAATCGAAATCCCAGGGCAAAGATTTTATGATGGCTACTCTAGTGGTCAACTCGTGATCGGGCGCCGCTTATGGTATCTGTAGGCCTACTCATGAAATCAATTCTAATTTCGAATCCGATTCAATTCCAATCTCACCAAATTTATATTTGGTACTCTTGAACAAAATCGAGAATGAATTTTACGCGTTCGTCGTTGTTATTTTCACCAAATGTGCCATGTTTTCTTACTTTAAATTAATAACGTTATCGAACTCGATCACCACAAAGACGCTTTCTTGAAATTGTGTAACATTAACGATTTTAAATTACGTCAAAATCCCGTCGGGAGTAGCAAATATTTGACTTAATCGACGAGAGTCGAATTCATTTAGTTTAGAAACGTTCCACCTAATTTGATTCCAATCGGGCGCTAGTGTCGTTTTCAAGAGTACCAAATTTGCTCAACTTCGAGCTGCGCTTGGATTTTGGATTGGAATCGAGATTCAAGAGTAGGCACACTGGTCCAGCCATATTCTTTTACATTGTATTTGACAATTATATTAAATCGTATTTCGAAAGGCATCACATTGAAGCTATTAATATACATGTTGGATGTAAATTTATTTGTCAGTGAAAAATAAACAAAACCGCTGAGTTTCTTGTCGGATCTTCTCAGTGCGGTCGCGTTCCAATTCGATGGTAATTATTTGAATTAATTTAAGGTGTAAATTTTTACAATATTGAAGTACTCCCGCGGGGTTTATCTATAATAAATGATTTGAAATTCATCTAACGCGGGATGCAAATAATATTACAACCGTGCTTGGCAGGCGGTTTAGCAACTATTGTTCTAAGCAGTTGGTTATAAGCATGAATAGTTAGTGTTACGGATCACTGTTCTCGCGATACCTTAGCCAATTCTTATGAATTTTGTGAGAAATTATAATAAAATTACTAAAAATTTATTGAAAATAAAAACTTATTTGCAAGCAGAAATTGATTGGATACTTCGTAATTTTGTTCACATTTATTTGATATCCGTCACCATCTTTATATATGTATGTATATGCGAATGATAAATCTCAGTAATATAAATCAAAATAAAGAAAAGCATAAAGATCCAAAAAAAGAAAACAGGCGCATAGAATAATGAAATAGTCACACACTCATTTTAAAGAAACGGACTTTAAAATAGTAATTTTTGATCACTTTTATACTATTGATTTTGTTGTTGTAGGTATAAGCAGTTGCTCACCAAATTTTGGGTTAATTTAGAAAGTACCTAAAATAATATTTTTTTCAATTCGGTATTTCTTTTTTAATGTTTGCTAAAAGTATATAGTTCAAATTGATGATGGTCATTTCTTTCAAATTGTTATCAAAATTGTGAACAAATCAAATCAAATTAGTGAAAGTGTTTCATTAATTTGTGACAACATAGTCCTCATTAATTATAATGGTTATAAAAATTAATGTTAACGCTAAAATATTAAATTCATCGATGAATGCATAAATTTACGAATTTTGCCGATAATAATAAAGTTGAAACATTCTTATTATATTATATTGCACGGGGAGTAGAAAAAAAAAAACAATCCTGACGACTGCCGACAGAAATGAAAACTTAAAACTTTGAACAGTTATTATTTTTAGATATTCAAATTAGATCTTACATTAAAACTTTTAGGTTTATCTGGTACTGCCATCTATCAGCACAAATATAGCGTTAGCGTTAACACGTCAGGTCACCACGTCGATGACGATTTACTGAATGTACACTCCATCCAAATCTGCCTTAGTTCTCACTTTAAAAAAATGAGTACTGTCTGCTGTCAAATTCTATCAAGTACTTAAGATTTTTAGAACTACCCTCTAAAGGTATAAGGATTGGCGCATAGCTACTCCAAAGAACAGGGTGCAAAGTAGGCTTATGGAAAGACGGACAACTTAGTATTTCATGTAACAATAGAAAATCACACTAAAAATGTTTGGCTTATGTAAAGTGACGTCGTGTGTACATTATTTATTAATTCGAATGGATTGATGTTGAATGCGTTTGAACATGTTGTATTGTACTTGAAATAATATTACATAACATGACTTTTGTAAAGTTTTCTACAGATTATAAAAAAATACGAGCGAAAAAGGTTTAAAAATTGGTGCATACAAAAAAAAAATTTAAAACAATGTTTGTTTTTGCTTCTACAAAAGTCATGTCATAATGAACTAACAATTAACGCATGCGCGTGTGTTTAGCTCCTCCTTCCCCCGCGCTCAACGGAGATTCCCCTACACCAAAGGAGTCTACACCTCCCACGCCGCGAGAGGAAAAACCACTACCCACACTGCCAACAACACTGACAAGCACACCTAACAACAATAACAACAACAATGAAGTTGTTGTTGAGAAAGAGAAAGAAGAAATAAAAGAGACAAAAGAAGTTAAAGAAATAAGCGACAAGAAAGTTGAAGAACTCTACGATATACCAGTCGGTATGTATCATATTATAGTTTTAATTAGAGAAGAATTATTCAAATTGTCGACAGTATCGGCAAAGTTGTTGTAAGCGGCAGCAAAGTCTTTGTAAGCGGCAGCAAAGTTGTTAAAATTATCGACAAATTTCAGGAAGTATCAATGATACTGTAATCGATGTTGTCGTAGTTAGAGCATGGCTTCAAACTGCCATTTTTACATTTTCTTTTTCTAATAAATATACGCAATAATTTCTTTTTAATTTTATTTACGCTAAGGTTACATATTTAAATCTTAATGCAACTAAAAACTATGAACTGACAACGAAAAACAGTAACAACTGTCTAAATTAATTACATATACTTAATTAATAAGTTACGGCTTAGTGTCTTTTTTAACGTAGATTTGTCATTTCTAAGGGTAAAGATTATAAGTACTTTACGTTTAGTTTGAAACTTAGTCTAATTAATTATCTAATATATCCTAATTGATTAAAAATATAATCTACCCATCGGCACTACTGGACTGCCCTAACATAATGATACTAATTTCAGCATATTTGTCAAAAAATCAGTCTGTCCGTAGATTTTTAATACTTTTGATTTTGCCTTTAGTAATTGGCTTCTTATTACACATTAAAATCGAAAAACTATAAAGGCTTGAATATAGAAGACTATAAAACACGAGGCTATAAATGCCCCATAATTAAGTCTATGAACAAATAGACAAATACCGCACAATTCTCTCAGGGTCTCCAGTACCGCCGGAGAAGTCACATAATACTGGGGAAAAAAGACAACAAGTAGATAGTGTGCCGAAAGAGAAAGGGACAGACGATGAGAAACAAGACGAGGTCTACGATATACCAGTTGGTGAGTACACAAAGGGACATTAAAACTTACATGGTGTCAATGAACGCAAACTTTTCTATTTTGAGGGTAGTATAAAATTTACATGGTGTCAATGAACGCAAACTTTTCTATTTTGAGGGTAGTATAAAACTTACATGGTGTCAATGAAAAACAAACTTTTCTTTTTTAAGGGTAGTATAAAACTTACATGGTGTCAATGGACGCAAACATTTCTATTTTTAGGGTAGTATAAAATTTACATGGTGTCAATGAACACAAACTTTTCTATTTTGAGGGTAGTATAAAACTTACATGGTGTCAATGAACGCAAACTTTTCTATTTTGAGGGTAGTATTTTAATAAAATCTGAATAACTATATATATGTAGGACAAATTATATAATAGACAAGGGTTATAATATGCAAGATAAGGACAACTCGAAACGAAAACCTATACCAACACCTCGGACCAGCCTAGTATTGTAGAACAATATTACTTTCGATTATATGGGCGGAAATATTTATTTTTATAATTAACTAGCTGACCCAACAGACGTTGTTCTGTTCAAATAAAGCGCCACCTACCGGGTCCAATTGTGAATCCAAACCATTCTCGAATCTCATTGAGCACACACAAATTACTTAAATTACTTAAATCCAGTCAACAGATATCGCCATCTGTTAGAATCTTTTGGAGTTAACAGATAATTGTGACTGTCAATTAATTAGAGACAAATAATTTGTAATAAAATAAAATTGCGACTATAATTAAAGATCTAAGTTATCCTATGTTTCAAGTTGGAGCAAATTGCACACGGTGTGCAAATTTGATTAAAATCGGTTAAGTAGTTTAGGAGTCCATCGCGGACAAACATCGTGACAGGAGATTTATATATATTAAGATTAAGATATGACACAATATTTTTTGGATGTGGTTCTCAAACTTTCCTTCCAAGAAGTTGTCGAAAATTTTGCGTTATGTTAATACCTTGGTAGAATAATAATACTATCTGGTCGGGATTATAATATTACTCATCGCTTATACAGTAAGTAATCAAATTATTTAACTCAAGTATGTATTTAAGTATAATTTTCTGCTTTTATGTATCGATAAATGTGCTCTAGTTGCATCATCACATAGTTCACTTGTATTTATTCCTATTGTAATCATTCTGTTTAGTCATAAAAATATTCAACTTTATTATATCATTTGATATATATTTGGATTTATTTATTTTTAGTCACTGGCTCTCAACATGTACGTCAATTTCGATAACTCGGCAAGAGACAAAACTCGTTTTTATTGACTTTTCAATGATTTATATTGAGCAAAAGAAGACTTAATATACTAATGTTAATGGCATTATGTATAACCATTAAACGCGTACATACTTATGATGTCAAATTATATATATTATAGGTATTTTTATAATTGAAACTTAACGTTGAAAATATCCAAAAAAAGTATACTGTTTAAAAAAATATTTAAATGCTTAAATTAATTCAATCTAATAATCTAATCCTATTATGTTTCAAAATTATAAGTATGTATATATTTATGTAATTTATATAGCTCAGCAATGAACGAATTTTTATATTCATTATTTAATCATACATATATGACTATTGTATAAATAACTGCAATTAAAGAACGCCACTTTTGCGTATGAATACGCATTTAACATTTAGGTTCCCATATTATCTTAAGTGTATTTTTAAATATCGCAAATATTTATTTATGTATATGTTTATAAATCAGGTAATTTATTATTTTATATCTATTTTCTTTCATAATATTTATTTTATGTTGTATGGCTTTCCATTTTTAATGTGCTTGTATGTAGTTTTTACGGGTGTGATATTTATTTTAATTTATTAAATGTGGCTTTTAGTGCGTTAATAATATTAATTAATGGCTTTTAATAACATTTATAAGCGTACTCCTGAGCTGAACACTTCAAAATCTGATTGATTCGTTTATGATTTACGTTATTAGTAGTATTTTTATGCTACGAATAGACAGAAAATATTATAGCAATAAATCTAGACGAATCTTTAAGTTTGATGTGGATAACGTTGCTTATTACTCGTATTAATTTAACCAAATATAGTTACCAAATTATTGATAAGTACCGGAAATTGCCTGCAATGTAAAAACGTTGTCGGTGGGCAAGACTTCATTGTTTCTTCTTTTCAACCCGCATGCGTCCCACTGCTCGGCACAGACCTCCTCTATATGGAGGAAATTAATCTATGACACCATGCTAGCCAAATGGGTTGGTGTAACTGTCGGTTTTATTTTGAGTTTTCTTTTTTTACATCAATACTTACACCCACCCTTCAATTGATCTTTACAAAACCGACAGGAAAGGAAGAGTTCATGACCGTGTAAGATTTCCTTCTGTTAATGAACAAAATTTTTAATTTTAACTATATCCACCAAATGAATGTGCTTTTTCCATTTTCGAAGGTTTGATACCTCCATAAATAAAAAGTCACATTAAGTATATCGTGAATTATAAGCTATGTAATAAAAAAACAAATAAACACTTTTTGTGATAATTTTTTCTATGAACAGGTGTCTTATGGTGACTGCATCTTTAGCGTTAATCTTAAGAGTCCAATTGTCTTTACACGTTTAGTTTTACTTAATCATCCTTGTTGGATTATAGCTGATATTCGCTCTTCAATCATACATTGTGAATTAATTTTGATTGTTATGTGTAATGTCCAGGGGCAACGCTGGCAGGTCTGCCGCCGGGTACGCTGTATCGTGTACGCGCCACATATCGATACACGCGCGAAGATTCAGACGAGCTGTCGTTCGACGTCGGTGAGCTCATACGGGTCGTAGAGTATGACGACCCAGACGAGCAGGTGTGTACAAACTATCGTCATTGTAATTTATTAAATTACGACAATAGTCATAACATTATTATGGCGAACGAGTTAGAAGTTTAACTGGTGGTAAGTGGTAAAAGTAGCTTATGGCCTCCTACTAAACTAGGGTCAAAGTCAGGTCGCTACCTACCGTAATAGTCTTCAGCTCTCTTGCAGTCAGTAACAGATTGCTACTAGTCAAACATAGATTTTAGCTAGTGTTATATACCGAAGGAGCTGGTCAACTTGTGTCTATAGGCAGCAAACTCTCAGCAATGTGACTCTACCACTAGTAAGTGTTAAGTTGAAGCTTTCAACTCAAAAATATTTGCATTTTCATATTTGATCTTAGACGTCCAGAAATTGAAAGAATGCTATAATGGCGACGAGATAAGAATGCAGTTTACCTCTTATTTGCCCGTGGAAGTAATAGAAATCTGTTAAAAGATCCTCAAGAGATAAGGCAACAACGAAACTTTGAGAAGCCTTATGACCTTACTGCGCCAACGGTGATATGCCAATCATAGAAATAATGGCAATTACCTCTTCGATAAATGACAGCTACATGTCGCATATTGTGGGGTCCAGTAATGGACGACAAAATGTTGATTGCTATTGTATTTATATATATTAAACTTTTTAATTAATTCTATTCATGGCATATAAATGTATAATGATATATTTCATTTAATAGGAGGAAGGCTGGCTGATGGGCATAAAAGAATCAACCAATGAAAAAGGCATGTTCCCCGCGAATTTCACGCGGCCAATATGAAACGATACAGACAAAAACATCAACCAACTGTCACACCGCGTTAGGTCTACACCACGATATTTACGAACAACCCATGAGTGCTACGTGACGACTCATTAGTATAGGTATAAAACCTTTAACAAGAACTGTCTTCATCATTTTACGTTTCATTTTAGTTAATATATTATTCAAAATATGATTTAGTTTAGTTGTTGAATGTTAATAGATTATATATTATTTATTTTTTTTTGTTTATTACAACGAATTAACGTATATTAATCGTTTAACAGCTTTTTTTTGTATATAGGATTTTCCTTGTCATCTTAGTCGCAGTTTTGCTTTGTGCAAAGAATTGAAGATATTCTGTATTATGTATCAGAGTTTCTCAAAGCTTTTCTAAATAATTTTATTTTTTTAAACCATTGTTGAAATCGTAAAACAAATCTTATTTTATCATGAAATTTGCAGTTTTCGTTTTAATAAATGTACCTACTTACTCAAAATTAGATTTGTTATCTGCACTGAATTAATTTAATTGTTTTTGTAAGACTAATTCATCTCAAAATCAATTCGGTTTTTTTTTAAAGCAGCTCGTAACGCCTTTGCAAATATGCTATACTTCACTTAAAATATATACAAATCTTATAACCTCCTTATCCTTTTTTAATTCGACCCTTACGTGCAAGCTCCAATCCAACTTTGAGAATCTCTGATTTATGCCATCATTACTTATATAAATGCGTCAATCAATAAATAATTATAAATATACAATTATTAATGTAAGAAATATGTTAAAAAAAAATAACACATTAATCTAGCAAGGAAGTAAACGCGTCTGAAGAAATTCTGTTAATTTGAAATTAATATTCAATCTCTAAGTATTTCATTTTAGATTTATTTATAAAATTATTATACTCGGTCTTAGGATCCTTTCCGTATTTTATATGCATTGTAACATTTTTGTTTTCTTATTCAACACAATTTTTTCACTCTCAAAAACACAACTCTAAAATATCTACCAAAGTCAAGTAGAAACTCGATTATCAAAACGCTACAGCTAACTCCTTACTTAATTGAATTTGATTGAATATTAATTTCAGCCCTAGGTATGTTATAATCTATATCTTTGACAATATATATAATAACGATTACTACGTATAATTAAAAAAAAATAGAAATCAAAATTGCTCATTGTAATAAATTTTACATTTAAAGTGACCTTAAATTTATTTATTGATTAATTGAAATTATATGACGAACAATTTGGATAAAAATCAATATATTAATTTATTCAGTATTATCTATTTATTTATATGTGCCGACTTTTGAATATTATTTTATAAATTTGAGCCTGCCGCTCTAGGGTCCCTGACACAAAAAAAAGATGAAAACTTTTATGGTATTTGGATTATTCTATATAAGCGCGTATTTTATTTAATAGCTTGGAAATTAACACTCTTTTACCGCCAGGCCACAGCCATGGGCGATGCACCTTTGGTTGTCATCTGCGGTATATTGTGTGACATAATAAAAATTGTATATAATACGCTACAGCTTTAGACCGACATTTATAGGCCGCCAAGCGCTGTTACAGCTAGTCAAAACGTGGCATACCGTTGCAAGATACGGCGGTGACACACCCAATGCATTGCTAAATTAATACTTGAGCCCTCAGAAATTGAAAGGAGAAATGTAGCTTGATAAATTATAGCTATATACTAGATTTATAATGGCTGAATACCATCTATTCATTAAACTATCGACGCCTCCAGAATGCTAACAGTATTGAAACGTTGAAATAATATCAACCAACTTTCTATAATATTCCCTACCATTATTATCTTGTGAAACATTTCCATCTAAGCATTTCATTAAAATTTTATATTGCATTTTCAAAGCAATGTCTGAAAATAATAATCATTTTAAAACAAACTAAGTTATTAATGTATATATAAATCATTTTAGATTTTTCTTTTTATTTAAACATTATTATATTCTTATTAATATGAGTAAGGAATAAATTAATCGAATATCATTTTAGTCAAAACACTTTTCTTTATTTAGGTTATATATATATTTTTTTTTTTGTTAAATATAACTGTGTTAGAACCGGTATACTAACATAACAATAAGCTATAATATATTACGGGAATTGTAATTAAAAATATTTTGGAAACAGTCAGAATTTATTCATCAAAATCAATCATTTTTTTTTTGTAAATACTATTCTTGACTATATTTAGTTCGGAAACGTATTTAAAATCGGTATCGAACTCTTAACAACCCAGAACAAAATTGATATTACATAATTATGCCTGTGTCAAACGAGGTGCTTTGAAAGTGTACATAATTTTATATATTTTACAATTAAATCCCCATATTTTAGGATAAGACGGTTTGAATTGTGTTCCATTTCTAAAATCTTCCCTGCGATATTTAATGTTGCCAACATTATAAAATGAAATAATAAGGCAACACTGACGATTAAATTATCATTAGAATTTGTAAAACTATGACCTCTATATGTACTCCTTACGTGTGGAATATCATAAGAATTTAAAATAGAAACTCATACATAATAAACACAGAAATCGCATACGATTTCTTAACAGCGGTCAAGTGGTGTCTTAATAATCATTAACAATTTGATATAAAGAATGTTTCATACATTCTTTATATCGAATGTATTTATGATGTTATGCTATGAGTTACTATTCTAAGAATCACTATAATTATATATAACACGTTTTAAATGACGGGCCACATTTACATATTGCGAGCGATTTTATTTAGCTCATTTAGATACTCCACCTTCGACAAATCATGGAAACTATCGGATTTTTATAAAGAAATTTTTGACCTTATCGTTTTTTAATATCAATATTGTCGACTGAAGTTTTTGTAGATGAGTTGTTGAAATGTTAAGAAGTTGTAGGAGTACAATCTGACATGTTAAAAGTTGTGGCTTTATCGTCAGTGCCATGCAATGTCCATATGTAATGTTATTTTGTAAGTTTGTTAGGACTTGTACAGTTTTTACAAGTGGAAATAAAATATTACAAAAAAAAATATGCTTTCATTTTTTTATTATTTAATCCTAGTTTAAGTTAGTTGATTCTGTGTTGATTTCTCTAGTATTGTTTTTCCATTCATAAGAATAAAAAGGATCCGTTTACTGGTAACTCAAATTTTATCCTTTTAAAGAATCAATTTTTGCTTAGAAAAGAAGTAAGGAAGGTTTAAAGATAGGTTATAATTGAAAATCCTTGTTGCATCTAGACCCAGGGGGTCATGACCCCTTTGATCGATCCTGAATCGTTTCTTGTGGGAACTTATACAGATGTTGTTAATATGAGCCTTCGCATAACCTCTTTATCTTTTATCTTTAAAGTTACGCATTAACGGAAGTAAAATAGGGCTTACCTAAATTTAAGCAACATATAAGTCTTATTACACTGAATAACAAATGATTAAACCATTTATTTATAATGAATGAATGTACAGACATTAATATGGTCTTTAAAGAAAAATATTGAGATATATTGTGGCCATAGCAACATAAATCACAGTTAGCCAAAAGTAAGCAATATATAAATTTTTGATCAAACTTTCAGTTTGTTTTATTTTATTTGTGCCATATATCAGTGGAGAAACTATACTAGTGTTTACTAAATCCATTTTCTTTCGGGTTTTTATAAAATGTATAAACATGTAAATCCTTATAAAATTTCTTTATAATAAAATGCCACCAATTTTACAAAAAGACCATAATTTTCATTGAAATTCCCGTATAACATATTCATATTCCCGCCAAAACTCCACGACACATTTTACGCATGCACCGTTGACATTCGCGAAAGTCAATACACTGTTTATATGCTGGTATAAAGTCAAGGTACCTTGGAAAGGAGCGTCATTTTAGAATTGATTGATGTACTAAAATCTAGTGATACTTATTATTTAGATCAAAAACATGCTATTTAGTTTACTTTCAATGTGTATTATTCGTAAATATGTTTTACAAGGCGGTCCTTGTAATCTGCTAGTCACTTAGAAATGTTTTGATAGCTACAAGTGTGCACCATTTTTGTGTAACGCCGTATCTCTGTGTAATAGCAATGTTTTCTTAATGGTAAATATTGCGAATTAAACTCTCACAGGCGTTCAACATCAAAATATAGAGAAATTTAATAAGGTAAGGGAGCTTTTCTCGTTTTAAAAATATGTAGCATTTTGTAATATAAAATCTTTTATTAGACACTATTTTGTTTTCTATACATTATTATTACTGATTATTGATTCAGATAAAACAGGTATCTATTTATCAAAATTCTTCAGACGTATAATGATTTTCTACTATTTATTTTGTCTATGATCGTTACAACTATAATATGCTTATATATTTTTTTATTTTTATTCGTCCATATCTACAAAAACGCGTTGATGATAAAATTATGCGAATATTACGGTTTCGCATTAGGTGTAGCGAAACATGATAAAATATGTAAAAATAATTTTATTTCAGAGTGGAAAAAAGTATGTGTTCCAACTAATATGTTCCATAAGTAGAAGTATGTAATATATTTTATTCCTATTATCGATATTGAGCAAAAAAAATCTAGTTTGTTGTATGGGAGCTCCCCTTAAATATTTATTTTATTTTTAGTATTTATTATTATAGTGGCAATAGAAATACATCATCTGTGAAAATTTGGACTGTCTAGCTATCACCGTTCTTGAGATACAGCCTGGTGACAGACGGACGGACAGCGAAGTCTCAGTAATAGGGTCCCATTTTTACCCTTTGGGTACGGAAAGCTATAAAGAGCGTGCGTACAAAGTAAGCATATCAGAGGTAAAACTCCTTTGGTGTCACGAAAAATAAAAAAAGACGAAACGAATGAAAAAGAAAACAGAAAAGAAAAATTGTACTCTCTCACTCTCTCGATCTTTATCACTAGCTCCATGGCTATGTGCTTCGTGCTATGTTCGCCCTTTCTCACTCTCTCTCCCTCTTCTTAGACAAAAACGTCCCACATTTTCGTGTTACTAAATTTGTGTTTCATTCGTAAAAAAATTATCCTCGTGCGCGCAAAGAAGTTTCACTTAAATAATATGGAAATATTACATACATTCCATAAAGCTTAATAAATTCCACAATGCTTCATAAATTCCATAAGGAATTATTCCATCAATAACGATTCCATTCTAACCTGAAAACATATTTGGTCCGTTCATGTTGTGCGATGAATAAAAATAGCTCTATTATTTCATCTATTCTTTATGCTACGTGGAATATATTGTCTATAGGCAGCCGAGTGAGACAATGAAGCGACATAACTGTCCTGTTTAATTAAACCGTTGATGTGTATTATTTGATTTGTCTTTGGGCTTAATTAGAAATCGATTCAGAAAAAGAATAATGTAAGAACTATTTATATCATCATCATTTCAACTCATATACGTTCAACTGTTCGGCCCAAGCCTCGTTTATAATGCCCTAGCCGAGGCCGCGGGTGACGTGACCGGGGATTAGTCCGTCACCCGCCGAGAGGCCGACCGTGTGAGGAAAGACCGACGTCCTCCCCGAGGGGGGGACGTCGGTCGATGGGAGGGTACCCCAATAGGAGGTATTCCGTCGGGCCGACCACTGATGTCAAGTAACCCTGCTCCGGTGGTCGGCCCAACGACGAAGGCGACGTGGTTTTCGGGTGGGTTGCGGGAGTTGCGTGCTTAAGCCCCTCTGTCGCTCCGGACGGAGTGGTGCGGAGGCGCGCCGACCGCAGCCCACCCACAAAAAAAAAAGCCTCGTTTATAATAGCAGAGAAATTTACGTATCGAGTTTACTTTCTCTCGCATAGAGGTTATATACATATGATCCCTTAGTTGTCTTTTGCGATACCCACGGGCAAGAAAAGGAAGAGGGGGTGATGAATTGTATTCTTTCTCTACAAGTAAAGCTAATTATAAAGCTTCTGAAGCTATTTCTACAGCTTTTATATTGCCTACATAACTTCTTAAAGAGATGAGATAAAAATACATTTGTCATCCCTTACCCCTTTTTTGTGGTTGGGCCATGGTCAGTTCGCTTGCCGCCTCTATCGACTCTTTTATAAGAACTGCTCTATGACTTTAAATTAAAACTACTTTACGGATTAAATCGCGTTTGTATTTGATTTTTGATTACCCGACGTTTCGAACACTTTACAGCGTTCATGGTCACGGGTGGAATAAAATGTCTCACGTCCAACAAGTCATCGTTACTGCTGTTTACACTTTGGGAATCCCTGATCTATGTGCTGGCGTGATGTTATATAGTCTATAGACTTCATCGATAAATAGGCTATCTAGCATTAAAACAATTTCTAAATTCGAACCAGTAGTTCCTGAGATTAGCGAGTGCAACCAAACCAGCTCTACAGCTTTATAATATTAGTGTAATATTGTAAAGCTATATTCCGTGACGGAGTAAGAATACAGTTCACCACCCCCCTCTGTTACCCGCGAGTGTCGTAAAAGACGACTATAGGACGTTATGCTCGAAATAAAATCCTGTATCAACAAATTTGCGCAATGCAATGGTATAGTAGGTCATTTGCCCTCCTATTATGGGAGAGGCCTAAGTCCAACAGTGGGACTTATGTGGGCTGCGATGATGATGATGAAATTGTAACAATTTTTGTAATCGTGCAAACTATATACTGCTTCATATCTATATGTATAAAAGAAAGTCGTGTTAGTTACACTATTTATAATTCAAGAACAGCTGTACCGATTTGGCTGAAAATTGGTGGGGAGGTAGCTTAGAACCAGGAGAAGGACGTAGGATTTTTATCCCGTTCGATCGCATTCCCGTGGGACGTGACATAAGACGTCAAAGAGAATACAAGTTACTATGAAACGTGGTATAACAAAAACGCCTTTGATATGTAATAACAAAACGCAAATGACAGCTAAACGTAATTTTGTCTATGATTAAGTATGGTAGAGAATTTCATAATTATAATTTTGTCAGAAATCAATAATCAGTAATTTGTATTCTCTTTGAATTATCATTAACAATGCCGCGAAATTACGAAAGAAAATATGGCGGTACGAAGTTCGCCGGATCAGCTAGTACCTAATATTTGAATTATACCAAGGCTTTTGTAACCAATCACAGTCACACTTTATGTTTTCTTCGAACTGACAGGGTGGGGAATAATATACGATAGGGCGAGGTTATAAATAACTCCGCTTCCATCCGAAAATAACATGAAAGCTTGTTGCCACCATGAAAATGAAATAACCTTAAAAAATGCGCCTTTATCTATACAATTAAATAAATTTGAAGTGTCTGTTTGTAATGTCAAAATACTGGGCTTTTTATGCTCACACGGTTATTTGCACGATACTTATGCCTAAAATACAGTTTAATAAAACTGGCTAAGTGGGGGTCGGCGTTGCGCACGTAGGGTTTCGTACCATTATATATAAAAATCGCGTTTGTTGTATGAGAGCCCCCCTTAAATATTTATTTTATTATGTTTTTAGTATTTGTTGTTATAGCAGCAACAGAAATACATAATTTGTAAAAATTTCAACTGTCTAGCTATCGTGGTTCTTGAGATACAGCCTGGCGACAGACATATGGATGGACAGACAGCGAAGTCTTAGTAATAGGGTCCCGTTTTTACCCTTTAGGTACGGAACCCTAAAAAATGTTTGTCTGTCTGTCGGCCTATCTGTTTGTTTGAGGTAATCTTCAAAGCGGTTGAACCGATTTTGATATTATTTTACTACTAGGTTGCTGACTATATAAGGATTAATATAGGCTATATTTTACGGCGGGATTCCCACGGAAACGGGAACTATGCAGGTAAGGCGACTAAAACCGAAGCGAAGCGAGGGCGGGTTGCTAGTACTACATATGTCTAAATATCTTGTGGTGGAATAAGAATACAATGTGTCGCTATTCTCTTTCTACGTTCATCAACTCGGTTCATGGGATGTATATCCCACTGTTGGGCTCGAGCCTCCTACATAATATAAGGTAAATTTAACTATTATGCCACACTGGTCAGAAGTGTTCGTTTAGGGCTTTATTTCAAGTTTTTCATCTCTTACAAAGACGTCATATGCATATTTAATCCCTTCATCATCAGCATCACCATTGCAACCCACATACGTCCCACTGTTGGGCTTGGGCCTCCACAATGAAGGAGTGAATTTGATCTACTATACTATGCTGGTCAGACATGTTGGTATAGGGTTTCATTTCGAGTTTTACTTCTCTTGCACAGATGTTATGTGCATATTATATCCCTTGGTCGCTTTTACGACATCTACGGACAAGATAAGGAGTGGTGAATTGTATTATTACTCCGTCACCAAACAGAAGATTTAATCCCTTAGCTATCTTTAATTACACCCACGAGCTAGATAAGGGGTGATACTTAGAATAATAACGTATAGAAGCGTAGTGTCCATACGTAAGCCATCTAAAATATGAAGCAAACAATACTACATGCGTGCAAGCGATTACACACGTACACACGCACACCACTATACAAATTATGAAATTAAATTTTGTTTTTATTAACATAAATCGGCGAAATACTTTTAAAAGTAAAGCCCCGTACAGACGTCGGCCGAGCCTAGGCCAACGCGAGCGTCGGCAAATAGGTACAAGGCGAGTGCTAGCGTCTACACGTTGGCCGAGTGCGGCGAACGCCAACGCGAGTGGCCAACGTAGACGAGCGTTTGTAGAAGTGTGTACACGTTGGCCGATGTCAGTGTTCATTGTGCACTGAAACACTACAGACGTTGACATTAACGTTGCTGCAGCTTCGACTATTTATTTAATGAGCGTAACTGTTATCTCAGTGTATACCGCAGTAAAGTGGGAAAAAAAGGTGGTTGATACTGAGTATTCACAGAAATAGAACAGTGTAAGATATATCCGTGTGGTGACGGAGTAAGAAAAAAATTCACCAGTCCCTATCTTGTCTGTGAATGTCGTAAAAGACGATTAAGGGATATAATACATAATAAGCATATAACATATATGCAAGAGAAGGAAACCTCGAAATAAAACCCTATACCAACCTGTCTGACTAGCATGGAATACTAAGGTCAGTTTCCCGCCTATTGTGGAGGAGGCTCGAGCCCAACAGTAGGACGTATATTAGCTAAAATGATGATGAAGATATATTTTGATACTATAGGTAACATATAGGGTGACTTGGATCTAATTATTTACGTCGCATATCTAGAAGTAGTGATGTAAACTTGAAAATATAATAATTTATATTGTGCGACAATATCACATTAAACACGTCTAACCGCGATGGATGTCAACCGTGTAATGACGACTCAGCTAACGTGTAGACGGCATTGGCCGAGCGTAGACGAGTGCCTTTGATTTGTGCACAAAAACCGACACCGAGGCGAAGTGAGGCAAGTGATCACGAGCGACGGCGAGTGACGGCGAGTGAAGACAAATCAGCTGACACACGTTGGCGCTTGTATTCACTCGGCCAACTAGGCGAGCGACGGCGAGCGTTGGCCAACTAAGGCAAATCGGGTGTACACACGTTGGCGTTCGCCATCGCTCGCCTGCACTCGGTCAACATGTAGACGCCCTATAATGTTAATATACTTTTTATGTTTTTCAAATGTGTTGTGACACCATTTGAATGCACAAACTGTCATAATTACCTATTTATTTTTTAAGAGTTGCGTACGTACGTGCAGTACAGTGACCTTGTACATTACGGAACGGTTCCAGCGTAAGCTCCATTAGGCTCCAATCGAAATGCTTCACTTTTTATGCGCGAACTTACCTTCTATACGTTATTATTCTAAGGGGTGATATAATATTCCAACTAAAAAATTCTACCACAAATATTTTTCTGTGATTTCTACTGATTCGATGATATATTAGCCTTAAGCTTGGAAATCTGGGTTCAGAAGATTTTTTTTCGAAAATTTGTCATCTACTTCCTCTCATAAACATATCGCTAGTGAAAACAGTGTACTACAATTTTTTTTTTTCAATAGACAACTCCCTGCGCTAAGGAAATAATCCTTGTATTGGGGTTACAAACATATAATTAACGGACACAAATTACATCCGGACTCAGAGCAAACAATTTATGGATGTGATGTGAAAGTGATGTCCTGCGTGGGATTCGAACCCGCGACACTGACATGGTAGGATACCTTAACCACTTCGGCATCTGTGCAATTAGTGTTGCCCAAAAAAGTCTTGGTCTTGCGGTCTTGGTCTTGGTCTTGCGAGAAATGCGAGACCGAGACCAAGACCAAGACCGCTTAATTTTTGCAAGACCAAGACCAAGACTGGCCCTGCAAGACTTGAGCAAGACCAAGACTGGGCCTGCAAGAGTCTTGCGGTCTTGCATTTAATTCAAATCACCATTTCAGCTTATATACGGTTGAGCTCGTGTCTTCTACATAACAGGAGGAGAATCGGCCGTGGCCGGAGGGCAATCGCCACGGTGATCGGCCGTGTTGTTACAGGTCATACATGTCAAGTTTTCCTTCTCTTGCACCGATGTTATATATTATAGCCCTTAGTCGTGGGTTCGCAGTCACGGGTAAAATAGGGGGTGATGAATTATATTCTTACTCCGTCACTACACGGCAAGTCAAATCAGTCTTGAGATATCCATCTATTGGCCAATCGATTCCCAATGTTGGTGTTGGCTTTTCAGAATTACTCTTCGGAAAGGCTTAAGGACAAAAATACCGTAATCACGAGAGTGCTCTTGCCCATTATACATATTTATATATCCGTTTATTCATTAGCCCAACGACGTTCACTGTTGGACATAGAAATATGCCTACAATTAATCTATATAAATGTCCATGTAGGGACAGAGTACGATCACCATCAGGCAGTACATGAAGCGTTGCTCCCAGCGCTATTTTGCCTCTGCCACAACTCACCCCAATCCACTAGTGGTTGGAGCGGTAAACTACGTCCCCTCAAAAATACCCGCGGTCCGACGTCCTCGTCATCTTCTTGAAGAAGAAGATGACGCTATTATGATCGCCCAAGAAAGGACCTACACAGCTCGCTCGTATTTTTTTTTTTTTTTTTTTTTTCTTTTTTTTTTTTTTTTCAGGGTGGGCTATGGTAAGCGCACGCGCGGTCCTGTCCATCCGGGGCGATGAAAGGACGGCGCGTGGGCCCATAACCCACCCGTACCCACGTCACCTCGTTGTTGGGCCGACCACCGGAGCAGATGTCACTTGTCGTCAGTGGTCGGAATATCCGACGGAATACCCTTTCGGGTAACCTCACCTCTCGACCTGGGACGTCGGTCGCCGTCGCGCGGTTAGCCTCTCTGCGGGTGATGGACAATTCCCCGGTCCGATCACCCGCGGCCTCGGCTAGGGCGGCATTAGGCGCAGATACTCGCGCCTGCGCCGCCCGAGTCGCCGGCGGCGGAACGTGTCGCCGAATAGAAGCTCTACTCGCACACGATCCGCCGCCTCCTTCCGTGAGATAACGGCCTCACAGAAGGCGGCGACCGCGTCCCAGTTCCTGACGCTGACGAGCATCTCCCTGGCGATGGTCGGCAGCGCCAGGTCGGCACCGATAATTGCGACGAGTTCACGGCGATCCTCCTCCCATGCAGCACACTCCTCGAGCGTGTGCTGCGCCGTGTCCTCGTCGCAACTGCAGTGGTGGCAGGACGGTGTGCTCTCCCTCCTGACAATCTTGTGCAGGTACTTCCCGAAGCAACCGTGCCCCGTCAGCACCTGCACCAGTCGGAAGGAAAGCACCCCGTGCGTCCGCTCCAACCACTCCATCAGCACCGGCCGGAGGGCCTCGACGGTCCTAACACCATACCGAGGACTCTCCAGCCGGACTGCCCAACGGGCAATGACTTCTCGGCGGGCGTCGACCCGCCAGGCGGTGATCTCTGTGATGGAGACCATGCCGCCGCGGGCGCGCTTCTCCGACACCCGCCGATAAATGTCGGCGAGCATCTCCGCCTCCAGGTCCCACGGGGGAGTTCCGGCCAGGAAGCTCGCGCAGCGATAACAGATAAAACTCCGCGGTATCGGCCTCGCCGTCGAGGTCGAAAACCGCGCCGCGTAAAAGTCATTAGTACGAATATAATTCACCACTCTCTTACCCGTGGATGTCGTATCAAATCGGATCGGGCAATGGTGTTAGGAACCCATGAAAAAAAAATTTAAATAAAATTATCGATTCGTTAATGAATTGAGAGACATGTAAGTTCTCAATTTTGTCATCGTTTTTTCGTGTAAATTGATTAAAATGTATAAAGGCATGATACTTAATCTACAACATATTCGTATTTTGTTAAATGTTCATTAGAATTTGAATAAATCAATGATTACGTTTGCATAAGCAAGACAAACTTCGCTTTAACATAAATCAGCTGATCGGCCGATGACCGTTGATGAGTCGCCTTTGTACCTACGTAACCATTGAAAGGTTCGCGCAAATCTAATACCTATTTATACTGTCGAAATTTTACATGCTTACATACCTGTCCTGTCCTGTCTGTACATACCTACATAATGCATAAAATTTAAGGCATAAACTCTTAGACACACATTTTTGTAATCACTATAACTTTTACGTTATATTCTTTTTGTGTAATATACATTCTAATTATGTTCTATGACTGTTGAACTACAACATACATGAACAGTTGTCCCATAACCTGATACACCCTGTGTATATAACATATGTGCAAGAGAAGTGAAACTAGAAAGAAAACCCTGTACCAACATGTCTGACCAGCGTGGTATAGTAGATCAATTTTCCTCTTACTGGAAGGAAGCTTAAGCCCAGAAGTGGCACTTTTATGAGCTGTGACGATGACGACGAATATCATACATTTTACAAGTACTAAAACCATAAAATTTTAAATCAGTTTTATATGTTCTTGAATAAATAGTATATTAAGAGCTACATGGATCCAGCGGCCAAAGTATTTATATAGGCAATAGAGAAACAGGTTTTTCAAGTATCCAGAGTATCAGTAACTAAACTAGAAATACAATAGATACATACCACTTAACTTGAAGGGGAATATAAACAATCGCATTAATTGTAAAATATCGCATTGATTATAAAATGACATAAAATTTATTGTATCAACTGCCTCGTGTGGTGACGTCTTAAGAAAATAGGGTCGAAAGTCCTGTCATAAGAGTAGTAACGCTGTCTAATGGAACACCAGGGGAATAGAAGAGTAATTTTCTCCAGTGGTAAGTATTGTATTCAATAGTGAACTATAGGCTAGCAGATGGATAGATAGGATAGGATATTTGATTAATTTAGTTGGATTTTTCATTGCCATGATAAATTACTGTTACGTTATTCTAACTGCAAAACTTTGCGAGACTCTTGCTGCAATACCAAGACTCGGGTGCGCAAGACCAAGACCAAGACCAGACTCGGGTGCGCAAGACCAAGACCAAGACGAGACCAGGTGTGATGTTGTAAGACCAAGACCAAGACCGGTCCAAGTCTCGTCTTGGTCTTGCATTTGGGCAACACTATGTGCAATGCATATATAAATTAAATTAGCTTAATACACCACCTTGGCCAGACAGATTGGCATATGGATTCATTTGGAGATTCTGTGAAAGTGATGTTAATCTTCTATCAGTTAATTTCTTTTTAAGACGGCCGATAACTTTTACAGAGATAAGTCCCAAACTACAAGCTTGCTAAAAAGATATGCCGTAGAAAAAAAAATCGGCAAAAAAGCTGAACAACTCTTTGCGCAGTCCTGATTTCAACTCTGAATCGTTTGAACCAAAAATGAGCCCTCGTTCATATCTATACCCTTGCACAGTGTATTATAAACCCCATTTTTGTTGTATGCTGTTTTTTTTTGTAAAAATAAATATTTCTTATCATTTTAAGCATTAGAGTAAAACACCGGAGTCGATACGGCAAGTAGTTTTTTTTTATAAAAATTGCCAAAGTTGACCATAATCCGGGTCCGAAAAATCACTAAAAAATTAATTAAAATAAAACTAAACTACTTATTTAAGTTTTGATTACTGTCAATAATTACACACATAATATTACATATATACACAAGTTTTCATCCATTTAGATTGATTAATTAAAAAGATATAATTTATTTTTCAATTTTTCTTTATAATTTTTTTACTCCGCCATATTGGAGTATTATTGGACTCTCTGTTCAAATCCAATAAAATAAATTCTCCTTGAAATCGTAAGCAGCGCCACCTACTGGATCCAATTATAAATCTAAACCATTCTCGAATCCCCTTAAACACTCACAAAAAATTTCATTAACATCAGTCCAGCCGTTTAGGAGGAGTTCAGTGATATACACACAGCAGCGCCACCTACCGGGTCCAATTGTGAATCTAAACCATCCTCGAATGCCTTTAAATACACACAAAAAATTTCGTCAACATCGGTCCAGCCGTTTAGGAGGAGTTCAGTGACATACGTACGCTAGAAATTTATATATAAGATATAAAGTCACATAGCGTTTATTGTCGTTTGTTATTATTTAGCTCTCATTATCGGTATTAAACTTTGTAAAAATATAATTTGCGTGAGTGAATCAAGTCAGTGATAAACTAGGCAAGTGGTGGCTAACTAGGTTATTAGGAAGTCTACTAGTTTTCAGCTGGTTAGTTAAAGTTTAGAGACGTGGCTGTATTGTATGATAAATAACTAAATAAGCTTAATGAATCAACGAATGAAAGAAACACAAATATATTCCTATCCAGTTGCTGCACAGGTTTGTATCATAAGCCCAAATCATATTGTTTTGTTTGACTTAATACCACCGTCACCGAATTACCAAACGTTTTTTTTCTATGGGTGGGCGCTTACCATATAAGCTTACATGCGGTCCATTCCGTCCGGGGCGACGAAAGGACGGCACGCGGGCCCATAACCCACCCGTACCCACCACGCCTTCGTCGTTGAGCTGACCACCAGTGCCGAGTTCCTTGTCCTCAGTGGCCGGCCCGACGGAATACCCTTTCGGTCACCCTCACCAAGCGTATTACTAAACGTACCACTCAATTCCGCAGCAGGGTTCATCCATTTCACTTGGAAACGTTATGGTTTCAACTGTACGTTTCCAGCGATCATTTCTTCCACGTACGTGCAGGCTCTGGAATGAACTACCTGCTGGTATATTTCCCGAGCGCAATGACATTTCCTTCTTTAAACTAGGTTTAAGAAGAGCTTTTTCGTCACGGTAGGCAACAGTCTAGCTGTGCCCCTGTGGTATTGCAGAGGTCCATGTGCGGCAGTATCACTTACTATGAGGTGTGCTGCTTGCGCGTTTGCCACCGTCGGCAATAAAACAAAGTCTTAGAATAATTCATATTATATTAAATATGAGAGAACGATCATTCTTATTGTTTATTATGTTATTTAGTTTTTTTCTTTTTCTTTATTTTATCTATCTATATATTTCTGTAGATTTGTTAAGTCCTGCATAGTTTCTATGCAGCACAGCGCTGAGCATTCCTCTGTTGTCAACGTTAACTATAAAATTATTGTCATTGTTGTTATATAACAATAAATACATACCATTCTATTCTAAAATTGCTTAGACGTTGCTATAACAAGGTATTCTTACTTTAGTCATGCCGTGTGGCATGGCAGTAAAATACAATTCTCACAGCCTCATATATGATGAAATCGACAAGGTTCTCACCAGGAGTCTCGGTGAAAGCTTATATTAGGAAACGTATTATGCCTTACGGTGATCGTCAATTCGAGCGCCAACCATAGCAATAATGGTTCTATCCCCAACAAAACGCTGAATGATGACGTCACGCGATTCCCTGTCGTGACACTATCGAGAACAGGCAGACTTGGTAAAATTTACCACGAATTTGGTTAACAAAAACATTTTATTCGATGAAATATATTATCTACAACGGATGACCATTCATCTAGTCAGCCGAAGATAGAACTGATAAAGGAATTAACATGTCATCCCAGCTCACAAGCTCTAAAATGTATAGTTGTATTCATTCCGCCAGTATTCGTATTGTTTTGAAAGTTCTGAATATTGGTCTTACCCATCAAGCTGAAAATCAGCAATGCACTTCTTAAAGTACATTAGTCTCGTATTTAGGTGATAACTTATTAGAATACCGAATGATAGATGGCGTTGTTTAGCGACATGCCTATACAAGGTGGACGCTAAATGACGGCCTCCTAAAAGTACCCCAAGTTTGTTAATCGCGAATGTAATTCATTTACATTTTTACGACTTGTATAATAATAATAATCGGAAACGTTTGCGGAAGCGGTGGTGTCAATACTCTTATTTATTTTTTAAAGATAGTCTTTAATGAAATTATTATTTAATTTCGTGTATGGACGGAGTAAAAATACAATTCTTACCTGTGGGTATCGTAAAAGATGACTAAAAGATTATTATAGATAACATCTGTGTAAGAAAAAAACCCGGAATAAAACCCTATCCACCACGTCTTGGATAGACGCGGTGTCATTTAGGCTCATATACGTCCCACTGTTGGGCTTCAAGCTTCTTCTACATTAGGAGGGAAATAGACCTAGTATACCACACTGGTCAGACGTGTTAGAATAGGGTTTTGTTACGAGTTTTCCTTCTCTTACATAGATTTTATATGCATATCTTATTTTCTATTGCATGCGGTGGCAAATAGTACACCTGATGGTAAGTGTTGCTGCCGCTCATAAATCTTTGTAAGGCCGCTGCCTACAGCGAAGAAAGTGAAGGGATTGTGAATGCGTGAAGTTCGATGATAGTAAAGGCATCACTAAAACCCTCCACACGCAAACACCCTCAGAAAGTTGGGCTGCCGGCTCTCTCGCTTACCAAACGAAGCGCAGTAACAAATAGCTACTATTCGGTCGTCTTTTACGATACCCAAGGACAAGACAGGGGGGTGGTAAATTATATTCTTATTCTGTCACCACACGGATGTAGCAGATGAATTTCCTTCTTATTGTAGAGACGGTTTGATCACATCTATTTACTTCCATCTAGTCAACAATTAATGAAGAAGTATTGACATCAAGCTGACGGCCGATCATAAAACTCTGCCTGAAATTATTCGCAATACGTATGCTAGAGTAATAAAATTAACATAAAGGCTGGACAATGATGACTGGTATGTAATCTTTATGTACAATACATGTATTTGTATGTGTGAAATACGTATCTCAGCAGATAAGCAAAGTCATCGTAGTTATCACACTTTAGTGCGACAGCATCTGCAATAAAAATTCACGAATAATAAATTACGAAAATAAACTTGTAACAAGCCATCCAATTTTCTCGGCACATAAATATCACATAGTACAAAAGTCCGTGAACTTTATACGTCTGCGGTAAAATTTACCGTTGATATTTACCCCCCTCGGCCCTGTCTGGTGTCCAGGTAAGAAAGCAATGTCACCCCTGGGACATTGCACTAGCATCTTTGTATAGATTTGTAGTAGATACGAGTCATTTTACATACGGTAAAAACGGGTATACCGTCCCCCGAAACTTTAGCTAATATTTAATAGAATTACCAGTTGTTATGTATGTTATGTATTATTTACACCGCCTTAGGTTTTACATAAAATTTAGGAGTCGAAATATTTCAAATATTTTAAAATCTATATCCTTACTAAAAATTATAAATGCGAAAGTTTGTTTATTACGCTTTCACGTTTAAACCCGGTGTCTGCGGCAAGTGGACAAGGGTTGTCGAATCAGGGACGGGTGCGACGTAAGAAGCGAGTCCGTGAGGTAAGAATGAGGATGGTAAGCTGGAACATAGGAACGATGACTGGAAGGGGAAGTAAGCTTGCGGATGTGCTAGAAAGAAGAAGAGTAAATGTAGCTTGTGTGCAAGAGACGAGATGGAAGGGTACGAGAGCTAGAGAGATCGGAATGGGTTATAAATTTTTCTATTCTGGGAGTGATGGGAAGAGAAATGGAGTCGGAGTCGTGTTAGATAAAGAGCTGAAAAAGCGTGTGATGGATGTAAAAAGAGTGAATGATAGAATCATAGTAGTGAAAATGGTTTGGGAAAATGAAATATCCAATATTGTAAGTGTGTATGCGCCACAGGTTGGATGCGATGATGTAGTGAAAGGTAAATTTTGGGAGGATTTTGACTCAGTATTAATGGATATCCCGCAGAGTGAAAGTGTTTATATAGGGGGCGACTTTAACGGGCATGTGGGAAGGATGAAAGGAGGGTATGAGGGAGTGCATGGAGGGTGGGGGTTAGGGAGGCGAAACCCGGAGGGCGAAATTTTATTGCAGGCTGCTTCAGCTTTCGATTTGGCTATTGCCAACACATTCTTCGAAAAGCGAGACGAACACCTCATAACATATAAAAGTGGAAACCATCGCACCCAAATAGATTATTTCCTTCTCAGAAGAAATAACCTACGCACTGTTGTTGACTGTAAGGTAATCCCGGGTGAGCCTTTAACTTCCCAACATCGTTATTGCTGCTGGAAATTAAAATCGTAGGCCAAATAGCTAAGTTTAAACCTAAGCCCCCACCAAAAATTAAATGGTACAGGATAGAAGAAGATTGTGCGAATGAATTCCGGAAGAGAGTGGCTGACAAAATGATTGAGATGAAAAATAGTATGAGATAATGATTTCTGATGTTTACGCGAGTATTATACATTTTAAATAAAACTACTTTACGGATTTTATCGCGTTTGTATTTGATTACGTTACGTTACTGCAGTTCTGCAGTACCGATGACTTGTTGGACGTGAGACATCTTAGTCCACCCGTGATCATGAACGCTGTAAAGTGTTCGAAACGTCGGGTAATCAAAAATCAAATACAAACGCGATAAAATCCGTAAAGTAGTTTTATTTAAAATAGTATGAGTATAAAATCGGTAAATGAATGTTGGAACGAGATGGCTTCGTATGTAAGGGAAGTAGCGAAGGATATTCTGGGTGAGACGAAAGGTAAAGGTGTGATTGCAAAAGAAACATGGTGGTGGGATGATAGTATCCAAAAGGTCTTTAAAGAAAAGAAGAATGCTTTCAAAGAATGGAAATGTGTGAATGACGACAACCCGCTATTGAAAGAACAGAAGAGAATAATTTATATGGAATGCAAGAAGAAGAGTAAGAAAGGTGTAGCTATTGCTAGAGGTAGGGTACAAGATAGACTATACCAAAGTCTCGAGAGTCCCAAGGGGCAGAAAGAATTATACCGTATAGCAAAAGTGAGAGAAAAGAATGCTAGAGATATTTTGCATGTTAAATGTATAAAAGATGGTAATGGAAGAGTCTTAATGAACGATGAAGAAATAAAAGGCCGCTGGAAGAGTTACTTTGAAAATTTAATGAATGAGGAGAATATTTGGAGTGGTGAGATAGTGGATCAACCAACTAATTTGGCTTTGGTAGGAGAAATAAGTGTAGAGGAAGTAAGAATGGCTGTGCAGAAGATGAAAAAAGGGAAGGCAGCCTCTACAACCTCTACAGGTATACGATCTGGGCCAACTGGCCCAGATCGTATACCTGTAGAGGTATGGAAGGTTTTGAAAGCTGAGGGATGGACGTGGCTGACTTTATTCTTCAATAAGTTGTTGCATGAAGAGTCGATCCCGAAAGAATGGTGTACCAGTTCACTGGTGCCCATCTTTAAAAGAAAGGGTGATGTACAAGAATGTAACAACTACCGAGGAATAAAGCTCATGTCACACAGCATGAAGATTTGGGAGAAAGTGATAGAGAAGAGAATAAGAGAGGAAAGTAGAATGACCCAGAACCAGTTTGGTTTTATGCCAGGACTGGGAACCACAGATGCAATTTTTGCGTTACGTCAACTCATGGAAAAATACCAAAGTGCGCGTAAAAACCTGCACATGGTATTTATCGACCTAGAGAAGGCGTACGACCGAGTTCCCAGGGAGGTTCTGTGGTGGGCTATGAAAGAACGAAGAGTGCCAGGGAAGTATGTAAGATTAGTGAAAGCTATGTATGCAGGAGCGTGCACGAATGTCCGGTCGGAAGCCGGAGTCACTGATGAGTTCAATGTCACTGTAGGCTTGCACCAGGGTTTGGCATTGAGCCCCTACTTATTCCTCCTGGTGATGGATGCGCTGACATCGGTAATACAGGAGGAAGCCCCGTGGTGCATGCTATTTGCAGATGACATTGTCCTCGTCGGGGAAGAGGCAGCTGAGGTACAGAGCAGACTGGGGCAATGGCGTGAGAGGTTGGAAAGAGTAGGCCTTAAGATCAGCCGCACCAAGACTGAATCTGTTCTGTAACTTCGGTGGCCCTTCCAAATTCTCTCACATTGCCCTAGATGGGGTATCCCTACCGGTTTGCTCCGATTTCAAGTATCTAGGCTCGCTTCTCCAAGACGATGGCAACATTGACCGAGAGATTAATAGTAGAATGAATGCAGGATGGATGAAGTGGCGGCAGGTCTCGGGGACAATTTGTGACACCCGGTTGCCTCTCAAACTTAAGGGGAAAATATACAAGAGTGTCATCAGACCTGTTGCTATGTATGGATCTGAATATTGGGCATTGAAAAAGACGGATGAGAGAAGAGTGCATGCTATAGAGATGCGAATGCTAAGATGGATGTGTGGGGTTACAAGGTTAGATAAAGTAAGAAATGAGTATATTAGGAGAAGTCTAAAAGTGGCATCAGTGATAGAGAAGATTAGGAGCGCGAGATTGTCATGGTATGGACATGTGATGAGGAGGGATGAAAGGCATGTGACAAGGAGGGTTGTCAATATGATTGTGGATGGACGAAAAAAGCGTGGGAGACCCAAAAAGAGATGGATGGACTGCGTGAATGAAGATATGCGTATGAAAGCAGTGAGTGCACATATGACGGCTGATAGGAGGCTATGGAAGGTAAAAACATGTTGTGCCGACCCCACTTAGCGTGGGATGAGGGCAGGAAAATGATGATGATGTTTAAACCACTGAACTGATTTTAAGAATTCTTTCACCAATGGAAAGCTATAATATCAGGGAGTAACATAGGCTATATTTTATCGTGGTATTCCCATGGGAACAGGAACTACGTGGGTAGGACGACTAACACCGAAGCGAAGCGAGGGCGGGTTGCCAGTACCTGTATAAAAATGAATCTCTATTCCCCTTGGTCATCGCATCACGCGTGAACGGATTGTACAATTTGGCTAATTCTTTTCTTGTTGTGTTTATTATTGTCAGGAGAAGGTTTTTATGAAAGAAAAAATAAGAAAGTTGAGCAGTAAGAGCAACATTAGAAAATTTAAGAAAATTTAACAATATTTATTTTACATGATTATCAGTCGTTTGAAATAAATGTCAGCTATTGAGAATGCGTAATATTTTTTAATTTTAGTAGATTGTTTTTAAAAATGCCAGCAAACAAACGTATAAATATAAGTCGCAGAACACGCAATGCTGCAAGTTAAAGACATTTGGCAGCGGCCTAGCTGTGCCCCTGGTATTGCAAAGGTCCATGTGCAGCAGTTTCACTTACCATCAGGTGTGCTGCTTGCTCGTTTGCCACTGTTGGCAATAAAAAAAAAATACAAGAGCACGTCAAACGCAGAATAAAGTTAAAAAGAATCGATGGAATTATAATCCATCGAAATGTTGCTTTTAACCCTTATCGAGCTGCATTTAATTATAAGGTAGAAATCAATTACATTTGACACCAAATTGTTGCTATTAGATATGTTTAAGTTATTGCATAGCTTTTATCGCGGGCTTTGAGCGCGGCGACCGACACAAGAAATTCCGTAACGAAAATAAACCTAACACTCCGTCTACCATGTAGCTCGGCCGAGCGTTCGGTGTGACGGTCGTCGACATTCTGCGTTCGTCCGTCTCGGTGCGCACACGTGCCATGGCTTTGCGTAGCTTACGTCACAAAAGCGTTTTCTAACGGTCCCAACGATCTTCAGCGCACGACAGTGGTAATCCAAACCGCCTTTATTGTTATACATATAGTACATTTTTTTCTTATCGGTCACCACGCTCAAAAAGTGTAACTTGAATTAATATCAAAGAAAAAAAATACTGCATAAATAAAAAATAAAAAAATAATTATAATTGCATAAGTAGCTAAAAGATCCTATGCAATAGCTTTACCGCGGCAGTCCCCGAGTGCCACACGTTTTTCTTATTAATTATACCAATTCGTATTCATAGTTAAGACAAGACAGGGTCTGTCGGGTCAGCTAGTAATATATATATAATTATAAAGCCATAATATAGAGGCATATGTATGTCCAATAATGAACTTAGTGAGGCCAAGCAAACAGTAATCTATTATTTTATTAGTGCAGGTGTTGACGGGGCATGGGAGCTTCGCCAAATACCTGCACAGGGTTGTAAGGAGGGAGAGTACACCGTCCTGCCACCACTGCGATTGCGACGAGGACACGGCGCGCCAAACGCTCGAGGCCTGCGCAGCTTGGGCAATGCAGCGCCGTGAACTCGTCGCAATCATCGGTGCCGACCTGACGCTGCCGGCCATCGCTAGGGCGATGGTCGACAGCGTCGGGAATTGGGACGCGGTCGCAGCCTTCTGCGAGACAGTGATCTCGCAGAAGGAGGCGACGGATCGTCTGCGCGAGGAGACGTAGGCGCAACTGTCTGCGCCTCATGCCGCCCTAGCCGAGGCCGCGGGTGACGTGACCGGGAATTAGTCCGTCACCCACCGAGAGGCCGACCGCGTGAGGAAAGACGACGATGACGCGATGGGAGGGTACCCCACGTAGGGGGTATTCCGTCGGGCCGACCACTGACGACAAGTAAACCTGCTCCGGTGGTCGGCCCAATGACGAAGGCGAGGTGGTTTTCGGCTGGGTTGCGGGAGTTGCGTGCTTAAGCCCCTCTGTCGCCCTGGACGGAGTGGTGCGGAGGCGCGCCGACCGCAGCCCACCCACAAAGAAAATAAAAAAAAAAAAAATCTATTATTTTATATTTTTATTTTTAACTAATAATTCGACTTCAATTCTGACTGAATATCAGTATTCATAATAAACGATAGCTTTTGATTTCATGATATACAAAAGATTGGGCTGTATTTGCTGTTATTATTAGACTTTAGAGACAGGTAGAATTGATGAGGTTGCGTGCTCTGTGAACCAATAAAAGATATGATTTCGATATTGTAATGTATAGCAACAATATTCTTCCACCTTAGCAATACATCAATCTGTTTGAATAATTTCCTATGTCATAGTCATAAAGAACTGGATAGGAAATGTTAGAAAGCAATATTTTGTTATTAATCGTATCCGTGTGGTGACGGAGTAAGAATATAATTCACCACCTCCTTTCTTGCCTGTGGGTGTCGTAAAAGAATACTAAGGGATTATAATATGCATACAACAGCTATGCAAGGGAAGGAAAACTCGTTACCTACCCTCTATATCAACTTGTCTGTCCAGCGTGGTATAGTAAGGTCAATTTCCTTCCTATTGTGAAGGAGGCTCGAGTCCAACAGTGGGACGTATATGAGCTGAAATGATGATGATGATGACAGAGTAAGAATACAATTCACCGCCCCCCCTTTCTTGCCCGTAGATGTCTTAAAAGATTCCTAATTCCTTCCTAATTCCATAGACATAGAACAGCTATACAAGAGAAGGAAACTCGTTACCCCTGTATTAACCCATCAGACGAGTGTGGTATAGTAGGTCAATCTCCCTCCCATTGAGGAGGAGGCTCGACCTCAGCAATAGATTTTTTTTTTTTTTTGGTTCTATTTGTCTATTCGGACAGGCAACGGGAATACAGCCCACATCCAAAGCCAAGTTTGATACAATTTTCTTCATATTATTTAACATTTCTTCATTTACAATAGCTTATTACATATTCATAGTCACTGCATAGTCATCGTCCGTCAATAACTCAAGTCATTAATTGAGCGCTAATAACCAAATTAAATGATTTCTCTGGGAATGCCGGTAGAATCTGAAAATACCCGTAAATCACTCTTATATCACATTCACTACGCTGAAGCGTACCTTGGCTGTATTATATTACATAAGAGATCAGCAAAATTATTCAATATAACACTATAAAACACAAAAACAATGAATATAATTCAAGAGCATGGCATGATATTTCCATATTCCCGCACTTCCTATAAGTTAAATTAAGGGTGAAGGCAGCTAGAAATACTTTTTGTATGCTTAGACTATATTTAGCGCTAACGTTAACCATGGTATCATCTCAACATAGAAGAGATTAAAACGTTTAAGGATAAAAAATTTAAAGATATTAAAATTAAATAAAAAGTAACGTCTTTTCCTTTTTACCTAATAGTACAGTCGCTCTACCTAACAGTACGGTGCTCGTACGCCGAAACTATTAATTTTAGGAAAAAAGGGTAGGACATAATTGTAAGAATTTTTCTCTACAATTATTTTGTCTAGACACGTTTGCCTGTAAAATGCGTCCGAAAGGAGTTATTATCAAAACTGCTTTTAGGCGCCATTTTGCAATATGGCGGCGCGAGCGGCAAAGATACGAGGTGGCAAAGTTGAAATTCGGCGGGCCCATATGAGGTACTTGGGCTTGGTGCTCGACGGGCGATGGTGGTTCCGGGAGCATTTCCGTAGGCTCGCTCCGCGGCTCGTCGGCGCGGCGTCCGCCCTATCGTGGCTTATGCCGAACGTGGGCGGACCGAGCGCTGCGTGCCGACGGCTGTACGCGGGGGTCATCCGGTCGATGGCCCTGTACGGCGCACCGGTGTGGGCGGGGTCCATGACCGCCCGACTTAGGGCCCTTCTGTGGCGACCACAGAGGGTCACGGCGGTCAGGGCCATCCGCGGATACCGCACGGTGGCGACGGAGGCAGCGTGCCTATTGGCCGGGACTCCCCCGTGGGACCTGGAGGCGGAGATGCTCGCCGGACTATATCGGCGGGTGACGGGGGTGCGAGCGGAGGACGGTGTGGTCTCGTTAAGGGATCGCACCGCCTGGCGCGTCGACGCCCGCCGAGACGTCATCGCCCGTTGGGCAGTCCGGCTGGAGAGGCCTCGGTTCGGGGTGCGAACCGTTGAGGCCTTCCGGCCGGTGCTGATGCAGTGGTTGGAGAGGCGGCACGGGGTGCTCTCCTTCCGACTGGTGCAGGTTTTGACGGGGCATGGGTGCTTCGCCAAATACCTGCACAAGGTCGTTAGGAGGGAGAGTACACCGTCCTGCCACCACTGCGATTGCGACGAGGACACGGCGCGCCATACGCTCGAGGCCTGCGGGGCTTGGGCAGTGCAGCGCTGTGAACTCGTCGCAATCATCGGTACGGACCTGACGCTGCCGGCTATCGCTAGGGCGATGGTCGACAGCGTCGGGAATTGGGACGCGGTCGCAGCCTTCTGCGAGACAGTGATCTCGCGGAAGGAGGCGGCGGATCGCCTGCGTGAGGAGCGCAGCCTCGATGAGGAGATCCGCCGCCGGCGACTGGGGCGGCGCAGGCGCAACTATCTGCGCCTCATGCCGCCCTAGCCGAGGCCGCGGGTGACGTGACCGGGGATTAGTCCGTCACCCGCCGAGAGGCCGACCGCGTGAGGAAAGACCGACGTCCTCCTCGAGGGGGGGACGTCGGTCGATGGGAGGGTACCCCAACAGGGGGTATTCCGTCGGGCCGACCACTGACGACAAGTTAACGCTGCTCCAGTGGTCGGCCCAACGACGAAGGCGACGTGGTTTTTGGGTGGGTCGCAGTTGTAATTCGGCAAGAGCACGTCAAAATCTATAAAATTGCCAATTTTCAAAACTCCCGCAAAACTTTCCAGCTAACCTCTATTTTTCAACCAAATGATGGTAGGTATGCATGTATGTATATGTATGTATATATGTATTTGCAGTTCAAAAATATCTGACAACTATTACATTTTGTTTAGAAAGAAGATTAGTGCTAAGTTAAAGTTTTAATAACTAATCACAAACAGAAACATATAAAGAATACTTAATTAATACTACTTACTTAATATTATAAAATCGTTCATTTAGTTTTCCCAAAAAAAAAAATCATAAAAACAATTCGTCTCAACTTCAAAAACTTCACGTATGTATGTAGTTATAACAATGTTGTGTACTGAAGCAAATCGCCATAAAGTTTATGTCCGTATTAGTCATTACAATTATGACTAGAGAGCAAATAATGGAATTGTTACCAAACTGTCAAATATTATGACATCATGATACCAACTTTACTAACGGTCAATACGGACATTTTACTAATCTGAAGGACTTAAAATTCGTAAGTTTATTCAAATTTGTAAACAAACCAAAAAACTTTTTGATCATGATCCTCATCACAACTCAGATACGTCCCACTGCTGGGCTCCAGTATAAAAATGACAATTTTCCTCTGCCACAATAGGAGGGAAGTTGACATGTAGTTATAGGTTAGGCTTATGCTTAGGTTTATTTTAATAAATTGTCATAATAATTACTACAAATTTAAAGTTTAATAATTTCTAATCATTAACAATTTACATTTTTTTCATGTAGAATCATTTTCTTCTTGCACTGACAGTAAATTTGTACCAAAATGTGGGTCACAATTTAATAACTAATTTTTGTAGCGGGTAGATCATTATAAATCAGAGATTTATTTTAATAAGATGACTTGTTGAACATGAGACATCTTATTCCGCCCGTGCCTATGAACGCTGCAAATTGTTCGAGACGTCGGGCAATCTTAGTGGTAGGACCACACTGTCGACAGTTATCTGTCTACAGCCGCGGGTCGGTCCGTCCGGGGTAGTACCACGCTCTCGCAGAAAATCGACGTCTGAGTAGTAGTATTTTGTTACTGCGCTTCGTTCGATGAGCGAGAGAGCCGGAAGCCCAACTTTCTGAGGGTGTTAGCGTGTGAAGGGTTTTGGTGGTGCCTTTGGTATCACCGAGTCTCAATGCACGCATTCACACTCCCTTCACTTTCTTCGCGGTAGGCAGCGGCCTTGTAAAGGTCCATGAGCGGCAGCAACACTTACCATCAGGTGTACTGTTTGCTCGTTTGCCACAGCTTGCAATAAAAAAAAATCAAATACAAACGCGATAAAATCCGTAAAATAGTTTTATTTACAATGTTATTATATTTGATTAGAGTTTTACCTTTCTACCACAGTCTTTATATGTATATCATATACCCTAGTCGCCTTATTCGACACCCACCGACATATTAGGAAGTAGTAAATTGTATTCTTAATCTGTCACCACACGAAAACTCTTTTACTTCTTAAAATTAAATGTAACGTATATAACTGGCTCATAGAATTGTAGACCTTATGAGTTTTTCGAAGCACGGCGCAATTTTTTTCGGAAACTTCCAAAAAAGAAAACTGAATCGATAAAGAAATTCTTTATACAAAATTTCACGTGAATTTAGTAAGAGATACTGTAGTCCTTTATAAAGCCGGATATCTTGAGATACGAAATCATTTTTGCTCAAGCTGAAACGAATCCTCTTCGCGCTCGCTCCAAATATGAAATTTAGTTTAGCAAAGGATATATTTAGGAGTTTCCGTGATTATAGTTTCCTAAACCCTTTCCAGTATCAATACGCGAGGGTAATGGTGAGCTTACCAATTGGATGAAATGATCAAAGAATTTCTGTCCATACGTTGTAAATAGTTTAAAAAGGATAACACCATAATAGCTTAGCTGGCGTTTAGGGGATCACACTACAGTTATATTTCTCAAGAGTGTCGGCATTGGTGTTTTTCCCGTCAATTTAAAATCCTTGAATAAATATAAGATATTTTTTTGATATCATGTATTCAATATAGTATCTATAACGGCAAAAACACTCACGTGCTGAGGTCGATTACGTCGACCCGGGTTTCGAGCATGTCCGATGCTCATCATCAGGGCGAGTGCGCAGCGGCGCCTGCGAGGCCCCGGCGTGCGCAGGCACGTGAGTGTTTTTGCCGTTATAGATATTATAATATGGATCAGTCTCACGATAATTACAATACTAAAATATTCAATATAGCTTAATAATTGCCAATATTTATACGAATTTTATACATTTAAAATAAAACCATTTCATAGGAGCGCAGGAGTCCTGCCGTGATCTTTATGGTCAATTGCCGTAAAGTATTTGAAGCGTTGCGAAATTAAAAAATCGGCTAAGTGCGAGTCGGAGACGTGCATGAAGGGTTCTGTATCATTATCTATAAAATAGGCTGAAATGGCGTTTTTTGTATGATAACTTTGATAACTTAACTTTGATAACTTTATTTATTTGTCTCAACATGTGTACAATAAGATGTTACATAATTTATAGAACCAACATGTTCTGTCCATTAGAAGACATGCAAACTTATAATAATGATGTATAAGGTAACACAATTAAATATCTATTAATAGTAATCATTAAATAACATATAATCATAAGAAATGCTACTATGGGAACTCCTCTTAAATATTTATTTTAATTTTATTATTAAAATAAAAATACAACAGAGTATTTTGTGAATATTTCAAGTGCCTACCTGTTGCCATTATCAATAACGAGCAAAAAAGGGCAAACAAATAGCGCTTGTTGTATGGGAGCGCCCCTAATACATTTTTTTAGTACTGTTTGTTATAGCTGCAACAGAAACACATAATTTGTAAAAAATTCAACTGTCTAGCTATCGTAGTTCTTGAGATACAGCCTGGTCTTAGAAGTCTTAGTAATAGAGCCCCGTTTTTACCCTTTGGGTACGCAACCCTAACAAATACAACGCGATAAAATATATCTGAAAGAAAATATACCTTTAATTTTAACGATAATTCAATAATTCAGCAATTGTATCACCATCAACACTAGCACATTTTTTTTAATTTCTGCTCCTTGTCTACCGCCTTTCCTTTTTCTCCCTTTTTCACTGTAAGAAGTTATACTAGTCTTATAAAATGTTCCTTTTAAATTTTTCTTTTCCTCTCTTCTTCACTGCAAAGTAAGGTAAAATTAGTCCTTTGAAAAGTTCCTTGTCAACTGCTTTTCCCTTTTCTCTCTTCTTTTCTGCAAAAGAAAGAACGCTGGTCCACTATAACGCTGGCCATATGAGGTAGCAGAAACTTTTTATTTCCAGCAATATCCTTTGCAATGATGTTATACGTAACAGACTATAAAATCTTTCTACCAGCTGCGATGACAAATTAGGTAAATAAATTGTTACAGTTTACGTAAATGCTTGTCGCCCGATTTGACGAGGAGGGCAGGAGCATCACCTTGAAAAACATCAATTGAAAACCAGCTTACCATGCGTGGCAATTAATGTATAATCTTTTCTTTGGCGGACCTAGGTTTTATCAATACATGGAACTGATTGTACCCGTGGTCAGTCCTATGAGGGTGGGAAGAGGATAGGTCATGGAGCTGCAAACTAGCGTCACGGACGGGGTGTGTTCAGACCACAGCCTGCCTTAAAATTGCGTGTCGTACAACACACGCGAGGAAGTTACGGATGGTGAAACTTTTTAAACCTTACGACGCCGCCATGCTTAACCAACATGATTTTCATTGAAAAGGTTCACTGAAAAGGTTTCGGGCTTTGGTAGCTATGTTGAACGGGTTTCTCCGGCGGCTTTTATGTAATGATGACTGCTCTAATAGTTAGCTCGTGAGCGTGAGTTTGTAGGAACTGGTTCAGTTATTTTCCGTATTACGTTGTGGAATTTCTATTTTACTCGTTTCTTCTCGTGTGGCGACAGGATAAGAATACATTGCCGCCACCAAATTAACAATTATTATTAACGAATTTTCTACCAACATTAGGCTCATATCTATTAAGTAATACCAAAACCGATATTTTTTTTAAAGACAACACCCTGTACTAGGGAAATAATCCTTGTGTTGCGGGGGATTTTACAAACATATAATTAATGGACACAAATTACATCCAGACTCAGAACAATCCGACGTCCTCCCCGATGAGGGGACGTCGGTCGATGGGAGGGTACCCCAATAGGGGGTATTCCGTCGGGCCGACCACTGATGTCAAGTAACCCTGCTCCGGTGGTCGGCCCAACGACGAGGGCGACGTGGTTTTCGGGTGGGTTGCGGGTGTTGCGTGCTTACGCCCCTCTGTCGCCCCGAACGGAGTGGTGCGAGGAGCGCGCCGACCGCAACCCACCCCAAAAAAAAAAAAAAAAAAAGACTCCGAATAACAATTTGTGGATTACGCAAAGTGTTTTCTTGCATGAGATTTGAATTCATTAACCACTACGCCATCTGTGTAGGATTTGTATTCAGTTCAGTGATAAATTAAAGAATATATTAAAATAAAAGAAGGTAACAGCTAAAGTTATAATAAATATGTATTATAGAAAATTAAAACAAATTTAAAGTTAAATTAAATAAAACGTGAAGCATATTGACAATATTCGTATTATTAAGCGAACGTGCATTTCCCTCTGGTTTTCCATTATTTGCCAATCAGTTTGAATTTGTAGCGTCTAGCTAGAGGCAGCGACGTGGAGAACGTTCGCTAGTACTCGTCTTGCTATCGTTGAGTAAGCTTGTGTCAACGTAAACGCTTACGCCGGCGTTTAACGAAATCGCGTATTGTTTTTAATATTTAATGATTAAAATTATTATAGTTTTTACAGTGAAATAAAATTATATTTCGGCAAATTTAGAAGGCTTGCAATAAAAGTGAGACATTTAATTTTTAACTATATCTTTTCTTATTTATGGTTAATAGTTTATTATAAATCGATTTGTTGTTCTATTGGCATATGTATGTAACTGGGATATCGTGGCGCTATGATTTCGAAGCTAGGTTGAAAAAGAAAAAAATGAGGTGCTTAAAAAGTTATCATTCCTTATCTTGTCTGTGGGTATCGTAAAAGGCGACTATGGGAAATGATATGCAGATAACAATAACATCTATGCAAGAGAAGGAAAACGGAAAATAAAACATATACTAACACATCTGACCAGCGCGGTATAGTAGGTTAATATCCCTCCTATTGTGGAGGTGGCTCGAGCCCAGCAGTGGGAGATTTATAAGGGGTGATGATGATAATGAATAAGGTTGCCAGGATTTTTGAGGATTTTCTCGACAAATACATCGAAGTTTGAAATTTGAATGTCTATAGATTCCTATGGGATTAAAAATGTTATGGCGTGTGTGTAAGTCTGGTCCCACATGGGTTTATTTCTTTATAGGCAAACGCGCTAAACTTAATAAACAAATAACAATAATTAAAATCCGTTTGGTGAAATAAAAATTTAGTTCACCGACTCCTTACCTGCCCGCGAATATCATGATAGAATAGAAAAATAAGCACCTCGAACTGAAACATTATACTTACCATTCCGTCCCTTGTTGTAGCTATGTTGAGCGGGTCTCTTCTATCGTTGAGAGGAGTGATAGCCGCTCTACTAGTTGACTCGTCATCGATTGTGGCAAATCTAGTCCAGACATAATCTTTAGCATTAAATATGAGTATTATATTATTTTGTCCATTATTATATTATCAAACCCCCATTAGCAACCCGCCCTCGCTTCGCTTCGGTTTCAGTCGCTTTACCCGCGGCATAGTTCCCGTTCCTGTGGGAATAACTGGATAAAATATAGCCTATGTTACTCCCTGATATTATAGCTTTCCATTGGTGAAAGAATTTTTGAAATCGGTTCGGTGGTTTAAGCGTGAAAGCGTTACAAACAAACAAACAAACATCCTTACTTTCGCATTTATAATATTAGTATGGATTTGTACTTTGCCCATGTGGTGACGGAGTACGAATACAATTCACCACCTTGCTCATGGATGTCGTATAAGACGACTCAGAGATACAATATGTATATTATATCTATGCAAGAGAAGGAAAACTCGAAATAAAACCCTATGCCAACACGTCTGACCACTGACGATAACTCACCCTGCTCCGGTGGTCGGCACAATGACGAAGGCGACGTGGATACGGGCGTGCTTTCGTCACCCCGGACGGAATGGACCGCGTGCGCGTTTACCATAGCCCACCCATAAAAAAAATGCCATCACGTTTGACCGTCTTGCCTTCATATTGTAGAGAAGGCTCGAGCAGTGGGACGTTTATGACCCGATATGATGACGATTAAATTATATGGTAGTTTGACGGACATCATCATCCCATCTCGGCTCATATACGTCCCACTGCTAGATTCCAGCCTCCTGTACAGGTTGGTACAGGATTAAAAACTTACGAAACATGTTAAGCCCTGTACAATTTTGTATAAAAGAAGTTAAGTAGCAAAGGAGTTAAATAAAGTCAAAAGGCATACTGCCATCAGCCTATATAAATCCCATTGTTGGGCTCGGGTCTCCTCCAGAATGGGTGGGAAATTGACCTACCGCGCTAGGCAGACATGTTGACACTGAGAAACATTGAGTAATAGTATATATTGGCTGAGAAAGATCTGTGTCTTGCAGTACTTATTATATTGATTTGACTCAGATAAAGTAAGCCGCCTATGTAAGCCGCCTATAAAATTAAAAGTAATTTAGCATCATGCCCTCCGAGTTTTCTTGCCGGATCTTTCGCAGTGCGGCCGCGTCAGATTTGTTAGGCTTAAATTAATAAATTATCATAATAATTACTACAAATTTAATGTTTAATCATTACTAACCATAAAAATATATATATATATATATTTTTGTATAGAATCATTTTCTTCTTTTACTGGCGATAAATTTGTACCAAAATGTGGGTCAAAATTTAATAAATAATTTCTGTAGTGGATAGATGTACATCCCTTTAATAACGACGACTTGTTGGACGTGAAACATCTTAATCCACCCGTGACCATGAACGCTGTAAAGTATGCAAAACGTCGGGTAATCAAAAATCAAATACAAACGCGATAAAATGCGTAAAATAGTTTTATTTATATTGTGTAATTTTCGCGTGAACATAAGAAAAGCCAGTTTCGTGGCAATGGTTTTTAGCTATGTTTGGTTAATATCGGTCCAGCAGTGTAAGAGTATCAACTATTTTCCAAAATGATGTAATGGCGTATGATTACACGATTAAGTGCTTCACGCGTGCCAGTATAATCGTTAAATGACAATTAATTGATAATTCCTGTTGAAGAGAACGTAATACTTTTGTTTTAATATTTTAGTTTGCTTCGGGGATTATTCAAAATTTTCAATTTTACTTATATGTAACGAATATTCGTCTCATTGCTAGGCAAGAGCCTCCTTCACAATAGGAGGGCAATCGACCTATTATACGACGCTGATCAGACAGATTGGTACAGGGTTTTGTTTCGAGTTTTATTTCACTTGCATAGGTGTCATATGGAGCCCTTTTTTGTGGGCTATGCTAAGCTCATACACCGTCTATTCCGTCCGGGGCGACCAAAGGACGGCGCGCGGGCCCATAACTCACCGTAATGTCTCTTCTTCGCCATTAGGTCGACCACCGGTGTCGAGTGCATTGCCTTCAGTGGTCAGCCCGACGGGATACCCCCGCGGGGTACCCTCTCCCCTCGACGTCCAGAACGTCGGCCGTCGCACGGGTCATATGGAACCATATCCCTTAGCAATTTCTTAAGATACCTACGGACAAGATGGGTAGTAGTAAATTGTATTCATACTCCGTCACTACACGGACAAGTTAATAATTATAAATAAAATAGACACGGCATTAAAATATAAACGGTTATTTGAAGTAGTTTCTGCAGTAACGATGACTTGTTGGACGTGAGACATCTTAGTCCACCCGTGACCATGAACGCTGTAAAGTGTTCGAAACGTCGGGTAATCAAAAATCAAATAGAAACGCGATAAAATCCGTAAAGTAGTTTTATTTAAAATGTATAATAACACATTTAAAATTCTATACCCTCGGGTTTTGCATTTAAAATGATTGACGTCAAACGTTCTTTATAATTTTGTATAAATATCATACGGTTTAACGATGAAGGGCGAAAAGTAAATTTAACAAAATAATGATTTGCTCATTTGAATTAATTAAAATGTCTTGTGGGTTATTATGTATCTCCTCGATGCCGAGAGTTGCCAGCCGTGCCGCCTCCTCTGGGGTCGTCGGCGTAGCATATTACGCCCAGCCCGGGTGGGAGTCTCCAAATATCTTAGTCTTACCCTGAGCTTAAATTCTGAAAAGTAATCGATGCGTGGGGATAGTAAAATCAAAATGATACCATAATGCTTCATTTTCTAATCATGTCAGTTCATATACGTCCCACTCCTGAGCTCGAACCTCCTTCATAATAGAAGAAAATTACTTACTATGTCACGCTGGTCAGACGTGTTGGCATAGGGTTTTATTTCGAATTTTCCTTCTCTTGCATAGATGTTATACGCATATTGTATCTCTTAATCGTCTCTTACGACACCCACAACCAAAAGAGGGGGTGGTGATTTTTTTTATTAAAAACACTGCACTATGGAAATAATCTTTGTGTTGCGGGGGACTTTACAAACATATGATTAACGGACACAAATTACATTCAAACTCAGAACAACTACGAGTATTTGTGTATAGCATGAAATGTTGTCCCGCATAGGATTCTAATCCACGACACTGGCACTGTATGTATGTGCCACTTAGGTGCTCTAAACCACTACGCCACCTGTGCAGTCCCTTGTATTCTTACTCCGTCGCCACAGGGAACATTCATTTTCTAGTACTCAATTTATCAAGTCTCAAGACCTACATGCGAGAAAGGAGTCGTTGAATCGTATTTTTACTGCGAAACCACAGGGATAATTTTTTTTTGCAAATGCCTTCAATAATGTAGACAATGTATACAAATTTTAGATTTGTCTTGATTTTTCAAAAATCGCTTGTCCGATTTCGATAAAATTTTCATGGGACCATTTGAATCGTCAAAATCGTTTCAAAAAAGCGTGTATATACGGTCGAATTGAGAAACCTCCTTTTTTGAAGTGGGTTAGAAATAGTTTTATTTCACGTGAGTACTGGCGTAAACGTTACAAGTTTAATAAATATTCTAATTAATTATTTTAATTATGCGAATAATTTCCATTATATCGAATTTCGTTAATTTTGGTAACACACAGTACCTAATGTAACGCATACAATGTTATTTAACTATTTTAATTAGGTATTCATGATATGACACGTCGTAAATTTTTGGTATGCTCAAGGACGGAATGAAATCAACACACTATATTTAGGGTTCACTTTTTAATGTAGCCAAAAAACTGCGATGTTTGTTATTAAAAAAACATTGTGCTCATGTACGCACTAAAAATTTATCCTTCTCTGGCGTAACAAGATAAAAATCTTACTAAAAATCTTTCCAAAAATTTCTCTTTCGTGTTATTCTACGTTTAAAGAAAAAAAACGGCACTAATAATAGAAAAAGGTATTTAATTCATTGAAAGATTGATTGTAACGCACTAGTCAACGTTTGTGAGGGCGTGAGCGTGCAAAAAATTATTGACTAGCTAACTTCAGGGTGTTCGTTTTTCGCGACAGTGTGCGCTCACATCGTAACAATTTGCCTTTACAAATTTTTCCTAACGCGTCAAAAGATGTATAACTTTAATAATGTAATATCAGTTTAAAGATCAGCTCTCTAGTCCACCAACTTCAATAGAATATCTAATTTTCTATACGCCAACATCCTTTTAACCGCCAAAATCCAAAGACATAACGAAAATTTTGCATTGACTTCGACATCGTACCAAGTGGAGAGTTCTTAGCATTCGCTCACAGTCGGGGTTAAGCTGTTAAAGGCACCTGCGGCGAACAGCTACAGACACAAAAAAATCCGACTTCTTAGTCCTCCAATGATCATGCAACGTCGGGCAATCAAAAATCAAATAGAAACGCGATAAAATACTTAAAAATTCTTTTATTTCAAATTCATCAAAAATCATTAAATAATGAACATGTTATTACAAAAACCAGTGAACAAATGACGTTATTGTTAAGATAGCGATCTACATTCGATTCCTATGCAGGACAATACATTATAGGATCCACAAAATGTTGTTCATCATTTCATCATCATCATCATGATATCAGCCCATCACCGTCCACTGCTGGGCGTAGGCCTCCCTCATGTTACGCCACAATGTGCGGTCCTGTGCCGCCTGCATCCTACAACGCCAAGCAACTTTCACCAAGTCGTCGGTCCACCTGGTGGGGGGCGTCCTACACTACGTCGTCCGATACGTGGTCGCCACTCGAGAACCTTTCTTCCCCAGCGGTTGTCGGTTCGTCGAGCGATGTGGCCTGCCCATTGCCACTTCAGCGTGCTAATTCTTCATGCTATGTCGGTTACACCTGTTCTTCTGCGGATTTCCGTATTCTATCTCGCAGAGAAATCCCGAGCATAGCCCGCTCCATAGCCCGCTGAGCGACTTTGAGCCTTGTTATGAGGCCTACATTTAGGGACCACGTTTCCGTGCTGTAAGTCATCGCTGGTAACACACACTGGTCGTAGACCTGTTTTCAGACACCGAGGTATGTTGGACGAGAAGATCCTCTTAAGTTCCCCGAACTCTGCCCAACTGAGTTGCATTCGTTGGCTGATCTCTTTCTCGAAGTTGGATCTACCTAACTGGACTGTTTGTCCTAGGTAAACATAATGATCGACAACTTCGAGAATCGCATTGCCAACTAGGACTGGTACAGGAATGGTATGGGCATTTGACATGACTTTCGTTTTGTCCATGTTCATTCGTAAACCCACTAGTTGGGATACCCTGCTGAAATCATTGAGCATGGTGCCAAGGTCCTGCATGGATTCTGCCATAACGACGATATCGTCTGCAAATCGAAGGTGAGTGATGTATTCGCCGTTAATGTTGATGCCGAGTCCAGTCTAAGAGCTTGAAGACATCTTCCAGTGCAGTGGTGAACAGTTTCGGAGAGATGACATCTCCCTGTCTCACGCCTTTCTGCAACTGGATCGGTTTCGCACACTTATCCCGGATACGGACTGACATTGTGGCGTTCCTATATAAACACTTCAGCACTTCGATATAGCGATGGTCGATTTGGAGCCGCTGAAGGGACTCTGTTGTTCAGTCTGGATATAATTTGTGTCCGTTAAATTATATATTTGTAAAGTCCCCCAGCAATACAAGGATTATTTCCTTAGTGCCGAGTGTTGTCTTTTAAAAAATCATTGGAAAGAAAATAATACCAACACAAAGATATACCGCTTATAACACATATATTATTAGATAACTCTATGACCCGTTCAATGTCGTAATACATACAATTGATTATAACTTTAACTAGTTTCTACGCGGTTTCGCTCGCGTCAAATGTAACTTGCCCGAGACGAAATTTTATCCAAATCCGTTCCACGAATTAGGCCTGATTGAATAACAAAAGTAAATTTGAACTATTATCCCAAGGGAACACGTTACTGAAATCCTTTGTGTCTAGATTATCAGCTACCTCCATGCCAAATTTTATCAAAATTGATCGAGTAATTATAGTGTGAAAAGGTAACAAATATACATACATACTAACAAACTTTCGTCTTTATAATATTAATAGATGTGATGAACTGTACAAATCACTTCTTTCAACATCATTTTAGTTCATATAATATACTAGCAACCCGCCCTCGCTTCGCTTCGGTTTCATTTGCTTTACCCGCGTAGTTCCTGTTCCCGTGGGAATACCACGATAAAATATAGCCTGTTACTCCCTGATATTATAGCTTTCCATTGGTGAAAGAATTTTTGAAATCGATTCAGTGGTTTAAGCTTGAAAGCGTAACAAACAAATAAATAAATAAACAAACAAACTTACTTTCGCATTTATAATATTAGTAAGGATGTCCTAATACTGGGCTCGGGTCTCCTTCACAGTGGAAAGAAAAAGGCCTACTTTACCACGCTGGTCAGACGTGTTGGTATAGGGGATTCTTACTCCATCACCACACGGAAATTATATTTACACATATCAAAGAAAAATATTTCTTAATTATGTAATATTGCTATTCTACTTGGTGACGGAGTAAGAATATTATTCACCACCCTCTAACTTACCCGTGGGTGTCGTAAAAAACAACTAAGGGATATAATATGCATATGACATATATGCAAAGGATGGAAAACTCGAAATCCAACTCTATACCAACCCATCTGAATAGCGTGATTTAGTAGGTCAATTTGCCTTCCTATGCAGAGGAGGTTCGAGCCCAGCAGTGGGATGTATATTAGCTGTGATGAATGATAAGTTGCTATTGGTAAATTAAAAACAGACAGTGCGTTCCGCTTCATGTATTCTTCTGTCCTTTAGTTTACGGCTGATAAGTGCTAAAATCACACAATGCTAAAAATGTATGTGCTAATATGATTATCTAATATATTTTTTCACACAAACACATACCGTCATTGCTTTTGCATAAAATTATTAGGATACATTAAGTAGTTACCCAACGATTCAGCTATTTTAAATGGCAATTGCTGGATGAACCGATAACTATAGTGGAAGAAAAGTTCGGACGACGTAGCGTAAGATTCTCACCCACCAGGTGGACCAACGACCTGGTGAAAGTTACTGAGAGTCGTTGAATATGAGTGGCATAGGACGGCACTTTGTGGCTAAATATGAGGGAGGCTTATGTCCAGTAGTGGACAGAGCTGAATGTTGATGACGAAACGTAGCATATCCTCGTCCGTTAACTTATCTGGTCATATACATATTAAATCTCACTATTCGGTAAAGAGGCTTGCATGATACGAGGACATTTTGACTATTATACACCTTGACCAAACGTTGGCATAAGTTTTTATTTTCTTTAGCCTGGCAGTAAGATTTGCTTGCATGCCTTCATTCATTATACGTATAATGGATTCATTATACGTCAGAAAGTCAAATCGATGCCTTCAACAATTCCATTGCTACACTGCTAATGGTATCTTCTGGGAAATTTGATGGAAATCAAAACATGTAAAGTGTTGCTATATCACATTTGACTTTACCCCAGTACTTCCTTCGCATCACATTACATAAAATATCATCAATATCATCTTCTTTATATATATATATATATATATATATATATATATATATTTCTTGTGTACGTGTGTATGTCACTGAACTCCTCCTAAACGGCTGGACTGATGTTGATAAAATTTTTAGTATGTGTTCAAGGGATTTGAAAATGGTTTAGATTCACAATTGGACCCGGTAGGTGGTGCTATTCGGCAGAACAATAACATAACTTGAGAACTACTTTACAGATTTCATCCATCTTCTTTTTCAAGTTTTCTAATACTTTAAAAAAGGCATTCACGGAAAAAAATTGAGAAAGTAACGCAGAAAATGAGAAAGGACGTCTGTCGAGTCAGCTAGTTTAATATACAATGTTAAAACAATAAGATATTGAGAATAATATTGCCACCAGCTGCCACTATGACTTTCCCCTCAAAAGTCCCCAGTAAATATACGTTAGAGAAGCTGTGGGCGCGGCTAAAAAAAATATGTAATTTCCTTTTTGACGTTTATTAAATAAGTTTTCCCCTCTTTCTCTCTCAATTAATTAGTAATAATAAATCAAGTTAGCTCTAAGAGTTTGCCTTTCAGTTTTAATAATGTTTATTGCCAGTTTCGTTTTGAAAATAATGCTTACTTTCTTAAATATTGTTCTCAATGGTAATGAAATACCATTTGTATTGTTGTATATAAACCTCTTAAGTCTTAGAAATATTTATTTATATTTTTTTTTTCTGGGCATGTGGCTGCTCAAATGCCCTTTGGGAATCACCCCGAGCAGCCCATTCATCAATCATTTATTTCAGCTCATACACGTCGCACTGTCGACTCACGCCTCCTCCACAATAAGAGAGAAATTGAAAAACTATGCCACGCCGCTCAGACCTATTGCTATAGTTTTGTTTCGAGTTTTTCTTCTCTTCCGTGGATGTTATATGCATATTTAATCCCTTAGTTGTCCCACGAGCAGTGCTGGATTTACGCCTAGGTCCGTGAAGCCCGGGCCTATTAAATTGCCGCCTCGCAAATTATGCCGCCCGGCATAATTTGCGAGGCGGTAAAATTTTCAAAAGGCCAAAATTTCAGAAACGAAAAAATTTAAAGACAGACTCTCAAACAGTTTCAGTACATTGAAAAATACCGTGAGTGGTTAATTTATTCAGAAACTAAAGCTTCTGTATTTTGTGTTTCATGCTTATTATTTGGTAGAAATAAAAATATTGGATCAAAATTAAAGAAAATTTTTATAATTAAGGCGGCGCGGTAAACTGAGTGTAGGGCGGCATCAAGCCTAAATCAGTCACTGCTCACGAGCAAGACAATATGTGGTGAATTGTATTCTTACGCCGTCACCATCCCTGGTGGAAATTTTTGAGATTTGTCTCTGAGAAACTCTAAGAAAGACTTATCTAAATTTCTAAAGAATATATCAGTTTTTCAGAAAAAAAATCCCAAAAATTTCTACTAGGGACAGAAAGGTGCAGACCCATTACTAAGCGTATTACTTTTCAACGCCAATTGAGCGAACTAATAGAACCGATTCCTTTACTGCCATGACCCACCTGGCGACTAGGCTCGCCTTAAAATGAGGCGCAGTGATAAATAATTATGACAAGTAAATTTATATTATAAATCTCAATAAATAGCAATCGGTATTCTGTCTCAAATACTAAACAAGGTACAGTCGCTAATAGTGCTGTTTACGTTCGTCTTTGACTATGACTCTTTATTATTTAATAATAAATTCATATTTATATGTAAATATTCACTAGTAAATTTTCATATCGGTATAATATGACAATATCCTAACAAAAAAAAAAAACAAATTGGAAGAAGATTAAACGCATTCATTGAGGTCCAGTGCTACTTAAGGCATAACCAAAACCCACCTAGGTAACGGAAACTTTGAATATGATTTTAATCCTCTTCAAAAAGTTCGATTGACTCGAAATTTAGCATACTTATCGAGGAGAGATGACAATTCAATATTTTAAACATTTAGTTATGCTTACCAGGATTTTCTGGATTAGATATTTTGTAGTATCTGATATCCGGTAATGTTTTTGCTTTGTTCTATCTTTTAGTTTGATTTTCTAAAAGCGGTTTTTCGTTTTATTTTAACTACTAGCAACCCGCTCTCGCTTCGCTTCGGTTTCAGTCGCTTTACCCGCTGCGTAGTTCCCGTTCCTGTGGGCATACCGGGATAAAATATAGCCTATGTTACTCCCTGATCTTATAGCTTTCCATTGGTGAAAGAATTTTTGAAATCAGTTGGGTGGTTTAAGCGTGAAAGCGTTACAAACAAACAAACAAACATCCTTACTTTCGCATTTATAATATTAGTATGGATTATTTGAGGTGTAGTTTAACTTATTATCCATCTCGGCAATATTGATTTTATTTCCCTTTATTTTGATTGAATATTTACCGAGCTCGTGAAATTTGGCGTTAACATTAAAATAATACGACGACCATTTTTCAATTATAACATTTAACCTAAAATATTATCATCATCCCGCGGGCTTAGTACGAATGTGCATCAAAGTATTTGTATAGTTATCGAAACCTATTTGTATGGGATGTGGAGCAGCGCCTCTATCGGACGATAGAAGTACTATTACAAAGCCATAAAAATTAGTCTCGATAACATTACGAATATTTTGACGCAAGTCTTCGTGTCAAGGAATCGGTACCAGTGGTCGACCTAAAGGCGATGGGGAGGGAATATGTGGCCACACGCCGCTCATCGGTCGCCCCGGACTGATTAAGCGGGGTCGAAGCCATAGCTTATAACAAAATAAAGCCCACTGCTCTTATAGCAATTAGTTACGATTGAAGCAATATCTTGTCAATAAACTCTTCTTCCGTCGTACATATTGCAAACTTTAAGGCAATAGTTTTATGACCGCCCAGACGTGAGAGACCTGTGTGCTTACTCTTGAATCCCGATTCCAATCCTAAATCCAATCGCAGCTCGAATTTGTGCAATTTCGTACTCTTGAAAGCGACACTAATGCACGATTGGAATCGAATTGCGTGGATTTTTGTTAAACCTAATGAAATTGACTCTAGTTGATTAATTTTTTTACGATTTCAATTTCATTCTCAACCTTGTTCAAGAGTACCAAATATAAGTTTGGTGAGATTGGAATTGATTCCGATTCGAAATTAGTATTAATTTCAAGAGTCAGCCCACTGGTCTGGCAAGCTCTTAGTCGATTTTGCGACACCCACGAGCTATGTAGTTTTGTAGTATTCGTAATTGCCATCAAACATTATAAATAGCCTAATACACCGATACTAATGTGAAGAAGAATGCGTGTGGCCTCCGATGACGTAGTATGTGTATTTAAAACATAATTATGTGTATATATGTACCTATAAATGGATACTAACATCACATGCAAAATATGACGATATTGTTGTTCGTCACAGAGTAGCTCATAACTGTCCGATTGTTGATATTAGTCTGTGGCGTACACATATTTATTAGACTGTGTCAGAAAAATAAAACAAAATAATAAATGCATCTATAAAGTTTCTTTGATAGACGAAAAATCTCCTAAAATTTAAGCTTGGTATCTTATAAATTGAGCTGATGCATGAAGGGGTCTTCTTTCTCATTTAAAATACATTGAGTTTGAGAGTTTATTAAGTTTGAGGTTGCATGAACGCTTTTTTTCAGTCCTGCAATAGCGAGATCGGATTGAAAGCCTTAGCTCAAACTCTTAGAAAGAAAGTTATACAGAGTCGAAAAGGGAAAATTTTTGAGAAAAAATGTGTAAGTATCAATTTTTCCAATATAATAATATACTAGCTGACCCAACAGACGTTGTGCTTTTCAAATAAAATAAAAGGAATTCTCCTTGAAATCTACAACAGCGCCACCTACCAGGTCCAATTGTGGATCTAAACCATTCTGGAATCCCCTTGAACACGCACAAATAATTTCATCAACATCGGTCCAGCTGTTTAGGAGGAGTTCAGTGACACACACGTACACAAGAAATCTACACTTCTACATCTACATTATTCTACATTAATATTATAAAGAGGAAAAATTTGTATAAAACTCAAAAACTACTGTGCCGATTTAAAAAATTCTTTCATCATTGGAAAGCTACATTATCCCTGACTAATATAGGCTACATTTTATCCTGGTATTCTGACGATAACGGGAACTACGCGGGTAAGGCGACTGTAACCGAAGCGAAGCGAGGGCGGGTTGCTAGTATATATATAAAGATAATAAAGTTCACCATCTCAAAAATCGGTAGTGTAAGAGACGAAAAATTCGAGAGAAATCCGTTTGAACAAAAAGCCACTCGCTGTAAGGAGGTCTGTCACAAAAGCAGGATATATAGGCTGTAAAGCAAAGAGGATATACTTAATCCTTAACTAAACACTAAAGCTAAATCACTAAACAAACTGAATAGGATTTAGATTATGTCGGATTCACTTATTTTCATAAGCCCGATTACGATGTAACGCGTGTTAAGAAAGGTATTTGTAATAATCCCTTATGTAGCGAAACGGAAATTTTAACATTTGTATAGGCCGAAAAATCCAAACAAAACTCTATACCAACCCGTCTACTGACGTCCTGAGACAGGGACGTCGAGAGCTGAGGGTACCCGAAAGGGTATTCCGTCGGGCTGACCATTGACGACAAGTCACCCTGCTCCGGTGGTCGGCTCAACAACGAGGCGACGTGGGTACGGGTGGGTTATGGGCGCGCGTGCCGTCCTTTCGTCGCCCCGGATGAAATAGACCGCGTGTGCTAGAGATTGCAACACGGTACGTTTCTCAACCCGGCCGGGCCCGGTTGCGTTCGTCGCCAACCCGACCGGGTTGTATTAGGGATGAAACTTTTAAAGTATTTTATGAAAATTTTCTATATATGAATGGAAAAAGACAATTCAAGTTTAATATTTATTTCAAACTGACTTATAAACAGTTATCACAATAATCAGTCTCACTCAAGTCTCAAAATCACACTTAATACATAATTGATTACTTTTACTTATGGACGGAAAAGTAACAGTATTAATAATTATTTATTTTTATAAGTTTAAACAAGCAGGTCTTTCACTTTACTCCTTATAGCGTCTATTTGAAAACATAGTATTAAAATGAGAAACTAATAACGCAGCTTAAAGTACTAAACGTGTCATAACGACTTAGATTAGATTAGATAGATAAACTTTGGTGGCTTTGGTATAAACAAAACAAATTCTTATCTGCTAAAAGTAAAGTGTTATGTTTTTTCTTAAACTTTGGTTAAGACTAGTGAGTGTTACTATAACTAATTGAGCAAATAGCGAAATCTTATAGGCTAGCCTGTATTGTAACTGTAAACAACCAAACGTCTTAACTAACAAAATGTAACTTAAAATTAGTTACGTTACGTAGGCTTTATAAGTATATTATAACAATACAAAAAGTATATTTTAACTATGAAAATTATAATATAGCTTTTGTAATGCATAACAAGTATTTTTCAGTCCGAAAGAATGATCTTAAAAAGTTAGTCATTCTTACCGGGTCCGGTGACTGGGTGGGTTGCGGGTGTGCGTGCTTACGCCCCTCTGTCGCCCCGGACGGAGTGGTGCGCCGACCACAGCCCACCCAAAAAAAAAAAGCCCAACAGTGAGACGCATAATCTTATCCCAATTACTTATGGTCGACTCAATATGTACACTTCTTTTACATTCATTCATCATCATTCATTTCAGCTCAAATACGTCCCACTACTGGGCTCGATCCTCCTCTACAATAGGAAGAAGATTGAACTTACTATATCATGCTGGTCAAACAGGTTGATATAGGGTTCTGCTTCGAGATTTCATTCTCTTGCATAGATGTTTTATGCGTATTGTATCCCTTAGTCGTCTTTTACGACATTCACGGGCAAGATAGGGAGTGGTGAATTGTATTCTTACTCCGTCACTACACGTCACTTAACATATTTTACAAGTTATTGGCAATAGTTTTATGATCGGCTGCCTTTTTGACGTCAACCCTCCTAGGGAATGCAATTATTGACCAAACGGCATCAGATGTGTTGGCCCGGGTAAAGCCTTTTTTACGACACCCCCGAGCAATGTAAGTGTTGATAGTATTAGTAGCCGCTACTAGAGCATATAAAATCACTGCAAGAATGATGTAGTGGTTAAGATACCGACCTATAGTGCCAGTGTCAAGGTTTCGAATCTCAGACAGGACAATACTTTGTGCAATTTACAAATTGTTTTCCGAATCTGGATGACATGTGTCTGTTAACTATGTTTGTAAGAGTTATTAATTAATTGTCATTTAACGACCATACTGGCATACGTGAAGCACCTAATCGAGCAATCATACGTCATTGCATCACCTTGGAAAAGAGCTGATACTATACACTGCTGCACCGATATTAACAAAACAACATATTAGCTAAGAACTACCTCAAGGAAACTGGTTTTTAAAAGAAAAAAAAAAACCACATAAAAATCGGTATATCCGTTTGAGAGCTACGATGGCACAGATGGACACACAGACAGACAGATATCGACGTCAAACTTGTAACACCCCTCTTTTTCCGTCGGAGGTTAAAAATCCTAAATCAACACATTTGACTAGTGCAGTGGTTCCTAACCTTTTTAGGTCTCTTACCTTTATGACTTAACTAGGGTCACAGATTTTACCCCTCCTCCCAACGTTGAAATCAAACAATATACAAATAATATAGGCGTAAGCTTTATTAAACATAAAAACAATTGCACATAAAAAAATTGACTTTTTTATTCTAAATTACAGTAATTTTTTTTTTGAGGGTAGGTTGCGGTCGGCGTGCTCCTCGCACCGCTCCGTCCGGGGCGACAGAGGGGCATAAGCACGCACACCCACAACCCACCCACGATGCCCGTCGCCTTCGTTGTTGGGCCGACCACCGGAGCAGGGTTACTTGCCATCAGTGGTCGGCCCGACGGAATACCCCCTATTTGGGGTACCCTCCCATCGACCGACGTCCCCCCCCCCCTCGGGAAGGACGTCGGTCTTTCCTCACGCGGTCGGCCTCTCGGCGGGTGGCGGACTAATCCCCGGTCACATCACCCGCGGCCTCGGCTAGGAAAATTACAGTCATAAGCTAGGTTTAAGCTAGGTAATTTCTAAAACTTAGAAAACATAAAATAACGATACAATTCAAATGCACACGTTGCTCGGATGGTAGCCGGCGGTAAGGAGAGGGGGCGGTCACTCACACGAGCGGCGATGGCAATAGCAGCGCGTAGGTACACTTTGCGCACTAGTCGGCGCTCAGACTTGTCATTTTAAAATTCGACGTTCGGGACAACAACCGGCTCATTGTTACCCTTCCGAAATACAAGTTTAACCCCCGCGGGGGTAATTACCCCCAGGTTAGGAATCGATGCACTAGCGTGATATAGACAAATTCTCTTCAATTTTAGAGGAGACTCGTGTCTAACAATGGAGTCGTATGTGAGCTGAGATGATAATTATACGAAGAAGGATAAGTACAAAACATTTGATAATCCGTCCATGTAAAGTTGGCAGTGTCCTTACATAGATGAGCTTTGTACGTGATAACGCTTTATAATAGCATTATTACCCTACATCCGATACCATTTGTTCACGGTGTCATTATGCGTATATTTCCAAAGGCATATAATGGTTATAAATTAAACTGTACCGTAGTTGCTTAACAGTTATTTAATTGAATAGATGTGTCGTGTTCGATTGCCGTATCGAATCATTGTTTGTGCAAACTATAAATATATTTTTCTATGTCTGTGTGTAATTGGAATTCGTTAATTGTATGTGGTGGAGTAAGAATATAAATCACAACCCATTTCCTTACCCCTGGGTGACGGTGAAAGACGACTAAGGGACACTAGCAGATAAGACTACACTGCCAGTGAAGGACAACTGAAAAAAAATATACCAACCCATATAAACAGCGTGATCAATTCTGCTCCTATAGTGGAGGAAGCTCGAACAGTGGGACGTATATGAGTTGAAATACAAGGGTTTATTTCTAAGTATGAGGGCTTGGCTTTTAAAAGGAAAAATAAGATTAACCCGTCACCTTTCGAGGCATTTCTATATAATCTGTATATTTGTATATTCTGCCTCATGCCGCACTAGCCGAGGCCGCGGGTGACGTGACCGGGGATTAGTCCGTCACCCGCCGAGAGGCCGACCGCATGAGAAAAGACCGACGTCCTCCCCGAGGGGGGGACGTCGGTCGATGGGAGGGTACCCCACGTAGGGGGTATTCAGTCGGGCCGACCACTGATGACAAGTAAACCTGCTCCGGTGGTCGGCCCAACGACGAAGGCGAGGTGGTTTTCGGGTGGGTTGCGAGAGTTGCGTGCTTAAGCCCCTCTGTCGCCCCAGACGGAGTGGTGCGGAGGCGCGCCGACCGCAGCCCACCCACAAAAAAAAAATAATATATATATGTATATTCTAATCGTAACATCCTAGCTAATACGAGGCATGCCTTTTAAGTTTTGTCGTTTGAAGAAAAAAACAACTAGAACCTTATAGTACTTTTTATTGTTTTTCAAAGTATTCACCACGTAGCTTATTACACTTTTCCATTCGCTCAAACCAGTTATTACAACATTTATTCCACTCTAAAGTGGAGGTGTTCAAAATGACTGACTTGAAAGCGTCGACTGCTTCTTCACCGGACTGGAACCTTTGATCACGAAGACTTTTTTAATTTTAGGAAATGTAAAGAAATCGTTAGGGCTTAGGTCAGGACTCTATGGAGGATGGTCAAGAATTTCTACTTTTCCTGCTTCAAATACTCAATCATTTGACGAGCGCTATGTGAGCTTGCGTTATCGTGGTGTAGGATGATGCGTCGCTTTGAGTTAGATTTTCGAAGTTCGGCGATAACTTGTGGTAAACAAACTGTGGTATACCACTCTGCGTTAACCGTTCTACGATCTTCAAGTGCAATAGTAGCAACATGGCCGGTTTTTCCAACGAACGTGGCCACCGTCTTCTTTGAAGTGCTTCGAGAACGAACAACTTTAGTCGGCTTTGGTTCGTCGTGAAAGACCCAGATTGTAGATTGTTGTTTGGAATCAGGATCGTAGGCGTAGATCCAAGATTCGTCACCACTGATGATGTCGTAGACATGATTTGACTCTCCTCGGTTGAACCTTTGCAGAGTTTTCTTACACCATCTGACGCAGGCCGCCTTGTGATCGTCGAAAAGCAGATGCGGTATCCAACGGCAAACAAGCGCTTCATGCAAGATTTTCTGAATGGTTGTCCCTGAGATGTCTAGTAGAGCCTCTATCTCTCGATACGTCACATGACGATCTTCGAGAATTAGTTGTCTCACAGCAATGATGTTATCTTCAGTGAAGGCGGCTTTTGGGCGTCCTTCGCGAGATTTGTCACTAGCACTAGTATGTCCACGCTGGAATTCTAAATACCAGCGTTCGACTGTCCGCAGACATGGGACTTCATCACTGAACACAGATGTTAGCTCTTCAAAACATTAAAGCCGTGTCAGGCCTCTTCTAAAGTTGTAGAAAATTATTGCTCGAACATTTTCCTTAGAAAGATTCATTTTCGTACGTAACCTGACAGATTCCAATCGACGGTGTGACTAAACAATAGCATTAATCCCTTAGAATAATAACGTATAGAAGGATAGTGTCAATACTTCGAACTTTCAAAATTTGAATCTAAAAATACTAATGGCGCGCAGACGATTACACACGTACACACGCACACCACTATACAAATTATGAAATCAAATTTTGTTTTTATTAACATAAATCGTCGAAATACTTTTAAAAGTAATGTTAAAAACCTTTTTAAGTTTTTCAAATGTGTTGTGACACCATTTGAATGCACAAACCGTCATAATTATCAATTTATTTTTTAAGAGTTGCGTACGTACGTGCAGTACAATGACTTGTACATTACGGAACGGTTCCGGCGTAAGCTCCATTAGGCTCCAATTGAAATGCCTCACTTTTTGAGCGTGAACTTACCTTCTATACGTTATTATTCTAAGATTAATCCTAATACTTTCAACTGTTTTGAGATTCAAAATTTAAACACATTCGAATATAGAACAGTTCCAAATTCAAAATTGCCGGGAAATATGGCAACAACAGAACTTAAAAGGCATACCTAGTATAATAAATGCGAATATTCGTTTGTGACGGTCTCACGTTGAAAACACTGAACCAATTTTAAAAATTCTTTCAACAATGACAAGTTACATAAAAATACAAAATGAAAATAGAATACTATGAAATTATTAATCTATATACTATTGATGGATTCACCAGAATAAAATTTTATCAATAATCAGCCCAGCTGTTTAGGGAGAGTTCAGAGTTATCTGTGTGGTGATGGAATAAGAATACAGTTGACCACTCCTTATATTGTCCGTTGATATCGTAAACGACGACTAAGGGATTTAATACACACCTCGCGACGACGACCGGCGTCCTGAGAAAGGACGTCGATGGGAGAGGGTACCCCCTCAGGGTATTCTGTCGAGCCTACTGCTGAAGTCAAGGAACTCTGCACGGGTGGTCAGCCAAACGACGAAGGCGACGAGCTATTGGGTGGGCTACGGGGCCGCACGCCGCCCCTCATAAATGCAAGAGAAGAAAAACTCGAAACAATACTATACCTGACCTGTCTGACATGTCAGCATGTAAGGTCAATTTCGGTGCTATTGTGGAGAAGGTTTGAGCCCAGCAGTGGGACGTATATGAATCGAAATGATTAGAAAAAATTTACCCACATACATACAGTGACCAAGATAAATAAACTTAGGTTATAGTTTTATGGGAATGAACTTGAAACGTGTAATATTTATTTTGTCACGATGCCATATGCACTTAAAACGATGGTTATTCATTGTAAGTTTTACGGCTTAAGTTATTGCGTAGTTTATGTGGATACTAAAATCATTTTTGTTTTATGGTGCATTAATTTTATGGTCATTTTCCTATTGTAAGCCCTATTAATAATGATTACTGATGTTTCTTCAATGTGGTGCCGGAATCAAATTCAAATTAAGCATAAAACCCGAGAGGATACTTACATATTATCAAGTTAAGAAAATTAAATCAAATTATTCAAAAAAATAAATTACCACCGAATCGGAACGCGACCGTTACTGAGAAGATCCGGCAAGAAACTCAACGAGTTTGTCAAATATTTTTATTTCCTAACTTGATATAAAATTGTGTAGCTAGCTGTCTTGTAAGTACTAGCTCCAGTGTGATGCCCTTCGAACCACAAAATACGTTAGGTATATAATTCAAACGTTTATTGCTGGACCAGATGCCAGAGTAAGAATACAATTCACCATCCCCTTTCTTGCCCATAGGTGTCGTAAAAGACGACAAGGGATTATAATACGCGGGTAATATCTATGCAAGAAAAGGAAAACTCGAACTAAACTTTATACCAACCTGTCTGACTAGCATGATTATAATATGTCAATTTCCCTCCTATTGTGGAGGCTCGAGTGCAGCATTGGAACGTATATGACCTCTGATGATGATGATGACTGATATTGAAGTTGAAGACTGGTATTGATAACTGATATTGATACTGACTGATACTGAATTGCTGATATTGACTGATATTGATACTGAATGAAGCCGCCGGATGAAGCCATTCGTAAATTATATTAGTATGTATAACATGATTTCGATTGATGCTCAGCGCATGTGTTTAATTAGGTCTGTTATATATTAAGTGTAGCGCGTATCTAGTTCATATTGCAATAGTATTTAACCCCCAAAGGGTTTCATTATCTGTTAAACCTTCTATATGAACCTTTTATATGAACACACGTAACCTAATTGGAATTTCAACGATATTTTATGACTAGGGCTTCAAATCCCGCATGATGCGGGATTACGGGCGCCGGATCCGCAGGATTTGTGGGACTGAAAAAAAAACGTGCATGCAACCACAAACTTAATAAACTCTCAAACTCGAATAGTATTGTGGGCGGGGTCCATGACCGTCCGACTTAGGGCCCTTCTGTGGCGACCACAGAGGGTCATGGCGGTCAGGGCCATCCGCGGATACCGCACGGTGGCGACGGAGGCAGCGTGCCTATTGGCCGGCACTCCCCCGTGGGACCTGGAGGCGGCGATGCTCGCCGGACTATATCGGCGGGTGACGAGGGTGCGAGCGAAGGGCGGTGTGGTCTCGTTAAGGGATCTCACCGCCTGGCGCGTCGACGCCCGCCGAGACGTCATTGCCCGTTGGGCAGTCCGGCTGGAGAGGCCTCGGTTCGGGGTGCGAACCGTGGAGGCCTTCCGGCCGGTGCTGATGCAGTGGTTGGAAAGGCGGCACGGGGTGCTCTCCTTCCGACTGGTGTAGGTTTTGACGGGGCATGGGTGCTTCGCCAAATACCTGCACAAGGTCGTTAGGAGGGAGAGTACACAATCCTGCCACCACTGCGATTGCGACGAGGACACGGCGCGCCATACGCTCGAGGCCTGCGCGGCTTGGGCAGTGCAGCGCTGTGAACTCGTCGCAATCATCGGAACGGACCTGACGCTGCCGGCTATCGCTAGGACGATGGTTGATAGCGTCGGGAATTGGGACGCGGTCGCAGCCTTCTGCGAGACAGTGATCTCGCGGAAGGAGGCGGCGGATCGCCTGCGCGAGGAGCGCAGCCTCGATGAGGAGATCCGCCGCCGGCGACTGGGGCGGCGTAGGCGCAACTGTCTGCGCCTCATGCCGCCCTAGCCGAGGCCGCGGGTGACGTGACCGGGGATTAGTCCGTCACCCACCGAGAGGCCGACCGCGTGAGGAAAGACCGACGTCCTCCCCGAGGGGGGGACGTCGGTCGGGAGGGTACCCCAATTAGGGGTATGCCGTCGGGCCGACCACTGACGACAAGTTAACGCTGCTCCAGTGGTCGGCCCAACGACGAAGGCGACGTGGTTTTTGGGTGGGTTGCGGGAGTTGCGTGCTTAAGCCCCTCTGTCGCCCCGGACGGAGTGGTGCGGAGGCGCGCCGACCGCGACCCACCCACAAAAAAAAAAAAAACTCAAATAGTATCATATCCTATTTAAATTTACAGTTTTTAATGGGGTTTTTTGATTGGTTCTTTAATTTTTTTGTGTACTTTTTGAAAAAGATTTGTTTTGTTTTTTATTCAGTATTTGTTACTGTTTTTTGTGAAGCAAAAACGATGTAATTTGTTTGATGTCATACTAATAGTAATACGTACATAAATGTGTAGTTAGTTAATTAATTCATTCTTTTTTGTTACAAATAAACAGTGTAATTTGATTGATCTCATATTAATAGTAATATGTACGTAAATAAATGTGGAGTTGATTAATTCACTGTTTTATTTGCTTTATATAATTGTAAATATTTTCGATATGCGGGATCCCGCAAATACCGAGAAGAGATTGAAAATTCGTAGTCCCACAAATACCGAGATTGAATTCAGGCTGCGGGATTGGAAGGATTGGAAGGAATTTATGACAATCTATAATATGTATAGAAAATCCTCTTATTTACTGGCTTAGGTCACTTTGTTTCGTGTCGACCGCTTTTGCATAGGAGGGAAGTGAAGTCTTTCCAACTCCTCCTATTTATCCTTTCCAATTTTTGCGCCTTCTAAGACAATTAGAAGTCGTTGCCCGGCACTGCCTGAGGGTCAAACCTCGGTGTTTTATACGGAGACCATTATGGATCTTGGCTTACAGCAGATACAAGGGTGGGCATGTGTAGTGGGATTAATCCCAATAAGAAAAAATGTATAGAAACTGGTTAAATGACTCCACAACGTAAAGCCGAAATTACTGAAGCTAGAAATATTGATTGATTTTTTGTAGAGACTCGTCATTATTATCATTATTCAGCTTATCTCCGTCTATTGCTGAACGTAGACTTTCACCACAACGTGCGCTCTTGTGCTGCGTGCATTCAACGACGCCTAGCAACTTTCACCAGGTCGTCGGTCCACCTAGTGGGAGGGCGTCCTACACTGAGTCGTCCGATACGTGGTCGCTACTCGAGAACCTTTCATTTCAAGCGGTTGTCAGTTCGTCGAGCGGTGTACCAGGCCATTGCCACTTCAGATTCAAATTCCACCTAGTGAGTCTTTACGTGGAATTTGTAAGTTCTGTTAATTTAGTAAGAATTTTATGCAATTTATCTGCAAAAAGGATGAAACATAATGGCATTGTCTAAATAGAAAGATTTCTTCTTATTCTATTGACTTCAAATTGAGCACAAATAGGTACCTATCTTATCAAGAACATAACATTGCATGCAACAAACATAACATCTAAATAGGCTGCCGAGTTTAACATTATGATAACTGTAGTCTGACTTTATTGAAAAAGGCTTGGTATTTAAATAAATATTACATCTATTTAAATACCACACCGTTTTTCTATCTATAGACATCTTATAATTTATTTTTAGAAAATTTATTACGTTCTTTATTAAATTTAAAACACAACTTTATATTTTTTGCTACCACAAAAATGAATGTTATCTGTATCTATACCAATAAAAAAAAATTGGAGTGTCTATTTGTAATGTCAAAATAATAGGCTTTTTTCATGCTCACACGGTTATTTGCCTATTATGCCTGAAATACAGATTAAAAATTTTTTGTCTGTCTGTCTGTCTGTTTGTTCCGGGTAATCTTCAAAACGGCTGGATCGATTTCAAAAATTCTTTCACCAATGGAAAACTATAATATCAGGGAGTAACCTAGGCTATATTTTATCCGGGTATTCCCACGGGAACTACGCGGGTAAAACAACTAAAACCGAAGCGAAGCGAGGGCGGGTTGCGGTTGGTTGAAAAGATATTATATTTATAAACTAGCAAGTTTATAAATATAATATTTTTTTAATTGCCAATACTCTTTTTATTTACATAAAGCAATTAGTTTATAATCTATTAAACCTTGAAATATGACTAGGCTAGTTTTAAACAAATCAAATATTTATAAGAATAAAACCTTACAATATTTATCTTTATATTATATACTAGCAACCCGCCCTCGCTTCGCTTCGGTTATAGGTTATAGTCGTTTTACCCGTTACCCGCGTAGTTCCCGTTCCCGTGGGAATACCGGGATAAAATATAGCCTAGTTTACGCCCTGATATTATAGCTTTCCATTGGTGAAATAATTTTTGAAATCGGTCCAGCCGTTTTGAAGATTACCCGGAACAAACAGACAGACAGACAGACAAAAATTTTTTAATTGCTATTTTAGGCATAGGTGTCATGCAAATAACCGTGTGAGCATGAAAAAAGGCTATTATTTTGACATTACAAACAGACACTCCAATTTTATAGATTTCTGTGTGGAGACGGAGTAAGAATTCAATTCACCACTCCCTATCTTGCCCGTGGACGTCGTAAAAGATGACTATGGGATATAATATGCTCATAACATCTGTGCAAGAGAAGGAAAACTCGAAATAAAACCCTATATCAACATGTCTGTCCATCATGGTATAGTAGGTCAAATTCCCTTCCATTGTGGAGGAGGCCCGAGCCCAACAGTGGGACGTATGTGGGCTGCGATGGTGATGATGATGATATATATTTCTTGTGTACGTGTGTATGTCACTGAACTCCGCCCAAACTGCTGGACCGATGTTGATGAAATTTTTTATGCTTGTTCAGGGGGATTCCAGAATGGTTTAGATTTAAAATTGGACCCAGTAGGTGGCGTGGCGATCGATGTTTTTTAAATTTGTACAGAACAACGTCTGTTGAGTCAGCTAGTATAAATATAATATCTTATATATAACATAGAAATTAGAAGTTATTTAGCTAATATGTCTCACTATCATCATCACAGCTCATAAACGTCCCACTGCTGGGCTCGAGCCTCCACAATAGGAGTAAAATTAACCTATTATACCACACTGGTCAGACGTGTTGGTATAGAGTTTCATTTCAAGTTTTCCATCACTTGCATACAATATAAGTATATGTATATTGTATCTCTTAGTCGTCTTTTACGACATCCACGGACAAAATAGGGGGTGATGAATTGTATCAAGGAATATTCCGTCGGGCCGACCACTGACGACAAGTCACACTGCTCCAGTGGTCGGTCTAACGACGAAGGCGACTTATCACGGGTGGGTTACGGGGCCGCATACCGTCCCTCTGGTGCGTTAACCGTAGCCTACCCGCAAAAAAAAAGTTATGATAAGGTTTACATGCTCTAATACCAAAAATAATATAATTTATAAGAATAAAAAAAAAACAACAATTTGTAGATCGCACAAAGCGTTTTCTTGCCTGAGAATCGAACCTATAATATCTGGCTCGGTAGGGCGCTATCTTATACCATACACCCTCTATCATATTATAAATACCGTTACAATTTTGATTAAACAATGTGCTTTTCTCTTCAGGATGGAAGTAGGCGTACGGCTACTAGGTATTTTCCTCCGGGTACTGAACTTCATCCTGTCACCATTGTTCTGGTTGCGGGCTCGCGACCAACGGCGTCTACCACCCGTAACCAGTCCCATATTACTGAAAAGCGTATGTGAATTAGCAGCGGCCGTCAGAAATGGGGAAGTAAGTATGAAATATTATTGTTAATCTTTTTACAAAATTTTACTTCTATTCATAATGTTTCTTCAGCGTCATCTACATTCATCATCATCTCAACCTGCTCCTCCTCTACTATGGGAGAGAAATTGACCTACGTGTTGGTATAGGGTTTTGTTTCGAGTTTTCCTTCTCTTGCATAGACGTTATATGCATATTATATCCCATAGTCGTCTGTCAAGATAGGGAGCGGTGAATTTTTTTTTTTAGACACAAGACAACACCCTGCACTAAGGAAATAATCCTTGTATTGCGGGGGACTTTACAAACATATAATTAACGGACACAAATTAGATAACGGACACAAATTGTCTTCTTACTCCGTCACCACACGGTCATCCACATAATTCTACTCTAATCACAATTCCCTGGGGATCGACGTAATATGTACTATCCTCCTATCATACATATTGTAAAAAGCTTTGTCAATAGTTATATGAACGACCAAATTGAAATTTCAATCATTTATTATTCATAAACCCCGTGGAAGCACTTACATCACCTCAGCTCATATATATCCCACTGTTGACCTTGAATCTCCTCCACAATAAGAGGCAATTGACATATTATGCTGTACTACTACTATGCTAGACGTGCTATAGTATTTTATATCGAGTTTTCCTTCCCTTGCATAAATATTATAGGTAAGTATATTTCGATGGCTCCTAAGTATAGTGAGACAACTAACATTTTTAGGTATTTTGACTTTTTTGATGAAATGATAAAAAAATAACCTTATTTATCAATCTCGGTCATAAAAATTAAAAAAATCATTGAAGAAAATCATTGAAGCTTTTTACCTGTGGAAGCTCGAATACTTGGATGGATCCTTGTCGTTTCCTAAGATGTTTGACCTCTACATGTCAATTGAGTGAATTCCATAAGACACTTCTTTCTATCCTATGTTATAAATTAAGTTAAAAGTAGTATTAAGGTATATATTAATTGTAAATCATCTAGAAGTAAGATTAGGATTAACACTAGTGTATGGACTATCGTATTAGGTTTTCAACCTGTAAATAGATAGTCCTATTATATTAAATAAATAAATATATAAAATAAATAAATAAATATAAATAATTGTTTGATCCCGTTAACTATTTTAATGTCCAATGAATCACGTCGTAAACAATACAAAAACTTAAAAATCCGAGAACGAGAATTTGAAAAAATATAAACATTTTATCTTTGACACGCTCCCCTGTAAAATTGAATTTTTCAGATGAATCACTATTCGTAGGAGCCATCGATTTAATCCCTTAATTGTCTTTTACGAGACTCACGGATAAGAGAGAGGGTGGTCGATTGTATTTTTACACTGTCTATACACGGAAAAACATAATTAATGAACACAAACTACACACAGAAAAATAATTTATAGATCGCGCAAGAATAGGTTTCATTTTGAGTTATTTTTCTCTTGCAATAATGTTATCCGCTTATCATATCCCTTCTATACCATACCCACGGGCACAATAGGGAGTAGTGAATTGTATTCTTCCGTGTGGTCATGGAGTAAGAATACAATTCACAAAAGACGGCTAATGGATATAATATGCACATAAGATCTGTGCAAGAGAAGCAAAACTCGAAATAAAACCCAATACCAACATATCTCTGGGACGCGGTCGCCGCCTTCTGTGAGGCTGTATCTCACGGAAGGAGACGGCGGATCGTACGCGAGAGGAACTGCTCTTCGGTGACACGTTCCGCCGCCGGCGACTCGTGCGGCGCAGGCGCGAGTACCTGCGCCTGATGCCATCCTAGCCGAGGCCGCGGGTGACGGGACCTGGGAATTTAGTCCGTCACCTGCAGAGAGGCTGACCGCGCGACGGTGACTGACGTCCCGGGACAGGGACGTCGAGGGGTGAGGGTACCCGAAAGGGTATTCCGTCGGGCCGACCACTGACGACAAGTCACCCTGCTCCGGTGGTCGGCCCAACGACGAAAGCGACGTAGGTACGGGTGGGTTATAGGCCCGCGCGCTGTCCTTTCGTCGCCCGGACGGAATGGACCGCGTGTGCGCTTATCATAATCCACCCTAAAAAAAAATACCAATATATCTGACCAGCATGGTATAACAGGTCCAATTCCCTCCCATTTTAGAGGAGGCCCGCGCCCAACAGTGGGACGTATGTGGGTTGCGATGAATTGTATTCTTACTTCGTCACCACACGGAAAACGAAGTTATTAACAAAATTAATATTTTTATCACACTTAATCACAAGAATTTTTTTTATACTACTAATTTATGGTTTAGACAATTTTGGAAACCAGTTATGAAAACTACGGAATATGTACAACAAACATAAAAAATATCAAATACATTAATTTCAATTGTTATTTTTTTACGTTATGCTCATTAACCTTCGATCTTTTAAGTTTTTCAAGATAATTAATATAGTTGTGATTTCTTTTGATGATAATTAAGTTCTAATGATACTTATATCATCATGAATGATTAATTTTTAATTGTTATTGTATTTTTTTTTAAATTTTAGTTAATTAAATGCATTCTATAAAATAAATATATATAAAAATATATGTTTAACTAGCAACCCGCCCTCGCTTCGCTTCGGTTATAGGTTATAGTCGTTTTACACGCGTAGTTCCCGTTCCCGTGGGAATACCGAGATAAAATATAGCCTAGTTTACGCCCTGATATTATAGCTTTCCATTGGTGAATGAATTTTTGAAATCGGTCCAGCCGTTTTGAAGATTACCCGGAACAAACAGACAGACAGACAAAAATTTTTTAATTGCTATTTTAGGCATAGGTGTCGTGCAAATAACCGTGTGAGTATGAAAAAAGCCTATTATTTTGACATTACAAACAGACACTCCAATTTTATTTATTGGTATAGATTTTTTTTTTGCCCACCGTGGCAAACGGGCAAGCAGCACACCTGATGGTAAGTAATACTGCCGCACATGGACCTCTGCAATACCAGGGGCACAGCCAGGCCGTTGCCTAACGTGAAGAAAATACTCTTCTTAAACCTCGTTTAAAGAAGGATATGTTATAGCGCTCGGGAAACACAGCAGCAAGTAGTTCATTTCAGAGCTTGCACGTACGTGGGAGAAATGATCGCTGGAAACGTACAGTTAAAGACCATAACGTTATTTTCGATGCTTAGTTACACAATATAGTTACATTGTATTATGGAAGGGTATTAATCTAGCGAGCAAAAAAGATAATTAGGTACTAGCCCATTAAAATGCATTTTTTATGAACAAAGGCGTACAAAGATAAATATGAAACCATTTTTTTTTGCAAATACAATTCTCTACAACTTTGTTAATCTTTTTACGAGGTTTATAGTTTATCAGATAAACCATAAAAAGCATTTGTACTCCTTTTTTTCAAATAGGCGGTGGTGGGACAAAGGTTGTACTCTCATAAAGTTGGATTTAACTTTAACTGGACGCCCGATAGAAGTGTTAACTTAAATTAATGAACTAATGTAAGTCGAACTATTTAACATTAAAATTTGTTAACTTAAGAAAAGCTTAGGTTATTGCTTAAATTTTATGTATGTGTTAGCAAAAATTGTTATTTTAGGTAAATTATTATTCAATATTATTATTGTTTGTTTATATTATTATTATAATTACAACATAAACCTTTTATGCCAGACAGACTGGCGCCGTAACGCGTTACGTAACGAAGCGGACTACCCTCCCATAAGAAGTTATCACTTCAAAAATCCAATAGTGGAACGTACAAGAGTCGAGATGATGATGATTATGAAAAGAGACATGGCACTTGAGTGTCTTCACTTTTTTTTTTTTTATTGCCGATGGTGGCAAACGAGCAGGCAGCACACCCGATGGTAAGTGATCCTGCCGCACATGGACCTTTGCAATACCAGGGGCACAGCCAGGCCGTTGCCTACCGTGAAAAAAATACTCTTCTTAAACCACGTTTAAAGAAGGACATGTAAGTGGATAAAGTCGAGAGTTTATAAAAAAAAATAATCGCTTCGGCAAGTATAACGGTATAACGGTAGCTACCGGATGCAATACATTTGACTGGTGAACGATCTATTGTTGACTAATGTAGCTGGTTACTGAGTCCGTATGAGTCTCTGTATGATGTACGCAAGTGTTTGAATTAACTATCGACTAAATATTGTATCAGTCTTGTAACAGTTGACTGCACAAATGGCCTAGTGGTTAAGGTATCGACCTATAATGCTAGTGTTATGGGTTAAATTCGCATGCAGGTCATCATTTTGTGCGATCCATAAATTCTTGTTCTGAGTCTAGGTGTAATCTGTGTAGGTTAAATTATATGTCTGTAAAGTCCTCGCTTTGATCGATTTGGAAATTTTTTTTTTTGCTCGCTAGGGTAAGCTTTCTAAGTGGTCCTATGATCATTAGATTGGGATCTGATGACTAGATCTTAAAAATTTTTTTTTTGCTCGCTAGGGTAAGCTTTCCAAGTGGTCCTATGATCATTAGATTGGGATCTGATGATTAGATTTTTCACTAAATAACAAAAAAATGCAAAAAAGAAGACCGCCTTCAAAAAATAGCCCTAAGTCGTCTCTCACGACAACCCTAGGCAGGAGACAGGGTGGTGAATGGTATTCTTACTCTGTCACCATACGGAAATCCATCCGATTGATGGTTTGAAATACCTACTACATTCAGTAACAAAGGTGTTTTAATATTTCTTCATGAAGGCCAGAAGCAAATCGAAATCACTATAACCAATGCAATGGATACTGTATAATTAATTCCAATTGGCGATCGATTGCGTAATTTTTGGCACATCCTCTCATTAGGGAGACAGGCCTCATTGCACTATGTGACAACGCATTATTTTCCTAATTAGGTAATTCATGATTGAACAACTCTTGCGACCTCCACGTTCGAACTACCACGATTTGCTAATTACATTAGTTCATTTAATTGGAGTTTGGACCAGCTAATGAAGAATTGAAAATGCCATGTACTGTTATGTTTTAACCGAAGGTAAAACCACATTTTTATTGAAAATTGCTTTCGAAAAGTATGTTACTTTATTCATCATATATTTTATCGTATTACAATTAGAAATGTTATGGAACTATGTAACCGTAACTTTTGGATAGCCGAAACGGCAATATCTCCGAAACCATAAACAAATCCGATATAAAAGTTTTGGTTTTTCGATTAGGATCGGTCTGTTTACGCCTAGCATTATTATTTTACATTTTCCTAAAAATCCAACATCCGTAACAGAATTTACTCGAAACTTTTGGGTAATCCGAAATAATTTCAAATGAGTAATTGAAACTTTTTGTGTGAACAGCTTCAATATTCTGATCACCAACCTTATTATGTGAGAAAAGTGCGTAAGGGCGGCTCATAACCCACCGTATTCCCTCCCCATCGCCACAAGGCCGACCATCGGTACCGAGTTGTTCGTCGACCGTAGCCGGCCCAACGGGATACCTTTTTGGGGTACCCTCTCTTCCTTACGCCTCTACTAGGAAGTCGGTCGCCTTACGCAGTCAGCCTCTCTGCGGGTTTATTTCCCGGTACAGTCACCTGCGGCCTCAGCTAGGGCGGCATTAGCCTACCCACGGGCAAGAAAGGGGATGATGAATTGTATTCTTATTCCCCACAAGGAAAGTGGATTAATCAAATTGATTACTGTATAATTAGAATGTTTCTCTGTAATATTAAAGTTATTTTTCTATCTTCTTAGTTGTTCTTTTTAGGTTCATACTTTTAGAAGGGAGCTCCTTCGGCATCACATGAAATTAGCCTAGCTCTGCCCAGGTTGATGTAAAGCTTTTTGTAGTTGGTTTAGTGATATCCGTAATCACTATCATGCGTTTTTATCGTACATATACGCTAAACAATAACGCTAAAACCCTTGTTGCAAAACATCTAAAACCTACCTGGAAATGCTAGAGTAGAATTTACAACCCACTCGCCATATTCACAGCAAAATGCACGTAACCCCATGCGATTATCACTTATTCCCTTTAATGGCACCTGACCTAACTGAACAGCGTTTCCATTCTTAGAAAGATGCTAAGAAATGGATCTATTCTTGGATTGCCTCTAAAAGTTTTCTCTTACATTACATAAAATACCAGAAAAATTATTCAATGCAAACACTGTAAAACTTTTATGTCTTGTATACAATTCAGGAGTGTCACATAATATTTTTAAGTTCCCGCCAAAAATCATATCAAATTGTACATACATAAGGTTGCTATGTTAACTGTAACCTACCTAATAAATTCAAATTATTTGTACTAGCCTTCTAATATATATGAAAAAGTTTTATATGGTGAACAGAAAACGTACGTAGGCGTAGAGCGAATGAAAATTTTGTTTACTATGTCAACACAGATTAGGGAAAAGTGCTGGAAAAACCTCGGCCGAAATAGCAATTAACGACCTCATTTACTTAAAAGAACTCGGCTTACCGAGTCCTTTTGCTTTATTTCGGGCCTAAACGTTAATATACCTACTATTTAGTAGAATAGCAAAAAAGGCAAGGCCATTTTCGCTTTTAATTCAATTTTTCTCGCATTTAGCCTAAAAAAACTAATATTATTTTGATTATCTAACAGCCGAGAGCGCAGCTACTCTTCTATGAAATTCTTTTATCATTATCCTAAATTAAAACTACTTTTTTCATGTTACTAAATATAGCTATACTTAATAGATACATTTTCTATCAAACGATTAGTTGTCATTTAAAATCCTTTATAACTAGTACAGACAGTTGTTGCAAAAATTTGCCGAAAGAAATAGGCTGCTTTTTTATTTTCTTCTTACTAAGGAATACTGTGTTACATTTTTGAAAAAGTGGAGCAAGATCGTCATTCCAGTAGTTCAGATATAGCTGAAGATCTGGGAATTGATCATAAAACAATTTTCACCCATTAGAAAGGAGCTGGGTGTACAAAAAAGCTCCATATTTGTGTGTGCCACACGAGCGATCTTTTATTGAAACTTAAAGGGCGTGGTCTTTCATAGCGATAACACTAGAGAGTACACACACATCTTTAGCCACTCGGCAAAGATTAACAGAGTTTGGCTGGAAAGTGTAAATGCATTCCCCAAAAAGACCTGACCTTTGTACCTTCAGATTTTATTTTTTTATTATTTATTATTTATTTATCAGAACAAAAAAAGTTACAATTTTATACAAGTTATGACATTTAAAACCACTTGGGTTAGTTAAAATTAATGCCATTGACAGTAGCGGTTTATAACGTAGATATGAAATACGATTTCAATTTATGTTTGATGTTTGAAGTTTCCTCCTGTTTCAGTCTCTTTGGAATTCTTTAGATAAAAAAAGTATCAAGTTAACATCAAGAGAACTGCCAAAATTACTTGTCGTATTTTTTTGCTCAGAAGTCCAAATCTTCTACGGCAACAAGATCATGTACCTACAAGATACCTACCTACTACCTACAAGATGACAGATAGTGATTAAACAAAATGGCAGTTAATTTACATTTAATTACAATATATTGCAATTAAATGTTGATAAACTTTAAAAATAAATGTCTTGTATTTTCGTATAGAATGCGAAGAAACTTTTTACCCGATCTTATATGGGCCACTGATGACAAGGTCGGATATCCGGTGGCCCGCCTACTTGGCGCTAGAGAGGGGTATGCACCTGGTGGGCTATGGACTCGCTCGTCCCTCTTCCCCGCCCCTCCCATCGCCCCAGACGGATCGAACGTTGCGACACACCAAGACCTGCCCTCATAAAAAAGCGTATGATATGGAAATGACATCTATGTAAGAGGGGAAAAAGCTCGAAATGAAGCTCGTAATGGTACATACATAAATAGAAATGATAATTTATTATAACCTCATCGATAAAGAGGTGATCTTTCACTATAGTTCATGATATAAAGTTTTTTCTCAAATCAGCATTTTTCAAAATATATATACTCTTCAGCTTCAAAATAGATAAATAGATTTATCGGCACGATGTAAATAACTATTATATATTAATCTTTCAATGAGAAACTGCAATTTTATTTACATTCGTATATTAGATGACAATTGCAAATTGAATGCGTCAATGCCATCGCGGACGGCATCGTTAACAAACGTAGGACGTTTGATACATTTATGTATAGGTTTAAATGTCAAGGTTTCCTAATCTCATGTGGCATCTATTGAGAACACACAAGATTTGAATACTAATTCGTTGCGAAGGTTTACAATTTATAACATATCATCATAATTCAACCTATCACCGTCCACTGCTGGACGGTGGCCTCATGCCACAAAGTGCGTACCTGTGCCACCTGTATCCAACGACGTCAACCAACTTCCACTAGGTCGGCAGCGTCATTCATATGCGTCCTACGCTGCGACGTCCGATACGTGGTGGCCACTCGAGAACCTTGTTTATCCTTTATAACATACTAGCAACCCGCCCTCGCTTCGCTTCGGTTTCAGTCGCTTTACCCGCGGCGTAGTGCCCGTTCCTGTGGGAATACCGGGATAAAATATAGCCTATGTTACTCCCTGATATTATAGCTTTCCATTGGTGAAAGAATTTTTGAAATCGGTTCGGTGGTTTAAGCGTGAAAACGTTACAAACAAACAAACATCCTTACTTTCGCATTTATAATATTAGTATGGATTTGACATATGTATAACAATGCTGTTTCAGCATAAGAAATAATGAAGAAAAATGTTACATTAAGGCAAAGAATCTGGCAACACACATGATGCAAAATAACTATACAAATTGAAATAAAAAAAAAACTACTCATCATCATATTGCTCTTATCCCAATTACTTGGGGTCGACGCAATATGTCATCTGTTTTGACATATTGCAAAAAGTTTCGGCAATGACTTTTATGACCGGCCGCCTGCCTGACGTCAACCCTCCTTGGGAATGTAATCGTTGACCCAAATGGTACCAGATGGAGTTGGTCCGGGTCAATCTAGGGCTCTTAGTCGTCTTTTACGACACCCACGAGCAAAGCAAGGGTTGGTAGTATTCGAAGCCGCTACCACACAGCACAAAAAAAAATTAAAAAAAAAACTACTATATGCACACAATGACGGATACGCTATTCATTTCAAACCATTTTTTTTTTTGGGTGGATTATGGTCAGCACCCACGCCGTCCGATCCGTCCGGGATGAAGAAAGGACGCAGCACGACCCCATAACCCACTGTATTCGCCATTCAAATCAAATCATTTATTCTGCATAGGCCCCTTGAGGCCACTTACATATTGTCAAATTTATACATCGTTTGAATATAATACAATATCTAGCACCGGATCGGAACGCGGCCACAAGCTGAGAAGATCCGGCAAGAAACTCAGCGGGCTGTCATTTTTTTACCATCTTTTAAATACAATTACGTATACAACATAAAGTCTTAGCTCTAGTGTGATGCCCTTCGAGATAGGATATAACTATATTTTTTTAATTTAGTTCAAATAAAAAAGGAAAGGAAAACATGGTTGGACCAGATGCCACAAGCAGCACCCGATCACGAGTTAACTACTAGAGCAGCCATCACTCCCCTCAACCACATTGGGCCGCCAACTGGTACCAAATTCCTTGTCGTCTGTGGCCAGCCCGGCGGAATACCCTTTTGGGTGCCGTCCCTCCCTAACGCTCCTTCCGGGTGCCGTCCCTCCCTAACGCCCTTTCCGGGTGCCATCCCTCCCTAACGCCCCTTCCGAGACGTCGGTCACACTCTCGCGGTCAAAGTCTCAGCAGTTGAAAAACTATTCCCTGGTCCAGTCAACCGTAGCCACGACGACCTGTTCTAATCTTAATTACTTAGGATCAACACAATATGTACTCTTCTGTCATTGCACATATTACATTTTTTTGAAGTGAAACTTCTTTGCGCGCATGAGGTAATTTTTTTACGGATGAAACTCAATTTAGTGGCACGAAAATGTAGGACGTTTTTATCCAAGAGGGAGAGAATGATTGAGACCGATTGAGAGGGAGTCAGAATAGGCGAAGCACATAGCCATGGAGCGACAGTAGGAAGCAAGCGAGTCAGAAAGATCGAAAGAGAGAGTCAGAGAGTACTATTCTTTTAGTATTATTATTATTTTTAATATTGACAATAAACACGTGGCCAATTGCATCATGTGTGTCTCCCGCTTTGCATAGGAGGGAAGTGGAATCTTTCCAACTCTTCCTGTTTTCTTTTCTAATTAAATTTGTTGCGGGTCCCAAGACAATTAAAAGCGATTCACGGGACTTCCTGAGGGTCAAACCTCAGTGTCTTATACGGAGACCATTGTGGATCCTGGCTTATAGGAGTTACAGTGGTGGGAATGTGTGGTGGGATTAGACCCAAAAAAAAAAAGCACGTGGCCAAAAAAATTCCCTTCTGACATGCGAACAAACGCACGCCCTTTTTTTTTGTAATAGTTCTATGACCGGCCTGCCTGACGTCAGGCGTCCTTGGGAATGTAATTGTTGACCGAACGCCATCAGATGGAGTTGGTTTGTATATGTATACAAAGCTCTTACAATTAGTCGTATTTTACGATACCTACGAGCAAAATTGATAATATTCTTAGTCGGCAGAACAGTGCATTTTGATTCATCTCATCTCAGCCTATGTAAGGTAGGCCTTAGGGCTCTAACCTCCTAAATAATGGGAGGGAAGTTGACCTATTGGTCATACGTATAAGCATATCTAGTGGTTTATGTTGAGTTTTTTTTTACTTGTGCATAAATGAAAGAAAGAAAGAAAATAAATGTGATCTGCATATCATAACCGTAATCGTCTTTTTTTTCTTAAATAAGGCAATGTTTGAATGACGCGAAAAAAGGTGTATCATAAGTTTGAGATCGATGTCTTTCTGTCTGTGTGTACGTCTGTTTGTGGCATCGTAGCTCTCAAACGGACGGACCGATTTCGATGCGGTTTATGCATTTGAAAGGCAGTTTCCTTGCGGTGATTCTTAGCTATGTTTGGTTATTATCGGTCCAGCACTATAAGATTAGATCAGCTCTTTTCAAAAATGATGTAATGGCGTATGATTACTCGATTAAGTGCTTCACACGCGCCTATATAATCTTTAAATGACAATTAATTGATAATTTCTGTTGAAGAGAACGTAATACTTTATTAAATTATTTTATTTTGTGTAACTGGGATCATTCAAAATTTTCAGTTTCACTTATTATGATCGTAATCAAGACTTATTATAAAAAATACTTGTATAGTTGAATCAACTCCATGTTGTTGACTTGTTATCTATTAGAAACAGACTGACCGATAAACTTATAATTACATCCGCTTAAATGATTTACTCATCAATAACAATCACAATTTTAAACAAATTATACGAATTATTATTATTATACGAATGCTTTAAGTTATGGCCCAAAATAGTTTTATTATTTTATAGCTGTCTTGTATTTTTTTTACACAAATTATAATAGCTTGTAATTAACTAACAACGTAAAAAAATCTTGCAAGACGAATTTTATCTATTTTAGTTTTAATCTATAACACAATAAATGTTTTTAAGCTCGAGATGGCGCGGTACAAACGACATATTAACCTGCCGTTCACGTACGTCTCCAAATGTGCCGGGTCCTTGTCTTCGGTGGTCTAATCAGCGGGTTATCATTTCAGGTAGCGCCTCGATAGATGCCCAGCAACATAGTTGCTGCCAGGGGGTCGCCCTCTTGTGGTCGGACTCTCCTCGGAACAAACTCACCAATTTTATTTCGAATATTCCTTCTTTTGGGGTGATATTATCTACATTTATCATTAAGTTATCATTTACGACAACCACGGAATATAGAGAGACGGTAAATTGAATTACTACTCTATTGTCATCATCATCTTATCAGCTCATCAACACCCCACTGCTGGGCTCTAGCCTACTCTAGGATAAAAGAGAAATTTATCTATTATACTAAGCTGATCATACGTGTTGGTAAAAGGCTTTATATGGCGAGTTTCTCCTGCTGTATAGATGTTAAATTGTAATCTTACACACCGATCTCTACTCTGTTATCGCTCGATATAAATACTATAATTAAAACAAACTTTCGTGCAGTGACGGGGTAAATTCACTGTGTATTAACGTCCTTTCCTGTCCCGTGGGTGAACGTAAAAGGAAACATCAGTGCAACAGAAACTTTAAAATAAACCAATCCAATTGTGCAGCTTGACATAGAAGTTAATTTACCTTTCATTAATTTTTTTTGTGGTGGTCTATGGTCGGCGCATCCGCCGTCCGGGGCGTCAGAGGGGCCCATAACACACCGTAGCACGTCGCTTTCATCGTTGAGCCTACCACCGGTACCAAGTTCCTTGTCCTTCGTAGTCGGTCCGACAGAATACCCTCAGCAGTACCCTCTCCTCTCGCCGGCCCTTTCCGGAAATGTCGATTTCCATTGCGCGGTCACGTGTCTGCGGGTGACGGAACTAAAATTCCGCGGCCTCGGCTAGGGCGGCATCAGGCGCAGTTACTCCCCAAGAGTCACCGGCGGCGAACACTACTTTCCACTGTGAAGAAGACTCGAACCCAGCATTGGATCGTATATGAACTGAGATTAACACAAACTTTTTTTTTTGTTAGTTGTATGCGAATATGATCACTCTTCTTTCGTAGTACATATCGCGAAAGTTTTTAGTTTTAGTGGGCAATAGTTTTTCGACCGGCCGTCTGCCTGACTTCAACTTTCCTTGGAAATGCAATTATAGACCAGACGGCAACAGATGGAGCTGGTTCTAATCTCGTTAAAGCTCTTAGTCGTCTTTTACGACACCCACGAAAAAATGTAAGGGTTGGCAGGAATATAACCCATATTTTTCTATTATATTTCTGTGTTTATAGATATCCAGCGAGGAACTCGTGTCCACGTACATAAACCGGGTCAAAGAAGTCAACCCATTCCTCAACGCGGTGGTAGAAGAACGTTACAGAGCCGCATTAGACGAAGCTAAGGCTATCGATAGACAGATTAATGAGGCGAAGAAGAGTGGCAGCTTTGAGCAGCTGGTGAAAGAGAAACCGTTGCTCGGTGTACCGTTCACTGTTAAAGAAAGCTGTTCCTTGGCAGGTGAATATTAAGTTTTCTTACAGTGATTAATATACCATAACTGTATCATACCATAAATGTCATCGGTTCGATTCTTCTGTTCTTAATTTGTTTGATTCACTGTTCCGAGTTCGAGTGTAATTTTTATACTTTAATTGTAAATTTGTAAAATCCACACAATATAAGGATCAGAAGTGTCTTTAAAAAAAATAATATTATAATCGCCACAAAAACAAAAAGTCACGCTCTTAGCAGCTGAGGTGACAATGGCAAATGTTAGCAGGAAGAGGGCTGTTTAAGCTCCTTGTCAGTATTAAATCTGACAATCTGGGGATGTAACAGATCACCAAAGACTGAGGCCTTTATTTATTGTAAGGCATTTGATAATTTCATACAGCTTTTCCGTGTGGTGACGGAGTAGGAATAAAATTCACCACCCCCTTCTTACCTTTGGGTGTCGTGCAAGACGAATAATTAACATAGTGTGCATATAACATCTATGCAAAAGAAGGTATACTCGAAATGAAATCCATCTAACCAGTGTGGTTAGATTAATTACCCTCTGATTGTGGAGGAGGTTCGAGTCTAACAGTTGAACGTATTTGAAGTGATTTAACTATATGTTAGTACATTCAACCCTTAATCATTGTATCATTCTGCACAGATGGCGTAGTGGTTAAGATAGCGACCTACAGCGCCAGTGTCGGGGGTTCGAATCCCACGCGGGACAACACTTTGTGCGATCCACAAATTGTTGTTCTGAGTCTGGATGTAATTTGTGTCCGTTAATTATATGTTTGTAAAGTCCCCCGCAATACAAGGATTATTTCCTTAGTGCAGGGTGTTGTCTTAAATAAATATAAAAAAAATATATATATATTCTTACTATTACACATATACAGAAACAAATAATGTATATTGATATAGTTTTATTAAGAATCATTAATATTATGACTTCTAGGTCTATCCAATTCTGTGGGCTTATTAGAAAATGCAGGTCGTCGTGCTACAACAGATGGTACCGCGGTCAGTCTCGTCAAGAAGTCAGGAGCTATTCCTCTATTGGTATCTAATACTCCGGAGCTATGCTTAGGATGGGAGACTACGAACTTATTGAGAGGAAATACGAATAACCCATACTGCTTGAACAGAACGCCTGGAGGATCTTCGGGTGGAGAGGTTAGAGATATTTTTTTTTGTATATTTGTGAAATGCTTCTTTAGTGCGCTATACACTTTTGTTGGGTATTGATTAAATGGGCATTTTTAGAGTACGATACATATGACGATCTATGTACAGTAGAATCCGGATATAGCGACCTTTAAGGGACCGGCGGCGCCGATACTATGTCGTACTAGCCGGATGACGTACAAAACGGTAGGATTATTACTTAAGTACATAAGTACCTAATCTACGAATACATAATTATGTACACGCCAAACTCCTTCGCGAGGGTTACATTTGATTCACCGCCTTCTAATCGGTGTAATATTGCACTTTTTCTTCAATTGTAAAACACTTTCGCTTCACAGAACTCATTTTGTCGAGCTTTAAGAACTTTTCATAACATGTGACAAACACTAACTGTGATTTACGCGCGCCAATAAGGAAAGGTGAAGTTCGCGGGGCGGGATGAAGTTGGGCCGCCGAAGTATTGGTGTGTAGGTTTTATAAACAAAACATTGCGCGTCGTTTTAACCGGACGTATTAATCACAAAAATGGTCGCTATAAGCAGTTTGTCGTTTAAACCGGAGTCGCACTAAACGGTTATATTTTCTCAGTACCTAACTATGAAACCTAACTTGAGTAAACATTATCGTCGTTAAAAACGGTTAGTCTTTATAAGCGAAGTCGTTATATATGAATTCTACTGTATATTATATCCCTTAGTCGTCTTTTACGATACCCACGGGAGTGAAGAATTCTATTCTTACTCTATCACCACACGAAACATATAATGTTAATAGATATAATATTTTAATCGCCACGCTTATACATAAACATTATATGTATTAATCAACTTAAAATCAATCATCATCATCATCTTGCTCTTATCCCAATTACTTGGGGTCGACGCAATATGTCATCTGTTTTGACATATTGCAAAAAGTTTCGGCAATGACTTTTATGACCGGCCGCCTGCCTGACGTCAACCCTCCTTGGGAATGTAATCGTTGATCAACAATCAACTTAAAATCAATAAATATTAAAAAAAAGACAAATTAATATCAAACTATTTTTATGGCTTTTATCGCGTTTGTATTTGATGTTTGATTTCCCGGCGTTTCAAACACTTTTCAGCGTCATAATGTTTTCGGCAGTAAGTACCAGGTGTACTTTTTACTACCGTCTGCAATAAAAAAAAAATTGTTTTTTTTTTTATAATAAAATCACCCCACCCACCAAAAGCACCCCACGCTTTTTTTACAATAAAAATATTTTTTACACTATTCTAAATTCAAATTTTTAAAAATTTATTTTCTATTTTTAATTGGATTTTCTTTAAAAGCATATTTTTTTTAGTTTTTTTGAACTATTATTTATTTTGCATTTTTTAGTTGAATTTTCGCTAATCCTGATTATCCTAGTAAGGATAACGGGTCAAACTGTTTAAAATATTGAATTATCATCGGCCCTTAATAAGTATGCCAAAATTCGAGTTAATCCGACGTTTTGAAGGGGGTCAAAATCATATTCAAAGATTCCGTTACACACTAACATACATACGTCTGAAGCTAATAAAAGCGTATTAATAAATAAAAAAAAATAAAGAATTTTGTCTTTGTACTAGCAATAAATATGTATCAAAATTGTGGGTAAAAATGTAATAGTTAATTGTCTAATGGGTAGATATAAATCCCTGTAATAACGATAACCTTTTAGACGTGAGACATCTTAGTCCTTCCTTGACTATCAACGATGAAAACTGTTCATAACGTCAGCAAATCAAATACGAATGCGATCAAATCCGTAAAAATAATTTACACACGCGTTAACATCAGAAATCATAATTTTAACATCAATATTACGTGTATCTTATATCTTTAAACGAGCAATTCTTGTATATATATATATATTCAAATTCAAATTCAAATCATTTATTATGCATAGACCCCGAGAGGGCACATACATATTGTCAATTTTACAAAATAAAATTAAATTATCCAATAAAAATAAACTACCACCGGATCGGAACCCGACCGCTACTGAGAAGATCCGGCAAGAAACTCAGCGGGCTTGTCTATTATTTTAATTTTTTTTTCTTCTTACTATATATAAATTTGTGTACATGTTTTGTAAGACCTAGCTCCAGTGTGATGCCCTTCAAACTGCAAGATACTTAATATAATTCAAATGATTATGGCTGGACCAGATCCCACAAGCGGCACCCGATCACGAGTTAACTACTAGAGCAGCCATCATATATATATATATATATTCAGGATCTCGGAAACGGCTCCAACGATTTTGTTAAAACTTGTCATACTAGAGGTTTCGGATCCAAAAAATCGATCTAGCTAGGTTTTATTTATAGGAAATGTTGTTTTGTCCGTGTTTTCAGTAAAACAATATAATGACATTAAATTTTAAAAGATATGAATTCAAATTTCGTTGTGAACGTCAACTGAGTTATGATAGCTCAGTTGGGAAGACGGCCAGTTCTAATTATGGTTTTTTTTGGCATTCAAACAGCGTCGGTTCGAATCTCGGTGTTATTATTATTCTCTTTTTGTAATTTTTTATATAACTTTCATTATTTATTTTTTATTAATATATATCTAAATAAATTCGACAAAAATATTCCGAGCGAAGCTCGGTCAACCTGATATTAATGAGTTAATCACTTAAGCCGTGATATATACGTCATAATATGTTGTATATCTAGTATTTAGATGCCAGTCAAAACGAGTATATATTCTTGCGAAATCATATTCGTTTCATTGCTGGGTTCGGGCCTCCTTCTACAATGGAAAGGCAACTGACCTACTATACCACGCTGATGAGACGTATTGGCATAGGTTTTTATATCGAGTTGTCCTTCTCTTGCATAGATATTATCTGCATATATATTCTTTAGTGGTCTTTTACAACATCCACGGGTAGGAGTCATCTCCTACCCGTGGATGTTGTAAAAGACCACTTGTATTTTATTTCGATACTAGCAGCCCGCCCTCGCTTCGCTTCAGTTTCTGTCGCCTTATTCCCGTAGTTCCCGTTCCCGTGGGAATACCGAGATAAAATATAGCCTAGTGTACTCCCTGATATTATAGCTTTCCATTGGTGAAAGAATTTTTTAAATCGTTCCAGCTGTTTTGAAGATTACCCGGAACAAACAGACAGACAAACAGACAAAAAAATATATAAAGTGATTTTTAGGCATATGTATGGTGCAAATAACCATCTGAGCATGAAAAAGGCCTATTAATTTGACGTTACAAACAGACACTCCAATTTTATTTATTGGTATAAGACTAGGCAAAATTGTCTCGCATAAATATTATTTAGATACAGTGCCGGGCGATAAATATTGCGCGTCGACTCTTGGAAAGGGACAATCGACTAGTTGCGGCTTCGTAGAGATTGTCCTTGTCGCACACTACTGTATGACGTTGCACGAACTACTAACAGTCTGGTATCTATTACGATCTTTTAAAACAATTCATCATCATCATCATCATTTCAGCCTACAGCCGTCCACTGCTGGACGTAGGCCTCCCTCATGTTGCGCCACAATGTGCGGTCCTGTGCCGCCTGCATCCAACGACGTCCAGCAACTTTCACTAGGTCATCGGTCCACCTAGTGGGGGGCGTCCTACACTGCGTCGTCCGATACGTGGTCGCCACTCGAGAACTTTTCTTCCCCAGCGGTTGTTGGTTCGTCGAGCGATGTGACCTGCCCATTGCCACTTCAGCGTGCTAATTCTTCGTGCTATGTCGGTTACACCCGCTCTTCTGCGGATTTCCGTATCCCGGATTCTATCTCGCAGAGAAATCCCGAGCATAGCCCGCTCCATAGCACGCTGAGCGACTTTGAGCCTTGATATAAGGCCTACATTTAGGGACCACGTTTCCGTGCCGTAAGTCATCACTGGTAACATAAACTGGTCGTAGACCTGTGTTTTCAGACACTGAACAATTTAATTTATTTATAATAATATTTATAATAATAGTTTAAAACAATTATTATTTCCGAATAGTGATAGAGTAAGAATACAATTCACATACTCCTTTCGCTTGTTTGTACGTTAAAGACGACTAAGTCATACCTACAATATGTAAACACCACCCATACTGATGATAACTGTGATGCGATGGCAAGCTCGTGTACCTCGGTTGTTCCACTTGGATACGTGCAAAACTAACGCCGGAACACGAGCGCCTTTGCGACGACTGACCGATATTATATATATCGGTCAGTCGTCTACTTTTATCGAGGGGGCACAAGCATTGGGACGTATATAAGCTAAGATTATGATAATAAAAAGCGTGCAGAGACAATGCTTTATGAAGCTAAGGTTAATCGAAGATCTCTTTCCAAAGATTCATCATCATCACAGGTACATACACTTACATGTCCCACTGTTGGGCACGAGCCTACTTCATAATGGAAGAGAAATTAACCTACCCTATCACTCTGGTCAGACGTGTTGGTTGAGGGTTTTAGTTCGAGTTTTCCTTCTCTTACATGATGTTGTAAGCCTATCGTATCCCTTAGTTGTCTTTTACAACAACCACGGGCAAGACGCTGGTGAATATTTCTCCGTCACCATACGGAAGGATAAATACACAATATTTATCGCCGGCCACTGTAACCCTTTTCAATGTCTAACACATTTGCATACATTCGCTAAGTGGTATGTTTGTTAATGATTACGCAAGACCGCGAACATCATGACTGTAAACAGTTTTGTTAATGTATATTGACATAACATCAGTCCAACAGTCAATTTCCAGAAGACACACAATAATTATTTGCACAGAAAATGCTTGCTTAAATTAATTACACACCACTGTTAATTTATTATTTGCTGTATCATCATTTCAGCTCGTATACATTCCACCGCTGGGCTTGAGCTTACTCCTGGATAGGAGTGCAATTGACCTATACTACGATCCTCAGAAGTGTTGGTATAGGGCTTTATATCGAGTTATCTTCCTCTTACATAGATATTATATGTGTATACGTGTATACCTTAGTCTTCTGTTACGACACCCACGGGCATGGTAGGGGGTGATGAACAGTCTATATATATAAAAGAAAGTCGTGTTAGTTACACTATTTATAACTCAAGAACGGCTGTACCGATTTACCTGAAAATTGGCGGGGAGGTAGCTTAGAACCAGGAGACGGACATAGGATACTTTATATCCCGTTTCTTTTTTTAATGGTGTTTACAAGATTTCGCCAGTAACTCTTTTATCCCGTTCGATTGCGTTCCCGTGTGACGTGACATAAAATGTCAAACAGAAAACAAGTCACTATGAAACGTAGTATAAAAAAACGCATTTGATATGTTATAACAAAATGCAAATGATAGCTAAACAAAATTTTGACTATAGTTAAGTATGGTTGAAAATTTGATAATTATAATTTTGTCAGAAATTCTCATTATTAGTAATTTGTATTCTCTTTGAATCATCATTAACAATGCCGCGACCAAGACGATCGAATCTTTCTCAACAAAGCTGTAATGGTTCTTCCATTAGAGACTATATGTTCGGCAATTTAGAAAATATATTTACGGAAAAAATTATGGCGTTACGTAGTTCGCCGGGTCAGCTAGTTAATTAATCATTCTTACCACAAGTATGACGAAGTAGAAATACGTTTCCCTTACATTTCCATAAGTGACCGTAAAAGACGACTAAAGGATATAAGCAAAAGAAAGAAAGCTCGATCAACCCTCCTTGGGAACGGAATTTTTGACCAGACGCTATCAGATAGGGTTGCCCCGGTCTATGTATTAAATTCGAGATGTGGTGCTGGAGGCGCATATTGAGGATCCCCTGGACCGCCAAGCGCACCAATGCATCGATTTTATCACAGCTTCGTGTCCAAAACCGTCTCTCCACAACCTGTCGAGAATTTTGACATATTTCGGCCACATAGTGAGAAGAGGAGATGAATGCCTAGAAAAACTGATCGTTGTTGGGAACACAGAGGGCAAACGAGGCCGTAGACGTTCCCCAACCAGGTGGAGCAATCAAGTAAAGGCATCATCTTCAGCCAAATTCTGTTTGGTTGTCAGAGACGCGATGGATAGGCACCGATGAAGACAAATCATAAAATCTAGGTGCACCACCGCAACAGCATTCGCCAATGATGACCACGATCCTCAGTCATGAGGGAACGACCAGAGAGAGAGAGAGATGTATTAAATGTGAAATGTATATGCGCTTAGAAAAAGAATTTATGAGAAAGGACTTCGAAAAGTTACACGTGTGCGCGTAATGGGAAACGAACTTGACTCCTCTTGTTTTAAAAAAAAAATATATTGTTTTCCAGGCTGCACTATTGGCATGCGGTGCATCACCTTTCAGCGTGGCATCAGATATCGCTGGCTCCATTCGTCTACCGGCAGCCTTCTGTGGAGTATTTGGACATAAACCTACACCTGGTAATATATTATTTAAACACCAATTTTTATAATCGATTATCAAAATAATAAAAATCGATTATTAATCGATTTTTTATTATCCGAAAGATCGAAATTAATCGATTAGTCACTGCCAGATTTTCTAAAAAAAAAGGTCATCACGATTGTTTCATACTATATTAGAAAATAAAGCTCACATTTCCTAAAAAAAAAGACATCATAATAATCGATTATTTATTTTTAATTAATCGATTATATTTTAAAGAACAAAAAATTGATTTTTTTTAAATCCATTATTTGCCCTCCAAGTCACATCCCTAGCATAGACCTGCACGCAACCAACAATGACAGTACTCACTACTTATCTTCATCTCGGCTCACATACGTCCCACTGCTGGGCACGAGCCTGACCTTCCTATACCACACTGGTCAGACAGGCTGGTATAGGGTTTTGTTTCCAGTTTTCCTTCTCTTGCATGGATATTATATGCTTACTTATACACTTACTACTTACTTATATCCCTTAGTCGTCTTTTACGACATCCACAGCCAAGATAGGGAGTGGAGAATTGTATTCTTATTCTTTCACCACAGTAATAACCACTCTTCTTTTATATTACAAATTGTAAAAGTTATTAGCAATAGTTAGACCGGCCGCCTGACGTCAGTCCTGGTTGGAAATGTACTTTGTTGACCTAATGAATTTTGACATTATTCTCTTGCTCCGCTTCCGTTTTTAAAAGCTTTCAACTTGCCCTGTTAGTATGGGACAAATCTTGCGAGTTAAATTATAACCACTTTCTGTTGTTAGATTAGGTTGAAATTTGGTTTACTTACGTAACTTCGGTGACAATGCAATAATATGGTACCATGAAGCTGGTCTCAAGATGACGTCGGAAGGTGGCTATAGGAACTCCTAAACTAAATAAGATAAAACCATCGAGTATGGACTCGTTTGAATACTCTTGACAAGTTTTCTTCGTTTTAGGGCATTTAAATAAAAGCTTGCTTTTAATTTTTTTTTAATTCATATTTTATTTGTAACTAGCAACCTGCCCTCGCTTCGCTTCGGTTATAGGTTATAGTCGTTTTACCCGCGTAGTTCCCGTTCCCGTGGGAATACCGTGATAAAATATAGCCTAGTTTACGCCCTGATATTATAGCTTTCCATTGGTGAAAGAATTTTTGAAATCGGTCCAGCCGTTTTGAAGATTACCCGGAACAAACAGACAGACAGACAAAAATTTTTTAATTGCTATTTTAGGCAGCATTTTAGGCAGGTGTCGTGCAAATAACCGTGTGAGCATGAAAAAAGCCTATTATTTTGACATTACAAACAGACAGTCCAATTTTATTTATTGGTATAGATTAGGATTTCGTCCAATGATCTCATCTGCTCCTATCAATTATTTTTTTTTTTATAAACACAAGGTAAACGCAAATATGTTTTCTTTCTTTCCGTTACTAATCATTCATTCGGCTCATTAGATCCCACTGCTGGGTTCGAGCCTCCTCCACAATCGGAGGGAAAGTGACCTACTATACGGCGCTGTTCTGACAGGTTGGTATAAGGTCGGGGAATTAGTCCGTCACCCGCCGAGAGGCCAACCACGTGAAGAAAGACCGACGTCCTTTCCGAGGGGGACGTCGGTCGATGGGAGGCTCCTCCAAATAGGGGGTATTCCGTCGGGCCGACCACTGACGTCAAGTCACCCTGCTCCGGTGGTCGGCCCAACGACGAAGGCGACGTGCATCGCGGGTTGGTTGCGGGAGTGCGTGCTTACGCCCCTTTGTCGCCCCGGACGGAGCAGTGCGAGGAGTGCGCCGACCGCAACCCACCCCCCAAAAAAAAAAATGGTTGGTATAGGGTTTTATTTCCAGTTGTCCTTCTCTAGCACAGACGTTATATGCCGTCGTCGTCTTTTACGACATCACGAATAAGAAAGGGAGTGGTAAAGTGTATTCTTACTCCGTCACCACACGGAACCAATACTAGTGAAAAATAAACAAAAATATTAATTATGCTTATGTCCTTCAGGTATAATTCCAATAGACGAACACATCCCAACCTTGAGTGATGAAAACTTCCCAAAGTTTTTAACAACGGGCCCGATGACGAGGAAGGCGGACGATCTACCGCTGTTAATGAACATTATGGCTGGTGATAAGAAGCACTTACTCAATCTTGATGAACCCGTTAACATGGGCAAACTTCAGGTATGATTATTATCTCAGCTATTATTATTATCATCTCGGTAGGTAAGAGAGTAGAGAGAGGGTAAAGGGGCCGACCGCGTGAGGAAAGACTGACGTCCTCCCTGAGGGAGTGGCGTCGATCGATGGAAGGGTACTCCTCAGAGGGTATTCCGTCGGGCCGACCACTGACGTCAAGTAACCCTGCTCCGATGGTCGGTCCAACGACGACTTTTTTTTAGTAATTAAACATCTATGAATGAATGGAAATTCAAATTTAAAATAAGTTATTTCTACAATTGATTTGGTACGATACCTGCCAAAAAGTAAAGTATCAGTATCGAAAGAAAAGTAGGTACTCGATACCAAAAACTATCGATACTTTTTTCGCATCCCTACTAATAAACGTCCCACTGTTGGACTCGAGCTTCCTCCGCAATGGAAATGAAATTAATTTACTATACCATTTTTTTTTTGAGGGTGGGTTACGGTCGGCGCAATCCTCGCACCACTCCGTCCGGGGCGACAGAGGGGCGTAAGCACGCACACCTGCAACCACCCGCGACACGTCGCCTTCGTCGTTGGACCGACCACCGGAGCAGGGTGACTTGACGTCAGTGGAATTTACTATACCATGCTGGTCAGACGTGTTGGTACAGGGTTTCATATCATTATCTTGTCCATTAAGACACCCACGGGCAAGATAAGGGCTATTAAATTGTATTCTTACTCCATCCTCAGACAGACAAAACTTATGATATACATGTATATATTTCAACAGGTATTTTATATGCACGAAGCAACAGATTCAGTGGCATTGTTGAACGTTGACAAATGCATTACAAACGCTATAAATAACGCTGTCAAATATCTTGAAAGTGAATGTGGCTGTACTGTTAGTGAGGTGAGTTATGTAAAATTAAATTAATTACATTTTTACACACATGCACATTATATCCACGTCCATAAAATATAGGATGATCTCTGTGACAGTTGTCCCTTGTGCTGCCACGCTTACGATAAAGTCCGTAGTTTTTTTATCGATAAAACTCTTTATTTATATAATTATGATTTTTTATTACAATTAAAATACAATCAATGAAAATCTTTTTGAGTTTATTTCAAACAAAACTGTTTTTTGACTGTTTTAATTATTCAAAAGATCAAGACAATCAACGTCTAGGTCACTATTATTGTCATCACTGGAGCGTTCCTGCTAGAACATTTATAATTTTTTGCCACAATAGGGAGAGTGGTTAGATCAATCGATCAATTACGACTGTTTTATAAATAAATATGGCTAGTTTATTGACAATAATGAGTACATAATATTATCATTTACGCTGAGAAAAGTACTTTTTTAATGTTTTATTAATTCAATTTATGTATTTTATAATGTAACTGTCTGTTTTATTTGTAAAAAATATGTTGAAAGTTTTATACAGGTACTGTATTGGGTTTATTTCTTTTATCAATAATTTAATAAAGATCGGTTATCGATTTAAGTATATGGACTGTCCCATCTCTTTTTTATTTTCAGTCCAGTATAACCTTGTACGTGCATAAGCGTCATTTTTGTATAAAAAAATGATTACTAGTTATTTTTCTAGGTATTTTCAGTACTTACGAGGTACATTTTAGGCATGAATATTAATATTTTATACAGGTAGTATCAGGTTATGGGGCAACTGGTCAAAAGGGAGCTAGGCAATGGTGGTAGGAACCCATGAAAAAATTTGAACGAAAAATATCGATTCGTTAAGGAATTAGAGACATGTAAAGTTTTCAACTTTGTCGTCGCTTTTTCGTGTAAATCTGATTGAAATGTATAAAGTCAATGATATTTAATACGCAACATATTCATACTTTGTTAAATGTTCATTAGAAATTGAATAAATCAATAATTACATTCACATAAACAAAACAAACTTAGCTTTAAAACAGCTGATCGGCCTATGATCGTTGACCGCTCGCCGCTCGTAGTTACAAACCTACACTGTCATTGAAACGTTTGCTCAATTCTAGGAATGAATGAATGAATTTATACTGTCGAAGCTTTACATGCCTACATGTATTCTGTCTGTACATGCCTACATAATACGTAACATTTAAAGCATAGACTAGACACATTTTTTTTAAATCACTATAACTTTTCTGTTATATTGTTTTTTGTGTAATGTACATTTTAATTACGATCGAACGGTCATACCGTTAAACTACAACATACTCGAACAGTTGTCCCATAACCTGATACACCCTGTATATTTTGATAAAATATTAGCTGAAAATTTTAAGCTGTTTAGTCAGCACTTATAGTTTTATATGATAATTCTTTTTTTTTATGAGTGGGCTATGGTAAACGTACGCGCGGTCCATTCCGGGGCGATGAAAGCACGGCGCGCGGGCCCATAACCCACCCGTACCCACGTCACCTCGTTGTTGGGCCGACCACCGGAGCAGGGTGACTTGTCGTCAGTGGTCGGCCCGAGTTATATGATAGTTGAACATCCATTCTATCGAGAAAAATTACCTATTAGCCATGAAGTTAACATATTTTTTTAACGTAACAAAGTGGATTTGGCGCGAAATAGTATACCGCCGTCACAAAATTATACTACAATACGACTCTGTCACATTTTCAGCATATTTTACTAGAAATCAACGACTTTGTAACGTTATTTTTACTTACAAATTTCATTTAAATCGTGTACATCTGTTACGTTCCTAGTAGTATGCATAATGTAATACCTATAAAAACAGTATTGGTAAATCTTTTGAATTTTCTCCATTAACTGGCGAGAGACAACTTTTTGTAGGTTAAAAAGAAGAACTACTCATATACCAGGTGTAGGCAGAATACCAGTCCTGTTTCTTTAAGGAGAAGTAGCTCGAGCCGAGCTAATAAATAGCCTTTTCTGTTCCTAGTCAAAATTAAATGATTTTATGTAAGATGTTCTTTTCTTTAGTTATGTTTGTGTTTTTTATTAGATTTAACGAGAACAGTTAATTCTATTCTCGTTTTGCTTTCTCTTTCAAAATATTATACTGAGTTTATAGCTATTTAATTGCGATAATAGTCAAGTTTATGCATTAATATGTTGGGCTCGGGCCTTCTCCACAATAGAAGGGAATTTGTTCTACTATACCATGCTGGTCAGATATGTTGGTGTAGGGTTTCATTTCGAGTTTTCCTTCTCTTGCACAAATGCCACGTGCATACTATATCCCTGAGTCGTCTTTTACGACATCCACGGGCCAGACGGAAGGGTATGGTGAATTGTATTCTTACTCCGTCACCACACGGAAAAGTTTATGCATTATGATCATCAAATTTAAAATCATTTCATCATTATCACAACTCATATACGTCCCACTGCTTGGCTCCAGCCTCGCCATTAAGAAAAACCCATAAGAGATCAGTCTCGGGGTTATCTTTTTCATTTTGTTTTAATAGACTCATATAAAATTGTATTTAATATGTATAGCAAGTATATGCTTTAGTGTTCAGTATGATGTACTACAAACAATGATAAAATATATACGAACTGACATCCTTACTAATATTATAAATGCGAAAGTAAGTTTGTTTGTTACGCTTTCACGCTTTAATCACTGAACCGATTTCAAAAATTCTTTCACCAATGGAAAGCTGTAATATCAGGGTGTAACATAGGCTATATTTTATCCTTGTATTCCCACGGGAACAAAGACTACGCGAGTAAGGCGACTGAACTCGAAGCGAGGGCGAGTTGCTAGTATAATAATAATTTCAGATCTATACACGACTATTATACGTTTTAAATGAAACTATTTTTACTAATTTTATCGAGTTTGTATTTGATTTTTGATTTCCCTACGTCTCAAACACTTTTCAACGTTTCTATAAGTCATTGTTATTACAGAGATTTATACCCATTACAGAATTAGTTGTATTACATAGTAGGAGGATAATTGACCTACTACACGACCAGTGCTGAATTAAGGCAACGCGAGGCCTGTAGCAAATTCTGTCCAGAGGTCCTTGGTTTGCTTCAGATTCTCAAGTTTAGGGTATTAAGGCATGCAAGATATTTTACACTCCTATCTAAATTGATTTTTTTTTAATTACAGTCAGACAGGCGTTGCAGTGCGAGGTCCCCATTTCGCGGGACTCGTAGCATTTGCTACTCTTGCTATATGGCTAATCCGGCACTGTATACAACGTTGATTGGTATACGTAGGTATATTTATTTCGAGTTTTCCCTGTCTTGCATAAATGTTAAATGCATTTTATAAGTATTTCCTAGTCGTCTTGTACACCAAACACTGCATCATTTTCAATTTTCATTACAGGAAAAATTCAAAGAATTAGAAGACTCTGTGGAGATTTCGATATCTGTATTTTTCTCCATGAAAGATATTCCGAATTTATTGCAAGATCCTGTTAATCCTAAAGTAAGTATCTTGCATGTAATGAAACGCACTGCCTAGAATATAAAGTGTAGTGTTGCCAGTGCAATAAAATTTCCCGTAATATACGGAATAATATTATTTATTATTATTTGCAATTTAAACGATATTCATAATCATCTCAGCCCATATACGTCCCACTGTTGGGCTCGAGCCTTCTCCACTATGGGAGGGAAATTGACCTTCTATACCACGCTGGTCAGACGTGACGGCATAGGGTTGTTTCAAATTTACATTCTCTTGCATAGATGTTGTATGCATACAATAATCCCTTAGTCGTCTTTTACGACACCCACGGCTAAGAGAGGGGGGTGGTCAATTGTATTCTTACTCCGTCATCACACGGGTAATATTTATAGTAACCGTAAAAATGAAAGTTAAAAAAAATGATAATGCAATTGAATACAAAAGTTAACTAAAATTGAAATATAGATTTAAATGAAATCTTATTGTACGTGCAACGATCATTATGAACTATTTAAATCCTTCGCCGTGATCTTATTTTAATTACAGTATAAAAAATGAAAGAACACTTTTATTTGTTTACAGCGTGACAAAAGTCTAGTTATGGAATTAATAAAATTTGCATTTGGTGGTGGATCGCGATCACTTCAAGGATTAAGTTTCTCGCTCATAAATAGCACTCAACTATTTATTCCGGAGTCAAGAAGAGGATATTATAACGGCAAAGCAAATCAACTTCGGGAACATATGCAGGTTCATCAATTATCTAATTACTTAGTTGTGTTCATAAAATTATAAGTAGTATATCAATTTCCAATTCATGAATATGATCATAAATTATAAAAAACCGGTTACCGATTATGTTCATTGGACTAAGATTCTTTTGACTAGGATGGCATTTTGTGTTGCTATATATAAAATTTATGTGGATGCGCAAAAAATAAAACCTCGTTACCTCATTCGGCATTACTTCCATACCATAATTATTTAATTGCTATTATCAAGTCTGAGGTATAAGCAGAAGTTACACGGGTATTTTTATGTAGAATTTACCAACAAAGGCTTACATGCCATTAATTTTGCAAAATGTCACAAATTAATTGAATACTATACCACTAGAACGAGGCCTTCATTGAAAAAGCCGGCAACAAAAACAGTGGGCTTATTTTTAAATATTTGTTTTTATATACAAAAAAACTAAATAAATCTTTAGATAAATCGAGAATGAGGCAAGTTACTACCTACATTAAGATACCTCCGACCCGAATATAATGCTTGGCAAAATTTCTGGCCAATATTCTAAATAGAGCAAAACTCACAAATAGTTCTTAATCCCGAATTTAACCTCTGAAACTTTTCACTCCTCTCTACGATATTAAATGTAAGGTGGGGTACACATATATCTAGCAATCGTAAGCTGAGATCTTTCAAAAAGCATCATCAAACAAAACCAAAAGCAAAAAAATACGAAGATTTTGTTACCTGCTAAAATATGAATGCATTGCATCTCCGTCTACCATTTTTAGGGAAAACACAGATAAAAAGAAAATACTTAGAATAACGCATCATTATTCCCTTCCAGAGGCTGTTAAGTGATAACGGGGTAATGTTATATCCAGTGTACATTAGTCAGGCTCATTATCACAACGAAGTGTTTTTCAAAGCGTCTGGTGTTATGTACACGATGGTATTCAATATACTCGGCATGCCTGCCACCACAGTGCCAATGGGCATACACAATGGATTGCCAGTTGGCATTCAGGTAATTGTCTAATCATTTTAAAATTTATATAACACTATCTCACCAGAACAAACACGTCATGAACAAATTAAAAAAGAAACAGGTGCGTATGTACATAAATATATATGCACGTAAGAAGTGATAGTTCTTTGACGTAACAAGATAAAAATCTTTCTAAAATTTGCGTTACATTTGTGGAAAAAAAAAACTACACAAATAATAGAAAAAAAAAAGGTATTGAATACATTGAAAGTTTTATTATAACGCATTATCTAGTTGACATATGTGACGTTGTACGCGCGCATCCTCAGAATTTACTCTCATCATTTTCTCTATGAAGTTTTTATTTCATTTCACGCGTTCAAAATCCTTAGATTCAATCACAGCGACGCATATTGGGCCCACTTATTAATTTAAATAATTCTTGAATCTACCTGAACGTACGACAGTTCGTCGAAATTAGTTCAGCTATTTAGGAGCTCAGTCATATACACATCATCATCTACTACTTTTGGGCTCGGACCTCCTGAACAGTGGGAGGACGTGTTGGCATAGGGTTTTATATCGAGTTGTACTTCTCTGGCATAGATGTTATATGCATATCATACATCACGGGCAAGGTGGAGGTGGTGAATTCAATTTTTACTCCTTCACCACACAGAAAACTTAGCTTATTATTTTTGTTTTTCAGGTCATAGCTGGACCAAATCAAGATAGGCTGTGTTTAGCTGTGGCAAAACAATTAGAAATCGGTTTTGGCGGATGGAAACCACCACATTAATTTAATTATAAGTAAACTTTCGATAAGTATTTTACATATGTATTTCAAACCACATGTATGACGTGGTTACTTTTGTACCCAAAAATATTGTAAAAAAAATCCATTTGAATTAAATAAATTTATTACATTATTCTATTTTATATTTAAATGTTTTCAGATCTTTGTAATATTAAAGATAAGTGTTGCATTTGATAACTACACACTCGTAAACAATACGATGATGATACGATTGAATTGGTACTTTGTACAGTCAAAGTTGGCAACACAGGAGGATGTCTGTCAAATTTATCTTAAAGAATTTAATGGGGTTAACATTTTATAGATAAAATGTTCCCTAATTGTAGAAATATAAAATTTAAGATTGATTAATATGTGTATATGTGTAATTTTTTTGGGACAATCTACAATTATTTTGTAATGAGGAATAGGAAGGAAAACTCACCATTATCTCACAGTTGAAATTCACACTTCAAATATAAAGCAATATAGGAAAGGTCCTTATAGGCTGAAAAATAAGAAATACAAAAATTTCTTGCTGCTTAAGACCACACGACACAAGTCCTATGTTAATAATAACAAATACAACATTTTTTATTTTATTCTATATTCATAAATTCATGTAAGTCGTCATTGAGATGGTCACATAACTTGTTAACGCTAACACTACATCTGTAGCTATATCAAGGTTATGGTAATATATGTATGTACTACTAGCAACCCCCCCTCGCTTCGCTTCGGGTTCAGTCGCCTTACCCGCGTAGTTCGCAATCCCGTGGGAATACCGGGCTTATGTTACTCCCTGATATTGTAGCTTTTCATTGGTGAAAGAATTTTTGAAATCGGTTCTATGGTTTAAGCGTGAAAACGTAACAAACAAACATATTTTCGCATTTATAATATTAGTAAGGATAATGTGCCTGTGTCGATTGACAATAAAACCCAGATAAATGTAAGTTTTAATTTACTAACTTTATTTTACGCTCAAGTAATTAAATTTAATATCCGAAATTAACAACAGTTTGTTCACAGTTTTAAGTTTTCACTTCAGTAGGCATTTCTCATGACTGCTTTTTTATTTGTTTTTGCTATCCTACGTCGACTTATCATGCATATCCTTCTATTTGAAGTGTGTGATAATTTGAATGCTGGGAAAGCCTTGGATTGTACTTCTTATTCTTTATAATGTAAAATTTCTTGCAATAAATAAAATTTCAATCGGCTAAATCCTGAATAATGTTAGTACGTAGTAGACATTAAATTCATAAAAGAACTGTTGTAACCGACAAAGCCCGAAGAATTAGCACGGTGAATGGGCAATGGGCATACCAAAGCGCTTGTCAACCCACAAACGTCACAGAAGAAAGGTTCTCGACTCGTGAGCACGAATCGGATGACGCCGCGTATGACGACGCCGACTAACATCTTAAAATTTGCAGGGTGCCATTGGATGCAAGTGGCCCAGAATTATTCTCACGAGAAAGCTTATCTTTAGCAGTTGACGTCTACGGGCTGATGGGTAGATAGACATAAATACATATTATAACATTAAAATTAATCAGCGTCTAAAAATTACTAGATTCTTTTAATATATTAATGTATTCGACGGTATGGATGGCATACAGGTTAAGATAACGATCTACAGTGCCAAGTTTCGTGAATTCCATTCCCACAGGCAATATTCTGTGCAATCCACAAGTTCTGTGTCTGGTCTAGTATCCGTTAATTATATGTTTGTAAAGTCCAATCCAGTTACAATACAAGGCTTATTTTTCATTAGTGCAGTGTTATCTTAAAAAAAGTAGGAGTATATTGCCGTTATTTCTCTCATAGGGAGGCCTGTATCCAAAAACGGATATTGATAGGCTAATAGATGGATACATTCAGCTATTTATCTAGTATTCACGTAGGGTTACCATCTCTCAGGATTTATCCTGATATCTCAAGACTTTAGAATAAGTTTACAAATACAAATAATGCAAAGGAAAAGATAGTTTTTGACCTACTATACCATGCTGGTTAGACATGTTGATGTAGGGTTTCATTTCGAATTTTCCTTCTCTTGCACAGATGTTATGAGCATATTATATCCCAGAGTCGTCTTTTATGACATCCATAGGGAGTGTTGAATAGTATTATAATAATATATATATTATTATATTACTAACTCCGTCACCACACGTGATCTAGTGCACAAAACTAATAATATTTTTTCCTCCCACGAAGTTGTAAATAACGAATAAATTTTGCTAGAAAATTCTCACAAAATGCGAAAAAATCGCATGTTTTTTTTTGCAATAATAATAATAAATAAACTTTATTGACTTCATACGATACTACAATAATGATAATTTCTAGTTTACACAGATAAGTACTTACAAATTATTTTGTGAACACTAGCATCTAAACTAGGCCGAGCCTGTATCTCAGACGCTAGTTTCTTCCAATGACACAATACAGTATATACACTAACTCTGAGTAAGATTAATTTTAATTTTTTACAATTATATTAAGACATTTGCAATCTAAAAACTTTATGAGTGTATTTCTAACTATTGTAGTTTAACAAATTGTGTCCCTGCTTCTGCAAGTACCCTCTTTCTACAGAATATTATGTTAGCTGTAAATAACACCACTGTAAGTGCAAACTTCGGCAAATTTATTACCAACCAATTTATTACCAAGCAATGGGAGTCAGTCTTTATTTTTGGACTTTTAAATTCTTAATCTGGTAACCCTACACGTCAGAGTTTGACCTTCCCAAGAATAATGCATAATCGTAACAATTAGCTGGCGGGTTAGCCATTGTAATTAATGTTATAAGATTCCCATTCATATTTTACTGATTCCTCGACCGGTAGGAACCGATAGGAACATACCCATATTACATCAACCATGTTTAAAACTTTTTAATCCGTCGTCATCAAAGGTCACATACGTCCGTTGTTAGGCTCGGGCCTCCTCCACAATGGGAGGGAAATTGACCTACTATGCTGTGCTGGTCAGACGTGTTAGCATTTTTTTTTATGGGTGGGTTATGGTAAGCGCGCACGCGGTCCATTCTATCCGGGGCGATGAAAGGACAGCGCGCGGGCCCATAACCCACAAGTACCCACGTCACCTTCGTCGTTGGGCCGACCACCGGAGCAGGGTGACTTGTCGTCAATGGTCGGCCCGACAGACAGACTTGTTAGGATAGGATATTATTTGAATTTTTTCCTCTCTTGCATAGATGTCATCTGCATATTAGGTATTACTCCTCCCAAATGGGTCCGCCCGTGACCATGAACATTGTGTTCTCAACGTCGGGCAATCAAATACAAACGCAATAAAATCCGTAAAATAGTTTTATTTACAATGTACATGCCAATATTATCGTTATACTGTATTATATATTTATTATTTTAATTCATTTTGAACAATTGGTTATAAATGTAAAAAGTTTACTCCACCAGCCAACGCTTAAGATGTTGTCTTTTATCCATTGGAATAAGGAGGCATGGTAATTGTGGCCGGCTCCCTGACATGAGTTGTTTAGGCCTTTTTTTAACATTCATTTTATAGTAATGAATTTATTCGCGCTTCTAGTTTTATGAGAGAAAACATCTTTGTCTGCTGTTATACCCTACACCCCCTTGCCCTCACCATTCACCACTCCTAATAATGGTATCCGTATGGTAACGGAGTAAGAATACAATTCACCACTCTATATCTTGCTCGTGGATGTCGTAAAAGACGAGTAAGAGATATAATATGCACATAACATCTGTGTAAGAGAAGGAAAACTCGAAATAAAAACCTATACCAATATGCCTGACCAGCATGGTATAGTAGGTCAAACTCACTCCTATTGTGAAGGAGGCCCAAGCCCAACAGTGGGACGTATGTGGGCTGCGATGATGATGATTATGAATAAATAGTAAAGGCCCAATTTTGTACAAACGTAATACTGTTGAAAATCATCTCCTGAATATGTCACATTGTATGGGAACGTTCTTTAAGTATTAAAAACATGAACTAACAAATAATACAACAAATTCTACCGAAAATAATAATTTATGTAATAATATACATAGTAAAATAGTATATATATTTTATTTTATATTAACTGAAAGCTTGATATAATTTTCTATTTTACCAGATAAGGCGTTCGTATTTAGTTGCGTTTAATAATAATACGTGACAATCAGAGTTGTACATTGAAAGATGTGACGTAATTAGCCTGTAAATAGGATAAAATTTGTTTAATGGGTTATACAGTAATGTTTCTTTGGAAGGGTTACTTTTTCAAAATTAACTTGAAGGAGAAATTTTTTTTGCTCCCAAAATCACATTTTTCTCGACATTAGGTTAAATAAGAACATGGTATGGAAAAAGGTAGTAGGGTGCTTATATTATTTAGAATCACGCTAATTAAGAGATGAGGGTAGACATATATTATTAAAATATGATGGTAATTTAACTTATTTTATTAATTTACCAAAAAATGTACTATTTAATTTAATATTGTCGTATATATGTTGAAGTTCGAAACTAAATTGACGGCGCGTTTTATTTATATTTAAATTGACAACCAATTCCTATTTTTTTCTATCATTGTGTGATAACTTGATAAGTATAGCGAGATAAATAAAATATGTGATGCGACTTTTAAATTGTTTTATTAACCACTAGCGACCCACGGCCACTTCCCTTCGGTTCCATCCGCTGTTTACCTCGCATTTTAAATCTGCAATTTCTAGTATAATATACCTCGGGTTCGAATCCAGGATCAGCCTAAATTTTAAAGGGCTTTTTCTAAGGAAAAAATAGCCCTTTTGTGGTAGGTTATGGCCTGGACACACGTCGCCCAATCTACCCAGGACAAAGATGAGCGGCGTGTGGTCCCTTAACCTACCGTATTCATTCCGTATCGCGATTGGGCCGACCACTGGTATCGTTCCTTGACATCCGTGACCGGCCCGGCGGGCTACCTCTTCGTGCCGCCCCCTTTGTTGGGAGACGGAGCGTCGCATTAAGGCGGTCGACCTCTCTGGCGATGGCGGACTAATCCCCGGTCCGTCCACCCGCAACCGAGGCTAGGGCGGTATCAAGGACAGCGACCTGCACCTGCGCCACCCAACGCGCCGACGACGGAGCATGTCGTCGTAGAGGAATTCCACCCGAATCCGCGAGCGGATCCGGTCTTCAGCGAGGCTATTAGCAGGTAGGAAAATATTGTCAAAATCGGTCCAGTCCATTTTGTGGATTACCCAAAACAGACAGGCAAAAACATATTAAACTGGTTTTTAAGCGTAGGTATTGGGCAAATAACCATGTGAGCGTGAATACCCTCTATTATTTTGACATTATAAATAGACACTTCAATTTTATTAAAAAAAATTGTGGAGGCCAATTCTAGTTTTCTTTGGAGTTATTTAGAGGTTTATCTAATTAGGGTCTTAAATCTTTTATTTGTGCTTATAGCAATATTAAATAAAATTAAATTTTACTCGCAGGTATGTTAACTCGAAAACCACCACGTCTCATTCGTATTCTAAAATTCATTTCCTCGTTTTATTTTATCATGTGGTTATTATATGCTAGATATAACTGTAATCTGACATTATCCCGAAGGAAACGAAAATTGCTTTCTGTATATTTTATTTTACGATTGCGAAAATTTCAAATTCGCATTATGTCTTAATTTTCTGTATATTTTGATTTATTATCGCAAAATTTTCGCAATAAATAATCAAAATTACATATTTCTATCAGACTTGCCTCTCTGATGCTATTATTTTATTCTATAGATACTCTTTATTTTTTGTTCAAGTTTCTTTCACTACTTTTGCCGGTGGCTAAGGCCGGCGCCTTAGCCATCTAGGCGCCCCACCGTATTCCCTCCCCTTCGACATTGGGCTGACCGTCGGTACAGAGTTCATACGAGTAATTTAACTTAGATGCTTAATTTACGCTTACAGACGTTTTTCTCGCGCTCCATATTTTTTATTACACCAAACAGATTACTGTTTGGCCGCCACCCCGTTGTGCCATAGCATATGAATATCTATTTGCGAAAGCGCGAAATGCATTACTCGCTCACTGCGTGAGGGTGTCCGACGCCCCTGGAGGGGCACTAGGGAGCCAGGATATGCGAAAGGGTATCCCGAAGAGCTGGCCATGGACCGCAAGGAACTCGGTATCAACGGTCAGCCCAATGCCGAATGGGAGGGAATACGGTGGGGCGCCTAGATGGCTAAGGCGTCGGGCTTAGCCGACGGCAAAAGTAATGAAAGAAACTTGAGCAAAAATTGTGATAAAAACGTAACGTTTTATAATCAACAAAGCCATTTATTGAAACGAGAAATTAATCATCACTGGCAAAATAATAAAAACTCAACAGTTATCAAAGGTGAAAATACTTTTATCATAAATTTTACGATAAAACATTTATAAACACGAGAATACGAACTATGTAGTTATTGTCTTTCTGTATGAAAAAAGAATACAATTCAACACCCATTCTCTTGCCCCTGGTTATCGTAAAAGGGCTCTACTAAGCGTACTACTCAGCGTCGCACGATAGGGGCGATCCCAGGAGACTCAAGACTCGGCAGCATCGCCTGGTGACTGACATTTTTGGTGTGACCATCGGCCAACCAGATAGAAGGTGGACCGCGCATTACGGTAAGCCCTGACCCTTCCGTTCAGCATCGCGGTGAGGGCGCCGATAGTGGGTATAGGATCTCCAGGCACGTATGCACGCAGCCCGTCAACTTTCGGGACCGCCGTCACTGCGTCACCGAGACCGCTCTCTTCGGGGATGGACATCGCGACACGCACCGCGAATGCAGCCAGCCGCGGCGTCAACCACGTCTGCCTGGGGTGGTGAGGGCAGCTACATATGACTCCACCGATCAGTCTCTAGCGGATGCACGCGAAGTGCGGGACCACCGCCCGTCGTATGACCTCTGCTGGGCTGCCGGCGGGTCCGGGAGACCTCTATCCGAATGCACCAAGCTACTGTTCAGCAAATAGAGACCCAGTAGTGGGGTCTGGGGAACCCCCACGTTGAAGTCGATGGTATGGTTTCTTCCGGAGTCATGGTAGACCTGGCTCGAGAAATTGTTATTCCGTTTGCCTCCAGCGGTTGCGTTCGCTCTTTTTCAGTTTCCTTGAAGATTGTGAACTCAACTTGCACTACGTATACGCAGACCGATATTTTGACGCCTTAGTGGACCATTTTCTTATAAATCAATAAGAATATTATCTTTTACTTGCCCAGTAATTACTTATAGTAAACGTCAGATACATCGTCACCGTCTCGAAGTCGTCTCAGCTCATACCATGTCCCACGCCTGGGCTCGAAACTCCTCTCCAATAGGAGAGAAATTGACCTACTACAACATGCTGGTCAGACATGTTGGTATAGGGTTTGATATCGAGTTTTTCCTTTTCTTGCGCAGATGTTATAATGAATATTATATCCCTTAATCGTCTTTTGCGACATCGGCAAGATAGGGAATGGTGAATTGTATTCTTACTCCGTCACGACAGGGAAATATACATAGATAAGAAAATCTATACCTATTGGTAGTTTATAAAAGATAAACAATATTATGAATCGAGCGTATTGTGGCGAGTAAAGAAGGATAATTAACGAACCTCAGATATATGTGGAACAAATGTGGGAATCGTGAAAATTAACTTGTGATTATAAAAAGAATGAGCAGTAGAACTGTGTGAGGAAACTTATTACGCTAAGTGGGATAGCTCACGCGCGCCTAACACAGTCAATAAGGCCCTGTCCCCTCTTAAGTAGGTATGTCTAACAGGGGACGTCGACAATCTTTGAAATAGTATGAAAAGTATATTTTAATGTTTTTGACGTAACGTCTTATAAACCGATGAAGGCCGGCTAGGCGCACGAAAAATTATCATTACCGCCTGAGCCGAGCATGCACGCAAGAACGCGGAACAAGCTATAGACAGACATGATCGGCCTACACGTTCGTTTTGTGACGAAACTATCTTTCTTCACAAAATTATATGAATTAACGAGTGCAAATAAATTTAACGCTACTTTATCGAAAAAAATATATTTTCAATTAACTTCATAAAAGTATGCAAACTTTCATCAATGTTTTCTTATGATGTTATCACATAAAATTGTCCTCCGTAAATCGACTTTACAGACAACTAAAGATTTTCGATTTGAAAACTTTAAATGGAAAAATATTTTATTATACTGGATCTTGGCCAGCCGAAATGAACAAGTCGGCTGACCTCTTTCTCGAAATTGGATCTACATAGCTATATTGAGTAATATAAATAAGTGTTTAATGATATGTGAATAAAATTATAAACCATGGCTGTATAGGCTTTGTCCCCTTTGGCAAACAGAATCTTCTTCTTCTTTTTTGTCTTGGCAATCAGCTCTAATATGAGCTATTTTTGCCAGTGTCGAGTTATAATTTTCTTTTCAAATTAGCAGTTTCTACTTTCTTCATGTCGGCAATGGTCCGTCAGTAAGTCAAATTGTTACCTTCAACAGTGTAATGGCCATTGTTAAGGGTATCTTCTGAGAATTTTGGTAGAAACAAAAAGATTGTATATAGCAATTTTATATCATATTCACTACACCTCAGCAGTTCTGCTGCTATATATTACATAAAATGTCATCAAAATTATTTAATATAATACGTTAAAACAGTAAGATATTGAATATAATACAAGAACATCACATGATACTACTGCCAGATTCCCGCCAAAACCTCCAAACAGAATCTAATGCTCGGTATACATGATTACGGGTTGAGAGCCCTCAGCGCTCACCCACCAGTCCGGGTAAAGTCGTCACAGCCATCTGAGGCTAACAACTAAGTCACAAACAAAAAAAAAGGTATACATGACAATGGTATATTGTAACGATTTGACTGCGCAGACCGTTTGTACAGTTTATCGATAGTGTGTACGAAAATCGTCTCAGATTATTCTGGTTTGGGCAAATGATCGTGGCAGTTTCAAAATCTATTCGCTAAATTGTTATCGATCGGCTTTGCACAGTTTTGTCGTAGTGTGTGGACGGAAGTCGTATCGATCCTTCAGTTCGCACTTCGCACACAAGGCTTACTGTAGGCGCAAGTCAACATGTCACACGATAATAATAATAATAATTGCTTGTGGCGTACTGAATGTGAGTGGCGACACTGCGGTCCTGAATACCCCAGAGAGTCGGCCAGGGCCTCGTATCCAGCTCGCCTTTACTGGTTGGCTGGAGTGGAAACCGAAGAGTGTCCGCAGGATTCTCAACTTTGGCTTGCCTTAAACGGCTGGTCAGAGAGGGGTCGCCAGAGATATATGCTCGGGGGTGGAAGTGTCATTTTCAAGGGCATAACTACGGGGAATACTTATACTAATATTTTTTTGGCCGATATATCGATAGTTCGATACTAAAAAGTAAGTATCGAAGGTTGATATTTATTTGAATAAATTTGTTCTGAAATCTACTGTTAAAATGTTGGTATGAAATTGATTATAAGTTATTTTTTATTATAAGTTTTATAGCTAAATTCCAGGAGTGAGTACTCCTGGCATTTAGCTAACAAAAAAAGGTCATCGCTGAATGAACGAAGGAAGCTGAAAAGTGGTCGTGGGAAAAATATCGATATATCGAAATAACAATTTTTTTTTGATATATCGAACTCCGATATTGATATAATTAAAAATATCGTTATATAAAAAAACGATATTTTTAAAAATATCAACAGACCTAATTCCGATGTGGACCCTATTTTTTATTAAATGGCTGTTCTATAGGCCTTGGCACTTTTGGCAAGGGTCAAATATTAGTTAATTTTAAAAATATTGTGGCAACACTAAATAACGACGTTCTTTCGCGGTGCGTGCGACATGACGCGCCGGTGAATTTTAATATAAATTTGACGTAATTCCTCTGTGCATATCGCGAAAATAAGGTGAATAGTTACAAATAAGATTATTTAAACAGTGAAATAGTGAGTAAATATGTTATTAACCTGTAATATTGTGTTTGCAGACTCCACAATGGCCGATCAAGTTGACTCAATGTCAGATGCGGAGCTGCGGACCAAACTAGCCGAACATGGGTTTCCAATAATGCCTATAACTGCTTCTACAAGAAAGTTATTAGTAAAAAAGTTAAAACTGGTACTAGATAACAAGAGCAAGCCTAAAAGTGGTATCGACAACAAAGCTGACAACAGGCGGTCGTTGGCACGCTACTCGAGCGGTGAAGACTCTGATTTAGACACTTCCAATGCTAGAGAGAAACAACGTGGCCGTCGGGCCACAACGGGCAGTGCAATGCTGCCACCCGCCGCCAACAAAACTCGTCGACCGCCTGCTAAAAAAGATTCTCCCGCTAAACGTGATTCTGATAAAGGTTCAGAGTCGGACGAAGAAAAAGACAAATCTAGTGTACGCACCCATGAGGTAGAAACAGTGACTACGCGCCGTGTTACGCGCGTATATGCTGGCAACGACCAGGATGACTATGAGACAGGCTCGGATAGCGATGTTGACGTTGATAAGAAAACCTCTAGTCCGTTCCGTAGCAATTCAAGATCTAGTGATTATATATCCAGCACTCTACCTACTGTTGAAACAAGTCCACCAAAAACTTCCATTTTCTCCAGAGCATCTACTATACCAACAAACTACCCATCTTCATTTTCATCGAATATGTCTACATCAGATAATCTCAATTCTATTCGCACACGGCTGGGTCTGACTTCAACTCTAGGTGACCGTCCATCTGCTAGTAACTATACAAGTAACTTTTCAACAAGTACTTACCAACCTTCAACATCTAGTATTGACGAGGTGGAATCTCCTTATTTAAGTAATTTTACTAGGAGACTATCTGCACTTAAATCGGAGCCGCCAAGACCTGCCTCCTACCTCGACAGGGACACAAATAATGGCAGTACTATGTTGCCTCGCAGATCCTATATTACAGGACTGAACAGGTCTGATATTGTGGATTATAAAACGGCAACTGATAAAAAATTCTTGAAGAACAATCTTGTGTCTCTCGCTCTGGTTGTGTTAGTTGCACTTTTTTTTTTTTGCTTATTTTTTATGTACATAGTTAAGAAGAATGATATAGCTTCAGTAGTAGATGATCAAAACAGTGTGATACCAATTTGTAACTTTAAAATACCCGGTAACAGGCCTGGGGTTAACTGTGTACGTAAAGAAGAAGTCAATTACGCTAAAGACCTTTTAAAACTCATACACCCAGAACTAACAAGCCGAATAGCCTCATATAAGTGTGGCCAGCCTGGTGCTCTGCCTTATATGAAAGATGCTGAAATAATAGAAATTGCAAGTGCAAAGACACAAATTGGAGAGGTGAGTCAACGTAATGTAGATTTGAATAACTTGGAAGTCCTGATTATGAACAACCCTCGTTGGGGTTTGAGCGTTGTTCAACTTAAAAACATTTACACAGATAACGTGGACTATTCTCCACTGGATCCCGCAGATTTGATGCAGCAGAGAGCCAAAGGTGCCATAGCTATTACTCTATCTGATCCTTCTACTCCACTATCATGCTTGTTTGTCAACACTCTATACTCAGCTGGAAGTAGTTTAGTCATTGTTGGAGTCCTCACCGGACTGGCCCTTGGCCTGCAAAGATTTTATAAATACTATGTCAGTTATAAAAAAAGGAAAAGTGAAGAAATATATTCTATGGTAGAACAAATTATTGATGTTATTTCTCAAGAGACTGAGGATAGCGGAGAACCATACATATCGGTTGATCATGTCAGGGACACTTTAATTTCACCACAAAATAGGGAAAAGATGGCTTCAGTTTGGGATGCTGCTGTTAAATTTATTCAAAGAAATGAGAGTAGAGTTCGCATGGAGGTTCAGTCTGTTGATGGGGAAGACTGTCGTGTTTGGAGGTGGATATCAGCCCACTGTAGCCCTAAACGTAATGCAGCATGGCAAGGTCAGGCATTTGAAACGCAAGAAGGGTCTGTAAACAACTTAACAGTCTCTCCGACACCCTGCCTCAAGATTCGTCACATGTTTGACAAGAATGATACAAATGCAAATTTAAGATCTGTTATTCAGGATGCTATTTTGGAAAAATGTGGTGACCGTTGCAATATATTGCATATCGATATTGAAAGAATGTCTTGCTGTGTATATGTGAAATGTGCATCGCCGACTGATGCTGGTGTTGTTTACAAAAGTTTACATGGATGGTGGTATGAGGGCAGGTTGATTACAGTCAAGTACTTACGTTTGGAACGCTACATGCAAAGGTTTCCCAACTCACCTTCAGTGGGCCCATATTTGAAGATGACCCGCTTACGACATTAATTTTGACATGGCAAGTTCTGGAGCTAGTTTGCAGTTTAGTACAACTGGTATGAGCTCGCTACACAATTATTTTTGGTGGAGTTGAATACAAAGGTATATGAATCATCCTTATTTTGTCTTGTCAAAAATATATGGCTGGATTTATAAGCACTTTCCTATAATTGAGTATCATAGGAATTATGAGTTTTCAGCCTGGATTTTTTCCATATTGTTGGAGATTTGAGAGTTCGCTTCGGTCCAAATATCCACCATAAACTTGATTGATGGTGGCATGCACATATCTTGGGTAGCTGACATGGGCTTGCAAAACATTACAATAGAACTTCTAGAATGTTCTACAACTATCTTCTAGAACAAACGTTGGTAACTTGACTTGTAAGCCTGTTTTTATTTATGAATCACCTGATAAAGTGGGATGTTACATATTCTTCCAATGTCGACGATTGATTTATTAACAAAATAGTAAATTAGAGTGTAAATTACCATATTTTTTGTCTAACATTTTCATAATATAAGCATAATATCTGACCGGATTAATTAAAATTCATTATTGTAACTAAAAATTAACAATTCATTTTGGATTAAGAGTTCTTGCCTGATGATTAATAATTTATTGTACCTGTGTAATTTAACTATAAAATATTCAAAATAATGTGGTCTGTATCTGCAAGCTTGTATAGATTCTTGCACTTGTCAATTAAAAACTAAACGACTGGTATCAGATGGATCTGATTGTCTACCTTGTAGGTGCTGGTCTTTTATTAATAATGCCTTAGATTTGGAATGAAATTTTTCAATAGTGTTAGCGTGTAAAAAATTTTGCTCAGCATATATCATTGTAAATAATCTACATCACAAAATTCATTTTCTATTTCATGTAAGTTAATATTTAGTGACGGCTTAATTTGTTATTCAATTTTACTTATATTTTGGAACAAATTGTTTAAAACATGGTAATAAATAAGTATTGGTAAGTTTAATAGGATATACCGACGCATACAAATATTTGTTTTATTCTTTATAGTGTTAAGTTGTAACGTAGCGAGAAGTATTCGCATGAAGTTATTTCAATGTGTTTTTAATTTCATACAAAATTGACATATTTTTTTTGTATTTAAGAATTTCTACTAACTTCTTTGTTCTTAATGTCTAGTTATTTTTATGCATTTTCTTTTTTTTTTAATAAATTGATATTAGTAAATATGGTATTTTGTTTCTCATCCCAATAAATCAGACCAAATTGAATGGATAAGATGAAATAAAACAACCCTTGTAACAAAATATATTCAATTTAATATGAGAAAACAACAATATAAAATCAAACAATTCCTCTAAAACCATTTTAATAAATGTAGATAACAGCTGCAAATATTTTTCCATTGATAATTGAAATGTAAATGCCTAAATTCTGAAAGTCATATAATTCTGTCTCATAATAATTGCTTGGAAGATTGTGGTCCCTTGTTGCTTGGAAAATTGGAAGTGGGTAGAACCCATTGGCTAACATTTTATTATGGTTACTTCATCATCATTTCAACTCCTGCGTCCACTGCTGGGTTTGAGTTACAGGGAGGCTCCAGGAAATATTGAGCTACCATACCAGTCAAACATGACATAGGTTTTCATGCCAAGTTTTCTTTTTGTGTTATATAGATATCTCAGGAAATACACTACGTAAATAATATCTATGCAATACTCGAAATAAAACCCTATAGCAATCCGTCTGACCAACATAGTATAGTAGATCAATCTAATTCCCACCTGTGGAGTAGGCTCGAGTCCAGCAGTGGGACGTACATGGCAAAGATGATGGTTATCTTGGTAATAAATTAATTAATAATTGGCATCATTATTTTAACATTTGACTACTTAAGACTATTTAAATTTCTAGCATCTTTTGTATGGAATGGAAAACTTATTATTTCAATGTAGTCTTACGGCATTGGTACTGATAATAACATTAAGAACATCAGATCAATCGCAATTTGTTATGACAACGGCGACTGCGCAACACTTTGCGGCCATTATTCAAAATTTTACACAATTTTAATATATAAAGACGCTCTTAATTATCGGCCTGTTACATTTAAAATTTTGGCAATTTGATGTTTTTGGATTTGAATTGGTAGTTCCTGAGGTTAATGTATACAATCAAACAAATTATTTATTTTTAAGACAGCAATGTGTCCGTACAAAAGAAACTTTGCCAAGATGAGATTTTATCCAAATCTGTTAAACGGATAATGCTTGATTTTATACATAGCTGAACTATTATCCCAAAGGAAGAGATTACTAAGATGAAGATGATCTGTGTGCCAATTTTCATGCATACCTGTTCAACAGTTCAATTGTAGTTAAGTAACATACATACACAATCACAAACTTTTACCTTTATAACAATTATAGTCTGAAGTGTAACTCTATTAACAGCCTTAAACCAGATAATAAAAAATAACCTTTATTATTCTTAATATTAATTGGTCACCATTTTTATAATCATGCTGTTCCCAATAAAGATTGAATTAATAGTGTATTGTGTCGAGCAATGCCTGGTAGCACCTCCACTTGTCGGGGAGATAGAAAGGCTCAAACACGTGTGGGAATGGGGCATCCCAGCCAGCCACTCGAGAAATCGGCGCTTCCAAATGCAGGAAACATTCCTCCTAGAATAATACAGACAAATATAAAAAAATAGACAGGGTGTGTTTTTTTTACTGCAAACGAGCAAACAGTACACCTGATGGTAAGTGTTGCTGCCGCTCATGGACCTTTCCTAGGCCGCTGCCTACCGCGAAGAAAGGAAATACGTGAAATGAGGTTCGGTTATATTAAAGGCATTACTAAAACTCAGACGCAAACACCGTCAGAAAGTTGGGCTTCCAACTCTCTCGACAAAACTCGCAACGTCGCAAAAACGCACGATAAAAGTCTAACTTTCATATTCATCATCATCACAGCTCATATACGTCCCATTATTGGGCTAGAGCCTCCTCCACAATGGGAGGGCAGTTATTCGCAAATAATCTCTTAGTCGTCTTTTACGACACCCAAGAGCCACCAAGGCAAGATGGCGATGGTGAATGGTCTTACTCTATCACCACACGAAGACTACGGAGACCCGTACCTGTATAGTAGCAGCTATTTCAGCTCCGAAACCAGAGGTGAGGGGTGCCTCATGGGCGATGACGCAACGGCCCGTCTTCTTCACTGACTGAAATCATCACACATTTAAGATTACTAGTGGTCGCCGTGTGGTCGAAATTCGGCCATAATTCATTTTAATTAATTTTTCTGCTACACAATTTTCTTTAATTTTATTTATGTATAATTGTAAATTGAGCAAGCTGTATTTCTCTAATAACTAATATATAAGCACAAATCTCTAGTAGGCATTGTCATCATAATTATGATTGTTTGACATTCAGTTCGACCAGAGATTTTAACCGTAAACAAAAGTGTATAAGCGTTGCTACGCAACACACTCACACAAACGTGTGTGTGTAGCGATTGCGTTGTAGTGTGCGTAATGGCTTTTTTAATGAGTTTAATGTATTTCTAATCCATTATTGTATGAAATTTCAGTTTTATGCACTTCTCCTCATTATATACTTCAACCGTGCCAAATTTCATACTTGTCCATCCTTGTAATTTTCGTAAAAAGGGGTAACAAAGTTTTCGCTTCACGTATTTATATATAGATTACCAATCGGCAACTCTTCTTCGTTTCAATTAGAGTCTATAAATCCTATCATGAGCTCCTTCCGCCCGTCAGCTCATTGAGATCTATTATGAACATAGGCCTCCCCAAGTGGGATTTTACCATAAACGCCACGCTTAGTCGTCGGCGATTGCAATCAATGTTTTCCAGCTGAGTGATACATCTGGTGATGCCTAAATCGGTTTATACGATTTCCACGGGAAGGTAAAGAGTAGCGTCACATTTTTATTATTCTGGGTTTACCAGAATATAGACCAGCAGCACTCTCCTGGGACACTTGAAACACCAATTGCGATGACTAGCAAGCCAAGCAATTATTGTATTATTTTCTCTGAGGGCCTTTGTCCAGCTGATGCAATCATCAGTCAGGCGGGTTGTTTCGAATTTTCCTACTTTTGCATATGATGTTATATGCATAGTGTATCTCGCATATGTATGTAGTCGTCTTTTACAACACCCACGCGCAGATAGGGAGTTGTGACTTATATGTTTACACCTTCAACACACGGAGAAATCGGGGAATTGATACATTTGGAATATTTCAAATTATATTTAAATGTCTAGGGCTTAATGACCTTCGGAGGGCTGGGTCGAGGAAACGGCACCGATAAAGAGGTTAATAACTCAAAAGTGAAAGCCCGTCAGCAAATTATGCCGTCGCGGCCTTGACGAGAGGTGGTACCCGAAAGGGTAACTCACCAGATAGGCCACCGAAGAAAAAGTGGTAGTCCACTCAAGTGGCAATGGAGGGATATTGTACAGCAGGTTATGGAGTTACAGGTCACTCCATGGTTCCAATGGACATTTTAAAATCCCATTCCACGCTGATTCCATACAGATATTGTAACGTATTATATCGAGTAAAGGCAAAGGCGTAAAATTGGAACATTTAGATAATATTATGCAAACGTACATTACAGACTGTCTCCTCGTCCCAGGGTAGGATGGACTGCAGGTCGATGACATCACACTTGATGCCGTGCTTCTCCTCGGCCATCTGTGCGACTTCCAGCAGTACGTGGATTTGGGTTCCCCAACCTATTAATGTAGCTGCATCACCTGACAACAACCTTTTTCATTATTTCCTTGTAGAGGATTACATTCTGTACTTTACGGGAGGCACCTTTTTTGTGGAGGGCTATGGCCTGGATATACCCCGCCAGAACCATCCGGCGCGATAGAAGGTCGCCGGGCGGCCCCATAACCTAACGCATCTTCTTCCCATCGAGATTGGACTGACCAATGGTACCGACCTTGACCTTGGTGGTAAGGTTGACAGCGGTCCTGCTACGTTTGCTATTGCGGAAGTTCATAAACAGCAATTAGCACTTACCATTAGAAGGGTATTTTTCTCGTCTGCTATTTAAGGTAATAAAAAGTATTCTCCACCGTTATTCCTTATTAACCCCTTCCACTGCTATACTGTATATTCCACAGTAAGAGGCAAATTGATCTACAACTACGCTGGTCAGTCAGGTTACTTATAGGGTTTGATGTATTTTCCTTCTCTTACATCATATTATATCCCTTTATCGACTTTTACGACGCCAATGGGGAAGAAAGGGGATGATGAATTGTATTTTTATCCCGTCCGTCTGTCCAGCGACTCTCTCTTTCGTATGTGTGGATTAAAAAAAAAAATTTCATACTCCTAATTGCCACGAGAGACGTAAAACTGCCGAGTGATTACCAGGACAGCAAGGCCCCTGGTAAACTTAAACGAAACACCAACTGCGGTCTATATGGTTAGGTAAATAATTTTTTTATGAGTTATATTGAAATTCTGATCGGCAAACTTTCTGTGTGACCACACACGCTGGTCAGACGTGTTGGCATAGGGTTTCGTTTCAAGTTTTCCATCTTTTGCATAGATGTTATATGCATATTATATTCCTTAGTAGAGTTTTACGACACCCACGGGGAAGAAAGGTTAGTATTTAATTGTATTCTTACTCCGCCATCACACGGAATATATAATTTATATATTTAATCATTATAAAATATAATGTTATATTTAACATTGGTTAGGGAACGTACACTAACTACGTTTAGTGATCTTAAAAAATAACTAACACATGTTGGGCGACATTTATATATTTTAACGCCCTCTTCGTTCAGCCTGTTACACAAAATAAGGTCTCTTTGAATACAGAGAGACCTTATAGCTCAGCGCAGCGCCCGTCTCCCCTTCGGAGGAGGGGTTGAAAATTGTAAAAAAGGAGGGTCGTACGTACTCCTACACATAAATAGTTAATAGAAAAATATTAATTAATAATTAAAATGTTAATAAATTATTGATAGATTTTATCAAATCAAATCATTTATTCTGCATAGGCGCCCCCTTAAGGGCACTTACATATTGTCAAATTACACGTTTGAATACAATACAATAATCTACCACCGGATCGGAACGCGGCCACAAACAAGAAACTCAGCGGGCAGTAATTTTTTTTCTTAATCTTTTAAATATACATAATATTATGCTGTGTGGTAGCGGCTTCGAATACTACCAACCCTTGCTTTGCTCGTGGGTGTCGTAAAAGACGACTAAGAGCCCTAGATTGACCCGGACCAACTCCATCTGGTACCATTTGGGTCAACGATTACATTCCCAAGGAGGGTTGACGTCAGGCATGCGGCCGGTCATAAAAGTCATTGCCGAAACTTTTTGCAATATGTCAAAACAGATGACATATTGCGTCGACCCCAAGTAATTGGGATAAGAGCAAGATGATGATAATGATTATGCCTCGTACAACATATATGGTATTAGCTCCAGTGTGATGCCCTTCGAAATTAAATATATGTATAAATTTTCAAGATTTAATACAAGACAAAAAAAATTAAAGCATAAAGAAAGGAAGAAAATATGGCTGGACCAGATCCCACAAGCAGCACCCGATCACGAGTTAACTACTAGAGCAGCCATCACTCTCCTCAACCAAATTAGAGGGAAGGGAGCGACCCGCCCCACATAGCTACCGCAAGCAGAACCTTATTCAGTGAGCATGACCAAACCATAAATAAAAATACAAAACGAACTACAACTACTACTATCCTACTCTAAAAAAAAACTACTAAGTACTATAAAATAAACTATGAACTATAGCAGGTATGCAAAAAGAGATCAAAACCAAAATTCGACAGGCAAAACACGTTACGCTGTACATCATGAGTAAGAGAAAAAAAAAATTAAAATAAAAAAACCTGTGAATTCATACAAGTTAGGAGTACCTTAAAGCTGTAACAATTACAATAACATTAATTGCTTAATGAGGAGCTGCTCATAACCACTCTGTATTATCATCTAAATTTCTTGGGTTTCCCAACCTTTATTTTGTTGAGGCTCCCTAGACTATTAATAAATTTTTCATGAAAAAACGCCTCCCTTTACATTTTCAATAAATACAAAAAAACACACATTATCTACTTTAAAAGCCTTTTATTTTAATTCTAATAAACATTTTTTAAAAGTTGAAATTATAATAATAAATGTTTTATCCAAAAAAATTATATAAGAGGTGTACTAATGAGACACTTGAGATTGCATGTTTAGAACCAGTTGGTTAATTCTAGGTTCTGTTTTTGTCAGAGCTATCATCAGGTCGCTATCAACATCAAGACGATTTCGCTGTCTGGTTTTAATTAATACTAGAGCAGAAAATCCTGTCTCACAAAAGTAAGTTGAAGAAAAAGGAACTAGTACTCGTAAAACAAGAGAGGCAAGTTTGGCATTAACAGGCAATCTTTTGATCCAAAATTGCTCCAATGTCAAAAGATGGAAGTCATCTTTCATGGATGAATCAGCCTTCATTTCTAGAAATTCTTCCTGAACTTCTTCTGGTAACTGGAACACATCGACTACAAATGGATTGCTTGTCATGTGCCATATTGGTGACTCGGAATCGTTGTCTCGATAGTATCGGCGAAATTCGTCTTCCAGCGCTTGCAAATGAGCTTTTATATCAGCTTTCAAATTTGTGTCCAGTGTGTTATTTTTAATTGCTTCGAACAGCCGAGAAAAAGATATAACATTTTCAGAAGACAATTTTTGATTCCAAAGTTGAAGCTTTGCTATGAACCCCTGAATATAATCATAATTGTTTATTATAGTACCGTTTCTGCCCTGAAGTTTCAAGTTTAGCTCATTCAAGGCACCAAATATACCAGTTAAATAAGCCAACTTCCATTGAACATGTCATCTTTTAACATTGCGAGGAAATCGTGTTTTTCTTTGAACTCAAGAAAAATAATTACCTCTTCTTTCAATTCATAAAGGCGAGCCATCATGTTGCCTTTGGATAGCCAGCGTACTTCTGTATGGAAAAGAAGAACTTTGTGATCAGAATCAAGATCCTCACAGAGTAATGTAAATAACCTACTGTTCAAAGCGCTGCTCTTGATGTAGTTGACAATTTTTATAGCTGAGTCCAAAGTCTGGCGTAATTTCTGGGGCAAAGTTCTGGAAGCCAAAGCTTGCCTATGGATAACACAATGTGTACTAACCATCGCGGGATTTTTTTCCTTGAGCTTTTTAGCCAAGCCAGATCGTACACCTGTCATTGCAGGTGCGCCATCTGTGCAAAGTCCAATGAGCTTATTCCAATCCAAATAATTTTTTCAACAAAATTTGATATTGAATTAAATATATCTTCAGATGTAGTGCCTGCTGTCAAAGATTGGGAGTATAAAATCTCTTCTTCAATTATATTTTCGCCGATGTAACGAACATAAACTGTGCACAATAAACGATGTCGGTGGATTCATCGCAACTAATGGCAAAAAATGGCGATAATTTGACTTTGTTAATTATTTGTGACTTAATGTCTGCTGCAATGTCATCGATTCTTCGCTTGACTGTATTATTCGAAAGAGAAATAGACTTCATTTTTTGCTCTGCATCTTCGCCTAAAATTATCTGCGTGGCTTTTAAGATACATGGTTTTATTAATTCTTCACCGATAGTATGTGGTTTCTTTTACTTTGCTATCATAAAAGCCATTTCAAATGAAGCTTTAAGATGCTGCGATAAGCTTGTGTGATAACTGCCCGATTTATCCAATCTCATCCGCTTGAGTGATTCTGCTTTAGATGAAAAAAACTCTTTTGTCTTCAAAACCAGGGTAGGATGTTGTTGCTTTAAATGCCTTTCAAGGCGATTGGGCCTCATGCTATCATTACTTAAAACTTTCATACATATCACACACTGAGGCAACTGTAACTCCTCTTTTTCTATGAAAGTAAATCTAAACTTAATGTTATCTTCGGCAAACTTTCTTTTTTTCGCTGACATCTATAACAATAAAACAAATAATAAACAACTAGTCACAACGCCCGATTTAAGAACGCGTCTCTGTTACCAATTTAGTAAATTAAATAAAAATAGTGACTGAAGTTTAAAAACACAAACTTACCTTTTAACACAATAATTTTGCACACACAAACTGATTTTTAAAATTTTTGAACAAAAATTGTACACCGATACGTCAAATTTGTCGCAAGTTTGCGGAAATGAATTTTACAGATGCTCATGCAAGTCCGGTAGGCACACAACTGTTTCCTAAGTAATGAATGCGGAGCGGGTGTGCGCGAGTTTCATGTTGTGACTTGTCGAAATTTAATTTGTATAAACTGCGATTGACGACGTTGGATTTTATTAAAACAATGGTTGACAGAAAAGGTGATAAGATTTACACACATAAAGTTAATGAAATTAAATATCATGTTTAATTTCATTAACTTTATGCGTGTAAATCAAACACTACATTGAAATGTAAATGTAAATCAAACACTACATTTTTGCTTATTTGCCACCTCAGTGGTACAAAAAAAGAAATTACAAACGCTTTGTGCCCCCCTTGACATCTCTCTACGCCCCCCTGGTTGGGAACTCCTAATCTAAATAATCCGAAATTTTGTAATAGCCTTTGCTACAAAGTCTACTCTTAATAGCTTTTTTAAACATGTTAATTGGCATGTCTCGGACATTTTTAGGTAGTTTATTGTAAAAACGTATACATTGCCCCATGAAAGACCTACTAATTCTTTGTAGACGAGTAGTATGAATTACTAGATTATCCTTATTCCTAGTGTTTACATGATGAATGTTACTGTACTTTTCAAATTTTTCAAAATTCTTTTTTACATACATAAAATTTTTGAATATGAATTGTGATACAACAGTTAGAATGTTTATCTCTCTGAACTTTTCCCGAAGTGAAGCTCTTGGCCCTAGATTACAAATAGCGCGGACAGCCCGTTTTTGGAGAACAAAGATGGTATTCAAATCCGCGGAACATCCCCAAAGTAGTTTGCCATATGACACAAGGCTGTGAAAATAAGAGAAATAAACTATTCTAGCCGTTTCAATGTCAGTTAACATTCGAATTTTTTTTACAGCATAAGCCGCTGAGCTAAGTCTATTTGATAATTTTTCAATATGAGGCCCCCACTGGAGTTTCGCATCTATGGTGATACCTAAAAAAACCGTGGACTCCACTAGGTCTAGGGCCACACCATTCATTTGAACATTGGTTTCCACTTGTCTCACATTAGGTGTGGTAAATTTAATACATTTTATTTTCTTTCTGTAATTGTGGCACTTTCAAACTCATATTGTATTTAAAATGCTCTAAGCGGCTTACATTGACAGGAACAAAGGTAATACGTTCATGTTGAACCCTATTAGTTCTAGGAAGTACAACAAATTGTCCACAATAATCTGATTCTAATTTATTTAAAATAGATTTACTAATAGGTTTAACATTTAGGATTTTTTTTTTATCTAAAAGATTATTATAAAATCTCGGATTATCTTGTTGATAACTCGGACTGGCAATGAGCAGCTCCTCATTCGGGCATTACTTCATTATTTCAATGATAGAAATTACGCACATGTTTATTTTTTATTGTTGCTACTATAATTGTAAAGCGTAGCGTGTTTTGCCAAACGATTTTTTTTATTGGATCTGAGTTTTATGTTTGTGGCAAATGGTCATGCTCACTGAAAGGTTGCTTGCGGTAGCTACGAGGAGCGCGTCACTCCCTTCCCTCCATTGTGGTTGAGGGGAGTGATGGCTGCTCTAGTGGTTAACTCGTGATCGGGTGCCGCTTACGAGATCTGGTCCAGCCATAATCTTCTCATTATATTTGTGATTATTATATTTGTGAATTGTACTATATAATATTTCGAATGGCATCACACTGGAACTATTATTAACAGCATATTGTAAGATGTAATTTTATTAAATTGAAATTAGAAAATAAATATAAAATAGACAATCCCGCTGAGTTTCTTGCCGGATCTTCTCAGTGCGATCGCGTTCCGATCCGGCGGTAATTTTAAGAAATATGTAAAAAAATGACAATATGTAAGTGCCCCGCGGGGCGGATATAAAATGATTTGAACAAATAATATATAAATGATTTGAATTAATAATTAAAAAGTTTCCCTGTAATAATAAAGTTTCACTTCTATTGTAAGTCTTTATGTCACACCTAGTCTAGTTTTTTTTATACATACCTTGTTTTAAGATTTGTGCTTTTCCTAGCGGTAGAGTATAGCTTTCGACGGGTACCTCATCGCTAGCTGAACGGTACAATATCTTGGGTTCGAGAAATACACAAGGGTCTCGCTCCTTGATGCACGATAGTAGAAGACCCTTTGCTGCGATTGGCCCTCGTGGTACTACTACCTGCCGATTACGAAGTCATCGTAAATTCCTTATTAAAAAGTTTAAAACGCACTAACAAATAAATTATATCGTGATGGGTTTTACAAACGTATAATCGACTGCACAACTGGTATACCATGCCACTGTCCAGCGGGTTCGAATCCTACACAGTACGGAAGTTAGTGCCAGTTCGTGTACAAACCTTGTACCCGATTAAGTACCTCCACCAAATATGAGCCCCATATATAAGGCCGCCCGTCAAGGACAAAAGATCAGATTAGTAAAAAAAAAATGATCATTAGAAATTCTCGAGCGCGTCAGATTAAGGTAGGATGAGTTAATTACATACTAAAAAGTGTATATTCCACTAATCTAACAATTTGAGAATGACATAAAAAAGGGAAGAGCTTCAAAGTTGTAAAAAAAAACGTCATCTCGACATTCTCGAGCGTGGCAAATTTTTTTTTTTTAAAGGAAATAATTCAAGGATAACGAAAATATATAATCTGACGATTTCCACAAGCCGAAGTAACAAAAATTCGTCGACAAAGTTTAATGCGTGCAGCTGCGTGATGCCTATATTCCCCTCTCCGTGCTTCTATTCCTCTCTCACTCTTTCTCTATCTATTACTCTCTCACTCCGTCCCCACTCTGGTTTCTGTTGCCATGACGCCATCACAGCTGATCACACAGACTCGTTCGTGGCATGATATTGTTATAATTTTTTTGAGCATTTTTTTAAGAATTATTTTCTTATAAATACAAGTATTCCATTTGAAAAACATACCCTTTTTTTATTTGCATGCTATTTCCTGAGCTTTTCAATTAATTAAGTTCAATGATTTAAAAAAATTGAAAAAAATGATTTTTGTTTTGTCAGATTAGGCGAATCCCTCTAGATAACCGTCAGATTGTGAGACAGCGCGTCTAGGACATAAAGATGGACCATATATATCTTAATCTGACGCGCTTGAGTATTTCAAAATGTCAAATTTTTTTGCACATTATAATAACGGCCGCGAGTTTGCGTCACATCGAAATCGTCAGATTATTGAATGAGAGCTTTTTTTAGGTTCACTTAACATTCCCTTTAAAAAATCTAACGCGCTCGATAATTTTTTTTCATTTTCAACCCTTTCGTACGACCACCTGCATCATGCAAACGATCAGATCAACATACGTACAATATTAAAAATACGTCGGACATCGATGCTATCAATATCTGACGCACTCGAGTATGTCCATGCAACAGTATTTTTTTACATATTTGAAAATCTATAGCTCCCCCCACCGATGAAAAGGTATACACTATATAACATTTTTTTCTTCTTATCATCTAAGCCAGTGGTTCTCAAACTTTTTAAATGACGGAACCCTTTTGGGAAGCAAAATACTTGATGGAACCCTACAATAAAACAATTATTTTTATAAGTGTATTCTATATTAATCAGCATAATAAAAGTACAATGTATCAGTTACTAATTATTATTTACTTCACCACTTGGTAAGGACAATAATAGAAAACATTAAAAAAGAAAAAATCTAACTAGTGGGAGGTATGAAACTGTTTTTTATTTTTCATCAATTGCTTGATATCAGGTTTGATGGAAGAAAGTTGGAGTCTCATATCAGCTTCGGCGTCCAGTCTATTGCGATATTTTGTTTTCGTGGCTGCGTAGGTAGAGAATCCTGTTTCGCACAAATATGTAGTTGGGAACGGGAGAAGAATATCCAGAGCCATTTGGCCAAGCATTGCATATTCATCTTGGATTCTGCACCAAAAATCATTAAGAGGCGTCGTTTTGAACAATGACTCCATACTTGTGTCTGATGACATTTCTAAAAGAGATTCATATATCTCATTTGACATGTTTTCAGGCTTTTCCAAGTTGGGTAAAAAAGGATTATGAATCCAGGAGTTCACTTTAATTTTTGTATTGTGTTCTTCGGGAAAATACTTTTCAAAAGATGCGCGCATCGAACTGAGATATTGGACCAATTCTTCAAACACATTATCTTCAAACATTTCTGAGTCGTTTTCGCTAACAAACTCACTGAGTAACGTAAAACTTTCTATTTCTTTCTTACCAATGCAAATGATCCAAAAATCTAATTTTCTTTTAAAAGCAGTTATTTTATTATAGGCCTGAAACACTGTTGTCTGTTTACCTTGCAACGATAAATTTAATTCGTTAAGTTTTTGAAAGATATCCGACATAAAAGACAATCGGAATAACCAAGTTTTATCATACAAACGGTCCTTCAAATTAAAAGAAGTATCTGCTGAAAGAAACATTTGTAACTCGGCTCTAAGTTCAAATAGCCTTGTTAAAGTTTTTCCCCGAGACAGCCATCGCACTTCTGTATGGAGCAGCAGTGTTTTATGTTTGCTGCCATAATCTTCACACAATAATGAGAACAATCGGGATTGTAGTGGTCGTGATTTGATAAAATTAATTATTTTTACCGCTTCATCCATAACTAATTTTAGATTAGACGGCATTTGCTTCATCGCAAGTGCTTGTCTATGCAGAATACAATGACTGGAACTACAATTAGGCGCTTTATTTTTCATTCGTGACACTGCTCCTGCTGTTTTACCTGTCATCGCCTTGGCCCCATCTGTACAAATGTCAATGCAATTGTTCCAACTGAGATTATGTTCTTCAAAAAATATATTTATTTTATTAAAAATTTCTTCCCCGGTAGTGTTTGTAAGCAGCGATGAACACATAAGCATGTCTTCTTCAAAAGAACTTTTATATGGATATCTCACAATAACCAGCAGGATAGCCAAACCAGCGACATCAGTCGACTCGTCCATTTGCAAAGCGAATCGTGTATTTTGTAGACGTGTAACTAGTTCTTGTTTGACGTAGCTTGCCAGATCATGGATTCGTCGTGAAACAGTATCGTTTGATAGCGGAACAGTAGAAAGATGCTTTGCAGATTTTTCATCAAGCATACATTTTGTTATGTCTAATACACATGGTTTTATTAATTTCTCAGCGATAGTGTGCGCTTCACCTGCTTGTGCAATGCGATAGCTAACTAAGTATGATGCCTCCGTGGCCTTTTCGTTGGTAGTTTGTGTTACATGCATCATATTTTTTTGACTTTCTAATAACTGATCTTTTTTGCGAACAAAAAATTCTTTATTCGTCTTTAGTCTCGGGGTGTACGGTTTCTAAATGTCGACGCAATTTGGCAGGTGCCATGGAACTATTAGGAAGCAGTTTACTACAGAGCATGCAGAGAGGTGAGCCGTTGGAATCAACAAATCCGAAACTGATATAAGATTCATCATACTTCCTTTTTTTCGTCTTTGAAACCGTCGAGCTTGACGTCGTGGCACTCGTGGCATCATCTTCTGGATCGGTGATTGCTAAATTCTCCGCGCGCATTGCTTTTGAACATTCAGCGTCATTAGAAGATGTTGTTGGAACACGTTTAACACCTTTAAGCCAACGTTCCATTCTTCTTTATTTATAATGTTACAAGTCAGGATAGTGGGGTTTAAATAATGCACAATCGTTACTGCGTATAAGAGACTAAATTTAGAACCTACAGGGAAGAAATGTATAAAACTGAGACAACAGAATACAGCAGGCAGTAAAACAATGAACACTAGTTTCTCGCTAGCGAGCTTGTAAGTAGGTAGTAACTTATCGCTCCGAACGCTAATCATCAACTGACGACGCCAACGCGCGATCGCCGCTTTTATACTTAGTCCTAGACTCGATCTCAAATATTCTCGAAAATACTCGAGTCGGCACCTTTGATAAACAAAAAGCAAAAATAAAAACAGAAATTTAAAAATAGCGTTGTAAACAATATCGACTTTATCCTTTGAAGTTAGAGACGAAAGTCGCTAGTTGACAACTATAGCGTCTAATTCAGAGGCGGCTTTTATCAAAGAGACTGAGCGCTTACAAGTATACTACCCGCTCGTTTTAAGTTTGCCGCTGGCGATAGGTATGAGTGTATGACGTTCGAAATTTTTTATTTAATTGTAACAATAAAAATTGTGTACGTTAGATATTTGGGTAAAACTATGACACATTATAAGTTTTGTTGTCACGTGGGGGAGGGTACGCGCATTCCACAGACCGGCAAACTTAGAGCGAACGCGTTGTACAAGTATAAAATTGTTGAGACCAAACTTATGAGATATTGTACCAGCTAATGTAACACAAGCTTATACAAATACAAATAAATAAATAAATAACATTCATAGCGTTTTGTCTCCGCGCGGCCGCGGAGTCCGCACAGCCGCGGAGCGACCAGAGAGAGGTGTTTTGATTTTTTTATTTCTAAATTCTTGCGGAACCCCGACAGAGGTATCACGGAACCCTAGGGTTCCGCGGAACACACTTGGAGTATAGCTGATCTAAGCTTTGCAACCCAATAGGTCTCTATGACGCTCGAGTAAATCGCCATTTAGCATCGTGGGCTCCCCTACTATTATGTTAGTGTGCGGTATTGTTATGAGCACAGACAGACCTTGCGTATGTGTTAAGTAGTGTCCGACCCGAAACTACTTCTTACGACCGAAACCGCTTTCCGGCTTCATTCTCAGTTTCACCGAATATAAAATAAAACTTACAAAACTTAACTGGAAGAACAAAATAATTTTGATTTATAGTAAACCTAGGTGATAAGCCACTCTTGTTTGCCTTGTTTTTAAAAACTGCAAAGACAAAAACTGTCTTCGATAATTTATGTATGTATCACATAAATAGTGAAATAAAATATACCTATTTTGAAGTGATTACCTCAAATTAAGAAATTCGTGAAGCGCAGACACAAACGTAAGAACTAAAATTGTGAGATGACAAAGAGGCCAAAGAGCGCGGTAAAATGACGTTTCGTCTTTCACACCTCGTGGACCAATCATGTCCTAGCGCAGCGCGAAAACTTACGAATTCAGTTTCTGTTTTGGCCCGATTATTTATTAGTCGAAACCCAAATCTCGGTTGGACACTAGGGTTAACATTAAACGGAGGGAGAAATGCGGCGATACTGGTTTTAGTAAAAAAAAAAATACTAGCGAGGGCCTTTCTAAAGCATTAAAATTTTTGTGAGGGCATCATACCAGCAGAATACATAATAACCAAATTCTCGCCTTTAAAAATTATTTCATGCGCCATCTAATAGAATTTTTTTGCTTGAATTATCGTAATAAGTTTTTGACTTCTGATCTCAATATTTTCTAATTAACCCTTATTTTACATTGGGCCAACCACGGGTACCGCTCCCTTGACTGCCGTGGTCGGCCCGGCGGGTTACCCTTTCGGGTATCGTCCCATTCGACGTCTCGGCAACAAGACAGTGTTGCCCGAGCATCACCCTCACGCGATCGACCTCTCTGCGGGTGGCGGATTAATCCCCGGCCCGTCCACCCGCGGCCTCGGCTAGGGCGCCATCAGGCGCAGGTACTCGCGCCTGCGCCGTCCAACGCGCCGGCGGCGGAGCCTGCCATGGTAGAGGAATTCCTCCCGGACCTTTTTCTAGTTATTCATATTTCATTTTTAAATTAAACTGAAAATTAGTGTATTGAATCAAACATTTCAACACTATGGATAATTGTGGTGCAATAATATAACATACCCTCAAGCCTGGCACGTGTGCGAAGAAAGCCTCGGGACTTTGTGAATGGTAGAGACCACCATGTCCGACTGCACTACACGGGGCCCGAATGGTGAGCCCACCACAATCAAACTGTCCGCCAGAACGATAACGAACCTTTGCCGCTTCATTTATTATCTGAAAAAATATATTATTAAATTTCAATAAGACAGACCGATTTATAGTCCTCATCATCGCAGCCCACATACGTTGGACTCGGGCCTTCTCCACAATGTGAGGGAATTTTACCTATTATACCATGCTGGTCAGACACGTTGGTATAGGGTTTCATTTCGAGTTTTCCTTCTCTTGCATAAATGTTATGTGCATATTATAATCCCTTAGTCTTGTACGACATCCATGGGCAAGATAGGGAGTGGTGAATTGTATTCTTACTCCGTCATCACACGGAAAGTTTTATAGTGATCAATTGAAAGTATATTATCGTTTGTGAACCCTTCTCCGTGTGGTGATTAAGTAAGAACGCAGTTCACCACCCCTTCTTACCCGTGGGTATCGTTTTTTTTTTTTTTTTTTTTGTGTGTGTACAGCTGTTGGCCGCAGATGGCCTTGACAGCTTGACGCGGACTATGGGTGAGCGCTGAGGGCTCTCAACCCGGAGAAAAGTATGCTAAGCGACATCGCCCAAGGGCTCGCCCTGTGGGGAACGCACCTCGGCTTGGGGCGTCGCTGGAGGCAAAGTGGGCGTGCCCACGTTTTTAGTCGTAACTTTTGCGCGGCGCGGTTTCGCACCTCGACGGCGGAACCGCGGATATTTATTTGTTAAGGCCTCGCGGGCCGTGTAGGCTCTTTGTTGAGCGAGTGTGATATTGTCGTCCTCTTCATCGAAGACGTGACGAGGACGTCGGATGGAGTGTGGGTATCGTAAAAGACGATTAAGAGATATAATATGCATATAACATCTATGCAAGAAAAGGTTAAACTGGAAATAAAACCTTATACCAACACGTATGAACAGCGTGATATAGTAAGGTCTACTTCCCTCCTATTGTGAAGATGGCTCGAGCCCAACAGTGGGACGTGTACGAGTCGAGTATAATGATGAGATTAATCATTATTTACTTATAGTCACAGTTTGGTGTAGGTTGTTATTTCGAGTGTTCCGTCTCTTGTTATATGCTTAATATATCCCTTAGTCGTCTTTTACGACATCCACAGGTAAAATGTGGTGAATTGTATTCTTATTTCGTCACCAGACGGAAAATGATTATATGTAAAAATGATAAACATAATGCGTATGCTATTAAAAAATTATTGATTAATAAGTGAAATGCTTGCCTATAATAAGAAAGTTTCAAATCTATTGTCTCTTTTTTTTTTGGGGTGTGGGTTACGGTCGGCGCACTCCTCACAGCACTCCGTCCGGGGCGATGGAGGGGCGTAAGCACGCACACCCGTAACCCACTCGTGGCACGTCGCCTTCGTCGTTGGACCGACCACCGGAGCAGGGTGACTTGTCGTCAGTGGTCGACCTGACGGAATACGTCCGTCTTTCTTCGCGCGGTCGGCCTCATTGTATGTCTTTGCGTCACTCTCTATCTAATTATTATACATAGTGCTTGCTCTTGTGTGTCGTAAAAGACAAACAAAGGATTAAATATACAAATATTTTACTTAATTTATTCTATGCATAAACGCTCTGTGCAAGAAGGAAAACTCAAAATAAAGACATATTAGATGCTTATAAGTATGCTATCGTAAAAGACAACGATGCGTCGTTTAATATTTTACGACACCAATGACTAAGAGAGGATAAATTTTTATTCTTAACTAACAACCCGCCTCGCTTCGTTTCAGTTTCAGTCGCCTTACTCGCGTATTTCCCGTTCCCGTGGGAATACCGGTATAAAATATAGCCTATGTCTGCCTTCCTGATATTATAGCTTTCCATTGGTGAAAGAATTTTTGAAATCGATCCAGTAGTTTAAGCGTGAAAGCATAACAAACAAACTTACTTTTGCATCTATTCCAATAAATAAAATTGGGGTGTCTGTTTGTAATGTCAAAATAATAGGCTTTTTTCATGCTCACACGGTTATTTGCACGACACCTATGCCTAAAATAGCATTTGAAAATTTTTTGTCTGTCTGTCTGTTTGTGCCGGGTAATCTTCAAAACGGCTGGACCGATTTCAAAAATTCTTTCACCAATGGAAAGCTATAATATCAGGGCGTTAACTAGGCTATATTTTATCCCGGTATTCCCACGGGAACGGGAACTACGAGGGTAAAACGACTATAACTTATAACCGAAGCGAAGCGAGGGCGGGTTGCTAGTTTATAATATTAGTAAGGATTATCTTATCCTATATATTTAATTCTTATCTTAGAAAAATGGCCTTAGCACTAAAATTATATTATTTATTAAATACAACATATATGCAAGAGAAGGAAACCTCGAAATAGCACACTATAACAACCCATCTGATCAGCATGATAACTCAAATTCCCTCCCATTGTAGAAGAGGTTCGAGCCCAGCAGTAGGATGTGTATGGGCTGTGAAGATGATGAGAATATACAACATACCTGATCAAAAGCGGGGAATATATAATCAGCAAATTGTATTTCAGCTATGGCAGTGGCTCCGGCAGTCGCTAAACCGATACCAAAGCCAGCAATACCTTGTTCACAGAGTGGAGTGTTGAAAACACGATCCTTACCATATTTTTCCTGAAAACATACATATTACATATGATTATTATTTTTCTATCAAACCATCCATCAGTGTTTCCACCACTGCCGGATGTAGTACTCTGTACCAGAATGCCGCAAACACCATGCTTAGTAAGTGAATTAGTACAGAAATTAGTATTCTCATTACTCTGGTGCTTCCTTAGCTAAGTTTTAAGACACATTTTTTTTTTGGGTAGTCTACGGTCACCCACCGCCCGGCTCCGTCCGGGGTGACAGAGCCGTAACCGACCCTATAGGACTCCTTTGTCGTTGGGCCGACCACGGGTGCAGAGTTCCTTGACTTCAGTGGTCGGCCCGACGGAATACCCCGAGGGAGTACCCTCTCCCATCGATGTCCCCCTCCCGCAGGACCCTAAGGAACTAATGCTTATTCTGTGTGTGACTCTCTGCCATGACACATCCCAACCCTGTAGTGGTTGGCCGGTTGGGGCGGTTAACTATACCTCGCCTTTTTGTTCCTTTTCTTGCTTACGATGGTAAACGAGCAAACAGTACACCTGATAGTAAATGACGCTGCCGCTCATAGACCTTTGCAGACCGTTTGCTTACCATGACGAAAGTGAAGGGAATGTGAATTCGTGCAATGAGGTTCAGTGATACTAAAGGCATTACCAAAACCCACCATACGAAAACGCACTCAAAAAGTTGGGCTTCCGGCTCTTTGATCTAAAATAAACGCGATCCGACGTTCCCGACATATACTGGACGAGACAGACGACTTTACCTCAATCGCTCAAGAAAGAGCAAACACGCCCCGTGTGGCCATAACACAAGTATCCGCGGCGCAAAAAATCATTAACCAAACATGGCCACGCCCACTCTGCCTTTAGCGACGCCCAAAGTTGAGGTCAAATCCCACAGGGCGAGCCCTTGGGCGATCTCACTTAGTTTAGTGTCACCGGGTTGAGAGCCCTCAGCGCTCACCCATATATAAAGCACACCCGCCCCAGGTTAAGCTGTTAAAGCCATCTGTGGCTAACAGTTATAGTCCCACAAAGAAACACTGAGTGTGTACCTTTACAAATATACCATTAACAGACACAAATTACACTCAGATACAAGACAACAATCAGGTCCAATAAAGTTTTCACACGAGAAGCGGATAAATATTACTCAAATGTCATAAAAATAAATTAGCATAAAATCTAATAAATGTGTGAATAACCAAGTTCTATTACAATAAAGATAGGTGACCAAATGAAAAAGTAAGTATACTCATAATAAACTAAAAGTATCACTGAGTATCACTATATCACTGAGTTGTTTAAGAATAAAATTTGCTATACCTTACTTCAACAAGTGTGTCGTAAAAGACGGTTGTTTGCTTACCAGGAGAATGGACAGATAGCACCTGTCTAGAAAACTTATTACTTGCTTGCCAAGTCTCTCCAGACTTCTATGTTGAACATGGACCAACAATGTCTGGCACTTCATAACACATTACACTGATCCATTGATGATAAAAATCTATACTTACTTGTAACCCTAATGCACATCTAAAAACACCGCCAAATCCAACATCTTCACCAAAGAGTACAGCTGTAGGATCTTCCTTGAGTGTAAGATCCATGGCATTGTTGATGGCCTGCATCATATTCATCTTTGTAGTCTCACCTAAAAGAAATCACAATTAAAAATTAAAAAAATAATTCACTTTGTCTTCATGTTTCAATATATTTTTAATTCCATTGCTTAAATATATAAACTTCTATGAGGTGACAGATTAAGAATACAATTCACCACTCCCTAACTTGCCCGTGGATGTCGTAAAAGACCACTAAGGGATTTAATATGCACATAAGATCTGTGCCAGAGAAGCAAAACTCGAAATGAAATCCTATACCAGCATGCCTAACTAGCATAGTATAGTAGGACAATTTCCCTTCTATTGTGGAGAAGGTCCAAGCCCAACAGTGGGATGTATGTGGGCTGGGATAATGATGATGACTGCTTAAATTGTACTCCAGTGTGAAAATCTTAAGTATATTGTATATTCATCTTATCAGTATGCTCAAATATGTTTGACTGCTGCATTGGGATATTCCTTCACATGAAGGAATTTGAAAATTCTATATCACCCCTTTCTTTTGAGGCGGAATTATGGTCAGCGCACACGCTATCAGGTGACGAAGGGGCAGCACGCGGCCCCATCACTCACTGTATCTCCTCTCCTTCACCGTGGGGCCGACCACCAATACCTTGTCCTCTGTAGCCGGCCTGGAGGGATGCCCAATGCTGTATTACCCTGGTCAAACGTATTAGTATAGGGTTTTATTTCCAGTTTTCCTACTCTTACATAGATGTTATTTGTTTATTATATCAAATAGTCATATTTTTAATGACAGCAACACAGATTTAATGTTTATGTCCATAGTGTTTTATAGATATTAAACTAGAAAGTTGTTTGTTAACTTGTTTTAAAATTATGCATAATTAACAACCTACAATAATTAAGAGCAATCTTTGTCAATTAACATGTGATTTTAGCTGAAAAAAAAAACTGGTAAATTTTTTTTTTTATTGCAAACGGTGACAAACAAGCAAATAGTACACCTGATGGTAAGTGTTGCTGCCGCTCATGGACCTTTACAAGGCCGTTGTCTACCGCGAAGAAAGCGAAGGGAGTGTGAATGCGTGCATTGAGGCTCGGTGATACCAAGGGCACCACCAAAACCCACCACACGCAATCACCCTCAGAAAGTTGGGCTTCCGGCTCTCGCGCTCACCGAACGAAGTGCAGTAACAAATTGCTACTACTCAGACGTCGATTTTCTGCGAGAGCATGGTACTGCCCCGGACGGACCGGCCCGCGGCTGTAGACAGGTAACTGTCGACAGTGTGGTCCTACCACTCCTAAAGATGAATTTAAATGAGTGGCGTACTGAAGTTATGGATCACAATACCAATGAATGCAACAAATTAACAAAAATTCAAGTAAAGTAACTAACTACTTTTCTTTAGGCTACATAGGTCACTCTAACCCAGGGTTTTCCAGACTTTTGGCTCCACGAACCCCTGTTAAAGTTTCCAGATGACAGCGAACCACTTGTCTCTAACTAACCAATTAAATCCCTAATATAGAAAATATAAAGATGACTTTTGAAAAAAAAAATAGGGTTTTTATTTCATTAACGGTAACAAAGACAGTACCTATCTTTTTAATGTTAATGTGACAGGTGAGCTTGTTTTTATTGTCGCAAATTGAGTCAATTTTAGACATAATTTTGAACAATTTTAACCTTAATTCTGACTCTACATCAAGTCAATTTCTGGTTTTATTGTGACCAGGTATAAAAACCTATTCTCAAATAAGTATGTTGTAGCAAAGGGTAAAAGGAAATTTACCACTTTGAGTGAGAGTTTGGGATTCGGAGCCACTCATCAAGCCACCATTACATGAATGTTATCGCGAACCCCCTACTATCGAATGGCAAACCCCTAGTGGTTCGCATACCCCACTTTGAGAAACGCTGCTCTAAGCAAAAGACCACAGTCTCCTCAACAATGGAAGAGAAAATTAACATACTACATTCCATGTCAGTCATACTATTGGATCTATTTACAGTATTTGTCCGATGTTATCTGAAATAAAACTTTTTTTATGGACTTTATCGTGTTTGATATTTAATTGCACGTTGTTTTGAACTCTTCAGCATTCATAGTCACGAGAGGATCTTACCAGTTACTTTTATTATAATACGAGAAAATAGCAAAGTCGTAATGAATATTTTTATATAAACGATATTTTCATTAAGTAAAGCAATATGTAATACATGTAATTAAAACCCAATTACATTTCTGAAGGTCGACAGAACTTAATATTAAATATCTTAGCACACATTCGATTTTTGAAATGATAAGGAAATATAAATAAAGAAAATACAAATGATTAATATTATACCATAAATGTAATTTAAATCATACCTTCGACTGATGTTTCATTGTCAGGATAATAAGTAAAATGTGAAGACAACCTCTTAGTATTATTCGTCACATTTTTAATTATTTTAAAAAATAAACTAATATTTTTGGTCTTTAAACTTGCCATCTTTTAGAGTTAAACCCTATGCAATATTCTGATTAGTTGCTAGTAATATGTTAGGTAATATGTGTTATCTATAATGGTACTCAATCAGCGCTGCTTTGATTAAATTACAATTGTTCACTAGCGATAACAGTAATTAATTGAAGAAAGAGAGACGGAACAACAAAAACAGTGACAATTACTGCATCATAATTATAGTGTCATTTTCATTTTGACATGTTTAGACTATTTTGACATATTTTAGCAGTGTTGCAAGCCCAAAAAAAACTAACATCCAATAACTCAACAATAAAAAAACCTAAGAAAAAGTAGATAAATCAGGTAGAGCGCCACACAAAAAAGAAAACAGTAGATAAAGTGAAAAAGGTAGATTTCGCACTTTATTCACATTCATTAATGCTTGTCTCTAACCAGCTTTGATCTATCATCTTTCAACTACGAATTTATAAACTTCTGTTCATATTTCACATTATTTTTGTAGAACATTTCTCAGTCGACGAATCACTGTTCATTTTATGAAAGACAAATATTGAAATATTGTGATTTAATATAAATGAGATCAAATATATTTTATTCATTTAAAGCTTGAAAGCTGTATTTATAGTGTACAATACGCAGTATAATAGGGCTTTAGCTAGTCATTTTTACATTGGGATTCTTGTGCATAAAAATAGGACTGTAAATCACATAGACTGTGGTCAGGCAAATCCCTCAAATTACGACAAGAATAGATACTGTAATTCAACGTCACTGTGTTTTATATTATAATAATTATGGCTTTAAGTGGTTATCAAAACGATCCCTGTTTACGCGAGTATTGTGGACATTGTAAATAGAACTGCATTACGGATTTTATCACGTTTGTATCTGATTACTGATTGCCCGAAGTTTCGGACAGCCTTTACGGTCACGAGCAGACTAAAATGTCTCATTTTCAATAAGTCATCATCGTCATCTTTATTACAGATATTTAGTTTGTTAAATTTCTTGCCAGATCTTCTCGGCTTGTGGCCGCGTTCCGATCTGGTGGTAGATTATTGAATTATTTCAAACGATGTATAAATTTAACAATATGTATCCTTATGTGTCCTTTAAGGACTTGTGCACAATAAATGATTTGATTTCGATTATATTTTTATTTTAGTAGTGAGAATGAAAAAAGGCAACGACTTAGCTGATTGGCAGTCAATGACTTTAAAATTAAGTGCAACATAGACTTCAGAAGTGAAGGCACGCGACACTGGTAACAATAACTCGCGAGAATACTTTATATATAATATTGCCAAACTAAAAAAGAGGAAAAAGATATCCGTGTGGCGACGGGGTAAGATCACAATTCACCACTCCCTATCTTGCCCGTGGATGTCGTAAAAGGCGATTAAGGGATATAATATGTATATAACATCTGTGCAAGAGAAGGAACACTTGAAATGAAACCCTGTACCAACATGTCTGACCAGCATAGTATAGTAAGTCAAATTCCCTTCGATGTAGAGGAGGCTCGTGCCCAACAGTGGGACGTATGTGAGCCGCGATGATAACGATGATGAAAAAAGAGAAAAGACGCATATATTTATGACTTATTTAACAAAGGACCCATCAAGCAATAAAGTATTGTCTTGTAATTTGATGTCCAGAAACTGCTTACTATATATACAGCAATGATATAAAAAAGGCTTTACAAATGTTTCTATTTCCCGTTGAAATGCCCAGAAGATACCATTAACAGTATGGGCATAGCTTTGTTGAAGGCGAGGATTTTGCTTACTGACGGACAGTGACTAATATGTAAACAGAGCTATATGTCCCTAGGCTTTGTGATGAGACAATCATCCCTATTTTAAAGTAAGAGTACTATCATTGCGCTGTACTTTTCTTTCGTTCGTAGTGTTTTGGAGTATGACTCCATAATCTGGGACCCACATGAGGTCAAGTACAGCGTGATGATTGAACGTGTACAACGTAAATTTTGCAGATTTTTATACAAAAAGTTATACGGTTATTATCCATATTTATATCCGTCCCTATTTTTATCCGGCGCGTTAGGTCTCGATACTCTCGCATTAAGACGTAAGTGTGCTATATTATTACATTATTACTTATTATTTAATAATAAAATTGAAAATTCATATATATTATCGCAATGTTCGCTATTAGCACCAAACCAATATACACGGCTTCATTCACGTCCCCTGTTCGCTCTACCACAGGTGCGTACGTGTACTGCACAATACGCACCTACTAGTCAGGCTATTGCGTTGCTAAACTCACTGATTACTCACTATCCGCAAGTTGATATATTTTTCACCAAATTCGATCTATTTTTAAAATTTTGTTTGTATTTTTTATCTTTTAATTTTACTTTTAAATTATAAAAGTGTAATGGCTCTCTACACGTTTTGGGAGACTGTAAGTGTAGTAAGTAGTTGAATGATTAATAAATAAATAATAATAGGAAGAAACTAATGACTTGAAGAAAACAAAAATGTGTGAAGAAAATTGTGACTCGACTGGTTACATAGTCTTTTTATCTAATAATTCCTGATATTTATGCGAGTATTACACATTTTAAATAAAACTAATTTACGGATCTTATCGCATTCATGGTCACAGGCGGACTGTCAGTCCGCCCGTGACACGATTGCTGCAAAGTGTTCGAAACGTCGCGCAATCAAAAATCAAATACAAACGCGATAAAATCCGTAGTTTTATTTAAAATGTGAAATACTCGCGTAAACATCAGAAATCATTATGTAAGCCAGTACGGCTTGGAATTTGCAAATAAAATACGGCGGTTAGACTATCTTTTTATCTAGTCATGACAAGCTTCAGCTGTATTACTATAATAATTCTAATTAAAAAGAAATAATAATTGCTTTACGTCAAAATATATTTCATTAAATAACTTTATTAAAAAACAAAAACTATTACCTAAAATAACTTTTAAAAATGTGGCTAACATAGACCCAGTCCTTTCATGTTCCTAATGACTTCTTCCCTGGATCTGCCCTTGATTCACGCAAAAGAAGACATCAGAAATTAACATACCTATATTGTTCAGCTGCAAGCAGATTTTAAAAACGCCTGACAGATTTTGAAGGAAATTTGTGTTTGAGGGTTATGGTGATGAAAGGACTATCCGAGGCAAAGGCATGTCTATTCCCCATTGTGTTCCTAAATGGTTTAAATTCACGATTAAACCCAGTAGGTAGCGTTGCGGGTGCAACCGAGATTGCCCGAAGAATTAACACACTGAAATGGCAATGCGTAGGCCATATCTCTCGTCGAACTGAAAACCGTTGGGGAAGAAAGGTTATTGAGTGGCAACCACGAATCGGAAGACGCAGCGTAGGATGACCCTTACTAAGTCGACGTGCGACATCTTGAAAGTAGCTGGAAATCGATGAATGCAAGTGGCACAGTACCGTTCCGAGTTGCATTTTCGTGGGCAGGTGGGGGGGGCGTATGTCCAACAGTGACCGTCTATGGGCTGATGGATAGATGGAATGTTTGTCAGCTAATCTAGGTTTATTAAACGGTAAAACCCGTTTAGGACGATTTCGCAGGGACCCGACCATAAACGAGTCTTAGGCGGGAAAGCGTATAATGCGGGAAAGGGGAAAAACGTGCCATTATTATTTATTATATTCTATTGTTATTTTGAATATCTACGTATTGAATTTAACATTTAAAAATTACCTAAATAAAATGTTGTTCATTTTCTTTATTTAATATACTTACTACTAAATACATTTTTAAATATGAAAAAATAAAAATATTTAAAATACAAAAAATGTTATTTATTATTATTACGTTCCTTAAAGTAATCACTTATTTTAGTTTGACAAAAAGATTTTGAGGCATTAGCAATTACAAGATTTTCAACGTATGTAATTTAATTTTCGCAGTGCGTCTTCGCTTTGATTCAAAAAGAAAAGTTACATAGCGTCTTAAATCATTAACTGCTGATAATGCCTAGGCGTGTGACCAAATCGGAGTTGACTCATCTTCTTCTTGGTCATTATCACTTTAGGGTCGCTCGACAGTCGTCACTTCGTCAGTTGCTGGCCGCTGCCGAAGGGGTAAATATGTGTATTTGAGTGGCACGTGTTGGCGTATTAAACGGGATGATGATCGTATTAAGCGTTAAGAAATGTATGAAAACATGTCTCAAGATGCTGGGACTGACGCAGAATGGCGTATTATGCGGGAAATCGTATTAAACGTGATCGTATTAAACGGATTTCTTCTCAGTTTGTTCATTCACATAATCATATAAGGAAAATTTATTGAACGAAAGAAAACAGCGAAAGTACCTGACACTTGTCGTTTGTATAACGCCATAATGACTGCACTGCAAAGTATTAAATAATTTATTCTACAACTAGCAACCCGCCCTCGCTTCGCTTCGGTTGTAGGTTATAGTCGTTTTACCCGCGTAGTTCCCGTTCCCGTGGGAATACCGGGATAAAATATAGCCTAGTTTACATCCTGATATTATAGCTTTCCATTGGTGAAAGAATTTTTGAAATCGGTCCAGCCGTTTTGAAGATTACCCGGAACAAACAGACAGACAGACAAAAAATTTTTAATTGCTATTTTAGGCATAGGTCTCGTGCAAATAACCGTGTGAGCATGAAAAAAGCCTATTATTTTGACATTACAAACAGACACTCCAATTTTATTTATTGGTATAGATAACCGTATAGGCCGAATGAATTAGTAAGACTTATGGAGCATTCATAAATTATGTGAGGTGTTTTTTTTGTCGTACCATATTTTTTATTTAATTTTTTTTTATGGCAAACAGTGGCAAACGAGCATACAGTACACCTGATGGTAAGTGTTGCTGTCGCTCATGGACCTTTACAAGGCCGCTGCCTACCGCGAAGAAAGTGAAGGGAGTGTGAATGCGTGCATTGAGGCTTGGTAATACCAAGGGCACCACCAAAGCCCTCCACACGCAAACACCCTCAGAAAGTTGGGCTTCCGGCTCTCTCGCTCACCGAACGAAGCGCAGTAACAAATTGCTACTACTCAGACATCGATTTTCTGCGAGAGCGTGGTACTACCCCGGATGGATCGGCCCGCGGCTGTAGACAGATAACTGTCGACAGGTCGATCGACGGTCCTACCACTAGTAATGCCACCCATTATGGTGAGATTCAAATATCAGGTATTTTTTTCGTAAAAAATAAAATAAATTGCGAACGAGTTAAATTAAATAGGGCACTCTACTGAAACATGAATTCAAAGTAGCACATTAGCTATTCGATTTTTTATTATCATCATTTTGCCTTTTGTCATCCATTGCTGGACCTAAATCTTTTAATGTTGACACTCATATATTCATATGAGATATGAGAGCACCATAATCGCCAAGTATGGTAGGGGTCATGACGATTGCAGTGACGTGTTATAACACGTCACAGGTTTATCCTGGAAAAGGTATACCTTTTCCAGGATAAACCTGCGGCCCACTTTTCTAGTGATCGTAAAGTAGTTTTATTTACAAAGCTTTATAATGCGTTTTCTTCAGCCTGTATAAATGTCCCTTACTAAGCCTGGGCCGCCTTCGTAATGGAATGGAAATTGAAATTGTGTGTAAATACACATTGTGTAGACAAAAATATGTTGTATATTTACTTCTCCACTAATAACTGCTTTATTTATAACTACTAGTAAAGCAACTGAAATTTCATAAAAAAAGAAATGTATAAAGTAAATTTTAGCTAAAATAAAAACGGGGACAGATACGATAGCGGAAGAATCATACAATGAGAAAAGTTATTTTTTAGGGTTCGTACCCAAAGGGTAAAAACGGGACCCTATTACTAAGTCTTCGCTGTCTGTCCGTCCGCCTGTCTGTCACTTGGCTGTATCTCAAGAACCGCGATAGCTAGACAGTTGAAATTTTTACAAATTATGTATTTCTGTTGCCGCTATAACAACAAATACTAAAAATAAAATAAAATAAATATTTAAGGGAGGCTCCTATACAACATACGCGATTTTTTTGCCCCTTTTTTGCTCAATATTGATAATGGCAACAGGTAAGCACTTGAAATATTCACAATGTACTCAATTGTATTTTTACTTCAATAATAAATAATAAAATTAAAATAAAATAAATATTTAAGGGAGGCTCCCATACAAAAAACACCATCAGTGGCACGGAACCCTTCGTGCGCGAGTCAGACTTGCACTTGGCCGATTTTTAAATGCTATTTTGAATGAAATTAATATTTAAAATTAAGTTTTGTGTGTTATAATTAATGAAAAGCAAACCATTTTTACACCTAACTCGATCATGGATCTCTCTCCTCTCAATGGAAAGAGAGATATTTTTTCTCTCAATTATCGTTAAATTCTATTTCAGAGACTTGTGACTTATGTTTTACTAGCAACCCGCCCTCGCTTCGCTTCAGTTTCAGCCGCCTTACCCGCGTAGTTCCCGTTCTAATGAGAATACTGGCTCAAAATATAGCCTAAGTTATTCCCTGATATTGTAGCTCTCCATTGGTGAAAGAATATTTGAAATCGGTTCGTTGTTTTAAGCGTAAAAGTATAACAAACAAACAAACTTACTTTCGCATTTATAATATTACTAGCAACCAGCCCTCGCTTCGCTTCGGTTTCAGTCGCCTTACCCGCGTGGTTTCCGTTCCCGTGGGAATACCGAGATAAAATATAGCCTATGTTACACCCTGATATTATAGTTTTGATATTATTAGTGAAAGAATTATTGAAATCGGTTCGTTGTTTTAAGCGTGAAAGCGTAACAAACATACTTACTTTCGCATTTATAATATTAAGTAAGGATGTCTTTAAAATATGTCTTGCCTCTGTATTTTAATTTCGAATTCGAATGAAATCGGGTTTGACCGGTAAAGTGCTATAATGTTTACAAATAATGACCCCACATACAAGCCTTTAAGCGAGTGCTTCCAGTGAAATTATAATAATACGTGTCGTGTTATGTAAGTGATACTCGTTTGGTTGGGTCGTGTGGGATATTTTTAGTGCATTGGTCTTAATACGCGAGTTGTTTTAATGCGTAATGTTTATTTTGGAATACGAATACACATTAACTAATCAATTTATATTTTTTCGTGTGGTGACGGAGTAAGAAAAGAATTCACCACTCTCTATCTTGCCCGTGGATGTCGTAAAAGACGACTATGGGATATAATATGCACAAATGTGTGCAAGAGAAAGAAAGCTCGAAATGAAACCCTTTACCAACATGTCTGACCAGCATGGTATAGTAGTTTAAATTCCCTCCCCTTGTGGAGAAGGCCCGAGCCCAACAGTGGAACGTGTGTGGACTGCGATAATAATAATAATAAAAAACCTCTGGGCCAGTCGTTATCTCACCATGAGACTAACGCAAACCTCGGAGGAACATTATATGGCTCTCGAAATTCTTTTGATATAAAAGAAAAAATGTATCACAAGATTTATAGGAAAGCCAATAAACCGCAGGGCAGCTTGTGGCGTGCTGAATGTGAGTGGCGACACTGCGGTCCTGAGTGCCCCAGAGAGTCGGCCAGGGCCTCGTATCCAACTGGCCTTTATTGGCTGGCTGGAGTGGAAACCGAAGAGTGCCTGCAGGATTCTCAACTCTGGCTTGCCTTAAACGGCTGGTCAGAGAGGGGTCGCCAGAGCTATATGCTCGGGGGTGGAAGTGTCATTTTCAAGGGCATAACTACGGGGAAACCACTGCGATGGTGAAACCGGTGCCGCACCGCTCGAAACCCCAAGCCACTTGCACCAATGTTGCCCCCCTGTTGCCCGTATGGCCTGCGTGTCTGTGACGACCGTTTAGGGGGGCCCATTCAGTGAGTTGGCGAGACACCGTCTGCCAAAGTTCAAGACGATAAAAGTATTGAAGGCAGACGACAGTTTTAAATCAATAGTTTTTCCATTAATCCAGTCCATCTAACCTCCAACCACATCATCATGTATTAGATACCATCATCACACAATAGTTTTACACCTATCGTTGGCAGTCCACGTGTGTTATGTGCAGACGTGGAGTGTCATCGGTAGACGTCCCATCCCATATTTAAATTAAATTTCTCCAAAGGCCTCTGCGTGTTAGATCCATATATAAGCCACATATATATCCACATATAAGCCTTTCAAAGGACCGGGTATCTTCCCTTGGAAGATAGCCGTGAATCGGAGATTCATGATAAAAATAATAATAAATAACCAATTTGTAAGCAGTTTTTATTTTTTAGGGTTCCGTACCCAAAAGGTAAAAACGGGACCCTATTGCTAAGACTTAGCTGTCTGTTCGTCCGTCTGTCTGTCACCAGGCTGTATCTCAAAAACCGCGATAGCTACATAGTTGAAATTTTTACAAGTATTTCTGTTGCCGCTATAACAACAAATACTAAAAACAAAATAATATAAATATTTAAGGAGGGCTCCCATACAAAAAAACGCCATTTTTGCCTATCTTTCATAGATAATGGTCCAGCACCCTTCGTGCGTGACTCCGACTTGCCTTAGCCCGTTTTTATTTATGTTGTCATTAATTTTTATGTAACTTGCTTGAGAATATTATGAGTCACTAAACCTTATTTTCACGTAGATACCTTTTTTTGGGGTGGGCTATGGTTAGCGCACCCGCCGCCCGGCTCCATCCGGGGCAACAGAGGGGCGGCAGGTGACCCCATAACCCACCGTAGCTCATCGCTTTCGTCGTTGGACCGACCACCAGTACCGAGTGCCTTCCCCTCCGTAGTCGGCCCGACGGAATACCCTGCAAGGTACCCTCTCCTCATGTAGATATTTTAACAATTTATTAAGAGAAATAAACGGATAAATACCACAGTAAGAGATATGAAAATGGCAGCCTGTTTGGTCAGAGTAGTGTAGAAGTTTAATTTGCCTTATCCGTAGGAATTCCATGCAAAATTTGACGTATTTGGGCTGAGAAGAAATGAATGAATATGTTGCAACATATACTAGGGATGCAGTGCAGCCACAAATACTACCAATACTTACGTTGTCAGACTTTGAGTCACTTTTTATAACTGACTGATGTAGAAAATGACTAAGAGCTCTACATGGGCCTGTACCAACTGTGACGGATATCATCTGGCCAAGAATTACATTTGCAAAAGGGAATTGACGTCAGGCAACTGGTGGGTCATAAAACCATAGCCGAAATTATTTCCAATATCTGTGATAATAATAAAAGAGTCTGTATTGAGTCGTAATGGGGATAAGACCAGTAAGTAATGATGTTAGGTATATTTTTTGGATCTGGATGCAGATAAAGGTATTCATCACCATAATCATCGCAGCTCATAATTGTCTTACTATAGGGCTCGAGCCTCCTCCACAGTGGAAGGGAAATTGTCCTGCTATATAACACCGTGTGGTATTTCCGTATGGTGACAGAGTAAAACACAAATCATCACTCCCCATCTTGCCCATGGATGTCGTAAAAGACGACTAAGCTCGCATATAACATATATGCAGGAGGAGGAAATCTCTAGATAAGAACCTACATCACCTGTCTGACCAATATGGTATAGTAACAATGGGACGAGCTGAAATGACGATGATGATGATACCACAGTGATAAGACGGATCGTTATTGGCTTTTATTCTGAGTTTTTCTTTTCTTTTTACATGTTATCTAGATTTTGTATTCCTTAGTCGACTTTTACGACTCCCACAGGCAAGAAATGGGATGGTGAACTATAATTCTTACCACACGGCAAACAGATATTAGCCTTTTTTTCTTCTGGAAATAACGGGGACCCACCACTTTCCCACGGTAATTAAAATACCGCACACCTCAATAGAAGGAATACGGGATAGGATTCAGGTTCAGGCTGTTGACAGAACATTTTAATCTTACTCCCTCACCACAAGGATACACAAACATGTTTCTTGCAGTTAAAATAGAACTAGGCGCTCCGTACGTTCCATTATTCTACCGAAGAAAAGGTCTTGGTAACAGTGGTCCACCCAAATGCCGATAGAAAGGTAAGGAATAGCAGGTTATAGGGTTGCACTCCGTCTCTTCAGCCACCGTAGGTGAATTGGGCGGGTGGGACCATAGCCGGTCCGACGATTTAACCAAACTAATATTATAAATGCGAAAGTAAGTTTATGTGTTACGCTTTTACGTTTAAGGCACTGAACCGATTTTATACAATCATCAATAGAAGGCTATATTGTCAGTGAGTAATATAGGCTATATTTTATCCTGATATTCCTGCGGAAACAGTAGCATTACCGGTGAAACCGCGGGAATTGAATAGAATTTAAAAAATATTTAACCAATGGAAAATTCTATTATCAGCGAGTAACATATGTAGACTATTTCTAATCCGGTATTCCCACAACATCTGTTAAGTATATTTGTCACAGTTACTTTTAGAACATTTAATAATTTTGCAACTATCAAACCTGTGTTTAATTTTCTTTTAAGATACTGAAAGACTTCTGTTATGTTACTTCATTACATTAAAAATTTACTGATTATACGCATAAATTGACCGCACAAATCGAAATCCAACAAAAATATTTTCGCTAGAACCTTAAATAAAATTGTTTTGAGTGTACAGTAAATGTGTTTGTGCAACAGACGCCTGCTCTGTACATTTTAAAATAAAATATAATGCTTGGAAATCGATGAAATCATCACCCACTGCGTCCGAATTCACTTTAACACACAAAAATTTTCGGGTCGACTATTGAAGTCAAGGAACTCTGCGCGGGTGGTCGATCGAACCACGAAGGCGACGTGCTATACGGGTGGGTTACGGGTGTGCATGCTTACGCCCCTCTGTCGCCCCGGACGGAGTGGAGCGAGGAGTGCGCAGACTGTAACCTACCCCCAAAAAAAAAACTACAAAAATTTCATTAAAATCGGCTCAGTCATTTAGAGCGAATTCAGTCACATACACTCGTACAGAAGAATTGTACATATAAAGATATTTTTGAAGTCCTCCGTGAGACGATCCTGCTGATCTGGCCAAGGAAGTCAAGGATTTGATACCAGTGGTCGGTACAATGTCGAAGGTGGAAATACTGCGGGTTATGGGACCATGCGCCGCCCTCTCTTCACCCCGGGCAGGACAGGATAGCCTAACGTAACATATAAGAGCAGTGATGTAAAATATTTTCTAAGGTGTCAAAGCAATAAATTGCAACAAATGAATACGATTTGTGGTTGAAATTTTATATTGTTATTGATACTCACGGACCCGGTCTTCAGAATGATACATCATTTCGATCAGGAAAGGATATTTAATTTATTATTTTTTTTTTTTTTTTTGTGGGTGGGCTGCGGTCGGCGCGCCTCTGCACCACTCCGTCCCGGGCGACAGAGGGGCTTAAGCACGCAACTCCCGCAAGCCACCCGAAAACCACCTCGCCTTCGTCATTGGGCCGACCACTGGAGCAGGTTTACTTGTCGTCAGTGGTCGGCCCGACGGAATACCCCCTACGTGGGGTACTCTCCCATCGACCGACGTCCCCCCCTCGGGGAGGACTTCGGTCTTTCCTCACGCGGTCGGCCTCTCGGCGGGTGACGGACTAATCCCCGGTCACGTCACCCGCGGCCTTGGCTAGGGCGGCATGAGACGCAGATAGTTGCGCCTACGCCGCCCCAGTCGCCGGCGGCGGATCTCCTCATCGAGGCTGCGCTTCACGCGCAGACGATCCGCCGCCTCCGAGACAGTGATCTCGCAGAAGGCTGCGACCGCGTCCCAATTCCCGACGCTGTCGACCATCGCCCTAGCGATGGCCGGCAGCGTCAGGTCGGCACCGATATTTAATTTATTATTAGCAATACAAGAACAAATAAGGTAAAAGCTCCTAATACGGCGGTAGTCAAAATCGTTTCCTATTACGGTGGTATTTATATTATCGAGTATTACTCCTGTTTTATTTATTTATTTATTTTTTTTTATTGCCAACGGTGGCAAACGAGCAAGCAGCACACCTGATGGTAAGTGAAACTGCTGCACATGGACCTTTGCAATACCAGGGGCACAGCTAGGCCGCTGCCTACCGTGAAGGAAATACTCTTCTTAAACCTCGTTTAAAGAAGGACATGTCATAGCGCTCGGGAAACACAGCAGCAGGTAGTTCATTCCAGAGCTTGCACGTACGTGGGAGAAATGATCGCTGGAAACGTACAGTTGAAGACTATAACGTTTCCAGGTGAAATGGCTGAACCCTGCTACGATGTCGAGTGGTACGTTGGTAGAATGGTGACGGTGGTACCAAGTCAAACAGTTCCTCGGAGCACTCCCCGTGAAAGAGTCGGTAAAGTACACAGAGTGACCCAAAGTCTCTCCGCTGCTCCAACGACTCCAATCTGTCCGTAAGATTGGGATCCCCGACGATTCGAACAGCCCGTCTTTGCAGGGAGTCAAGTGGGTCTAGCTGATATTTGGGCGCACCTGCCCAGAGATGTGAGCAGTACTCCACATGAGGACGAACTTGTGCTTTATTACTTTTATTCAGTTTAAGTACACCAAAACGTAAACTATTTATTCTAAATCTATTACTTCACGACTTAACTGACGTTTGCAAGTATAGCACATAAACAACACAACAAGATCAATCAATCTGTGTAACGGCATCGATGTAAGAGGGGTTTCCATACAAACGCGGAACAACAAAAGTAAGTATACTAATATTTATAAACTAAATTTTTCATATTAATAAGCCGTTCAAGTTTGTTTATGTGTTATGTATAGCATTTTCCTACTATTACACCCACTATTTAAATAGCTTGTTTCATATTTGTAACTCATTTTATACCCAAAAAATAAGAAATAAAATAGCGCCGTAGTACGATACGAATTTTATAGATTAATCCCAATACGGTGGTATAACTCCGAAATAGGAAAAATACTGCGTATGTTTAATTGTTTATAACTTTCAATTTCTTAACTTATTGAATTAGTTCCAAGTTTAGTTGAAATAATTATTGATCTCTTAAATTAGAAACCATATTCTGTGGTATGTGTTCTTAATTAGAAATCTAGTTAAATATGAAAACTGTTGAGTGTAAAATGTTGGTTTCTTAGAAGGGGTAAAAGTAGGAAGGTGTATTTTAATTTATCACAAATCTTTTAATCTGTATAACTGTTGACTTGAGTGTTACATATCAGAATCAAAAAACTGTTATCGTTTGATTAAGCATTTACATTCTTTTGTTTATCGAAATTTTGATGGGTCAGAATTAGGATTATTAAAAAAAAAAAAACACGAGTAGTTTTCCTATTACGGTGGTAGTTATTCAGGTAACTCTGTGTTAGGTTTTATGATCTCCTATTACGGCCCTATTCATATAACATAAAAGTACATGTTTTAGGGTTCTGTAAATAAATAAAAAGGTTTGTATCTTTTTTTGTGGATTACTCGATAATCATGTTTGTTGTTGATTTTTGAAAATTTTTAGATGATTGTTGTTATTCGTCATTATTTTTTAAATAATATATAATTATAATAATATATATATATAAATTACTTTTTAAATAATTATAATAATATATATATATAATTAGTTGATTTCTAAATAAACTTGTATTTTAATTCTATAAAATCAGTGAACGCTATACACACGCATGTAAAAATACACTAAGTACTACTTCCATCTATCCATCCATCAGCCTACAGACATCCACTGCTGGACATAGGCCTCCCCACGAGAATGCCACTGGAACGGTCCTGCGCCACTTACATCCAACGGTTCCCTGCGACTTTGAGAATGTCGTCAGTCTACCTAGTGGGGGGGTCGTCCTACGCTGCGCCATCCGATTCGTGGTCGCCACTCAAGAGCCTTTCTGCCCCAACAGTTGTCGGTTCCACGAGCGATGTAGCCTGCCCATTGCTATTTCAACGTGCTAATTCTGCGGGCTACGTCGGTTACACCTGTTCTTCTACGGATTTCCATGTTCGGGATTTTATCACGTAGAGAAATACCGAGCATAGCTCTCTCCATAGCACGCTGAGCGACTTTGAGCTTTTTTATGAGACCGACAATTAGAGACCACGTTTCAGTGCCGTAAGGCATCGCTGGTTATAAACCTTTGTTTTCGAAAACTGCGGAATATTGGACGAGAAAATGCTCTTAAGTTGCCCGAACGCTGCCCAGCCGAGTTGAATTCGTCGGCTGAACTCTTTCTCGAAATTGGATCTACTTAACTGGACTGCTTTTCCTAGGTAAACATAATGATCCACAACTGCGAGAATCGCATTCCCAACTAGGACCGGTACATGGGCATTAGACATAACTTTCGTCTTGTCCATATTCATTTGTAGACCCACTAGTTGACAACTACTTATTTATTCTTAAATTCCTTCGGAATCCGTTGCAATTCAGGAATAAAAAGTATTGTATTTTAACATGAGAGAATGCTAGGGGATTCTCATGTTAAAATACAATACTAAAAAAATGAGCGAAGCTAAGTCGGTCTGTACGGAAAGATCTTTCTATACAGACCGATTTCACTTGGCTCATCTTTTTTTTTATTTTACTGAATATAAAAAGAAAACTCAATCTTATTTTAATAACCCAAAACTCTTTTTAAAACGTGTGTGTGAATGCTCGGTTATGCTATATTTGTAAATTTGATTAAAAGGAAATCAATGTAATCAAATCAATGGTCAATGAATGAAAAACTTGCAATTTACTTTACTAACACATTTATATTATTTAATAAATATTATTTGTACGGAACTTCAATGAATATAATTTCTGACCCTCCGTATTAGGAGCCGTCTACCGCAGTAATAGGCTCTGACCAAAATCATACCTCCGTATTAGGGAAAATCGACCCGACTATTTAAATATTTTTGTAAAATAAGATATATCATGAAAAGAAACATAGACTCAGCAGTAATATAAAATGTAAATTCCGCTTTTGACGATAACATTTTTTTGCACCTTTAAAAATACTTACAAATGCTTATTTTTGTTTCTTACTTTCAAATGTTGAGAAATACCTCCGTACCTAGTAGGTGCCTTTACCTTATATACTCGTATGTATGCTATTATTTAATTATAACATTAAAGTAGTTATATTTTCTTGTCTATACATATAATAAATGTGTAGTAGTCGAAATTCTGTACATTGAAAAAAATCGCTAAAATCCGAGTCAGAGGAATATTAGAAGTGAAATAGCTGTTCTATTTAGTTTCTATCCAGAGTGTTTTCAAATTTTTTGTATCTCTGTATGTTTGTCTGTTTATCTGTTTGTACGGGTTAACTCCGAAGTTATTCGACCAATTTAAATGAAATTTTGCATGGTAGTACCTTACATCCCCGATCAACATTTAGGATACTTTTTATCACGGCAAATTTAAGAGTTCCCGTGGGATAGTTAAAAAACTATTGTAACTTAATTGAAAATCGATATAAAAATACTCATTATAAACGAAAATTAATCTGAAAATGATTGTCTGCTGTATCGTAGATGAAACCACAATTGTGGGAGGGCTCCGTGTATTTCCATATTTAAGTCCCACAGGCGGGTTGCGGCCAAAGCGCACGCTGCCTCGGTCGACATGGTACGGTATCTGCATATAGCCGTAAGCACCATGACTTTTTGCGAATGGCAGGAAATTTCTAGGACAAGTGTTCAGAACTCGCCCACACAGGTGCACCGTACACTGCCATTGATGGAATCAGTCTCGCGTACAGCCGCCAACATGTAACGTCAAACGTCAAACGTCAAAGAGCCGGGGAATAATTTGATAAAAATGGAAGTGAGCACCTGGAAGCACCATCGCCCGTCGAATACTAAGACCAAATATTTTATTTGGTCCTTGACCGAGTGGAATCGAAATAACAGCGATTGCTGTGCCGACGGGTACACAGTTACGGGGTCTATGAAACAGTAAATCATTCGTTTTATATAGAGCTACTCTAAGCAGCAGCGTGACTCATCGAATCACCACCTTGATACCGAGTATGGCTAAATGTATCGCCCATTTAAATTAAGCCCAACCCTCAGAGTTCAGTCTCTGCTAATATACCATACAATCACCCGCACGTACGACCTCAGCTGGGAGAAGTACAAGATAGGCGTTAGCACAGAGTCCTCTGCATGCTTCACGCAGAGACCACTGTGCCTCTTCAAATAATCTGGAATTAGTGGCTTAGGCATAGAAGCACCCCCTGATAACGGCGCCTCCCTGATATACCAGATTGGCAAACTATGAAATGAGGTTACGACAGCTAAATACACCGCCAATAGCACCTCTCCATCAGTGACCGCTTTGGTGACAACGGGCCACAGGCATAGAAAGGCTGCGATCGTCTGCCAGAAAACTTGGTCTAATCGAGACAACCTCGCACAGATGCTGGCTGATGCGGGCAATTAGGATTCTCTGCACCAGCTTGCCTACATCATCCAGTGCAACACGGTGGACCTGTTATCTATAATTGCCTCCGCCACACATGATTTCTACGAGGACGTAGTCGCGGGCATAAGCTAGTTTAATAATAAAAGTACAACTAAACAAATCCGAATTACGAAAAATAAGACACTTTCTTAATAAATTTTATATATATACATATATATATATATATATATATATATATATATATATATATATATATATATATATATATATATATATATATATATATATATATATATATATATATATATATATACTAGCAATCCGCCCTCGCTTCGCTTCGGATTCAGTCGCCTTACGCGCGTAGTTCCCGTTCCCGTGGGAATACCGGGATAAAATATAGCCTATGTTACTCCCTGATATTATAGCTTTCCAATGGTGAAAGAATTTTTAAAATCGGTCCAGTACTTTTTGAGTTTATTCGTTACATACAAACTTACAAATTTTACCTCTTTATAATATTAGTATAGATATATATATATATATATAGGAGAGGAGGGTTTTGCGAGCGATATATTAACTCATCACCATATCTCTAGAACCATAAGGCGTACAGAAATATTCCTTTAGTCGAGTAGAGGTCAGAGGTTTTTGAAATTGCACCTCTAAGGGGGTGAAACGCAACGGTAAATTCTGTATGGAAATAAAAAAAAAAATCTTTAGCTATTGTCTTCAAATTAAGCACAAATACTCTTTTATAAAAATAAATAAACACGTGTTTCAGCGTTTGTCCATTTTCATCCTCTAAAGGTGTAAAATAGAAGAAAAATTTCAATTTACTGATTTATCACAGATCCGAAACTACTGAAGCCAGAAACATGAATTTTTGACATTAGTTTCTCTGCGTGACGTAGAAACCCACTAAGAAAGGGTTTTTTGAAATTCAACCCCTAGGGGGTAAACCGCAGTAACAAAGTTTATATAAGGAGAAAAACAAATCTACATCGATTTTCTTCAAATTCTCCAAAAATACTCTTTAGTAAAAATAAATAAATACGTGTTTCAGCATTTTTTAATTATCACCCTCTAAGGGTGTAATTTACACTAATATTATAAAAAGGAAACTTGTGCTGTGTGGTAGCGGCTTCGTATACTACCAACCCTTGCTTTGCTCGTGGGTGTCGTAAAAGACGACTAAGAGCCCTAGATTGACCCGGACCAATTCCATCTGGTACCATTTGGGTCAACGATTACATTCCCAACGAGGGTTGACGTCAGGCAGGCGGCCGGGCATAAAAGTCATTGCCGAAACTTTTTGCAATATGTCAAAACAGATGACATATTGCGTCGACCCCAAGTAATTGGGATAAGAGCAAGATGATGATGATGATGATTATAAAGAGGAAACGTTCCTTACGAATAAACTCAAAAACTCCTGGATGGATTTAGATAATTCTTTCACCATTAGAATGTTTATCTTTATTAATCTCATTACTTATAATCTTCAGTGTTCGTATCATCTTTATGCCGATGACTTGCAGCTTTACTGTCAAGCGAGTGTGGAGGATATGCCGTCAGCAATTGCCAAAATCAATACAGACCTTGACAGCATAAAAAGTTGGTGTTGCCAGTTCGGGTTGATGGTGAACCCTACCAAGTGTCAGGCAATAATTGTAGGTAGTCAGCGTATGATGGGCCGAGTAGACGTCAAATCTCTCCCCTCTATATTGTACGACGGCTCTATTGTGCCGCTGTCCCCTGACGTAAAAGACCTTGGCTTATATATCGACTCCACTCTCAATTGGAGTACTCAAGTAACCAGAGTAAGTCAGCGAGTCACCTGTAGCTTACGTGCTCTCAATCGGTTGAGACATTTTCTACCGGTTAAAACTAAAATGACGCTTGTCCAAACTTTAATTTTTCCTCTAATTGACTATGGTGATGTGTGTTATTTTGACCTGAATGCAGATCTTCTTAATAAACTAGACCGTCTTCTCAATAACTGCATTCGATTCATATATAATCTTCGCAAGTATGATCATATTTCTGCTTATCGTTCTCAATTAAATTTTCTAACTATTCGACAACGCCGTAGTTTGCGTGCCCTTACTTTTCTATATTCTATCCTCAACTCTCCTAATTCTCCTAATTACTTGTCTTGTTTCTTTCAATACCTCTCTACTAATCATGACAGAAACCTTCGCTCCTCCAAAAACTTGCTCTTACTTTGTCCATCTCATCACTCTGATCGTGTGCATTCCTCTTTCGTTGTCCAGGCGGTTCTCCTCTGGAACTCACTACCTCTCGGTATCAGGATGGCAACTAGTCATCAAACATTTAAGAAGAGCGTTCGACTCCATCTCTTAAACGATTTGGCAGAATCATCACAACTGATATAATGTCCTTATAATTATGTATATATACTGTGTATGTATATATTTATATATCTTAATATATATCATATCTATCTTTGTATTTGGGTATGTATGTATCTTTGGTATGTATTATATATTTTCTTTTTCATTTTACAATAATATAACTATCTCGGAACCTACCTTTTTTTCGTCTCTGCATCACCTATGGTTGACTGGTAGAGAATGCCTTTGGCATTAAGTCCGCCATTATAAAAAAAAAAAAAAAAAATGTTACAGTATCCCTGAGTAACATAGGCTATATTTTATCCCAGTATACCCACGGGAACGGGAACTACGCGAGCAAGCGACTGAAACCGAAGCGAAGCGAGGGCGGGTTGCTACTTCTCATATAATTTTAATAACGAAAAATAATCTCATAATCCTTTCTTCAACCATATCACAGTATTTTTTAAAAATTAATTATATATGGTTTTTGATTTTTATCTTTTTCTTATTTTTGTGCAATGGCAATAAGCTACAATTATGAACTACTGGTGCCCATGACGAGTTTATTCTGCACGTCTTTAGCCTTGGTCGTTACTATTGATTAGGTGCAGACAACCAAACCAGTCCCGGGGAATTTTGGCAGAATATAAAATGCACACAATTCACTATTATATCATAATCACTATATTTAGACATTTATAGCTGCATATTACGTAAAATATCAGCAAAATTATACAATATAACACTGCAAAACACTAAAATAATGAATAAAATTTAAGAGCGCCAGATGACATTTTGACATTCTCGTCTAAAGTCCCTTGATTTTTGCCACTATGTCGCGATGAAATATCAAAGAGTTCAGAAACAATAAAATTGCGGACGCTATATTAAAGGAGTTCAGGAGTAAATCGCTGTGTGTACATTTTTTTATAATAAACATTATAACTAAGAAGAATCAGTCGACTGTAAAAGATTGAAATTAATTTGAGGGTAAAAGAGTTCAACGCGTCGACCCAGCTGATTTCAACTGCTACGAATTGCTACGACAATTATATCGTTCTCATGCTTCTACCATTTGCTTTATTATCTAAGAGATATCGCGGTTTCTTCCTCCATATAGAAAGATTAAGGTGACACTTACGCATGTATTCTTATTATTCCTGTTGCTTCCGGTCGTCATTATAGTTATAGACGTCAATGTCAGAAATTGAGACGTGGTTGTCGCCTTCTGTGAGGCGGGAAATAAAGGATGAAAATGCCCTCATTGATTTGCTCAACAGTAGGCAGTTAGGGCGCTGCAGACGCAACTGCCTGTACTTGGTTTCGCCCTAGTCGGGATGGAGATTCGACCGCGAATTGGGACGGAGGTTATGGGACACGAAAGCAGTGAAAGTTTTATTAGGAAACAAAAAAAGCTTCAACTTGATAGCAGTGATGATCCACCCAGTCCAATTGTGAAGTTGGCTATCCAGAGATCCTATTAAACATATATTCATATGTCCATCAAAATCCGTCCAGCGGGTTAGAAGTTCAGGGCTATAAACACGTAGTAATGAATAATAATAGGATATAGTAAAGGTGATTATCACACTAAAACACTTTCGAAGCAGTGTTTAGTTACCTAACACCTGTCCGAGTACAATGAGGCAATTTACTGACAAATGAGGCGTCTATGATATGCGCTGACATTTAACCGCAAAAGTCATGAACGCGAGCATGAACGTTTCGCAGTGTTGCCAGTATTATTAATATTATATGATTGGTACACGAAATTAATTGGTTATTTATTTCTTTGGGTGTGGCGGAGTATTTAAATATATGAATTTTAGGGTCTTCATGAAATCAATTATATAGGTTTGATTATTAGTGATTGTATCGATGTCTTCATCCAATTAATTATCATGCAATATATTTTTATGTTATACCAATCAGTGATATGAATACAATTTACTAGAAGACCCTTTTTCGTGATAGGCTATGGTTTGGACACATTTGCGCCTAATTTGTTCAGGGTGACAGATGGGCAGTGTGCGGCCCTTTAACTTACCGTATGTTCTTCCCATCGCCGTTGGGCCAATCACTGGTACTTCCGTTGGGCCAACCACTGGTATTCCTTAACATCCGTGGCCGGCCTGGCGAATTATCCTTTCGGGTACCATCCTCTTCTACGCTCCGGCAACAAGTCTTCTTTGCTACGTATTTTAGACCATTAAATTTTTTTACACTTTTTGTTCTCTTACCATTTTTTTTTTTGGTGGACTACAGTCAATGTACTCGCCGTCCATTCCATCCGGGGCGAAAGGACGGCGTGCGGGCCCATAACCCACCGTAACGCCTCTCCTTCGCCATTGGGCCGACCACTAGTACCAACTTCCTTGTCGTCCGTGGTCGGCCCGGCGGGATACCCCTCCGGGTACCCTCCCTTCCTTCAACGCCCCTTTCGGGACGTTGGTCGCCCTCGCGCGCTCACATTCTCTGCGGCTGACGGACTAATCCCCGGTCCAGTTACCCACGTTCTCGGGTAGGGCGGCATCAGGCGCAGGTAGTCGCACCTGCGCCACCCGAGTCCCCGGCGGCGGACTATGTCGCCGTAAAGGAGTGCCTCTTGCGCACGCTCTGCCGCCTCTTTCCGTGAGGTGGAAACAGGAGTGAAAACGGGTTTTTATAGTTCTGTGTATTACAAAAATACTGTCCAACTTTTTCATAGTAACAATATTTAATTTAATTAATTAATATTTATATAATAGTAATTATAATATTTAAATTACAAAGTACTCATGCAAATTTTGTATATTTACTAAGGTTTGTAATTTCGCTGTGCAATCTTTAATTATAATATGCAAAGTTTGTTTTGAAGTTTCTCATTTGATTTATTATATAAATTGCTAATTATTATTTTAATGTTGCAATACTATCTGGGTTCGTAGTGATTATTCAATCGTTATATTACCTTTTGAATGTCAAAATACACATTCGTTGATTAACTCAATGAATTTTAGGCTTAATATTTTGAGGAGAATCATCATCTTATCATCTCAGCCCATACACGTCCCACTGTTGGACTTGGGCCTCCTCCGCTATGGGGGAGAAATTGACTTATTATACCACGCTGGTCAAACGTGTTCGTATAGGGTTTTGTTTATAGTTTTGTTTCTCTGGTATAGATATAATTATCATCTCAGCCCACATACGTCCCACTATTGGGCTCGGGCCCCCTCCACTATGGGAGGGAAATTGTCCTACTATACCACGGTGGTTAGACGTGTTCGTATAGGGTTTTATTTCGAGTTTTCTTTCTCTTGCACAGATGTTATGTGCATATTATATTCCTTAGTCGTCTTTTACGACACCCACGGACAAGAGTGGTGAATTGTATTCTTATTCCGTCACCACACGGGAATTACGAATGTGAAGAATACGTTTTAAAATTAGTCTACATCATCATATTTCCACCGTCCATTACTGGATGTAGATCTCAAAATACCACATGGTGCGGTTATTCATTAGAGGGGTTATTGCCATAATCGATATGCTTGGTAAGTGGGTTAGCGATTACAGTAAAATGATGAGTTTTTCAGAAGACTTGGGATTTCTACTAGCAAGGATGGCAACAACTGTATTCTTATCCCACTATGCAGAGAATCTAGTTACTATTAGATGACAATTCAATAAACTTGTAGGTAATTTTTTTATTTTTGTGGTTGCCTATGATCTGGACACACCCCGCCCAATCTGTCCGGGGCGACAAATGTTAATTTAAATCTCATCATACCAATTCATATACTTTTACTGTTGAGCTCAAGCTTCGTCCATAATAGGAGGGAGATTTGACTATGCTGGTCAGACAGATTGGTATTTGTTTTATTTTTTATGGGTGGGCTATGGTAAACGCACACGTGGTCCATTCCGTCCGGAGCGACGAAAGGACGGCGCGCGGGCCCATAACCCACCCGTATCCACGTCGCCTTCGTCGTTGGGCCTACCACTAGTGCAGAGTTCCTTGTCGTCAGTGATCGGTCCGACGGAATACCCTTTGGGGTACCCTCACCTCGGACAGGTTGGTATAGAGTTTTCTCTCGAATTTTACTTCTCCTAAATACCTTAGACGTCTTTTACGACACCCAAGAGCAAGGTCAGGTAGTGAATTGTATTCTTACTCAGTCACCACACTGCATTCATTTAAATGAAGTAGAGGAATATAATAAAGTAGATATCCTCCCTACCAAAACTCGTAGACGTTTAGTTTCACTCCCTAGGTATCATTCAACATCATCTCATATATTTCAGCTCATATATGTCCCACTGTTGGGCTCAAGCCTCCTCCACAATAGAAGACAAATTTATCTGCTATACCACGCAGGTCAGACGTGTTCGTAGAGGGTTCTATTTTAAGTTTTCTATCTCTTACATGGCTGTTATATGTACGTTCAATCCTATAGTCTTCTTTTATAATACCCACGGGCAAGATAAGGGCTGAAGAATTATATTTTTGTAAACATCTACAGGCAAGAGTAAACCTGATCGGTGGCGTGGCATAAACAGGCCGCGGCGACGCAACGCCACGCTATATGACGGCATATATGTTCTATACGTAGTCTAAATGTAGTGTGTGCGACGTAGCGACACGATGTTGTGCGTAAGCGACTGTGCGGTGAATTAATTATGATTATTGTGTAATATTTTAAATAATAATATAAATATAAACCGTAATATTTTATTTATACATTATGCCATATTAATTCCTCATAAGTGGTAATCTGTTCTTTTATGCATATATTCTTGTACAAAATAATTTAGATGTTTCACATCTGACAGTCGTCTTGAGCGAAAACTCATTTTTTCTAATAAAATTTCTTTCTTTATTCTTCTTTCTTTCTATTCTTATTCCGTCACCACGCAGCGTTTATTTAAATAAAGTCGAAGAATATATAAAGTATACCTCGCCACCAAATCTCGTAGACTTTTAGTTTCACACCCCGGGTATCATTAACATATTATTGCTTTACCATGTACCTTTATCGGACAAGATTTTGTAATAACTGTTTACAACGTACAAGTTTCTTGGCCTATTGAATACAACAAAGTTGATACAGTAATTAATTGATTATCGTTTATTACCGGGTCAAACGATTACATGGCAGGTAACTAATCATACAATTATTTACTAATCATAATTATCCGCATGGTGACAGAGTAAGAATACAATTCACCCCCGTGGGTGTCGTATAAGACCACTAAGGGACTACAATATGCCATAACATCTATGCAAGAGAAAGAAAACTCGAAATAAAACCTTATGTTAACCCGCCTGACCAGCCTGGGATAGTAGGCCAATAATAAACACATTATTGCGTTAAACAACAATATGGCGTCGACTCCTAGTGATTGGGATGAGAGCAGGATGATGATAATGAATTCATTTCTGTGAGAACTTTGAGAAAAAAAGATTTAATGAATTTATGGCATGGTTACAAAGTTCTTTAGGCCAAGTCCTTTATAATTATTAGTATTTCATATTCATAGTAATTTCACTGATTGCCAATTAGTGAAATTGTCATCTCTAATAGACCAATGGCATACTATTTAAGGCAAATCTAATGGCACAGTATTATTTTTTTGGATTTTTTATAGAACGCTGAAACATATTTTAAACACTAATATATCTAATTCACTATAAATTGACATTTTCTTTGCATTACATTTCATAAAATATCAATTAAATTATTTAATATAATCATCATCATCACAGCCCACATAAGTCTCACTACTAAGCTTAAGTCTCCTCCACATTGAGAGGGAAACTCATCTCCTATACCACGCCAGTCAGGCGGGTTGAGATAGGGTTTTATTTTGTGTTTTCCTTCTCTTATATATTTCTTATATGCATAAGATTTTTTTATGACAATCCTGGGCAAGAGAGAGAGAGTGGTGAATTGTATTCTTACTCCGTCACCACAAAGATTAAAACGTCATAATATGAAGATATTATACCTTCACGTTCCTTTTAAAACGCGAGAGTCTTAAAAACTGCCTAAGAATTTACACAAAACTAACACCAACTAAATATAAGCGAATTGGATACTTGCTCCATCAAGCGTATAATTATTTTTTCAATTACACATCTTCTATTACGTTCATTTCTAAAAGGTCATATAAAACGTATGACCTTTATGAAGATAGGTTTGTTACATATGTAATTTGCGGTTCTGACGTAAGTGAATACGAGGCGCCTCTGTCCAACAACTCGTCCCGTCTGATGCAACGCCCACGGCGTTCAGCCCGTTGAACCGTTAAATCTAGATCTTACATCATTTATATGTAAATATTCATTCTATTTCCATTTTATTGCTTTTATCTGAAGGTGTATCAGCTTCTTATATTGATTTTCTGAAAGGTTTTATACGGGTGTAAGGAATATAGGTGATTAGCCCATGTGGTGACGGAGTAACAATCATCGTTTCATCATTTCGGCTCATATACGTCCCATTGTTGGGTTCGGGCCTCCTCCATAATAGGAGGGAAATAGACCTTAATATACCATGCTGGTCAGACAGATTAGTTGGCAGTGTTTCGAGTTTTCCATCTCTTGCATAGATGCGATAAGCGTAATATCGTAAGCGTAATCCCTTAGTCGTCATTTAAGACACCCACGAGTATGAGAGGGGACGGTGAATTGTATTCTTACTCCGTCACCACACGGAAAGACGGAGTAACAATTCACCACGCCCTTTTCTTGCCTGTGGGTGTAGTAAAAGACGAGTAAGGGAACATATAAAACTATAATTGATTGAATTAGGCGGTACATAGCGGCAATCCATTTTATTTTAATTTCAAAAATGGAGGGAAGGAAGGGAGGGAAGGGAGGGAAGGGAGACCCACCACTTTCCCACGGTAATCAATATACCGCACACCACAATGGAAGGAGTACGGAATAGGATTATTTTGATTGGTCACACAGCTTTTAATTGGTCACACAGCTTTGATTGGTCACACAGCTTTGATAGACGTCACGCAGCTTTAATCGGTGTCACACAGCTTCATCACACAGCCTTGTCACACAGTTTGAATCACACCAATTAAAGCTGTGTGACCAATCAAAGCTGTGTGACCAATTAAAAGCTATCTGACCAATCAAAGCTACCTGCTTGACTAGAGTAGTATAGTAATTCAATTTCCCTCCGATTCCGGAGGAGGCTCCAGCGCAATAGTAGGACGTGTATGACATATGATGATGATGAAGGAATGTAGTGTGATGACGGAGTATGAATACATTTTATTACCCTCTTTATTAGCCGTGGATGTCGTTTTCAGTAAGTAACCCACCCTTTTGACCAGTGTGGTGCAGTAGATTAATTTCATTTCTATTATGCAGAAGGCTCAATCCTGCTGCGGCTTATATGAGACTAGCAAGCCGCCCTCGCTTCGCTTCGGTTTCAGTCGCTTTACCCGCGTAGTTCATGTTTCTATGGGAATACGGGGATAAAATATAGCCTATGTTACTCCCTGATATTATAGCGTAACATAGGTGAAAGAGTTTTTGAAACTAAGCGTTTAAAACTAAGCTTAAATGTCTCATGATAACACAATAAAAGTCTAGTTCTTAGCCTATTTTGTAGCGGTTTTTTTTACGGATTGGGATAATTCTTTCCGTACTTTTTACTCCCTCTTGATAATGTGATGCTTCATCATCATCATCATCATCATTTCAGCCTATCGCCGTCCACTGCTGGACGTAGGCCTCCCTCATGTTGCGCCACAATGAGCGGTCCTGTGCCGCCTGCATCCAACGACGCCCAGCTACTTTCACTAGGTCATCGGTCCACCTAGTGGGGGGGCGTCCTACACTGCGCCGTCCGATACGTGGTCGCCACTCGAGAACCTTTCTTCCCCAGCGGTTGTCAGTTCGTCGAGCGATGTGGCCTGCCCATTGCCACTTCAGCGTGCTAATTCTTCGTGCTATGTCGGTTACACCCGTTCTTCTGCGGATTTCCGTATTCCGGATTCTATCTCGCAGAGAAATCCCGAGCATAGCCCGCTCCATAGCACGCTGAGCGACTGATGCTTAAGAGCGTTATCGGTAATAAGCGGCCGTAAACCCAAAAATGTGGTTTTTTGAGGACTGGTTACTCGTTCATCATAATAGCTTACTAAAAATTTATATAACCACTACATTAAACACATCTTTATATTGTGCTTGTACAGAATTATAACTCAATATTGTAACTATTTTATTAAAAGGCAAGGGTATTTTGAACTTAAGTTAATGAGATTTTACGAAAACGCTGAGTTTTGAAGTTCAGGTACGAATAAACGATAAGTCGTGGCAGCTCGAAAAAAATTGTAGATGTTAGGAAAATTACTGTTCTTGGGTATGTATAAAATGAAATTCAAGATTTTTTCCTTTTAAAACTAAAAAAAAAAAATATTTCCTTAAGATTAATTTGACGAAAATGGCTCCTGTAAAACATTTAATTTTGTGAATAATACTAATCTTGGAATATTTAAAAAAATATCCACTATTTGTTCGACTATTGTAGAAGCAGTAAAAAAAAAAACCAAATTGAAATACGAATAGTCACCCTCGTAATTAAATTTTAAATATTACTATAAATTGAACGGCATAATTGTTCGTAAGCCAGTCGCGCCTTGGCGCTCAACGGAGCAGGATCACGTCGCTCGAGCGCTCCGCTCACAGCGTAAAAGACGACAATACGAACTTCAGTGTATACTGCGACTGATCGGTTTTGATTCCTAAGTATTTATTACTACCTAATTCTTTTAATTACTTTCATGCGATCTCTATAAAGAATAATATAGAATCTTTTTACGTTTTTAGTCGTGATTTTTGCGCGGCGCGGTTTCGCACCTCTACGGCGAGGGCGGAACCGTGGATATTTATTTGTTAAGGCCTCGCGGGCCGTGTAGGCTCTTTGTTGAGCGAGTGTGATATTGTCGTCCTCTTCGTTGAGGACGTCGGATGGATGAGATTTTGGAGGGTCTATAGGAAGCCGCCCCAACCACTAGTTGGTTGGGGTGTGTCATGGCAGAGTCAAAGTAGCTCTAAGAGCACCGTTTCATAAACTGCTTGATGGTCGGCAGTTCGAGGTCGATGTGGAGATCGACGTTTCGTATGAACCACGGTGCTCCCGTAGCTCGGCGCATGTAATGATTTTGTAGTGTCTGTAGCCTGTGGATCCTGTGTGGCTTTACGTGCGCGAACACCACGCTGGCATAGGTCATGATAGGCCGTATGCAGGTGGTGTAAAGTCGGACTTTGAGAACACACGACAAAACTGTAAGGTACTTATAGTTTCAAAAGAGTAAACGAAAAGAGAAGTGAGCCGTCACTCAGGACGCCTGGCAGATGTGAAACATCAAAATGATTTTGAAGTCGTTACCGCAAAGCGTGGCGTTAACGCCGCTTTTAATGCCACGCGACGATCAGGTTCACCCCGCCTATAGATATTTCACATCAAAAATCTGAACGGAACATTTATGCAGCCTCATCTTCTGAAGATTATCAGCTAACTCAAATTTAATGTTTAATAATACTAACCATACACAATATAATTTTTTCATAGAGAATCATTTTCTTCTTGTACTAGCAATAAATATGTAGTAAAGTGTGGATCAAAATTCAATAACTAATTTCTGTAGTGGGTAGATTTAAATCTCTGACTGGACTTGTTAGACATCCATGGCCATGGCGACTAGGGCTATACTCGACTACTGCACGGCAGCCACGGAGGCAGCGTGCCTCTTGGCCGGAACTCTCCGGTGGGACCTGCAGGCGGAGGTACTCACCGAGCTTTACCTGCGAGTATCAGAGACGCGAGCCACATATAGCCTCAATCAAGTTGATTGCCGCCTGGCGGGTCGACGCCCGCCGAGACGCCATTGCTCGTTGGGCAATCGGACTGGAGAAGCCTCAATACGGTATCAGGACCGCCGAGTCCTTTCAGCTGGTGCTGATGGGGTGGTTGGGTCGGCAGCACGGGTTACGGCACGGGTACATTCCTTCCGACTGGTGCAGGTATTGATGGGTCACGATAGCCAAGTACCTGCGCAAGCTCGTTAGGAGGGAGAGCACACTATCCTGCCACCACTGCTATTGCGACGTGAGCACGGCGCAGCACAGGCTCGAGGTGTGTGCCTCGTGGGCAGAGAAGCGCCGTGAACTCGTTGCAATCACCGGTGCCGACCGGACCCTGCCGACCATCACTAGGGAGATGCTCAGCAGCGTCAGGAACTGGAACGCGGTCACCGCCTTCTGTGAGGCTGTCATCTCACGAAAGGAGAAGCCGGCTCGTGTGTGATCAATCTTTGGTCACACGTTCTGCCACCGGCGACTCGGGCGGCGCAGATACGAGTATCCGCGCCTCACGCCGCCCTAGGCGAGTCCGCGGGTGACCGGACCGGGGACTTTAGTGTGTCACCCGCAGAGAGCCTGACCGTGTGACGGCGACCGACGTCGATTGGGGTTTTTTATTTTCTTAAAATTATTACACATTAATGTGATAATTTAAAAAAAATAAGTTGTTGAGTCTCGAACCCGAGACCAGAGTTCCCGCCGGCGAGCACGTTACCACGAGATTACCGCTTGTTGGCGATTCGACTTTGAATTTTTCTAGTACATAAATTACCCATCCAACTTTGACCCTTAAAATCTTTTTAACGAGGGCCCAGTTGACCCTAATATTTGGTAGTTGTGATACCCTCGTGCCCCCTCTACCACCCCACCAAAAATCATGGAAATCCCCGACCCACACGTCTGAGGGTCTCCTTGTAAGTTATACTCTGTGCCTATATTTTACTATTTCCTGTACTTTGCATATTAAAAATACAATTTTAACCGTTTTACTGTTATGAGATTTGGTTTTTAATTAAAAATTTTAAAATTTACATCATGTTGATTTTTGAAAATCTACTTCTCCGAAGAATATATTAGAGATTGATTATTATAAGCGCCAAGGCTCAAGACTGGTCATTCTATGAACTCGCGTGTGTGTAGTGCATTAGTGTGCGTCGATATCGGACCGTAGCAAAAAACCAAAAATACGAGAAGTGCCGATTACCGATAACGCTCTTAATTATTATTATTTTATTATATTTAAATTATCATATTAATTTTAATGCTATATTAATCATTTTGACATCTTTTAATAACATAATAACTTATTCAATAACATATCTTTTTATATACATATTTTCCTTTTATTTTATCTTTTTTTAAATTGCAAAACTTGATTGTAACATATCAATGTTTACCGTGTTCTTCTGATCATTTCAGAATTTTTAAAACGCAGATTTCAAATAGTGTTGGTGTGATTTAAATGCTGTTATTATTGTTACTAATATGACTATTTACAATTTTGAATAATCTATGAACCTATTAATTGTAGCTCTTCTGTACTTGCACTTCTTGTGACCTGTAACTTAGATTAGTTAGGCTGCAGCTGAAAATCAGCGCTGCAAGTTTATGTAGCATTTTATTATGCTGTACTGTTGCTTTTTGGACACTAATACTTGGAATTTAATTTGTATATACTACGATTATTTTAATCATCAATATTTTTTAGTCTTCGTTTTTTTATATCATTTTGTGTATACTTGTATGTCAAGAAAGAAAATAAGATTTATTGGACACTATAGTTACATAACTAGTGTCCAAAAAATCTTTTTTTCTTTCTTTCTTTCTTTCAAATTAGCAAAGTAGTTTTTGAGTTTATTCATTACAAACATACACACACACACACACAAAAATATTTTTTTTTTCTCTTTATAATATTAGTGTAGATTTCACAAAGAATTGACCTACATGCGCATTGCTCTATCGATCTAGATACTAGAAGTTTAAACTTAAAACCAATGCACCATTTGTGTAGTATAAAAAACCGTTTCATGAAAAATGATATAGGAAATTAAAATAAAAATCTCTAAAGAACTTTCGGCATCCGCCCAAAATATCTAAAACACTGGTTTTTCATTATTATTACATTAAATTAGAACAAGGACATCGGCTGCTATTCGTCCAGACGTACAAAATACGGAACGACTTGTCATTATATATCTCCTTGAATATTCATAGGCATTGTATACCGACGCGCTTCCAACTACGTCACAAAAACCGCCTACACAATTTCACCTAAATATCTTGTTCGTCGGAAAATACCGAACGTTAGCGACGAAAACTGCCTCCTTTATTTTCTGGACTACCATTTTTTTTGTACATGGGTTACGGTTTGCGCCCTCCTCACTCCACTGCGTCCGGGGCGACAGAGGGGCGTAAGCACGCACACCCGTAACCCACACGTGACACGTCACCTTCGTCGTTGGGCCGATCACTGGAGCAGGGTGACTTGACATCAGTGGTTGACGATTTTCTCGACCGCCTATGGTGTTGTTATAACCACTCAAAGATCGGAGTTGATAGAAGATCGTCGGGCAGTCCTATATTTCCCTTCACCAATTATAGAACAAGTCACCGAAACTCAGTCCTTCACTTTAGTAAATCATATTAGTAAGAATTTTTACCGTAAATAATCTATATCATTATATGCTGTGTGTGTTATATGCTGTGCTGTGTGGTAGCGGCTTCGAATACTACCAACCCTTGCTTTGCTCGTGGGTGTCGTAAAAGACGACTAAGAGCCCTAGATTGACCCGGACCAACTCCATCTGGTACCATTTGGGTCAACGATTACATTCCCAAGGAGGGTTGACGTCAGGCAGGCGGCCGGTCATAAAAGTCATTGCCGAAACTTTTTGCAATATGTCAAAACAGATGACATATTGCGTCGACCCCAAGTAATTGGGATAAGAGCAGGATGATGATGATGAATCTATATCATTATATATAAATTTCTTGCGTGCGTGTGTATGTCACTGAACTCCTCTTAAACGGCTGGACCGATGTTGAAGAAATTTTTTGTGCGTGTTCAAGGTGTTTCGAGAAGGGTTTAGATTTACAATTGGACCCAGTAGGTCGCATTTATTTGAACAGAACGTCTGTTGCGTCAGCTAGTACATATATAAAAATTAATCTCCATTTGCCTTGGTCATCGCATCACGCGTGAACGGATTGAACAATTTCGCCAATTCTTTTTTTTATTATGTCTATAAGGAGAAGGTTCTTATGGAAGAAAAATAAGAAAGTTGAGCAGAACATTAGAAAATTTAAGAAAACAATAATATTAATTTTCTATTATCAGCTGTTTGACATAACGGCCAGTCGTTTGAAATAAATGTTAATTATTAACAGGATGCGCGCTGCAAATATCGTTTAACATAGATGGATCGGTTGATATATATTCTATTTATCATTCGGAGAAAGGGCATAGCCGGATAAGCAGGTCAAATCGACCCCGGTCGAGTTTTACGTCGGCACTATGGGGATCAATTTGGTCTCAAAAGAAAATAATTCAGTCAAAATTTCAGCTCTTAATCTTAAGCGGTTTTCGCGAAATTGAAAAATAACATATTTTTTCGTTTTGTTTTTTTTTAATAGTAAAATTTAAAAAATTTTTTTGCTAATTTTTTCCAAATACGAGCAAAAGCTGTGAAAAAAAAAATTTATGATTCTCAGACTGAAAGCCGATTTTTAAAATAAAAAACAAATTTACAATTTTTTTGAAGTTATACTTCTTTAGGCGCGTTATGAAAAAATTATGAGAGTGAAATTTTAATTATGTGACACAAAATTAACAGTATGAAGTTGTCTGCTTAACCGCTCATTAAGTCTCGAAAAAAAAGCTACCAACAAAATAGAAATTGAACCTCGATATTAGTCGCGCATGTTGGTACGCTCGTCACCTCTGATCAGTTTTTTTTTTCTTTTTTTTTTATATTTTTTTTTTCCTTTTTTTTATTTGTTTTCTTTTTTTTTTTATTTTTTTTATATTTTTTTTTTATTTTTTTTTTCTTTTTTTTTTCTTTTTTTTATCCTTTTTTTTTATTTAGATTATTCTCTAAATTTGGTTTTTAATAATTATATATATATATATTTTAATGATGCCAAAGAAGTATAACTTCTCACGCGCGTACATAAGTACACGCACCCATGTTTTTTTATATGCTTATTTTAAAACATGGAATCGCCAAATTTGGAGAGAATACGTTATCTTTGCATCTCTGTACTCAGGAATTTTTTCAATTTTTTTGGTTTGGTGCAGCGATATGAAAAAAATTATAAACTGATTTTTTGTTAATTATTTCATATTTCCACAAAAAAATTGAAAAAATTCCTGAGTACAGAGATGCAAAGATAACGTATTCTCTCCAAATTTGGCGATTGCATGTTTTAAAATAAGCATAAAAAAAAAAATGTAATTTTGTTTTTTATTTTAAAAATCGGCTTTCAGTCTGGGAATCATAAAAATTTTTTTTTCACAGCTTTTGCTCGTATTTGGAAAAAAATCAGCAAAAAAATATTTTTAATTTTACTGTTAAAAAAAAACAAAACAAAAAAATAGGTTATTTTTCAATTTCGCGAAAACCGCTTAAGATTAAGAGCTGAAATTTTGACTGAATTATTTTCTTTTGGGACCACATTGATCCCCATAGTGCCGACAGAAAACTCGGCTGGGGCCGATTCGACCTGCTTATCCGCCTATTTTTTTTTTTTTTTGTGGGTGGGCTGCGGTCGGCGCGCCTCCGCACCACTCCGCCCGGGGCAACAGAGGGGCTTAAGCACGCAACTCCCCCAACCCACCCGAAAACCACCTCGCCTTCGTCGTTGGGCCGACCACCGGAGCAGGTTTACTTGTCGTCAGTGGTCGGCCCGACGGAATACCCCCTACGTGGGGTACCCTCCCATCGACCGACGTCCCCCCCTCGGGGAGGACGTCGGTCTTTCCTCACGCGGTCGGCCTCTCGGCGGGTGACGGACTAATCCCCGGTCACGTCACCCGCGGCCTCGGCTAGGGCGGCATGAGGCGCAGATAGTTGCGCCTACGCCGCTCCAGTCGCCGGCGGTGGATCTCCTCATCGAGGCTGCGCTCCTCGCGCAGGCGATCCGCCGCCTCCTTCCGCGAGATCACTGTCTCGCAGAAGGCTGCGACCGCGTCCCAATTCCCGACGCTGTCGACCATCGCCCTAGCGATAGCCGGCAGCGTCAGGTCCGTACCGATGATTGCGACGAGTTCACAGCGCTGCACTGCCCAAGCCCCGCAGGCCTCGAGCGTATGGCGCGCCGTGTCCTCGTCGCAATCGCAGTGGCAGCAGGACGGTGTACTCTCCCTCCTAACGACCTTGTGCAAGTATTTGGCGAAGCACCCATGCCCCGTCAAAACCTGCACCAGTCGGAAGGAGAGCACCCCGTGCCGCCTTTCCAACCACTGCATCAGTACCGGCCGGAAGGCCTCCACGGTTTGCACCCCGAACTGAGGCCTCTCCAGCCGGACTGCCCAACGGGCAATGACGTCTCGGCGGGTGTCGACGCGCCAGGCGGTGAGATCCCTTAACGAGACCACACCGCCCCCCGCTCGCACCCCCGTCACCCGCCGATATAGTCCGGCGAGCATCTCCGCCTCCAGGTCCTACGGGGGAGTACCGGCCAATAGGCACGCTGCCTCCGTTTCCACCGTGCGGTATCCGCGGATGGCCCTGACCGCCATGACCCTCTGTGGTCGCCACAGAAAGGCCCTAAGTCGGACGGTCATGGACCCCGCCCACACCGGTGCGCCGTACAGGGCCATCGACCGGATGACCCCCGCACTGCTTATCTGGCTATGCCCTATAATTTCAATTACCAGTAAGTTATGAGAAGTGTTTAGTCATGACGCTTATATCTAAAGTTCACAATAATATAGAGATTGTGGTAGATTTTAATAGACCGATTTCCTTTATCTATACCAATAAATGAAATTGGAGTGTCTGTTTGTAGTGTCAAAATAATAGGCTTTTTTCATGCTCACACGGTTATTTGCACGACACCTATGCCTAAAATAGCAATTAAAAAATTTTTGTCTGTCTGTCTGTTTGTTCCGGGTAATCTTCAAAACGGCTGGACCGATTTTAAAAATTCTTTCACCAATGGAAAGCTATAATATCAGGGCGTAAACTAGGCTATATTTTCTCCCGGTATTCCCACGGGAACGGGAACTACGCGGGTAAAACGACTAAAACCGAAGCGAAGCGAGGGCGGGTTGCTAGTTCGTAATAAGTAAGTTAATACGCGTATACTGCTATCTTCTGTGTGGTGACAGGCTAAGAATACAATTCATCACCCCATGATCTGCTCGTGGGTGTCGTAAAAGACGACTAAGGGATAAAATATACATATAACATCTAGGCAAGAGATGGAAAATTCAAAATGAAATCCTATACCAACATGTCTTTGTCGCAAACGCTTTCGAAGGGCGCGCAGGAAGCATAATAAACTTAAAAAGTCACCTAACGTAGGAAGGGCCTTTGATGAATCTCTATCTGTACTGAAAGCTGCCAGGTCTCGCTACCGGATTGCAGTAGAAAAATCGAAAGACGCTTTGTTAAATAAGATTGTGGAAAGATTAGAAAGTGAAGGTCCATGGTCTCCACTATATCACGAGTTTAAAGCGAATCGATCAGTCGACTTAGCGTACATACAAAACATTAAAGTGAACGGTAAACACACTACGGGTATTGAGGAGACCACGGAAGTTTTATTAAATACGTTAATCCCAGACGATGACATCTCAGTCGACAGCGAACATCATAAACAAATACGTGCATGGGCCGCCGAGCCACCTCTCTCGCCTATGTCTGACCTTCCATCTCTTGCCGAGTTTATGAATACCGTTAGAACTCTTCCCCTCAACAAGGCTGCTGGCGAAGATAAAATATCAAATAAAATGATCAAAGAAGCTAGTCGAACATCGGGCGACTCAATGTTAATAATTTTTAATCGTTGCATAACTGAAGGCATTTTTCCTCGTATATGGCGGCGCGGTTATATACGTATAATTCCTAAAGGCGGTGATAAGCCACCAGACGACCCGAAGTCATATCGACCAATCACCTTACTGCCTTCATTAGGCAAGCTCTTAGAACGTCTCATTGTTCCTCGTTTATTGCCGGGTGGACCAACGTTCAATCATAAACAATTTGGCTTCACTCACGGCAAATCAACTATCGACGCGGCCGTTGCGGTAAGACGTGTCATTAGCGCATCCGTTTTTAAATACGTACTGGGTGTCTTCCTGGATATCTCAGGTGCTTTCGATAACGCCTGGTGGCCAATGCTACTTCTTAAATTAAAGGCTCGTGGTTGCTATAGAAATATCTACCAAATCATACAGTCGTACTTTTTAAATGGCTCGACTAAATTGAAACTTGGTCACCATGCTGTGTCGAAACCACTGACGATGGGCTGCCCTCAAGGTTCGGTATTAAGTCCATATCTATGGAATTTAGGTTTTGACGATTTTCTCGAGTTACCTCTACCGAAAAATTGTCTACTGATCGGCTATGCAGACGACGGACTTTTACTTATACAATCGAACACAAGGGATGGTTTAGAGAAATTAGCGGAAACATGCCTCAATGATATATTCGATTGGGGTACACGAAACCGGCTTGCCTTCGCACCACAAAAAACATATCATCTTTTATTAAAAGGACATTTACAATCAGCGCCGCGTATAAAATTCAATAATATGACTGTCAAAAAGAAAGAATCAGTTTGCTATCTCGGCCTAGTCTTAGAAAAAAATTTTTCATTTATTGAACATATTAAAACTGTAGGCGAAAAAGCGAAACGGAATTTCTACGCGCTTACTAGAATATCCACATCTACTTGGGGCCTTCGTTTTAATACACTTAAAACCATATACATGGCCACATATTTGGGGTGTATTTGTTACGCTGCACCTGTATGGGCCGATAGGGCCACCATAGGGGCGGCTCGCCTTAAATTACTACAGAGCCAACGATTGGCCCTAATATTCTTATGTAAAGCCTATAGAACGGTTAGTACCGAGGCCTTACCAGTACTCGCGGGTGTACTTCCGGTTGATTTGGAGATTCAGAGACGAGCGTCAATGTATTACACCACAAAGGAAACTATGAATACAGATTTCCTTCTACCGCGCGACCGAAATAAAATTGCTAGATTGTTTGCACCACAATCCATTGTTTATGAGGAACTTTTAACTGAATGGCAAGAAAGATGGGATTCATCATCGAAAGGTCGTCATCTTTATCTATTTTTTCCATGCATCCGGGAGCGCCTGGAGAAGGTGTGGTTGGAGGTTGACCACTTCGTGGCCCAATTTTTAACTGGCCATGGCAACTTTAAAAGTAAATTATTTTCTTTTAAACTCGTACCATCACCATTATGTCAATGTTCCACATCTGACCACGAGTATGAACAATCAGCACATCACATTCTCTGGGAGTGCGATCTCTGGCGAAACGAGCGTAACCTTATGTTAAACAGTTTGCAAGTCACCTGTGGGGTAGTATACTATACGGACCTTGTAGCAACTCGAGAAAATTTCCGTGCGTTCATGCGTTTCTGCCATACCTACTGTAGCAATCAATCTTAACGCTCACATATAGGCCCCGTTAAGCTCTTCCGTATCCGTGGTGCCGTACTGCTGCGCTATCGTAGCTGTACTCCTGTTTACTTATTGGCTGACTAGTCATTTTGTTTTCCTGTCTCCCGCTTTGCCTGGGAGGGAAGTGGAATCTCTCTTTCCAACTCCTCCTCTTTAATCTTTTCTAATTAAATTTGTTGCGGGTCCCAAGACAATTAAAATCATATCCCGGGACTGCCTGAGGGTCAAACCTCGGTGTCATTTATGGAGACCATTGTGGATCCTGGCTTACAGGAGTTACAATGGTGGGAATGTGTGGTGGGATTAGTCCCATATAATAAAAATACCAACATGTCTGAGAGCGTGGTATAATAGGTCGATTTGCCTCCTATTGTGGAGGAAGCTCGAGAATAGTGAGACATAGACTGAGTTAAAACGATACCTGTTATAATACAGTACACTCACCCCTTCCCTCTCCGTGCGAGTCGTAAAAATAGGCTAAATAAAGGATCATTAGGTGAACGGTCAGCAACGTTCTCTGAAAAAGGTTCAACATTTTTCTGCAATTGCCAGTCCACTTGCCAAGCTTGGTAAAATTATGGCCACTTTTAATCCAATGAATGATCATCGTATGCAGCTTTCTGTGGAGAAGGCCCACATAGCAGTGGACTGTGTAAGATTGAAGAATATGATAACTAGGTACTTTAATTTAGACAATATCATCATAATCATCACAGATCCTATGTACCCATTATACTTTCCATTGGTGGCTTGAGCCTGCTCCACAATGCGAGCGAAATTGGTCTAATAGGTATATTAGGCTGGTCAGACAGATTGCTACAGGATTTTCTTTTCTTGCATAGATTGTATTTTTTATTTATTTATTTAAGACAACACCCTGCACTAAGGAAATAATCCTTGTATTGCGGGGGACTTTACAAACCTATATTATAACGGACACAAATTACGTCCAGACTCAGAACAACAATTTGTGGATCGCACAAAGTGTTGTCCCGCGTGGGATTCGAACCCCCGACACTGGTGCTGTAGGTCGCTATCTTAACCACTACGCCATCTGTGCAGTCATGTCATGTATATGCATATTATGTCCTTTAGTCGTCTTTTACGAAACACTTGTAAGCCATATCTTACAAGGTGGTGAATTCTTACTCCGTCACCACACGGAAATATTTCTACTTAGGTGTATTTGAAATTCTTTATCAACATTTTACAGATTATGAACATCGAAATTATTAAGTGGGTACTCAGTTTGAATACTTCCAAACTTGTTTCAAATAGATCACCATTATAATTGAAAAGTCACAAGTCTCTTTGACCTTATTGTTGACTTAGAATGCATATGAGTTCAATTCTCTCAAGTAACACAAGTACCGCTCCCGAAATCGTGACATCGATTAGACGAGAGTGGCGCGCAGTAATCGAGTAAGACGATTACGAAACTATAAAATATTATGGAGTTTCAAGTTACGTTGCGTAGGTATTTCGTTTTGTGAATTGCCGTTCGCCGAGCGCCATCGTAGTGTTGTACCGCGCGATCGGTCAGTGCCGCGCTCAACGCCGTGTCATATGTACGTGTATTGTGAAGCGCGCTGATAAAACGCGACTCGTCTCGTGCTACCCTGTGTACCTGTGCCCTGTGTTATACAACTAAAAGTACGTAAACATAAATACTAAGAAACCTGTGAAAGTGCGGTCCAGATATATATTGGAGCAGCATCAAACGCGTGCGTATTATTTATTTGTTACAAATGACAGAATCTGTTGCATTCTGCAGGTGTTTGCTTGTTCTTTATTAATTGAAAAGTGATTGTAAAGCGGTCACGGCCGAGGCACACATGTCCGGCCCAGTTTTCACGATCGCTGCCTCCGTCTTAGATAAATTCCATGGTTTAATCGCTTTTCTTTGTTTACCGGCGCAAAGGTCCAATGTTGTGATTGCACTTGTTGATTCTCTGGCGGTTTACGTAGTTGCCGATACATATTTTGTTTCGAGATCGTCGCTAAAAATTAATTCCGTAAAATAGTAACAATATTCCGCGTAATATTATTCCGAACTCCGATGCGAGATTCTTGTTAAGAAAACATTCGTGTTACGGTATGCACACATAATGAGATTAGTCTTTTCTAGTTTCTCATGTCTTAAAGCAAATTATCATCAATAAATTTTCAAGAGTCCTTCACTAATAACCAAACTATTTACCGGTTTTATAAAAAAATTAACAACTTACAGTACTATTGTCTGATGAAATTTCATACTATATTACTTGATAGCTTTAGCATTTCGTGTAAGATTTGAAGACATTGAAGCTTGAGAAAAGTCTTCTAACGTTATACGATTAATAATTTTGCTATTATAGAAAATTAGAGCGGTAAATAAAATTCCTACTTCACAATTTTTTATATGAAGTCGTCTAGGAAATGGCAATGGAAAATATTAAATTATAAAAAAACCCGCTGAAGACCTTCACATAACAAAGTAGGTAGAAAAATAATAAAAGTAAAAGTGTCGAAAAATGCTAACATATAAATATTCATATTATTCTTTGTTCTCTATTATTTACATTTTGAACTTGAACTTTGATTTTAAAGCTTGATGAGATATCATTAAAACTAAATGCTAATATAAACAGTAGCTAGTTACCGTGAATTTTTTTAATAATGGCAAGCAATGCCGGCGTCGACAATTCTTCCAATGACAGCTCTGTCTAATAACAATATGAATCAACTAATGTGAACAATTACCTATGACATTTTGTACCATCAATTGAATAGTTATAAATAACAAGTTAAAAAGCAAATCATGGTTACATTTTTTCAGACACATTCAGTTATGTAGGTTCCACGCGTAATGATTATAAACAGATTTGTCGTATGGTTCGATGTGAATTGTTATAGAGCCGATTATTCGACATTCGAAAAGAAAATTCGAATAGGATTTCGGTTTCTCTTTGAGGCACGTTATAAAAAAGTTTTATTTTAACCGGACAAGCCGACTGCCTAAGCATACATCTTTTAGATTGGTTTTCCGTTTCATTCATCAGGCTTTCGAACTCCAGCATTGGTCGTAAATCTCCCCAAAGAGCATTTCTCTTTACTTGTCACGAATTGCCGTTATATAAATTATCCGAAATTATCGAATAACCTATTCGTAACCGTATCTGAAACTCCTGTAATGTTATTTTTATATCCATATCAATATCCAGTTTCGAAATTTCATATCCATATGTTACAGATTTCATCCATCTCTGACAACAAACTCTTTTAATAAACTGTAATTTAAACAATTCGTCAATTGAAAAACCCTTAACAGAACCAAGAATGGTTGTTAAAAAAGGCAATATTAAGGACCCCTAAGGCTTATGTGGAGCGCGTCTTTTTACTTATGGCAGTATAATAATGTAGGAAGGAGCACACTGTCGACAATCGTCTGTCAACAGCCGCGGGCCAGTCCGTCTGGGGTTAGTACCACACTCCCGCAGAAAATCGACGTCAGAGTAGTAGCAATTTGTTACTGTTCGGTGAGCGAGAGAGCCGGAAGACCAGCTTTCTGAGAATGTTTGCGTGTGGTAGGTTTTGGTGGCACACACAATGTAAACGTGACTTCTGCGGAGATTTTACGTACCCACTGTTAATAGTCCCATTGTTGGGCGCAGGCCTTGACTAGAATAAGAGAAAGACAATTTTAACAAAAATAAAATCGACTTTAAACAGTAGCGGCTGTGAAAAGTTGAGGAGTGTCTCTCTGAGGAGTGTCCCTCGACTGTCTCTTGGCTCCATTATCAGATCGACTCCAGACTAAATTGTAGTACTTTAATAAAATACATAATGGAAAACTAACAAACGCACTAGTCGCCCTTACAATTTTTGAAAGTTCCTCTCGATTTCTCTGGTATGCCATCATCAAGCCCTGATTTCCTTATCATGGGACCACCTTTGAAATATCTTCTTTCCAACAACAAAATAATCATCAACATAAACGACGAAGTTATCCGCGAACAAACATAAAAAAAGCATATACGAGGTGTGTTCAAAAAGTAAGGTGACTTTGTATTTTTAAGAAAAAATATTTATTTATTTATCAATATTTATGTTGTCCCCTTCAAAGTAATCCCCCTCAGATACTATTGTACTTATGCCAACGGTTTTTCCAATCCTCAAAGCGCTTCTCATAAGCACTTTTCGGTATAGCCTTGAGCTTTTCCAGCGATGCAGTCTTTATTTCTTCAATCGTTGCAAATCTCCGTCCTTTCATAGGTCTCTTTAGTTTTGGGAACAATAAAAAGTCACATGGGGCCAAATCCGGTGAATATGGTGGCTGAGGCATGATTGTGGTGTTGTTTTTGGCCAAAAAATCTCTCACAAGCAAAGTGAGCAAGGGGCATTATCGTGATGCAAAAGCCATGAATTGTTTTTCCATAATTCTGGACGTTTTCTTCGTATTGATTCTCGCAAACGGCGCATAACTTCAAGATAATACTGTTTATTGACCGTACGACCATATGGTAAGAACTCCTGATGCACCATGCCATGGTAATTGAAGAAAATAGTGAGCAAAACTGACGTCATTCAACAGTTCTTGAGCGATGCTCATGCGACGGTTCTTTTGGTCAAAATTTAACAATTTCGGAACAAACTTCACTGACACATGTCTCATGCCCATCTCATCTCATCCCCAAACGTTAGAAAAATTTCATGGCACGAGCCAAGCGATATACCAACATCCTCAGTAACTTCTCTGATAATGATTCGACGATTTTCCAAAACAATTTTCTTCACTGCTTGAACGTTTTCATCAGTTGTTGACGTGCTTGGGCGTCCAGAGCGAGGCTCGTTATTGGCATCTTCCCGGCCATCTTGGAAGAGTTTGTACCACTTGTAAACATTTTTTTTTACTCAGAACAGTTTCACCGTATGCCACTGTCAACATTTCAAGTGTTTCGGAGAACTTTATTTTATTTTTTACACAAAATTTGATGCAAATCCTTTGATCCATATTTTTCGATAGCAAGAAATCGCCGAGCACGCAAAACACTTATAACCTTTACGCCTCTCACAACCAAACAAAAAATGCTATACACTTGAAACTTGGTACAGATGTTCGGAAAGAGTGTACCATATACATAACAAAACAAAAAAATCGATAATCAAAAGTACGTTGCCCGCGAAATTTGAAAAGTCACCTTACTTTTTGAACACACCTCGTATACACTCGAATTGAGAAACCTTCTTTTTTGAAATCGGTTAAAAAGGCAAAAGCCACGCGGTTCAGACGTGTTGGCAGAGGCCATAGGGTTTCGTTTTGTATATTTCCTCTCTCCCATTGATGTTATCTGTTTGCTTTCTGTAATAGATTTTTACCGTACCCTACCATTTTTTTTCATTTTCATTTCCTACCATACCTTTGAGAACAAAAGGAGTGGTATCCATTGTATTCTTACTCACTCTTATATTCAGGAGTTATAAGGGACCATACCTATATTACATGACCCATTTTTTACAACTTTTTAACCCATTTTATCACCTAGGTGACCACATAATTTTTTTCAAACGCAGTAAAGACAGGGTCTTTCAGGGACAGGGTCACTTGAACAGGACACATATTAGTACTCCCAAACATCTTGACGTGTCTAGTTAAATCCTAAAAAACTTTTACGGCCGTAAGTCTAAATATCTACCTCTCGTCTCGTCGTCGTTATATAGGTATTAACAAGTAATCCTGCTCCGGTGGTCGGTCCAACAACGAAGGCGACGTGCATCGTGCAGGTGTGCGTGCTTACACCCCTCTGTCCCCCCGGACGGAGTGGTGCGTGGAGCGCGCCGACAGCAACCCACCCTCAAAAAAATAAATAAATATAGGTATTAATAGAAAGTTTTTTTAATAAATTACAGTTACGTTTCCTGAAGAAAAACTTTTCTACGTTACAAGGCGCACTCCTCGCTCCACTCCGTCCGGGGCGACGGAGCGGACGAGGAGTGCAACGACCGTAGCCCGGTACAAAAAAAAAAAAAAAGAAAGGGTCTATAGAATTAGAAAAGCATAATTTTTACTTCATCAGTGTCGTCTTTTCTATAAACGTAGGATAACGCGAAGGATAAAATATTTATAAAGATAAAAATCTTTATAGATAAAAATCTAATCTATAAAATTAAAAATCTTGTTACGCCAAAGAAGTATAATTTCTTACGTGCGTACATAAGTTCAGTTACATTTTTTTATTTGAAATAGTTATTCAGCATTAACGGTCGTATGAAAAGTCCTTATGCGAACGATCGTTGTCGGGTCTTCACCTACTTGCGTAATTATTTATTTCGTTCGTTTGCTTTACAATCTGAAAAAGAAACTTTGGTAGCTGTTTGGGCTTTTTTTCATAAAAGCCTAATCCGCGTAGGTTGACAATGACTCGATAGGTCTTCATGTTCTTTTCATCGTCTATCGTCTCAGCTAATACATGTTCCACTGCTGGGCTCGAGCCTTCGCCCCAATAGGAGGGCAATTGCCCTACTATACTATGCTGGACATATTGGTATAGGGTATTGTTTCGAGTTTTCTTTCTATTGCACGGATGTTGTATGCATATTATATCCCTTACGCGTATTATACGACCCCCATGGGCAAGATAGGGAGTGGTGAATTGTATTATTACTCCGTCACCACACGGGAATCGTTCTTTGTGTCACTCCGGCGTTATTACAAATTAAGTTTAGGTATAGTGTCTCTAGCTTGAAGTTGCTTAATGTTTTAATAAAATTATAGGTTAATAACTTAGCGTATGTTAATAAGTTATGAAAAGAGGACACATTGCTACTATCTCAAGTAATTGAGATAAGAGCTGGGTGATGGTGAGATTAATAACTTAGTATATGTTATTACTTTAATCACCAGGTTTATTAAATTTGAGTAAGTTTCAAGATAACTTATATTCTATAATTACTAAGGGTAAATACTATTTGTGTATAGCCACACATTTTCAATATGGAAATTTCTAGTTTGTACTGGCAACACAGAGGGAGATTTTTTGAATGGTTAAGGGACAACAGAAGGGGCATTCTATTGTCGGCTACCGGCGAGCAAAGTGGTGCTCGGAGTTGTAACTCCTAGTGTTGAGTGACTTAACTAGTATAGTGAATACGAAAAAAGTGATTATACGCGTACGGTTCAATTCTTACAAATTTTAATATACTTGTATCAAAAAATATAACAATACATACCAATCCTGAGGAATGTAAAAGACGTCTAGAGGATCTAAGCAGATAACATCATTATAACAGAAGAAAGACTCGAAGAAAACCTTATACCAATCAGTCTCATTCATGCGTGACATAGTAGACCACCTCCAGCCTTCTATAGTAAAGAGAGTGGGAGATATAAGAGCTAAAATGGAAGGATACCAAGATATACAAATATGTAAGCAAACAATAGCATATTGCTAGACTTTAGATTAGACAATCACAAATGGGACTGGGATCCGAACCTGAAGAGAGCATTACTGATATTGAAATCAAACGGAATTAGTTTCCTAGCTGTAAAGATAGCAAAAAATACAACGTTATGATATAGTGTCATCTCGTCTCGGCTCATATACATCCCACTGCTGGGCTCGAGCCTCACCAATAGAACGGAATGCGGCCTACTATACCATGCTGGTTAGACATGCTGGTATAGGATTTTATTTCGAGTGTCCCTTCTTTTGCATGGATGTAATATGCATATTATATCTCTTTGTCGTCTTTTAGAACATTTTGGGCAAGATAGGGAGTGGTAAATTATATTCTTACTCCGTCGCTACACAGAAAATGATAAACCTGCTCGTGTGACAAATGTTCTCGAAGATTCGTAGAATTTGTTCGTGACTTGAAGAGCTTTTTTTTAACTGTGGTTGGTGTCTTAAAAATAGTAGCTTACAGCAAAAATTTCATTTTGTGTCATCATTTAAGTCATTTTGAGCACATGACATGTTCAATTTACACGCACACGAACGAACATAAACTATAGTTATGCGTATGAGTGTAATTTGTGAAGACCCCGGCAACACATAAGAATGATGCGTTATTCCATATTCTTTAATTGCGTAAGTTGAATTTTTGTAAATGTTAATATAAGATTAATCTTATTTGAATGATGATGATTATTGAAGTAAGAGTTAGCAATTTCAGTATTTTGATTGATCAACGTGATATAGTGACAACATTGCTGCGCAAGCGTTCAATTCGACAACTGATTCGACGTTGCTATTTCATTGCAATTACGTATTATCTTATCCAATTTTGTAGCGTATGAATAGTTCTGATTTTGCAAAAAGAATTACACATAATAGCTGAATTAAAATAACTAGCTGATCCAGTACACGCTGATTTGTACAAATAAAAAATTATAAAAACATTCCCAAGCTAAGCGAAACCTACTAGGTCTAATTGATGATCTAAATAATTTATAAGTACATGTGAACACACACGAAAAATCAATAAAAATCGGCTCAGCCGTTTAGAAATTTAGTTACGTACCTAGACAAGCATTCAATATTTAGATAAAGATTATCAGCCGCTTCATTGTGGAAGCTTAAGGACTAACTTCGATATTTTCTGTCCAATAAAATATGAAATTGCTGTAATTTGTTATATTTTATTTTGAAATATGGCTTTTTATTCCACTTGTCTGGATACTGTGTCTGGATTTGGGCTTAAGCGCCAAAAAGAAGTAATTCTTTGTTCCTATTATTTTACATATCTTAGCTCATTTACACCTTACTGCTGAGCTAAAGTTTTTTCCACCTTCGACGCGTTTGCACAGTTATGTATCTATACCATGACCTTTGCAAAAAAATACAGATTTTAATAAATCTCCGGTTAAAAAAACAAGTTCAACAGCGTAACTGGTAAAAATTTAAATTCAATTAGTAAAAAAAGTTGTTGGTTATTTGAACTGATTTGTAACTAGTTTGGAACTTTCGAATGTACTGCAGTGGTTAATGAAATTGAATTAATGTTTAATTTTTCTTTATTATTTACGTTGTCTGTCAATAGTAAACTATGGCGGTATGTGATTTTTCAGGTAAAAACTTCTTATAGATTACTTTATTTTTAGAGTATTTAATATAATAAGACTGAGCTGTCACGCTCGACTATGTAACGTTCATTCGAGTAAAGATAGCCTGCGACAAATAAATACGACACCCATGCTCAAGACAGAGGAGGTGATTTATATTCTTACTCCGTCACCACACGAGCAAACATTCTAGTACGATGTCATTAGCAATATCTTAGCTAAAAAGACACTTATTACTCGGTGACAATTGTCATAAAAAGTAATGATTCCAAATTTAAAAGAAACAAATGTCAGTTCAAATGACATGTAAAGCGGTGTGACGTCACCTGCCTTTATTACACGAACGCACTATTATCTCCACATACGACATACAAACGATGTTTATGTACAATCCTGTTACAAAAAACGTGACCGAGCTAATCCTTTCTGAGAGGTTTCCATTACCTCATTATATTACGAGGTATATTTTTAATGTTGCTGAATTTGGAGGCATATTTGTAATTCGTTTGTATGTTTATTTACCCTTGGAGAAACTCAGAGGTTAATAAAACAATTGTCGGTTTATATAATCCATCCGTGAGGAACACATTCATAGAGGCACGAAGTTTTGACTTTTAAATTTTCGTTAACTTTTATGCATTTTTTTGGGCGGAATGTGATTTGTGACGAAAGGGCGGTGGGCGGCCCTATAACCCATCGTATTCCCTCCCCTTTGCCATTGGGCCCTCCACTGGTACCGAGTTCTTTGATGTCCGTCGCCAGACTGAGGAGTTACCTTCAATCTAGTGCGACCTTCAAACTAGTAATCACACAAATTACACTCAGACTGAACAAAATTTTGTGACTCGCACAAAGTACTGTTCTGCGCAGGAATCGAAACCGTGACATTTGGTAGGTATAGTTAAATCACTATAACATCTGTGCAATCAATCAGTTATTATACGATACAGAAGGTTTGCTTACTTCAGAACTCGTTATGGCATCCGGCATTTCGTAAAAAAACCCGTTTCATTTACACTGTTTTGTCCAGTTTCTTTTTTAATTATGAATATGTATCTAAGTTGCTTTTCAGATGATCAACTTACGCTTATAATATCGCAAACATGCAGTTGCAAAATATCTCACCGGTCTGTGCTAAAATTATGCTGTTTGTTGTGTGCTTAAGTGGACTACAGTCCCGATTTTACGATGGAACTGACACAAAATTTACTTCCGAGACGAATTCGTCTCCTTGCGTTTGTTGTATTGCCAAATAGTTCTTGTAATTTACGAATATGTGATGCACGTGAACGTATTATTCGCTATGAAAATACTTGTATACAATTATATACATATACTAGCTGACCCAACATATGTTGTTCTGATCAAATAAAATAAAATTAATTTTCCTTAAAATTGACAGCAGCGCCACCTTTCGGGTCCAATTGTGAATCTAAATCGTTCTCGAAGCCCCTTGAACACCCACAAAAATTTCATCAACATCGGTCCAGCCGATTAGGAGGAGTTCAGTGACATACACACGTACACAAGAAATCTATACCAATAAATAAAATTGGAGTGTCTGTTTGTAATGTCAAAATAATAGGCTTTTTTCATGCTCACACGGTTATTTGCACGACACCTATGCCTAAAATAGCAATTAAAAATTTTTGCCTGTCTGTCTGTTCTGGGTAATCTTCAAAACGGCTGGACCGATTTCAAAAATTCTTTCACCAATGGAAAGCTATAATATCAGGGCGTAAACTAGGCTATATTTTATCCCGGTATTCCCACGGAAACGGGAACTACGCGGGTAAAACGACTATAACCTATAACCGAAGCGAAGCGAGGGCGGGTTGCTAGTTTATAATAAAGATCTAGGTATATACATATATTAACCGTGTGGTGACGGAGTTAAAATACAATTCGCCACCCTTCTTTACTCGTGCGTGTTGTAAAAGACGTCTAAGAGATTTATAATGCATACAACATCTATGCAAGAGCAGGCAATTTAGAAATAAAACCCTGTACCAACCCGTCTGACCAGCGTGTTATAGATGGTCAATTTCCCTCCCATTGTGGAGGCGTCTCGAGCCCAGCAGTGGCACGTATATAAGCTGATATGATTATAATACATACTAGTTGACCCAACAGACGTTGTTCTGTTCAAATAAAGTGCCACCTACCGGGTCCAATTGTGAATCTAAACCATTCTCTCTCTCTCTCTCTCTCTCTTGAGCACACACAAATTACTTACTCTATCCAGTCAACAGATATCGCCATCTGTTAAAATCGTTTGGAGTTCACAGATAATTGTGAATGTCAAATAATAGATAAATAATTTGCTATAAAATAATATTGCGACTATAAATTAAGATGTAAGTTATCCTATGTTTAAAGTTAGAGCAAACTGCACACGGTGTGCAAATTTGATTAAAATCGGTTAAGTAGTTTAGGAGTCCATCGCGGACAAACATCGTGACAGGAGATTTATATATATTAAGATATATCCTCAAAACTGTTGCCGATACTTCACAGTATTAATGACAATATCTGGTTGGTTGGTATATTTTTATTGTATTTTTGTCGAATTTATTTATATATATAGTAATAGAAAATAAAAATTAAATAATGAAAAAATATCAAAAATTACAAAAAGAGAATAATAATAACACCGAGATTCGATCCGACGCTGTTTGAATGCCAAAACAAAACAAAAAGAAAACTGTACAACTGCGCAACTGAGCTATTATCACTATAGACAACGACGACGAAATTCGATTTCCTATTCAGAGAATGTCAATAACATTTTATGTCATTGTATTGATTGAATAGCTAAAAACACCGACAAAACAACATTTTCTATAAATAAAACATAGCTAGATCGATTTTTTGGCCCCGAAACCTACCTCTAGTATGTCAAATTTCATCAAAATCGTTGGAGCCGTTTCCAAGATCCTGAATATAGGTATATATATATATGTATACATATACAAGAAATAATTAAATATTTTTTTTTATTGCTATTGGTGGCAAACGAGCAAACAATATACCTGATGGTAAGTGATATTGCCCCTCATAGACCTTTGCAAGGCCACTGCTTACCGTGAAGAAAGTGAAGGGAATGTGAATGCGTGCAATGTCCTTCGGTGATACTAAAGGCATCACTAAAACTCACCCCACACCAACATCTTCAGAAGGATTTTGGCGGGAATCTGGAAGTGTCATGTGGTGTCCTTGTATTATATTGAATATCTTAGTGTTTTAACGTGCTATATTCAATAATCTTGATGGCATTTTATGTAATATATAGCGGCAGAACTGCTGAGGTGTAGTGAATATGATATAAAACTGCTATACATACCTTTTTGTTTCCACCAAAATTCTCAGAAGATACCCTTAACAGTGGCCATTACACTGTTGAGGGCGACACTTTGACTTACTGACAGACCATTACTGACATGAAGAAACTGATAACTTGAAAAGATAATTATAACTCGACACTGGCAAAAATGGCTCGTATTTGTAGCTGATTGCCAAGATAAAAAAAGAAGAAGAACATCTTCAGAAAGTTGGACTTCCGGCTCTCTCGTTCACCGAAAGAAGTGCAGTAACAAATTCCTACTACTCAGACATCGATTTTCTGTTCAGTGTGGTATTACCCCGGACGGACCGGCTCGCGGTTGTAGACAGACGACAGTATGTTCCTACCATATTAAACTAAACCTTTAATGTTGATGATCTGTAATCATCAACATTCTCCTGCTCAAATACCAATTACCTGTGTCGCCACCTATATAGGTACTCTTTTACCATCGTACATATGTAGAAGTTTTGGTAATAGTTTTATGACCGGTCGCCTGACGTCAACCCTCCTTGAGAATGTAATTGTTGATCAGGGGCATCAGATTGAGTTGCCCTGGTTGATGTAAAGCTTACAGTTGTCTTTTACGACACCTACGAACAATAAGTATTCGTAGCTGTCCTTACATAGCGAGGGTATCCGAAAGGGTATGCCGCCGGGCTGGCCGCGGACGATAACGAAATCGGGCACGGTGGTCGGTACAATGGGGAAGGGGAGGGAATACGGTGGGTTATGTGGCCGCGCGGCCCCTTTTCGTCACCTCGGATGGAATGAATGGCGTGGGCGTTGACTATAGACCACCAGAAAAAAAAGCTGTCTTCATATGGAATACTATTCAATATACTTATATGTAGCTAAGAATGCATTTCACCACTCTCTCTCTCGCTCATGGGTGTCGTAAAATATGACTAAGGGATAATTGCCTCCCATTGCGGTGGAGGCCCGAGCTCAAGAGTGGGACGTATGTTGCATGAGATGAGACATACGTAACTCTATATAAGTAATTAGCAGTTGGTCTCTTTATATAGCTATCGCTTGCAAAATCTCTCAGAGTTAAAATAAAGGATAAAATTTTATATTATATGATCGTATAGGATCGGTTCGAGCTATCTATTACAAGAATTTGGAATAAAGGACTCTTGATTAAAAGTAATATTCACGAGTCTTTTATTCCAAATTTATGCCCGTCGAACCACCCACTCGTTATTCAGAATCTAAACGAGTTTTATCATTACGCTTTAAGCCGGCCTTGTTATCACTGTTATTTATAGCTGATGTTAACCCTTAAGTTTGACCATTGAGTAAATGTTCTATATTCACGCCATACTTGCAAGGAATGTTTTTGAATCCAATTTATAAATATACATTCGAAATTCGCTGTTAGACGCTTGTAGGCTTAACAGCTAAGAATCTTAATAAATAAGATAAAAAATTTCAGATAGAAATATATAAAAGTTTCAAGAAATTTACAATTGAATGAACAAATTACGTGGGCGTTAATGTGGGCGTACTGTATTTAAACAGCTAGCATATCGAGGCGTTTTCAAATAATTCTAACAAAATTAAAGGCTGCTTTTTCAAATATACAATTTGTTCACCGGATAAAGAACAACCAGGCAAATGAATTTCTAAATTAATATTATAATTTAAATAGCGACCCATCCCGGCTCCGTACGGGTCCAATGCTGATACTAAATATAAATATACTGCAGAATGTTTTTATATATGTATAACGTTCACAGCTTTTGTTATTAGACAATTCAAACATGTTTTCTTTAGCTACTTTTCTATATCGGGTAGATAATTATAAATCTCTGAAATAACGGTGACTTGTTGGACGTGTGACATCTTAGTCCACCCATGACTTTTTTTTTTTTAGGGGTTGGTTACGGTCGGCACCCTCCTCGCACCACTACGTCCGGGGCGACAGAAGGGGCGTCAGCACGCACACCCGTAACCCACCCGTGACAAGTTTTCGTCGTTGGACCGACCACCGGAGCAGGGTAACGTGACGTCAGTGGTCGGCCCGAGTGACTATGAACGCTGCAAAGGGTTCGAAACGTCGGGCAATCAAAAATCAAATACAAACGCGATAAAATCCGTAAAGTAGTTTTATTTACATAAAATATAATAACAATACATTTGGCCAACATGGTTTATGAGGTCAATTTCACTTCTATTGTGGAGAAGGTTTGAGCCCAGCAGTGGGATTTATGAGAGCCGAAATGAGGATGACAAAATATTTTTCCTTAGCTAACTGCGACACGATTTTAGTTTTATTTAGTACTAGCAACCCGCCCTCGTTTCGCTTCGGTTATAGGTTATAGTCGTTTTACCTGCGTAGTTCCCGTTCCCGTGGGAATACTGGGATAAAATATAGCCTAGTTTACACCCTGATGTTATAGCTTTCCATTGATGAAAGAATTTTTGAAATCGGTCCAGCCGTTTTGAAGATTACCCATAAAAATGTTTTAATTGCTATTTTAGGCATAGGTGTCGTGCAAATAACCGTGTGAGCATGAAAAAAGCCTATTATTTTGACATTATAAACAGACACTCCAATTTTATTTATTGGTATAGATGAATTTTTAATACAATAGCAATTATATTTGCTAATTCGTTTCGCACATTTAAGCAAGCAACTCGAGATTGCTTCGACCAGATAATGTATGTATGGTAATTTTTTGTTTTTTGAAGCGAAAATTTCTATAGGCAGGTTTGAATGCAGATTACATTCAAGTAAATCTTCATCGACATGGTCACGTGACGTGTTAACGCTATCACTACAGCTGTAGCTATGTCAACGTCACTATATCTATGCCGATAGATGTCAAAAACAGATAATTGTAAAAAGTTTTAATTCACAAATAAAATAACAACCGTTTGTTCATAGTTTTAAGTTTTCACTTCTGTCGGCGACTGTTTTGTGTTATTTTTTAATGTGATTATGGGTTTAGTTTATAATGTACGCTTTTTAGTGGCGTAAAATCAGACTTCATCCGGTTCAGGGATCAGATTGAGTATCAGCTTTTTCAACTGTGATTACCAAGTTAATGTTGGTGGTTATGGTATTATCTTGGAAAGCCTATGTGTTAAATAGGTTTATGAATGATATAATTTTTAACAAAAAGAACCGACTTCAAACAATAAATTAAAAACGTTAAAATTGCCTATAAAATTTTAAGAATTCCACCAATTTCTCAAGGATACCATCGTCAGATCCTGACCTGATGACTATGGGATCACCTGGGAAGTATACCCTATCAAACAAAAAAAGAATTTTGCAAATCGGTCTAGGCGTCTTTGAGTAATCGGTGAACATACCTACATAAAAAAAAAATATTCCGGCGAATTGGGAACCTCCTCCTTTTTTTGAAGTCTGTTAATAAATGGGAAGTGTATTAACACATTTTTTATCCAAATTACTGGGTGTATGGTTGTCATAAAAGACAACTCATCATCATCATCACAGCCCACATACGTCCCACTGTTGGGCTTGGGCCTCCTCCTCAATGGGAGGGAATTTGACCTACTATACCATGCTGGTCAGAGATGTTGGTATAGAGTTTCATTTCGAGTTTTCCTTCTTTTGCACAGATGTTATATGCATATTATATCCCATAGTCGTTTTTACGACATCCACGGGCAAGATAGAGTGGTGAATTGTATTCTTACTCTGTCACCATACGGATACAAAAGACAATTAAGGGGTGTAATTTGCAGAAAATATCTTCTATAAGAGAAGGAAAACTCAAAATAAAACCTATAACAACCCATCTGAACAGCTTGTTATAGTGTGGGATCAGGTATGAGGCGTATATGAGTTGAATTGATAAGGTGGCTTATGCTTACTAATATTATAAATGCGAAAGTAAGTTTGTTTGTCTGTTACGCTTTCACGCTTAAACCACCCAACCGATTTAAAAAATTCCTTCATCAATAGAAAGCTGGGGTGCTACGCCAGAAACCTCCGCGTGGTGTACCCTGGGCACGAGCGACAATTTCTTGGACTGCTCTCTGGAATTGTCGCTCGTGGCAAATATCTGGCCCAAGGGGGGGCCCAGTTTGTGGGATGCCCCAAATTCGCTCCATGCCCTCTAATTGTAGAGGGTATTGGACGCGAAAATTCGACGGGCCCAGTCACTCATTCGTTTGAGGACTGGGCAGGCATTTGCCAACCGCGACAAATCGTAGACCTGATTCTTGCTTCGGGACATTTGTCCTGAGGCCTAGATTCAGGAGCGAGGGTCTCGGCTTAACCGCCTGGACCGCGAGGAAGAAAACCTCTATAAAACAATCACCCAGAATCCTAAGTTCTGGCGCGCGGCGAGAGGATGCATGGCTGATGGGTTGTTCAGTCGTTAGCGCGCCCCCAGCCAGGGTACCTGCGGACCCCCTGTGTTGGGATACAAATGTACGCTTGCCCGGGTATCGGGATCTCTGCCCGGGTCGACCTCTTTTTTCTCCCATACTCGTGGGAACTGTATGGATACTTGTTCTTTAAACGACGCTGCAGATAGGAGGGGTGAGACGCCCATTAAAACCACAGGGAACGGGGAGCCTAGTTCCCACATTACAGCCCGGCCAAGCTACTGTAAAACTGGCCCAAAGGAGAGGGATGCCTCGTCCGACAGCAGCTCAGCTGCTAGTCTGGCACTTGAGGCTCCAAGGTCAGCCGAGGGCCCGGCGAAAACAGAGGCCCGTAAAAAGAAGAGAGGAGGGAAGCCCACCCCTGCAACGGAGCGCGCCAGACGGCGCGCCGCGAAGCAGCAAAGGGCGGCAAAGAAGGCTGACGAGGGCGGCAGTACTGCCGCAGAGCCGTCGGACATTGAGAGCGGCAGCACATCAGCTGCAGAGACCGTCGCTGGATCATCCCAGTCTCCAGCGTCGGCCTTGACGGCGGCCCTAGCGGCCGGGGAGGAGGACCTCCCCTCGCAGGTACGCAAGCGCCCCCTTAGCCAGGGTGGCAGCTCGGAGTCTGCCTCCGAGGGGGGTGGCATCAACATGCCTCCTCCCAAAGTTCCAGCCTCTCGCAGGGGACGAGGGGACGCAGTAGTGGCGGCAAGGTCGGCGACGCCGTCGCCGGCCGGCGCAGTACGGGGGACTGAGGCCCAGAAGCGGGCAAATGAGGCGGCTGCCGCGAGGATGATGAGGGTGTTGTTAGACATCCCTCCCACCGACACGGCGGCTGCTGAGCCCGCTATAGGTGGCGACCCCCGAGCTGCCAATATGGCCACCCTGCAGGCCGAAAACACCCGCCTTAGTGGTGAGGTCTCAGGCCTGCAGGAGAAGAATAAGGCCCTGCAAAAGGAGCTGTCGGCGGTGCAGAAGGCGAACCGCGAGTTGGCCAAGCAAATGGCCGACTTGCGGAGCCAGGTCGCGCAGCTGGCGAGAACCGCGCCGCCGACAAGTCCCGGCCCTGCCGCCGCCCCCGTCGTCCCCGTTGCGACAACTTGCGCTGCGGCAAGTCCCCAGAAGGCCCAGCTGGCCGAAGCGGTCCCGCTGCCCGCAGTGGACGGCGTGCCGGACCAGACCATGCGCGCCATGGTGGATGTTTTCGGCAAGATGCTCGACGCGCGCATGGCGGCTCTGGACGCGAGACTGCCCCCGGAGCCCCGACTCCGGCCGCCGCTGGCTGCGGATAGGCCGAAAGCCGTGGCGTCAACCCCTGCCGCGCTACCCTGCCAGGGTGGGCGCGTAGGAAACTACGCTGCGGCCGTTGCTGGGCCGAAGCCCAAGGGACCCGCCGCGAAAAAGAAGGTGGCACCGGCTCTTGCTAAGGCCGGACTCCAGCCGCTGCCGGCAAATGCACCGTCGGTGGCGGCCAACGCAGCCGCGGCCGTGACTGCTGTGCTCGGCACCCCTGCCGTGTCTGAAGAGGGTTGGCAGACTGCCGAGCGCAGCCGAAAAAGTCGCGGCCAGAAGAGGAGAGCGGAGGCCAAAAGCGCCGGCAAAGCCTCCGCTCCCAAGGCAGGAGCCGGTAACAAGAGGTCGCGCAGGAGGCTCCGGCCGCCAAAGTCAGCCGCGGTGGTGATCACCGTCCTGCCTGAGGCGGCCGAGAACGGCCTCAGCTATGAGGCCGTCTTACGTCGCGCCCGGCGGGAGCTTGACGTCTCCGATTTAGGAGGCGTCGAAGCCAGGACCCGCAAGGCCCGGACAGGGGCTCGGATTTTAGAGTTCCCTGGGGCCGAGGGCGCCAAGACGGCGGATAGCATGGCCGCGAAGCTGAGGGGTTTGTTTGCTGCGGAGGATGGCGTCAAGATCGCCAGACCCGTCAAGTGTGCGGAACTGCGGGTCACGGGTCTGGACGACTCCGTGACGGTGGATGACATCCGGGAGGCCATCGTCTCGAAAACCGGATGTCCCGTGGACACCGTCCGAATTGGCGCCATCCGCCCTGGTCCGGGCGGCGTCGGTGCTGCCTGGATGCAGTGCCCGGTGGAGTCGGCCAAGCAATTGGCCGGCTCAGGCAGGCTCCTCGTGGGCTGGAGCTCAGCGCGGGTGACCGTGCTGGAGTCCCGGCCTGCGAGGTGCTACAAGTGCATGGCGGTCGGACACACTCGGCCGACATGCACTAACTGCTTTGACTGCAGCGACCTTTGTTTCCGCTGCGGTCAACCCGGGCATAAGGCGGCATCGTGCGCCGCCACTCCCCACTGCCCCGCGTGTGCGGCGGGCAATAGGCCCGCCAAGCACCGCATGGGGAGCAAGGAGTGCAAATCCCCGGCTTCGGCCCCAAAGGGGCGGAGCGGTCCGACGACCCCGGCCGCTCCCGCCCCTAGCGCGACCCAATCGCCCGCCAGCGTGGAGGAGGTAATGGATACGGCCCACTAATGGCGGCCGAATCTTCTGCAGGCCAACCTCAACCACGCCGCCGAGGCACAGGACGTTTTCCTGCAAGCCATGGCGGAGTGGTTGATCGGTGCAGCCGTAGCCGCGGAGCCGTACGTGGTGCCTGACCGGCCCAATTGGCTGGGCAGTAGTGACGGCTCTGTGGCAATCGTCGCCTCCACGTCGTGGCATTCCCCGCCCTTGTTGCTCAAGGACAGGGGTGATGGGTATGTCGCGGCGGAATGGGGAGAGGTTACGCTATATGGTGTTTACTTCTCCCCTAACAGGAGCGCGACGGATTTCGGGGCCTTCCTCACCATCCTGGGGGCCTCGATACGGCGACTGGCACCGCGCCAAGTCTTCGTTCTGGGGGACTACAACGCCAAGTCCACGGCGTGGGGGTCCCCCAGGACGAATGACCGCGGGCGGGCGGTCGAAGTGTGGGCGGCGGCACTGGGCCTCTGTTTGCTGAACAGGGGCTCGGTGCAAACGTGCGTGCGGCAGCAGGGCGGGTCGATAGTGGACTTGTCGTTCGCTAGCCCTAATGTCGCAGCACGTGTGAGGAGCTGGTGCGTCCAGGAGGAGGTTGAGACCCTATCCGACCACCGATACATCCGGATAGAGGTCTCCCGGACCCTCCTGCAGCCCAGCAGGGGTCACACGGCGGACGGAGCTCCCGCGTTTCCGCGGTGGGCTGTGGGTCGATTGGATCGGGACCTGTTGGCCGAGGCAGCCATCGTTCAGTCATGGCTGTCCTCACCGCCCCAGGCGGACGGGGTGGATGCCGAGGCTGGCCGCATCCGCTGTGCGTTAACGCAGATCTGCGATGCGGCCATGCCCCGTGTGCGGCGCCTGCCCCCGAAGAGTGCGGTCCCCTGGTGGTCCCGAGAATTGGCGGACCTTCGGGCCGCGTGCATACGTGCCCGGAGGGCCTACACCCGCAGCCGAGCGCGTCACCGCGACGCTGAGCGGGAGGGCCAGCTGTACGAGGCTTACCGCAGTGCGCGGTCTGCCTTCAGGCTGGCCGTCCCTACCGCCAAGGACGTTAGTCGGCGGGAGATGCTGGACAGTCTCGAGCGTGACCCCTGGGGTCGCCCCTACCTCGCGGAGCTGAACAAGCTCCGCGGGCGGGGCCCCCCCCTCACCGAGACTCTCCAGCCTCCTCACCAGAGTTGTCGAGGACCTCTTTCCACGGCGGGCGGAGCACACGCCACCGGTCATGGCTTCGCTGGACAGCGACCGGGAGGCCGACGATGAAAGTGCTCCGCCCATCACGGAGCCGGAAATGGGGGCGGCGGTGGCGCGTATGCGAGTCAAATCCACCGCCCCCGGGCCCGACGGTATTCCGAACCGTGTGCTGGCCCTGGTCCTCGAACACCTGGGACCACGCCTCAGGGGACTGTTTGACGCTTGTTTGTCGTCCGGACAGTTCCCTGGGTGCTGGAAAGAGGGGAGGCTGGTTCTCCTGCCGAAGCCGGGACGGTCTCCCGAGTCGGCCTCGGCCTACAGGCCCATCGTGCTGCTCGATGATGCCGGCAAGCTGCTGGAGAGGGTGTTGGCTGCCCGCATCGAGCGGCACCTCGTCGGGGACGGGCCCGATTTGTCGGACGCCCAGTTTGGTTTTCGGAGAGGGCGTTCGACGATCGCGGCCCTGCTGCGCCTGAAGGCCGTGGTAGCGGAGGCCGTCACCGGCGGAGGAGTCCTGTTCGCGCCTTCAACAGTCTGCCATTCAGCTGCATCAGGGAGGGGCTGAGGTATCACGGGGTGCCCGTGAGGTACACTCAGGCGGCTGGTGGCAGACTACTTGGAGGGGCGCAGCGTCCTCTACGTTGACCGAGTAGGGGACGTTGTGCGAACGCCCATGACGTGCGGTGTCCCACAGGGGTCGGTTCTGGGTCCGACCCTGTGGAACATCGGCTACGACTGGGCGTTGAGAGGAAGCCTCCCACCCGGGCTGGGTGTAATTTGCTACGCCGACGATACACTCGTCACAGTCCGGGGTGGGACGCTAGAGGAGGCGGCACGCCTGGCAACTCTCGGCACCGAGGAGATTGTTAGGCGGATCGAGGCGCTGGGGTTGAGGGTAGCCCTGGAAAAGACGGAGGCCCTTCTGTTCCATGGCCTCCGTACCGCCGGGCCTCCCGCCGGCGCTTCGATCACCGTGAAGTCGGTCACCATCAGCATCCAGGCCCACATGAAGTACTTGGGCCTGGTGCTCGACGGGCATTTTTGGTTCCGGGAGCATCTCCATCGACTTGTTCCCCGGCTTGTCGGCGCGGCGTCCGCCCTTTCGCGGCTGATGCCGAATGTGGGCGGACCCAGTGCTACGTGCCGACAGCTGTACGTGGGGGTGATCCGGTCGATGGCCCTGTACGGCGCACCGGTGTGGGCGGGGTCCCTGACCGTCCGTCTTAGGGCCCTCCTGTGGCGACCACAGAGGGTCATGGCGATCAGGGCCGTACGCGGTTACCGCACGGTGGCGACGGAGGCAGCGTGCCTCCTGGCCGGAACTCCCCCGTGGGACCTGGAGGCGGAGATGCTCGCCGACATTTATCGGCGGGTGTCGGAGAAGCGCGCCCGCGGCGGCATGGTCTCCATCACAGAGATCACCGCCTGGCGGGTCGACGCCCGCCGAGAAGTCATTGCCCGTTGGGCAGTCCGGCTGGAGAGTCCTCGGTATGGTGTTAGGACCGTCGAGGCCCTCCGGCCGGTGCTGATGGAGTGGTTGGAGCGGACGCACGGGGTGCTTTCCTTCCGACTGGTGCAGGTGCTGACGGGGCACGGTTGCTTCGGGAAGTACCTGCACAAGATTGTCAGGAGGGAGAGCACACCGTCCTGCCACCACTGCAGTTGCGACGAGGACACGGCGCAGCACACGCTCGAGGAGTGTGCTGCATGGGAGGAGGATCGCCGTGAACTCGTCGCAATTATCGGTGCCGACCTGGCGCTGCCGTCCATCGCCAGGGAGATGCTCGTCAGCGTCAGGAACTGGGACGCGGTCGCCGCCTTCTGTGAGGCCGTTATCTCACGGAAGGAGGCGACGGATCGTGTGCGAGTAGAGCTTCTATTCGGCGACACGTTCCGCCGCCGGCGACTCGGGCGGCGCAGGCGCGAGTATCTGCGCCTAATGCCGCCCTAGCCGAGGCCGCGGGTGATCGGACCGGGGAATTGTCCATCACCCGCGGAGAGGCTAACCGCGCGACGGCGACCGACGTCCCAGGTCGAGAGGTGAGGTTACCCGAAAGGGTATTCCGTCGGGCCGACCACTGACGACAAGTGACATCTGCTCCGGTGGTCGGCCCAACAACGAGGTGACGTGGGTACGGGTGGGTTATGGGCCCACGCGCCGTCCTTTCATCGCCCCGGACGGACAGGACCGCGCGTGCGCTTACCATAGCCCACCCAAAAAAAAAAAAAAAAAAAAAAAAATCAATAGAAAGCTATAATATCAGGGAGTAACATAGGCTATATTTTATCCCGGCATTCCCAAGGGAACAGGAACTACGCGGGTACGGCGATTGAAACCGAAGCGAAGCGTGGGCGGGTTGCTAGTTATATAATATTATAAATAATAAACTAATTTTATCATATAAAAATGTGTATATAGAAAATCTCACTGGTGTGTTCTTAAGACGACACGACAGAAGTGAAAACTTGAATAAGGCGAGATCAAAAATAAGTTTTGAAAATCCAAAAGAGCACGCCTCATAACGCTCGTTCCATTCTTAAACAAAAAAAAAAACCTTTAAAATATCAGTTGACGATTAGTAATTTTTTTTATCAATTATAACTAAACGGACGTCGATTTATTCAACCATTTGCAATATGAACGACGCATAAAAATTCTAAAGATAAAAAAAAGAACCGAAAGCAGTCATTAGGACTGAGTGTGGACAGTCATGCGAACATCTATACTAATAAATAAAATTGGAGTGTCTGTTTGTAATGTCAAAATAATAGGCTTTTTTCATGCTCACACGGTTATTTGCACGACACCTATGCCTAAAATAGCAATTAAAAATTTTTGTCTGTCTGTCTGTCTGTCTGGCTGTTTGTTCCGGGTAATCTTCAAAACGGCTGGACCGATTTCAAAAATTCTTTCACCAATGGAAAGCTATAATATCAGGGCGTAAACTAGGCTATATTTTATCCCGGTATTCCCACGGGAACGGGAACTACGCGGGTAAAACGACTATAACCTATAACCGAAGCGAAGCGAGGGCGGATTGCTAATTGTAAATAAAAGTACTTTTACGGATTTTATCGCGTTTATATTTGTATATTTATGAAGTTTCAAACATTGTTCCACCCGTGACAATGAATACTGTAAAGCAGGGATCGCCAAATAGCGGACCGCGGTCCGCATCCGGACCGCCGACCCATTTGGTACGGACCGAAAGAACAATACAGCAACTAGCACTACAGAGTACGTAATTTAATAAAAATGTATCACCGCATTATCTTTGTTGACGTCGTCAATTCAAAAATGTAACCAAACCTTTTTTTTTATCGCAAACGGTGGCAAACGAGCAAACAGTACATCTGATGGTAAGTGTTGCTGCCGCTTATGGACCTTTACAAGGCCGTTGCCTACCGCGAAGAAAGCGAAGGGAGAGCACCAGGTCATCTGCGAATCTGAGGTGACTTAAGTATGCTTCTTGTATCCTTATACCTATATTCTTCCAGTTTAGCTTACTAATGATGGATTCAAGGATTGCTATAAATATTTTTGGTGATAACGGGTAATACCTTAATATAATGACTATAATAAACAAAAGTAATCGCAATGTTGGCGGATTATATGACCATTTTCTTATTTTCATAGAAAAGTCATAAAAACCAGCGTAGGAATCCTAAGGAAAATGGGCAGCAGCATGCCTGCTCAATTTATAAGCTCAACCCTGATCGCCAACCCACTAGACTCTAGACTAGGGAAGACTTACGACATATAAAATAAACATAGCCTTTTTCATCTATACCAATAAATAAAATTGGAGTGTCTGTTTGTAATGTCAAAATAATAGTCTTTTTTCATGCTCACACGGTTATTTGCACTATACACATGCCTAAAAATCACTTTATATTTTTTGTCTGTCTGTTTGTTCCGGGTAATCTTCAAAACGGCTGGACCGATTTCAAAAATTCTTTCATCAATGGAAAGTTATAATATCAGGGCGTAAACTAGGATATATTTTATCCAGGTATTCTCACGGGAACGGGAACTACGCGGGTAAAACGACTAAAAGCGAAGCGAGGGCGGGTTACTAGTTGTGAAATATTAAAACTAGGTATATTATTTCTACAAACATATTCAATATTTTAATAACAAAACATTCTATTTATATTTATGAATTTTATCAAAAGAAAAACATAATAATGTTTATGATAATAAATAAAGATACAGCTGTTGTGTAACAAGTAATTTTGTTACGCACGGATATAACAGATATGTACCTATTATCATAATAGAACAGGTATGTGTCACGATTCCACGTAATTATAGCGCATCATTAACTTTTACTTTCTTGTGTAGTAATAAGTTAAGACAATATGGTCTCCATTAATTATTATTTACCTGTGAAGGTCATAAAGGTGTCCGTGTGGTGACGGAATAAGAATACAATTCACTAGTTCCTATCTTGTACGTGGATGTAAAAGACGACTAAGGGACATAAAACTCATATAACAGCTATGCAAGAGGAGGTAAATTCGAAATAAAACCCTATACGTCCCCAACACGTCTGACCAGCGTGGTATAGTAGGTCAATTTCCCTCCCATTGAGGAGGTGGCTCGAGTCCGAGAGTAATTTAAACTGGTCTAATTGGTAAGAAGGTTGGAATTGGAGCAAGTTTTCAATAGATGAGAGTTGGTGGTAATAGCTCGCTTGTAATTTCTTTTTCGTCTGTGTAGTGATGGACTAAGAATACAATTCATCACCTTTCATACCTATGGGTGTCGTAACAGACGACTAAGGGAGACACACGGATAATATTTATGTAAAAAACCGGCTAAGTGCGAGTCGTAGTCGCACACGAAGGGTTCCGTACCATAATCTATAAAAAGCCAAAAAAAATCGCATGTGTTGAATGGGGCCCCCTTAAATATTTATTTTATTTTGTTTTTAGTATTTTTTTATAGCGCCAACAGAAATACATAATTTGTAAAAATTTCAACTGTCTAGCTATCGCGGTTCTTGAGATACAGCCTGGTGACAGACAGACAGACGAACGGACAGACAGCGAAGTCTTAGTAATAGGGTCCCGTTTTTACCCTATGGATACGAACCCTAAAAAAGGTAACTCAGAAATAAAACCTGTGGTATAAGTAGGTTAATTTACCTTTTACATATATTGGTATTTAAAAGTGGTAGGACCACACTGTCGATAGTTATCTGTCTATAGCCGCGGGCCGGTCCGTCTGGGGTAGTACCACACTGAGCAGAAGATCGACGTCTGAGTAGTAGCGATTTGTTACTGCGCTTCGTTCGGTGAGCGAGAGAGCCGAAAGCCCAACTGTCTGAGAGTGTTTGCGTGTGGAGGGCTTTGGTGGTGCCTTTGGTATCACCGAGCCTCAATGCACGCATTCACACTCCCTTCACTTTCTTCGCGGTAGGCAGCGGCCTTGTAAAGGTCCATGAGTGGCAGCAACACTTACCATCAGGTGTACTGTTTGCTCGTTTGCCACCGTTTGCAATAAAAAAAAAAATATTGGGCCTTATAAATGATTCGAATGTGTGGTAGGATTAATTTAAAAAAAATATACTGCGTAGTTAGTTACACGTAATCTAGGACGAGTATTTATCGTAGGTGTTAAAAGTACCTATGTATATAATAATATAGGTATATATATACCTAATATAAAAGATACCACAACTTGTATACGATCGATAACCAATCAAATGGCGTAGTGTACTGCGAATTTGTTTTTAAACATTACTTTGTACGTTTTATATTTGTGACGGAGTAAAAATACAATTTACCACCCATTCTCTTGCCCGTGGGCGTTGTAGAAGACAACTAAGGGATATAATATCATCATCATCATCATCATCTTGCTCTTATCCCAATTACTTGGGGTCGACGCAATATGTCATCTGTTTTGACATATTGCAAAAAGTTTCGGCAATGACTTTTATGACCGGCCGCCTGTCTGACGTCAACCCTCCTTGGGAATGTAATCGTTGACCCAAATTGTACCAGATGGAGTTGGTCCGGGTCAATCTAGAGCTCTTAGTCGTCTGTTACGACACCCACGAGCAAAGCAAGGGTTGGTAGTATTCGAAGCCGCCACCACACAGCATAAGGAACTAAGGGATATAATATACAGATAACATTTATCCAAGGTAAGGTTATATCTCACACGTGGTAATCTACTCCTATATGGTATTCTAATATGATATATATAAAAATATACACGTAATACAAGAAACTCCAATAGATTAGTACTTAATTTAAGCTTTTTTTTGTGTGTGTGCACTCGCCGCCCGGCTCCGTCCGGGGCGACAGAAGGGCAGCACGCGGCACCGTAATCCACTCATGTGTCACGTCGCCTTCGTCGTTGGGCCAACCACCGGTGCAGAGTTCCTTGACTTCAGTGGTCGGCCCGACGGAATACCCCAAGGGACGTCTCTCGTCGACGTCCCCTTCTCGGGAGTTCGATTGCCGTCGCGAGGCAACTTAAACTTAAGCCTTTTTTTTTTTGAGGTGGGTTGCGGTCGGCGCGCTCCTCGCACCGCTCCGTCCGGGGTGACAGAGGGGCGTATAGCACGCAACACCCGCAACCCACCCGAACACCACGTCCCCTTCGTCGTTGGGCCGACCACCGGAGCAGGGTTACTTGTCATCAGTGGTCGGCCCGACGGAATACCCCCTACTTGAGGTACCCTCCCATTGACCGACGTCCCCCCCTCGGGGAGGACATCGGTCTTTCCTAACGCGGTCGGCCTCTCGGCGGGTAACGGACTAATCCCCGGTCACGTCACCCGCGGCTTCGGCTAGGGCGGCATGAGGCGCAGACATTCGCGCCTACGCCGCCCCAGTCGCCGACGACGGATCGCCTCATCGAGGCTGCGCTCCTCGCGCAGGCGATCCGTCGCCTCCTTCTGCGAGATCACTGCCTCGCAGAAGGCTGCGACCGCGTCACTTAAACTTAAGCCTAAAACTACAATGTACATGAAGAATTATTACGCCATGTGCATATAGATATATAATAGCATACCACAATATATTAAATCGTTACCGCTTCAACAATTTAAAACGCAGTTAAAAATCTGGTTACAAAATCTGGTTACGTGGACAAAATTTTTATAGTGTAAACAAATGTGATAATGAAATGTATGTTTGTATAGTAGGGAATTAACTGTTTTAAGTAGTAAATTAAGACTTGGTATCCTTGTATGATACTGTATATATATACCTATAGTAATTATAAGTTTCACATGCCTTTACTGGTTAAATAGAAGAACTAACTGCTAGACATAAATGAAAACTCATCTACTCTCATTTTATGTGAACAATAAATCATTTCATCATTTCATTTCATTACAATATAGTCATCATCATTATCTGAGGCAATCTACGTCCCATTATTGGGCTTGGACCTCCTCCATTATGGGAGGGAATTTGACGCTGAACAGACGTGTTGGCTTTTTTTTTTTTATAACCCACCCGTACCCACGTCACCTCGTTGTTGGGCCGACCACCGGAGCAGATGTGACTTGTCGTCAGTGGTCGGCCCAACGGAATACCCTTTCGGGTAACCTCACCTCTCGACGTCCTGGGACGTCGGTCGCCATCGCGCGGTCAGCCTCTCTGCGGGTGACGGACAATTCCCCGGTCCGATCACCCGCGGCCTCGGCTAGGGCGGCATTAGGAGCAGATAAGACGTGTTGGCATAGAGTTTAATTTCCGAGTTATCCTTCTCTTGCATCGATGTTATCCACATATTATATCCCTTGGTCGTCTTTTACGACACCAACGTTCACGTCACCACACGACAAATACATAATATTACTACACGATGAAAGATTGGTTTTTATTTTCTAATGTTACATATGTAAAAAATTAATATATTTAATCAATCGCTTTATTTTCCAAGCGGTGACGTACAGGTTCCTGTTTTTCGCCCTCTGTCGCTCAGCATTACTTATCATCACTTGCCACTATTCAATTCCTGTAGTTAATCATTTCTTTGGTCTCTCTCGTATTGTCTCGCCAAATTATTATCATATTGAGTACGTCATACTTCCACCTGATTGTTTATTAAAGAGATAGCGATATGTGTCACCTATTCAGTGTAGGCGTCGATAAGTTATCATGCTTCGTATTGGGGCTTATTGCTTTTGGTGTAAACGTGTTTTGTTATCGACTGGTTTTTTGTTCTAAAAATTTCTTTATATGGTGACAGAATTAGAATACAATTCACTAGCTTTATTCTTGCCTATGATCGTTAAAGACGCCTAAGACATATAATTAGCAGATAAAATCTATTGAAGAGAAGAAAACTCTAAATAAAACTCAAAACCAACGAGTCTGACCAGTGTTACAATAAGTCAACTTCCTTCCTTTTATGGCGGAGGCTTGAACCCACCAGTTACGTAGATGGGCTGATATGAATAAATGAAATGATAAATATATTTGTACATTTTTTTTTTAAGTTTCTGTGGTGTGGTGATAATAGCTTATTTTTTCATCAGTGTGATATAATAGGCGACTACGGGTGTGTAATAACATATGTATTGGCTGAAAATTGAACTTCTCTCTCTCAAGGGTTTATTCATTGGTGCCTGATGTTATATTTAAAAAAAAAAATTGTAACGTTGGAGTTTTGGCGGGTGCGTGAAAATATCATGTGAATCATATTCAGTATTTTATTTCTTCTTCTTCTTTTTTGTTATTGGCAATCAGCTATTAATACAAGCCATTTTTGCCAGTGTTGAGTTATAATTTTCTTTTCAAATTATCAATATCTTCATGTCAGTAATGGTCCGTCAGTAAGTCAAAGTGTTGCCTCCAACAGTGTAATGGCCACTGTTAGGGGTATCTAATGAGAATTTTGATGGAAACAAAAAGGTATGTATAGCAGTTTTATATCATATTCACTATACCTCAGCAGTTCTGTCGCTATATATTACATAAAATGCCATCAAGATTATTTAACATAACACGTTAAAACACTAAGGTATTGAATATAATACAAGAACACCACATGACACTTTAGATTCCCGCCAAAAACTCCCCAGTATTTTATTTATGTAATGTAATTAATTGCATTTGTAACTAGTTGCCCTTTTGCCGGTTCGAGTGCAGTATGACTGTATCATAGCCTGTCAAAAAAGGCGTTGATTTTCATAAGTAGCAATTACCAATCAAACTTAAGGAGTGAAATCACTCGCCATTAACAACAATAGATTCACATTCGTAGCTGAATGTTAAAATGCTAAAAGAAATATATAGAAAAGAATTCATTACAGTTTAAAACTTATCTTTAGCGAAATAAAACTTATTTGCCGCATCCATAAACCAATACACATTGATATTTATTAGCAATTCTGATAATTGATATCTTGCAATGCTATCAGTTTTAATTCTTATTTCTTTTTTAAATCAAAGTGCATTAGGCGTATCGTGTGTGTTGCATTAAGTGTGCGTTCGTGTATTTTAGATTAATGTAATTTTAGTCTATGCTCTTAAATCTTCACCATAGATTTATAAATCTTTAATTAAACAAAAATCACACAAAAACACAATTATTTACATAGTTGTTAAGTTCAATAGAAATAATTGTTTACCCTTTCCAGGGACATAATTTTATAAATTTAGTGCGTGGTGCATAACGCACGCACTAAATAGTTAAGATTTTGTCATAGTAGTAATCATGAGCTTACGGGTTATTTCTATGTTCAAATTTTAAAATTTATCGAAATACAAATGAAGCTTTTCTATTGTCTGCCTTATTTCTATCAAATTTTCATCTGTGAGGCTGTGCTCTCTTGATATAAAACGATGATTTATCTACCACAGAAATCCAAGAGGAACCCGTTAGACTTGCCTCCTGTTGGGCTTCCGGAAAGATTTAAAGTTCTGTTCTACTAATAACATTCAACGAAATTGTATAAATTTCCTGTTTATATTACGTTTGTAACAACCAATGATCTTACAATGTTTGATTCAGTGATATTTCAATAAAGAAATTGAACATAAATACATACGATGGCACAAATAGAACTAAGATGCAAGAAAAGTTGCTTGCGAAGCACTAATAAAAATAAAAGGTTACTTTAACGTCGTTACAATGTTGTTTCGGTTGTTAGTTTATGACAGCGGTAGAGATGAGACACAGTATAACAGTGATAGACTAAGAGTTCAGACCTGCTAGATATAATTTATTTTCTGAAAGACTAAATGTGGGCCTCCGTAAGCGCTGGGTTATATACTTGTAGAGTTCGTTTGTCATCAATTTAGAGCTACCAAGTGAGAAATGATAGAACATGCTTATCTTAATTCTGATGATTGATTTTCATAATTTTACTTAGATAACTATTTCGAATATATGTGTTATTTAGCCAGATAAATCGTAAAGGCCAAACATTTGATTTATTTTTCTTTGTATTACAGTACATCAACCCTAATTTAATATTTTTTTAAAATAAATAGAATATAGCTTAAAGTATATTTGACTGGCATTCAATCTATATATAAATACTTTCCGAAGCCTCATATTTCGTCTTTCAGAAAATAAAGTATTTCTGGCAACTCCGGGGCTCTTGGTCTATAAATGGAAGGCTAAGATATAAAACTTACTAGTGATTTAGTTTAACGAGTTCATACCTTGTATAGTTTTACTTACTTGCTAGATTGCGGACATGTTCAGATTTTTTTTTTCAAAGTAGTAACTTTGACCGTGGTTAAAAAAGCATTAAAGTTAAATGAAGATAATAAAATTGTATAGCGCTTAGTATATTTCTGGGAAACATCAGTTATCCCTATTGCATGGGGAAGTCTATAACCAATAACGAGCCTTCACTGGTGAATAAATCAATTATACAGTGTTTCGATGAGTGAAGGATACATAATGTCAACGCCTCTTTCACTCCCGGATGTGTCATATTAAATAGGTAACTAACGGTTCCCAGTAAGGTCATCGCAGCCCACATACGTCCCACTATTGGGCTCGGCCCTCCTCCACAATGAGGGAATTTAACTTACTATACTATGCTGGTCAGACATGTTGGTATAGGGTTTCATTTCGAGTTTTTCCTCTCTTGCACAGATGTTATGTGCCCATTATATCCCATAGTAGTCTTTTACGACATTCACGGGCAAGGTAGGGAGTGATGAATTGTATTCTTACTCTGTCACCATACGGATGAAAAAAAAAAGAGTAAGATAGCTAAGACTACAATGCGAATACAATTTGCTATGCCGTCTATTTCCGTGGCATTCGAAATTAATGTTATTTAAAGACATACGTTAAAATTTGGTTTTTATTAAGCCCTTTTTCCGCTCAGTAGTTTTTGTATGATTCCTGAATAAATTAACAAGCATAAGAATACCATAAATTATCGGAATGTATTTTGTCAATGATTCTTAACTTCCCCTTACAATTTGTCTCAAATATCTTTAACTAGCAACCCACTCTCGCTTCGCTTCGGTTTCAGTCATCATACCCGCATAGTTCCTGTTCCCGTGGGAATATCGGGATAAAATATAGCCTATGTTACTCCCTGATAATATAGCTTCCCATTGGTGAAAGAATTTTTGAAAATCGTTCGGTGGTTTAAGCGTGAAAGCGTAACAAACAAACTTACTTTCGCGTTTATAATATTAGTAAGGATGTATAAAATTTATATCCACTGTTTTATAACATGATAAAGATAATCATCTTAAAAAATTTCAAATTTTATTTGATCTTTTTTATTTTTCAAGCATTCGTTAACAGTAATAGGACGTTGAAAGTAAAAGGGCCATCGGCTGTACGGCCGCATTAGATAAATACAGGTGCCAATCAGCTGTCTCGTTCCTTTCACCGCTTAGTGACGCAACGCTCGGACACGATCGGTATCGTTCGGCAGACATCGGGTTTTGTTTCCTAACAGGTTTTTACTTTAAATGTTGAATTAGATTTTCAGTTAGTAAAGGTATAAGGTTTGATATATTGTTGTGTAAGAACATTGTTGCCAACCCATTGTTGCCATTGATGGCTTTATAACCAATTAGAAATAAATAAACATGCTGTTATTCTATTAACTACATTTAAGTACTTTCTCTGCATAAAATATATAAAATCATCATCATCTTGCTCTTATCCCAATTACTTGGGGTCGACGCAATATGTCATCTGTTTTGACATATTGCAAAAAGTTTCGGCAATGACTTTTATGACCGGCCGCCTGCCTGACGTCAACCCTCCTTGGGAATGTAATCGTTGACTCAAATGGTACCAGATGGAGTTGGTCCGGGTCAATCTAGGGCTCTTAGTCGTCTTTTACGACACCCACGAGCAAAGCAATGGTTGGTAGTATTCGAAGCCGCTACCACACAGCATATAAAATATCAACAAAAATATTTAATAAAACATTCAATAAAATATTGTAAATATTTAAGAATAATAAGTAAATAATATCATTTTCACATACCCGCCAAATATTTATTTTAAAAATATCTTATTATTGTCTTATTATTTTTGTATTGGTTATTAAGTACCAATACGAGCCCATTTTTGTCAATGATGAGTTACAATTTACTTCATAAATTATCAGTTTTTCAGGTCTTTAGTTTCTAGATAATAGTCATTATAGTAAGTCATATCGTTGTCTTCAATAGTGCTGTGGCCACAATATTAATATCGGGAATTGGGACGCGGTCGCAACCTTCTGCGAGACAGTGATCTCGCGGAAGGAGGCGGCGGATCGCCTGCGCGAGGAGCGCAGCCTCGATGAGGAGATCCGTCGCCGGCGACTGGGGCGGCGTAGGCGCAACTACCTGCGCCTCATGCCGCCCTAGCCGAGGCCGCGGGTGACGTGACCGGGGATTAGTCCGTCACCCGTCGAGAGGCCGACCGCGTGAGGAAAGACCGACGTTCTCCCCGATGGGGGGACGTCGGTCGATGGGAGGGTACTCCAATAGGGGGTATTCCGTCGGGCCGACCACTGATGTCAAGTAACCCTGCTCCGGTGGTCGGCCCAACGACGAAGGCGACGTAGTTTTCGGGTGGGTTGCGGGAGTTGCGTGCTAAAGCCCCTCTGTCGCCCCGGACGAAGTGGTGCGGAGGTGCGCTGACCGCAGCCCACACACAAAAAAAAAAACAGTGTTAATATCTTCTGGGAATTTTGGCGGCAAACGAAACCATTTGTTAATCACTTCTATATCATATTTACTACACCTCAGCAGTTCCTCCGCATCACATTACATAAAATGCCATATTTTTTTTAATATAACATGTAAAACGGTATTATTGGTATGCCACTATAAAATGTATACAACAAAATCTTTTCGTCACAAAATGTAACTAATCGCAGACCGATTCAAAATTCAAATTCAATCGTGCTTTGCTTAACTATTACATGTTTATTCCAAACTAGCAATCCGCCCTCGCTTCACTTCGGTTATAGGTTATAGTCGTTTTACCCGCGTAGTTCCCGTTCCCGTGGGAATACCGGGATAAAATATAGCCTAGTTTACGCCCTGATATTATAGCTTTACATTGGTGAAAGAATTTTTGAAATCGTTCCAGCCGTTTTGAAGATTACCCGGAACAAACAGACAGACAGACAGACAGACAAAAATTTTTTAATTGCTATTTTAGGCATAGGTGTCGTGCAAATAACCGTGTGAGCATGAAAAAAGCCTATTATTTTGACATTACACACAGACACTCCAATTTTATTTATTGGTATAGATTATTTAAAATAAATAGCACTTATTGAATCAGCGATTTCTATATTTTGTAAATAAAACTACTTTTACGGATTTTGCGTTTATATTTGATTTTTTTATTGCAAACGGTGGCAAATGAGCAAACAGTACACCTGGTGGTAAGTGGTACTGCTACACATTGATCTTTGCAAGGCCGCTGCCTACCGTGAATAAAGTAAAGAGAGCGTAAATGAGGTTCGGTGATACTAAAAGTATCACTAAAACCCACCACACGGCAATACCCTCAGAAAGTTGGGCTTCCAGCTCTCTCGCTCACCGAACGAAGCGCAGTAACAAATTGCTACTACTCAGACGTCAATTTTTTGCTCAGTGTGGTTCTACCCCGGATGGACCGACCCGCAGCTGTAGACAGACAACTGTCAACGGCGTGGTTCTACCACTATAAATGACTAATGTTCAATAACATACATACATATATTCACGCCTTTTTCCCATAGGGGTAGGCAGGGACCACTTCCCTCCACTTGCTACGATCTTGACATACTACTTTCGCTTCCTCTACATTCATTAATCTCTTAATGCATATTCTTCGGTTTAGGGTACTTCTAACCTGGCCTTTTTTAAGAACGTCCCCGATTTGATCGTGAAACGTCCGCCTTGGTCTTGCCATTTCAACACTTCCGCTCAGATTCGCCTTATGAATTGTTCAATAAATCATCGTTATTATAGAGATTTATATCTACCTACTACAGAATTAGTTATTAAATAGATATTATTATACAAGGGTATTTTGGACGATTTTCCGCAATCTATTCCTCACTGCTAGTATTTTTAATACACGTTTATTGCCTTAAACTATTCGCTTATATCCATACATCTTCATCTTTCTTCCTTGTCTTTACACACTTTAAGACGTAAATTTATTTTCCAAATTTCGTAGTGGGGATTTCTTATAAAATTCGAAAGAAGACGGACATCATGATGGATTGGTTATTTACTATCAAAATCTTTCGTATTCTACGATCGATCCCGCGACCATACTATCAAATTGTATTTGACGTTCTTGAGTTTGGGTCTTTTATATATAGTCTGTTAATAGTATGTTTTGCCGTGTGCAGATGAATAATGTGTTTGTGAATAATGTTCCATTTATACATTCATAATATTAATTACCTTTATCCCACTGAAAAGTAACATTAGTTTTATTTAAAAATCTTTATAGTTCACCAAAATACAAGGATAATAATAGACCTTAATACATTGTGTTGCTTTTAGAAAAAGAAACAAGCTTTATACTTTATACTGTGTTTATATGCGGTAAGATCACACTGTTGACAATCGTCTGTCAACAGCCGCAGGTTAGTCCATCCGGAGTAAAACCACATTCTTGCAGCAAATCGATGTCTGAGTAGTTACAATTTGTTACTGCACTTTGTTTGGTGAGCAAGAGAACTCAAAACTCAAGTTTCTGAGGGTGTTCACGTATGGGTTTTGGTTTTTAGTATCACCAAACCTTGCATGCATTCCCATTCCCTTCTCTTTCTTCACGTTTAGCAGCGGTCTAGCTTACATCCATGAGCGGCAGGTTCACTTACCATCAGGTGTGCTGTTTGCCACCAACAGCATTAAAAAAAAGCACGATCTTATACTACACAATCAGAAGTGCGTCCTTCTATTCTATTGTATAATAGTTGAATGGTATGTGAGGCGAATGGCTAGACATTAGACGACCTTAACTGGTCGGTGTACTGGTCGGTGCAGATTTGTCGCGGAAGCTGCACAACTAGATAATGTAGCTAGGGTTGACTCTTTAAAAAAATATGATAGTTTTACGACTAAGATTTGTTTGTATCATCATCGTATCAGGCTCGGGCCTTCTGCATAATGGGAATGAAATTGAACTATTATACCACGCTCGTCCAACATACCTCAGTGTCTGAAAACACAGGTCTACGACCAGTGTGTGTTACTAGTGATGACTTACGGCACGGAAACGTGGTCCCTAAATGTAGGCTTCATATCAAGGCTCAAAGTCGCTCAGCGTGCTATGGAACGGGCTATGCTCGGGATTTCTCTGTGAGATAGAATCCGGAATACGGAAATCCGCAGAAGAACGTGTGTAACCGACATAGCACGAAGAATTAGCATGCTGAAGTGGCAATGGGCAGGCCACATCGCTCGACGAACCGACAACCGCTGGGGAAGAAAGGTACTCGAGTGGCGACCACGTATCGGACGACGCAGTGTAGGACGCCCCCCCACTAGGTGGACCGATGACGTAGTGAAAGTTGCCGGGCGTCGTTGGATGCAAGCGGCACAGGACCGCACATTGTGGCGTAACATGAGGGAGACTTACGTCCAGCAGTGGACGGTAATAGGCTGAAATGATGATGATGAATGAATGATACCACGCTGGTTTAGAGTGCAAGTTCCTTATTTTGCATGGATGTTACCTGCGTACTACATTGACTAGTACACCTTGCCTTTTACACTACCTACAAGTAAGAGTTTGGGGTGAAGAATTGTATTCATATTCTCACTATATAACTACACTTTTTTTTTGTGAGTGGGTTACGGTCGGCGCGCTCCTCGCACCACATTCATTTCCGATTCATTTGATTCCGTCCGGGGCGACAGCACATACTCGTAACCCACCCGTGACACATCGCTTTCGTCGTTGAGCCGACTACCGTAGCAGGGTGACTTGACGTCAGTGGTCAGACGGAATACCCCCTGAGGAGTACTCTCCCATTGACCAACGGCCCTCCCTTGGGGAGGACTTCGGTATATCACTACACTACACTATTGAAAGTTTTAATATAACGCATTATCTAGTTGACATCTGTGACGGCGTACGCGTGCATCATAAAAACTTATTCTCATATTTCCTCTAACGCATTAAAAAAAGTATAACTTCAAAAATATTATATAGTTGGTTTGGGTAACCCTAGCTGTTACTCAACTTAAGTTACTTATCTAGTGGGTCATTCGGTGGATTAATACTGGCTAGACGCAGACTAGTACTTACTTACTTGGACAAGAATTTGAATGAACCATTAACTAATTTCAGATAATATTTATTAACTAAGCAAATATTTCAAAAATTCTTTGCACTCTGCATGACGACTGCTGGGATAGCAAAAATGTTGTTTGATTAATTTTGAACCTTATTAAACTTGGGTGTTCAAATAAAATGGTGATATTAAATACCCTGGGTATTAAGTCCATCAGTGGCCTGTCCAATGGCGAAGGGTAGGGAACAAGATGGGTTATGGGGCCGTGTTAAATCCACCAATGCCCGAGCCAAAGGCGAAGGAACAAGGTGAGTTATGGGGTTCCGTGCCGCCCTTTTGCCCTTATTAACTCTACACAAACCAAGTTGTCCTGTAAGACTTGCCGAGTTAAATTTTTAAAGCAAATGAAGCTACGACAACTGAGTACTAAATTTATAAATCTATTAATAATTGTCAATGTCAAAATGACAATTCATGATGATCGGACACGTTAATAATTTAGGTGGCCTCACCGGTCGACGAGTTAATTTGAATTAAATAGTAGCCATGCAATTATGCATAAAACTATATAAAAATAATGGTTTAACATTTATTTTAAGCAAATTGGATTTGTTTTGGAATTATTATTATGTAAAATGTTTGAATTAAAACTATTTTAAAGGAATATATTCAATTTGTATTTGGTTTTTACTTTCCTTCTTTACGGCGTAAGAATATAATTCATTAATCCGTCTCTTGCCTGTGTGAGATTCTTATGATATGTTGATAACAACTATGCTGGAGAACATAAACTTGAAATAATATCCTTTATCAACTCTACCGAACAGCGTAGCATAAGGTAAGTCAATTGGTCAATCATTATGCAGTACTTTCTAGCCCAGCAATAAAACATATATGAGCTGATGATAATCATGGAGAAATCTTACATCAAACTTTACTTCCTACATGAACAAAGACGTCGTCGAAACGTGTTGAACCATTATATAGATATGCATAATATATAGATATGTTATATTATAATATATTATGCATTTAGTGGTGACCTCACATGCCTTGGCAATCAAACCCATCACTCTTGAGTGATGGGTTTGATTTCTAAATTAGACAATTTGTGCAATCCACACATGTTTGTTGCGAGCATTATTTGTAACACGTGTATATTTGTAAAGTCCTCAGTGACACAAGAGTTTTATTTTTTAGAGTTAGATGTTGTCTTTAAAAATTTAGAAACTAGAACAAATGTAAAAGGAAAGGATGTTATGTTAGGTAAAAGCATTGAAAATATCATATTGGTATTTGTAATAATTTTTAAAATATTGAAGTCTAGGAATTTCAAATATACAGTTTCATAGCGTGAAATATAAAAATATCTCTCGATATTGCTCGAGGTCTACTTTAAACTTTACTTTATCGAATGGTAAAAAGAAATAAAGTTAACGGAAATACTGACTTAAGTTCACTATATGTTCGCAGAATTGAAATAAGTAGTTTGAACTTAGTTAAATTAATTTTATTACGAATAGTTTCACTGACTAGAATTAAGTATTAACTTTATGATTCTTTTATAGTTTCTACTTATAGGAATTTATATAATTAGTTCAATTATATTATTTTCATCGAAGGTCGACAAGGTCTTGGTATCGATAGTTCAAATAACAGTAGAGTGGTATAATTATAGGCCTCAAAGTCGCAATTTGTGCAGGGTGTGACCGAATCATAGACTATCCTCAATAAACAAGACCATGTTATTTAAAATTTTTAACAGACTTCTAAAAAAGAAAGAGGTTCTCAATTCGGATGTTCGTATTTTTTTTATGTTTGTTCGTGCATAACTCCGTCGCTAGCCAACCGATTGGAAAAATTCTTTTTTGATGGAAAGGGTATGCTTTCCAAACGGTCTCGTGAATATTTTATCGAAATCGGATAAGCAGTTTTTAAAAATCAACAAAAATCTAAAAAATTTTCTACATTAACGATCTTTTCGTTTACTCTGCATTTTTTTTTTAACTTTTACTGCTTTTAGAGTTTTTTGAAGTCGGTTTTTATTTTGCAAAAATTAATTTTATATGTAGAGTTCATAGAGTTCAGTGTCTTTAATAACTTTTAAAAATAAAAAAAAAAGACAATATTAATTTCTCATTGATATTTGACAAAAATAAGTTAACTCGAAGGAATCTGACACAGTTAGTGGGTAATAAAACTGCAAAAAAACCTGTCGCTTATATAACTATTTCGTCGTCCATGTTATCCTTACGCAGTACGGAAATATATCTCATAATATTACTTCTCATTTCATTCACTATAACAATTGTTATAAATTCTAAACTTTCAACATAACAGATACAGATCGCCATCAGCCATTCACATGAGATCATCGGCGTATTATGTAAAGATTATGTTATATTGTTAATGCCTTTGACCGCTATACATCTATATATATATATATATATATATATATATATATATATGTAATGTACATGTATATATATATACTAGCTGACCAAACAGACGCTGTTCTTTTAAAAGGAATGAAATAAAAGGAATTCTCCCTGAAATTGACAGCGGTGCTACCTACCGGGTCCAATTGTGAATCTGAATAAACTACTTACACTGGCAATAAATTTGTATCGAAATGTGGGTCAATATTTAATAACTAATTTCTGTATCGCGTAGATAATTATAAATTTCCTGCAATAACGATGACTTGTAGGACGTGAAACATCTTAGTCCGCCCGTGACCATGAACGCTGCAAAGTGTTCGTAACGTCGGGCAATCAAATACAAACGCGATAAAATCCGTAAAGTAGTTTTCTTTAAAATATTTACTCTTTTCTGTGTGGTGACGGAGTAAGAATACAATTCACCACTCCCTATCTTGCCCGTGGATGTCGTATAATACTATTATGGGATATAATATGCACATAGCACCTGTGAAAGAGAAGAAAAACTCGAAATGAAACCTTATACCAACATTTCTGACCAGCATGGTATAGTAGGTCAAATTTCCGCCCATTGTGGAGGAGGCCCGAGACCAAAAGTGGGACGTATGCGGGCTGCGATGATGATGATTTTTCATTGACGCGCGAAACCTTAAAAATGTTGAATGACTGTTGTATATTATTTTATGGACAAGTCTATATCCAGATAAGGACAGCAAAACTCTAAATGACGATACCGTATCCAACTCGTCTGAAGATACTCCAAATATTCTCTTTGATTACGACTAGATAAATGCTTTAGTCGATATTTTAAATGTCAATCAAATAATACACTACAGTTTCGCTATCCGTTAACAAACATCAACTGTACAAGTTTAGAAATAGAATCTATAATTTATGTAGTGTGAGGTCGGAATAAGAATTCATAAGGTAGCTGTCCTATTGCTAACTTATAACGCAAAGCGATTCGAATACATTAAATTAAATATTTTGTTTAAAAGCTGTTTACTAACTACTGTCTCTGTGTGGTGACGGATTAAGAATACAATTCACTACACCCTATCTTGCCCGTGGGTATCGCAAAAGGCGACTAAGGGATATAATATGCAAAAAACATCCATGCAAGAGAAGAAAACTCGAAATAAAATACTACACCAATACATCCAACCAGCCTGGTTTAGCAAAGTCAATTTTCCTCCTAATGTAGAGGAGGTTCGAGCTTAACATGGGGACGTTATGAACTGAAATGATGATGGTGATGACTATTTACCAAAGGTCGTATTGAAGGCACAATCGTTCTATTTTTAATCTCTATTAATGGATTATTGGACTGTTATTAGCCTCTTTTTTTTTTTTTTTGCGAGTGGGACGCGGTCGGCGCGCCTCCGCACCACTCCGTCCGGGGCGACAGAGGGGCTTAAGCACGCAACTCCCGCGACCCACCCAAAAACCACGTCGCCTTCGTCGTTGGGCCGACCACTGGAGCAGCGTTAACTTGTCGTCAGTGGTCGGCCCGACAAAATACCCCTAATTGGGGTACCCTCCCATCGACCGACGTCCCCCCCTCGGGGAGGACGGCTGTTTCCTCACGCGGTCGGCCTCTCGCCGGGTGACGGACTAATCCCCGGTCACGTCACCCGCGGCCTCGGCTAGGGCGGCATGAGGCGCAGATAGTTGTGCCTACGCCGCCCCAGTCGCCGGCGGCGGATCTCCTCATCGAGGCTGCGCTCCTCGCGCAGGCGATCCGCCGCCTGTTATTAGCCTCTTAGGAATAGCATCTTTATTTAATAATCGATTAATTTGCTCGGTTTAAATTCACATGATCTCTAAATACCATCGAATATAAGGCATTTTTCAAGTTCTCCGACAGATTTCAGCGTTGATTAGACCGGGGAATAATTCGTCACATTTATAGAGGCTGACCGCGTGAGGGCTACGATATAGGGCGACGCTATCGTCTTTACGATAAGTAAATAATTGGCACTACACGTAGTAACCACTATAATTTAATTGGTAAAATAATGTAGTTATTAAAATATGGAAAAATATCTATACCAATAAATAAAATTGAAGTGTCTGTTTGTAATATCAAAATAATAGGTTTTTTTCATGCTCACACGGTTATTTGCACGACACCTATGCCTAAAATACAGATTAAAAAAAAATTGTCTGTCTGTTTGTTCCGGGTAATCTTCAAAACGGCTAGACCGATTTCAAAAATTCTTTCGCCAATGGAAAGCTATAATATCAGCGCGTAAACTAGGCTATATTTTATCCTGGTATTCCCACGGAAACGGGAACTGCGCGGGTAAAACGACTCAAACCGAAGCGAAGCGAGGGCGGGTTGCTAGTCTATACCAATAAATAAAATTGAAGTGTCTGTTTGTAATTTCAAAATAATAGGCTTTTTTCATGCTCACACGGTTATTTGCACGACACCTATGCCTAAAATAGCAATTAAAAAATTTTTGTCTGTCTGTCTGTCTGTTTGTTCCGGGTAATCTTCAAAACGGCTGGACCGATTTCAAAAAATCTTTCACCAATGGAAAGCTATAATATTAGGGCGTAAACTAGGCTATATTTTATCCCGGTATTCACACGGGAATGGGAACTACGCGGGTAAAACGACTATAACCTATAACCGAAGCGAAGCGAGGGCGGGTTGCTAGTATAAAATAAAAACCTTTCCCGTGTAACATAAAATCATGCGGGTTGAGAGCCCTCAGCGTTTACCCAACCAGTCCGGGTAAAGTTGTCAGTCATCTGCGACTAACAACTAAGTCACAAAAGAAAATGAAAATTACTGCGTATTTTAGAAGTGCAAGTTACAATCTCCTTTAGTATCCTCGCTGGTATTAGGACAGGCGCCCAATAAATAAAATAGTTATACAAAAGTGAGTGTTCCAAGGCTGACTAGTGTCTCTAAATGTAACTTATCGTATGATAGAATATTATATGCAAACAGACCTTAATGTGATAGTGAAAAGGTACAAAATGGGTTACGCAGTTATTATACTGGATTTTCATTTGATACGATAAAACTTTGCCATTTAAAGAGCCGGCTTTCCTTCGCGTGGGGTTATTTTTATCGTAACGAACGTATTTTTTTTTAATATAGTTGGACTTAAGAATTATTATACTAGCTGGTCTCCCGGTTAAGATTTTACTTTAGATTTTATTGATATCAAAAACATCCCGATTTCGTTACTTACTTATGACGAAGAATATATACTAATGCACAGATATTTCGGTCACTTTTGTGGCCGGTGAGTCCCACACACACTCCCCCGTCTGGTCTGTAGCTGGCGGGGGAATAGTGCGTAAATGCATTTCCACAGAGTGAACAAAAAAAAAGGCGTGTTGTGACCGAAATACTCACTAAAACTACAGCGGCCCCTTCTATCCCCGAGACCCCAACGCTTGGCCGTCTGGTCACGTTCTGTCATCAATCAAGGCGGTGGGAGGAGAAGCGCATAGCGGCGTCTCCTCCTCCCAGGTCGCCGCCGGCGGAGCGAATCAGCGGACGCAAGCGCCTCGCGTGCCCGTTCTGCGGTCTCCATTCTTGTCATGATAGCCTCACAAAAGGAGGCCATCGACGATCAACAGCTGTCACTACCGAGCATCTTGGCAATGATGGTCGTCAAAGACAAGTTCGTTGTTCCCATTTCCGCTGACAGGACATGGCGCTGAGGCCCCCAGGCGGGGCATACTACCAGTGTGTGGCGAGCATCGTCGATTAGCGCGCCACACTCATGGCATCCTGGAGCCTCTTCTCTTCCAATTTTGTGCAGGTACTTACCGAAGATCTCATGTCCGGTAAGCACCTGCACTATCCTAAATGTAAGGCTGCTGTGCCTTCTCCTAAGTCAGCGGTGGAGATGGGGCGCAACCGCCTCCACAGTTCCCCGCCCTGCTACGGGGGACTCTATATCGTCTCTCCACCGCCGGATAACTTCCCTTCGGGCAACTTCCTGAACTCTGCCCAATACCCTTGAGGAGACTTGCTCGCCGTTGACTCGCGCTGTGACGCGGAACAGTGGAACGTATAAAAAATTAGTGGATGAAAAAAGTTGTAATCATGCCACGCTACATCTTTTTCGTATTGCGTTAAAATCTCTTACGTTTAACATTACAGGCCGCTAATGTATTCTACATGTTCTTGTGAAAAATATTAATAAATATTTAAACATTTTTTCGCATTTTGGCGTGATAAAATAGTTTACGATATTACTAACACACCCCGTGTGGTGACGGGATAAGAATACAAGTCTTGCCACCCTTTATATATCCCGTGTTGTAAATATTGTCTAAGAGTATTAAATGAACTGCAACTTTTTTACCCCCATATTCCTAAAAAGGGTATTAAATGGGCAGCTTTCTTTTGTCTCCGTATTTCAATGAAAACGGGAATTACACAAGTAAAATCGCGGGAATTTGATTGTCTTAAAAAAAAACGTTAATTCCATTGCTGTATGTTATGTCAGCGTATTTACGATTGGCTGTATAAACCATTACCTACGTCTGCATATACACTTAAAAAATATCATTTGATCTAAATAAAAACATGTGCTACATTGATTAGTCAACAATTTTTGTTAATTTTGTTCAAATATAATTTAGGTTAAGACAAAATTATTGATTGCCTTTTTTATTTTTGACGATTTTGCAGTAATATTAAATTGCAAAATTGTACATTTCATGTATAAAATCATATATTATTATATACATACATACATACATACATCATATATTATATAATCATTTGTGAAGCGAAAAAGAATAGATTTTGGTTCGGCTTCTAGCTGTTCATACTCTTGCATTGCTTGCTTGAACTGTCACCTTACCACTATGCCTTATTTATTCTCTGTACTGAAACTTAGATTAACTGAGGATATTTATTGATGTGAAACATCTATAGGCGAGGGTAAATCTGATCGCTGGCGTGGCGTAAAGCGACGCATGCTAGGGCGAGGCCTCGCCACGCTATATGATAGTAAGTGTAGTGCCGAGCAATTGTCACAGTAACGATTTAGAGGCAGCGAATATAACTATTATATTATTACAGAAATCACTGATTAAAAGAATTAAAAATTTAAACAAAAGTATGTTTAAATTTTTTATTCTTGTATTTAAAGAATTAAGAAATATGGTCGCCTCGCAGATCACTACGCTCTTAGGTCTTTTACGCCACCCATGGCCAAAAGAAAGCGTGATGAATATTATTCTTACTCCGTCATCATTATCATCATCACAGTTCATATACATCCCACTACTGGGCTCGAGACTCCTCAACATCGGGAGTGAAATTAACCTACAATACGACGCTGGTCCGGGGGTTTATATAGTTTATTATATCGAGATTGCCTTCTCTTGCGTAGTACATATTCCTTAGTAATCTTTTACGACACCCACGGACAAGAGGATGATGAATTGTATCCTTACTCCGTTACCACACGGAAATCCTTGGCTAAATCACACGCTGTAAATAATGTCTCTAGTTCTCGGTAAGTTTAAGTAAAAACTTTATCCTAAAACCCACGTTGCGTCATTTAGAAATTCACATCTCCGCAGGGATTGGCTTAGAATGATATATTATACCCTTTTGTCATAAGCTAAAAATATCTTGCATTGTGTTATCTTAACTTATCGAAATCTTTTGTCAGTTTTCTACGTGTTGTAAATGGAATAAGAATATAATAATATCATCCTCCATTTATAAAACTTTCATCATAATTACAGCCCATATATGTCCCACTGCTGGGCTCGAGCCTCCGAGCGAGGAGGGAACGCTAGTCAGACGTGTTGGCATAGGGTTTCATTTCGAGTTTTGCTTGTCTTGCATGTTATCTGCTTCTTATTTCCCTTAACCGTCTTTTACAACATCCACGGGCAAGAGAGGGGGTGGTGAATTGTATTCTTACTTCGTGTATTTCTCTTACTACTTATGATGGGTAAAAAAAGGAAGAACATATTTTATTTGATGACAAAATCCAAGACACATAAGTGCACATCATTTCAGCTCCTATGTCCCACTGGTGTGCTCGAGCCTTCTTCACAATCGGACGGATATTAATCTACTATACCACGTTGGTCAGACTGATTGTTATAGAATTTAATTTGGACATTTCCTTCTGTTGCGTAGATGTTATATACATATTATGTCCCTAAGTTGTGTTTTACAGTAACTATAGAGAAGATAGGGGGCGCTGCAATGTATTCTTTTTCCGTCATCATACAGAAAATGTGTATACAGATTGAATATAATATTGATTCTATAAAAAACTTTCGGGAAACTTAAGATCTTCTCGTCCAACATATCTCAGTGTTTGAAAACACAGATCTACGACTAGTGCGTGTTACCAGTAATGAGTTACGGCGGCGGAAACGTGGTCCCTTAATGTAGGCTTCATAACAACCAAACTCAAAGTCGCTCAGCGTGCTATGAAGCGGGCCATGCTCGGTATTTCTCTTCGAGATAGAATCTGAAATATGGAAAGCCGCTCTAAATCATATTATAGCAAACCAAAGCTCTAAATCATTTTATAAATAAAACCATTTATACAGATTTTATAGCGTTTGTATTTGATTTTTGATTGCCCGACGTTTCGAACACTTTTCAGCGTTCATGTTCATGCTATAAAATCCATAAAAATAATTTTCTCGTATTTAAAATGTGCAATATGCATGTAAACATCCCAATACTCTTAATCATTTTTTATAACACCAAATCCTTTTTTTCTTTCAAAATATTATGTATATTTTTCATACAAACAGAACTCCATAAAGCTCTTATGTATATATGTTTCTATAAAAGCGTCTATTATGAGACAAATTATAGCAACCTTATCACCAGCCTTGACATCGGCCCTTAGACACGAGGCAAATTAACGACTTGAAACATTACAGTGTTCACCGAATACGTGTAACATAAAAATGTTTAGTATTGACTCTATTTACTGCAAATATGGCGTAGTGTTCTCCACACGAACTACTCACCCTTAGCCGAAGTCGCGAACCAGATTAGATCGGAACCCGCAGAATTATTGACAGCGTGACAGCGTTATCAATCGGGGCGAGTCACCAATGGTAAGGAATTAGTAACTGATCAACCCAAATGGCGGTGGGTAGTTAATATATGGGAATAATCTATGGGACTGCATGTTATTCCATGTTATTTAATGTAAAAATCGGCCGAGAGATTGTCAAAATTGTCACAAGAATAACTAGCAGCCATCTCCTTTTTAGGGTTCTGTACTCAAAGGCTAAAAACGGGATCCTATTACTAAGACTTCGCCGTCTGTCCGTCCGTCTGTCTGTCACCAGGCTGTATCTCAAAAACCGCGATAGCTAGACAATTGATTTTTTTACAAATTATGTATTTCTGTTGCCGCTATAACAACATATACTAAAACCAAAATAAAGTAAATATTTAAGAGGACTTCCATACAACAAATGCGATTTTTTTGCCCTTTTTTGCTCAATATCGATAATGGCAATAGGCACTTGGAGGCACTTATTTGGTCAGTGGTATGGAACCCTTTGTGCGCGAGTCTGACTCGCACTTGGCCGATTTTTCAAATCAAATCAATATGTAAATGCCCTTAAGGGGCCTATACAGAATAAATGTTTTGATTTGATTTGTAACCCTTTCGTGCAGTATTTTCCTGGGCAAATTGTAACATTGCAACTGAGATCGTCAACCTACATGGTAATTACATCATAATCAACCTCACATGGCAATTTAAGCACAAGGAAATGACGCTAATGTTATAATCATAATATGACATAATATTTACGCGAGTTTTACACGAATGAAATAAAACTACGTTTACTGATTTTATCGCGTTTGTATTTGATTTTTAATTTCTCGACGTTTGGAAGACTTTTCGGAGTTGATGGTTAGCAGAGGAAGGTGACTCACGTCCAACAATTCATCGGCATTACAGCGATTATTACATAACTGCTACAGTATTAGAACTATTAAATTTTGACCCATATTTTATTTACAAATTTATTGCCAGCAGAAAATTAAAACGATTCAGTATAAAAAAAATATATTTTTTTAATTTTAATTTTTGATCAGTTAATTTATGAAATTCCGTGTGGTGACGGAGTAAGAATACAATTCACCACCCCCTTACCTGTGGGTGATCGTACGAGACAACTAAGGGATATAAAATGCATATAACATCTATGCGAGAGAAGGAAAACTCGAAATAAAACCCTATACCAACACGTCTGACCAGCGTGGTATAGTAGGTCAATTACCCTTTCATTATGGAGGAGGCCCGAGCCCAACAGTGGGACGTATATGGGCTGAGATGATGATGATGATGATGAATTTATGAAAATGAGTTTTCCCGTGACTATGAACGCTGAAAGTGTTTGAATCGTCAGACAATCAAATATAATGTTATGACAATTATTATGTTATGATTAATTTATATCAGACAAACCTGATATACTACCATCGTCTCGAAATATTCTTATCACAAAACCGTTGAATGTAATAAATTGATAAGGATTTTGTGCAGACTCCGTAAAATAATGCTCCAACCTTGTATTTTTCTGTATTCCCAAGTTGAGTGGATAATTTGATGCCAGGAATTTGCGAATGACATGCTGATATGGATAGAACCATAATTGGATTTCTTTCAAAATGGAAACCTTGGAAAATTACGAACTTTTACTTATTAATACGGTCGTGTGATTTGATAAATTAATTATTGTTTTTCTTTTTATTTATGAGGATATCTCTCGGACTCTCTTATAAATGCTATTGGGAGGACTCCTCATAAAAATATCCTTAAATAAAGATGACTTTTGTTTTTATTGGCTTTGGTACCTCATAGACGAGCTGGATACTGATTTCAAAGCTTAGTCCAGACTATGGGTGAGCGCTGAGGGCTCTCAACCCGGTATAATGGACGCTTATTGACTCTGAGTTATAGGCCTAGGGCGCTCTCTAATGAAATAGCAAATTACTATTACTTAGATGTCGACTTATAAAGGTATGTATATATACTACGTACTGAGAATAGCTTTACAAGATTAAAAATAAAAGCATTAAACAACACAGCACCTGAAATCATTTAGAAAATCTTAAACAATTCTCTAAAGTAATGGGCACTTTTGTAAATGAATTGTAGAGGTATTATACGTCCCGAAGGATTTAGCTCACAAATGTTTGCTACACATCAAAATGTTTATGCTCCACAGTATTCCACGTGTTTGGCTTCACTAGTTGTGTGTACATTTTTACTTAATTCGTAAACATATTGTACGTTATACTTCGTTTTGCGCTTTAGGGAAAATAATGAGAGTATTTTTTTACGATGCACGCTCACACCGTCACAAATGTCAACTAGATAATGTATTAAAATAAAACTTTCAATGTATTAAATTCATTTTCTTTTTTTTCTATTATTAATGTCGTTTTTTCTACAAACCTATCCTATGTTACCGTATCGCGAAGGATAAAATTTTTAGAAAGATTTTTATCTTGTTAGGTCAAAGAAGTACAACTTCTTACGTGTGTACTTATACACATAGACTTTTTAAAACACCAAAGCTAGGCAAAATATTTACAATATGTTCGAGGGAGAAGTAGTTTTTTATTATCGTAACACTTTGCTGTATGATGAAGGTATTAAGAATACAATGTCTCGCCTTCCTATCCTTTAGTGTGTAAATCTTAAAACTGATTGAAGAAGCACCAGAGTAATGGGCCACTGCAATGGTCCTGTGCAAGTCATAACATCATTTGCTGTTTCCTACCGATTATAATTATCCATTATTCATGGAAACCCAGCCTGTATTGGACTTTCCCAGTCTCGTCTTCCGTGAGTGACGCTGTAAAAAAAACAATTTGCCACCCTCTACATCGCCCGTGGGTGTGCGACTAAAGGGTTTAGGTAATTTTTTTTGTTTAATTCAATTATATTGTCTAAAAATTCTTAATTACATAACAAAATTAAATTATTTAGACATCTAAATTCAATTTGAATATTATAGAATTTGTTACTACGAATGGATTGTTTTTACGGAGTGGTATTGTGTATCTAAGAATTACTTACTATTTCGTGGCAGATGTTAAAAACATTTGCGATTCAAATATCATATATTATTAACATACAGCACAATTTTTTTTCGCCGCTCCTGTTAGGGATATTGGAATTGGCATCGTCTCATTTGCCAATGTCACGTTCTTTACAGCAAAATTACCTAATTTGCTGTAAATTAATCTATGAAGTAACATAGTAGCAATGATACCTGTTTCTAAACAGATCATTAAAATAAATCAAATAGAAAGCACATGTTAAGGGTAGCACGTTTTATTTTATTAAGGTCGTAAAAGTTTCATACTTTTATGTCTGCTCCTGGGGGTTATCTTCTAGCTTTGAATCCATGAATAACAGAGGTGTTCAGAACTGTGTTTTGGTTTAAATATTCTTATATTGTTTTGGTTTAAATATACTTGTAAAATATCTATACAAATAAATAAAATTGAGTATCTGTTTGTAATGTCAAAATAATAGGTTTTTTTTCAATGTTACACGGTTATTTACACGATTTTTTTTTTGGTGGTGGGCTGCGGTCGGCGCACTCCTCGCACCACTCCGTCCGGGGCGACAGGGGGGCGTAAGCACGCACTCCCACAACCCACCCACGATGCACGTCGCCCTCGTCGTTGGGCCGAGTTATTTACACAATACCTATGACAAAAATCCATTAAAAAATTGTCTGTTTGTTCCGGGTGATCTTTAAAACAGCTAGACCGATTTGGATTATATTTTATTACCAGGTAGCTGTCTAATTTTCCTCTGAGAAAAATCGTATAAAATTTTATCCGATCCGAGACTCGAACCCGAAACCATATCTTAGGAGATATTTTAGATTTAAAGCGGCTGGAACCGAAGGGAAGCCAGGACAGGTCGTTAGTCTTATACATAATTATTATATTAGTTGTGTAGTTGCGTTCATATTTATTGAGCCTAATATCATTGCGGAAAATAATATGGAATACGATGGGGACTTTTTGTGATATATCCTTTAATTGATCCGATCATTCATCATCTTTTTCATCCTATCCATTAATCTTCTCCTAATGGTCATTGCTTATTGCTAATGGCCTAAAATTAGCAACGTGCGGCCTTCTCAGCCAGTTTCGATTTCATAATTTTGTGTGGCGAAAAAAATATCTTTGTATTTTTTTGTAAATTATTTAGCATCATCGGATGCGTCTTATTGTTTTATTGTAAAGACTTTAGTTTTTAAAAAGTAATTATTAGAATTTTGCAATTCTTACATACATAATATAACTTGTGATATTTTTCATTTAGGTTTAAAAAAAATATCTGCTATTAATTATATTTCTTTTTGATTTATAGTTCTTTTTAGGGTTCCGTGCCCAAAGGGTAAAAACAGGACCCTATTACTAAAACTTCGCTGTCTGTCCGTCCGTCTGTCTGTCACCAGGCTGTATCTCAAGAATAGCGATAGGTAGACAGTTGAATTTTTTACAAATTATCTATTTCTGTTACCGCTATAACAACATATACTAAAAACAAAGTAAAATAAACAAATGTAAGGGGATTATGAATGGAAAACAACAAACGAGATTTTTTTTTTAATAGAAAATGGTACGAAACCCTTCGTGCGCGACTACGACTCGCTATTAGCCGATTTTTTAAAATTTTATATTATCGGTGTTGCGACGGAATTAGAGTACTATTTCCCCTGTGTTGACCATGATTGTCGTAAATGACGATTTAGACATGTAATATGCATATCGATGCAAGAAAGGGCAAATTCAATATTATATGCTATGCCAACCCGTCAGACCAGCGTGCTACAGTAGGTCAATTTCGCTCCTGATATTAGAGGAAACAGGAGCCTAGCAGTATGATATATTAGACTACCAGCTAAATAGTGGTCTAAAAATCATTAAAGCATGTTTAAAAAATACATAAAATTCGCCAGTGGATGTCGTAAAAGACGACTAAGGGATATAATATGCACATAAAATTTGTGCAAAAGAAGGAATACTCAAAATGAAACCAGCATGTTTGATCAGCATGGTATAGTAAGTCAACTTGCCTCCCATTGTGGAGGAGGCCCGTGCCCATCAGTGGGACGTCTGTGGGCTGCGATGATGATGATGGTGATATATAAAAAACACAAAAAAAGCTAAGAAACTAGATTCATAATCATCTCAGGACTGTAGCACGGTAGCATGTATACATTGGACTAATAAGACAATATTATAATCTATAATCAATATCACTCCTATAGTACTGTTTGACAGTAGCTAGAATGGTAGTGGCCCCGTGGGCGATATCTAACACCGATCAAAATTTCGCAACGTACGGCTCAGAGTCGCCTGCAGGTATCGACTTGTTACAATATGAGACAGTTTATATTACTTAATGTATCGATTTCGGTTGTAAATAAATAATAGTTTGACATGTTAAAATCCCTATCAGAATACTCGGGTCTAAAGTAATAAACTTTGTATTGTAAGGGACTTTAAAATCTATGCGGTAGAAGCACACTTTGACGGTCGTTTGCGTCGATTACAGCCGGGAGTCGGTCCGTCTGGCGTAGTACCACACTCTCGCAGAAAATCGACGATTTAGCAGCAATTTGTTACTGTACTCCGTTCGTTGAGCGAGAGTCACAAGCCCGACTGTGCTAGGGTATTTGCGTGTAGTGGGTTTTGGTTGTCTTTTAGTCTCACTGAACCTCATTGCACGCATTCACACTTCCTTCCTTGAGCGGCTGCACTTATCATCAGATGTGCTCTTTGATCGTTTGCCACAAAGAACAATAAAAAAATATATAATTCCATTCATCCATCTCGCTCGACATAGGCCTTAACACGGTAATGCCACTCATAACTGTGCCACTTGCATCCAACGGCTCCCGTGACTTTTAAGTTATCGTCGATCTACTTAGTGTTTGGTCTGGGGGGTGTTTTTGTCCTACTCTGCGTACACAGATTCCGACAATACAATGAATTGATACAAAATACACTTAGACTCAGAATAACAATTTTTGGATTGAATACGGATAGGTCGCTATCTTATCTAATACTGTAACAATGCAGTCTTAAACATAAGGAACAGTTTCAATATCTGGATAAAACCCACATTAGGTTTACCCGCATTAGGTTAACCGTCAAACAGTTTTGGGACATCGAGTAGTTAATTTTTCGGGCACTAAATTGTGTGACCTTATGAAAATCGAATAAGTACTTTCAATTTGGAATATGTTGCTAAAATCCTTTGATTTTCCCCTTTGGGATAACATATTGTGTGGCGATGGGATTGGTATATAATTCACCACCCCGTCTCTTGCCTCAGATGTCGTAAAATACGAATAAGCAATATGATATAATATCTATAAAACAAAAGGAAAACTCGACATAGAAATTTACTTAAAATTTTCCCAGGTTAAAAGTACAATATATTAACGTAATTTTTGCGTTTTGGGGAAACCGACCGACATATAACCAAGAAAATTCAGCAATTCTTTCCTGGAAAAAACTTGACTATCAAAGTATTTTATTACCTTTTGAAAATACATATTTTAAATAATAAATCTTAACGAGCTAATTAATGGAAAAATGAATAGAAAATTAAAAGATGAATTAAAAACTAAATACAAACGCGATAAAAGCCGTAGTTTTATTAATGTAATACTCGCGTAAACATCAGAAATCATTATTTAAATGATGAATATTATCCAAATGTATAATCGTCATCGTCACAGCCCGCATAAGTTTCACTGTTAAACTGTTAAACTCGGGACTCCTCTATGTTAGGAGAAAAATTGTCTGAATAACACATAAAATCTCTGTATCGGACTGCACAGATGGCGTAGTGGTTAAGATAGCGACTTACGGCGCCAGTGTCGCCAGTTCGAATCCCACGCGTGACAACACTTTGTGCGATCCACAAATTGTTGTTCTGAGTCTGGATGTAATTTGTGTCCGTTAATTATGTTTGTAAAGTCCCCCGCAATACAAGGTTTATTTCCTTAGTGCAGGGTGTTGTCTTAGGTATATATAAAAAAAAAAAACTTTAACATTGGCATAAAACTTTATTTCGAATTTCCAATCTTTTGCATAGATAAAACATGCATATTATATCCTTTAGTAGTCTTTTGCGATACATATGGACAATATGGAGGTGCTGAATTGTGTTCTTACTCCAACGACACAAGGAAAGTATAATTTTAAAACGTATTAAATAATAACTGTCAAAAATATATCAATAAAAATGTTAGTAATAAATTAAATTCACATGTAATTAAATAATTGTGATTAAAAAACAATGAGTGCTTATTCTATTGTTGATGGTGGTCAACGAGGAGGCAGCAGACCTGATGGTAAGTGATGCTGCCGCACATGGACCTTTGCATTACAATGAGCACAGCTAGGCCGATGTCTAGTGTATATTAATTTACCCTCATTATTTGTTTTTCCTATAAAAACAACGTCATTTCAAATGTTAATGATGGTCGTTTTTAACCTCCGACGAAAAAGAGGCGTGTTATAAGTTTGACGTCGACGTCTGTCTCTCTGTGTGTGTGTGTGTGCGTGTGTGTGTGTGTGTGTGTGTGCGTGTGTGTGTGTCTGTCTGTCTGTGGCATCGTAGCTCTCAAACGGATGGACCGATTTCGATGTGACTTTGTTTCATTTGAAAGCCAGTTCCCTGGCGGTGGTTCTTAGCTATGTTTGGTTAATATCGGTCCAGTACTGTAAGAGTATCAGCTCCAAAATGATGTAATTGGCTTTAGTATTAGATTTTTTTATGATTTTAGTTCGTTTCGGGGGTTGTTCAAAATCTTAAATTTTATTGATTATGTTTCATGCATATTTTATTGCAAATAATTGAGGTTGATACACACACAGTCATCTCACATTAAAACTCATAACAATTTACGTCAATAAAATTTCCGTATGATGACGGAGTAAACCGATCTGTCACTACCAATTTCCTTCTTAAGGATGACGTTTGTGTCAACTAAACAAAGTATATAATAACAGAAGGAACGTTGAAAATAAATAATCAATATTGCAAACAATTACCTATGCCTTATATATACCTACTGTTTGACATTTTATGTCACGTCACACGGGAACGCGATCGAACGGGATAAAAGAGTTATTGGTGAAATCTTGTAAACACCATTAAAAAAAAAGAAACGAGATAAAAAGTATCCTATGTCCGTCTCCTGGTTCTAAGCTATCTCCCCATCAATTTTCAGGCCAATCTGTACAGCTTTTCTTGAGCTATAAATAGTGTAACTAACACGCCTTTTTTATATATATATATATAGATATGCACATCATATCCCTTAGTCGTCTTTTACGACACCCACGGGCAAGAGAGGGGGTGATGAATTGTATTCTTACTCTGTCACCACACGGATAACATCGTTGCCAATGGTGTAAATCAAAAGTAAAATCCCTATGCCAATATTGACAAATGTGTGAATAAATAGTATGAGTCGGCATTCCTTAATTTAAGGAGCACGAGGAGCCTCGCTTGTCAAGCGTAACCATTATGGCAATAACTCTTCTATTGAATGACTACTCCCCAGAACGCTGTAGGCTTTCATCCAGTAATAGACGGCAAATTGCTGAATAATAACTAAATTTAGCAACAGTAAATGCATTCAACATAAGTTTAATACAGAAACTGACTGCTAAATAGAAGCAATTTTCTTAGGAAAACGATTGATCAATTGGTAATACGTAACCGTATCGGTTAGGGAATGTACAGTTTCAACGAAAGGTATGCCAATCAATCTTATGCAAATTTGTTAAAGGTGTAAATTAAACTGTTTGAGTAAGTGAGGCATGTGGCAAAGTGAATAGACTGCCCATTGCCTGGTCTTATGTTGCAACACTTGATTTAGTAATTACAGAAGATGGAATTGAGAAAGGATTTACAATCTAAATACTTTCTCCGTTTGATCAGCTGTTGCTTCTTTTATTAATCGAAATGTATTCTACATTGATACGTCATCTGATGATGCAATAAATATTTCGTATGGCGACGGAGTAAAGATATAATTCACCACTCCTCTTTAATGCCTGTGTGTAGGGATGTGAAAAATAATCGATTTTTATATTATTCGATATTTTTTTTTTCGATTTCGATCGATCGATTTTAAAAATCGATTATCAAAATAAAAAAATCGATTTAAAAGGAATCAATTTTTTTTATTTATAAAAAGTTTTCTATAATATAGTAAATAAATATCACTGTCAGATTTCCTATATATTAGAAAATAAATCTCAGATTTCCTAAAAAAAAGTTATAATCCTTTTGGGAAAAAATTCGATTATAAAATAATCGATTATTTAAAACTAATTAATAGATTTTTTGCAAATCGATTAAATAATATTCGATTATTTCCCTCAAAGTCACATCCCTACCTGTGTGTGACGTATAAGACGACTAGGGATATAATATGCAGATAAGATCTATGCAAGAGAAGGCAAACTTGACACAAAAACTTATTTATAGCAACACGTATGACCAAAGTGGTATAATAGGTAGATTTGCCTCCCATTATGGTGGACGCCCGAGTCTAACAGTGGGACTTAGGTGGAGTGAGATGACATTGCCTAATAATCAATCAATTCTGTGTCAAATTATGGTAAAAAATTTTAGCAATATATATTTTATGAGCACAAAGTAGGATAAAATGTTCTCCATAAATATAGCAAAATGTATCTTCGTAAAAATTCATATGGCACACAAGAACCAGCTGTAATTAAGGTGTGCTGATAAAAGGATTGCTCAAGAAAGCAAGGCAGTTGTGTTAACGCCTGGAAGCCGATCTCCGACTCGATATTTTTCTTACAAGTTTTTACTTTTTAAACATATTTGAAGAAGTTTTAATTACTAATAACATTATTATCAACAGTCTCGGTAATTTTTCGCCTGAGTAACATCCTAGTTTATTATTCAATCTCGCTTATGTAAATTCGCCTGACGAACTGTCAACTTGAATATTTAAGAGTGTAAGCTTTTTAGCTTTTGCAGCCTGGGAGTTTTGGGAATTCATTGTTTGATGCTACATTGTCTTAATAAAATGCAATTCACAGAGGTTTGCCTTTCAGAAGATTATTTAATCTGTGAAAGTTTTCGATTAACTGAAGATAAGTGAATTAATTGATATTATTTCACTTGTTTGTACTACTTTGTAAAGTATTTAACGTAATAATTACTGTAACTGCAGTTTTTTTTAAGACTGGACTGCATTAAGGAAATAATCCTTGCATTCCGACTTTACAAAAATGCTATTAATTGACACAAATTAATAATTGCTATTGATACTATACTATATATAAAAATGGTCTGGGAATAAACCAGATATTAAGATATTTGAGCTCATTAAATACTTTGCCGTGTGTTGATGGAGTAAGAATACAATTTACCACTCTTGCTCATGGGTAAAAGACAACTAGGGGATTAAATATGAATAACAATATACGCAAGAGAGGGAAACCTTGAAATTGAACTCTATATCAACACATCTGACTAGTGTGGTTTTGTAGTTCAATTTACCTTCTATTAGGAGGAATCCAATAGTGGGAAGTGTATGAGCTGAAATGAACATTTATTAAGTTGTACTGAAGTCAATCTTCGAGGTTTTCATAATTTTGAGAAAACATTAACAAGATTTAGTATAGATACGAGTATATAATTTAATGCATATATAACTCCTAAAACTGAGGTATGCGCCGTCGATATAGAACTCGTTCGGGTCTCTATAATATATCTATCTTACTCAACTATTGCTGCAATAAAATTGCCAAGTATTAAAAGAGAATAAAACTAAAATTCCGTAACAGATCCTATCAATTTTATGACAGGTGCCTTTCAGTGCGCAATAGATATTTTGACCACTTTCTAAAGGCTATCGGCAGGTAACATCAACTTTGTTCAAAGGTTAACAATTGAGCTGTGTACTTGGATGAACTGACGTGAGATTTTCGAATCTTCCTCAACTCCTTCGTGGAATGTTTTAACAAATGCGATTTGTTTCGGAAAAGACAGAAATAAAATAGGTCAATTTCTGTCTCATGGGATTCCTCCATGCCCAACAGTGTGACGTATATTGGCTGAAATTATCATGATTATTGCTATGATTACCACGCCTGATACGTGGGTTGACGATCAAAGAAAGAGAGAAAAACATTTATTTAGTTCTCCTTAAATCTAAGTTAAACTTAAACGTAACTAATGAAAATACCTTTTTACAAAAAATAATTTAAATTTCACGGAAACTGAACAAAGTAGGCTATTAACTCACTTCGTGCTAGTTCTCCTTAAAGAAATAGAGTTAGTAGTCTGCTAACACCTGAAAAGTAAGCTCTACGTTTCCCAAAAGGGCTGGTGACCATTCTCCTACAGATATTTCATCCGATTTATAACATGCTTATTTAAGCTTGGTTTCTATGTAATGGAATCTTTATACTTGCTTTTCACCCCCTTTTTAAACGTGGGGTGAATTTGAAACTGCACAATTATCAATGCGGTAATAGTCTAATTTGTACAGAATCAGATTTTTTTTCATATTGATAGTGTGACCCGATAGATGTCGCTATTCCTATTTTCTCCATCGCACTTTTCAGTTCGGTTTTCTACAAAAGGGTTTTTTAGTTTTGTTTTAGTTATTTTGATACTACTTCTAGGGACAAGGGGTGACGAAAACTATCTTTTTTCTGTCGTAACATAATGGATGTCCCTTACATAGTGATACTGTCGATGCTGGTCTATAAAATGATATTTTTATAATTTTATATTTACACATGTGAAATAAAATTAGTTTTATGGATTTTATCGCGTGTGTATTTTATTAGTATTCCTGCTCACAGGATGACTGTAAGTTAGTCCGCCCGTGACCATGAATGCTGAAAAGTATACCTATAACTATAGTATAAGCAATAACTTGGACTATATTTCATGGTATACTTACCAATAAGTCTGACCAGTGTGGTACAGTAGGTCGATTTCTCTCCAATAGAGGAGGAGGCTTGAGCCCAACAGTGGGATGTGTATGGGCTGCGATAATGGTGATGATGACGATGATACCCACAGAATAGGAGCGACGCGGATGAAACCGGGGGAAATTGCCAGTTATAATTATATTTTTCAGTCAATAATTATTCATTTACCAATTTAAATGAAACAGAAGACTAACATTAAAGGTTATTTCTTAAATTAAAAAAAAGGCTAAAGCCAATTGTATTTGTTGTTGTGTACGAAGCGAGCTAATGAAAACTCCTTGTGTATTTGTTGATTGAAAAAAAGTTTCACTCGGTATTGGGTGTATTGAGGTATAAAAATGTAAAGTTACGAGTATCTTGGTTATTTCTTGCGTTGTCTATTTCGATTTGAACAATGTTATCAAGATATGTTTTTACTTTTGTGAGCTTAGAAATAACTTTTGACATATTTTTTTCTCGGTTTCATGTAATATTTCGTGTTGTAAATATAGCTTTTTTTGTATGAGATTTTAGAAATGTATAAGGGACACAAATTACACACAAACTCAGAATAGCAATTTGTAGATCACCTAAAGTTTTGTCTTGTGTGGGAATTGAACTCGCGGCACGGTAGGTCGATATCATAACCACGAAGTGCAGTTTCATTGCATATATAGCGTACGCCCATGACGTGCGGTGTCAGTCTCCGGGCTCGGATAGGGGTCGGTCTCCAGGCTCACCCTCTGGAACATTGGCTACGACTGAGTTTTGAGAGGGCTGGGCGTAATTTCCTATGCCGATGACACGCTCGTCACAGCCAGGTGTGGGACGCTAGAAGAGGCGGCAAGCCTGGCATCTCTCGACACTGAGGATATAGGCGGATCGGGGCGCTGGAATTGAGGGTGGTCCTGGAAAAGACAGAGTTCCTTTTGTTCCACGGGCCCCGTATGGGTCCTCCTATCGACCTCTCGTTCACCGTCAATTCGGTTGATATCAGCATCCGGGCCTACCTGAAATACCTTGGACCTGGTGCTCGACGCGCATAGGTGGTTCCGGGAGTGGGTCCTATCGAATAGGGCGGGGTATATCTCAATCATAGCCCACCAAAAAGGGGGTGAAGTGAACAAAGCGAATAACATTTACAATATATAATTGCGTATAAATTACTCTCATCTCTCTCTCTCTCTCTCATCATTTGCATAGATGTTATATGCACACTATAATATCTGAATCGTTTTTTACGACATCCACGGGCAAGGAAGCAAATGGTGAATTGTATTCTTACTTCGTCACTACACGGAACCTCACTTGTATCGTACTCTAAAATAAAAAAATATAGATTTGTAATATCTAAAAGAACTGATCAATTTTGATTGAAGATTTGCTAAATATTGTAGATATAGAATTAAAGAATGGCCGTTGTCTTACGAAGACATCTGTCAATTTTCGTTATTAAATAACGAATTTAAAACAACTGGAAAATTAAGTTTGAAAGTATTTAAGCATGTAATATTTTCGCTAATCGTAATGCATAGAAAAGTCTATCTTGTCTTAATCTTAATAGTTTAGTCGACGAGAACCGACTTTACTCGAATAAGAGTTACATAACCGAGCGTGACGGCTCAGTATCATAGATTACCTACAAAATAATATATACAGCAAAAGACGTTTTCACTTCAAAAATGATAGTTATTCTAATATTATAGTTGACTCATTTATTCTCAAACAGATAAATGGAAGTATAACCTACATTTCGCCATTTAATTCTATCTTTAGTATAGGATTTAACCCTTAGAGTTGTAAAAAGGGATTTAACCCTGACAACTGCATGTAAGAATTCTCGACCATCGAAAACAATGTAAAGAAATATTCGCGAGGCAGACAGATATTGTGAAATGTATTTTTATTTTTCTACCGCAGTTTCTTCCCCTATTACACGGTGCTTATCTGTCTATGTAATGTACGAAGGGCGTGAAAATATGATATTACAGCCGTAGTTCGAATCGTTCACTTGTTGCTGTCACCTTGGCATGAAAATTGGGTCATACGGCGTCAACCCTGTACACTTGTTGCATCGATACTCAGCCCGGCCAGTCTCGACATTGTTAACGATCGTTAAATAATAACGATCCTGACGAATACTTCCTGGGCTCCCGATATTGAGACATGTGTTAATATGACCATACAATATATTTTTTTAATGTAATTATTCCACTTGTCGCTGGATATGTTTTTTTAATTGTTGTTAGCGGCGAACGAGCAAATAATACCTGACGGTAAGAGATATCGCAGCTCATGGACATTTGCTAGGCCGCTGTCCACCGTGAAGGCAGTTCGATGATGCTAAAAGCTCTTTGGCTCACTGAGTGTAGCAACAAATTGCTACTACACAGACGTCGATTTTCTGCGACAGTGTGGTTACTCCGGGCATACCGGTCGGTGGCTGTAGATCGACAACTGTCGATCCTACCAAGTCAAAATATTTATTAACCAGCTGATCCGTACAGCTTCGTGTGCGTATTCTAAGAGAGAGAGGGCGTTTTAAAGTGATTCATTCATCTATAACGCGCACCGAACGCTAAGGAAACTTTAAAAAATTTTTTTTTTGTTTACCCCTCCTATTGGTCATAGGTAGCGTGATGTATGCTTTACTCGATAAATTGGCTATCTAATATCGAAAGAATTTTTCATTTCGAGCGGCCAGTTACTGAGACTAGCGCGTTCAAAAAAAAACTCTTCAGCTTTATAATATTTTTGAAGGAAGAAGAACCTAGAGGGTCATCTTACGTTGCGTCGTGCGATTCGTGATTGTCATTCAAGAATGGCATTGTTGAACTCGATGATTAAACATGGTTACGAACATAGATTTATATTAAGAAACTAAAAATATGAATAAGCTGATGAGTTGTAAAGAAAATTATAACTTGACAGTGGCAATACAGTTCTCGTATTACTAGTTAATTACAAATATATGTAAGAAAGAAGTAGGTGTAGAAAATAAACTAGCCTCTGTATTTACCCTTAGGCCAATGTATTTCGGGATAATGAGACGTGATTGCTAAATGGTAATTGCTAACAGTCATTTGAGAAAAGGCTTTGTTAGCGAGTACTTTTGATTGTAACGAATGTTCAATTGATGCGAGAGTCGATAGTGCTTCGTATAATTTGCGTTATACTTAATATGACCACACTTCTTGTTTTACCGGGACAGTCCCATTTACAGGTTTCTGTCCTGTTTTCCTCAGTCGTTAAAATGTTTGCAAAGAGAGCAAAAATTTTTGAAAAGAAAATTTCTATAGGCTGGTTTGGATCCCTATCCGAGGCCGTGTGTGACTGGACCGGGGATTTTAGTCCGTCACCCGCAGAGAAGTTGACCACGCTACGGCGACCGAAGTCCTGGACGTTGAGAGGAGAAGGTACCTAGCAAGGTTCTCCGTCTGGCTGACCACTAAGGTCAAGAAACTCGGCACCGGTGGGTTATGCGCACCATCCTTTCGTCGTCCCGGACGGGTTGGATGGCGTGTGCGCTGACCACAGCGTACTAAAGAAAAGGCTGGTTTGGATAGGTAGTAAATTCATTAAGTCGTCATCGACGTGGTCATGTGGCGTTTTAACGCTAATACTCTCTGTAGCTATGACAATGTCACTATATCTGTGCCGATAACGGTCAAATCCAGGTAAATGTAAAACGTTGTCATTTACATATTTAAATTTAAGATTAAACCATTAATTTGAATATGCCTAAATAACAGCTGTTTGTTCATAGTTTTGAGTTTGCATTGCTGTCAGTATTCCGCATAATTGCTTTGTGTCGTCAGCGTCAGGAACTGGGACGTGGTTCGATGGGAGGGTACCCCAAATAGGAGGTATTCCGTCGGGCCGACCACTGACGTCAAGTCACCCTGCTTCGGTGGTCGGCCCTACGACGAAGGCGACGTGCATCGTGGGTGGGTTGCGGGAGTGCGTGCTTACGTCCCTCTGTCGCCCCGGACGGAGCGGTGCGAGGAGTGCGCCGACCGCAACCCACCCCAAAAAAAAAATAACTGCTTTGTGTTCTTTTTGTTTTTGTTTGGGAACTTATTTCTGCAAAATTTTTCACCTTTGTTTTTAAAGCTTTTAACATAATATTTATACCTATTCCTGTAACAGCCCCGTTCTGACACTAAAAATAATGAGTCTGTTATTCAGGCGTCCCGTTGTGAACTAAAATATATGGTTACATTAGTTACACTGAATTGAAGCATTAGTTTTAATTTGGTATTTTTTTTTATCACAACCACTACTCCTTAATGGAAAGAAAGTTACATATAACCATCCCCGCTTTCTTTCCGTGGGTGTCCTAAAAGACCACTGAGGGATTAAATATGCATGTAATATCTATATAAGAGAAGGAAAATTTGAAATGAAACCCTATACCAACACGTTAGACCAGAGTAGTATAGTAGGTCAATTTCTTTCTTATTGTGGGGGAGACTTGAGCCCAACAGTGGGACGTATATAACCTAATATGATAAAGATATACAACCATATTTTTTATGTAAAAATATTTCAATCATTATCTTACCTGTGGGTGTAGTATAAGTAATAATGCAGTGACGGAACTAGAATACAATTCATGATCCCCTTTCATACCCATGGGTGTCGTAAAGGACGACTAAGGGATAAAATATGTATATACCATCTATGTAAAAATAGGAAACCTTGATATTTCAAAGTTTCCTTTTTAGACCCTCCTAAGGTCTTATTAGACCCTATACCAACCTGTCTGATCAGAATGGTATCCTAGGTCCATTTCCCTCTTATTGTAGAGGAAGCTTGAACCCAACAGTGGGACGTGTATTAGTTGAAATGAATATAACGTTTTGGAGATATACCATATACCAAATACAGATTATCTATTGCTTGTATTTATAATATTTAATAATTTCACATGGATATTACATAAACTAAAGAAATATGGAGGTTACTGTACCGTTGAGGTCATTACTACTAATTTATCCCCACCAATATGACATACATTCAAACCATTTGTGATGTTTACGTGAGCATTCTCAGACCATGAACGACACACTTTTGGGTGTTTGGACCTTCAAATGAGAGAATTTAGCATAAAATACCTCATTAGCCAAATGAGTTGGTACAGGTCTTTATTTGAAATTTTTCTTTTCTTGCAGTGATTTTGCTTTAAATGTGCATACAATTCAGCCTCGTGCCGATGGGTCTCATAAAAAAACGACTCAGGGATTGAATATGTGCATGTTCTAAGCAAGAGATGGAATACTTGATATGTTCCCGTTCCCGTGGGAATACCGGGATAAAATATAGCCTGTGTTACTCCCTGATATTATAGCTACCCATTGGTGCAAGAATTTTTGAAATCGGTTCGGTGGTTTAAGTGTGAAAGCGTAACAAATATACTTTTACACTTTACATATATATATAGATATATATATATATATATATATATATATATATATATATATATATATATATATATATATATATATATATATATATATATATACTAGCAACCCGCCCTCGCTTCGCTTCGGTTTCAATCGCCTTACCCGCGTAGTTTCCGTGGGAATGCCGGGCTAAAATATACCCTATGTTACTCCCTGATATTACAGCTTTCCATTGGTGAAAGAATTATTGAAATCGGTTAGGTGATTTAAGAGTGAAAGCTTAACAAACAAACTTACTTTCGCATTTATAATATTTGTTAGGATATACCATTATACATTCTATATATTATAGAATGTGTTAAGATTAAGTAAGTGACCTACCATGCCAGAACAATAGATTGTGCGAATCATAATTGTTGATCCTAGTCTAGGTGTAAATTGTGTTCGTAAATTTTACGTAACACCCTCGCAATACCAGGATTATTTCCTTAGTTCAGGGTATAGAATTTAAAAAAAAAATCTTATAATAAAAGTGATTCATTTACATACTATTTGTACTATAATTAAATACACAATTAACTCAGGGCAAACGACCGATTACAACATATTTGTATACAGCGTTGTTTTATTTTAAAACATAACTTATGATAAATACTTATTCTCGAAAATCAACAAGTGCGTTTTTATATCACCATTTTAACCTTAGTTATTCGAATTTACATAATGTTTAACTGCCCAATCTAACCAAATTTGGTATACTATTAAAATTGCCACGAAATTACGGCTATGTGAATGCCGCGATTCAATCAGAAAACGATTTACCAGATTATCAGCATTTTAGGTTACAAAAATCTCACTGTCGGACTTGAGTCTCCTTCATAATAGGGAAATGGACCTATTATACGCTAGTCAGGGGGATTTGTATAGGATTTTCTGCCGAGTTTTCTTTCTTTTGGATAGATGTTATCTAGATATATTCCCTTAGACGTCTTTTATAACACCCGCAATCTTGAAAGGGGTTTAATTTGGTGATCAGACCCAATAGCGTTGGAGAACTAATATGGCTGGTTATATAGCTACATACTCTGTTTCCGCCGCCTTTATGAATCGGGCGGAGTGTGATCAAACCGTAGCCTATCAAAATAAATAGTGTCGTCTGAAGATGTTCGAAATACATAAAAAGCGTAAAAACATTAAAAAACGTGAATGTATGTCACGAGTCTCCTCTTCTGTAAAAGAGAATTTGATACGACGCTGTTGAGACGTGTCGGCATAAGGCTTTATTTCGAGTTTTCATTCTCTTGCATAGATGTTATGTCCGTATTATATCCTATAGTCATCTTTTACGACACCTCCGCAAGGATAAGATAGCGGTTGATGAATTGTATTCTTACTCCGTCACCAAACGGCAAAAATGCATTCATTTATATTAAATTGTAATGCAATAACAATATACCATTGTTGTATACCTATATATGTACGTAACGCTATCATGTAACGGTAACGTTACTCATGCGGAGCACATCAAGAATGCACGGTCTAGGGACACCTGTATTAAAGCTTCACTTCAAAACAATGTAGCGTTTTATCTACTGGCTTTAAATAACTTCAGACGCTCATTTGCTTCTGAATTTTCAGCTATACATCTATAAAAGTTACTTCGCACCTGGAATATTGGTAATTTGGTGGTGATGGAGTAAGAATACAATTCACCACCCTCTCTATCTTATTTGTGGATGTCGTAAAAACAACTAAAGGATTATAATACGTAGTTAACATCTATGCAAGAGAAAAGCAACTCAAAATATAATGCTATACCATCCTGTTTGACAAGCGTGGTAGTAGGATAATTTTCCTTCCGGCGGAGTTGTGATGAACGGTCCCATGATATCGCCGTAACCGAGGGATAGAAATTGCATGTGGTTTTTAGTTGGTAGTGGCGCTGACACTTAATTGACGCTGAGCCCGGCATACCCCATCTATTACAGGCATAAAGAATGGGAAAAAAAAGGGAAATTTCCCTCCTATTGTGGTCCTCCACAATAGGAGGGAAATTTCCCTTTTTTTTATATGTCCACTGCTGGGCTCGAGCCCAGCAATGGACATATGTGAGCTGTGGTGAATCAATAATCACAATCTCACGTCACTAGAATAAAGCTTTCCATTTTGTTTTATATTTGTTTTAATAAAGTTGTAATGCTGTGTGGTAGCGGCTTCGAATACTACCAACCCTTGCTTTGCTCGTGGGTGTCGTAAAAGACGACTAAGAGCCCTAGATTGACCCGGACCAACTCCATCTGGTACCATTTGGGTCAACGATTATATTCCCAAGGAGGGTTGACGTCAGGCAGGCGGCCGGTCATAAAAGTCATTGCCGAAACTTTTTGCAATATGTCAAAACAGATGACATATTGCGTCGACCCCAAGTAATTGGGATAAGAGCAAGATGATGATGATTTGTTTTAATAAAGTTACCACAGAAGCGGTTAGCAACTGTTCCAGTTTTCACTAAGATCATAATGACCATTCTGACCTCGTCCGAGGTCACTGAGCCGGCGTCGTTACGTTACTGATAGCGAAAGTGGTATCGTCTCGTAGTACTCGTGGAAATTGAAAGTATGCTGTCGACGCGCCGAAACTTGTGAAGCTTCGCTATATTAACGTGTGTGTTTAACTGCTTTTGTGTGTGTGAGCTATGTCTGTATATTGATGATAGCTATACAGACAATTTAAACTTAATTTGCTTACTTTTTCTACGCAAATAAAGCATCCGTGTCTGATAATAGTATAAATAATCTATAATTTTTAACAAAAAAAAAGCCGACTCAAACAGTAAACTAATAAAAATTTAAGAATTCCACCAATTTGTCAAAGATACCATCATCAGATCATGACCTGATGACTATGGGACCACCTGGGAAGTGTACCCTCTCAAACAAAAAAAGAATTTTGCAAATCGGTCCAGGCGTCTTTGAGTAATCGGTGAACATACATAGAAAAAAAGATTCCGACGAATTGAGAACCTCCTCCTTTTTTTGAAGTGAATTTTGAATAACCCCCGACACCAACTATAATAACAAAAAAAAGTATTACCTTCTCTTTAATAAGAATTATTAATTAATTTTCATTTAACGATTATACTTGCATGCGTGGAGCATTTAATCGAGTAATCATATGCCAATACATCATTTTGGAAAAGAGCTGATACTTTTACACTGCTGGACCGACATTAACCGAAACATAGCTAAGAACCACCGCAACAAAACTGGCTTTCAAATGAAAAAAAAAACGCATCGAAATCGATCAATCCGTTTGAGAGCTACGATACTACAGACATCGACCTAAAACTTACAACACCCTGCTTTTTGCGTCGGAGGTTAAAAATATATTGTATCACTACCCCTTACGATCTTATACGATTTCTGAAGTCAAGTTGGAAAGATTGTCAAAAAAATAGAAAACTTTCGTGGGGAAATCCCTTCATGGGAAGATCGTTGCTCAACAGTGGACGTTGACATATTAGTGAATTTATAAAAATGAATATTAAATCAAATGATTTATGAATCGGCACGATTTATAAAGTCACTTGCATATTATTAATCTAACGATATACTATCAAATCGAAACGCGGCCACAAGTTGAGAAGATTCGGTAAGAAACCACCGAGTTTGAGCTGGTCATTTTTTAAATTACTTCTTTTATATAAAATTATACTCAACATCTTTAGTAAATAATAGTTTTTTAACCTCCAACGCAAAAAGAGGGGTGTTATAAGTTTGACATCGATGTCTGTCTGTGTACGTGTGTGTGTGTTTGTCTCTGACATCGTAGCTCTCAAACAGGTGGACCGATTTTGATGCAGTTTTTTCATTTGAAAGCCAGTTTCCTTGCGGTGGTTTTTAGCTATGTTTGGTTAATATCGGTTCAGCAGTGTAAGAGTATCAACTATTTTCCAAAATGATGTAATGGCATATGATTACTCTAAGTAGTCTAAGTGCTTCACGCGTGTCAGTATAATCGTTAAATAATAATTAATTGATAATTCCTGTTGAAGAGAATGTAATACTCTTTTTTTATTATTTTAGTTTGTTTTAGGGGTTATTCAAAATTTTCAATTTTACTTATCAATATTTTATATATTATATATAAATTATGGCGCAGATCCCACAAGTGGTATTAATCATGATACAACTAATAGAGCAGCCATTATTCCCAACAAACGATTTATATGACAATTTGAACTTATTTCAGAAATCGTAACTAATCCTTCAAATTATTTGTCCAAGGCACATTTCGTGATAATAAAAATGGCCGACCTAAATGATAATGTTAACAGTTCATATTGTTTTCACTATTGTTATAAAATGTTACAAAATATACTAACTAGTATGAACTAAATGAAATATTTCGCGTAACTAGTACTCCATATCTATGTATACATGCATATCTCGTGTAAATATGAGCCAAGAATATGCCTATCTTATAAGAGTGAAGTAACTTGGTACTATACAAATAATATTCCCATTAGTAATGGTTAAGTTGACGCATGATGTAACGATCTCGAACTAGATACGACAACTTAATGGAAAAAATATATACGCCCTATATATATATAATGTGGCCATTATATTTTTTATATCATATAATTTTTAACAAAAAGAAACCGACTTCAAACAATAACTAAAAACAAATAAAATACTAATGAAAAAACTTACAAACGCACTAGCCGCCCCTACGATTTTTTAACGCTTAAGGACAAAAATACTATAATGGTCACCCTGTTAGTTAATTTTAATAAATTTCACACGAGAGTGCTCTTGCCCATTATATTTATATATTCGTTTATTCATTAGCCCAACGACGTCCACTGTTGGACATAGAAATATGCCTACAATTAATCTATATAAATAACACCCAGACTGCGAGTCTGGGTATTATTTTATAAAATACTTTTTTAAAAATTTTAATTAATAATAGTGTATATAAGAAAAAAATATTTTTTATTGTAAAAAAGCGTGGTACGTGCCCGTATGATGGACGCCTGAGCCCAACTGTGGGACTTATTAGGGCTACTATGAAAGAATCGCTTTACAGCAATTAGAAAAATTACAAACAAGTATAATCTCTATTAACAAATGTTTAGCATTTAGCAATGTTTATTGCTTCATCTAGTTAATCTCTTGAAGTGTCAATATGTTATTTACTTGAAAAATTTTCCACAATACAAAGTTACTCAATTTGAAGTTTATGTTAAATTAAATGAACGGGCTTATAAAAAGGTATATTGCAATATTTTTTTATAAACTCGTGCATTTAATTCAAAATATTGGATCTTGAATTTATGATTTAATTATCCCCAATTATTATAATTAATTTGTTATTTGATAATTGGCGTAAATCTTAATCAGAGCTAATTCTTTTTTTTTTTGAGCCTTTATTGCCGAAAACTAAGAAGTACAAAAGTTTTGAAAATTAAACTAATAAAATAACTTGTAAGCTAGTACATCCGGTTTCCGTTTTAGTGATCGGCGTGTCCTGTGACACATAGGCCTCTTCCAGCAGCTTCCATTCATTTCTGTCCCTAGATTTCCTTGTCCAAGTCGCGTCTCCAATTTTCCTTATATCATCTGACCATCTTTTTGCTGGTCTCCCTCTCTTCCTTTTACCATCGCTTGGTTGCCATTCTGTTATAAGTGACGTCCATTTTGTACTACTGTCCCTTGTCATGTGTCCTGTCCACCTCCATTTTAGCGGTCTCACTAAGCTTATTATATCTTCCACCTTGGTTATGGATCGTATGGAGCTAATCTTAGGTCCATTAAATTTGTCGGGTGGACCACTGAAGAAAAGGAACCCTGTACCGGTGGTCGGCCCAACGACCAAGGCAACGTGCTATGTGGGTGGGTTATGGAGTCACATGCCGCCCCTTTGTTGCTTCGGACGGAGCCGGGCGACGGGTGCGCTGACTATAGCCCACCCCAAAAAGAACCCTCTCTTGCCCATGGGTATCGTAAAAAAGGACTACGGGATACATATCAAAATATATAGATAACATCGATGCAACAGAAGGCAAACTCGACACAAAAAACCCTATACCAACATGTTTGAACAGCGCGGTTTACTAAATCAATTTCCCTATCATTATGGAATAGGCCCAAGCCCAACAGTGGGACTTATGTGAGCTGAGACGATGATAATTACAGGCAATATTTTATGTCGACGAGAAATATCCTTTTTTATTGGTGGGCTATGGGTCGGCGCACACGACGCCCATTCCATCCGGGGCGACGAAAGGACGGCGCATGGGTCCATAACCCACCGTAATGCTTCTTCTTCTCCATTAGGCGGACCACCGGTGCCGGGTTCTTTGTCCTCAGTGATCGGCCCGACGGAATACACCTGCGCTGTACCCTCTCCTCCTGACGTCCAGAACGTCGGTCGCCGTCACGAGAAACATCCTTAAGATATAACCTTTTTTAAATATAATGTTATATTTTATTATCTGAACGATCCGTAGACTAATAAAACTATTTTTTGTCCACAGGGCGCTACCAGTAATAAAGTCTCTGACCCAGCATGTAGTGGATAGTGGAAAGAAGAAATAAATAAATTTTCTTTCGCGTATCAATAAATATTAATATGTCAGACATAATTGACGTCGACATAATTGAAGATGACGCCGGATACGAATACGACATGACAAAAATCCCGGATATCGTTGCACCCGATGAAATGATAGAATCCGGGTATCAGGAGGGATCGGAACAGAGTTATGGCGATCGTAGGGATTCTAAGGAAGGTTTTGGAGGGGAAGGTGACTCTGATAGTGGGGTTGACGGGGTGAGTAGTGGTTGCAGTACGGCTGATGATTGCCCAGTGGTGTCTATCAATGACGTGGTCGCATATTATGATGATATTCGTCCAAGGAGGCGCTATGTACCGCAGCTCAGTTTTTACAACGTGGACATCGAGAGACTTGCTATGGACGCTCTTATACAGGTTAGTGTAATAGCTATTAATAATATAAGTAGTTATATATATATATATATATATAAATTTATTTTAAATATATAAATTTATTTTAAATATATAAATCTTCTGTTCGTGTGTTTGTAACTGAATTCTTTATAAACGGCTGGACCGACGGTGGCGCATCGCAGGTGGCGCTGCGATCGGTCTCTAGGAGAATTCCTTATAATTACTATTTCTTTAGATTTGAACAGAACAACGTCTGTTGTTCAGCTAGTTTATTATATATTTATCCGTGTGGTGACAGTAAGAATACAATTCACTAACTCCTTTCTTGCCCTTGGGTCTTGTTTAAGACGACTAAGGGATATAATATGCATATAACATATATGCAAGAGAAGGAAACTTCGAAATAAAACTATAGCAAAACACGTCTGACCAGCGTGGTACGCTAGGTCAATTTCCCTCCCATTTTGGATGAGAGTCGAGCCTAACAGCGGGTCGTATATGAGCTGGAATGATGACTATAAAAAAGAGCCTCGCTTTAACCCTGCTTGGGAATTTCAGATGGAAGTGGCCCTGGTGGGTGTAAAACTCTATGTCGTGTTTTACGATACCCACGAAAAATGTTCGAAGATGCCACTACACAGCTTTTTACATTTTATTTATTACGAGCACTCGATCACGAGTTAACTATTAGAATAGTTATCACTCTCAAATAGTCCCTTAATCGATTTTTACGGTTCCCACGGTAAATTACGGGTTGACAGCTTATATATTTTTACCCCACCATTAGTTGCCACGGACGGGTTGAGAGCTCTCAGCGCTCACCCACCAGTCCGGGTAAAGTTGTCACAGCCATCTGAGGCTAACAACTAAGTCACACACACAAAAAAAAAAAAATTGTTGCCACGGAAGTCAATATCGAAGGGGTCGGCCCAATATCGAAGGGGAGAAATACAGTGGGTTATAAGGTCGCGCGCTGGCCTTTCGTAACTCCGTAGGGGACGGACGGCCTGTGTCCGAACCGTAGCCTGCCAAAAAAATACCTAAAATATATGCGAGATAATAGCTAATGAAAAGCGACAATCCTTTCTCTAAACATTGTAACATTATATGGTTTATTATATAACTAAAAGAACATAGTTACAAAACATGTGCTTTGGCGTTCAAATTGTATAGGTACCTTTCTCTTGATAACCTGCTTTGTAACATCCCATCTTATATTTTACTAGCAACCCGTTCTCGATTCGCTTTCCAACCGCTTTGGCCACGCATTTTAAATCTCTAATATCTCCTAAAATCCTTGGGTTTGAGTCGTGGCCTTAGTAAAATTTTATAGTTTTTCTGTGAACCAAAAATAGCCTAAGCTACTTCTTATATAGACAGCTACCTAGTAGTAATATATTACGAAAATCAGTCCAGCCGTTTTGAAGATGGGTGTCGTCCATAGAGACACCAGAAACAAACGGACAAAAAAAATTAATTTGGCTTTTAGGCATAGGTATCGTGCAAATAACCGTGTGAGCATGAAAAAAAAACCATTATGTTAACATTAGAAACAGACACTTCAACTTTTATGTGTATAGACTTGGGTACTCAACGGACGTACTGTAAAGAAAAAAAATCTCCAACCGATAAGTTTCAAGACAATACGCACGACAACCAAATCTTCGCTTTTCAGGAGACATTCCCGCGCCATCTATCAAAACAAGTTTTTTTTTTGTTTATACATGATGTACCGTATGGTGACGGAGTAAGAATACATATCTTTCTTTAAACGAGGTTTAAGAAGAATATTTTCTTCACAGTAGGCAACGGCCTGGCTGTATCCCTGGTATTGCAAAGGTCGATGTGCGGCAGGATCGCTTACCATCAGGTGTGCTGCTTGCTCATTTGCCACCATCGACAATAAAAAAAAAACAATTCACCATCATGGGCCCAGGGCCAATGGGTGTACTACAAGACAGCTAATAATTGTCTGAATTCTTGTCAGACTTTTTAAGTTTTTATCCTTTTCCCTTATTTAATTTGGATGTACAAATCAAAGAATCATAACGTAGCGTACGATATAATGTTAAGGTTTTTAAAATACAGCAGTGATATAGTTTTTTTTTTTTTTTTCCTTGTTGTGGGTCGCGGTCGGCGTACTCCTCGCACCACTCCGTCGTTGGACCAACCACCGGAGCAGGGTTACTTGTCATCAGTGATCGGCCCGAAGGAATACCCCTTAGTGGGGTACCCTCCTATCGACCGACGTCCCCACCTCGGGGAGGACGTCGGTCTATCCTCACGCGATCGGCCTCTCGGCGGATGACGGATTAATTCCCCGGTCACGTCACCCGCGCAATGATATAGTAAGAGTTTTTCGATACTGATGCTGAGCACTGACATTGAGCATTAATAATTTAGCTACTATTGTTATCAAGAGCCATTTAATCCCGACGCAAAAAGGGGTGTTACAAGTTTGACGTCGATGTCTGTGCCTGTGGCATCGTAGCTCTGATACGGATGGGCCGATTTCGATGCGGTTTTTTAGGTAGTGGTAGTGGTCGTTAGCTATGTTTGGTTAATATCGGTAAGGCAGTTAAAGAGTGTCAGCTCTTTTTCAAAATTATCTAATGGCGTATGATTACATAATTTAGTGTTTCACGCATGTATAATCGTTAAATGACAATTAATTGATAATTCCAGTTAGTTAGCAGTTTGTGTCAGGGTTTATTCAAAATTTTAAATTTTACTTTTTTATTACGATGAACGTTTAACGTTACTTTCAATAGGGAAATCGAAGTACGTAAACTCCCACTAGTGCTGCCACTGGTGGATCTTATTTAAATCTGCCGAGGAAAGGCTAATTAGATGTTTTGCCCGAGGTTGTCTAATTTTATTAAAAGTTTCGGTCAAAACGGTAAGCTTTAGGAAATGTTTTTAGGAACAAAGCACTCGAGTTATAATAATATCTCAAACTTCACAAAGGAATATTGAATTAAAAAATAGGGTTATTTTTAAAGTTTCTGTGTGGTACAGAGAAAAAACAATATTCACCATATATTCTATAACTAGCAACCCGCCCTCGCTTCGCTTCGGTTATAGGTTATAGTCGTTTTACCCGGGTAGTTCCCATGGGAATACCGGGATAAAATATAGCCTAGTTTACGCCCTGATATTATAGCTTTCCATTGGTGAAAGAATTTTTGAAATCGGTCCAGCCGTTTTGAAGATTACCCGGAACAAATAGACAGACAGACAGACAAAAATTTTTTAATTGCTGTTTTAGGCATAGGTGTCGTGCAAATAACCGTGTGAGCATGAAAAAAGCCTATTATTTTGACATTACAAACAGACACTCCAATTTTATTTATTGGTATAGATATATGATAGGCTGACGATTGACAGAAAAAACTATCATTTCTAATACCTCTCACGACCAACTTGTACATTTTTATGTATTAAGAATGTCAACAACGGCTCCAAAGATTACCATCAACTTTATTTATGAAGGAGATTTCGAAGGCGATAAATTGATTTAGTTTTATTTATAGAAAATCCAGTTAGATTAGTGTGTTCAAGCAATAAATAGATATAATTAGAATATGAACGTTAATTTAATCCACCATTGAGAATAAAAACAGCCCAGTTGAGAAATCTAGCATTCCCTTAATCCAGACAGACCCAGTTCTTTTAATTTATTCTTGCCCATTTTATTTGCAAAAATGTTTCCTCTCTGGGTGAAAAAATATTACTTTTTAACAAAAAAGAAAATGAATTTACAAAAAAACGAGTTTGGGTATACGGGTACTAACTATAATATGTCAAATGTTTACTGTATGTCTGCTCACCGCTTTCGAGATAACACCGTGGTGCTATAAAAAGCAGTAATTAATTAAAATATTCACACAATCAACCAACGCTTATCACATTAACGATAAAATGGCGCACACTTCCCATTTTAAATTGTAACTTAGAATGTAAAATGTTGAAACTATTCGGTATTATTTGGAGAGAAAAAAAAATAATTTGCATATAGAATTGACTTAGTTGTTGCAATACGAGATGTAACAGTTGAAAATGTGAACGGCTTATGCAATGTCGGTCTAATCAGAATGCATCACAAACTACGGCTTAGTGCACAACGCTCGCAATCACGTAAGCCGGAATATAAGTTTGAATTTCTTATGATATTTACGCGAAACAAACTATTTTTACGGCTTTTATCGCGTTGAACAAATTATTCGCGTTTCGCGTATAATTAATTTGAGAAATATTTATATTGTAGTAAAATTAAATGCAATTAAATTAAATTCGTATTAATAATAATAACTAAGTAGACGAATCGGACGGCGCAGCGTAGGTGGAGGTGGACTGACGACATTCTCAAAGTCGCAGGGAACCGTTGGATGCAAGTGGCGCAGGACCGTTCCGAGTGGTATTCTCGTGGGGAGGCCTATGTGCAGCAGTGGACGTCTGTAGGTCTGATGGATGGATGGAAGTAGATATTTTTATTTATTTTGAAGAATACCATAATAAATTTCATTATATTTATAGAACAGAAAAGATCATTTCATTGTAATGCAAATATATTTTAAGGCGATTTTGTTTTCAATATGTTAGTTTTACGGTGATAAATAGTTTTAATGGCATTTTATGTAATGTAATGCAGACAATGTTCCAAATGGCAGGCACCACTCAAGTAGTGTTTTCATGTTCATATAATATTACAACATAAAACTCTAAATAACATAGCCATCCTTCTATTACGGACAACTGTTTGGCATGCTAACAATGATTTTAAATTTAAGAGCAAAATAACTTCGACGGCCTGCGAACCAAATATCGGGGTTTTATTATTAGGTGATTGACATTAAATTAAAAATTGAAATATGTACAGTGTAGTGACATTGTTCAATTCATAATATTTTTTTGAGTCTGTTAAGTGAACTCTGTCTACAATATTGTTATTTGTTACGTTTTATTTTACTTGGAAAATAATGTAAATGAATTAAATAAAAAAACATGCATAATTTTAGTGATAATATGTATTTTTGTTTGTAATAGATTCGTATATATCTAATAATTATACAAAATAAATACTAACATTTTGTTTTGGTAGCTTTGCGTAAAGAAATATCTTACCAAAAAGTAAGTACTGGTAGAGAAGGTATACGTTTTTTTGACAAATCGGGGCCGACCTCGCTGAGGTGCCGCCTGATGCGGTCATCCAGGATCCTCTTCAACAGCTTGCCCGCATCGTCCAACAGCATAATGGGTCTGTAGACTGCGGCCGAGTGCGGACTGCTAACCCGCCTGCCAAACGTATCTGTATCCAAGGCCAATTGAGTCAAGAACTGAGCCTAGAACTGAAATTACGTGGCCTTCATCTCACTTGATCTATTCAGGGATAACTAGTGACACTATAGTAAAATATTCAATCATCCAAGTGAAGGGGGAAAGGTCATAATTGCAATGATTCAAATAAATCAGAAAGGTCACAATCGCAATGATTCACGCTAATAGCAATAAATGCAGTATCTGCTAACTGACAACCATTTATACTTTTACTAGCAACCCGCACCTGGCATCGCTTCAGTTTCGAGTGCTTATCCCATTTTTAAGTCCCATTAATAAGTTTGATGTAATAAGTTTGATGTCAATGTCTGTCTGTCTGACTCTTTGTGTGTGTGCGTGTATGTGCGTGCGGGAGTGCGTGCGTGTGTGTGTGTGTAAAGGCTAATTATGGGTTATGCTTGCGAGATAGATGTATACCATCCTGGACTTTTTCAAGTTTGTATCTGATTTTTATTGCTTGACGCTTCGAAAATTTTTCATCGTTCATGGTCCCGAGCGTATATTCCTCCCGTATACAAATGCGATAAAATCCATATAAATAATTTAATTACAAATTCGTAATACTCGCTTAAACACCAAAGATCATTATGTGAATTAATAGTGTATTGAATGATTTTTATTGGCCAATAACATTCATAATATATCAATCATAATTTTTGTTATGTCAATAGTTGTTATGACAACAGTGAACACTTAACATATATCAGAGTTATGATGTTTTGTCCGGTTTAATAACATTTAAAGAGACTACTTCGTTCTTATTTCTCGCAGCGTTCTGTATTATAATTTTCTCAACAATGCAATCCGATAGAATTATTTGGAATACAACTGATAGTTACTGAGATAAACGCGTTTAAACAAACTCTTCATCTTTACAATAGTAATCATCATCAACATTTCAGCCTATATAAGTCCCACTGTTGGGCTCAGACCTCCATAATGGGAGAGTAATTGACCCTACCATACCACGTTAATCAGACATTTTGGGATGGAGCTTTGTATCCAGTTTTCTTCTCTTGCACAGATGTTATATGCTTATTATATCCCTTAATCGTCTTTTACGACATCCACGGGCAAGAGAGGGGATGTTGAATGGTCTTCTTACTCCGGAAGATATGTAATAATAGTAATACGAATTCGCATTTTTCATATGTATATTTTTAAGTATGGGGCGGCGCAGGCGCAACTACCTGCGCCTCATGCCGCCCTAGCCGAGGCCGCGGGTGACGTGACCGGGGATTAGTCCGTCACCCGCCGAGAGGCCGACCGCGTGAGGAAAGACCGACGTCCTCCCCGAGGGGGGGACGTCGGTCGATGGGTGGGTACCCCAAGTAGGGGGTATTCCGTCGGGCCGACCACTGACGACAAGTTAACTCTGCTCCGGTGGTCGGCCCAACGACGAAGGCGACGTGGTTTTCAGGTGGGTTGCGGGAGTTGCGTGCTTAAGCCCCTCTGTCGCCCCGGACGGAGTGGTGCGGAGGCGCGCCGACCGCAGTCCACCCACAAAAGAAAAAAAAGAAATGAGGAGTATTTTATTTACATGATTTTACTGTTAAATTACTGACTGGCATTACAAATAACTTCAACACATCACACAAGTAAGTGCTTAATTTAAAGGCATTAATATTTCTGTTTCGATAAAACAGGCTAAATAAATATCGTGTAGTATATCGACCATGGCAAGCACTAGCGTACATGTGCTTTTTTATATGTGAGTATACGTTGCCTACAGAACTTAGTTATAGTTTGTGTACCAACTGCAGCTTCGAGATTGATGTGTGTGTGTTATGTTAGTGTGTGAAATTATTGTAAGCATAGACTTTGCATATGTGTTAACATTAGCGGGAGGGGGAAATTATGCCACGCTGGTTTTCGAACCAAATCAGCCGAAGGGCCTTTCTAAAGTATTAATATTTCTGTGGTAATACGAATTCGCATTTTTCATATGTATATTTTTAAGTAATCACCGACTGAAACACATAAAGAGTAGCTTCAAACTCATTTGCTATTTAAATTTTATGCAGAAACTTGTGTAATTTAAATAAATAATACATAATAATCATAAAACTATTTATAAATAAATTATGTAATAACCTACTAATGTGTTTGCGCTACTTTGACACTAAAAGGAAACATCATCATTATTTTGTTTTATATTTTAAGCTTAGTATATACGTTTCGGACGTGACAAATATAATTATTTATTTTTATCTATTAATAGACATGCTTATATATAGAAAAAAGGGGCAATTAAAAACAACTTATGGGACAACTTACAAGATTATGGGGCAACTGGTCAAACGAGAGATGGGCCATGGAGGTAGGAAACCCATAAAAAAATTTGGAGGAAAAATATCGATTCGTTAATGAATTAGAGACATGTAAAGTTTTCAATTTTGTCATCGCTTTTTTATTTAAATCTGATTGATATGTATAAAGTCAGTGATACTTAATCTGCAACATATTACTACTTTGTTTAATGTTCTTTAGAAATTGAAAAAATCAATGATTACGTTCGCATAAGTAAAACAAACTTCGCTTTAAATCAACTGATCGGCCGATCACCGTCGCCGAGTCGCGTTTTTACCTACGCCATTGAAGCGTTTGCGCAATTCCTACCTATTTATACTGTCGAAGCTTTACATACCTACATGTATCCTGTTTATACATGCCTACATAATACGTAATATTTAAGGCATAGAACACATTTTTGAAATCACTATAACTTTTATGTTATATTCTTTTTTTGTGTAATATACATTTTAATTGCAATCTATGACCGGTTAACTACAAAATACTCGTATAGTTGCCCCATAACCTGATACAGTCTGTATATAATATTTCGTCAGTCCAGCTGTTAGTGTATTAGGTCCTTTTTTTTTTTTTTTTTGCCATCGCGATGCGGAGCGGGAGGCCGTGCTTTACGAGGGCTACCGCAATGCGCGGTCGGCCTTCAGGCTGGTCGTCCGCTCCGCCAAGGACGTCAGTCGGCAGGAGATGCTGGACGGTCTCGACCGTGACCCCTGGGGACGCCCCTATCGCGCGGTGCTGAATAGGCTACGCGCGCGGGGCCCTCCCCTCACCGAGACTCTCCAGCCCGGCCTTCTCACCCGGGTCATTGAGGACCTGTTCCCGCGGCGGGCGGAACACACGCCCCCGGTCATGGCTCCGCCAGACACTGACCGGGAGGCCGACGACGACAGTGTTCCGCCCATCACGGAACCCGAGATGGGGGTGGCGGTGACGCGCATGCGCGCAAAGTCTACCGCCCCCGGGCCCGACGGTGTTCCTAACCGTGTGCTGGCCCTGGTCCTCGAACACCTGGGACCCCGCCTCAGGGGGCTGTTCGACGCGTGTTTAGCGTCCGGACGGTTCCCTGGGTGCTGGAAGGAGGGAAGGCTGGTGGTCCTGCCGAAGCCGGGACGGTCTCCGGAGTTGCCTTCGGCCTACAGGCCTATCGTGCTGCTCGATGACACGGGCAAGCTACTGGAGAGGGTGGTAGCTGCCCGCATCGAGCGGCACCTCGTCGCCCAGTTTGGGTTTAGGAGGGGTCGTTCGACGATCGCGGCTCTGTTGCGCCTGAGGGCCGTGGCGACTGAGGCCGTCACCGGCGAGGGAGTGCTGTTGGTGGTGTCCCTAGACATCGCCAACGCATTCAATAGTCTGCCATTCAGCTGCATTAGGGAGGCGCTCCGGTATCACGGGGTACCAGTTTACCTGAGGCGGCTAGTGGCAGACTATTTGGAGGGGCGCAGCGTCCTCTGCACCGACCGAGCAGGGGACGTCGTGCGAACGCCCATGACGTGCGGTGTCCCGCAGGGGTCGGTCCTCGGACCCACCCTGTGGAACATCGGCTACGACTGGGAGTTGAGGGGGAGCTTCCCGCCCGGGCTGGGCGTGATTTGTTACGCCGACGACACGCTCGTCACAGCCCGCGGTGGGACGCTAGAAGAGGCGGTAAGCCTGGCGACCTCTGGTACCGAGGAGGTCGTCAGGCGGATCGAGGCGCTGGGGTTGAGGGTCGCCCTGGACAATACGGAGGCCCTCTTGTTCCATGGGCGCACTATGAGCCCTCCCATCGGCGTCTCGATCACCGTCCACTCGGTCGACATCAGCATCCGGGCTCATATGGGATACTTGGGCCTGGTGCTCGACGGGCGATGGTGGTTCCGGGAGCATTTCCGCAGGCTCGCTCCACGGCTCGTCGGCGCGGCATCCGCCCTATCGTGGCTTATGCCGAACGTGGGCGGACCGAGCGCTGCGTGCCGACGGCTGTACGCGGGGGTCATCCGGTCGATGGCCCTGTACGGCGCACCGTTGTGGGCGGGTTCCATGACCGCCCGACTTAGGGCCCTTCTGTGGCGACCACAGAGAGTCATGGCGGTCAGGGCCATCCGCGGATACCGCACGGTGGCGACGGAGGCAGCGTGCCTATTGGCCAGGACACCCCCGTGGGACTCGGAGGCAGAGATGCTCGCCGGACTATATCGGCGGGTGACGGGGGTGCGAGCGGAGGGCGGTGTGGTCTCGTTAAGGGATCTCACCGCCTGGCGCGTCGACGCCCGCCGAGACGTCATTGGCCGTTGGGCAGTCCGGCTGGAGAAGCCTCGGTTCGGGGTGCGAACCGTGGAGGCCTTCCGGCCGGTGCTGATGCAGTGGTTGGAGAGGCGGCACGGGGTGCTCTCCTTCCGACTGGTGCAGGTTTTGACGGGGCATGGGTGCTTCGCCAAATACCTGCACACAAGGTCGTTAGGAGGGAGAGTACACTGTCCTGCCACCACTGCGATTGCGACGAGGACACGGCGTGCCATACGCTCGAGGCCTGCGGGGCTTGGGCGGTGCAGCGCTGTAAACTCGTCGCAATCATCGGTACGGACCTGACGCTGCCGGCTATCGCTAGGGCGATGGTCGACAGCGTCGGGAATTGGGACGCGGTCGCAGCCTTCTGCGAGACGGTGATCTCGCGGAAGGAGGCGGCGGATCGCCTGCGCGAGGAGGCGACTGGGTCGGCGTAGGCGCAACTATCTGCGCCTCATGCCGCCCTAGCCGAGGTCGCGGGTGACGTGACCGGGGATTAGTCCGTCACCCGCCGAGAGGCCGATCGCGTGAGGAAAGACCGACGTCCTCCCCGAGGTGGGGACGTTGGTCGATGGGAGGGTACCCCAATAGGGGGTATTCCGTCGGGCCGACCACTGACGACAAGTTAACGCTGCTCCAGTGGTCGGCCCAACGACGAAGGCGACGTGGTTTTCGGGTGGGTCGCGGGAGTTGCGTGCTTAAGCCCCTCTGTCGCCCCGGACGGAGTGGTGCGGAGGCGCGCCGACCGCGGCCCACCCACAAAAAAAAAGAAATTAGGTCCTTTTTTCATTTAGTGGAATTAAAGTTAAAATCATTTATGCAGCAACTCCGCGAGGGCACTTAGATATTGTCAATTTTAACATACTGAAAACAAATTAATCCAATAAACTACCACTGGATCGGAATGCGACCGCCACTGAGAAGATCCGTCAAAAAACTCAACGGGCTTGTCTATTATTTTTATTTTACTTTTTACTATCCTTTTTTTTATATAGAATTGTCTACAAAATATCCTGTAAGTACAATCTCCAGTGAGATTGCCCTTCCACAAGATACGTAACATAATTCACATATATAATTCAAGTGACTGCACTGATGGCATAGTGGTTAAGATACCGAAGTACCGTGCCAGTGTCATGAGTTCACAGGACAATACTTTGTGTAATCCAATCATTGTTCTCAGTCTGGATGTAATTTGTGTCTATTAAACATATGTTTGCAAGGTCCCCTGCAATACAAGGATTACTTCCTTAGGGCGTTGACTATTGAAAAAAAAAATCGGGTGGATCGCCATACGCGGCTCCGATCACGAGTCAACTAGGGAAGTGATCCGCTCCACGCAGGAAGGATGAATCTTGCGTCCAAAAGTGGGATTGCCTACCACTCTTCGTATATATTTTTAATGAATTTATTTTATGCGATCTTTCTTAAATCATAACTATTTAAAGCAAGTGTGCTCAAGGGCATATTGCTTAAGAACTCTATTTAAAAATGTGTCCATATTTAAATATTAGTGGGCGTAACTTAATAAGTTGTATTATTTAAAACTAATTGAGTGAGCGAATGTTTTTCTTTCATGTTGATAATTAAGTAATAATTGCGTCTTCAACTAAACCTGCATTGGTTCTGTGAGAGAATAGATGAAAGTACTACTGGGTTGGGTTTTATATTTTTTAACGCTTTTATTGGTTATTGCAAAGCAAGTCAGCTTTGTATATAACGAACTTTGATTCGAGTTTGCCTTCTTTGCATCGACCTTATGCCTTAATTGTAACGACAACTATGGATAAGAATGTGGGTGATGAATAGTACTCTTATTTCGTTACCACGTGATATGAATATTGTCGCAGTTTAAAAAAGAAAGCAAAGCTATCATCAGGACTGCCAATAGTAGTGAAAACTTAAAGTTATGAACAGTTGTTATTTTTGAATACAGTAGAAACTCGATTAACCGGACTAATTGTTGTCATTGGGCATTCGGATAATCGAAAAGCCGGATAATCGAATGTATAAAAAACCTACTTTGGTTGTGTGGTATGTAGTACGTACATAATTTTATGCGTTTATTAAAAGACTAGCAACCCGCCCTCGCTTCGCTTCGGTTATAGGTTATAGTCGTTTTACCCGCGTAGTTCCCGTTCCCGTGGGAATACCGGGATAAAATATAGCCTAGTTTACGCCCTGATATTATAGCTTCCCATTGGTGAAAGAATTTTTGAAATCGGTCTAGCCGTTTTGAAGATTACCCAGAACAAACAGACAGACAAAAATTTTTTAAATGCTATTTTAGGCATAGGTGTCGTGCAAATAACCGTGTGAGCATGAAAAAAGTATATTATTTTGACATTACAAACAGACACCCCAATTTTATTTATTGGTATAGATGAATACATATCTCGCGAGGCACGCACGTCAGAGCGAAGTGACAATTACTTACTAAAACAATAATGAAACGCGTGGGGCAGCGATCCCACGGGGCGCTGGCGGGACATGCCATTTCACACTCTATCATGTTTGCATAAATTCAATTTTTAAGTGCAATACATAGGTCGCGGTTGGTAGTCCGGATAATCGCGAATCCGTATAACTGAGGGCCGGATAATAGAGTTTCTACTGCACTCAAATTAATTTTATGATCTGAAATTAAAATTGATTACAAAGATATAGTGGCATTGATATAGCTGCAGATATAATGTTAGTATCGATGACGACTCACATGAATTTAATCTCTACTATCGCTACCTACTATCGTGATCGCCATGTGGTCGAAATTCGGCCATAATTCATTTAAATATTTTTTCCTGCTACACAATTTTCTTTTAATTTTATTTATGTACTAGCAACCCGCCCTCGCTTCGCTTCGGTTATAGGTTATAGTCGTTTTACCCGCGTAGTTCCCGTTCCCGTGGGAATACCGGGATAAAATATAGCCTAGTTTACGCCCTGATATTATAGCTTTCCATTGGTGAAAGAATTTTTGAAATCGGTCCAGCCGTTTTGAAGATTACCCGGAACAAACAGACAGATAAAAAATTTTTAATTGCTATTTTAGGCATAGGTGTCGTGCAAATAACCGTGTGAGCATGAAAAAAGCCTATTATTTTGACATTACAAACAGACACTCCAATTTTATTTATTGGTATAGATAATTGTTTATTGAGCAAGCTGTATTTCATTAATCCATACTAATATTATAAATGCGAAAGTAAGGATGTTTGTTTGTTTGTAACGCTTTCACGCTTAAACCACCGAACCGATTTCAAAAATTCTTTCACCAATGGAAAGCTATAATATCAGGGAGTAACATAGGCTATATTTTATCCTGGTATTCCCACAGGAACGGGAACTACGCCGCGGGTAAAGCGACTGAAACCGAAGCGAAGCGAGGGCGGGTTGCTAGTAACTAATAAGTACAAATGTCTATTAGAATTTGTGATCACATTTATGACAGTTTGACATTCAGTTCGACCAGAGATTTTAAACGTAAACTAAAGTGTATAACCGCGCACGTGTGTGTGTTGCGAATGCATGTTAGTGTGTGTAATGCCTTTTTAATGAATTTAATGTATTTCTAATCCATTATTATATGAAATTTCAGTTTTATGCACTTCTCCTCATTATATACTTCAACTGTGCCAAATTTCATACTTATCCATCCACGTAATTTTAGTAAAAAGGAATACAAAGATTTTGCTTCACATATTTATATATAGATACAATCCTGCTTATAAAAGGCACTTCACTTTAATAAATTATAAGATTATATTATCAAGAGAGATTACTACATTTTTGTACATTGAAATACCTTCACAGTGACGTAAGTATGCTGGGTGACCTTTTACATTCGTCTATCGCACTGCTTTAAGCCGTACACTACAATTGACACATTTACTACAAAACGCAATAACTCGTGTTTAAAACACGAGTAGCGAAAGAGAACGTATAAAAAAAAAATAACTCATTGTATGAATGTTGAAAGCGTTGGTCAATACACACTTAATATTATTAAGGCGAAAGTAAGACATAGTTACGTGTCTTCTTGATATTTGTAACCGCTGAACCGATTGTGATGAAATTTCGTTTTAAGAGATACATTCAAATAATTCATTAAACATTTTTGAAGGCGAAACGTCCCCAGTGATGTCTCGGTGGTGAAATACATATCAATAATCGAAACTTTGCGGAGAATTTCATTAAATTCTTGAGACTGCTTTTCACATATGAGTAATAAGTTTCCTTATATTTAGTTCAGCTATTATCCTGTATATCATCCTTCTTTTTTTTAACACGTCGAACGCCATGGGAGACATTTATATAGTATTGTGAGCTCCTTGGCGTTCAACGTATTAAAGGCCCTGTATTAAGAACATAATCCTTGTTTTGCTGGGGACTTTACAAACATATAATTAACGGACACAAATTACACTCACTCGAGGGATTCGAACCCGTAACACTGGCAGTGTAGGTCACCGACCTTACCTTAACCAATACGCTATCTGTGTAGCCAATAATGTTTAGCCAATCCATCCATCCATCAGCCTACAGACGTCCACTGCCAGATATATGTTTAGCCAATAATGTTTATCAATTGGAAGTTTTGCGGAAAATAAAATGTTGAAATTCTTGAGGTTGCTTTTCAAACATGAGTAAAAATTTCCTTACGTTTATTTTAGCCTTACTCCATCCTTCAAGTATGAAGTGATTAAACTTGGGAAAGAAACTTAGTATGTATTATACGGTTGAAATCAGCTGGTGGCATCAACAACTGTCGATCCATTTCCATCACATTGCTCGTAGGTGTCGTAACAGCCGACTAAAAGATTTATATGGATCTAAGCTATCTACATCTGATATCACCTGGTCAAAATTTGCATTCCCAATGAGGTTTGCCGTCAGGAAAGCGGCCGGTCATAAAATTATTACTAAAAGTCTTGCAATCATCGGTGTCGTCGTCTTAGCTCGTATACGTCCCACTGCTGGGCTTGAGCCTTATCTCCAATAGGAAAGAAATTGACTTACTATACCATGCTGGTCTGAATGTTGGTACAGGCTTTTATTTTGAGTTTTCTTACTTTTGCGCTGATGATATATGCATCTTATATCCTTCGTCATCTGTTACGACATATACGGGCAAGATAGGGAGTGGTGAATTGTATTCTTACTCCGTTACCACACAGAAACTTGCTATATGGACTATGAAATTAGACATATGGAGTCATCATAATCATCTTGCTGTGAGATGACGGAGTAAGAATACAATTCACCACTCCCTATCTTGGCCGTGGATGTCGTAAAAGACGACTATGGGATATAATATGCACATTACATCTGTCTAAGAGAAGATACGAAAACTCAAAATAAAACCCTATACCAACATGTCTGACCAGCATGGTATAGTAGGTCAAATTCCCTCTCACCGCCCCTAATAAGGCCCTGCTGCGAAAGGCGCAGCGAGCCATGGCGGTGAGAACAATAAGGGGATACCGTACGGTGTCCTGGACCGCAGCTACGCTGCTAGCAGGTGATCCACCCTGGCCACTTCAGGCTAGGGCGCTCGCAGAAGTCTACCAATTTCGCGCTATGTCGCGGAATAATGGCAAATCCATCGCCACGAGGGGACTAAATAGGGCAAAGGAAACGGCCCGAAGGGCAGTAATCCGGCGGTGGAGAGAGGAGTTGGAGTCTCCCGTAGCAGGGCGGGAGACTGTCGCGGCGATTGCGCCGCACCTCCACCGCTGGATGAATCGAAGGCGCGGCAACCTGACCTTTAGGATGACGCAGGTACTTACCGGACACGGGGTCTTCGGTAAGTACCTGCATAGAATTGGTCGAGAAGAGGCCCCCGGATGTAACGAGTGTGACGCGCCAAATGACGATGCGCGTCACACACTGGAAGTATGTCCCGCCTGGGGGCCTCAGCGCCGCGGTTATAGGAATAGACCTGTCGTTGTCGACCATCATTTCAAAGATGCTCGATAGCGACGGGTGCTGGACGTCGATGGCCTCTTTTTGCGAAGAGGTCATCTCAAGGAAGGAGGCCGCGTAGCGGGAACGCGAGGCACTCGCGTCCGCGAACTCGCTTCGCAGGCGGCGGCCAGGGAGGGGGAGGCGGCGATACGCGCATCTCCTCCCACCGCCTTAAATCACGACAGGTCGTGGCCAGATAGCCTAGCGTAGGGGTGTCGGGGATCGAATGTCAAAAGACGATCTCTCTGGCACCCCGTAAAAGCGCGGAAGGGACCGTTGTGGTTTTAGTGGGTATTCCGGCAGCATAAGCAGCCGGCGAGTCCCACACTCCCCGCCATCAGACGCTGGCGGGGGTTAGTGCGTAAACTGCATTTCCACAGCGTCAAAAAAAAAAAGAAAAAAGGTCGAATTCCCTCCCATTGTGGAGGAGGCCCGAGCCGAACAGTGGGTTATATGTGGGCTGAGATGATAATGAGATGAATCATCTTACTCTTATCTCAATTACTTGGGCACTTAACTTCGAAGCAATATGTAATCTATTACCATTATACAAAAAGAAATAAACTATAGAGTAGCATTTATATTTACATTTTCGTGTGGTAAGGGAGTTAGAATACGATCTACCACCCCCTATCTTTAGTGTTGCCCAAATGCAAGACCAAGACGAGACTTGGACCGGTCTTGGTCTTGGTCTTGCAACATCACACCTGGTCTCGTCTTGGTCTTGGTCTTGCGCACCCGAGTCTTGGTCTTGGTCTTGGTCTTGCGCACCCGAGTCTTGGTATTGCAGCAAGAGTCTCGCAAAGTTTTGCAGTTAGAATAACGTAACAGTAATTTATCATGGCAATGAAAAATCCAACTAAATTAATCAAATATCCTATCCTATCTATCCATCTGCTAGCCTATAGTTCACTATTGAATACAATAATTACCACTGGAGAAAATTACTCTTCTATTCCCCTGGTGTTCCATTAGACAGCGTTACTACTCTTATGACAGGACTTTCAACCCTATTTTCTTAAGACGTCACCACACGAGGCAGTTGATACAATAAATTTTATGTCATTTTATAATCAATGCGATATTTTACAATTAATGCGATTGTTTATATTCCCCTTCAAGTTAAGTGGTATGTATCTATTGTATTTCCAGTTTAGTTACTGATACTCTGGATACTTGAAAAAACCTGTTGCTCTATTGCTTATACTGGGTGTGTCGTAAATAGTGGTCCACCGTTAAGGATTCGATAAACCAGATAATTTACTATAACAAATTCCATTTTTAACCATTTTTAGCCGAGGGTTCCGTAAATATTAATTTTTAGTTATTTATTTACCAAATTTCTACCTCTTGTAACAAATTTGGTTGTAGTTTTATCAAAAACCATTATATTTTCATTTTGATTACTGTTAATTACTGCTGAATACAAGAGCTATCGTTTATTAACATGTTATTTAATGTAGATTTAGATCTTCTGCAAAAAAAAAATGATTGTACTCGAATTTTAACGGATTTTTTTAACATATCATGCTAATTCAAAAGCGATTTATGTAAAAAAAATGTACTACACTGTCAGTGCCCATTAATTTAATAATATGCCTATTTAATACCAATTTCAAAATGGTATCATAATACCAGATCCCTATAAAAAACAGCAAGATATCTAATTTTAATTGAAGAAAGTAAGATTTTCATTAAAATTAATTTTAAAATTTATTGCTATAATACTTACGATTTTTGTAAAAAAAAAACTTTACTATCAGTGCCTACTTATTTAATTATATTCCTACTTAATACCGATTCTAAAAGGTTTACTATCCCATTAATAAAACAAGTAATGAAATTTTAGTTAAAAACGACTATAAAAGACAACTTTTTACTATTGTTGCAAAGTGATCTAGACCTAACTTGTAAATTACAACAAGGCATTGAAAAAAACAAGTCATACATCATCATACATCATTTATTGTTATTCTTTAACATTTAAATTACACCAAGTGCTCGAAATGGCCCCCATTTGCAGCTATGCATGCTCTGCAACGTCGAATAAACGACCGTTTAAGTCGCCGAGCAAACCCACTCTCGTTTATTTTTCTAGCTGCTGTGTGTATGCTAGTCCTCAAGTGATCAATGGACGTTATTTCTTCTTTGTACACATGTTCTTTCAGGCAACCCCAGTAAAAAAAATCCAGGGGATTTAAGTCTGGCGAGCGCGGTGGCCATAGTATTGGACCTAAGCGTCCTATCCACCTATTTGGATACGCTGTGTGTAGGTGCTCTCGTACTCTAACAGCATAGTGAGCGGGACAGCCATCGTTCTGGAGCCACATATCTTCTTGGACTTCAGGAGCGACGTTTTGAAGAAGCATTGGCAAGTCAGTCCGCAAAAAACTTAAATATCTGTCTGCATTTAAAGTTTCTGGCAGCTCGTGTGAAAATCTTACTTTCTTCAATTAAAATTAGATATCTTGCTGTTTTTTATAGGGATCTGGTATTATGATACCATTTTGAAATTGGTATTAAATAGGCATATTATTAAATTAATGGGCACTGACAGTGTAGTACATTTTTTTTACATAAATCGCTTTTGAATTAGCATGATATGTTAAAAAAATCCGTTAAAATTCGAGTACAATCATTTTTTTTTGCAGAAGATCTAAATCTTCATTAAATAACATGTTAATAAACGATAGCTCTTGTATTCAGCAGTAATTAACAGTAATCAAAATGAAAATATAATGGTTTTTGATAAAACTACAACCAAATTTGTTACAAGAGGTAGAAATTTGGTAAATAAATAACTAAAAATTAATATTTACGGAACTCTCGGCTAAAAATGGTTAAAAATGGAATTTGTTATAGTAAATTATCTGGTTTATCGAATCCTTAACGGTGGACCACTATTTACGACACACCCTGTATAAATACTTTGGCCGCTGGATCCATGTAGCTCTTAATATACTATTTATTCAAGAACATATAAAACTGATTTAAAATTTTATGGTTTTAATACTTGTAAAATGTATGATATTCGTCGTCATCGTCACAGCTCATAAAAGTGCCACTGCTGGGCTTAAGCTTCCTTCCAGTAAGAGGAAAATTGATCTACTATACCACGCTGGTCAGACATGTTGATACAGGGTTTTCTTTTTAGTTTCACTTCTCTTGCACATATGTTATATACACAGGGTGTATCAGGTTATGGGACAACTGTTCATGTATGTTGTAGTTCAACAGTCATAGATCATAATTAGAATGTATATTACACAAAAACAATATAACGTAAAAGTTATAGTGATTACAAAAATGTGTGTCTAAGAGTTTATGCCTTAAATTTTATGCATTATGTAGGTATGTACAGACAGGATATATGTAAGCATGTAAAATTTCGACAGTATAAATAGGTATTAGATTTGCACGAACCTTTCAATGGTTACGTAGGTACAAAGGCGACTCATCAACGGTCATCGGCCGATCAGCTGATTTATGTTAAAGCGAAGTTTGTCTTGCTTATGCAAACTTGCTTGCTTGCTTATTCAAATTCTAATGAACATTTAACAAAATACGAATATGTTGTAGATTAAGTATCATTCCTTTATACATTTTAATCAATTTACACGAAAAAACGATGACAAAATTGAGAACTTACATGTCTCTCAATTCATTAACGAATCGATAATTTTATTTCAATTTTTTTTCATGGGTTCCTAACACCATTGCCCGATCCGATTTGATACGACATTCACGGGTAAGAGAGTGGTGAATTATATTCGTACTCTGTCTTTTTTTTTGTGTGTGTGTAGCTGTTGGTCGCAGATGACCTTGACAGCTTAACGCGGTCAATGGGTGAGCGCTGATGGCTCTCAACCCGGTAAGTAAGTTAAGCGAACATCGCCCGAGGGCTCCCCCCTGTGGGGAACGGACCTCGGCTCGGGGTGTCGCTGAGAGCAAAGTGGGCATGGCCATGTTTAGGTTAATGACTTTTACGCGGTGCGGTTTTCGACCTCGACGGCGAGGCCGATACCGCGGAGTTTTATCTGTTATCGCTGCGCGAGCTGTGTAGGTCCTTTCTTGGGCGATCATAATAGCGTCATCTTCTTCTTCAAGAAGATGACGAGGACGTCGGACCGCGGATATTTTTGAGGGGACGTAGTTTACCGCCCCAACCACTAGTGGATTGGGGTGAGTCGTGGCAGAGGCAAAATAGCGCTGGGAGCAACGCTTCATGTACTGCCTGATGGTGATCGTACGCTGTCCCTACATGGACATTTATATAGATTAATTGTAGGCATATTTCTATGTCCAACAGTGAACGTCGTTGGGCTAATGAATAAACGGATATATAAATATGTATAATGGGCAAGAGCTCTCGTGATTACGGTATTTTTGTCCTTAAGCCTTTCCGAAGAGTAATTCTGAAAAGCCAACACCAACATTGGGAATCGATTGGCCAATAGATGGATATCTCAAGACTGATTTGACTTGCCGTGTAGTGACGGAGTAAGAATATAATTCATCACCCCCTATTTTACCCGTGACTGCGAACCCACGACTAAGGGCTATAATATATAACATCGGTGCAAGAGAAAGAAAACTTGACATGTATGACCTGTAAGAACACGGCCGATCACCGTGGCGATTCCCCTCCGGCCACGGCCGATTCGCCTCCTGTTATGTAGAAGACACGAGCTCAACCGTATATAAGCTGAAATGGTGATTTGAATTAAATGCAAGACCGCAAGACTCTTGCAGGCCCAGTCTTGGTCTTGCTCAAGTCTTGCAGGGCCAGTCTTGGTCTTGGTCTTGCAAAAATTAAGCGGTCTTGGTCTTGGTCTCGGTCTCGCATTTCTCGCAAGAGCAAGACCAAGACCGCAAGACCAAGACTTTTTTGGGCAACACTACCTATCTTACCCGTGGGTGCCGTAAGAGACGAGGGATATAATTTGCATATGCATGCAAGAGAAGGAAAACTCCAAATGAAACCCTATACCAATATACATTAAAACCAGCTTAAAACGATTTCGCAGGGACCTGACCAAAAACGCGTCTTAGGCGGGCAAGCGTATTAAGCGGGCAAGGAAAAAACGTGCCATTATTATTTATTATATTATATTATTATTTTGAATACCTACGTATTAAATTTAACATTTAAAAATTACCTAAATAAATTGTTGTTTATTTCCTTTATTTAATATACTTACTACTAGATACATTTTATATTAAAAAATATTTAAAAATATAAAAAAATGTTGTTTATTATTATTACGTTACTTAAAGTAATCACCTATTTTAGTTTGACAAAAAGATTTTGAGGCATTAGCAATTACAAGATTTTCAACGTAATTTAATTTTTGCAGTAAGTCTTCGCTTTGATTCAAAGAAGTTACATAGCGTCTTAAATCATTAACTGCTGATAATGCCTGGGCGTGTGACAAAATCGGAGTTGACTCATCTTCTTCTTGGTCAATATCGAGGACCCTTTCCTTTACCCTTTTTTATTTTTTAAAATATGTATTTTCTATTACAAAAGTCGAGTCGATCAGATCGACTTCTTTAGTATTCTGTTACTTCAATCGCTTATTGCAACAACATACCATATCACCCTGACTTGATGCTATAGCATCAACATTGGCTCACATGCCCGATTCAATTCTTTTTACTTTTATTGAAATTATCTTAATGAATAGGTAGTTGAATGGTGATCCAGTGGGCCTACTCTTGAAATCAATTCTAATTTCGAATCCGATTCAATTCCAATCTCACCAAACTTATATTTGGTACCTACTCTTGAACAAAATCGAGAATGAATTCTTCGCGTTCGCCGTTGTTATTTTCATCAAATGTGCCGTATTTTCTTACTTGAAATTAATAACGTTATCGAACTCGATCACCACAAAGACGCTTTCTTGAAATTGTGTAACATTAACGATTTTAAACTACGTCAAAATCACGTCGGGAGTAGCAAATATTTGACTTAATCGACGAGAGTCGAATTCATTTAGTTTAGAAACGTTACACCGAATTTGATTCCAATCGTGCGCTAGTGTCGCTTTCAAGAGTACCAAATTTGCTCAAATTCGTGCTGCGATTGGATTTAAGATTAGAATCGAGATTCAAGAGTAGGCACAGGTTTCATGATGGAGAAGGCAAGAGAAATGAGAATTAAAAAAAAATTGCGTTGCAATGAATTTAATTGGAATGAATTGAATTGTTTTCTTAGTGCTTGCTTGGGGTCCCTAGTTGATTCAGGGCCCCTAGGCAATTGCCTAATCCGCCTTATGGATAATCCTGCCTTGGCTAATGATGACCTATAGAATGAGAGGGACCACTTTCCTGAGCAATTTATAATAACAACAAGGATCGCCCTTTTCTACGAGAGCCGTATATCTAAAAATCTCCGACGTGTTAACGGATTTTAGGTATTTCTTTTTTAGTACTATTATGAAGAAGTAATCTAAAAATTATGTGTATATCATGATGATTGTGTAAGAATACAGTTTTTACTAACTCTTTTTTTTTTCAATAATGCTGAAGCATAAAGCGTAATATCTAAATGCACGTAAATAAGATTTTCGTGTGATGACGAAATAAGAATACTCACCACAAATTTTTAGCCACTCACTCGCGGTCTAGCCACTCGCAGTCTACCTTCAACCTCCATCTCGAAAGCTCATCTCAAATCTATTTCCATTAATTAATCGAGTTATTGTCCTAATTATTATTTTAATCAAAATTTTTATAAAAATGTGTGAAAATCTAGTCCTTTTTTTTTAAACATTTTGTCAGGCGCCGTATAACATTTGGACGGATGGGGTGATTACCTTCCTCATTTTAGCGATCTGTTAGAACTTATCCCTTGATTTTGATGCCCCGCTCAAAACTTGGCAACCCTAATATTAGTATCGTAATTTTACTAGTTTATTTTTAAATAAATCTATGCAAAAACTTCAACTGATTTTTATGCTTAAGTATTTTTTGCACTGGTTACATTCTCAGTTGTTTTTATTTATTTGAAATATTAGTTTTTAATAGTCAAATGAATGAAATTTAAATATTCGAAGCAACAATTACAGAACACACTTTGTTTATAAACAATTAGGTTAGCTTTTTTTGTATTTTTTTTATCATTATCTAATCATCACTGAAGGTTAAGTAATGCATTGCCAAGGTTGCGTAAAGAGGAATAGAATTTACTTGTATGGCTAAATTATTGTTTCTTTTTTTATTTAAATGTTTTTAATTGATTGCAATGGTAATTAGACTTTATCTAAATGTATCCTCCTTTTGTTATATGTTATATATGAAGTATTTTTTATAGAATATTAAATAATTAACCATTTAACTCGATTTTTCTTCTCTTAAAACATATGTTATATGCATATTATATCCTGTAGTCGTCTTTGACGATATCAACGGACAGGATAGATAGTGGTGAAATGTATTCTTACTCCGTCATCATACGGATGTATATGTATACATAAATATTCTTATGATGACCGTAGATGTCGTAAAAGACGACTTATGGGTATATACACATATAACACCTATGTAAGAGAAGGAATACTCGAAAAAATTCGATATAGGGTTTTATATCAAGTTTTGGTCAAACGTTTTGTTGACCAGCGTTAATCTACTATAGATTAATTTTCCTCATATTGTGGAGGAGGCATGTGAGCATACTTTATAATAAAGTACGGGTGGCAACCCTACATGTGAGTGACAGAGCCGGCAGTCCAATTTTCTGAGGGTGTTTGCGTATGGTGGGTTTTGATAATGCCTTTAGTATCATCGAACCTAATTGTACGGAATCACACTCCCTTTACATGCAGGCACATGAGCGACAGTATCGTTTACCATGTGCGCTGTTTGCAACTAATAACAATATAAACAAAAATGCTTTTATTCAACATCTATACCTACAAACTTTTAAGTTCCTAATCTAATTGCATTCCCTTCAAACTTGAATCTCCAGTAGACAACGCTTTGACTATACCCCTGACCTTGCTGAAGCCGTTAAGCAGTAGTTATCAATTATTTAGCGATTCACGCGTGATTGAGCTACAAATATAGACTTCGGGTGGATAGCATTCGAGAAACTTTGAAGGATCCACCCGTTTATTATTATCCAGAATCAGCAAACAGATCTATGACTAGTGTGTGATAACTTTATCATCATCATCTCAGCCCATGCATGTCCCACGGTTGTGGCGGGCCTCCTCCACTATGGGAGGGAAATTAACCTACTATACCACGCTGGTTAGACGTGTTGGTACAGGGTTTTGCTTCTAGAATTCCTTCTCTTTCGTTGATATTATATGCATATTATATCCCTTAGTCATCTTTTTCGACACCCACGGGCAAGAGAGGGGGGTGAATTGTATTCTTACTTCGTCATCACACGGAACGTGATGACTTATGGCACTGAATTTTGTGGTTAAATGTCGGCTTCACAACAAATCTCAAAATTGGGGACTGGCGACATCTTAAAAGTCACAGGTTGGATGCAGGTGACACAAATTCTTTTCAAGTGTAATTATCATGTAGAGGCCTATGTCCAGCAGTGGATACCTATAGGCTGTGCTGTGTGGATTCCTATGAAATGCGAGCTTCTCCTGTATAATTTGTATTCCTTCTGTTTTATAATACACATTTTCTTTTTGACGTGACAACGTCTAATTAATCGATGAACGCTGGCTGCATGTACGAAAAAGTGTCCCGTTACGCTGATTCAATTTTATTCATAAAAGTATGCAGTCATTTCATCAATGTTTTGTTATGACGTTGTCACGTCAAACTATCGTCCGTAAACCGACTTTACAGACAACCATGTTTGTTTTTTTTTTAATCAATAGTTACCTCAAGGTCGCGTGTAGAGTACAAATGCCTCTACTTAATTACCGTTACTCGGCCGCAACTTCATAAGTATTTTCCATTAACAATAAAAAGTAATAACAAACAAAGCAACAGTAATGTTTCTGTACTTTATTATTAAAGATATACGGTTTATTTTTGAATACTATAGAATGGTAAATAAGTAATATGTTGTAGGAAAAACAATGTGGACAGTATAACGTAAGGCTTCGCTCGTAAATGAATCTATGTATGTAAAAATCGATATTGCGTTGTCGGATGCCAGTCCAAGGGCATGTATGAAATACTTGTCGATCGCTCATCTATGCCCTTATCGCGGTAACAAGCTGAAATATTAAAGTATTTTATTAATGGCTGCTTGTAGTTAGACGGAAATCAGGCTTGATAAAAGCGATAACGCACAAGGACTTCAGCAAGGCCAGGGATATAGCCAAGGCCCTTCGGTCGTTCGATCGGTCCTTGATAAATATGCAGTTTAAAAAATAATCTGACGATTTAAAAGGGATAAACATCACATTCAAAGGTACGGTTCTATACAAACCAAGTTATAATAAAAGTTAAAAACATAAAACTTGAGAGGTGTCAAGGGACACCCGGATGGAACGAAGTTCCTTTCGATTAATTAGTGAAGGAATTGTAATAAAATTTTATTTTTTATTATTTATTATTTACAAAAAACCTGTATACACTCAACAAAAATAATCGTCGCGACACCACACTGTTCAATGCGAAATAGAAATGAAAATATCTGGCTTGCTTTCTATAAGAGAGAGAGAGACAGACAGAGAAACATGCGACGCCGCACAGCTTACAATAGCTTACTATAGCAAAAAGTGTCGTGACAACTTTTCGTAAGAATTTTTTCCGTCTAGCCCCCTTTCACAACGCGCGATAAGGAACTTCGTTCCAAAAGGAGACGAACTTTTATTTATTGTAAATAAAACTACTTTTACGGATTGTATCGCGGTTGTATTTGATTTATGATTGCCCGACGTTGCGAACACTTTGCAGCATTCATGGTCACGGGCGGACTAAGGTGTCTCACGTCCAACAAGTAATCGTTATTACAGATACAGCAGATAATTATAAATGTCTGTGATATAATCCGTAAAAGTAGTTTTATTTACAATGTGTAGTGCTCGCGTAAACATCAGATATCATTAACTTTTATTTAGTTAAAAAGATGTAAAAAGTTAAAAATAATCCATTACGAAAATAAAAGAGTGTTGCATTTGACAAAAGCAAAACAAAGAGTGTAATGAAAATAATGGCGGTAAATATTATTTTATTTGGTTCTGTTGTCCTTTTGGGCAGGCAAATGGGACAAAGTCCATGCAACTAAGTCTAATAAGCCTGCCTATATTATTTAACTTCATATTGATTAGCTTATTATCAGTCAACGTTCGTCAGTATGTCAAATCGTGCCGTTAATTGGGTGTTGAAAACCAAATTAATGATTTCTCTGGGAATTTCTGTAAAATATGAAAATACACATAAACCATTATTATATCATATTCACTAAACTTCAGCACATTAACTGTACGATTTATTTACTGTATTACATAAAATATCAATAAAATGATTCAATATAACACTATAAAACATGAATATAATTCAAGAACGTGACATGACACTTCCATATTCCCGCCGAAACTGATGGTGGTAAATATCACCGCCATTATACATTTTTTAAAACGTACACTATAATAAAGGGCTCAAGGAAAAATATTGCAATAAAATTTATATCATGTTGTTCGTTAAAACATTGGGAGGAAAAATATTTATTTAATCTGATTAGGGCCGCAGACATGTGACCGTTGCTAATCACGACGGCTACCATCATTTGTTACGTCAATAACACGCTTGTAGGATTTCAGAAAATACTGCAAACATTTATCAAAATATAATACCACTGATATCAATTTGCCGCGTGGTGACGAAGAAAGAATGCACTTTACCAACTATTTTGCTTGTGGATATAATAAAAGGAAGCTAAGAAATATAATATGCATATAATATCTACGCAAGAGTACTTCTTACTCAAGATCAGTTGGATCTATCGAACTGGACTGTCCATCCAAGGTAAACATAATGATCGACAACTTTGAGAATCTCATTGCCAACTAGGTCCGGTACAGGAATAACATGGGTACTTGACAAGATTTTTGTCCATGTTCATTCGTAAACCCATATTGAGATACCCTGCTGAGATCGTTGAGCATGGTGCCAAGTTTTTCTATGGGTTCTAGTCTAGTTCAGATGAAAATAAATTGCGTACACCACGCAGGCCAGATGCATCGATATAAGGTCTTATTTCGAACATTCTTTAATCGAATTTTTCGATATTCAAGATAATGGAACGGCCAGTATCTGTAGTATTTTTGCTCACAATGGTTCTTTGATTTAGAGGTCATAGGCATTGGATTGAGAGTAATTAGTTTGTTATACCGCGATCCTGCCAAACGACTTGATGATAATCACATCATCATCATCGCAGTCCACATACGTCCCACTGTTGGGCTCGGGCCTCCTCCACAATGGGAGGGAATTTGATCTACTATACCATGCTGGTCAGACATGTTGGTATAGGGTTTCATTTCGAGTTTTCCTTCTCTTGCACAGATGTTATGTGCACATTATATCCCATAGTCGTCTTATACGACATCCACGGCCAAGATAGGGAGTGGTGAATTGTATTCTTACTCCGTCACCACACGGTGATAATAATAGCGGGGTACAAATGGCCCGTCCACATCGCCTAAGAAAGGTGCTGTGTACTGGCTGGTTATGGGGTCTTGCACCGTCCCCCTTATAGCCCCGATAGATGTGGGCGAGGATGTGATTATACCATAGCCTTTAAAAGTCTTAGTGGCTACAATTTGCCACTATTCCTCGTGAGTGAGAGAGACAGATGTCCAATACTCAGCTCATAGTAGCGGTCTGACTGTAACCTTGTTATTATAGTATGAGCACCACCTTCATTTCTGATGGATTATATACTCATCTGCCACCAAAAGCAAAGGAAAACAGCACACATAACTATAAATAAAACCGTTTCCATGGCTGTCTGCTATAACCTGTGGCACCTTGCTACAGATAAATATAAGGATATTTGGCGGTAACGGGCAAGTCTCATGTGATGGGATGGTATTATATCCAATATCTTAGTATTTTAAATAATTTGCGCATAAGAATGCGAAAAAATTACTGTAATAAATTTGATGTAACCCTGATTTACATACGTTTTCGTATACCACCAAAATACTCCCCAAATACCGTTAATATAGTAGCCATAGCACTATTGAAGGCGAATATTTGACCAACATACGGATAATGTCTTTAAATAAGGTGTTAATTTATAAATACAGATTTGTTATAAAGGTCTTAGTAACTATGCCATAAAATTTCTTAAAAAGAAAAAGTTTTATCTTTCACTATTGAAAAGAAAACTATTTACGTATGCCAGACGCACGATGTGATATTTTGTACTCAACATGTAAGCCTGTCGAATTTATAACTATCACACTTAATGGAGAAGAAATGATTGTAAAGGGTTTTTCAACAAGAACTTTGTTTTCTAAAACAAAATAAAACAAGAAATTGAGATGAAGATGATTCAAATTTTTATTGTATTACGAAGAGAAAATTTCGGCAATTATGAATGAAAAATGATATCTGGCAAATGTCCACCACGACCACGCTGAGAGATGTCGATTCTTTCATCAAAGTTTTTAATCACTTTTTGGCAAAATGGAAAGAAAGAAAGAAAGAAATTTTATTTTGTAAACCTCACACAATATAGACACCAATGAAAGAAATAAGAACTCTAACTAAAAACAAGGAGTGGAATAATGGCGGGGCTATTTCGTTAATCACATCACGGATTTTGAGTTTTAAGGCTGCAATCGATTCGATTGGCTCCGTATAGAATCTATCCTTAACATAGCCCCACAAAAAATAATCCAGTGGTGTTAAATCACACGATCTGGCTGGCCACATAATAGCTGATTTTCGAATAGGCCAAATTGAGTTGTTCAACAACAACTCAATTTTGGCCTATTATTGATGACGTGGATATCACTCACATGTGGTTTCAACAGGACGGTGCCACATGTCACACATCCAATGAAACGATCAATTTATTGCAAACCAAATTGCCCGATCGCATAATTTCACGAAAATCAGCTGTTATGTGGCCAGCCAGATCGTGTGATTTAACACCACTGGATTATTTTTTGTGGGGCTATGTTAAGGACAAAGTCTATACGGAGCCAATCGAATTGATTGCAGCCTTAAAACTCAAAATCCGTGATGTGATTAACGAAATAGACCCGCCATTGTGCCAAAAAGCGATTAAAAACTTTGATGAAAGAATCGACATCTCAGCGTGGTCGTGGTGGACGTTTGCTAGATATAATTTTTCATTCATAATTGGCGAACTTTTCTCTTCGTAATACAATAAAAATTTGAATCATCTTCATCTAAATTTCTTGTTTTATTTTGTTTTAGAAAACAAAGTTCTTGTTGGAAAACCTTTTATTAACCAGTGAAAAATCACTTCAAGACCTCTCTCCATTACATTTATCTCATCACGAAAATAGAAATTCATTACAAACAACATTTCACAATGCCTTTGTTTACCTAAATGGTTATAATTATCAAAAGAGTAAACGTCAACAAGTTACTCCTCACCCTAAAGGGTTACATTTCAAAAGATTTAAGAAGCCTTTTGTGGCGTTCAGTAACCATCGATGTTTTAAATTAATGAAAAATATACTAACACTAAACGTAAATAAATTTGAACTCTTTAACTTCTGTTATAAAGTTTGATTCACATTGAATTGTAGTGTGAATAGTTTTTGAGTTTTAATAGCTTATTAAAATGATGGTATGGTTTATATATACAGTAATAAAATAATCGTGTGTTGTACTATAGTGTGAATCACGATTTTTGCATTATATTAGACATTTCGTGATCGAGACTCGCTGATGAGAAATGTTGTGCGGTGTAAGTGTAAACGTGTAAACATACAGAACGTAAAACTGTAAGGGCACGTTACACATTCACTGAATATTTCTTCAACTGTAGTGAATCATACAATGGAGGTATTGACGAAGGTAAATAGACAGTAGTACCAGTTGCTCTATAGGCGAAGATATGCTTTTAAAGTCCCCTATGATACAAGGATAGTGCAGGATGATGTCTTAAAAAAATAGGCACTACACAGGCGGTTATGTGGCTTCACAGCGTCTTTTTATTTCCTCGGACGTTTGAGCAAGATGAATACGAACCACGGTCAATCCAAAAAAATGCCGCAAAATATTCTTCACAATTAGATTTCTCTTGGACTACACTGGACCCGCAACTAGCCTACTACAACTCGCAATTTACGACTTTGTAAAGCATTCATAAATTTTTATGACATCCACGGAATTGGGTGATGAATTGTATGCTGACTCCGTCACCACACGGATATAGGATATATTTTACAAAATTTTGTACAAATAACAAATAATGAAAATATGGCTACACAAGATCCCACAAGCAGCATGCAAATTAACTTGACGTGTCGGTACATTATCCGTATGTTTACATTGACATATAAATCCGTGCCTTCATGACACGTCTCATTTGTTTTAATAGCCCAACAGTATTTGGCAAGAGATTGTGATAAACTGTGTAATTACAGATTGAGCTATATATGTATTTACAACTTACAACGTTAGGTTTTAATTTGGTTTTTTTATTGTTGTTGTTGGCAAACGAGCAAACAGCATACCCTTTTTTGGAGTGGGTTACGGTTGGCGCACCCCTCGCAACACTCCGTCCGGGGCGACAGAGGGACGTAAGCACGCACACACGTAACCCACCCGTGACACGTCGCCTTCGTTGTTGGACCGACCATCGGAGCAGGGTGACTTGTCGTCAGTGGTCGGCCCGACGGAATACCCCCTGAGGAGTACCCTCCCCGAGGGGGAGACGTCGGTCTTTTCTCACGCGGTCGGCCTCTCGGCGGGTGAAGGACTAACTTCCCGGTCCAGTCACCCGCGGCCTCGTCTAGGACGGCATCAGACGCAAGTAATTGCGCCTGCGTCGCCCAGCAAACAGCATACCTGAGAGTAACTGCTACTACCGCTCATGGACCTTTTTTAGGCCTCTGCCTGCCGTGAAGAAAGTGAAGGGAATGTGAATGTGTGGAAAGAGGTTCGCTGACAAGGGCATCACTAAAACCACACGCAGACATTCTCAGAAAGTTCGGCTTCCGACTCTCTCGTTAACCGAACGAAGTGCAGTTCATAAGTTTCTACTTCTCCGATGTCGATTTTCTGAATGAGAACTTTTCTGAATGAGGAAGTTAATCTGTAGATATGATAGCGGATAATACATGAAAGGTAACGACGGAACCCACCTTAGCATAGGTAGCACCCAGCGTGGGATAAAGGCAAGATGATCGGAAGTTCATTGCTAAGTGTGCACACTAACTTCGAGGCCTGTGGCAAAATAGAAGATGTGCATCATCTCTTAGCGGAGTGTGTGCGCAACGAATCTGAGAGAAAGAAAATTGTAAAAAAATTAAACATTAATAAGTTAGATGTTGTGGTATTTTTAGAATTTCTAACTCGACCAATGTCTCGCGAAGCAAAATCAATGTATAGATTAGTTAATATTTAAGCTTACAATGTATGATTAGGTTTACCATAGGTCTGATATGAACTGTGTTCAAAATACCTTATTAAAAAAAAAGATTTAAAAAAAAAGTGTGTACGCTATGCCATTTTCTATCAAAATTCTACAGAATAAACATTAAATCTCATTATTACTTTCACGTTATGTTATCAAGTTATTAATATAACTGTCATCGTATTGCAATTAAAAAAAGACGATGATAGATATCGTTTGATAGATAGATGACTATCGTAATTTGATAATCGTAGTAATTAATTACTAACATTTGTCAAGATGAATTTATGCCTTATCTTTTTATGTAATGTTATTCAAAAACATTTTTTTCAAATACTTACGATTGTTTCAACATTAAGTGCTTACAACATTAAAACGAATACACTTCACAGAGGAAAGAATAAAATTTATTCATAAGATAAAATAGATCGTAAACATACTAATATTACAAATGCTAAATTAAGTTTGTTTGTTACGCTTTCACGCTTAAACCACAGAACAGATTTCAAAAATTCTTGAATCAGAATCAAAAATTCACCAATGAAAAACTATAATATCAGGAGTAATATAAGCTATATTTTATCCCTGTATTTCCACGGGAACGGGTACTACGCGACTTAAACCGAAGCAAAGCGAGGGCGGGTTAGTCGCTAGGCAGGGCTAGTCTTAAATAAATAATTGTAATACAGTAAATCTTCACCTTTGCTGTGTGGCAAAGGTGAAGATGTGTGAAGGTGTGCTGTGTGGTAGCGGCTTCGAATACTACCAACCCTTGCTTTGCTCGTGGGTGTCGTAAAAGACGACTAAGAGCCCTAGATTGACCCGGACCAACTCCATCTGGTACCATTTGGGTCAACGATTACATTCCCAAGGAAGGTTGACGTCAGGCAGGCGGCCGGTCATAAAAGTCATTGCCGAAACTTTTTGCAATATGTCAAAACAGATGACATATTGCGTGGACCCCAAGTAATTGGGATAAGAGCAAGATGATGATGACAGTAAATCTTCACCTTTATATTATACCAGCTGACCCAACTGACGCTTTTCTGTTCAAATCTATAAAAAAAAAATCTCCTTGAAATTGATCGCAGTGCCAACGGGTCCAATTATTAATCTAAACCATCCCCGAATCCACCTGAACAATACAAAAAAATCGTCAAAATCGGTTCATCCAATATCTCATAAGAATCACGTGACTGCAGTCCATGAGGTCCAGGCAGAACCGGGCAAATTTTATAGGGTTTCCCGGGAGGAAAAATAGCATAACTTACTCCTTATATAAACAGCTACCTGACAGTAAAATGTGTTCAAAATCGGTGCAGCCGTTTTGAAGATACCTGAAACATACCGACAAAAATGTTCAAATCTGGCTTTTAAGCATAAGTATCGTGCAAATAACCGTGTGATAATTACTACTTTGTTGATTTTTTTATTGCATACGATGACAAACGAGCAAACAGTACACCTGATGGTAAGTGTTGCTGCCGTTCATGGACCTTTACAAGGCCGTTACCTACCGCGAAGAAAGTGAAGGGAGTGTGAATGCGTGCATTGAGGCTCGGTGATACCAAGGGCATCACCAAAACCCTCCACACGCAAACACCCTCAGAAAGCTGGGCTTCCGGCTCTCTCGCTCACCGAACGAAGCGCAGTAACAAATTGCTACTATTCAGACGTCGATTTTCTGCGAGAGCATGGTACTGCCCCGGACGGACCGGCCCGCGGCTGTAGACAGATAACTGTCGACAGTGTGGTCCTACCACTAGGTAAACTACTACCCCGGATGGATGATAAATCAAATTTTCAAATGGAATTGATTGTTTCTGAGCTTATTTCGTTTAAATAAAGAAATCCCTTTAACTTATGATAGTCTACCTGCGCCTGATGCCACCCTAGCCGAGGTGAGGATACCTGAAAGGGTATTCCGTTGGGCCGACCACTGACGACAAGTCACCCTGCTCCGGTGGTCGACTCAAAGACGAGTGCGACATGGGTACGGGTAGGTTATGGACCCGCGCGCCGTCCTTTCGTCGCCCCGGACGGAATAGACCGCGTGTGCGCTTACCATAGCCCACCCATAAAAAAAATGAAAAAACTTATAATAGAATCCCTTAAATATGAATATAAAAATATACGTTAAATCCCCTTAAATAAGTTAAATACTTTTCATCATTTCAGCCTATTGCCGTCCACTGCTGGACCTAGGCCTCCCTCATGTTACGCCACAATGTGCGGTCCTGTGCCGCCTGCATCCAACGACGCCCAGCAACTTTCACTAGGTCATCGGTCCACCTATAAATACCTTTAGTATGATAATATAAATTTTAAAATATTACTAGTGATTTTTTCTAATTTAGTTTTTAATATTTTACAGGTAAATAGCAAAGTTCTTCAATAGAAACTGGCAATATTACGTAAGTTCGTAACTTTTCATTGAATAACTATTATTTATTTATAGAACCTACGTGTGTAGTACTCCTAAGAGACTTTATTTGGGGAATATATTTACTGAAATATGAAAATTTATATATTTTTTGTTCAATGCTAACACTCTGTACTAAGGAAATAATCGTTGTATTACAGGGGATCTTACAAACATATAATTAACGGATCCAAATTATACCCAGACTCAGAAAAATGTGGTCGACTCAACGAGGAAGGCGACGTGCTATACGGGTGGACTGCGGGTGTGCGTGCTTGCGCCCCTCTGTCGCCCCGGACGGAGTGGAGCGAGGAGCGCGTCGACCGTAACCCACCCAAAAAAAAGACCCAGAAAAATAATTTGTAGATTGCATAACGTATTGTTCTGCGTGGGAATCGAAATCACTACACTTGGCACTGTAGATCGGTATTTCAACTACTACGCCATCTATGCAGTTTCATTACAAAGTTTGATCCAAACATGAAAATAAAAATTGCTGAACACCCATTGCAGCTCTACCAAACCAACTAAAGATCTCAACTATGAATTACGATTTATGGGGGACTCCACTCAACTATACGAAAAATTTCACCCAAATCGTTCCAGCCGTTCTTGAGTTTAGTTCCACACGTACAAAACGAAAATTTTTAAGACGTACGTGAGATGTAAAAAATGTATTTCATAATTTTATATTTACAAAATGCTTTTTTATCTACAGGGTGTTGTAATACATTCCAATGTCATTCCCAACGTGTCGTTCGTTCGTTCTATTGCGTACGAATACAATCTCATAGTTCATTCCATATTTCACACGTACCTTTAACATCAGCTTGTATTTTGTAACATTTATAATCAGGTTTCACAGTTTATTAAACGTTTTGTAATATCGTTAAATCATTCATTCAGACACTTAGCATCTCTTAGTATTAGCAATATTTTGCTTCTTTAACTTGAAAGTTTTTGAATCTTGAAGTTTCATCATTATCATCGTTTCAGCTCATATTCGTCCCAATGTTGGGCTCGAGCCGCCTCAACAATAGGAAAAAAATTACCTACCACACTGGTCAGACGGGTTGGTAAAGGGTTTCATTACGAGTTTTCCTATATAGAGTAATAGTTTTTTTTCGTGGCCTACGGTCAGCGCATCCGTCGCCCGGCTCCGTCCAGGACGCCAGGGCGGCACGCGGCCCCGTAATCCACCCATATAGTACAACGCCTTCGTCATTAGGGCGACCACCGCTGCAGAGTTCCTTGACTTCAGTGGTCGACCCGATACTTTTATGGGATAGGAGCACGTTGTCGTCTGTCTATAGTCACGGGTTGGTCCGACCGGGGGTCCATTCACAAAAAATCGACGTTTTAGTAGTAACAAATGTTACTGCATTTCGTTTGGTGAGCGAGAGACCCGAAAGCCCAACTTTCTGAGGGTGTTTGCGTGATGCCTTTAGTATCATAGAATCTCTATGCACGTAATCACACTGCCTTCACTTTATTCACGGTAGGCAGCGGTCTAGCAAAAGTCCATGAGCGCCATAATCACTTTACCATCAGATGTGCTGTTTGCTCGTTTACGAGCAACAGGAATGAAAAAAAAATTAAAAGTTTCACTTCAAAAAAAACAACAATCACTCTTCAATATCGTAGTCGTTGATTTTTTTTAAAACGTGTATGTGACAGATATTAAAAATAATAGTTAATGATAATAATTTACGTGGCAAGCAAATGTCAAGGTGTTTATTACATTTTAGAATACATTCGCATTTAGTTATATAATATATCGTTATTGCTGTTAATTAGTCAATTTATATATATGTATATTTTTACGCCAATGAGTTAAGTAGCCTATATTTCATGGCACATTACGCCTATTTTATTAACTATTAGCAAATTCTCGCGATTTCATCCATAAAGTTCCCGTTGCCGTGGGAATCCGGGATTAAATTTCAGGCTATATTACTCGCTGATAATGTAACTGTCTATTATTCAAAGAATTTTTTAAATCAGGCAACTTCTCGCGATTTCACCCCAGTAGTTTTCGTTCCAAAGGGAATACCGAGATAAAATTTTGCCTATGTTACTAGCTGATAATGTAACTGTCCATTAGTGAAAGAATTTTTAAAATCAGTAAAAGTCTCGAGATTTCAACCGCGTAGTTCTCGTTCCCATGGGAATCCGATCCCGTGGATGTAAAATATGCCTGTGTTACTACGCGTTACAAAGACATCAAACAATTTTTGATCCTTACAAATGCGAAAAGTTTACAAGATCCCATAAAATATTGCTCCTTTTATTCAACATAATACTTAACCATAGACGATAATCCTCGTTGCAAACTTATATTGTCCCACTTCCTTTATTTATATACGATAAAAACTAAACTGTAAAACTTTCCATTGTAAACGACATGAGTTTTTTTTTATTTTTGCAAAGATATGCACAAAGAAATGGGAATGATAAAAATAATATAACATGATACCCACCCGTCTCCTTCGAGACGGTGTTGCTTCACACGAAGCATTCACATTTTCCGGGTCAACACACTCCCAAGATATAAAATCGGGCCCTAACTTTTGTGATGTACGGGATTTTTGTTTGATAATTTTTATATTTATCTTTCGTTGTTATTTTAAACTCGGTAGTCGAATGTTTAAGGATAAATCAACATCATATTCAGAGATAACTTAATGGTTTAAGTGTAATATTTTTTATCATCCTCTCAGCCTACAAAAGTTCCACTGTTGGGGTCGGTCCTCCTCCGTTATGGGAGGGACCTCCTATACTACGCTGGTCAGACGTATTAATATAGGGTTTTATGTTAAGTTTTCCTTCTCTTGCATAGATATTATGTGCGTATTATATCTTTTAGTCGTCTTTTCCGATACCCATGGGCAAGATAGGGGATGCCATTTTTTATGTGATTTTAAAATTAATTCACTGAGAATATTGTATAATTGTTACTAATTGTTAATGATATGATTAACCTCTCTGTATTGCACCTGCTTTGCATTATCTCTGCTCCACCCTAGGTCGACTGGTAGAGAATGCCTAAGGCATTAAGTCCGCCTTTGTACCTTTGTTTGTGCAAAAGTTATAAATAAATATTCGCCGCGATATTATTTTAAATTTTTGTAATAAAAAGTTTAAGGAAATAGTCCTTGTGTTGCTTTGGACTTTACATACACGCAATAGAAACAAATTATTTCCAGACTCGGAACAACCGTTTGTGATTCGCACAAAGTATTGTTCTGCGTGGGAATCAATCCTACGAGACTAGTAGGGTAGGTTGTTATTTTAACCACTAGGCCATCTCTGCAGTCATTCTTTACTGCGGAGTTTGGTTTTATAAAATATTTAAATTATTTTAAAGTTTCTTATACGATCTCATAACTTGTTAGATTTATAAGTTTATTGATGCCCACTGTTCGACATATGCTTCTTAAGAGATAGAATCATTTCCCGTTGGGCAGTCCGCCTGGAAGGGTTGGTTCGGCGGTACGGGGTGTTTTCCTTCCGACTGGTGTAAGTGTTGACGGGGCACGGTTGCTTCGCCAAGTACTTGTACACGGTAGTGAAGAGGAAAAGCACACCGTCCTGCGATTGCGACGATGACACGGCGGAGCACACACTTGAGGTGTGTGCCGCATGGGCTAAGCAGCGCCGTGAACTCGTCATAATCATCGGTGCATCAGGAACTGGGACGCAGTCGTCGCCTTCTGCGAGGCAGTCATCTCGCGGAAGTAGGCGGTGGATTGTGCGCGTGAGGAACGAAGAGATAGAATCATAATCGCCACGCTCGACGATTGTATTATAAGATTCCTAGGAGATTGTGACCTACATATTCCCCTATGAACCCTAAGCCGATTTATACCTAGGAAAAGAGTTCCGAGGTAACACATAAAAAAAGCGATTTATCAATGTCACTTTTTGAAATCGTTTAAAGAAGGGGATGTGCCTTGAGCTAAAACTTCTTCTTACCGTCTTTACCGTCCTCTCACCCTGGCCGGACCTGAAGACCGTCAAAAAATAAACTGTCAGTGTTCACTTTATAATAATTATGTGTTATCAGCTAGGTACACTTGACGAAGGACAGCCCAGACAATTATCATAATGACAGTGATGATTGCGCGCGAGCGAGTGACCGGACGTGACGTCACACGAACACCGCGACACACAGGTTTTTTACCTGTTTTGATTATTTTTTTTTACTAAATCTGACACTTATAATCGTTATCTATACGAATAAATAAAATTGGAGTGTCTGTTTGTAATGTCAAAATAATAGGCTTTTTTCATGCTCACACGGTTATTTGCACGACACATATGCCTAAAATAGCAATTAAAAAATTTTGTCTGTCTGTCTGTCTGTTTGTTCCGGGTAATCTTCAAAACGGCTGGACCGATTTCAAAAATTCTTTCACCAATGGAAAGTTATAATATCAGGGCGTAAACTAGGCTATATTTTATCCCGGTATTCCCACGGGAACGGGAACTACGCGGGTAAAACGACTATAACCTATAAGCTATAACCGAAGCGAAGCGAGGGCGGATTGCTAGTATTAAATAATCTTCCCCACATCGCTTGACCAACCAAATAGCAATGAACCAAATTGCTGTTGGCTGATAGTTCTCGAATGGTGAACACGAATCAGACGATGCTGCGTAAGACGAACCTCACTAGATGAACTGCTGATTTCTTAAAAGTCGTAGGGAGCCGTTGGATATAAGTGGCACAAGACCGTTATGAATTGCACTCTCGTGTCCAATATCCAATAGTGGGCGTTCACGGGTTGATGGATGGCGAGTTATCTTTATGTATAACTAGCAACCCGCCCTCGCTTCGCTTCGGTTTTAGGTTATAGTCGTTTTACCCGCGTAGTTCCCGTTCCCGTGGGAATACCGGGATAAAATATAGTCTAGTTTACGCCTTGATATTATAGCTTTCCATTGGTGAAAGAATTTTTGAAATCGGTCCAGCCGTTTTGAAGATTACCCGGAACAAACAGACAAAAAATGTTTAATCTTTTTTTTTTTGTGGGTGGGCCGCGGTCGGCGCGCCTCCGCACCACTCCGTCCGGGGCGACAGAGGGGCTTGAGCACGCAACTCCCGCGACCCACCCGAAAACCACGTCGCCTTCGTCGTTGGGCCGACCACTGGAGCAGCGTTAACTTGTCGTCAGTGGTCGGCCCGAGGGAATACCCCCTATTGGGGTACCCTCCCATCGACCGACGTCCCCCCCTCGGGGAGGACGTCGGTCTTTCCTCACGCGGTCGGCCTCTCGGCGGGTGACGGACTAATCCCCGGTCACGTCACCCGCGGCCTCGGCTAGGGCGGCATGAGGCGCAGATAGTTGCGCCTGCGCCGCCCCAGTCGCCGGCGGCGGATCTCCTCATCGAGGCTGCGCTCCTCGCGCAGGCGATCCGCCGCCTCCTTCCGCGAGATCACTGTCTCGCAGAAGGCTGCGACCGCGTCCCAATTCCCGACGCTGTCGACCATCGCCCTAGCGATAGCCGGCAGCGTCAGGTCCGTATCGATGATTGCGACGAGTTCACAGCGCTGCTCTGCCCAAGCCCCGCAGGCCTCGAGCGTATGGCGCGCCGTGTCCTCGTCGCAATCGCAGTGGTGGCAGGACGGTGTACTCTCCCTCCTAACGACCTTGTGCAGGTATTTGGCGAAGCACCCATGCCCCGTCAAAACCTGCACCAGTCGGAAGGAGAGCACCCCGTGCCGCCTCTCCAACCACTGCATCAGCACCGGCCGGAAGGCCTCCACGGTTCGCACCCCGAACCGAGGCCTCTCCAGCCGGACTGCCCAACGGGCGATGACGTCTCGGCGGGCGTCGACGCGCCAGGCGGTGAGATCCCTTAACGAGACCACACCGCCCTCCGCTCGCACCCCCGTCACCCGCCGATATAGTCCGGCGAGCATCTCCGCCTCCAGGTCCCACGGGGGAGTCCCGGCCAACAGGCACGCTGCCTCCGTCGCCACCGTGCGGTATCCGCGGATGGCCCTGACCGCCATGACCCTCTGTGGTCGCCACAGAAGGGCCCTAAGTCGGGCGGTCATGGACCCCGCCCACACCGGTGCGCCGTACAGGGCCATCGACCGGATGACCCCCGCGTACAGCCGTCGGCACGCAGCGCTCGGTCCGCCCACGTTCGGCATAAGCCACGATAGGGCGGACGCCGTGCCGACGAGCCGCGGAGCGAGCCTACGGAAATGCTCCCGGAACCAAAAAAAAAAAATGTTTAATCTGTATTTTAGGCATAGGTGTCGTGCAAATAACCGTGTGAGCATGGAAAAAGCCTATTATTTTGACATTACAAACAGACACTCCAATTTTATTTATTGGTATAGATTCTTCCGTGTGTATATGACTAAATTCCTTCCTAAACAGCGAGATCAATTTTAATGAATTTTCGTGTTTAATAAGATTAGCAAAAGAGCCACAGATTAGCAAACAGCACACTTGATGGTAAATGATACTGCCGCCCATGGACCTTTGCCAGGCGGCTGCCTACTAGGAAGAAAATGAAGTGAGTGTGAATGCGTGCGTGCGTGAGGTTCGGTAATAGTAAAGGCATCACCAAAACCCACCCCACACAAACACACAAACACTCAGCTAATTTTTTATTAAAAAGACCAAATAGGGCTTTTTCAATAAAAAAATTGTGTTTAAGAATAGTTTAGATTTACAATTTGACTTCGTAAGTGGCGCTAAGATCGTATATATATATATATATATATATATACAGTAAAACTCATTTAAGACGATTTCGCAGGGTCCCGACCAAAAACGCGTCTTAGGCGGGAAAGCGTATTATGCGGGCAAGGGGAAAAAACGTGCCATTATTATTTATTATATTCTATTATTATTTTGAATAACTACGTACTGAATTTAACGTTTGAAAATTACCTAAAATAAAATGTTGTTTATTATTATTACGTTACTTAAAGTATGTAATCACTTATTTTAGTTTGACATAAAGATTTTGAGGCCTTAGCAATTACTAGATTTTCAACAAATTCAAAGAAGTCATAGCGTCTTAAATCATTAACTGCTGATAATGCCTGGGCGTGTGACAAAATCGGAGTTGACTCATCTTCTTCTTGGTCATTATCACTTAGGGTCGCTCGACAGTAGTCACTTCGTCAGTTGCTGCCCGCTGCCGCAAAAGGTTATATGTGTATTTGTGTGGCACATGTAAGCGTATTAAACGGGATGACGAATCGTATTAAGCGTTAAGAAATGTATGAAAACATGTCTCAAGTTGCTGGGACTGACAAAAAATGGCGTATTATCCGAGAAATCGTATTAAACGTGATCGTATTAAACGGATTCTACTGTATATTTTTATTCATACAGAACAGCGTCTTTTAAATCAACGAGTGTTATATTCATTCCAGCTCATATACATCCCACCGCTGGGCTTGAGCCTCCTCCAAAATAAGAAGGAAATTGACTTACTATAACACGCTGGTCAAAGGTTTTATTTCGAGATTTTCTTTGCGCGCAGATATTATATGCATATTTAATCCCTTAGTCGTCTTTCACGATACTCACAGGCAAGCTAGGGTGTAGTGAATTGTATTCTGGCTCCGGTACCACACGGTCAAATATAATTTACGTCTTGACTATTTCGTTTAATCGATTTTACTTACAAATAACTTACGATGTAAATGATAATGTTGTTTTGTATTTAATAGTATGACGGAAGTTTTGTTGGTACTGAACCGATGCCTATCTCTACATCGCTCGATATCGAGAGCAAATATTACGAGTGGTACCGCACGATACGTGCGGCCAATAGTTTAGTTAAAACATATCAACTAGGGTTGACGCGCGATAGTTATAATTATAAACAAATGTCATAAAAATATAAATTCATCTTTGAATTGAATAAAAAAACTGAGCCGTCGCTTAGGACGTCTGGCAGATGTGAAACATCGAAATTATTTTGTACAAATATATTTGCATAAAAGAACAGATTACGATAGGTACTAATATGACATAATGTATAAATAATACGATTTATATTATTATTTAAAATATTACACAAAAATCATAATTAATTCACCGCACAGTCGCTTACGCACAACATCATGTCGCTGCGTCTCACGCACTACTACGTATAGACTTCCTATAGTATATGCATTCCGTAACGTTGCGTTGCCGTGGCCTGTTTACGCTACGCCAGCGATCAGGTTTACCCTCGCCTATAGACGTTACACAAAAAAATGGACTTAAACGGTGCGAAAAACGGACGAGAAATTGATTATAATACATGGTACAGTTTTGGTTTAATTTCTAACGCGTTTCCAATAATTGGCTTGAATTATTTCTTGATTATAAATTATTTCCAGTACGGATAATAATTCGGGTTCATTTTCCCCGCAAGTAAATTTTTTATGCAATCCATAAATGATATTCTGAGACTGAATGTTATTTGTATTCATTAATTATGTTTACTATGGCATCTGGTTTTTGCCCTTCACGTTTTTAAAATTTCTTTAAACACGATTACGTTCAAAAACCTTAATTAAATTCTAAGAATTCCTCTATTGAATCTAAAACATCTGCGGTAAAGATATTTAATTTCTAGTTAGCTAGCTTTATCTATTTTGAAAGTTAATATAAGTTTTTAATAAGAAAGGCAAGTCTAACAGCCCTAATATAAAATGAAGGGGTATTTGAATTTATATTTAGTAAACGTTAAAATTTTGTCTGCGGTAAGTCCGCAGTATCTAATCCAGTTATATTAGTTTAGAACCCCAACATTTCAGACATGAAAAGTATTTTTTTTATTGCCGTTAGTAGTAAATTAGAAAATAGCGCACCTGATGATAAGTGATGGTGTCACTCAAGTATCTTTGCTAGGCTGCTGCCTTCCGTGAAGAAAGTAAAGAAAGTGTGAATGCGTGCAATAAAGTTAGGTGATACATCACCCAAATTCATCGCACGCAAACACTCTCAGAAAATTGGGCTTTAGAGTCTCTCGCACCCTGAATGAAGTGCATTAACAAGTTACTACTACTACTAGTACAAGCTACTACTCTGACGTGGATGTTCTGCAAGAGTGTGGTACTATCGCGGACGGTCTGGTCCACAGCTGAAGACAGATGACCGACTGTGCTCCTGCCATATAAAGACAATATCAGTTTGACCGAGCTTCGCTCGGTATATTTTTGTTGTATTTTTGTCGAATCTATTTAGATATTTATTAATAAAAATAAAAATTAAGTAATGAAAAAAAATATCAAAAATTACAAAAAGAGAATAATAATAACACCGAGATTCGATCCCACGCTGTTTGAATGCCAAAACAAAACAAAAAGTAAACTGGACAACTTCCCAACTGAGCTATCGCCACTCTTGACGTTGACGGCGAAATTTGAATCCATATTCTATTGACATTTTATGTCATTGTATTGATTAGCTAAAAACACCGACAAATCAACATTTTCTGTAAATAAAACCTAGCTAGATCGATTTTTTGGCCCCGAAACCTATAGTATGCCAAGTTTCATCAAAATCGTTGGAGCCGTTTCCAAGAACAATACAAGAAATGCTCGTTTAAAGATATAAGATTAACTCATTTTTTGCATTTGGTAGAATATTTTTTTTACACCGTTTATAACATTTTATAATAACATACAATTAACGGTTACAACTAACACCTTAACACAAAACAATGATTAATTCTGCGTGAGGTTCGAAACCAAAATACTCTGAATGAGGGGTTTTAAATTACCATTACGTCATCTGTGTAGTCAGATTGAGAGAGTAGCAACCCTATTTAAGTTACTTAGATTACTCTGTAATATTTCTAGATACGATCATTTGTTCTAGTGATAGTATATACTTAACGCTCGAGTGCTTAGTACATAACGTATTACATAATAGATTTATTTATTCAGATGGTTGCCATTACAAGTTTAATTATAAATTTAAGTTAATTAACTATCATGCAAACTTTGGTTATAAAATACGAGTATATCATTTTGTAATTGGCTTGGGTATTGAACGAGCCTACTTGATGAGTCTGTGATGTTGGTAGCCATGTTCCTGCTCAATATAAGGTAGATTTGCGACACCGGCATTTTACCTTCCATCCGACGTCCTCGTCACGTCCTCGACGAAGAGGACGACAATATCACACTCGCTTAACAAAGAGCCTACACGGCCCGCGAGTCCTTAACGCATAAATATCCGCGGTGCCGCCCTCACCATCGAGGTGCGAAACCGCGCCGCGCAAAAGTCACGACGAAAAACGTGGGCACGTCCACTTTGCCTCCAGCGACGCCCCAAGCCGAGGTCCGTTCCCCACAGGGGGAGCCCTTGGGCGATGTCGCTTAGCATGCTTTTCTCCGGGTTGAGAGCCCTCAGCGCTCACTCATAGTCCGCGTTAAGCTGTCAAGGCCATCTGCGGCCAACAGCTATACACACACAAAAAAAAAACCGGCATTTTCACTTAGCGAACGAAGTGCAGTTGGAAATTATTCCACGGAGGACAAGGGAGTCGGTACCGGTGGTTGGCCCAATAGCGAAGGAGTCCTCTCCTTCTGCAGGTTATGGGGCCACGTCGTTTTCCTGCAAAATTAGGCCATTCTTGTGGTAATGAAGTATGAATATAATTGTCAACCCCCTTTTTTATCCGTACGTATCGTAAAAGACCACTAAGGTATGTAATATGTAGATAACGTCTATGCAAGAGGAGGAAATCTCGAAATATAACCCTGTATCAACCGATCATATTAGTGCATAGTTTGTCAAATTCTCCTAATGTGAAGGACAGTCCAGCAGTGAAACTTATATGAGCTGAGATGTGCCGTACATAAAAAGTTTTTCGCCGAGTAATCCTACAACTGGAAGATGACATCAATAAATTATTTTTCAGTGATAAAGAAAACCGTACTAAAAAAACACTGAGGAACTTAACTGCAATTAATAATATCTTTTCATAAGAGGCTCCGAATTCAAAAGTCTCTCTTCTTGGCTTTTTAGTGATTTTATTGTTTAATTAAAAATGCTTTATGGTTTTTTTTAGTTACACCACACTATAACAATATACCCGAATCGCTTCAATTGTAGACATTGTGATATCCTCGATTTTTCTAGCATCTCATCATCAGATTCTGACCCAATAACCTCCCATGGTTACTTCGTGATTACCAGACCGCAACAGTCTTTAACTATAATTGCTTATTCATTGCTTAAATGTGAACATGAACATTTAAGTAATCAATAATAACCAAATGACATAAAATTTTTCGTGTGGTGGCGGAGTAAGAATACAATTTACCACTTCCTATCTTGTCTGTGAGTGTCGTAAAAGAAGACTAACATACATACATACATATATTCACGCCTTTTTTCCATAGGGGTAGGCAGAGACCACTTCCCTCCACTTGCTACGATCTTGACATACTAATTTCGCTTCCTCTACATTCATTAATCTCTTCATGCATATTCTTCGGTTTAGGGTGCTTCTAACCTGGCCTTTCTTAAGGACGTCCCCGATTTGATCGTGAAACGTCCGCCTTGGTCTTCCCCTTCCAACACTTCCACTCAGATTCGCCTTATAAATTCTTCTTGTTAATCTCCTTTCATTCATTCTCTCTACATGTCCAAACCAACTTAACATACCTTTCTCAATCCTTGTCACTACATCAACATTCATACCACAACGTTCCCTGATTACACTGTTCTTAATTTTGTCACTTAGTTTTACACCAATCATGCTCCTCAGCGCTCTCATTTCCACAGCATTTATTCTACTTTCATGTTTCTTCTGCCATACCCAGCTCTCACTTCCATACGTTAGGGTTGGTACAAGGATTCCCCTATGCACAGCCAGGCGAGCCTTCTTAGAGAGGCTCTGGCTACCCATAAAGGTGTGTAAAGCACCATTCACCATATTGCCCTTACATACTCTTCTTTCAATATCATTTTTACATTTACCATCTCTCGCAAAAGTAAATCCTAAATATATAAGAAGACTAAGGGATTTAATATGTATATAATATCTGTGCAAGAGAAGTAAATTTTGAAATTAAACCCTGCACCAGCACGCCTGACCAGCGTGACATAGTAGGTCAATTTCCCTCCTATTATGGAGGAGGCTCGAGCCCAATAATGGGACGTATATGAGCTGAAAGGATGACTATGAATGATGAAATAAAACTATGGAATTTATGGCGTTCGTATTTGATTTTTACTTGCCTGCTGTGCCGGATTTTCAGCTTTCATGGTCACAAAAGGATTTAGGTGTTTCACGTCCAACACGTCATCTTTTTGACAAAGGTTATCTACCCGCTACAATATTAATTATTAAATTTAGACCCACATTGTTGATATAAATTTACTGTTAGTGGAAAATGAAAGTGATTCTATATATGAGATTATATTGCTTTTGGTCATTTTTTATTTAAAATTAGATTTTAATCATTTAAACCTGATCGGAACATGTTCAAAAATCTGGCAAGTAAACTCGGGGCACCTAACAGTAATTTTACAATAAGTAAGCCGCTTCATGATGATGATGAAGGGGCTTACATTACTTATTATAAATAACGAATAAAATATCTTTTACTGTTATTGTGGATCAAATCTATAATATGTTTGTCAAACAATTTTTAAAGAGAATTCCCCAATTTTAGATTAGAGAAAAAAAGACTAACGAATAAAAATAAATTAATTTCGCTAGTGTTTTCATCAGAAAACACAAGTACGTATTATTACTTCTAGTCTAATAGAGGAACTGTTGTTACTAGAAAGAATTATTCTGTACTAGCAACGCCCTGCGGTTTCTCCCGCAGTTGCTCTTCTCGTGGGAATATCGGGATAAGTTATAGCCCATGTGTTATTCTGATATGTAAGCTATATTATTGTGAACTTTCATCAAAACCCATTCAGTAGTTTTTGCGTGAAAGAGCAACACATATCTACACATCTTCAAATCCACACATTGTCACAGACTTTCGCGTTTATAATATTAGTAGAATGAAAAAGTAATCCACAAAATTCAACCCTGGAGATCCTTATTTAGCCATAGAGGTAATCATTTTTTTAAAGGACCTCCAATTTAAATTGAAATGTATATGTGTTATTATGTATAAATTATTTTGTATTCTTGAAAGTACAATAAACATCAGGTAAGTTTAAAAATGACCCACCCCGGCACTACGGGACCTATCCTTGTATTGCGAAAGCATTTACAAACATACATTTAATTAACTCAAATTACACCCAGATCCAGAATAACAATTTTTATATCACACGGAGTACTATGACTCTTGACACAGTAAGCGTAATGGTTAAGATACCGATCTTTACCATTACGCTATTTATGCAGTCACAAATTTTAACGATTGTTAAAAGAAATAAATATTTAATTCTGTCGAACAACTAATGCATAACAGAATTGACGTAAATCATTAGATACTGTTTGCAATGGAATAATAAATGACAAAGGTATTTCGAGAACTCGATTCGTGCGGTGCAACCCTACAGGTATTAGGTAAGCCGATCGCCTTTCACGGAACTTCGCACAAGGCCGCGAGACGCGAGCGCCCGCTCAGAGCCACTCTCCCTGGCGACTTGGCTAGATGTTTGCTCCACTACATTTACAATTCATGTCTGTTTAACTTATTTTTTGTAATCCAACGTGGTAATTTTGCGAATCTTAGTACATTATTGGTTAATCAGCGAGACGGGGGGGACACAAAATTAAATTTTCCGATGATAATTCTATTCTTGTAAGCCTAATCAGAGGTGATTTCCCGTGCTATGACGGCAACTTCGGTCTGAATCTGTGGAAGGTGAATTATTAACAGCAACTTCTAGGGCAAAAACCTTACTCCAATCGACCCGTCTATCAAGCATGGCAATTACGACACTAACCCTAAGGGGTTTCTGGAGTTAGACATCCAGGACTGGAGTTAGAATGATCATTAACAGACTAAAATAATTACCTAAAAGGTGTCTCACATATTTATAATAATTCCACATACCTATTGGAGATTTACACAAAATTTCCATTGTAGCAATTTTGAATGCGCGTGCGCAAGTGCGCCGTACGCCGGGGGGGCTATTACCGTGCTCGACACCGTGACATTGCCAAGGTCGTGCGATGCGACACTCGATATATTTCGACGGTAAACTACGATTATTTACGAAGTTTGTTTAAGAGATTGAATGTGCTACTTCTAGTGATTTGTAGCACGTTTTTGTTCGGGTGTTGATAGAGTAAGAATATTCATCAACTCTTTACCTTCTTACGTGTATCGCAAAAAAAAGATTAAATGATGCGAGTCTTTAAATTTTCGCATACTAAATGGGACGTGTAAGGTGGAAGAAAAAGAGAATTACCTACGTTCCCGGACGTTCAGTGACCACTATTTATTAGTTTGCAGCCGAAATCTAGAATGGTCGTTAATCAAGTGATTCGAGTCATTTGCTCACCATTACAAAGAAAACAAAATTCAAAATGAAACCCTATGTTAACCGTCTCGTCGGAGTATCATCATTTGTAATTATGTAACTAAATATTTCGTAAAAGTAAAAGCAATCCGGTTTAGTTGATGATTGTGTCAAGAGTCAGATTGGTTCTTTGGTTAAGTCTTCTGTTAGACATAGACCTTTTCTTAGAAAAGAATAGCGGCATATTCACTTCTAATCAGCGTGGCTGATCAGTAGGTCAATTTGCCTACTATTTTGGAAGACGCTCAAAATCAGCAGTAACACATAAGTCACCCGAGAATATAATGATGACGGGGCAATAAAATGGCGATGTATTGTACTCTTAACCCCTCGTTATCATCATCATCACAGCCCACATACATCCCACTGTTGGACTCGGACCTCCTCCTTAATAGAAGGGAATTCAACCTATCGTGCTGGTCAGATATGTTGGTATAGGGTTTCATTTCGAGTTTTCTTTCTCTCGCATAGATCTTATGTGTATATTATATCTCTTAGTCGTCTTTTACGATATCCACGGACAAGATAGGGAGTGGTGAATTTTATTCTTTCTCCGTCACCACATGGAAAACTCGTCACTATACTGGTATTTAATACTTAGTGCAGGTCTTAAAAGAAAAATAAATACGATTCATATTGTCGACATAACTACCTTCCTATTCCACGTGAAGTATTCACGTGGTCACAAACCCTCGCCACTAGCTTATCTAAACGTGCCGTTTGGATAAATGATACTATTCCCTCCCCACTTGTCATCTAAAGCGAATGACACCATAAATAGAAATGAATTGTTCGCTGATTTTGTCGTCGATTATATTTATATAACAACTAGCTTATACCCAAGACTTCGTCCGCATGGAACAGTTACTTTGAGCTAGTGCTAAATTTAACCCGCGACTGTGTTTACGTAGGTGAAAATATTTTTATATAATACAATTCTGTCACACATGAGTTTTGCGAAACCTAACCGGTTATGTAGTGCACGCAGCGGAAGCTCTAAAGGAAAAAAAAAAAATTCTTAAACATTTATCATTATTGATCCACTCCTATTGGTCTTAGCGTGATGATATATAGCCTACAGCCTTCTTCGATAAATGGGCTATCTAACACTGAATGAATTTTTCAAATCGGACCAGTAGTTCATGAGATTAACGCGTTCAAACAAACAAACTCTTCCGCTTTATATATTAGTATAGATTAAATTGTTTTATTAGTTATTATATAGTAATATCTATTACTTTTAAGTGGAAGCCCTGAGTTCTGATACTAAGTTGGCCAGAAATGGAGATTTTCTTTTGTGGAGGATCCACAAGAAGAATTTTGATTTTCGATTAATTTCCTGGCAAATGTTAATCGGATAAACTTGAAAGTTTATTAAAATTGCGTTTTTTTTTTGTTTTGATGGAGGATTTTCTTAGCAAATGTTTAAGCTCGGCAGTGTATCAAAATAGCCGTACGCAGAAAATCAACTTTGTATTTTAAACGATACCACAACCCCGTTCGTGACGAACATGTTTTTTTTAGTTCTATAATTAAAATCTGTCTGTCTGTCTGTTTGTTCCGGGTAATCTTCAAAACGGCTGGACCGATTTCAAAAATTCTTTCAAATTCAAATTCAAATTATTTTATTATGCATAAACCCTGAGAGGGCACTTACATATTGTCAGGTTTACAATTTCCAAAAAAAAAATACTACCACCGGATCGGAACGCGACCGCTACTGAGAAGATCCGGCAAGAAACTCAGCGGGCTTGTCATTATTTTTAATTTTTTTTTTTCTTGTTACTAGTTATACAATTGTGTACATGTTTTGTAAGAACAAGCTCCAGTGTGATGCCCTTCGAACCGCAAGACACTTAATATAATTTAAACGATTATGGCTGGACCAGATCCCACAAGCGGCACCCGATCACGAGTTAACTGCTAGAGCAGCCATCACTCCCCTCAACCACTATGGAGGGAAGGGAGAGACCCGCTCCACGCAACTACCGCAAGTAGATCCCTATGTGAGCATGACCAACACCACAATATGTTACAAACCCTGAAAATACAAAAATTCGTTAGGCAAAACACGCTACACTTTACAATAAAAGTTAAAAGTACATTTACAAATGGAAAGCTATAATATCAGGGCGTAAACTAGGCTATATTTTATGCCGGTATTCCCACGGGAACGGGAACTATGCGGGTAAAACGACTATAACCTATAACCGAAGCGATGCGAGGGCGGGTTGCTAGTCATTCTATATGTTGCTAAAAATTAGTAGCTAAACAAAAATTACAAAAAATATCTCAATATGACATTGATTGAAGCAACATTGAATCCCCGTAATCTTTTTTCCGTATAACATACATATTTTGTTTCACTTAACCTGGCTTCTGTTTTTTTCAAATAAATAAATACATTACAAATATAATTAACAGATATTAACATAATAGGCTTCGTCTGCAGCCTTCAACACCTTAAACTGTACTTAATATAAATTCGTGATCGATTGTGTTATGATTTCGAATGGTTTTCGTGCGATATTTATGCGTTTATCTATACCAATAAATAAAATTGGAGTGTCTGTTTGTAATGTCAAAATAATAGGCTTTTTTCATGCTCACACGGTTATTTGCACGACACCTATGCCTAAAATAACAATTAAAAAATTTTTGTCTGTCTGTTTGTTCCGGGTAATCTTCAAAATGGCTGGACCGATTTCAAAAATTCTTTCACCAATGGAAAGCTATAATATCAGGTCGTAAACTAGGCTATATTTTATCCCGGTATTCCCACGGGAACGGGAACTACGCGGGTAAAACGACTATAACCTATAACCGAAGCGAAGCGAGGGCGGGTTGCTAGTAAATAAATACATCTATCTATACCAATAAATAAAATTGGAATGTCTGTTTGTAATGTCAAAATAATAGGCTTTTTTCATGCTCACACGGTTATTTGCACGACACCTATGCCTAAAATAGCAATTAAAAATTTTTTGTCTGTCTGTTTGTTCCAGGTAATCTTCATAACGGCTGGACCGATTTCAAAAATTCTTTCACCAATGGAAAGCTATAATATCAGGGCGTAAACTAGGCTATATTTTATCCCGGTATTCCCACGGGAACGGGAACTACGCGGGTAAAACGACTATAACCTATAACCGAAGCGAAGCGAGGGCGGGTTGCTAGTATAATTATAACATTATTTAAATTACTATGATTGAATAATGAAATCATTATGTTACTATTTATTAAATCGTTCATTATATTATAGTTAACGTTATTTTGTTTAATTCTTTATTTAGTAGTCTTATTTTTTGATGTTTACACAAGTATTACGCGGCATAATCATCATCATCACAGCCCACATACGTCCCACTGTTGGGCTCGGGCCTCCTCCATAATGGGAGGGGATTTGAACTACTATACCATGCTGGTCAAACATGTAGGTATTTTTTTTTTCGGGGAACAAGACGATGGAAATGCTCCTGGAACCAAAAATGCCCGTCGAGCACCAGGCCCAAGTACTTCATGTGGGCCTGGAAACATGTTGGTATAGGGTTTCATTCTCTTGCACAGATGTTCTGTACACATTATTTTCCATAATCGTCTTTTACGACATCCACGGATAAGATATGGAGTGGTGAATGTGTTCTTACTCCGTCACCAAACGGAAAAAATATTGCACATATGATATAAGACTATTTTTAGGGATTTTACTTCGTGTGGTGATAGAGTATGAATACATTTTACCATCCCCTTTTTACCCTTGGGTGTCGTAAAATAACAGGGGACTGCAGATAACACCTATATAACCCTATATAAGGGAAGTAGACTTGAAATAAAACCCTGTACCAATCCGTCTGACCGGCGTGATATACTTGATCGAATTCCCTTCCATTATGAAGAGGGCTCGAGCACAGCAATGAGACGTTACATAGCTGTAACAAATAATGTCGTTATTACAGTTATTATTATGTTTATTACATAAATAACTGTAACTTAACAATCGTCTATTAATGGTGCAAAATATTGAACGATGATTACGAATTTTATCTCGTTAATTTCCTTTTTAAATAAATTTGACGTTGACGGATGTCAAGTAATTTTTTGCGCTCTGAATTTATTATTTTCTTTAAAATTCAATTATACGTTTATTTTACTGCTATTTTTTTAGTGAAAATATATTTCCATATTGACATTGCCATTATCATATTCCGCTGTACTACAGGGACGTTCTAATTTATACCTACCAATTGTGTCATTACGACGGAACATCATGCCACTAAAGTGTAATTGTTGTGGAAAATTTGTATTGGCAACAGAGGCTGACCACTTACTGATGCAACTAGTCCTAATTGGAAGTGCGCTGAATGTAAGAAGCGTCGACCTAAAAGCAGCAATGCATCGGAAACGACGTCAGAAAATACTATGGCTAGAGCATCTCAGGATGAATGCGGCCCTGATGAGTTTCTGGATTCAGTTAGTCTCAATAGCCCTCTTCATAGTTCTATTAACATTGCCTTTGAGATTAGATCGTTTAGATCAGAGTTACGAGAATTACGTGAGGAGCTTAAGGAGTATAGGCGTGAGATGGCCGATCTTCACACTGCTTTAAATATTTACGAAAAACGCGTCGAGAAAATAGAAAGTAGACTCGATTTATTAGAAAGCCGCTCAATATCAACTTCTTCAGCTAGTCAAATTGGTCTGTTGGAACAAAAGGTAGAAGAGCTTAAGATGGAACTCGACCATAAAGAACAAGAATCCCTTAGTTCTGATTTGGAAATAGCAAATTTTCCCGAGGATAAAGGCGAAAATCTCATGCACACTATGAGCCTCATTGCAGGAAAGCTTGGTGTTTCATTGCAGGCCAATGACATTGTTTTTGCCCAGAGAGCTGGCGTCCAGTCAGATGTATCGCAGAGTGGTAAGGCGCGCTCGCGTCGTGTCGTTGTGCGTTTGGCTAACCATGCACTGCGCGATGACCTGCTGAGGAATGCGAGAATGAGGCGTAACCTTAACTCAGAGGGACTGGGACCTGGTGGTCATCCCCGCCGTTTTTATCTTAACGAAAGACTTACCAGAAATAATAAACGTCTCCTTCATCTTTCGCGCGAGGCTGCCAATGTTGGTAATTGGAAATACACCTGGGTCAAGCATGGACGTATATTAACAAAAAAAAATGAAGGCTACAAAACTCACTGGATACGCACTGAAAAAGACATAGTTCGTGTTTTTGGCGATAGTACTATTAATAATAAAAGTAGTTGAAACTATGGAGCTTCAACGTGTTTTTAAAACCGAAATATGGAAATTTAACTTATTTACAGTTTTTAAGTTTTTTTTATATTAGAATAATCGTAATTAAGGTAATATTTTTAATTATTAACTATACTATTATTAATGCTTTCCGCTATAATATTTATTTACTTAGATTCAATTTTAATGTACAAAATTATTGCTATAATCTGAAAAGGAAATATCAAGCAACAATTACTTATATTGTCGTAAAAAGCTTATTTACACTAATTTCCTTAACATTAAGGAATATGAAATCAATTTCATACGTTACTTCTAACATTAAATACTTTGCTAGCTTAGTCCATTCAAATATAAAAGTAGTATATGATATTTTACGATATCCTCTAATTTACAGCTCTTCATTATTGTGCATATCTATCTATTATTTTATATATAAAGAAAATAATTTGTTTTCAATTAGTATTTTTAGTTACGCTAATGATATTCGAAGAGTTCTGTACATTTTTACATTTTCTCATCGATGTTCAAAATAAAAAATTTAAAGGTTGGTTTATTTAACGCGGGATCTTTAGGATCGCGTCACGAGGAATTTCTTTTAGCAATGAATGAGGTTAACGTTGATGTTATGGCTATAAATGAAACCTGGATTAGACCAGGTGAGGAAAATCGAGCACCTATAGTTCCCAATTACCGCTTACGTCACTTGCCCCGCCCACAGGCTATCCACGGCGGTCGAGGTGGTGGTGTAGGTTTTTACGTTCGGCGAGATTTGAGAATCCAAATAATATCTCACCCAGCCTCCACCGCCCTAGTTGAGCAAATGTGGCTTAAACTAAGTCTAAAATCGCAAAAGATAATTATAGGTATTGCTTACAGACCTCCATGGCTTGATGTGAATATTTTTATTGACGCAGTCACAGAGTCCATCACTTCTTTTAACAGATATGACAAAATTATCCTTCTTGGTGATTTTAATATAAATATGCTTAATATTAATGATAATAAAACTAAGCTATTAAATAATTTTCTTCAGTATTGTAACCTTCAACAAATTGTCGATATTCCAACTCATTTTACAGAACACAGCGAGACTTTAATCGATGTAATTTGTACTGATGCACTAGTTAGCAATATATCTGTTCTGCACAAACCAGATCTCGGTCAGCATGCTGTAATTACTGCGCAACTGAGCTTGAAAGTCAATAAACTAGCCCCTAAATACATAATTTGCCGACCTCTGAACGATATAGTCTTTGATTTATTTAATACAGACATCTCTGAGCTGAATTGGAATTTAATCCTAGGACTTAGAGATGTGAATACTATGGTGTCAACTTTTAACACATTTATTATTACTTTATTTAACTTACATGCTCCTCCCAAAAAGGTCATAATCAAAGAAAAGTCACTGCCTTGGATCACAGAGACTATAAAATGTATGATTAAATTGCGTGATAAATATCACAAACGTTACAAATTAAACAAATCAGATACAAATAAAATTAGCTATAAGAATCTCAAATCAATCGTTAACACCGCAATTGACAACGAGAAAAGGGCATATTTTAAGACCTTTATAAATGCAAATATAAAAAACCCAAAAAAGCTTTGGAAAAATTTTAAATCTACACTAGCAATTTCAAATAAAGCCATACACGATTTACCTAGGTTTTGCAATAATCCTGAAGAGCTAAATAAACATTTTTTAGATGTACCTGGTAGTGATGTTGTCAACATTTCCACTCTTTCATTCTTTGAGTTCCACAGATTTAATTCTATTTCATTTAGTCTGAAATCTGTTAGTGAAGACACAGTACTTCAAGCTATTCATAACCTGAAGTCTAATGCCTTGGGCTCTGATGAGATATATTTGGCAATGCTGTTGATGACACTGCCTCATAGTTTACCATGTATTACCACAATTATAAACAATTCTATTAATTCATCAACGTTTCCAGCACTGTGGAAAACAGCAATAGTAAAGCCAATACCTAAACACTCTAATACAACGTGTGCTAAAGACTTCAGACCAATCAGCTTGCTTGCCTGTATATCTAAGGTATTAGAGCGGATCGTTTGTAATCAAATGAGGGATTACCTCGAAAAATATAATATATTACCTAGTATGCAATCTGGTTTCCGGCAGCGCCATAGCACAACTACAGCACTTCTGAATGTAGTTGATGATGTATTGGCAGCTAGCGATCTGGGCATGGGTACTATCCTTACTCTCCTTGACTTTTCTCGTGCCTTCGATTGCATTAACATTATGCTTCTTCTCTCTAAACTTTCATATTATGGATGTGATTCAAAAACAGTGAAATGGTTCAATAGTTATCTTTCTCAGAGACGTCAATTTGTTGAATTGCATAGTGGTGATGGCACTACAGCTAGATCATCCCTTAGTCCAGTCTCCAGGGGTGTCCCTCAAGGATCCATACTCGGACCTCTTCTTTTTATTTTATACAGTGCTGATATTACCAAACAAATAGTAAATTCAAAATTCCACTTATATGCTGATGACTTACAGATCTACTGGTCTTTTAAACCTGAGGACTGTGCCAATTCTACAAAAGAAATAAACGATGATCTGGACCGTATAACGAAATGGGCAAATGATAACTGTCTTGTACTGAACCCTAATAAATCTAAATATTTAATATTAGGGTCTAAAAAATGTATAGCAAAAATAAAAAATTCAAATCCTGACATACTTATCAATGGTTGCTCTATTGAGCAGGTTTCCGAAGCTCGCAATCTTGGGGTAATTTTTGATGGTCAACTTCATTTCGAGACGCATATAATGGAAGTGGTAAAAAATTGCTTTTACCGTCTTAAACTTTTATACCGAATTCGCCCTTACCTTAGTATCGATTTACGTGTCACCCTTTGTGAATCACTCATTTTATCGAAACTGAATTATGCTGACAGTGTTTATGGTACATGCTTATTAGCTAGGACGGAAAAACTAATACAGCGAGTGCAAAATGCTTGCGCCCGTTATTGCTATGATATTCTTCGCCATGCACATATCACACCTTTTTTGAACGCAGGTAACCTTATGAAAATGTCAGCACGTAGGCATCTCCATCTAGCTACGCTTTTGTTCGGTATTGTTTCTCATAAAAAACCTACATATCTTTATGAAAAGATAAGCTGGTCTCAAAAAAATAATAGTTACATAACTAGAGCATCAACATACCTGATGAATACTCAGAAACATCGAACTACTGCCTTCCGCGGTAGCTTTAGGTTTGCAGCAAGTCGTTGCTGGAATGTACTTCAACCCCCTTTATTGCATTCAAAAACTACAAGGGTTTTCCAAAAAAGACTTAAGCTAATCCTACTTGAAAATCAAAAATTGATACCTTAATATTCTGTATACAGACCACAAATTTACTGTAGTTATTTCTCGTTCTATTTCATCGAGGACTCCTAGCTAACCACAAAATTTATGTACTTTCGGTTTCTTCTTTATACTATTAATGTTTATTTTATTTTATATTCTATATGTCTTTATTAAATAATTTGTTTCTTTTACTTAAGCTATTCTATGTGATAATTATGATAACTAGAATATGATATAGTATAGTATTAATTTATTTTATTCTTAATTTAATGTTACTATTTCAAATATTACTGTTTATCTTTTTTAAAATATATTTGTTTTGCATATATTGTTGCTTCCGCGACTTGATTGTACGGGTCCATCAGAATATCAGCGGTGTAGTATCATATTTACTGTACCATAAGCTGAGATGGGCACCATATTTTGGCCTCACATATTCCACTCCTTGTTTTTAGTTAGTAGTTCTTATTTCTTTCATTGGTGTCTATATTGTGTGAGATTTACAAAATAAAATTTCTTTCTTTCTTTCTTTTATTTCTTTACATTTCCTACGTTTTTAACACTTCTCTATACGCTTAATACACTGAGGATATTGGTACTTCTCTGACCATTAATTTGGTTTGCTTTCATCGTTCTATATGCGTTACGTATCCGTGAGGTAACGGATTGAAGATACAAATTATGTTGAAAGACTTTTATTATTTTTACTAGCTTCTGCCCGCGACTTCGTCCACGTTTAACTTTAACCCGCGATTCTGTCTATGTAAAAAGTGAAAACTTTTTTAAATAATATTTGTCACACATTATTTTTGCAAAACTTTAAGCGTTTATGCAGCTCACCTAGCGGAAGCTCTCAAAATGAAAAAGAACTCTCGATTTTGAAACATTCTTTATTGGTGCTCCGCTCCTATTGGTCTTAGCGTAATGACATATAGCCTATAGCCTTTCTCGATAAATGGGCTATCTAACACTGAAAGAATTTTTTAAATCAGCCCAGTAGCTCCTGAGATTAGTGCGTTCAAACACACAAACTCTTCAGAGAACAATATATTACTATTCTTAATGAATTCTATTCTATTCTTAATGATTTTGTGTGTTTGAACGCGCTAATCTATGAAGAGAAATATATTAATATAGAGATTATGTACATCTTATAGATCATAAATTAATATTCATTTAAGCACATGCAAAGTGAAAGGACAATAAATTACATTTGTTGTTTATGGCTATAGTCGTAAAAGTTGTAATCATAGTTTATTAGCGAATACGAAGTTTATTGACAACCAGTTATATTAGCATTCTCAGATTTTGAAACGGCAGTCTGAAACTATTTATTTGTGTGATTGATTAAGAATACTAGGCGTTTCATTTCCAGTTGATGTTTATATTAAAAAAAACAGGAGTTTTTTTTATATTGCCGATGAGGGCAAACAAGCAAGCAGCACATCTGATGGTAAGTGACACTGCCGCACATGGACCTTTGCAATACCAGGGGCACAGCTAGGCCGTAGCATGAAGAAAATCCTCTTCTAAAACCTCGTTTAAAGAGAAATGTCATAGCGCTCGGGAAACACAGCCGCAGGTAATTCATTCCAGAGCTTGCACGTACCTACGTGGGGGAAATCTAAATATCTAAAGTTCATCCAAATATCTAAAGGCTTAGTTGTTAAGACGAATCTTGTCGCTGGTCCATACAAATTTCTGTAAGTTTCTAATCTTTTCTATTGTACAGCCAAATTTTAAATACAAAATCTATTTATCTACTACAAAAGTTATTTTGCACAGGCAGAATTGGAAATTATAATTGAATTTACAAGTTATAAATGTCTAAACGTTCACGTTTTTGCAAGAATATTAACGTAAGTTTGAAAGTGAATCATGGTATTAAATGTATGCAAAGCAAATTTTACTCATTATTTGTTATTCAAGACTTTATATAAAGTAAAGTCTAAAATTAAAAATCAATATTAATTTAGCATCATGTCCCGAGTTTTCTTGCCGGATCTTTCTCAGTGTGGCCGCGTTCCGATCCGGTGGTAGTATATTAGTTTTGTTAGTTTTAAATCAACAAATTGTAACAATAATTGCTACAAATTTAATAATTAATAATTACTAACCATAAACAATATAATTCTTTTATATAGAATCATTTTCTTTTTACACTGGCAATAAATTTGTACTAAAATGTGGGTCACAATTTAATAAATTTATAACTAATTTTCTGTATCGGGTAGATAAATGTATATAATAATAAATAAATGTCTGTAATAACGATTACTTGTTGGACGTGAGACACCTTAGTCCGGCCGTGACCATGAATGCTGCAAAGTGTTCGAAACGTCGGGCAATCATAAATCAAATACAAACGCGATATAATCCGTAAAAGTAGTTTTATTTACAACTTTATATAAAGTTGATATATTTTGATGTGAAACATCTATCGGCGACGGTGAACCTGATCGTTGGCGTGGCGTAATCAGCTCGTGGCGTTACGACGTCAAGTATGATGGGGTATGGTATGGTAAATCTGATTGTCGTATCTCTCTCACCGCACTGAGCTCGCATACCTATAGTGTATACTAATGAAAATAAATGTTTATTGAATAAAAGTCATCATTTTCTGGAAAAATCGTTTATTTTTTTTAATACTTTATGCCATATTAATTCCTGTCGTAATCTGTTCTTTTATGCATATGCTTGTACAAAATAATTTCGATGTTTCACCTTTGTCAGGCGTCCTGAGCGACGGCTCCCTTTATTGCTGTTAGTGGCAAACGAGGAAATAGCACACCTGATGGTAAACGATACTGCCCCTTGTAGAGCTTTGCTAGGCCGCTGCCTACCGTGAAGAAAGCGAAGTGAATGTTATTTCGTACATCATCATCATCATCTTGCTCTTATCCCAATTACTTGGGGTCCACGCAATATGTCATCTGTTTTGACATATTGCAAAAAGTTTCGGCAATGATTTTTATGACCGGCCGCCTGCCTGACGTCAACCCTCCTTGGGAATGTAATCGTTGACCCAAATGGTACCAGATGGAGTTCGTCTGGGTCAATCTAGGGCTCTTAGTCGTCTTTTACGACACCCACGAGCAAAGCAAGGGTTGGTAGTATTCGAGGCCGCTACCACACAGTACAATTATTTCGTACAATGAGGTTTAATACTAAAGGCATCCCCAAAACCCATTACACTCAAACACCACCAGTAAGTTGTACTGCCAGTTCTCTCGCTCACAGAACTAAGTGCACAAATTGCTACTACTCAGACGTCGATTTCTGCGAAAGTGTGGTACTGTCAGTCAGTTTATAAACTCGCAAAAGTGTAAGCGTTAGATAGCATTATTTTTGAGTACGTTCACAATCTGTCGATAGCTTATAATCTCACTACATTGTGATTGCTGATGTCTACGCGAGTATTACACATCTATACCAATAAATAAAATTGGAGTGTCTGTTTGTAATGTCAAAACAATAGGCTTATTTCATGCTCACACGCTTATTTTCACGACACCTATGCCTAAAATAGCAATTAAAAAATTTTTGTCTGTCAGTCTGTCTGTTTGTTCCGCGTAATCTTCAAAACGGCTGGACCGATTTCAAAAATTCTTTCACCAATGGAAAGCTATAATATCAGGGCGTAAACTAGGCTATATTTTATCCCGGTATTCCCACGGGAACGGGAACTACGCGGCTAAATCGACTATAACCTATAAGCGAAGCGAGGGCGGGTTACTAGTTTTAAATAAAACTACTTTAAGAATTTTATCGCGTTTGTATTTGATTTTTAATTGCCCAACGTTTTGAACACTTTGCAGCATTCATTGTCACGGGCGGACTAAGATGTCTCACGTCCGATAAGTCATCGTTATTACAGTCTATGAACGCTGAAAAATATTCGAAACGTCGGACAATCAAAAAGCAAATACAAATTCGATAAAATCCGTAAAATAGTCTCACTAGATTAATTATAAACTAACGATTCGTATAATTATCCGGTGACAAATATATATTTATCTTGTTATAGACGCTATTGATATAAAAGCAAAAAGAAATGTTCAAACTGTTAAAGCAAATACCATCCATCACTGATAACATACAGACATGGCCGCACGTTTAATGTAAACGTTTGTGTGGCCATTGCAAATTAGAAGACAGTATAAACGTATTAAAACCAGAAGGAATTTTAAACAATATGTAGGGGTGTAGTACTTCTAATATTTATAACTAAGTTAAAGTAAGTTATACTTGTTTTAACGCACAAATTTCGTTTGGAAATAGACAAAACTAGCACACAATTATAAGTATTTATCCTCTATTTTGAGCTAATATGACCTTCTATTCGAAATAGGTTCACTTTACAATTATATAATTATATTTTTTAATATAGCAGCAAATGTGAAATTTGCTTTATTCAACAATAGTCTGTATTATTAGGAAATCAATTTCTTAACTGTAATAAATTATATGCCTACTCCGTCAATACATTGCAAGCCTATTGACGTCACGCGGTCGCAGCCTTCTGCGAGGCAGTGATCTCGCAGAAGTAGGCCGCAGGTCGCGCGCGCGAGGAGCTCAGCCTCGACGAAGCGACCCGCCGCCGGCGACTAAGGCGACGCAGGCGCGACTACCTGCGCGTCATGCCGCCCTAGCCGAGGCCGCGGGTGACGTGACCGGGGAGTTAGTCCGTCACCCGCCGAGAGACCGACCGCGTGAGGAAAGACCGACGTCCTCCCTGAGTACCCCAAATAGGGGGTATTCCGTCGGGCCGACCACTGATGACAAGTAACCCTGCTCCGGTGGTCGGCCCAACGACGAAGGCGACGTGGTGTTCGGGTGGGTTGTGGGTGTGCGTGCTTACGCCCCTCTGTCGCCCCGGACGGAGTGTTGGGAAGAGCGCGCCGACCGCAGCCCAACCCAAAAAAAAAAGCCTATTGACGTCCATTATTGGGCACAGAAATTACAGAGCCATACCAGAAATAATTCCATAACTACTCTAGTGCTGCTATTACGACTGCTGCTGGAAAGTAGAGTATGGAGACGTACAGTATTCCCATCCCGCCACCCCATGGCGCAGTGTGAAAAATGTTTGCAGATGTTATAATTTTATTAGTACTTGGCTAAGTGATCGAAATTCCGTTTATTTAACGAACTTCCTAATTCAATAAGGCACCAATTATTTAATTCAGTCAATTAAGTTACAATTAAGTTTTGTTAAGTTACAATTAAGTTAGTTTCTTTTGTAAAGGAGTACTCCTCATTATATATAATTTTTAATTCGTTTCCTTTGCGTGAGCATAGATAATTTAGAGGTATTATGGTTTACATTGTCTCTGACCAATGTCTTATCGTAATAAAAAAATAATGAGATATGTAAAAACACAATTAGCAACTCGCAAATTATATGTATAATTGCTTATGCTAATTGTATTATTTTTGCTTTACACGTTTTAAAGATAATATCCTGTACTAAGGAATTAAGAGAAAGCGGCCCCATAACCCACCGTATTCCCTCCCCTTCGCCATTGGGCCGACCACCGTTACCGCGTTCCTTGTCGTCCGTGGCCAGCCCGGCGGGATACCCTTTCGGGTAAGCTCCCTCCCTAACACCCCTCCCGGGATGTTGGTTGCCCTCGCGCGGTCAGCCTCTCTGCGGGTGACGGACTATTCCCTAGTCCAGTCACATGCGGATCGTGTCAGTCGTAGAACCTCCCCCACACTAGGAAGATAATTGACTTATTGTACCACGCGGACCAAAGGGGTTGGTATAGGGTTTTAAATTGAGTTTGAATTCTCTTGCACAGATGTTATATGCATGTTTGTTGTTGTACGACACCCACTAGTAACTGACACCCACTAGGGTTGAATTGTGGGTGACGTGACCGGGGAGTTAGTCCGTCACCCGCCGAGAGGCCGACCGCGTGAGGAAAGACCGACGTCCTCCCCGAGGGGGGGACGTGGGTCGATGGGACGGTACCCCAAATAGGGGGTATTCCGTCGGGCCGACCACTGATGACAAGTAACCCTGCTGCGGTGGTCGGCCCAACGACGAAGGCGACGTGGTGTTCGGATGGGTTGCGGGTGTTGCGTGCTTACGCCCCTCTGTCGCCCCGGACGGAGTGGTGCGAGGAGCCACCATCACCTATACATGTTCCACTGTTGGGCTCGGGCCTCCTTCACTATGGGAGGGAAATTAACCTACCTGTTTATACCACGTTGGTCAGACGTGTTGATAAGGTTTTTGCTTCAAGTTTTCCTTTTCTTGCATAGATATTATATACATATTATATTCCTTAGTCGTCTTTTACGACACCCACGGGCAAGAAAGGGGGATGGTGAATTATATTCTGACTTCGTTACCACACGGATAATATCTACATAATATCATCTTAATCAGAATAATAAAAAAAAATCCGCCACAGATAGAGTTGCGTGCCTACCCTGAAGAAAGTGAAGGGAGTGTGAATGTGTGCAATGACGTTCGGTGATATTAAAGGCATCACCAAAACCCACCACACGCAAACACCCTCAAAAGAGTTTTTTGGCGGGAATCTGAAGTGTCATGTGGTGTTCTTGTATTATATTCAATATCTTAGTGTTTTAACGTGTTATATTAAATAATTTTGATGGCATTGTGTAATATATAGTGGCAAAACTGCTGAGGTGTAGTGAATATAATATAAAATTGCTATACATACCTTTTTGTTTCCACCAAAATTCTCAGAAGATACCCTTAGCAGTGGCCATTACACTGTTGAGGGCGACACTGACTTACTGACAGACCATTACTGACATGAAGAAACTGAGAACTTGAAAAGATAATTATAACTCGACACTGGCAAAATTGGCTCGTATTTGTAGCTGATTGCCAAGACAAAAAAGAAGAAGAAGAAGAACACCCTCAGAAAGTTGGACTTTTTAAACATTATATATTTATTTATAAACATTATGTATTATAAAGTACCAGTTCTTACACAATAGCCATTGTAGCAGATAAATACCACAATAAATACCTAAAATTGACTGAAATAAAAAATACAAATAATGCGCGAATAGTTGTTCAAACACTATTATTATTTTGTATCGGCGCAATGATTTAACCAAATATAAGCTTCGATGTAAATAATTCGAACAATATTCGTGACGAGCTAAATATTATATTTATCAAGCGATTATCATAATTATAGCATTTGTTGTTGTAGTTTTTTATTCAAGTCTTTGCAACAGATGTTTTTAGGTATTAACGCTTAAATAATTTAAAATATATGAAACGAGGAGCCTAGCACTAATCTTCTTTATTCAGATTTTTGCTTACCATTCGCTGCTGGACACGGGCTTCCCTCATACGTAGCCAAAATAAATAAATATCATTTTAAAATTAATGTTTTCATACAAGAAATGGGTTAATTCTATTGCGTAGAAGGTTAGACTATCAAAGTACATACCTACTGTTCCTAGATTACAGTTATTTACGTAATATATCCCGTATTAGAGGTGCGAAATACTCCCACGGCTCTTTGTACTTTATACCTGCAGGCAATAAAGTTAGGCTAAGTAAATTTTTTCAAATTTGTATAAATTAATTACATATTTAATGACAATTCCTACCACGACAGTATTCATAGCTCTCTCTATTTATTTGCATGTGATGCACAATACATAATTTACTTTCACTAAAATGAATAAGGCAAAGATGCTGTGCAGATGTTTATTTGTGATAATTAATAAAAGTTGCAAAAATTATATTTTCGACCACAATTAAGAAATAAAGTCAATCATACTTTATTTTGACACAATGTATAATGATTTCTGATGTTTACGTGAGTATTACACATTTTAAATAAAACTACGTATCTTATCGCGTTTGTATTTGACTTTTGATTGCCCGACGTTTCGAATACTTTGCATGGTCAATGTGTCTCACGTCAGTCATCGTTATTAGGTACAGACATGTCTGTCGGGTATAAAATTCGTAGTTTTTATTTAAAATGTGTAATACTCGCGTAAACATCAGAAATCATTATGATAAAACCATTTTTACGGATGTTTTCGTGTTTGTTATTATTTTTTGCTTCCAAGGTTTCCAATACTTACAGTGTTCAAGGTTACGGATATCTCGAACAATTTTCAGCGTTCATGGTCACGGGATACTCTAGTTTAATTTCAAAAGCTTTGAAATTATTTGAAAATTAATCTCAATGTATTTTGTATTAACTATATCATTTAAAGTAATTTAAAATAAACTATACCTTGACATCTATTTAAAGATATAACCTTCACCTAACGACATATAATGATTATATTAATTTCCATCATTTATTACTTGCATGTTGTATAAAAAGCCTTCTTCTAGATTATCTATCAAATCATAGCTTATACCGACTCGGACTTGACTCTCATAATCTTACATCATAATCTTTCAAGGAAAATATATTATGTATTGTTAATACACTTCACTCCATAAGACATAAATCTTATATAATAAAAAATATAAACTATGATAAACTTATAATATTTTTTACTCGTAACTCTTAGGATTCCGCCCGTGATCATGAATTTTAAAAAGTGTTTGTTCAATGCACATTGAACATGCAACGCAGCAAACTCAAAAGTAGAGCATGTCAACATACAAGTAAAGCATGTCAACATACAAATGTGCAAAATTAGCACTGACATGATTTAAAGACACTGCGTTATACTTTACACGTACGACACACTAACACAAAATGGTATATGTGTGTATTAGCAATAAGTAGTATATAAGGTGTACATTGTGTAAAATAAATCAGATTTGAATTTATTCATCTCTCAGTTACATCCCTCTCACTGCGGCCAAGACACCCTTAGCCGTCAGTTCTGATTAGTCGAGTGAGTCTGCTTGACTGGCAGTGAGAGTTACCAATCCTCCACCCAAACCTCCATCTCACTGTGGCCAAGACACCCTTAGCCGTCAGTTCTGACCGGTCCTGTGAGTCTGCTTGACCGGCAGTGAGAATTACCAATCCTCCACCCAACATCCATCTCACATCTACCTGTCACCTTAGGTAGCGCGGTGCAGGTATCCCATCATATAGGCTAGGAACTTAAGGGCTTTAGGTACTTCAAACTATAACCTTAGGTTCTTCTGTCAAACACGGCGTTAGTCCATAGCCCAGACTACGCCTAAACATTTGGTCCTTCGAGTAAAGTAAAGATTTTCCTCCCTCTAACCCCCCCCGTAGGTTTGACATAACAGACATACGAATCAGTTAAGAACGGGCTGGTGTACTCAACAAAGCATCAGTTTCGGAATTGACTGAAGGACTTTTACTTACGTACTCTGTCAGAAAGCCTCTCGTTGCGGTTCGGTCACTGGCCTCCCACAAGCGGGACTCACCAGCTGATTGAGAAGTCGCACCTTCAGGGACGTGTTATAGCGAGAGCGCAGGTACGATAAGTATTGACTTAAAACATTAGTAGTAGGAAAGTTAGGGTAGGGCTATTAGGGAAGAAGACAAAAGAAGCACTATGGACATACAAGAAATAAACACAGCAATCAGGAGCCAGGAGGAAGATTATAACGAGATCAGGAGGATAATTACAAACATTAAAAAGGACTCCGTGAGCCGAAGAACACAAAAATACATTGACGAAAAAAGACAAACACTAACTACTATTTTCCAACGGGTGCAAGAGAATCACTCGAAACTGGAAAAACAAGAGATGTTATCATCTCACAAATATATCACTACAAATTACTTTGGAAATATCCAAAAACAATACAACGAGGGCTTAGCCCACCTACAAAACTATGAAGCAAGACTTCAACTTGTTCAGGCGATATATGAACCTGAAGAACAAAACACAAACGAAGAAGAAGGGAGAGGGAATCCCAAGACGTTTATACAAATGTTCAGGATATCCCAGATGTCAAAAAGGCTAATTCAGGCGAAAGAATCAGTCACTGAAAACAAACCTATATGGCATTTACAAACTACAATAAACAACTTACAAAAACGATGGCAGGATATTGAAGAAACACACATTGAATTATTATTGGAGGAGGATACATCGGGACACCTTTACTTCAAAAATAAATATTTTGAAAACACCCAAATTGAGTTCGATACTACAATGGAGATGCTGGAAGAAAAAATCCATGACAGTTCCAGCGAAAAAATAACCTTAACACAGTCGTCAGGAAAACTACCCCGTATCTCTATTCCAACTTTTACTGGGAGTTATGACTCATGGTATACTTTTCATGATTTATTCAAAAAAATTATTCATGAAGATAAAAATATTTCATTGGTAGAAAAGATGCAATATTTAAAGACAAATGTAAAAGGTGACGCAGCAAAAATTATACGTCATCTAACGATAAGTGAATCGAACTATGAAACCGCGTGGAAATTGCTTACGCAACGTTATGAAGACGAACGAATGATATCAATTAAATTCATCGATAAATTATTAGATTTACCCAAGCTAAATGTTGCGAATGCAGCGGGTTTAAGAGACATGCACGACACCATAAAAGAATGTTTGGAATCTTTAAAACATCAAGGAATTGACATTTCAACATGGGACCCTATTTTGGCTAGACTTTTGGCCAGGAAATGGGACCAACAAACTGATTCAAAATACGAGGATCAGTTACAACACCCAAACAAATTGGAATCGTTTGAAGAAATGTTACAGTTTTTAGAAAAAAGATTTAAAAGTTTAAAGTCCTACGATCAGCAAAAAATTACGTACAATCACCTGAGTAATAACTCGGTGAATCATACAATAAATAAATACCGGGGAACACTCGTACCAATAGCAGAATCATCAAAAAGTAAACATTGCTGGTACTGCAAAAGCACAGAACATAATATAAATAAATGCCCTAGTTTTAAAACCTTGAACGTGACGCAACGATATAAGGAAGTCTCAGACAAAGAAATGTGCAAACGCTGCTTAAATCATGATAAACAAATAAAATGCACGAGCGAGTTTTATACAAAATGTGAAATATGTCAACATAAAGGTCATAACACACTATTACACCGAACATTCGATTCAATTAAAAGACAACCAGAGTCTTCTGAGTATACGAAAAAGTTCACTCCTAAACCAACTATGAGTGATAAAAAACAAAACACAACGTTATCGAACTTATCAGCTACCAATTTAGAGGAAAAAAATACGGTCTTATTAGCCACAGCGCTATTACAAACCACGTCGTATGATGGAACACCACAATTATTAAGAGTATTGTGTGACCAAGGTTCAGAAGCGTCATTTTGCACGGAAGAAGTAGCACAACTGCTGTCGTATCCAAGACAAAAGGTTCGAGCCGAAATAAAAGGCATTGGAGACAACGAACCTAAGACATCGAAATATACAATTAACATAAACCTACAACCAAGGTACTCTAGTGAGTACAGACTACCTGTAACACTTATAGTACTACCAAAGCTTACAAACTCGTTACCAAGAAGTAACTTACAACAATTACAAGAGTTGGACAATGTTCTATTGGCAGACCCAACGTACAACAAAAAGGGACCTATAGACATAATTTTAGGTGCCCAAGAATATAGTAAAATACTATTACAAGGTTTTAAACGACTACAAGGCGGTATAATCGCTCAAGAAACAGAATTGGGTTGGATTTTATCCGGGTTATATCCGCAAGACACAAACGGTGGCATCAAAGTATTAAGCATGATGACTCGCACCGACGACATACAACAATTAACAAAATTTTGGGAATTAGAAGAAATTCCACGACACTATGCACTCACCAAAGATGATGAGTTGTGTGAAAATTACTATACAAATACTACAATACGAAGTTTCGACGGCACTTATACGGTACGACTACCGTTTAAGGACGTGAACATAAAATATGGCGAGTCAAGGAAAAAAGCCGTGGCTCGACTATTACAACTAGAACGTCAGTTCGAAAAAAATGACAATTTACGCCAACAATACAAGGAATTTATGTACGAATACCTAAATATGGGTCATATGAGAAAAGTACCTAAACCAGAATATTACACAGGAGAGTATTATATTCCCCACCAAGCGGTAATAAAAGAAGACTCTCTTACAACAAAACTACGAGTGGTATTTGACGCTAGTAGTAAAACAAGTAGTAAAATAAGCCTTAATGAAAATTTACATAAAGGACCACGACTTCAACAAGACTTATCAAACATATTATTACGCTGGAGAACGCATAAGATTGCTTTCATGGCCGACATTATGAAAATGTACCGGTTCATAAAAATAAACCAAGAAGACTATAAATATCAAAGAATTTTATGGAGATTTTCTCCAAAAAAGGCCATTAGTGAATACGAACTAACAACGGTCACTTATGGCACAACAAGCGCGCCTTATCTGGCCGTGAGAACATTACAACAACTAGCATTAGACGAACAAGACAATTACCCTATCGCCAGTAGAGTAACGTTACAGGATTTCTATGTTGACGATATTTTGTCAGGAGAATCCCAGGAAAGCTCCGTCAAGGAATTACAAGAACAATTAATAGCAATGTTAAACAAAGGTGGTTTCCAACTACGAAAATGGTCTTCAAATAGTTCGGAATTGTTGAACAATTTAACATGCGATAAAGAAGAAAGTCGGATGCTGAAACTTCCCTTAGACGAAACAAGAAAGTCGTTGGGAATTATATGGTCTCCAGGCGAAGATAAATTCTGTTTTCAAATAACTATAACAGAAAACACAAAACCCACCAAACGGTTCATTATGTCAGAGGTGGCGAAAATATTTGATCCGTTGGGCTGGTTGGCCCCCATCATCATAAGACTAAAATTACTAGTACAACAACTGTGGACGTCTGGGATGGAATGGGACCAACCAGTAAATGACATAATACGAAATAAATGGACAGAAATACAAAAACAGTTAAAAAACATAGAAAATATACAAGTACCACGATGGTGTCACACGATAGACAGGACAAAGTTTGAGCTGTATGGATTCTGCGACGCCTCAGAAAAAGCATACGGGGCTGTCGTCTATAGCAGAGTAATGGTGAATAACAGTTACTACATAACATTGCTCCAAGCTAAGTCAAAAGTTGCACCGAAAAAACAAAAAACAACATTACCGCGTCTTGAGCTATGCGCCGCAGTATTATTGGCTAATTTAATAGAAAAAATAAAAAATGCTTTAAACGGTGATAACAATACCGTGATTTCATGCTGGACGGATTCTATGATCACGTTGGGATGGATAAAAGGAGATCCTGGGCGATGGCATACGTTCGTGGCCAACAGAGTGTCAGAAATTAACAGCATAATACCTAACGCTCAATGGAATCATGTCATATCGTCTGAAAACCCAGCGGACATTATATCAAGAGGATTGGAGCCAGAAAAATTAATAAACTTTTCCTTATGGTGGAACGGCCCACCATGGTTACAGACGAGTGATATACCTATTACAACAACAGCACCACAGCCAAATGAAGAAGCCAAGTACTGTTTATCAACAACAATTAATACTACGAATGAAAAGTATGACATCTGGAGTCGATTTTCTAACTACAATAAAATGATAAGAACATTAGCGTATTGCTACAGATTTATCAACAAGCGCAAAAAACACGAACCATTATCCTGTACGGAATTAGAAGAAACAGAGAAACGAATTCTATGCATATTGCAACAAGAAGAATTTTACGATGAAAAAGAAATTATTCGAAAGAAAAAATCACTGCAGAAAAACAGTAAATTATCCACACTAGATCCATTTATTGATAACGATGGATTATTACGAGTTGGAGGTCGAATAGAAAACGCTGACTTGCCATATAATCAAAAACATCCTATACTATTACCACGCCGACATCATATAACGTCATTAATAATACAAAACGCACACATGAAAACATTACATGGAGGAAATAAACTAACTACAGCTGTCCTACGACAAAAATACTGGATTATAGGTGGAAAACAAGTTGTCAAAGGTACACTAAAAAAGTGCGTCAAATGCGCGAGATACAGGTCCGAAACGAAAGTACAGAAAATGGGGATACTTCCAAAAGCAAGAGTCACGCAATCATATCCATTTAGTCACACTGGAGTGGATTATGCGGGACCAATACAAACAAGAACAATGAAAGGAAGAGGTCACAAGTCCTACAAATCATATATTGCTGTATTTGTATGCTTAGCAACAAAAGCAATTCATCTAGAATTAGTGGGAGATTTGACAACTGAAACATTTATTGCGGCACTGCGGAGGTTCATGGCCAGACGAGGACACGTGTCACATATGTATAGTGACAATGGCACGAACTTCGTAGGCGCAGCGAAAATTTTGGAACAAGAATTATTGCAAATAACACAGTCACCTGGATTCCAAAATACGATGACCAGTATAGGTACTCAGTGGCATTTTAATCCGCCAGCAACCCCCCATTTTGGTGGGATTTGGGAGAGCAGCGTAAAATCAGTAAAGTACCATTTACGTCGAGTAATTGGAGAATCGACATTAACGTACGAAGAAATGATAACATTTTTACATCAAATTGAAGCTTGCCTAAACTCGAGGCCGTTATGTGCACAAAGCGAAGACATCAATGATAATACAATACTAACGCCTAGTCACTTTTTAATTGGTCGGGAAGCAGTTGGAATCCCAGATCCGTTATCAAACATAAATACTGATTTAATAAATAGATGGAAACAAATTCAAAGAATGAAGAAAGATTTCTGGAAAGCCTGGTCATCTGATTATTTACATCAACTTCAACAAAGATACAAGTGGAAAGAAACTCAAGAAAATATCAAAATTGGAACCATAGTACTAATAAAAGATGAAAACATAAGTCCAAGTAAGTGGCCCTTGGCAAAAGTGGAAAGCGTTCACCCAGGAAGCGACGGGGTGATAAGAGTAGTGACACTCAAAAAATCGACAGGTTTATGTCAAAAACGATCAATACATACATTAATTCCTTTACCTGTATATCAGGAAGAATTAATGACTAACACGAATACGTTAAGAAAAAATACCGAAACGCCTGTGAATAGTAACATAGCAAATAACATAAATAAAAAGTTTAAGACACTTAAGTCAGGCGTGTTACTCTATACTACATTATTATTGTGTATCGGACAAGTAACAAGTACATCAATGTTTACTATGAAACATTTAAATCCAGGCCTATATGTAGAACAAATAGGTACTTCAACAATAAACAGAGGGAGTTTTAGAATAGAAACTAATTACGAAAGGAGTGATTTGGAACTGAATTTAAATAATACGATAAAAATAACTAATCAGTTTCAAAAGTTATGCACTGACACGCAACAGTATACAAAAGACACCCATTGTGCAGAATTTTATTATCATTTGAACGAAGAGAAAGCACGATTTGAGAAGATAAAGGATTACCTTACTGGGATAAAGATTTCTAGAAGGAGACGTGGATTATTAGGACAAATGTTAACATACGTGTTCGGAGTAAACGATGAAGTATACAGAAGTATTGACTCATTGAGTAGCAATCAACAAGAACTTATAAACGCCGCCAATCATCAAACAAACATAATGATATCTACAGTATCCGCTGTAAACCAAACCGAGGAGCGGATTAAGAAAAAGTTAGAGAATTTTGAAAAGAAGTTAAATGAAGCTATAGCATTCATGTACGATAACGACGTATGGTATAAGATGGTAGACGCTAACAATGTGAAAATACAAGTAATACAAACGTATCAATTAGCGAGCAATTACATAACAGAGATTATTCACTATTACAACGGGTTACTTGAGATATACCTAAATAACGCATCGATATACACGATTTTGAGTCCTAAATACGCTAATGATATAATACAAACAACCAATCAAAAGTTACCTGGAAACTTAAGGATAATTCAGGATCAATTAATACAGACTAACATGGAAATAAATGCAACACATATAAACGTATTTGCGTACTATCCTATTCATGACATAAGAAAATATACACTAATACACATAACGGCGATTCCTCAAAAGTTGACCGGGAGTTCTTTTGAATGCTTGTCAATCCCAAGAGCATTCATAGGCTTCGACTATAACAATGAACGATACTTTGAGTTAAGTAAAGACGAGTTCAAAGATTGTTTACACAAAAAATCGGAGTTTGTTTGCTATCCCGTGGCTGTTAAGAACATGCAATTGAACAAGAATTGCATTGTTGACCAGCTATTCAGCAACAATAATAACACTAAATCACAATGCACATCAAGAAGATACAACATTCAATCTACAATTCTATGGAAACAACTTTACATGCAGAATACGTGGATGTTTATCACTACAAAAACACAATCAGCTTCGATAATATGTGATGGACAAAGACAAGAGATTAACCTAGAGGATATAGGAGTACTACACATTTCAGAAAGCTGTGTAGTAAAGACGTTGAACAACATTCTTGCAGCTAAACGAATAACAACAACAACTGTGCAAGCATCATATTTTAAAAGGAGTAATTTTACTCTAGACACACAAGTAGTCCAATCAGAGATACCAGACATACCGAAGGAGGAAGTATTAGATAGCTCCACCAGTATATTTGACCACTTAGCCGCTTCAGAAGCAAAGCTAAAAACAAGATTAGATAACACAATATGGAGGCGAATAGAGTCTCATTCCTATGTGGTTAGCACCGTGACATCTCTTTCTTTAATAGTATTAGCTTGTCTTTTAATTTATTTCAGACCACTCAAACAATGTCGAGATAGACTTACGAGAAGACAAAACAAGGAGACAACTACAACACAAGCCACAGAGACAGACAAACAGCGGGTAGCTCCACCACAACCACGGCCACGGTATGGGAAACCTCGTCCCCAGACTACAGTCCAAACACCACAAGCGACGGAAGGACACATTGGACCATATGAGGTTATCGAATTATACGACTTGCAGTCGTGTTCCTGAGAGACCCCAGAATGTTCAATGCACATTGAACATGCAACGCAGCAAACTCAAAAGTAGAGCATGTCAACATACAAGTAAAGCATGTCAACATACAAATGTGCAAAATTAGCACTGACATGATTTAAAGACACTGCGTTATACTTTACACGTACGACACACTAACACAAAATGGTATATGTGTGTATTAGCAATAAGTAGTATATAAGGTGTACATTGTGTAAAATAAATCAGATTTGAATTTATTCATCTCTCAGTTACATCCCTCTCACTGCGGCCAAGACACCCTTAGCCGTCAGTTCTGATTAGTCGAGTGAGTCTGCTTGACTGGCAGTGAGAGTTACCAATCCTCCACCCAAACCTCCATCTCACTGTGGCCAAGACACCCTTAGCCGTCAGTTCTGACCGGTCCTGTGAGTCTGCTTGACCGGCAGTGAGAATTACCAATCCTCCACCCAACATCCATCTCACATCTACCTGTCACCTTAGGTAGCGCGGTGCAGGTATCCCATCATATAGGCTAGGAACTTAAGGGCTTTAGGTACTTCAAACTATAACCTTAGGTTCTTCTGTCAAACACGGCGTTAGTCCATAGCCCAGACTACGCCTGTACAGTGTTCGAACCATAGAAAAAGTAAGAATCCAATACAAACTCGATAAAAATAAAAAAATAATTTTATTTTAAATTTTATTTTTGTATATTATATTCAATGATCATGCTTATGAGAGAATTGAAGCTTTTCACGTCCAATAAGTTTTTATTGATTCCAATTTTAAAAATATGAAATAGAGGATCTAAGACTCATTTTAGCTCATGTACAACCCACTATGGGGTTCGAGCCTCCTCCACAACAGAAGGCAAATTGACCTACGGATGATCAGACGGATTAGTATAGGGTTTTATCTCGAGTATTCCTTCTCTTGCATAGATATTATCTGTATATGATTTCCCTTAGTCCTCTTCTACGACACGCAAGGGAGGAGAATTATATTCTTACTCCGTCACCACACAGAATACTTACTATAATATACAGAATACATACATACTCGATGTATATCTATTATCTTGTGTGGCTATGAATGTTACAAACTTTATATGTCGTAAGAGCTGACTAGTATTAGGGCATCACAGCTGAAGGTTATAGCTGTAGCTATAAATGTGTTCGCTCGTCCGGGGTAGTAAAAAACTCGTCGACGTTTGAGTAGAAACAATTCGCTATTCCACTTCATTCGGTGAGCGAGAAAGCCAAGCGTTTACGCTGATCTTTCATGGTATTATAGAGAGAAATTAATAGTAGTTACCACTCGCCAGCAGATGTACTGTTTGCTTATCATTAGCAAACGCAACAACAAAGTTGTATTTCTATTTCATACACGAATTGTAATCAGAGTTGTGTCAATAGTAAAATTTTCAAAGATTATAACTTAAACCCCAAGCAGAATATTTTGTCCAAATATCACCTATTATTGTCGTCATTAGGATTATGCTCTTATCCTAATTATTTGGGATCGCCAAAATATGAATTACTCTTCCATCGTACATATTACTAAAGTTATTACGCGAAATTGTAAATAAATTTTATTTTTTATGATTTTACGGTTTTTATCGCCATTATATTTGATTTTTAATTGTCCGACGTTTCGAACAATTTACAGCGTACATGGTCACGGGCGGACTAACAATGAGGCCGCGTGCCGATCTGGTAGTTTTATTTACAAAAACATCTTTTTCATTTTAATATGATATAACTATTTCAGAAAATGCACGTACCTTATTTCATCTCTGCGTCACCTATGGTTGACTGGTAGACAATGCCTCTGGTATTAAATTTGTCATTGTACTTGTTGCATGAAGTTTAATAAAAAAATTAATTAAATCCGTAAAATAGTTTCATTTACAATGTGTAATGCTCACGTAAACACCAGAAATCATTATTGGACAGCAGTTTTAGGGCTGCCCGTCTAACGTTAACCTTTCTTGGGAATGTAAACGTTGACTAGACGGCATCAGGAGTAAGCTCAAAAAATGTTAGTCGTCTTACGACACCCACGGGCTATATAATGATCGGTAGTATTCGTAGCCGCTATCACACAGCACTTTTCAATTTATAACTATGTATATAGGCTGACCCTATATAAATTAAAGAGAGAAGGAGACTCTAAAAGAAGAGAGACCCTATATAAAAGAAAGAGAAGAAAAACTTCAAATAAAACCCTACACCAATCTGTCTGGCCGGGGTGGTGACGGAGTAAAAATACAATTCACCGCTTCCTTTTTTATTCGTGGGTGTCGTAAAAACCGACTAAGAGATGTAATATGCAGGATAGTGGTGGTACTTCGAGCGACCGAAAACATGAAGCCAAATATACTACATGCGCGCAGGCGATTACACACGTACACACGCACACCACTATACAAATTATAAAATCAAACTTTGTTTTTATTAACATAAATCTTCGAAATACTTTTAAAAGTAATGTTAAGAACCTTTCTATGTCTTTCAAATGTGTTGTGACACCATTTGAATGGACAAACCGTCATAATTACCTATTTATGTTTTAAGAGTTGCGTACGTGTAGTATAGTGACATTACGGAACGGTTCCGGCGTAAGCTCCATTAGGCTCCAATTGAAATGCTTCATTTTTTTGCGCGGACTTACCTTCTATACGTTATTATTCTAAGCCCTATACTAATACGTCGGACCAACGTGATATAGTAGGTCAATTTCTCTCCCTTTTGTGGAAGTGTTTCAAACTCAGCATGATCATAGAAAAATAAAGATAAAGAATAATATGGTCAATTTTATAACAGATTATCTTCTATCGTAATTTGAGTCTATTTAGTTATGCGCGGTAATTATGCGTAATTGTATTATTGAAAATGCCATGATATAGGCATAAAGAGAAAAAATAATAGCACATACCATATTGTCTATTATTTCTATCTTGGAATGTAACCTAACCATAGATGGCGTGACGATCAATACAACCTGTTGTTTCTAAAAGCAAGGGAATGCTCTACTGACCTCATATAGATAATCCAAACAAAAAACTGTCCTATTCATGTGGATTAGAGTACGAATTTCTCTGGTTGTGTCTGCAAAAACGTGTCACGATAGTGATAAACAATTCTATGTGCTATTTATATAGTAATAAGAGTGTTTATTGTGTTGTATATGTTGTTATCTTAATGTGAATAAATAGGAGACGTCTGGAAAGAAAATTGTTCTGATGCGACTTCGAGGACATTTCGGAAGCTTATTGACAGTAGGGAAGGACATTACTATTTGTATTTTTGTAGCAGTTATTCATTTGTTCTTTTTGTATTGGCAATAAGCTATTAATATAATTGTTGCCAGAATCGAGTTACAATTTTCTTCCACAATTTATCAGTTCCTTTATATCTTTAGTTTCAACTTATTAATCATTGTCCGTCAATAAGCTAAATTTTTACCTTCAACAGTAATATGGCCACATTATTTATGGTATCTTCTGGAAATTTTGGCGGCAAACACCACTTTTATACTACATATCATTATCATGATGCCCCAGCAGTTCCTCCGCATTACATGCCATAAAATATTGAATATAATACAAGACCAGCGTGTAACGCATTCGCGTGCCCGCCAAAACTCTAATTATTCATGTAGACTGACGACAATAACTGACCCGTGCGGACTGTAAAATTTGAGATCGGATCAAAAAAAAAGAATAAGTAGCAGCTGCACTTGGGAAACTCATAACACATACGGAGTCATCTCGTCGTCTCCTCAACAATAGAATAGAAATTAACCCACTATAATACGCTGGTCAAATGAACAATCTATTTATAGTTTTTATTTCGAGTTTTGCATCGATTCTATATGTTTATTATATCACTTATTCGTCTTCACGAGTATTCACGGGCAAAAGAGGTGTTGAATTATATTTTTTCTCCGTTACTACTGACTTTGTACTTTTTATCGCCGTAAAATAACTAGTGCCGAGGATTAGAAGAATTGATTGACGAAATTTACAGGATAGCGAGCGAATACAATGTTACATTACTATGGAGGTATACTCATATTCATTGAGAGCTTGTCATACCAGTATTGTTACTAAACTTAACGAATTATAATTTGACGGCTAATTTGTTTACAAGCACGTGACGTCAAAATGTATGTTTTAATAAGCAATATCTGTTATTATCTTATGCCTGATCATGGAAAATGTGATACTCGAATTTTTAAGGTATTTTTTTCGAAAAGTGACGATATTTTCAAACCCTTTCTCCTTATTATTTGTACAATGCTGCTACGCTCTCCGTCGTAACGTTGGAAAAATAAAAATTAAATACAAACGCATTAAAATCTATACCAATAAATAAAATTGGAGTGTCTGTTTGTAATGTCAAAATAATAGGCTTTTTTCATGCTCACACGGTTATTTGCACGACACCTATACCTAAAATAGCAATTAAAAATTTTTTGTCTGTCTGTCTGTTTGTTCCGGGTAATCTTCAAAACGGCTGGACCGATTTCAAAAATTCTTTCACCAATGGAAAGCTATAATATCAGGCCGTAAACTAGGCTATATTTTATCCCGGTATTCCCACGGGCACGGGAACTACGCGGGTAAAACGACTATAACCGAAGCGAAGCGAGGGCGGGTTGCTAGTTTGAAATAAAACTGTTTTATAATCGTTTATATAATCGTATCCAACAAAACAAAAAAGATCTTGAAACAATTTTCTGACCTTTCAAAGAGTATTTTGCGTATCGAAATATGATTGTAATATCATATTATCATTCTCGCTATTTTTTAATTGTTTTATAAATATATATTATTAAAAAAAAAACTTGTTACTGGTCACTGATATTAAACAAAAAGAAGACGTCATTGAAGTCATTGGGTACGGTAACATTGGCTGCTATTGTCGAATGCGCTTTAAGAAGTTTGTAGATAAAAAGTTAATTTGAAAAATAGTATATAGTAGCTTCTGCCCACGTAGAAAAGTAACTTTTCCAAAGTTAAATGATTAAGTTAATAATTATTAAATTACAGGGATAAAAAGTATTTTAAGTGCTAATCCACGAAATGGTCTATACATGTGTTAATTTTAGTTCAACACTGTTCACGATTTAAACGTAATTTCGTCGTCTCCCGTCGTTGTCTCAGCTCATTCACGTCCCACTGCTGGGCTCGAGCCTCCTCCTTAAGAGAGCCCGCAGACATACAATTGCAAGTTGGGCGACTATCGAACAACTAAATTGCGTACTTTTATAATTTAATTGACCAACTTTATTTTATTGGTTACACGCCGCAGATTTAATGGATTTAATCGGTGCCAGTATTGCCAGCGCGGTGCGTGTGCGTGAAAATGCGGAAGAAACCCTTTAATAGCTCTATTAATAAAAAGAAGACGAAAACAAAAGAAGACATTTTGGGTGCATCCCATATTAAGTAACAGATTACAAAATGGGAAGCATCGTACTCATCATCATTCTAAACTTAGATATTACCCTGATAAATTGTTTCAAGTCTTTTTTGTATAACGCTGGCCTTTTTTGAACTTCCTCTATGAGCTCTTCTACTTTTTCGTTTGCAACAAGGCAAGGCAATGCAAGGAGGCAGACGTCATACCCGTCGACGAAGATGCGAGCGTAGGGAAGTCACGCGCACGCGTGTGGTCATCTTGCATCTTGCAGGGCAACTGCCCAACTAAGTGGGATAGTGTGCGAACTTGCATAGGATAACCATGCTAACAAGCAGTTGACCTATAGTTGGACAACTTTTTAATTGTGCGTAATCGGAAGGGAATCTTGATTCTGATACGATCAGTGTCCAATTAATTAGTTGGACGATTTAGTTGGAGAAGATGTGCAGGCTAGCATAAGTAACTACACTTGATACACCTATTTGCGATTTAATCGGCCAACTTACAATTGTATGTCTGCGGGCGCTCTAATAGGAGAGAAATTGACTTACTACACCACGCTGGTTAGATGTGTTGGCATACAATTTTATTTCAAGTTTTCTTTTTTTGCATAGATATTATATGCATATTGTAATCGCCTATTCGTGTTTTGCGATACCTACAGGCTGCAAAGCGGGGTGGTTTTTTTTTTTTTTGAGGTGTGGCTACGGTCAGCGTACCCGCCGCCCAGCTCCGTCCGGGGCGACAGAGTAACCCACCCGTGGCACGTCGCCTTCGTCGTTGGGCCGACCACCGGTGAAGAGTAACTTGTCTTCAGTGGTCGGCCCAAAGGGGGGTGGTGAATTGTATTCTTACTCTGTTACCACACGGAACCATTTGTGTCTGAAATAGGGCTAAATCTATGCTAGATTTTAAGCGATAACCAAATACATAACGAAACTAACAAACTAAAATAAATATTTTCAAAATTTGATTCTAGTCCTTTCCGTGAACGAACATCGTCATTCGTGATTTTTATTTATTGAAATAAGGTTTGTTTTTTTTTTCAAATCAACAATATAATTTACGTTAGCATTATTTTAAATACATTAGTCAAATTTATTACAATATATTCCAATTAAATGAACAAACTAGAGCAATTTCTGTTGTTCACGCGAGTATTACATTGGAAATAATATATTTACGTATTTTATGGCGTTTGTATTTATAAAATAATATTTCAGCTTATATACGTCCCGAACACCCGGCTCGAACCTCCTCCACGACGGGAGGGCAATTGACCTTACTATACCATGCTAGTCAGACAGATTGGTATAGGGTTTTGTTTCCAGTTCTCCTTCTCTTGCATAGATGTTATATCCCTTAGTCGTCTTTTACGACATCCACGGGCAAGTTAAGGGAGTAGTGAATTGTATTCTTATTTCGTCACCACACAGACAAAATTTATAAAAAATAGAAAAAGTAGATGTCGGTTTCCCTGACGCGGTAAACCTCTCTGCGGGTGATGTACTATTCCGGGTCCAGTCACCCACGGCCTCGGCTATGACGGTATCAGCGCAAATACTCGTGCCTGCGTCGTCCAAATCGCCGGTGGTGGACCGTCTCACCGAAGAGGAATTCCTCAAGCGCACGCTCCACGGCCTCCTACTGTGAGATAACTGCCTCACAGACGGCGATGACCGCGTCCCAGTTCTTGATGCTGTCGAGCATCTCCTTAGCGATGGTCGGCAGCGTCAGTCCGACACTGATGATTGCGACGACTGCCCGGCATTGCTCAGCCCACGCGGCACACACCGCGAGCGTGTGCTGCGCCGTGTCCTCGCATCGCAGTGGTGGCAAGACGGTGTGCTCTCCCTCCTTACGACCGTGTGCAGGTACTTGGCGAACAAATGATGCTCCGTCTATACCTACACCAATCGGGAGAAAAAGCACCCCGTGCCACCGACTCAACCACTTCATCGGTACTGGCAGAAAAATCTCAACGGTCCGAACACAGTACCGAGGCCTCTTCACCCAAACCTTAATTAAATTTGCCTTAATTAAATGCAAAATTAGAGCAAGCATAATAATTTATGTCTAAGATTAAATATTCTAATTGTTATTAATGTCAGTTATGACAAGTAGCTTCTTAATAAAATCATAGACAATAAAACGACAGCGTGTATTTTCTTTGACAGATAAATGAAGATAATTAAAAGGCAAAGTAATAATTTTCTTAGTAATTATTGTTGCATGAAATGTTAATCTTTAATTAATTGCTCTGAGTTATAATTATAGAATTATTATGTCTGTGTGCTTCTGATTTCTGTTGTTTAGGCGAGTATTCATCATTTCAGCTAATTTTAGCCTCATGGCTGGGCCCGAGCCTCCCTCCTCCACAACAAGAGGGAAATCGACCCTCTGTACCATTTTGGTCAAAGGTGTTGGTAGGGGGTTTAATTTCGAGTTTTCTTACACGAAAGAGAAGGGGTGGTGAATAGTATTCTTACTCCACCAACACACGGAAACGCGAGTATTACACATCTATGACGGTGGCGGCGTGCCGACGGAGGCGGCGTGCCTATTGGCCGGGACTCCCCCGTGGGACCTGGAGGCGGAAATGCTCGCCGACTTGTATCGGCGGGTGTCGGGGGTTCGTTGTTGTTTCCTTGAAGGAGCTCATCGCCTGGCGCGTCGACGCCCGCCGGGACGTCATCGCCCGTTGGGCAGACCGGCTGGAGAGGCCTCGATACGGTGTTTGGACTGTGGAGGCCTTCCGGCTGGTGCTGATGCAGTGGTTGGAAAGGCGGCACGGGGTGCTCTCCTTCCGACTCGTACAGGTCTTGACGGGGCATGGATGCTTCGGCAAGTACCTGTACAGGGTCGCTAGGAGGGAGAGAACTCCGTCCTGCCACCACTGCGATTGCGACGAGGACACGGCGCAGCACACGCTCGAGGTCTGTGCCGCTTGGGCAGAGCCACGTCGTGAGCTCGTCGCAATCATCGGTGCAGACCTGACGCTGCCGACCATCGCTAGGGAGATGCTCGGCAGCATCAGGAATTGGGACGCGGTCGCAGCCTTCTGCGAGGCAGTTATCTCGCAGAAGGAGGCGGCGGGTCGCGAGCGCGAGGAGCACAGCCTCGATGATGCGACCCGCCGTCGGCGACTGGGGCGGCGCAGGCGGGAGTACCTGCGTGCAATGCCGCCCTAGCCGAGGCCGCGGGTGACGTGACCGGGGATTAGTCCGTCACCCGCCGAGAGGCCGACCGCGTGAGGAAAGACCGACGTCCTCCCCAAGGGGGGGACGTCGGTCGATGGGAGGGTACCCCAAGTAGGGGGTATTTCGTCGGGCCGACCACTGATGACAAGTAACCCTGCTCCAGTGGTCGGCCCAACAACGAAAGCGACGTGGTGTTCGGGTGGGTTGCGGGAGTTGCGTGCTTAAGCCCCTCTGTCGCCCTGGACGGAGTGGTGCGGAGGCGCGCCGACCGCAGCCCAACCAAGAAAAAAAAAAAGAAGTATTACACATCTATACCAATAAATAAAATCTATACCAATAAATAAAATTGGAGTGTCTGTTCGTAATGTCAAAATAATAGGCTTTTTTCATGCTCACATGGTTATTTGCACGACACCTATGCCTAAAATAGCAATTAAAAAATTTTTGTCTGTCTGCGGGTAATCTTCAAAACGGCTGGACCAATTTCAAAAATTCTTTCACCAATGGAAAGCTATAATATCAGGGCGTAAACTAGGCTATATTTTATCCCGGTATTCCCACGGGCACGGGAACTACGCGGGTAAAACGACTATAACCGAAGCGAAGCGAGGGCGGGTTGCTAGTTTGAAATAAAACTGTTTTTACGGATTTTAGGAGGACTGACGTCCCGTGATCGTGACCGCTTCAAACTTTACGAAACGTCAGAAAATTAAAAATCAAATACAAACCTGATAAAAGCCTTAATAAGTCTTGGGCCTTTTTTTAGGTTGGGCTATGGCCAGCGCACACGCCGTCCATTCCGTCCGGGGCAACGAAACGGCGGCGCGCGGCCCCATAACCCACCGTAATCCCTCTCCTTCGCCATTGGGCCCACCACCGGTACCGAGTTCTTTGTCCTCTGTGGCCAACCCGGTGGAATATCCTTTCGGGTACTCTCCCTTTCCAACGCCTCTTGAAAGTCGGTCGCCCTCGCGCGGTCTGCCTCTCTGCGAGTGATGGACTAATCCCCGGCCTAGGGCGGCATCAGGCGCAGATTCTCGCGCCTGCGCCGCCACGTCGCCGGCGGTGGACCATGTCGCCGTAGAGGAGTTCCCCTCGTGCACGCTCCGCTGCCTCCTTCCATGAGATTACTGCCTCACAGAAAGTGGATCCCGGTTTGACTTGGGATTTTGTATATATATTTTTAATTTTTTTTATTGTAGTTTATGGTAAACGAGCTAATAGCACACCTGATGGTAAGTGATTGTGCCGCTCCTGGACCTTTCCTAGACCGCTGCCTACCGTGACATAAGTAAAGGAAGTGTGAATAAATGCATTAGATGGGTGATATTAAAGGCATACCTAACCAAAATCCATGGCTCGCAAACATCTCCAGAAAGTTATGCTTCTAGCACTCTCACTCACAGAACGAAGTGCAATAACCATTTGCTACTTCTCAGACACTGATTTTCTGCTCACTATGGCACTACACGAATTGATCGACAGTGTACTCCTACCACATAAAAGTCTACGTCACACTGATGGACATGAATTTTCAGATAAGTGAAATTACCCAACTTATATCTTGCCACGATGCGTTAAGTGTTTATTTGTTGATACAGGCCTAGCCAGATCATCATTGTATAATTCCCAAGGTCAGCGGATTTATACCTATTGTCTTTTTTTCTGCATCGCGTGACTGATAATCAATTATTTTATTGTTTGTTTTTCATTACATACTTGTGTTGTAATTTATGATGTGTGATGTCGTCTAATTTTCCCTTAATGTCATTTTTTTTTTCATTCATCACTACTCATATATGTTTTTTTTATTGCAAATGGTGGCAAACGTGTAAACCTGATGGTAAGTGTTGCTGCCGCTCATGGACTTTTGCTAGGCCGCTGCTTACCGTTAAGAAAGTGAAGGCAGTGTGAATGCGTGCAATGAGATCGGTAAAGGCATCATCAAAACATACCACACGAAATCACTCAGAAAGTTGGGCTGCCGGTTCCCTCAACAAATTGCTACTACTCAGACGTCGATTTTCTGTAAGAGTGTGGTACTAGCCCGGATGGACCGGCCCGCGGCTGTGGACAGACAACTGTCTAAAGTATGGTCCTACCACTAAAGGAACTGTCCCAATGCTGAGCTCGAGCCTCCTCCGCAAAGGGAGGGAAATTACCTACTATACCACGCTGGTCAGACGTGTTAGTACAGAGTTTAATTTCGAGTTTTCCTGCTCTTGCATAGGTGCTATATGCACATTATATCCCTCAGTCGCATTTTACGACAATCACGGCCAAGATAGGGAGTGGTAAATTATATTCTTACTCCGTCATCACACGGAAATTATTTCTGTATATAATAACTGGTATATTGTTTAATAAAAGTCCCCAAAATAAATAAAACAAAGCATTCGTGACGAATATCGTCAGAAGTGAAAACTTAAAACTATGAACCAACAGTTGTTATTAGCTTTATACATTTATCTGTCTTGCATAAGGTCTTCTTCTTTTACATTGTCAATGATTTACAAATATTAGCTATTGTTACCAGTGTCAAGTTACATTATTTTATCTATAAATTATAAGTTTCTTCACGTCCTTAGATTCTTCACGTGCATAAAAATGTATTCAATTATTATTTAATAAAACACGTTAAAACATTGTATTGAATGTTTCATATTCCTGCTTAAAGTGCGTTTTGACACCTATCGGCACAGATCTAGTGACATTGATGTGTCAAACCTGCCTATAGAAGTTATCACTTCAATAAAAATCTTTCTTTTTTGTTAGCACGTTGGAATGTAGCCTAAATCTTCATTCAGAGAGGAATCCTACCGCGAACGGTAATGGATTTGTGATGATTAAAAGCTGATGTCATCCTTAATCCCTATAATCTTTATTAATGTTGAGTGTCGTCGAAAAATAATACTACAGAACCTATGTTTGAATACTAAAACACAATCGATTTTGAGCCTTGGTAATATAAACACTGGGTGGTATTCATATTGCAAATAATATATGTTTTAGGTACCTGTTGCGTAAAATGTGAAGGTCTGAGGTCCGTTCGCCGTTTCGTTGTTCTGAGAACTGAGTTTTGGTTTGTTATCTATATTACTGTTAACTGAAAAAGTTTTATTTGTGTACCTTTGTTATCAAAGCTTCTAATAATTAAATTATTTAATACAATATACCTCTTTAGAAGTTGTATCCTTTCCTAACGAACCGCCTACGCTTTTGTGTGGAGAGAAGTTCAGTACGCGTGTTAATGATACCAAATTAGAAAAATTATTTTCTCTCTTCTCAGGCTTTATGTCCGACTAATAAACGCAGTTCTTTTTCAGATACGGGCATGATGTGCGTTATGTAAGTACATCACATGCCCAAATGCCATCCTCCAAGTCTGACGGTCGTAGTTGCGGAGAAGTTTTATAATTTGTCCATTTTTATATTACTACGCGAATGTAAACCATGGCGTACTAGGGTTGTCCTTCTTAATTTATTGTAAAGTATTGTATGTTATTTAGGGTAATTGGACTCTATACTTTATGAGAATAATAAAAACTCGAACATACTTTATTGCCCATGAGCTGATTTCTCTAAAAATTAATCTCAAAATGAAACAACAAAGGCTATAAATCTGATAAAAAATATTTATTTACTTTAAGATTTCATGTTTGCCTTCTCTTGTATAATTATTATATGCATATTATATACCTTAGGTGTCTTTTACGACACCAATGGTTAAGATTAGGGATGTGACCTGGAGGGTAAATAATCGACTTTTTAAATAATTGATTTTTTGTTCTTTAAAATAAATCGATTATAAAAAAATCGATTAATTAAAAATAAATAATCGATTATAAGAAAAAAGATTTTTTTCCCAACAGGATTATGACCTTTTTTTTTTAGGACACATTTGAGCTTTATTTTCTAATATAGTATGAAATAATCGTGATGACCTTTTTTAGGAAATCTGGCAGTGGATAATAGATTAATTTCGATCGAATTTCGAATAATAAAAATCGATTAATAATCGATTATTATTATTTTGAGAATCGATTGTAAAAATTGATTATTAATCGATTGTAAAAATCGACTATTAATCGATTTTTTTTAATAATCGATTATTAATAGATTTTTTTTAAATAATCGATTATTATAAAAATCAATAATTTTTCACATCCCTAGTTAAGATTCGGGGCCAAGGGCAGGGGGTGGTGAATTGTATTCTTACACCGTCTCCACATGCGACATCCCCTATTAATAAAATATATCACTGATTAATAGAATCATCATCACAGCTCATATATAGTGTTGCCCAAAAAAGTCTTGGTCTTGCGGTCTTGGTCTTGGTCTTGCGAGAAATGCGAGACCGAGACCAAGACCAAGACCGCTTAATTTTTGCAAGACCAAGACCAAGACTGGCCCTGCAAGACTTGAGCAAGACCAAGACTGGGCCTGCAAGAGTCTCGCGGTCTTGCATTTAATTCAAATCACCATTTTAGCTTATATACGGTTGAGCTCGTGTCTTCTACATAACAGGAGGAGAATCGGCCGTGGCCGGAGGGGAATCGCCACGGTGATCGGCCGTGTTGTTACAGGTCATACATGTCAAGTTTACCTTCTCTTGCACCGATGTTATATATGCCCTAGCCCTTAGTTGTGGGTTCGCAGTCACGGGTAAAATAGGGGGTGATAAATTATATTCTTACTCCGTCACTACACGGCAAGTCAAATCAGTCTTGAGATATCCATCTATTGGCCAATCGATTCCCAATGTTGGTGTTGGCTTTTCAGAATTACTCTTCGGAAAGGCTTAAGGACAAAAATACCGTAATCACGAGAGTGCTCTTGCCCATTATACATATTTATATATCCGTTTATTCATTAGCCCAACGACGTTCACTGTTGGATATAGAAATATGCCTACAATTAATCTATATAAATGTCCATGTAGGGACAGAGTACGATCACCATCAGGCAGTACATGAAGCGTTGCTCCCAGCGCTATTTTGCCTCTGCCACGACTCACCCCAATCCACTAGTGGTTGGGGCGGTAAACTACGTCCCCTCAAAAATATCCGCGGTCCGACGTCCTCGTCATTTTCTTGAAGAAGAAGATGACGCTATTATGATCACCCAAGAAAGGACCTACACAGCTCGCGCAGCGATAACAGATAAAACTCCGCGGTATCGGCCTCGCCGTCGAGGTCGAAAACCGCGCCGCGTAAAAGTCTTTAACCTAAACTTGGCCACGCCCACTTTTCTCTCAGCGACGCCCCGAGCCGAGGTCCGTTCCCCACAGGGGGGAGCCCTCGGGCGATGTTCGCTTAACTTACTTACCGGGTTGAGAGCCATCAGCGCTCACCCATTGACCGCGTTAAGCTGTCAAGGTCATCTGCGACCAACAGCTACACACACACACAAAAAAAAGACAGAGTACGAATATAATTCACCACTCTCTTACCCGTGGATGTCGTATCAAATCGGATCGGGCAATGGTGTTAGGAACCCATGAAAAAAAATTGAAATAAAAATATCGATTCGTTAATGAATTGAGAGACATGTAAGTTCTCAATTTTGTCATCGTTTTTTCGTGTAAATTGATTAAAATGTATAAAGGAATGATACTTAATCTACAACATATTCATATTTTGTTAAATGTTAATTAGAATTACATAAATCAATGATTACGTTTGCATAAGCAAGACAAACTTCGCTTTAACATAAATCAGCTGATCGGCCGATGACCGTTGATGAGTTGCCTTTGTACCTACGTAACCATTGAAAGGTTCGCGCAAATCTAATACCTATTTATACTGTCGAAATTTTACATGCTTACATATATCCTGTCTGTACATACCTACATAATGCATAAAATTTAAGGCATAAACTCTTGGACACACATTTTTGTAATCACTATAACTTTTACGTTATATTGTTTTTGTGTAATATACATTCTAATTATGATCTATGACTGTTGAACTACAACATACATGAACAGTTGTCCCATAACCTGATACACCCTGTGTATATAACATATGTGCAAGAGAAGTGAAACTAGAAAGAAAACCCTGTACCAACATGTCTGACCAGCGTGGTATAGTAGATAAATTTTCCTCTTACTGGAAGGAAGCTTAAGCCCAGCAGTGGCACTTTTATGAGCTGTGACGATGACGACGAATATCATACATTTTACAAGTATTAAAACCATAAAATTTTAAATCAGTTTTATATGTTCTTGAATAAATAGTATATTAAGAGCTACATGGATCCAGCGGCCAAAGTATTTATATAGGCAATAGAGCAACAGGTTTTTTCAAGTATCCAGAGTATCAGTAACTAAACTGGAAATACAATAGATACATACCACTTAACTTGAAGGGGAATATAAACAATCGCATTAATTGTAAAATATCGCATTGATTATAAAATGACATTAAATTTATTGTATCAACTGTCTCGTGTGGTGACGTCTTAAGAAAATAGGGTCGAAAGTCCTGTCATAAGAGTAGTAACGCTGTCTAATGGAACACCAGGGGAATAGAAGAGTAATTTTCTCCAGTGGTAAGTATTGTATTCAATAGTGAACTATAGGCTAGCAGATGGATAGATAGGATAGGATATTTGATTAATTTAGTTGGATTTTTCATTGCCATGATAAATTACTGTTACGTTATTCTAACTGCAAAACTTTGCGAGACTCTTACTGCAATACCAAGACTCGGGTGCGCAAGACCAAGACCAAGACCAAGACTCGGGTACGCAAGACCAAGACCAAGACGAGACCAGGTGTGATGTTGCAAGACCAAGACCAAGACCAGTCCAAGTCTCGTCTTGGTCTTGCATTTGGGCAACACTACTCATATACGTTCCACCACTGGACTCGAGCTTCCTCCATATTACGAGAAAATATGACCACGCTGGTCAGGCGGGTTGGTATAGGGTTTTATTTCGAGTTTTCCTTCTCTCGCATAGTTGTTATAAGCGATATTAATAGAATAAAATTTGAAAAAGAAACAGTGAAAATGTTAACGTTTCGTTTTTTGTACATCAAGTATTTGTAATTACGTGTGAAATTGTGTAAACTTTACCGCAGGTTAAAGGTTCTATTACGGCGTAGCAATATCTCGTTAAATGAATGTTACTAATTGAATTTTATGGCTTCGTTAATGTATGTAAATATTCATAAAATGTCTATCGTATTTACGATATTTAATAGTAAAATAATCGTGTAGTTTTATGATTTCAAGTGCAGAGTGTAGTATCTTGGTACTCTGAGATTTAAGCGGTCACGCAATGACGTGATAATTTTGATTCTTAAATAATTATATATTTGACTATTATCAAAAATATTATATTACCACTAATGTTTTTATAATGCATTTTAATTAAAAAATGCATTATAAGCAGTCACGAGGACTGACGACAGAAGTCAAAACTTAAAACTATGAACCAACACTTGTTAATTTTGGATAATGAAATTAATTATTTCATCTTAAATTAAAGTTTTTTACATTTATTTGGTTTTGAAGTCTATCGGCACAAATACATTGGCATAGCTACAGATGTTAGCGTAACACGGCACGTGTCCGTTTCAAGAACGAGTTATATGAATTGACTCCCCATCCAAATCTGCCTATGGGAGTATTCACTTCGAAAATACACAGAATGAAGTTACAAGCGTTTCACAAGTTACAAGCTTTTCAAGTTAATAGGATGGAGAGATATGGGATATATTCTATCCCTTCCCTGCACAATTATATTTGTTTAGGTTAGACAGAGATCAATTACTATAGAGATTTTGACGTTGACGTCACAGTATTTGTATATTACTCTGTCAAATTAAAAATTCTGAAAATCTTGTAACTTACTACTTGTTAGCTCAATGTGAAAATAAGTAAGTACGTATTTGTTATTTTCTTGTGTGCTTAGTTAGTGATTGCTTTTCTTTCTTTTCTTGTGTTATTTTCTTCTCTATTGTGCTGTGTGGTAGCGGCTTCGAATACTACCAACCCTTGCTTTGCTCGTGGGTGTCGTAAAAGACGACTAAGAGCCCTAGATTGACCCGGACCAACTCCATCTGGTACCATTTGAGTCAACGATTACATTCCCAAGGAGAGTTGACGTCAGGCAGGCGGCCGGTCATAAAAGTCATTGCCGAAACTTTTTGCAATATGTCAAAACAGATGACATATTGCGTCGACCCCAAGTAATTGGGATAAGAGCAAGATGATGATGATGACGTATTTGTTATTTTCACACATTGATATTTTAGATATTTTGTATGTGTATGCCATAACAAAGGAATTGATATTTCAATTACAGGTTTGATCTCCACGCACAAAAATTCTTGTGCGATCTACGTTTTTTTTTAAAGACTGCACTAAGGAGTGAATCCTTATATTGCGGGGGACTTTACAAACATAATTTAACGGACACATATTACATCCAAACTCAAAACAACAATTCGTGAATAGCACAAAGTGTTGTCCTGAATGGGAATCGAACCCTTGACACTGTGTAGTCCCCCGCAATACAAGGATTTATTCTAAACTTCAGAGTGTTGTCTTTCTTGCCAGGCTGGCCACCGAAGACAAGGAATCGGCGCCAATTGCCACTCTAATGGTTATTGGGAGGGGTTACTATAAGTTATGGTACCGCACGCCGCCTTTCTATCGCCCTACACAGATTGATTGTGGCCAGACGACAAAAATATGTTATCTATAAAACTACGAGACGGAAGACCCGAAACAAAACCTATACCAACCTATCTGACCAGCACGGTATAGTACGGTCCATTTCCCTCCTATTGTAGAGGAGGGACCCCACATTGTGACCTATATGAGCTGTGATTACGATTTTAAAAAAATCGAATTATAAACACAATTACAACGTACGAATTGTTAAATTTGAATCAAATTAAAATTTTTATTTGCTCAATAATAGGGTGTACATTGTTTTAAGGAATATTTGAAATTAGATCACCTATTTGGCCATTAAAATAATAGTATGCAAATATAAATACTTAAAAACTATTTTTAAACTACATGCCTCATTCCATACTACTTACTCTTTATACGTCAAAAATTCATCAATTGAGTAAAATGCCTTTTCTAAGAGCCACTTTTTCACATTGACTAGTTAGTATGCCATTTGATATCTTAATTGGAATACTCATTCTATTATGCTAATGTATATTGTTTAATGCGTAATTAACAGCTTACGAATTCAGGTATATTAGCTGGAATAATATAGTGGTATAATATATATGATTTATCCTATATATATAAAAGAAGAAGCTGACTGACTGATTGATTAACGCACAGCCGAAACTACAGGCGCTAGGAACCTGAAGGTTTGCATGCTGGTTTCTTTTACGCTGTAGATGACCACTAACAAGGGTTTTTTAAAAAGGCGGCCCCTAAAAGAAGAAGCGGTGAAAGCTAAAAAAAATTGTAACAGGCCTTTCGCGTAGTGATGGAGAAAGAATACAATTCACTACCCCCTCTCCAAACCGTAAAAATAGTTTCTTTTTTAATGAAATGATGTAATCATGAGAAATTTTTAAGATTTTATCCCTTATTTTACAACCTTATTGACTGATTCTCAGTATATTTCTTATGGGAGAAAGAAGGAACCGTTGGATACAGAGGGCAGATAATCATTCTGAGTGAAATTCTCTGGGGAGGTATATGTCTAACGTCGCTTCCCTTCGGTTTCAGATGCCTCATCCGCGTAGTTTCCGCGGGAATTACGAAATAAAATATAGCCTAAATTATTCTTTATATATATGTACCTGGTAGTCAAATATTATCAAAATCGATCCAGCCGTTTTAAAGATCACCCGGAACAAACAGACAGACAGACAAAACAAACTTAAACTGGATTACGCATAAGCATCGTGCAAATAACCGTGTGAACATGAAAAAAGCCCATTATTTTTTCAGACACTTCAATTTAATTTATTTATATAAATAACAACCTTATTTTATTTGCGTTTGTATGATTCAGAATCCATTGTTAAGATAGGACATTGCAACGAAGTCTTATATAATGAGGGCTCAATGAGTGACGGCAGTGGGTGGAATGGGGAGGTTCTCTAACAAGTTTATCCGAGACCTTGACCAAGTCAGCTTAGCTCTTGTATAGACAGAGTTTTATATTTTTATGTCTTTTTAAGTCTTTTTAAAAGATAAGGAATTCATATTCAGCGCACCGATTTGCTATGACAACGAAGACAAGTCTCTCTTTTTGACGTGACAACGTCTTATAATTCGATGGAGCCGGCTGCACACACGAAAAAACATGACGTATGCGGCGTTACCTCGCTCTGAGGCGTTCCATTTAAGGCTTGATCCAAACAAAATATCTATCAAACAAATAAAATTTTCTTTTGAAAAATGAAACCATTCCATCAGTATTTTCTTATGACGTTGTCACGTTCAACTATCGTCAGTAAACCGACTTTACAGACAACGGACTTTTTTTTGTTTTTTTTCACGCTGTGGAGTCCCAAGACAAGACTCTACTAGTATACGTAATCATAACAGTTTCTTGATTTAAAGTCCTTACACATATGACACAGATCGTAGGATGTTAAGGTTTCGTGTGAGAGCGACACCCTGGCGAGCGTAGCGGAAGGATGATACCCGAAAGAGTAACCAGTGGACTGGCTGCGAACGCCAAGGATTCGGTAACAGTGGTCAGCATCTTGACGATAGCGAGGGAAAACGGTGGGGTATGGGGGCCGCGCGTCAACCTTTTGTCACCCCGGATGGAGCGGACGGCTCGTGTACAGATCATAGCTCACCCATAAAGAAAGGTGTTAAAGTTTTATTTCGTTACAGCAAATATAAGTCCTGTTTTCATAATTATATACCACTAGTGGTCGGCGTGTGGTCGAAATTCGGCCATAATTCATTTTAATAAATTTTTCTGCTACACAATTTTCTTTAATTTTATTTATGTATAATTGTAAATTGAGCAAGCTGTATTTCACTAATAACTAATATATAAGCACAAATCTTTAGTAGACATTGTCATCATAATTATGATTGTTTGACATTCAGTTCGACCAGAGATTTTAACCGTAAACAAAAGTCTATAAGCGTTGCTACGCAACACACTCACACAAACGTGTGTTTGTGTGTGTGTGTGTAGCGATTGCGTTCTAGTGTGCGTAATGCCTTTTTAATGAATTTAATGTAATTCTAATCCATTATTATATGAAAGTTCAGTTTTATGCACTTCTCATTATATACTTCAACTGTGCCAAATTTCATACTTGTCGATCCACGTAATTTTCGTAAAAAGGGGTACCAAGTTTTTGCTTCACGTATTTATATATAGATTCTGACTGCACAGATGGCGTAATGGTTAAGATACTAACTTACAGTGCCGGGGCTTTAACTCCCTCGCAGTATAACACTCTGTGTGATCCACAAATTGTTGTTCTGGCTCGGAATGTAATTAGTGTCCGTTGGTTATTTGTTTGTAAAGTCCCCCGCAATACATGGGTTATTATTTCCTTAGTGTAATCTTTAAAAAAGTCCCTTTGAATTCATTTTTTTTTATTGATATCTTCAAAAAGCAAACAATTTTGAAGCGACATATTCTATGAATGTCCGATACGGCTATCCTTGACTGTGTATTTTGCATATTGGCGTAGATTGCATATGTGTAAGTTTAAAGGTTGGTTTAGCGACCTTCAATTTTTACTCTCTCATATTGCCATTCCAAAACAGAGCGCATCCAGGCGTGCAAAGGCAGTTCACCTTCAAATGCTGAATATCTAAAAGTGCATGCATTCATAGAACGAGATGTTCGACGCGTCAAGGCCGATTTAAAGAATGCGGAGAGATCGATGTGACGCAACCGGGTTTGTGAGCCTTTTGTTCCCAACTTAGAACCATCCACACATCTGTCAGTTTTTGTGCTTCCAGATTTTCGTGTGAAGAGAAAGTTTTTCGTGTGGTGACGAAGTAAGAATACAATTCAACACCCTTATCTTACTCGTGGGTTTCGTAAAATGCGACCAAGGGATATAATGAACATTTAACATATACGCAGGAGAAGGAAAACTCGACATAAAACCCTATACCAACACGTCTGACCAGCTTGGTATAATAGGTTAATTTTCCAACTTTTGTGGAAGAGGCTCGAGCCTTACAGTGGGCCGTATATAAGCTGAGCTGATGTTGTGCTTGCAGATAGAGTCCTCCTCACGAAGGAGTGCTATAATCGTCACACTTGGTATTAGAATAGCGATCGCAGCTCGCAAACTTTAAGGCAATGTAATGTGAAAGGTTCACACTATCGCCAATTATCTGTCTGCAGCCGCGAGCCGGTGTAGTATGGTAAAATAAGACAATGTAATGGTATCGGAGGTAAGCACAGTAGAGAATTCAAATATCTAGCTTACTTATATAACATAAGTTAATCTAAATCTATGAAGGATGAAGGTTTTTTTTTCAGTTAGTGAATAATAATCAGAAAGATTAAACGAAATACAGCAAAATATTTTTAGACAACTCTATTTCTCCAGCCATTTTTATTTAACCATAATAATAAACAATACTTAACAATTAATATATTTTTAAAGTGTAACAACTAATACTAAGAAATTCATTTCATCATGATCTTGATCCATTGTTGGACTCGAGCCGCCTACAATATGGGAGTCAAATGAACTTACCATTCTGTTTAGACGTACTGTTTAGACGTGTTGATATAGGGTTGTATTTTCAGTGTTCCTGCTTTTTCATAGATGTTATATGCATATTACATCCCTTCGTCGTCTTTTATGATGCCCATAAGTAAGAAAATAGGTTAAGTGCGACTAGGAGTCGCGTATGAAGGGTTCCGTACCATCTATATCTATACCAATAAATAAAATTGGAGTGTCTGTTTGTAATGTTAAAATAATAGGCTTTTTTCATGCTCACACGGTTATTTGTACGACACCTATGCCTAAAATAGCAATTAAAAAATTTTTGTCTGTCTGTCTGTTTGTTCCGGGTAATCTTCAAAACAGCTGGACCGATTTCAAAAATTCTTTCACCAATGGAAAGCTATAATATCAGGGCGTAAACTAGGCTATATTTTATCCCGGTATTCCCACGGGAACGGGAACTACGCGGCTAAAACGATAATAACCTATAACTGAAGCGAAGCGAGGGCGGATTGCTAGTTACCAATAAAGATAGGCATAAATGGTGTTTTTTTATATGGGGTCCCCCTTAAATATTTATTTTATATTGTTTTTAAAATTTGCTGTTATAACGGCAACAGAAATATATAATTTGTAAAAATTTCAACTGTCTAGCTATTGCGGTTCCTGAGATAGAGCCTGGTGACAGACAAACAGACGGACAGACAGCGAAGTCTTAGTAATAGGGTCGCTTTACCCTTCGGGTACGGAACCCTAATAAAAAGTAGTGAATTTTTTTCTTACTCCGCCGCCACACTGGAAGGAAATATGTATATATGAAAATGAAAAATTTGCTTTTCAAATTCAAATCCAATCAAGTTCAAAGTTATTGCAGCTACCGTTATAAAGGCACTATCAGAGATTTATAGTATTCGTTCTCGTCTGCAAATGAAACATTTTTCTGCGATAGCAGTTCCGCAATCAAATATTATTTATTGCCAACGATCTATCATTCCATTCGCGTGGTTATTTGTTACAAATCTAGTTATCGATACTACTGGAATATATATATAAATATATTATCTACTGAAACGAATCTTCAATCACGGCGGCTTAAAGGGTCCTTTTATGACGCTACAGCGCATAAATATTTGTCACTCAAAGTATTATTATAATTAGAGTTATATCACTTTTTGATACGATAATCACCTTAGATATCTTCCATTTTACTTCTGGGCTAGAGCTCAAGTCTTTGTGAATAACATCGAGACTTGGAATGCTAGAAAAGATAAATCACAATATTCTCGTTGAAAAAAAATAGTGCTTTTGCCTCCAAAACAATATAAGACAAAGACTAGACAAATGCCATAGTAGCCATAGGAATCCTGAGCACTTTGAGGGTTTCAATTCAAAGGCACGAGAATTTTATGTGCTCTCCACAAACGTTTGTTCTGACATTATAATTTTTGGCCTTTTAAATTCTTAACTCGTCCTTTTAGTAAGAATATCATTCACCAACCCCTATATTGCCCGTAGATATCATAAAAGACCATTAAGAGATATCATAATAAGCATACAACATCTATGAAAGAGAAGGACAAATCTAAATGAAACCCTATACCAACATGTTTTCGGGTTGACCACTGACGACAAGTCACATCTGCTCCGGTGGTCGGCCCAACAACGAGGTGACGTGGGTACGGGTGGGTTATGGACCCGCTCGCCGTCCTTTCATCGCCCCGGACGGACTGGAAAGCGCGTGCGCTTACCATAGCCCACCCATAATAAAAAAATACCAACATGTTTGACCATCGTAGTAACAGGTAAAAAAATAAACTGTTCTCGTTAAATCTAATAAAAAACACAAGAAATTAAGTAACTATATAAAATAAATCAATTTTAACGAGGAACAAAAAAGGCTTTTGACTCAGCTTGTGTTACATCTACTTAAAGAAATAGCGCTGGTATTCTGCTAACATTTGGTATACATGTTAAAAATAATTATCAAACTTAAAGGTTAATAAACTATTAGGTTTAGATACCTCCAATTTTAGTCTAGATTTTAGAAGTGGGAGGTAAATGAGCTGTGATTATGATAATACTTGTAAATTTTGTTTTTAATTTAAATATTTGAATTGAACATCGACATTTTATGCAAAGTCAGACAACATGCAACAGAACCACGTAAGTCGCAATTTTAAAATGAATATGGCGTGCGTCGAGCGCGTGAAAAATTGTCCGACATGACGTGTATGATTTATTGTAACAATATTTTATTAGGTGTTGTGTATATATTTGTCAATTTGACGTAAACTTTTGTTAATGTTTGCAATTATAGTTAGTAGAGTGAATGTACATACCGACTGTAGCGTGGCATTAATTTTTTGAAAAGCGTAATGACTGTGTTGGTCATATGTGCATAGAATGCCCGCAAACCTTCTAAGTTCTCTAAACGGCCTATTTAGAGCATGAGTACCACTGTCAGCACAAACGCCATCAGTTCCGTCCAGGGTGACGTAAGGGTGGAGCCTGGTCCCATAACCGTTTTCCGTTCATCATTGGGCTGACCACCGAGTTCCTTGTCGTCCGTGGCCAGCCCGGATATGTTATATACATACACTTTCATTTAAAAGAAGTAATTATAAAAAACGAGAACTACTAAAGTTCTTTCCGGATCTCTTCTACTTGTGATCGCGTTCAGATCCTGGTAAATTATTTGATAAATTTCAAACGAAATGTAAATTTGATAATGAGGGTCTTTATACATAATAAATGATTTGATATAGATACAACTCCAGCCTGGGTTCTTTCATGTTCACTAATCAACTTGACAGAAACCTACCATTTTCATTACTTATATAAATAATAAACATAATCTAAAAATAAAATTTAGTGTTATTATTTTCATGAGTCGGTATGGGTATTATAAAAAAAAATACAGCTTTAGATCTTAGATTTTATTCTATGAATTTCATAACAAGCAACCTCGTGCGATATTAGATAAGGTATCCTATGACATTTTTCAATTATCGTTCGCTACCTTAATGACGTAAAAATAGAAAGGTGACAAAGAAATAAATAACCCTTCACGATGTTTTTAAATAGGTATTTGATATTGTTTCTAATAATTTTATTTATAATTAGCAACCCGCCCTCGCTTCGCTTCGGTTTCAGTCGCTTTATCCGCGTAGTTCCCGTTTCCATGGGAATACCGGGATAAAGCTTATGTAACTCTCTGATATTATATCTTGCTATTGGTGAAGGAAATTTTGAAATCAGTTCAGTGGTTTAAGCGTGAAAGCGTAACAAACAAACTTTCGCATTTATAATATTAGTGAGGATTAACTTTTTTTTAAATAGAATAACCGATTTCAATAACAGTGGTTCTTAGCATGATTAGAAAGATCTAGTTGATTTTTGTTCGAACCGATAGTCATTGGGGAAAATAGGTGCTCGAGGGACGACAACGAATATGATTATGCCACGTAGAATAACCCTTTATTAAGGGGACTGGCGACATCTTGAAAGGGGCAGGGTGCCGTTAGAAGCAAGTGGCACAGGATCGTTCTGAGTGGTATTTGCGTAGGGAGGCCTATGTCCAGCAGTGGACACCTTTTTTTATAAATAGAGAAATAGATAATATCTATATAATCTATAATCTCATAATTATCTTCCGTATGGTTACGGAGTAAGAATATAATTCAGCACCCCCTATTTTGTCCGTGGGTGTCGTAAAAGACTACTATGGGATACATTATCCATATAACAACTGTACAAGAGAATTAAAACTCGAAATAAAGCCCTATACCGAGCCGTCTGACCAGCGTGGTGTAGGAGATCAATATCCCTCCTATTGTGGAGGAGGCTCGAGCCCAACAGTGGGACGTAAATGAGCTGTGATGATGATGATGAATTATCCTTTAGTCGTCTTTAACAATATTTTTTACAAACTAGAATATGATATAGTATAGTATTAATTTATTTCATTCATAATTTAATGTTACTATTTCAAATATTACTGTTTAACTTTTTTTAAATATATTTGTTTTGGATATATTGTTGCTTCAGCGACTTGATTGTACGCGTCCATCAGAATATCAGCGGTGTAGTATTATATTTACTGTACCATAAGCTGAGATGGGCACCATATTTTGGCCTCACATATTCGACTCCTTGTTTTTAGTTAGTAGTTCTTATTTCTTTCGTTGGTGTCTATATTGTGTGAGGTTTACAAAATAAAATTTCTTTCTTTCTTTTACGACAACAACGGGCAAGAGAGAGGGGGTGGTGAATTATATTCTTAATTCGTCGCAACACAGTTACCTTTTGTAGTGGTAGGACCACACTGTTGACAGTTGTCTGTCTACAGCCGCGGGCCGGTCCGTCCGGGGTACCACACTCTCGCAAAAAATCGACGTCCGAGTAGTAGCAATTGGTTTCTGCGCTTCGTTCGGTGAGCGAGAGAGCCGGCAGCCCAACTTTCTGAGGGTGTTTACGTGGGGTGGATTTTAGTTATGCCTTTGGTATCATCGCATTCATTTTCACTTTCTTCACGGTAGGCAGCGGCCTAGCAAAGGTCCATGAGCAAATCAAATCATTTATTCTGCATAGGCCCCTTAAGGGCACTTACATATTTTCAAATTACACGTTTGAACACAATACAATAATCTACCACTGGATCGGAACGCGGCAACAAACTGAGAAGATCCGACAAGAAACTCAGCGGGCAGTCATTTTTCTTTAATCTTTTAAATATACATAATTTTATGCTTCGTACAACATATATGGTATTAGCTCTAGTGTGGTGCCCTTCGAAATTGTATATATGTATAAATTTTCAAAATTTAGTACAAGACAAAAAAAATTAAAGCATTAAAGAAAGGAAGAAAATATGGCTGGACCAGATCCCAGCAGAGCCTCGGAGCGGCAGCAACACTAAACGTTCGCTACTAAAGACAGTAAAAAATCACGCCAATTCTAGTTTATTTAGTCTGTAAATGTGAGTGCATAGACGTGTATCGCGTAACTAGCGCGCTAAGGCGCCGTTGCCCGCCATTGTTAACGTTCCGGGCTACGCAAACCACATTCATAGCATTAGACTTTTGATTACATTATCTGTCTATTAGAGTACTAATATTATAAATGCGAATTATGCTTTTTTTTCTGGTTTCCTACACTTTTACACGTAACCAAAAAAGTTTATAATTATAGGTATATACTTATGTACGCACGTAAGAACGTATAAGTACTTCTTTGGATTAACGAGAGAAAAATCTTTCTAAAAATTTTATCCTACCCGTTTTCTACGTGTGTAGAAAAAAACGACACTAATATTAAAAAAAGGTATTTCATACATTGAAAGTTTTATTATAACGCATTATCTAGTTGATATTTGTAAACACGTTCACTAGCTAACTTTGGGGTGCCGTTTTTCAGTGACGGTTTGCGCTCACGCATTGTAAAAATTTACTCTCATCATCTTTCTCTAACGCGGTAAAAGAAGTATAACTTAATATTCTTTCACGAATGGAAAGCTGTTTTAGTGAGTAATACGGGAATATGTTATCGTCATATTCACAAGGGAACAAGAACTACGCGGGGGAAACTTCGAGAATTTGATCGATTTTAAATCCTTTTAATAATTAAAAGGTAAATTATCAGCGAGTCTATAATTATATGATCCTCCTATTGGGAATCATCTGTGTGGTGACTGAATACAATTCTCCAGCTACCATCTTCCCCGCGGGTGTTGTAAATATCAACCCGTCTGACCACCGTGGTATAAGTAGATCAACTTCGCTCTTATAATGGAAGAGGCTCGAACCCAATAGTGAAACGTTTATGAATTGAAATGATTAAAAATTAAAACTGTGTAAGTAAAACTGGGCATTAGCTAATAGCTTGTGGTATATTAAAACAAATTCTTATTAAAGGTTTTAGAAAAATGCGTCTGATAAAAAATAAATAAATAAATCAAAACATATAAATATTTCTTCATAAAAAATGTTGTCTAGTAATATAATTGGTTTTCCGTGTGGTGGCCGAGTAAGAATACAATTCACCACTCTTTCTCTTGCCCGTGGGTGTCGTAAAAGACGACTAAGGGTAATATTATGGCTACCACATCGATGCAAGAGAAGTAAAACTCGAAACAAAATCCTATACCAACACGTTTACCAGCGTAGTATAATGAGTCAATCTCCCTCCCATAGCGGAGGAGGTCCGTGCCCAACAGTGGGACGTGTGTGGGCTGTGATAATGATCATGATGATTAATACAATTGATGTACAAATATTGTTTTGCAGATTTCATTCATCATACAAGTACCTTGTGTATTTACGCCTTAACTTTCCTTGAAATTCATGGAAATAGGAGAATGTTTATTATTTGTAAGTTTTAAATTAGATTTTAAATTCAAATATCTGTAAATGGATATTGTATTTAAAATTAGACGGTATCTTATATCTTTAAACGAGCAATTCTTGTATATATATATATATATATATATATATATATATATATATATATATATATATCTATATATAATATTCAGGATCTCGGAAACGGCTCCAACGATTTTGTTGCAACTTGGCATACTAGAGGATTCGGGTCCAAAAAATCGATCTAGCTAGGTTTTATTTATAGAAAATGTTGTTTTGTCCGTGTTTTTAGTAAAACAATATAATGACATTAAATTTTAAAAGAACATGAATGCAAATTTCGTTATCAACGTCATGAGTTACGATAGCTCAGTTGGGGAGACGGCTGGTTTTAATTTTGGGGTTTGTGGCATTGAAACAGCGTCGGTTCGCATCTCGGTGTTATTGTTATTCTCTTTTTGTAATTTTTTATATGATTTTCATTATTTTTTTTTATTTTTTTATTAATATATATCTAAACAAATTCGACAAAAATATTCCGAGCGAAGCTCGGTCAACCAGATATTGGTAATAAACAACAGAGTAATAACCCTAGATATTTGTAATGATACTCGTCTACTAACATCACCTTATGTTCGAATCAACCTAGATAGTCGCTCCTCTTGTGATCGTGTACTATAAAAAGAGTTCTAAACTTCAGAAAATTAAAAATCAAATACAAACGCTATAAAATCCGTAATAATAGTTTTATTTCAAATACAAGCGTAAAAATGAGAAAGGGGTCGTGGGGAGGCCTATGTTCAACAGTAAACATCTACGGCTTGAGGGCTGGAAAGTCCCTCGCAAGGATTATTTCTTTACTATAGGTAGTTCTCTTTAAAAATAAATATAGTAGTGTAGTTGAAACGACCTCATAACCACTTTTCTTCGCCATGTGTCTCGTTGCTGAGCTTTCGAGCTCAGCAACTCCTCTTTGATAGAAGGGAAATTGACCTACTATACCACGCTGGTGAGACGGGTAAGTGTAGGGTCTTATTCCAAGTCTTCTTTATCTTGTGTAAAAGTTATGGGCATATTATATTCCGTCGGGCTGACCACTGATGACGAGTAACCCTGCTCCGCTGGTCGGCCCAACGACGAAGGCGACGTGCGTCATGGGTGGGTTGCGGGAGTTGCGTGCTTACGCCCCTCTGTCGCCCCGGACGGAGTGGTGCGAGGAGCGCGCCGACCGCAACCCACCCCAAAAAAAAAAATGGGCATATTATATCTCTTATTCGTCTTTTCTGTGTGGTGACGGAGTAAGAATACAATTCATAACTCCCTATCTTACTCGTGGGTGTAGTAAGAGACGTCTAAGTGATATAAAATGCATATGACATATATGCAAGATGCAAACTCGAAATAAAAACCTATACTAACACGTCTGACCAGCTTGGTATAGTAAGTCAATTTCTCTCCCATTGTGGGATCGACTCAGGCCCAACAGTGGGACGTAGATGAGCTGTAATGATGATGTACCATCGCATTTTAATATATTCAGTGAAGAATAAAAATAGTGTTATATAAATATTATCGAAAGTTCACCTGCCATATTGTCGACACTAGGTGGACCTGTGATTGATGTACTTTAATGGACTGTTATAATTACATATATCGACTATACTAAAGGTTAAACGGTTCGTACGGGTCAATCTATCTTTGTGTACGAGACTATCGTATGCGATGCGACCTTTAAAACTACTACTGACAGTATTTATATGTGTGAATATAATTTATTTAGATTAGTACAATATAGGGTTGATCTTTGCTCGCTATATTTTTTTTTGTAAATTATGTTTTTGAAGAATATATTTATAAGAAAATGAATATATAATTATAAAAAAATAAAAATTATGAAATAATGAAAAGTATTAAAAGTTAAAAAAAAAAACAGAATGATAATAACACTGAGCTTCGATCTCAGGCTGTTTGAATGCGACTGGACTAGACAACTTTCTTACTGAGCTATCGTCACTCTTGACGGCGAGGGCTAAATTTATCTTCCTATTCTAATGACATTTTATTGATTACCTGAAAACACCGACAGGACAACTTTTTTTTAAATAAAACCTAGCTCTTGCGTAATAAATTTCATGCAAATCGTTCGTTACCAAGAAGAGGCTGAAAATATAGAAACATATCAAGGTACGAGGCAGTTGATCACTAATATACATAAATCGGTAAAATAAAAATTTACGGCATGTTTTTTAACTTTCCATATTCAATAGTCAATGCTGTTATCTAGTTAACGAATGGTGTAAACTACGCGTCCTCTTATTTTTTATTATTCCAGATGCATTCCAATTGTTTTTCAAGTGACGCAATCAAAACATTGAATTTGCTTTTTCTTAATATTTTTTAAGGATAATTGTATAAGCCGAACGGAGCGTTGGCGTACAAAATATTTTAAACTAACGTTGAAGACTGAAAAGAAAGAGTTGATTATCATGGGATCATGACTTTCACCACACTGATCCATGATTTATACGTTATAGAAAATGTTAAAGAATTTTTTTTTACAGCTGATATACGTTCAACTGCCGGGCTCGAGCCGCCTCCACAATAGGAGGGCAATTTACCTTACTATACTATTCTGGTCGGCAATGTTGGTATAGGATTTTGTTTCGAGTTTTCCTTCTCTTGCATAAATGCATATTATTCCTTAGTCGTCGTTTACGATACCCACGGGCAAGAGAGGGGGTGGTAAATTGTATTCTCACTCCGTCACCACACGGATAATTTATATCTTAAAATTAGAAGCTGTTATTCAGAATCAATTTAGTTCTGTCAAGTTTCTGTTGTTATGTCGAAGAAACTTTGTACAAATTAATTAGTCTTTGATGATTTAATTCAAGGCAACAATAGTAATTTATGTCTTTGAACTAATTAAAACAACATTAATTGAATGATAAAGCAATTAAATACTTTGAATACTTCGTTTCTACGGTTTAGAGTAATGTTCTATAAATTTTGTTTTACAAATCTATCATGTAGATCTTTAGATTGGTGCCTTTTGAAGTGAAATTTCTTTGAGCGCATGAGGGTAAATTTTTTACAGATGAAACGCAATTTAGCTTCACGAAGATGTGCAGCGTTTTGTCGAAAAAGAGGGAGAGACCGATTGAGAGAGAGTGAGAAAGGGCGAACATAGCACGAAGCACAGCCATGGGGCGAGAGTAGGGAGCAAGCGAGTGAGAAGAAGAGATTTTTTTTAATACTTATAAAAGCACGTAGAACCAAAGAAGTTTCACTTCTGACTGACTAGTTTTTTTTTTTATTGCAAACGGTGGCAAACGAGCAAACAGTACACCTGATGGTAAGTGTTGCTACCGCTCATGGACCTTTACAAGGCCGTTGCCTACCGCGAAGAAAGCGAAGGGAGTGTGAATGCGTGCTCGGTGATACCAAGGGCACAACCAAAACCCTCCACACGCAATCACCCTCAGAAAGTTGGGCTTCCGGCTCTCTCGCTCACCGAACGAAGCGCAGTAACAAATTGCTACTACTCAGACGTCGATTTTCTGCGCGAGCATGGTACTGCCCCGGACGGACCGGCCCGCGGCTGTAGACAGATAACTGTCGACAGTATGGTCCTACCACTCCTGAAGTACTCACGCCATTATTTTTTTTTTATTAAAGGACCGATGAAGGGGTCTATATTACACCCGACTCATACTTATGGTAGGCATCTTAACCACTACCCCATCTGTGCAGTCCAAAGTAATTATTTAATAATTTTTCGTGTGACAACAGAGTAACAATTCACTTCACTGTCCTTTTCTTTTTCTTGGGTGTGATCAATGTCGACTAAGAAATATAAGCAAATATCGTCACGCGTCAATCTATACCAATAAATAAAATTGGAGTGTCTGTTTGTAATGTCAAAATAATAGGCTTTTTTCATGCTCACACGGTTATTTGACGAGGACACGGCGCAGCACATGCTCGAGGTCTGTGCCGCTTGGGCAGAGCCACGTCGTGAGCTCGTCGCAATCATCGGTGCAGACCTGACGCTGCCGACCATCGCTAGGGAGATGCTCGGCAGCATCAGGAATTGGGACGCAGTCGCAGCCTTCTGCGAGGCAGTTATCTCGCAGAAGGAGGCGGCGGGTCGCGAGTGCGAGGAGCACAGCCTCGATGATGCGACCCGCCGTCGGCGACTGGGGCGGCGCAGGCGGGAGTACCTGCGTGCAATGCCGCCCTAGCCGGGGATTAGTCCGTCACCCGCCGTGAGGCCGACCGCGTGAGGAAAGACCGACGTCCTCCCCAAGGGGGGGGACGTCGGTCGATGGGAGGGTACCCCAAGTAGGGGGTATTTCGTCGGGCCGACCACTGATGACAAGTAACCCTGCTCCAGTGGTCGGCCCAACAACGAAAGCGACGTGGTGTTCGGGTGGGTTGCGGGTGTTGCGTGCTTAAGCCCCTCTGTCGCCCCGGACGGAGTGGTGCGGAGGCGCGCCAACCGCAGCCCAACCCAAAAAAAAAAAAAGAAGTGTTACACATCTATACCAATAAATAAAATCTATACCAATAAATAAAATTGGAGTGTCTGTTTGTAATGTCAAAATAATAGGCTTTTTTCATGCTCACACGGTTATTTGCACGACACCTATGCCTAAAATACAGATTAAAAAATTTTTGTCTGTCTGTTTGTTCCGGGTAATCTTCAAAACGGCTGGACCGATTTCAAAAATTCTTTTACCAATGGAAAGCTATAATATTAAGGCGTAAACTAGGCTATATTTTATCCCGGTATTCCCACGGGAACGGGAACTACGCGGGTAAAACGACTATAACCTATAACCGAAGCGAAGCGAGGGCGGGTTGCTAGTAAATACATAAAAATAAATTCATCTTTGTGATAAAATTCGGAATGCGGAAATCTGTAGAAGTCCGGGTGTAACCGACATCGCTCGAGGAATTAGCACTTTGAAGTGATAATGAGAAGGCCACATCGCTCATCCAACTGACAACCGTCGCGGAAGAAAGGTTCTCGAGTGGCGACCATAATTAAGACGACTTAACGTAGGATATCATTGTACTAGACACGGGTTGACTGACGACCTTTTAAAAGTAGCAGGGAGCTGTCGGATGCAAATGGCACGGGACTGTTCTTAGTGGCACTCTCGCGGCCTATGTCCAACATTGAAAGTTTATGAGCTCATAGATGAATAGATACATAATTTTTGCGATATTTCTATCCATAAAGGCTATCAGGACCCATTAAAATGAATTACAAAATAAAATAACAAGATAAATTGTGTAACTGGTGCGTTTTCCTCTTAGGATTTACTTATCAGCTCTCAGAGTAGATTATGCTTTTAGGCAAATGGATCAATTTATTGGCAAATGTTACGGCTGAGTAGGTATAACACTTATATTTCCTAAGCCAATAGGCGAAGCGTTTCAGAAGTTGACCGACAATATAGGTTAATTGGAACCGTATATGAGCTCGATATTACATTATTGACCGGGTGCTATGGTTAAGAAAATAATGTGGAACCACATCCTTTAGGTTTCGTTGGAAGTCGTGATAACTGATTAAGAGGCCACAAGGAAAGGCAGCACCTTTCTGGAAAGTTTATAATATCAACTGCCTTCGCCTAACCGCCAACTGAGCGTAGCGTTAATAGCATTATTGTCCTTAAAGAAGCCCATATGCCGCAGTGGATGTAGATAGGCTGCAGAAAATTAAAAAAAAAAAGAAAAACCTAATCATATATTTCATCCATTCATTAGTCCAGTATTAATAATAACGTGTGGTGACGGATTAAGAATACAATTCACTACTCCCTATCTTGCCCGTAGATGTCGTAAAAGACGACTAAGAGATATAGTACGCATATAACATCTATGTGAGAGAAGGAAAACTCGAGACACAACCATACCATATACCAACCTGTCTGACCAGCATGGTATTGTAAGTTCAATTTCCGTCATATCGCGGAGGAGGTTCGGTTCCCAGCAGTGGGACGTAAACAAGCAGAGATGAATAATAACGGTCTCTCTATAAGAATGCCATTCAGAATGGTCCTATGTTATTTACATCCAATGGCTCTTAGCTAGTTTTAAACTCGTCGTCGGTCGTCCTATGCTGCGTCGTTCGATTTCTGGTCGCCGAAAGTTGTCACTTCAACTAATTATACTCATTCCTCTACGGATTTCCATATTACACATTTTAGACGTAGAGAAATAATGAACATAACCCTCTTTCTCTATAAAACGCTGAGCGAGAGGCAGTTATTTAGAGACCATTTTTCAGCGCAATAAGTCATCGCTGAAAATATATATATATATATATATATATACCATTATTCTTTTCTATTCTTCCAAAAACCTTTATTCTCAGCTTTAAATTCATTTATTACGTACCAGCGAATTGCCTCGCCTTCACCAAACAAGCTTATTTATTTTATATTTAAAATATTAGTTAAGATCCTTAACCACATCCCCACACTTAGATATAGTCAATTTTAATATTTTATTTTAAATTAATTTAACTACCAATAGAGCCACTTCGTTTTTTGCAGAATATTTAGTGACAGCCTGAAACGAGGCTGTCACTAAATAGATTCGACAAGAAACGCAGTGGGTTTTCTTTTCAGGCATTGTGAAATATTGAAAGAGACGTTCTTACTAAGTTGCCTGAGCATTTATTGAATGAATCAATAAAACCATTGTGCTGAAAATAAAACGCATCGAACGGAATAGCATGTGAAAAGGCGCTGAGCGGCAAATCTATAAATATGCATCTGTATAACAGTGCTATTGCGCATGTAATCTTTTGCATTGTGCGTTTTGTATCTTAATATTTAGAGTTCTGTCATTCTGACAGCTGTATATTTTTTGTTTGTTTTATTTATTGTGTTTGCCGTATGGTGACGGAGTAAGAATACAATTCACCACTCCCTATCTTGCCCGTGGATGTCGTAAAACACGACTAAGGGCTATAACATTTATACAAGAGAAGGAAAACTCGAATGAAAATCTTATACCAATCTGTCTGACCAGCATGGTATATTAAGGTCAATTTCCTTCCTATCGGGAGTAGGCTTGAGCCCAACAGTGGGATATATATGAACTGAATTGATGATGATTCTGTTCAAAGAAACAAAAATATTATGAGCAAATTTACAAGGCAAATTAATAACGCTATCATCAATTAAGTTTCTAATACTCGTATGTACTTTAAGAAATTAATAAAAAAAAATCGATTGTCTGTAAAGTCGGTTTACTAACGATAGTTGAACGTGACAACGTCATAAGAAAATACTGATGGAATGGTTTCATTTTTCAAAAGAAAATTTTAATTTTATTTGTTTGATAGATATTTTGTATGGATCAAGCCTTAAATGGAACGCCTCAGAGCGAGGTAACGCCGCATACGTCATGTTTTTTCGTGTGTGCGGCCGGCTCCATCGAATTATAAAACGTTGTCACATCAAAAACAGTGTGTGTACAAAGTACGCATATATCAGGTGAAACTCCTTTATCCATTATCCTTCATCCTTTATCCTCTATCTCATTCTCTCACCGGCTGAGTCATATACTTTTACGTGTTTGTGTCTCTATGGACTCGCTTTATCGTTTCATCGAGTTTGAAATCACAACGATTCTAAAAAAGTTTCACTTCAATAAAGAATTAATTTTTCTATTATATAAAACTGAACAATAGAAAAGAAATACATAAGTACAAGTTATGTAAGTAAGTTTATATATGAATATCTTTAAACGACCGTTTCTTGTATCTTCATGACCATCTCAGCTCATATACGTCTCACTGCTGGGCTCGAGCCTCCTTCACAATAAGAGAGAAATTGACCTTATTATACTATACTGTTCAGACATGTTGGATTTCTCCTTCCATAGATATTGCATGCGTATTATACATATATAATTATATTCTTTTACGACCCCCACGGGCAAGATAGAGAGTGGTGAATTGTATTCTTATTCCGTCACCACACAGAAATTCTTATACACTTCTATAAATTCAGATTCTCGGTAACAGCGCCAACGATTACCATAAAATTCGGATGGTATGTAAGAAGTTTCAGGGGCGATAAATCGATTTAGATATCTATATAACATATTTTCCTCTGTGTTTTCTAGCCCATGAAAAGCATAATCAGAATATGATGACAAATTTGGCCACTGTCATCATGAATAGAAACAGCCCAGTTGAAAATTCGAGCAGTCTAATAGAGACAGATCTTTCAATCCTTGGTTTTCCCTTTTTTATTATTTTATATTCGAGTTTTTGTTCTCTTGCATAGATGTTATATGCTGATTATATCCCTAGCCTAGCTATTAAATATACTTAGAGATACAACCCCATTTAACGTATAATTCAGCAGTTGCACTTTAGAATGCTTATAAAATTCCCTCCATTTACAACGGTAAAGTAACGGTATGTACCAACATAAAATAATCGTTACGGACGTAATCCTTTAAGGGCTGAAATTGAGGCACATTTACAAGTCCAACTCAATTTAATCTGAGCACAAATAATTCTAGAATAATCCATACTAATATTATAAATGCGAAAGTAAGGATTTTTGTTTGTTTGTAACGCTTTCACGCTTAAACCACCGAACCGATTTCAAAAATTATTTCACCAATGGAAAGCTATAATATCAGGGAGTAACATAGGCTATATTTTATCCCGGTATTCCCACAGGAACGGGAACCATGCCGCGGGTAAAGCGACTGAAACCGAAGCGAAGCGAGGGCGGGTTGCTAGTCTAAAATATATTTTTAAATTAGATAAAGATTTATTAACACTAACTAATATTTATTCCTTGTATCGAGAGAGTGACCACAGATATACAATAAATATATATCCTTACTAATATTATGAATGTGAAAGTAAGTTTGTTTGTGTATTTGTTTGTTTGTTACGCTTTCACGCTTAAATCACTGAACCAATTTCAAAAATTCTTTCACCAATGGAAAGCTATAATATCAGGGAGTAAAATAGGCTATATTTTATCCCGTTATTCCCACGGGAACGGACGGGATTTAAGACTGAATTCAACACTAAACAAATAATCCATGTATTACGGGAGACTTTGAAAAACATGTGAAAGTAGGTCAATTTCCCGCATATTGGGAAGGACGCTTGAGTCCGTCATGGTGTTAATAAGATCAAGCAATCCGAATTAAGAATTAACAAGTAAATATATTCTTCTTATTTCACTGAAATTGTTCATTTCTACACCATAAATAGTGTGAATGAATTCCGCCTAAGGATTTATTTGATCAATACGCAGTGAACGTACAAATTGTGTGTGCTATTACTCAGAGGACCGATTGAGGACATCTAAGAATATCTCCTTTATATCTTTTGTAGAAATCCTCTTATGAATAGATGTCTGATTTTCTTTCAGTAACTGGAGTTTTCTCTGATAGAGTAATCCTAACTTATTAGTTATAAATGCGATTTTTTTATTTATTTGATATGCTTGCACTTCTAAATCACTAAACTGGTATCAGAGAGTAACAAAGTTTATTGTGCCCGAAGGAGATTCCTCGTATTCCTACGGAAACAGGCACTAACTAGATAGAATCGCAGGCCTTTGTTAGTTTTTTTTAGAAAGGAAAGCTTCTATAGCCATGTTTGGATGTGGAGTTAATTCATGTCTACATCGACATGATCTCGTGACATATTAACGTTAGTACTATATCCGTAGATATGTCTATGACACTATATTTGTGCCGATATATGCGTAAATAGTATTAATTTACAAATTTTAATTTAATATCAAGCAATTAATTTGAATATCCAAAACATCAACTGCTTGTTCATTGTTTTAAGTTTTGACTTCTGTCGGTAATACTTATGACTGCTTTGTTTTCTTTTTCATAAAGAAACATGCTAAGGAATTCTTTTATCGCGACGGCCTTTAAAATTAACGAACGCAATCACTGTCAGATTCAGAACGACTATTATCAACAGATCTAGATGAAATTTGGCACAAAAAGAGATATACTGCTCATTTAGGCATAGATATTGTAAATAATCGTGTGAGCATGAAAAAGGCTTATTATTTTGACAGTACAAATAGACACTTTAATTTTATTTATTTGTATAGATGTGTAATAATCGCGTAAACAACAGATATAATTTTCCATTCTATTTTTCTGTCTAAACGTCGTATTCATCTTATAATTATTTTTTTTTTTATTTCAATTTGTATCATTCTTTTGAATCATGTAACACGTTCGTTGCGTTACGGGATCTATCAGATCTCTTGCAGGACTTTCGTATTGTGCGTTGACTATAATCGTGTTTTTTCACTCCTTGCGGTAGGCGCTAACGTATAAAGTACTTAAAATTTGAGTAAGACAAATATATATATTTGCTTCCTATGTAAAGGTGAATTCAAGGACATAAAAAAAACAATTATATTTAGATGGATTAGATCCTTAACGCACAGTAGTATAATTATTTTCATAGTAGTATATAAATTATTTTAACAGACGTTGTTCTGTTCAAATCTGGTAAAAATAGAAAATTGAATCCTACTTGAAATCGATCGCAGCGCTACCTATCAGTTACAATTATCAATCTAAACAGAATGGTTTGGATGTTCTGAATGGCTATTCCGATGCATATGAGAATTCATATCCTTTGGCATGGCCACAAAAAGTCATCAAAATTGGTCCAGCCGTTTAGAAGGCCTTCAAATATAAACACACGAACAGAAGATTTATATTAAGATTATATATATATATAGAAAAGTTTATATAGTGGAAAAAAAGATTGCATTAGAAAAGTATATATAAACGTTAAGTTTTCTTAAATTTTCTCATTTTCTGCGCAACTTTTTTATTTTTTTAGCCCAATGGCCTTTTTTAAAATATTAAAAAACTGAAAACAAAAAGATGGACGAAATCGGTTAAGTCGTTCTCAAGTTATGTTATTGTCCAGCCCGAACAGCGCCACCTATCGGGTCCAATTGTAAATCTAAACCATCATCGAATCCTCTTGAATACACACAAAAAATTTCATCAACATCGGTCCAGCCGTTTAGGAGGAGTTCAGTGACATACACACGTACGCTAGAAATTTATATATAAAGATAATTAAAATTGTATTCTTGATCCATCACCATATGAATTACACACAAATTATTACACGCCATTTTAAAAGCTCAGGAAAAATCCTCCACCCACATGTTTCATGTCCAATTTAAGTTGAAAACTGACTTCATAAAAAATGTACGGTCCATTATGCTAACATTTAAAAGGTAATCTTTTTCAGTGTAATGTATTTACACAATTAATAACCCACTTATTCGCATTTTATTTCATATTCAAAGTAAATATGCGTCCATTACCATTTGTAATGTTAAATGGAGTATAAACATAATTAGCTGTAACGTTATGTCATCAATCATCTCATATACATCCCACTACTGGGCTCGAGCCTAAAATAGAAGGGACCTACGAAATTACGCTGGACAGGCAGGTTGGTATAGTTTTTTTTTATTTTTTTATTATTGCAAACGGTGGCAAACAAGGAAACAGAACGTTTTGCTACTGCTCATGGACCATTAGGGCAATGCTCGACAGTGTTAGGAGCTGGGACGCGGTCGCAGCCTTCTGCGAGGCAGTGATCTCGCAGAAGGAGGCCGCGGATCGCGCGCGCGAGGAGCTCGCCTCGACGAAGCGACCCGCCGCCGACGACTGGGGCGGCGCAGGCGCGACTACCTGCGCGTCGTGCCGCCCTAGCCGGGGCCGCGGGTGACGTGACCGGGGAGTTAGTCGGTCATCCGCCGAGAGGCCGACCGCGCGAGGAAAGACCGACGTCCTCCCTGAGGGGGGTTACGCTTTCGCCCTCTGTCGCCCCGGACGGAGTGGTGCGTGGACCATTGTAAGACCGTTGCCTACCCACGAAGAAAGTGAAGGGAGTGTGAATGCGTGCAATGAGGTTCGTTGATACTAAAAGCATCCCTAAAACCCAGCACACGCAAACACGTTCAGAAAGTTAGGCATCTTGTATTTCAAGATTTTCTTCTCTTGCATAAATGTTATGTGCATATTATATCTTTTAATCGTCTTTTATGACGCTCACGGGCAAGATAGGGAGTGGTGAATTGTATTCTTACTCACCACTCCGTCACCACACGAATATGTTATTTACCAAAATATTATATTTTATATTTTTGTTACAGGTAATTTTTTTCCGTCTCCAAGTCACTAAAGTCAGGTTTGGTGAGTACTTCTAGTTTTAAATAAGCGCGTCACAGTCTTAACTAAAGGCTGGGTGGAATATCGAAGGAAAGGAGTCTGTTATGATTATATTCATTTCAGCCCGTATAACTGCCACTGCTGGGCTCGAGCTTCGTCTAAAATGGGGGAGAAATTGATCTACTACGCTGGTCAAACAAGTTAGTATCCCTATACTATAGGGTTCTGTATCGAGTTTTCTTTCTCTTGTACAGATATTATCTTCATATTATATCTTAATCGTCTATTACGACACAAAAAAATATAATGGTAGTTTATGTCGTTCTATATCAAGCCTTTTACCGCTTCGGGCAGTTAGTTCGGCGTTTGAACGGTTCGTAGTCATTCCCCAGAAAAGCTCAAACTGGAGACATTCTTTTGACCTGTATGAATCTATTTCTATATCTGCTCGTAACTACACAACGTCTAAACAGATATTGTTAATTGATGCGTCATTAGATTAACAGCGCGAATATTAATGGAAACATAAAATTGTTAAAAAAAATGTGGCAATATGTGGCGACTGTTCTGAGCTTTAATATGTGACCTACAAGAGCTAACTTTTTTTTCAAAACTTTTGAGTTAAGTATCAAAATAAAGAGCTTTAAAAAGCGATGAACATAATATATATAATCTAAATGGTTTTTGAGACGCTGTCGGATTTCTTTACACAATTTAGGGAACTTATGTCATAATGGCCACTCTTTCAGATCACATTTGGGTAGGAGTTTTGGTGGGAATGTCTAAATTTCATTGGCGCTCTTATGCTTTATTCATTATTTTATTGCTTTACAGTGTTATATTGAATAATATTGGTATTTTATGTAATACTAGCAATCCGCCCTCGCTTCGCTTCGGATTCAGTCGCCTTACGCGCGTAGTTCCCGTTCCCGTGGGAATACCGGGATAAAATATAGCCTATGTTACTCCCTGATATTATAGCTTTCCAATGGTGAAAGAATTTTTAAAATCGGTCCAGTACTTTTTGAGTTTATTCGTTACATACAAACTTACAAATTTTACCTCTTTATAATATTAGTATAGATAATTCAGAGAAAGTTCTGAAGTGTAGTAAATATGAAATGGTGGAAATGCACGTAGCATTTTCATGTACCTTTGAAATCTTAAGTGATTTGGTTGTCAGCACCAAAACTTGAGTTACTGACGGACTGTTTTTGTGAATTATTAAGCTAACAATGTATTCGCCTGCAGTATTTTGTATCTTTGGTTATGAATAAATTTTAACAAACAGTATTCGGGTAGATATAATTTTGGCAGGAGAACACTGCTGACCTTTCTCTTCTGATCTCTCAGCAGAATTGCGACTCCCACGAAACAGTGGTCGTGACACATTGTTTATCTAACGCCCTCACCATACGGGGAAGTAAATATTTAGTTGATTGTATTTAACCCTTGGCATTCAACAATTACATTTTTGGAAAGAGCTTTGCTATTATGCAGTAAATAGGTTAAAGTGATTATGGCGAATTTTCTCCGAAACAAAATTGCAAGCGTGGGTCGAAACCGTGGGCCGAAGAAAAAGTGTTTCATTATTGTTGCTTTTATACTATTTTATCAACCCCTTTCTAGTATGTTTTAGTGTTAATCCTTTATTTCACTTAATATTACTTCCTTTTTAACCGATTTTAAAACAGATTTTCTCAATTCGTATGATTTTATATTTTTGTGAAGGTTCATATGTTATCCTATACATCTTGGTGTATGGAGTTTTTGTATTTTAAAGAGGTCTATTTAGAAATTAAGTTTAGTTTAAATTAATTAATTTTAAGATTTGCAAATTATATTTGTCCGTATGGTGATCCCTCTCTTGCCCTTGCATGTTTTAAAAGACGACTATGGGATAAAATATGTATATAACATTTGTACAAGAGAAGGAAAAATGAAAACTCTATACCAACACGTCTGACCAGTGTGATATAGTAGGGTAAATGCCCTCTCATTACGGAGAAGATCCGTGCCTAACAGTGGGGTTTAAGTGGACTGAGATGATGAAGTTTCTTTATTGAATGAAATAAAAAATCCCTATATTATTTTGTGCGAGAAGTTTCTCTATTATGTCAAACTAGGTGATCCAACAGACGTTGTTCTGTTCAAATAAAATAAAAGGAATTCTCCTTAAAATTGACAGCAGCCCCCACCTACCGGGTCCAATTATGGATCTAAACCATTCTCGAATCTCCTTGAACACACACACAGAAAATTTCCTCAACAGCGGTCCAGCCGTTTAGGAGGAGTTCAGTGACATACACACGTACACAAGAAATTTATATATAAAGAAGAGATAAAACACTTAAGATTTTTTACACGTTTAAAAAATAGTGCACCTGATATTCGTGGCTTAATCCTTAAACGGAGTTCAATAAACTTAAAACATATTTATATATTTACCACCTCATCCATGATGTAACAAACCTTTTTGCACCTCAACAGGTTCTGGTCTTTCTGCCTCCTGTCACCTGCTTTCCTCTTTCATATATGCTTAGAAAGGGACAACACTATACTATAAACGCAAATGATGAGACACCTGTCGTGTTTTCAGCGATGTCATTAATTACAATATATTTTGTTATTCGCCTCACGCGTCGCTAGCTGACAAATGGCCATAAGAAGAGCGGTTGAAATGTAATTATTTGGGAGTAAATGTTGGGCCTTAAAATATGTGAGAGTTGAAGTTAAATACCGAATTTTTCGCTATATTGACGGAGTAAGAATAATAAATAACTCACAATACATTTTCTTGTTTTTATCTTAAAAGACGACGATCCAAGAGAAGAAAGATCCAAGAAAACTCAAAATAAACCCTATAACCACATTACAGCTATTGAATGCAACCGATTAACGTAAAATTATGATATCAATTTCTTTATCATCATCATTTCAGCTCGTTTATGTCCCACTGCTGGGCTCGAGCCTCCTCCATAATTTTTATCCTTTATTATCCTCCGAGATAATTGAATTATTATACCACACGGGTCAGATGGATTGATCTAGAGTTTTATGTTTTTCTTCTCATGTACAGATGTTATCTGCATATTATATCCACTAGTCGTCTTTTACGACACCCACAAGTAAAGGGTGGTGAATTGTATTCCTATTTCGTCATTACTCGGTATACTCGGATTGAAAATCTCTTAACAATATCCCGAAATATTTCAATGTGAAAGTTTTTATTGATCTTTATAAATCTAATATCTGTCTATAACTATGTACTTGACGCAAACACTACTCAGTAGAAGTTCTTGATAGATTCCAACACCATCTACCGGCCCTTAATGCATTGAATTGGTGATTACAAAGTTTGTAACCGCCAAAAACATTTTTTGTGTAAGCAAAATTGAATGCATAAATTGATCAACATTTGCTTGATAAGGCTATTATTGTATTTTGATTTTGAAATAGAAATATCTTCAAATTAAATTGGTCATAGACTCTTAGGTTCGCAAGACTTAAGTCAGCTGAAGTAACGCCTATTTGTTGTAAATAAAACTAACTAGATACATAGCGGGCGGACGCTGTGAAGTGTTCGAAACGTAGGACAATGAAAAATTAAATACAAACGTGATAAAAGTCGCATAAGTAGTTTTATTTACAATGTATGTGTTTTATTTACACTCACTTAAACATCAGAAATCATTACCTATTTGTTTTTATAATTTTCCCCTCGTTATATAAAAAAAAAAAAACCACTATTTACCTATGGAAAAAAATACTTTTAACCATTAGGTACTTTGGAATTACCGATGACAGATCTATTGTTGTTTCTACTGTATCAAATTCGTGGTAACAATGACGTAGCAATTATAAGGAAAAACATTGAACGAGTATTACCTATATAAATATAAGGTAAACTGTCCAGTGTCAAGTATCTTATCTGTTCGTCAGACTCTTGACGATTACTGTTGGACATAGGCCTCCGGAAAGCAGAAGCAAGGGGAATAGGGAATAGTTACCATTCTATTTTTCATAACATACTTTTATCCCTATTAGGCTAAGAATACAGTTTATTGCAAATAAAATGAGGATACTTTTCCGTGGCATTCACAAAATCTAGTAAAGGGTACCTGGGGACTCTTGGGAAAATCATATCAACGGCAATCTGAATGTGAAGCAGGGCGATCAATGAGATTATGCTTCATTGGGAAACCCATATCCAGCATTGGACCTCGATAGGCTGATGTTCTTCAATAGAATCCTATTGTTGGAAACGAACCTTCTTCACAATACGATGGAAAATGGTCTATTATACCACGATTGCTATACAACTTGGCATACGATTTAATATCAAATTGTCCTCATGTTGCAGTGATTTTGTCTCTTTAAATCACCTTTTTAGGAAGGCAAGAGATCTCAGAGAAAGAGACAGTTAAGTAATTCGTGAGTTAAATAGTACCTAAGGCAATTATTGATACTCTTTCATTCATTTCAACTCGTATACATTCCATTGCTGCACTCAAGCCTCCTCAATAATAGAACGGCAATTGACCAACTGTACCACGCTGGTCATACGGGTTAGAACTTTTTTTTTGGTGGGATATCGTAAGCGCACACGCCATCCATTCCGTCCGGGACGACGAAAGGACGGCGCGCAGGCCTATAACCCACAATAATGCCTCTTCTGCGCCATTAGACCGACCACCGGTGCCGAGTTCCTTGTCCTCAGTGGTCCACCCGACGGAGTACCCTTTCGGGTACCCTCACCATACGGGTTAGTATAGGGTTTTATATCAAAATTTTTTTCTCTTACAAAAATGTTTTCTTTGTATCATCTTTTAATATACCCACAGGCAAGATAGGATTGAATTGTATTCTTACTCCATCACCATACTTAAAGTATTACTATAAAATTTCTATAATAACTCGCTGTATTTGTGGCCCCAAACGTCGTGTAAGTAGACAGTTTTAGTGGCGTGTTTCATTCGCGTCACAACAACTGAAATCCTGTCCTAATCTGAAGACATGGGTTGGCGTGAAGTACGACGTGATTAATAGTACGTTGTGAAGTTAGCAACAAGTGGGCGAGCATTTCAATTTCACAGGAAAACTGTCTTACATTTTGTGAGCAATTGTTAGTTCGTATGAATAATTCGTATTCATTCACACATTCGTAAGCAATTGAAAGACGGACCTTTGATGTCTATATAACGTACTGTTATTTACAATTGATGTTATTTTAAATAATCTTTAGGACTGGTAGGACCACACTGTCGACAGTTATCTGTCTACAGCCGCGGGCCGGTCCGTCCGGGGCAGTACCATGCTCTCGCAGAAAATCGACGTCTGAGTAGTAGCAATTTGTTACTGCGCTTCGTTCGGTGAGCGAGAGAGCCGGAAGCCCAACTTTCTGAGGGTGATTGCGTGTGGAGGGTTTTGGTGGTGCCCTTGGTATCACCGAGCACGCATTCACACTCCCTTCGCTTTCTTCGCGGTAGGCAACGGCCTTGTAAAGGTCCATGAGCGGCAGCAACACTTTCCATCAGGTGTACTGTTTGCTCGTTTGTCACCGTTTGCAATAAAAAAAAAGTAGGAAAATGATAAATTAGATTTGTTAGGTTTATGAGTTAATAAATTGTTATAATAATTATGTGCTAGAAATTTAATGTTTATTAATTACTAACAATAATCAATGTAATTTTTCCATATAGAATTATTTTCTTCTTATACTGGCAATCAATTTGTAGCAAAATGTAGGCCAAAATTTAATAACTAATTTTCTGTAGCGGGTAGATAATTATCAATCTCTGGAATAACGATGACTTGTTGGACGTGAGACATCTTAGTCTGCCCGTGACCATAGCGCTGCAAAGTGTTCAAAACGTCGGGCAATCAAAAATCAAATACAAACGCGATAAAATACCTAAAGTAGTTTTATTTACAACTAGCAACCCACCCTCGCTTCGCTTCGGTTATAGGTTATAGTCGTTTTACCCACGTAGTTCCCGTTCCCGTGGGAATACCGGGATAAAATATAGCCTAGTTTACGCCCTGATATTATAACTTTCCATTGGTGAAAGAATTTAAAATCGGTCCAGCCGTTTTGAAGATTACCCGGAACAAACGGACAGACAGACAGACAAAAATTTTTTAATTCCTATTTTAGGCATAGGTGTCGTGCAAATAACCGTGTGAGCATGAAAAAAGCCTATTATTATGACATTACAAACAGACACTCCAATTTTATTTATTGGTATAGATATATAATGTCTTTAGTAGAAAGTACAATAATCGTAGTAGTAACTTTAGTAGAAAGAAAATTTAAAATTTATTTACATTATGCATCATCATCATCATCTTGCTCTTATCCCAATTACTTGGGGTCGACGCAATATGTCATCTGTTTTGACATATTGCAAAAAGTTTCGGCAATGACTTTTATGACCGGCCGCCTGCCTGACGTCAACCCTCCTTGGGAATGTAATCGTTGACCCAAATGGTACCAGATGGAGTTAGTCCGGTTCAATCTAGGGCTCTTAGTCGTCTTTTACGACACCCACGAGCAAAGCAAGGGTTGGTAGTATTCGAAGCCGCTACCACACAGCACCATATTTACATTATGCATATGATACACAATACTTTATTACTTATCAGCTGCTAACAGCTGTTAATACAAGTTATATCTTAATATACCCCATAAAACATCTCGAAATAAAACCCCATATGAACGCGTTTGAATAGCGTGGTATAAGTAAATTTCTCTCATATTGTCGCGAAGGCTCAAATCCAAAAATAAGATATATGTAAGCCGAGATGTTAATGATGCCTAAGTTTGACTAATGTCTAGAATAAGTTAAAAATCTATACAAATAAATAAAATTGCAGTGTCTGTATGTAATGTCAAAATAGCAGCTTATTTTTATGCTCATAGGATTATTTGCACGATACCTGTGCCTAAATACCATTTTGAAAAAAAAAAGCGTGTCTATTTTTCCGAGTAAACTTCAAAACGGCTAGTAGATAGGATATTGCAGCCATTACCAGATTCCTGTCTTTATAAGAAGTAATATAAGAAATCTTTCCTCTCAAAAAGAAACCAACAAAATTTTGCCTGGTCCGGGAATCGAATACGAGGTCTCATGGACTGTAGTTGCGTACGATAATCTTAGGAGGTATTGGATTTAAAAAATGGTGAAGGCGTCTGAAACCAAAGCAAAACGAGAGCGGATAGCTAGTATAAAATACTCGTAAGTCAAACAAATCGAGGGCGTATTAGCTATGTATTCATTTGTATTTTGGCACGTGTAGACTTAATATTTGGAGACTTTAGGCGCCTGTTTCGTGTCAGTGGATACGATACTGCGTGGGCCGTATATGAGACATAGAGACCACCCTTACACATTGTCGTAATATCTTCTATGTGTTCAATTTACATGTCATTTAACTTGGTTATGGAAATACAAACATTATCAACGATTATATTTATATATTTTCGCCAATATTTTTTTCTTCCGTGTAGTGACAGAGTAGGAATACAATTCACCACCCTCCTATCAACACGTGGGTATCCTTAAACACTACTAAGGGATATAATATGGTATATGACATCTATGCAAGAGAATTTCTGTGCGGTGACGAAATACGAATACAATTCACCACCCCCTTACTTGCCCGTGGGTGTCGTAAAAGACGACTAAGGGATATAACATGCAAATAATATCAACGCAAGAGAAGGAAAACTTAAGCAAGAAGCTCAGCGGGTTCGATGTTTTTAGTTACTAATCTATACTATCCATACTAATATTATAAATGCGAAAGTAAGGATGTTTGTTTGTTTGTTTGTAACGCTTTCACGCTTAAACCACCGAACCGATTTCAAAAATTCTTTCACCAATGGATGCTATAATATCAGGGAGTAACATAGGCTATATTTTATCCCGGTATTCCCACGGGAACGGGAACTACGCGGGTAAAACGACTATAACCGAAGCGAAGCGAGGGCGGATTGCTAGTAATATTATAAAGAGTAAAGATTTGTTTGTTTATTTGTATTGAATAGGCTCCGAAACTACTGAACCGGTTTCAAAAATTCTTTCACCAATGGAAAACTATCATATCAGGAAGTAACATAGGCTATGTTTTATTCTAGTATTCCCACGGGATTGGGAACTACGCGGGTAAGGCAACTGAAACCGAAGCGAAGCGAGGGTAGGTTGCTAGTTTTAAATATAATCGTTTACAAAATGTTTAGCGTTACCGTCATGTTTCTCGTTCCGCGATATATTTTATTTCTTTTCCCAAATTTTAATAGAATAAAAAAAATTAATGAACTAAGCTTCATAAATAACACATGCTCACTAACTATCTAGAACATCCACCACACAATTCTATGTTCCATATATTATAAGAAGTAATAACGATTTTAGTATAAATTGGCTTTAACATTTTGCTCGAAAAAATTGCTCATTTAATCATACAATTTGTCAGAAAAATCTGTACATCTCTCATAGGAATTAGGTAATAGTTTCATCAAATAATATCGTCATTTTCAAAGCCTATCTTGTGATTAACCGTATTGTATTCCATACAACGCTTTTATACTAAGTAAAGGCTCTCAACTGTAATCTTCAGCCTATAATCTTGTCATTTTCTTCGTATTTCATTCATGAATTATTTTCATCGAAAGAGCGAGTACTTTGACCTTTTACAAAGAAGTATGTTTGCAAAAAGTAAATTACTTTATTATTATATTTTTAAGCAAATAATTTACATAATGTGAGTAGCTTTTGAATTACGAAAGTATATGAATAATATTTTCCATTCACCAATATTCACTGACAAGATTACCATCATTTTGGTTTGCTGACATGATTGGCAGCAGTAAATTACTATTTTCATATACGTCTGATGAAACTAACCACTATTGCTGAGTTTCTTGCTGGTTCTTCTCAGCTTGTGGCCGCGTTCCGAACCGGTGGTAGATATTGTATTATATTCAAACGATGTATAAATTTGACAATATGTAAGTGCTCTCAAAGGGCCTATGCAGAATAAATGATTTGATTTGACTCTACTACGATGGTTAGACGGGTTTGTATAGAGTTTATTTAAACTTTTCCACCTCTTGCATGGGGGTTCATCATCGCTATTGCAGCCCACATACGTCCCACTGTTGGGCTCGGGCCTCCTCCACAATGGGAGGGAATTTGATCTACTATACCATGCTGGTCAGACATGTTGGTACTTTTTTTTTTATTTTTTTTTTTTATGGGTGGGCTATGGTAAGCGCACGCGCGGTCCAGTCCGTCCGGGGCGATGAAAGGACGGCGCGCGGGCCCATATAGTATATGGTCAGACATGTTGGTATAGGGTTTCATTTCGAGTTTTTCTTCTCTTGCACAGCTCTTATATGCATATTATATCCCATAGTCGTCTTTTACGATATCCACGGGCAAGATTGGAAGTGGTGAATTGTATTCTTACTCCGTTACCACACGGTAAGAAAATAATAAATTGCCGATTCAAATCGGTGTACTAATAATGGACAAATGTTTTAAGACGATATTTTAAATATTTTCCATTCATGGTTTGTCAACATTTTTAGTCGTTCATTAAATGTTTATAAAGTCCCCCACAATAGAAGGATTATATCTTTAGTACCTGGCGTAGTCTTTAAAAAATGACGAAAGTCCACATTTACATATATACATAGAATAAGTCTCTATATTGTTGACACATCACGTATATTTTGTTTGGCTTATAAGAATGTTGGTCTTAGTAAAAATAATGTCATATTAAATATTAACAACACTTTTACGTGATAGAAGGATCTCTTACGTCATCAAGACATAAAGCCGGTGCGAGAGAGATAGCAGTACAAGCTCATTACGTACGTATTATTATATTTATACAATGCTTTTTTTTAATAATCTCGGATTAGCAAAGGACCGTACCGAGTGGCATTCTCGTGAAGGGGCCTATGTCCAAAGTGAATTGCCATGGGCTGATGGATGGAAGCGAATTTTTTTAATTTTGTATGTAGTATTAACGGATATGCTGTTTTGATCGTGATCACAAAGGACGACCATAAGAGCCAAAAAATAACATCAATGATTGAAAAAGAAAATTTGAAATAAAATGCGGTAATCGTAGGAGTTGCCAATTGGATTTTAAAAATGTTATCGTGTGCGATATTGTCGTATAGAGTACGTGCGCTCCGACAAATAAAGGTATCTATACTAATATTATAAAGAGGTAAAATTTGTAAGTTTGTATGCAGGGGGTAATCTCTGGAACTCATAATCTAATTCTAATTTTATTTTAACTGGCAGAAAGCTACATTATTCCTGAGTGCTATAGGCTATAAATTGTTTCTATAACATGTATATTAACCGAGCTATCACAACTTTTGTCTGGCAAGTCGGAAAAAAATACCTCGTAAAACAGAATTATTTGCGTGCGCTGCCTAAACAGTTGCTTAAAATTAAAAAGAATGTATGGCTACCTGGTTCATCTTAATTATTTCTACAAAAAAGTCAGCGATACCATATCTCTATCTTTTATATTTTATCTTTTATACTTCTATTATTGCATTAAAAAATTTTTTTTTCGGCATTGTTACGTTTGGTTGATTATTTGAGCAACAAAATATTAATTCTTATGACAATAAATTATTTCAGTATCACAAGAACATCATACAGATAAGATTTGCCATTTACAGTATATCAATTGGTCATACAGTTTCGGAGATAATATAAAATTACTAAAACGCAAAATGACCCTAGCATAACTTTCATTGTGCAGACGTTTTACCTATTTGCCCATAGATGGCGTTCTGCAATGACGTCATTTTTCTGAATCGCGGTGTTAAGACTTTCCGTGGATTGATGACCCTCTCGAATTATTATGCCCACGTTGTCGTTAGTTGGAGTTCTAAAAATTACATGTCAGTTGGTTATTGGTTTCGGTTGTTTCGTTCGCATGGTTGTTGTTGTTGATAGATACCTCATAATCGAAAATATCGTAATTTCGTTGTACGTTTGTTTTGTATGTTCGTAGTTTCGTACTTCGTTCTATCGTAATAATCGACACGAGTTATTCGATATTACGATTGTTTTGTTTTGTAAAGGCGGACGGTGTTCGAGTCGCTCTCCCTTTGTTCATAATTGTTTTCAAGTCTGTGCGTGGTTTGTTGAGAGCATGCCTAAAAGGAAATCTCAACTGTCTCGGCAGACATCACAGACAAGAGCCGCTCGAGTACGCCGTACGGAAGAATCTGCCCCTGAAAATGAGCAACGCCTCTCGAGAAATAGAGAATATATTTCGCAAGCACGCGCTAGAGAATCTAGCTCCGAGCGCTCACAGCGCCTCGCAAGCCAAAATGTGAGGACGACGCGGGCCCGTGCTCGAGAAACTAGCGCTGAACGTGCGCAATCATTTGCCCTGACTATTAATAAGTCCCAGGGACAAACATTCTCTTTGGTTGGCATTGACCTACGAAAAGAATGTTTTTCCCATGGGCAATTATATGTTGGTCTATCAAGAGTGGGATCATCCGAAAGGCAGATTATTCTGTTACCGGAAAATAAAACAACCTCAAACATTGTATATAGAGAAGCTTTAAATTAAATAGATACCTAACTTAAACAAATAAATAAAATAAGTAAAAGGCAACTAAGGGTTAAGTTACCTTGAGCAGAAAATAGAACTTCGGTAATCTTTTAAGTTACTGATCTGATTCCAAAAAATATTTTACTAATAAAATTAAATACAGTAATATCAATCGAGTGTAATCTTATGTTAAAACAAGAAATTTTCCGCGGACGAAGTCGCGGGCAGAAGCTAGTAGTAAATATAAATATTATAAAATCGGGCATAATTTATTTGCAATGAGGTATCGCGAATCATAGGTGCCGCGCAGTCGCCGTTGTCATAACAACTTATGAGATAGCAAACATATTAATTGATGTATTATGTATTTTAAATAAAACTACTTTTATGGATTTTATCGCGTTTGTGTTTGATTTTTAATTGCCCAATCACTTTCCAACGTTTACGGTTAAGGAAGGTCCTCCCGTTGCCATGAAAAAAGTGATCAACAGCGGCTGTGCTCAAGGCCTGTGACCATGACAAAGTATTTGAAACGTAGGGGCATTAAAATTGTTTTTTTTTTTTTCAAATATCAGCATTTTTTTGACACTTTTATCGACAGTACGGGGCATTCTATCCTGTTATTCTTTTAGTCTGTGGTTGCGAATAAATCAGCCAAAGTAAACAGATCTAGTTTATGTTTCATTTTACCCGTTTACCTTATATCTACTTACAGTAACTTTGTTTATTCTGCAAATAAGTATGTATTGCGCTAACAACACAACTTGTAGAAAGATTTATACGTCTTCCGAGTCTTACGTTACTTTTATGCCTAAGTTAACAAAGTTATTATGTTTGCAAACTTCTGTTGGTAGGGCCATATTGCTGACAATTTTCTACCTGTAGCTAAAAATGGATCCGTTCGTACGGGGTAGTAACAAACGTCCAAATAGTAGCCATTTCGCTATTGCGTTTGTTCGGCGAGTAAGAAGTCCAACGTTTACTGGTATTGCAGAGATCCTTGAAGCACAAGTATCACTCATCATCAGGAGGAGCGCTTGCTCGTCTGCCATTAAAGGCAATAAAATGAACTAGAACTCTTTGTATCGTAATAGTAGATAAAAAACTTATAATTAAGAATACAATATCCCACTGCTGAGCTCGAATCTCCGCCACAGTAGGGGGAAAATTAACCTTAATATACCATGCTGGTCAGACAGACCCTATACCAAATAGGGTTTTGTTTCCAGTTTTCCTTCTTTTGCATAGATGATACATGCATATTATATCCCTCAGTCATCTTTTACGACATCCACGGGCGAGATAGGGGGTGGTGAATTGTAGAGATAGAAATATGTACCTCTATTTTATTACACGCGTCAAAAAGCTTAATTTTGCTACTAACCAGCTTAATATAACTCTATTTTCTTTCTTTCCTTCTTGATGTTATTTGCTTACGTTCCTGAAGTTGACCACAGAGAAACCGTTGCTATTATTATCTAGTTGACCATTATGTCTTTCACAAAATGGAAAGACACCTCACCAAACTTTCATAAAAAAATATAGTTGTTTAAATTTCTGTTTGCAACCAACTCCAATAAAATACGTAGGTTAACCGCTTCGATATAGGGATAATAAATAATAGAAGGTCGAAATATAAAAGCTGGCGTGGCTAATATTATCACGGCAGAAAGTTACGGAACTGACTAGCACTGTTCATATATATTTTACCCTCTTACTTATTTATAACGTTTAATAAAGAACTAAGATTCATATTGGGTTCTAGGCGATTTTATTTGGCTGTTTTTTTATTTGTCAGATTACGAAATTGTTTGAGATAAAACATTTTTTATATATTTTATCGCCACGACCAAGAACAATATCTACAATAGTGTTCGTGGTCACTGTAGAACTGAAGCGTCTCACTGTCAACAAGTCATCGCTATTACGAAATTATTGTCTATTGAATGACACAAAAATCTATTCCTCATTGCGTGTGACGTCTTAAAAAAGTGTTATCAAAGAAAGTGAGATTAGAGTGAAATTATTATATTATAGGACCTTATGTTTGCGGCTTCGCCTACTATTATCCCAAGAGAACATAGTGGGTATCGAGATGAAAGTATTTGGTGTTAATCCAGGTAACAGACTGCCTATATAACTGCCAGTTTTCATACAAATCTGTTCAACTGTTTACGCGTGATTGAGTGTAGCAAGCTTTCAAACAACTAAACGTTCATTCATTATCATATCAGCTCGTATATGTCCCATTACTGGGCTCGAGCCTCCTCCACAATGGGAGGGAAATTGACCTACTATTTCTAACTTTTCTTGAATCACATATCAAAAAATCTACCGTATGGTGATGGAGTAAGAATACAATTCACACCCCCTTTCCTGCCCGTGGGTATCATAAAAGACGACTAAGGGAGATAATATAGGGGGTATTCCGTCGGGCTGACCACTGATGTCAAGTAACCCTGCTCCGGTGGTCGGCCCAACGACGAAGGCGACGTGCATCGTAGGTGGGTTGCGGGTGTGCGTACTTACGCCCCTCTGTCGCCCCGGACGGAGTGGTACAAGGAGCTCGGCGACCGCAACCCACCCCCAAAAAAAAAAGAAAGGGAGATAATATGCATATAATATCGATGCAAGAGAAGGAAAACTCGCAACAAAACCCTATACCAACACGTCTGACCAGCGTGGTATAGTAGGTCAATTTCCCTCTCATGGTGGAGGAGGCCCGAGCCCAACAGTGGGTCGTGTATGGGCTGAGATGATGATATCAATAAATAAATAAATATCATATAACAGTCATCTTTCACGACACCCACGGGCAAGAAAGAGGGCGATGAATTGTATTCCTACTACACCACACGAGGAAACATCGAAATATTGTTTAACGTTTATAATATTTCTAGTCGAGGCCGCGGGTGACGTGACCGGGGAATTAGTCCGTCACCCGCCGAGAGGCTGACCGCGTGAAGAAAGACCGACGTTCTCCCCTAGGGGAGGACGTCGGTCGCGGGGAGGACATCGGTCGATGGTAGGGTACCCCTCAAGGGGGTATTCCGTCGGGCCGACCACTGACGTCAAGTCACCCTGCTCCGGTGATTGGCCAATCGACGAAGGCGACGTGTCGCGTGGGTGGGTTGCGGGTGTGCGTGCTGACGCCCCTCTGTCGCCCCGGACGGAGTGGTGTGAGGAGTACGCCGACCGTAACCCAACCCCTAAAAAAAAAACATTTATAATATTTGTAGGATTAAATAAGAATTTCACAGACCTAACAATTGCCGAGTGTTTCAAATACTTTAATTCGCTTCGCTTTCGGTCCTTGAACAGCAAAATTTTAGTTACAAACGTTATAAGCCGTCCTAATTCCTATTATTCAAATTAAGCTTCGTTATATCTAATAAATTAATTCCTATTATTTGAAAATCGTCATCAAATCTTTCTAAATACAAATGGTTTGGAAAGGACGGCGCGCGGGCCCATAACCCACCCGTACCCACGTCACCTCGTTGTTGGGCCGACCACCGGAGTAGATGTGACTTGTCATCAGTGGTCAAGTAAGTAGGTATTGCCTCCATCTTTCTGAAACGTATGAAATACAGCACTAAATTAACACAAACATTTATTTAATTTTAAGTCTATCTCCAATAAAGATAAGGGTCATAGGTTCCCAACACATGACCTATTTCTCCCTTTCACAATTAAATATTTAATACAGTTATTTGCCTACGATTCGATAACTAGAACCAGTGAAGTGAAGAACTCGAGAAGCGAGCGGTCAAGTGGCCGTTATCCCTTCAAAGGACGCACTCCTTTCTACTGTAATAGTACGCCGGATGTTGTTTGATCTTTTCTTTCATTGTTAGTTGTTCGTAAGGGTACTGAATAACATTAAAGAGATTTACGGAGTGATAGCAATAGAGAAATAATTGAGTTGGATAAAAATCGGACATGTTTTGTATATATACTAGCCCATTTCACTCAGAAGTTGATATGAGGTTTCTAGTACGCAGGATAAAATGATATTTTTTTATTATATAATGCTACTCATATGAATAGAACATAGGAATCAGAAGGATGGTCTAGGTTAGTGCTGTCAGTTTTCTGGCCACGTTACCGTTAGACAGAGATGGGGAGTAATTTTTGTTTCCTATTTTGTTTATATTGAGTATTATTAATTATATATATTATATTAAATTCCAGGGTGTTATGAAATGGTCTGCAATAATTCTAAGATTTTGAAGAACATTCCAGAATATTTCTGAATATTCACAATATTCTAGTATATATGCCAGTTGTTTTGGAATATTGTAGAATCATCTCAAATGGAAAGGAATATTTGAAGAAGTTTTTGAGTGTGAAAGTCCCAGGCCTTTCGTCTTTAAATGCACCCTTTTCAGATAAACACGGGCGCCTTCTTTATGTTGTACACTGAAGAGTTGTTCCTTTTTACTTTTATATGCATCTTGGAAAAATGAAGTTATATTTTTGACGTGACAACGTCTTATAATTTGATGGAGCCGGCTGCACACACGAAAAAACGTGACGTATGCGGCGTTACCTCGCTCTGAGGCGTTCCATTTAAGGCTTGATCCATACAAAATATCTATCAAACAAATAAAATTAAAATTTTCTTTTGAAAAATGAAACCATTCCATCAGTATTTTCTTATGACGTTGTCACGTTCAACTATCGTCAGTAAACCGCCTTTACAGACAACCGTTTTTTTTGTTTAATATTATTGTAATATGCATGAAATTAAATAATTTTGAGACGTTTGATATTTATGAAAGTTACAGCTGTATCACATATGCGTATAGGCGAGTAACACGTAACGCTCTGTTGAAACAATACAAGTTTGCTTTTGTTAAAATCTATCACTGAAAGCTTAAATAAAAATTACAACATGAAATCAATTCGCACATTAAAATATATAAATTTACAATAAATACTCGTGAATCGATAATAATCAAATACTTGCGATTTATTTGAACAACAAACATTTGTGCAAACATTTGCACAGAATTGCGCATTGGTTATCCAAGGTGAAATGACTGCTATAACAAAAAATATGTTTTAAATCTTTGTTTATATATCATTTATATACTTCTCCACACTATTATACAAAATATTGCTTATTAACTAAAATTTAAACAGGGCAGACAATAGATACTAAAACACATCGTTTCTCAACATTAGATGGTCCACCGCCTACTTTGAGTTTTTTTGTTTTAGTGCTCCTAGAGGAGAATTGTTGCAAAGTTTCAATGCCTTTTAAAATAAATTATATTTTCGAATTCAATCATGTTTGTATTTAATTTTTGATTTTACCACGTTTCGGTAATTTTTCAATGTTTATGGCCACGGTAGAACTGACTTTCAATGCCTACTGAAAAATTAATAATTAAGTCCCACTGTTGGGCTCGGGCCTCCTCCACAATGGGAGGGAATTTGACCTACTATACCATGCTGGTCAGACATGTTGGTATAGGGTTTCATTTCGAGTTTTCCTTCTCTTGCACAGATCTTATGTGCATATTATATCCCTTAGTCGTCTTATACGACATCCACGGGCAAGATGGGGAGTGGTGAATTGTATTCTTACTCCGTCACCACACGGAAAATATATAAATATATATGGATATATTTAATTATTTACACTTTACGTTAATTAACTATGTGTTGTGATTTAACTAGATATCACTTTTGGACTACATACATTGTCAGCATTTCAAACATACCATAACCACATATGTGTATGTATAAACAAAATAATTTCTTTTGATCCTATTGTTGAACGGATCTAATAATAGAAGGGCCCTTGATACTTAATAGTAATTTATAGACAATAGTCGTTTGCTTGAAGGGTTAAAAAGGTAAGGAATACCTAGCCCTATATAATATTAGCTAGTGAACATTCCGTCTTATTGTAATATACATATGAATGTAGTTTGAATACCCGATATTGATTCTTCAGTTTCCTGTACACTCTACGTGTAATGATCTTGTCTAATAGGATTAGTTTTTAGCAAATGGATGAGCTATAGAGCAGTTTGTTTTTTCTTTTTGAATGATTAATTAGGAGGTCACTCCTTAAATGTTAAAAATGTAGAGACCGCCTGAAGCTAAGAAATGAACAAAGTTAGAGTAATTTCTAAGATCTTATTATATCTTTCTTCTTTAAATTGTATTGAAAACAAGTACGTACCGGTAAAGAACAAGTGAGAGCTTTGAAAGAAAATATAGGTAAGTGGGTGGAAAACGATGTGATTATTTACGTCTCAAAATCAATTCCGAATTTGATAATTTTATTGGAAAGTAAACATGGTGATCCTTCTCTTAACGCTTATATTTTTATAGTAGTTAAAAAGTTGTATTCTTAAATTATAGGTGGCATACCGCATAAGGCCTAGGGACCCCTTTGCGGGTTGCGAAATACAGTTTGAAAAACACTGCTTTTTGGAATGCACAGAAATTTATTTTGTTTTACGATACCCGCTGTTAAATAAAGAGTGATAAATATTAATTGACTACAATAATCACCGTATAATTAATCGACTGCCTAGATGACGTAATTATGAAACAGGCCTCTCGTGCCAAGGGTCGCGGGTTCGATTCTCACACAGGTAAATATTATGTGTGATCCACAAGTTGTTAGCCTGAGTATATGTGTAATTTGTATTCGTTAATTACATGTTTGTAAAATGTCCGAAATACAAGCATTATTTTTAATTATCAGTGTGATGATGGAGAAAGAATACAATTCATCATCCCCTCTCTTGCCCGTGGGTGTCGTTAAAGACGACTAAGGGATATGATATGCAGATAACATGTATACAAAAGAAAGAAAATTATATAAAACTCTATGCCATTACGTCTGTTCAACGCGGAATAGTAGGTTAAATTTTCTTCTATTTTGGAAGAGACCCGAGCCAAACAGTGGACTGAAATGATGATGAGATGTTCATTTTCTTATTAGGAGAGCTTATTTTAGTGAGAAACAAAACAAGGCTTTTTTTTTGGGGGTGGGCTGCAGTCGGTGCGCTCCTCGCACCACTCCGTCCGGGGCGACAGAGGGGCGTAAACACGCAACACCCGCAACCCACCCGAAAACCACGTCGCCTTTGTCGTTGGGCCGACCACCGGAGCAGGGTTAGTTGTCATCAGTGGTCGGCCCGACGGAAAACAAAAAAAGGCTTGAGAAAGCCTGTATAGTTGTCTAAATTATTTTTATCTTTGCTGTATTTCTGAAAACACAGGTCTGCGACCAGTGTGTGTTACCAGTGATGATTTATGGTACGGGAACGTGGTCCTTAACTGTGGGTCTCATACCTAAGCTCAAAGTCGCTCAGCGTGCCATGGAGCCCGCTCAGTTATGCTAGGGATTTATCTGTGGGATAGAATCCGGATTACGGCAAACCGTAGAAGGATGGATGTAGTCGACGTAGAACGAAGAATTAGCACACAAGAGACGATTGGCAAGCCACGTCGCTCCACGAGCCGAAAACCGCTGGGGTTGATTGATCTACTACGCCACGCTGGTCAGATGTGTTGGTACAGGCTTTTATTTCGAGTTTCCCTTCTCTTTGTAAAAATAGTTTTATTTAACTCTACAAACATTTCATCATCATCATCTTGCTCTTATCCCAATTACTTGGGGTCGACGCAATATGTCATCTGTTTTGACATGTTGCAAAAAGTTTCGGCAATGACTTTTATGACCGGCCGCCTGCCTGACGTCAACCCTCCTTGGGAATGTAATCGTTGACCCAAATGGTACCAGATGGGGGTTGGTCCGGGTCAATCTAGGGCTCTTAGTCGTCTTTTACGACACCCACGAGCAAAGCAAGGGTTGGTAGTATTCGAAGCCGCTACCATACTCGAACTCTACAAACATTTAATGGATTCAATACGCATCTAGGCCCCTACAACATTTATTGTAAAAGAAATTGTCCTGCTTGGACCTGGAATGTCTGTATTTCGACTTGAACGCCATGTGCAACTTAAGTAGGTATTTTATCGTGTACAATTGTACTCAGATTAATAAATAAAAGAATTATGTATATTTTAAATCATTATATATTTCAACACAGAGTAATGGAGCGAATGAAATATTCGCTAAAGTGGTACTTTTCATACATCAATCATTTTTCTTTGTTTTTATGTTAGTTTACAGAGTTCATTAATCATCTAGTTAAATGGGGGTCCCTGATTTGTTGAACGATCATTTTGGCGAAACACTTTGTTGATCTTCCAAAATTGGGAAGAGCTAAGTAATTAATATGAAAATTATAGACTTAGCCATTGAATCTAAATGGTGTACATACGTTAGTTATCAACATTTGAAATACAATAAAATAATCAACATTCATCTCAGAACATTTAAGTCCCAATGTTGGCCGCAAGTCTCTGCCACAATAAGGGAGCATTTTTCTTTGCTTTATAAGAGTTTTCCTTCTCTTGCATAGATTATCTATATTCATATTATAATGTCTTTTAAGACACCTACGAACAAGATAGGCTGTGGTGAATTGTATTCTTATTTCGTCACCACGCGAAAAAAGTAGCCATCATCATCATTTTAACTTAAATATGTCCCACTGTTGTGCTCGAGCCTCCTCCACAATACCATACTACCTACTTATACCATGTTGATCAGACAGGTTTGTATAGTGTTTTATTTCGAGATTTCCTTCTCTTACATAGATGATATATGCATATTATATCCCTTAGTTGTCTTTTATGACACCCACTGGCAAGATAGGGTGTGGTGAATTGTATCCTTATTTCGTCACCACGTGAAAAAAGTAGCTAAATATTAGTACAATTTTCACCATGACATTTAGTAGAAGCGTCAGAGCTGTACGTCATTGGATCAAGTGGCAAGCACTGACGTCACTGATAAATGATAAACAGAATCAATTGCTCCATCGCCCACGTGTAAATGATTGATTGGAGGAAATGATATCGTTTTGAGAATGTGTAGTTAATTACTACCGATAACCAATACATGTGTTGGACTTGCGTGATTTAAAATCGATAGAGAATATTCTATCGATTTTAAATCTTATACCATCAATGCAGTGGACCCTATTGGGCCAAGTAGAGAATGATGGCATAGTTGTTAAGACCCCAGCCGAGGCCGCGGGTGACAGGACCGGGGATTTTAGTCCGTCACCCACAAAGAGGCTGACCGCGTGACAGCGACCGACGTCTCGACACAGGGATGATGAGAGGTGAGGGTACCCGAAAAGGTATTCCATCAGACCACTTCACACCGTTCCTTGTCCTCACAAGGAACTCGGCACTGGTAGTCGGCCCAACAGCGAAGGCGACATGGGTACGGGTGGATTATGGCTCCGCGCGCCGTCCTTTGGTCGCCCCGGACGGAATGGACGGTGTGTGCGCTTACGATAGCCTAACCATAAAAAATAGTTGTTAAGATAATGAGGTACTGTTCCATGTGTCGTGGGTTTGATTTCCACGCAGAGCAATAGTTTGTGCACTTTACAAAATTGTTGTGGCGAGTCTTAGTGTTATTTGTGTCCGTTAATTATTCTGTCAATATGTTAGTTAAGTCAAAGTAATACAAAGATTATTTCCTTAGTGCACAGTGTTGTATTTTTTATGAACCAAAAATTCAAAGAAATGGTCAGAAAATTAGATAGGCTCATCATGTTATCTCAGCTCATATACGTCCCACTGATGGACACGAGCCTGCATAATGAGAATGAAATTGACCTACTATACCAAGCTGGTTAGACGGGTTGGTGTAGGGTTTTATGCCGAGTTTTCCTTCTCATGCAGAGATGTTGTATGCATATTATAATCCCTTAGTCACCTTTTACGACACCTGCGGTTAAGAAAGGAGGTGGTGAATTATATTCTTACCATCACACTATAAATATTATAATTAATAAACATAAATTACACCTATCAGAACAATTTATCGCACGAAGTATTTTCTTCACGGGAGATGAACTCGCTATACCGGGCAAGGTAGATCGGTATTTTAACCACTACGCCATATCATCATCATCATCTTGCTCTTATCCCAATTACTTGGGGTGGACGCAATATGTCATCTTCTTCCATACGGTCCTATCAGACGTCATCTCTGCAGTCACTCCGAGACTATCCATGTCCTGCCTCACGCAGTCCATCCATCTTTTGCTCAGTCTTCCTTTACCCCTAAAGCCTTCAACATTCATACTCAAAACTGTTCTCACAACGTTAATTTCATTCCGCCTCATCACATGTACAAGCCACATCAACCGTTCACTTATTAACTTTTCCGTCACTGGCGCAACTTTCAAACCACTACGCTATAGATGATGTCAATTTCATTAATATAATGAAATGAATAGTCAAATAATGTTAAAATAATTCCATCAAAGCTTCCAATATGTACTATTCACAGTGGAAAAATCCAGTTATCAAGGATAAATTGAGATCAATGACCGTGATCGTTACTTCATCCCTTATCAGAGATGTGTCACGATTGCAAATGGCTGGCCGCCGGCGCCGGAATGGCGCACCCCCTGATTATAGGCCATGTTAGAGCAACGACAATTAACTCCGTACTAGTCCGAGTATAGGGTGTAAAATTATTTTATATATTCTTGCTCTATAAATTAATAATACCTATTTGATCTTGAGTTGCTTGGTGATATAGAATAGAATTCATTGCATCCCTTGCTTGTATTGGTAAAAGAAGACTAAGGGGATATAATATGCATATAACATTTATGCAAGTGAAGGAAAATTCGACTTAGAGTTTTATAGGGTATAGGGATACTTTTTTCTTCTTCTTTTTTTGTCTTGGTAATCAGCTATTAATGCAAGCCATTTTTGCCAGTGTCGAGTTATAATTTTCTTTTCAAATTATCAATTTCTTCATGTCAGTAATGATCCGTCAGTAAGTCAAAGTTTCGCCTCCAACAGTGTAATGGCCACTGTTAGGGGCATCTTCTGAGAATTTTGGTGGAAACAAAAAGGTATGTAGCTATAGCAGTTTTATATCATATTCACTACACCTCAGCAGTTTTGCCACTATATATTACATAAAATGCCATCAAAATTATTTAATATAACACGTTAAAACACTAAGATATTCAATATAATACAAGAACACCACATGACACTTCCAGATTCCCGCCAAAATCCGTTCTCGGGATACTTGTTTGATCAGCGTGGTATATAGTGAAAAAATTATAGATTTTTATAATAATCGATTATTACAAAAAAATTTATCTATTAATAATCGATGTTTACAATCGATTCTCAAAATAATAAAAATCGATTATTAATCGATTCATATTGAAATTAAATCGATTATTAATCGATTTTTTTATTATTCGAAATTCGATCGAAATTAATCGATTATTCACTGCCAAATTTCCTACAAGAAAAGGTCATCACGATTGTTTCATACTATATTAGAAAATAAAGCTCACATTTGCTAAAAAAAGTCATCATAATCCTGTTGGGAAGAAAAATCGATTATTTTATAATCGATTATTTATTTTTAATTAATCGATTACTTTATAATCGATTTATTTTAAAGAACAAAAGATCGATTGTAAATAAAATTGCTCGCGTAAACATCAGATATCAAAAGACCGATTATTTAAAAAATCGATTATTTTCCCTCCAAGTCACATCCTTAGTGGTATAGTAGGTCAATTTCCCTTGTATTGTGAAGGTGGTGAACCCAGGAGTGGGATTTACGTGAGCTGAAATGATGATGATTTCATATCTCCGTATTCTCTCCGTATTCAATATAACAATGCTTTTAAGGTGTTGATGGGGCGCTCTCACGGTTCTGTGGCGCCTCAGACATGTTTGCAGATGGGCATATTGATAGTTTTCAAGCAATAATCAGGAAGCGATTTGCATCATTGATGTGCCGGCTATGGGGGAGCGCTAACAGCATCTTGGGTGCAATTGTTAATAGGCCTTACTGTCCACTCCTGGTTCACTATTGCCGTATACATATTTACGGTGAGAGTGCACCCGGTAAGGGACACAGATATTTGAATTGATTATTTGTATATTCTTGTTACTACAACTGTTTTTTTTTTTTTTTTTTTTTTTCCACGTCACCTCGTTGTTTGTTGGGCCGACCACCGGAGCAGATGTGACTTGTCATCAGTGGTCGGCCCGACGGAATACCCTTTCGGGTAACCTCACGTCTCGACGTACTGGGACGTCGGTCGCCATCGCGCGGTCAGCCTCTCTGCGGGTGACGGACAATTCCCCGGTCCGATCACCCGCGGCCTCGGCTAGGGCCCTGGAATAAACTCTTATTATTATTATATCGGGTTAAAAATGCAACGTGTTCTCACCATTCACGGAAGTGGAAGACTCGCTAGCATTTCTTTTGTGGAGACCAAATGCAATTGCCAACGCGCCTGCTAGCGTGACGAATATGGCATTATCCTGGCTCGGAATCTTATTGCACATTAAATGTATGGATGTTCCGTGAAATAAAAAGCCTCATAGATTCATGGAATTAAAGCTAAATGATGTAATTTTTTTTTTGGAGGTGGGTTGCGGTCGGCGCACTCCTCGCAACGCTCGTAGTACCCCCTATTTGGGGTACCGTCCCATCGACCGACGTCCCCCCCTCGGGGAGGACGTCGGTCTTTCCTCACGCGGTGGGCCTCTCAGCGGGTGACGGACTGATTCCCCGGTCACGTCACCCGCGGCCTCGGCTAGGGCGGCATGAGGCGCAGGTATTCGCGCCTACGCCGCCCCAGTCGCCGGCGCAAAATGATGTCATAAAAATAACTTTTTAACAAAATTTAGAAATCTTACGTTTGTCACTTTTACGCTTAGTAGGTTAATGGTAACTTCGACTACAATGTAATAAATCCATTATTTTTATTTTAACACTTTTTTGTAGATCGCTAATCCTGAAGTTTCCGTGTGGTGATGGAGAAAGAATATAATTTACCACTCCCTATCTTGCACGTGGATGACGTAAAAGACGACTAAGGGATATAATATGCACATAAGATCTGTGCAAGAGAAGGAAAACTCGAAATGAAACCCTGTACCAACATGCCAGACCAGCATGGTATAGTAGGTCAAATTCCCTCCCATTGTGGAGGAGGCCCGCGCCCAACAGTGGGATGTATGTTGGCTGCGATGAATCTTGAAGACCCTGGTTAGAATAATGAGGCAAACTATTTTAATTATTGTATTGTCATTAGTCCTTGATACGTGTAGAAAGTTTCAAATTAATCCGACGTTAAGTGGGGGATGAAAATGACGTTCTAGATTCCTTTACATACAAATAAACATATGTACATATTAAGCTAACAAAAGCGTAAAAACATTTTATTGTTTGAATGACAATGAATTAAACGTGCTCCAGTTCCACCTTTTAATCTATGCCCGTGCTTAACACCGACACCTATAATTAAGGTCACACCTAAAACTGTTTAAACATCACTGTTATAATCTATACCAATAAATAAAATTGGAGTGTCTGTTTGTAATGTCAAAATAATAGGCTTTTTTCATGCTCACACAGTTATTTGCACTATACATATTTTTTTTTTTTTTTTTTTTTATTGCCAACGGTGGCAAACGAGCAAGCAGCACACCTGATGGTAAGTGAAACTGCTGCACATGGACCATTGTAATACCAGGGGCACAGCCAGGCCGCTGCCTACCGTGAAGGAAATACTCTTCTTAAACCTCGTTTAAAGAAGGACATGTCATAGCGCTCGGGAAACACAGCAGCAGGTAGTTCATTCCAGAGCTTGCACGTACGTGGGAGAAATGATCGCTGGAAACGTACAGTTGAAGACCATAACGTTTCCAGGTGAAATGGATGAACCCTGCTGCGGTGTCGAGTGGTACGTTGGTAGAATGGTGACGGTGGTACCAAGTCAAACAGTTCCTCGGAGCACTCCCCGTGAAAGAGTCGGTGGAGTACACAGAGTGACCCAAAGTCTCTCCGCTGCTCCAGCGACTCCAATCTGTCCGTAAGATTGGGATCCCCGACGATTCGAACAGCCCGTCTTTGCAGGGAGTCAAGTGGGTCTAGCTGATATTTGGGCGCACCTGCCCAGAGATGTGAGCAGTACTCCACATGAGGACGAACTTGTGCTTTGTATAGCACAAGACGCTGTCTCGGTGTGAAGTACCGCCTGGCTCTGTTCAGGACGCCCAACTTTTTGCTTGCCAATTTGGCTTTGTCCTCCAAATGACTCCCAAACTGGACTTTGCTCGATATTTTGACGCCGAGAATCCCAATACTCTCAGAAATTGGAAGAGTTACTCCTTGGAACTGAGGCGCCATGACAAATGGGTCCTTCTTTGCAGTGAACGCGCAAACTTGTGTCTTTGTGGGGTTGAACTGGACTAGGTTCCGTTCACCCCATTCCGAGGCCCGCCCCAGAGAGCGCTCGACTTCAGACACAAGTTGAACCCTTCTTTCCTGAATACTCCGAGGGATATTCCGTTGCTCAGTGTACCGCTCATCACCCGTACTGTCATCCGCATAGCAACGCATATTCTCGATAGAGAGCATGTCATTGATATGCAGGATAAACAACGTCGGGGAGAGCACCGAGCCTTGTGGTACACCAGCATTAATGGTCATGGTATCGGAGCAGGAGCCATCTACGACGACTTTTATACTCCGACCATCCAAAAAGCTGGCAATCCAATTACAGAGTCCCTTGGGGATTCCGTATGATGGTAGCTTCGATAGAAGTGCCCTGTGCCAGACCCTATCGAACGCCTTTGCGATATCTAGGCTGAACGCCAGCGCCTCACCCTTGCCCTCCAAGGCCTCTGCCCAACGGTGTGTGAGGTACACAAGAAGATCACCAGCCGACCGACCATGACGAAAGCCGTATTGGCGATCACTGATAAGCTGGCGATCCTCAAGGTACTGCAGAAGCTGGCGGTTTATAACCTTCTCCATTATCTTGGAGAGCAAGGATGTTATCGCAATTGGCCTGTAATTCGATGGGTCAGACCGGTCTCCCTTTTTAGGGATCGGGTGGACATGGGCTACCTTCCACGAAGACGGAACCCTATTAGTAGCGTAGGAAAGTCGGTATAGGCGCGTGAGGATGGGAGTCAATTCAGGGGCGCACGTCTTTAGTACCACTGCAGGGATGCCATCCGGTCCACTCGACTTATGGACGTCTAAAAGCCGCAGCTCCCGCCTAACCGCTCGCTGCGTGATGCGGATTTCGGGCAGTGAGCTTTCACACCGTGGGATGGTAGGTGGTGTGGCAGCTCTGGCATCCAAAGTCGAGTTACAGGCAAAGAATTGACCTAGAAGATCGGCCTTCTCCTTTGCGCTGTGGGCCAGACTACCATCGTGTTTCTGCAGTGGTGGGAGATTGGGCTGGCAGAAGTTGCCTTGTGCAGCCTTGGCGAGCGACCAGAATGCACGACTCCCAGCGGGATAGCTTTGCAATCGCTCGCCAATTCTGGCAACATGTTCCGCCTTGGCTCTGGCAATAGCCTTCTTACTAGATCTAGAAGCGGCGTTAAATTTCCGCTTCACCTCTTTGGCGTTCGGGTCCTGGCATTTTTTGGCCCTATTCCAGGCCCGATATGCGGACTGTTTCTGGCATGCAGCCGTCCTGCAGGTTTTGTTAAACCAGGGTCGGCTGCGGCCACCGACGGATATTTTGGTGTTGGGGATGAATAATTCCATCCCCGTAATAACCGTTTCGGTAACGCAGTCCGCACAGACGCCAGGGTCCCCAGAGGCGAAGCAAAGCCGCTTCCATGGGTAGGATGCGTAAAACTCGCGCAGTCCATCCCAATCTGCTGACTTATATTGCCAGACTCTGCGAGTCCCAGTCGCCTTAGAACGACTAGGCCTTACAACAGGGGCACTGCTACGGACCAAGCAGTGGTCAGAAGATCCAAGAGGCGCTTCAACCACTACCTGATATCCGTGCTGGTGTGTAGTCAGCAGAAGATCCAGTAAAGAAGACTCATGGCTCTCAATATCTGGGATACGGGTGGGCTGTGTCACCAGTTGTGAGAGACCATAGGCCGAGACCATATTGAAGAGATGTCGACCCTGGAGGTCAGTGGTTCGTGACCCCAGCCACTCTTTATGATGAGCGTTGAAGTCTCCAAGAACCACCACCTCCGCTGATGGACACTGCTCCAATATTTCGTCAATCCCCCATTGGACGTTCTCAAATAATTGAATTGACCCCGGATCACTGCCATGGGACCTGTAGAGGCATGCGTAGATGCGGGTAAGCCCTCCATAGTCTACGCGTAGCCACAGGATTGACAAGTCACCATGTTCGAGGGCCCGAAGGCGGCGACAGCAGATATCACCTCGGATGAATACGCACACCCCGGCTTTACGACGGAAGGTATGCTCCTCGTAGCCGGGGTAATTTAGGTACGAAATGTCATCCGGAGCACCTATCTGCGTCTCCGTTAAAAAGAGTAAGGCAGGCCGCGCCGTCTCGAGGTGATGGTGGACGGCGTCGAGATTGCTATGTAAACCCCTGATATTGCAAAAATCCACATCAAATGTGGATAAGGGGACCGCCGTAGAAAATCGTCTCTTTTTAACATTCTTGGCCATGATTTTTAATTTAAGAAGAGGAGGAAGGGAGTGTGAATGTGTATAACGGAGTTTGGTGATACCAAAAAAAAAAGGCAGGGCATAGTGCATGGTCGAGGAGTGAGTGTTGTGAGGAGCTGACACGAAGCACGGAAGGGCCCCCGATGCCCCCCCGTGTGTAGCCGCCGAGGTCCACTCCGGTTTCCCACACCGGCACGACGACTACCCAACGGGATTTTCGCCGGTTGGTGGGACAGCCTCCCAGGGAGGATGATCCTGGGTTCGGGTCCCCTGCTGACCGGCAGGTGGCCGGCGGTGACCATTCCCATCGGGTCTCCCTGTACACCATGCCAGCCCCTCACGCTCAATACCCCGACCAAGACCTCACCACCGCAGGTTTCAGGCCTCACCAAAACCCGCCACACACAAACACACCCAGAAAGTTGGGCTCCCGGCTCTCTCGCTCACCGAACGAAGTGCAGCAGCAAATTGCTACTACTCAAACGTCGATCTTCTGCGAGAGTGTGGTACTGCCCCGGACGGACCGGCCCGCGACTGCAGACAAAAGACTGTCTACAGTGTGGTCCTACCACCAATAATATGCCTAAAATACACTTTATATTTTTTTTTGTCTGTCTGTCTGTTTGTTCCGGGTAATCTTCAAAACGACTGGACCGATTTCAAAAATTCTTTCACCATGGAAAGCTATAATATCAGGACGTAAACTAGGCTATATTTTATCTCGGTATTCCCACGGGAACGGCAACTATTCAGGAAAGACGACTGAAACCGAAGCGAAGCGAGGGCGGGTTGCTAGTGTTGAATAAATACATTACATCAATCATTGATATTATTTTTTATGCAAATTGTCCTAAGTGTTACCTAAAATTTAGGTATCGTTGATGTGTATCTCATATATCAGATTTTGTCGTATGAATACCTTGTACTACCCACACTGCTCTTTACATTATGTTCAATCACAGGACATGCCAGAGTTTCTCAATCTAAGTTCGTCTTTGAGCCGTCGCCCATTTCATTTAAGTTTGTGAAAATAAAGTTTATTAATTTTCCACATTAGTGGCATAGAACCTTATAAGTGGCATGCTCATGAGGAGGTTTATGTTGTACAAGTCTGGTCTCGATAGGCCAGTAAATCGAAGGAATATTCTTAATTCATGTTTAATCTCATGATCATAGACTTGTTACTATTTCGAATAATAACGGACGATAACATCTGTCTTTGTAAGATTTGTTTGTCACTGATTATTTAGAAACAAAGAAATACAGGTATACAGCCAAACTTCAAATACTACTACCACAAATATATTTCGAGTAGGTACTGTGACATATCATGAGAGTCCCAAAGGAGTCTGAATACTGTGTATTATAAAAATAAAACGTGACTGAACCACAATATTCTATATATTTATATTTAAAACTAGAAGCAGAACCATGTTAATATATGTACATATACCTATTTTTGGTCTCACTGTGGAAATGCTTTTAGTCATATACGTGCCTATAATAGACGAAGGAATATATTGAACTCGCTAGCCGCAAATTTATTGCCATTACCCACCCGATTTGAATACCTACTAAAATCACAGCGGCTCTTCATTATGCTTTTAGAGAAGGCACGAAAGAGGCCGTTTAAAGGCATTCAATCTCTAGCAAAAATACATAATATATGGTTTAGGTAATTTAGTTAACTAAACATTGTTATTTTAATAAATACGAAACTTTAATAAATACTTTTCTCGTTTGGAGAGGACGTTAATATTCATCTGTGTAATGTAATAGAGGTGATAAGTTATAAGTTTGAGAAACACTGCTCTGTATACATGACATGTATTTAGAGAACTTTGTGTATGATTTTAAGGTCGAGTGGATATAATTGACGCTCTAGATCTTTGGCGCCGTATAATGGTTGTGTGATAGGGATGCAGGAATAAATTATTTCGTGCTTAATTAAGATTTTCATGGCGACCTCGGTTGTTATTAGGCTGTCGACTTGTTTCGTGTCAAATTTTAGCGGCCATGTTTGTTTTGTGTTTGTTCAGAAGTCTGTTTATGTTTAGTTACTTTGACATTTGACCTTGTCTGTTCGGAAATGTGTTGTTTATATCAGGAATATAAGATGCGCAGTTAGGTGTGAACGAATATTTTTCCGCATCCATGTCATCGGTGATTGATACTGAAAAGGTTATAAGGCTATACCTTTTTTGTTATCTCATCCACGAAAATACTATGATTTGGGAGGAATACAAAAATTGATTGACAAAATCCGCATTAATGTTTACGAAGGCGCAATATGATTTTGCCAATATTTTATTTAGTTCCGCGTAATAAGGCAGAGCTTATTATTATTAACCGGGTACAGTTTAAGGATGCGATTATTTTTTTTCTATGGCAGGCCAGGGTCTGGGCATTCCGCCGGATCTGTTCGACGTGATAAAAGAGCGGCGGTCGGGTCTCCTATAACTTGTCGCATAACTACCTCTCCAAAACGCCATGTGAGTTGGCTACCGGTACTAAAGCCTCGTCGTCATTGGCTGCAGTTCATTGTGCTACTGAAAGTTTTCTATGAAAATCGATGCTTGGTTTCTATCAATACGCAGAGGACTTTAACGGCTGTTTGTCACCTGATCCATGATTCAAATACGTTTATCATTGGATCAACGATTCAGAGGCTAGTATAAGGAACTCCAAAAAATATTAATAAAGTGTAAAATCGACAATCACTTCATACCTTTGTGCCCTAAAAGTATCCTAAAATCCATTAATCTTGTTACTAGGTCAGTCAGTAACAAAGCAAGCTACCGTTACACACAAAAACATCGCCTACATAATATTCTAGGGAAGCACTTAATTTTTATTAACGCCCTCCCGCGGTGACGCCGAGAACTAATGGATTTATTAATGTATTATTTATTGACAATAACGCGTTATAGATATATAAACGGTGATGATGATGGGCTTTAGAGTAGATATTGGAGCTTCATTAATATTATGTCAAAGCTATTCAAATATATAGAAGTGTAAACTAAGTAATTCATTATAGTTTTTCTTCTTTGATAGCAAACGATAATATAGCCATACACCGACCCTTTACTGGCTGGATACGATTTGGCGCTCATGAGTTTTAGACGACTTAAAAATACAATATGCCCCCATTATGTCTGTTCCGTGGCAATCGTAAAATCTGAATGAGGATTCATGAGGAGGAAGGGTAGCAGCACTTTCTTAGGAAATTTTCAACAACAACTGTAATCACCAACCTTCCTACCAATCATGGCGATTATTGTATTACTAGCAGCGCCCTGCGGTTTCACCCGCAGTTCCTCTTCCCGTGGGAATATTGGGATAAATCATAGCCTATGTGTTATTATGATATGTAAGCTATATTATTATGAAATTTCATCAAAATCCATTTAGTAGTTTTTGCGTGAAAGAGCAACAAACATCTTCACATTTTCACATCTTCACATCCTTTACTCACAAACTTTCACGTTTATAATATTATTAACAGTATAGGATAGGATGCCCCTTTTATTGTGAGGATATAATTGCAGCGTAGGCCGTATTTTTGGGTTACACCTCTTAGTCATTTAGGCGACACCCAAGACAAAGGATATATTAGTAAATTATATCCTTACTTCATTGACAGATATTTTTTATAGATATTAAACATCTCTAGGAATAATTTATAGATATTTTTATGTGAATTTTTTAACATAGAAATCGGGGGAATTCTTATAGACGGCAACGAACAGGCATTACATTTTAAGTGGAACACATCCTTTTTTTTATAAAAGCAACATCTCACACTAAGAAATTAATCATTGTGTCCTCACAAACACACAATCAATGGACAAAAATTATACCCAGACTTGGATCATTCATGGATCACAAAAAGAATTCACCTGCATGGGGATGGAACCCATAGCACTCGACATTAAATATCGATATTTAGAACGCTCCAGTAAATAATAATTATCTTTTATAAAAACAAAAACTCTGCTATTTAATATAACAAAAGTTAACCTCTGTAATTGTTTCAGATAGTTGTAAAGTTGTAATTACATCGAATGTAATAAGGCTTATAAAGTAATTGATATTTAAACTTGTAATACAGTGTGAGCTATATGTTAACTTAATATCTTAGATATATTGTAAATAAAACTACTTTTACGGATTATATCGCGTTTGTATTTGATTTATGATTGCCCGACGTTTCGAACACTTTGCAGCATTCATGGTCACGGGCGGACTAAGGTGTCTCACGTCCAACAAGTAATCGTTATTACAGACATTTGTGTAATAACGATTACTTGTTGGAATGTCTGTAATAACGATTACTTGTTGGACGTGAGACACCTTAGTCCGCCCGTGACCATGAATGCTGCAGTATTCGAAACGTCGGGCAATCATAAATCAAATACAAACGCGATATAATCCGTAAAAGTAGTTTTATTTACAATGTGTAGTGCTCGCGTAAACATCAGATATCTTAGATATAACTTTACATCACAGCAGAAATTCGGCTCCGAAGGTTCGCTCAATAGGCAAAGATATTAATTATGACGGCTTGTAGGGTTCTATGCCTCTTTTCGATCAAAGAGTTGACTGGAGTGAGACCGGATTATAACAGGTTGAAATAAAAGAAACAACATATATTTTGACATGCTCCTCGAAATCAGATAATAATATCTAAATTTAAATATATTTGTACATTTGCATCGATGTAGAATCCACACTTTTCGTCAGAGCAATTGTAATTTTTAAGTCTTGCAACATTCTATAAGTTATTCAACGATATCCTGCTGTGAGTTTAATGGAAAGAAACTGCGGGTATCCAAATGCAAATAAGGCAATATGCGGGTATATACAGAAGTCTACATGTTTTGTTTACTAAGTTCTATATGTTTGTCATTGTTATATTGATATTAGACTATTTTAATTAATTGAATAAATAAAAAGTAATATGAATAATGATTTGTATATATTATTTTTCCTAGTGGTGATAAAGTAAGAATACAATTCACCGAACTCGCCCGTGGGTGACGTAAAAATCGACTGAGGTATATAATATGCGGATAACATCATTGCAATAGAAGGAAAACTCGAAATAAAACCTTGTGAGATGTGATATTGATGATTATATGTGTAAAAGGTACATAATTAAATGTGAATGTTTAGCACTTGTATTTAATATCTCGGAATTAAGACGCGAAATAATAAACTGTATGTTTTTATTATATCTTCCTGTGTGTCTGGTTGTCTTCCTGTGTGTTCTGCCGGTATTTCTGTGTGTCTGGTTGTCTTTAAATTACGTACGACATAATCGCCATCAGCTGCTGACCTCGATCCTAGGAAGGTAAATCGACCTACTATATAATAGGTCAAATGAGTTGGTATGAGATTTATTTTAAAGTTTTATTCTTTGCCATAGATATTACACGCATATTATATTATTATCCTTTAGTTGTCTTTTATGGTACCCATAGATAAGATAGAAGGTTTGTATTCTTACTACGTCATCACACTAAGAATAACGTAAGTACTCCTGTAATATTACTGACACCAATAGAACGACGAATATATTTTATAGTTCAGCTCAAGCTGTGTAATGCCTTCCTAAATTGATCTCATTTGGCGACAAGATCATAATATCAATTTGTGGAATTCCAATATGTGCTGATGGAGGAAGAGCATCAAATATCAAGGTCTTCTTTGAGGTCGTGTTGGTATATATATTACGTATATAAATATACGCATTGTGTAGGTTATGAGCCACGAGTGAGTACAGAGGTGTCTCGGATAAGTTTAAATGTTAAAAGCAAACCTATTGTATCGACCCTGAATAAATAGGATAAACGATAGCAACCTACCCTCCCTTCGCTTCGATTTCAGTCGTTTTACCCGCGTAGTTTCTGTTCCCGTGGGATGACAGGCATAAAACATAGCATATGTTAGGGAGTACCCTGATAATATAGCTTTCCATTGGTAAAAGAATTTTTGAAATCGGTCCAGTACTTTCGGAACCTATTCAATACAAACAAATCTTTCCTCTTTATAATATTAGTGTACATTAAAAATACCTGTAAAAAAATATCTCTACCGCGAATCGCTTTCGTAATGGAGAGAAAATGGTTTGTACATTCACGCTCTCCAGATGGTTTTCAAAGGGATTCGCTTAGTTTTCTATCTCTTATCATCTGATATGACACCTGCAGTAAAGAAAAGGTTGGTGAAGTGATCTTAAAACAAGGCAAATCACATTTACAAGTATTCTATTAATTATATATCATTATCCTTACTAATATTATAAATGCGAAAGTATGTTTGTTTATTTGTTTGTTTGTTACGCTTTCAGGCTTAAACCATCGAACCGAATTCTAAAATTCTTTCACCAGTGGAAAGCTATAATATCAGGGAGTAACATAGGCTATATTTAATCCCGGTATTCCCACGGGCACGTGAACTACACAGGTAAGACGACTGAAACCGAAGCGAAGCGAGGGCGGATTGCTAGTAACTTATTAATGTCCCACTGCTGGGTTCGATCTTCTTCTACTATACGAAGGAAATTGACTTACGAGCACGCTAGTCAGACCTGTGATATTTCGAGTTGTTACAATATGTGCAATATATCCCTTGATCGTCCCTTTACAACATTAACGGACAAAGTAGAGAACGGTGAATTAGTATTCTTACTCCATTACCACACGGAACATCTTTATATATACTTATATTTCTTGTGTACCTGTGTATCATGTATGTCACTAAACTCCTCCTAAACGGCTGGACCAATGTTGACGAAAGTTTTTGTGTGTGTGCAAGGGCATTCCAGAATGGTTTAAATTCACAATTGGACCTGGTAGGTGGCGCTGTTGTGGCATTCAAGGAGAATTCCTTTTATTTTATTTGAACAGAACAACGTCTGTTGGGTCAACTAGTTAATTATAAAATTTTATAGCAATTCAAAGGTGCCAATTATTATAAGTCTTGTAATAAAATTATTCTTCGAAACCTAATTACTGTAAGCTCCTCAATTATATCGAGTGTATATCATACGAAGATTATTGGCGTACGAATCAGTAACAAATTGGTAATCTCACGCGGGCGCGGTCCCAGACCAATTACAACTTGATATCTCGTTGGGTGATGTGACAGTGTTGGTTTAACTGTAGTTAAGAATTACATATGAAATTAGATTAAATTTACAAGTCTTTTTTAACCGTTATTTAGAGCCCTTTTTTTTGTGGGTGGGCTGCGGTCGGCGCGCCTCCGCACCACTCCGTCCGGGGCGACAGAGGGGCTTAAGCACGCAACTCCCGCAACCCACCCGAAAACCACGTCGCCTTCGTCGTTGGGCCGACCACCGGAGCAGAGTTAACTTGTCGTCAGTGGTCGGCCCGACGGAATACCCCCTAAATGGGGTACCCTCCCATCGACCGACGTCCCCCCCTCGGGGAGGACGTCGGTCTTTCCTCACGCGGTCGGCCTCTCGGCGGGTGACGGACTAATCCCCGGTCACGTCACCCGCGGCCTCGGCTAGGGCGGCATGAGGTGCAGGTAGTTGCGACTGCGCCGCCCCATTCAGAGCCGAGCAGATTATTCAGAACCCTAATAACGGCAGGCTGTTATAAAATAATATTTTTTTTTTGTACAATCTACAATTTGCATCTGTTAATTATAAATTTACTTCTATTTTTCGTATGGTGTAGGGATAATAATACAATTCACCACCGAGGGGATGGTTTACCCATGGGTATCGTAAAAGACAATTAAAGGGTATAATATATATATAACATCTATGCAAGAGACGGAAATCTCGAAACAAAACTATATGCCTACACGTCTGATCAGCGTATAGTAAGCGAATTCCCTGTATGGAGGGGACTCGAGCCCAGCAGTTGTACATACATGAGCTGCGATGATGATGAATTATAAATGTATTTATTTAGTGCTTATTAAAAAACATTTCCGTGTGGTGACGGAGTAAGAATACAATTCACCACCCTCTCTCTTGCCTGTAGATATTGTAAAAGGCGACTAAGAGATGTTACATGCATATAACTTCTATGAAGGAGAAGGTACACTCGAAACAAAAATATATATCAACACATCTGACGTATGTAGTAGGTGAATTTCCCTCCCAATACGGAGGAGGCCCGAGCCAAGAGTGGGACGCGAAAATAATGATGATTAAAAAAGAAGAAAATTATCTTATTATTAATTAAGCTCCAAAAAGTATACCCTGAAACGAAACAATATTTAAGGTAAATTCATTAAGTTCCGTAATGATATTCCAAATAGCAAAAGAAAAACCTTATTCCAAAGTCATGCAAAATAAATCAACTTAATCCTCAATATCAGTTAATAGAAATACAATTAAAATTAATTCTAGACTCACTAAGTTATTCTCTCGTTAATTTGTCTTCGTTTATTGTCACTTAACTGGACGATGTATTAATCTTAGTTTAAATTGTGCCTACGCCTCATAGCTAAGGGCGAATGGTCGCACCTAATTTAAGTTAAACGGATCGAAATCTTAAGAGTGTAGTCAAATTCATCTTCACTCATCCTCGTGGGATGAAGAGAGGTTTTGAGTTCGCGGAGGTGATTTATTTCTTGGCAGATATGTGAGATTTTATTAACGAAGCATCTAAATCAAACTTTATAGCTTTTAAAAGGGAGATTTGTTTTTCTGTATTTCGTCTTTATAAGTCGTGCATTAGTTGTCTGTGTGGCTACGAGATTAAAATATAATTCATTAGCCAGTCTTTTAAGAAATAATAATAGACTAACCCTGTTTTTAGTGTTTCAAGAGATATATAAATGGTGTAAGCAGATAACAGCACGCTGGTCAGGCCTAGGGTTGCCAACCATACTTTATAATAAAGTATTCTATTTTATTTTTGGTCATTATACTTTTGCATACCAATAAAGTATGTGCAAATAATTTATTTTTCGACCTTTACTGTGATGCGTAAAACAACTATTAGACGTTACACATAAGTGAAAACGGACGATGGAAACTACTTATATAATTACTGAACGAAATATTAGATGTCATATTTCGTGTAAATCAGTTTTTATTTGTGCTAAAAGCACACAACAATACGTTTTAAGGCAATAAAACATAAAATTTCACAAATACTATTTATTTCTTCCAAATACTTCTATACTTTGTTTTGTCAAAAAAAGTTGGCAACCCTAGTCAGGCCTGCCAATATAGGGTTTTATTTCGAGTTTTCCTTCTCTTGGATAGATGTTATTTACATAATATTATATCCCTTAGTCGTCTTTTACAATACCTGCAGGTAAGAGAGAAGGTGGTGATTGGTATTCTAACTCCGTCATCATTTCGGCTCAAATACGTTTCACTGCTAGGCTCGAGCCTCCTCTGTAATAGGACAGATTTTGACCTACTATACCACGCTGGTCAAACGTGTTGGTATAATGTTTATGTCGAGTTTACCATCGACGATACGAGCCCTTAGTCGTCTTTTACGACATCCTTCGCGGTAGGCAACGGCCTTGTAAAGGTCCATGAGCGGCAGCAACACTTACCATCAGGTGTACTGTTTGCTTGTTTGCCACCGTTTGCAATAAAAAAAAAAAATCCACGGGTAAGAAAGGGAGTGGTTATTTGTAATTCTACTCCGTCATCATGTGTAAAACAATCGACTGACGTTAGTTTCGTAGTAGACCAGACTGGGGATTTAATTCGTCACCCGCAGAGAGGCTGACCGCGTGAAGGCGATTGACGTCCCAGGAAAGGGACGTCGAGAGGAACGGGTACCCCTCAGGGTATTCTGTCGGATCGACCACTGAACACAAGGAGCTCGGCTGCGGTGGTCGGCTCAACGATGAAGGCGACGTGCTATGGGTGGGTTACGGTGCCGCGCGTCGCCCATCCGTCGTCCCGAACGGAGCCGGGCGGCAGTTGCAGACCGTAGCATAACCAAAAAAAAATCTTACCTAAATTTATCCCTCAACTTCTTTCCGTTTCTTCGTAAGACTATAAGCGGGGTATAAAATTAGCCTAACCGGTTTTTAATATACTAGTTCTAATTATTAATGATATGAAAATTATCAACGCCCTACATACAAGTACTATGATAATTTGATCGTCTATGACATGAAAATTATACAATTCATACATGGTCATTTTGTTAAAACGCTTAGTGTCAGATTACGAGCGTAAATTGTAAGATTAAGGCTGTATGAATTTTTCATATCGAATATCTCGATATACTGTCAGGTTCAAAAGCGTTTGGGTATATTATTTTTTTTTTTAATAAAATAATATTTATGGAATGATATGTAAAATCTACACATTCATAAATATTATACACAAATGATATTGGTAGTATTAATCTCTCGCTCCAAAGTGTCGCGGGTTCAATCTCCCCCAGGACAAGCGTGACAGTGTGTTTTGTAAATTATTGTTGAAACATTATATAAGTAGCTCAAATAATCTATTGTGATCTTTTTTTAAAGGCCACACTCTGCACTATGGCAATAATCCCTGTGTTGCGGGGGACGTCACAAACATATAACGAATACAAATTACATTCAAACTTAGAACAACAATTTTTGGACCGCACAAAGTAGTATTTGAACCCACGACACTGGCACTGTATGTCAGTATCTTAACTTATGCACCATCTGTGCAGTGCCTAAAAACAGCAAGTCTGAGGTCTGAAAATATGTATTAAATAAATAAATATAAAATATGTATTAAATAAATAAATATAAAACGTAAATATGTGCACTTCTGTAGCATTATAATTATATAGCGAAATGTATTACATATGTGTTTAATCGCGGATAAATAGTGCGTGATATAACATTAAAATTGTATGCTGTGTATAAAACACAGAAAATAACAGAACATAACATTGAGCAAATGCTTCATAACATTTTTTTTTATTCTAATCATAATTTAAATTTCTTTATATACATTTATAATATTCAATAAATTTGATACCCATTTAATATTCATTTCATTAAAATTATACTAATTTAGAAATAATCAATTTACAAAAACAAGAGAAAGAAACCATTAATTAACATGTCCTGACATAAAATACGCACTTAAATATTAAAAAAACAGATCAACACAAGACAATATGCCAGGGAGCAACAAAAAGCAAAACCTTGACATTACATTAAAATCGATTAAGAACAAAAAAATATTGATGAGCCCATAAATCAATAACCAGAACTTATACGCATATTCAAATTAACATATTCACAATACGAAACTAGTTCGGATAACGGAAGCGTTAAATCAATAATTCATTTCAAACCCATGAACAAAATAAAAAATTTTTTTAACATATTTGTGCACGGCTGTATCTATTAGCGTAAAATATTGCATGTTGCGTAATTTATATACGGTACTGTTATTTATAAATGTATTTTATGCAGATTTTATGTTGGGGTCATCTAGATTTGGAAATTAGCTGATGGCGTTGTATTATATAAAGTTTTCATTAGGTGTCAGCCATTTTTTATTGATTGGTAAATGTATATTGCGTTGCTATGCGTGATATGAAACGTAGACAATAAAGAAATCAAAATATACATTTAAATGACGTATATCTTTAAGTATACCGTGTGATGACGGAGTAAGAATACAATTCATCACTTGCCCAGTGACGTCGTAATAAACGACTAAGAGATATATATATTGGCTCCACAGATGGCGTAGTGGTTAAGATACAAATTTACTGTGCGAGTGTCGAGGGTTCGAATCCTACTCAGAACAATACTTTGTGCGATCCACAAATTGTTTTTCTGAATCTGAAAGTAATTTGCATCCGTTAATTGTTTGTAAAGTCCCCCGCAATACAAGGCTTATTTCATTACTGCAGGGTATTATTGCCTTTAAAAAATATCAAAATAAATGTTCTATGCAAGAAAAGAAAACTCGAGATAATATCCAACATGCCAAGCTAACATGTCTGACCAGCGTGATATATTAGGTCAATTTCCATCCCATTATAGAGAAAGCTCGAGCTCTGTAATGGTAGCTACAGTACTTAGGTGGGCTGAGATGATGACGATGATATTTATAAGTAGCAGCCTCTCTGTCAAGTGTCTTGGGTTAGATTCCATTTTCCCTCCCATTGTTGCAGAGGCCCGGCCCTAATAGTGGGACCCATGTGAGCTGAAACAATAACGGGTAAATTATTATTTCTTTTCTTTTTTTTTAATTTTTTTTTTTAATTAATTTTTAATTTTAATTTAATTAATTAAGATTAACTTCGCCTATTAACCTCGCATACATTTGCATAACGATATTTTTAGTTTTCTTCCTATTGCAGTAATTTCAATTATGTTTTCTTAGTAGTTTAAAAAAATGATGACGCAGTGTATTTTTAATCAGTCAATAAACGGACAACCTTATGCCTGCTAGCGGCTAATTGCTATACCGACATAACAGCGAAGCCATATCGAATTCACTCGGCCGCGGTCGCACCGGCTTGCCTTGGACACATTTACTTTTCCGAGGCATATATGCGCCTATAATATTTGGACTAGATATGTTATAAGTAATTTATACTTTTATTAACTTGACAGTTTATCAATTATATTTGTCACTTTAAAAATATAATTTTTCAACACCACTTACGTAAAAATTCTCGTGGATTTTGTGAAACTCGACTAAAGGATTTTTAGTAGAAAAGATAGAAGCACTCGCCTTTCCTATAGAGACTCAAAAAACTACGACTGCCACGGGTAAGGGGTATCGACTATAGTATTCTTAACTGGTCAACAGGCCGTAGGTCAAGGTCCTTCTGATTGTGGAATAGGCCTGAGCCAACAATGGCATGGATGACCAGATGATGATGACAATATTTTTGACGATTTGATTTTTTATTTTATAAAATGACACATTTGAAAAAATGAGTCGTGAAACACTAATTCACTCGGACTCAAACCCGAAATAATAATTTCTGGATTGCACAAAGAACTCTCTGGGAGCGAACCCGAGACTGAACAATATTTGAATTAAATCATGCCCTGTTTGCCCTTTTCAATCATATATAAAACAATAGTAAAATAAATAAATAGTGTATGTGAACAAGGAGTGACGCAAAGAAATATTTCCGCGTGGGTTACAATCAATTTAGCTGAAAATTCGTTTTCAACAAAATCCACGGCTATTGAACATGTGATAGATGCCACCTCAGGGCTGCTCCTCAATCAATTTATCATCTCAATATTATGCTCAAATGCGATACTTTTTTTGTGGTAGACTATTGTCTGGATACACCTCGCCCCATCTCTCCGGGGCGCCAGATGAGCGGCGTGTGACCCCATAATCTACTGTATTCTCACCCCATCACCATTGGGCTGACAATGAGTTCTGATTTCTTTGCATCCGTGACCGTACCCGGCTCACCCTTTCGGGTACCCTCCCTCCATAACGCTTCTCCCGCGGTCCCCACGCGGTCATTTTCTCTGCGGGTGACGGACTATTCCCCCATGTAGTCACCCGCAGCTAGCCGAGATAACCTGAGGACACATAGTAGTCTTAAACCTACATGTATGAAACAGCATTAGAATAATAACTGATAGAAGCTCAATTCGCGCAGTAAATTTGAGGTATATAAATTGAAACCAGAAATGGCTCCCTACGCCGGATCGTGACGTAGTGTACAAGGTCACTGCGTACAAGGCAACTCTACTCTATAGTGGTGTGCGTGTATACATGTGTAATCGTTTGCACGCAGTATTTTTGGCTTCACGTTTTTGATCGCTTAAGTACCGACACTATCCGTCTATACGTTTTTCGTTAAGGAATCAGCGTATGAAAGCCCTGTTATCGTGACAAAACTATTTGGTATGCGAATCACATTGAAAGAAAGTTACTCAACACGAATTTATATTCTCAATATAGCGAATCGTCATATCAAGGGATTTTCTTTTACTACAACAAAAATCCAACAGAAGTGACGTACGATTCACGTATTCAATGATACATTTCTTTTCTTGTTAAGAACCGCTTTGGATTCGTCAAAGCGAGAGAAATTATATAAAATTATCAAAGAAATCACTGGTAAAGATAAAAATATGTATAAATATTTCGTTGTAATATGCGGACGTGTTAAGAATTTTATGTGATACCGACATTCCCTTGAGAGTCTTAAAAACCGGCCAAAAATTCAACAGGAGAATAGACAGCACCAGTGTTCTAGAAAACCTTTAATAAAACTTGCGGTATAGTAGGTAAATTTCCCTCCCACTATAAAGGCCCAAGCCCAACAATGGGACTTCTGTGGGCTGAGATGATAATGATGAGATGAAAATCCCAAAACATACACATACACATATACTCATGCTTCTTTCCCATAGGGGTAGGCAGAGACCACCTCCTTCCACTTGTTACGATTTTGACATACCTCTTTCGCCTCCTTCATTAATCTTCTCATACATGCTTTTTGGTTCAGGGTACCGTGGAACGTCCGCCTTGGCCAACTCCTTCCAACACTTCCATTCACATTCGTCCTATAAATTATCCTTTCATTCATTCTCTCTACATGACGAATCCAACTTAACATATCTTTTTTTTTTTTTATTGCAAACGGTGGCAAACGAGCAGTCAGTACACCTGATGGTAAGTGTTGCTGCCGCTCATAGACCTTTACAAGGCCGCTGCCTACCGCGAAGAAAGTGAAGGGAGTGTGAATGCGTGCATTGAGGCTCGGTGATACCAAAACCCTCCACACGCAAACACCCTCAGAAAGGTGGGCTTCCGGCTCTCTCGCTCACCGAACGAAGCGCAGTAACAAATTGCTATTACTCAGACGTCGATTTTCAGCGAGAGCGTGGTACTACCCCGGACGGACCGGCCCGCGGCTGTAGACAGATAACTGTCGACAGTGTGGTCCTACCACTCCACAAAATATCTTTAACAATCCTTGTCACTACATCTACATTCATACCAAAACATCTGATTTAAAAATCCCAAAACATCTGAATTAAATGTAATTTTTTACCTGATATTCGAATATGCTAAAAGCCTTTGTTCAAAACTGATACAGAATATATTCAAATACTTGCCATATCACTTTCGTGCACAATACTGGTATCATTACTCGCCTTTATCTGTTAGTATTGGTGACATAACGTTGATAACGGTGACACTGTTTGCGGTAATTGTACCTCCAGAATAAGGTTGATGTTAATTTGAATAGACATGACACTTACCATGAAAAGTGTTTTGTGATAAGAGTTGTTAGGGTCTATTCACACTGGTTCATTTAAGGAGACGCTGCGAAATAAAACCCAAAAAATGTAAGTCTCCCATTGTTGAGGAGGTTTGAGTATTATAGTGGGACGTTTATGGAATGATAATGACCCAGTATGAAAAAAAAACCTTTTTTTTTGGCGTGGATCTCTCGCCCGTCTCCGTCCGAGGCAACAGAGGGGCGTAAGCACGCACACCCACAATCCACCCATATAGCACGTCGCCTTCGTCGTAGAGCCGACCACCGGTGCAGAGTTTCTTAACTTCAGTGGTCAACGGAATACCCCTCTTCCGTCGACGTCTCCTACCAGGACGCTGATCGCCGTCGCGAGGCTAACCTAAATAAAAAAAAACCTAAGAGTAATTGTTTTCCTAAAAAAAAAATATCTGAAGTTAAATATATACACCTACTACGCCCATAAAAAACCACATTGCTGTAATTCTATTTCAAATTTCCCTCCTTATGTATTCATATCTAATAATGTTAGTCTTATTTATATATTATCAGTAAAGATCATCATCATCATCGCAGCCCACATACGTCCCACTGTTGGGCTCGGGCCTCTTCCACGACGGGATGGAATTTGACCTACTACCACAGGTTGGTATAGGGTTTTATTTCGAGTCTTCTTTCTCTTGCATAGATATGCGTATCATATCCATTAGTCGTCTTTAAAAGACGTCAATAAAGATCATTGTCATTTATCATCCAGTAAAGATAATTGTTATCAATTTTATTATTAGTGTTGTGCTGTGTGGTAGCGGCTTCGAATACTACCAACCCTTGCTTTGCTCGTGGGTGTCGTAAAAGACGACTAAGAGCCCTAGGTTGACCCGGACCAACTCCATCTGGTACCATTTGGGTCAACGATTACATTCCCAAGGAGGGTTGACGTCAGGCAGGCGGCCGGTCATAAAAGTCATTGCTGAAATTTTTTGCAATATGTCAAAACATATTGCGTCGACCCCAAGTAATTGGGATAAGAGCAAGATGATGATGATGAATTTTATTATTTTATATTTTTTTTTTGGGGTTGGGTTGCGGTCGGTACGCTCCTCGCACCACTCCGTCCGGGGCGACAGAGGGGCGTAAGCACGCACACCCGCAACCCACCCATGATGCACGTCGCCTTCGTCGTTGGGCCGACCACCGGAACAGGGTGACTTGACGTCAGTGGTCGGCCCGTTAGTGTCTGTATGGAGGAACAGAGTAAGAATACAATTCACAACCCTCTATCTTGCCCGTGCGTGACGTAAAACACAATTAAGTAACAATATGTAGGTATATAATATCTACGCAAGAGAGGAACATCTCTAAATATACCTAACAACGCGCCTGAAAAGCATGGTATAGTATTTTTCGCCTTTCTCCCTATTGTGAAGGCGTTTTGAGCCCACGGGGACGTATATGAGCTGCTGTGTTAATGACGATAGATTCTACTTTTAAAATAAATAAAACTGATGCTATTTGATTTTTGATTGCCGCAGTTGGCCCGTGACCATGAACGCTGTAAAGTGTTCGAAACGTCGGGCAAACAAAAATCAAATACAAACGCGATAAATAAATAAAATAGATTTATTTATAACGCGTATAATAGGTACATCACTTTTAACATATTTTAATTTAAAATCTCAATCATTACGTTTTCGTACGTTTAACAAAATTAACTTACATTCAGGTGTAAACTTTTTAATTTCTGTGATTCATTAGAAATGAAATTTACCCTCCGCTAAATATAGAATTGTAATTACACATGATTTTTGGATAACTAATCAGAAAATTAGTCCTACAAGAAAGGACAAGCCGTATTTTAAACTTGGACTGTTTTGATTACTTGTTCAAATTTAGCTGATAAAATAACTGTACAGATAACTTAGTCGATAGGTATTAGTCTAAATAACATCATCATCATCACAATCCACATACGTCCCACTGCTGGGCTCGGGCCTCCTCCAAAATGGGAGGGTTATTGACCTACTATACCATCTGGTCAGACTTGTTGGTGTAGGGTTTCATTTCGAGTTTTCCTTCACTTGTACAAATTCAAATTCAAATCCTTTATTATGCATAAACCCCGCGGGGGCACTTACATATGGTCACTTTTTTACATTTTACCTTACATTACTACCGGATCGGAACGCGACCGCACTGAGAAGATCCGGCAAGAAACTCAGTGGGCTTGTCTTTTTTTTTATTCATTTACTATTTTTTTTTAAATAAGATAATATACAACAACATGTCTATTAATAGCTCCAGTGTGATGCCTTTCGAACCATCATACAATACAGTTATTAAATATAACGAAAAAGTACCATGGCTAGACCAGATCCCGCAAGCGGCACCCGATCACGAGTTACCACTAGAGCAGCCATCACTCCCCTCAACCACAATGGAGGGAAGGGAGTGACCCGCTCCTCGTAGCTACCGCAAGCAGACCCTTCAGTGAGCATGACCAATAGCATGTGCCACAAACATAAAACACAGATTAAATAACAAATTCGTTTGGCAAAACACGCTACGCTTTACAATTATAGTAACAACAACAGAATAAACATGTATGTAACACCTTTTGAAATAATGAGAAAATGCCTGAATGAGGAGCTGCTCATAACAAGTCTGTATTATCATCAAGATAATCCGAGATTTTATAATAACCTTTTCTACAAAATCTACTCTTGATTGCTTTTTTGAACATATTAACTGGCATATCTCGAATATTAATAGGTAATTTGTTGTAGAAGCGTATACATTGCCCCATGAAGGATCTGTTAACTCGTTGAAGACGAGTAGAATAGAATAGAATAGCATTTATTGTCACATAATAACTAATAATTATAATACATGTTTTTAATTAATTTTGACAATGTACTATGTACAACTAATTTATCCTTATTCCGAGTATTTACATGATGAATGTCACTATATTTTTCAAAGTTACCGATATTTTTCTTTACATATAATACATTTTCGTATATATATTGAGATATAACAGTCAGAATATTTATCTCTTTAAATTTCTCTCTTAGTGACACTCTTGGGCCTAAATTATACATCGCGCGGACCGCCCTTTTTGTAGAATAAAAATTCTATTCAATTCCGCGGAGCAACCCCAAAGTAATATGCCGTATGACATGAGACTATGAAAGTATGCGAAATAAACTATTCTGGCTGTTTCAACATCGGTTAACGCGCGAATTTTTTTTTTACAGATCATCTCAGCCTATATATGTCCCATTGTTGGCCTCAGGCCTCCTCCACAATGGGAGGGTTATTGACCTACTATACCATGCTGGTCAGACATGTTGATATAGGGTTTCATTACGAGTTTTCCTTCTCTTGTACAGATGTTATGTACATATTAGCCTTTAGTCGTCTTTTACAACACCCACGGGCAGGAAAGGGAGTGGTGATTTGTATTCTTACTCCGTCACCACACAGATAAATAACAGCGCGCCTATAATTATTGTCTTAACTTTTAATCTTATTTTTCATTCAAATATTTCACACTATAAACTGATCGAAACTGAAATTAAAAATCAAATATAAACGTGATAAAATCCTAAAAAATAGTTTCATTTCAAGTCAACTTCAAGTAATTGTGATAAAAGTAGGAAGATGATGATGAAAACAATTTTATTTTTCTCTATTCAGTAAAAATACAATTCACTATACTCTTTAATACCCGTGATTGTTGTTAACGCAAACTAAGGCATATAATATGGAAAAAAATCTACGGAACAAAAAGAAAATTTTAATATAAAACCTTATAGCAACCCGGCGACTAGCATGGTATATGGATGGTCAAATAATGTGAAGAAGGCTCGAGTTCAGCTGTGGAAAATATAGGAGTCGTTTTTTTTTATTTATTAGGGACATAAAACAGTTACATGTTACAATAAAAATCTTATTAAATAATTTTAGCTTAAATATACATTCAAATACATTGTGTACTACCCACACTAATGTCCACATATTTGCATAAAAGTAAAGCAAGTTATAGACATGCACACTTTAGAATTTTCATATCAATTCATTATCATTTTAGTTCATATACGTCCCCATTGTTGGGCTCGAGCTTCCTCTATAGTAGGGCGGAAACTACCACTGTGGTCAGCCGGATTAGTATAGTCTTTTATTTCGTTTCTTTTCTTTCCTTGCATAGATTTTATATGCATATTTAATCCGTCAACTGTCTTTTACAACATCCATGGGCAAGAATATTCCTGTTTAGTGAATCGCTATATTACAAAAGAAAAACGCTGTCTAGTACATATTTGTACTAATTTTTAATTAATTAACAATCAAAAGTAACACCGCAAAGTTTTATCGCAATATCAAATATTAATGTCGAACATTTCTTGATGAAACAGGCCAAAAAACGTAACAATTTCAACAATTAAGGCGTTTAAATACTTTAAATTCTTTCCCCTTTAAATTAGCAATTCTTGTATATTTCTATATTGTATTTGGAATCTCTGAAACAGTCCCAACAATTTCCATTTATTTTGCATGTAGGTTTCTAGAGTGATGAATCGATTTAGCTAACTTTCATTTGTAGAAAACCTCATTTTATTCATATTTTTAAGCTCATTGCTTAAAAATATGAATAAAATGAGGTTTTAAAAAAAATATATTTATATGTTATTCCGTGTGGTGACGGAGTAAGAATACAATTCACCACCCCCTATCTTACCCGTGGGTGATCGTACGAGACGACTAAGGGATATAAAAGGCATATATCATCTATGCGAGAGAAGGAAAACTCGAAATAAAACCCTATACCAACACGTCTGACCAGCGTGGTATAGTAGGTCAAGTACCCTTCCATTATGGAGGAGGCCCGAGCCCAACAGTGGGACATATATGGGCTGAGATGATGATGATGATGATATGTTATAAAATATAATTAGGATACCTACAAATCTAACCACTGCCAAGAATAGAATTTTTAAAAAGATTTTTATCTTGCTACACCAAAAAAAGTATAAGTCCTTACGTGCGTACAAAAACATTTATTCTCTTTTGTATATATTCTTCGTTTGCTATTATATCTTGAATTATTTTATTTAATTTACCAAGAAAAATACAGAGCTAAGCTCGGTCATTTAGATATTAATAGTAATACAGTTAACTAACTATTATTAAGGTATAATGCAGCTAAATTAACTAACTTAACTCAATCAGCGTTCTCTGTGCATAATAATATAATTAATCAACATCACCAAAGGGATATCAGTGTTAAGATTCACTAAATGTAATTACAGTGCGAGAACCATTATTAAACGAGAATCTGATTAGATTTCACCATACAAAGGATAATAATAGTCTGAGTGAACATGACGGACGAATGCCGTATGAGGTTATTATAGGAAATAGTTCTCGCGTGCGTGGTTTGATTCCCATGCGGGACAATTATTTGTGCGATATACAGTCGCAAAGTGTTCGAAACGTCGGATAATCAAAAATCAAATACAAACGTGACAAAATCCGTAAAGTAGTTTTATTTAAAACATCATTATCCTTTCATCATCGTCATTTTAGCTCAGCTATTCGTCACACTGTTTTCTCCTCCACAATGGGAGGGAATTTGACCTACTATACCATGCTGGTCGGACATGTTGGCATAAGGTTTCATTTCGAGTTTTCCTTCTCTTACATAGATGTTACAGACATATTTTATCCCTTAATCATCTTTTACGACACCCACAGGCAAGATGAGGATTGGTGAATTGTATTCTTACTCTCAACTATTCGTGTGGTGACGGAGAAAGAATACAATTCACCACTCCCTATCTTACCCGAGGTTGTCATATAAGACGACTATGGGATATAATATGCACATAACATCTGTGCAAGAGACGGAACACTCGAAATGAAACCCTATACCAACATATCTGACCAGCATGATATAGTAGGTCAAATTCCGTCCCATTGTGGAGGAGGCCCGAGCCCAACAGTGGGACGTATATGGGCTGCGATGATGATGATGATGATGATTCTTACTTCGTTACCACACGGAAATGATTATTTCCAAGAAGAAGAAGAATTGACTATAATGTTACATAAATAAAACTTAACATCAGGTAAATCTTATTATCTCCGACGTCGTATCTCGACTTAATGAAGTCGATAAAACTAATTTTCTATCGATGCACGTTCACAACACTATCGCTCTGGGACGCTATTACCGCCCGCATATCCGGTCAATGAACTTATGGTTGGTATATTACAGCCAACATTGGCTCCAAAAATTATTTTATAACACATTTCTTATATGTTTCTGATTTATGATTTTTACGCCACAGTTCCGTGTGACGTAACTTCACCACTCCCTTACTTGTCCGTGAGTATTGTAAATAAAAAAACCGACTAAGTGCGAGTCGGAGTTGCACATGTAGGGTTCCGTACCATTATCTACAAAAATCGCGTTTGTTAATTGGGAGCCCCCCTTAAATATTTATTTTGTTTTTAGTATTTGTTGTTATAGCGGCAACAGAAATACATAATTTGTAAAAAAATCAACTGTTTAGCTAACGCGGTTCTTGGGATAGACAGACGGATGGACAGACAGAGAAGTCTTAGTAATAGGTTCCCGTTTTTACCTTTCGGATACGGAACCCTAAAAACGCCTAAAGGATACAATATACATTTAACATCTATGCAAGAGAAGAAAACTTTCACAAGAGGAGAAACACCATGAGGTGGTGAGTCGTTTTCTTACTCCGTCACCACACGAAAAAAAAACATAAATAATAAAAACACTATAAATATTAAACAAGATAAATTACGTATAATAATTTACAGGCGTCGGGCTGTCGATAGCAAGGATAACTGACGACTCCCCGCCGGCAACCGCCCTCTTTAAGATCCACATTTAGATCTATAAATTTACTATTTTTATATAACTACTAGCTGACCCAACAGACGTTGTTCTGTTCAAATAAAGCGCCACCTACCGGGTCCAATTGTGAATCTAAACCATTCTCGAATCTCATTGAGCACACACGAATTACTTAAATTACTTAAATCCAGTCAACAGATATCGCCATCTGTTAGAATCTTTTGGAGTTAACAGATAATTGTGACTGTCAATTAATTATAGACAAATAATTTGTAATAAAATAAAATTGCGACTATAATTAAAGATCTAAGCTATCCTATTTCTCAAGTTGGACCAGACTGCTCACGGTGTGCCAATTTAATTTAAAATCGGTTAAGTAGTTTAGGAATCCATCGCGGACAAACATCGTGACAGGAGATTTATATATATAAGATATGGATTTTTACTTTACTAGCTAAACCAGTAATTTCTCTTGCATAAATTACTTATTTTATACTCCGTGTGGTGAGGAAGTAAAAATACAATTCACCATCCCCTGTCTTAGGGGGCCTTCATAAAATACGTGAGATGTTTAAGGGGGGGAGGGGGTCGAATCAAATCTCATCTAATCTTACGTTGGAGAGAGGGGGGTCTCGGTAAATATCGTGATATTTACCGAGACCCCCCTCTAATTTTTTTTCTGATTAAAACAAAAAAAAAATTATTACACATATATTTAATTCTCAGCAATTAATTACTAGTCTTAACTAGTCGTAAATAAAAGCACGAAGCAATTTTTTTTTTCTTTTTACAATAACAATCCAACGCGTTTACGTAAGAAACCCACATTTTGAAAAATCTCACGTGAGATTGGGGGATGGGGGAGGGGGTTGAATAAAATCTCACGACATCTCACCAGGAGGGAGCGAGGTACAGAAAATTTAAAAAACACCTCACGTAATTTATGGACGCCCCCTAACCCGTGGGTGTTGTAAAAGTAGACTTAAGGGATATAATATGCATATAACATCTGTACAAGAGAAGGAAAAATCGATATAAAACTCTATACCAAACCGTCTGTCCAGCGTGGTATTCTAGGTCAATTCCGTTTCCGTTGTGGTGGAAGCTCGAGTCCAGCAGTGGGACGTATATGGGCTATGATAACGAAGGTAGGTACATATTTAAAAAAAACAATTTAATTTGTTATGTTAAATGAACATTGTAAAAAGTGTTTTGGTACCCGCATTCAGATCTTTATGATATAAAGAACGTGCTTTGAACGCTGAATGGCGAAATTTAGCTAACGGAGTAAGTTTTGTTCGTTGTCAATAGTTCACGCGTAACTCAATATTATCGACATGTAACAGAGAATAAATTGACTCACCATATCATCTATACAACCCCAAGGCCAAACAAGTCCCACTGTTGGGCTCGGGCCTTCTCCACAATGGAATGGAAATTCATCTACTACACCGCACTGCTCAGACGTGTTGGCATAGGGTTATATGTCGAGTTATCCTTCTCTTACATAGATATTATCTGGCTATCACATCCCTTAGTCGTCTTTTAAGATACCCACGGGTAAGTGAAGGGGTGGGGCAATGTATTCTTATTCCATCACCACAGGAAATAAACTGACTTCATTCATCATTCATTCATTTCAGCCTATCGCTGTCCACTGCAGGACGTGGGCCTCTCTCAGGTTACGCCATTGAGTGCGGTCTTGTGCCGCCTGCATCTAACAACGCCCGGCAACTTTCACCAGGTCATCGATCCACCTAGTCGTCCTACACTGCATCATCCGATACGTAGTCGCCACTTGAGAACCTTTCTTCCCCAGCGATTGTCAGTTCGTCGAGCAATCTGGCCTGCCACAGTTGGCACGCTGAAGTAGCAAACTACTTCAGCGTGCTAACTCTAATAAACTAAGTAATGAAATACTCGAAACAAAATCCTATGCCAACACGTCTTACTAGCGCGGTATTATAATTCAATTTCCCGCCCGTAATGGAGAAGCTTCGATCCCGACAGTAAGAATTTTTACAGGCGCGGGCCGGTCCGTCCGGGGTAGTATTTGGCTCTTCGTTCTGTGAGCGAGAAAGGTGGAAGCCTAACTTTCTGAGGGTGTTTACGTATGGTGGTTTTTGGTGACGCCTTTAGTATCACCGAACCTTATTGCGCGCATTCATACTACCTTTGCTGTCTTCACAGTAGGTAGCGGCCTAGCAAAGCTTTTTTTTATTACAAACGGTGGCAAACTAGCAAACAGTACATCTGATGATAAGTGTTGCTGCCGCTCATGGACCTTTGCTAGGCCACTGCCTACCGCGAAGAAAGTGAAGGGAGTATGAATGCGTGCAATGAGTTTCGGTGAAACTAAAGGCATCACCAAAACCCACCACACGGAAACACCTTCAGAAAGTTGGGTTTCCGGCTCTCTTGCTTACCGAACGAAGCGCAGTAACAAATTGCTACTACTCAGACGTAGATTTTCTGCTCAGTGTGGTACTACCCTGGAGGGATTGGCCCGTCGCTGTAGACAGTCGCGGTTATAGTCGTTTTACCCGCGTAGTTCCCGTTCCTGTGGGAATACCGGGATAAAATATAGCCTAGTTTACGCTCTGATATTATAGCTTTCCAATGGTGAAAGAATTTTTGAAATCGGTCCAGCCGTTTTGAAGATTACCCGGAACAAACAGACAGACAGACAAAAAAAAATATAAAGTGTATTTTAGGCATATGTATAGTGCAAATAACCGTGTGAGCATGAAAAAGGCCTATTATTTTGACATTACAAACAGCCACTCCAATTTTATTTATTGGTATAGATGTGTAATACTCGCGTAAACATCAGAAATCATTAAAAAGTATTTGTTAGTGTTGGTAGTATTAGTAGCTGGTATTACACCGCTTATTACTATGTAATCAATTTCAGTATTTAACTAATAATGTTACAAGTAAAATAAACGTGACCCTCGAACCGCAGGGTTGATCAGTGAAAACGTACAACGTAGGGTCAACGTTCGAAAGCTTATAGAGTTTAAAGTAACGTGACGCAGTTTCAACTTGTTTTAACTTGTTTCAACATTTATCACAATGTTTCAATGTTATTTAACTTGTTTAAAATTCTTTAATACCTCGACTTTCTGATGAGTTTCGTTGTATAAAATGTACTAATGATGTTTATTTTTTAATTTTGTTTCAGGTAATACTTTTAAATAATATTTTTTGCGGTGGGTAAAGTAAATATTTTTATGTAATATCGTATTTTTGTACGTGTTTTGATGATTTTTAAATTGTGTTGCCTTTACAAATAAGAAGTCTTACACTTATATTCATATATAAGATCTGTTATTTTTATAAATAAAATAAATTATGGTGGAGTTGCAATACAATGTTTATATACCTCTTCTGTTTTCCTGGAGATCGTAAATAAGTTGAACAACTTCGAGAAAGAGGTCAGCCGATGAATCCAAGTTGGCTGGGTAGCATTCGGGCAATTTAAAAGGATCGTCTCATGCAACGTACCTCAGTGTCTGAAAACACAGGTTTATGACCAGTATGTGTTAAACAGCTTTGTTTTTTTTTTTGTCTTATACAGTCCCCGAATCTATTCGAAATTAATCGAAACTTAAACAGACTAGCAACCCGCCTTCGCTTCGCTTCGGTTTTAGTCGTTTTACCCGTGTAGTTCCCGTACCCGTGGGAATACCGAGATAAAATATAGCCTAGTTTACTCCCTGATATTATAGCTTTCCACTGATGAAAGAATTTTTGAAATCGGTCCAGCCGTTTTGAAGATTATCCGGAACAAACAGACAGACAGATAGACAGACAAAAATTTTTTAATCTGTATTTTACGTATAGGTGTCGTGCAAATAACCATGTGAGCATGAAAAAAAGCCTATTATTTTGACATTAGAAACAGACACCAATTTTATTTATTGGTATAGATATGATTGCAGTTTCGTATAGATTTTCATGACTCGACACATTAAAAATATATTTACTTACGTTTTTTTTAAATTCAAATTCATTTACTCACATAATTCCTCCAGACAATTCCTCCGCAATGTTTTTTTTTTTAAATTAACATCGTATTTAAGAAACCCATTCATCTAAATAAAATCGTATCATTAACTTCTAAATAGTAATAAATCTCATACACGACCGTAATCTCGACAAAATGTCGTATTACGTCCACTCTTACCCCCCCTCCCCCCCTCCGGACAGTGTCACGTCCGCCGCATGATTTCCCCAAGGGCACCAAAACAACTGTGGTGTACGCTGTTGATTAGTCCCTTTTACATTTTATTATTGTTATTTTCTCTTGTTTTGTTATTTATTTATTACATTTCCTGTGTGTTTTCATGTTGACCTTGACATTATTTTTTTTTAAGTTTTCACATTGTTAGTTTGATTTATATGACATGTGGTGATAGAGTAAGAGTACAATTCACTCCATTTATTATCTGTGGGTGTTATAAAAGACGAATAAGAGAATATAATATGCTAGCATCTTTGCAAGAGAAGGGCAACTCGAAATAAAACCCTATACCAACACGTCTGAGGTGAGGTTACCCGAAAGGGTATTCCGTCAGGCCGACCACTGACGACAAGTCACATCTGCTCCGGTGGTCGGCCCAACAACGAGGTGACGTGGGTACAGGTGGGTTATGGGCCCGCGCGCCGTCCTTTCATCGCCCCGGACGGACTGGACCGCGCGTGCGCTTACCATAGCCCACCCATAAAAAAAAAAATACCAACACGTCTGACCAGCGTGGTATAGTAGGTCAATTTTCCTCCCATAGTGGAGGAGACCTGAGACCAACAGTTGGACGTATATAAGCTGTGATAATGATGATGGTGACATAGATTACCACTTAAAGCAATTGAAATTATAATGTCGAAAGATAGATACCATTAATTGATCATAGATATTGTTTATCTTACAAACTAGGGCATTGAAATTTTTTGAAATATCTTTTTTTCGATATATCGATATTATATATTTAATATATCAATATCGATATATATATATATTTTCGATATATAATATATATATATTTTCCGTGTGGGGACGGAGTAAGAATACAATTCACCACCCCCTATCTTACCCGTGGGTGATCGTACGAGACGACTAAGGGATATAAAACCCATATAACATCTATGCGAGAGAAGGAAAACTCGAAATAAAACCCTATACCAACACGTCTGACCAGCGTGGTATAGTAGGTCAATTACCCTTCCATTATGGAGGAGGCCCGAGCCCAAAAGTAGGACGTGTATGGGCTGAGATGATATCAATATCGGAGTACGATATATCGAAAAAAAAATATAGATATTTTCTCCATGAGCACTTTTTAACTTCGTTCATTGTGGTGTTCCCGTGATAGTAGATTAAGTTTACGGTGATTTTGTAGAATAATACTCTACAAGAAATGGTAAAACAACAAATTTATTCAAATTAATATCGCCCCTATATACTTTTTAGTATCGAACTATCGATATACCTATCATCCAAAAAAATATCAGTAAAAAGTGTCGATATTTTTAAATAATAATATCGATATTTGGATATATTGATATTTTATCAACAGCCCTAATATAAATTGCCTTAAAGGTTACCTAAAATTCAGATGTCGTTGGTAAAAACGGGCGTAAGGTTAGTAACAAGAAATGAGTTGGAATACTTGGAAGAAAATATTTTATAATCAGGCTGTCTTCCTGTATCCTGTCTTATATAGTGCTCGTGCGCTTACATATGCACCATATTAGAGTGGCATAGGATTTCCGTTTTTTTTTTGGGTTGTTATATTTTTATGAAAAAGAGTAGTGAAAAATTGTAACCCTTGGTTGGTCACCATATGATTATTATTCACTATTGCGACACCTAGATAAATAAAAAAAACTATTATTAAAGAGTAAATTAATAATAGCTAATAATAAAAAACCGAATCGAATCAAGCAAACAATCCAATTCAACAAATAATATACGATACTATAAAATAAATTGTTAGGTACAAAAGGAACTAAATTATCGAGTGTTGTGAGATGTTCTGGTATTTGAAGGTCGTCGGCAACAATATTAGCGGATGAAACGCTCTCTTAAAATCACAAGGTGATGTCTGTGCAACCGGCCTCGGGTGCCGATTGCGAGGAAATATTGCCTTTCTTCGTTTAAAGATTGTTATGTACAGATAGTTAAGATATATTTCTTAGAATTTCTGTTTAATTATCATATTAAGAATACAGTTTACAATCCTCTTTTCCACCCGTATGTATCATAAAACATAACTAAAGGATAAAATTTATGCAAAAGAAGGAAAACGCGAAATAAAATCTCACGACTGACCAGCATAGAATATCTGTTTAGTTTTCCGTATGGTGACGGATTAAGAATATATGTAGTTAACTACCCCCTTTCTTGCCCGGAGATAAAATCTATTCAAAAGAAGGAAAACTCGAAATAAAACTCTATACTAACACGTCTACATGTTTGACCAGCGGAGTGTTTTAGTAGACCAATTTGCCGTCCCTTGTGGAGAAACTCGAGTCCAGCAGTAAGACGTATTCACGAGCTAAGGTGAAGATGATGATAAATAAGAATTGTCGCAGCAAGTTTGTTACATAATCAAGATATATTTTTTTGAATAAAATATCGTATTGTTAGGTACATTATTTAAAGAATACACCATTCATAGATTCATGATCTTTTTTTTTATTGCTAACTAACGGTGGCAAACGAGCAAACAGTATACCTGATGGTAAATGTTGCTGCCGCTCATGGACCTTTGCTAGGCCGCTGCCTACCGTAAAGAAAGTGAAGGGTATGTGAATGCGTGCATTGAGGTTCGGTGAAACTAAAGGCATCACCAAAATCCACTACACGCAATCACCCTCAGAAAGTTGGGCTTCCGACTCTCTCGCTCACCGAACGAAGCGTAAATTGCTACTACTCATAGGTAGGGATGTGCGATATTTATCGATATTGTTGAAATATCGTTATTAGGCGCCGAAATATCGATATTTCAATATCGATATTTCAATATCGATATTTATGACAGTGAAATATCGCTATATCGATATTATGAACACGATATCGATTATTAATAACATAATTTTGATAAAAAGTGTGATTTCTAGGCATCCGGACAAATTGCCTAAAAAAAAAAGAAGCTCATTAAAATTTGTCCGGAGGATTTTATTTCGTCGTAAGTGCCGCTGTATCTTAATACATCCAAACAAATTTCCTAAAAAAAAAAGCTCATGTAAATTTGTCCGGAGAATTTTCTTTCCATTAGTTTCGATATTATAAAATATCGATATTACAAAATATCGATATTTTGTGTCCGATAATATCGACTTATCGATATTTGGCTATCGATTTCAATATCGATATTTTACTAATATCGCTCATTCCTACTCATACGTCGATTTTCTTTAAGAGTGTAGTACTACCCCGGACAGACCGGCCCGCGGCTGTAGACAGACAACTGCCAACAGTGTGGTCCTATCGCTATACAAAATATGGCTCATATACGTCTCACTACTGGCCTCGAGCCTTCTCCAGAATAAGAGACAATTTGACCTACTATACCACGCTGTTCAAACGGGTTAGTATAGGCTTTTATTACAAGTTTTACTTCTCTTGTTGACGTTATATGCATATTATATCCCTCAGTCGTATTTTACGACATCTACACGCAAGATAGGGAAAGCTGAATTGTATTCTTACTCTGTCATCACATGAATATCCATCCAAAGATTACTTATGACATTAGTCATGGCTCCCATAGAAAATTCTATAAGAATTAACGCACAATATTATTCAGATTAGAATCCATGGCATTCCTTGATTTTTATTAAATGCTTTAGTGTAATTTCTCCATAAAGTAAATGCTTATTTAGCAGGTCATAGTTGTAATGTAAATATCGATGATCAATTGTTTCTTAATTAGACTTGCTACTTATTTTTTAATGTGGTCTTAAATCCCAATTTTGGGCACGTATCTCATTCATCGTGATTGGAATATTACTCTACTAGATTGACAAGACGGATTCTCATAGAGATTTTTTTTTTACTCTTGTAGTAATATTATTTATCGAAGCTATAAAAATTATAGCATAGCTCCAACTACAACATTATCCTTGTAAGCCGAGTGGGTGCGCGTTTTTCGCTGATTCGCTTCGGTCCTCTTGTTTCCTAAACCTCAAATTGGCTACACTTAAACACTTTGGCGTACCTTAACAGCCATGACAGCCACTATGCAGTGACAATGTAAGCGTCGTTCACTTCTTAGAAAGCAGCTTGCATTACGAAAGCAAAACTGAAGATAAGCACGTGACTTGTTGTGTGGAAATAATTTGAAAGTGAGTTACAATATTGCATTTATACAGTTAATATATTGATGCATTACATTTACAGCTGTAAAATACAGCTAAAGGATCACCAGGAGAACGAATAGCAGCACTCCTGGATAATTTATAAACAGCAATTGCAATTGGTAACCCTTTTGCTGAACGTGAAAACTATGAAACTAAAAAAATCCCTATAGTATTTTTCATACTTATGTAATACTAGCAAACTGCCCTCGCTTCGCTTCTGAAAGAATTTTTGAAATCGGTTCGATGGTTTAAGCGTGAAAGTGTAACAAACAAACAAACATCCTTACTTTCGCATTTATAATATTAGTAAGGATGGTTATGATATAATATTTCTTCGGTGTGGTGACGGAGTAAGAATACAATTCACCACAACCTATTTTTCACGTGGGTGTCGTCAATGACGACTAAGACATTAAATATGTAGACAAGATCAATGCAAGAAAAGGCAAACTCGAAATAAAACCCTACACCAACACGTCTGACCAGTGCAGTATATGTAGTAACTCAAATGCCCTCCCACAATGGAAGAACCCCGAGCCCGAAAGGACGTATATGGGCTGAGATGATTATGATAATGAAATGAAATGATTTATTATTATGACAGACACAAAGCATAAGAAAAAACAAATTTAAGTAATGAAAATTTCGAGAAGTGTGTGCCACAATCCGGTCCCAACTCAGCATAATGCTGGCCATAAATGACCAGCGCTGATCTTCCGTTGGTACCGGGAGGAGACATCACGCACATGCTCTCAGTTTAAATTCGAACTAATAATATTAACATGATTAACAAAAGTGTAAATTTTCACATCTGATAATAAATTTGGTTTGACTATACCTGCTTAATTGCAATTTTTAAATACATATTTTCCTAATTTTGATTATAAATAAAAAATAAAATAAAAATTTATAATTGTCATGCCTGAAATAAGTAAATATAATGACAATAAGAGGCCAATAAATTTATGGGTGCCTGAAAATTAATGAACATATAATTAAAATACAACTAAAAAGCACTGGTGTCATGTATGAGTAGTTCCTCGTTTTTTGATTTGCGTAAATAAAATCGGTTATTTTTTTTTTGAAAATGTGCAAATTTGGCAGGTTCCTTATCGGTGGAGGAATATTGTTCCAACATTTAGACGTAGCATAATGAAAACTACCTCGGAAAGCAGCTGAGAAATGTCGCTCAGTGGCCAGTTGCAACGAACATTGTCGGGCATTTCTTGACTTACGATTCGATAACCACGATAGTTTGCCATAAAGATATAAAAGGGTTTGATTCTTTATTACTCCAAACAGCAAACACGCCAAGTGCAGCTTGCGACGATGCATCATTTTTAATAATCGATTTTTATTAAGAAATGGAGTGACATGTGATCTTATCGCGACATTAAAACAAAAATGATAATGTATTAGTTACCTGAACATTAGGATTTTTAATGCATTATTATATCAAAATTTAGTTTTGTTCACGTCTCAATATATTTTTTAATTGCGCCAAATTTCATACTAATCCATCCGCGCAATTTACATAAAAAGGGGTACAAAGTTTTTGCTTCACGTATTAATATATAGATATTAGTCAGCGGTGCATATAAATTTAAAAAGATCATCTGCAGTTTTCAAATGGGAATGGAATCTTCACAAGATTTGATGATATTTGTCTTAGTAATCAAAATGGCTTTCTGTTTGCAGAAATGTATAATTTTTGTTTTGGCCGAAAGCAATGGCACAAAGAGTTTGAAAAGGGACGATGTCAGTCTAGAACGTTGTATGGTCATCTTAATTACGGTACTTCGACTCAGGGGTCCCCATTAATCGTATAAAAAATTAGCCTACGAGGGAATTGCACCCACTCTACACGAGAGGTCAGTACTTGAGACTACTCCGCCAGTTATGTATTTTATAGAGCCCGGCAATAGTTATAATATTATTTATTGCATAAATTGATATACTACCTCGAAGCATAATATGTTACGACCATATCTTTTCAATTGAGGCCTCTTCGTCAAAGTTCTTTTGAAAATGCCAAATTAATTAGGTTAAGTGTCCATTAATAATTATGGCCTCAATTTAAGATAATAACTTAGCTAACACTGAGTATTCTGAGGGAATATATGTATGTTTTAAAAGAAAGTGTTTTCTATCTTTATATGTATATAATTCTTCTGTCCGTATTTATATGGCTAAACTACACTTAAGTGGACTGAATTTGATGTTTTTTTTTGTGTAGATTCCAAAATGGTTTGGATCTATAATTGGGCCCGATAGGTGGCGCTGTGACCGTTTTCTCGATGTCTTATACGGTGATTATTTTGGATCCTAACTCACAAGAGTTTTAGATGTGGGCACGTGTGGTGGGATTAGTCCCAACACAAAATTGTTATATATGGTATGTTATAAGGGATATATCCCTTAGTCGTCTTTTACAACACCCGTGAGCAAGATAAGTGGTGGTGGTAGGACTAAGCACGCTGAAAAATGTAGGTACGCGAAAAGTCATCATCATTTGCCTGCCCTTATCCCACGCTAAGTGGGGTCGGCACAACATGTACTTACCTTCCATAACCTCCTATCAGCCGTCATATCTGCACTCACCCTTTTCATACGCATGTCCTCATTCACACAGTCTATCCATCTCTTTTTGGGTCGCCCACGCTTCTTTCGTCCATCCATCCATTCATATCGATAACCCGCCTTGTCACATGGCTTTCATCCCTCCTCATTACATGTCCATACCAAGACAACCTCGCGCTCCTAATCTTCTCTATCACTGGTGCTACTTTCAGGCTTCCCCTAATATACTCATTTCTTATCTTATCTAACCTTGTGACCCCACACATCCATCTTAGCATACGCATCTCTGTGGCATGCAATCTTCTCTCATCCGTCTTTTTCAATGCCCAACATTCAGATTCAGGTACGCGAAAAGTAACGCTATAAAATCCGTAAAAATGATTTTATTTCATAAATTCTTAGTGCGATTCACAGATTCATATGCTCCGAGTCTGGTTGTTAATTGCGTCCATTAATTATTGAAAACCACCCTTGAATAGAATTTACTCACTTTTAAAAAATGTACAAGCATTTTTATATCTGTTATTGGCAATTACTAATTGCTGTGCAATATTGATGAATTATAATATTCGATTGACATCAATGCCATGTTGCAAATCAGAAAAACTGCATTTTTATAACGTAATTTTTACATTCGTCATGCAATTTTTTTATTGTTTATACAACATTTTTTTCTAAGGTTATGAATTATATTATTCATCATCATCATAGCCCACATAAGTCCTACTGTTGGGATCGGGCCGCCTCCACAATAGAAGGGATATTGACCTTACTTTACCATGCTGGTCAGACATGTTGGTATAGGGTTTCGTTTCGAGTACTCCTTCTCTTGCTTAGATGTTATGTGCATGTCCCTTATTCGTCTTTTACAACATCCACAGGCAAGATATAGAGTGGTGCATTGTATTCTTACTTCTTCACCACACGGAAAGTAATAATACAGAGGTAGGACCACACTGTTGACAGTTGTCTGTCTACAGCCGCGGGCCGGTCCGTCCGGGGTAGTACCCCACTGAGCAGAAAATCAACGTCCGATTCGTAGCAATTTGTTACTACGCTTCGTTTGGTGAGCGAGAGAGCGGGCAGTCCGCGGCAGCGGCCTCGCTGTGCCCCTGGTATTGCAAGGGTCCATGTGCAGCAGTTTCACTTACCATCAGGAGTGCTGCTTGCTCGTTTGCCACCGTTGGCAATAAAAAAAAAAGTCCACCTTTCTAAGGGTATTTGTGTGCGGTGGGTTTTGGTGATGCCTTTAGTATCAACGAACTTCGAACCTCATTGTACACATTCACACTCCCTTCACTTTCTTCGCGGTAGGCAGCGGCCTTGCAAAGGTCCATAAGCGGCTACAACACTTATCATCAAGTTGTTTGTTCGTTTGCCACCGTTTGCAATGAATAAAAAAAAATCCATATCAGTAATACATACCTAATTGTTATTATTCTCAACTGACACTACACGGAATGGAGCTAATAATAAAATCTCTAATTTTATACTTTTTTTATTCTTTTAGACTCCGTCACCACTCGGATGCTAGTAGAAGTCTAAATATATTCTAATAAATAAAAAGGCTGTATACTGAACTTTAACACTACATAAATCTCGTTAATCGTATCTATAATATGCGTCCAGTTTATGCATAATGAGTAGAGGCTCGGCAATATATTAAGTTTGCGGTCCGTCCAGCTCGCGAAGCGTGATTAGAATATAGTCTGCGTAAGGATCGTACCATAAACTACGTGAAAAATTCTTGCTTCGATTTGTTTTAAACGCATAATTGCTATTATTTTATATAGTAATTTTAAACAGGGAAGTTACTTACGATTACGACTTACTATTATTTATATTTTTATAGAAAGCCAATAATGACATTATATTTTTTAGTTATTTGAAACATCTTGATATAGTTTACGATAAGGTATGAATGACGATATTGTTTAAATACATTCTCTGTACTTCTTTACGAACGATGAATCTATGATGACTATAACTGACATAGTTTATCAAATGTTAAGGTCAATCGAAATACAATAGTTTACTATTTATACCTGCTGGTTTGCTTGCGTTGATTAGTTAGAATATTTTTATCGTAAATGACGTTTCATATTAGACGTCTAAGTAATGTATCAGGAAACATGCATACAAAAATTCTAGAAATTGTTACGACTAGTCGTGATTGGGTGCCGCTTGTCGGTACTGGCCCAGTCGTGTGAAGTAGAGCTTCTTTATCGGCGACTTAGGAGTAATCGATCGAGATCGTTTTCGGACAAAAGTAATCAGTTTGCAGAGGGAAGTGACGTAAATTAAAACATGGCATCCTAGTTCCCTTACGGTAGTAGTCTAACTTAGTGTCAGCACATGGCTTATTTATACTTTAATATATAATTTTTAATCAAACCATACGTCCCACTATTGGGCTCGAGCCTCCTCCATCTTAGGGTATTAATTGACCTACTATACCACGTTGGTCAGACGAATTGATATGGGGTTTTATTACAACTTTACCTTCTCTTGTATAGGTGTTATATGCATTCTCTTAGTCATCTCATACGAAACCCACGAGCAAAAGAATGGGATTGTGAATTGTATTCCATCTTCGTCACCACACGGAGACATTATACATTAATTTTATAATAATAATAAAGTAAAGTAGTAAAATAGTCCATCAAACCTCACAACCCCATAACCAGATTTTAGATATCATCATTGCACAATAGTTTTACACCTCCCGTTGGCAGTCCACGAGTGTTATGTGCAAACGTGGAGTATCATCGGTAGACGTCCCATCCCATTTTAACATTAAATTTCTCCAAAGGCCTCTGCGTGTTGGATCCATATCCCCATGTAAGCCTACCAAAAGACCGGGTATCTTCCTTTTTTGGCAGATACCCGTGACACTGAGATACATGAAAATAATAATAAAATAATAATTGACTTAGTTAATTGTAGTATTATTTAATTGTAGTATTATTTAATACAATAATCTAAAATATATATATATAAATTTTTGTGTAGTAAGAGCACACTGTCTTCTGACTACAACCGCGGGCCGGTCCGTCCGGCGTAGTTAGTACTACTCGAAAATTGCAGGAAATCGACGTCTAAATAGTAGCAATTTTGTTACTACACTTCGTTCGGTGAGCGAGAGAGCCGGCAGCCAATGGTGGGATTTGGTGATGCTTTTAGTATTATCGAACTTTATTACAATCATTCACACTACCTTTATTTTCTTGACGTTAGGCAGCGGCTTAGCATAGGTCTATGAGACGCAATACTGCGTCCATCAATTGTGCTGTTTGCTCTTTTGCCACCTACAGTAATAAAAAAAAAGCTCTTAATGCAAAGATGAATGTGGAAATCATGAATATAAAACCTTGTATTACTATTACAAGTGTAATGATATCAAAGATGGCATCGTTAAGTGTCCAATAATAATAACCTTGATAGCTTTTATATAGCAAACACTTCATGGAGTCATTTCGTAAGTCATTGACGAAATTTTATTATCTACTAACAAATTCCTATGGTTTCACTCGTATAGTTCCCGTTCGCGTGGGAACACCGGGCCAATATGTACGTCTTAGTTACTCCTTATACAGACAGCTACCTAGTAGTAAGTACATCATAAAAGATTTTACAAACTAAAAATATTTACAAGAAATATTTTATGGTGTTACCCTTTCCTATCCGATCTAACTTCTGTCTTGAATGTTTACGAGTTTAAGGAAACGCCTGCAGAATAATTTAGAATTGTTGTGAAAGATGTTTTGTGATGAAATTTTAACGTCCAACTTTAAATCAGTTTTTGTAATGAATTGAAAAAGCTTGGCGCTTCTTGACTTATATTAGGCAATAAACAACTATGATTATATTTGTTTGATTGAAATAATTCTGTGTAAAATTTTATGATTTCGATTCTTACCAACTTATACAAACCTATCCGTATATTAATTTTGTTTCGTGTGAGAACGGAGTAAAAATGCACCACCCATCACCCTCGCTCTTGCCTGTGTCCTAAACATTTTTAATCCCGAACGCAAAAAGTTTATTACAAGTTTAAAACCATTATCATGTGATTTTTTTATGTGTAAACTAGTTGTCATGTCGTGGTTGTTGAACAGTATCAGCTATTTGCTAAAATGATGTAAGGCATTTACGGCATAAAATAGAATTATTAAATAAATACACTCTTCTATTTTATTATAATAAAATCTACATATAATAAGTATATTATAATGCAGCCATCTTTGATTACGCCATGAGTCAAGGGTTACAGCATATACTCACATATTATTAGAAAGTTGATTCAGAATTAATTTGAATATTGATATCCTTATACGGATTTACTTATAATTCAGGTGTTTGAAATTATTACGCAGTGTTGCAATAAACTAATAGTCATTTACGGTATTTATATTTGAATAATATAAATGGAGATATAAGTTTCGCTTTACTTAGTTAATCGAAAAATTAAATAAGAAGTTATAATTATTAGACCCATTCAAAAACTTCGCACCGTTAGTTACACGTATTTTACATATTTAAGGCGAAATAAAACTACTTTACGGATTTTATCGCGTTTGTATTTGATTTTTGATTGCTCGACGTTTCGAAAACTTTTGCGATAAAATCTGTAGTTTTATTTACAATGTGTAATACTCGCGTAAAAATCTGAAATTATTATCTAAGTGGAACTTAACAATGGTATCTTTATACACTACTAGCTTCTGCTCGCGACTTCGTCCGTGTGGTATAGACACTTTGGGCTAACGCTAATTTTATCCTAAGGCTTTGTTTACGTAGAAGGTGAAAATATTTTTTAATTATACAATTTTGTCACACATGATTTTTGCGAAAATTTAGCTGTTTACGCAGCAGAAGCTTTCAAAAGCAAAAAAACCCCGATTTTAAAACATTCTTCATTGGTGCTCCACTCCTATTGGTCTTAAGGTTATGATATCTAGTCTATAGCCTTCCTCGATTAATGGGTTATCAAACACTGAAAGAATTTTTCAACTCGGACCAGTAGTTCCTGAGATTAGCGCGTTCAAACAAACAAATATTTCAGTTTTATATATTAGTATTTCAGTTTCATATATTAGTATATGGTTAGTATAGATAATGGATATACGTTCATAATTGTCATTAAATGGCATGTTAAAATCTAAGCTTACGTATTTTTATAATGAAAACATTACTTTTGAGTCATTTACTTCGTCATTAGATAAGAAAATAATGTTCAAAATGCAATATTAAATATTAATATGGATATAATATTATAAGAAATATTTCAATGAAATATTTATGAAGCATTTTTGAGAAATAATAGAGATATTGACGTCTTAATCGCTAATGTAATATATATAATCATCATCTTAGCTCATACACGTCCCACTGCTGGGCTTGAGCCTCTTACACAATAGGAGGGAAATTGACCTTACTATACTATACTGGTCAGTCGTGCTGGTATAGGGTTTTACAAGATTGACCAGTGTGGCATAGCAGATCAATTTTCCTCGAGACGATGATGATTTTATAGAATGCTAATACTAAGATATGGATGATTTTCGTTTCGGAAAGATGTATCGAATTCGAACCCAAAACTCTTCATCATGACCATAATCTCAGCCCATATAAGTCCCACTGTTGGGCTCGGGCCTCCTCCACAACGGTTAATCCAGTAGCTCGGACGAATACGCTTTCGATCGACACCGTACCGCATCCGTATATGACCCTGACCGCTATGGCTCTCCATGATCTCTTGAAAGCCCAGTTAAGCCAGATCAGGGACGACGCTTACACTATATCGCGTACAATCAAGGACGGCACCCACTCAGGTGCGCTATAAAGGTCACAGACCGGACCACCTCCGCGCGTAGCTGTTGGTATGTAGCGCTGGATCTGTTCCTCTTAAGCCGCGAGTGGGTGGGCGTGCGCCATCGGGTCAAAGAAATAAGCTACCCGGCACTTTTACAGATTAGTGTATCATAATTACATTACACAAGCAATAAACACGTAATAAAACGTATTGCCTTGTATGTAATTAGTTTTTTGTAACAATTTTATTTGTATGCCTTTATAGTTAACGGCAAGCATTTTTTTTAGGATGAGCTATAGTCAGCGTGCACGCCGTCCGCTTCGCCCAGGGTGACGAAAGGGCTGCGCGCGGCCCTATAACAAACCATATCTCCTCTCTTTTGCCATTGAGCCGACCAACGGTACGGAGTTCCTTGTACTCCGTGGCCGTTCCGGCGGGATAGCCTATGGGCTACCCTCCCTTCCAATGTCGATCGCCGTCCCGCGGTCAGCCTCTCTGCGGGTGATGGACTAATCCTCGGTCCGGTCGCCCGCGGCCTTGGCTAGGGAAAGGCACACTATATCGATTATTTGTAGCTTTTTTATCGTTGTTCGTGGCAAACGAGCAATCAGCATACCTGATGGTATGTGATACTGCCTCTCATGAACCTGCTAGGCCGCTGCTACCTTCGCTAGTGTGAATGCGTTCGGTGATACTAAAGTCATCATCAAAAACCATCACACACAAACATTGAACGAAGTGCAATAACAAATGGCTTCTACTCAGATGTCGATTTTCTGTGAGAGTGTGTTATTAACCCCGGACAGTCTGGCCCTCTGCTGTAGACGACTGTCGACAGTGTTCTGTCACATACCTGCGCAGATCCGAAATCAAACGGGGACTGTTCTATCACCCACAATGTAGGCGAACACATTTCTCCTGGGAAAGATATATCACCTCACTGCGAAAAGCTTGTCTACCAATTACGCAGTATATCCTTATTTGTGGGGGAAGTCTACGTCCAGCAGTGGACGGCAAAAATCTCGATGATGACGACAATGAAAACATTTAAAAAGACAACCTTAGTATTATAATATTTCTTCATCATCATCATTATTTCAGCTTATATACGTCCCACTGCTGGACTCGAGTCTCCTTCACAATAGGAGGAAAATGGACCTACTATACACGCTGGTCTGACGGGTTGGCATAGAATTTTCTTTCGAATTATCCTTTCTTGCATAGATGAAATATACATATTATATTCCTTACTCGTTTTTTTACGACATCCAAAAGTAAAATAGGGTGATGAATTCTGTTCTTACTCTGTCAACAATCGGTAAACAAGCATGAAACATTTGAAATGGAATCTGATGTTGGTTTATTCAGAACATGACTGGTATTCGCAAATGTAATCACTTCATTTTCTATTCATTCAGCATAATTGTATCCCGTCAGACGATTAGCAAATTCTATTTCCGTGGTCCCTCGCTACCGTTTCTACATCAGTTCACGTCTTGTCAGTGGGCGGGCAATCAGTACAAATATTCATAGAATAACATGAATATTTTAAACATGTTATATTAATAGAAAATTCGTCGTTACTGGGTGCTTACTTTTCATAAATAGAGTTATTTGAAAGCATTTTATATTTACATTTTTTTCTTCCTTTGACGAAGTAAGAATACAAATCACCACCACATTTTTTGCCCGTGGATGTCGGAAAAGACGGTTAACACGTTGAGTGCCATGGGGTCACCATGTGGCCCTCGCTTATCTAGTGTATAGAGCCAGCATAAAATTGCTGGTTTTTAAAATTTTAATGATAATTTTTTATTGCTTTCTGGGTTTTAAAATGTTCGGGCCGACCACTGACGTCAAGTCACTCTGCTCCGGTGGCCGGCCCAACGACGAAGGTGACGTGTCACGGGTGGGTTACGGGTGTGCGCGCTTACGCCCCTCTGTCGCCCCGGACGGAGCGGAGCAAGGAGTGCGCCGAACGTAACACACTCCCCAAAAAAAAAAAAAAACAGGTGCTTTAAAATATCGTGAATCACGTAATAAGCACCGAAGAAAAGTTATTTGTTACCTTATTTTGATTAAAGTCGCCCTTGGTTTGCGGTCACATAGTGTCCCCCACGGCTGCAACGGAACAACTGTATATCGGCTACATGGTGTCCCAATGGAAAAAAACTGAAAAACACTGCAACATGAAAAACACACTACAACACAAAACTACATGGATCAAATGGAAAAAACTGAAAAATCAGGCCGGCGTATAACGTGTTAAAGGATGTAATATAGAGACAAGATATATATAAAAGAAAGGGTATTTGAAATTAAAACCTATACCAACCTATCTGTCCAGCGTAATGTATTACGTTAATTTCTCTCCCACAGTGGAGGCTCAAACCTAGTAGTAAGACTTATACGAGTTGAGATGAATTTTAGATGAAAATTTCAAGATTTTCAAAAAAACCACCAACCCTAACGTATGGAAGTAAGAGCTGGGTGTGGCAGAAGAAACATGAAAGTAGAATAAATGCTGTGGAAATGAGAACGCTGCGGAGCATGATTGGTGTAAAACTGAGTGACAAAATTAAGAACAGTGTAATCAGGGAACGTTGTAGTATGAATGTTGATGTAGTGACAAGGATTGAGAAAGGTATGTTAAGTTGGTTTGGACATATAGAGAGAATGAATGAAAGAAGATTAACAAGAAGAATTTATAAGGCGAACCTGAGCGGAAGCGTTGGAAGGGGAAGACCAAGGCGGACGTTTCACGATCAAATCGGGGACGTCCTTAAGAAAGGCCAGGTTAGAAGTATCCTAAACCGAAGAATATGCATGAAGAGATTAATGAATGTAGAGGAAGCGAAAGTAGTATGTCAAGATCGTAGCAAGTGGAGGGAAGTGGTCTCTGCCTACCCCTATGGGAAAAAGGCGTGAATATATGTATGTATTCAAAAAAAATCCATCATTCTAACACTCACCTGGAAATTTTGCAATACGGATTATCATATTGTTGTGGTAGGACCACACTGTCGACAGTTATCTGTCTACAGCCGCGGGCCGGTCCATCCGGGGCAGTACCATGCTCTCGCAGAAAATCGACGTCTGAGTAGTAGCAATTTGTTACTGCGCTTCGTTCGGTGAGCGAGAGAGCCGGAAGCCCAACTTTCTGAGGATGATTGCGTGTGGAGGGTTTTGGTGGTGCCCTTGGTATCACCGAGCCTCAATGCACGCATTCACACTCCCTTCGCTTTCTTCGCGGTAGGCAACGGCCTTGTAAAGGTCCATGAGCGGCAGCAACACTTACCACCAGGTGTACTGTTTGCTCGTTTGCCACCGTTTGCAATAAAAAAAAAAAAAAAGAGCAGTAAATCGACATCTGAGTTGAACAATTTGTTATTGCGCTTCGTTTGGTGAGCGAGAGGACCGGAAGCCCAACTTTCTGAGAGTGTTAGCGTGTGATGGGTTTTGGTGATGCCTTTAGTATCACCGAACCACATTGCATGCATTCACACTCCCTTCACTTTCTTCACGGTGGGCAGCGGCCAGGCGAAGGTCCATGAGCGGCAGCACAACACTTACCATCAGGTGTATTTTTGAAAAAAATACTTGAAATTTCATTAAAATCGAAGTTCATTAAACAACTAAGATGTCAATAATATGTTCCCCCCTTTTTTTTGGTGGTGGGTTACGGTCGGCGTACTCCTCGCACCACTCCGTCCGGGGCGACAGAGGGGTGTAAGCACGCACACTCGTAACCCACCCGCGACCTGTCGTCTTCGTCGTTGAGCCGACCACCGAGGCAGGTGATTTGACTTCAGTGCAATATGTTGTACATAACATATATTATATAAAAAAAAATAACAATGAAATATAGATGTCAACCCTACAATCACGTTAAATAACGTAACATTTTCAAAAGTAATAAAAGGTAAGCAACCACAATGACTACATTTTTATAAAAGCTAACAACAAATAAATGAGCAGAAAGTATATTATAACGCCCACGGGGACGAGTTTAATAATAAAACAGTAGTAAAATAACATATTATTACAAATAAGTCATCTTAGGGTTGTCACAAATTGAATAAAATGATCAGTTGATAGTATTCGTAAACGCCATCACACAGCATATTTGAAAACGAAATCATGGGTCTCCTTCACTGTGTGAGAGAAATTGACCTGGTCAGACGAGTTAACATAGAACTTTTTTTCGAGTTTTCTATCTCTTGCACAGAGATGCTCTATGCACATTACATGTCTTTATAGTCTTTTACGATACTCACAGACAAGAGAGGGAGTGTTGAATTGAATATTCTTACTCCGTCACCACGCCGGTATAATATTATTCTAATATCCGTGTGATTAATTAAATTAAATCATTTATTCTGCATAAGCCCCTTAAGGGCATAGATTGTCAAATTTACACAACGTTTGAATGCAATACAATAATCTACCACCGGATCGGCATGCGGCCACAAGCTGAAAAGATCCAGCAAAAAACCCAACGGGCGGTCATTTTTTTTTTAATCTTTTAAATATATATATATTAATATACTTCGCATAACATATGTGGTATTAGCTCCAGTGTGATGCCCTTCGAAATTGTATACATGTATAAATATTCAAAATTTAGTACAAAACAAAAATAATTAAAGAAACGAAAGAAAATATGGCTGGACCAGATTCCACAACCAGCACCCGATCACGAGTTAGCTACTAGAGCAGCCATCACTCCCCTCAACCAAATTAGAGGGAAGGGAGCGTCCCGCCCCACGTAGCTACCGCAAGCAGAACTTGATTCGGCGAGCATGACCAAACCATAAATAAAAAAAAAATTAACGTGTGTACAAAGTACGCATAGCAGAAGTGAAACTTCTTTATCCTTTGTCCCTTTGTCCCGTTGTTCCTGTGTCTCTTTGTCCCTTATCCCTTTAGCCCTTTATCCCTTTAGCCCTTTATCCCTTTATCCCCTTATCCCCTTATCACCTTTATCCCTTATCACCTTATCCCTTAATCCCTTTATTTCTTTACCCCTTTATCACTTTATACCTTTTACCTTTATGTCCGCTTAAACGACACGCTATCCCTACTCTACTGGAGAAAGTACTCTTTATTCGAATCGACCGTAGTGGGGACGAGAAAAAGATGGCGCGTAACGAAAAAATGTGACGCGTAACCGGAAAATGTGACGGTAAATTTTTTCCAACGCCGATAAACAAGTTTCACTTCAAATATAACACGAACTACTATACTATACTGTATGGCGGAGTAAGAATTCAATTCACCACTCTCTTTTTTGCCCGTGGGTATCGTAAAAGACGACTATGGGATATAATATGCATACCTATAACATCTAGGCAAGAGAAGGAAAGTTCGTAATAATTCCCTATGCTAACCTGATGAGCGTGGTGTAATAGGTTTAGGGATGTGACTTGGAGGGAAAATAATCGATTTTTTAAATAATCGATTTTTTGTTCTTTAAAATAAATCGATTTTAAAATAATCGATTTTTCTCCCAACAAGATTATGATGACCTTTTTTCTTAGGAAATCTGGCAGTGAATAATCGATTAATTTCGATCGAATTTCAAATAATAAATAATCGATTTTTATTATTTTGATAATCGATTGTAAAAATCGATTATTAATCGATTATTTTTTTGTAATAATCGATTATTATAAAAATCTATTTTTTTTCATATCCCTTAATAAGTTAATTTCTCTCCTATTGGAGAGGAGGCCCGAGGCTAACAGTCGTATATGAGCTGTGATACCTTATATCGCCAATGTTCTTATCCTATATACCTCTTTATTAGTTTACGTATGCAATTAATTGTATGCATATTATCAAATTACAGAACAATTACGATTGCCGCCCAGGATATAATTATAATTTAATTACACCTTAATTATTTGCTTTCAAACGCAGTTTTTTTTAAACCAATACCTAGTTAGTTAATTGTACTATGTATCTATTGGTTCATACCGGTAACCATGATTACGAAGTAATATCCCGTATGATGACGGAGCTGGCCACGGACAACAAGGAGCTCGGTACCGCGCCGGTGGCCGGTCCAATGTCGAAGGAGAGGGAATATACGGTAGGTTATGGGACCGAGCGCTACCCTTTCGTCACCCCGAAAGAATAGGACGGCGTGTGGCGCTGACCATGGCCCACACAAAAAAAAAGTTAACGGGATAAGGGTGCAATTGTTGTCACCTTACCCGTGGATATCCTAAAAATCGACTAAATGTCTCAACCAGGAGAGTGGGCAGCAGTTGTCTTTTTTTAATGATTTCTGATGTTTACGCGAGTATTACACATTTTAAATAAAACTACTTTACGGATTTAATCGCGTCTGTATTTGATTTTTGATTGCCCGACGTTTCGAACACTTTGCAGCGTTCATGGTCACGGGCGGACTAAGATGTCGCACTATATTTAGTTATTATTATTGTGGGTCAAATAGTATACTAGATTGTCAGGTTTTTAAATAGGTATTATTAATTTTAATGTTAAATAATTACTAACCATAAACAATTTAATTTTTTCATATAGAATCATTTTCTTCTCACACTGGCAATTTGTATCAAAATGTGGGTCAATATTTAATAACTATTTTCTGTATCGGGTAGATAATTATAAATTTTCTGCAATAACGATGACTTGTTGGACGTGAGACATCTTAGTACGCCCGTGTATGAATGCTGCAAAGTGTTCGAAACGTCGGGCAATCAAAAATCAAATACAAACGCGATAAAATGCGTAAAGTAGTTTTATTTAAAACTGTCTTTTTTCTTTTAGGTGGGCTCACACCATATGGGCGCACGATGTCCTTTGGGTCCGGGGTGAGGGTCCATGGCCCCATAACCCCTCGTATTTCCTTCTCTTCGTTATTGGGCCTACCATTGATACTTAGACATTGGCGTCCTTGGCCAGCCCGGGGTCTACAACTCTCTCTTGGAAAAAGTATAACATCTAACTGTGATCGTCAACCCACCTGCTAAGCAAAGCACTAGCGCCTCATTTGTGGAGATAGCCTACATCCAACAAAGGATAGCGAATTGTCTGTACATTCCTTTGGTAAATTTTGCTGTAGCTCATGATTCTCATCAACTTAGTCTATTCTATATACGTCTTACTTCTCGGTCCTCCTGATTTATTGGAGGGAATTTAACCTACTATACCACGCGTGGTTTTTTTTTTTTAATGGGCGGGCTATGGTAAGCGCACACGCGGTCCATTTCGTCCGGGGCGACGAAAGGACGTCGCGCGGGCCCATAACCCACGTCGCCTCGTTGTTGGGCCGACCACCGGAGGGTGACCGACGTCCCTGTCCCGGGACGTCGGTCGCCGTCGCGCGGTCCGCCTCTCTGCGGGTAACAGACTAAATTCCCCGGTCAAGTCACCCGCGGCCTCGGCTAGGGCGACATCAGGCGCAGGTATACCACGCGTGTTATCATAGGGTTTCATAGTTTTCCCTCTATTATAGCGATGTTATCTGCATATTAGGATACGGGATACCCCTAAGTGGTCTTATACGACAACCACGGGCAAGAGAGAGGTAATAAACTGTATTCATACGAGATAATCATTTTATTATTATATTGTATTCTAAAATAATTACTGACCAAAGACAATATAATTTTTTCATATAGAATCATTATATTCTTGTACTGGCAATAAATTTACATCAACATCTTGGTCATAATTTAATAACTGATTCTGTAGCTGGCAGATGAACAATATATGTAACAATGATGAATTGTTAGACGTGAGACCTCTTAGTTCCCCCGTGACCATGAACGCTCAAAAGTGATCGAAACGTCGGGTAATCAAATGCAAAAGTAATAAAATCAGTAAAATAGTAATATTTATACCTACTCTCTCGTCATATCAAAACTTCAGCTACAGATATAAAAGAAATAGCTTATCTTTTACCATTAACCTTAGTTAATGGGTTAAACTAAAATTAAATTATTGCAATATCATCATACCTTGATAAGTATGCAACGTTTCAAATTAATCCGGCATTTAGAAGGGGTGAAAATCAGTTTCAAATATTCCTTTACATACCAAGTTATAAGCGTGTTAAAAAGAAAATATTATAACAAACTTGTATCAAGTAATGCATAATAAAGAGCTAAGCTCACTGAAGCGACGTTCATTTCACTTTATATAAAGGTCTCAGCTGTTAAATAACGTTGTCAAAGGGATGTAAAATAGAACTGCGGTGGTTATATAAAACCCTTACGCATTTTATTTTAGATATATGGTAGTAGTCTAAATACCGATCTTTTGCAGAAAGTGACAAGGTTTTCGATCTATAAGTAGCATAATTCTTTGTGCGATATTTTTTATATCGATGTTGGTGGCAAACGAGCAAGCAGCACACTTTACGGGCAAGTGATACTGCTGGTAAGAAAGTGAGAAATAAAGAAGGACTTCTTATAGTGCTCGGGATACACAGCAGCAGAGAGTTCATTCCATATCCTACATGTACGTGAAAAAAATGATCACTGGAAACGTAAAGTTGAAGACCATAGACCAAGACCACATTTCCATCAGGAACTGGGACGAGGTTGCTGCCTTTTGCGTGGCAATCGTTTCGCGGAAAGAGGCAGCAACTCTTCTATGGCGACACAATTCGCTGCCAGCGACTTGGGCGGCATGGGCGTGAATACCTGCACCTGATACCGTCCTAGCTGAGGCCGCGGGTGACTGGACCGGGGTATAGATCGTAACCCGCAGAGAGGATGGCCGCGTGCGGGCAATGTCCTGGGGGCGTCAGGAAGGGAGGGTTCCCGAAAGGGTATCCTGCCGCGCTGGCCACGGACTTCAAGGATTCGGCACCAGTGGTCGGCCCAGTGGCGAAAGGGAAGGAATACGGCAGGTTATGGGATTGCGCGTCGCCCTCTCGCCGCCCCGGGCGAGATGGACGGCATGCGCATATATAAATGGAAATAAAATATTTTTTACTGATTTTTCATTCATTCTAATATTTATATCGACGTTGGATATAGGCTCTTGTATGAAGTAATAGTGCCATAATGACCCAACTTACTAGGCTAATTGGTGAAATTCAATATCTTATACCTCAGAGTGATGATCAAATATTAGTATATGAAAAAAGATTTATTTAGATTATTGAATTAGATGACAAACAAGACAAAATCACCATAATTGTTCATTTTGTACAAAAAAAGGTTGGAGTTCTTACTAAATTCGCTAAAAATAGATCCAGACGACCTTCGTGTTAGGGTTGTCAAAGCAAAGTTTTGTTAACCAAGTCATTATTGGAGCCGTGATTAATTTAGAAGCGTCATGAAGCGACTGAAAACAGTCGCTTCATGACGTTAATTAAATGAATATTAAAATACGATTAAACTTCAACACGTTTTGATAAAAATAAAGTAGTATATTTTTTGCCCTTGGCCTATTAGAGATTTTATTACCGACAGTAAAGTTTAGCTCAAGAAAGAAATGTTATCAGGTTTGCCTTCAGAAGATTGACAATAATAGTTCAATAGGCTGTGTCCAATGAACGGCAATTATACATATTGTTCTCGTTTACATGAAAATGAAAATGGAATTATTTTAACGTTGAATGCTGTTAAATAAACTTAAGATTTAGCTAACACTTAAGACGTAAGGCATGATATATAACATTTATATTGTTGCTTATTTGTCCTTAGGTGCTACTTAATTTAGGGGATCTTCGGTGAAAATAGGCATTAAATTTCTAAAGGACAACGAGGGGCTTAGAATAAAAAGTATCATCACCCTTTATTTTGTTCATGAGAGTTGTAAAAAGTGGCCTAAAAGAATAATGAAACTAAACAAAATTCAAATAATATAAATCTGTGATGTAACTACATATTACTTGTGTTAATGACTGCACAGATTGCGTAGTCGCATTATGTAGTAATCCTCCTTTTTTTTGGGGAGGGTTATAGTCAGCGCACCGGGGAGTGTTATGGGGCGACGAAGGAGCAGCGCACGGCCCCATCAACTAACTTAGCTCCTCGCCTTCGTCGTTGGGCCGACTACCGGTACCGAGTTACTTGTCCTCCGTGGACGGCTCGAAAGTACTAATCCTATCTATCGTGTCAAATGTCATATATTTATGTAATTTTTTGTCCTTAAATTATATATTTGTGAAGGCCCCAAGGATTATTTCCTTTTGCGGGGTGTTTTATATAAAAAAAAAAACGATATATCCAGCGTTGTGAGCCTCGCTTGTACCGGCTGAGGCAACGGAATGGCGGCAAGCGGCCATTACTTACTGGTATCTATTTACTCATACGCCATTCCTTGATATCGGTGACCTACCTAACGAATTACTCTTTCAAGTTCAAATTCAAATCATTTATTATGTATAAACTCCGCGGGGGGCACTTACATATTGCCATTCTTTGACGTGACAACGTCTAATAAATCGATGAACGCTGGCTGCATGCTCGAAAATGTGTCCCGTTACTCTCATTGTCCCGTTACGCTGATTCAATTTTATTCATAAAAGTATGCAGTCATTTCATCAATGTTTTGTTATGACGTTGTCACGTTAAACTATCGTCCGTACACCGACTTTACAGACAACCATGTTTAATTGTTTTTTTTTACATTTTAAATTAAATGCCTACCGGTTCGGAACGCGACCGCATGGAGATAATCCGGCAAGAAACTCAGTAGGATTGTCTTCATTTTAATTCATTTACTAGTTTTTTTAAATAAAATTACATACAAGAACATGCCTATTGATAGCTCCAGTACGATGCCTTTCGAACCATGATATAGTTATTAAATATAATGAAAAAATACCATAGCTGGACCAGAGCCCGCAAACGGCACTCGATCACGACTAGAGCAGCCATCTTTGGGGTACCAATCCCCATCAACGTACCGGTAACAAAGTTCCGAGATGTCAATCTCATGTTAGTGTCAACCCTAATACGTGTTAGTACTTTTATACCGGAGTGTTCCTCACAGATAGTGGATTAAAAGTCGTTACAATGTTTCATGGCACATTGAACAATTTGGACTTCGTGTTTTTAGAGTTTCGTGTTAAAATAGATGCCTCATAAAACCGTTCGCGTGTTTTTCCTGTTTAATAAAACAGCTACTTATATTTTTATCATAATTCTTTTTTATTCTCTTTTTTTAAGAACATACCTTGCACTAATCTTTGTGTTGCGGGAGACTTTACAAACATATTAACGGACAAATATTACAACCGTCATAATGATTTAGTTGTTGATAATAGTTCGTAAATTCGCGATAGTTTACATAATTTCGTGTGTTGATAGAGTAAGAATACAATTCGCCGAATCGACTAAATGTCGTAAAAGACGACTAAAGGATTAAATATGCATGATGTAACATTTTAACAAGACTCGATTTAAAACCCTACGACAATATGTCTGATCAGCGTGGTTATAGTAGGTCAATTTCTCTCCTATGAGGGAGACTTAAGACTTAAAAGAATGAATGAATAAATCCTTCCCTGCGATCACGTGAAGTAAATTAAAGAGAAATATACATCAGTTGTATAGCTACAGATATACTGCTATAAGCATGTCGGTGACGCTATTGTTTTAGTTATATTATATACCCATCATGTAGAACTAAATTTCTGTAAGGAATGCACCAATAGAGCACCAAGCGATCTTTGAAATGTAACTAACGACATTGCCTATTAACTATAACTGCGCTACGCGCTATTAAATTTAATGACTTGTAAAAAACTATGTAACATTAAGAAATTGAAACATTATTTTATAATTTATGAATAAGTTTTGTATTGACTTCGCTGTATAGCATTAGTTTCCTTTTCTATCTAATCAGACAAATCCAATAAAAAAAGTGTAGAGCACTTTATAGAAGTATATAGAAGGTAGACGGCACAGATTGATGTTACCTATTTGGATGGCTTTTCTCTTAATAAAGTGATGGAATAAGAACCAAATTGAAATTGTATTCTTACTTCGTTGCAAAAGCGGTGCCTTGCATTAACTAAATAGCAGATATGCTGGAGATAGAATCGGTTATCATTTTGTATGTGTTTTTTTAAAAGCAACATCCTTTTTTTGGGGTGGGCTGTGTGTTGTAACAATTTGTTACTGCGCTCCGTTCGGTGAGCGAGAGAACCGGAAGCCCAACTTTCTGAGGGTGTTTGCGTGTGGTGGGTTTTGGTGATGCCTTGCCGAACCTCATTGTACACATTCACACTCCCTTCACTTTCTTCACAGTAGGCAGCGGCCTAGCAAAGGTCCATGAGTGACAGCAACACTTACCATCAGGTGTACTGTTTGCTCGTATGCCACCGTATGCAATAAAAAAACAGAACCCTATACCCAGGGCCGGCCCGCCCATACGGCGAACAGAGCAGTCGCTCCAGGCGCCAAATCCTAAAGGGCGCCTAAATGGTTCCATACTTACTTTACACTTACAATTGGTATGGGTATATATTATTAGGAGCAAACGGGAGAGGCGCCATAATTGGATCTTGCTCCATTCTAAAATTTATTTCGGGCCGGCGCTGCCTATACCAATACGACCTAGCATTAATAGGTATATCTCTCCCATTGTTGAGGAGACCCGAGCCTAGAAGTGAACGTAAATGAGCTGTGATGTTGATAACATATATGTGTTTTAATAGTATTCTATTTTGTTACAGGTAGGTACATACTTAAATTACTCGAGTGGTCACCTGGTAAGTGCAGTTTTTATTATATTACAGCTAATTAACTCATCAGTGTTCACTGTAAATATAAATATAAAATCTGATGATATTTTTTGCAGACAAGATAATTTTAATATCTTATATCTTTAAACGAGCAATTCTTGTATGTATGTATATATATTTTCAGGATCTCGGAAACGGCTCCAACGATTTGATGGAATTTGGCATGCTAGAGGTTTCGGGGCCAAAAAATCGATCTAGCTATGTTTTATTTATAGAAAATGTTGTTTTGTTGTTGTTTTTAGCTAATCAATACAATGACATAAAATGTCAATAGAATATGGATTCAAATTTCGTCGTTGACATCATGAGTGACGGGCATTCAAACAGCGTGGGATCGAATCTCAGTGTTATTATTATTCTCTTTTTGTAATTTTTGATATTTTTTTCATTATTTAATTTTTATTTTTTATTAATATACAGGATGTATCAGGTTATGGGGCAACTGGTCAAAAGGGAGCTAGGCAATGGTGGAAAAAAAAATTTGAAGGAAAAATATCGATTCGTTAAGAAATTAGAGACATGTAAAGTTTTCAATTTTGTCATCGCTTTATCGTGTAAATCTGATTGAAATGTATAAAGTCAATGATACTTAATACGCAACATATTCATACTTTGTTAAATATTCATTAGAAATTGAATAAATCAATGATTACGTTCACATAAGCAAGACAAACTTCGCTTTAAAACAGTTATATTGTTTTTTGTGTAATGTACATTCTAATTACGATCTATGACCATTAAACTACAACATCCTCGAACAGTTGTCCCATAACCTGATACACGCTGTATATCTAAATAAATTCGACAAAAATACAACAAAAATATACCAAGCAAAGCTCGGTCAACCAGATATTTATAAAAAAGTATGAAACTTTTTAAATACAACGTTTAAATATTAATTTTAACAATTGTCACTATTGCGACGTATATGAGCCAAGATAATCATGATATTAAACTAATTGCTAATCTTAACTTTCAATCATTGAAAAGTATATCGGTAAACATACCGACATTGTTTTCGTATATATAAGTTAATTATCTAACCACACATATTATCTAACCCACACCTGGGCTCCCATTGTGGAGGAGGTTGAGCCTCTTCCACAATGGGAGAGAAATTAACCTATTACACCACGTTGGTCAAACGTGTTGGTATACTGTTTTATATCGAGATTTTCATTTCTTACAAAGGTGTTATCTGCATATTGTAATCTTTTAGTCGTCTTTTACCACACCCACGGACAGGAAAGAGGGTGGTGAATTGTATTCTTACACCGTCATCACACGGATTGTGAGATATTTGTGAAGAAAAACTCAGACACAGAATGTTGCTATACGATAAAAATTCTTAACTTAATTACTATGTTTCTATGTGATTTATCCTCGAATAACGGAATATAGTATTATCTTAGATATAGTGTAACCTAATACACATAGTAACAATATCTAGATCAATTTTACACATAACTACACCGGGCGAGGCAAGGACGACGAGTGTACGACGGATATACTTCAACATTATGCGAGCACTTTTATACGTGTGTATGTGTATTACGAAATAACTTATAATAATAATAACAAATAAAAAGTGTACTTATTTATGTACGCGCGTAAGAAGTTACACTTCTTTACCGTAACAAGATAAAAATCTTTCTAAAAGTTTTATCTTTCGCGATATTCTACTTTTGTAGAAAAACGACACTAATAATGGATCAAAAGGTATTTAATACATTGAAGGTTTTATTATAACGCATTATCTAGTTTACAATTGTGACAATGTGCACGGGCATCGTAAATAATGTTGATTAGCTTACTTTAGGGTGTCGGTTTTTCGTGACGGCGTGCGCTGGCATCGTAAAAATTTACTCTCATCATTTTTCTCTAACGCTTCAAAAGAATTAAAACTTCTAAAAAACGTTTAGAAATAATTTTGATAAGAAAGAATACATTTATTATGACGATTCTATATCCTATGGTAAATATACGTTGGATGCAAGTGGCGCAAGATCGTTCCGAGTGGCATTCTCGTGGGGAGGCCTATGTCCAGCAATGGACGTCTGTAGGCTGATGGATGGATGTATATCCTATGATACTATATCTTAAATCATCTCAGTTTATAAACGTCTTACTACTAGGCTCGTGCCTTCTCCACAATACGAAAGGAATTGACCTAATATATACCCCCTGGTGAGAAGGGTTGGTAAAGGGTTTTTTTTTTTTTAATTGCAAGCGGTGGCAAACGGTACAACTGATGGTAAGTGTTGCTGCCGCTCATGGACCTTTACAAGGCCGCTGCTTACCGCGAAAAAAGTGAAGGGAGTGTTTGAGGCTCGGTGATACCAAAGGCACCACTAAAACCCCCCACACGCGAACACCCTCAGAAAGTTGGGCTTCCAGCTCTCTCACTCACCGAACGAAGCGCAGTAACAAATTGCTACTACTCAGACATCGATTTTCTGCTCAGCGTGGTACTACCCCGGACGGACCGGCCCGCGGCTGTAGACAGATAACTGTCGACAGTGTGGTCCTACCACTAGTGATTTATTTATTTATTCTTTATTTACAATTTGCCTTCTTTTGCATATACAATATACATATATGTATTTTTATGCTAATTATCCCTTAGTCGTCTTTTACAATACCCACGGGTAAGATAGGAGATAGTTTATTGTATTCTTACTCCGTCATCACAAGGATAACTTAAATGAATTGATGTTGATGCTGTCAAAGGCGACGATTTAATCCACTGACCGACAATGACTTTAAATTAAATAATAATTTATAAATAATCACATGGTTCACATGGTGAGTTGACATCAATTTTTTATGTGTAATGTCAGCCAACTTTCATACAGTTTTCTTCACAATTAGTGATTTAGCACTTTTCGTATTGAGTGGCGCTGAAACCCAAATTAATAACTTCTCTGGGAATTTTGGTATAAGATGAAAATATACATAAACCATAGTGGTTTATACATATCAAACTCACAATACTTTAGCACCTTAACTTAATATTCTTATTACTTAAAATATCACCAAAATGGTTGAATACAGTATAAAACGCTAAAAAATAAATTTAATTCATGAGCGTGATATGATGTAAATAAATCTACTTACAGACATGTCTGTAATAACGATTACTTGTTGGACGTGAGACACCTTAGTCCACCCATGACCATGAATGCTGCAAAGTGTTCGAAACGTCGGGCAATCATAAATCAAATACAAACGCGATATAATCCGTGAAAGTAGTTTTATTTACAATGTGTAGTGCTCGCATAAACATCAGATATCAGCGTGATATTTCCATATTCCCGCCGAAACTTAGTAAACATCCAAAAAGCCATTAATAGAGTAATTACTATGACATTTATATTTTTCTAGACTAGGATTATTTATATCTTTATCGATTAGCAACCATTTACTGCGACAAGTTGAGTCATAATAACGACCGCCGTTAAAAAAAGAATTAGGCGTCCATTTTAGAATGTAACAAGTCTATAATAATTGTTATAATAAACGCAGAATATATCAATTATTATTGCAATCGAACTATTCGAATAAAGACAATATTATAGAACAATAATCTATAAATTATTACCAGTTGGCAACAGTATATTATCTAATAACGTTATCATGTTCCTTGAATGACAATTACTTCATTAAGCGCTGTGAATTATAATATTTATAGCTTTAATAAATAAATATGTAAATAGCCACTCCTCTTGCATAACTATTATATGCATATTATATCCCTTAGTCGTCTTTTACGACACCCACGAGCAAGATAGTTAGTGATGAATTGTATTCTTATGGAACCAGACGCAAGGTTTATGCTATGACTACGCTTCCTGACGCTGCCGAGCATTTCTCTAAAGGTGGTCAGAAGTGTCAAATCCGCACCGATCGGCACAGGTATGTTGACATTAATATAGCTGCATATATGTATAGTAATATCTGGTTGACCGAGCTTCGCTCGGAATATTTTTGTTGTATTTTTGTCGAATTTATTTAGATTATATATTAATAAAAAATAAAAATTAAATAATGAAAAAAATATAAAAAAATACCAAAAGAGAATAATAATAACACCGAGATGCGATCCGACGTCGTTTGAATGCCAAAACAATACTAAAAGGAAACTGCACTACTTCCCAACTGAGCTATCGTAACTCATGACGGTAACGGCAAAATCTGAATTCATATTCTTTTAAAATTTAATGTCATTATATTGTTTTGCTGAAAACACTGACAAAACAACATTTTCTATAAAAAAAACCTAGCTAAATCAATTTTTTGGCCCCGAAACTTCTAGCATGCCAAGTTTCATCAAAATCGTTGGTGCCGTTTCCGAGATCCTGAACTACACAAGAATTGCTCGTTTAAACATATAAGATTAGCCTTAACATCTCGATGATGACTTTATGAATTTACTTCCCATCCAAACCTGCCTATAGATGTTTTTACTTCAAAAAAGCCTTAAAACAGCCCGTCATAAAAATTCTTACAAGGCAACCAGACATAAGTCTTAAAGGACAGCATATCAAAGAAGCTTGACAGTCGCATAATATTGCCATTTATATAAATAGCTAAAATTTTCTAGTAGCTCTTATCTCTTAGCCCTCTACATGTCTATGACACTTCCACGAAATTATATTTTAAGATAAATATTTAAGATCTTATATACTTCTAAATTTAGCCGCGTAAACGATATTTCGATGTATTTTTTGACATGAATTAACATACGGCCTTGGGATTATATAATCACGTGCGGGCACACACACAGATCACTTATCGTATCTCAATACAAACGAAATGTCACACACACCAACTCATTTTACAACATACAAATGCATTTTAGAACACGATACTCATATAACCGATATATACAGGAGGTTTTTAAATCTATGTAATTTATTATCTATTTAAAAAATTCAAAAATTGATTATTTCCGTCGTAGACTTTGAAACTAACTAACCGATGTGCCCCAAACGGTTTCATTACAAGTGTTAGTATGCGAATGTGGATTTAGATCACTAAAATTGTTTTAGGATCTGATCACTAAAATTGCTTTAGGATCTGATCGTTGGTACTGCTATCGATTTCAAGAAATTCTTTATTTATTTTCTTGTACAATTTCTACAGATTAATCAAACATATAATATGTTCGTGAGGACTATTAAAACTAGTATATAGATTACGTCATCATAAGCTGCTTGTAGAATAGATGTTTAAAAGGGTAAGGCAAATAATATCATTATGAGAGAGGAAAATACAAAATAAAACTTGCAAGTCTTTAGTTATTAATATAATAAGCCAATTAAAATTAATTATAGTGTTACAAAGGATAAACACAAGAGGATACAGTTTCTGAAACTTTAATTGCGCAACAGAGTCTTAATTGAAAGTACTTGAGTGTAACAAAGTCACAAGCCATGCATCATGCCAGGACGAAATGAAGAGAATATTATATTATGAACAGAAATATTATACTATTTTGTATCTATTTTGTCGAAGTTTCACTTTTTCATGTGTAGTTTTTATAGTAATATTTTTAATATTATACGTACTACAACTGATTCTACTACATTTTCATCGCTGTTTAGTTTTGACCTCGTTTATAGAGTTCAATTTTATGTAAAAGTTATCGAGGCTAGTACATAATCTGAGACTAAAACTAAATTTCATAATGTACTTTGTTAATTATTTCATAAATTCATTTAAAGTGATTGGTCATATGTGATTTAATATATACTTTCCCTACGTTTTGACCGCTTTACAGCCTTCACGGTCAGAGGACTTCTTCCGTATCCCATTTGTTATTATTTTATGTAAAATTTACTAAACCAGTATTAATATCTAAATATATTCGATAAAAGTATTAACTGTACAAATGACGTAGTAATGGTATTTGGATGTTCACGTTAATGGGTTCACGCATGACAATTCTTTGTGCGATGCATGAATAGTCGTTCTGAGTATTATTTGTATTAACTGTATGTTTGTAAAGCTAGTAATTTATTTTTAGCACATATCTTTAAAAAAATGTACAAAAAATAACTCGTGCTGTATAACGTATCTGCTTTGTTGTGTGTGTGTTTTCTTTAAGGCTAATTAAATTCAACGTGTATGGGAACACTACTTGACACCAAAAATGTAAATCACAGATCAATAGGTACACGTAAAAGTTGTGTGGCAACATAATCAAAACCCACGCTACTGTACACATGAACGATTTATTGGAACGACCTGCTAGCGATTATAACCTTTAGTACGGTTTTGTTAATTGGAATTCGGTTTAACCTTAATTGTAATTTTTAAGTGTATTTTTTTAATTAATACTTTACTGCACCGGTTAGAATAATGGATTTGTCGCGTGACGGAACTTACGAGTTTACGTGTTCCCGATGACGTAGGGAATGGGTCGACAATGTCAACTATTTGCTTAGTAGCTGTTAGAATGGACTTTGGTTATGGGTTAATTAGTACTTATCTTAAAATGTCTGAAGTAATTACGCTCTAAGTATATTCTAAGTAAGTTATAAGTAAGGTGACTTGTAAACCAATGTTTACCTATTAAAATTACCAGTGTCTTTTCCATTAGTTAAGATGACGGGCCGGCCACTGAGGACAAGGAACTCGATACCGGTGGTCGGCCCAATGGCGAATGAGAGGAGATACAGTGTGTTATGGGGCCACGCGTCATCAGGTGGAGTGCTTTTTTATCTATCACCAATAAAAAAAAAGTTGTCATTTCAGCTCATATACGTTCCACTACTGGTTTCGAACTTTCCCGAAATTGTGAGAGAAATTAATCTACCTACCTATCTTGCTAGTCAAACGGGTTGGTACTGGGATTAGTTTTCTCTTGGCATAGATATTATATGCCTATTATATCAATTAATCGTCCTTTATGACATCCATTGATATAAAATCTGATTAGTGTGCTTATTGTCGCAGGTAGGTTACTACTCTATAATTTGATTTAAATGTCTTATGAGCCACAAAATAACAAACATTTGACAAAATTTGTCGCTAACCTAATTATCCGAGATTTATTTATAGGTTATAACTAAAGTAATAATAACGTCGCAATAAATGTTCAAAGTAATTGTAATAATTAAATTTTCGTTTGTTGTTCGCCGCTTAATAATTACAGCGAACCAGTATTATTATATTGCGATATTAAATAATATTAAATAAATAGCGTAAAGAGAACCAGTTTTGCTTGATTAGTAACTGAACGGAGCTTGGCTCTAAATCTAAGCCCAGTTAATAACAATTTAACACTCATCATCTCATCCTATATACGTCCCAAAGTTGGGCTCGGGCCTCCTTCATTGACCTACAATACCGCTGTTCAGACGTGTTGGCATAGGGTTCTATTTTAGGTTTTCCTTCTCTTGCATCGATATTATTTGCATATTATATTCCTTAATCGGCTTTTACGATACCCACAAAGAAGAGGTAAATTGTAATCTAACTCTGTTACCACACGCAGAATTGGACAATGCACCCAATAAACTAACTTGCTAAGTTTACATAAAAGTATATTATCTATACCAATAAATAAAACTGGAGTGTCTGTTTGTAATGTCAAAATAATAGGCTTTTTTTTTTTCCATGTTCACACGGTTATCTATACCAATAAATAAAATTGGAGTGTCTGTTTGTAATGTCAAAATAATAGGCTTTTTTCATGCTCACACGGTTATTTGCACGACACCTATGCCTAAAATAGCAATTAAATAAATTTTGTCTATCTGTCTGTTTGTTCCGGGTAATCTTCAAAACGGCTGGACCGATTTCAAAAATTCTTTCACTAATGGAAAGCTTTAATATCAGGGCGTAAACTAGGCTATATTTTATCCCGGTATTCCCACGGGAACGGGAACTACGCGGGTAAAACGACTTTAACCTATAACCGAAGAGAAGCGAGGGCGGGTTGCTAGTTTGCACTATACATGTGCCTAAAATACACTATATATTGTCTGTCTGTCTGTTTGTTCCGGGTAATCTTCAAAACGGCTGGACCGATTTCAAAAATTCTTTCACCAATGGAAAGCTATAACATCAGGGAGTAACCTAGGCCATATTTTATCCTGGTATTCCCACGGGAACGGGAACTACGCAGGAAAGATGACTGAAACCGAAGCGAAGCGTGGGCGGGTTGCTAGTTTAAATAAAACTACTTTTATGTATTTTATCGCGTTTGTATTTGATCTTATATTTCCCGACGTTTCGAACACTTTTCGGAGTTCAAGGCCTCGGGAGAACTAAGTCTCACGTCCTACAAGTCATCGTTATAACAAAAATTGATTTCTACCCGCTACAGTGTTAGTTACTATTTTTAACATGGTGCAGAACTCTGGGGTCGAGCAGCAGACCGAGAGCGCATATTTCGTATGCAGAAGCGCGCCGTACGAGCAATAATCTGAATACCAAACGATGCGACAGTGAAACCTTTTTTCACTAAACTAAACATCCTTACCCTTCCTAGTGTGGTAATATACCAGGTGGCTATTTATGTCAGAAAAACATATTAAAGTTTTCCAAACCAAGCCATAAGCATTCGTATTTCACAAGAGACCGTGATAACTTATCAGCCGTAGCAAGAACACTCACTAAGTCAGAGAAGACAACTCATGTTATGGGCCCAGCGGTGTACAATAAACTGCCTACACCGATAACTTCCGCTCCTAGCCTCCAAACCTTCAAGGTCCGACTAAAGCGGTGGCTCGTCAGGCAGGCATTCTATACGTATGACGAATTTTTGAAAATGTAGACAGTACTCAACGCGGATATTGTTTACGTTTCTTTATTACTATTATTATTACTCTTTGACATTTCTTTGACATCGTTACTTATTCTATTATAATTGCTGGTAACCTAATATTGTTAAAATGTAATCATCTTTACCATATTTATAATGACATGTAAGAAACCCTTACCAATAAATAAGTTATGAGTTAACCTAGATGTTTGCTACGAATTCATTGCAAACAAAAAAATAAAATGATTCTAAATACAAATTATATACATTTTGTTCATTTTGAAATGGCGGGAAGGAACGAAGACCTATCACTTTCTTTTACGTAAGCAGCGGCCTGGCATAGATCTATGAGCGGCAGTATCACTATACATTAGTTGTGCTAATTGCTCGTTTGCCACCAAAAGCATTCAAAAAGGAGAAAACAGTGTATTAGATACATTGTATTTTTAACCCGACACCACAGGGCAGCATTACTGCGGTATTTGCATGGAATCAGTGTGATATGACATCAAACTTTTTTTTTATGTCGTTCTATGTACTGGACATAAATCATCCCTTCAGGGCGTCAGGCGTGCGGCGTGAGGCCATATAATCTATCATATCTTCTCTCCATCACGTATTTTGACTTAGATGATACACCCAAACTTAGCAATAAACTTGGCTTATAATCAAGGCGCCATATACAACCGACTAGTAGTTACATTTTTTGTCATATTTTTTTTCCCTTCGTGCAAAGTGTCAAGTTACTGATTGAACTGTCTCGATTTATGATATTATTAATCATTATTATATGGTAATAAACAATGACAATCATTATCTTAAGGGGCGGGCTAACTGTCTTTATTTTATGGTTATCAATATTTAATAAAAAATAACCTTTACGAAGCAAAGTACGTTTTGTACCTAAAGTAAAATACGTCAGTCATGTTTTTTGTTTCCAATTTACTTTTATGATACGAATGTGGAGTGACAGACTAAGAATACAATGTATTACTACTTCTTATTTTGCCTTTATGTTTCAACTCATGCACGTTCCAATGCTGGGTTCGATTCTCGTGCAAATAAGAGAGAAATTGACCTACTATATATATATATATATACTAGCAGACCCGGCCACGCGTTACTGTGGCTAAGGTTTTTGTTATATTACATTTACAGTAAACTATTTATGCTATTGAATTGTAGCTTATATGACACGTTTGTAGGTTCGACATAGCAGCGCCATCTATTAATTACTTACTCAAGCCAGTCAACAGATATCGCCATCTGATAAAATCGTTTGGAGTTAACAGATAATTGTGAATGTCAAATAATAGACAAATAATCTGCAATAAAATAATATTGCGACTATAAATTAAGATATAAGCTATCCTATCTTTCAATTTAGATTAAACTGCACATGGTGTGCAAATTTGATTAAAATCGGTTAAGTAGTTTAGGAGTCCATCGCGGATAAACAACGTGACACGTAATTTATATATATTAAGATATATATATATCCATGCTCGCTAGACATGTTGCTATGGGGATTTGACTTCGAGTTTTCCTTCTCTTACACGGATGTTATATGCATATTATACTCCTTAGTTGTCTTTTACGATATCCATGGGCAAGATAGGGTGTGGTGAATTGTGTTTGTACTTCGTTACGACACGGAAACCTATATACCCGTACTTTGCTATATGGTTTGTAAAATCTTCTCCTCGAATGAAGCTCAGTAACAAATTTACTGATGTTTACGCGAGTACTACGCATTGTAAATTAAACTACTTATAGCGTTTGTATTTGATTTATGATTGATATACTATTTAAATCTTCGAAAGTTTGTACCTTTTCTTCTAAAGTGTGTTATTAGCATAAAAGCGTTATTATTTTACGAATCCAACGAATCCAGCTTATCAGTCATCATCGTCATCATCTCAGCTCATGTAAGTCCCACTGCTGGGCTCGAGCCTCCTACCCAATAGGAGGGCAATTGACTACTATATAACATGTTGGTCGGACATGTTGGTATATGGTTTTATTTCGAATTTTCTTTTTCTTGTATAAATGTTATATGCATATTATATCCTTTTGTCGTCTTTTACGATACCCTCGGGCAAGATAGAAGTGTTAAATTGTATTCTTACTCCGTCACCACACGGACGACGGCTTATCAGTAGTGTAGTTTAACTAAATAATAGTCTGTTCAATGGCTTTCTTTTGAGATTTGTATGGAATATTGACAACGCTCAAAAGACTCGACAGTTATTCTCCAGTACAACTTGTCATATGTAGATATAGGTTCTTTGTACTTAATAATCCCGAAGAGACAGACTAAATGGCGCTTACAATAATGCTGCAATTTTAAAAACTTGTACTTAATAATGGCGACAATTATTCCAATTGTACATTGCCATATCGATTACTCGTTACTTGCAAAAGTTATTATCTGATTAAGCGAGTACACAAATTGGTACGTAAAAACCTACATACATTTATATATATTTATAATGTGGAAAATATGTGCTGGGGCCACCTTTCAAATCGACAGTATCAGGGCCGACGGGCCGCCTTTATGTTGTTAATAGGGCTGTCAACATTTTCTACTTAAATAAAGATTTTTTTTTTCCTTATAGTGATGGAGTAAGAATACAATTTACCAATCCCTTTCTTACCCGTGGATGTCGTAAAAGACGACTATGGGATATAATGGGCTTGATGACCCGAAATGAACCTATCTTTTTACGTACCTCTCATTAGCGCCTAGTGGGCGGGCCTTTTTTTTTTTTTGGGTGGGCTAGGTCAGCGCACACGCCGTCCGTTCCGTCGGGGTGACGAAAGAGAGCGCTCTAATACCCAACGCATTCCCTCTTCTTCGCCATTGAGCCGACCACCGGAACCGAATTCCTTGTCGTCCGTGGCCAGCCCGGAATTGGGTGGGCTACCGATATTCGACCTTGAGATTAGCGACATAATACCCCCTTACCATAATATTCAAGAGTGCATGCTTAATTGCATTTTGCACTTCATCACCCCCACCTGTTGGATACAGGCGATGCAAGAACTATGTACTATTCTCTGTCACCAAAAATGAGACATCCGTATTTGTGTTAAGACTAAACGGAGTTAAAGAAACGTACCCATACTATATAATTATTCAGGCATTTCCTTTAAATATCACGTTTGGGTAAAGTTGAGTCTTGTACGTATACGGATGGTCATCGAGTGGGGGAAAGTGTTAAAAAAAAATTGGTCGCGTAATACCCGTGCGTGCCTTAACACAGCAGGTCATAGGAAACATGCTACCCTACCGCCACCTCGGACGAGGTGTGACTAGGAGTACCTATCCTCTTCTTCTTCTTATTTTTGTGCTGGCAGTCAGCACTAATACGAACTCATTGCTGCCAGTTTCGAGTTAGAATTTTCTTCAAAAAATATCAATTTTTTCACATCTTTAGTTGCTTCATATTAATTATTCTGCGACAGTAAGCCAAATCGCCGTCATCAACTACGGCCACACTATAAATGGTATCTTCTGGGTATTTTGGTGGAAAACGAAAACATTTCTAAAGCACTTTTATATCATATTCACTAGATCTCAACAGTTTCTCCGCATGGTTTTACGTAAAATGCTATCAAAATTGTTTAATGTAACACTTTAAAACACTGAGAAATTGAATATAATATAAGACCACCACATGACGCTTTCACATTGTCACCAAAAAAACCACGATATGTTTGTCCAAAAAGGTTGTGTTCTGTAAGGAAGATTTATAACAGTGGATAACAAAGAATGTAATAGATTTAAGTTTTAAGGACAACCCTAGCTATCAAATGAATTTTACCTTTATCAGTATAAATCATGTATAACTATATTGATAGCGTTTAGTTTATTTAAAATACTGTATCAAGTACACTTAGTACAATTCTCACACAGGAAAAATTTGGAGCAAACCATAAACTATCTCTTACCATCAACTAAACCATAAATGTGTTTTTTTGGGGATAGCCATAGCATGTGTGTTTACACTCGAGTCTCGATGCTAATCTTAAATCAAATGAGCAATTTGGTACTCTTGAAAGCGACACTTGGACAGGAGGACGGGACAGAAAGGACACAAGCGCAGAATTGGAAACAAATTCGGTGGAATTCAGGAACGTTTTTCGTGATTGCTAACAGCCCGTTAAAAATAAAAATATCTTAACTAACCGTAGATGTTTAGTGCTTGAGAAATGAGAAGAAATGAGTATTTTAAGGGAAGCCTGGAAATGGCAGCAGTGATAGAGAAGATTAGGAGCGCGAGATTGTCTTCGTAAAGACAGGATGAGTAGAGGTGACTTGTCAATATGTTTGTGGATATCCTAAAAGAGATGGTAGGATTGTGTGAAGGAGGAAATGCGCATAAAAGCAGTGAGCGCCGATATGACGGCTGACAGAAGCTTATGGAAGGTAAAAACATGTTATGCAGAGCCCACTTAGCGTCGGATGAGGGCAGGCAAATGATGTTAATAATACGATTTTCTCTTCTAGGTAATGTATAAAATTTCATTGCGATCACCCGCCTACCAAGCGTGGAAATTATAATGCCAACCTCTCATATGTAGACGAGAGGGGGTTACATCCAACAGAAAACAGAGAAGAAATACATGATAATGCATATATATACGTAAAGTCCTTCGTAATACAAGGATTAGTTTCTCAGTGCGGTATATCGGCTTTGTTAGGATAAATTATACTGCCGCTTACGGGCTAGAAATACACGAGCATAATTTGATTATTTTATATAGTAAATGTCGTATAGTCACGTCATTATTACTCAAAAAGGTTATGAGCTGTAACAATAAATACCAATTATGCGAAACTAACAATTTATGAGGCCGCTAGCGGCTCTTTGAATTAAAACCAGCGCTTGTAAATTGTAGGTTTGATGTTATCGGCGTAAAGTAATACTGCGAATGTACTAGACGTATTTTATGACATCCAAGAGCAAGGTAGGGTTTAGCGAATTGTATTCACACTCCTTCATCACGTGGAAAAATATATTGACTATCGAAAATTAATAGCGCCAAATGACATTTTCACATTTCCGCCAAAACTCCGGTATCCATAAACATTCCAAGTAACACCAATAATGTGCGAATATATCGGACGGAAAATATTTTAAAACATAAAACGAGGCAGGAAGTCGAGACATCGATAATAATCATGCCTTAATTGTTGTTGGAAACACATTTTTTAACGCATCGAGTCTCACATGATCTCTTTTCCGTCATAGCATTTATTTTTAATTACATTTTTATTTTTCAATATTATTGCTGCATAGTGCTGCGAATTCTACCAACACTTACGTTAGATACTCATGAGTGTCGTAAAACACGACCAAGGGGCTTTACATTAACCTGGACCTACTAACTAGTACTGAAACTGTAACTACACAAAGTATTGCCCTCCATGGAAATCGGAGCCTATATACTTTATGCTCTATTAGCTTCTCCCTGCGACTTCATATGCGTAGAATAGTAACTTTGGGCTAACGTTAACCGGTGACTTTGTTTACGTAGAAGGTGATAGTATTTTTAAATAATACGATTCTGTCACATATGAACTAAACTATAACCTATATGGAGCGTACGTAACGGACGCTCTCAAAAAGAAAAAATACTGATTTTGGATCATTCTTCATTGGTGCACCGCTTTTATTCGTATTAGCGTGATGATATACAGCCTCGCTTCCTCGATAAATGTGCTATCTAACGCTGAAAGAATTTTTTAAATCGGACAAGTAGATCCTTTTTTTTTCTTACAGTCGGCGCACTACTCGCTCCACTCCGTCCGGGGCGACAGAGGGGTGTAAGCACGTACACCCGTAACCCATCCGTGACACGTCGCCTTCGTCGTTGGGCCGACCACCGGAGCAGGGTGACTTGTCGTCAGTGGTCGGTCCGACGGAATACCCTCTGAGGAGTACCCTCTCCTCGACCGAAGTTATGATTTTGACGTCGGTCGAGAAATCAAACAGACTCTTCAGCTTTTTATATTAGTATAGATACTGAAGAGTAATATTTAATCTAATACGCAATCGATATAGCCTAATAGAATATTAATATAATAAAATATATAAAATGCTTTTGTGATTAGAATAAATGTCATCTGCTTTTATTAATTAGAAATGTTGAAACATTTTAGGATATAATAGAAGTTACGTCGGTCGATGGGAGGGTACCCCAAGTGGTCGGCCCGACGGAATACCCCCTGTATTCCGTCGGGCCGACCACTGATGTCAAGTAACCCTGCTCCGGTGGTCGGCCCAACGACGAAGGCGACGTGGTTTTCGGGTGGGTTGCGGGAGTTGCGTGCTTAAGCCCCTCTGTCGCCCCGGACGGAGTGGTGCGGAGGCGCGCCGACCGCAGCCCACCCACAAAAAAAAAAAAAGGATATAATAGAAGTTAATTATAGTATATTTAGTAGAGATGTGCCGACTAGTCGGCGCGGACTATCCGACTTCTTAGGTACTTTGTATGTATTTCTCGATAAAATGTCAAAAGGTGTGTGTGTGTTTCTCAAAAAATCCATACCCAAGACTTTTTTATGACGTGATTAATTTTGATTAAGCTCTATCACTTTAATGAAATTATTATTGGACCGACAACTAACACCGAATCCTTAACGTCCGTGGAGGCGGCGGGCCTTGTGCACGAATCAGCTGTAGGTAAAGGAATCGTCACGGAAATTTCCAAATATCCCCCAAACCGTGACCGGCTAGGCCGACTAATCCGCCGAATAGTCGGCATATCACATCATATCGGCTTCTAATAAAGCCCTTTACCAAACCGTCTGAACATCGAAATTAGTAGATCAATTTCCTTGCTATCGTGGTAAAAATTGAGGCCCAGTAGTGAAACGGATACAAGCTTAAATAATGATTATTATATATTCTTTATCCCCGTATCGCTACGGGATAAGACAGTTGTCATTAAGTGATACAGGCCCTTAGGACCTTTGCAATACAAGAGACACAACAAGGCAGCTGCCTATCTTAAAAAAGTGCTATTTAAACCTAGTTTATAGAAGAACGTCATACCGCTCATAAAACACAGCAACAGGTAATTCATTCCTAGGAGAAATAATCGCTTAAAACGTAAAGTTATAACATAATATTTTTGGGTCAAATGGATGTGCCCTGCTACGGTATTGTAGTTGTCTTTAGTGCAGAGTGTTGTGAAAATCGCCACGCTTAGCAGGCAAATGGTGATCGCTTTTGGTGTTCAAGTTCCCCAGGAGTGCACTGCTACCTACACAGTAAGTGCTTTGCTTTGCCGACTTTCACAAATTCTACAAGAAAATACTGTAATTTGCAACCACGTTTAAATTAACTTGTTTAATTCCGAAGATTCGTACACTTTCCAACGCTCATGATCCTGGAAGAAACAAATTATGGAATTAATAAATTATATAATAGACTTGCTGACCCAACAGACGTTGTTCTGTTCAAATAAAACGAATTCTCCTTGAACTCGAGAGCAGCACCACCTATTAGGTTCAATTGTGAATCTAAACCATTCTCGAATCCCCTTGAACATACACAAAAAATTTCATTAAAATCGATCCAGCCGTTTAGGAGTTCAGTGACATACACACGTAAAATATATATATATATATATATATATATATATATATATATATATATATATATATATATATATATATATATATGACGCAGCCATATGATATATATAAGCTGAAATAATGATGATTATATGCTAGGTCTTTATTGTTTTTTTGGTAGACAAGTAAGCGGTTTACTGTGATAGTAAATGGTAAACATCACTTATGGAACTCTGCAATACCCTAGTATTGCGTATTATTATATGGTGGAAATTAGGCTTCTGTATACTTATCAAAATGCCACTAATCGGACATGGATTTTCTGCTAAAATTAATGTTTAATTTATGATTGTAGATAAGTAAAATTAAGCGACGTAGCCATAACAGTAGAGACAGCGTGTAAAATGCGGCATTTGTCATTTAAAATCGCTACATCATCCATTAATTCTATTAAAATAACCACACCATAAAAATTAGCGACAAACATTTCACACCGGCGTAGGTTCTACCCTTGACATTCAATGAGCTCTCATATGAATGTAGTGAATTAACTCGCGCAAATTCAGCACATTAAATTCAAACCTTATGTACGTTAGAGTAGATTTGAATTTTATTGTGTCCATTTTTACGATAATATCCGGATTCTCGGTCTCGAAGCCTGCAATAGTGACATTTAGCCAATGGCTAGTAAATCGAATGATTATAAAGAATTTGGTCTGTGACTATTTTTAGTTGTTCAAATTATGATGATATCCTTAATATATTTTCTAAAATTTTTTTTAAATTATGTTTTTTTTTATTTTTATTACATTTTTTTAAAGGCCTCGCACTAAGGAATAGATTCTTGTGTTGCGGAGGACTTTTAAATATAAAATTAATGGATACAAATTAAACTTAAACTCGGCACAATAATCTGTGGATCGAACAAAGAACTTGCAACACACAACATTAGTGGATTAGTGGTCACTAGAGCACTATCCCATTTCTATACTCAATTTTATTTACAACTAGCAACCCGCCCTCGCTTCGCTTCGGTTATAGGTTATAGTCGTTTTACCCGCGTAGTTCCCGTTCCCGTGGGAATACCGGGATAAAATATAGCCTAGTTTACGCCCTGATATTATAGCTTTCCATTGGTGAAAAAATATTTGAAATCGGTCCAGCCGTTTTGAAGATTACCCGGAACAAACAGACAGACAGACAGACAAAAATTTTTTAATTGCTATTTTAGGCATAGGTGTCGTGCAAATAACCGTGTGAGCATGAAAAAAGCCTATTATTTTGACATTACAAACAGACACTCCAATTTTATTTATTGGTATAGACTAACGCTCCACCCCCGCTGCGCTTTGGTTCCAACCACTTTGTCCCTACATTTCAAATCTGTAATATTTCCTAAGGGAATATAATATACTATATATATATATATATATATATATATATATATATCCTGGACTAAATTTCATAAGGTTTTTCTGAGAGAAAAAACAGTCTAAGTAATTTTTTATATAGACAGCTACATGGTAGTAAAATTATATCAAAATACGTCCAGCCGAGGGAATATAATTTATATAAATAAGAAGAAAAATTGACATTAAATATAGGGTTTTACGGCCAACCCGACCAATATATAGAGCCAATCCGTCTGAACAGCGTGGTATATATAATAGGTTAATTTCCCTCCTACAATAGAGGAGGCCTAAGCCCAGTAGTGGCACATATATTAACTGAGATGTAGAGATGAGATACTATGATAAAGGCGAAAATTCGTCCTTAAAGCACAGGTGGACTTCGACATAGCGAGGCATAACGCACGAAAAAGTAACAATTATACTCGTTCCAACCATTTATTTTACTTTTGGCAGGTCGAATTCTGATCAATTAGTGTTGTACCAATGTATTACGGATACTATGTTTTGTAATAATCGATTTTAGTCAGGAAGAACTTTTAATCGATTTAACACGGATATTTTATTTTTGCTTAAATACATATTTCATATTATTTAAAAACTTCACTTCTGTAAATATATTTGTTATTTGGGCACATTAATTTTTGCATACCCACTAATTCAGTCCTCCCAAAATATTTTACTTTGTACTTTGCAAAATAAAAAATAACTACTTTATGAAGCATTTTTCCATTAAGCGGGGTCCGCTGCTCCAAACTTTACTTAGAGACAATGGCGCCCTCGTCTGCGGTAGTAAATCACTAATTTTCTCATCCAGCCTACCCCTTTTTTTTAAGCCGAATTGGCAACACTGAACGGCGCGCCGGCGACGCCATTTTGTTGTGTTGTCTGTCACTCGCAACAAGACTCCCGTGCTAGTCACATTTCCGTTCGCTGAGTGCTATTTCATATTTTTCATACGCTGTGTTGAGTATTTATATTCCACCGTATTGATTTCATTGTTCTTACTTTGATTGAGTTGAGCGTATCGTTCCTCCCAGTAAGATTTTACTTGCAAAATGCCGAAAGGTATGGTGCTTAAAGGACAATCCAGAGAGTTAGTGCTGCGGCTTCGTGAATTTTTTGAAAAGGAAAGCCGCAATGGCGGATTCCTTATACCAGTAACCCAAGTTAGAGACCGTGTTGCAGCAGCATTAGGTATTAGTGCTCCAACGGTGGCGAAAATCACTAAAGAAGCCTATGGTAGTAGTGGTATTGAACAGAACAAGCTATCTACGCCTAAGAAAAAACGTCAGCCCCGTAAAGTGACAGCAATTGACAGTTTTGATACTGATGCTATTCGTCGTCATATATAGAATTATTACACAAGCAAAGAGATTCCTACTTTGAAAAAATTAGTAGCGTCTCTACGAAATTGTGGCTTGTTTCGTGGTCAAAAATCTTCTTTGTCAAAGGTGCTGCACCAAATCGGGTTCTTGTATAAGAAATCCGACAAAAGAAAAATTTTAATGGAACGTCGTGATATAGCCTTGTCTCGCTGTGAATTTTTAAGACAAGCGAAGAAAATAGAAGACTGGTCGAATGTCGTTTTCACAGATGAAACTTGGCTCAATGCCAATCATTCCATACCAAAAGGTTGGACTGACGATACTGCTGCTTCTACTTCTGCAGTGCCAATGGGGAAAGGTGAACGCCTCATCATTTGCCATGCAAGAACTACAAAGGGATTTGTACCAGACGCTCTGTTAGCGTTCAAATAAAAAAAAACAGGAGACTATCATGAGGAGATGAATGCGGACGTGTATGAAAAGTGGTTCAGAGAAATGCTTACATCACTTGAAGAGCCATTAACAATATTTATTGATAATGCACCCTATCACTCTCGCCAAATTAAAAAAATGCCAACACAAGCCAACAAAAAACACGAGATTATAAACTGGCTTCGTGATAATGGGGAAGATGTGGACGAATCCCTACTAAAAGTAGAATTACTTAAAATATTAAAAAGTAAAAAGCAGCCAAAACGATATGTCATCGACGAAATGGCAGCAGAATATGGGCATGTTGTAATCAGAATTCCTCCGTACCACTGTCAATATAATCCAATTGAAATGATCTGGGCACAAGTCAAAGGACACGCCGCAAGAAACAATACAACTCCTCCTTTCACAGCAAATAAAATGCTTGAACTTTTAAAAAACGCATGTGCTAGTGTGACGCCTGAAAACTGGGCGAGTGTCGTCAACAAGACAAAAAATATAATATTCTCTGATTGGGATCGGGAAATTGAATTTGACAACATACCTACACAAGAGTTAATAATAAACACTGCAGATGATTCAAGCGACGATTCGAGTTCGTATGAAGAATCCGACGATTCGTTATAATAAAATAATATTAAAATATTTTGGTTGTTTTATTTCATGTTATAGGTATGATGAGAAGATTTTTATATCTCCCTGATACAATTTTAACGTGTTGTCTATTACAACAATTCAAAACTCAGTTGTCAGCTGTCTTAACTGCAAATAAGTGTAATCGATTATTTGCGATTCATTAGTTTGCACCGAATACTTTTGATCCTGTCACTAGATGCGATAGAACTTAACTTTTTTTATAACGAAAATGAATTATCACTTAAATTTTATGAATAGAGCTATTTACGGCATATTAATGTATTTAGTGGGTAATAATTAAGATATATAAATATTATTGGGCAGTTTATATATTTCTCTGTTCACTCGTTTCAAAGTTAATAATTGCGTATAATGAAACAGTTACGTCCTAAAGCATGTGTCAAAAGTAAAATAAATGGTTGGAACGAGTATAGTACAAACTCCACGCAAACGGGGCTGCACTTATGAATAATAAAACGTTGGCTTATTTCAAATTATATTACTTTCAAAGAAATTTAAGACTTTATATTAAATTCCTGAAACCTTTCTAAGCGCTCGTTAAACAATCTTTTTAACAAAAAAAATATAAGTGCAAAGAACTCTCGAGTTAAAGTAATTAGAATTGGTGACCGGGACTTCGGACTGGCAAGAAGTCAATTTCCCTTTTTATTTCCTTTCTTAATTTTTTTTTCGTTTGTTTTGAAGACATACAATACAATAAGTAATTAAATCTTATATTATACTAGCTGATTCAACAGACATTGTTCTGTACAAATAAAGCGCCACCTACCGCATCCAATTGTGATACTAAACCATTGTTGGATCCCCTTGAACACACACAAAATTTCATCAACATCGGTCCAGCCGTATAGGAGGAGTTCAGTGACACACACGTACACAAGAAATTTATATATAAAGAAGATAATTCTCAATAAACATACAACTGGATACAAACTATACAAAGACCCATAAAAATTGGTGAAGAATCGCACGAAATATTGTCGTGTGTGGAAATCGAAGATGCTATATGAGAGGTCGATATTTTTACAAGGTTTTATTTAACTAACAGTTTTATATAGACCTGCGTCCATAATTGCATTACCAAGGAGGCTTGACGTCAGGCAAGCGGCCAGTCATAAAACTATTGTCAATAACTACTGCAATATGTATTATGAAATAATAATCATGCCCGTGGGTGTCGTAAAAGACAGATTCGCCTACAAATTTGCCGCAAAGTGCTGCGCGGTGACACCGCGTCTGCAGTGCTGCGGCTGCGCTACTTTGTAAATCTATATAAATAAACAACGCGCGGTTGCAGCGCTACACCCGCGCTGCAACCGCGCATCAATTCATCGATCAACTAGTGATACGCGCACGTATTTTTTTGTACAAGTAGAGCAGAGTTTCTTCGTTAGAGTCCATCGTGAAACTATGTACTACACTACGATTCTCAAACCTAACGACAGCAGCGCGCCGCGCGGCACTTTGCGACAAATTTGAAGGCGCCCTAAGAGACATTATAATCAGACAACATTGATGCAAGAGAAAGAAAACTCAAAATGAAACCCTATGCCAACATCTCTGTACAGTGTGGTATAGTAGGTCAAATTCCATCACACATTAAAGGAGGCTCGAGCCCAACAGTGGGACGTATATAAGGGTCTGATTTAACTTTTTACAATCCTCTAGTGATTATTCTAACAATGCATCTCTATTATAGTATTAGAGGAACTTTGAAGGTGAGCGAGAGAGCCGGCAGCCCAATTTTCTGAGGGTGTTTGCATGTAGGTTTTGGTAATAAATACATTTAGTATCACCGAATCTCATTGCACTCATTCATACAAAGTATGTGGAATATTGCGTTGGTCATTTCTATTTTTATTTTTTTTTTTTACAATTACATAGGTATTTTATTACATTACCTATGTATTACTAGCTGTAACTTCGTATCGCCATAATTTTTTTGGTAAACTAAATTTTCGAAAATATAGTCTGTCTGTAGCTGTCATTTGCGTTTTGTTATTACATGTCAGATGCGTTTTTCTTATACCATATTTCATAGTGACTTGTATTCTCTTTGACGTTTTATGTTACTGATCTAAGCTACCTCCCTACCAATTTTCAGCCAAATCGGTACAGACGTTCTTGAGTTATAAATAGTGTAACTAACACGACTTTCTTTTATATATATATATATATATATATATATTATTTCGGTGTGGTGACAAAGTAAGAATACAATTCACCACCAATTACCTTTCACGTGGGCTCTCTCTCATAAAAACGACTAAGGGATATAATATGCATGTAGCATCTATGCAAGAGAAGGAATACTCGAAATGTAACCCCTATACCAACAGGTTTGATCAGCGGGATATACAACGAACATGAGCTCTTTAGAACTTTTATTTGTTATTTTAGTAAAAACTTGCATTTGGTAATTGTCATGCTGATAAATAAGAACCATTATGGAAGTCATTTAAATTTTAGTGTGTTTTAGCAAACCATAAAAAATAACTGCACCATCACCTTTAAGTGTCCGCCATATTTGATTTAAAATGACTAATTGATTAATTCATGCATTGTCATCTAAAAACTATAAGTGTACCTATAAAAAATATCGAATCAATAGAATACTGATATTATTTTAACATTCATTTGCAAGATTTGATATGAAACAGTTTAACCAAAGCTTTACCTATATCTCAAACCTAGTCTCTTTCTTAGTATAAAGTATCCGAAGAAAAATGATTTGTTATCAACAAATCATTTAAAATTTTAATTATTTATTATTATTTTTTATTTTTATAGGGAATACGTTGATAAAATATAGTCTTAAGTTACTCCTTATACAGACAGCTATCTGGTAGTAAAATATATTATAACGTGGTGTAGCCGTTTTGAAGATTACCCGCAGCGAACAAACAGCTACAAAAATATTTAAACTGGCTTTATGCATAGGTATCGTGTATATAACTGTGTGAGCATGAAAAGATTTATTTTATTATTTTGATATTACAAACAGGCACTTCAATTTTATTTATCTATACAAACAAATAAAATTGAAGTGTTTTAATGTCAAAGTAATGGAATTCTTTCATGCTGATACGGTATTTTCACGATATCTATGCCTAAAAACCGGTTTAATAATTCTATCTGTCTCTCTGTTTTGGGTAATCTTCAAAACGTCTGGGCTGTCTATATAAGGAGTAACTTAGCCTTAGAAGTAACTTATTTTTTAATCCCGGTATTCCCACGTGAACGGGAACTACGCGGGTAATGCCACTAAAACCGAAGCGAGGGCGGGTAGCTATCTTTAAATATAAATACTCGTGGTATTAAAATTAGCTAGTAAATTACTTAATGATTTCTGATGTTTACGCGAGTATTATACATTTTAAATAAAACTACTTTACGGATTTTATCGCGTTTACGGATTTTAACAAGTCATCGTTACTGCGTTTGTTGGACGTGAGACATCTTAGTCCACCCGTGACCATGAACGCTGTAAAGTGTTCGAAACGTCGGGTAATCAAAATTCAAATACAAACGCGATAAAATCCGTAAAGTAGTTTTATTTAAAATAGTAAATTACTTTATCGAAACTGTGGGGATAGGTAATTAAAATAAAATAAAATAATAAACTAAATTAATTTTAGTTTATCACTCACCTAAAATCTTAAATAACTTCTATAAGTATAGATATCAACATTTATTATAAAGATATTTCTTACAAACCCGCTTTTGTTCCTACGTTCTCAATTCTTAATACTATAACAAACAAGACTCGTTTCACGTCAAGATTGATGTAATTACAATTACTGTCATGTCTTAAGACCATTAGTGGCCTTTCAGAATAACATGGGTAATACTATAACAAGAAAACAACACGGTTACTATAGAAAAGATTAGATATATTTTAGGATATATCTTTAGAAAAAGAATTAGATGACGCAGGTGGTGTATTTTAGCGAAATGAACCGTTATACCAACCCATCTAGCGTAGTATACTAGGTCAGCAGGGCCGGATTATCTATAAAGCGGATCAGACAACTGCCTAGAGGCCCCGAGAATGCACCAAGAAAAAGAAAACATTTCATCGAATGATTTTTTTGAAAATATGTATACTTCCTCAAAATTATTCCTTTTTGTTGTTGATGGTAGCCAAAGAGGAAACAGCACACCTGATGGTAAGTGATACTACTGCTCATAGACTTTGGACCATGGACCCGAGAATCGCATTGCCTAGGGGCCCTGATAGGATTAATCCGGCCCTGTAGGTTAGATATTTTCCTCACTTTAGATAAAAGTCAAGACTAGCAAATTGGGCTTATGTTTTATTGATGTAAGTAGCAAACGAACAAACAGCACACCTGATAGTAAGAGATACTGTTGCTCATGAACCTTGTCAGGCTTTGCTCATGGACCTTTCACGGTACGCTGCTGACCGTGAAGAAAGTGAAGAGAGTGTAAATGCGTGCAATGAGGTTAGATGAAACTATAGCCATTACCAAAACCAACCACACGCAAATAACCTTAGAAAGTTGGGCTTCTGGTTCTCTCGTTCACCGAACGAAGTGCAGTCTAATAACAAATTGCTACTACTCAGACGTCGATTTTTTGCGAGAATGTTGGCCTGCGGCTGTAGACAGAATACGGTTGATAGCGTACTTCTACCGCATAAAGATTATATATTGTTGACTTGATAATGATGTGCTCCCTGAATCCTGAAAATGAACTCCCTATATCGATTATCATAGATGTTCAGGCTTTGGAATGAACTGCGTGCTGCCATGTTACCCGAATGCTATGATAAGTCTATCTTTAAATGAATTTTGAGAATAGCTATTCTCTCACGGTAGGCAACGACTTAGCTATCAGTCTAGTATTGCTAAAGTCCATTCGCGTCATTTACCATTTACAATCAGGTGGGCTGCGGGCTCGTCTGCCACCAACTGCTTCCTTTAATCATATTTTAAAATACCGATGGGCGCGGTAGGGATGATGAATCGTATTCTCACTCCATCACCAGATGATCATAAATAATTTATTTTAAACTAGCAACCCGCCCTCGCTTCGCTTCGGGTTCAGTCGCTTTACTCGCGGCTTAGTTCCCGTTCTTGTGGGAATACCGAGATAAAATATAGCCTATGTTACTCCCTGATATTACAGCTTTCCATTGGTGAAAGAATTTTTGAAATCGGTTCGGTGGTTTAAGCGTGAAAGCGTTACAAACAAACAAACGTCCTTACTTTCGCATTTATAATAATACTAGCAACCCGCCCTTGCTTCGCTTCGGTTTCAGTCACTTAAACCCGCGTAGTTCCTGTTCCCGTGGAAATACCGGGATAAAATGTAGCTTATGTTACTCCCTGATATTATAGCTTTCCATTGGTGAAAGAATTTTTGAAATCGGTTCGGTGGTTTAAGCGTGAAAGCGTTACAAACAAACAAACAAACGTCCTTACTTTCGCATTTATAATATTTGTATGGATTACTCACAAATTACAATATTGCAAACCAATTACAATGCGTATACAAAACTCCTGATGGAATTGTGAATTACTCGATTGAAGCATATTGTGGGTCAATTTTCGAAATTGGATATCGAAATAATTCTAACTGAATTACCAAGAGTGAATTTTGTAATGAATAAAATTATCTTTTTACGTATTGCAATATTTTTATTTACAAACTAAAACTATTTTTGTATAGAAATTCTTTTGTTGTTTTAATGAATATCTAAATCGTAAAATACGTTACTTGCTTCTATGTTTATTTTATTTAACACTAGCAACCCGCCCTCGCTTCGCTTCGGTTTCAGTCACTTAAACCCGCGTAGTTCCTGTTCCCGTGGGAATACCGGGATAAAATGTAACCTATGTTACTCCCTGATATTATAGCTTTCCATTGGTGAAAGAATTTTTGAAATCGGTTCAGTGGTTTAAGCGTGAAAGCGTTACAAACAAACAAACAAACATCCTTACTTTCGCATTTATAATTTTAGTATGGATGGTCCCTAAATATAGGCCTCATAACCGAGCTCAGCATGCTATGAAGCGGGCTATGCTCGAGATTTCTCTGTGAGATAGAATCCAAAATATCCGGGCATCCACAGAAAAACGGGTGTAACCGATATAGAACGAATAATTAGCACGCTGAAGTGGCAATAGGCAGGCCCCATTGCTCAACGAATCGACAACCACCGGGGAAGAAAGGTTCTTGAGCGGCGACCATGTATCGGCACTGTAGGACGCCACCCCCAAGGAAGTTGCTGGGCGTCATTGGATGCAGACGTCATAGGACCGCACTCTGTGGCGTAACATGAGGAAGGCCTACGCCCAGCAGTGGACGGCGATAGGCTGAAATGATGATGGTGAACTTTTTTTATCAATTTATTTATTCATTTAAAAACATATCGTACTGCCCACCTATTATTATAGTGACTACCTACGAGTATATGTTATATTTTAATAAAAGGTCATATTTATTTACTTAAATATGTATTTCTTAACAAAAATATTTTTACTATTACTACATGCGTAATCAAACCATTATCATCTACTATTTTGATGTTTCTGTGTGCTCAAGATTGTAAAATTGTATATCTCTATTACAAAACCTTGCACTATATTTTAAGGAAAACGTTTGAAAAATTAAAACAATTATCATGAATACTGAAGGTAAAAGAAAACGTTACTGAGTCAACACTCGTTTCCCAGATAATATTGTCGCCGAGGCTTTTTAGCTAATTGCCGTTCAAGAATTATTTTACATTCTGGGTTTTTCACTGCTTAATATAGTTTTTAGGTAATTTCTTTAACCTTAGATTTATAATAATGTCTTCATTACCTCTACTCGTCATTATCTCGGTTCATATACGCCCACTGCTGGGCTTGAGCCTCCTCTATTAGGAGGGAAAATGATCTTATCTTTTTCGAGATTTCCATCTCTTACAAATATGTTATATGCGTATTATATCCGTTAGTCGTCTTTTACGACATCCATGGGCAAGATAAGGCATTATAAATTTTATTCTAATTCCGTCAACACACGGACGCTGCTTATCTCTACAAATATGCTTATTACTACACCTTCGTCCTACACTATGTCGTCGGATACATGATCGCCACTCGAGAACCTTTCTTCCCCAACGATTCTAGGTTCGTCGAGCGATATGGCCCGCCCATTGCCACTTCAGCGTGCCTTTCTTTTTAGATCTAAATCTATGAATTATAGTTTTAGCATTATATGGACTGTTTGCTCTATTGCCATCAAAGACGTTAAAATAGTAACATTAAAGGGGGACATGTTATCTGGAACAGCAGTGATTCAACTAAATTCAAATAATAGACAATGAATTATCACTGATATAGATATTTCCAGTTGAATCAACAATAACGTATCCATTTTGTTATAACATACATGACAATGAATATTTATATATATTCAGTTAATTTTGGAGTGCGATTCGCTTTCATATCAATATGATGAACCCCTTCGACGTTAATGAAACATCGGGAAAGTAAAAATTCAATCATCATCATCATCTTAGCTCATATGCGTCCTGCTGTTGGACCTGAGGCACAAAAGCAGGGTAATTGACTTGCCACGTTAGTTAGATGTGTTGGTTTTATTTCGGGTTTTCTTTCTCTTGCATAGATGTTGCATACATATTATATTCTTTTCGTCGTCTTTTATAACACCCAGGGGCATGAAAGGGGGTTGTGAATTGTATTCTTACTCCTTCACCACACGGATATATCATACTTTTAGCAGTATTAAATAGGAAATATTGTAATATTTCATCCATTTATCAGCCTATCGACGTATGGCATTGGATATAGCTATCCTAATGAACGGGAATCTTGCAACAATTGCCACGCCTGGCAGGCACGTTAGCGATAGCAGAGAAATCACAGCTGTCAACTCCCCTGTTCACCCCTGGTAAAGTTTGGGTTGGTGACATATTATATTTTTAACCTACCACACGGGGTATTGTAACAGTATTGTCAATAATTCTTTGAAACATTCTAGTCGCTAAGTACCCTTATAAACCTAAACCAAACTTAATTCAGGTTCTCACAAACATTTCTAAGAATCAATACGGTTCGTTTACCCTTTCTATTTACGTTTACTGTTACCCTTAGACTAACGAAACAAACTAAAGACATTGTCCGTAAAACTATTGTAGCTGAAAGTAGCCAAACTTTCTCTCTATGGAGCTAAATATCTTTGATCGAACAATTTACCACTGAAGTATTTTAGGTTATATTTTTAACCCCCGACGGAAAAAGATTGTTATAAGTTCTGTCTGTCTGTATGTGTGTGTGTGTGTCTATCTGTGGCATCGTAGCCCTCAAACGGGTGGACGGATTATGTTTTTTTTTTTATTTGAAAGCCATTTTCCTGGCGATAGTTCTTAGCTATGTTTGGTTAATATTAGTTCAGCGGTGTAAGAGTATCAGCTCTTTTTCAAAGTGATGTAATGGCGTACTCGATTTGGTGCTTCATGTGTACTAGTGCAATAATAAATAATTTCTATCGAAGAGAACGTAATACTTTTTTTATATTATTTTAGTTTGTATCGGGGGTTATTCAAAATTTTACTTAATAAGTTGATTCGTTGATTAATGGGATTGTAAGGTATTGGGTCCGAATTCCAGCCATAAAAGTGTTTGAGTTGTACCTAGAGCTGGCCACAGAGGTCAAAGCATCGGTACTAGTGATCAGTTCGACGATAGGTGGAGAAAACGGTAGATTATGAGGCCGCTCGCCGCCCTTCACTCCGAACGGATTAGACGGAGTATGTCTAGATCATAGCTTAATATAACGTAACAAAAAAGGCCGTTAATTTTATTTTTGTAAAGTCTTGCGGGGAATTTTACAAACGTTGATGCTTGAGTGTGTACTAGTGAAAAATGGCTACACAGCCATTTTTCATTAGTAATAAAAAGCAGTAAGTCATTTTATTTTCATTTTTTTAATACATCTGATTGATATCACGATATTTATTTCCTTACGTTTTGATTGGGCGTACCTTTGTCATATTATTAACTTTATTAAATAGTAAGTACATTATATATTATAAAATAAAATGATAACGTTTTATTAATATTATACCGACAGATTATATTAAGATTATAAAAATATTCGATTACAATTGCCTCGTTATTTTGTCCCATCACTATAAAAACAAACATTTGAAACAGAGCAGTTTGGCATGTTTTGACTCTTAAAAACTATTGTTTTTATATTTGTTAATTAAGTAATTGTTAATATTTTATACCCAAAATTAATATATTGTAAGTTGGCATAATTATTCAATTTTTAATGTTATTACTCGTTAATAAGGTAAATATTAGATATTTAAAATTGTGCCATAAATAGTACGCCAGTTCAAAGTTACATCCCCCATTCAATCACGATCTATCAGAAACGCAATCTCTGAGCGGCCGGACTATAGTATAAAAAACACCTGTAAATGTAAATTTTTGAAAAAGGTAATTTTCATCCCACTCGCAGTGTAAACAATGTCTTTATTGTCAGCTTCGACCACAATCCATCATCCTTACTTCTGCTACTAATATTATCCATCCATGTTTACATTTCAAATCGTTTGTAAGCACAATAGCGCTAATTAAACTTTATGAAAGTTTAACAATGTTGTTTGGCATTTTGTTGAGTCAGTTTCAAATAGTTTTAAAGGCTATATAATGATAATTTATCATCTTTCAGTTTAGAACTTTCATAAATAATAGTTAGGTATTAAAAATTGTATAGTTATAAATCTGTGTAGGTGTTTTCTTATTGGTATTGAAGTAAAAATAAGTTTATTAGACGCGACTAAGGGGAAATTCAGCGGCTCGTGATGTTTAGTCCAAATTTTAAATTATATTTGAGAATTATAACTAAAATCATAATGTGATTCGAAGAACACGAACACACTAGAGTTAATACTTAATTAGTCTGTATATTTATAAAATACAGAACACAAAATTGTTCCTACATTAGTTTGAAAGAACGGAAGCGATGAGATAGGGTCATAATGCGAAGATGCTTTACTGGTACTAAAACATTGCTTTAGGTTCCGATTGATATCACAGAATACCATTTTCTTAAATTGTACAGATCTGCGTCTGTTGGATTAATTAATTTTACTAACGAAGTAGAAAAATAAATTATAACTCTCGACAAACTCGCTTTTTTTGGCGTGGTAATTTATTGCATAAGAGTAAAATATTACTATTAATAATATATTAATTACATTATATACTAAAATGAATTTAATTTTTGAATTTAGTTTATAATTGGAGTTTTAGAACGAACACCCATTGTATTAGATATGACAATATGTAGTTAAAAAAATAGCATCATTGTTCTTCTTTTATTCCAATTACTGTTTCTTATGTTGTTTTTCCAAATAATCCTATTAGATACCGATCCCTGCGCTCACTAAATTTTTATCCCTATCATGCTGTATACATTCCATTTTTTTTTTGATCATTCCTTACCCTAAAACCCTTGATATTCATACTTATAACGTTTCTCAGAATATTACTTTCATCCCGTATCATCACATGTCCAAAACGGATATTCATGCTTTAAATTTTCCTTTACTGTATCAGATTATTCAACCATTAATCAAAATCCAATTTTTCATAGCAAAAAATCTGTAATTTTCATAAAACCTAATTACATAACGATAACAAAAAAATAACGCATTAATTAACGCACCTATACAATAGCTATGTAAGTACCCGAGCTGCAAAACTTTACCCATTAGGTCTACTATATCTCGGCGTACCTCCCACGGGGAGGGACGCCTACGCTCGAACGAGAATAGAACCTCACACCACTTCGTCACCCTACTGCGCCACACGAACGGGAGGAAGACTATTTTTAGCTGGAAGGCTACGTGAAAATAATGTAAACGGCTGTGAATTGAAATTGAAAAACGCTTAAACATAGGGATGTTTTTATAAAAGTGATCTTTAAAGACACCCTTTATCCACTCATAGTTCAAGGTGTCGTATGCATTTTTTTGGAAGTAATAATAATTTTGCTTTTCCGAACGGTGACAGATTAAGAATATTGTAAATAAAACTACTGTACGGATTTTATCGCGTTTTATTAACGCGTATTAACGCTGCAAAGTGTTCGAAACGTCGGGCAATCAGAAATCAAATACAAACGCAATAAAATCCGTAAAGTAGTTTTATTTACAATGTGTATATACTCACGTAAACATCAGAAATCATTAGATTAAGAATAACTAAAAGTCAACCTCTTTTTTCTCTTGTCCGGTTATTTTCTGGATACATCGCTTTATATGTCCGGTGTGGGGCGACTCCAATATTTCCTCCCCACAATATTTCAATATTTCCTCCCCACAATATTTTCTCCCCATTGGACTGACTACTTGTATCGATTCCTCAACCTCGGTCGCCAACCAAGTGGTTACCCTTTCGAGTACCGATTCCGTCCACACCTCGCCAGCAAACAAGTATGTTGTCGAGACGTCACAAATCATCAGTCTTTTTTGTGGTTCTTTACTTCGCGGCGGGATTCATTATTTTTATACGAAAGATAATCCACGTTCTTTGTCTATACTTAAATTTAATATTTATGATGGCCGCTTTTAGTAATTGAACATGAAAGCGTGACAAACAGACACACTTTTATTTATATATTTATTAGGATTAACTTCGATATCTACATTACAGTGACTAAGCATATTGAACTAACACATTTGCGTTCGTCTCGAAAGAAAACGCACAAGTTCCCTATTGACTTCTTTTTATTTGAGTTTTCAACTTCAGATGGCTGTTATATCTTTACTGCAGATTTTTGGTGAGCGCAGAAGGTTCTCAACCCAAAGCCTTGGTGATAATTCTCCAAGGAACTCTTATACTCACACATTTTTTGGTGTACCCACATTTACAGTAAAATACATTATACTATCCGTGTGGAGACGGAGTAAGAATACAATTAACCACCCCCTCTCTTGCCCGTGGATGTCGTAAAAGACTACCGAGGGATATATACAGATAACATCGATGCAAGAGGAGGAAATCTCGATACAAAACCCTATTCCAACACGTCTGACCAGCGTGGAATAGTGGGCTAATTTCGCTCCCATTGTGGAGGAGGCCTAAGCCCAACAGTGGGACTCAGGCTGAGATGATGACATTATATTAAATATGCATACACTTATTTTTTTATTTTATACTAGCTGACCCAACAATCTGTTCAAATAAAATAAAAGGACAGCAGCGCCATTTACAGAGTCCAATTGTGAATCTAAACCATCCTCGAATCCCCTTAAACACACACAAAAAATTCGTCAACATCGGTCCAGCCGTTTAGGAGGAGTTGAGTGACATACACACGTACGCTAGAAATTTATATATAAGATAATACCTAAATAATGGTAAGGCTAAAATGTCTTGTTAAGAAAATATGTCATCCCTTTATTCTTTTGTAAATTGAAAAGTGTAACAATGTCTGTTGTTCGAGTTCGAGAATAGTCAATCTGTTTCAACCTAATCCCGGGAGTTTCTGAATATAATAAAGTCTAAAAACTGTTTTTACTTACTTGAAGAAAGGAATGTGTATAAAATAATAATATGTTCTTATTTAAGTTTCATTTGACTTCACACATGACGAATATCCAATAGATGTAGGTTCAAGTGGTCAAGTCAAAGTAGCCACAAGTAGGCAATAATTTTTACTTGTAAATAAGTTTAAAATAAACAGTTCAGCATGTCATATGCCTAAATACTAGTAATTGTATGTGGTAGGACCACTCTATCGGCGGTCATCTGTCTACAGCCGCGGGCCGGTCCGTCCGGTGTAGTACCACGGTCGGAGGATCGACGTCTGAGTAGTAGCAATTTGTTGCTGCACTTCGTTGGGTAACCCAGAGAGTGGGTAGCTTAATTTTCTGTGGGTGTTTGCCTGTAGTGGGTTTTGTCGATGCCTTTGGTATCACCGAACCTCATTGCACGCATTCACACTCGCTTTATTTTCTTCGTGGTAGCGAGCAGCCCAGCAAAGTGTCACGAATGGCGTAATTATTTACCATCAGGTATGCTGTTTTCTCGTATGTCACCAACTGCAAGAAAAAATTTGACAGCAATAATAACGATTTAAATTACTCGTACTGAGAATTAATATGGTAAGTTATTTATAAAAACTCGCTCGTAAATATTTTTTTTACTGATAACGGTTACTAATAATAAATGAAATTCTAAATTTTGAATAACCCCTGACATAAACTTAAATATTAAAAAAAAAACATTCTCTTTAACAGGAATTATCAATTAATTGTCATTTAACGATTACAATGGCACGCGTGAAGCATTTAATCTAGTAATCATAGGCTATTACAACATTTTGAAGCTGATACTCTTACACTGCTCGACCAATATTCACCAAACATAGCTAAGAACCACCGCAAGGACTGGCTTTCAAATGACCAAAAACCGCAAATCTGTCCATCCGTTTGGGAGCTACAATGACACAGACAATCACACAGACAGACAGACATCAACGTCAAACTTATAACATCCGCCTTTTTACGACGGGGGTTAAAAATATGTGAAAAGAAAGCCTTATAACGATCAATCGAACGTAGATATTGATAGTAGATAAAAGGACGTCAAGATCCTTGCTACTGAGCCATAAGTTACTTACATCCAGAGTGGAACAAAAATTAATTGTGAAAACAATTAACAATTAAATTGAAAAATTTAGTTGCAATTAACAACTAAAATAATTAATTGTAATTGCAACTAATACAACAATTAATTAACTATGCTTGTAAAACTTTGCAATTACAATTGATAAATTGTTTAATGTCTATTTACGATTACAGTCAACAATTAATGAATGTCAGTGATTAGAAAATGTAACATAATGCATTCAAGAGCATCTTTCTTAATATCCGCGGGTGACGTGACCGGGGATTAGTCCGTCACCCGCCGAGAGGCCGACCGCGTGAGGAAAGACCGACGTCCTCCCCGAGGGGGGAACGTCGGTCGATGGGAGGGTACCCCAATAGGGGGTATGCCGTCGGGCCGACCACTGATGTCAAGTAACCCTGCTCTGGTGGTCGGCCCAACGACGAAGGCGACGTGGTTTTCGGGTGGGTTGCGCGAGTTGCGTGCTTAAGCCCCTCTGTCGCCCCGGACGGAGTGGTGCGGAGACGCGCCGACCGCAGCCCACCCACAAAAAAAAAATCTTTCTTAATGTTCTCAAAGCTATTGAAAACTTATATTTGGGGACGTATTAAAATGTCTACATTCAATAATGTGTAATTGATATACTAAATAATTGATTAAATTGCAATTAAATTAATTGTAAACTACAATTGATAGATTTAATTTTGTATTTCATAATTACTAAATAATTGAATTGATTTAATTGCAATTAAAATTGTAATTATTTGCTTTTGCAATTAATAATTTAATTCAATTGTGCCCAACACTGCTTACATTTTTGAAAATCCAAGATAAATGAGAACAATATTCCTTTCCCTACTCTTAGTTTAGCCAAATATTCGTATAAGATTTCACCCACGCAAATTGGAAATTTGTTTATTCGTAGAATGCAAAGATGTCGACAACTTAATGATAATATCTCGCAATAATTACATGGAGCTAATGAAGTCTGAACATCAAAGTATAAATAGCGTTTTAGGTTATTCTACTTCTTCAAAGCTTTTTAGATTAGTTTTTTGAATAATGTTTTTTTTTTAATAATTACGTGATTATTACACATTGTAAATAAAACTATTTTACGGTTTTTATTGCGTTTGTATTTATATGTATATACTGTCAGTCCACCCGTTACCTTGAACACTGTAAAGTGTTCGAAACGTCGGGCAATCAAAAATCAGCAAACGCGATAAAATCCGTAAAATTGTTTCTTGGCACGTTAGAGAAAAATTATGGGAGTAAATTTTTATGATGCACGCGCATACCGTCACAAAAAACCGACACCCAGAAGTTAGCCACTCAACATTTTTTACGATGCGCGCGCATACCGTCTCAAATGTCAACTAGATAATGCGTTATAATAAAACTTTCAATGTATTAAATACCCTTTTTTGTTATTAGTGTCGTTTTTTTTTACAATCGTAGAAGGGTACAAAGGATAAATTTAAGAATTATAACTTCTTACTTGCGTACATAAGTAGGTACACACTTTTTCTTGTTTATAATTTCTTTTTATAATAATTCCACATAAAACTTTGTTTTGTTAAACGGTTTTTAGCTTACCCTGTTTGTTGGTTTATTTTTTCTTTGTTGGGTCAAATTTAGTAATTGAAATTTCACCCTCTTCCTGTCATCCGATTGATCTGAAATTTGGTATACGTCTTTAGTTTTGGTGACAATACAATTATGTATAGTCAATATTTTTGTAAATTCAAGATGGCCGCCGTTACAAAATGGCGGATAACCTACTTCTTTTTTCAATCCCATCAATACGGGTATCAAATGAAAGGGCTTGAGAAGTAGAATATAATGCACTATGCAAATTCAAAATCTAAGATGGCCGCTGCTACAAAATGGCGGACAACCTATTTGTTTTTCAATCCCATTAATATGGGTATTAAATGAAAGGGCTTGACAAGTAGAATACAGTGCTCTATACAAAATCAATATAAAAACTAAAAACTTAAAAATAAAAAAAGGAAAAAAATAAATTTTAAATTTAACGGTTTTATTGTAAAGAAACAGTAAAAATAAAATCGTGGGGCACGTCAAATATCCACAACCGTCGATTAAAATGTTTGTTTTGTAGTGTCCCACGATTTTATTTTTACTGTTTCTTTACAATAAAACCGTTTAATTTAAAATTAATTTTTCCTTTTTTCAATTTGAATTACATATCCTCGTTTTGTCTATTGAAATTTTCATATGAACAAATTGTACTGAAAACGTATTTGTAACTAAATATACGTTTTAAAATTTTGTATACTAATCAGTCTGCGTGGTGACGGATTGGAAAAGCATCCTTTATCTTGCTCATTGGGTGTCATAATGGGCTTGGACCTCTTCCATTTTGAGAAGGCATTTTTCCTACTATACCACGCTGGTCAGACATTTCCATAGGCTTTCATTACCAGTTTTCCTTCTCTTGCATACATGTTATCTGCATATTATATCTCGTAGTCGTCTTTTACGACACCCATGTTCAAGAGAGGGTGGAGAATAGTATTCTTACCCCTTAATGTTATATTAATTTTATTCCTAATATTATTTATTTTCTGATACATCTGTCTCGAAGCAACTTAATTTAAACCACATTACACTGGTTGGCTATTGCCAACCAGTGTAATGTGGAAACAATGGCAGACTGAGAACAGTAATTGAGTAAATACAGATTGAATATAAAACAGGGACATGTACGTGACGCGTCTGGTCACAATAGACAGCTTTACGTAAATGAGTGAAATGGGTTTGGACGTTAAATTTATGTCTCAAACTAAATCTTAACTAATATTATAAATGCAAATGTTATGTTCCGTATAGTGACGAAATAAATATACAATTCGTATGAAACTTATCTATTGAACTCAAAACTACGATATGCCTGCTATGAGCTTTTGAAGAGTTGGGTTCTCTGAAGACCATTCGGGTTTCAGCATTAGGTCAAAGTTATAAATTAATTGTCATTTAACGATTAAGTACGCTGGCACGCGTAAAGCACGGAATCGAGTAATCATACGCCATTAAATCATTTGGGCAAAGAGTTGCTACTCTTACTCTGCTAGACAGATGTTACCAAACAAAGAACTACCGCCAGGAAACTGGCTTTCAAATAAAAAACCGCATCGAAATCCGTCCATCCGTTTGAGAGCTATAATGCCATAGACACACACAGACATCGACATCAACCACCAATTCACCTGGAAACGTTATGGCCTTCAAGTTCAACTGTATGTTTCCAGCGATTATTTCTCCCACGTACATGCAAGCTCTGGAATGAACTACATGCTATTGTTTCCTAAGCGCTATGACATGTCCTTCGTTATACTAGATTTAAGAAGAGTATTTTCCTCAAGGTAGGCAACAGCCTGGCTATGCCCCTGGTATTGCAAAGGTCCATTTGCGTCAGTATTACTTACCATCAGGTGTACTGCTTGCTCGTTTGCCACCATTGGCAATAAAAAAATATTGTTTTATGTCGGTTATGGACTGATATCAAACGATGTACCCGAAATCGGTTTCATTAGGAAGGTAATAATACGAAGACGGTTTTAGACCTTTAATACAACGCATTTGGCCTGTCTGTTTAGCAAATACTACTTTGTAATATGTATTTCTGAGGTACCTGTATGTATTTCATTTCGTCACCCCACACAAAAATTAAAAGAATCACCACTCTTGCCGCACATTCGTTAAAAATGACTGGGAAATGTTAGAAGTTGATATTGAACATACTTAAATGAAAATAGCAAAAGTAGGAAAAGCGTTTCGGGGAATATCGGTTGGATAGTTTAAGTTTTAATAACTGACAGAGAAACATTTTTAGTTTTATACCGTTTTTGTTTTGTATCTATATATTTGTTTATTTTTTTGAAGTGAGACTTCTTTAGATTCGTTGTGATTTCAAACCGGATGCAACGGGAAAAATGACAGGTAAGAGACACAAATACAAAAATGTGTAGGATGAAGCCGGCAAAGAATGAGAGAGAAATATATATACTATTTTATATTATTTTTAAATCCGTCTATAATTGACGGATTAAAGGATGAAGGATAAAGAAGTTTCACTTCTGACATGCGTACTTCGCACGCACGCTTTTTTTAAATCTTTTTCTCTAAGATTTTTTTGTTTCTTATTTTAATTTAATAATATTAGTAGACTAAAAGCAATGCTGTAAAGTATACCTATTTTTTGTCTCTAATAAATAAAATAAAATATATATCTACTGTGTGACTAATAATATAATTAGTTAGTAATAAAAGGCAAACTAAGTGAACTTTTTACTACTTTTAATCTTATAATAGTTTATTTTATTTTTATGTAAAAATGCTATTGATGTCAGTACATAATAAAAAAATAATAATAAGCAGACCTTGTGTAATAAAATATATTACAAAGGGAGGCAGAACGTTGCGGAGGATTCTTTAGAGAATACCTATAAAAAGACCCACGAAAAGGTCCTTTATTAACATTGAATGCGAACGATGCCGTTTGTAAAACTTTATAAATAGAAAGCATAATATTAGAAAAAGGATTTGAAATTTTTATTGTTTCATTTTTTAACGGTTATAAATACATTGTTCTGTGTTATGACGGAGTACGGATACAATCAACCCACATAATATATTGTCCGTGGGGATCATAAAAGACGACTAAGTTATACATATATACTGATATTATAAAGAGGAAAGATTTGTTCGCTTGAATGAATAGGCTGCGAAACTACTGGACCGATCTCAAAAATTCTTTCACCAATAGAAAGCTATAACATCAGGGAGTAACATAGGCTATGTTTTATCACGGTATTTCCACGGGATTGGGAACTATGCGGGTAAGGCGACTGAAACCGAAGCGAGTATAATATACAGATTGACGGAACAGATGGCGTTATATTTAAGATACCAAGCTACCGTCCGAAAGGGTATTCCGTCGGGCCGACCACTGAGGACAAGGAAATCGGCACTGGTGGTCGGCCAAACGACGAAGGCGACGTGAGTACGGGTGGGTTATCGGCCCGCGCGTCGTCCTTTCGTTGCCCCGGACGGAATGGGCTGCGTGTGCGCTTACCATAGCTCACCCATAGAAAAAAAAAGATACCAACCTACCGTGCTAGTGTCGTGGGTTCAATTCCTACGCAATACTTAGTGCGGAGCACAAACTGTTTTCTGTTGTGTATAATTTGTGTCCGTTAAATTATGTTTATAATTATATAATAACTTGAATAACTTGAATTATATAAACTCACCTTAACAATTAAACTCAAAAAATGTAACAAAGGCACGGACAATAAGTCTGTGGACCATCAACAAAAAAAAAAAATTATGTCTATAAAGTACCCTGAAACTCAAGTTTCCTTACCAGAGCAGGGTGTTGTCTTTAAATAAGTAGTTAATAAAAATATATACAGATAACATCCATGCAAGAGAAGGAAAACTCGAAAGAAAGGTTTAAGAAGAGTATTTCCTTCACGGTAGGCAACGGCCTGGCTATGCCCCTGGTATTGCAAAGGTCCATGTGCGGCAGTATCACTTACGCGGGCTGTGACAAGCGTGTCGTCGACGTAACAAATCACGCCCAGCCCGGGCGGGAGGCTCCCCCGCAACGCCCAGTCGTAGCTGATGTTCCACAGGGTGGGTCCGAGGACCGACCCCTGTGGGACACCGCACGTCATGGGCGTTCGCACAACGTCCCCTGCTCGGTTGGTACAGAGGACGCTGCGCCCCACCAAATAGTCTGCCACTAGCCGCCTCAGGTAAGCTGGCACTCCGTGATACCGGAGCGCCTCCCTGAGGCAGCTGAATGGCAGACTATTGAATGCGTTGGCGATGTCTAGGGACACCGCCAACAACACTCCCCCACCGGTGACGGCAGCAACAGAGCTGCGATCGTCGAACGACTCCTCCTAAACCCGAACTGGGCGTCCGACAGATCGGGCCCCGTGCCGACAAGGTGCCGCTCGATGCGGGCAGCTACCACCCTCTCCAGTAGCTTGCCCGTGTCATCGAGCAGCACGATAGGCCTGTAGGCCGAAGGCGACCCCGGAGACCGTCCCGGCTTCGGCAGGAGCACCAGCCTTCCCTCCTTCCAGCACCCAGGGAACCATCCGGACGCTAAACACGCGTCGAACAGCTCCCTGAGGCGGGGACCCAGGTGGTCGAGGACCAGGCCCAACACGCGGTTAGGAACACCGTCGGGCCCGGGGGCGGTGGACTTTGCGCACATGCGCGCCACCGCCACTCCCATCTCGGGTTCCGTGATGGGCGGAACACTGTCGTCGTTGGCCTCCCGGTCGGTGTCTAGCGGAGCCATGACCGGGGGCTTTTAACTAATCACTACGGGGAGCAGTATAATGTGTCGTGTACGTACGTTTGCAAAATCTATTCGCTAGAGCGTAGTGTATATATAAAAAAAAGTTTCAAATGATGACAATATCAAATGCTCATGTTAGTGGTTACAACAAAGCACAATTATTTGTGGCTATGTGTACTTGAAACCTGTTCATGCTTCGAGAAGCGTGTCTGTCTAGTCCTATTGTGTACTAGAAACTTGTTAAACCGTTGCTGTTAGTTATATGGCAAATATTGTATCATTATCACAATACATATCATTATATACATAAGCATATAACATCTATGCAAGACAAGGAAAACTCGAAGTTAAACCCTATACCACCGGGTATGTACCCGAGAGGGTATTCCGTCGGGCCGACCACCGAGGACAAGGAACTCGGCACTGGTGGTCGGCCCAACGTAGAAGGCGACGTGGCTACGGATGGGTTATGGGCCCGCGCGCCGTCCTTTCGTCGCCCCGGACGCCATGGACGGCTTGTGCGCTGATCATAGCCCTCCCATAAAAAAAATAAATAATGAAAAGCATGTAAATATATGTAATTCTATATTAAAGCGTGTGCAATTTAAATTCTATTCGTATAAATACGGTTTATATGGTACGGTTGGCAACGCTGTAAATTCAAATCATTCTTTATGCATAAACCCCAAGAGGGCAATTACATATTGTCGATTTCAACAAAATTAAATCAATTTATGCAATAAATTGAACTCCCACCGGATCGGACCGCGACCGCTACTGTGAAGATCCGGCAAGAAACTCAGCGGGCTTGTCTATTATTTTTTTTTCTAACCAGATATAAAATTGTGTACAACATGTCTTGTAAGTACCAGCTCCAGCCCTTCAAATGACCATATTCCACAAGCGGTACCTGATCACGAGTTAACTTCTAGAGACGCCATCACTCCCCTCAACCACTATGGAGGGAAGTGAGGGACTCGCTCCATGCAGCTATAGCAAATAGATCCTTCAGTGAACATGACCAACACCAAATGTTACAAACAATGCAAATACAAAAAAAATATTAGGCAAAATACGCTACGCTTTACAATAATAGTTATAAAAAACTACAATTTATTTAAAACAACAAAGAAATTGTAGAATGCTGCTCAGCTGCTCACAACCAATCTGTATTATCATCTAGATAATCCGAGATTTTATAATTAAACTTTTTCATGTGCAAATCTTGGATATCTTTAGTTAATTTATTGTAGAAGCGTATACATTATCCCGTGAATGATCTGTATCTCTATTTCCCTTTCTCGTGACACACACGCATACACTATATTGACAGACAGTATGTCTTGAAACTTTACAAATTAAAAAAAAATAATCACCCACTACGCTCGCTTAAAGATCTCTCCTACTTGGATATCGAACTTACGACATGTGGGCATGGGAGGTCACCACTTAAACCCTAGTTCCAAGTCGGTTTTTATCTTAAAAATAAAAAGGATTGTTATTATAAATATCAAACTCTTTCCCTTTCACAATTCTCTAAAAATCCAATATCCATAACTAAGACCATCGGAAACTGTCTAATAATAATACCTCCTGACTTTCGAAGTAATTTAATATTCATAACAGTATCTTTTTTTTTTTTTTTTATATATTCACGCCTTTTTCCCATAGGGGTAGGCAGAGTCCACTGCCCTCCACCTGCTACGATCTTTGACATATTCAGCGTAGCAGAGCGGTTCTCTGTGGGCCACTTTTCGCCCCCGACGGAAACGAGACGTGACGTGTCGCGAACCACATCGCCGCCATTCGTACAGTTTTTTTTTAATTTTTGAAACTCATTGCGTTTCCGCGAGAAATACATACACATATAATTAACGGACACAAATCACATCCAGACTCAGAACAACAATTTGTGGATCGCACAAAGTGTTGTCCCGCGTGGGATTCGAACCCCCGACACTGGCGCTGTAGGTCACTAGCATTAACCACTACGCCATCTGTGCAGCAGTGTAACAGTATCTGAGATTGGTATAATCCTATTATAATATTGTTATTATCATATCGGCTAGCCACGGACGACAAGGAATTCGGTACTGGTGGTCGGCCCAATGGCGAAGAAGAGGGTTTACAGTGGATTATGGAACCGGCGTGGGCGCTGACCAAAAAAATCATCATTTCTGCTCATATACGTATCACTGTTAGCCTCAAGCCTCCTCCAAAATAGGATGGTAATTGACCACCACGCTGGTCAGACGTGTTGGTGTAGAGTTTTATTACAATGCATATTTATTCCCTTAGCCACCTTTTACGACACCCGCGAGAAAGAGAAGGGGTGATAAATTGTATTCTTACTTTGTCAACACACGATCAAATCATAATATACGTATCTATATCAACAATAGATCCCTAATTTTTATTATTCCTAATCGACACCACACGTCTTGGAGCTAATAATAAAATCCTAAAGTATTGAACTTAAATATTATTGATAAAATTTGATTATAGAAGTGTGAGAGAATATTAAAATACACGCTAATTTTGTTGCCGGATCCAGAGCGAAGTACGGAGGGTGTTATAATAATTTTGTTAATTACCTCACAAATATTTATTCTTTGAAAATCTTCATCTAACTTACTATATATTGTCTTGAATGACGTCAAAAGACGCGGTATTGTGACGTCACAGAGCTCCTACTTAAGAAAGGGAGGAGAGAATCTGCGTACTGCGTAAATGCGTCGTTTAGAACTACGACTCTCTGCAAAGAGAGACAGCGTTCGATTGTAAATCTTCGTAACGTAAAGATAAGGTTTATTTTAATTCGGCTCAACAAGTTATCATATTAGATAGATATATTGGCTGTCATCTACAATTGTTAAGATGGGACTAAGTATTAGATTATAAATAGGACGGCTATTGAGTTTAAGATAACTGAGGACATTCAGAACAAGTCTGGGTCAAATTAAAATATCTTGTAATTTAACTTTATTAAGGCTACAACTGCCATTTGTGACGAAATCCCCATAAAACCTATTTAAAGTTCTTCACCTTCATCATCATCTCAGCTTGCACACGATCCACTGCTTCACTCGAGCCGAGGAGGAAAATTGACGTATTTATCTTTCTCCTGAATAGATGTTATGTGCTATATCGTTTAGTCGTCTTTTACCACAGGTAATATAAGAGGTTATGGATTGTATATTTATTCCGTCACCACACGGACTATTTAAGTTCGACTAATGGAACAGCAGATGTGTACTAGACATTGACTGCAATATCTTGGACGATATCGCTTCCTAATTAGAGGAAAATAGAAAACAAGGGAATTCAAAGTCTCTTTGCCGTTCCATAGATTGCAAGTTATTATAAACTGGAATTTTCCGTGTGGTGACGGAGTAAGAATACAATTCACCACCCCTATCTTGCCCATGGGTCTCGTAAAAGACGACTAAGGGATGCATTTAACATGCAAGAGAAGAAAACTCCAAATAAAATCCTATATGGTATAGAATTCCGTCTGGCCAGCGTCGTATAGAAGTTCAATTTCCCTCCTATTATGGAGAAGACTCGAGCCCAACAGTGGGATGTACATATATGAGCTGAGATGATAATGATATTTTTTTTTCACGCTGTGTAAATACATTTACCCACTAACCCCCGCCGGTTACAGACAGGGGAGTGTGTGTGGGACTCGCCGGCCACAGAAGTGACCGAAATACCCACTAAAACCACAGCGGCCCCTTCCGCGCTTTTACGGGGTGCCGGAGAGATCATATTTTGACATTCTATCCCCGACACCCGAACGCTTGGCCGTCTGGCCACGTCCTGTCATGTGATGATGATAATCTGGAATCTATTAATGAAATTGATTTGATGGACAATTCGTGCAAAGCGCCTGTCCAGAGATGTTAGCAGTATACCTAACCCGCTGAATGCTAAATTAGACTTGGTGTTTTGCTACTTTGGCTTTGTCCACAATATAACTTTCCTTTTTTTTTTATGGGTGGCCTATGGTAAGCGCACGCGCGGTCAATATAACTTTCCTAGCTAGCTTTTATGATATCTGCTCCCAAGATCATGTTTTCATTACGAAAGTTACTTTGTTAAGAGATACTATGATAGATGAACAATAACTAGTTGGTTTACGTGGGCGTTTCCAAAATTATTTACAAGCGTTTGTTTTAATGGAAATGTTTGTATGTATATATATTTGGGTTGAAGCTTTTAATAAAGGAAGCTTTATTGGAAACAAGTCTTAGCGCTGAATTGATTGAAATTTGTAACTATTATCTAATTACATATTTTTAATTTTTTGTGCTTATCTGACTCATGGTTTTTGTACAAGATGACTACTGGATATACTCATCATTATCATCATTATCATCATTTCGGCTCATGACGTATATGAGCCGAAATGATCACTGCTGGGTTCGAGCCTCCTCCATAATAGGAGGGAAATTGACCTTACTATACCATACTGACAGGTTGGTATAGGGTTTTGTTTCGAGTTTTCCATCTCTTGCATTGATGTCATATGCGTAATATATTTCTTAGTCGTCTTTTACGACCCTCGGGTATGAGAGGGGGTCGTAAATTGCATTTTTACTCCATCGTCATACGGTAATACTATGCATATAAAACCTAAGCAAGAAAAGTAAACCTAGAAATATAACCCTATAGCAATGCTTCTGACCAAACCAGACCTTTTAAATTGACCTCCAATTGTAAACGAGGTGGCACAAAGTGAGTATGCTGAGATAATGATGCGATTTTTTTTAATAAAATAAAACCTGTATTTCAAAGTCACACTATTTTATCAGCAGTTCATACAGAAGCAAGAAGGTAAATTTATTACAATGCCTTCTGATAGTTTATCTAGCTATTCGTCAGCTGATTGCCATCCACTGCTGGACAAAGGCCTTTCCAAGAATGATAATGATGTAATGTTGACGCTTAGCAAGCAATTTAGCTTTAGATTTAGTAAGCAGTTTATGATTAGAATCGGAATAAAATTTAGCCTAAATTACTCCTTCTATAGATAGCTACCTGGTACAAACAGGTTATCGAAATCGGTCCAGTCGTTTTGAAGATTACCTCAAACAAACAGACGGTTGGTTAGACAGACAAAAAAAATATAAACTGGTTTTTAGGCATATGTGTCGTGTAAATAACCGTGTGAGCATGAAAAAAGCCCAGTATTTTGACATTACAAACAGACACTTCAATTTTATTTATTTGTATAGATGTTACTCAGGAGAGTGCTATTGCTTTCATTCCTAGTAATCATTCAGGCATTTTTTACGACCGACAATTAAGGGGTGGTGACACATAATATTATTATTTCGTCTAATGTAATTTACTTTAACACCCTCGCAATAAATAAATATATTACTGCGACACTTCATCCGAATAGGATCTATTTATTATGGTAAATAGGTCTTTTTCTGAATACATCATCTCATCAATATGGGCGGGCTACCCATAAAAAGAAGCGTTAACAAGTCACGTGAACACGTTGATGACGACTAACATGAATTAATTCCCCATGCAAACCTGCCTACAGAAGTTTTCTCTTCAAAAACAATTTCATCGCGTAAGCTGAAATAAATTTCTTACCTAAGTGTATTACCCTAATACGAATGGTCAGTTTCCATCAGTAATGACCTTGAACTTATATAGCCCGTAAAATAGATGTCGAACTTAGTAGAGAAACTAAATTACTATAAAGTTCTTTTACGACACCTATAAATTGGTTAAGCTTAAGGTGGATAACTTAGTTGTGGAAATTGTGGCTTATACCTTTAGATATTGGCCTGTAAGACTTTGTATCAGGTAATCCCGGATATATCCGACATTACTGGATCGTAATTTTATTTGAAAACAATAATATATTGAAGGATAGTATTTTGGATTAGTAGACATTCATTATGATGCCGGGAAACTTAAGAGGATCATCTCGTCCAACATACCTCAGTGTCTGAAAACACAGATTTACGACCAGTGTGTGTTACCAGTGATGACTTACGGCACGGCAACGTGGTCCCTAAATGTAGGCCTCATACCGAGGCTCAAAGTGCTATGCTCGGGATTTCTCTACGAGATAGGATCTGAGATACGGCAATCCGCAGAAGAACGGGTGTAACCGACATGGCACGAAGAATTAGCACGTTGAAGTGGCAATGGATAGGTCACATCGCTCGACAAACCGACTACCACTGGTGAAGACAGGTTCCCGAGTGGCGACCACATATCAGACGACGCAGTGTAGGATGAACTAGATAGACTGAGGACCTCGTGGAAGTTGCTGGGCGTTGTTGAATGCAGCCGGCACAGGACTGCGCTTTGTGGCAAATCATGAAGGAGATCTACGTCCAGCAGTGGACGACGATAGGCTCCATGATGATGATAAAAGTAGCAATATGTATCAACTACTAGGACAGCCATTTTATATTCATTTAATAACTTGATAATATTAAAAAAAAAAATAATATGAAACTATGTGAAGTGTTTCTTTAAAGTCTTTCTATACTTCAAAGTGTTCTTAAATACTTGTCCGATGTATTCGGTCAGTTTAATTTAAAATATATAAATATGAAACAATTTCCGTGAAGGAATAAAAATAAAATTCAACACTCTTGTCCGTAGGTGTCGTAAAAGACAACTAAGGGATAAATATGCATATAAGATATATGCAAGAGAAGGAAAACTTGATATGTAACCGTAAATCAACACGTTTCACCAGCGAATTAAAGAAGATTGCCTTCAGATTGTAAAGAGGACCAGCATCGGAAACTGTATGGGCTGAGACAATGATGTGAAAGAATATAGTTTAGTTTTAAATTTATTTCTCACGCGTCAGGGAGCTCTGAAATATATTCAAAATATTGGAACAGCGAAAATAAAATAACAGCCCGATAAAATGTGTAAAAATTGTTTTAATATGTACATACATTATATTTATTTCGGGCCTTATAATAGTGTTGTGAGCCGATCAAATTCCCTCGCAAAAGAAATGTGGAGAAGGGGGATGTTGCCCTATATCGAGACCTAAATAGACTGAAAAGGAGACCTAATACTTCAATACTGAAGTTTTGATATATATCAAACATTAAACATGTATTGAATTTAAATTTCTTTTACATCTTAAAGTCTACAATCTTTTAAATCTCTATATCAAATGTTAAAAATATCAAAATGAAATACCCAAATGAAAGCTCTATTCATCATTTTCATTTAATTAATCAAAAGAAATAGCCTTATGTCCATTGTTTAATAAAATTCTTAACTAAAGAAAACAGCCGTCTCTTATCAAAAGATAACTCAACATTAACTAACGTATATCTCAGCTCAAATAATAACAAAACGGTGAAGCTTCAGCTTCTGCGTCATTCATTCACCTTCAGTGAAAATGCGTAGGCGAATACCCCACCACCCTAACTCACCCTTAAATACATCCATTTCACTCTAACTTACAGCGAAATATATAAATCCGTCTCTGTCTCCTTCATTGACCGCCCACGGTGTACACCATTCAAGTGGTTGTATTATATAGAATTGTCTTCGTTCCGTATGGATATGGCGATTTCTCTCATATATTACGATGTAAGGCAAGAGTAACACATGTTTACTTTATCGGAAAAATTTAGGATTGGTTTATTCATAGCTTATATTAAGTATTCAGGAGGACGTCTTCAAATATTGAGCGCAATTGTTGATTGTGATATTAATTTTGTTATATAAATCGGGCATTTGTTTAGACTGATTGTATTGTTCGCTTGGGGATTTATTATCATTCCTTTATTTTGCCCGTGGGTAATTGTAAAAGGTGCCTAAGGGATGCAAGCAGGTAACATAAGCGTAAGAGCTAATATTTGAAGAAGAAAAGAAAACGCCGTCTGACTGAACATATATGTCCCACTGCTGGGTTCGGGTCGCTTTTATGAGAGAGAATTTGACCTACTATATCACACAGAGAAAATTATTCAATTATTATACAAAATATTTCCGTATCATCATCATCATCTTGCTCTTATCCCAATTACTTGGGGTCGACGCAATATGTCATCTGTTTTGACATATTGCAAAAAGTTTCGGCAATGACTTTTATGACCGGCCGCGTGCCTGACGTCAACCCTCCTTGGGAATGAAATCGTTGACCCAAATGGCACCAGATGGAGTTGGTCCGGGTCAATCTAGGACTCTTAGTCGTTTTTTACGACACCCACGAGCAAAGCAAGGGTTGGTAGTATTCGAAGCCGCTACCACACAGCACAAAATATTTCCGTGTAATGACGAAATAAGAATACAACTCACCACTCCCTAAATTGCCGTTGAATGTCATAGAAGGCGATTAAGGGATATAATACGCATATAACATATAGATGTTGTTTATTGCAAGAAAAGGAAAGCTTGAAACAAAGCCCTATACCAATCTATCTGACCAGCATGGTATAGTAAGATCATTTGTCGTCCTGTTATAGAAGAAGCCCGAGCCCAGCAGTGGGACGTATATAAGCCGAGTTAATAATGTTAATGATGAAACTATATTAAATAAAATTTATGATTGCCAGACGACATTTTCACAATCCCGCCAAATCTCCTTAACTTGTATAACGCACTTGTGTGTATGTTGGTTGGTTGTATTAAATAAAGCTTAATTAATCAACCCCATTTTCCTCTAACATTATAATTAAATCCATAGCAATAACAATATATTTAAGAGATGATAATTATATTTCAACACACCATTATTAATTGTTTTTGCTGTTATTTATATTCTAAAGTACTTGAGCCGAACAAACGAACACAAGAAAAGGTTCTCTCCTCGAAATAATTTCAACAACAGAGTTTGGGCTGCTTCTGATTCAATAAATCGTACTTTCCTTTGTTTTATATTGTTAAATTTTATTGTTGTTGATATATGAGTAGTACTTACTACAATTAAAATTTTCGTATTATTGGAGCTTATAATATTATGTAGATGAATGTAACATAAAAGTAACATGAGTGATGAGTTGTGCATTCGATACCTAGGCGAATAATCCTTTGTTCGATTTACAAATAATTATTCTGAATTTAGGTCTACGTGGGATCATTTATTTGTGGGACTGGTAATTATTGTTCTGAATTTAGGCTTACGCAGGATAATCCTCAGTTCGATCTACAAGTGATTGTTCTACATCCAGTGTGACGTGACAGACGTGAATGCAGAACAATCACAAATAATTATTTGTGAGATAGTTGTTTGCAGATGCAAATGATTGTTCTGAATTTAAGTCTACGCGGGATACTCTTTGTGCGATCTGTAAATGATTGTTCTGAATTTAAGTCTACGCGGGATACTCTTTGTGCGATCTGTAAATGATTGTTCTGAATTTAAGTCTACGCGGGATACTCTTTGTGCGATCTGTAAATGATTGTTCTGAATTTAAGTCTACGCGGGATACTCTTTGTGCGATCTGTAAATGATTGTTCTGAATTTAAGTCTACGCGGGATACTCTTTGTGCGATCTGTAAATGATTGTTCTGAATTTAGACCTCCACAGTATAATTTTTTGTGCGTTCCACTAATAATTGTTCTGTATTTAGGTCTACGCAAAATAATTCTTTGTGCGGATTACAAATGATTATACTGAGTTTAGGTCTACACAGGATATTTTTTTTGGCGTTCTACGAATAATTGTTCTGATTTAGGTCTAAGCAGGATAATTATTTGTGCGATTCACAAAATCTGTTTATAATTTGTGTCCCTGATATTCTAAATCGCAATAGAGTCTCTCAAAGTATTTTCATTTCATATAGTAACGCTCGCGCTAACGTCAAAAATAATAATAAAACACTTATGTAATTTGTCCTCGAGTGAAAAATGAGGATGTTGCCAACATTTTCTGTCGCATGAATACCAAAAAAGAAATTATCGCATATATTTTCAACTGACATTTGAATATGTAAATGCGTAGCGATGTTTATTATGCGTAGAACTAAACTCGTAGCGGATGCTACGTTATTATGTAAATGACTACGTGCGTTTAGTTAACCCTCTCCATTCGAATGGAATGAAATGGGATGAAATACAATCAAAGTACTGAACCGTTATATTTATTATAATTGAATGTTATTAGATTTGGTTAAGTTATTGGAGTTTTACTTATCCATTATCTATCAGCTTAGCGATGTTCACCGTATGAAAAGCCTGCTCAAGAATGACACTGAAGATTATCTTCACGCTTAACAAGCGATTTGGCGATTGTAGTGGGTGTTTTAAGTATAGGTAGGGTACTGCTTCTATTTCTCTTAGCGATCCGACGGCTGATTTTCATGACGAGGAAGTAGGGTTTCAGTTCACGATTATTCTTAACCCATCACCATACAGCAACAACAACAATAAACAAACAACCATATATGGAACAATTATTATATGCAAATGGGTGTCATAATGGTGAATTATATTTTGTTTTCAGTAATTATGTATTTATACGTAGTAAATACTACGTTTCAAAGATTTATCATTTAAAGTGGTTGCTTACTACACCCTTACGTCTGACCAGATGGTATAGTAGGTCAATTTCCCTCCTATTGTGGGGGAGGTTCGAGCTCAACAGTACGGACGTATATGAGCTGAAATGATGACGAAAGTTTTGTCTACTAAACTATTCCTTCAACCATTCTTGAGCATTATTGACCAGACGGCGTCAGATGGAGATGGTGCAGATCGATGTTAAGCTCTTAGTTATCTTTTGCGACAACCACGAGCAATGTAAGGGTTGGTATTATTAGTAGCCGGTTGTATTCGTGTCGTTTGTATCCATATTTCTAACTTTGCCGTGTGGTGACGAAGTAAGAATACAATTCATCACTCCCTATCTTGCCTGTGGATGTCGTAAAAAATTACTATGGGATATAACATACATATAAGACCTGTGCAAGAGAAGGAAAACTCGAAATGATACCCTATATCTAGCTACGCTTTTGTTCGGTATTGTTTCTCATAAAAAACCTATATATCTTTATGAGAAGATAAGCTGGTCTCGAAAAAATAATAGTTACATAACTAGAGCATCAACATACCTGATGAATACTCAGAAACATCGAACTACTGCCTTCCGCGGTAGCTTTAGGTTTGCAGTAAGTCGTTGCTGGAATGTACTTCAACCCCCTTTATTGCATTCAAAAACTACAAGGGTTTTCCAAAAAAGACTTAAGCTAATCCTACTTGAAAATCAAAAATTGATACCTTAATATTCTGTATACAGACCACAAATTTACTGTAGTTATTTCTCGTTCTATTTCATCAAGGACTCCTAGCTAACCACAAGATTTATGTACTTTCGGTTTCTTCTTTATACTATTAATATTTATTTTATTTTATATTCTATATGTCTTTATTAAATAATTTGTTTCTTTTACTTAAGCTATTCTATGTGATAATTATGATAACTAGAATATGATATAGTATAGTATTAATTTATTTTATTCTTAATTTAATGTTACTATTTCAAATATTACTGTTTATCTTTTTTAAAATATATTTGTTTTGCATATATTGTTGCTTCCGCGACTTGATTGTACGGGTCCATCAGAATATCAGCGGTATAGTATCATATTTACTGTACCATAAGCTGAGATGGGCACCATATTTTGGCCTCACATATTCCACTCCTTGTTTTTAGTTAGTAGTTCTTATTTCTTTCATTGGTGTCTATATTGTGTGAGGTTTACAAAATAAAATTTCTTTCTTTCTTTCTATATCAATGTATCTGATCAGCATGGTATAGTAGATCAAATTCCCTCCCATTGTGGAGGAAGCTCGAGTCTAACACGGGACGTATAATGGCTGCGATGATGATGATGATGTTTATATTTGATTTTTACTTTCTTTACATTTCGAACACTTTTCAGCGTTCATGGTCACTAAGCCACTGAATCTCATACAATTCCATTTTATATTCGTACAAATTACGTTATGATTTTTTCATAGTAATCATTCTTTGTTAACGAAAAGTATGTTGGGTTTTATTCTAGTGTTACAGCCGCAGTTTAATTAAATTTCGACCCAAGCGGGATTTTACAAAATGGCAACAAAAGCGGCTCACAAATTGTCACATAATTGTCCCTTGTATGTTTTGAGATTAGGGCCAAGAAAGGTTTAATTGATACCACCGCAATATTTGGGTACAATTTTAATAATGTGGAATCGTTTTGTGGATTTAACAGTTGGGTTTATAAAATTGAATCCTAGAAGACAACGGGCACAAAGTAATAAATTCTTTTAGTATTAATACATACTCACACTCCTGTTTCTATTTAAAATACCTAATATATGTTACTTAAATACCTTATAGGTAACTAACTCATAGCCTAATAGATTTTTATTCACAAATTTTGTTGCACAAATCACTGCAAATGACGGTTTTAGGCTGGACTCATACATCCGGAATTCCTATCTGAATTCAGAGATGGTATTCATAATTTGAATACCGCCAAGCTGCCTCACACATATCTTAAAAATTCAGATAAATAGTACTCTCGTGTTTCTCAGCTCAGGCAAACGTCTTGGATATCGACGAGGAATTCATACTCTGATTCCGGTGTGTGTGTGCTCGCGTGTTCGAATGTATAGAAACATGCGCATTATGACATCATAATCTTAAATATGCCGATCCGAAATTCAGAACGCTCGTCAGTATCATTCTTACAGATCGATCTGAGAAAATCATAATCTGAAAAAATCAGAATGTGTGTAGAGCATAATTGACTTGTATGCAATTCCGGGCTTTCTGAATGAATAATTTGAATTCAAATTATGGATTCAGATAGGAATTCCGGATGTATGAGTCCAGCTTTAGTATTTCATTTCACTATGATATATTTTTGTTATTATCTCAATAAAATGTTTTTGATTATATAATAGTCCGGTTTAATTTTTATTATTTTATGTTTTCTTTATGTGTTTTTTTTTGCATTTTATTTATCAGTTTTAATAAAATGAATAATGTTTTTTAAATCTTTATTTTTAATAAGTTCTTTTGAACGCAGTTCATATTTGACCTATCATAAGCCTAACTATATATTATAGGTTTAAATATTAACTAATATATACATTGTTTTTGCTTCGCGAGACATTGTTTGAGTTAGAAATTCTAAGAGTACCCATATCAACTTATTAATGGTTAATTTTTTAACAATTTTATATTTTAATATCTTCTATTTTGCCACAGACCTTGACACAAACCGCTTGATAATGTTGAGTAGTGCATTTGACATTAGCGAAGTCATTAAAACGCCTTCACAGAAGATCAGCAGGCACTTTTAACCTGCAATATACTGGCATGGAGAGGTTTTGTGATGAGCAACAATTCAACTGTAAATATTTATTAAAATCTGTTTGCCATAATAGATTTTCTTTCCTTCTTCTTTTTTTTATTTTGTCATGGAGTCTTAACAAACATATGATTCATCATTATTACTATCATCATCATCATCATCATCTCAGTTCATATATGTCCCACTATTGAGCTCGGAACTATGCCACACTGGTCAAATGGGTTGGATATATATATAAATCGATCGCAGCGCCACCTACCGCGTCCAAATATTAATCTAAAAAATTCTCGAATCCCCTTGAACACACACAAAAAAATTCATCAACATCGGTCCAGCCGTTTAGGAGGAGTGCAGTGACATACTCACACACGTACACAAGAAATTTATATATAAAGATAGATATAATATATATTTAATTACCCCATTCGCCTTTTACCACAATAGTAGACGGACAAAAGAGCATGGTGAATTGTATTCTTATTCCGTCACCACACAGATATATCCTTATCTAAATTAGTATAAATGCATTTACGTTGGATAGTTCATCGTTTCAACTTTGGTATTTGTAGTAATGTGTATACTTTAATGTCACGGGTCAAGGTGAAGGTCAGGGTTCGTTGCAATTGCGCAATGTTGTCCTCCTACTGAAGTGAATTGTGGGCGGTTAGGGTACGCGTATCGATTGTAGCATCATCTGTTTCATAAATGTCAAACTTATTACGAGACAAACGCAAATTGTATACAAACTTTGTTTCTGGGATTGTTTGTGGTCGATGTGGTCACTTATACTTAATATGAATTCGTGTGATGACAGAGTAAAAATACAATTCACTACTCCCTATCTTGCGCGTGGATGTCGTAAAAGACGACTTAGGGATATATTACGTGTATATAGATGTTATAGGAGGATGCAAGAGAAGGAAGACTCGAAATAAAACCCTATACCAACTTACTAGCGTGGTATATTAAGGTCAATTTCCCTCCTATTGCGGAGGAGACTCGAGCCTAACAGTGGGACGTATTAGCTGAAATAACGGTGAATGATGCATTTGTTTTTAAATATCTTGACGTTTCGAACAATTCTGAAGTTTCAAATCCTCCGCGACCATAAACGCTGAAATGTGTTCGAAACGTCGAGAAATCAAAAATCAAATACAAACGCAATGAAATCCGTAAAAATAATTTTATTCCTTATTATTTATAGAAAAAAATATGAACACTTAATTCTTCAAGAATTAAGTGTTCATATTTTTTAGTCTTACACAGTTACCACTCAATTAATTGTCTTATTTTTATGCTTAACATTCTTCTAGAAAGTCTTTAAGCCTGTGACGGCCCTCTCGGAAAATAAAATAGTCAATATTTAGAACAACCTTGCCCGTCTAATTTTGGCAACGCTATTAAATTCAGAAAGGGCCTGGAAGGACGTGTCAAATAAAAGCACTTGAACTCCTTGTCCTATAAAGCTATTATAATGTTGATACATACCAAGGTATTGGAGTGAGACTAATGTCTTAGGATCAATTCCTGGGTAGGATACCAAACTTAGGACATCGAGAGGAGAGGGTAACCCGCAGGATATTCCGTCGGGCCGACCACGGAGGGCAAGGTACTCAGCCCAACGACGAACGCGACGGTCTACGATGTGTTATGCATGAATCGGGTGGCGGGTGCGATGGCTTTGTCTATTTTCTCATTAGATTACTACTAGTAGGTACCATTAACGGGAATTTTTACACACGGCTTTCTTTTAAGACATAGACGACCTTAAAAATGTATTTTATGAAATTAAGAGCCAAGTGCTGCCTCATCCGTGTGGTGACGGAGTAAGAATGCAATTCGCCACGCTCTCTTGCCCGTGTGCGTCGTAAAAGTCGAAGATGTGATATAATATGCAAGTAACATCTATGCGAGGGAAGGAGAACTTTACATAAAACGCTATACAAACGCGTCTCACCAACACTGTATGGTTAATCAATTTATCTCTCATAGTGGAGGAGGCCTGAGCCCAACAGTGGGACTTATATCAGTGTAGATGAGATAATGAAGGGGTAGAAAGTATCTAGCCGAAATTTTTGGGTCTAGGGACAAGACATTTTTAATACGCAGAAAAGGAATTTATGACATGTGCAAGCACTGCAAAAAGATTTAATAAGTTTTTCTTTAGAGGTTATTTTTCAAAGAGCGACATGTTATGCATGTATTATACATATTAACCTTTCTATTGTATCCCTCTATTAAAAAAACCACATCAAAATCAGTTGCGTAGTTTTAAAGATCTAAGCATACATAGAGACGGACACACAACGGAAAGCAAATTTGTTTTATACTATGTAGTGATTAATTGAATTAGGTCGCCTAATTATATATACAGGGTATTTTTTCAAAGGGTGCACAAATTTGCACAGGAGGTTCAGAATCGATAGTATAATTGATTATTGAAATAAAAACATATGATTTTTTTTCAAAAAAATATCCATTTTACATTTTATGCATTCCCAAAAAAATCAAACTTGTTGATATTGCGTAGCCATTCATAAATTTTATAATTACGCCACGCACGCACACAAAGATAAATCTAAGACATCGTAATCAATCGTTACGTCATATCGTATGATTACCTATAGGTACATTCCCTCGCCTGTGCTTTGCAACCGCCCGCGCCCTCACCCCCGAACACACGCCGCACGCGCTACGCAGTTTGTCAGTTTCAGTTGACGTTTGACCGTGACTTAATTACGAGTGCGTATTGCTTATCTTTTACTACTTATCTTCTACAATGACGACACAAGATCAAATAACATATTCATACCGCGAGTATTATGAGATGGTACGGTGCTACATATTAAGTGCTGAAAGTCTACGTGGAGCTCAAAGACTTTACGAGAGTGACTCTTTACCGCGTTTACAGCGACAAGGTATTAACTCGAGAGTACCTAATTTGAGGACGATTTTAGCAGCCAACCAAAGGTTATTGGATTTTGGGCAGTTCACTACACCGGGGCATGTAACATCTCGAGGAGGTACTGCTGCGATTACCCCGGCAGTCGAGAATGCTGTAATCGAGTTTTTTGAACGGGACCCTCGTGCTAGTACTAATGACGCAGCTCGACAATTCGGCGTAAGCCGTTATTACGTGTGGAAGCTGCTAAATTCCTTAGGATACCACCCGTATCATTATCGACGCGTTCAAGTACTGCATGAAAATGATGGATCGTTGCGAATTCAATTTAGTGGTTATTGGCAAACATCGACTCCGCTAACATTCTCTGGACTGACGAAGCCTTATTTACACGAATAGGACTTTATAATAGTCGTAACGAACATTATTGGGCAGTGAGCAATCCTCACGTAATCAAAGACAGTTACCATCAAGTGCGATTTAGTGTTAATGTTTGGGCTGGGATCATTAATAACGTTATCGTGGGTCCGTACTTTATTGACGACCGATTGACTGGCGGTAACTATTTGGATATGTTGCAAAGTGTAATTCCTGATTTATTAGATGACGTGCCCCTGGGACTGTTAAACTACCTACACTATCAACATGACGGCGCACCGTCTCATTATTCAAGTGGTGTGCGTAATTATTTAAATAGTGAATATGGTGATAGATGGATAGGACGTGGCGGTCCGATACCGTGGCCTCCAAGGTCACCAGATCTTACCCCGTTAGACTTTTATTTGTGGGGAGAGATTAAGAGACGGGTGTACGTAGAAGAAGCGCGAAGTTATGAAGACCTTCGTAATAAAATAATCACTGCATTTAGTGAAGTGAAAAGTGCTCGGACACAAATCAATTTAAAAAACAATTTAATCAAACGTGCGGGCACGCTTTGTATTGAGAGGACCGGCCTACATTTTGAACAATTATTAAAATATCAGTAATAGAGTTTTTTCACGGACCCGAATGAATAGATAAGTTTAATTGTTGTTGATTCCACTTTTTAAATACGCTTTAATAAATACGAACATTATTATGTGACTTTAATAAACTAGTATTTTATTGTATCTGTTTATTACGACGATCCTTAAGTTTGATGTTTGGATAGAGAAAAATTGTGTAAGGATGTTATTTAATATTGTATTCCTGCAATATAATAAGTAAAAGAGTGAGAGGAATGATTGAGTGCACTAGGGTGTTAGAAAGAGAGCGAACAGGATCAGCGAAGTATGGGATGTTATGAGTAGTGCGAAAAAGATGAATAGATGCGAAAACGTGCATGCGGGAAAGTGTTGGTTGATTAAGATTATGTTAGAGAGGATAGACTAAGCAATATATATGGGTGTAAGTGAAATAGAAAATAAACACCAATTAGAGAAAACGTTTCAACCATTCACTTGAAATCGTAAACTTATTACCTATAATACAATTTTTGTTAGTAATATGCTGTATTAGTGTGCGTTTACGCTACTTTTCGTTCTCAATGGCCGGAAATAGGGTGGTTAAAAGTCACGAACATTCTTAGATATTTTCAAATCAAAATAATTAATTAATTACTAGTGATTTTAAACATTTTACATTTTATATATCATTTTATTTATATCTAGAATATAATAAAAAAAATTGTGCACTCTTTGAAAAAATACCCTGTATATTAAAATTTAAAATATTAAAATTAAATATATTATTTATTGAATATCAAAATGCCTTTTTGACAATATACTTAAATAGTACTCCACTATATTTCCACTAACTATTTCACTACATAGGCTTAAAATACTAAACGTATAATTACTACTCACTAGGGGCCGACGCTCACTTGACGGGATGACATGGAAAAGGGATTTTGTAAGTGAAAATGATTATAAATCTTATTTTCATACTATTAGCATACCAATTTTATTAAATCGGTACAAGCAGTCTGAGTATAGTACGGCATTCACGTTTCTTCTTACAAATTCACATTTCTGCTTACAAAAATCCTTTTCCATGCCATCCCGCGCTATCTCATCAAGTGAGCGCTGGTCCTAAACCTTTACAATGGCCAAGATTTATAAATGGATTTTCTCCTAAAACTTTTCATGGTCTCCAATAAAGCCCAATTTATGAAACTACGTGCAAATTTACGACGTCCTTGTTCTTAATACTGAAATAACTTTGAATGTAGATCGTATTATATACTGTCAAGAATATCCTTCAAGTACGTTAACAGACTTCTAAAAGTTCTTCAACTAGTTTGAAGAACTTCGTTTGAAGGTTTCGGGGCTAAAAAATCCATCTAGCTAGGTTTTATTTATAGAAAATGTTGTTTTGTCGGTGTTTCTAGCTAATCAATACAATTAAATACATAAAATGTCAATAGAATGGGGATTCAAATTTCGCCGTCGCCGTCAAGAGTGATAATAGCTCATTTGGGAAGTTGTCCAGCCGCATTCAAACAGCGTGAGATCGAATCTCGGTGTAATTATTATTCTCTTTTTGTAATTTTTGATATTTTTGTCATTAATTCATCATTTTTATATATCTGAATAAGTTTGGCAAAATAAAAAAATACAAAAAACATATACCGAGCAAAGCTTGGTCAACCAGATATTCTTTATTTAAACCCTAACGCAATAAATTATTATAACTGCCAGCTATAATTAAAAGATTTTTTTTTAATATTTGAAGCCACAGTAAAATAAGGCTTTATTTCTAATTTTACTTAGTAAAAGGTTAAATGGTTATTGTTTTCGTTGGCATTATATTGTATGTCTTCGTAACTAGTCGGGTAAGCTGTTTTGATGAATGAGATGTCGAAAAATACGACGTGGTTTGTACTGAAATGTTTTTTCAGTATTACTTTGGTTATATATTTTTCGATTTAAGGGCTTTATTCCCTGGGTAATCAGAAGAATGATTAAGTCCTTGAGTAACATCGTGGAGAGGGGCTGGGAAGTCGTTTAAGTTCGTAGATATTGGACATTGTAAGTCGTCGGTCATCAAAGCCATTGTGCTAATGGCTTGCTTAAAAGACATTTTTTATTTTCTCTGTACAAAAGAGTTTTGGCGGGAACGTGATAATGATATTTTTTTAATTCATTATTTTACTGTTTTAGGATGTAATATTCAATATCTTTTTTAACATTTTTTGTAATAAAATATATTAATATTAAGTGTTGTTAAACATGATGTAACAGTGATTTAAGTGCGTTTTCGTAGTCTGAGAAAATTCTAAAAACAAAAACATTTGAAAAAAATCTGTTCTCTATTATGCTCTATTAGAGACTTACTGGTTTATATTAACTTTGAAGAAGCAGCGCAATTTGAATACACTGAAATAATGTTACGATCTTTTGTGTAGAAAATACATAACATATTTTTCTCGTAAACAAGTTTTTTAAAACGATAACACTTGTCTGTATAGATTTTACTACAATTGCCTCAACAAAAAGACGAACTCCACCAAAAAAAGCAAATTGTTCGGAACAAAAGAAAAAGAAATAGAACAGCTGTAGTTAAAAGTAGGAAATAGAAAGAGGTGCAATAAATTCGAAAATTAAAACTCACGTGTTTTTTGGCGGTCAGGCACGATTTCCTCATAACGAACTCTTTGTTGACCGCTTGCAATTAAAAATAAATAAAATAATAATTGCCGCATGCACAAGCTTATTGTTTTGGAATTATTATTATACTATCGGTTATTTTAATTTCGGTAGTTAATTGAAAGTAATATTTTACGGTTGAGCGAAGGCTGTTATATTGCTTGAAGCCGGTAGTATGTTAGAAATTAAATTTTGAAGAAATAATTCATTGATTATCCGTGAGGTGACTTAATAAAAATCAACAATATAATTTTCATTTTCTTCTTACACTGGCAATAAATTTGTATCAAAATGTGGGTCAATATTTAATAACCATTTTCTGTATCGGGTAGATAATTATAAATTTTCTGCAATAACAATGACTTGTTGGACGTGAGATATCTTAGTCCCTCCGTGACCATGAACGCTGCAAAGTGTTCGAAACGTCGGGCAACCAAAAATCATATACAAACACGATAAAATCCGTAGAGTGGTTTTATTTAAAATATAATTAAATTGAGCTATGATCCAGTTCAATGCTTTTTTTTTAATATTTTTACTACAGCTCGTATAAGCTCATCTACGTTCCACTATTGGCCTCTAGCCTCCTCATTGGAAGGGAAATTGACATACTATATCACGCTGGTCAGAGGTATTGGTCGAAAAAAACCCCACTGTTTTGTTACAGTGTTCTTTCTTTTACATGTTATACATATAAGTATCGTATTCCTTAGTCGTTTTTTACGTCAATCATGGACAAGAAAGACAGTGATGAATTGTAATCAAATCAAATCATTTATTCTGTATAGGCCCCTTAAGGGCACTTACATATTGTCAAATTACAGTTTTGAATACAATACAATAATCTACCACCGGATCGGAACGCGGCCACAAACTGAGAAGATCCGGCAAGAAACGCAGCGGGCAGTCATTTTTTTCTTAATCTTTTAAATATGTATACATAATATTATGCTTAAGTACAACATATATGGTATTAGCTCCAGTGTGATGACCTTCGAAATTAAATATATGTATAAATTTTCAAGATTTATTGCAAGACAAAAAAAAAATTAAAGCATAAAGAAAGGAAGAAAATATGGCTGGACCAGATCCCACAAGCAGCACCCGATCACGAGTTAACTACTAGAGCAGCCATCACTCTCCTTATCTTAATCTCTCTCTTAATCTTACCCCATCATCACATGGAATTCTTATATAAGCTAGTATTATTAAGTGCAATAGAAATCTCATCATACGGCGCATAACTGATGTGGTACATAACTGTTTGAGTTAGGCGATGCATAGCGGAAATCCATTTTTAATTTAAATAGGAAGGAACGAAGACCCACCACTTTCCCACGGTAATCAATATACCGCACACCACACTAAAAGGAGTATGGGATAGGATTAAGATTTTTGATCGAGCGTCACACAGCTTTGATCGGCGTCACACATGATGTAATACATGTTGCAACGGATTAAGAATACAAAAATTTAATTAGTGGTAGGACCACACTGTCGACAGTTATCAGTCTACAGCTGCGAGCCGGTCCGTCTGGGGCAGTACCACACTCTCGCAGAAAATCGACGTCTGAGTAGTAGCAATTTGTTACTGCGCTTCGTTCGGTGAGCGAGAGAGCTGGAAGCCCAACTTTCTGAGGGTGTTTGTGTGTGGAGGGTTTTGGTGGTGCTCTTGGTATCAGTGAGCCTCAATGCACGCATTCACACTCCCTTTACTTTCTTCGCGGTAGTCAGCGACCCTGTAAAGGTCCATGAGCGGCAACAACACTTACCATCAGGTGTACTGTTTGCTCGTTTGCCACCGTTTTCAATAAAATAAAACGGACATCTGCTTTCTTCTGGAAAGTGTATAACACTTCATTAGGATAACCGGGTCGGTACCAGTGCTCGGCCCAATGGCCGGAGAGCGAAGATGGTGGGTTATAGAATCGCGCGCCGCCTTCTCGTTCGTCACCCCAGACGGACGAACGATGTGCTTTCACACCATAGCCTGCCAAAAAAAAAGTATTAACTAGCAGTTATTACAATTATTTATACAAATTAGAATTAAAAATCAAACACTGACATCGGCTGAGAATAATTTTCTTTTTAAAATTAAGATGCATTGCAATTTTAATATGAAAGATTGTCGAGTATCATCAAGATGTCGGTCCCTGTCATAAAGTTAATTAAAATGGATACTCGGTCATAATTATGATTTTTGACAACATTGCATTATATTTAGCAAGCCTTTGCACTTAGTCAAGAAGTTGTTTTCGCATTTTTATTAATATTCAAATAATGATTACGCGAGTATTACGCATTTGAAATGGAAACTATTTTTACGGATTTTGTCGCGTTTGTATTTGATTAATTACCCGAGGTTTTGAACACTTTACAGAGTTCATGGTCACGGTAGGACTAAGGTGTCATACGTCAAACAAGTCATCGTTATTAAAGAGTTCTACATTAACCCGTTTTAGTATAATTTGTTAAATTATTACCCGCATTTTGATACAAATTAATTGCTGGCCGCGATAAAATACGTAAAAATAGTTTCATATCAAATGTATGCGTATATTATGGATAAATTAAATTAACATGTAAATTTAATATTATTGTAGTCATATTATTCGTCTTCTCCTTTTTAGTATTGGCAATCGGTTACTAATACAAGCCCATTATTGTCATTGTCGAGTTATCAGTGTCTTCATATTTTTTTAGTTTTTTCATAAAAGTCATTGTCAATCAGTAAGACAAATTGTCGCTTACAACAGATGCTACACAATTAATTATATCTTCTGGGAATTAGTGAACACTAAAATCATTTTGTAAAACACGTTTATATCATATTAACTATACCCTAGTACTTACTTCGCATCACGTTACATAAAATGATTTTTTATCAAAATTATTTAATACAAAGATATTGAATATAACAGACCGCCACATGATTCCATGTTCTCGTCAAAAAATCAAAAGATAGACAAATGAAAAATTCTAGTGATTTTAATTAATAAACCCTATTGCGTAATAAGGCGAAGGTATGCGCCATTGTGCCTATTATTAATTAACCTTCACGTTACTCCTGGTGAAATTTAATCCGGTTTTCTCGCAAGGGATCATATTATACATAGATGTTTCGTTCCATTTATTAAATTAACCTGTATTTACAAATGTCTCGGTAAAGGCTTATCAATTTTGAGCAAATTTTATTAGCTTCATTTGCTTATTAGATTACATTAATATTTATAACTATTATATTAAAATTCCTCGTGTGATGACGGGCTAAGAATAAAATTCACCATCCTTTTCTTTCTCCTAGATCATTGTAAAAGACGACTAATGGATCTGACAACATTATTACAAGAGGTTTAAACCCAACTTGTTTCACCAAAGTGGCACAATAGGTTCTCTTGTGAAGGAGCTTCATGCCCAGCAGTGGGATGCATATGAGCTGAAATGATTATGATATTAAAATGTGAATGAATAGAATAACTTCGTTATAATTCAATTATCTCGTGTGATGACGGATAAGAATACATTTTGTCATCGCCCATTACCTTGGGAGTCGCAAAAATCGACTAAAAGATTACCCGTAGAAGCAATACTATTTGCCTAGGTAACTTAAAACACCAAGTATGAGCGCCAACCTGCCAACCTCGACGTCTATGCCATTATTCCCATTTTTCGGGTGAGTCATGTCCAATCGTGGACTTGGATAGCCCAATAATGATTATAATTATAACTAATTAAGTAAATTAATCGAAAGGTATAATAAGATCTAATGGTCTCTTTACTTAGCCTCATAATCAATTGTACTCGGTACCAATACCATGCTGGTCTGGCGGATAAGATTTTTTATGATTTTTTTTTAATTACCACACCTTGCTTTAAGGAAATAATCCTTATATTGCGGAGGACTTCACAAACATATAATTAACGGACACAAATTACACCCAGATTCAGAACAGCAATTTTTGGATCACACAAAGTGTTGTCCTGCGTGGGATTCAAACCCGTGACGCTGACACTGTAGGTCGATATCTTAACCACAACGCCATATGTGCAGTCATATTATATTTAGTCGTCTTCGAGACGGGAGAGAGTACTCTCTCGGGGTAATCTGTCGGGTCGACCACTGAAGTCAAGGGACTCTGCACGGGTGGGTTACGGGTGTGCGTGCTTACGCCCCTCTGTCGCCCCAGACGGAGCCAGGAGAGGAGTGCGCCGACCGTAATCCACCCGCAAAAAAAAGGTAAGGATTTTATTCATACTTCGTCACCACACGGCATAAAATCATAAAGTCATTGATGGATAAAACTCGTTTGAAAAAAAATAGTAGACCTTTAATATTCTCTCTGTCAACAAAGTATCACAATTATCAAACTGATTAAAATTCATCTTGTTTCAGGTAAATTTGAATATTCATTGGGAGCCAAGAATTATGAACGAGAGGCAAGCAGGTAATCTAATTGTATAAAACTGCTAACTGACCTTTTAATCAGGCAACCAATGAAAGTGAGTAATTTTTTAATTAAGTTCTAAGCCAAAGTTTATATAGTAATTTACTTAGACAACGGCGAGGTCGCTTGCTTATTTAAATACATACTATATTATAATAAGAAAGACCTCAGGATCCGAGTTAATTACAACGATAGCTTCGAAGTAAGATTGTAAAAAGGTAAGTAATTAGCTAGATTTTGATCATTAGACATGGAATTTAGAAGACTTAGATCGTTTAGAAATCTAGACTATATTCTTTCTACATGGACGTTTAGGAATATTAAACAACACGTCACTTCGGTCCCAACAACTTTTATCTTTCTTTGTTTTGTAATAAATCCTTTTGTCGCGAATTATTATACAAATATGCAATTAACAGACAAATTACACTCAGACCCAGAACCATAATTTGTGGCTCGCTTAGTCCGTGTGGTGACGGAGTAAGAATACAATTCACCACCCCCTATCTTACCCGTGGGTGATCGTACGAGACGACTAAGGGATATAAAACGCATATAACATCTATGCGAGAGAAGGAAAACTCGAAATAAAATCCTGTACCAACACGTCTGACCAGCATGGTATAGTAGGTCAATTACCCTTCCATTATGGAGGAGGCCCGAGCCCAACAGTGGGACGTATATGGGCTGAGATGATGATGATGATGATGACAAATAATTGCAATCGTCATCATTTCAGCCTATCGTCGTCCACTGCCAGACGTAGGCCCCTCATGATACGCCACAGAGTGCGGTCCTGTGCCGCCTGCATCCAAAGACGCCCAGCAACTTTCACCAGGTCATCGATCCACCTTATGAGCGGGCGTCCTACACTACGTCGCCCGATACATGCGCACCACTCCAGAACCTTTCTTCCCGGCGGTTGTCGATTCGTCGAGCGATGTGACCTGCCCATTACTATTTCAGAATGCTAATTTTTAGTGCTATGTTGGTTACTCCCGTTCTTCTGCAGATTTCCGTATTCCGGATACATACAGGGATCGATTGTACTTCTCAGAATTGCAATTCAGTCCAATCAGTGTCAGACTCATACCCGCGTAATTAAGGAATCACCAAATCCCACCACACGCAAAGAACCTCAAAAAATTAGACTTGCAGATATGTATTCATCATCATCATCGCAGCCCACATAAGTCCCACTGTTGGGCTCGGGCCTCCTCCACGATGGGAGGGAATTTGACCTACTATACCATACTGGTCAGACATGATGGTATGGGGTTTTCTTCTTTCTCTTGCACTGATGTTATGTGCATATTATATCCCATAGTCGTCTTTTACGACATCCACGTGCAAGATAGGGAGTGGTGAATTGTATTCTTACTCCGTCACCACACGGAAAATAATGTATTAGGTGTGACCTATACTCGGATGAACACTACCGATAGTCAGATAACCTCTTATACTCCGAGATAAGGTTATCTTTCATAGGTTCATAGATTCATAATAGGTTATCTGTATGACCTCACGTATACTTGTATTTTTATAGACACACCCCTTACGTACGGTGTGATAACGGCCACGAATATTAACAACTTTATACAGTCCGTGAACTTTAAAAAAGACCAGGGACCAACTCTATCTGATTCCATATGATTAACTATTACATTCCCAAGAAGGATTGGCTATGATATGATCAGATTCCGCCGGGACCGTCCAGGGCAATATAAGGAACCCCTTAACCTGCCGTACACGTACCCCTCTTACACTATGAGGACGGGCCAACGGTACCTACCCGTCTTTTTCATCAGTGGCCTGTCCGTCGGCTTACCCTTTCGGGCACCATCTCGCGTCGACACCCTCACCTAGCACCCTAACTATTTTATATAAGTACTAGCTGACCCAACAGGCGTTGTTCTGTGCAAATCTAAAAAAAAGGGATTCGCCTTGAAATCAATTGCAGTGTCTACCTACAGGTTTAAATTTTTAATCTAAACCATTGTCATATCCCGATGGATGATTTTTTTTTTTGTAGCTGTTTCGATGAAACAGCTACAAAAAAAAAATCATCAAGGTCGGCCAGTCGTTTAGAAGGAGTTCAATTAACAAACACACGAACAGAAGATTTATATCTATGAAATACCCATGAACCCATTCATTAATGAGCCTATCGACGTCCAATTTTGGACACAGGTCTTCCAGCGATGGGTGGTTATCTCTATCACCATCCATGATAAGCGGTTCCTAGTTGATGATAGGTTTACTAGAAGTTCTGTGTGGTGACAGAGTAAGAATATAATTCATTATCTCTTTCCTTAGTTATCATCATCGTCTAAGCCCATACATGACCCACTGTTGGGCTCGAGCTTCCTCCGCAATGGGAAGGAAATTGACCCACTATACCACGCTGATCAAACGTATTAGTATACGGTCTTATTTCTAGTTTTCTTTCTCTTGCATAGATATTATATGCATATTATATCCCTGAGCCGCCTTTTTGATCACCTTTAAGACACCCATGGCCAAAAAAGGAGGTGATGAATTATATTCTTACTCCGTCACCGCACGAAGATTTTATTTATTCGTACAGATTTAAACTATTACCACGCCTGTATTCTCAATTACCACGCGTTATTACCACAGACCTAATACAAACTCGTATAATTTTTATGTCAAAAAAAAAATATAAGAACTAGTTTTTGTCATAAACAATTTTAAATGATAATTAAACAAATACCCTGGTCCAAATAAAACTGTAATAAACTTTAAAGGTATAGAATAATCACTTCCTGTATAGTTATCTTTGAATAACATGTTTAAATTAATTGTTCGACGAACTGTTACTGACTGATAGCCTACAGAACTAATAGACACGCCTCCAACATAAAAATAATAATACAATAACACAATCAAATACAATAACACAATCAAATACAAACGCGATAAAACCCGTAATTTTATTTACCACTAGCAATCCGCCCTCGCTTCGCTTCGGTTATAGGTTATAGTCGTTTTACCCGCGTAGTTCCCGTTGCTGTGGAAATACCGGGATAAAATATAGCCTAGTTTAGGCCCTGATAATATAGCTTTCCATTGGTGAAAGAATTTTTGAAATCGGTCCAGCCGTTTTGAAGATTACCCGGAACAAACAGACAGACAGACAAAAATTTTTTAATTGCTATTTTAGGCATAGTTGTCGTGCAAATAACCCTATGAGCATGAAAAAAGCCTATTATTTTGACATTACAAACAAACACTCCAATTTTATTTATTGGTATAGACTAGCAACCTGCCCTCGCTTCGCTTCGGTTTCAGTCGCCTTACCCGCGTTAGTACCATTTCCCGTAGGAATACTGGGATAAAATATAGTATATGTTACTCCTTGATATTATAGCTTTCCATTGGTGAAAGAATTTTTTAAATCGGTTCTGTGGTTTAAGCGTGAAAGCGTAACAAACAGACACATTTACTTTCGTATTTATAATATTAGTAAGGATATGAAATACTCGTGTAAACATCAGAAATCATTGTATAAAGAAACTATTTGTTTCATATAACTTTTTTTTAAAGACTAAGGTAATATCCTTGTATATAATCCTTGTATTGCGGAGGACTTTATAAACATACTAGCAACCCGCCCTCGCTTCGCTTCGGTTTCAGTCGCTTTACTCGCGTAGTTCCTGTTCCCGTTGGAATACCGAGATATAATGTAGCCTATGTTATTCCCTGATATTATAGCTTTCCATCGGTGAAAGAATTTTTGAAATCGGTTTGGTAGTTTAAGCGTGAAAGCGTAACAAACAAACAAACAAACTTACTTTCACATTTATAATATTAGTAAGGATAAGCAACGGACACAAATTACATCCAGACTCGGAACAATAATTTATGGATCGCACTAAGTGTCCTCCTGCGTGGGATTCGAACCCGGCCACTGGCACTGAAGATTGGTATATTAACTACTATGCCATATGTGCTGTTGAACTGTATTTAGCTAAACTTTCTAGTTTACATTATTTCATTTACATTAGTTTACATTTGTTCTAGTTACATGAAATGTTGACAGTTTTTTCTTTTTGTAAATATAACTATTTTTACGGATTTTATCGCGTTTATATTTGATGTTTAATTACCCAATGTATCGGTCACGGGCGGACTAAGATGTCTCACGTCCAACAAGTCATCGTTATTACGGGGATTTATATCTACACGCTATAGAATTAATTATTAAATTTAGCATTTAAAATTTTAAGTAGCTTATGTGAAACGGATGCAATTTCATGCAATTCAACTCCAAACGGGGTGAAAGGCAGCGTTAAAGTTTGTATAGGAAGTAAAATGAACTTTATCCGTTGTGTTAAAATTAAGTGAAAACGTTCTTCAGCAAAAATAAATAATCATCATCGTCATTATCCGTAGCCCACATACGTCCCACTGTTGGGCTCGGGCCTACTTCACAATGTGAGGGAATTTGACCTACTTATACCGTGCTGGTCAGACATGTTGGTATAGGGTTTCATTTCCAGTTTTCGTTCTCTTGCTCAGATGCTATGTGCATATACCCCATAGTCGTATTTTACGACATCCATGGGCAAGATAGGGAGTGGTGAATTGTATTCTTACTCCGTTACCACACGGACACTAAATATATATGGGCGCATATCGCTCTCTATCGGCAATATTTGTAAATTGTTGATGTATGTGTTATCAATTATAGTTATAAACATGTTTGAAATATTTGCAACTAATATTTAAATAATTATTTCTAGTAACAACACTGCTATTTACGAATGTATTTCTAGAAATATTTGTTTTAGTTGTTTAAATATTTATATAATTGATCAAATTAAAAACGATTAGAATTAATATAATTCTTTGTAACCATATTTAGTTGTTTTTACACAATAAAGATTGCAATTTATTTCTAGTTACAACGCCGTCTGTTGAACAATATATGAGAATAATATTTCCTGTGTAAAAGTGACTATTTGGCATTATGTTAGATGTATTAGAATATTTATCGTTATTATTTAAGCTATATTTCGATAATTGTTATAGTTGTTTTATTTGTTTGTTATAAAAAGTAATTGTAGTTACTAAGACTAGACCGTTTCATTGTAAAGCGGAGGTTATAAAAACATTGTAAGGTTAGAATAGAAGACAGTTTTACTTCACTCACTTCTCCAGCAATAACTCCTAATAAATACAGTGATTACATATTCGATATTTTAATATAGACAACCTAATTCCTGGCGCAACGCCGGCATATACATGTGTCAATTTTCATTATCTAATTATGTAAAATCATCATCATCTCAGCCCATATACGCCCCACTTTTGGGCTCGGGCTTACTCCACTATGAGAGAGAAAATAACCTACTATATCACGCTGGTCAGACGTGTTGGCAAAGGGTGTTTTTTCGAGTTTTCCTTCTCTTGTATAGATGTTATATACATATTATATCCCATAGTTATCTTTCACGACACCCACGAACAAGAGAGGCGTTGATAAATTGTACTCTTGCTCCGTCACCGCACGGGAAATATTAGTCGATATATTACTTTAAAATATTACAATTCAGTCTTCAGTTTAAGTGTGTGATATAAGGAATGAATTTTGCTTTGACACGTTTCATCTTACTACAGAAATAATAAGTAATATTTAATAGGGACGTAAAAATGCGCGATGGCGCCATAGTCTATATATCTAACAGGTTTGTTTATTCATAAGTATTGTTTATCACTGCCATATCTCCCGTGTGGCGAAGAATAAAGAATATAATGTGTCGTTAAACTTTAACTTCACTTGTGCGTCGAAGAAACTGGTTGCGTGGGTATAAAAAATTGACAGGAGTGTTTGCCTGGTCACCGGGTTGAGAGCCATCAGCGCTCACTCATAGTCCGGGCTAAGCTGTCAAGGCCATCTGCGGCCAACAGCTACACACACAAAAAAAATGCCTGGTGTGAAGGAGGCTCGAGCCCAGCAGTCGGATGTATATGAGCTGAGATGAAGATGATGATCTGCCTGGTATACTTGTAACACCTATTCATATACCAAACATAGTACCTAATACCTGTTATCGGTACACTGTCAGTAGTAGGTCTGCTAGACAGAATTGAAAATTCTTAGCTTCAAACTTGCAAACATAATTTAAGAAAATATGGTTACCAAATATTTTTTATTAGAGTTCCGTATCCAAAGGGTGTAAACGGGACCCTATTACTAAGACCTCGCTGTCTGTCTGCCACCAGGCTGTATCTCAAAAACCGCGATAGGTAGACAGTGAGATTTTTTTACAATTTATGTATTTCTGTTGCCGCTATAACAACAAATACTAAAAACAAATAAAATAAATATTTAAGAGGGGCTCCTACACAACAAACGCGATTTTTATAGATAATGGTACGGAACCCTACGTGCACGACCCCGACTCGCACTTAGCCGCTTTAATAAGGTAAGTCACTCTTTAGAAATTAATTAATAATAATTATAATTTATAATAATTAATATGTTGCGCATATGTCTTGTGCGTATCTTAAACGAGTTCAATGCTTTTCCCCGGCCCATAAATTCCCAAAATGTCTGAAAACCTTCTATTTCAGAAATTTTTACTTCAAAAACTAATAACCTCTACTACTTTTTGTTTAATAACTAATCCAAAAGTACGAGTACATGGTTCTGGCGATTTTCACGCGGTTATCAGTATTACCTACCTGTTCCAAGTAAATACTTTGGCTTAATCCTCATTACACAAATATATATTTGCACTAAATAGTACAGACGTATACCTATTCCTGCTATCTGAAAGTGCTTAAATTCTTTCAATGTGACTATATCGTCCAGTCCTATCAGACCATCCTCCCTCCCTTGGCTCCGAACTAGCTTTGATACATACGGTGCATTTTCTTTAAAGTAAAAAGATCAACACATGTTGGACGATGTTTATCTAGGCGCTTGGCAGATAGCCACTAAATCTAATTTAAAACGCTGTATCTACAACTATTTAATTAAGTCTAATAATCTTTTATACTTTTAATTAATATGTAATTAATTTATTACGTGTTTTAACAACTTTTTTTTATGTGTGGGCTATGGAAAGCTTACAAGCGGTTCATTCCGTCCCGGGCGACGAGAGGACGGCGCGCGGGCCCATAACTCACCCGTACCCACGTCGCCTTCGTCGTTGGGCCGACCACCGGAGCAGGGTGACTTGTTGTCAGTGGTACGTGTTTTAACAACTACCGTATAATTATGTATATTAGGGCAAATGTAAACGAAAGTGTTAGAAAGGGAAGACCAAGGCAGACTACACGTTTATGTCGGGGACGTTCTTAAGAAAGGCCATGTTAGACGTGCCTTAAACCGAAGAATATGCATGAGGAGATTAATGAATGTGTAGAGACGAAAATGGTATGTCAAGGTCGTAGCAAGTGGAGAGAAGTGGTCTCTACCTTTCCCATAGGGGTAAGAGGCGTGAACGTATGTATATATCTTGTCATAATAGCGTTTGTAATATTGTACTTGAAAATTTAGCTTATGGCTTAACAAAAATACCCACACAAGCATCATTAGCGAATAATAAAAAAGGTAAGAAATCTCTTAAGAACATTTTATATTTTAAAAATAAATGACGAGGCTTTTTTATACTTGAAATTACATATGTATTTTAAATTCCAATTGTAATAAAAATTTATTGCATGGCATTTTTTTTGTTATAAATTTACATTTTAGACGCTTGGAAAAATTAAAGTTATTATTTAGGAGGATTCTACAGAACAACAGCGTTGTGATTACTCTTAAAGTATATGCCTAAACTATACGCTGAGCAGTTAGACTTTTCCTCTTTTGCGAAAGGACACCACTATTGACATCAACTTTTTTTTATTTCTTTTTTAATATTTATTGTTTATTTTTTTATACTATTGTTCTTTTAGCTTTTGTGATTGGTCCCTCCTGTATAGAAGTAATAAATTAGTTTTATTTCTTTCTTTCATTAAGCTAACACAACCCGGCGCTCAAAGCTATCTTAACACAATAATTTAAAATGAACACGGGGGTACTCAAAAATAATAATAATAAACTCGATGATAACGAATCACAAGAAAAGCCAGAAAATGGATTACATCTGACGTAACAAAAATAAAAACAAAATCTTAGCACACACGAACTATATTAAAATGAATATACCAATTGCTTAATTAGAAGGTGACCTTGTCCATTCTTAAAAACATATATATCTTATTACTTAGGTGTTAAAGGTTATATTGTTAATAAATATTCGATTGACCTCGAGTATGGAGTTCGGTTACTATGACAGGTGATATGAGAGAACACCTTTCGAAGACAAAAGTAAAGGGTAAAACGAGACGGTGCCTTTTCAAAGGAACCGAAATTGTAATTCAATACTTCCAATGACAGTGTAGTAAGTAAGCTTTTGATATTATTATAATATGGAATACAATAGAAAACATATTTTCCTACAAAATATACGAGAGACGAATATAACTAACCCTTATAATGTTCGTGAATGTCATAAATGACTAACAGGTTTACGTCTATCCGTTGAATGGTCAAAATTTACATTTTCAAGGAGTATTAACGTCAGACTCTTAGAATAATAACGTATAGAAGGATTAGTATCGGTACTTCGAACGTTCGAAACATGAATCTAAAAATACTACATGCGCGCGGATGATTACACACGCACACCACTATACAAATTATGAAATCAAATTTTGTTTTTATTAACATAAATCGTCGAAATACTTTTAAAAGTAATGTTAAAACCTTTTTAAGTTTTTCAAATGTGTTATGACACCATTTGAATGCACAAACCGCCATAATTACCTATTTATTTTTTAAGAGTTGCATATGTACGTGCAGTACAGTGACCTTGTACATTACGGAACGGTTCCGGCGTAAGCTCCATTAGGCTCCAATTGAAATGCTTCACTTTTTGTACGCGATCTTACCTTCTATACGTTATTATTCTATGGTCAGACTTCATAGTGGTAGGTCCACACTGTTGACAGTTGTCTGTCTACAGCCGCGAGCCGGTCCGTCCAGGGTAGTACCACACTGAACAGAAAATCGACGCCTGAGTAGTAGTAATTTATTACTGCGCTTCGTTCGGTGAGCGAGAGAGTGGGAAGTCCAACTTTTTGAGGATGTTTGCATGTGATGGATATCGGTGATGGCTTTAGTATCACCAAACCTTATTGCTCGCATTCACATTCCTTCACAGTAGGCGGCGGCCTAGCTAAGGTCCATAAGCAGCTGTATCGCTTTCCATCACGTGTACTGTTTGCTTGTTTGCTACCGTTAGCAATCTATACCAATATTATTTATTGGTTTAATTGGTTTATTTAATAACTAGCAACTCGCCCTCGCTTCGCTTCGGTTTCAGTCGCTTTACCCGCGTAGTTCCCGTTCCTGTAGGAATACCGGGATAAAATATAGCCTATGTTACTCCCTGATAGTATAGCTTTCCATGGGTGAAAGAATTTTTGAAATCGGTTCGGTGGTTTAAGCGTGAAAACGTTACAAACAAACAAACAAACATCCTTACTTTCGCATTTATAATATTAGTATGGATAAAAATAATTTATAATTGGTTTATTTAATTAGAGTGTTTGTAATGTCAAAATAATAGACTTTTTTCATGCTCACACGGTTATTTGCACTATACATATGCCTAAAAATCATTTTATATTTTTTTTGTCTGTCTGTTTGTTCCGGGTAATCTTCCAAACGGCCGGGCCGATTTCAAAAATTCTTTCACCAATGGAAAGCTATAATATCAGGGAGTAACTTAGGTTCTATTTTATCCTGGTATTCCCACGGGATTGGGAACCACGCGGGTAAAGACACTGAAACCGAAGCGAAGCGAGGGCGGGTTGCTAGTAGAAAATAAAAACAGGCGTCTGGTCATAAAACTATTACCAAAATTTTAAAGAATAATATTGAGTTAACACTAAGTAATTGGTATAAGAGCAAGATTATGATGATGATTTTTGCAAAATGACCTATGTATCCTTCAGGTATTCACCACTACAGCATATAGGCATCTTCATGGCAGGGTCCATAACCGTCACTTATGGCAAGCGATTTACCTACGATCGCAGTTACTGTTATGATTTTTTTCTCGATAGCGGTGTTGCTTAATACCTGGATACCACAGGATCATAAAAATTGGTGATTCCTTTTCTTTTTAAAAGGACTATCAAGTTGTCGCGGTTTCACTGGCAGCTTCCGTTCCCGTGGGAATATGGATATCAAATATATTGCCTATGTTACTCGTTGATAATGTAGATTTTGTAAAGTCAGGTTATAGGTTTAGATGTGAAAGTGTAACAAACAAACCAACTCATATTCGCATTTATAATATCAGTTAGGATTCTTAACCTATCAACAAATCAAAAAACATTCGATGGACAAAATATATATTAGCTTTTGCCATTTACGATACATTAACTATAGCCGAGGCAAAGTTGAAGTTCTGAAAGCTGTTTGTTCCTTACGTAGACATGAGAACTTTCCTTATAACCTAATTCACCTTAATCAGAGTTTCACCACCAACCTTCTTCTTCTTTATTAAAAAAAAAAATGATTACCGTAATATCCGTGTGAATACAATTCACCAGCCTCTAATTTACTCGTGGCTCATAAAAGACAACTAAGGAACTATTGCAGACAATATTTATACAAGAGAAAGATTACTCGAAATAAAACTTTATACCAAACTGTCTGACCAGCGAGTAGGTCAATTTGCCTCCCATTGCGAAGTAAACTTGAGCCTACTAGAACTAGATTTATATATTGCCTAATTTAATTAATGTCTTAATTCTGTACAGATTGATCCTTCCTTGAGTTCTTAAGTCTTATTACACTTGCGTGAGGAAGGAATTGTGAACATGTGTGTATTACAAGCCTGTCACTAAGCAGATAAATGATTCCTAATAATCAGCTAAAACATATTAATGCAACAATAATAACACTTTGATCTTTCTATATCTTATCTTCTGTTTTTATAACCTTTTCTAGTCGAATGCGTGTAAATCTAATACATGTTCCAACAAACAGATATTATTCGTTAGGGTTGGTTAACTTTTGTTAATTAAAGATCCAATATAATAAGCTCTTTTGCGTACGGTGAGGTAATAATACGATACATCCTCCTCTAACTCAACCGTGGGTGTCATAAAACAGCGTGTGAGAGCGATGCCGGCGGGGCGTCGGGGAGGAAGGATACCCGAAAGAGTATCCCAGAGGTATAAATGAACATTTTGCCGTATGGTGACGGAGTAAGAATACAATTCACCACTCCCTATCTTGCTTGTGGATGTCGTAAAAGACGATCAAGGGATACGTTATGCACATAACATCTGTGCAAGAGAAGGAAAACTTGAAATTAAAGCCTATACCAACATGTCTGATCAGCATAGTATAGTTGGTCAAATTCCCTCCTATTGTGGAGGAGGCCCGAGCCCAACAGTTGAACGTATGTGGGCTGCGATGATGATGATGATGATGATGATGACAAGTGATCGGTTCAGTCGCAAAGGAGAGGTAATACGACGGCTTATGGCTTACACCGTTATTTCATCACCCCGGACGGGTCGGACGGTGTCCTTATTGCCTGTCAAAAAAGAGTTTCGTAAGACATCACTATGGCATATACGTATATAACATCTATGCATATGATGATGATGATGATCCGTTTGATTAGTGTGGTATAGCAGTTCAATTTCTCGACTATTGTGGATCGGCTTAATCCCAGCAGTGGGGTGTATATGACCGTAGATGGTGATGTTATTTATTAATAGTCACAAAAAACCAACTTCAATTGGACCATATTAAAATGGGACCACACAGGCAGCACCAGCTTTAAAAAAAAATCGTTAAATCTGTGCACCCAGTCAAAAGTTCTTTGGTAACAAACAATACAGTCTAATTGAGAACCTCCTTTTTAGGATTCCGTACCCAAAGGGTAAAAACGGGACCCTATTACTGAGACTTCGTTGTCCCTCCGTCCATCCGTCCGTCCGTCTGTCGCCAGGCTGAAATTTTCACAGACGATGTATGAATTGCCGCTATAACAACAAATACTAAAAATAAAATAAATAAAATAAATATTTAAGGGGGCTCCCATACAACAAACTTGATTTTTTTACCGTTTCTTGTTCGATACTAATAACGGTGACAGGTAGACGCTTTAACTATTCACAGAATATTTAGTTTTATGTTCTCTTTAAATCATCATCATCATCTTGCTCTTATCCCAATTACTTGGGGTCGACGCCATATGTCATCTGTTTTGACATATTGCAAAAAGTTTCGGCAATGACTTTTATGACCGGCCGTCTGCCTGACGTCAACCCTCCTTGGGAATGTAATCGTTGACCCAAATGGTACCAGATGGAGTTGGTCCGGGTCAATCTAGGGCTCTTAGTCGTCTTGTACGACACACACGAGCAAAGCAAGGGTTGGTAGTATTCGAAGCCGCTACCACACAGCACAGTTCTCTTTAAATATAATTAATTAAAATAAAATATAATAAATAATTAAGAGGGCTCCCATTCAATAAAAGAGGTTTTCACCGTTTATTTATTTATTTAGATAATACGGAACCCTTCGTGAGCGACTCCGACTCGCACTTGATCGGTTTTTTTTTAAATCACTTAGATATATTATTACAGGTAAGATTTGAACCCGCATTTATTGGAAATCTGTTTCAATGCCTTTGATATTTAAGCTTCAGATACAGTGTAGTAATCATTGATTGCACAGATGGCGTAGTGGTTAAGACCTATAGTGCCGGTGTCGCGGGTTCGATTCCCACGGCGGAAAAAGCTTTGTGCGATCCACAATTTATTGTTTCGAATCTGGCTGTAATTTGCGTCCGTTAATTATCCATACTAATATTATAAATGCGAAAGTAAGGATGTTTGTTTGTTTGTTTGTAACGCTTTCACGCTTAAACCACCGAACCGATTTCAAAAATTCTTTCACCAATGGAAAGCTATAATATCAGGGAGTAACATAGGCTATATTTTATCCCGGTATTCCCACGGGAACGGGAACTACGCGGGTAATACGACTAAAACCGAAGCAAAGCTAGGGCTAGTTGCTAGTAGTATCTATAACGACAAAACACTCACGTACTGAGATCGATTACGTCGACCCGGGTTCGCAGACACCGCTGCGCACTCGCCCTGATGATGAGCATCGGATATGCTCGAAATCCGGGTCGATGTAATCGATCTCAACACGTGAGTGTTTTGCCGTTATAGATATTATAATATTTACATTACATTTCGATTTAGTCTTAACTATTCTACTCATTTTTTGACAATTTAGTTTTATCGAGTAGGGCTGTCAATTCAATATTTTCTTTTAAAAGGCAATTTCCCTGCCCTAAGGAAATAATTCTTGTATTGCAAGGGAAAGTCCCTTGCAATATAAGAATTATTTCCTTACCACACATTCCACACATTCCCACCACTGTAACTCCTGTAAGCCAGGATCCACAATGGTCTTCATAGATCACACCGAGGTTTGACCCTCAGGTAATCCCGGGAAATGATTTTAACTGTCTTGGGACTTAGTCGTAGACTTAGTCGTCTTTTACGATACCCACGGGTTGGAGATAGGTTATCGAATTGTATTCTTATTTTGTCACTACACAGGAATGTAACGGACTCAAATTACACCCAAACTCAGAACAACAATTTGTGGTGCGCAAAACTCTTGTCACGCGTGGGAATCGAACCCACGACACCGGTACTGTACTAATCATTACGGCATCTATGCAGTCAGTAAAGGAGCTTTGAAGACTTATTCTGAGAAAAAGACAGCTGAATAGTGGAATAACAAAAGACCAATAAAGTCTCCCATTACCCATAAATCTGTTTCTTAGGGCTAGTTTTAAAATCGTATTTCAATCTAGCAACCCTATTTATAAATGTACAAATTACGTAACGTTAAGACCAATGACCGATATTGCAGTTTCTATTTCCATCGGCACGTGTTGTTTGCTACGTAGAGATATGTTAACTCATTTCATAAATGTATAGCAACTTTGTATTTGTTTATTTGAACCACAGAGCATGTAATATTATCATATATCCTTATTTTCTATACCGTAATTTCCGTGTGCTGACGGAGTAAGAATACAATTCACCACTCCCACTCACCCTATCTTCTCCGTGGATGTCCACAAGGGATATAATACGCATATAGCATCGAGCAAGAAAAGGAAAACTTGAAACTCTATACCAATCTGTCTGACCAGCGTGGTATAGTAAGGTCAATTTCCCTCCTATTGTGGAGGAGACTCGAGCCCAGCAGTGGGACGTATATGAGCCGAAATGAATGAATACCTTCTTTATTACGCTCCAGTTCACACAGCATCCTGTCAGTGCTAAACGATAGGTGGGATTGTCCCATACTGGAGCACTGGACGCATTTACACGCCCCAATCGCAAAATATAATGCGCTTTAGCTGTCTTAATATCATTTGTAAATTATTTTAATTCAGTGTGTTATTTTTGTTATTGTTATTTTTACTAATCCTAGCTACCTAAATATTTTTGTATTACTAACATTTATGGATCTATGTGGTCTGCAATCAATAGATATTATTATATTATTAGGCAAACTGTTTGACATGACGTGTTTTATGGCATATTTTTCTACCCTTGGGTATCCCTTAGTTGTTTTTTACTATACCCACCGACATGATAAGCCATACTCTTTCTAAATAGATTATATTCTTACTCCATAACCACGTAATAGTAGGACCATACTGTCAGTAGTCTGTCTACAGTTGCGGGCCTGTCCATCTGGGGTAGTACCACACTCGCAGAAAATCAACGCTTGAGTAGTAGAGTAATTTGTTACTGAATTTCGTTCTGTGACAGAGAGGATCGGTAGCTCGACTTTCTGAGGGTGTTTGTGTGTGATGGGCTTTAGTGATGCCTTTTATTTTTTATTTATGGTTTGGTCATGCTCACTGAATAAGGTTCTGCTGACGGTAGCTATGTGGGGCGGGTCGCTCCCTTCCCTCTAATTTGGTTGAAGAGAGTGATGGCTGCTCTAGTAGTTAACTCGTGATCGGGTGCTGCTTGTGGGATCTGGTCCAGCCATATTTTCTTCCTTTCTTTATGCTTTAATTTTTTTTTGTCTTGCATTAAATCTTGAAAATTTATACATATATTTAATTTCGAAGGTCATCACACTGGAGCTAATACCATCTATGTTGTACTTAAGCATAATATTATGTATACATATTTAAAAGATTAAGAAAAAAATGACTGCCCGCTGAGTTTCTTGCCGGATCTTCGGGCCGCGTTCCGATCCGGTGGTAGATTATTGTATTGTATTCAAAACTGTAATTTGACAATATGTAAGTGCCCTTAAGGGGCCTATACAGAATAAATGATTTGATTTGACTTTAGTATCACCGAACCTCATTGCAAACATTCACACTCGCTTAACTTTTTTCGCGGTAGGCGGCAGTATCACTTACCATCAGCATGTTCTTACCGGCCACCAACAGCAATAAAACAATCCATAGTACATGTTCTATTATTTGCGTATTCATTGCTGTATTGGTTACCGCGATATGAATAAAACATTCATCAGAGTACAGACAATTGTCCTGCGTAGAAATCGAACTCACAATATGTTGGGTACGAAAAGTCTGTACTATTGGAAAATGAATAGCAGCATTAGCCTGGAAGTTATTACACCAATTACAATCGCCTATCCACCTACTAAGTGCAGCGATTTATGCATTAGGGATATCACCAAGGCAGGCTTAAATGGGTAGATCTACTTCTAATAATATCAACGTGGATATGGACAACGTAGTTAAAGGATAGAGGGATGTGGTATAAAAATAAACTCATTTTAACAGACTTCTAAAAAGGAGGAGGTTCTCAATTCGAATGTTTGTATTTTTTTTTTATGTTTGTTCGCGCATAAATCCGTCGCTTGCCAACTCAACTCAGCAACGATTTGAAAAATTCTTTGTTGGAAAAGGTATACTACTCAAATGGTCCCATGAAAATTTTATCGAAATCGGTCTTGCGATTTTTGAAAAATCAACAAAAATCTAAAAATAAAAGCCAGTATTTCTTTTGTTAAAAAGTTATCTCGGCTTATATACGTCTCACTATTGGGCTCAAGCCTAATATCTACCATCGTCCCTCTCTTATCCCAATTACTTGGAGTCAATTCAATACATACTCTGGTCTTCCAAACTAAATTTGGACAATAGTTTTAAAACCCACCGCCTAACTAATGCCAACCTTCCTCGGGAATGTAATTAATTGATTAGCAGACGACTCAGGTGGAACTGGCTCAGGCTGATATAATTTACTCCTCCACAATAGAAGAGAACTTGACCTACTATATCATGCCAGTAAGATAGGTTGCTTATTTCGATATTTTTATTCCATAGTCATCTAAGGAAGAAAGAGGGCGGTGACTTTTTTTCTTTCCAAGACATCGCCCTGCACTAAAAAAATAATTCTTTTATTGTGGGAGACTTTCACCATCATCATCATTTCAGCCTATCGCTGTCCACCGCTGGACGTAGGCCACCCTCATGTTACGCCACAAAGTGCGGTTCTGTGCCGCCTGCATCCAACGACGCCCAACAACTTTCACCAGGTCGTCGGTTCACCTAGTGGGGGACTTTACAAACATATAATTTCAACGGACACAAATTACACTTGGTTTCAGAACAACAATTTGTGGCTCGAACAGTGTTGTCATGCGCATGTTCGAACCGGCGACATTGGTGAGTTAGGTCGGTATTTGAATCACTACGTCAATTGAGCAGTCAATTATTGTTAATTATTGTATTCTTACTCCGGTATAAGACTGTGACATTTCTATAAATTACAAGATATATTTGTACGTTATACGGAAAACGATCTTAAATTCTTGTTAAATTAATATTACGCATTAACGCATTGAATGATGTGATTATATTTACATTAACATATTTGCTAATTAAATTATTAGCAATCAAATATTATTTAATTTATACTAGCGAATCTGTTTGGTTTTACTTGCGCAAGGCCATAACAGTCGACGCTGTAGCAGAGTTCATTCATTTGTGGGTGACTGGATCGGGGAATTAGTCCGTCACCCGCCGAGAGGCCGACCGCGTGAAGAAAGTCGATGGGAGGGTACTTCGTCGGGCCGACCACTGACTACAAGTAACTTGCTCTGATGGTCGGTCCAACGACGAAGGGGAACGTGGTGTTACGGGTGGGTTGCGCGTGTGCGTGCTTACGCCCCTCTATCGCCCCGGACGGAGTGGTACGAGGAGTGCGCCAACCGCAACCCGCCCCCAAAAAAACAAACAAAATAGAGCCCAGCAGTAAGACAAAGTAAAGAAAAAGAAAAAAGAGTTCATTCATTTCACCTGAAACTGTTACTATCCTCGTTTAAGTTGCGTGTCACGAGCAAGCTCTGGAATGACCTACCTGCTGTAAGATCATAGATAGGTGATTTCAATATTTTTGCGAATTTTTAAGAATTCCGTGTGGTAACGGAGTAAGAGTATGATTCACCACCCCCTCTTTTACCTAAGGGTGTAAGGGTGTAAAAGACGACAAAGAGATATAACATGCATTTAACATCTATGCAAGATAAGGAAACTCTAAACAAAACCCTATGCCAACATGTCTGACCAGAGTGGTAAAGTAGGTCAAAATCCCTCTTATTACGTGGGAGACTCGTGCCCAGCGACGTGTCATACACGTCCCACTGCTGGGCCGAAGTGCAAAAAGAAAATTTTTGGAAAAAAAAAGAAATAACATTTTGTGGATGTTTAGTGTAGCTACTGTTTAGTGTATAGTGTACTTTTGGATTCGATCTATCCATTATCGGCGTGCTCTGTTGGATATAGGCCTCCCCACTAGAATGAAATGCAGAGCAGACCTAGGCCACTTGCATCCAACGACTTTCAGAATGTCGGTAGTCTATGTACTGTGGAGGAAGATGAGATCGGAAACCAGCCTTCCAGATGAGGTCATTAACATTTTTAATTATTGGTATAATAATCAAACGAATGTGGTGCGGTGGGCAGGTCAGCATTCTGATGCTTATAGGTTGAAGTGCGGTGTGAGACAGGGGGGATTAAATTCTCCGCGCATTTTTAACTTGTACATGAATGGGCTTGTCGAGGAGCTAAGTAGCGCCGGCGTCGGATGTTCTATTGATGGTACTTTTATAAATAATATCAGTTACGCAGACGACATGGTGCTGCTTGGACCCTCGATAAGTGCGATCAGGAAGCTCCTCGGTATATGTGAGAAATATGCCGAGGCACATGGGCTTAGGTATAATGTCAAGAAGAGTGAGTATCTGGTCTTTCAGTCAAGGGCCTTTAAGACGAACACCGTACCGCCTCTATTGCTGGCCGGTGTCCCCTTGACTAGAGTTTCTCGCTTTAAGTACTTGGGCCATTGGATATGTGAGGATCTCAAAGATACTGAGGACATTGAGAGGGAACGCAGGGCGTTGGCTGTCAGAAGCAATATGCTGGCACACAGATTTGCACGTTGCACAGTTGAGGTGAAAATCTCTCTTTTCAAAGCATTCTGTCAATCTTCCTACACGTGCAGCCTGTGGGTCTGCTATTCGCGGAAGGCAATCAGCGCCCTCCATGTGCAGTACAATAACGCATTCAGGATGCTGTTGGGGCTGCCGTGGCGCTGCAGCGCGTCAGGCATGTTTGCTGACGCCAGGGTGGATGGCTTCCATGCTATCATGCGCAAGCGGGCAGCCTCGATGTTAAGCCGTGTCCGGGGCAGCACCAACAGTATCCTGAAGGTCGTAGCAGGACGATTTGACTGTCCCATTATGAGACAAGCGATTGGCCTACATGTCAATTATAATTAATTCTGGACATATCCAAATAATCTATCTAGTAGGGGGTCGTCCTATGCGGCGTTCGATTAGTCGTAGCCACTTGAGAACTTTTCTTCCCCAACGGTTATCGATTCGTTCAGTTTCAACGTGCTAACTATCGATGGCCGACATGGACACCTATCACTACTTTGGACTATCCTATGTATTAGCTGTACCTATATTAGCTTAGTTATAGTATTTTCGTGTGATGCTTAAGAATACAATTCAACAATCTCTCTTGCTCGTGGATGTCGTAAAAGAGGATTAAAGAATGTAATATGCAAATAACATCAATTCAAGAGGAAAAAATACCCTATTTTTTTTTGTGGTGGGCTACGGTAAGCGCACTCACCGCCCGACTCCGTCCGGGGCGACAGAGGGGCGGCGCGCGGCCCCGCTAGCCACCCATAAAGCACGTTGCCTTCTTCATTGGGCCAACCAAAAAAAAAAACAAAAAACCCTATGCCATAATGTCTGACCAGCGTGGTATAGTAGGCCAAATTGCCTCTCATAGAGCAGGTGGCCCGAGCTCAATAGTGGGGCATATATGGGCTGACATTATGAATGATAAATAGCTATAGCTCTTCCTTCGAAACTTCGCAGAAATCAAGCAAGACAGACATCCAGATTATCCTTCGTATTAACAGCGTACGTGGTAATTAAATTTCTGTGTAAATATTAATAGCATTTAGCTGTTAAAAGCATGTAGATAATAATGTTTTGGTTTGCTCATTACGTGTTTATATTTTTTTAATTTGCTTTGAATACGAGAATCTATATTTATATTCAGCTTTGAATGATGTTACTGAGGGTGTTTGCATGTGGGTTATGGTGATTTAGTATCGCCGACTCTCATTGCACTCATTCACATTCCCTTTATTTTCTTCACCTAGCAAAAGTCCATGAGCTGCATTATCACTAACCCTCAAGTGTGCTGTTTGCTTTTTATCCACCAACAGCAATGATAAAAATAAAAGTTGGCATCTTTTGTGTGGTGAGGGTGTAATAATATAATTAGCTATCTCCTATCTTATCTGTGAGTATCTTAAAAGATGACTATATAATATATATAATATACCGATGACTTTTACGAAAAAGAAGGAAGTCTTTTTTTTTGTGTGACTTAGTTGTTAGCCTCAGATGGCTGTGATAACTTTACCCGGACTGTTGGGTGAGCGCTGAGGGCTCTCAACCCATAGAAGGAAGTCTCGAAATAAAACTATATATAAACAAGTTTGACTAGCGCAGTGTATATAATAGGTAAATTTCCTTCCCATTATAGAGAAAGTTCGAGCCCAATAATGGAATGTATAACGAACTTTCTGTGTGATGACGGAGTAAGAATACAATTCACCACCCCCTTTCTTGCCTATAAGTATCGTAAAATAAAGAATTAAATATGGATATAATACCTAGCAAGAGAAGGAAAACTCGAAATAAAACCCTATAAAACACGTTTGATCAGCGTGCTATAATAAGTTAATTTCCTTGCTAGGGAGTGGAGGAGGCTCGAGCCCAACAGTGGGACGTATATGAGCTGAAATAACGATGATGATTGGAGCGTATATGCGCTAAGCTGATATGAGCTTAAGAAGATAACAGTGAAGCGTCAAGAGGTATTTGCTTATTGGAAGTTTTGTTACCAGTCTTTCCGATTTGATGGCAGTATACGCTTTGAATGGAATGTCCAAATGTAATTCAAGAAGTCGTTTCCAACGCCTAAGTAAAGGGACGTAGAAATCACATTTGTTCTCAATAAAATGAAAAGAAATCTTGTTCGGAATGTCAAATAAGTTTTTTTTTGTCAATTTAAGATAAGGCATCAAGTAATAACTGTCCGTTTCTGTTTATTTATTTGTTCGTTTGACCTCGCGACGTCTTCTTGATCGATGCAGTTACGTAAAAGTTGGTTGATGGCCAGCGCGGACAACCTTTACGCTTCGGCATGTGTGTACGGGTTGGAATTTATGTGTGGTAGGTATAACTATTAATTCAATTCACGCCTATATCGTTGAAGGGTAGGCATTGGTGTTAACGTACATTTTGCCGTAAAGCTATGTCCCGTGTAATAGACAGGGATCTGTGTGGTGACGGAGTAAGAATATAATTTGCCATCCTTTTCTTTTTGACAGATATTGTAAAAGACAAGCCGAAAATATTAAATGTTTTCGTCACCCCGGACGGAACGGACGGCATATCTGTTGACCATAACACATACAAAAAAAAATGGGTGGCCGGCCGGGGATTTAGTCCGGGCACTCGCGGAGAGGTTAGCCTCGCGACGTCGAAGGGAGAGGGTACTCCCTCGGGGTATTCCGTCGGGCCGACCACTGACGTCAAGTCACCCCGCTTCGGTGGTCGGCCAACGACGAAAGGCGCCGTGTCACGGGTAGGTTATGGGTATGCGTGCTTACGCCCCTCTGTCGCCCCAGACGGAGTGGTGCGAGGAGTGCACCGAACGTAACCCACCCCCAAAAAAAAAATAGCAACAACTTTGACCAGCATGATAATTCCCATTGGGAAAGAAGCTCGAGCCCAGCAGTAAGACATCAATGAACTTAAACGACGATAGAAGATTATGTGTGTATGACGACATATCTGATGTAGTAAAAGTTTGTCCTTGCTATAATCGACCTTGCTACTAACTTTCAGATGTTTGTACCAATTCGTTACAAAATACTTCATCAGCCACTGCCATCATGCCATATCTTATCGGTCGATATTAAACGTGGTTCCTATGTTATATTGTTGATATTATTTAATATAGCAACCCGTTCTCGCTTTGCTTCGGTTTCAGTCGCCATACCCGCGTAGATCTCGTGAGAAACCGGGATAAAATATAGCCTATATTACTCCCTGATATTATAGCCTTCCATTGGTGAAAGAATTTTTGAAATCGGTCTAGTAGATTCGGAGCCTATTCAATACAAACAAATCTTTCCTCTTTATAATATTATTTAATATTAGTTATTTAAGTAACTGTGCTCACTTTAATCATCATCGTTCTCTTGTTCTAATCACTTGAAATTAACGCAGTATGTACCTACTCTTCTTTTATGGTACATATTACAAAAGTTTTGGCAATAGTTTAATAGCCTGTCGCCTGCCCCACATCATCCCTTCTTAAGAATGTAATTGTTACCAGACGGCGACACAAGGCGTTGTCATAGCTCAATGTAAAAAAGAATAAGAAAGCAAGAAAAACATTTATTCTGTTCTCGATAAATCTAATAAAAAAAACACAAACATTACTAAAGAAAAAACTTCTTACATAAAATAATTTAATTTTAACGTGAAACTAAAAGCTATTTTCTCAGCTCGTGTTACTTCTCCTTTTTTTTTTTGGTAGACCATAACGGTCTGGACACACCCCGCCTCCTTTTATTCTCTCTCTTATTCCCTCCCCGGCGTCATTGGGCGGACCACTGGTACCGATCCCTTGACTTCCGTGGCCAGCTTTCTTCTTTAAGAAATAGTGTTGGTATTATGCCAACACCCGATATATACATTTAAAAAAAAAATAGCACTATCCAAACAAATAGTATGTGAACATATGTATACATACAGTATGTATGTGCGTGTTTGTTTGCATGCATCTATCTGCGTAAGGGTGAAATTTTGAATATTTTGCATAAAGCTCTTAGACGTCTTTTACACAGCTAGAATGGTTTATTTCGCTTATTTCCATAGTCTTATGTCTTACGGCATATTACTGTGGAGATACTCCGCGGACTTGAATAGAATCTTTGTTCTCCTAAAAAGGGCTGTCCGTGCAATTTATAATCTAGGCCCAAGAATCTCACTTCGGGAGAAATTCAAAGAAATAAAAATTGTAACTGTTGTATCACAATATATATACGAAAATATATTATACTAGCAACCCGCCCTCGCTTCGCTTTCAGTCACTTTACCCGCGGCGTAGTTCCCGTTCCTGTGGGAATACCGGGATAAAATATAGCCTATGTTACTCCCTGATATTATAGCATTCCATTGGTGAAAGAATTTTTGAAATCGGTTCGGTGGTTTAATCGTGAAAGCGTTACAAACAAACAAACAAACAAACATCCTTACTTTCGCATTTATAATATTAGTATGGATGTCAAAAAAAAGCTAGCTTACCTCCTTTAAAGATATTGTGACATTCATGAAATGAATACTCGGAATAGGGAAAAATTAGTTGCACATACTACTCGTCTCCAAAAAATTAGCAAATCATTCATGGGGCAATGTATACGCTTCTACAATAGATTACCTAAAGATATCCGAGACCTGCCTATGAAAAAGTTTAAAAAAGCCATCAAGAATAGACTTTGTAAAAAAGCTTATTATAAAATCTCGGATTATGTAGATGATAATACAGATTGGTTGTGAGCAGCTCCTCATTCAGCAATTTCCTAGTTATTTTAAATAAACTGTTTTTTTTAACTTTTATTGTAAAGCGTAGCCTGTTTTACCTAACGAAATTTTGTTTTTTCACCGTTTGTAACATATGGTGTTGGTCATGCTCACTGAAGGATCTACTTGCAGTAGCTACGTGGCACTCCACGTCGCTCCCTTCCTCCATAATGGTTGAGGGGAGTGATGGCTGCTCTGGTAGTTAATAGTTTGAATTATATTTCCTATTTTGTGGTTCGACGGACATCACACTGGAACTAGTTCTTACAAAACATGTTGTACACAATTTCATTTCTTGTAAGAAGAAAAAAAATAAAAAATAATTAAAAACAATAGACAAGCCCGCTGAGTTTCTTGCCGGATCTTCTCAGTAGCGGTCGCGTTCCGATCCGGTGGTAGTTTATGTTTTTTGGATAATTTATTTTAATTTTGTAAACTTGACAATATGTAAGTGCCCTCTCGGGGTTTATGCATAATAAACGATTTGTATTTACGACACCCACGAGTAAGTTCATAGTTGATAGTATTATTAACCCCGACTACACAGCACATGTAGTGTTATTGTGCATTGTTTGAAGTTATACATCTTTTGGCACGTTAGGGCAAAATTAGGAGAGTAAATTTTCACGATGAACGCGCACACCGTCATGAAAAACTGACACCCTAAAGTTAGCTAATCAACATTTTTTTACGATGGGCGCGCACTCCATCACGAATATCAATTAGATAAACTTTCAATGTATTATATGCTCTTTTTTATTATTAGTGTCGTTGTTTCTAAAAACGTAGGATAACGCGAAGGGTAAAATTTTTAGAAAGACTTTTTCTTGTTACGCCAGAGTATTATTACTTCTTACGTACGACATAATTACACACATACGTTTTCTTTATTTATGCTATTAGTTGTGTTTATCATGCCCTCATGTGTACTATATAAGTTATACTAGCTGTGCCAGCTGTATCGCCTGCCTTATCTATACCAATAAATAAAATTGGAGTGTCTATTTGTAATGTCAAAATAATAGGCTTTTTTCATGCTCACACGATTATTTGCACTATACATATGCCTAAAAATCGCTTTATATTTTTTTTGTCTGTCTTTGTTCCGAGTAATCTTCAAAACGGCTGGAACGATTTAAAAAATTCTTTCACCAATGAAAAGCTATAATATCAGGGAGTAAACTATGCTATATTTTATCCCGGTATTCCCACGGGAACGGGAACTACGGGAATAAGGCGACAGAAACCGAAGCGAAGCGAGAGTGGGTTGCTAGTTTACTTATATAATCAGTGTTATAGGTTTTTACCACTTAATTTGTTATTTCAATAAATTTTATGTTATCAAACACAGACCAAGTGAATGGCTAAACATTGATAACCTATATAATAACGTCAATGGGAATTTCATGCGAATTTGTTATCTCAAGCGTTGTTATGACAATGGCGATTCCTTAAATTGCTGCGAGATATCCAATTGTCAGCATTTTAATTTAAAATTTACGATTTAGGTATCGTTCCTGTATGATTTTTATTGCAAACGGTGGCAAACGAGCAAACAGTACACCTGATGGTAATTGTTGCTACCGCTTATAATAATAATAATAATAAAAATAAAACCTCTGGGCCAGTCGTTATTTCACCATGAGACTAATGCAAACCTCGGAGGAACATTATATGGCTCTCTAAATTATTTTGATATAAAAGAAAAAACATATCACAAGATTTATAGGAAAGCCAATAAACCGCAGGGCAGCTTGTGGCGTCCTGAATGTGAGTGGCGACACTGCGGTCCTGAGTGCCTCAGAGAGTCGGCCAGGGCCTTGTATCGAACTGGCCTTTATTGACTGACTGGAGTGGAAACCGAAGAGTGCCCGCAGGATTCTCAACTCTGGCTTGCCTTAAACGGCTGATCAGAGAGGGGTCGCCAGACCTATATGCTCGGGGGTGTAAGTGTCATTTTTAAGGGCATAACTACGGGGAAACCAATGCGATCGTGAAACCGGCGCCGCACCGCTCGACACCCCAAGCCACTTGCACTAATGTTGCCCCCCTGTTGCCCGTATGGCCTGCGTGTCTGTTGCGACCGTTTGGGGGGGCCCATGCAGTGAGTTGGCGAGTCATCGTCTGCCAAAGTTCAAAACGTAAAAAGGTATTGAAGGCAGACGACAGTTTAAAAATCAATAGTTTTCAGTTTAAGTCCATCTAACCACCAACCCATAATCATAATTATATTAGATACCATCATCACACAATAGTTTTACACCTATCGTTGGCAGTCCACGTGTGTTATGTGCAGACGTGAAGTGTCATCGGTAGACGTCCCATCCCATTTTTAAATTAAATTTCTCCAAAGGCCTCTGCGTGTTGGATCCGTATCCCTATGTACGCCTTTCAAAGGACCGGGTATTTTTACTTGGAAGATACCCGTGAATATAGGAGATACATAAAAATAATAATAATAATCTTTATTTTGCAAATATCTTATCTTATATCTTTAAACGAGCAATTCTTGTAAATACATATATTTTCAGGATCTCGGAAACGGCTCCAACGATTTTGTTAAAACTTGGCATACTAGAGGATTCGGGCCCAAAAAATCGATCTAGCTAGGTTTTATGTATAGAAAATGTTGTTTTGTCAGTGTTTTTGGCAGACAATATAATGACATTAAATTTTAAAAGAATATGAATTCAAATTTTGCCATCAATGTCATGAGTTACGATAGCTCAGTGGCGAAGTATTCAGGTTTCGTTTTTTTTTACATCGGCGACAAACGGCGTCGGATCGAATCTCGGTGGTATTATTCATCATATCATTATTTATTTTTTTATTTTTTATTAATATATATCTAAATAAATGCTACAAAAATACTCCGAGCGAAGCTCGGTCAACCTGATATTACTTAAGTTAAGTTACAATGTGAACTTAGACTAACATATGTATTAGATAGCTTATAGACCTTTGCAAGGCCGCTGCCGACCGTGAAGAAAGTGAACGAAGTGTGAATGTGTGCAATAAAGTTCGGTGATACTAAAGGCATCACTAAAACCCTCCACACGCAAACACCCTCAGAAGTTGGGCTTCCGGCTCTCTCACTCACCGAACGAGGTGCAGTAACAAATTGCTACTAATCAGACGTCGATTTTCTGCGAAACTGTGGTACTACCTCGGACGGGCCGGCCCGCGGCTGTAGACACACAGATGATACATAATATATAGCATTTAACCTTTGTAAATAATCAGGCTATTTTTTTTATTTCCGACGGTTTAAAACGGGCAAGTGGCACACCTGATGCTCGGTGATACTGCCGCACATCGACATTTGCAGTACTAACGGCACAGCTAGGCCTTTGTCTACCGTAAAGAAAATGCTTTACTTAAAGCTCGTTTAAAGAAGGACGTGTCATAGCGCTCGAGAAACACAGCAGCGGATAGTTAATTCCAGAGCCTGTACGCGGGAGAAATGATCGCTGGAAACGTACAGTTGAAGATAATTGTTACAGGTGAAATGCATGAACCTTGCTACAGGAAAACTGTTTACGATTCAAACATTTTTGAATGTCACTTGTATATAGCAATAAATTTCCGTGTGCTGACAGAATAAAAATACCATCACCACCCCCTCTCTTGCCCGTGGGTGTCGTAAAAGACGACTAAGAGATATAATATGTTTATAATATTTATACAAGAGAAGGAAAACTCGAAGCAAAACCCTGACGAGCGTGGTATAGTAGGACAATTTCTCTCCCTTAGTGGAGGAGGCTCCAGCCCAACAGTGGGACGTGCATGCGCTGAGATGATGATGTAAATGTGTATACATACGCTTATCCTATTTGTTTATTTCCGCCAATAATGATGTTATCAACCTCACGTTGCGCAGTCATGCCCACTTATTGATATAATCATCATCAATATATACATACGCACTCACACACACAAATATATATATACTAGCAACTCGCCCTCACTTCGCTTCGGTTTTAGTCGTTTTACCCGTGTAGTTCCCGTGGGAATACCAGGATAAAATATAGCCTAGGTTACTCCCTGATATTATAGCTTTCCATTGGTGAAAGAATTTTTGAAATCGGTCCAGCCGCTTTGAAGATTACCCGGAACAAACAGACAGACTGACAAAAATTTTTTAATCTGTATTTTAGGCATAGGTGTCGTGCAAATAACCGTGTGAGCATGAAAAAAGCCTATTATTTTGACATTACAAACAGACACTCCAATTTTAGTTATTAGTATAGATATATATTTTTTTCTTGTGTACGTGAGTGGGTATGTCACTGAACTCCTCCTAAACAGCTGGACCGATTTTAATGATTTTTTTTGTGCCTATTACGATAGATATGAGAATGGTTTGGATTAATAATTGGAATGGGTAGGTGCTGCTGCGATCGATTTCGAGCAGAATTTCTTTTACTATTTTTTTTTTTATTGGAACGGAACAACGTCCGTTGGGTCACCTAGTATACATGTATTTCTGACGGATTTATTTTCATTAAAAATTTGGAAAATTATTTCAATCGCGTGAATTTAAAATCCCAAGCAATACAAGGACTATCTATGTAAGGTCTGGTTTAAAAAACACTGAAATAAGTCATTTCAGTAAATCACATGAAAATCTGTCCTGTGCGAGAATCGTATTCACTGCGAATGGCATATTTGAACTCACCGCCATCTATGTCGTTTAGGTTATCATTGTGTTAACATCCATAAATATTCCATTAAATGTTTTATTATAAACATTTGTTTATTTGCTTGGTTACTTTCCTTTAATATTGCTGTTATCAATGCTATTATCAGATTGATATCAAGTTCACGTTTTCGCCTCACTGGTTTATATGAATGCGTCATATTCACAATACTGTTACATGTGGTGAAGATTTTGTAACAAATTCGCTTTTATACCTATTCCTTTTTTTTTTAGTTAGGCTACGGTCTAATCGTATGCCAAGCGTTCCAAAAGGCGACGTGCAACGCTCCATATCTCATCGTATTCCCTTCGCCATTTGGCCGACTATTGGTAATGAAAACTTTCGTGTACCGTCCCTCCCAGACGCCCGCCTTCCTGCGGGTGTCAAACAACTCCCCAGAACAATCACTCGCAGCCTCTGGTAGAGCGATATCAGGTGCAGCTACTCGCGCCTACGCAGCCTCCAAGTCGCTGGTTGCGAAACATGTCGCCACAGAGAAGTTCCTCCCGCGCACGATTCACCGCTTTCTTCCGTGAGACGACTGCCTCACAGATGGTGGCCACCGCGTGGCACCTGTCGAGCATCGTCTTAACAATGGTCAGCAGCGTCAAGTCGACACCGATGATTGCGACGAGTTCACGACGCAGCTCTGTCCACGCGACGCACACCTCAAACGTGTGCTGCATCGTCTCCTCATTGTAATCGCAATGGTGGCAGGACGGTGTGCTCTCCCTCCTCGCAACCTTATGCGCTGATGGGTGGACAGATACGGGGCGCCTAAAAAAATAGGGCTGCGCTCGGTCCAGGGCCACGCTCAACCCTAGCGCCTCGATCCACCTGACAATGTCTCGTTATTAGTGTCTTTTTTAATCTTCTGATATTGATATTCATGCTAATCTTTAAAACTATTAATCAACTTTTGTGGCAAATTTTTCGTACATACTGAGTTCAGTTAAGAGGAACATTTAGGGTTTATTTTATTGAAATTTGATGTCAGAAAGAATTATCATCATTCTTACTGATATTATAAATGCGAAAGTAAGTTTGTTTGTTTGTTACGCTTTCACGCTTAAACCACTGAACCGATTTCAAAAAGCGGTGGGTGCCGGGCGAGTTGCTAGTTTAAGATAATTGTCAAAAAAAGAACAAATGTTCTTGTCTGTGTAGCTTAATTCTCTTCTCTTTCTCCATGTATTCAAGGAACAAGAGTATAGGTGTCGTAAAAGACGACGGCCTTTGTCGGCTTTTACATAAAAGACGACTGCGGGATATGATATGCTAATAAAATCTATGTAACAGAAGTCCAAGTCGAACAAAATCTTTATAACACCTGACCAGCATGGTATCAATTACCTTCTCATTTTTGGACGGCTCGAGCCCAGTAATGGAGCGTATATAATGTCAAACGATTATGATGATGATGAAAAAGAAGTTTATAACCAGCAATAAGACATTTCAATAGTTTCATGTCACGTGTAGATAAAAAAAAGCATACCACTTTTTTGTTATAATTTTTAACCTTTTAGATTGAAGATAAGATGATCAGCACTTGACTTTATCACTAACAATGTGTGGTACAGATAATGTTTATCAGTGGAATAATTTTATCAGAATCTTCATCTTTAGCCACCAATGAGTGTCCAGCTGAAACATGACTTGCATAATTTGATAGCATGCGATTATTAAATACGTGGTAATTATAGTCCATAAAATATAGGATGATCTCTGTGACAGTTATTCTTAGTGCTGTCACGATTACGATAAAGTCCGTAGTTTTTTATCGATATAACTCTTTATTTTTATAATTGTGATTTTCTATTATAATTAAAATACAATCAATGAAAATCTTTTTGAATTTATTTCAAACAAAAACTGTTTTTTAACTGTTTTAATTATTCAAAAGGAGTACAAACAAGGTCTAGGTCACTATTATCGTCATCACTGGAGCGTTTCTGCTAGAACATTTATCATTTTTTGCCAAAATAGGAACAGCCGTTAGGTCTATCGATCGATTACGATTGTTTTATAAATAAATATGTCTAGTTTATTGACAATAATATTATCATTTATTCTAAGACGAAAAGTAGTTTTTTAGTGTTTAATTAATTCAATTTATGTATTTTGTAATGTAACTGTCTGTTTTATTTGTATAAAATATGTTGAACGTTTTATGTAGGTAATATATTGGGTTTATTTCTTTTATGAATAATTTAATAAAGATCAGTTATCGATTTACGTATATCGACTCTCCCATCTCTTTTTTATTTTCAGTCCAGTATGACCTTGTACGTGCGTAAGCGTTGTTTGTGTATAAAATGTTTACTAGGTATTACAGTACTTACGAGGTACATTTTAGGCATGAATATTAATATTTTTATATTTATAATATATTGCAATTCAGTTGCAATAAAACTAGCACGAAAACAACGAAAATATATTGGATACAAAATGAAAATGTAAACATGTCGCTCGCTCAAACTTACTTCGTTGGTTTCGTTGACATCTGTCACAGAGATCAAGCTATATTTTATGGACTATAAATTACTGAATCGTGTGGTGACGAAGTAAGAATATAATTCACCACCCCCTATCTTGCCTACGACTAAGGGATTTAATATACTTATAACATCTATGCAAGAGAGAAGGAAAACTCGAAGTAAAACCTTATACCAATCTGTCTGACCAGCGTGATATAGTAGATAAATTTCCCTCCTATTGTAGAGGAGGCTCCAGCCCAACGGTGGAACTAATAAACGCCGAGATGATGATGAGGGAACGATACCGCCATCTTCATCATCATCATCATCATCATCATCATCATCATCATCGCAGCCCACATACGTCCCACTGTTGGGCTCGGGCCTCCTCCGCAATGGGAGGGAATTTGATCTACTATACCATGCTGGTCAGATATGTTGGTATAGGGTTTCATTTCGAGGTTTCCTTCTCTTGCACAGATGTTATATGCATACTATATCCCATAGTCGTCTTATACGATATCCACTACCGCCATGCCTCGTCTAATTCAATTAATTTTATAATTATTTATCGCGATATATATCCTTTAGTGCCTAAAAGTAAATGGTTAAAAAAGTAATACTTATTTTTTTAAAAAGGCAACACCCTGCACTGAGGAAACAATCCTTGTATTGCAGGGGACTTTACAAACGAACACAAATTACATCCAGACTTGAAACAATATTTTGTGAATCACACAAAGTGTTGTCCAGCGTGGGTTCAGACCCATAACACTGGCACGGTAAGTCGGTACTACTATTACGCTATCTGTGCAGTCAAAAAGTTTAAGGTAAATCTTAGTACATGTGTCCTTTTAAAGCATACTTATTTACGGTTTTAGATATTTATTTCTCTAAAAGAATACAATTCACTTACAAGAGAAATACAAAATAAACTTAATACTAGGAAGTGCACGGAGTTAATAACAAATTAAACTTGATGTACTAAGCAAATTTAAAGAGTGGGTAAATATAAGTGGGTACCTACATAATAACATGCGACGAAGAAATCTAATATAAAACTGTTCAAATACCTTATTACATATGGTTTACTATTCTTATGCAAATTGCGTTTGATAGACATTTCAGTCGCTTCATAAAAATTAAAATTGTGAAAAGTCGCTTAAAATATGGCGCTTTAATTTATTTTTAAAGGACAAAAATGTTTTAGTATTTTTGTAAGTATTTACTGTATTTATCTTAAGATACTAACTATCCATTGAAATGGATTTAACAATCTTATCTTTATGTTACAGGTAAGAAAGTTACATTCAAATTACGTAAGTATAAATCTTGTTTATTTTGTATGTAACTGGATGAACTGGCAATTCTGCTTGTATAGATCACATTAAAATTTATATGATCTGAAAAAAAAGGCAACTGGTTTACTTTAAAGTGTAAATGTGTGAGCAATCGAAAACAATATTTGGTGAAGGGGAGGTGTCATAAAGCATGCTATAAAGCCGCTACCACTTAAAAACGATATTGTCCTTGACTGTACGTTTTCAGATTTCATTTCTCCTAAATATGTACATGTAGGAACTGGACTGAATTGCCTGTCAAGATGTTTCCCGAACGCTATAATATGTCCATCATCAAACGAGGTTGATATCTCACGGTTGGCAGCAACTTGACTATACCTCTGGTATTGTTCAGGTTTTTGGGCGGCAGTAACCACTTACCATCACATTCATCATCACCAAAAAATTAATAAAAGCTATTAAAACGTTGTGACGTCAATTGCGGTCCATTACATAGTATTTAGGTCATATTCATGTTAATATTTGTGACAGGCAAAACATTGACACAATATGCATAGATTTATGAGGACTTTTACCATTTGAACAATTAAATCGAACAAGTTAAAATAAACCGCAGCCACCAAAATATAAAGTACACAATTCTTTCGAGTTCCTTTCTAGCGGCGTAAATGATAATAATGGTTGCTGTTGTTAGCATCGTTATTATCGTAAATTACATTGCGTGAGAGGATAGAATTCTAGCTATACGATTTTGGGTTAGAAATTAAAAATACCATGTGTCCCCAATTCATGCCAAAGGTCTTCTGTCTGCAGTCGCGGGTCGGTCCGTCCGGGGTAGTACCACACCCTCGCAGAAAATCGACGTCTGAGTAATAGCAATTTGTTACTGCGCTTCGGTGAGCGAGAGAGTCGGAAGCCCAACTTTCTGGCAATTTTATGTGTGGTGAGTTTTGGTGATGCCTTTAGTATCACCGAACCTCATTGCACGCGTTCACAATCGCTTTACTTTGTTCACGGTAGGCAGCGACCTAGCAAAGGTTCATGAACGACAGTATCACTTACCATCAAGTGTGCTGTTTGCTCATTTGCCACCAGCAGCAATGAAAAAGAAGACTTGAAAACTGGCTGAGAGTTCACCATGAGCATAGCGTAACATACTTCTCAAAAATTTACAACCCAAACTGAAATCGTAATTATGTCTTCCAAACTGACTGTTACAGAAGTATTCGTACCTTGGACTGAGAATACAATCAGTCCCTTTCCAGGTCTTTAAATTCATCTGCATAATACTGAGTGTTTAGACCTATTTGTGGCAGACTTTATTCTGAACACACCCCGCCCAATCCATCTGGGAAGCCGAAAGAGCGGCAGGCGGCGTGCGGCCTTTTCATCATTTCAGCTTATCGCCGACCTAGACCTCCCTCATGTTACGCCACAAAGTGCGGTCCTGTGTCGCCTTCAATCAACGACGCCCAGAATTTTCCACCAGGTCGTTGGTCCACCTAGTGGGGAGGCGTCCTACACTGCGTCGTCCGATACATGGTCGCCACTCAAGAACTTTCTTCCCTAACGGTTGTCGGTTCGTCGTGCGATGTAGCCTGCCCATTGCCACTTCAGCCTGATAATTCTTCATGTTATGTAGGTTTCACCGGTTCTGCTGCGGATTTTCGTTTTTCAGATTCTATCTCGTAGAGAAATCCCGAGCATATTCCGCTCCATAGCACTCTGAGAGACTTTGAGCTTGATTATGAGGCCTGCATTTAAGGATCACGTTTCCGTGCCGTAGGTCATCGCTGGTACAATATACTGATCGTAGACCTGTCTTCGGACACAGGTTCGGCACGAGAAGATCCTCTTAAGTTTTCCGAACGCTGCCCACCCGAGTTGGAGTCGTCGGCTGAGAGGCCTTTTAATCTACCGTTTTCCCTCCCCATTGCCACACATATGAACTAACCACTGGCACTGATTGCTTGACCTCGGCGGCCAGCCCCGCAGATAACGGATATGACTGACCGGGAATTGATAACATTGAGGTGTTGGTGGTCTAACTTGTTGCATAAAATTTTATTAGGAATTTTCCTCCTCGCGTACATATAATTTTTATTAGTAACCGTTTTAAAATGTTCAAAAATGTTGTTATGCTTTATTTTATTCAACTGTAGATGTTTTTAAGTAAATGTGGCAGTACTAGTTTGTATATCCATCTGCGTGTGGTAACAGAGTAAGAATACAATTGACCAGCCTCTATCTTGCCCATGGGTGTCGTAAAACACGACTCAAGGATATAACATACAGATAATATCTATACAAGAGAAGCAAAACTCGAAATGAAACCCTATACCAACCACTCACCAGCATCTAGTAGTAGGTCAATTGCCCTCCTATTGATAAGAACCAACCCAGCATCGTGACATATATAAGATAATTTGAGATTATTTGACTGTAAGGAGTTTTATTTTTACGTTATAGTTGTTTACAAAACAAAACAAAAATTTTGTTTACAACTCAAAAGTGATGGCGTAATTTATTAAGAAGTTCAATGTTCTTTAGAGGATAAATATTACAAATGATAATCTTGACTCGCTTATTAGTAATCGTTGTTCTTAAATATTAAAATTATGCGTAATAATTGCAACAATGTTAATTATTACTATGTTGATATTATCTAAAGAAAACAGTAAAAATTAATTGTTATATGACCATGCATTTTGATATGTAGATATATAATGCATTAGTGTAAGAAAAATCTGATAAAATTTAAGTTTGTCAGCTCGAATTCTATTTTTTAAGTAATTATGGTAAATTTAATCTCACCAAAAATGTAATTAATAAACAAAATGGAAGTCGAGTTTAACATAATTAAAGTGTGTTTCTCAACTTCTCCGACAAAACATTTGCGATCTATATAGGTGCCAAGTTTTGTAGACAATACTGAAATTTCGCTATTTGAAAACCTATAACATTCTTTAAAAACTTTAAATAAAAGGCAACCTCTTGTTTTTTTTTCTACCACAAAAAGGTTTGCTATTTATAAACATGACTTTTTAAATTGCAACAGTTCAATTATTTATAATAGTAAATTAACGTTTGTTCTATTGAACCTTAAAATGAGAATTGGCTAGTTTTAATCAGCGAGTCAAATATTTTAACGAACTTTAGAATATAAAATCAATAACTTGCGTATGTATTACATAAAGATGATAAGTGGATTAGCCAAATACATAGTACCTGACATGCACCATGCGGGCGGAGACTGGCAACTGTCCTAGTCATCAGCGGCAGTCCAGCAGGTTACTCTTTCCGGTACCTTATCGGATTGACGCCACGGGGAGTTTTGCCGTGGGAGCGTTGCCTTCACGCGCTGGTCCCCTCAGATAGGCGGATTAAAATTCCCCGTCAGTTAGGCCGATATCCAGGTGTAGGTAGTTGCGCCCAACGCATCGGCGCGGCGGCTGAGCATGTCCCTTTAGAAGAGTTCCTCTCTACTACTGCGAGCATATATAGAACTTCCATATATAGAACTTCAAATTATAAAAAAATAACCCAAACAAGAGTTACAAATACAGATAAAAGTCAAATTATGTGACCTGAATGTCCTTGTCGATATATTATTAGTACTTACAACCTACACGGTTATATCAATACTGATTTGGACATGCCCTAGAGAAAGAATTGGACAACTTTATTGCCAATTAATTATTGCTTATTCGATATCAAATATGATTATACAGACAATATACTAAAAACTAGTAACGTTTTATTACAAGTCTGGCCCTTATTGCTGCCAATTATGTTCTGAATTTAATCATCTGAGCTTATATATGTCCCTATGTGCTGGGCACCAACCTTCATCACAATGAAAAGTAAATTGCCCCACGCTGGTCAGACGGGTTGATATAGGGTTTTATTTCGAGCTTTTCTTCTCTTGCACAGCACATATATATATCATGCATGTTATATCCCTTAATCGTCTTTTACTCTACCCACGGTCTAGATAAGGAGGAATTATAATCTTACGCCATCACCACGCGGAAATGAATCTGATATACGGTCTAATTCAATGCGACAGATGATTTCTCCACAGACCGTCGTTAGACCTCCAAAAACCAGAAGGATAAAGGTATTTTAGGATTGCACTATTTTCAGGCGAATTACCAGCCTTGGACTCGATTGGTTGCGATGATAGTTTAGTCTACATGTCGAGAAAATACTTTCTTCGGTCGGCGCGCTCCTCGCACCACTCCGTCCGGGGCGACAGAGGGGCGTAAGCACGCAACTCTCGCAACCCACAATGCACGTCGCCTACGTCGTTGGGCCGACCACCGGAGCAGGGTTATTTGACATCAGTGGTCGGTCCGACGGAATACCCCCTACGTGGGGTACCCTCCCATCGACCGACGTCCCCCCCCTCGGGGAGGACGTCGGTCTTTCCTCACGCGGTCGGCCTCTCGGCGGGTGACGGACTAATTCCCCGGTCACGTCACCCGCGGCCTCGGTTAGGGCGGCATGAGGCGCAGGTATTGGCGCTTACGCCGCCCCAGTCGCCGGCGGCGGATCGCCTCATCGAGGCTGCGCTCTTCACGCAGGCGATCCGCCGCCTCAGAAAATACTTTCTGGGCATTGTTTGCTTTTATTGGCCAAGGGGCAGTGTAGGTTACTGGAATACGACTTATTTATTCTCTATATCTGCAGACTAATATTAATGCATTTTTTTTAATAGAAGGCTCTGCACTAAGAAATTGAGCTTTGTATTCCGGGGTACTTCACAAACATATAATTAATAGACACAAATTACATCCAGACTCAGAACAACAATTTTTGGATCGCACAGTATTCTCCTGTGTGATATTCAAATTTGTGACACTGGTGCGGTGCATTGGTGTATTAACACCTAAGCCATCTGTATAGTCAACTTCGGTAACTCACGCTTTACACTACCTCTTTAAAGGGATGCCGCGACTATAGATCGCCTATCTTTTCGGAACCCATGTCGATGTAAATAAGTGGTTGTGTAAGCTATTTGCTTTGTTAGTTGTATATTATTCTAATATAAAAACATGTTTACAATATAATATAATGATATTTAACCTACTTGATATGTTCCAATCTGCTTGGTAACCGATGTCAATGGCATTTGGCCTTACGCAATCAACTAATAAACAGATACGTATACCGCAACATAGGTACATTATTATGATTCGTTTTATGCGAGATGTTTAAATCAAATTTAAAAAAGGATTATGTAAATATTGACTAAATTTTATTTTCATTTCAATCTTTATAAAGTTCCACTATTTCAGTATTATATCACGCTGGAATAGGATTTTATTTTGAGTTTTCCTTCTCTTGCTTTTTTTTTTTTTTATTGCCAACGGTGGCAAACGAGCAAGCAGCACACCTGATGGTAAGTGAAACTGCTGCACATGGACCATTGCAATACCAGGGGCACAGCCAGGCCGCTGCCTACCGTGAAGGAAATACTCTTCTTAAACCTCGTTTAAAGAAGGACATGTCATAGCGCTCGGGAAACACAGCAGCAGGTAGTTCATTCCAGAGCTTGCACGTACGTGGGAGAAATGATCGCTGGAAACGTACAGTTGAAGACCATAACGTTTCCAGGTGAAATGGATGAACCCTGCTGCGATGTCGAGTGTTACGTTGGTAGAATGGTGACGGTGGTACCAAGTCAAAAAGTTCCTCGGAGCACTCCACTCTTGTATAGATGTTTTAGTTATAATGCATTTACGATTTTAAATAAACCGAATGTTATGCAACAGCGTATGATAGGTGTGTTTCACTAAATGTATATTGTCTGTTATGTCGAAAAGGGTGCAGGGTAGTCTTTTAAGATTTAGGTTTTCTGTCTGCTCAAAAAATCATTTTTTTTTTTGTGGGTGGTCTTAGGTCGGCGCGCCTCCGCACCACTCCGTCTGGGGCGACAGAGGGGCTTAAGCACGCAACTCCCGCAACCCACCCGAAAACCACGTCGCCTTCGTCGTTGGGCCGACCACCGGAGCAGGGTTACTTGACATCAGTGGTCGGAAAAAATCATATTTAATGTGCATGTGTACCTTTAATTAGATGTTACATTGCCATTTGTATTTTAATATGTATAATGTATCTGTGCCCGTGTGGCGACGGGCTGAGAATACATATGTCGCCACCCCTTACTTGCCCGTGGGAGTCGTAAAAATCGGCTGAGGGTTCACCAGGAGAGCAGGGCAGCAGCTCTCTCCTGGGAAACGTAAAACACCTATACTGCGATCGCCAACCCGCCTGCCAAGCGTGGCGATTACGGCAATATCCCCTTTTTTTTAGAAATGGCGTACAATAAAAAAATGGCCCTCAGTTACGGCGGCTCCGGTACTCTACGGGCTCATTTTGGTGGCGGGGCCAGTAGTGGTGGAGCGGGGGGTGCGAGGAATCTCCGGCAGCGATGACCGATGACCTAGTGAAAGTCGCTGGGCGTCGTTGGATGCAGGCGGCACAGGACCGCTCATTGTGGCGCAACATGAGGGAGGTCTACGTCCAGCAGTGGACGGCGATAGGCTGAAATGATGATGATGATGATGATTGTATCTGTGTAAAAAAATGTTATCTGCATATTGCCCTTAATCGTCTTTTACGGCATCCACGTGCAAGAGAGGGGTTGGTTAATTGTGTTGTAACTTCGTAACCACACAGATGATTGTATTCTCACTCTATACTCTTGTATTTTGTTTTGGTAATATTTAGATCCGTGATTTTAGATTTTCCGTGTGGTGACGGAGTAAGAATACAATTCACCACTCCTTATCTTGCCCGTGGATGTCGTATAAGACGACTATGGGATATAATATGCACATAACATCTGTGCAAGAGAAGGAAAACTCGAAATGAAACCCTATACCAACATGTCTGACCAGCATGGTATAGTAGGTCAAATTCCCTCCCATTGTGGAGGAGGCCTGAGCTCAACAGTGGGACGTATGTGGGCTGCAATGATGATGATGATGATGAATATTTAGATCGTTAGTGTAGTGACGGAATAAGAATACCATTCACCACTCCCTATTTTGCCGGTGGGTGTCGTAACAGACGACTAAGCGATAAAATATGCGTATAACATCTATGCAAGAGAAGAAAAACTGGAAATGAAACCTTATATCAACCTGTCTGACCAGTAGAGAAGAGAATTGACCGGTAAAATACACATTTTACTTATTTTACCAACTTGCAGTCGGTAATTTACCGGATAATTAACCAAAGTACTTTTTTTGCCTCATGGTGGGGTTGATACGTGATTGAGAATATGTATAGTACAGGCTAATAAGAATTTACCTTATATACACTATACATATATTAATTAACAAATAAAAAGTTATAAATTATATATAATTATTAAAAATTAACTATTATGTTAATTAATATTGATAATAATTAATTATGAAGCTCTTCAAATACCCAGCTTATGTGTATAATTCTGTCAATATTCCTAGTACTTACTTTAGCAACATCAATAAATCAAGAGTTTCGTAACTCCAATTTCCGGGATCGAATTTTTTGCATTATTTGGATATTTAACCGGCAAAATACCGGTTAAATAGCCAAATATTTAACTAGCCAGTAATTGGATATTTGTCCGCTCGAAACACTACTGACCAGTATGGTATAGTAAGGTCAATTTCCCTCATATTGTAGAAGAGGCTCAAGCCCTACAGTGGCACGAGCTAAAATTATGACGGTGATGAATATTTAAACATGACATAAATAGTAATTTTACTGATTACACTGCATTTAGTTCGGTTGTTACTATCTCTTTCACAATGTCCATAGTTAATACATATCTGTAGACTAAGTTCAGAAAGTAATGTAATGTGTAGGAATTTATTTGATTTATTGGACATTTTGTTAATATCATTGTATAAAGTTTCATAGATAATTAAAATCTTAGTTAAATTTCTTAACCAAGATGAGACCACTATGTTGTTTATGACGCGGTGTTGATATAAAAACAAAAATCGACTACAACTTACAAAAATCATCTATTACAAAAATCAACAAAATTATAAGCTGCAGTAAAAATCCCACGCGGACATAATTTCAAGCAAAGCATTAATAAGAATACATTTATATGCCGTACATACGAATATAATATCCCGCTCCATAAGCCTTTATCTCCGAACATTGTGACCAAGATACGAACAATTGGGCGCCATTAAATAATATCTATTAAGTAGAATTCAGTGGGTTAGTAGGTATATGTTGCATAAATACGTCCAATTATCAATATGGTTACTCAAGTATACTCTTTAATAAAATAGTTGCATATTGACTAATTTAAATAGCTTTGAATGATACAAGACTATATTTGGCAGCTGTCATCGAATATAACAACGATTCCTTAACGATCGACTGGGGACTTTTGACGCAAATGTTAAAATGTCATGTATCGCTTTTATTTTTCATTTTCTTCATTCATTTCATTGTTTTAGTGTTTTAAAGTGTTATATTGAATAATTTTGCTAATATTTTATGTAATATAATGTTGATAAAATGTTGAAATGTACTCGTAGTAAATATGGCATAATAGCGAATTGTGTGCATTTTCACATTCTGCCAAAATTCCCAGAGGAAGCATGATTTAGTTATCAGCACCAAATCAATGCTAACGACTGACTAATTACGAAGACGTGAATAATTAATATTTTAACACATTAGCACCAATAGCTCAGATTATTGCAGCTCATAGCCATTAAGCAAAAACACAAAAAGAACGATCGACTTGTCCAAAATTTTTTGTCACTTTTTGTTTTTGTGACAAGCACCAACCGGAGTTTAGTCCATTCTGGTCTCCGAGTCTCCAAGTTTAGTGGAAAAGACGGTGTGCACACCTATAACCTGCCGCTGTGTAGCTTCCTATGGTCATTTGGCCAGGTCACCGTTATAAGCGGCAGTACCACTTACTATATAGATTGATAAGTTTTTATTGCTTATTGGGTGACTTAAGTAAACTCGCAATACGTCTACTTTCTTTTAGCGCTAGTTCAGATACGACGGAAAACGCGAGGTTACAAATCGTGCGGTTTGCAACACCAAAAATTGTGATGGTGTTCAGACGCCGGCGATTATTAAGCGATTTGTAAATGCGGAACGTCAGTTTGAAAATGGAAGTTGATGAAGATCTATCTGTTTTACTGTGGTTGCTCATAAAAAAAAAAGAAAAGTAAAAGGCAGTATTGGGCACATCCAATATTAAGGGACAGCCTAGTATATGGTCAGTTCGTAACATTATATCCTAAATTAAGAATGCTCAATGGAAAATTCTTCAACTGTTTGAGAATGTCCATAAAATCTTTTGATGAATTAATTGGACTGATCAGAGAATTTCAAACTCTGAAACACACATGAGGGCAAGATTCCATATTGCATGTCTTTTCTCCACTTCATCAATAAATAATTCGGTGTCGAAGCGATCCATAGCGAGCTCATTTGCTGTGCCCGCAACCCAACTCAACGCTGTAGAAAGACTCCATAGTAATAGAACCGCGCGGACTGCGCGCGATTCTATTTTCTAGCGATTGAGCAGCGGTAACTGCGCGCCTTGAATAATGGCGTGGTTATGTCCGAATGATTGCGATTCTGAAAACTCACGTTTCCCGTCGTGTCTGAACTAGCGCTTAATGTTTTATTTATACTGATATTAATATTATACGGTAGTTAAAACAGTGGATATGTATGTGTGTACATAGATTCTTATTTCTAAACAAATTACTTGTTTCACGTAGACACTATTAGTGTGCTGCTTGCTCGTCTACCACCATTGGCGATAAAAAAAAAACCAATGAGATAGTCTGTAGTTTTATTAATATTTTCTTAGAGTTATTTACGGAACAACATGTATTGGCTCACTAGACAGAATGAGTCCGGATCAGAGGTCAAACATCTATACAAATAAATAAAATTGAAGTGTCTGTTTGTAATGTCAAAATAAGGCTTATTTCATGCTCACAAGGTTATTTGCACTATACATATGCCTAAAAATCACTTTATATTTTTTTGTCTGTTTGTTCCGGGTAATCTTCAAAACGGCTGGAACTAATTCAAAAATTCTTTCACTAAGGGAAAGCTATAATATCATGGAGTAATATATTTTTAACCGACTTCAAAAAAGATGACGTTCTCAATTCGTCGGAATCTTTTTTTTTATGTATGTTCACCAATTACTCAAAGACGCCTAGACCGATTTGCAAAATTATTTTTTTGTTTGATAGGGGAAATATACCCAGGTGGTCCCATAGTCATCAGGTCAGGATCTGATGATGGTATCCTTGAGAAATTGGTGGAATTCTTAAAACTTTATAGGCAATTTTAACGTTTTTAGTTTACTGTTTGAAGTCGGTTTTTTTTTGTTAAAAATTGTATCCCATTATTCTCACGGGATTGGGAACCACGCGGGTGAGGCCACTGAAACCGAAGTGAAGCGAGGGCGGATTGCTAGTTAAAAAAAAAAAAAAAAACAATACAATATAGTGGATATATAATATCATGTCATCATCTCGGCCTATATACGTCCCACTGTTGGGCTCAGGCCTCCTTCACTATAGGAAAAAAAAAATTATTGCTCTACTCAGACGTGTTGGTACAGAGTTTTGTTTCGAGTATTCCTTGTCTTGCATAAATATTATATGCACATTATATCCTTTTTCCTATACATTTTCCGTGTGGTGACGGAGTAAGAATACAATTCACCACTCCCTATCTTGCCCGTGTATGTCGTAAAAGACGACTATGGTATATAATGTGCATATAATACAAGAGAAGGAAATCTCGAAATAAAACCCTATACCAACCTGTCTGATCAGCATGGTATATGTAAGGGCTCGAGCCTCCTCCACAATAAAAGGGAAACTTCCCTTTTATTGTGGAGGAGGCTCGAGCCCAACAGTGGGACGTATATGAGCTGAAATGATGATGATTATATCCTGGAGGATATAATACGACATCCACGGGTAAGAGAGAAGATGGTGAATGGTATTCTTACTCTGTCAACAAACTGAAAATATATATTACATAGGTACCGTTTGTTGTTCGTTAACAAATTTCATTCACGCGTTTTCAAATTATAATTATTATAATTGCCCAATTTTTCGTGGAAGGATTTCGAAAAAATAAATAACACCCAGGAATATATATTAATGTGTAACACGTGAAACTGACAAATTAATTGTCATTCTCACTATTTAATTAGTAATTAATTGTTAAAATATTAAGCAAATTGTCAACATTGCAAAACTGTCCACGAATGATTCTCGTGTTTGTAATATATATGTCTTTAAAAATGTAGGACGATATATAATCCGTGAATCGTCATACGTCTTGCTGTTGGACTCGAGTCTTGTCCACAATGGGAGAAAATTGACCTAATACAACGCTAGTCAGGCGGGTTGCTATAGGGTTTTATTGCGAGTTTTCCTTCACTTGCACAGTTGTTGAAGCATAATATATCCACCATAGATGTCTTTTACGCCACACACGAGGGTGGGTAATTGTATTCTTACTCCATCACCACACGGAATCTACGAATATATAGAAGAACTAGCAACCCGCCCTCGCTTCGCTTCGGTTATAGTCGTTTTACCCGTGTAGTTCTCGTTCCCGTGGGAATACCGGGATAAAATATAGCCTAGTTTACGCCCTGATATTATAGCTTTGCATTGGTGAAAGAATTTTTGAAATCGGTTCAGCCGTTTTGAAGATTACCCGGAACAAACAGACAAAACAAAAAATTTTTAATTGCTATTTAAGGCATAGGTGTCGTGAAAATAACCGTGTGAGCATGAAAAAAGCCTATTATTTTGACATTACAAACAGACACTCCAATTTTATTTATTGGTATAGATTAACACGCAATAAAAATTAATAATCGACAAAATGATCACCATTTTATTTCTAGGCGCACCTCGCCAGCACCCTCCGTTATGAAGAAGTGCGTGTAGTCCCATAACCTTTCAGAAGCTACCCATCACCATTTAGGCTGTTGGTACCTTTAATTTCGCGATTTATATATGTGGTCGAAACGACATTCATTTTTTTTTTATGAGCGGACTATGGTAAGCGCACATGGAAACGACATGCATGCCGTTATTTTTCAGGCTATCGACCGCAATTGAATATACCTACCCATGAGAGATGAATGGTGATAATAGGACAATGACTGCACAGATGGTATAGTGATTAATATACCGAGCTACAGTACCAATGTCGTGGGTTTGATTCTCATGCTCTATAACCAATTGCTCTTCTGAATGTAATTTATGTCTGGTAATTATATATTTTTAAAGTCCCCCACAGTGCAAGCAGTGTTTTCCTTAGGGTAGGGTGTTTACCTACACCTGATGCTGCCCTAGCCGAGGCCGCGGGTGATTGGACTGGGGAAGTAGTCCGTCACCCGCCATGAGGCCGACCGCGCGAGGAAAGACCGATGTCATCTCCGAGGGGACTTCAGTCGAGGAGAGGGTACTCCTAAGGAGGTATTCCGTCGGATCGAGCATTGACGACAAGTCACCCTGCTCCGGTGGTCGGTCCAACGACGAAGGCGATGTGTTACAGGTAGGTTACGGATGTGCGTGCTTACGCCCCTCTGTCGCCCCGGACGGAGTGGAGCGAGGAGCGCCCCGACCGTAATCCACCCCCCAAAAAAATAGGGTAAGGTGTTTACTTAAAAAAATATATCACCGCGCTTAGCAGGCGAGAGAACGATTTCAGTCTGTTTTATAAGTTGGTCAAGCAAAGTCGGTGGCGTACTGTCATAATTATCCGCTTTTTCAAATTCCAAGGAAAATTCAAGTTGGTCACATCACTGGGGAATATATTAAGTATTGACAAATAATTTACCAATCGTTTTTTTTTTTTTCAACAATAATAAACAATTATTCCGTAAAGGCATTGCGACGATATGACCTTCACTCTTCAGCAAGCATAATTAAAAAGGTTTTACTTGAGTCATTCATCATTCGATAATTATTTTTGTGAAGTGATGACGTCTTATAAAACGATGAACGCCGACAGCGCGCACGAAAGTCACGTTCCGCTTGAGCCAAGTGTGCAAGCGAGAACACAGATCAAGTGATAAATAGTTACGATCGCCCTAAGCGTTCGGCTTGTTACATTTCTTCTAATCTGTATATTTTAAGTAAAAAAAAACATCTGAATTAATGAATGGAAATAAATGCTAATTTATCGAAAAAAATGTAATTTTCAATTAACTTCTTTTTTAGGGTTCCGTACCCAAAAGGTAAAAACGGGACCCTATTACTAAGACTTTGGTGTCTGTCCGTCCGTCTGTCTGTCACCAGGCTATATCTCCAGAACCGCGATAGCTAGACAATTGAATTATTTACAAATTATGTGATTCTATTGTCGCTATTACTACAAACACTAAAAACAAAATACAATAAATATTTAAGGGGGGCTCCCATACAACAAATGCGATTTTTTATCGAAATGATACGGAACCCTTCGTGCACGACTCCGATTCGCACTTAGCCGGTTTTTATACTATACAAAATGATGATAATTCAATGATAATATATTTTTTTTTTTATTGCAATCGGTGGCAAACGAGCAAACAGTACACCTGATGGTAAGTGTTGCTGCCGCTCATGGACCTTTACAAGGCCGTTGCCTACCGCGAAGAAAGCAAAGGGAGTGTGAATGCGTGCATTGAGGCTCGGTGATACCAAGGGCACCACCAAAACCCTCCACACGCAATCACCCTCAGAAAGTTGGGCTTCCGGCTCTCTCGCTCACCGAACGAAGCGCAGTAACAAATTGTTACTACTCAGACGTCGATTTTCTGCGAGAGCATGGTACTGCCCCGGACGGACCGGCCCGCGGCTGTAGACAGATAACTGTCGACAGTGTGGTCCTATCACTCCTAATTTGATTTAAATCATAAATGTACCGCAATTTTTTATCAATGTCTTCTTGTAACGTTATCACGTTAGACTTTACAGGCAACTATTTTTTTTTATACACTAGGATGTTAAATCGGAATTACCGCGAATGCCTCACAAGCAATTACAATGAACGAACCAAATATTATGTATATGAGCCAGTACTATATGCTAAGTGGTTTATTTATAAATGATATGTAAGGCTCACGGATGTCGATTGTCCTTGGCGAGGGCCCGCTCGGTTGTAATACTAGTGAATTGATAAGCGCAGAAGGTCAATTATCACTGTTTTCTACCTACGATGTTGTTTTTATTACACTTATATTGTGTGTTCACCATATTCAGTAGTTTAAAGGAGATACCTGTAAAACCCGTTTAAGACAATTTCGCAGGGACTCGTCCAAAAACGCGTCTTAGACGGGAAAGCGTATTATGCGGGAAAGGACGTGACAACGTCTTATAAATTGGTTTGCCGGGTGACACTTCAAGAAACTGCGTTACGCTCCGCTCACGTTATGCGCTCACAATGAGAGCGAGTGAGAGGCACGCGTCCCTTCCACTCGGGCATGGTTAGCCCGCCTAAGAGCGAGAGAGACAGACATAAAAATTGTATATTTGTATATAAATACGTATGTATGTGTAAAGGTAAAAATAAAATTTTGTTAATATGAAATTCAGTGCGAGATTCTTTGTATAAATTAATGTTTTAAATATAATTCTTTGTATAAATAAATGTTTTAAATTGTTACTATTATTTCATCCTTCTTCCTACTATACGAATGAATATTCACATTAAAATTATTTTACCACTCAAAGTCGTTGTCATGTAAAACTTTCGCCCGTATACCGACTTTACAGGCAACCAATTTTTTTGTTATTGTATTTACTTATTTCAGGCATGACAATTATAATTTTTATTTTATTTTTTATTTATAATCAAAATTAGGAAAATATGTATTTAAAAAATTGCAGTTAAGCAGGTATAGTTAAACAGAATTTATTATCAGATGTGAAAATGAACACTTTTGTTAATTATGTTAATATTATTAGTTCGAATTTAAACTGAGAGCATGTGCGTGATGTCTCTTCCCGGTACCAACAAAAGATCAGCGCTGGTCATCTATGGCCAGCATTATGCTGAGATGGGACCAGATTGTGGCACACACTTCTCGAAATTTTCATTATTTAAATTTGTTATTTCTTATGCTTTGTGTCTGTCATAATAATAAATCATTTCATTTCCATTATTATTTATTATATTCTATTATTATTTTGAATTTTGAGTACTGAATTTAACGTTTGAAAATTACCTAAAATAAAATGTTGTTTAATATTATTACGTTACTTAAAGTAATGACTCATTTTAGTTTGACAAAAAGATTTTGAGGCATTAGCAATTGCAAGATTTTCATCGTAATTTAATTTTCGCAGTGCGTCTTCACTTTGATTCAAAGAAGTTACATAGCGTCTTAAATCATTAACGGCTGATAATGCCTGGGCATGTGATAAAATCGGAGTTGACTCATCTTCTTCTTGGTCAGTATCACTTAGGGTCGCTCGACAGTCGTCATTGTCAGTCGCTGGCCGCTGCCGCAAGGGGTAATATGTGTATTTGAGTGGCACGTGTTGACGTATTAAACGGGATGACGAATCGTATTAAGCGTTAAGAAATGTATGAAAACATGTCTCAAATTGCTGGGACTGACGCAAAATGGCGTATTATGCGAGAAATCGTATTTTATCGTATATGGCCAGTAAAAGTACAATACACCATCCCCTTTCTTGCCCGCGAGTGTCATAAAAGACGGATTATAATATGGATACAACATCTATGCAAGGGAAGGGAAACTCAAAATAAAACCCTGTACCAAGGCGTCTGACGATAATTGGTAAATTTTCTTCCTATTGTGAAGGAGGCTCAAGCTCGATAGTGGGACATATACGATCTGATGATGATGATGACCTAATTGTATGTACTTAAACAATGATTTCTGATATTTACGCGAGCACTATACAAACTACGTTTGCGAATTTTACCGCGTTTGTATTTGATTTATGATTATCCGCCCGTGACCATGAATGCTGTAAAGTGTTCGAAACGTCGGGTAATCATAAATCAAATATAAACGCGATAAAAGCCGTAAAAGTAATTTTATTTACAATGTTAAGTACTACTGGACTTCATTTCGAGTATCTCTTCTCTTGCATCCATGTTATCTGCATATTATAATCCCTAAGTCGTATTTTACGACATAAACGGACAAGAGAGATGGTGGTGAATTGTATTCTTACTCCGTCACCGCAAGGGGACGATTATTAATACATTGTATTATTTTTTTCTGATTCCTTGGCATTTTGATATCACAGTTACAAAAGTTTTTTTTTTAATTACCTATATTGGCACGCGAGCATCTGCCATAACTCGTGGTAACATCTATGCAAAAGAATGGTGACTCGACTTAAAACTCTATACCACGTCTGACCAGCGTGATATACTCAATAGCCCTCCCATTGTGGAGGAGGTCCGATCCCAATAGTGGGACTTGTGTGGGCTGAGTTATGATGGTGATGATTAGTAACCTGTAATTGAATAAATAACATAGTAATAAGCTTTCTATCGATATAGGTACAATCTAAAATATTTTTTGAATATCTGTATATAATTTATCTAGAAGCACCAATATTTAGTGGGCGAAGCATTTCGACACAATTGATAATAAATGGTTGTAGTTTCTATTACATAAACCTATCCTTACTAATATTATAAATGCGAAAGTAAGGTTGTTTGTTTGTTTATTTGTTTGTTTGTTACGCTTTAACGTTTAAACCACTGAACCGATTTCAGAAATTCTTTCATCAATGGAAAGCTATAATATCAGGGAGTAACATAGGCTATATTTAATCCCGGTATTCTCACGGGAACGAGAACTACGCGGGTAAAGCGACTCAAACCGAAGCGAAGCGAGGGTGGGTTGCTAGTTGTAAATAAAACTACTATACGGATTTTATCGCGTTTGTATTTGATTTTTGATTGCCCGACGTTTCGAATACTTTACAGCGTTCATGGTTACGGGCGGACTAAGATGTCTCACGTTCAACGAGTCATCGTTATTACAGATATTTATCTCGTCATCATAGCTCATATACGTCCCACTGTTGGGGTCAAGCCTCCTCCAGAATGGGAGGGAAATTCACCTACTATATCACGCTGGTCAAACGTGTTGACATAGGGTTTATTTCGAGTTTTCTTTCTCTTGCATAGATTTTGTACACATATATTCCCTTAGTCGTCTTTTAAGACAGCCACGGACAGGAAAGGGGATAGTAAATTGTATTCTTACTCCGTCACTACGCGGAAAACTGTCTTATAATGTATACAGGAATTCAATCAGTGATATTCGTCACAGCAAACGCTAAGATCACTACGTCATCTGTATAAAGTCAAACATAAAAGCAATATTATCATCGGAACAAAACTAAGTAGCACAAAATTTATTGTTGCCTAAATAAATGTGTATTATTTTTAATCGTGTTTTAAGTAACTTTGTAATAAAATTATAATTTTTGTGAAAATAACACTTTAATTAGCGCTTGCATTTGCAAGAACAATAAAAATTTTATTGTTAAAATTTTTGTTATTTTTAGTTGCTGTTTACTCAATTTTTATTTATTCCGTTTAGTTGTTTTATATGTTCAACACTATAGACATTTTTTTTATTTTTTTTTTATTCATTCGGACAGGCAAAGGAAACAAAACTTAGACAGCTAAGTCTTATACAATTCTTATCATAAACTATCAGTTTTTTCACATCATCAGTTTCTTTATATCAAGTTTTTATTATCATTACAGCTCGTATATGTCCCACCGCTGGGACAAGCCTCCACAATGAGAGGGATTTAATCTACATCACGCTGGTCAGGCGGATTCATCATCACAGCCCACATACATTCCACTGTTTGGCTCGGGCCTCCTCCACAATGAGAGGGCATTTGCCCTACTATACCATGCTGATCAGATATATTGATAGGGTTTCATTTAAAGTTTTCCTTCTCTTGCCCAGGTGTTATGTGCATATTATATCCCTTAGTCGTGTTTTAGGATATCCACGGGCAAGATAGGTGGTGAATTGTCTCAATCTCAATAACTATTTTCTGTATCGGGTAGATAATTGTAAATGTCTGTAATAACGATTACTTGTTGGACGTGAGACACCTTAGTCCGCCTGTGACCATGAATGCTGCAAAGTGTTCGAAACGTCGGGCAATCATAAATCAAATACAAACGCGATATAATCCGTAAAAGTAGTTTTATTTACAATGTGTAGTGCTCGCGTAAACATCAGATATCATTATTTAAAAGTAATGTTAAAAACCTTTTTATTTTTTTCAAATGTGTTGTGACACCATTTGAATGCACAACCCGTCATAATTACCTATTTATTTTTTAAGAGTTGCGTACGTTCGTGCAGTACAATGACTTGTACATTACGGAACGGTTCCGGCGTAAGCTCCATTAGGCTCCAATTGAAATGCTTCACTTTTTGTGCGCGAACTTACCTTCTATACGTTATTATTCTAAGCGAAAATGTTATCATTTCTTTTTCGGTAACATTAACTTAAATAACTTAGTATTCTGAATATATTAGTTTATTTTTAAAAGTACCCAATTATGTATTTATTCATGAATTTGCTCACTCGCTCGTAACTTTGTTTATCTACACTAATATTTTAAAGAGAAAATCTTGTATTTATGTGTGTGTGTATGTTTGTAATGAATAAACTCAAAAACTACTGTGCCGATTTCAAGAAATTCTTTCACCATTGCGACATTATCCCTGATTAACATAGGCTATATTTTATTCCGGTATTCCCACGGGTACGGGAACTATGCGAGTAAGGCGACTGTAACCGAAGCGAAGCAAGGGTGGATTGCTAGTATATGATATTACACCTATTTATATAGAGACATCTTTATATGGCAGGGGCACTAGGGATGATCGATGTTAGAAAAACATCGATGTTAACATCGATGTCATAATCGAAAGTCCAACATCGATGTTCGATATTTATCGAAAACCGAACATCGATGTTAAGAAAACATCGATGATGTCATTATCGAAGGTACTAAGAAATAAAATTCTCCGGGCAAATTTTGATAGCTTTTCTTTTTAGGAAAGTCAATACGTTATCATCGATGATCAGATCCCTTAACATCGATGTTACGATATTTTGCACATAGCAACATCGATGTTTTCCTATCAACATCGATGTTTTGCCTTCATGATGATGAATTCCGTTAACATCGATGATACGATATTTTGTCCATAGCAACATCGATGTTTTCCTTTCAACATCGATGTTTTGCCTTCATGATGATGAATTCCGTTAACATCGATGTTACGATATTTTGCCCATAGCAACATCGATGTTTTCCTTTCAATATCGATGTTTTGCCTTCATGATGATGAATTCCGTTAACATCGATGTTGCGATGTTTTGCCTATAGCAACATCGATGTTTTGCCTTCATGATGATGAATTCCGTTAACATCGATGTTATGATGTTTTGCCTATAGCAACATCGATGTTATAACATCGATGTTTTTTCTTTCAACATCGATGTTCATCGATCATCCCTAAGAGGGACACTGTCGACAGTCGTCTGTCTAGAATTCTACAATCGCGGGCCGGGGTAGTACCACACTGAGCAGAAAATCGACGTCTGAGTAGTAGCAACTTGTTACTGCTTGGATAGATGGCGTGTTGACCTTCTCCATATTAGAAGGCAAATTGACGTATTACACAAAGTTGATTAGACAGGTTGGTGCAGGGTTTTAAATCGAGTTTTCCTTCTCTTGTTTAGATATATACAATATCTTATACATATAACCATATTATAATCCCTTAATCGTCTTTTAGGACACCCACGGGCAAGAAACGCGGTAGTGAATTGTATTCTAATTCCGTCAAAACACGGTAAACTCTTCAGTCTTAAAATAACTAGCTATACTAACATTTTCACTTGCGGAGATTAAATACTTATATAATAAAAAGATGTTGTCCTGTAGTGTTAATAGTAGTATTAACAGTAATAATATTCACTAACATCAATCATCATTTTTGTTATCCCAGACGTTGTTATGACAGCGGTGAATGCGTAGAATGCTTTATGCGCAACATCTCATCTATACCAATAAATATACCAATAAATAAAATTGGAGTGTCTGTTTGTAATGTCAAAATAATAGGCTTTTTTCATGCTCACACGGTTATTTGCACGACACCTATGCCTAAAATAGCAATTAAAAATTTTTTGTCTGTCTGTCTGTTTATTCCGGGTAATCTTCAAAACGGCTGGACCGATTTCAAAAATTCTTTCACCAATGGAAAGCTATAATATCAGGGCGTAAACTAGGCTATATTTTATCCCGGTATTCCCACGGGAACGGGCACTACGCGAGTAAAACGACTATAACCTATAACCGAAGCGAAGCGAGGGCGGGTTGCTAGTTGTTAATAATTGGGCTCCAATTTACTGTCATCTATAGACACTGCTCAGCCTCTATTTGCCGCTACGAAAACCTTTCTCGACAAATATTCTTAATAAATTTTTTGTTTTTAATTCAAGTTTTATAATTAAAAATAAGCTCATTTTACAGCTTTATAATTGCATGTAGATGTCACCGGAAATGTATGTAATCCGTCATTGTATACAATTCCTAGGAAATGTGTGTAATTCCTAAAATCGCACGGAAATGTGTAAAATAAATTATACTAGACACATTTCATAGGAAATCTATACATTTCCTAAATAGCAATCGGAAATGTATAACATTTGAGATATCAATGGGTACGCGGGGATAGCGGGGCGAGGGGAGGGTGTTGCTTCGTCTGATCAGGGATAGGTTAGGTTAGCTTTAATTAGTAAGATAATATGAAGATTATTATATTTTACGATATGATTGTTTCAGAACGTTGTTGTCTCGACGAGTGCCTTAATAAAAATTATTATTCTCATTTTAACAACGTGTTTTATTACAGAAAACATTATTTTTATACATTTCCTAAATAGCTTCGGAATTATATAAACTGCCTAGGATTTGTATATAATTCCTAGATTTCATACATTTCCTGTAACATAGATATGGATAAACAAAACCTTTCTTTTCCTAAATCGGTTAACAAAGCGCTATATGACGTCATTTGTCAACCGGTCTGTCCCAAACGACAGGTCTGACCTTGCAACTAACTAGGCGAGAGAAAGAAATGTTACAGACCGGACCATAAACCAGTTGGTCGAACAAAAAATGGGGATTCTGGTGTAAGGTCGGCGAAGCCGGTTCTCTATCCTGGTATTGGTTTAATAGTATTTGACTGCTGACGTTTAAAGGCCAACACGCGACGATAGTGCACTATGACAACGTGAAAAATATTATTGTATATTTTATCTGGCGTTTTTAAAATATACCCTATATTTTTACGAGCCATTCGTATATAATTATAACTGACAGAATGAAGTTGCCCGCAAGTATAAGTGAGTGAACTTGTCTTCAGTTTGTTTTTCTTTTAGATTCTATAATCGAAATTTAACTGTTTTTTTTTGTTGCCATTCGGATAGGCAAAGGAAACATTATTGAAATGAATGTGCGAAGGTATAGGAATGTAAAACCATCGACCCTTATAAAATGTGTGAATGGAAAGTATTTTAGCAAGTAGAGAATGATTTCTAGACAGAGTCCGACGTGATTAACGACACAACGGAGGGAGTAATCGAGAATACCATTTTTCGTGTATAGCAAAGAGAACGTTGTCGATACAGCCAGCGCATTCATAAATACTTGTATTTTATCATCATCATATATACATATTGTCTCCATAGATGTCCCACTATTGGGATTGGGCCACCTCTACTACGGGAGCAAAATTGATCTACTATAAAATGCTGATCAGACGTTATATGTCAAGATTTCCTTCTCTTGCATATATGCATATCATAACCCTTAGTCCTTGTTTACGACACTCGCAGGTAAAATAGGGGGTAAATTATATTCTTACTCCTTCACCAGATGGAAAAGTAGTGTTTTATACAATTGTATTTTTCTTGTACCTAATCATTTCTATATAATTCTTTTGGACGCGTGTTTGTATTGCCCCTGAATAGTTTAAATTCACAACTGAATTTGACAGTTGTATACCGCTTCATTTTATACTGTTTAATAGATATAATTAAAATAAAATTATAATAAATAAACAATGTGATGAATTATTCATGTATTTATGTTTTTATTTATTCCAATTTAAAGTTAATTAAAATGTTTACATCATAATGCTAAAATAGTCTTATCTGTAAATAAGATAGGTAGATAACCTACCTACAAACCTATCCTTTTTGTGCAACCTAATCGCAAAAACTATCTTCTCTTAAGAATTGATTCGTTAGGCAATTGCATATCGAATAGTTTGAAAAGCGTTATGTATTTTAAAAGTAAAAGCATATACGTTTATTGAATTTAATACTTCACACTATCAGCGATGCCCTTTTTATTTTTTGAAGGTGGGTCATGGTTAGCGCATACGCCGTCCAGCTCCTTCCGGGGTGAAGAAGGGGCGGCGCGCGGCCCCATAACCAACCGTTGGCTCTCCTTCGCCGTTGGGCAGACCACCGATACCGAGTTCCTTGTTCTCTGTGGCTGGCCCATCAGCGACGCTCTAAGCCGAAGTCTGATCCCCAAAGAGTGAGCCCATGGGCAAAGCTCTTTTTGGATTGAGTGCCATCAACGATCATAAACTTCTCTGCAAGAGAATGAAATTCAGATATAATATTATCATAATTTCAGCTCATATATATGGGCGCATATCGCCCTCTATCGGCAATATTTGTAAATTGTTGATGTATATGTTATCAATTATAGTTATAAACATGTTTGAAATATTTGCAACTAATATTTAAATAATTATTTGTAGTAACAACACTGCTATTTACCATGCTATGATATTTAGGACACTTTTTGAATGTATTTCTAGAAATCTTTGATTTAATTGTTTAAATATTTATATAATTGATCAAATTAAAATCGATTAGAATTAATGTAATTATTTGTAACCATATTTAGTTGTTTTTACACAATAAAGATTGTAATTTATCTCTAGTTAGAGCGCCGTCTATTGAACAATATATGAGAACAATATTTCCTTTAATTACATTAATGTAAATTGTGTAAAATTGACTATTTGGAATTATGTTAAATGCATTAGAATATTTATCATTATTATTTAGCTATATTCAGATAGTTAACAATATTGTTTTATTAGTTTGTTATAAAGAGTAATTGTAGTTACTAAGACTAGACCGTTTCATTGTAAAGCGGAGGTTATAAAAACATTGTAAGATTAGAATAGAGGACAGATTTACTTCACTCACTTCTCCGGCAAGAACTCCTAATAAATACAGTGATTACATACTCAGTATTTTACTATCATCGTCCAAATTCTTGGCACAACGCCGACATATACGTCCCACTGTTGGGCTTGAACATTCTCCACAATGGGACAGAAATGTACCTACTATACGCAGGTCAGACATGTTGGTATAGGGTTTTATTTCGAGCTTTCCTTCTCTTGTATAGATGTTATATGCATATTTAATTGTCTCTCACGACACCCACAGGCAAAAGAGAGTGTGGTAAATTGTATTCTTACACCGTCACCATAAGAAGATATAATATAAAACCTCGAAATAACTTCAATTTTGACTTTAACTGCACAGATGGCGAAGTGGTTAAGATAACAACCTACCATACCAGTATTGCGGGTTCGAATCGCACGCGCGACAGCACTTTGTGCGATTTACAAATTGTTGTTGTGAGTGTATTTAACGTCCGTTAATTATGTTTGTTAAGTCCCTCACAATACATGGATAATTTCCTTAATGTAGAATTGCACAGTGGCAGTGTTTTCTTTATAAAATAATACTTATACTAGTTAGAATGATATATTAGCCCATTTTCTTTCCAATTGTGAAGGTTATGAAGTGGGACGTATATATGAAGAAAAAACAAAGGCAAAATATATTTGTTTTCGCAATACTGTATCGATTGAATCTGGTTTATTCATCCTAAACTTCCTGGTGACTTTTAACTTCCATCTTTATAGGAAATCACATGAGCAATACATATTTATAAAGAACTTATTATTCAAACTTAATTTTAATAAATCAATGATACTTAGTATTTAGTTATGTTTGGAAATCAATAGGCAGAATTCCATTATACTTCCTTAACCTTGCTTAGTATTTAAAATAGATAAATTTATTACTTGCAAAATTTATACCTTTTTGTGCGAAATCACAATAAATCTATTTTTGTTTATTGCTGAATTTATCGGAGTTTGCTACAAACGAGCAAGCTACTCATAGCTAGGCCGTTACCTGCTATGAAGAAAATACTCTTCTTAAACCTTGTTTGAAGAAGGACATGTTATAGCGCTCGGGAAACACAGCAGCAGGTAGATCACTCCAAAGCCTTCATACGTGGGAGAAATTCTAATTCAAATTATTTATTATGTATAAACCTCGCGGGGGCACTTACATATTGTCATTCTTTTGTACATTTTTTCTTAAAATTACCACCCGTGAACCGAATGCGACCGCACTGAGAAGACCCGGCAAGAAACTCGGCGGGATTGTCTATTTTTTATATATTTTCTAATTTCACTTAAATAAAATTACATCTTACAACATGCTTATTAATAGTTCCAGTGTGATACTATTCGAAATATTATATAATACAATTCACAAATATAATAATAATCACAAATATAATGAGAAGATTATGGCTGGACCAGATCCCGCAAGCGGCACCTGATCATGAGTTAGCTACTAGAGCAGCCATCACTCCCCTCAACCAAATAATCGCTAGAAACGTACAGTTGAAGACCATAATGCTTCCACGCCAAATCATTATCATCATCTAAGCCCGCATAAGTCCCAATACTGGATTCGAATTTCCTCCATAATGGGAGAGTAATTGAACTATCACGCTGTCAAATGTTGACATCGGGTTTTACGTAGATTTCCTTTTCTTACATAGATATTATCTGCATTTTTAATCGTCTTTTACGACACCCATGGAAAAGAGAGGGGGTGGGGTTAATTATATTCTTACTTCATCACCACACGAGCGAGGTTATTGCTGCTTGGGTAAGGCCATTACGAACAGTGGCCGTCAATATCCAAATGAATGGGTAGCGTAATCCAAGCCTTGACGCAAATTCCTCGCCTTGTTTATTAACTGGGCCATTAAAATCGAATTACGTACATACATAAAGGTTTATTTTTGGGCTCAGTCTATGGTTCGGTTACACTATATATTTGGCCCTGGGCGCCGAAAACGACGGCATGCAACCTCCATAACCTACCATAGAGAATCGTCATTTGGACGAAGTTGGGTACCGAGTTTCCTAACTATATGCCTGAAACAGTTGATTTCTCTAATAGAACTTTATATCTAAAAGTGATTGATAGCGACCATGAAAATTAATACTCTAAGTATTAATTTTTGGTGAAAACTATAGGCAGGGTCTTTGGAGGGTTAGTATATTCAACTAAGTCGTCATCGATATGGTCCTGTCACGCATTAACGCTAATACTATATCTGTAGCTATGTTAATGTCGTTATACCTATGTCGATAGATGTCAAAACCAGAAAAAGGTAAAAGTTTTCATCTAATATCAAACAATAATGTCAAGGAAATCCAAAAATAACAACTGTTTGTTCACAGTTTTAAGTTTTCACTTCTGTCAGCAGTTCTCATGACTGATTTGTTTTGTTTTTTAGATAACAATTTGCTCTTATTAGGAATGTATTTATAAATACGATGTATCATCTAAAATGGCAGGCATGTCACGACGCATGTAAACGAGTGTATGAACGATCGTGTTCGTGTATTAAATCATATCTTACCTTGACTCGACAATGACCTACTTAAATAGATAGTACTTTCGATTTCGGATTGATTATCTCGTGGTACAGCGTATTTTCTGCGTGTAGTCGACTACTGTGACGCTGGCGGCGCTTCTAGTTTTATAATTTTCATCCATCCATCATCAGATTGACGTTCCTGCTTGACAAAGGTCTTGAAAAAAGAGGGTTAATGCAATAATCACCAAGTATGGCATTTGGATTGACAGTGGCACTTATAAACTACCATTGTGCCAAAATTTTCATCAATATATATCTTTTCTTTTTTGGGTGGGCTATGGTCAACACAGACGCGGTCCGTTCCGTCCGGGGCGACCCACGGCCCCATAACCAACCGTATCGTATATATATATATACCATGTCGTCTGTGGCCAGCCGGCAGGATACAGTTTAAAGTACCGTCCCGGGACACCCGGGAGGGATGTCCGGGGCTGTCGCCCTGAAAAAGTTAGCCTCTCTGCAGATGTCAGACTATTCCCCGGTCAAATCACTCACGGCCTCGGCTAGGGTGACAGCAGGCGCAGGTACTTGGTGTCCTCGCCGCCCGAGTTAACGGCGGTGGATCGTGTCGCCAAAGAAGAGTCTTTTCCGAAAAATATATATCTTGACAAAGGAATACTAAGAGCTGTACATCCTATCTATCTTCATGCGGTTTAAGCATGCATCACTAACCCCTTACTTTCTCTTGACAATCGTAACCTGCAAAATCACCAGGAGAAATGACAATAGCTTTATCAGGAAACTTTTTAGTCTGAATATTTCGGATTTCAGGACAGCAATTCTTCTGCCTTCAAATTTTAGAGCAACGAGATAGTATAATTTTAGTTTTTGCTCCAAAATAATTTATCTGGCATTTACATTCAGTACGCAAACCGTCCCACTTACAATAGCCCACGCAAATCTTAGCCGACTTTAATCCTAGACTTATATAAAAACATTCAACTTGATAATAATCTAAGCACGCTGATCTAGATTAAACTAAGGGCACTCACAGACCGATGTCGCGGTCAGATCACAGGGACCAGTAAGTTCTAGGATTATATATCTACGCATTACGTAAGCAATAGCTACTGGTCTTTTAAAAACGTGGCCAGTATAAAAGGAGACCGCAATGTATATTTGTGTGGTAATTCTGTAATGGATCCCTCATAAAGGTCACCAAACGCTGAATCTCGCTTTTTTTTTTTTTGCTTAAATAGAGAACTTTCAGCACTCATGGATTGACTGGGTAAAATTCTTCTAACTGTCTTGAGTTAACGAATAAACCACACAAAAATGGAAGGATTCTTTATATAGTTAGACATCAAAAACTTACTACTACGTCCCAATCAGGCGGTCAGTCCAGTTATGATTTAGTGCATTAAGCATTTAATGATTAGTGATTTCCCAGACCAGTTTAAATACTGCGCATGTAAAACTGGCCACTGCTACTGGACCGGATGATCTGTGAATAATTCTCCGATTAATACATGTTCGACCATTGTGTAGCTAAAGGCAAACGGCTTCATTTGGGCCCCCGGGCCAAATTATTATTTATGTTAGCTAAACCAGCAGACACTGTTCTGCATAAATCTAAATAATACCATTCTGAGGGTATAAAAGCAAAGCTAATTAACGTACGCGATTCTGAATCTCTATTGGGAAACACTTCAGAATCTTAATTATCGCAGGGAACCTTTGGATGCAAGTGGCTCAGAACTGTTTTGAGAGGCATTCTCATGGCTTATATCCAAAGTGGATATCTCTAGGCTTGAATGGCTGGATGTATGGATTCTGAAACAAAGCCAGGATGCCTTCGAAAACATACACACCAGCTTACACAAATATCTATCCATTAAGGACTTCATTCATCTACACAATTGATACACAGAGCATGAATCCCTTAGTCATCTGTGGAACTTATAAAAACTGTTTGAAGATTCACCAGGATAATGAGTTGCAGCATTTTATTTGGAAATGTATAATAGTAATGTCTTTATAGGGTTATTTGACTTGAATAACGGCGCCCGTATAGGCAACAATCATCATAATCATTATCACCCTGCTTTTAGCCCTATTGGTCATATCGAGTCGACGCTGAACGGAGTCGACGTAATATGTAATTTTTTTTAAAGATATTGGCAATAGTTTCGTAACCAGCTGCTTGCCTCATGTCAATCCTCCTTAGGAATGTAATTGTTGACTCACTATCAATGTAAGGTTACGAATACTACCATATTCGTAGCTACCACGCAGAACGTAAAGACGATATTTGGAGTCAAAATTTAGTTTTCATACTTATCGATACATCTGATGTTTAAAAAGGCGGTTGGAAGTGATTTCTTGTAAGGTGGGTTACGGGTGTACGTGCTTACGCCCCTCTGTCGTCCCAGACGGAGCCGGGCAAGGAGTGCGCCGACCGTAACCCACCCGCAAAAAAAAAAGACGTTGTCATCATAATTATGATTGTTTGACATACAGTCCGAGCAGAGATTGTAACCGTAAACAAAAGTGTAGAATGGTGCGTGTATCGATTGCATTTTAGTGTACGTAATGCCTTTTCTATTGAATTTAATGTATCTCTAATGCATTATTATATAAAATTTCAGTTTTATGCACTTCTTCTCATTATATACTTCAATTGTGCCAAATTTCATACTTGTCCATCCACGTAATTGCCGTAAAAAGGCGTACAAAGTTTTTGCTTCACGTATTAATATATAGATATTAACAGTACTGCAGTCGCAGATTATATCAGACAACTTCAAATCAATCTCTATACCAACGCATCACGTCAACGCAACGTGAGGCTGTCAGCTCACGGAAGGAGGGGGCGGATCGTGCGCGAGAGGAGCTCCTCTTCGGCGACACGTGCTGCCGCCGGCGAGCACCTGCGCCTGATGCCGCCCTAACCGAGACCGCGGGTGACCGGACCGGGGAATTAGTCCGTCACCCCGCTCCGATGGTTGTCGGCCCAACAACGAAGGCGACGTGTGTACGGGTGGGTTATGGGCCCGCGCGCCGTCCTTTCGTCGCTCCGGACGGAATGGACCGTGTGCGCACTTATCATAGCACACCCACAAAAAATAAAATACCAAAACGTCCGGCGAAAAAAAAAATTAAAAAGCAAACGTGTCATTAATATTACATATCAAACAGGTAGTTATGTATAGCCGTTATCAAAATAAACACATTACGTCAACAAGATAAACATATTTATAAATAAATCGATACAAAACTAATTGCAGATAATATTGTAAAGCCATCAAAAACATAACTCGTAACAAAAACTAAGTCTCGCAACTCATTTCTTCTACCATAAAAAGTTATGAGATCCTTGTAATACCAATTCGGTTAATTTATTCAGTCCCTACTTATGGGACTTTCTGTCTTAAGTTATTACGTAATTAGCTAACCTAACAACATCTTATAGTAAATATTAAAAATCTTTTATGTTATAAATACACAGATTAAATTGGCCATCGCATGAAAACAATGTATCTCAAGAGTAATACATATTATATTAAATTAGACTGCTTAGTGCCGTATGGTGACGGAGTAAGAATACAATTTACCACCCCTCACTCTTGACCGTGGGTGTCGTAAAAGACGACCAAGGGATATTTTTTTATTGCAAACGGTGGCAAACGAGCAAACCGTACACCTGATGGTAGTTGTTGCTGCCGCTCATGGACCTATGCTGGGCCGCTGGAACGGTGAAGAAAGTGAAGGGAGTGTGAATGCGTGCAATGAGTTTCGGTGAAACTAAAGCCATCACCAAAACCCACCACATGCAAACACCCTCAGAAAGTTGGGCTAGGGATATATGCAGATAACACCAATGCAATAGAAGGAAAACTCAAAATAAAACCACATGCCAACATACCTAACCAGAGTGGTATAGCAAGTCAGATTCCCTCCAGATGAAGCACGAGCCTAACAGTGGGTTATTATGGGCTAATATGATGATGATAATTTCAATCTCATATATCTGTACATATGTACGTTATCCTTGTGGTAACGGAGTAAGAATCACTTTATCTTGCCCGTGAATGTCGTAAAGGACAACTAAGGGATATAATACGCATATAACATCTATGCAAGAGAAATAAATCTCGAAATAAATCCCTGTACCAACCTGTCTGACCAGCATGGTATAGTGTCTTCCAACCTGTCTATCGAGCATAATATATTAAGGTCAATTTCCCTCCTGTTATGGAAGAGGCTCCAGCCCAACAGTGGGGACGTATATGAGCTGAAATGATGATATGGATGATGTAGTATATTAAAGTCAAATAGCCTTGCGATTGTGGAGGAGGCTCGTGCCCAACTGTGGGGGGTATAGGAGACGAAATTATAATGATTAATGTACGTAAAGTGACTAAACGCGCAATACATAATACTTCAATCACACTACATAATTTGCATAATCGAATAAGTAATAAAAAAATTAACGTCATATTAATATTACGTTACATTTTGAATGTCACGGCAAAATAGCAAAACATGTGGGACGATTCGTACCACATATAATGTAATGCACAATAGCGTAGTGCTTAAGATACCGACCGCCAGTGTCGGGGTTCGAATCACATGCAGGACAACACTTTGTTGGACCGAGGAGTTAGTCTGTCACCCGCAGAGAGGCCGACCGCGTGAGGAAAACCCGACGCCCTCCCCGAGGGGGCGACGTCGATCGATGGGAGGGTACCCCTCATGAACGTATTCCGTCAGCCCGACCACTGACGACAAGTCACCCTGCTCCGGTGGTCGGACAACGATGAAGGCGACGTATCGCGGGTGGGTTACGGGTGTGCGTGCTTACGCCCCTCTGTCGCCCCGGACGGAGTAGTGCAAAGAGTGCGCCGACTGTAACCCAACCCAAAAAAAAAAAGGAGAACACTTTGTTCGATCCACAAATTGTTGTTCTGAGTCTGGATGTAATTTGCGTCCGTTAATTATATGTTTGTAAAGTATATTTTCTGTGTGGTGACGGAGTAAGAATACAATTCACCAGTCCCTATGTTGCGCGTGGATATCGTAAAAGACGACTATTATACAATATGCACATAACATCTGTACAAGAGAAGGAAAACTCAAATTGAAACCCTATACCAACATGTTTGACCAGCATGGTATAGTAGGTCAAATGCCCTCCCATTGTGAAGTAGGCTTGAGCCCAACAATGGGACGTATATGAGCTGAAATGATTATGATGACCTATTCGTGCAAGTGTCCCGTTCTCACACAAAATTTATGTTATGTTCATTATGACGTAAAAAAAAAGCTGCTTGTCTGTAAAGTCGGTTTACAAACGATAATTTTACATGACTTTTTTTTTGGGGTGGGTTACGGTCGGCGCACTCCTTGCCCGGCTCCGTCTGGGGCGACAGAGGGGCGTAAGCACGCACACCCATAATCCACCCATATAGGACGTCGACTTCATCGTTGGGCCGACCACCGGTGCAGAGTTGGCTTCATTGGTCGAGTACCCTCTCCCGTCGATGTCCCCTACCGGGACGCCGATCGCAGTCACGAGGCTAACCTCTCCGCGGGTTCCGGACTAAATCCCTGGTCAGATCACCCGCAGCCTCTGCTAGAGCGGCATCAGGCGCAGGTACTCGCGCCTACGCCATCCCAGTCGCCGACGAACTTGCATACTTTTATGAATTGAATATGTTGTATAATACAAAGAAGGATTAAGTGAAAATTACAATTATTTCGATAAATTAACACTTATTTACACTCGTTAATTGTCACAAGTCGAACGTTAAATCGATTGTGCCTCTCTATCACTTGTTCCGCGCTCTCGTTTGCTCGCTCGGCTCAGGCGGAACGTGACAATGGGTCATGCTATTTCATGTGTCATTCTTTTCATCGTTCATCGATTTATAAAACGTTATCGCGTCAAAAATATGGTCACACATTAGGTAGGTATATTATTATCTAATATTTAATTTATTTCGTGACAAATTATGACGTGTATTGTATTCACGTGTCCGTTATCACGTTTTTAAAAACCGTTTACGAAATAACATCACACAATAATACAAACATAATTATATACACAGTGTGTAAATAATGTGTTAAGTTTGTTTTATAATACGTCATTAAAATTGGAATAACAGACATTTTAATTTAAATGATTTATTATTTTTTTTAAACTTTTGTTGGCGGTCTGTGGTCTCTTCGTGTGGTGACAATTTAAGAGTACAATGTGTTACGTCAATGTCACTTTTTTTTTTAATTTAAAACTAACAACGGAGTCACCAGTTTAAATCAAATTACTAAAGTCGTAAGTACTATAACTTTTTTATAACTTATAGTATTACAGTTATACCTACGATACCCCGATTGTCGGTCGAGGAGAGGATACTCCTTAGGTATTCCATTGGACCGACCACTGACGTCAAGTCACTCTCCTCTGGTGGTCGGTCCAACGACGTAGGCGACGTGTCACGGGTGGTTTACGGGTGTGCGGTCTTAAGCCGCTCTGTCGCCCCGGACGGAGTGGTGCGAGGAGTGCGCCGACCGTAACCCACCCACCAAAAAAAAGGTTGAAATGGCAACGGGCAAGCCACATGTCGAATCGACAGTCATTGATGGGCAGAGAACGGTTTTCGAGAGGCAAGCACAAATCGAACGATGCGGTCTAGGTGGACTGACATCTTGAACTGAACCCACAGGGTCGTTCTGAGTGCCATTCCCATAAGGAGGCCTATGTCCAACAATGGACGACTACGGGCTGATGGATTTCAGGAGATTACACCTACGTGGTACGCGAAAAATCAGTCTATATGTTTTTGTACCTCAAAAATGTATCTATATGTTTAAATATAGATGTAATTTAGTTGGCTAAGTGTGCGTTTTCCGAAGCGTTCGCGGCGAATGCGATAAGGTCAAGGTCACGTTTAGTCTTCTATTATCTCGTGTTTGTACTAAAATGGTATGACATTTTTTGTTCACGCTTTATAATTTTAAATTAATGTACTCACAAGTTTTCTACCACAATAACTTTATTTTTTGTTGAAGTAAAAACTTCTGTAGGCAGTTTTGTATGGAGAGTAAATTCATTTAAATTATCATCGACATGGTCACGTAACGCTAGCACCTATATCTGTAGCTATATCAATGTCACTATATCTGTACCGACAGAGGTGAAAACCAGATAAATGTAAAAAGTGTTAATTTAAAAATTTTAATTTAAGATCAAACAATTAATTTGTATATCCAGTAATAACAACTGTTTGTTAATTAAGTTTTCACTTATGTCGCCAGTTCTCATGACTGCTTTGATTTCTTTGTCAGTAAGTAAAGTATGTTAATATTTTTATAATTTCACCTGCATTTGTTTTTATTTGTTTGTTTGGTTCGTAACGGACTTTTATGAACTCGATTTTAAACGGTCAGATTCTAATTCAACGTTGTAGACTCATCAAGGACAGGTCGCGGTACAATATTTTGATAAGATTATCTCATTATCCTTGTTAGGAGTACCAGGTTAATCATTAATATTTAACGTGACAGTTTGAGAGAGAGATACAGCAAGCGCATGCGATATGCACATGCGTGCAGTTTTGGATCGACTCTCCAAGCTAAAAATGAAAATACTCAACTAAAGAGTACTCAAAATGATTTCTGATGTTTACGCGAGTATCACACATTATAAATTAAACTACTTTACGGATTTTATCGCGTTTACACTTGATTTTTGATTGCCCGACGTTTGAACACTTTGCATCGTTCATGGTCACGGGCGGACTAAGATGTCTGACGTCCAACAAGTCATCGTTATTACAGAGATTTTGAATTATCTACCCTATCCGATACAGAAAATTATGTAGTTATTAAATTTAATCCGCCCGTGACCATGAACGCTGTAAAGTATTCAAAACGTCGGGCAATCAAAAATCAAATTCAAACGCGATAAAATCCGTAGTTTTATTTATAAACAGTAAAAACTCTTTAACAGTACATCGAACTAAGAAGTAATAAGAAGTCTTTCGTGTGGTGACCAAAAATACAATTGTATAGAAAACTCTTTCATGCGGATTGCTCCGACGAACTGTTTGACTTGGTACCACCGTCACCGTTTTACTAACGTACCACTCGACACCGTAGCAGGGTTCATCCATTTCACCTGGAAACATTATCGTTTTCAACCGTACGTTTCCAGCGATCATTTCTCCCACGTACATGCAAGCTTTGGAATGAAATACTTGCTGCTGTGTTTCCCGAGCGCTATGACACGTCCTTCTTTAAACGAGGTTTAAGAAAAGTATTTTCTTCACGGTAGGCAACGGCTTAGCTGTGCTCCTGGTATTGTAAATGTCCATGTGCGGCAGTGTGACTTACCATCAGGTGTGCTACTTGCTCGCTTGCCACCATCGGCAATAAAATAAAAAAGAAAATAATACGACAGAATCTATCCTTAGACTATTCGAAATTACCTGCGCCTGATGGCGCCCTAGCGGGGACGGATCGGAACGGGGATTGGTCCGCCACCCGCAGAGAGGCCGACGGCGTGAGGGCGACGTTCCGGCAAGACTCTTGCTGTCGGTGCGTCGAAGGGGACGGTACCCGAAAGAGTAACCTGCCGGGCCGGCCACGGAAGTCAGGGAATCGGTATCAGTGATCGGCCCAATGGCGATGGGGAGGGAATAGGGTAGATTATAGGGCCGCACGCCGCTCATTCGTCACCCCGGACAGACAGGGCAGGGTGTGTCCAGACGATAGTCTACAAAAAAAGGACATTCAATTTTTGTTGCCATTTGTGTACTAATAGCTCTGATTTGTCTTTACTAAGAGCTTTGCCTAACCTTGGAATCGAATTAGTTATAATCACAGTCAAAAACTACGCGCGATATTATACCAACGAGATAATTTCTCTCACCGTAGCTTTTAAGAAAACAAATTTCTCTTCGAAAATTTCTTTGTTCATTTATAAAACAAGGTCCATAACGTGACAAAAATCTCATAAAATCAGTATCTTTTTAAATAATATTCTCCGACCCCTCTCGAAATTAAATATGTACAGGAACATCAACAGGTTTTTTCTTAAGAACCTTTCGTATTTAATATTATTTACCGACGTATTTTCGGTAGCTACCTTCATTATTCCGACCTCGTAATATATTAAATTTACTTTACATTTCAATAAAACTGACTTGCCTCTACCTTTAAAATTTTACGAATTAATTATTTGACAGGTTCTTTTTTTAATATAAATATTTTGTATTCAAGGATAGTGTACTGACTTGGTTACGCATTTGTTACACCTAACGCCTACGCTATTACGTAGCTGGAACCCTAGCCTGCTACGCCTACGCAAGACGTAGACGTCCCTACATTTTGTCGTTGAGCCCTGTCATTTTCATTGAAGTGTAATGAAAGATGCTCTACTACACAATTAAGAACTAGTCTCTTCAATACGACTACTTAGTTTACTACACCACTCGAAAACGTTCAAAATAAAAGTAAGGTCAAATATTTCTTTGTTCAAATTAAATCTCAAAACATGCTAATGCAAAACGATAACACAAAACGCGCGTATTCTGATGTTTAATCAAACGACTGGGTATCATGTCTGTAGAGTGAGACAGAGATATGTAAGTATATGTGATTGTTAGTGGTAGGAGAGAGACAGGGAGTGTAGCAACAAGTGGTAAGCGGCGCGGGGTTCGCTATCGCGTCTGTGACGTCAGGACCCTTTCACTGTCCGAAGTTGTTCGCTGGCAGAGTTCAGTCCGCGCGGCTCGGTCACGGCGGGAGCACGTCTCGCGCATTGTGTTCCTACACCGACTCACGCGTCACTCCACTCGTATTTACAACTACGTAAAATATATCGAAGCCAACGTTCTTCAGGACAGATACGCACGCAAACGGTCCGCCCGGTCCTCCGTGTGTTAACTCCTATTGGCTTCTAACCGACTAGACTAATCTCCAGCATCATGGGCGTCATAAAAGTGACTCCGGACACCGCGTCCCTGATTTCAGTTTGTGACATGCTCGACGATATGAAGGTAAGTGTTACGAGAGAAAATCATGTGATGTCCAAAAGTCGCTATAATGGCGACGGTCCAACCGGCAGTTCCGTATTAGTGAAAAAAAAAAATTAACTAGTGAATTGTGTGGGTGTGGACTGTCTTGAAGTTGCGATTTAAGACGGCATTTTGCGTAATTTGATGTTATGCGCGTTACACTATGGCATTCGGCGAGTTATAATAATTTCTAGCATTGCACGACGGTGAAACCTCGTATTTTGCCAACGGAAGCGGTTGCCTTTATCAGCTGTTAGTGACATGATTGCTATAAGTAGAACTAGGTAGGTACGTGAGAATATTCACACACTGAAATACCACAATGGTATATGCAAACTTAACAAAACAATTTATCAGCTGACTTATCGGAAATTTCTAGATGAATTGATATAATTTAAAATAGGTAAGTTGCATCGTAAAATTATCACGTGGGATTATAGGTAGGTAGTTAACGATTCACGTTAATAGTCGGTCGAGATTCGCGTACGTTTTTCGATGATGCAATCTTTATAAAAATATTTTGATTGTGTTAATTTTCAAACTATGTAGGTATATATATCAGCGAAGCGATAATGTAATCGTTTAGAAACTTAATCGAATAAATAATCTTGTTTATATTAATGTGTGTTAATTGCTATACCTATTCTATATATTTCTATTGAATCGCGTGTTATTTGACCTTTACAAGTTTACTAAAGAAAGGATCTATATATAGGTCCACCTATGTCTAATTTAAAATATATCATAAAAAACTTATCATGTTTAAAGAAAAGATATTTATGCCACATATATTTTTTAAAAGGAACAAAAAATCTAGCGTAAATTTAACATTAATTATTTTCAATTCGAGATAATTTGTTGAATATATTTTGCTAAATGTATTTTGTTGCATAGTTAATGTTTTTAATGTTCGACTTTGTTCTTTGTTACGAGTAAGTTTATACCTAATTATTATTTCTGAAGACCCTCATGCCATATCATTTTATTACTTAATGGAAGTTTCTCTAAAATAATATATATTACATATTTTTTAATTTTGTATAGTTGCAGTTTTAAAATGAGATACAGATAATATGACAATTTTATTATTTTTAAAGTTAAATGTCATTTTAAAAATAATAAAATTATCGTATTTGTTTATTGACTACTGAATTGGCTAGTAGATTTTAATGAAATCCTTTTCAGATTGTTTGATTTTTGGTACGTTTTCGACGCAATCTTCTAGTAACTTTAACATTTCACAGTAATGTTACGAGCTCATATCCAGAATTCATACAAGTTCTTTAAATATTGTCACACGCAATTTTGTCCGATAGACCAAGCGTAAATACAATTATTACATTTATTCAATTTAGAATACAATAGCGTTAATACGAATGTTTTTTCTTCTTAACTAGCGTATATTCATATTTATTCAATAAGGAATAGAATAAAGTCATTTTTGGTTCGAGCTATTGCTTGATTCCGTAGAGCACTATACCAACGCTTCGCGTTGAGGCGTGCAAAGGCTGTTATAACCATTTTTAATATAGATCTATTTAGCCTTTGTTTGCCTTGCCAATTATTTAGTTATTTTAATTTTTATTACAGCTAAAAGTATAATAGCTTAAATAAATTTTACATTCAATTACATTGTCGACAATAAAATATATTCCCAGTCAACGATCATTTAGTCAATTGTAATGCGCAGGACGCGCATTCCTCGGCGGCATCAAATTATATGGCTTAGGCTAGATAGACAGTTCATGATTGTTACATAGTGTAAAGTGAATGTAGCATGTCCTTATGATATGTGTGTCATACTAAGTGTATAATATGTCACCAACCCTTAATGGTAAAATCTGGTTAAGGGATTGTATAGAATGGATTGAGGCAGTTAGCTGTAAAATTTATATCACAACTACGATTACTAAATCGCCTGCACAGCATAGCGATTATAGTATTATCCCTCTTTAGGCCTACGCCCTACAGTGAAGGTAAATGACTGAGAAACTGATCGATAAACATACCTGCAGCTTTTTTAAATCGATGAGTTGCGGGCTGATTGAAGTTCTTACACCCTCGGAAAGTCAGCACCGTAGAGATCCAAAACCCCACTATTCTAGGCGTAAAAATTTTAGAATTCTTTGCTGAAAGATGATGTTTTCCCATGAAGATTTTAGCACTGTCACCAATGGATTGTTCTGAATATGTTTTGTTGATGTAATTCGTATCCGTCAATTATATTATATTCATATTTCTCATAACGACAAGGATATATTGCTTACTATGATGTGTTGTTTAAAAAAAAGAACGTTAGTAAAAATGTTATAAGTGAAATCTAATTAATTTGCATAAACATAAATTTTGCTTAATGGCCAGTTGGATTCTGGTTTACTTACCCACTTAATGGGTTCGTCAACTAAATTTATACTTTTTCTCTTATTTTTTATCTATTATTGATATAAAGTGAATAGTTGCAAAGTTTATTTCGATCTTTTTGGAGTCACAACTGGTTTATGAATTAAAATGTTGTTTTTATCGATATTTTGTAACGAAATGGTTTTGTCGCGCATATTTTTATCTTTTTTAGTACTATTTTTATTACAATTTGCTTATTCTTTGTTGAATAACTTCTTTGGATAGTAAATTGTATCGATAATAATGGATCTACTGAACAATGATTTAATAATTGTTCGATGCTCATCCAAGATATTTTGCGATTATACCTAGGTGATTATTTTTTGGGTCAGAATGAAACACTTGCTGTAATAGGTAAAAATTTTAAATTAAAGAACTACATCCACCCGTGAAAATTCTTGCAAGAATGGGTAAAACTATAAACTTAAAATATCAGTAACCGTCCCTATCGAGTATAATAAATCATCATTTATGCTCGGTTTGCAAAAACAGGACATTTTTTATGGATGGGGACAACGTGACAGACAACTTGAAAATGAGACGTATTGTCACGTTAATTATACTAAACGCAAATGTAAGAGTGCATATATGGTTGAGGCCTCTCAAAAGTGATATCCAGTAATGAGTATTACAAGTTCGTTCATATACAGAACAGGCTCTATATGGCACACTAGCAACCCGTCCTCGCTTCGCTTCGGCTTCAGCTTCATCGTCTTAATCCCCCGCATAATTCCCGTTTCCGTGGGCATTCCGGGCTAAAATATAGCCTAAGCTACTCCTTATATAGGCAGCTATCTGGTAGTAAAATATTATCAAAATTGGTCCAGCCCTTTTGAAGATTACCTCAAACAGACAGGCTGACAGACGGACATAATTTTTTTAAACTGTATTTTAGGCATAGGTTTCGTGCAAATAACCATGTGAGCATGAAAAAAGCCCAGTATTTTCACATTACAACCAGACATTTTATTTATTTGTATAGGTAATTAATTATTTTGAATATTGCAATTATTTACATTATTAAGTACTTGTAGATTACCTCGTTAGGTCAGCTGTATAAGTTAATATGCTCCTGGGTTCGGTGGGCGTATCTTTAAGATTTTCTCGATTTTCAAGCAATTCTCAGCAGCCAGCTCGGGGTTTAGAAATGTTCTCGATTGGGGGTAGTACTGTGGTTACCTTACTGTGGTTTGTTGCCTTCCAAAACTGTTTTTCTTTGTTCGTCCACATCATGCTAAATAAGTATTGCCTATCGTCCCTAATATTTCAATGAATGCATCTAACTGTGAAACACTCATTGTATTTTGAAATATAAAAAAAATCAACAAGGTTACTTCAGTTTCACTTTTGTAAATGAGTACAATACGCAAACTTATTCGGATATCTTATGCATTAATACCAAAGTTTGCTGAGGAGTGATGAGTTGTGTTCTTACTCATATGGTGATGACGAAAAATATAATCAATGACCATGACCAAAGGACATGGAATGCTAATATTTAACATAAGGTACCTCCAACAGATCAGAGAAGCAGAGAATATTTGAAAATTTCTAAGTGAAAATCTAGACCGGCTTAATATAAGAGACCAGTTTCTTTCTCTTTAAGAAAGATATACAATATCACTAATTGTTAGGCGTATCACATGCTTCCGTGTTTAAGGCATGGTAGGCAATCCCACTTCTGAGGGTAGCGGATTCATGTGGAATACTGTGCTGTGTACAAATTTGCTGGCTGCTTGAATCGTTCGCTCGGTTACGAATTGCTCCTTTAGGGGTCAAATTAAAGAGATACAATATATAGCCCGACTTAAAATATCATTCACAATTATTTTAGTTGAGGTGTAAATCAAAGTAATAGTCGTACTTAATCTAGTTAAGTATTGTATATCTAGTTAAGTACTGGATATTGCAAACAATTCTTTGGAAATTAATACTAGAATTTCATAGCATTGTCTCCATTAAATTTGATTTATATTAATTTAGGCAACTTTTTCTGTTGTTTTTCTTTTATGAACTTTTACTTGGCGGGATGCCAATCTATTTGTTATGTTTATTTTTAACTGATAATGTTATTTAATATCTACGCATATGTTTTAAGGTGTACTTATTTTTACTTTTGCTTATTATTATAATTTATTAGTCTAAACCTATAATATACATTTTTGAATTGAACATACATAACTAAAACTTAAATAAAAACCACAGAATAATGATTCTGATAATATAATTTCTGGCATATTCGTCTAATAATCTATATTCTCAGTTTTCTTACTTAAAGTCTAAACAGTACTCAAAGTAAATTAATTTCTATATTGTTAATGGAGGAAACATATTTTCATTTAACAAAAAAAGAAGAATCATTGAAATCAATTAATTTCAGAACACTTTGAAGAAATCTCATTCTTCCCAGTGCATATCATAATTAGGGAAATGTTCGCGTAACATAAACATAAAAAATATAGTTGAATGGAGAGCATCCTCCCATTACAAAGTCAGTTAAATATAATTACGTCGCTTTACAAACTGTTAGAGATCGGACACGCGTGTTCACGTCTAGCCGTGACTATCGCGACCTTGATATTAACAACTGAACCATCCGACAAAATGAGAAAGTACGTTAGTTGTTGACGACTGACGAATAATTGATGTCATTTAAATTTTGTGGCGCAATAAGTTTACAAGCTACCTTACGCGGGTTTTCAATCAATAATCTAATTTAGAGTTTCGTATTTATTATACGAAATTGTAACAAATATAACTTTTGCACGCCTCAACGCTTCACGTTACTCACGCTCTCACATTATCGGTATAAAAAATCTCTCTATTCTAATGCATCTATTTTAATGGAATAGGAATTTATTTCTTTATTGAGTAATATAAAAATATGAAAGTCAAGAACAAAAGATCCTTTGAAAACTTTTTAAAATCTCTTGATACCTTAACTAGCGGTACAGGTTCGAATCCACTCAGTATAATATTTTGCACGATCAACAAATTATTGTTCTGCTTCTGCATATATTTTCTGTCAGATAATTATCTTTTTGTAGTCCATCATAATACAAAGATATGTAATTTAAAAAAGATATAATATTTACCAATGGATAAAATCTTATTTATCCAATTTGAGGTAAAATTATAAAAGCTCTCTGTGGTAGCGAGATACCATTTGTTAATACAATACTCCTTATAGATAATTGAGGATATCGATTTAATATGCCTATTGAGGAAAATAGAGAAAAATCCTTGACCCACGTCCATAGGATCTCGAGGGAAGATTAAATTGTAAGTTGGTTACTAGCCATGTTATATAGAATTTTAAGTGTGTTGACGGACGGTAATAATTGTCATGCAACCCGTTCCCTCGTTCAAGACGAGTGAGAGACGCAAGTAACTTACTGCTAAGCGAAGAAATACTAGAAAGAAAACCAAGCGAGCTGACCAACAATGCAATAACCAGAATGATTTCTCGAGGTTTACGCAAATATAACAATGTTTACGGATTTCATTGCGTTTAGATTTGATTTTCGATTGTCCGACGTTTATAACAATTTTCAATGTTCATGGTCATGGATCCATGAGCTGCAGTTTCATTTACCATCAGATGTATTGTCTGCTCGTTTACCGCCAACAGCAGTAAAAAAAGCTATTCCCAAAACTGTCTTTGCCCATATTTATTAAAAACTTGAAAGATGATTATTATATTAAGTTTTGCTACTGCCTGTTCTTCTCATTTTTTAACACCCAGACTCAGAACAACAATTGTTTGATCGCACAGTTTTGTTTTGCTTGGGAATAGAAACCATGGCACTGTCATATTAGGTTGGTATCTTAACTACTACGTCTTCTACGCAGTCAATTTCTGTTCTTATTATTATAAGTTGTCGCTTATTTTATTCAACCCTCATCATCATCATCATTTTTGATTTATACCACGCTGGTAAGACGTGTTGGTATACGGTTTCATTTCAAATTTTCCTTCTCTTGCATGGCCGTTAATCCCTTAGTCGTCTTTTGCGATACCCACGGCAAGAACGGGGGTCGTAAATTGTATCCTTACGCCGCACGAAAGTTCAAGATTACGGTAAAATAATTCCTTCTATGTTATAGGTATGAATATCTCGGTTATCAGAAATCATACCTCGACTATTAGTTGTGACGTCTCCTGGGAGCCATGAAAACGAATACCTTTGAAGTAGCCATAAAACACGTTCGTTTAAATAATCCTATCCCAAAGTACGGTAATAAAAATTTTATTAATATAAATTCAAACGCATGTACATGACGGAGCCTTGGTGAGCCTAGCGACATTGAGACGTTTCAAAACTCATCGCACGACCCACATACCTCATGCATCCGTTTCAACTACCAATACATAAACACCCTTCGAATAGTTTTCCTTGTGTAATATATTACAGTGTCTCAGTGTGTTGACAGGTTAAAAGGACTATGTATGATAATCTCTTATTTTTCCAAAATGTATGAGCAGCTCTTATTTTTCCAAAGTGTGTGATCCTTTCTTATTTTTCCGAAACTTGTGATGTGAATGAATGGCCAAATGACAAGTTGTTTTTGATATATCCATATTACTCTGTAATTATTAATGTCGTAAAAATTAAATAATTTAGAATATAAAAAAAATCTGCTATCAACGGATCGGAACGCGTCCTTACTAATAATAGCTAGTAAAGTTATATGCTAATTAAAACTTTTGGGCACATAAAGCGAAATAAATATTAATATAAACTATAATTTAATCTCTGTAATTATTGCGGGTCTAATCTTCATAATAAAGGCTAATGTTATTTGTTGTGGTATACTTCGTATAAATTTTAATTAAGTTTATAACAGGAGCTACGCTTGATAATAACCCAACGATCTTCCTTATGAAAATTACGGTACTTCTTCTAATATAAGTTGATTTTAGTATTATTAATGACTTTGCCACAATTGCTGGTAACTCCGGTGGGTTGGAAAACCCGGCTTGGGTTTCGTTTTCCTTTGTGGATTATAGTTGCTAACCACAGACGGCTGTGACAACTCAACCCAATTGAAAACACGGTCCTCCATGAGATGTTACATCTGTTTGTAGTGGTTTGTCATATTATATTTCTTTATCTGTAGTGGGACGACATTTAGACAAATTTGTTTTTGTATTTAATCAGAGTTTGTATGGCAATGATTAAAAAGGTTATAAAATTGTTTTTTATTTTTCTTTAATTGTATTTGTAGACGTCCATGACGTGTAAGAAAAGCAAAACTCCTATGCCAACCTGTCTAACATAATAAAATAAGCGATTTTCTCTTATCTAGAGGATGCCTTTGATGAACAGTGTAACGTATATCCATTAAAAAATAGGAAAATACATATTTAATGATGTTTATAAAGTGGAAAATTCGCAAAATGAATAAATCAGTCAAAATCTTATAACTGATCCGACTCCTCCTTAGAAATTGTTGATCAGGCGGCTCGAATGGAGCTGGCCCAGGTCTTAGTTGTCCTGGCACCCACGACTGTGTATAGGTTGGTAATATTCGTAGTCTCCGCAACAGCAAATATTACAAAAAAAAAAACTAAATATTAAAAATAAAACTAATTTGAACTAATAAAATATTGGAAATCCGTTCCGAGTACGGATGTGACCAAAGTAGAGACCACCATTAATATTAGCTTTTTACGACATTTTAATGATCGATAACATTGCCGACTCAATACAGTCGCCCATGTCAGTTATTTTTTTTTTTATAACAATATCCCTGCACGAAGGTAATTTATCCTTTAATTGCGAGGGACTGTACAAACATGTAAATTAACGGACACAAATCACATCCAGACTCAGAACAACAATCTGTGGATCGCACAAAGTGTTGTCCTGCGCGGGATTCGAACCCCCGACACTGGCGCAGTAGGTCTACGTCTCAACCACTACGCCATCTGTGCAGTTTTTAATTTATTTATCACTAACGAAAAATGTAGGTGAAGGAAAACATCCTTTGCACACAAATAAATTTGTGATAACGTGTGAAAATTTACAAAAGGTCAGGACGTTGGGTGCTAACTTAAACGTTTTGTTTTTTTGTTTCTTAATTAGTCGCGGTTTTAAATTTCTTCTTCGACCTATATATCTTCAACTTCTAGCCACGAACTTCTTACATAGTGCATACAAGCATTATATTTTTTAGTCGTCTTTTACGACATCCACGAGCAAGCTAGGGAGTGGTTAATTGTTGGTGGTGGTTCTTACTCCATCACCATACGGAAAGCTAATACGAAGTGCATAAATAAGTTATAATTTATGACCTTTATAGCCCTTGACATAGTATATCAACCGTTTATCTTATCACATTGTAATTCTAGCGAAAAAATATACGTATAAACCTGCATCTATATACGTATATAGATCTATGTGTAAAGATTCATAGATTATGTCAGCGTTAAAACATAGAATATGCGTGTATGGTTCTGTAGTACCATTCCACACCATGCAGAGTCGTAAATGAGGCGATGATCGCGATAACGGGACTATAACACTGAATGATAGCCAGCCAAAAAACGGACGCAGTAAGTCCCACCGGACTAGAGATTGCAACCCGGTATGTTTCTCAATTCGGCCGGGCCCGGTTGCAATTGTCGCCACAACCCGGCCGGGTCCGCCGGGCCCGATATTAGCGATGAATCCTTTTAAGTGTTTTATGAAATTTGTCTATATATGAATGAAAAAAGACAATGATTCAAGGTTAATATTCATTTCAAACTGGCTCATGAACAGTTATGACAATAATCAGTCTCACTCAAATCTTAAAACCACACTTAATACATAATTGATTACTTTTACTTATGGACGGAAAAGTAACATTAGTATTAATAATCATTTATTTATATAAGTTTAAACAAGCAAGTCTTTCTCTTTACTCCTTTTAGTGTCTATTTGAAAACATAGCATTATAATAAAGAAACTAATAACGCCGCTTAAAGTACTAAACGTGTCATAGCAACTTAGATTATATACATAGATAAACTATGGTAGTTTTGGTATAAACAAAACAAATTCTTATCTGCTAAAAGTAAAGTATTATGTTTTTCTTAAACTTTGGTTATTAAGACTAGTGAGTGTAACTATTACTAATTGAGCAAATAGCGAAATCTTATAGGCTAGCCTGTATTGTAACTGTAAACAAGCAAACTTGGATGGTATTAACTAATAAAATGTAACGTAACATTGGTTACGTTACGTAGGCTTTATAAGTATGTATATTATAACAAAACAAAAAGTATATTCTAACTTGCAAAAAGATTATTTTTCAGTCTGAAAGAATAATCTTTAAAAGCTGACCGGGTCGGGTAAGATTGGCCGGGCCCGGTGGGTGCCTAAAAGGGCACCGGGCCCGGTTTGCAATCTCTACACCAGACGTATAAAGGCTAATTAAATTACTGAAAACTTTTGTAGGCAGTTTTGGATGGAGAGTAAATTCGAGTCGTAATCGACATGTTCACATATGGCGATAGATGTCATAACATAATGTCAAAAAATATTGACATTACAAATTTGTCATTCATATTAATATTTAATTTTATGTAATTTTATTTTAATTACTAGCTTTTGCCCGCGGCTTCGCCCGCGTAAAAATTTACTTGCATATTGAACTATTATCGCAAAGAATATTATCGGCATAAAGAGTATTACATTTCTTAATTTAAGAAATACTCTATCTACGTGTCAATTTTCATCCAAATCTGCTCAACAGTTTAAGCGTGATTGAGTATCAAACATCCAAATATCTTCACAAACTTTCACATTTGAATATTACTTCCAGCCTTGTAGCCAGATTGCCGTGCAAATACGATGATAAATATGCCTTTCTTTAGTCTGATAACGTACTATTCCATTGGTGAAAAAAAATTATATCAATCAAACATCCGCAGTTTCATTCACGTAGAAATTCCCATGTCAATACCGAGATAAAAAATGCCTATGTTACTCGCTGATATTATAAATTTACACACATACCAAAAAAAAAAATAATATAAATCCCAGAAATATCAGAGATATAAATTGCCTATGTTACTCGCTGACAACATAGGTAGCTTTCCATTGGTGAAAGAATTTTAAAAATTGCTCGACATCCCCCGGTATAGTTCTCGTTCCTGGGCAAATACCGGGATGAAAATAGCCTTTCACTGATAATATAGCTTTTCATTAGTGAATTAATTTTTAAAACCATTAAATGCCCGTGATTTCACCGACATTATACCCGATCCCGTAGGAATATCGGGATAAAAATAGCTTAAATATGTTACTCGCTTAAAAATAGCTTTCCATTAGTGAAATAATTTTAAAATCGACTTAATTCAGCCACACCGGGATAAAATATAACCTGGGATAAAATATAGTCTAAGTTATTCCTTATGTACGACTGGTAGACCTGATGGTAAAATATAATCAATATCGGTCCAGCCATTTTGAAGATTATCTGTAACGAATAGACAGACAGACAAAAAAATTTGGACCGTATTGTGTGAGCATAAATAAAACCTATTATTTTGATAGACAAACAGACGCTTCAAATTTATTTATTTGTAGAGATAGAAAATTGTAATAATATCTTGATTGTAACTTACTGTCTGGTAGCTGCTAGAAATATTACCACGCTTTCATTGTTCGTGGGTGTCGCAAAATACTACTAAGACAAAGATTTACATCGACCTGGACCGGTGATGCCGTCTGGCCAACAATGTCGTGCGTCAGGTCATAAAATGTTGCTAGAATCTTTGCAATATATCTACGATGGCAGAACAGTACCTACATATCGCGTCGATCCAAAGTAATTAGGATAAGAGCAAGATAATGATGATATGTCATTGGCTGGGTGTCTTCGACTATATGTGTTTTATCTTTTTGGGGCAGCCCAAAATTGTTTCTTAGTGAGTGCTTACCCCAAATAACCGATCGGTATACAAAATTTCACATTCTTAAGCCCGGTATCTTTGGCTATACACTTTCACCCTCTTAGGGGTTGAATTCCCAAAAATTCTTTGTTAGAGCTCACTTATCCTTGCCAAAAATTTTTTCATAGTGCTTGGTAAGTGAGCACTAAGAAAATCTGGGGGTAATCCAAGAAAGCCGACCATGTACTAAAATGATCCTTCCTAGGCTCAGTGATTTCGGTTAAACACTTTTCACCCCCTTAGGGCTAAAATTGCAAAAATCTCTCTTTCCCCAAGAAAGGAAACTTCATATAAAATTCCATGTTTCTAGGTCTAATGATTTCGGCTATATATTTTGCACCCCTTTAGGAGTTGATTTTAATAAAATAATTTCTTAGAGCTCACTTACAACAAAAGAAAGAGAATTGCATAGAAAGTTTTACGTTCCTAGCTCCAAGAGTTTCGTCTATACGCTTTTCACCCACTTCAGGGGGTGATTTTCCAAAAATCCTTTGCTAGTGCTCGTGTACCCCAAGAAATAAGACGACGTAAAAAGAAAATACTTTCCCCTATTTCAACCCCTTATACCTATTTTTTCGCCATAAAAAGTAGCCTTATATCCTTTCTCAAGCTTTAGTTCATCTCTGTACCAAATTTCATCAAAATCGGTTAAGTGGTTTCGACGTGAAAGGCTATATGCTTTTCAACCCCCTTTTTTTGGATTGGGCTGCGGTTGGCGCGCTCCTCGCACCACTCCGTCCGGGCACCCCAAGAAATACGATGGTGTAAAAAAAAATACGTTTTTAGGCCCAGTGGTTTCGGCTGTGTGCTTTTTGGTATTTTAGGGGTTGAATTTCCTCCCCATGTAAATGGAATTTCCAAAACGCTTGAACAAATATTTATTTATTTATTATTAGGTGCCTCAATACAAAGATTCGTGGTTCTATCATCGAAAATGACGAATTTCCATACAAAATGTCATCCCCTATTTCAACCCCTTATACCCATTTTTTGCGATAAAAAGTAGCCTATATCCTTTCTCAAGCTTTAGTCCATCTCTGTACCAAATTTCATCAAAATCGGTTTGGACGTGAAAGACTATATGTTTTTCACCCCCTTAAGGGGTTGAATGCCCAAAAATCCTTTGCTAGTGCTCGTGTATCCCAAGAAATACGATGCTGTACAAAAAAATACGTTTCTAGGCCCAGTGGTTTCGGCTGTATGCTTTTTGGTATTTTAGGGGTTGAATTTCATCCCTATGTAAGTGAAACTACCAAAACGCTAGAACGAATATTTATTTATTTATTATCAGGTGCCTTAATACAAAGATTCGTGGTTCGATCATCGAAAATGACGAATTTCCATACAAAATGTCATCCCCTATTTCAACCCCTTATACACATTTTTTTGCGATAAAAAGTAGCCCATATCCTTTCTCAAGCTTTAGTCCATCTCTGTACCAAATTTCATCAAAATCGGTTTAGACGTGAAAGACTATATGTTTTTCACCCCCTTAAGGGGGTGAATTTCCAAAAATCCTTTGCTAGTGCTCGTGCACCACAAGAAATACGATGGTGTAAAAAAAATACGTTTTTAGGCCCAGTGGTTTCGGCTGTATGCTTTTTGTTATATTAGGGGTTGAATTTCATCCCCATGTAAATGAAATTTCCAAAACGCTTGAACAAATATTTATTTATTTATTATTAGGTGCCTCAATACAAAGATTCGTGGTTCTATCATCGAAAATGACGAATTTCCATACAAAATGTCATCCCCTATTTCAACCCCTTATACCCATTTTTTTGCGATAAAAAATAGCCTATGTCCTTTCTCAAGCTTTAGTCCATCTCTGTACCAAATTTCATCAAAATCGGTCCAGTGGTTTAGACGTGAAAGCGTAGCAGACAGACAGACAGACAGACAGAGTTACTTTCGCATTTATAATATTAGTAAGGATTTACACTCGGACATCTTATTATAATTCTCATTGATATTTGAAATTGACATGTGACAGTCTGCTTCAACAATGTAAAATAGCTTAACTTTTTAATTTATAATATTTTAAATTTATTTTTTTAATTAGTACCTAGTTTCTATATGGACATAGTTTGAAATAAATGGAATTATTATTATAACCCGATAAATGTTTAAAGATTTAGTTCACAAACTTTAATTTCATCATCACAGCTCATATATATCATACACGAAGCTGCGAGCGTCATCCACAATGGGAGGGAAAGCGCCCTTTTTTTTTCTAGGCTATGGTCTTGTCACATCCCGCCCAATTCATTCGGGGTAACGGATGGGCAGCGCGCGACTCCACAACCTACCGTATTGGCCTCCACAACCCCATTAGGCCGGCCACTGGTGGCAATTCCTTGGTAGGGAAATCGCCCTACCATATCACGCCGTTTGGTATAGGGTTGTACTTCGTGTTTTCTTTCTCTTGCATAGATATTGTCTTCAGTAATCCCCTAGTCTTCTTTTACGACACCCACGGGCAAAAAATTTTTATTTTTATCAAACAATTAATTCCAAACATTACATTTTTTCACAGTTTAAAGTTTTGAATTCTGTCTGCAATGGGTAATTCCTATATACAAAAAAAAACTATTGCGCGTGCAGTTTTATATAGAAACTAGTAATTTTAAAAACAGTATTTATTTTAACGCAAAGTTGCCATACCAAAGACAGTAGTACCACACTTTAGTACTTATATATATGTATCTAGGACGAATGTATAATTATGTGTAGGTACATAATATATGTGACAGTTGAAGGCAATTATACACCTGTCATATCTAGGCGCCAAACTGAACTATTTCTAGTCGAGGACTCTGCCTGCATGTTCTTACTAGTAGTATTTGAAGGCTATATACAGTAGAAACTCGATTAACCCGACTAATTGCTGTCGGCAGGCATTCGGATTATCGAAAATCCGGATAATCGAATGTATGAAAAATCTCCTTTGGTTTTGTACATATGTAGTATGTACATAATTTTATGCGTTTATTAAAAGTCGAATGCATATCCTGCAGGGGACGCACCTCAGAGCGGCGTAACAATTACTAACTAAAACGATAATGAAACCCGTGGGGGCAGCGATCCCGTTAGATTTGTAGGTACAATAAGGTGGCGGTTGGTAGTCTGGATAATCGCGAATCCGTATAACCGAGGGCCGGATAATCGAGTTTCTACTGTATGTATATTTACTTCTATCTGTATTGTCAGTGAGTAAGAATATAGTTCACCACCCCCTTTCTTATCTATAGGTAAACGCAAAAGTCAGTTAAAGGATGCAACTAGATAACATTACTGCAAGAAAAGAATAACTCGAAATAATTCTAAATAAAACTACTTTACGGATTTTATCGCCTTTGTATTTGATTTTTGATTGCCCGACGTTTCGAAAGTACTTTGCAGCGTTCATGGTCACGGGCGTACTAAGATGTCTCACGTCCAACAAGTCATCGTTATTGCAAAGTGTTCGAAACGTCGGGCAATCAAAAATCAATTACAAACGCGATAAAATCCCTAAAGTAGTTTTATTTAAAATGTGTAATACTCACGTAAACATCAGAAATCGAAATAATTCCCTAAATCAACCCGTCTGACGTGTAGTACATTATGTTAATTCCTTCTTGTTATGGAAGAAACTCGAACCCAGTAGAGGAACTTTTAATGACGAAAAATTAATAAATGAAAATACTACATCTACATTAAAAACTTCATCAGTATTTCAACTTCATCATTATCATACATCCCACTGTTGGGCTCGAGCTTCGAGATAGGTGGTATCTGCTAATTATAACCCCTTAATCGTCTTTTACGACACCCAAGGGTAAGATAGGGGGGGTGAGTTGTTCATACTCCGTCACCCACGGCATACTTTAAATTTTTACTTAATCAAGTATAATCCGTTGAACGGCTTTGAAGAAAATTTTTCTTGTTCAAGTTACTGTTTTACGCAAACGTAGTAGGAGTACCTTTTAAAATATTGCTGCTAGCAACACCGATTCAACAAAATCAAATTACTCGTATATTTAACAAAAAAACCAGCGTCATATAAAATAAAAATAATAGAGTATTAAGCTACCTATTATTATTACTCATATAATTATCATTTGTTATCGGCTTGATACGTTGAATATGTTACTTTCACTTCGATACGCTTGTCGAATGGTCCGATAAATTTCAAGGTCTCATACAAATTATTAGCTGGTTTATTTGCTATATGCCTATTAGGTAGGCAAAACAGGTTTTCATGTCTATATTATTAAAACTAACGAATTATTAAACATATTCATTTTGGTCATGTAATTTTTTGGATAAGCAGCAAAAATAAAACTCAATCGAAACATATTTTATGAAATAATAAAGGAATTCTTGAAGTCATACTTCTTTTGGCGCTATAGAGAAACATGGTAAATTTTTACACCGTTACGAAAAACCGACACCCTGAAGTTAGGTAGTCAACATTTATTACTATGCGCGCGCACACCGTCGCAAATGTCAACTAGATAATCATCATCATCATCATCGCAGCCCACATACATCCCACTGTTGGACTCGGGCCTCCTCCACAATGGAAGGGAATTTAACCTACTATACCGTGCTGGTCAGACATGTTGGTATAGGGTTTCATTTCGAATTTTCCTTCTCTTGCACAGATCTTATGTGCATATTATATCCCTAGTCGTCGTTTAAGACATCCACGGGCAAGACTGGAAGTGATGAATGATATTCTTAATCCATCACCACATGGAAAGACTAAAACTAGATAATGCCTTATAATAAAATTTTCAATATGCTAAATACCTTTTTTCTATTATCTATTTGTGTCGATTTTTCTACACACAAAGAGCATTGTGTGCCATCCATCCATCAGCCTACAGACGTCCACTGCTAGACATAGGCCTTCCTACTAGAATGCCACTCAGAACGGTCCTGCGCCACTTGCACCAACGGTTCCCTGCGATTTTGAGTATGTCGTCAGTCCACCTAGTGGGGGGTCGTTCTACACTGCGCCGCCCGATTCGTGGTCGTCACTCAAGAACCTTTCTTACCCAACGGTTGTCGGTTCGACGAGCGATGTGGCCTGCCCATTGCCATTTCAACGTGCTAATTCTGCGGGCTATGTCGATTACACCCGTTGTTCTACGCAATTCCGTGTTTCAGATTTTATCACGTAGAGAAATACCGAGCATAGTCCTCTCCATAGTACATTGAGCAACTTTGAGCTTTTTTGAGGTCGACATTTAGAGACCACGTTTCAGCAATATGTGCTGGTAATGAAAACCATGCACCTACACTGAAAAGTGTTGAAACTTCGGTAAATTGAAAATCAAATTAACGTTTTCGATAAAATTAGTAAAAATAGATTTAGGTATATTATATCTAATACTTTTGTAAACATCAGATATTATCGTTATCTGTTATTAATTACATATAATTATTATAATTAACTTAACATATCAAATACTAAATCAACAAACTATAAACAATGTTTCTTATTATTGGGTCGTGGCATAGATTGGTACCTACAATTCTAACTGAAATGTTTAAAAGTGCTAAGTGACGATAAACGTTCGACACGTCGGGTAATCAAAAATCAAATACAAAATAGTTTTATTACATTGTGTAATAATAGCGTAAACATCAGAAGTATGTAATTGTAAGAGTGCTAAATCAGAATGTATAGACATTTTTTGATAGATAGCGCGGTAAATAATTTCTCCAAAGAAACAAATGCGAACGATAATTTGGTTATCTTTTGTGGGCATCACATTAACTAGATTGGTACAAACGTTTTGAAGCGATTTCCAATAGATGTGAGTACCACGGCTCACTAATTCCCTGACGACCAACTCCTACTTCCCTAATGCTCATTTTTAGGGAATATCGTCTTTAATAACTAGTATTATTATCATCATCATCTCAACCCACATACGTCCAACTGTTGGGTTCAGGCTTCCACTACAAGAGGCAAATTGACCTGCTATACTATGCTGATCAGGCTTGTTGGCACAGGGTTTTATGTCGAGTTTTCTTTCTCTTGCAGAGTTATTATTTGCATATCCCTTACTCGTCTCTTCTTTTACGACAGCCATGGGCAAGAGAGAGAGTGGTGAAGAATATTCTTACTCCGTCACCATACGTAAAATATTATTATAAATATTGCAAAATTTTATAATATAAAAAAGATATAGAGAGTAATGAAATTTTATGAATATGTAAATGTAGTGACCACGAATAATGATAAATAATTGTCGAATAACCATATCGTTTGTATGAATGCGTGGGAATCATGTATTCATAACGCAATTGTTAATGTAGGCGTTAGCGATTAAGGCAGTACATACACTGAAATTGTATAACATATTGTGTATATCGATTTTATCTTTATGTGTGTATTTCTCAAAGGATTTTTTATCATTATGTAATATGTCGCTTGCTAGGTACATTATATTAAAGACTAGCAACTCACCACTCCCTATCTTACCCGTGTCGTAAAGTACGACTAAGAGATATAATACGCATGTAACATGTCGCACTGCTATTACTAGACTGTATCAACTCAAAATAAAGCTTTTTTCAGAAAAGACAAAAAACTGGCTACGCACGTTCTGTTATAGGTAATAAAAAAGTGAACACTGTTTCAAGATTATTGATGAAATTAAGAGTTTTTTTGTACCTATAAATTTATTTCAAGATTGCAAGTTATCAAATTATTATTATTTTTTTGAGTTAATATGGTATTGTCAGAGCAAATAAAATAAAAAAAAGTTTTATTTCTAGTTGTGCCGTTATAGAAGAAATATTTTGACTTACTACAATTTTTCTTGGATTTATTCTATATATTTTTTGGTAATTTTATTAAGTTAAGACAATTAAACATAATAGCCCTATTAGTTCAGACAAAGGTTAGGGTGTAAATAAAGCCAGATAACCACGATAAATTAAGCTTTATTAAAAAAATAACTAAATGCTTATTTATTCATACAAACATTTATGGCACTTATTTTTATAAAAATACAACAGAATAATCTTTTTCATAGATTTTAAGTAGTGTAACAACATCTAAAATCAACATTGCTTTTTTGATCAAAGATTTTTGAATTACTAACCTGAACATAGTCTTAAGGTCACTAATAAATCTTTATAAATTCTTATAAAAGATAACACAAACGTAGAACATGTTAAACTTATATTTAAATTGGTTTGTAATTATTTATAAATTTAATAAATCGCTAATCTTACCTATCAGTCTGAAAAAGATTAATTAAAACCAAAGAAACATATTGCACATACATTATTTCAATTAAAAACAAAATCAACCTTCTTTAGCAATAATATAAAGACATGAAAATAGTATACCTAAATATTTATCAGTCTGAAAATCACAAATATTAATGCTTTTGAACTCCTAGAACCTAATACTTTTGTTTCAATTAGACAATGAAATGTTGATAGAAAGATTCATAATAGGTTCTTGGAATTATATTTTTATCAAGCAATTCCTTTATATCCTTTTTTTTAGTTTCAGTCAAAGGTATCTTGCTTGTGTAAGCTGGTGTCAAACCAAGATAAAATAGTACAGATTGATCTACCGTACGTCGTGAATTACGCACCATAACTTTGGAGTAATTATCTTCTTCATAAGAATTCTTATAGAAAAAAGTCATAGGATGTTCTTTTTCAACACGAAGCACTTTAATGTCACGCCATTTCATTTGGTTTCTTTCTTCGTTAACATTAAAATTAGTACCCCACTGTTCTTGCAGTACTTTAAGATCAACAAACTTATCGTGGGTCATGTTAGTAACTTTGTAAGGTTGGCCAGTTTTTTTAGCTATCTGAATCAAAGTAGCATATTGATGCGGAACATAGATAGGTCCGGATTTCAGGAAACGTTTTATTTGCTTTTCAATTACACTATGTACGTTATCACCCTCATTTTGAGAGTGACCTCTAATCAAAAATTTGTGGGTGATACCTTTGATGTTAAATTTTTGTGTTGCATATGCGTAGGCTGTTAAAAGATATTTATTTTTTTGCTGCCCACAGCAATTATCGGAATAGAAAATAAAATCCACTGGATTCGGTTTATTTTGTGTAAGCTTTTCTAAATAATTTAAAATACACGTTCCTATTTCAATCGCGCCTCGTTTTCCTTCGATTTCATTCCAGAAGTAACATTCAACGTCTTTAGCATGTAAGTCGCTTACGGTAAAGTTAAAACAATTAATTCTGCTTTTATAATAAAATACTGAAATTTGACCCTTTGGTATCGGCATAACAGCTTGTAGGTCGTACACAGCAACAATTGTATTATCGTTCCTAATCTTGTCTTTTTCCCTCTCTTTTCTAGATAATTCTTTTTCTTTTAAATGAGTTTCGTAAGCTTGTATAATTTTTTGTTTTCCTTCTTCGTTGGCATTATTATAACTTTCGCATAGATCACACTGATCTTTCTTTGGTATGTGGAATGAAATATTAAAATCTTTATTAAAAATACGGTTGAAAGTAGATGAAGATGCAAAAGGTAGGTTTTCTCTTGTACGAATTTCTTTATAATCGCGGTATAAGTCGGCTAAAGATTTATCAGAGGCAATGTATTCTCTTGATGTCTGGGCTCTAAGGTAATGGGACTCGATTCGTGGTATGCCATTTATAAAACTTTTCACACTATGATAGACTACTGGATCCACAGTATGATGATTATTATGTTTTCCGCGCAAGTCATCCTCTACAAAACCAGTATCTGATTTTTTAGAAACCGCGGTAGCAATTGATCTATCGTTTAATGCGAGAGTATTTTTAAAAAATATTTTGCAAACTCTAACTTTAGTGCTGTTTAGCTCGAAATAAAATGCGTTATTTAATTTGCGGAAATTTTGAGTGGATGAATATCGGTATTTTGGGTTAATCTGTGTAGTATGAGCAATTATAAATTGTCTTTGTTTTTGCAAATCTGCCAAATTCCAATAACTATTAAAAATATTCCGTCTCAAATTCTCATCTATTTTTGCACGACAGTTCAATCGACATTTATCCCCACATGGAGGACCCATCTTTCTTGCAGGAACTTGTTTCTTAACACTCGATGTATAGGCTTTACCTGAGTTTCTAAGGTTTTTGGCAATTTTGCTTGTCCAATTCGCTTCATTTCTCGCCCTTTTCTTACCTCTTATGATTTCCTGCCCTTCTGAAGCATTTGATTCTGCAGTTATTTGACCTGCTACTTCACTAGTAGAATCAACGGAATTTGTATTAATTTCTGCTTCTTCATCTGAGCTACTACATGAAGATGAACTGGAACTATTTGAAGAGGACCTACCTGAAGAGAAACTACTTGACGAAGAACTAATTAGCTGTCTTGTGCGTGTACCCTGAAGTAAACTAGGAACGTTACCTGTTGACTCAAGAATGAAATCGGGGTCAGCGTCAGAATCGTCCCAAGGGCTCTGTTCATTGAGCAAGGGTGAAATATTTTCCTTCTCCTGTTCATCAACGGACGAAGTTTTGGTTGCCATTTCAACTAGACGCCGCCCACGGTTCATACTACAAATAAATAAAAAGCATGTATTTAGGAAGTAAAGTAACCATTTTGTCATCAAGAATGTAGTAACACAAAATCATTTCTTAAGTCGCAAGGAAATACTTTTATTTTGACTTTAACAGACGTGTTGGAACATATTACTTTAAATACTAATAGTAATAACAATATTTTAATGAAATCTTAATAAATGAGCCAAAAACATAGTAAAAATTTATTCTTCAACAAAACTGTATTAAGTCTAAAATTACTTACTGAACCAACAAGAATGTCGTTAGTCAAAATACGACTCGAAATAAAATTCTTGTTTGCCATAAAAAGAGTAACGACTCTAAATAATTAAGTTAATATTTAGGTTAGAATTCATCAATAACGTAATATGTCGAAATAATGCTCAAATTTTTACATACCTGAGTCACCAATGCCGTAGCAATCTAAAATAATACGATCTTAAATTCACAGCGACACGTCTTCACCTTTTGAATTTCAACCATAACTAAAGATGATGCAATATTGCGCGGGGAGTCACAACGGTCACTGAATCATATAGAGTGACTAGAGCGCCATTTTTCAATGGGTTTTGGTACTATTTAAACGGCGGTTTTATTGACGCATAGATAATTGAATTTTACGTACGAAAAATTAATTATCTCAAATTGACCCCATTTTGAGTTGATACAGTCTAGTAATAGCAGTGCGATGTATGCTAAGGGGAACTCAAAACAAAACCCTATACAAACAGACAGGGACGCTGTTCCAAATCCCATACAAAGTCTCGATAACGATACGAATACTTTGACGCAAATATGCTAAGTCCACTATATCGTATCCTATAATCGTTTTTACGAAAGCCACGGGCAAAAAGCAGATGGTGAATTATATACTTATTACGTCACCACACGGATTAATTAACACAATAAGTGCAATAAAGATTAATAATATAGAGATTATTAAATTAATATTATCTATTGGCTATCAATGACGAAGTGTAATGCGGTTTGTCCAAGAATTATACTAGAATATTCCGGTCAATATTTATTTGAAGATATATGTTTCCATGTGGTGATTTGATCTTGTCCCTGGTTGCATAAAAGACGGCTCAGGAATATTATATGCATATAACATCTATGCAAGACGGGGAAAGCTCGAAATAAAACCCTATACCAACCTATCTGACCTACTATAAGTAGGTCAATTTCCCTTCCATTTTGGAGGAGGCTGGAGCTCAGCAGTAGGACGTATATGAGCGGAGATGATACATATATTCTCATAAAAGAATATAATAATAAAGTAGCTACTTATATAAAATTATACTATCTATTTAGTTTTCTTCTTTATACTTTCGTATATAAAAAGATGGATAGATAAAAGCGTAGCGTGCCTCATTTTTAGTTTCAACCAGGTTTTAGAAAATATAATTTGCGAAAATTTCTTGTAATCCATAGAACTGTAGTAGAATTTACACATTTTAAAAATCTTATGACGAAATCTTATGAGGAATTTCATTTTAGGTCTAAAATAGGCCGCCATATTACATTTGGCAGACGCTGTGGCGTATTTCTAAAGCCAAAACTAGCATTCTGTACTTCTTTGATCTGAAAGAATTACATCAGTATACCTTATTCTTCTGTATCCTGCCTGGTATTAAAATTATAAATGCTTAACTTCTTAACATTGAAATCTCCATCTTATCACTAAGCTAAAAAGATTATGTAAAATATTTATTTAATTAAATTTGAATTAATTTACATTTTAATCCACTTCAAATACAAATTATGTGCTATATAAATACAATTTGTACTTGAAACAATTTACTACGTTACGACCTAGAAATGTCAATATCAACTAGCATAAGATAATAGTAAATATTATTGTGTATACATGTGCCTAGATTTTAATGAGTACACTAATACCACCGAACAAGTACTTTGCACTGTTAATCGAGGACTTAATACGTATATAACGGTAACGTGACAACGGCATGTTTATAAAGATTGATTCAAGCGATAAAATTATCAGATTTTCTAAGAAAAGATCATCAGATTTTCTATGAAAAGACCATCAGATTTTCCTATGAAAAGATCATCGGATTTTTCTATGAAAAGATCATCAGATTTTTCTATGAAAAGATCATCAGATTTTCTATGAAAAGACCATCAGATTTTCCTATGAAAAGATCATCGGATTTTTCTATGAAAAGATCATCGGATTTTTCTATGATAAGATCATCAGATTTTTCTATGAAAAGATCATCAGATTTTCCTATGAAAAGATCATCGGATTTTTCTATGAAAAGATCATCAGATTTTTCTATGAAAAGATCATCAGATTTTTCTATGAAAAGATCATCAGATTTTTCTATGAAAAGATCATCAGATTTTCCTATGAAAAGATCATCGGATTTTTCTATGAAAAGATCATCAGATTTTTCTATGAAAAGATCATCAGATTTTTCTATGAAAAGATCATCAGATTTTCCTATGAAAAGATCATCGGATTTTTCTATGAAAAGATCATCAGATTTTCCTATGAAAAGATCATCGGATTTTTCTATGAAAAGATCATCAGATTTTTCTATGAAAAGATCATCAGCTTTTTCTTCATAAGAGAGTGAAATTATCTTCAATTCTGATTGAGGCTGGTAAATCAATGAATGAATGGTTGGAATACAAAAGACTGAAACCAATAAATAAAAATAAAAATTTTAAAATGAAATGATTTATGTTTTAATCTATAAGACAGACAGAATATAAAACACTATCATTGCCTTAGGATAGATTTAAAAATCATTGATTTAAAAGTCATTAAACTCATTAGTGTAATACTAATGATTTTTAAATCGATAACTAACTAGTTCTTAATTAGACCCTTTTATTATCACAATTAGGTTAATCGAATTTCGATAGCTTATCGATGATATAAAACGATCCAACGCTCTAACCTTAAGAATAACTCTAATTTCGTATCATCTTCATCATCTCAGCCCACGTAAGTCCCACTGTTGGGCTCGGGCTTCTTCCAACATGGGAGGGAAATTGACCTACTATACTGCGCTGGTCAGGCGTGGTGGTTTAGAGTTTACTGTGGAGTTTTTTGTCTCTTGCATAGATGTTATCTGCATATTATATCCCTCAGTCGTCTTTTGCAACATCCACTGCACACTTTTTTACTTCTTGTAACTAATATCCAAAATTTTATTAATACCAAAGCGTGTTAACTACAGTAATATTCAGATTGCATGTCATAATACCCAGATAAAGATGTCTCGTTTGAAGCGAAACGCGTGTCGAATTAACATTCAAAGTTATACAGAAAATTACAAGGTCAAGTTTGGAAGCTGGTCTTCATATTGAAGTAAGAATATTCCTTATCTATACTTTGTTCCATACCCACTTAATTTTTGGTATACAGTATAATCATAAACCATGGGAAGTGGGTTTTACTTTGGTACCAGTATTTCTAAACAAAAGCCTCGGTTTAATTTCGTGAACTAATATTATAAACGCGTAAGTTTGTGAGGATGTGAAGATGTTTGTTGCTCTTTCACGCAAAAACTACTAGATGGATTTTGATGAAACTTCACAATAATATAGCTTATATATCAGAATAACACGTAGGCTATAATTTATCCCGATATTCCCACTTGAAGAGGAACTGCGGGTGAAACCGCAGGGTGCTGCTAGTTAAATATATACATAGGTTAAAGCCGTGGTGCTGTACTGCTGTTGCGCTTCACGTAGTTGTACATCCTCTTATCTGCTGGCTTATCAGTTAATTTTGCTTCATGTCTCCAACTTTGAATAGGAGGGAAGCGGAATCTTTCCAACTTATGTTTTTCTTTTCTAATTAAATTTGTTGCAGGTCCCAATTCAATAAAAGCGTTCTCCAGGTCTCCCTGAGGGTCAAACCTCTTTCTCGTATACTGAGACTATTGTGTATCCTGGCTTACAGGAGTTCATGGAAATGTGTGGTGGAATTAGTACCAAAAAAAAATATACATAGGTTATTGTTCATTTTCTCAACAAATATTGACGTCACCATAATCTTCTAGGCTCATGGACGTCCCGTCCCACTACTGAGCTTGAGCCTCCTCCACAATAGGAGGGAAATTAATCTTAATATACCATGTTGACACACAGACAGGCAGGTTGGTATAAAGTTTTGTTTCGAGTATTTTGTCTTGCATAAACGTTATCTGCTTACTATCCCTTATTACATCCACGAGTTATATTCGACTGGCGAATTATATTCTTATTCCGTCATTACAAGGAAAATATATAAGTAAAAGGTATTAAAGATAATGTAACTATAAGGTATATAAAAAAAAGTTTCTATTAAAATTTGATAGTGTTGCGAGCGTTTATCCGATATGAAGGTTCACTGCCGACTTGAATAATAGACTTAACGCATCATAACTAAGGAGATGCAGAGCACTACGTTGTTGGTGTCACGTCGTCTCAAGCATCATGAATTTATTATAATGCGCATTAAATTGCTGCCAAGCAATTGCCTCACAAGGGAATCGTCTAGGACGAAATTGGTATGCACCAGAGTGCGTGCATTGAATAGGGCTGTCACATTCAAATAAATTCTTTTTGTATTTTGTTTTACTACACTTTTTCAGTTAGAACCATACTTTTGAAAGTCTTGATACCATAAATAGACTATCTTGTCTGGGATATTACATACTTTCACTGAAAATTGAATTTTGAGTAGTAGACTAGTAGATAATATCTTATTTGCTAATGCGGGTTGTTCGGTTAGAGTGAACTGGATGCTCAAAACTCAATTTGTAGGCAGCGATCTGGCTCCTCCACCGCCCGGCATTTCCACTTGTGTTACAAGAGTCCACGAGCAGCAACTACTTATTACCATCAAGCTGTTGAGGCGGCGGTTTGTGGACGGGAGGAACGCCTCTACGGCGATACGAGCCGTCCTAGCGGGGGCCACCGATGTCTGGACAGGGGAATAGTCCTTCAGCCGCAGATAGGCTGACCGCGTGAGTGCGACAACCCAGATACCAGTGGTCGGCCCAACGGCGAAGGGATGAGAATACGGTGGATTATGTGGACATACATGGGCTGACATGATGATGATATAACAATCAGCTAATATATTCTTTTTTTTACCCTAATATAAAAAATAAAAAAGAGATATGTTTGCCAGCCCTATGAGTTGTCTTCGATTGACGCACAAGCGAGTAAATAATTGTTCTCGATTTGTCGTCTCCTTGGTTAGCCCTTGATCTGGAATAATCAATTACACGAATCGATTTATTTTTTATTCGACTTTGTTTTCTTTTGTTTGCGTATGTAAACATGAATTGACGTGTATAACACTTTAGGAGATATTATCTAATGAGCGCCCATGTGGCGACGGAGAAAGAATACAAGGTATCACCACCTTACGTTCAGGGCATAAAAGAAGATGTCGACAAGGGAAATCTGGTTTTATTACTTACCAACCCTTTTGATCAGCCTGATATGTTAGGGTGGTTTCCACACGGTTTGGCAGGAGTCCACCAGTAGAACATTTATATCTCTATATGAGCTAAGATGATTATGATGATTTAACTTTTATTTAAGTTTTGACTTTTATTTAATAGGTGTAGTGTTTTTAAAAGAATTTCAGTAACTACATGATTATCTAATCTATTTTATTAATGACTTGGCAACGATTATTTTTATTATGTGCATTTCAACAAAAGTCATCACTTTCTACAATAGCCTTTTTTGGGCGGGCCATGTTCTGAATGCATGCCGCCCGATCCGTCCAGGGTGGCGTAAGGGCCTCCATAATCCACCGTATTCCCTTTCCTTCGCCATTGGGCTGACCACTAGTCCTTGACGTCCCTGACCAGCTCGTCAGGTCCCTTTTCGGGTACCGTCCCTTCCTGTCATCGTCCTCTCGTGGTCAGCGTCTCTGCTGGTGATGGACTACTCATTCCAATCACCCGCGGCCTAGGCTAGGGATCTAGAATAGCCTAAACGTGATTTTACAAAATAAACGTTCAAAATTATATCGAATAAACAAAACAGTTAAAATCTTGGCATCGATATGAGCCGTGAATCTGTGGGTAACTAAAATTGACTGAATTGTTTCATCATATGACGTCTGTCTAATTATTTCCATCCCCTTCGTATCGGCGCCCAATATTGAGCATACGTCTTCTTGAGTAGTAAACTGCTGCTGCCTTTCCAGGTGATTAAGATGAGTGATGGCTGCTCTAATACTTATGAATGGATGCCGCTTTTGGGATCCGGTCAAGCTATATATATATAATCGCAAATATAATCAAAGTACAAAGTATCGCAATATATAATCTTTTGCGATACTTTTGAGAAATATATACTTGTTCTAAGGGATCTTAGGGTGGTCGCGTTTCTATCCGGTGACAGATTATTGGATTAATTTAAGATCATCATCATCCTGCTTCTATCCCAATTACTCTGGATCGAGTGAAGTACTCTTCTTTTATAGTACATATTGCAAAAGTTTCGGCAATAGTTTATAACCGCCGTCCGCCTGACGTCAATCCTCCTTAGGGATGTAATGGTTGCCCTAACGGCATCAATTGGATGAGAAATTAAGTTGTCTTTTACCACACCCTCGAGCAATGTAGGGGTTAGTATCATTCGTAGCCACCACACAGCTTATTGAATTAATTTAAGGTAAAATATAAGACAAAATATAACAATATAAGTGCCTCCACGGGGTTTATACATAATAAATGAATTTGAATACGCACTTTGTCTGAATTATCAATTCGCCCTTGTACCTAATTGTACCAATTTTATTCAAAATACTTTTCTTTCAAGTGTTGCCAGAGTTTCGTATAAAAATGTGCACTGGATATAGCTATTTTCTTTCTCCTTCACTTGGATTTTGATTGTTTATAATGGAAACTATCCACATAATAGTTTCGTACCGGTTAACGTAGGGTCCCTGGCAGTATCTGTGAGATTCCTTACATATAAATATGTCTTCATTTCATGATCAAGTCAGATTTTGCTTGTGCTATCGTCATTTCGTCCACAATAGGAGGAAAATTGACCTACTGTACCAAGTTGGTAATGAGTTGGTGGACTTCATTTCGAGTTTCTTCCCTCCTGTATAGATGTCCCTGCATTTTATATGCCTTAGTCGTTTTTTCTCCAGAGTGACAGAGTAAGAATACAAATCACTACTTCATTCCTTGCCCATGGGTGTCGTAAAAGACGACTAAAAGATTATATATGCAGATAACATTTATGCTAGAAAAAGAAAACTCAATGTAAAACCCTATACCAACCCACCTGAACTGCGTGGCAAAGTTGGTCAATCTCCCTCTCATTGTAGAGACGCTCGATCTTAGCAGTGGGACGTATGAGGCGTGATGATGATGATGATTCGTCTTTTATAACACCCGCGGGCAAGAAATGGCGTGGTGAGCTGTATTCTTCCTCCGGCACCAAATGGATAGATTTGAAAATTTCGAGTTATTAATTCGAATTTGTGTCTATATGTTTTTATCGCAATCAACAATGAACTAAATTCTATATTTAGATAGACTTACTATCAAAAATAGCGCTTAAAATATTTAACCTAAGCAATATTTTCAAGTGGCACAAATGAAATTTCCTTGGACGATGTTAGAACAGTGTTTATTTTTAATTGCATAATCAATTGTCAGCGTCTACGGACAATAGATTACACGATTCAAAGGAAATGACTCGATTCATTAATTTAGACGACTAGGTATTGTTATGGAATGTGTTAGTGTCAAAAAACTAACTAAATAAATCCATTGTTGGCTGCAATCGGTTAAATCTTTAATCAACGGATATGATATGTGGCCATGACAAAGCGTGCAATGAAAAAAAAAATTAAATAAAATGAACATTTCAACAGGTTAGTGACTTTTTTATTCATTGTGACGGGAAAAGGAAACGAATATGATGTTAGAATTACCTCATTATAATTTTTTTTTTAATTATTAAACGTAATGTGCTCCCAGGCTTTTGTCCGATACACATCGGGGGATTAACCACGAGATTTTTGAAGTGAAAACTTCGATAGCCCGTTTTCGATGGAGATTAATCAAATGTAAGTTGTCATTGACATGGTCACGTGACGTATTAACGCACTACTCTGTAGTTATGTCAATGTCACTATATCTATGCCGATAGATGTCAAAACATGATAAACGCAAAAGTTTTAATTAACAAATTTTATTCAAGATCAAGCAATGAATTTAAATAACCAAAAAAAAATTGCATTAATGGCGTAATAATAAAAAAAACAAGCATTTTATTATAAGGATTATCGACGAATAGATCGAGTAGCACAATTAAAATTGTCGTGCTTGCTGACAGAAATGTCAAGCGGTCAAGAAATAAATATAAAAAAACTTGTTTTCAATCTCTATTTAATGTGTGAATGGTTCCAGTCATCTTTATTGGTATTTATTCGATAACTGGCTTATGCCAATGCATTCTAAAGTCGTTGTATGATAAAAATAATATCATCTATGGTTTTATTAAACTATATAGACCGGAGAGTGGACAAGAGAAAATGTCATGTGGTGGTCTTTTATTATATTGAATATATTGTTTTAAGGCGTTGTATAAATATTTATAATGGCTTTTTATATAATAATATAATAAAAGTGGAGGAAGTGCTGAGGTGTAGTGAATATGATATAATAGTGCTTTACTGCGTTTTATAATTTTTTTTCAGAATGCCTAGGACTGCCGCCATTGGACTACTACCATCAACAGTGTAGATATAACCCTGTTGAAGGCGAGAATTTTTCTTACTAATGCACAATGACTTTAAATAAAGTGTTAATTTATAAATACAGTCTTTGCCTAAATGTCTCAGTAACCAAGCCATAAACTCCAAAAGAAAAATATGGGCCGGATAATTATGGAACCCGATAAATAGTATTCAGAATTTAATTATCTCTCAACACAAAGACCTTTTAACTAGCGAATATTAATCCTTTTTAGGGTGCCGTACCCAAAGGGTAAAAACGGGACCCTATTACTAAGACTTCGCTGTCTGTCCGTCCGTCTGTCTGTTTGTCTGTCTGTCACCAGGCTTTATCTCAAGATCCGCGATAGCTAGACAGTTGAAATTTTCACAAATTATGTATTCCTGTTGCCGCTATAACAACAAATACTAAAAACAAAATATAATATTTTTTTAAGGGGGCCCTCCCATACAACAGTGATTTTTCTCAATGGTACGGAACCCTTCGCGCGCGAGTCCGATTCTCACTTGACTGATTTTTTTAAATAAGTTAAAGGTGAGCCAATATGAGCTATTCGAAGATTTGCAAATAATTTGCATTACAAATTCTGGTTTGCCTGATAATTATTAATAGACGAGTGACATTGCTGTTTATAATTACTACGATAACCTCAAAGGGGCGTAGTTTATTTGCATAAAATAATGCATTTCTTCTATTTTCATTCAAGGATGCCAAGCTTGATATTATCCAGCCGGCAACATCAGCTTCTAGTTTAGATCTTATATACTGCGGACACATACATAAGTATTGAATTGGAAAAAAGGTTTACCGTATTTGACGACACGGCTTATTATATGCTGATAATATTTTGCAAGATTCCCACCAGGTATTGTGCAAAAAGACGTGAACGAGAAATAGGATCTATTTTCTTCATTGATTGGTAAGACAATCGCATAAAAAAGGGTTGGCGACAGGTTGTATTATTAGTTCGTCACAATATGGACGGTTTGTCGCCTATATACTTTCAAATTAATTTGTCATGAAACGGAACGTTACAAAACATTTTCGTAACAGAGGGTTACTTTTAATTTCGTCGGTATATACATATTGTCGTAAGCAAAAGATGGTCTGCAATATTAATGAATCGCTAGGAATAATAAAAGAAAGTGAAAATGGATTCCCTTCCGTACGTTTGCGTTAAGAAACCGCGCGCCATGATAGATCCCGCGGCGCGCGCCGAGCTAGTTCCGTTCCGTGTTACGCAGCTCACGTACGCCGAGGCCATGCTAATTACTGGCCTCACGAAATCGAAAGTAAGCACTCGATTGTCTAGTGTAGGTTACGATCGTATAAAGAAACGTAACATCGTATCCTATTTTAAAATATTCTTTCGATGTATTATACTTTTTACAAATTTACAACTGTCATTAATCTTGTCCTCTAAACCGATTTAGTTAGATAGTTTTATATCAAAGATTTTATTATACTACCTATTTTAGATTTTTTAAATATTTGTTGCGGTTATAATTATGCTAATAGTATTTTAAAGCTGCTTTATATACTTAACTTTTAACGTAACCTAGCATTTTGTTACTATAACGCAGAAGTTAATAGGTATATGTCGGTACATAGATAACGTGATAAAAATCTGTGCATTTGTACGTACACACATGTATACTATGACCCGTTGGTCTACGCTTTTTTTTAAGAATCCCAAAGGTTTTATAGACACTAATATTTTTATGTCGAATATAAGTTTTAAAATCACGATCACGCTATCCGTGACAGTGGCAGCCATTACAAGGTCGACCGCGAAATTTGACAGACGTCCGGCGCCATATTGGTATTTCCTAAGGAATGTTTTAAACTGTTACGTTTGCTGCACGAATATCTTTTCGTTCACTCGATGTATTTAACATTTTATAGATTTTTTACAATAATAATGACTTAGAAATTTTATATGGTTGTGCTGTTCAAACTGTTTGTATTACGTTGCGTATTTTATTGTCGGAAACACTTGTTCAATGTTAGTCCAGTTTGTAAGTGCGGGCATTGTATTATGTCTGCCGACTGATTTTCAAGCTTGTGTGTCGCACATTATGACGCAGGCGCAGTCACGTCTCATGTCCTTCTTACATGTTGACACCGATAACATTCTACGCGATTAACTAAAGATAATGTATCAATTAGATAACATTGTTTGAATTTTAACTTTCTACCATATCCATTCTTAACTTGCACCGTCAAAAAATAGTTCGTCATTTAAACGGAATCTGATAGTGATTATATCTTACTGCGTTTTAAAATATTTGATAGCGGGCAACATTAATGAAATGTTTTGGTTATTTTAGCCCATTATCAGTAGATATTTTTATGATTTATTTATACGCAAATTCTACGTTAGTATAAGAAATTCATCAGTATTTTGATTGCTAATAGATGACAGGATACATTTTGTGTTCAACAACTGAAATAATTGTTAGAATGGTTATTAAACATTGTCATGATTAATGTCAGCATCAGGGAGTGAGTTGCAAAACCAAAAGGGAGGAAAGGGACAGACCTGATCTAGTTTCAAATTGCCTTATTTCAGATGGTCAGGCAAGGATAAATCAAAAGTTTTAAATCGAGCTGGTCGTAAATGTAAACTAAAAACTCTTGCAATATTCATGGTCTTCGGTTTCTGCTGTGATAACTTTATGTAGAATCATGACGAGAGCAATACTTTATTTATACCTTTTTCTGACAATACATTTCTACTAATTCACATCGTTCATTTGCATGACGAATGGATCATAGTATCAACGTTTACAATTCACCATGATGCCTCAGAATCATAAATTTGTATAGTAGATAAATAGTCGACATAGGTTTTCTAAACCGATAAATATTTCGTATTCAAAAAATACGCGGAATAATGAGGAAAAATGTAAATAGAACTCGGTACAATTAAAATTAATTAATGTATGAAATAAAACTGCTTTTACGTATTCTATCGCGTTCTAATTTTATTCTTACTTTCGTTTCGTTACATTTCAATTACGTTTTAGATTTCATGGCCACTGGATGGACTATCCATTGGATAGTCATTTGAGACATTCTTAGGAGAGGATTTTATATCATTCTAGCCCCTGGTCCGCTACTTTGTTAATTAATTTAATTCATCCATTCATTTTTTCATTATATTTATTATTTCATGTGGTGACGGAGTAAGAAAACAACTCACCATCCCCTTTCTTGCCCGTGGGTGTCGTAAAAAACGACTAAGGGATCACAGTATGCAAATAATCTGTGGAAGAGAAGAAAATATCTATATAGTAATACGTGAAGCAAAAACTTTGTACCCCTTTTTACGAAAAGTACGTTGATGGACAAGTATGAAATTTGCCACAGTTTAAGTATATAATGAGAAGTGCATAAAACTGAAATTTCATATAATAGTGGATTAGAAATACATTAAATTCATTAAAAGAGGCATTACGCACACTACAATGTAATTGCTATACACACACATGCGCGCGCTTATACACTTTTGTTTACGGTTAAAATCTCTGGTCAAACCGAATGTCAAATAATCATAATTATGATGACAATATCTAATAGACATTTGTACTTATTAGTTATTAGAGAAATACACCTTGCTCAATATACTAGAACATTGTGAAGCAGAAAATTTATTTAAATGAATTATGGCCGAATTTCGACCACTCGGCGACCACTAGTCTAAATAAAACCTTATGCCAATCCGCCTGATTAGTATAGTATAGTGGGTCAATTTTCTCCTATTGTGGAGGGGGCTCGAGTCCAGCAGTGGGACGTATATAAGCTATGAGGATGGTTGTCTTTTTTTTGCAATACCCGAGAATTAGATGTTAGACGCCAAAAACTTAAAATAGGTATTTTCACAAATTAAAGAATTTTGATTTTATAAAAGAACTAGGACTAAGTTAGTTAACAAGTTACGAGTCCTTGTAATATCAGCTATTTAGTTGAAAAAGACTCGTCAAAACAGTAAAGCCGTTTTAGAATTCGATTGTAAGAAAAAAACAGGATAAATATGTTTAAAATTGCTTACCTATTATGAATATCATTTATCATCGTCATACGCAATCAGCAAAATTATTGCAAAGGTGTTCTTCAATTTAATTTTTTTTATATATAGGTGTGTGACTAATACTTGCGTAAACGTCAAATATCTTTAATTAATGTATTGATTACAAAATACTATAAAACTTTCTCGCTACGATTGAATCCGAATGAACATTTCGAAATATAAATTCATAATTTCACATTCCCGTTCCGTATCGCACTCGTCGGTTTACGCACGCGAAAACTGACAAGTCCACACTCCACCATCAGTGTCGTGTGACACGCGCTATTAGGCGGACGCTCCTGATATCATACAAACAATAATAACTACATAAACATCATCATCATTTCATTTACTGCTAGGCTCGAGCGAGAGTTGCTTAAAGTTTAAGTCTATAGTTTTATATATTCCTACAAGATTTTTCACGTGTCCTTGTTTTTTTTAGGTTGTAATTTCATATTTTACCTACGGACCCGTACCCTTTTGACGTAAAAATTTTATCACATTGTGTATAACTCACATTAGCAGCATTTAAAGCCTACCATAATGGCCAGACATCGTTTCACATAGTTTTAATTCAAGTTTTTCTTTAAAGCAGTGCTATCTGCTTAAATTTTTTATTCGATTTCTACGATACCCACCGGAAATGATTAGGTGGTGATCATGTTTTATTCCATCACTGAGAATGTTATATATGTTTAATTATTATTTCCACGTGTTACATTTGTTGCGGTGAAATCAATGCCTCTGAATACCAGTTACGTGACAAATAAAACAGAGACATAAGCAGTATTCGTTAGACGTTTGGCCTCTAGAATAGTTTAACAGTTCATTGTTATCACAATACAGTCGCGATTCTTAACTAAATATTTACATTATGTATTAATTCAACCGTGCCAAATACGTGCTGTGAAAATATATATAATAAAATTCTTTGAAATTTTAAACGCAAAAATTTAATTATGTAATAGTAGTTTTTATCATCATCCATCATCGAATATGACAAGTAAAATAGATGAAATATCTCATGTGTGGTATAAGAACCTGATTAGAGCTTATAGCCGTTTTAAATAACTTATCCGAGATTACAGGTTGCAATTACCGATTGATAAAACTGTGTGGTGATAAATTATTAACATAATATGTTAACAACTTTTCAAAATATAATCTTTAGCTCACCTGTTTAGTTAACGTAATATACGACGTATGTATTTACCGCGTGGTGACGGCGTAAGAATGTCATTCAGCATCCCCTATATTATATATGTGCAAAACTCTGTGGCAGCACGTCTGACCAGCACGGTATAGTAGGTCAATTTCCTTCTCATTTGGAGGAGGCTCGAGCCAAATTATTGGGTATAAGCTGATAAATATTTGCCGCTAACTAAGCACAATTCTAAACTTCGGGCTTACTAATGCGAATTACCTCTAAGAAATCTGTAGAAAACCCATCACTGTTCTTACCTATAATTCAAAGCAGTTATGAAATTCTATTTCTAAATTACTCTCTCGCAATGATATCTATTTACGTGTCTCGGTGCGTCTATTGATACTCTGGTGAAAAGATAGGTAGTACCGGACTAAGATTACGACGAGGTAACGGGGTAATAACATGTGGCATATGCATGTGCATATATGTCACGGACAATCTTTATCTGAACTCTTAATACCAGCATAAAACCCAGAGATATAGATGTGGCCGTGCGATATGTGACTCGAGAAACTTCGACTCTTTGATAAAAAAAAATACAGTATGGGTCCGAATTAGATTCACATGTGAAATTATTTTGGTTTGATTAATAGACAACCATTCCACGTGTGGTGATGGAATAAGAATGCAACTCACCTTTCCAATGTAAAATGCAGGCAAAATCTATGACAGAGAAGGAACATTGGACATAAAATCGTATAGCAACCAGAGCAAGTAGGCTAATTTTCCTTCTATTGTGGAGAAGACTGGAGCCCAGCAGAGGCATACGTGAGCTGAAATGAAAACTAAGTGATCATTGCTTACCTAATATCCTAAAATTTGAGTACATTTTTTTACTCTGTATTCGCATACATTGTTATTTCGAAATGATTTGGTTTACATTTTACAAAGCGACCTTGAATAATTGCCAGCGAAACCAAATAAGTTTTAACGTTAAAAAATAAAGAACAAAATTAAACCAACCAGAACAATGAAAATACCGGCATGTAAATGAAATTTAATATTTAATTATTAATATTATGAACATATATGGCAACCTTCAGAACTGGATCTATAAACAAAACTTTAGATTTGTTTTTAATCTGATGTCAATTTCCGTTTGATAGTCTTGTCTTATCTTTTGTTCGTACATATATGTACAAATATGTACTGAACGAATATTATTCCAATTATCCAAGTATTGTTCTATTCAAGACTTCATTTACACATTAAGTATGCACTATTAAACAAAAATAACTTCACGCAACTGTTAAACCTTGAGGAAACAGCTGATTTCTACAGGTCGGTAAAAACATTTATTCTATGAGTTTGTAGAGAGTACGGCTCGCGACCGATACGATTTGTTACGATTGCGCATTCGACCTCAACGGTCGTCTGATTTCAAATCGACGAGGAAAAAATACAAATTTCGTATTAAATCGGCCGCCGTAACGAGGTCACATCGTGCGGTTCATGAGAGCGCCCGCGCGCGTCTCGCCGTGACAATGACAATGACACTTTTACAAGTTTTTTTTAAATCATCGCAATTGATTGGTGAAGGCATCCGCTTAGCGGATTTTTATTAGGGCTGTATTCTGAAATATTGTAAAGACTTGATATTGAAACGAAACTATATATTATGCGAAATATAAATAACAAGAATATCTTTTTTTTGTCACAATCTTATTTATTACGCTTTACTATTCAAAAGTTTTATTGGACTATAGAATATACATATATATGTAGATTCTGTAGTCCACCAAAATATATAATAAAATATTTTAAACCACTAAAATATTGCCAAGACATTATTTTTTTATCTTCCGGCTTTAAGTTTTCGGAAATACCCAATAAATTTTGTTGTTTTGATGATAATTTTGCAAGTATTTGATAGAAATCAGTCGATATTGTGTTTTAATCATTTAAATCTGCTCAGATAATGTAAATAATAAATTGAGTATTAAACTGATTTGGTTAATCATTTTATCTATAATCTAGAAAGAAAACTTATGTATGCATTTTCGCTATAAGTGAAACTTACTTGAATTCAAATAATAATGCCTTACCGTGTGGTGACGGAGTAAAAATATACGTCACCATCACCATCACCATCTATCTTTAAGTTATGAAGGGGTTCAAAGATAGCTCAAAATGTTTCGTGTTAACATACACACGGTGCGGCTCGCCAGTTCTCTTCGCCGGATTTTGACTTGATATACTACTGCTTGTCTAGATTAGCGAATTTATATATGCCTCTAACCCTTTAGAGTCGCAAATGTCGCTCTTCTGGCAAGCGTATAGCAGCTTACTGTGATTGTCAACCCGCTGACACCATAATTATGACAATAACTCTTTCAATAAATGTCCTAGTTGTATGGAATTGTATAAAGAAGTTTCTACGTCTAGATATATTTGTCTATTTCTGGCAGTAGACAGCGAAAGGCTGACTAAATAGTGATAATAAATCTACATCATCATTATCATCTCGCCTCATTCAGAAATCTCGCTGCTGGGCTCGCACCTACTCCACAATAATAGGGAAATTGACTTACCACGCTTGTCAGATGGGTTAACATTGATTTTATTTAAGCGCATACTATGTATATCCTTTAGTCGTCTTTTACAACACCCGCGAGTAATAAAGGGGGGACGGTGAATTGTATACTTACACCGTCACTAGACAGAGATATATTAGATTTAGATTTTAATATATTTATACTGCTAACCGAATATTATCTCCAGTATATTAATTGGTATTAAAATATTAATAAACTATTAAGGATTAATAGACCTGCCAATTACAGTGGATGATAATGGTCGTCCCAAAAGGGATTATGGGCTTTCCATTAAGCGTATTTAACGTAGGTACTTCTTGTTTTTTCTCAACTGGCCATTATATATGTATTTACCTACTTGCAAGGTTAAATTATGTTTATATTTATAGGTACTGTTATTTTGTTTTATTTTTCGTGCGATGACGGAGTGAGAATGAAATTAATCATTCACTGTCTTGGCCGTGAGTGTAGTAAATCCTGGTTGAGAGCCCTCAGCGCTCACCCATAGTCCGGGCTAAACTGTGAAAGCTATCTGCGGCTAACAGCTATACACACAAAAAAAAGAGTGAGTGTACAAAGTACACATATCAAAAGTGAAACACCAGCCTTCATCCTTTAACTTTTATCTCATTCTCTCGCCGCCGCGCCGACTGAATCCTATACCTTTACGTGTTTGTTTCTCTATGGACTCGCTATTTCGTTTCATCGAGTTTGAAATCACAACGATTCTAAAGAACTTTCACTTCAAAAGGTGTAGTAAAAGATGAATAAGGGCAATCTATTTTACAAGACTGCACAGATGGCGTAGTGGTTAAATATAGCGACCCACAGTGCCAGTGTCGTGGGTTCGCATCCCACGCAGGACAACACTTTGTGTGCGATGATGCACGGTTGTCCTGAATCTGGATGTAATTTGTCGCCGTTAAATTATATGTTTGTAAAGTCCCCTGCAATACAAGGACTATTTCCTTGGTGAAGGGTGTTGTCCTTAAAAAAAAAACAAAGTAAGGACCATACTAATAAGATTGATATTGCCATATTATCGCTTATCAGAAGGGTTGGCGGTCACAGTTCTTAGTAGGGCTTACTTTCTAGATGTTCCGACTTCAGAGTTCATGGTCACGTATACATACACATATGAAATTCTAACTTGTATGATCATTATGATAACCCTTCTTCGTTTAAAATAAAACGATATGAAAAAAAGTAGAATAAAAAACTTACTGATTGAATGCGCACGATCGTTCATAAAAAGATCTCTTCGCCTTCAGTTAAGGGTTGCGTCAATCAAAATGACAAAAACTCTGTTTTTTTAATAATTTAACGTTTTTTACCTGTTTTATTTATATTTGCTTCTTTTTTCGAAAATGGTCATCGGTTAAATGGAGCCATTGTTCCAATGTAGTGATTATTTGTTTGTTTTACGATTACGAACTAAAGCTATAGAATTTTAAATGAAACTTTGAATCGTACTTTTTATGACCTATCTAAAGTCAACCATGGTCATTATTCAGGCAATATTTAAAATTAAAAAAAGACTACAATACTGTTGGTAAAATTCCTTCTTTTTTGTAGAACGCTCAAGTCAGCTTAGGACGTGACAATGATGAAGACGAAGATATTAATACGAGTTCAAAATTATTCAAACTATTCAGGATACAGTCCGAAATAATAGATTTCATATGGACTTGAAAACACTTACCTTCCTTGTTGGACAGTTTGGTATAAATAGTTGCTATTTATTAAATCGAAAATGTCAGTAACTCGCAAATCCTGTTGCATTAATTATAATTGACACAGATAAAATAGGAAGTAACATAGTACACAGACATCTAGTCGATTAAGTATTGAATTACTATAGGAACTCGACCCGGACGTACAGTTCAATTCGTGTGGGAGATATTAAATAACTGTGTTCATTTTGTTGAGATTGTTCTATGAAAATAAGTTGTTTAGAAATATTTAACACTTTTTTTTCTTAATACTATTCCTTGTGATGGCGGAGTGAGAATACAATTCCCCACCCCCTCTCTTGCCCGAGGGTATCGTAAAAGACGATTAGGGATATAATTTGCATATAACATCTATGCAAGAAAAGGAAAACTTCAAATAAAACCCTATACCAACACGTCTGACCAGCGTGGTATAATAGCTCAATTGCTCTCTCATCGTGGAGGAGGCTCGAGCCCAACATTGGGACGTCTATGAGCTGTGATGGTGATCTTAAAATACTAGATAATAAATTGATGGAAATCTTTGAAGATGCGGCCATTTCAAAGAATCATGGTTGCGTTTATATATTATTTAATGTTCATTGTGAATTCTTAGAATGAATTGAATACTCCGTTTATGGTTTTTTTTTTCGTTAATTTGCGGCAAATTGTTTATGTTCATTGTTAAAACCACATGATAGCAAAAAAAAAACTATTATTATTCAACGATGAGTATGGCGGAGTATAAAAATAAACATTTTTTTTATTTTGTTGTCCATGTTTTATTGTAGATACATTTAAACCTTCAGCGAAATATTGTCGGGCATACTTATTGCTTTAGTTTTTAATCATAAAATTGCTTTGACAGTATCCATACCTTAACTGCGCAGAGGACGAAATAGTGTATATCCTTACTAATATTATAAATGCTAAAGTAAGTTTGTTTTCACGCTTAACCCACCGAACCGATTTCAAAAATTCTTCCACCTATAGAAAGCTATAATATCAGGGAGTAACATAGGCTATATTTTATCCCGGTATTTTCACGGAAACGGGATAGCGCGGGTAAGGCGACTGAAACCGATGCGTAGCGAGGGCGGGTTGCTAATATATATACATATTCAGAAAGAATTTGAAAGTTAACGACAGTAAAAACAACATTGAAAACCATCAAATCTGTAAATACAACTTTATTTTCCTTGTATAATATTCGTTGTCAACGCAAAAATCATTTTTAACATAATATTGTTTTAAATGCCAACATTTTAATTCATTGATACACTTTTAATACTGTTTTTCAAGTCCAATGAACTTCAACAATAGATCACTTACAATACAAATCTGTTCGATATTGACTTTGACAAATACACAAAGACTTATTACGATTGCCTACTGGTATTAATATGTATTGATATAAACAATAGCACGTCTATTAAACAACTGTAAAGAAACGCCCAAAACTATACAAATACTAAATTAATGTAAAATAAAAAAAATAAAGCCTTTTTCATTCTTGAATATCATCAGCGTACATGAACCACTAATAGGCCGGAGCCTCCAACAATGGGAAGTTTTCCTTCTCTTGAATAATTTTTATATAATGATTTCTGTGTGCTGTTGGAGTAGGAATTCAAATCACCACGCCCTATCTTACCCGTGAATGTCGTAAAAGACGACCAAGGGATATAAAAGGCATGTAACATCTATGCAAGAGAAGGAAAACTCGAAATAAAGACTACCAAACTGTCTGACTAGCATGATATAGTAACGATTTCCCTCCTATTGTGGAGGAGGCTCTAGCCCAACAGTATGAGCTGAAATGATGAATGATTTCTAATGTTTACGTGAGTATTACACATTGTAAATAAAACTACAGATTTTATTGCGTTTGTATATTAGTAACTACTAATCATAAACAATATAATTTTTTCATATAGAATCATTTTCTTCTTGTACTGACAATTAATTTGTACCAAAAATGTGGGTCAAAAATTAATAACTACTTTCTGTAATAACGATGACTTCTTGGACGTGAGACATCTTAGTCCGTGACCACGAACGCTGCAAAATGTTCGAAACGTCGGACAATCAAAAATCAAATACAAACGCGATAAAAGCCGTAAAGTAGTTTTATTTATAATTGTTATATGCATAATACATATATCCCTTAGTCATATTTAACGACACCTACGAACAAGATAGGGGTAGTGAATTTCCCTTCAAATAAATCCAATAATGAAAAATATGCTCTGTTGAAGTTATTAATTTATTTTATACTAGCAACCCGCCCTCGCTTCGGTTTTAGTCGTTTTACCCGCGTAGTTCCCGTTCCCGTGGGAATACCGGGATAAAATATAGTCTAGTTTACGCCCTGATACTATAGCTTTCCATTAGTGAAAGAATTTTTGAAATCGGTCCGGCCGTTTTGAAGATTACCCGGATCAAACAGACAGACAGAGAGACAAAAATTTTTTAATCTGTATTTTAGGCATAGGTGTCGTGCAAATAACCGTGTGAGCATGAAAAAAGTCTATTATTTTGACATTACAAACAGACACTCCAATTTTATTTATTGGTATAGATTTAAATATATGTAGTTTTATTTAGGTTAATGTATCGAGTTAAAGGGCAGTTACTCAGTAGCATCTCACTTAATATATTTCCTCTGTTCATCTTTACATAGTAAACGTTATTTATTACTGTAGGCAATGTAATTGTTGTTTTATTTTATCTGACGTAAATCCATATCAGATGTGGCCTGGGTAAATCTTTGTTAACAATATGTTCGCTAAATATTTATGTTAATAACGGGACGTTTGCATAACAGGTACGTTTTTTTTTATGTCAGAACAGGATACTAACAGAAATAGGTAAAAATATGAAAATGTCAAGGACTCGTAGTCTTGCAGGTGTAGGTAAAACTGTGAACTTTTTAGGTAACTACTTAATACCTAAAAAAATAAGTTACATTCTTATCTGTATAACAAATAATCATTCATGTTCTGTTAGAAAAAATAGGATATATTGTACCGCTGGGGACAACCTTAAAATGGTTCAAGACGTATCGTCACGTTTGCAGGTCTCTGGTTCTCAACTTCAAGATAGTTACCTAGATAGAGCCCGAAGCCTATTAGTTTTTATACGCTCTATTACTATATTAATTCATATATTATGTACTTTTGTTTCTTTTTATTTTCTATTGCCGTCTGCTTAATCTTTAAACGGAAATGCCTTGAATATTTACTAACATTCATGAACATTGACTTAAGCATTAAAAATATTTATCCTATTATGTCCTCATATATTACCGACCTGGTTGGAGGAGGTTACGAATCGTCCTGTATTCATAGGTAAAGAAAAAGAGCAAAAATGTCTTGGCTGAGTTTCATAACAGTCCATCTGCCTGATGCTAAAATTCTTTGGGAGGTTTTAAACTTTACTGAGCGATTTTAAATCAGAGAATTTAAAATATGGTTTTTGTTACAGAGTGAATCGAGTTACACCTCATCAGAAGAGGGTTGCGGTGGTGGCGAGCGCCATGCCGTACTCAGCTACGAGCAGGTGCGACGGCTCAACGATGTCATGGATGAGGTGATACCCATCCACGGCCGCGGCAACTTCCCTACACTACATGTGCGCCTGCGAGAGCTCGTTGCTGGCGTACGAGCCCGTCTCGAAGCCCCACAAACAGCTGGTGGTGCAGGAGTCGCTGTCCGCGACGTGCGCCTCAACGGTGGAGCTGCCAGTCATGTTTTAGCCGACCGAGCTCAACCGTACTCCGATATCGATCTTATCTTCACCGCCGAACTACCCACAGCTCGCCACTGTGACCGTGTCAAGGCCGCTGTACTTGGCCATCTCTCTACACTCCTTCCTCCTGCCACTCCTCGGCGACGTTCCTCTACTGCTGGGCTCAAAGAAGCCTACGTCTCAAAGATGGTTCGCGTGAACGCGGATGGCGACCGCTGGTCTTTGATCTCACTCGGCAATTCACGCGGCCATAAGTCAGTCGAACTCAAGTTTGTCGACACAATGCGCCGTCAATTCGAGTTCTCCGTGGACTCGTTCCAAATCGCTCTAGACTCGTTGCTCGCTTTCCACGAGTGCGCTCAATTGCCAATCGGCGAAAATTTCTATCCGACTGTAGTCGGTGAATCCGTTTATGGAGACTTCAATGAAGCTCTCCTCCACCTCTCGGAAAAACTCATAGCTACGCGACAGCCAGAAGAAATTCGTGGCGGCGGTTTGCTTAAATACTGTGCCCTACTCGCCAAAGCCTACCGGCCGGCGCGACCTGATAAAATCAAAACCCTCGAGCGTTATATGTGCTCAAGGTTCTTCATAGACTTCCCGGAGCTTGGACAGCAACGCGCCAAGCTCGAGGCCTACCTGAGAAACCACTTCGTCGGCAGGGACGAGGAAGCGCTCAAGCATAGGTAAGCGACTATCTATAGACTTAGAGCTATACTAAAAACGAAGCTTGATGATCATCACCTTAGAAAGCACCATAAAATCATTGCGTCCATGGCGCCTTTCGTTTCGAAACCATTTTTTTTTTCTTCTATAAAATGTATATATATGCACAAAGAAATATAATTGGCTCGAACTCCAAAACATCATATGAAATGGAGTAAAGGGGTCGTCAAACTCGCTACTTTCCCGTATGAGTCATAAAATACGGCTAAGGGAGCACCAAGAGAGTGGACATTAGTAACAGGATAATAATAGACATTAGGAATTTCCTATAATTCATGACACCAATTTTGGGAAGGCCAATTTCCTTTGGGAAGGCCAATTTCCAATAGTGAACGATGATGGGTTTGGATAGAGTAGTAGGTACTGACGAAAACAAACGTGTCAAAATTCAAGAGCTATAGCTCTTCGAATCCGAAAGACTGACTGTAGAAATAAAAATGATCTGTCCTGGATACCCTATTCATATAAATTTCATATTAGATTTCCAATACAAGTTGAACTTGTCCATGGTTTTAATAGTTTTCCTTGTGGGATAAGAATACAGTTGTCGTACCTTGCTTGCCTGAAACAGTCCTAAAAACTAATCGAATGCATAACAAGATTGGATAGCATTTCTCCAAACACCTACTGAGATCCCTTACCCGCCTGCCAAGTATGGCCATTACAGCATTATCTCCTGAAATTTAATTAATGCGTTCTATGGAGGTCTTTATACATCAGTAGACTAGCTGAACGATGATGATGTTAACAACGGTAATGTTTGCACACAGGTATCTGACCCTGCTGCACGGCGTAGTGCGAGAATCGACTGTGTGCCTGATGGGCCACGAGCGACGGCAGACGCTCGCCCTGATTGAGGCTCTAGCGTGTCGCGAGTTGTGTGCCCGCGCTCCCGTAATGATGGCGCCGCCGTACTACGTCTGCGTTTGCGCAGCATGTGCGGCTTGCGCTGCGTGTGCTGCATGCGCCCCGTACGCCGCTTGTGCTGCGTGCGCGGCCCCACCAGCACCGCCCGCGCCCCCGGCGCCCTACTGCGAGTGCTGTCGCGCCGCCACGTGCCCAGCGTGACCCGCCCTAGAGCCAATACACGATCGACGATGAATTTAGTGCCAAATGTATATAATACGAATAAAAAAAATAAATCGGAGCGGCGGGCGCCCAGGCTCACGGTCCGCCGATCAATTCGCACGTCAATTGTCCGCCGCGTGGAGGCGCGGCCGTCGCATGAGGTAATTTCTAGTCGTACTCCTTTCGTGTTGATAAGTTAATATGTTAGCAGTACGAAAATTATTGTTAGCGCGGTGTGACTGACGCGCCGCCGGGTCGTGACTTCGAGTCGATGGTCTGCCTATAAAAAAAGACTAGTTAGTTATTTTTAAGCTTTTATGTATAGAAGTCGTCTCCATAAAAGTAGTGGCATGTCTCTCGCGGTCGTTATAATCACGGTGAAGCGTCAGGTCGGACTAGTTATATTGCTAATCAGCTAAAATCGATCCCTAGAAATTATTTACATAATAGTAATATTGGATGAGCGTGTACATTTTTTTGCTGTAATAATTGTAATTCAACAAGTCCGACCTTGTTAGGCGGCCTTTGAGTTTCTAGATAATCCGTCAAGTAGCTATGTATGTAGTAATTACTGACGAACTTCAAAGTTAGTCCGCTCGTTAAACGTGAGACATACGACAAATCACTATTTTAATATATATTTATCAATCTGAAAGGAAGTATGTATACACGTCTCGTGATCGCTCTATTATTGTATACGGCTTGGCGTAACAAGTAACAAATTAAGATACACTTAGAGAATATAAAACGATAAGAAAAAAAATTAAAACCACAAAAAAATATATATATTAATAACTAAGGTGTGTACAATATTAAAGTTGACGCTTTTTTGTTGTAATAACAAAGTACCTATAATAAAAATTAATATTTTAAGAACATTTACTTGTGGTGACGTCACACCTAATTACCGAAGTACTTATGAACATTTTTGTTTTGTTTTACTGAGGAATTACCTCATCAATAACGGTATAAAGCTGTAGATGGAAATGTGATTTAATTGTTGTATTAATTAACTATATTGTCGATGATTATATTATCAACATAACATTATGTAGATTAAATCCAATAGAGAGATATATTGTTGTATTTTAATGAGATATTAGATTATATGAAAGATTGTATAAACATTGTCCGGCCAATACTTGAATGTGTTAAATATTTTGCCAAATGCATATTCAAAGTAAAATATATGTATACACACTTTGCATGGAAGTAAGTAGGGCTTGTGTAAGAAACTTTGTTATGTAGAATATTTTGAGTAGTTTTTTGAAATCTTCGAAGTAATCAAGTACAATCTTATATGGAGTTAATCTTTATACTTAACTTCTTAACAATTAACGAGTTTATGAACGAATTTTTCCCGGCTTTGCTCACTGTACAACCAAAATTTAAGATCTCATTTTTTTAATATAATATATAAATTTTGACAAACTTTTTTGTTTGGGATCGCAATCTTTTAATACTGAAGATTTAACTGTTATCATATGCTTGTTATCTACGCTATATGTCATATACCTGATTACGCAGATAAAGCATATGATGCGGATTCAACTAATACAGTTTCGTTGCATTTGTGACGTTTTTATATACGGCATTCACGAAGTGACCACTCTGAAGTTGTTGCGAGTGCCGTTACAGTAATCAAATACAGTATTGTACTATTGACTCTGTATTTGCGCGGTACGAACGATCCTCAGAGCGATTAAAAGATTTAACATTCCTTCAATTTCATCGATACTTAATGACGATGGCAAGCGAACGTTCACAAATGTAACGGGTATGCTTTCAATATGATACGGTAGAACTAAATTTAGTCCTAGTATACCATCGTCTGTACTTAGAAGTAAATGAAGTACATAAACATAGTTAACGGAATCTAAACTTTATTCAATATTGTAATAAGAATGAATGTAAGTTAATTATCACTAGTGTTACTTGGTATATCGAGACAAGCGTCTAAGTTGTGATTTGTAGTCTTTTCGACAGATATTTTGAATGTCATTTCTATATTGTCACTATATATTTATTATGATTAACTGTGATTGTTATATTGTAGATCAGTTATTGGCAAACACCAGAGAAACTACCTCTACGCATGAACATAAATTAGTATGATCAACGGTATATTTTTGTGATTATATTCTGTAGTGACTACACGAGAAAATTATGTAGGTAGGTTAAAACTTAGATGGGTGTACGTACCAGTTATTCACTGCGCCTGACTATGGAGTTTATCTTCTAGGTATAAATGTGAACGTTGAATAGACATGCTTTCCAGACAGAGCCCTGACTTGTCCACATACTTTTTCTTGAGTCAGTGGGCTGAGTATACTAAATTCGGATGCCCGGATCACCCTATAACTGGGGTGTATCACGTAGTTCCATTGACTACGCACCGAGGGATGCTTGTTAGCTTATAAAGCTCTTCCATATTTACCACGTAAGTGGCTAAACGCTTCCATAAAAAAAAGGTCTAAAATTTTTAAAAATGATTTGCAGAGAGAGACATAGCAATATAGTTAAGTGTCTTATTTTTTTTTCTAAAGTTACCATCAGTTTTCAGCTAGACTTATTTTAAAATTAATTTTAATTCTTAAAGAGCACTGGTCATAAGGCGTTTGTGTGCAAATCAGATTTTAGCTTAAGATACTTTTAAAGAAAAACGATAATATCAGAATATTGTACTTAAATATCCACTAAATTATGATGATCACAGAAAACTATAGGAATTAGGAATTCATCACAACAAATAGCAAGTTCTCAGGTAAATACTAACATTTCATCAGAATTATGTGCATAGCGTGTTAATTGAACACTTGATTAATTTAATGAAAATACACTATCTTCTCATGTGTTGTATGAAATAATTAATAATTTTTTACTTTTTTTCTATTTGATCAAGCAAAAACATTAACTTCACACAGGTGTCACAGGTGTCTCTTCGCTGGATCTATCAAAAATAAAAAAATAACGGTCATTTATGACATTTAAATTTTTACTTATTTTAATTACATTTTTTTTATTATCAATTTACATTGTCTACTGCTGAACTTGTGAGGTCTGAAATAGAATACTAATTCAGACATACAATAGTTAATGAATTTTGCTGCAGTTTTTTTTTTCTGAAGAACAAATGGCAAACACGTTTTTCTAACTATCCAGTATATTGTAACGTTCGTCCTATTTTAAGGAATAAAGAATTTTATGGCGAAACGTGTGCAGTGCATTTATAAGAAATAAATAAAAAAGTTTCATTCATTGTAATTGCATTCCGTGTTTAATTATCGTTTATTCAGCTGTCGTAATTAATTATACAACCGATTAATTTTGTGTACTTTCGAAAAATCGAGTTTTTAATGCATTCTCATATAATACTATAATAAATAAAATTATTTATCTGTTTACTTGTTATTAAAAGTATTATGATTATACCTTGAACAGAAGGTTGCTCTTTGAATCTGACATTGAATATGTTTCTTTAGTTTTAATAAATATACACTTAGGTGGGAAATATTTAATTAAAACAGGAAAGTTTCGTATGTTATATGCACGCAAATGCCTAAAGTAAAAAGCGCAGTTCCGAGGGATACAGAGCGTCGTCAATTAGAAACGATGTGGCATTTTCAACGTAATACTAGCTTGAGATAAACTATTAACATAAATGTACAGATATGGACACTCTTTTTACGTAAATAGTGTTCTTTGTGACCGCCATATTTTCATGTTTTATTTTCACATATTAATTACTGTCTGGAATGAATACTTAAATATACATCCGCGATTGATGATGAAAATCTTATTGGTACCTTATTATTACATGGACGTTATCATTTCTGAAATTTCATTAAATTTTGGTAAACTATATAAAAATGGTATGGCCACACTGTCGACAGCCTTCTGTCTACGGCCGGTCCGACCAGGGTAGTACTAGACTCTCGCAGAAAATCGACGTCTAAGTAGTAGCAATTTGTTATTGCATTTTGGTGTACGAGAAAGCCGGAAGCCCTACTTTTTCAGGGTGTTTGACTGTGATGAGTTTTAGTGATGCATTTAGTATCATCGAATCTCATTTCGTGCATTCACACCATTCATTATCTTCAAGGTAGGCAGCGTCCTTGTTTTTTGCTTGTTACGTGTTGTTTGCTATTTTGCCAGTAACAGCAATAAAAAATGAGATAGTCATTTATTTTTAAAAAGCTACAACGTGCTTTCAAAATGAACTTACGCGTCAATCGGAAGTCTCATTGCAAGGCATCCATTATTTTAAATAAAATAAGTAACCAGGCCAAATTTTAACGTTCAGAACACTCAAATTATTTGTTACAAATGTAATCGCAATCAAAAGTTACAAAAATCTTAATTGTATGAATACTTATGTCTTGTGTAAGATTGAGCATTCGTAACTTGTTCATCGTATATTCTCTATATAATAAATAAAAAAATATATTAAAAATAAACGATTCATGTCAATTAAATATCAATTATGGCTGCACAAAAACTAGACTAAAAATATTTTACGTAAATTACATCAATTAAATAATTTAACGTAACAATTCTTAAACTTATAAGTATTCAAATAAAAAAAGTATATTTATGGTTAAGAATTCTTAAAATATTGATACGACCATTTTAACTATAAAATCAAAAGCCGGATACTACTTACTGTAATAAGCCGTTCATTCATAGCCTTTTGTTTATAAACAACGTAAAAAAGTAACATAACGAGTGCCATATCTAATTTGATGGTAAAAAATTCGTTTTATCACATGCCATACCGTTCCTTGTTGATAAGCTCTAAGAATCTTCTATATACTAGGCTTTTCATATAAACACAATTATGTCGGCATTTACTCTGATTTTTTGAAATGAAATATTCGCGTTAGAATTATTTAGTTTTTATTTCATTTGAGTTGACTATTCAGCGTTTATATGCGGACCCGAGTTTTGGAACATAACACTACAAATTACTTAAACGATATAGATAAGTCTTTAAACGTCCTAAACCCCATAATGTAATCGCCGTATAAGTATAGAAGTTTTTTTTTATAACAGAATTTGACTTTGTCAATGTTTACACAAATAATACCCTATTGTTACTAAGTTATGGTATAAATTCAATTGTCGCTAAGGACTTATCAAGTCTTCAAGGAATTTGTATTGGATTGAAATCCCCGAACTGCGCCGTGTCGCCCTCTTCGCTCATATGTTAAAGGCGATCGTTCGACACACCGACTCCCTAGTTCATAGGTTTGCTAGTTCATAACGCCTTAATTTTTTTAAGCTTATATTTACGTTTTATCAATTATTATTACATTGTAGTTATTATTTTCATTATTTTTCTCTTCCATGTTGCCTGTTTCGTGTCACATGATGCGCATGGACGCTGTGTTGTTACGATACATATAAACTAATATTATATTTGTGAGGAGTTTTAAGCTATTGTAAATTTTACAGAAATTAAAAAAATGTTGTGAAAAATAAATTATAAAAAAGTGATATAAACAGAGTCTATGTCTTTTATTTTATATCTATATCAACCTATATAGAACTAAGTGTACCGAAGTAGAAATGAAGAGGCCATGTCACTTAACGAACCATCAACTTTTGGGGATGAACAGTTCTTAGTGACCGAAATTTCAAATGTCTGTATCATCCATTCACATTGCTCAACAGTTTGACATTTTAGGAAAAAATAACTGTAGCTGCAGAGAACCAGTCGTTGTAATCTTGATGAAGCTAATACTTAGTAGTTGCTTAGGAGAACATGGCATTCCAGTTACGCTATTCTTAATTTGAAAATTATGAGCAGTTTTTTTTTTTATTTATAGCGTACAGCCAACGTTGGGTTAGTACACTCACATTCACAGATTATTCATAAAACATTAGTGAAACTTGATAACAACTTATTTAGAAAGCAAATTCTCAAAAGTGAAGTGTCATAACCATGGTAGAAATATATTGGTAGGTAGTATAGATAGGTATATATTGGTAGAAATATCAGTGCCGATAATTTCTTGAAATTTTACTTAGTGTTTCCATATGATTAAGTTTAAGAACATAAAAGTGAGTTTTTTATGGTGTTCACCAAAACAATTAGCAATAGCACTCATTGGAAATTTAACACCAAATGCGATCGCTATCTCGCCAGCTAAACTATCATGGCATTTTACCTTTCCTTAGAGAGAAAAGGTCTAACTGTCGGCCTTATAGAAAGGCTCAACGTGCTACGGAGAGGGCCTATGCCCGGTATTTATCTACGTGTTAAATCCGGAAAACGAGCGATATAGTTCGCAGAATTATCACGTTGAAATGGCAATGAGCCGGCCACATCGCTGGTCGAACCGACAACCGTTGGCGATAAAAGGTTCTCGATTGGCGACCACGAATCGGAAGACGCAACTTAGGACAACCCCCTACCAGGGGGACTGACGAGTTCTTGAAAGTCGCAGAGAGCTGTTAGATGCAAGGGGCACAGGAGCATTCCGAGTAGCATTCTCATAGGGAGGCCTGTGTCCAACAGTGGACGCCTATGAGCTGATGGATGGATAGAGAAAAGTCTATTTCAAACTAGTCTTGCTTCATATAATCTAGTCGCGGTGAATTTAATTTGGTTGTGTTGTGTGTTGAGAGAAATATTGTAGCGACAGAGGAGTTATGACGAAAGTAATCCAGTTACCCTAATTTTAGGGCTTTCTTTAATTTTTTTTTTTTTTTTGGGCGAATTGCGGTCGGCCCCTAATTTTAGGGCTGGACCTATTCCTCCGAAGTTAAGGAATCGGTTTCGATGGCTGTTAATAGTAATAGAGATGAAAGATAATTTGGATAAGTTATGGGGCTTTAGTCTGACTAATTGTCGCCTCGGATGGCTTGTGCGAGGCGACGTGGCCAATCCAAAAAAAACATGTTAGTGCTACTAATTTAAATCATGTTTAGTACAAACCCTGCAAGGACACTTATATGTTGTGCATTTTAGTTTTTTTATTAAATAGTCCAATATTTTATCACTGTCGTTTTATTCGTCTTATTTTTCTTATGTATAAAATTGAATTCAACATTTTAGTAAGTATTAGCACCAATATGATGCTCTTCGTATTTAATTATTTCACAATATATGTGGTGACGGAGTAAGAATACAATTCACCACTCCCTTTCTTGTCCGTAGATGTCGTAAAAGACGACTAAGGGATATAAATTATATCCACAGGTGCGCACAGTTAATCAAAAAGTTAACTTCGTTAATCGTTAATTAAAATGTTAACTTCGGTAATCGTTATAGCGTTAAATTTGTGAAAATTTAACGCAAGTTAAAGTTACCGTTAAAAGTTAACCATTTAAAATTTATACTGCTTTTAGACTGAGAGAAATAGATAAATTTTACAGCATATAGCGGAGTTATGTTGGCATGCATCTGTCCACACTAGCTTGGAACACGCTACTACCACTAGCCACGATACCAAAAGATTCACCAATGTTTTACGACGCTTTTTGGCGTAATAACCAGGTAGATGTGAGAACATATCACTTCTGCTATTATCATTATCTATAATAGAAGAATTGAAGCAAGCAATTGAAGACGGCTCGGGATCAGTTTCCTTTTTCGCGTCGCGCGGCGGCGATCAGTTTAGTCTTGTTTAGCGAGGAGGCCGCCTGGTGGGACGACGTCCACCGTGACGTCATTGTCAGTTGGGCAGTCCGGTTGGAGGAGACTGGGTCTGGTGTTCGGGCCGTCGAAGCTTATGCTGATAGAGTGATTGTGTTGGCGGCACAGGATGCTTCCCTTCCGACTGATGCAGATATTGACAGGGCATGGTAACTTGACATTTTTTTAATAATAAATAAATAAAATAGCTACAAATCAGTCTTTATTGTTTTTCTTAGTTTTCAAAATTACAGTTTTATACGTGCCTATTGTTTGTGTAACTTAATAATTCTTACAAATATTATAAATGCGAAAGTAAGTTTTTTGTTTGTTTGTTACGATTTCACGCTTAAACCGCCGAACCGATTTCAAAACTTCTTACATCAATGGAAAGCTATAATATCAGGGAGTAGGCTACATTTTATCGCGGTATTCCCACAGGCACGGGAACTACGCGGGTAAGGCGACTGTAAGCGAAGCGAGGGTGGATTGTTAGTTATAGTAATAAATAAACCTAACTATATTTAATTATTATTAATTTATCTAATAGTGCCGCTAATTATTCATGGTATCTACAACTAGTAATTTCAACAAAGCCTTCCTCTTATCGCCATTCGATTCTGTTTCTTGCTGTAGAGCCCATGTTGAACCAGCTATTTTTCTGAGATTATCTTCACATCTCTTAGTCTATCTTTATTTATTTTACTATTTAGTACACCATTCTGTTATAATTATTGTCCTTTTTTCTTTCTTCTCTCTAATCATATGTTATGATAGCTACTCAGGCAATAATGTTTAGGTACTTATCCGTGGTATAGAAGGTTAATTTCCCACCCATTGTGGAGGAGGCTGGAGCCCAACAATGGGACTTATGATTTGAGATAATGATGATGATGTAGAATGTTTACGTGTAGTAACGCAGTAACTATTTCTCGTTGTTACTACATCTCCTCGATTTGTTAACTTTCATTTCCCCGATTTATAATCACTGCTTAGCGGCTATGTGTCGCAATATTATGTTTGTCTAAAACCTTTCTCTACGAATAGGTTATTAAAAAAACCGGCTAAATGCGAGTCGGATTCGCGCATGAAGGGTTCCGTACTATTTTCTATAAAAAATAGGCAAAAATGGCGTTTTTTTGTATGGGAGTCCCCCTTAAATTTTTATTTTAATTTTATTATTAAGTAAAATTACAGTGCTGTGTGGTAGCGGCTTCGAATACTACCAACCCTTGCTTTGCTCGTGGGTGTCGTAAAAGACGACTAAGAGATTGACCCGCACCAACTCCATCTGGTACCATTTGGGTCAACGATTACATTCCCAAGGAGGGTTGACGTCAGGCAGGCGGCCGGTCATAAAAGTCATTGCCGAAACTTTTTGCAATATGTCAAAACAGATGGCATATTGCGTCGACCCCAAGTAATTGGGATAAGAGCAAGATGATGATGATGATGATTAAGTAAAAATACAGCTGAGTATTTTGTAAATATTACAACTGTAACCTGTTGCCATTATCAATATCAAGCAAAAAAGGGCAAAAAATCACGTTTGTTGTACGGGAGCCCATTATTTTGTTTTTAGTAAGTACTAGCAATCCGCCCTCGCTTCCCTTCGGTTATAGGTTATAATCGTTTTACCCGCGTAGTTCCCGTTCCCGTGGGAATCCCGGGATAAAATATAGCCTAGTTTACGCCCTGATATTGTAGCTTTCCATTGGTGAAAGAATTTTTGAAATCGGTCCAGCCGTTTTGAAGATTACCCGGAACAAACGGACAAAATTTTTTTAATCTATTTTAGGCATAGGTGTCGTGCAAATAACCGTGTGAGCATGAGAAAAGCCTATTATTTTGACATTACAAACAGACACTCCAATTTTATTTATTGGTATAGATATAGATTATCGACTACATTGACCTTGAATTCTACACAAAAGATAATATGTTTTTGATTAAATAATCTAATATAATGCGACAACGGCAAGGGGTATATCCCGCAATGAATTGAGGCCACATGTAAATTTGAATATACTCAGGGTCCTGCCCTTGACGTATTGTTAGGAAATATATTTGATTTTAATATACATCTTATATGAAAATGATATCACCTTATTAAATCGTACAAGTAGTAAATTTTGTTTGGTCTGACCAGTACCTAAAAGTCTTCGTCTGTGTGGTGACGGAGTAAGAATACAATTCACTACACCCTTTCTTGCCCATAGATGTAGTAAAAGACGAGTAAGGGATATAATGTGTATATAACATCTCTGCAGGAGAAGGAAAACTTGAAATATAACCCTATACCAACACGTCTGTCCAGGGTGGTACCTATAGTAGAAGCGCGACGGCGACCGATGTCCCGGGAATGCGACGTCGAGAGAAGAGGGTAACCCCCATGGTATTCCGTCGGGCCGATCACGGAAAACAAGGAACTCGGTACAGGTGGTCGGCCCAACTAAGGTAAGGTAGGTTATGGGGTGCTCCTCTCTGTCACCCCGGATGGAGCCGGGCGGCGGATGCGCTAACCATAGCCAACCCAAAAAAAGGGGGGTATAGTAGAACTATTTTTCTTCTATTCTGGAGGAGGCTCGAACCCAATAGTGAGAAGTATATGAGCTGACAAACAGGCTATCTAATACTGTAAGATTTTTTGGAATCCAACTGCTAGGAAATTAATGCGTTCAGACAAACAAGATAACTTTTCAGTGTTCAGTTTAGGTCATATTCGTCCTACTGTTGGACTTGAGCCTCCTCCACAATAGGAGGGTAATTGTCCTACTATACCACGCTGGACAGGCGTGTTCCTATAGAGTTTTATATCAAATTTTCTTTCTCTTGCATGCGTTAGATGCATATTATAATCTCTATGTCGTCTTTCACGACACCTAATGGCAAGCGAGGGGCTGGTGAATTACATTTTTACTCCATCACCACACGGAAAAATGATAATACTAATAAAGATGTTTTATGAATGTCGGTAATGGCTCTAAAGATTTAGATCACATTATGTATTTAAATTTATTTTAGAATTTTATCACAATATCTCAGCTCTTATACGTTCCACTGTTGAGCTCAAGCCGCCGCCATAATAAGTAGGAAATTAACCTGCTATACCACGCTGGTCAGACATGTTGATACAGACTTTTATATCGAGTTTTCTTTCACTTGCATAGATATTATATGCATGTCCCATCCCTTAGTCATCTTTAACAACACCCTACTCTTACTCCGTCACCACACGGAAAATTTCGCCAAGGTCCAAATTATATTGAGTCAAAGAAGTCTTCAGAGTTTTCCTTTATTAAGTGTTAACATTTCGACGATCGTTAAGTCAGCATTTCGATACTACAACATTTTCTATCTCTATGAAATAAAAAACTCTTAATTCTTAACATTGAATATGATAATTTTCATTTACCTTTTAATTGTAAATATATTTAAGATGTATTAGCATCTGTGTAATTATTTACTGTTAAGACAAGCTTGTTCTTACATTGTATAATTTTTTGAAACGCAAAATATGAATTTGATAATTAGTTTATAATACCTAAGTGTCTGGCTCATATTACACAAACTTATCAAATACAAACAAAGCAGGGTACAACACCTAGTAATATACATATAAATATTTAAAATATGCTCTTTAAGCCCTTTCACTTGATATCCAAAATGATGTCATCTGTCTGTTTATTATGTAAGGCGCTATCTTCTAGACAGTGGTCATCATATTAAATTTAGTTTCACGATATATACTCAACCACATTTTTTTTCACGCTGTGGAAATGCACTAACGCACCGTCCCCCGCCGGTGACAGAGGGAGGAGTGTGTGGGGCTCGCCGGCCACCGTGTGACCGGAATACCCACTAAAACCACAGCGGCCCCTTCCGCGTTTTTACGGGGCGCCGGAGAGATCGTCTGATGACATTCAATCCCCTACACCCCAACGCATAGCCGTCTGGCTACGTCCTATCGTCATTTAAGGCGGTGGAAGGAGTTGCGCATATTGGCGCCTTCTCCTCCCGTCGCCGCTGGCGGAGCGAGTCAACGGAGGCAAGCGCCTCGCGTTCTCGCTCCGCAGCCTCCTTCCTTGATATACTCAACCACTGGACTATCAAAATGAGACTAGAGACATCCCATCTGTCAAATAATGATAAGATATTTAGAAGTTATGAGCATACCTACATAAATACATACAAGTTAAACTCATAATTAGGGGTGTCCACTTCAAAAAAACATCGATTTTTTTTTCCATGCGATCTATTGGATCTGTGTAGCGATGTCTTCCGATGTATCAGTTAAACATCGTTACTTTCTTAAAATCGAATACTTTCTATATCATTAGATCACAAAACTGTAGTTAGCTCTCTGACAATTCATGCAAATTTTGTATGAGAGAGAGAGACTTTTGCATGATGCTTGCAGAATCAATTATGTCAATAATAAGTCATAATTCACCTCCTCGCTTCGAAGTCGCTGGTGCATTTTTGTTGGATCAAAGCAGTCCTTAGTTTCAGAATCTTGAGCGCTGGTGTAGTTAGTAGTTTGCGCTATTGTACAATTTGATGATTGTGGATGAGAACCCATCATCGCATCATCATCGCAGCCCACATACGTCCCACTGTTGGGCTCGGGCCTCCTCCACAATGGAAGGGAATTGGACCTACTATACCATGCTGGTCAGACATGTTGGTATAGGGTTTAATTTCGAGTTTTCCTTCTCATGCACAGATCTTATGTGCATATTGTATCTCTTAGTCGTCTTGTACGACATCCACGGGCAAGATAGGGAGTGGTGAAATGTATTCTTACTCCGTCACCACACGGAAAGATGAGAACTATCGGAGCTATAAAATGGTGTAGTCTTATCAAAAAAAATATAGATGTGTTTGCCAGCGTCGGCAAATTTGATGTACTGCCGAGTTACGTATTAGGGGGCGTCCATAAATTGCGTGAGGTGTTTTTTTAAATTTTCTGTGCCTAACCCTACCCCCCCCCCCTCCCCCTCCCCCATGCCCCAATCTCACGTGAGATTTTTCAAAATGTTCGCTCAGTTCATGCTGTCTCCTTAAAGAAATAGTCCTGATCTTCTAAACTTAGACAAAATAAGAAGCTTCCTAGTGACTCAATCAATCAATTAGATGCTAAATTAAACGTTATCGATCACAATCGTGCCGCGTGTCTGTAGGCATGAATCTATTTTAAAACGGTTGCATGTTTGTATTTGGGCCGAACCACCGTAACGGCGTCAACGAAGGTTCCCGTTAGTGTATATATCAATAGAGATTGTTATTCTTATGAAATAGATGGATTATTCAGGTTTTATTATGATTATTGGTAACGTCAGCAAATAAGAATATAAGGTGACCACGTTTTCTACGTTCAAACGGGAAGCTTGAATTGTGTCATTATTTATATTGACAAAACGGGACGCTCTCAGAAATAAATAAAACAATGAAATGTTAAAACAAAAACAAGGACAAGTGAGACGTGTTGCAGGAATGGGTAAAATTATGGACTTTATAAACTAAAAATAACGTCACATTGTGATGGAAAACTTCGTAATTTTATGAATTAAATTGAATTATTATCAGTGAACAATGATGATATCGTTTTGTAAGAAGGAATTGATTGAATTTTTTTTTCGATAAATTAAATAATTAATATTCATTTGCACTCGTTAATCCAAATATTTTTTGCTTAAATTATACAAATTAATTAGAAATAATAATATCCAAAGCCGAACGCCTAGGCCGATCGTGCCTCTCTATCGCACGCTCTCGCTTACACGCTTGGCTCAGGCGGAACGTGACACTTTTTCGTGCATGCAGCCGGCGTGAGTCAATTTATAAGGTTATCACGTCAACTGGAATGGGTAAAATGGGTGGAAAGGAAAGGGCAAAATTATGGAAAGTCATCATTTTACAAAATCAATACCAAATATCCAGTGCACATAATTTCAAACATTATCGAGACAAACGTTGTTTATGCGATTTTTTCAGCACGCTATTTCTTTTTCTAGAATTTTCAATCGGTTTTAAAATTCGAGTACAAAAATGTACGCAATCTATATTTTTTAGGTTAGGTTTAGGTTAGGTTTTTACACAACTGGGTTATTTTGTTGTAAATTTGGTTATTTGTCAGTGTGACTATATAGACTATTATGTATGTAACACTATACACGTGTATCATGTCGATGTTTTTTTCTTTCACAGACTCTAAATAACGCTTGTACATGTACTTTATCAGTATTATTGATGAGTGTAGAACTGCTGTCATAGCCAATATTTCTAATTTGTATTATATACTAGCTGTGCTTTGCATTCTTTGATTACTTAGCAGTAAAAGCCTGCATACCGAATCTTTGACGTCGGTAGCCAGCTAATGGGTTGTGATTTCGGGTACCATCTCCCCTCGACGCCCACCGAAACTTCGCCCTCCCACGATGACACTCGCTTCCGGTCCAGTTACCGCCAACAGCGAGTATTTTACCCCATATTCCCACGGGAAACGGCATTACGCGAGAAAAACCACGACAATTTGCTAGTTTTGTTATATAGATAGAATTGATTATATCTACGCGCGTAACGAAATATATTTCCATACAATATTATTTATATTAATATAAAGTTTTTTATGAATTTATTATGTATGTATGCATGTCAAGGAGTACCAGAACGGAATTTTTAGAAAAACTGATATTTTAATAGATTTTATAGAATCTTATTCATATCTGTGATGATGGAGAATACAATTCATCACACCTTGCTTTCATGCCATAAATAGGTCGGCTCGACTAAGTTAGTATCACACTATTACACAAAATCGACATCCTCTCCTATCCTCAATGTATTCTCTCTAATCCTTTTCCTGTAGACAGGCAATTAGTGTACTTCTTCGTAGATCCAAGAGTAGCCAGTAATTACTTCCTATCGGATGGTTTGCTTTTATTTTTTTTTTTTTATTGCCAACGGTGGCAAACGAGCAAGCAGCACTACACACACACAGTTCCTCGGAGCATTCCCCGTGAAATTGCATTGCTTGCTCGTCTGCCAATACAGACAGCAAACAAAATTATAAGCGACAACCCAGAGATAGATTTGAAGCATATTACATCACTATATAACCCTTGGCCGGGTTATATGTCTATTAGGTCCTCCCACACAAAAGGAAGGAGTGGTAACATTATATTTATGGTTCATCATCATACCATCCATCCATCAGCGTTTTGGAATCCAAAATTCGATATATCTCTCAAGAGGAAGCTAATTCCATAACTAACACGTTTGGCCAACGAGTTACCAGTTGCAGTTACTATAACTAACTTGAACCCTCTGGCATTTTTTATGAGTCCTACAGAAAACTAAATGTGTGTGTGGAGACACATTTCATTATACGATGGTTATCTATCAACAGGAACTATGATACGTTACGTGATCATACGTCATTCGTTACACTGTTAGGGAAGAGGTCTTTTTTATTTTGTAGGTTATGAAGTCCATGAGTTTACCCATTACTGCAAGGCTTCTGACGTGCTCTGTTTTATTTTAGTTTATACAGGGTGACTGGTAAAAGATTGTACATATTGAAGGAGGGTATTCAGTAATCGATTCTGATAACAAATATTTAAAAAAAAAACGGTACTCAAATTTTGAACCAATTATCTTATAAAGATATGACATATTAGTTATGGGCACATCTGACAACAGCTGTATTATAAGTACCTATTTATAGGTCAACGCACTTGAAATAAATAATTGCGTCACATTGAACTCACAGTGTTTCCACTATCACGTTGTAGTTTTACCCTAGATTTTTTCATTAATTTGCCCTAAATACCCTAATCAGTCTCCAAAAATCCTTGATTTAGGGCGCAAAATTTAAATGAGTTTGAAGTAAAACAAAACTTGATGGTTTGATTTTTATTTTTATTTGCATCTAATAATCAAAGGTAGTAAACTTGTAATCATAAAAAGAATTCATTTTAATATGTGGAATAAGTAGATGGTGAACAATATGATGCTGTTGTTGAAGCTGAAGCATTTGGCTTAAGTTTTTTAGCTGCGGGTAAAAGTTGAGTACATTTGTCTGTCGGGTTCTTAAATCGAATCTGTCATATTTAGTCTGGTGTGCAACAAACCATTGAGGGTTTCATTATGAAGCTTTTGTCTTGGGTTGGGTTGTTTTTTTGAGCCAACGCATACTCCGTCCATTTCATCCGGGGGTGATGAAAAGGTGACGCAAGTCTCATAACCCTCCCCTTCGCCATTGGGCTGATGGATTCTCTTCGCAATCGCAACGTTGGCAGGACGATGTACTCTCTCCTCACGACTGTGTGTAGGTACTTGACGAAGCAACCGTCCGTCGTCACTACTTACGCTAGTCAGCAAGAAAACACCCCGTGCCGCCGTCCTCAATACTCCAAGAGCACCGGCCGGAAGGCCTTGACGACCCCAACATCGTAGCGGGGCCTCTCCAGCCGGACTGCCCAATGGGCAATTTTCCTATACCAGCTGTTAGTATCACACTGAAATATCGACATCTAAACACTGCAATATTTAATTTAAATTCTATTATCGTGTCTTACACAAAGTAATTTCGGTGAACTCTGGGAGCCCATAGAGGGTTACCATTGTTTGTGGTCGACAAAGTCTATGATAAAATAGTGTTTGCTATTTTTATATTCAATTTTACCCCAAAATTACCCTAAAACCCTAAAAATATTAAATAGCCCTAGGCCCTATTTTAAATTCGTAATTTCACCCTAAAATAGATGAGAGAATGAGAGAGAGAAGAATGAGAGAAATGTAGAGAGAATGAATGAAAGGAGATTAACAAGAAGAATTTATAAGGCGAATCTGAGTGGAAGTGTTAAAAGGGGAAGACCAAGGCGGACGTTTCACGATCAAATCGGGGACGTCCTTAAGAAAGGCCAGGTAAGAAGTACCCTAAACCGAAGAATATGCATGAAGAGATTAATGAATGTAGAGGAAGCGAAATTAGTATGTCAAGATCGTAGCAAGTGGAGGGAAGTGGTCTCTGCCTACCTCTATGGGCAAAAGGCGTGAATATATGTATTTTACCCCAAAATTACCCTAAAAGTATTAAATAGCCCTAAGCCCTATTTTAAATTCGTAATTTCACCCTAAAATAGGGCGAAATCCCCAAAAGTGGAAACACTGCGCGCTACTCCCATTGGGCTCAGTGTGACCAGATTTAGCAGAATTCTGCGATTTTAGCAGAATTCGATCCCTAATTTAGGGCTTAGCAGATTATGTCGCAGATTTCGAAAATTTGGCAGATTTTAGCATAATATTAAAAAGCCTTGCAGGAAAGTAGCAGAATTAGACATTGACTAAATAAATGTGTTTCACTAGGGTAGTTGCCCTAAACATATTTAAAAAATATATTTTTCTTATATAGTGTAAGTTTTTTTTTCTGAACTTTTTCTTTCTTTTTTTTTTAAAGGCAACGCACTAATGAAATAGTTCTTGTATTGCTGGGGACTTCACAAACATATAATTAACGGACACAAATTACATCCAGACTCAGAACAACAAGTCGCACAAAGTGTTATCCCGCATGGGATTTGAACCCGCGACACTGGCACAGTAAATCGATGTCTAACCATTATGCCATCCGTGCCAGGCAACTGGCAATTCTCATATACATTCTATGTTTAATACATCTTGTGAGCGCATATTTTCTCAATTGAACAGTCATCAATTTCAAACCCTGCCTGATATTAAGTTGATGTTTTTTTAAATTGATTTGTGGGGAAAAATGATAAGAAATAATGCAACTTATTAATTTTTCCGTGTGGTGACGGAATATAGGAGGTCAATATGCCACACATTGTGGAGAAAGCCAAGCAGTGGAATGTACATGACCTGTGAATATAACAAAGCTGAAGAGTTTGTTTGAACGCGCTCATCTTAGAAACTATTCGTGCGAATAGGAAAAATCTTTCAGTGTTTCAGCGCATTTATTGATAAAGGCTGTATAATATCACGCTAAAACTAATAGGAACTTGAAAAGAAAATCTTGAATAAAATGGGTAAATTCACTCGGTTCGGTAAGTTTCGCGTTAAACGTGCCTTTTTCTGTATACTTTCTAACTTTTTATCGTCATATATGATGCATACGAAGAATTAAAGAAAAGAAAAAAGAATTAAAGAATTCTCCTTGGAATCGATCGCAGCGCCACCTCCCGATGCCGATTATTAATCTAAAACATTCTCATAATTATCGGTACAGTCAAAAAAAAATCATCAAAACCGATTCAGCCGTTTAGGAGTTCAATTACAAACACACGAACAGAAGATTTATATGTATAAAGATAAATAAAATGAGATATAATTTAATATGGTTATGTAAACAGTTTAGATTCTATAGTGGGTCAAATTGAATACCATATTTTATTTTAGAACTAGACATTCAGGTTGACCATATATGTATCTATTTATCGCATGACCTTTGCTTAATATTATTAAGACATTATTTTCATGACACGATAAAAAACCCAAGTTTGAAATCATCGTCATCGCAGCCCACGTGCGGCCCACTATTGGGCTCGGGCCCCCTCCACAATGGGACCATACTATACCATGTTGGTCAGACATGTTTTTATAGGGTTTCATTACGAGTATTCGTTCTCTTGCATCGATGTTATGTACATATTATATCCCATAGTCGTCTTTTACGACATCCACGGGCAAGATAGTGATGAATTGTATTCTTACTCCGTCACCACACGGAAAAGTTCGAAATATCTGCTGTTAATTTGTCGATCACTTTACAGTATACATTTCAATATATTCTAAAAGGTCGATATAATTCGATTGACGCTTATCGATATGATTTATCGAAGTGCTACAACGTCATGCTCACAATGCTATTCCAACAACATTGATTATAAATTAAATGACTACAATACAATGTTGCCTGACCGACAGGCAAAGGTCATGCGATAAATAGATACATATATGGTCAACCTGAATGTCTAGTTCTAAAATAAAATATGGTATTCAATTTGACCCACTATAGAATCTAAACTGTTTACATAACCATATTAAATTATATCTCATTTTATTTATCTTTATACATATAAATCTTCTGTTCGTGTGTTTGTAATTGAACTCCTAAACGGCTGAATCGGTTTTGATGATTTTTTTTTGACTGTACCGATAATTATGAGAATGTTTTAGATTAATAATCGGCATCGGGAGGTGGCGCTGCGATCGATTCCAAGGAGAATTCTTTAATTCTTTTTTCTTTTCTTTAATTCTTCGTATGCATCATATATGACGATAAAAAGTTAGAAAGTATACAGAAAAAGGCACGTTTAACGCGAAACTTACCGAACCGAGTGAATTTACCCATTTTATTCAAGATTTTCTTTTCAAGTTCCTATTAGTTTTAGCGTGATATTATACAGCCTTTATCAATAAATGCGCTGAAACACTGAAAGATTTTTCCTATTCGCACGAATAGTTTCTAAGATGAGCGCGTTCAAACAAACTCTTCAGCTTTGTTATATTCACAGGTCATGTACATTCCACTGCTTGGCTTTCTCCACAATGGGAGGCATATTGACCTCCTATATTCCGTCACCACACGGAAAAATTAATAAGTTGCATTATTTCTTATCATTTTCCCCCACAAATCAATTTAAAAAAACATCAACTTAATATCAGGCAGGGTTTGAAATTGATGCTTCACTAATCACCTACTTCATTAATCCATTTATTCAAAAACGTTCCACTATTTGGCGCAAGAGAGCTAGAGTAGATAAAGTCGAAATTAAACCTTATACCAATCCATCTGACCAGCAATTCAATTAAATTTCCCTCTCCTTATCGAGGAAGCTTGAGCCCAGCAGTAAACATAGATAATCTAAAACGATGATGGAGATGAAATTATTCATACATCCTAGAACTTTCCCAATGGAGATAATTTCGTAATCGCCACCCTTGGCAAGTGAATTGGCGATCGGTTTCGTACATAAATTTCGCAAGAAAGAGCTGCTGACCATTTATATGACGATCCAATAGTTAGTTTTTACAACAAACATGGAGAAGAAAGGGATTATAACACACTAGCTGACCCAACAGACGTTGTTCTGTTCAAATATATCGACAGCAGCGCCACAGTACCGGGTCCAAATGTTAATCTAGACCATTCTCGAGTCCCCTTGAACGCAAACCAAAAATTTCATCAACATCGGTCCAGCCGTTTAGGAGGAATTCAGTGACATACACACGTACACAAGGAAAAATAATAATAATAATATATAAAGATAAATATTATATTCTTGACCCGTCGACTTTGTACTCACTATAACGTGTATTTATGTCATAAAACCACATCTTGACTTTTCAAACAATAACCGTGAAATTACCATAAGGATGTTTATGTAAGATATTATACGCGATCAGTTCAGGTTCAACGGTCTTTCTACTTCGATATCTAGAACAAATTAGCGTAACGAGATACAGGACGTACGTAGGATTTTGTTTTGTAAAGTTAATGTGTTTTTATGACGTTTGTAAGCAACTACATTATGTAAGTCGGTTGAAAGAAGGGTATGGAAGTTTTATAGTTTTAAAATTCAATCGATATATGTGATGGCTGGTCTAATAGGTGATAGGGTCCCTCTTCTGAGATTTGGTGCATCCATATTGAAAATTATATTATATCGCGGTTTAAATAGTATCACGCTGCAGCATATGGTATACAATTTTAAATAAAATAAATCAGTGAAAATAGAAATAACAGACGAAGCCGCCAAGTTTCCTGCCAGAAATTCTCATTGGAGCACGTTTCAGTGGATCAGCCGTTTGTGTTTGTTTGTTTATTGGATTAATTTAAGATAAAATGTTAAATTTAATAATATGTAAGTGCTCCAACAGGTATAATAGATGATTTTGAATTTACAGTGCAAAATTATTCAAGCTACCGAAATTATTTTGGATTGCATTTATGTGCTCAGGTGATTAAAGCTTTTTTGCAGCCACTGCACATTAATGCCTCCATGGACCTCTAAGTTCCGTTGCAAGGCTGCTGAAAAAGTTGATCTAACGGCTTTTTCTTTTTTCTTTTTTATTGCTGATGGTGGCAAACGAGGAGGCAGCACACCTGATGGTAAGTGACGCTGCCGCACATAGACCTTTGCAATACCAGGGGCACAGCCAGGTCGTTGCCTACTGTGAAGAAAAAGCTCTTCTTAAACCTCGTTTAAAGAAGGACATGTCATAGCGCTCGGGAAATACAGCAGCAGGTAGTTCATTCCAGAGCCTACACGTACGTGGGAAAAATGATCGCTGGAAACGTACAGTTGAAGACCACATCGTTTCCAGGTGAAATGAATGAACCCTGCTGCGGTATCGAGTGGTACGTTGGAAAAACGGTGATGGTGGTACCAAGTCAAACAGTTCCTCGGAGCACTCCCCGTGAAAGAGTTGGTAGAGTACACAGAGTGACCCAAAGTCTCTTCGCCGCTCCAGCGACTCCAATCCGTCCGTGAGATTGGGATCCACGACGATTCGAACAGCATTTCTTTTTTAAACTAGTGTTTTGTAGTCATCAATTGAGAATACTGAGAGTCCTAGAGTTGTATGTAGGCTTGCATTCGACATCCGTTACATGTTTTTTAAAACACAATAAATATATGAATAGCGGCGCGATCGAATTATTCACCTTCCATGGCAAGTGATTCGCAAATGACTTTTCAGTCTGGTCATAATTTTTGTCTGTAATGTTTTGGCTTTTAAAGTGCACCGTGACACAAGGATTTATTCCAAGGAATTTATCTAAGGCGTGGAGTTGAATTTCTTAATAGGTATAATTAAATATGAATTATATGTAAACAAAAATTTATTCTAATCTAAACCTCTCAACGGAAGAATATTATCATTTCTGCTTGGTTTGGCGGATTCAGACTTAATCTGGCTTTACATTATAAGTTTCCCAGGAAGGCACAGCTAGACTCTACCCTGGTACATTTTATTATGGAACAGTCTATGATCTGATCACACTTCACCTAAACTGTTCGGGACGACGTAAGGAACGGCGCGCAACACCACAACCTGCCTTATTGTATCAAACACTATTTAGGCCATCCACCGTTACCGAATCACACATGGTTTACGACTTCCACGTGAAAGTAAAAGATGATGATAATGTATGCGTTACACGTAATACGGCGGCTCATTTAATACAGTTTTAAAAATATAATAGATTACAATTAAAATAATACAACATTGCTTTCTTATTCTTAATAGTATTTCAAAGAGGAATACTTAATTTTATACAATGTAATAAAAAGTATCGTATGCAATTTTGATATCAAGAAACTTCATTATGCTGTTTGTAGTAATTATCAATGAGTTTAAATATAGTTGTTTTATAAACATTGATAGAGTGGGGTTAAGAACACAAGTAAAAGAGTTAATCGATAAAATTATCGTTAATACATTATGAATAAAAACGATTTATAGACTACATAATCATCATCTCAGCTCATATAAGCGTAAAATCGATCCTTTGAAATACATACATATTTGTAATATAACCTTAATATGCATTTACAATATCCGACTAGTACTCGCGTCTGCGCCGCCCAAGTCTTCGGCGGCGGATCGTTTCGCGATAGAGTTCCTCCCGCACACGCTTTGTCGCCTCCTTCCGCGACTGCCTCATAGAATATATCGGCGACTGCGTCTCAGTTCCTGACGCTGCCCATCTCCCTAACGATGGTCAGCAGCGTCAGGTCGGCACCGATGATTGCGACGAATTCACAGTGCTGCTCTGCCCACGCGGCACACACCACCACAGTGGTGGCAGAACGGTGTGCTCTCCCTCATTACGACCGTGGGCGGGTAATTGGCGAAACTACCGTGGCCCGTCATTACCTGCACCAGTTAGAAGGAAAGCCCCCCTTGTCGCCGACCCAACCACTCCACCAGCACCGGCCAGACCTTGACGTTCCCATCACCGTACTGACAGGCGTCGTTCCGCTGGGTGGCCATCTCGCTAATCGAGACGGAGCTGTTTTCTGTCCGCGTCTGCGACATCTGCCGGTAAAATGTGGCGATCATCTCCGCCTTCAGGTCCCGCAGAGGTGTCCGGGCCAACACGCACTCTGCCTCCGCACTTTGGCCCTGACCGCCATGGCCCTCTGTGGTCAACATAAGAGAGCCCTCAGACGGACGGGCAGGTATTCCTCCCACACAGGGCACAGTGCACCACACAGGGCCATCGGCCGGATTACCCCTGCGTACAGTCGGCGGCACGTTGCGCTGGGGCCTTCCACATTCGATATCAGTCAATTTGCCGTCATATTTTGGAGGAGGTTCGAGCCTAGCAGTGGTACTTATATGAGACGAGACGAAAAGAATGATATAAATATAGTATTCATATACCTATGTAAGTATACATATACATATATAATTATAGTAATAATTTAATTAATTAGCATAACCTATCCGCTATCTATACCGCAATTTAAAACTACAGCTTTCAGGGGATGTTTCAAATTTGCTACAACTAAGTGTTGGAATTTTATTCCCCCACCGTGTCAAAATAAAGATATCTTCTTAAAAGCAGCAAAACATGTGACATATATTTATAAAAATTGTGGCTACACATTTGGGCTTATGTTCGGGACTCGGTGATTGAATAAATGCTATATCATAACTATGAATGATGTTCAACATAGTGATACTTTTGGCTAATACCAATCAATATATCTAATTCTTATCATTACATTCTTCTTTAATATCAAATTATTATTAAAATATACTTCTTATTTATTAAATTCTTATTATGTATCTGTATATTATATTTATATTTATGTAACTGCTATCTTGTCGCTTAGGCTTTTTGTTCGTTTGAATAATTCGTACGCCATTAAAGTACCCATTGAAAATCAGCGTTGCAGTGTAGCATATTGCACCGTAGCATTATTGCGGAATGGGAACCTCATTGACACTTATCATATTTTGTTTTTCTTCTTTGTGTTGTATTTACAGTTAAGTTTAGCTATTATTGTAATTTTCTTATAAAACCTTTATATTTCATTCGACTTACTGTATTATCTAAATTTAAGCTAAGTGTCAATAAAACAGTTTTATCTGTATCTAGGTATATATTAGATTTTAAGTTAGGTGAGTAGGTACAACGTGGTTTGGGCTGAGTGTAAACAGACCACACTTCATAAAAAGAATTTAGAATCCATTAGAAGTGTGGGTTTACCGTGAATATTTGTTCCAAAGTATTCGCAACGTTATCGAGACTAATGTGTGTCGATTTGGAGCAGTACCCCTATCGTCCGATAGAGGCGCTGCTACAAATCCCATACAAATTGGTCTCGATAACAAGACGAATATTTTGACACAAATATTTCTGCTAAGCGCAATGATATAAATTATATAAAAGTTAAGAAATATATTACAACCTTAATATAACGAACCTCAATTTAACGACTTCCTCGATTTAACAAACTTTTCGTAATCCCCTTGAATTGTCCATAAGAGTCAGTATAAATAATACCTTTACATTACGAATGTTTTTTACGGACAATAATGCTGCTCGTCTCTATTATTGAAGATTCTAGTTACTGAATGCAAAAATAAGGTGATTAAAACTATTTCTTTACCTCTTTATAATAAATTTTAGACCAATCTTACCTCAATATAACAAACCTCAATTTAACGAATTACTTGATATAACGAATATTTACGAGTGCCCGTCGGATCTATTATATCGAGGTTGCACTGTATGTAGAATCAAAAATGTCTTAACAATATTATCAATATTATTAATTTCTTACCTTTTCATATAAATATGTTTTATATTACGCGATATATCAGTTTGCGTGTCAATGTCGTGAAATGAAATCATAGAAGAAACAACATATGTAATTAACAAACACGTACCGTTATATCTTTTCTAAATAATATATACAGGCTGATTGTTTTTGAAGTAAAATTATTTTCGCCGCAATTATTATAATAATAGGTAGACTTGACTGTCGGTATATCAATTATCACATAACTTTCAGCGGTACCTTTCATTGCCAAGTTAGAAACAATACAAAAGATACAGATACAGATTTTTATTTTCATTTGCGCTGTAATAAATAGTAAGCAATGAGATATCAAAAAAATATCGGCTGAAAATATATTAAAAGTATAAATTAATAACAATTAATTATTTAATACCTAAATTCATCATCGTCTCAGCTCATTTACGTCTCCGAACCTCCTAGTCCTCCACAACTGAAAACTTAAAACAATGAATTAAAAAAAATGAGTATTCAATCTAATTGTTTCATCGCAGCCCACATACGTCCCACTGTTGGGCTCGGGCCTCCTCCACAACGGAAGGGAATTTAACCTACTATACCATGCTGGTCAGACATGTTGGTATAGGGTTTCATTTCGATTTTTCCATCTCTTGCACAGATCTTATGCGCATATTATATCCCTTAGTCGTCTTTTACCACATCCACGGGCAAGATAGGGAGTGGTAAATTGTATTCTTACTCCGTCACCACACGGAAGATCTAATTGTTTAATCTTAAAATATTTGTAAATTAAAACTTCTTAAAGTTGTATCTGGTTTTGAGATATATCGACACAGACATAATGACATTGACATAGCTACAGACATAGCTCGCGTTTCGTTCGTTTGTATGAAGTTGGATTACTGGTAGATTATATTACCGTGGTAATACAATGTGGAAATATTAAGGGGAACACTAACTTATCAACACTGCTTCATCTATTCCTACTCCATGCATTAAAACTGGTAATTTTTATAAAAAAAATAACGTGAAACACTGCAATGAAATTCTGATAGGATTTTTTATTTGTGTGACGAAAAATGGAGGATACAAACTGGAGAAGAAATTACTTTTTCTTTTTGGCTGGCTATGTCAACAGGCCGTCCATTCCGTCCGGGTGTGACAATAGGGCGGCGCATTGCATTATTCGTTTATTCACTTCATACATTTTCACATACAGGGAAAATTTTACATTTATTGTACAAAATGGGGCTCCTGACCAGCGGCAGCTATCGACGATGCCTAACAAGGCACCGCGTCATGGGAATTTATTCGAAGCGACAATATTGGGCTGGGGTGAGGATGCCGAGAGGATGTTCTATATGCTGGGGCGCTCGTCCACACTGGTCGGTTGCTTCCGGCGGCCTCGTTGAGTCGGCGGAACAAACAGCGGTGGTTGCATCCCGGCGAAGTAACCGCACTATTCTTCTATAGTGGAACCGGTGCGGTGGCAGCGAGTATCGCGGCCAGCCCGTCGGTAACAATTTTTAAAATTGTTTCTTGCGGGCTGCCAGCAGATATTGCGGTGAGAAGCTGTTGTAGTGTAGCGATCGATGTTTGTTGCAGGGCTGATGACGCCCTACTGAAGGCGGACGCAGGCGGGGCAGCCGCGGATGGCGGCTGTGGGTGGCTCGGCGGTTGCGGCGCGCCAGTGACAGCGCTGACAGCGCTGCTGTTGGCACCCCCACTAGGGTGTTGTGATGGCTTCTACTTCTTTTTGTTTTGCTTCTTGTTTTTCTTTGAGGGAGGCACTCCCCGCTGTGTTGCGGAGTTTGCCGCCGCCGTCAAAGAGGCAGCCGTCGGGTCGGGCGGGACCTGAGGGGCAGGTGCAGGCAGTGGGGGGGCCTTTTTGGGGCCCCTGGTGGCAGCAGCGGTGCCGGCCTTTTTATTCTGGGCCTCTCTCCGGAAGGAGGGGCAGCCAGAAAAATTGGCCGGGTGAGGGCCCCCGCAGTTTACGCAGGTGGCCGGCGTCTCGAGGGGGCGCGTGCAGTCGCGCGCGTGATGCTCGCCGCCGCATCTCACACATGCGATCAACCGATGGCAATGGTGTGAGCTGTGCCGGAACTGCTGGCACCGATGACACTGAGCGGGACGCCGCTTCCCGCGCCAGGCTTCTATTTTGACGCCCGGGACGCACAGCAGGTCCTTCACTTTAAAGATGTTCTCCAGCGGCCCACACACATCAGTTGCGGCGAGTCGCCGCACTGAGCGGACCCCGATGTGGAGGCAATGACCCGTCTGGGCCCGGGCTGGACGGCAGCGGTCGCCCTCGCAGATCGCTGCGTGGGTCGGGCGCTGGCTGGGGGTGACGATACAGGCGGCGTTTCGCTATCGCTTGCCGATGGCTCGGTGCGAATGCGTTTCGTCGAATCCTTTTCGTCACTTGAGCTGCGGCGTCTTCTGGCGGTTGTGACCGGCGGCGTTGGTGTAGGCGTTCTGGATTCCATGGCTACTGAAATCATAGATGGGTACCGGGAGATCCTGAGGTACTCCTCAAGATCTTCCTGGTAATCAGTACTGGACGTGTGACTCGGAGGGTGGGCGAGAGGTTGTCGCCGCTTTGGGGAAGGCTTCTTCTTCTTCTTCTCCTTCGTTGGGCTGGTGACTTCTTGTAGTTCGCCGCTGCGGTGGAACGTGTGGGATCACAGCGAGGGCGCGCGTTCCCACTGTAGGGCAGCAGTGGCGGCCGTGTTCGGCCGAACGGTGAATTCGCTCCTGCTCGCGGACGGCATTCGCGACATCGCTGTCGCCGCACGTTCTCGCGGTTCGGGCGGCGGTGACATAGGTGAATCTTCAATACGCAGGCTCGAGGCCCGCGACGGCGGACGACGCTCAGGTGGCGAGGCTGGTTGGCCCTGAAAAGGGCCTTTTGGTGGGGCAGCGTTACGCATGCCTAGGACTTCACACGGATCTGCAACGACGCAGCTTGTCTGGGATGCTGGGGCTGCACGACGGCGACCGCCCCGATGCCCACGCTGACGCCAAGACGACGACGCGAACACCGGTTGAATGTTCGTCGGCAACCGAGCAAGCTCGAGCGGGTGCTTGGAAACGTTCGTTCGCGAGCAACTAGTTCACAGGCGGGTGTGCAGAGACTCTCCAGGGCGGCGCGCGGCCTCATAACCCACCTAATTCACTGCCCTCCATCATTGGGCCGAGTCCTTTACGACCGTAGCCAGACTTGCGGTAATCTTTATGTAAGACTTAATGAAGCAAATTGATAGCTTTAAGGCATTCGCGTGCAGGATATAACATCCTTGTATTTAAACAGATATAATTAATTTATAGAAGATAACAAAGAGATTACAATCAAAATATAGTTAATTCATATATTAAAATGTAAAGGAGTAATAAAAATTAATGGAGTAATATTTTTAAAATAATTACCTCCGACACGCAATCGCCTGATGGTTGCATTTATCAACGTCATATTAGCTCCTATACTTCCCATTATTGGGCTCGTGCCTTCTACATAATAGGAGGATCATTATGATTGTCTTGAACAAGCAGTCCAATTAGGCAGAGCCAATTTCGAGAAAGAGGTCAGCCGACGAATCCTACTCGGTTGGCAGCATTCGGCTGCACTCTGTGGCGTAACATGAGGGAGGCCTACGTCCAGCAGTGAACGGCGATAGGCTGAAATGATGAATGATGATGATACCACGCTGGTCAGGAGTGTTGGTATAGGATTTTATTTCGAAACTTACTAATGATTTCTCATATTTACGCGTGTGTTTGTTGCTTTAAATAAAACTATCCGCGTTTATATCTGATTTTTGATTTCAAAACGTTTCGAACACTTTTCAGCGTTCACGATCATGGGAGGGCGAGTTTTCTTTCTTCAGACGTAGATTTAATTTGTATATTGTATTCTTTAGTCTTTCCGTGTGGTGACGGAGTAAGAATACAAATCACCACTCCCTATCTTGCTCGTGGATGTTGTAAGAGACGATTAAGGGATATAATAAGTATATAACATCTATGCAAGAGAAGGAAAACTCGAAATAAAACCCTATACCAACCTGTCCTATCAACATGGTATAGCAAGGTCAATTACCCTTCTATTGTGGAGGAGGTTCGAGCGCAACAATGGGTATATGAGCTGAAATGATGAATAAATGATGATTCTTTAGTCTTCTTTTACGATATCCGCGGGTATAAAAGTTTCACTTTTAACTTTTTTTTACTCTTTTCCCAATATATTCGTTGGAGAGAACCACAAATGAGTCTTTGTATTATATTATTGGTCTACAACTTTGCTCCCGCCGTTTTCCAAAAGATGGCGGTAGTAGTCGGTAGTAGTTGAAATATATTAATCACAGATGTCAAACACTTTGTTTTGTCATTTGTAAATATATATAGGTACTTTGATATAACTTAATTTGTTTGTATCATAATAAAACTTTTAATTAAATATGTCCGAATTTAAACCGAATTCCCGTCATTTGCGGGCAGCATTGCTTTTTTATTTCAATATGAAAAAATCTGCGGCTGAGGCTCACCGGATTATCTCAGATACTTATAGTAAAACGGCTATTAGTGACAGAACGTGTCGGGAATGGTTCCAACGGACTCGTGTCAATCTCAAGAAGAATTATTGGATTAATTAAGAAGAATTATTGGATTGAATTATCTCAGAATTATTGGGTATCAGTCAGTAAGCAATTTCAAAACGCCTGAAACAGTTGGGAATGATTCAGAAAGACGGATATTGGGTACCCCACGAGTTGAAACCAAGAGATGTCGAGCGACGTTTGTTTGCTTGTGAACAGCTGCTGGAAAGGCAAACGCGAAAGGGATTTCTCCATCGTATTGTTACTGGGGACGAAAAATGGGTACATTACAATAACCCCAAGCGCAGAAAATCATGGGGATTGCCCGGTCATACTGCTACGTCAACACCTCGGCCGAATATCCATGGCTCAAAAATCATGCTTTGCGTTTGGTGGGACCAGCTTGGCGTAATTTATTATGAGCTTCTGAAACCGTGTGAAACCATCACAGGTGAGCGTTATAGAACGCAATTGATGCGCCTGAGCCATGCTTTAAAAGAAAAACGGCCACAGTACAACGAGAGACACGATAAGGTTATTTTACAGCATGATAATGCTAGACCTCACGTTGCCAAAGTGGTGAAAAATATCTCGAAACGTTGAAATGGGAAATTTTACCTCACCGGCCGTACTCTCCAGATGTTGCTCCGTCTGATTTTCACCTATTTCGCTTAATGGCACACGGCCTGGCTGACCAGCACTTCAGCTCGTATGAAGAAGTGAAAAATTGGATCGACTCATGGATCTTATCGCAAGATGAAAAATTTTTCACCGTGGGATTCGCCTGCTGCCAGAGAGATGGGCCAAAGTGGTAGCTAACGATGGACAATACTTTGAAACTTAATGTATGTAATCGTTATCTTAATCTTAAATCTTTAAAAAACTTTATCTTTAAACGAGCAATTCTTGTATATATATATATATATATATATACAGTATGACTGGTAAAAGATTGTACATATTCAAGGAAACGATAGATAATGGCCACATGTAACTAATAAAAGTGTAAAAAGAAGATAATATTAATTAACTACATAGTAAACATCAACAATATTAGTGTTACAAGACTTCCAAAAATATTGTCACCCTACTGGCGATACACCGATACCGATATCGAGTAACAGTTTTGTTAGCACTGTTGTCAAGATTTTGGATATTTATTATTAGAATTACTTAAACTAGGTGTAAGAATAATGTCATAAAACACTAAAGTTATTCGCAGATTCATAGCTCTTACCAATCCTAAGATAAAGTGATTTGTTTCTAATCACAACAGTAGGTTTGCCAGCGTACGTTGACCTCTGTCTGCGGCCCGCGACGAAAAAAATTACCTACTGGGTCGAGTCGCATAGGTAGAATATTTACCTAAAATGTAACTAGTTCAATGCGCGAACTGTTTAGTACCTACAATTGCTGACGTACGTTGACCTATCCCATGTGTCCATAACTAAATATTTTTATAAGATAATTAGTTCAAAATTTAAGTACCAATTTTTTTTATATATTCGGTATCAGAATCGAGTACTGAATACCCTCCTTCAATATGTACAATCTTTTACCAGTCATCCTGTATATATACCTATATATACAGGGTGACTGGTAAAAGATTGTACATATTGAAGGAAATAATAGACAATGGTCACAAGTAACCAATAAAAATGTAAAAAGAAGACAATATTAATTAACCACATAGTAAACATCAACAACATTAGTGCCTCAAGACTCCTAAAAAGTGGGTCAACCTATAGGCGATACGGTGATTCTGATAGCGTTACATTTAACGTTTTGTTAGAACTGTTGTCAAAATTTTTATATTTATTATTAGAATTATTAAAACTAGGTGTAGGAATAATGTCATAAAAACCATTAAAAGTTGCAGACTCAGCTCATACCAATCCCGAAATAAGGTGATTTGTTTCTTGTCAAAAGAATAGTTTCGCCAGTGTACCTTGTTACGACCATACGTCTCACGACGAGGGCGCATTAGAAACCGAAAAACACTACACTTAACATATGATAACACATTGAATCACACTTAACACTTTCTTGGCCAAATTGCATTGTTCACCAAAGTCTTGAACACGTTGAAAATGACATATGTGTAATCGCTGCTAAATTGTTATTGACATAATATTAAAAAAACAATAACAAACTGCATAAAAAACAATACAGCGTGCGGAGATACGCAAGGATTAGAAATACATTATTACGATTCCGTAATTATTTTAGGTTATTTTAGATTGCAGTGTGACCAGATTTAAATTATGCTATCTACTCATTTGAATTCTGCTACGATCTGCTATTTTTTTTCGGAAGAAATGCTAAAATTCTACTATTGATGAAGTTTTAATGTGCATGAATATTAAAGGAAAACGCAACTTAATATTTTCAAATGTTTATCAACAAAAAGTTTCTAAATTCTATTCACATTTGTATGCAGAGTGTATCAGGTTATGGGCAACTGGTCAAACGAGAGTTAGGCAATGGCGGTAGGAACCCATGAAAAAATATTTTAAGGCAAAATAACGATTTGCTAATGAATTAGTGACATGTAAAATTTTCAAATTTATCATCTCTTTTTCGTGTAGTAGTAGTAGTAATATCTGATTGAAATGTATAAAGTTAGTGATACTTAATCTACAACATATTCGTACTTTGTTAAATGTTCATTAGAATTCGAATAAATCAATGATTACACTTGCATAAACAGACAAACTTCGCTTTAAATCAGCTGACCGGCCGATGACCGACCAAAAAAAAGAAAGAAAAAGTTCAGAAAAAAAAACTTACACTATTTAAGAAAAATAGATTTTTTAAATATGTTTAGGGCAACTACCCTAGTGAAACACATTTATTTAGTCAATGTCTAATTCTGCTACTTTCCTGCAAGGCTTTTTAATATTATGCTAAAATCTGCCAAATTTTCGAAATCTGCGACATAATCTGCTAAGCCCTAAATTAGGGATCGAATTCTGCTAAAATCGCAGAATTCTGCTAAATCTGGTCACACTGAGTTCAATGGGAGTAGCGCGCAGTGTTTCCACTCTTAGGGATTTCGCCCTATTTTAGGGTGAAATTACGAATTTAAAATAGGGCTTAGGGCTATTTAATACTTTTAGGGTTTTAGGGTAATTTTGTGGTAAAATTGAATATAAAAATAGCAAACACTATTTTATCATAGACTTTGCCGACCACAAACAATGGTTACCCTCTATGGGCTCCCAGAGTTCACCGAAATTACTTTGTGTAAGACACGATAATAGAATTTAAATTAAATATTGCAGTGTTTAGATGTCGATATTTCAGTGTGATACTAACATCTGGTATAGGAAAATTGCCCATTGGGTAGCCCCGCTACGATGTTGGGGTCGTCAAGGCCTTCCGGCCGGTGCTCTTGGAGTATTGAGGACGGCGGCACGGGGTGTTTTCATGCTGACTGGCGTAAGTAGTGACGACGGACGGTTGCTTCGCCAAGTACCTGCACACGGTCGTGAGGAGAGAGTATATCGTCCTGCCAACGTTGCGATTGCGACGAGGATCCATCAGCCCAATGGCGAAGGGGAGGGTTATGAGGCTTGCGTCACCTTTTCATCACCCCCGGAAGAAATGGATGGAGTATGCGTTGGCTCAAAAAAACAACCCAACCCAAGAAAAAAGCGTCATAATGAAACCCTCAATGGTTTGTTGCACACCAGACTACGTATGACAGATTCGATTTAAGAACCCGACATACAAATATACTCAACATTTACCCGCAGCTAAAAAACTTAATCCAAATGCTTCAGCTTCAACAACAGCATCATATTGTTCATCATCTACTTCTTCCACATATTAAAATGAATTCTTTTTATGATTACATGTTTACTACCTTTGATTAATAGATGAAAATTAAAATAAAAATCAAACCATCAAGTTTTGTTTTATTTCAAACTCATTTAAATTTTGCGTCCTAAGTCAAGGATTTTTGGAGACTGATTAGGGTATTTAGGGCAAATTAATGAAAATTCTAGGGTAAAACTTCAACGTAATAGTGGAAACACTGATAGCGCGTTCAAGTGCGTTGACCTATAAATAGGTACCTATAAATAATACAGCTGTTTCAGCTGTGTCCGTAACTAAATATCTTTATAAGATAATTGGTTCAAAATTTAAGTACCATTTTTTTTTACATATTCGGTATCAGAATCGATTACTGAATACCCTCCTTCAATATGTACAATCTTTTACCAGTCACCTGTATATTCAGGATCTCGGAAACGGCTCCAACGATTTTGTTGAAACTTGGCATACTATTCGGACCCAAAAATTGATCTAGCTAGGTTTTATGTATAGAAAATGTTGTTTTGTCAGTGTTTTTGGCAGACAATATAATGACATTAAATTTTAAAAGAATATGAATTAAAATTTTGCCATCAATGTCGCGAGTTACGATAGCTTAGTGGCGAAGTAGTCAGGTTTCATTTTATCTTTGACATCGGCCACAAACGGCGTCGGATCGAATCTCGGTGTTATTATTATTCTCTTTTTGTAATTTTTTATATAATTTTCATTATTTATTTTTATTTTTTATTAATACATATCTGAATAAATGCTACAAAAATACTCCGAGCGAAGCTCGGTCAACCTGATATTGTGTTGTAATAAAGCCTCAAATTACAAAAAAAAAATGGCGGGAGCAATGTTGTAGACCTATGTACATGTACCTTAATTTCTTAATTCTTGTCACATTCAGTGACGTCACATTGACGTAATAAAAGTACTATGTCGTAAATATTAGATGTTTTCATACCGTCCGATATTTGCACAACTTATAAGGTGAATATAAAAAAACCAGAGAGCTGCAAGTGAAAATTGTGTAACGCGACCTCCAAGCCAGCGCATTCATTTTTACGTTAAATTAACAAATTCCAACGTGTTAACCGGTAAAGATATATATGTATACATATACATATATGTGTATTTAAATTTTTAAAGAAATACTATCTTTTCCGATATCCTTAAACGAGCAATTCTTGTATACATATATCTTATATCTTTAAACGAGCAATTCTTGTACATATATATATATATATATTCAGGATCTCGGAAACGGCCCCAACGATTTTGTTGAAACTTGGCATACTAGAGGATTCGGGTCCAAAAAATCGATTTAGCTAGGTTTTATTTATAGAAAATGTTCTTTTGTCGGTGTTTTTAGCATAACAATAAATGACATTAAATTTTAAAAGAATATGAATTTAAATTTCGTTGTAAACGTCAAGAGTTCTGGTAGCTCAGTTGGGGGACGGCCGGTTATAATTTTGAGTTTTGTAGCATCCAAACAGCGTCGGTTCGAATCTCGGTGTTATTATTATTCTCTTTTTGTAATTTTTTTTTATTATTTTTAGTTTTTATTAATATATCTAAATAAATTCTATAAAAATATTCCGAGCGAAGCTCGGTCAACCTGATATTATATATATATATTCAGTATCTCGGCAACGGCTTCAACGATTTTGATCAAACTTGGCATACTAGAGGTTTCGGGTCCAAAAAATCGATCTAGCTAGGTTTTATTTATAGAAAATGTTGTTTTGCCGGTGTTTTTACTAATCAATACAATGACATAAAATGTCAATAGAATATGGATTCAAATTTCGCCGTCAACGTTAAGAATGGCGATAGCTCAGTTGGGAAGTTGTCTAGTTTTTTGTTTTGTTTTGGCATTCAAACAGCGTGGGATCGAATCTCGATGTTATTATTATTCTCTTTTTGTAATTTTTGATATTTTTTTCATTATTTAATTTTTATTTTTTACTAATATACCTATATCTAAATAAATTCAACAAAAATACAACAAAAATATACCGAGCCAAGCTCAGTCAACCAGATATTCTAGTTATTATGGTCCGTGTGGTGACGGAGTAAGAATACAATTAACCCCCTTTCTTGCCCATAGGTGTCGTAAAAGACGACTAAGGGATTATAATGTGCATATAACATCTATGCAAGAGAAATAAAATCCGAAATAAAACCCGAGGTCAATTGTGGACGTTCCCATTGTGGACGATGCTCGAGCCTAGCAGTGGTACTACTGGAGCAGCCATCACTCCCTCTCTTGATGTATTAAGAATGTAATTATTGTTGATAATAATGATCATCAACAATAATTACATTCTTAATACATCAGTCACGATTTTTGTTATCTTAGTAGCTAAAATGATTTTTGTTATCTCTGCAGCAATGTAACAATTTTAGAATACAGTCAGTTATAATTTCTATATACTGTTCTGGTCCTAGTTGTCTTAGCTCGATGCTTTACTTTATAAAAAGTAGTAGGACCACACTGTTGACAGTTGTCTATCTACAATCGCGGGCCGGTCCGTCCGGGGTAGTACCACACTGAGCAGAAAATCGACGTCTGAGTAGTAGCAATTTGTTATTGCGCTTCGTTCGGTGAATTCGGGAAACCGGAAGTGTTTCCGTGTGGTGGGTTTTAGTAATACCTTTAGTATCACCAAATCTCATTGCACGCATTCACACTCCCTTCACATTCTTCACAGTAGGCAGCGGCCTTGCAAAGGTCTATAAGCGGCAGCAACACTTACCATCAGGTGTACTGTTTGCTCGCCACAGTTTGAAATAAAACAAGTTTTTGAATCGAATTCGCAATTCTAACGTCTAACACGCCTGACCAGCGTAGTATAGTAGGTAGCCCATTAGTGGGACGTATATGGCCTGTGATGACGATGAGATATAAATATATAAAAGTAGTAAATAAAAGTATATGATGATATAAATTTCAACAGTTATGTTCATGAACACAAAAATGCGGCATGCATTAACAAATAGCATTACAGTCTAAAAATATCAAATGTTTTTATTAAAAACTAGCGACCCGCCCCGGCTTCGCACGGGTGCAATGCTGATATTAAATACACTACAGAAAAACTGTGAACGTTGTATATAATAAATTATAGTTTAAAAAACTAAAAAAAAACATGATTTCAAAATTGATTGAATTAAAAAATTAAAAATGAAACTGTAGTAATCAATTGAAAAATTGATATTATTGAACAAAACACGTGGGGTGCTTGTGATAATAACTACATATATAATAAACTATTGATAAAATATTAACAACAGTTAAAATCAAGCAAGCCCCCACGCTTTTTTACAGTAACATCAATTTTTCAATTGATTACTAGTTTTATTTTTAATTCAATAAATTTTAAGTGTTTTTTATTTTAGTTTTTAAACTCTAATTTATTTTATACTTTTTAGTTTGGTTTAATAGATTATGAGAACGCAGCTACTTTGAAAAAGTCTCTCTGGCTCTGTTGTGCCGAGCCGAGTGCCACACCAACGCTACATGCCGCAATTTTTAAATCTGTAATATCTTCGAAAATATTCATTTAAATCATATGCTGTACAGGGCCATATAGATCTATATTAAATCAACAATGTATTTAAGGTATTTAATTGGATAAGGATTAATACTATATTGGTTAAAATCGCTTCGAAAATTAGCCATTATTTGTCGTAAAAAGTAAATGACAAAAAATGTTATTGTGGGATATCCATAAGAGATAGACATATACCATCGCGGAGTTTTCTGTAGACTTTTTCAATGTGTACAATACTTAGTACATTATTTTGATAAATCGCGTAGGGTTCAGCCTGCGTTTGCAATGTAAGCGGAAAAAATGAAATTATTTACGACTTCACATTAGAAACCTCAAAAATAACAGTATTTCTCCACAATTTAATGGATGTTATTATACATATAAACCTTCCTCTTCAATCACTATTAAAAAAAACCGCACCAAAATCCGTTGCGTAGTTTTGAAGATTTAAGCATACATAGGTACATGGGGACAGAGAAAGCGACTTTGTTTTATACTATGTAGTGATATACACAACTGTACAGTACAAATTAAAAACGATAAGCTGATTGCAACTTTAAGAATATCAGAATAAAATTAAAACGCAATCGTTAGAATGTAATTCAATAACAAATTAATTGTAGATCATTGACTGAAATTTGCCCTTATATATGACATATTGATATGAGAAATTATCTTTTAATTAGTTTCGTATCTATCAACGCGTGATTATTAAGAAAAAACCAATGTGCACATACATATCTATTAATTTTTTTATCGTATTACACACATACTTATAATAGAAGAAAATACCGAGCGAGGAGAGGGCTAGCCTCACCATGGCCCGTGGAGCGACTTTGAGCCTTCTTATGAGTCCGACATTTAGAGACCATGTTCCAGTGCCGTATGTCATCGTTGGTAACCCACACTGGTTATAAACCTTTGTTTTTAGAAGTGTCTAAATTAGTAAATAACTAGTATAGTAAGTAACTATAGAATAGTAGTAAGTAACTATTAGTGAATAAAAGATAGGAATATTTAACTAGACTAACTCTTAAGTTTCCCAAATTTGATTCGTCGGCAGACCTCTTTCTCGAAATTGGATCTACCTAACTGCACTGCTTATGGAGATAAACATAGTGATTTGCAACTTCGAGAACTGCATTCCCAACTAGGACCGGTACAGGATTAATATGAGCATTAGACATGATTTTCGTCTTGTACATATTCATTTGTAGTCCCACTAGTTGAGAAACCCTGCAGAGATCATTAAGCATAGTGCCAAGGTCCTCCGGGGATTCTTCTGGGATCATCAGCAAATCGAAGGTGAGTGATGTAATTGCCATTGAATTTGTTGCCAAGACATCTTCCAAAGCAGTGGTGAACAGTTTCGGAGAGAAGACGTCTCTCTGTCTCACACCTCTCTGCAACTGGATCGGTTTCGTACTCTTATCCCGGATACAGACCAACATAGCAGCGTTTCTATACAAACACTTCAGCACTTCGATGTATCGATAGTCAATTTGGCACCGCTGAAGGGACTGCAGCACTGCCTAAGTTTCGACAGAATCTAAGGCTTTCTCTAGTCCACAAACGCTAGACACAGAGGCCGGTTATACTCCTCGGTTTTCTGTATAATGTGGCGTAGCGTGTGGATGTGGTCTATGTTACTATATAACCTTTTGGGAATTCGACTTTTTCAAGTGGCTGGTAGTCGTCGACCTTGCACGCTTCATAATGACTCTTTAGAAAAATTTGTACTCGTGGCTCAAGAGTGAGATGGGTCTGTAGTTCTTTAAGAGTTTTATCGCCCCTCTTGAAAACCAGCACTATCACACTCCTGGTCTTAAACAACAGTGCTAGCTTGCTGCCTGCACTCAGTAGATCTGTGGTAATTCCGTCATCTACCAGTGCCTTTCCGTTCTTTAATTATTTCAGAGCCATTTTGATCTCGTAGAAGCTGAAGCCCGGGATTTCTTCGGTGTAGTGCTGAGTTAACTTGGATCTGGGATCTTGAACCAAGCCGGGTTGGAATGATGTATACAACTGCCCATTAAACTTTGCGTCTTCTACCACAAAAGTCTGAGATGAAATAACAGTACTGTCGTCGGTCTTCAGCTTGGTCATTTGGCTATGCCCAATAGATACATTTCGTGTGAATACTGTTTTTTTTTTTTATGGGTGGGCTATGGTAAGCGCACGCGCGGTCCAGTCCATCCGGGGCGATGAAAGGACGGCGCGCGGGCCCATAAACCATCCGTACCCACGTCACCTCGTTGTTGGGCCGACCACCGGAGCAGATGTGACTTGCCGTCAGTGGTCGGCCCGACGGACTACCCTTTCGGGTACCCTCACCTCTCGACGTCCTGGGACGTCGGTCGCCGTCGCGCGGTTAGCCTCTCCGCGGGTGACGGACAATTCCCCGGTCCGATCACCCGCGACCTCGGCTAGGGCGGCATTAGGCGCAGATACTCACGCCTGCGCCGCCCGAGTCGCCGGCGGCGGAACGTGTCGCCGAATAGGATCTCTACTCGCACACGATCCGCCGCCTCCTTCCGTGAGATTACGGCCTCACAGAAGGCGGCGACCGCGTCCCAGTTCCTGTCGCTGACGAGCATCTCCCTGGCGATGGTCGGCAGCGCCAGGTCGGCACCGATAATTGCGACGAGTTCACGGCGATCCCCCTCCCATGCAGCACACTCCTCGAGCGTGTGCTGCGCCGTGTCCTCGTCGCAACTGCAGTGGTGGCAGGACGGTGTGCTCTCCCTCCTGACAATCTTGTGCAGGTACTTCCCGAAGCAACCGTGCCCCGTCAGCACCTGCATCAGTCGGAAGGAAAGCACCCCGTGCGTCCGCTCCAACCACTCCATCAGCACCGGCCGGAGGGCCTCGACGATCCTGACACCGTACCGAGGACTCTCCAGCCGGACTGCCCAACGAGCAATGACTTCTCAGCGGGCGTCGACCCGCCAGGCGGTGATCTCTCTGATGGAGACCATGCCGCCGCGGGCGCACGTCTCCGACACCCGCCGATAAATGTCGGCGAGCATCTCCGCCTCCAGGTCCCACGGGGGAGTTCCGGCCAGGAGGCACGCTGTCTCCGTCGCCACCGTGCGGTAACCCCGTATGGCCCTGACCGCCATGATCCTCTGTGGTCGCCACAGGAGGGTCCTAAGACGGACGGTCAGGGACGCCGCCCACACCGGTGCGCCATACAGGGCCATCGACCGGATCACCCCCACGTACAGCTGTCGGCACGTAGCACTGGGTCCGCCCACATTCGGTATCAGCCGCGAAAGGGCGGACGCCGCGCCGACAAGCCGGGGAACAAGTCGATGGATATGCTCCCGGAACCAAAAATGCCCGTCGAGCACCAAGCCCAAGTACTTCATGTGGGCCTGGATGCTGATGGTGACCGACTTCACGGTGATCGAAGCGCCGGCGGGAGGCCCGGCGGTACGGAGGCCATGGAACAAAAGGGCCTCCATCTTTTCCAGGGCTACCCTCAACCCCACCGCTTCGATCCGCCTGACAATCTCCTCGGTGCCGAGAGTTGCTAGGCGTGCCGCCTCCTCTAGCGTCCCACCCCGGGCTGTGGCGAGTGTATCGTCGGCGTAGCAAATTACGCCCAGCCCGGATGGGAGGCTTCCTCTCAACGCCCAGTCGTAGCCGATGTTCCACAGGGTCGGACCCAGAACCGACCCCTGCGGGACACCGCATGTCATGGGCGTTCGCACAACGTCCCCTACTCGGTCAACGTAGAGGACGCTGCGCCCCTCCAAATAGTCTGCCACCAGCCGCCTGAGGTACACGGGCACCCCGTGATATCTCAGGCCCTCCCTGATGCAGCTGAATGGCAGACTGTTGAAGGCGTTGGCGACGTCCAGGGACACCGCCAACAGGACTCCTCCGCCGGTGACGGCCTCCGCTACCACGGCCTTCAGGCGCAGCAGGGCCGCGATCGTCGAACGCCCTCTCCGAAAACCAAACTGGACGTCCGACAAATCGGGCCCGACCCGGACGAGGTGCTGCTCGATGCGGGCAGCCAACACCCTCTCCAGCAGCTTGCCCGCATCATCGAGCAGCACGATGGGCCTGTAGGCCGAGGCCGACTCGGGAGACCGTCCCGGCTTCGGCAGGAGAACCAGCCTCCCCTCTTTCCAGCACCCAGGGAACTGCCCAGACGTCAAACAGGCGTCGAACAGTCCCCTGAGGCGTGGTCCCAGGTGTTCGAGGACCAGGGCCAGCACACGGTTCGGAATACTGTCGGGCCCGGGGGCGGTGGATTTGACTCGCATACGCGCCACCGCCGCCCCTATTTCCGGCTCCGTGATTGGCGGAGCACTTTCATCGTTGGCCTCCCGGACGCTGTCCGGCGAAGCCATGACCTGGGGCGTGTGCTCCGCCCGCCGTGGAAAGAGGTCCTCGACAACTCTGGTGAGGAGGCTGGGCTGGAGAGTCTCGGTGAGGGGGGGGGGCCCGCCCTCGGAGCTTGTTCAACGCCGCGAGGTAGGGGCGACCCCAGGGGTCACGCTCGAGACTGTCCAGCATCTCCCGCCGACTAACGTCCTTGGCGGTACGGACGGCCAGCCTGAAGGCAGACCGCGCACTGCGGTAAGCCTCGTACAGCTGGCCCTCCCGCTCAGCGTCGCGGTGACGCGCTCGGCTGCGGGTGTAGGCCCTCCGGGCACGTATGCACGCGGCCCGAAGGTCCGCCAATTCTCGGGACCACCAGGGGAGTGTGAATACCGTAGAGTCACGGTTTCGCTCGATTGCCTCTTCGATAAGCTGTATTGAATAGGTGAACGTCGCGTCATACAGGCTTAGAGATTTGTCTATTTAGCTGCCTATATTTGGACCAATCAGCTGATGATTGCGCCGTGATTTCCTTTCTCTGCTTCATGAGTTTGAGAGTCTCGTTTGAAAGTTTATTTGGTCTATTTGCGCGATAGGCCTTAAAAAAACTTCAATTCAACCGAGTGGACAGTTTTCACGAACCTGTTGCTCATTTCGTTCGAGGACATACATATAGATATATGTGTGTATATATATTTTAGTTTCCTGTATGCGGTGACATAACTCTACGACTGCCGATCCTGACGTCCTCAATTTAAATCCTGGGTCGGGCAAAAACAATTGCAACTAACAATAGCAAGACACAGCATTATATTGTATTCTATAGTAAGAGAGTTTATTGCTAATTTCTGCTTCCTGGACGGGCACTCCACTCTTTACAACTCCGATTGCGGGAGCGGCATGTATTAAATTGGTTCCTTATACCTTTTATTTCCAACAACTAAAATATATTTAATCTTCTATAAAATGATGTACCTACACATCACTATGTACGGAACACATCACTTCGATTGGGTCTATTTCTCTACGGGCGACAAATTATTCTCTTGCAAGCCGGAAGGAACCCTTTCAGTATTATCCCAGATATTTTTTCTATATTTAAATTTATTTATTATAAACGAAATCCCTGAAAACTCCTTCAATTTTCAAAACAATCGTAACTTCGCTGATTGGCTTTAAGATAAAAATGAATTACAAATACATACACATCAAAATTTTGTACGAATCCTTTCTCTATAAACAAGCTAAGAATGCAATATATATTTGAAATCGGACATATAATTTTTAAGATTAGTGCATATTAAACGTACAAACTCTTCAGTTTTATAATAGTAATACAGATTATGACGTTTTAAACGCGCATATTAGTAAGGTCATATGACACTTAATTATGTCTAAACAAGAATACCTGATACATTGTCTCAAAGTGATTTAATACTTCGTGCTCTTGAAGGTAAATCATGAACTTAAACCACAACATGTCACTTGAGAAGTTGAGGCGCCCTCAAGAAGTATTACAATCACAAATACCAAGGTGTCCTTGCGCCGGAAAATTGAAAAAGTTATCTGCTACGCTCACGAGTGCTTCTTGTGCAAACATCGGTATACTTACAAAGTAATTTCAAGTAATATTCAAATAAAACTTTTATAAGACTAAATTGGTATGGGAAAAAAGACACTTCAAGTATTTTTATTTTATTTTCTTCATTTATTTTTACAATATATTAACCAGATTCAAATTCGAATAAATTATGTATAAACCCCGCGGAGGCACTTATCATCACTTTTTTTTTACATTTTACCTTAAATTACTACCGGATCGTAACGCACCAAGAAGATCCGGCAAGAATCTCAGTGGGATTGTCTTCTTTTTTATTCATTTACTATTTTTATTTAAATAAAATTACATACAACAACATGCCTATTAATAGCTCCAGTGTAGTGTTGCCCAAATGCAAGACCAAGACGAGACTTGGACCGGTCTTGGTCTTGCAACATCACACCTGGTCTCGTCTTGGTCTTGGTCTTGCGCACCCGAGTCTTGGTATTGCAGCAAGAGTCTTGCAAAGTTTTGCAGTTAGAATAACGAAACAGTAATTTATCATGGCAATGAAAAATCCAACTAAATTAATCAAATATCCTATACTATCTATCCATCTGCTAGCCTATAGTTCACTATTGAATACAATACTTACCACTGGAGAAAATTACTCTTCTATTCCCCTGGTGTTCCATTAGACAGCGTTACTACTCTTATGACAGGACTTTCGACCCTATTTTCTTAAGACGTCACCACACGAGGCAGTTGATATTTTTTTTTTTTTTTTTTTTTTTTTATTGCAAACGGTGGCAAACGAGCAAACAGAACACCTGATGGTAAGTGTTGCTGCCGCTCATGGACCTTTACAAGGCCGTTGCCTACCGCAAGAAAGCGAAGGGAGTGTGAATGCGTGCATTGAGGCTCGGTGATACCAAGGGCACCACCAAAACCCTCCACACGCAATCACCCTCAGAAAGTTGGGCTTCCGGCTCTCTCGCTCACCGAACGAAGCGCAGTAACAAATTGCTACTGCTCAGACGTCGATTTTCTGCGAGAGCATGGTACTGCCCCGGACGGACCGGCCCGCGGCTGTAGACAGATAACTGTCGACAGTGTGGTCCTACCACTCCTGATACAATAAATTTTATGTCATTTTATAATCAATGCGATATTTTACAATTAAAGCGATTGTTTATTTTCTCCTTCAAGTTAAGTGGTATGTATCTATTGTATTTCCAGTTACTGATACTCTGGATACTTGAAAAAACCTGTTGCTCTATTGTCTATATAAATACTTTGGCCGCTGGATCCATGTAGCTCTTAATATACTATTTATTCAAGAACATATAAAACTGATTTAAAATTTTATGGTTTTAATACTTGTAAAATGTATGATATTCGTCGTCATCGTCACAGCTCATAAAAGTGCCACTGCTGGGCTTAAGCTTCCTTCCAGTAAGAGGAAAATTGATCTACTATACCACGCTGGTCAGACATGTTGGTACAGGGTTTTCTTTCTAGTTTCACTTCTCTTGCACATATGTTATGTACACAGGGTGTATCAGGTTATGGGACAACTGTTCATGTATGTTGTAGTTCAACAGTCATAGATCATAATTAGAATGTATATTACACAAAAACAATATAACGTAAAAGTTATAGTGATTACAAAAATGTGTGTCTAAGAGTTTATGCCTTAAATTTTATGCATTATGTAGGTATGTACAGACAGGATATATGTAAGCATGTAAAATTTCGACAGTATAAATAGGTATTAGATTTGCGCGAACCTTTCAATGGTTACGTAGGTACAAAGGCGACTCATCAACGGTCATCGGCCGATCAGCTGATTTATGTTAAAGCGAAGTTTGTCTTGCTTATGCAAACGTAATCATTTATTTATTCAAATTCTAATGAACATTTAACAAAATACGGATATGTTGTAGATTAAGTATCATTCCTTTATACATTTTAATCAATTGACACGAAAAAACGATGACAAAATTGAGAACTTACATGTCTCTCAATTCATTAACGAATCGATAATTTTATTTCAATTTTTTTTAATGGGTTCCTAACACCATTGCCCGATCCGATTTGATACGACATCCACGCGTAAGAGAGTGGTGAATTATATTCGTACTCTGTCTTTTTTTTTGTGTGTGTGTAGCTGTTGGTCGCAGATGACCTTGACAGCTTAACGCGGTCAATGGGTGAGCGCTGATGGCTCTCAACCCGGTAAGTAAGTTAAGCGAACATCGCCCGAGGGCTCCCTCCTGTGAGGAACGGACCTCGGCTCGGGGCGTCGCTGAGAGCAAAGTGGGCGTGGCCAAGTTTAGGTTAATGACTTTTACGCGGCGCGGTTTTCGACCTCGACGGCGAGGCCGATACCGCGGAGTTTTATCTGTTATCGCTGCGCGAGCTGTGTAGGTCCTTTCTTGGGCCTTTGATGAAACTGCACAATAATATAGCTTATATATCAGAATAATACATAGGCTATAATTTATCTCGATTTTGCCACAGGAAGGGGAATTATGTGGGTACAACCGCAGGGCGCTGCTAGGCTACTAATACTAATCTATCATTATCATCATCTCAGCTTATATACGTCCCACTGCTGGGCTCGATCCTCCTCCACAATCGGAGAAAAATTTACCTACTACACCGCATTGGTCAGGCGGGTTGGTATTGGGTTTTCTTTCAGGTTTTCCTTTTCTTGCACAGTTGTTATATCCTTGTTAATATTATAGATGCGAAAGTATGTTTGTTTGTTTGTTACGCTTTCACACTTAAACTACCGAGCCGATTTCTTTCACCAATAGAAAGCTATAATATCAGGGAGTAACATAGGCTATATATTATTTCGGTATTCCCACGGGAACGGGCACTACGCGGGTAAAGCGACTGAAACCGAAGCGAGGGCGAGTTGCTAGTGCATAATATATCCCTTAGTCGTCTAATACGACATCTACGGGTACGATAGGGTGGTGGTGAATTGAATTGAATCATAATAGCGTCATCTTCTTCTTCAAGAAGATGACGAGGACGTCGGACCGCGGATATTTTTGAGGGGACGTAGTTTACCGCCCCAACCACTAGTGGATTGGGGTGAGTCGTGGCAGAGGCAAAATAGCGCTGGGAGCAACGCTTCATGTACTGCCTGATGGTGATCGTACTCTGTCCCTACATGGACATTTATATAGATTAATTGTAGGCATATTTCTATGTCCAACAGTGAACGTCGTTGGGCTAATGAATAAACGGATATATAAATATGTATAATGGGCAAGAGCACTCTCGTGATTATGGTATTTTTGTCCTTAAGCCTTTCAGAAGAGTAATTCTGAAAAGCCAACACCAACATTGGGAATCGATTGGCCAATAGATGGATATCTCAAGACTGATTTGACTTGCCGTGTAGTGACGGAGTAAGAATATAATTCATCACCCCCTATTTTACCCGTGACTGCGAACCCACGACTAAGGGCTATAATATATAACATCGGTGCAAGAGAAGGAAAACTTGACATGTATGACCTGTAACAACACGGCCGATCACCGTGGCGATTCCCCTCCGGCCACGGCCGATTCTCCTCCTGTTATGTAGAAGACACGAGCTCAACCGTATATAAGCTGAAATGGTGATTTGAATTAAATGCAAGACCGCGAGACTCTTGCAGGCCCAGTCTTGGTCTTGCTCAAGTCTTGCAGGGCCAGTCTTGGTCTTGGTCTTGCAAAAATTAAGCGGTCTTGGTCTTGGTCTCGGTCTCGCATTTCTCGCAAGACCAAGACCAAGACCGCAAGACCAAGACTTTTTTGGGCAACACTACTCCAGTGTGATTCGTGATACCTTTCGAACCATGATATAATAAAGTTATTAAATATAATGAAAAAGTACCATGGCTGGACCAGATTCAGCAAGCGGCACCCGATCACGAGTTAATCACTAGAGCAGCCATCACGCCCCTCGCAGCAGCCTCACTAAAACCTACCTTTTACAGTATATATACTAAAATACTATCACCTACTAGAATGTGAAGGTTTGTTTTGGTCGATGGCTTATTTTTTTCTTTAGTATAGGGTAGGCCTTTGGCAAAATGGTAAAAAGTGAAAAAAAATTATAATAGGATGAAACCCGTTGGAAAAGGAAGAAATATTTTCTCTTAACAAAAATGAAAGGAAAAATTATTTATGGGCGATCTGAAGTTGGGAAGTGGACGGGGTTGAGTGTTTAAGGGCTAATATCAGCTGTTTTAAAAAAGACTCGAAATCGAAATCGAAAACGAAATCTCTTCTTTCTAATGATGGAAAAAAATATACATTACTATGGTAAATGTTCTCAGAAAAGCATAATATTTAGAACAACTATTTTCGCATGTTTCATTAAGGTTTCATTCTACTGTTATTTTTTTTTGTTTCAGAAATTATCGACCCTGGTCTAATCGTCATATCGCAAAAAACATTACAGTATACATATTTTTTTTGTTCGTGTGATTGAATTCCTCTAAAACAGTTGAACCAATTTTGATAATTCTTAATGAGTTTATGTGTATTCAAGAATTCTAAGTGTCGCTGCAATTGATTTCAAGAATTTTTATTTTAGAAACTCTTGGTTTAGCTTAATTTCTATGTGGTACCGGAATAACAATACATTATCTTATCTCCCCTTTCAGTCTCACGGGTGATTCTTTTTTTTCGAGTTGATGACACTATTACCGACATCCGTTAATGCAAGCATATAAATAACATCGCTGCAAGAAAAAGAATACTCGAATAAAATCCTGTACCAATTCGTTTCACCTAATGTAGTATAACAGATCAATTTCTTTCTCACTGTGGAGGAAATTTAAGCCCAGCTGGACATACATGGAATATGTTGGTTTCGTTTAATAGTCTTCAAAGCTTCCTGTATGTAGGGATACCTATATATCGAAACCAAGAACATCGATGTTTCAGAACAAACATCGTACAAAAAACATCGCCTTAAAACATCGATATATCGAAACATCAATGTTTTTAGAGACCCATAAAGTATCAGATATTCTCCTTGCGGGATTGCGATGAGCTTTTTTTTTAGTTAAGTTCTAATAGTAATAAATTTATTATAAGTATTATGAACTGGCAACCCGTCCTCGCTTCGCTTCGGTTTCAATCATCTTACCCGTGTAATTGCTGTTCCCGTGGGAATACCGCGATAAAATATAGCCTATGCTACTTACTTCCTGAATTTATAGCTTTCCATTAGTGAAAGAATTTTTGAAATCGGTTCGGTGGTTTAAGCGTGAAAGCGTAACAAACAAACAGACTCACTTTCGCATTTATAATATTAGTAAGGATTTCATGCAAGCATCTCTTCTACAAGAAGCACCAACATTTGCGTGATGTGATGAGCTTATTTTTTATACAAAACGCTATAACTGTTACGCAGGCTCTGCTAAAAGTACCTTTTGTAAGTAGTACATTTTAAATCATGCAGGCAAAACATCGATGTTAAAACAGTGTATAAAATAACATCGATACATCGATGTTTTACAATAGTGAACATCGATGTTTTTTTATTGAAACATCGATGTATCGTTTGCATCCCTACTTGTATGCTGGCAGCTATAAATACTACTAAACCTCACATTGCTTAGACACGCTAGAGAGACGGGTTGGCACCTTTTCTTCGGGTTGGCTATGGTCAGCACATACTTCGTTCGTTCCGTTCGGGATGACGAAAGGGCGATGAGCGATCCATAACCCAAAGTATTCCCTCCCCTTCGCCATTGGGCCACTGGTACTGAGACATCCGTGGCCAGCCCGGCGAGTCCCTTTCGAGTACGCGGTCAGCCTCTCTGCGGGTGCCGGACTATTCAAACAGGTTTTATCTCTATAAGACCTTCCCTTGCATATATGCTATTTGCATATTATATGTTTATCATCATCATCTCAGCCCATATACGTCCCACTGTTAGGCTCGGGCCTCCTCCACTATGGGAGGGAAATTGACCCATTATACCACGCTGGTCAGACGTGTTGGCATAGGGTTTCATTTCGAGTTTTCCTTCTCCTGCATAGATGTTGTATGCATATTATAATTCCTTAGTCGTCTTTTACGACACCCACGGGTAAGAGAGGGGGTGGTGAATTATATTCTTACTCCGTCACCACACGGTAAAGGCCTTCCCTTGCATATATGTTATTTGCATATATTATATCTCTTAGTCATCTTTTACGACACCCATGGCCAAGAGCGGAGATGCTAAATTGTTTTCTTATTTATTTTACGATAGCCACGAGGGGATGATACGAGAGGAATTGTAAATTGTATTATTATTCTTTTAAGATAGGGGATAGCTGCGAGATAGAGGGGGCTCTTATTATATTACGCCACCCACGGATAATGGTGGTAATAAAATGTTTTCTTTTTCCCGTCACCACATTAAAAAAGTGCTACGATTTATTAAATTCTATCACGCACGTAAGTAATCATAAATCTAGACATATTATCATATTAAAAAATAATACAATATATTTTACGGCTATAAATAATTAATCAGATCATAAACGCTAATAATTATTATTTTATAAGTACATAACTAGCAGATCCGGCCACGCGTTGCTGTGGCTAATGTTTTTGCATTATATTACATTTTATTAAACTATTTAAGTGGAACTGTAGGAGAACATCTGTCATGGAGGTCAACATATTTTTTTACAAATGGCACCTATGTAAAAAGCAAGTTAAAATCGTATATGATACGTTTGTAGGTTTGACATAGCAGCGCCATCTGTTAATTAATTACTCAATCCAGTCAACAGATATCGCCATCTGTTAAAATCGTTTGGAGTTAACAGATAATTGTGAATGTCAAATAATAGGTATATATATAGGTAATACAAATAATTTGCAATAAAATAATATTGCGACTATAGATTAAGATGTAAGCTATCCTATCTTTCAAGTTGGATCAAACTGCACACGGTGTGCAAATTTGATTAAAATCGGTTTAGTAGTTTAGGAGTCCATCGCGGACAAACAACGTGACACGTAATTTATATATATTAAGATATATCAAAACCATTACCGGAGGTTATAATTTACGTCGGCAATGTAATCAAATCATAGGAAATCATAGCATACCATTATTAGATACCTACTTATCTTAATATAGTTATAATATTAAATATTAAAATAGATATAACACGCAGCACATTTGAATTACACTGACGCTATCTCTATCCGGAGCGGCCAACGCAGTTGAGGAATTTGCACAAGGGCTACTTGTGCTGAATTAGCGATTAGGATTAATACAATAGGTTACCAGAACAATTAGCCCCTTCTTTGCCCTAGATGCTTCTGGCGGACCCTGACTAGACTATAATGTAATAAAATAAATATGGTTTTTTCGATCTATATTTGTTGCACTGAGCCTCGTAACACAATTTTATAGTAGTACCACGGTGGTGTGACCACGCTGTCTACAGCCGCGGGTCGGTATAATATAATAGAGTGTGGTACTACCACACTCTATTATATACCACTATAAGTTAGGACCACACTGCGGACCGGTCTGTCCGACGTAGTACCACACTCTCACAGAAAATTGACATCTGAGTAGTAGCAAATTGTTACTGCATTTCGTTGGGTGAGCGAAATAGTCGGCAGTTCAACTTTCAGAGGGCGTTTGTGGGGTTTTGATGATGCCTTTAGTATCATCATCATCATCATCGCAGCCCACATACGTGCCGCGGGCTTCTTCCACAATGGCAGGGAATTTAACTTACTATGTTGGTCAGACATGTTGGTATAGGGTTTTATTTTGAGGTTGCCTTCTCTTGCATAGATGATATGTACATATAATATCACATAGTCCTCTCTTACGACATCCACGGGCAAGATGAGAAGTGATGAATTGTATTTTTACTCCGTTACCACACGGCAAAGTGTAAAACGACGGAGTAAAACCTTATCACCTTAAAGCCTCCTCTACACGTCAGCAAATGCGTCCGCCGATGGATCTCTATGAGCCGTCCACACGTCTGCAGGTCGATCAGTCTGGATTGATTCTTGACGGACGCAACACGTACGCACGCGAAATGGATATTGAGAACGTAGCTGTCGCAGCTATTTATTTATTTAGGACCTTTAAGTGTTATTTAAGTGTCCATAGCAATAGTTATTTAAAAAAAAATGGAGAAGAGGAAGGTGGTGGACGCTGTAATCAGCATACATAGAAACTGAATAATGTGAAAAAAAAATTCCATAATGTATTTATTGCAATTTTTTTAACACATCCTCCTGGACACCATTTTTTTTCGCAAGAAATGGCGTGGAAAACCAGCTTTTAGAACTATATGCAGAGCCATCTGGAGAATTTAATAATTTTGTTCGATTTGCTGCTTGATACAGCTCCAGGAATTTGAATGTTTCGTCAGTGCTCTTGTTAGCCATTTTAACGAGCAAGTAAAAAAAAAAGAACTAAAAAGTACTGCAGAAATCACGCGTGCACTCTCATTTGCTGCCCGATGAACCCTGATCCGTCGTCAGACGTGTGGACAGATCGCCCGCTAGCGCCGCGCGCTGGCTCTGAAACCCTTTGATCCGTGCTACAAAAACCGACAACTAACAGATTAGTAGCGGATGCATCTGCCGATGTCAAATACCTACCACAGGCGAGCAAATCACCCCCTCCCGTCGGCGGACGCGTCCGTCGATGACATCTGCAGATGAATCTGTCTACGTATAGAGCAGACATTAGTATCACTGAATCTCAATGCACGCATTCACACTCCCTTCACTTTCTTTACGGTAGGCAGCGGCCAAGCAAAGTTCCCTGAGCGTCAGTAGTCACCACTTAACATCAGAATAGCTGTTTGCTCGTTTGCCACCAACAGTAATAAAAAAATCAGAGGAAATTTGGTCTACTATGGTGTAAACAACATTATTTAAAAGCATTCAACATTATACAGCTGTATTTCTAACGCCCTGCTCCATGTATTTCTTAAAGATAATATTGAGAAATATATTATTGTGGCGTATCTTATGAAAACAAAATCTTTCCATCCATTGGCCTATTGACATTTATTTTAGAATAAAGGATTCCACTACGAGATCATGTTATTCGTGCTATCATGATAGTCCGGTGCCGCCTGCATCCAACGATGCCCAGTAACTTTCACCAGGTCGTCGGTTCACCTAGTGGGGGCGTCGTACACTGCGTCGTCTGATACGTGGTCGCCACTCGAGAACCTTTCTTCCCCAGCGGTTGTCGATTCGTCGAGCGATGTGGCCTGCCCATTGCCACTTCAGTGTGCTAATTCTTCGTGCTATGTCGGTTACACCTGTTCTTCTGCGGATTTCCGTATTCTGGATTCTATCTCGCAGAGAAATCCCAACCATAGTCCGCTGGGCGAATTTGAGCCTTGTTATGAAGCCTACGTTTAGGGACCACTTTTCCGTGCCGTAAGTCATCACTGGTAACACATAGTGGTCGGAGACCTGTGTTTTCAGACACTGAGGTATGTTGGACGAGAAGATCCTCTTAAGTTTGCCTCAATACACACCGTTATTTTATATGTTATATATCATCATCGTCACAGCTCATATACATCCCACTGCTGGGCTCGAACCTCTTCAATAATGGAGGGCAATTGACCTACTATATGCCACGCTTATCAGGCGGTATTGCTATAGAGTTTTATTTCGACTTTTCTTCTTCTTGCACAGATGTTTTATTATATCCCTTTACGTCCCCTTTTGTTCGTCTTTTATGACCCCTACGGGGAAGATAAGGAATGGTGAATTTTTAGGGTTCCGTACCCAAAGGGTAAAAACGGGACCCTATTACTGAGACTTCACTGTCCGTCCGTCTGTCACCAGGCTGTATCTCAACAACGGTGATAGCTAGACAGTTGAAATTTTCACAGATGATGTATTTCTATTGCCGCTATAACAACAAATATTTACTAAAAATAAAATAAATATTTAAGGCGGGCTCCCATACAATAAACTTGATTTACTCAATATCGATAATGGCAATAGGGAGGCATTTGTTTACCTAGTCAATGGTACGGAACCCTTCGTGCGCGAGTCCAACTCGCACTTGGCCGATTTTTTATTTTAACTCTGTCTCCGTCCGAAAAGTTATCTATACAAATTAATAAATTTGAAGTGTTTGTTTGTAATGTCAAAATACTGGGCTTTTTTCATATTCACACGGTTATTTGCATGATACCTATACATAAAAACCAGTTTGAAAATGTCTGTCTGTCTGTTTGTTTGAGGTAACCTTCAAAACGGTTGGACCAATTTTGATAATATTTTAGGACTAGGTAGCTGTACATATAAGGAGTAACTTAGGCTATATCTTATTCCGGTATTCCCACGGGAATGGGAGCTGTGCGAGTAAGACGACAAAGCGAAGCGAATCGAGGGCAGGTAGCTAGGCTATATATAGCCGATACAAAGAAAGAATCGAACCTGCTACCTCGTTATAAACAGTCACAGGCATATAACTATTGAATACGCCACCAATGACTATTGTCTTAAAACAATAACTATTTCAAACGGCACACAATTTACTTCCTAATAACAAACTGCGTTTAAGAAATAATGAATACGTTGATTATACACATTCTATTTAGGAAACAAACCAATTTACCTTGGTGGATTCCTTAACGAAATTACGCCGAATTCTTACGACCGTCCGACGGTATTGTATGATAGACAATACGGGTTCTTTATAACGGTTAATCTTATTTTTATTTTCGACTTTAATTCCTCCCTTAAATCACCCAGTTTTCCCTCCGTTGACGGAGTAAGAATACAATTCAACACCCCCTTTCTTGCCTGTTGGTATCATAAAAGGCGACTGAGGAACGAAATAAAGAAAGAAAATTCATTTTTGATGAGATACAACATAAAAAACATTTCCGTGTGGTGACGGAGTAAGAATATAATTCGCCAACCCCTCTCTTAACCGTGGGTGTCGTAAAAGACGACTAAGGGATTAAATATGCATATAACATCTATGTAAGATAAGGAAAACTCGAAACAAAGTCCTATACCAATCTGTCTGACCAGCATAAGGCTAAAATGATTATGTCATATGCTTATAAATAAATGATTGATCCCGCGTATTATTTTAATTATTATTACTCGTGATCGCCGAATAGACGTAATTCGGCCATAATTGATTTAAATCATTTTTTGCTACATAATTTTCTTGTAATTATATATTTGTAAATATATATTGCGCAAGTTATATTTCAATAATAACTAATATATAAGTACAAATGTCTATTAGGCATTGTCATCATAATTATGATTGTTTGGCATTCAGTTCGACCAAAGATTTTAAACGTAAATAAAAGTGTATAAGCGTTTGCAGCTCGATTATCGAACGAACAAAAGAGAATCATCAAAATCGTTTCATAATTTGCGGAATGATCGCGTAACATACATACCTGAAGAAGAACCTTCAATTTTTTTTAAATGGGTTAAAAATTGATATAACACGTTTCTTAAATTCCAGCCCGTACTGGCTTACATAATGATATCAATTTATTAAATTTAATAACTAATTCCGTTACACAATTGCACCATAAAAGGTAGCCTTCCAACGTTCTCAATTATCGCTATATCTATAATCGGTAGCGTCACGCCAGCCCCAATGATTGCAACGACTTCAGTCTGCTTTACCTCACTCAGGAAGACTTCGAGTGTATGCTGCGCCATGTCTTCGCTGTAGCCATATTCCACTTATAAAACATTACTTGTCCTTTTAACGCATTGCAATTGGAATGCTAGAAGGATCTATTTATTCTTCTCAATCCCGTCTCGCTATTCCGCCCTAGTCTTATCCACAAGAGGAACGAAATTCTGCTGACCAGACCACTGTCCTTCGCCATTGGGCCGACCACATACACCACATACCGAATTCCTTGTCGTCCGTGGCCAGCCCGACGGGTTACCTTTTCGGATACCCTCCCTTTCTAACGCCCCTCCCAGGACGTCTACCTATGTGACGTTACACGAAGCACTAAGTGTCATCTATTAAGACTTGTTATAAAAATTATGACTTTATATTACATAAAGTAGTCGGGTAAAAAATACACATATTCTATAAATTACTTCAAAATTGTTGCGATTTTAACAACTCTATAATTATTATTTTTGCCTGGGCCTACTACACTCTCTCGTACTTGTACAACGACTGACAAACGTCATACAGATAGTGTGCGACAGAGACAATGCTCTATGAAGCCGAAATTAACCGATTGACACTGCAGATATTATTCGCAAAGGATCTCTAAAAAGTTCTCCAATACATCTCATTTTACCCCGAGATTTAGGTTGACCGCTCCAGCCTTGGTTTTGCTCCAAAAAACTATATAATTATGCCGAAATCGCACAAGTTCGTCGCAACTTAAATTATAAAATTATACGTAGAAAGAAAAAAAATCTCATTTATTATTTTTAGCCTTTGTAAGAATTCTGTTGCTAAATCAAATGAAAAATTCGCAATTAAGAACTATAATGAGTTTTCTAATAAAAATATTAATATTCAGCAAAATAAAGGAAGATTTACATTTTAAACTGAACACAGTTTATAATTAAATAAATTATAATATATTACTTATATTATGAGTATAACGAATAAAAAAATTGCTTGGCAAAAACTGCGCTAAGTAATAATTTTTCGTTAGATAATTTGTTAGACATTTGAGGACACTTACATATTTACGTCCAACACTGTATTTTTATGATCGCTCGTCCAGAGGGTGCCACTACTTGTTTGTCCGTCAACGGATTAGTGTCACTACGGGCGCGCAATCCCGGACTGCTCTAGCTGCTGCTGTCGTCTCTATCCTATACCCCATGACAGTAGTATCCTTAACCCACTTTATCCCATAGGTATCCACCATATCCCCATCCTTTATCCCCAGTAACGAGAATTCCAGAGGAGGGTTGGCGTCAGGCAGGCGGCCGGCCATAAAAAAAATAGCCGTATCTTTTACAACATGGTTTTATATGGAGGCTAGAAGGTAAAAACATGTTGTACCGACCCCACTTAGCGTGGGATGAGGGCAGGCAAAAAATGACTGTATTTTTATGATCTGGACACCGTTCGTCTGTCTGGGGCGACGCTCGACCGGCGTACGGCCCTATAACCTATCGCATTCTCTCCCCATCACCATTAGACCGACCACTGGTGCCAATTCTCTTTCGGATATTGTCGCCACTTAAGTCCAAAACTGGATGTCGATAGACTGACTTAGAATAGTAAAGGCTCAGGCTCATTAATAATGCGACCATACGTCACGTTCTTGACGGAACAGCACACTTTTCAGGCTATCTGTCCCGTTGTCTGCAGCCTAAAATAACCCGTCTCTATAGACCAAACAATCATTGATTATTCTTACCTCTACTTACATATTACACAAGAATCTCACAGCGGTAGTCAAGATAAGGACATGTTCGGTGCATTTTTGATTATTTGTACTAACAGCCATTTTGATTACCAAGACCAGTATCAATAAATCTTGTTATAAGCACCATTCCGACTTCAAACTAAACGTGATATTTATAAAACTGATATTCTTAGAGAAGTATATAAGCGATATAATACAAAACCCAATGTATCTGAAACTGCAATTTAGTATAAATTAACTCAAATTATATTACTATTTTCCAAGGGAAGATACGCGGTCTTTTGGGAGGCTTTGATAGAGACGTGGATGAAACAAGCAGAGGGCTTTGGAGAAATTTAATATAAAAATGGGATGGGACGTCTACCGATGACACTCCACACCTACACATAACACACGTGGACTTCCAACGGTAGGTGTAAAACTATAGCATGATGATGGTATCTAATATTTCTTTATGGGGTTGGAAGTTCGATGGACGGGTTTAATTGAAAAGTGATAATTTAAAAACTGTCGTCTGCCTTCAATACGTCGTCTTGTGACGAGTTGTAAATATATGTACTATGTAGTTCATACTTTCATGTAAATTCTGCTCATCACAATAAATAATTTCATTTCATTTCAATACGACGTATAGTCTTGCACTTTGGCAGACGGTGACTCGCCAACTCACTGAATGCCCCCCCCTAAACGATCGCCACAGACACGCAGGCCATACAGGCAACATAGGTGCAAGTGGTTGGCGTGTCGAGTGGTGATAAAATATAGCCTATGTTACTCCCTGATATTATAGCTTTCCATTGGTGAAAGAATTTTTGAAATCGGTTCGGTGGTTTAAGCGTGAAAGCGTTACAAACAAACAAACAAACAAATATCCTTACTTTCGCATTTATAATATTAGTATGGATTAATATATTTTCACAAGTTATTTTTACCTATGCCAAGCAAGCGTCCCGTTCTGACATAAAAAATTATGGTCACATTACTTATTAGTTTAGTGGCTTAAGATATGAACACATTTGCCGCTATGGATTTGAAACACATAGCTGTTTGTTTGTTTGACGATTATTATATCATCATTACGTCAGATCAGCACATATACATCCCACTGCTGGGCTCACCGCTTTTCCACTATAGAAAAGAAATTCATGTCATACCACGTGATCAGAGGAATTGGCGTCGGCGTCGGTGACGGCGGCATGTTGGATATGGTGACGGAGTAAGAATACAATTCGTCACCTAACTCTTACCCTTGGGTAAAAGACAACTAAGAGATATAAAACCCTAAACCAAACCCTCATCGTGGTACAGTAGGTCAATTACGCCAATTATGGTTGACTGGTAGAGAATGCCTTTGGCATTAAGTTCGCCATTGTACTCAATACATGAAGTTTAATAAAAAAAAAATTATGCTCCAATTATGGAGGAGCCCAAAGTCTAGCAGTGGGACGTATCGCATATACGTCCAACGGCTACATTTGAGGTTCTTCCATAATATTTGAAATAATGAGGAGGGTTATAGGAATTTATATCGCGATTTTCCTCTCTTATCATCTTTTATGACACCCCCGCGCAAGGAAGGTGGTACTTTCGACTAAAACGATTATATATGTTTTGAGTATATTAACTTTTTCTATTCGTCCATTAATCTTTTTTTAACCCTCGACAAAAAAAAAGATGGTTATAAGTTTGACGTCATTGTCTGTCTGTCTGTGTGTCTTTTGTGGCATCGTAGCTCTCTAATGAATGGACTGATTTCCATGTGCTTTTTTCATTTAGAATAGAATAGCATTTATTGTCACATAACAACAATTATACTACATATGTTTATGGCTAATTTTGACAATAGGGGAATGTTCGGCATTGTGCTGCATAGAAATTATGCAAACCTGGTTTACAGCAAACCCCTTTCCTCAAATATATAAGAAAGAAAATAACAAAATGGAAAAAGAAAAATAAAATAAATTTTAAAGCTAGTGTTCTTGCGATGGTTCTTAGCTATGTTTATTTATTATCGGTCCAGCAGTATAAGAGTGTCAGCTCTTTTCCATACGCGATTAAGTGCTTCACGCGTGCCAGCGTGAATATTCCTGTTGAAGAGAACGTAATACTCTTTTTTTTTTTATTTTAGTTTGTATCGGGGGTTTTCAAAATGTTAAATTTTAATTATTACTTTGTAGGAGTAATCTCATAAATATCACGATTAGCGGATGCGTTAGCGATTGTCTTTGGTATTATGAAATTCTCAAATGAGTGCTGCGGCACACCTCCCTGGTAATCCCTTAGACGACTTTAACGATTCCCTGGATAAACTAGCATTGGCGATATGTAGTATTCTCAATCGACCACAAGAATTGATGCAATTTCTAAGTAATATTATAAATGCGAATGTGAGATTTTTTGTTACACTTTTACACCTTAATTATTCAACAGATGGTCTTAAAATATAACGAAATTGAAATAGATGTGAGCGATATAGAAAAGGCTATAGGATACTTTTCATCCCAGAAAAAAGTTCTGCTCCCTAAAGATAGAATATTTAATAACAAACCCTACTCTATCATATCTAAAGCTGTGGACACAGTTACTACATAACATAAATAAATATTAAATTAAACTGCAGTTTCTTGAATTGATTTTTATCTACAATTATATCGTAAATAACACAGCGGCCATCGACTTTAAAATCCAGTGTCTATATCTATACATATAAAAAAATGTAACTGCTCGATGTCTATAAATGCTATCAATATTAAAGAAAATTAGTATTTTTTTAACTGCAATTTACTCCGATGCTACATGTGACCCAATATTCCGCAATGTCTCAAAACAAAGGCTTTTATAACCAACTAGCAACCCGCCCTCGCTTCGCTTCGGTTTCAGTCGCCTTACCCACGTAGTTCCCGTTCCCGTGGTAATACCGGGATAAAATATAGCCTATGTTACTCCCTGATATCATAGCTTTCCATTGGTGAAAGAATTTTTGAAATCGGTTCGGTAGTTTAAGCGTGAGAGCGTAACAAACAAACAAATAAACAAACAAACTTACTTTCGCATTTATAATATTAGTAAGGATGTGATGACTTACGGCACTGAAACATGGTCTCTAAATTTCGGCCTCATAAAAGAGCGGAAAGTCGCTCAAGGTGCTATGGAGAGAGGGCTATGCTCGGTATTTCTCTACGTGATAAAATCCGGAACACGGAAATTCGTAGAAGAACGGGTTTAACCGACATAGCTCGCAGAATTAGCACGTTGAAATGGCAATGAGCAGGCCACATCGCTCGTCGAACCGACAATCGTTGGGGAAGAAAGGTTCTTGAGTGCCGACCACGAATCGAACGACGCAGCGTTGGACGACCCCCCACTAGGTGGACTGACAACATTCTCAAAGTAGCAGAGAACCGTTGGATGCAAGTGGCGCAGGACCGTTCCGAGTGGCATTCTCGTGGGGAGGCCTATGTCCAGCAGTGGACTTCTATAGGCTGATCGATGGACATATGACCATCGACGATAACTATCGGGTACCCATGGCCAGTCCATATGGCGACAGAGAAGTACGTATATGGTATGGTTATGGGGTTGCACGTCATCCCTTCCGCCATTCCAGATAGATTAAACAGAGGGTGACCGTGCCGCCAAAAAAAGAAATTCTAACTTAAAACATGATGTCATCATAATCCTCATTTCAGACGTAGGCATCCCTCATGTTACGCCATAAAGTGCGGTCTTGTGCCGCCTGCATCCAACGACGCCAGCAACTTTCACCAGGTCGTCGGTCCACCTAGTGGAGGGTCGTCTTACACTGCGTCGTCCGATACTTGGTCGCCACTCGAGAATCTTTCTTTCCTAGCGGTTGTCGGCTCTTCGAGCGATGTGGCCTGCCCATTACCACTTCAGCGTGCTATGTTGGTTACACCCGTTCTTCTACGGATTTCCGTATTTTAGATTCTATCTCGCAGAGAAAACCCGAGCATAGCCCGCTCCATAGCACGCTGAACGACTTTGAGCTTGGTTATGAGGCCTCCATTTAGGGACCACATTTCTGTGCCGTAAGTCATCACTGGTAACACACACTGATCGTAGACCTGTGTTTTCAGACACAAACATGATGTCATTTAATTTAAAATAGCAATTAGTCCCAAAATAACAAATATCTAATTCATCACAATCATCTCGTAACGTAGGTTTGAATCCAGCAGTAGGGGCTAAGTTCGAGACTCTTCCACAAACGAAAGGAAATTTACCTACTATGCCACACTGGTCAAACTCAAAAGCTTATTCATCATCATCATCTCAGCCCATATACGTTCCACGTTGGGCTCGGACCTCCTCCACTATGAGAGGAAAAGTGACTATACCACGCTTGTCAGACGGCGCAGGGTTTTATATCGATTATTCCTATTATAGATGTTATATGCACATAATATCCCTTAATCGTCTTTTACGACACCCATGGGTAAGAGGGAGGGTGGTGAATTGTATTCTTATTCCGTCACCATGAGGAAAGAGAGTTTCTTATAGTTTTAATTTTGAGTTTACATTCTCTTGCATATCTGCTTGTCATACGATAGTCATCTTTTACCAACACCGATAAGAAAGTAGGTCTTGAATTATATACGCTGCCGGCGATTCGTGCGGCGCAGGCGCGATTACCTGCGCCTGATGCCGCCCTAACCGAGGCCGCGGGTGACTGGACCGGGAATTTAATCTGTCCGGCCGTCAGACCGCGCGACGGCGACCGACGTCCCCGAGGGAGGAACGTCGACAGGAGAGGTTACTCCGCAGAGGTATTCCGTCGGACCGACCACTGAAGACAAGTCACTCTGCACCGGTGATCGACCCAACGATGAAGGCGACGTGCCACGGGTGGGTTACGGGGCCGCCGTCGCCCTCTGTCGCCCCGGACGACGCCGGTCGGCGGGTGAGCTGACTGTAGCCCACCTAGAGATTGCAAACCGGGCCCTATCTATCTAATCTAAGTTGTTATGACACGTTTAGTACTTTAAGCTGCGTTATTAGTTTCTCATTTTAATACTATGTTTTCAAATTGACGCTATAAGGAGTAAAGAGAAAGACCTGCTTGTTTAAACTTATAAAAATGAATAATTACTAATACAACATTAGTATTAGTAATTATTCTACACTTTTCCGTCCATAAGTAAAAGTAATCAATTATGTATTAAGTGTGATTTTGAGACTTGAGTGAGACTGATTATTGTGATAACTGTTCTTAAGCCAGTTTAAAATAAATATTGACCTTGAATCATTGTCTTTTTCCATTCATATATAGAAAATATTCATAAAATATTTTAAAGGTTTCATAGCTATTACAACCCGGCCGGGTCCGCCGGGCCCGGCGAATGCAACCGGGCCTGGCCGGGTTGAGATACATACCGGGTTGCAATCTCTAAGCCCACCCCAGAAAAAAAAAGGTCGTGAATTATACAGAAAATATTAAATAAATCAAAGCAAAACTGCGGACACAACTAACGTATATATAAACGTGGTAGTAAATTATACTTATGAAAATCTGGACATTTAAGTGTTGCTTCGAGTTTCATATTAGCCAATAAACCCGCTCTTGTGTAAATCCTTAACTCGCAATCGCATACTACCTTTCTCTTCATAATATTTGAGACTTATAAAGTATAATTTTTAAGTATATTTTTTCTTCATGTTTGGACGGAGTAAGACTACAATTCACCATCTTCTTTTTTGTCGGTGTCGGTAAAAGACGACAATCATATGATCTATAAATTCTCTTTCAGTTTGATGAGGGAATAAGAATACAATTTACTAACCCCTCTCTTGCCCGTGGGTGTCGTAAAAAACGACTAAGGGATAAAATATGCTTATAATATCTATGCAAGAGAAGGAAAACTCGAAACAAAGCCCTATAATACCAACACGTCTGAGCAGCAGCATGGTGGTGGTATAGTAGATCAATTTTCTTCCCATAGCGAAGGAGGCTCGAGCCCAACAATGGGACGTATATATGCTGAGATGATATGACATCCGCTGAGAAAAAACGGACGGGGCACACTGCGTTCTTGTTTTGTATATGTTTTGATATCAGACGTATTAGTTTAAATTTTATGTCGAGTTTTTTTCGTCTGTATAGGTTTTATTTGCACATCTTTAGTCGTCTTCTACAACACCCATTTTTTTTTGTTCACGTTGTGGAAATGCATTTACGCATTCTCCCCCGCCGGTGACAGACGGAGGAGTGTGTGGGACTCACCAACCACAGCATGACTGGAATACCCACTAAAAGCACAGCGGCCCCTTCTGCGCTTTTACGGGGCGCTGGAGAGATCGTCTGATGACACTCGATCCCCGACACCCCAACGCATGGCCGTTTGGCCACGTCTTATCGTCATTCAAGGCGGTGGAAGGAGTTGCGCATATCGGCGCCTCCTCCTCCCTGGCCGCCGCCGGCGGAGCAAGTCAGCGGACGCAAGCGCCTCGCGTTCTCGCTCCGCAGCCATCTTCTTTGTAATGGCGACCTCACAAAATGAGGCCATCGACGACCAGCACCTGTCGCTATCGAGCATCTGTGAAACGACGGTCGACAACGACAGGTCTATTCCGAATTTCATCGATAGGACGTGGCGCTGGGGCCTCTAGGCGGGGCAAACTTCCTATGTGTGGCGCGAATCATCGATTGCTGAGCCACATTCATGGCATTCTGGGGTCCCTTTTCTTCCAATTTTATGCAGGTACTTACCGAAGGCCCTGTATCCGGTAAGCACCTGCACCATCCTAAAGGTTAAGTTGCCGTGCCTCCTCGTGAGTCAGCGGTGGAGATGCGGCGTAACCGCCTCCACAGTCCCCTGCCCTGCTACGGGGGACTCCAGGTCTTCCCTCCACCGCCGGATGACTTCCCTTCGGGCTACTTCTTGTGCTCTGTCCAGTCTCCTTGCGAAGACTTGCTCACCGTTGGCCCGCACTATGGCGCGGAACCGGTAAACTTTCGCCAACCCCTCAGCCACAAGCGGAAAAGGCGAGTCGCTTGCTAGTAGCGTCGCTGCAGTCCAGGATACTGTACGGTAACCCCTAATAACCCTCACCAGCATGACCCTCTGCAATCGTCGCAGGAGGGCCCTGTTCCGGACAGTAAGAAACTCCGACTATATAGGGGCACCATACAGCGCCATGGACCGTACGATTCCGCTGTAGAGCCGCCAACAAGACGACCCAGGGCCACCAGTGTTTGGCAAAAGCCATCCCAGTACCGCGGCCGACTTAGTGAGCCTCGGAACGAGCTGGGCAAAGTGTGGCCCGAAGTTCCAATTTCTATCGAGATGGCCCAGATATTTCATCTGAGCCCGCACAGGCACGGCAACTCCAGACACACTGATGTGTGCTCCTCGGGGGAGACCCCGACGCGGGCCGTGGAATAAGAGGGCCTCAGTTTTGTCCAACGAGACCCTCAGACCCAGCATTCCAATCCGGTCAACGACGAGCGCAATTCCTTCCTGTGCCAATCGGGAGGGCCCCCTGGAAGTCAGCCCTCTTCACCGTGATGGGGGTGTCATCCGCGTAGCAAATAACCCCATTCCGGGAAGGAGCCGACCTCTCAGAAGCCAGTCGAATCCGATGTTCCACAGGATCGGACCGAGGACTGAACCCTGTGAAACGCCGCACTCCACCCGATGGCCATGCATGCGCCTGTCGCCCCCCTCCCAGAGCACATGTCTTCCCTCAAGGTACGCTTCCAGCAGCCTGCGAAGATAGGGAGGCACTCCATGGTACCGGAGCGCTTCCCTCAATGTCTCGTGTGGAAGCTGTTGAAAGCGAGCGAAACTAATAATAATAATAATAATAATAATAATTTATTTCGCCACAATAATAATAATAAGTTACAAAATGCGTGCTGTACAATGACATAGTACTTATTGTGGCATACTGGTGCCCAAACTAGGAAAAACCTGTATTTCAGGCCACCAGGCGCTTCCGTAGAAACACTGGGCCACTATTTAGTTCCGCATAACATATAGGTTATAATAGGTACAACTACAGAGTTTGATTGTTGGTATCGTCAGGGTTAGTAATGAGTTTGTGTGTGTCAGAGTATGTGTGTGTTTGCTTGGGTTTGTGTAATATATAGGTGTTATGGAGGTGTGGATGTGAAGTGTGCAGCGTGTGTGTGTGAGTGTATATGATTACATGTCGCTTAATGGCGTGTATGTGAATGTCCTTTGTAATATGCCAGCTGTGAGTAATGTATCTGTGTATTTTTAATTTTACGTTATACGGGCACGATTAGGAGACTTTCAGTTTTTTTATAGTCTAAGTTTATGAGCCAATTAGCAATCTTAGTTTTGCAAGATTGTTTAGTGAGCGAATATATACACTCATTTGCAAAAAAAACGGGCACCTAAGCAATGAACCATTTCAAATGTTAATATTTCTTTGTTTGATAATTATAGGTAGTTTTATCCACACAATTTGCTAAATTAATAAGAAAATAATCGTTTTCATCAGTATTTCATAAAATTTAGATACAATTTATGGGAAATAATGCTAAACCTCGCTAGTAGTGTATATTCGCTAGTAGTGCATATGCTCATGAAGTAAAAATAAAAAAGTTTTTTGTTTGTTTTTCTTTAATAAAGTAAAAGCAGATAAATGTTTAGTATCGAGTGTGACCCCCTCTAGCTAAAATCACAGCTTGAATTCGTCTGGGCATGCTAGCGAGTATATCCCGGATACTTGCTTGCGGAATACGTTCCCACTCCGCAGTAATCACATTCTTCAGCTCTCTGATGGTCTGCGGAGCCGGGTGTACTGATCTCACACGCCGTTTCAGAACGTCCCAGACATGCTCTATGGGATTGAGGTCGGGACTTCGAGCTGGCCAATCCAAACGACGAATGCCGACCTCTTGCACATACGCATTAACATCGCGGGATCGGTGGGCGCGAGCATTGTCGTCCATAAAAATCGAGTCTTCACCTAGAGCGGCCAATGCGGGTTGTGCATGAGAAATTAGAACTTCCGTTATGTATCGATGCCCAGTCAGTGAGCCGTTTTCAATGAAGACTAACTCTGTACGATCCATTGAATTTATTCCTGCCCAAAACATAACAGAGCCCCCACCATAAGGTGTGATTTCTTCGAAACATGCCTCTGCAAAGCGTTCTCCTTGTCTTCTTAGCACTCGCCGACGTCGATCTTCACCGAACAGAGATATCCTGGCTTCATCAGAGAACAAAACCCTATTCCAATCGTCTTGAGTCCATGATTCACAATTTCTAGCGAACCTAAGCCTGTGAACTCTGTGCTCACGGAGTAATTTGGGGCCGCGGGCCGGGCGGTGACTGCGTATATTGGCAGCGAGAAGCCTCCTCCTGACCGTCCATAGACTAATATGCACATTTCTTACTTCTTGGAGGTTGTTCTTAAGATCCACATACGAAGATTTGCGATTTCTCAATGCGCGACTCACAAGAAAACGATCATCCCGTGGTTGGGTACATGGTTTTCTTCCAGAACCAGGCCTTCTCTCGACGGAACCAGTCTCCTGATATCGCTGCCAGGTCCTTTGGACTGTCGAGCGACTAACATTTAGCCTCCTAGCCACGAAACATTGGCTGCAACCCTCTTCAAGCAGCGCGATAATTTTGGTAGCTTTTACCACTTTATCTACCATTTTTGATACAGCCAAACAGCATTAAATAAAGCTTTGACAGTCAAGGATATGAAATTAATCGATAAATGAATTAAATGAAAAATTGAATTTAGAACGTACTTTTTTAAATACCACAGCATTTTTAAAACCGGCCAGTAACGTGTACAAACGATTGAAACCTTTTTGGTATTGTATCTTTTTAAATATGAATGAAAATCAAAACCGCCCGTTTTTTTTGCGAATGAGTTTATTATGATCTTTATTTACAGCATTGTAAAGATATCTTCCAAGGAAACAAAAGAAACGATTAGAAAACTTTGTTGTAAGACTGCCTGGAGTACTTTTTTTTGGCCACTGCTTCAGCGGCCAAGGACTTTAGGGCGGCCACGCATCAATTGTGGAGCGGCCGCCTCGTCTTCTACAACACCCACGGGCAAGAAAGTAGATGGTGAATTGTAGAATAAGAAATTATATCAATACGTGGATATTATTTTTTGTTAATTACTACTAATCCGTGTGTAGTATACAATTCAACACCTCTCTTGCGCGTGGGTGTCGTAAAAGACGACTAAGGTATTATAATATGCAGATAATAATAGCAGAGAGAAAACCTGGAAATGAAACCCTATATAAACCCGTCTGACTGTCGTGGTAGTTATAGTAGGTCAATTTTCGACCTATAAGAGTTAAATAATGATGACAACTTCTATCGAAATTATTCCACAACCAACGATCCTGTGAAACATCAACTTAAAAAATCACGGGTTTTAATGTTAGAAACGTGACCCGTGTGGTGACAGAGTAAGAATATAATTCACCACCCCCTCTCTTACCCGTGGGTGTCGTAAAAGACGACTAAGGGATATAATGTGCATATATCTATGCAAGTGTAAAACTCTAAATAAAACCCTATACCAACCTGTCTGACCAGCACGGTATAGTAAGATCAATTTCCCTCCTATTGTGAAGGAGGCTCGAGCCCAGTAGTGGGACGTGTATGAGCTGAAATGATGATGATGAATGTTAGAAAAATATCTGTATATTAACAAATAATAAGTAAATAATTTACACTCAATTAATGTAATAAATATGTTTAATTAATACAATTAGATTTAGCTTAGTGATAGTTATAACCGTATAAAATAATACTTGGAAAAATATACTATTAATAAAATAAGCATTTTCGACATAACGAGAGCGTGGTGGTTAAAAAAAAAGAATTAAAACAAAGAAACGGGGTCACAACTGTTATTTTCCATTAGTAACTAGTTGCATTAAAATACATTCTCTAGACATAGTTGCATCCCATATTAGTTCACGTTCTTGACGATAGATAGCGGTTCACAACTCATATACGGTCCCCTACTGGGCTCCAGCCTCCTTAACGATGAGAGAAAATTGACCTAATATACCACGGTGACCAGACGGGTTGTGGTAGGGTTTTATTTAGAGTTTGCCTTCTCTTGCATAGATGTTATCTGCATACCTATTATAATCCCTTAGTCGTCTTTTACGACACACATGGGCAAGAAAAGGGGTGATTAATTGTATTCTTACTCTGTCACCACACGGTATTTTATGTTGGTTTATTTGGCTTAGAAATGTTTATTAATAAGACCTGTGTGCCTACTCTTGAATCTCGATTCCAATCCTAAATCCAATCGCAGCTCGAATTTGAGCAATTTGGTACTCTTGAAAGCGACACAGCGCACGATTGGAATCAAATTCGGTGAATCTTTTTAAACTAAATGAATTCGACTCTCATCGATTAAGTCAAATATTTGCTACTCCCGACGTGATTTTGAAGTAGTTTAAAATTGTAAATGTTGCACAATTTCAAGAAAGCGTCTTTGTAGTGACCGAGTTCGGTAACGTTATAAATTTAAAGTAATAAAATACGACACATTTGGTGAAAATAACAACGGCAAATTCGAAGAATTCATTCTCGATTTTGTTTAAGACTACCAAATATAAGTTTGGTGAGATTAGAATTGAATCGGATTTGAAATTAGAATTGATTTCAAAGGTGGCTTTTTATTACATTTGTGATTATTATTATATTTGTGAACTATATTGTATAATATTTCGAATGGCATTATACTGGAACTATTAATAAGCATGTTGCAAGATGTAATTTTATTTAAAAGAAATTTAAAAAAATAAATAAAAAATAGACAATCCCGCTGAGTTTCTTGCCGGATCTTCTCAGTACGGTCGCGTTCCGATCCGGCGGTAATTATAACTTTAAGAAAATTGTAAAAAAAAATGACAATATGTAAGTGCCCCCGCGGGATTTATACATAATAAATGATTTGAATTTGAATTTGGTACGCACACTTCTCGGTTAGATTTTCGTCACGTGGTCTCATGTCTTTTAACTTAAGGATAAGCACAGGTGTGAAACATACATAATCATGAAATGTTAATCTTGTTTAACATGGATTAAACGTATCTGCTGATCATAACTTCAAAGACCGTGTATATAGTATTGGTACGATCATTAAGTGGTGGTGACATTCTATTTTTAAGCTGTCATCACACGAACGTATATATAACTATGAATTATTAGGCATACCAATCGGTGCACTTAGCAGACAGGTTATCAAAAACGAGCTTTGTTAGACAGTGTAAGACAGTCCTGACAATCTTAGATAGTGTTTATATTAGACGGACCTTGTAGCAACTCGAAAAAAATTCGTTTAAGCGTCTCTGCTATATACGTACAAGGTGTATCAGGTTATGAGGCAGCTGGTCAAATGGGAATTAGGCAATGGTGGTAGAAACCCATGAAAAAAATTTGAAGGAAAAATATCAATTCGTTAATGAGTTAGAGACATGTAAAGCTATAAATTCTGTCATCACTTTTTCGTGTAAATCTGATTGAAAAGTACAAATGTATAATTTATACTATATATTGTTTTTTGTGTAATATACATTCTAATTACGATCTATGACCGTTAAACTACAACATATTCGAACAGTTGCCTCATAACCTGATACAACCTGTATATTATTGCTTACAATCCATTCAGCTGTGTCATATTCCTGGTGCTTGTACTCCAGGATTTATTTATTGGCTTATCAGCCATATGCGTATCATAGGAGAGAAATGGCTATTCATTTTTAATTTAATTTGTTACGTACTTACGCAACATATTTAATTAAAAATCTCGGTGGGGTTAAAATTTATTAGTTTAAAAAAAATAGGATAAGAAAAAAAAAACAAGTTTACGATCACAGATGCTGTTATGAGTCTCTTAGGAGAGTACTGCTGTCCACTACCTTATTGGAAAGTAATGGATAATAAGTACATAGTATTCCTAATCAATCAAAACATATGTGAAAATATGAAAAGAGTATTTGTAATATGTAAAGGGTTCACCATTTTGTTGCGTACGGGTTGTATTGTCTGCGAGTGGTGGCTGGCGATCGGCAAGGTCGTTCAAGGCAGGCTACTACGCACGTGGGAACGCCGCCGCTCTCTCGTGCACCCAAATAGTTAATTTAAAACATTATGTTGCTATACCACTGCTTTTCCGTCCGTTCTTTGTCTTTGAAATTTATTATATATTTTATATACGGATTAAGAGTTTTCCGTGTGTTGACTCACAATCAGTATGAATACAATTCACTACCACCTTTCTTGCTCGTAGTTGTCGTAAAACACCACTAAAGGATATAATTATTGACTGCTCAGACTGTAGTGGTCGAAATATCGACCTAGCATGCCAGTGCCGTAGGTTCGAATCCTACGGCGGACAACAACGCAATCCACAAATTCTTGTTCTGAGTCTAGTTGTAATTTCTGTGCCTTAGTTATGTTTTAAAATCCCCCGCGATACAGGAATTATTTCCTTAGCGTAGGGTGTAGTCTCCTAAAAAAAAAAAAAAACTGTAGTTAATAGTTGTGGTACTGCGGCTTCTGCGTTTCGTTCGGTGAACGAGAGAGTCGCAAGCTCAATCCGCACCATAGAACTTACTTCAAAGATAAGTAACATTATCCATATTTTGCTCTAATGTCAATTATCTTGTGACGACGCAATGTCTCTTCTTCTTCCATCGTACATATTGCAAGTTTAGGCAATAGTTTTATGAATGGCCGTCTGCCTGAGGTTAACTCCACTTGGCAATACTTTTAACATTAAGTTAGGACCAGACAACGTCAGATTCAGTTAAAGCCTAGGTCTATATTTATATAGATACGACTAATTGTAAGTGCTTTAGTTCTTGGTCGTATTTTCGACAGCCACAAACAATGTAAGGGTTGGTAATATTCGTAGCCGCTTTTTCTTTAGGGGTGGGTCGCAGTCAGCGCACTCTTCGCACCACTCCGTCCGGGGCGACAGAGGGGCGTAAGCACGCACACCCGCAACACACCCGAACACCACGTCGCCTTCGTCGTTGGGCCGACCACCGGAGCAGGGCTACTTGTCACATCAGTGGTCGGCCCGATGGAATACCCCCTAGTAGGGTAGGTACCCTCCCATCGACCGACGTCCCCCCGCCCCTCGGGGAAAACGTCGATCTTTCCTCACGCGGTCGGCCTCTCGGCGGGTGACGGACTAATTCCCCGGTCACGTCACCCGTGGCCTCGGCTAGGAATATTCGTAGCCGCTAGCACAGAGTTGACTTTTCTTAAAATTATTTCTTAAATGTAATATAAACTCATTTGCAAAAAAAACGGGCGGTTTTGATTTTCATTCATATTTAAAAAGATACAATACCAAAAAGGTTTCAATCGTTTGTACACGTTACTGGCCGGTTTTAAAAATGCTGTGGTATTTAAAAAAGTACGTTCTAAATTCAATTTTTCATTTGATGTTCATTTTTACAGAAAACCCCTTTTTATCCTACATTTTTGGCGCGAAGTTCCAGAAGTTAACATCGACTTTCATAACTTTTATTCAATTTTTATCGATTAATTTCATATCCTTGACTGTCAAAGCTTTATTTAATGCTGTTTGGCTGTATCAAAAATGGTAGATAAAGTGGTAAAAGCTACCAAAATTATCGCGCTGCTTGAAGAGGGTTGCAGCCAATGTTTCGTGGCTAGGAGGCTAAATGTTAGTCGCTCGACAGTCCAAAGGACCTGGCAGCGATATCAGGAGACTGGTTCCGTCGAGAGAAGGCCTGGTTCTGGAAGAAAACCATGTACCCAACCACGGGATGATCGTTTTCTTGTGAGTCGCGCATTGAGAAATCGCAAATCTTCGTATGTGGATCTTAAGAACAACCTCCAAGAAGTAAGAAATGTGCATATTAGTCTATGGACGGTCAGGAGGAGGCTTCTCGCTGCCAATATACGCAGTCACCGCCCGGCCCGCGGCCCCAAATTACTCCGTGAGCACAGAGTTCACAGGCTTAGGTTCGCTAGAAATTGTGAATCATGGACTCAAGACGATTGGAATAGGGTTTTGTTCTCTGATGAAGCCAGGATATCTCTGTTCGGTGAAGATCGACGTCGGCGAGTGCTAAGAAGACAAGGAGAACGCTTTGCAGAGGCATGTTTCGAAGAAATCACACCTTATGGTGGGGGCTCTGTTATGTTTTGGGCAGGAATAAATTCAATGGATCGTACAGAGTTAGTCTTCATTGAAAACGGCTCACTGACTGGGCATCGATACATAACGGAAGTTCTAATTTCTCATGCACAACCCGCATTGGCCGCTCTAGGTGAAGACTCGATTTTTATGGACGACAATGCTCGCGCCCACCGATCCCGCGATGTTAATGCGTATGTGCAAGAGGTCGGCATTCGTCGTTTGGATTGGCCAGCTCGAAGTCCCGACCTCAACCCCATAGAGCATGTCTGGGACGTTCTGAAACGGCGTGTGAGATCAGTACACCCGGCTCCGCAGACCATCAGAGAGCTGAAGAATGTGATTACTGCGGAGTGGGAACGTATTCCGCAAGCAAGTATCCGGGATATACTCGCTAGCATGCCCAGACGAATTCAAGCTGTGATTTTAGCTAGAGGGGGTCACACTCGATACTAAACATTTATCTGCTTTTACTTTATTAAAGAAAAACAAACAAAAAAACTTTTTTATTTTTACTTCATGAGCATATGCACTACTAGCGAATATACACTACTAGCGAGGTTTAGCATTATTTCCCATAAATTGTATCTAAATTTTATGAAATACTGATGAAAACGATTATTTTCTTATTAATTTAGCAAATTGTGTGGATAAAACTACCTATAATTATCAAACAAAGAAATATTAACATTTGAAATGGTTCATTGCTTAGGTGCCCGTTTTTTTTTGCAAATGAGTGTATAAACTCCTTTATTTTTTTTTATTGTAGGTTACGGTCGGCGCGCTCCTCGCTCCACTCCGTCCGGGGCAACAGAGGGGCGTAAACACGCACACCCGTAACTCACCCGCGACACGTCGCCTACGTCGTTGGACCGACCATCGGAGCAGGGTAACTTGTCGTCAGTGGTCGGTCCGACGGAATACCCCCTGAGCAATCAATACCCTCTCCTTCCCGTGAGGGGAGGGGTCGGTTTTCCTCACGCGGTCGGCCTCTCGGCGGGTGACGGACTAACTCCCCGGTCCAGTCAACAGCGGCCCCGGTTAGGGCGGTATATGGCGCCGTCCCAGTCACCAGCGGCGGGTCACGTCGTCGAGGAGACGCTCCTCGCGCACGCGCTCCGCTGCCTCCTTCTGCGAAATTACTGCCTCGCAGAAGGCTGCAACCGCGTCCCAGTTCCGTGAACTCGTCGCAATCATCGGTGCTGACCTGACGCTGCCGACCATCGGCAGGGCGATGCTCGACGGCTTCAGGTCGGCACCAATGATTGCGACGAGTTCACGACGCTGCTCTGCCCAAGCGGCACAAACCTCGAGTGTATACTGTGCCGTGTCCTCGTCGCAATCGCAGTGGTGGCAGGACGGTGTACTCTCCCTCCTAACGATCGTGTACAGGCATTTGGCGAAGCTATCATGCCCCGTCAAAACTTGCACCAGTCGGAAGGAGAGCACCCCGTGCCGCCGCTTTAGCTACTGCATCAGCACCAGCTGGAGGGCCTCCACGGTCCGCACACCGAACCGAGGCCTCTCCAGCCGGACTGCCCAACGGGCAATGACGTCTCGGCGGGTGTCGACGCGCCAGGCGGTGAGCTCCCTCAACGAGACCACACCGCCCTCCGCTCGCATATATAAACCCTTTAAAACATTTTGACAAAAGACATTGGGCAAAATCTGATCCACTTAGCAAAAGTTTTCCTACAAAAACCAAATTCAGTGAAATTGTTGAGTATTAACCAATTATTAATATTATGTAGTTATTTTTTTTAAAACATGGGAATAAAAATTAAAAGTTGAATAATAAATCGGTATTCAATGAGTATTTTTATATGTAAAATGTTTAGATAACACAATTTCAATGAAAAATTCTATTAAATAAACAAAATAAAGGTCAGCATGCATATGCCTTCTCTACCGGCACCATGAATTGGTCAACAACAAAATATTAATAAGAGGCAAAATGCAGTCCCAACATGTCAAGAGCAAAAACTACTACACATATATATTGGTGAATCCAACAAGACAGGGAAGAGAGAGTATCGAAGGCCGCCGCACTATTGGATGTGGCGCGCATATAGCCAGCATAGTATATTTTTGTCTTGGGCCAGACATCAAGAGCAAATAGCCGCGCCTGCGAGGTTTTTAGACGATACAATTATTCCTGTAGACATTGATCATATCGAATAAAACATAAAACCTTTCTGTTGTTATTTTATTTTTCTTTATTTTATTTTTAAAGCCTTAGTACTAACAAGAAACCAATAAATAGTACAATAATACAATTGTATTTTACAATTGTACAATAGTACAATCCGTAACCTTATTATAATTAACTTTAATTTTTTTTTTCATATTTAGGTCTGAATCCCATTATCTACATTAATGCGACATATATATTCGTAAACTAGAGATGTTTATCTGAACTTCCTACTCTATTTTTTTTCTGTAGGCCGTGGGTATAGATTTCATACTAAGGTGCCCATTGTCCTTTAAAAGCATGTCAAAAAAGCATATAAATTAGTGAAAATGTATAATTTTAAGTGAAACCTTAATTAGAGCATAGGGATAAACTTAAATAAAATCCTAGACGAATTTTCATAATAACATAAAAAAGATCTCTACGTATATAATACGCAATACGTTCCCTTTTTATCGCCCCGGACCTTTAGGACGGGGTGTGCCTACACTATAGCATACTAAAGAAAACGGGTGTTCTAGTTGTAATATTTATGCATTACAAAGAAATATAGGTGTGACTAGATTATAGTTCAAATACAAATATTTGATAATAATTATATATATAGTTCATTGTTAAGCCTTAAATTATTATGTGAAAGCTAAACACGGTCGCCTTGAATAACCTTATTGGCGTTATCAATCAAAGTTCTTGCCGTTAAATACATATATTTATGTACTTGAACTGAATATGGCAGTTCAAATATCAAGACATAATTAACACACTGGGTTCGATTCTCCTTCCCAATAGGAAGGTAATTGAGCTACTATACCAAGCTGGTTACACAGATTGATATAGGAATAGTGGTCGTCGAGTGGTCGAAATTCGGCCATAATGCATTTAAATAAATTTTTCTGCTACACAATTTTCTTTAATTTTAGTTATGTAAATTGAGCAAGCTGTATTTGACTAATAACTAATATATTCTAGTTATGTATTCTAATATATGTAATGTATTCTAGTGTGCGTAATGCCTTTTTTAATGAATTTAATGCATTTCTAATACATCATTAAATGAAATTTCAGTTTTATGCACTTCTCCTCATTATATACTTCAACTGTGCCAAATTTCATACTTGTCCGTCCACGTAATTTTCGTAAAAAGGGGTACAAAATTTTTGCTTCACGTATTTATATATAGATACTATTTCGAGTTTACCTTCTGTTCTTCTTTCATCATCATCATTTCAGCTCATATACGTCCTACTGTTGGCCTCCTCCACAATAGGTGGGAAATTGACCTTACTATACCATGCTGGTCAGACATATTGGTGTAGGGTTTTATTTCGAGTTTTCTTTCTATGGCATAGATATTATATGCATATTATATCCCTTAGTCGAGTTTTACAACATCCATGGGCAAGTTAAAGAGTGTTAAATTATATTCTTACTCCGTCACCTCACGGAGATCCACCTTTATATATTTTCAAATCAAAATAAATTTCATATTCTTCAATTATTATATAGTTTAGTATTTAATTGCTTGACAACGCGAAGAAACGTCAAAACAACCGCGTAATTACCGTGCAAAATGTTCGTCTTACATCGAGATAAGCGTAATTTATTACAAGCCTGTGTGTATGGGATCTGCCAGTGAGAACAATGCTCATCATTCGAAGACCAGTCATCGGTTTCGCAATGCGTAAGTTTCGTAACGACTAACCATTCGAAGATTACAGATCATTTCTTCAGAGTTTATGATTAAGAAATAATAGCTGTCTGTAGACTGTATTCTACTAGACTTGATTTATTTTGAAATGTGTAGAAATATTATAAATGAAAACGTAATGGGTGATCATTAACTTATATTCGATATATATTGATATAAAATCAGCATGACATAAGTCCCAGTCTTGGGCTCTGACCTCCGCTACAATGGGTATAACTTGTATAGATGTTATCTGTATATTATATCACTTAGTCCCCTTTTACGACACCCACGCGCGAGTGGCTGGTGAATTATATTGTTACTCCGTCAACACGGAACTCTCTTTTACATTGCATCCGTTTAAATTGCCCCTGTATTTCATAAAAGACGACTAAGGAATATTTTTTTTTATTGCAAACGGTGGCAAACGAGCAAACAGTACACCTGGTGGTAAGTGTTGCTGCCGCTCATGGACCTTTACAGGGTCACTGCCTACCGCGAATAAAGTGAAGGGAGTGTGAATGCGTGCATTAAGGCTCGGTGATACCAAAACCCTCCACACGCAAACACCCTCAGAAAGTTGGGCTTCCGGCTCTCTCACTCACCGAACGAAGCGCAGTAACAAATTGCTACTACTCAGACGTCGATTTTCTGCGAGAGCGTGGTACTACCCTGGACGGACCGGCCCGCGGCTGTAGACAGATAACTGTCGACAGTGTGGTCCTACAACTCTTAAATATGCAGATAACATAGATGTTATCTGCATATCCTATCCTGCATAGTGCATAGATGCAAGAGAAGAAAAACAAAACATAAAACTGTATGCCAAGAGTGCCAAGACGTCTGACTAGCACGGAATATGTTCTCAATTTCTCTCCCATTGTGGAGGAAGCCCGAGCCGCAGAATAGGCAGAGATGAATGTAAAAGATTACGGCGGGACCTAATCTCCCAACCTATAATGAGTTCATTACTAGAGCAGTCATCATTATCATCATGTCAGATACGTGTCACTGCTGGGCTCGAGTTTCCTTCACAATAGGAGAGAAATTGACCTACTATGCCACGCTGGCATATGGTTTTATTTCGAGTTCTCCTTTTCTTGCATAGATGTTATATGCATATTGTATCTCTTAGTCGTCTTTTACGACACCCATGAACAAGAGAGGGGATGGCGAATTGTATTCTTAATCTGTCACCACACGAACATAATTATAAAACAAAATAATAAAACACTACACGCATTTATACTCGAAGTAAAACGCTTAAAACTTAAATGAATTTCGTAACAATTCCAACATTAAGAGATTGATAAAGCCGCCGTTAGTAACATTTGAACACGTGTTTAAAACAGCACCTATTAATTTTAGCTTTATTGTAGAATGTAAATGCAGTTTATCTCATTTAACGTTTAAAAACTGTGTTGCAAGGTCGAATGTGTGAATGTGGCAGGATTTAATGTCCGTTAATTATACACTCTATAATGTTAAGTGGCTGCATAATGTACAATATTAAAATGTATTTATTATTTAATTTTATTTAATGTATTCTATTTTTATAATATACATTATATTGTATTAATATTATATCTGTTATTATTCATTCATTTTTGACTTATAGTAAGGGGACAGATTTTTTCCGTGTGGTGACGGAGTAAGAATGCAATTCAGCACTAACATTCTTAGCTGTGAATGTTGTAAAAGACGACTAAGAGATATAATATGCATATAACGTTTATGCAAGAGAAAGAAAACTCGAAATAAAAGCTTATACCAACACGTCTGACCAGCGTGGTATAGTAGGTCAATAACCCTCCTATTACGGAGGAGGTTCGAACCCAGCAGTGGGACGTATATGAGCCGAAATGATGAAGGGGACAGATTAAAATCGTTGTTATCCTCCAACAATCACACTCGCCGTCTAATTTATTATGAAATATAGACTCCCCAAAGAAGGAAAATACTATAATTGTCACACTTGATAGGTTAATTAGTGATCTTACCGGACACGAGGTCTTCGGTAAGTACCTGAATATGATTAGAAGAGAAGAGGCCCACGAATGTCAGAAGAGTGGTGCGCCAACTGATGATGCTGATGATCTCATTTTGTGAGGCCGTAATATCGAGGAATTAAGCGGCGGATCGGGAATGCGGGGCGCTTGCGTCTGCTGACTTGCTCTGTCAGCGGCGACCAGGCAGGAGAAGCTGACGATATGAGCACCTTCTACCAGCTCTGAATGACGACAGGATGTGGCTAGACGACCATGCGTCGAGGTGTCGGGGATTGAATGTCATCAGAAGATCTCTCCAGCACCCCGTAAACGCCTCCAGTCGCGATTGTGGCCGACGAATACGAAATAATATTATTTAATTTTTAAAGACAACACCTTGCGATGAGTAAATATTTCTTGTATTACGGGGGCGTTTCATTACTGTCATCTCAGCTAACATTTGTCCCACTTAGAGATTGCAAACCGGGCCCGGCCATTCTTACCGGGCCCGGTAAGAATGGTCAGCTTTTTAAAATCAGAATTTCACACTGTTATAATATATAAACGTACCTACGTAACGTAACCAATTTTACGTTACATTTTATTAGTTAATACCATACAAGTTTGCTTGTTTACAGTTACAATACAGGCTAGCCTATAAGATTTCGCTATTTGCTCAATTAGTAATAGTAATTCTCACTAGTCTTAATAACCAAAGATTAAGCAAAAACATAATACTTTACTTTTAGCAGATAAGAATTTGCTTTGTTTATACCAAAACTACCAAAGTTTATCTATCTATCTAATCTAAGTTGTTATGACACGTTTAGTACTTTAAGCTGTGTTATTAGTTTCTTATTTTAATAGTATGTTTTCAAATAGATATTATAAGGAGTAAAGAGAAAGGCTTAATTATTTAAACTTATAAAAGTGAATAATTATTAATACTAATGTTACTTTTCCGTCCATAAGTAAAAGTAATCAATTATGTATTAAGTGTAATTTTGAGACTTGAGTGAGACTGATTATCGTCATAACTGTTCATAAGCCAGTTTGAAATAAATATTAACCTTGAATCATTGTCTTTTTAATGAATGAGTGGTCATATATAGAAAATTTTCATAAAATACTTTAAAGGTTGCATCGCTAATACAACCGGTCGGGCCCGGCGGACCCGGCCGGGTTGGCGACATTTGCAACCGGGCCCGGTCGAGTTGAGAAACATACCGGATTGCAATCTCTAGTCCCACTGCTGGGCCTTCTCCACATTAGGAGAGAAATTGAGCTACTATACCACGCCGGTCAGATAGGTTGTTATATGGTTTTAATTCGAGTTTCCCTTCTCTTGCATACACCTTATATGCACGCTTTATCCCTTAGTCGTCTTTTACGACACCTACAGGCAAGATAGGGAGTGGTAAATTGTACTCATATTCCGTCACCACCGGAAAACGAGGGACTTTACAAACACAATTCATCATCATCACCTTGACTCATACACGTCCCATTGCTGGGCTCGAGTCTCCTCCATAAGAGGAGGGACATTTATTTCGAGGTTTCCTTCTCTTGCATCGATGTTGTCTGCATATTACATTCCTTAGTCGTTTTATATGACACCCACGGGCAAGAGAGTGCATTGTATTCTTACTCTGTTATGACACGGAATATGGTTTTATATTAAAGACGAATCTTAGTATACTTCTAATACGCTATCAAGGACAAATATAAATATAGCTGATTATTTTAGAAAGCATTTGTCGTGCACAGCACTGCAACATTGTATTGATTGTGAAATTTCTAGTTCATAGCATTCATTTATCGCCTCAGGAATGTATAGTTCAACCTTGCTACTAATTATCATTTAAAAGTCTCCTCATACCATACCTTAGTTATCAGTCGTCTGTGGAAGGCTTAAATAAAGAAGTAAGGGGAGCCCGGGATATTTTCACATATGAGTGAATTAATCTATCACTTGTTTCCGTATAGTAACGGACAAAGGTGGGCATTAACTCGTTAATCCGTTAATTAACGAAGTTAACACTTGCTTAACGGATTAACTTTTAAGTTAACTTCAAAAATTTTTAACGCTTGTTTACTTCCGTTAACTTTAGACCTTTACATTGGTCGAGTAATTCACGCGCCACGCTAGTCGCCGGTGGCGGATCGTGTTATATGGGAGTTCCTTCCGTGACATAGCTGCCATACGGAAGGCGGCGGCCGCGTCCCAGTTCCTGACGCCGTCGAGCACCGCCCCAGCGATAGTCGGCAGCTTCAGGTCGGCACCGATAATTGCGACGAGTTCAAGGCGCTGCTCTGTCCACGTGACATATACCTTCAGCGTACTGTGTCGTGTCCTCATCACAATCGTAATGGTGGCAGGACGGTGTGCTCTCCTTCTTCACAGCCGTGGGCAGGTACTTGGCAAAGCTACCATGCCCCGTCTATACCTGCACCAGTCGGAAGGAAAGCAACTGGAGCCACAAACCCAATCACACCATCAGCACCAGCCTGAAAGCCTGGATGGTCTGAACACCGAACCGAGGCCCCTCCAACCGGAATGCCCAACAGACGAATGAGGTCAAGGTGGGCATCGTCTCGCCAGACGGCCTTCTGTTTAGTTTTTTTTAGTTAGCTAAACGAGATTAAGCTCCTCCCGCCGCGCCCCGAGGAAAAAAAACTGATCCCGAGCCATCTTCAATTGCTGTGAATTATTCTATTGTAGATTATGATAATAGCAGAAGAATATGTTCTCACCTCCACCTGGTTATGACGTTAACAAGCGTCGTAAAGTATTGGTGAATCTTTTGGTATCGCGGCTACAGACAGTAGCGTGTCCCAAGCTAGTGTGAACAGATGCATGCCAACATAATTCCACTACATGCTGTAGAATTTATCTATTTTTTTTCAGCCTAAAAGCAGTCGTCGTCGTTTCAGCTGGTACATATCTCACTGCTGGGCTCGAGTCTCCTCCCCAATAGGAGGGAAATTGACCTAGGTACTATACCATGCTGGGCAGACATGTTGGTTTTATTCCAAGTTTTCCTTCTATTGCACAGAGGTGCATATTTCTTTTCCTTTTGTATTCTTACTCCTCCGTCATCACACGGACACGAAAGCAGTATAAGTTTTTAACGGTTAACTTTAACTTGCGTTAAATTTTCGTTAATTTAACGCTTTAACGATTATCGAAGTTAACATTTTAATTAACGATTAACGACGTTAACTTTTGGATTAACTGTGCCCACCTATAGTAACGGAGTAAGAATATAATTCACCACTCCCTATCTTGCCCGTGGATGTCGTAAACGACGACTTAGGAATATAATATCTATGCAAGAGAGAAAAAACTGGAAATAAATTCCTATACCAACCTGTCTGATTGACTACTAGTACAGAAAGGTCAATTTCCCTCCTATTGTGGAGGAGGCTTGAGCCCAACAGAGGGACATAATATGTGCTGAAATGATGATGATAATGAGCTATCGCTTCTATTTTATAAAATATTATACCTATATTTATTTATTTTATTTATTTATTTAATTATTATAAAATAGCAATGCTACATATTGATAAAACATAGCCCCACAAAACCGTGTTATCGGTTTGACTGTGGGATCGATGACTCTTAAGTTACATCTTCAGTATAAGACCTACGTAACAATTACACTAAATATTTAAAATAATAATAATGATGAAGATATTAAACATGCAAATGCTCACACACATACATACACACACACACATACATACATACACACGCGCCCTTACACACTCATATATATATATATATACATACATATATAACATACATATATATATATATATATATATATATACATACATATATATTACACATATATACATAATACATACATACATATTGGGGTCGACGCAATATGTCATCTGTTTTGACATATTGCAAAAAGTTTCGGCAATGACTTTTATGACCGGCCGCCTGCCTGACGTCAACCCTCCTTGGGAATGTAATCATTGAGCCAAATGGTACCAGATAGAGTTGGTCCGGGTCAATCTAGGGCTCTTAGTCGTCTTTTACGACACCCACGAGCAAAGCAAGGGTTGGTAGTATTTGAAGCCGCTACCACACAGCACATATATATATATATATATATATATATATATATATATGTATATATAGGGGTATACATACAAACACACATATACCCATGCATACACCACACACACACACAAACATACAAATAACTTACATGAGCCAACAGCTACAAGATGATATTGTCATAATTGACTCATGTAATAGTTTTTAAGTTTATTTTTAAATTTAACTTTATTACTTTCGTGGCGGATGACTGCAGGCAGATTATTTAAAAGATAAGGTATGCGCTTTTTTAATGTCCTGTCACCGAAGTAGTTGATAACGCGGGGGACGTTGAATCTGCCTGCAGTCATCGACCGCGTATTATAATCGTTAAGTACATGAGTTATATTAAGCTCTTGACTGCCATGGTTATTTATACATAGTAAAAATTTATGTCTTAAAGTAATTGGTAGTATATTGCATACTGGAAATAGTTTTTTGTAATCGCCTTTACAAGCATTTTTAACTTTATTGCTGACAAGAAGTTTTAGGAATCTAGTTTGTATCATTTCTAAGTTAGCTAAATTAGTTTTACTTGTTACCTAGTCCGTAACAGTCAAGAGTATAATTGGAGATGGAATCTACTAATGCCATATATATACATCTAAGAATATCCTTAGGAACCTTATAACTTATGTGGTAAAATTTACTTAAAATTATTCTTAACTTATTGCTTATATAATCTACTTGGTGTGACCATGAAAAGTGTTCATCTATTTTCATGCCGAGGTATGTTACACAATTAACTTTTTTAATAGGTTTACATTTACAATTTAAAAATCTATTATAGATGCATGAGAATTTATGAGTGAGTAGATGTAAAGAAGGGTCCTGTATGCGTAGATATGGTGAATGAATGAGCAGTAGTTGCGTTTTGTCTCCATTCAACATAATGCCATTGTCATGCGACCATTTTACAACAGCGTCTATGTCTAGCTGAACGAGTTGGTATACTTTATCGATATCAGTGCCAGCTCGCAGTATGCACAGGTCATCCGCGTACATGTATGCTGAGCAATGCTGCATGACACCACACAAGCTGTTCATGTGCATAAGGTAGCAGATCGGCCCACATCCTGATCCCTGTGCTACCCCGCGGTGTACCGGTACACTGTCGCTAAAGGAGTCTCCTAGCTTAACACTGTAGGAACGCGCCGTGATATAGTCACGGAACAACTGGTTCAGTGGCCGTCCCACCCCGGATTCCGCCATCGCATTAAGTAGCATGTCAGTTTGTAAAGTATCGAATGCTTTTTTAAAATCAAAGAATATAACCACCACAAATCGTTTATCGCCTAAATATGTATTAATGTTATGACCGCTGACCTATTTGGAATATGCTTGGTCAAGCCAGGAGTGGTAGGACCACACCGTCGACAGTTGTCTGTCTACAGCTGCGGGCCGGTCCGTCCGGGGCAGTACCATGCTCTCGCAGAAAATCGACGTCTGAGTAGTAGCAATTTGTTACTGCGCTTCGTTCGGTGAGCGAGAGAGCCGGAAGCCCAACTTTCTGAGGGTGATTGCGTGTGGAGGGTTTTGGTCGTGCCCTTGGTATCACCGAGCCTCAATGCACGCATTCAGACTCCCTTCGCTTTCTTCGCGGTCGGCAACGGCCTTGTAAAGGTCCATGAGCGGCAGCAACACTTACCATCAGGTGTACTGTTTGCTCGTTTGCCACCGTTTGCAATAAAAAAAAAAAAAGCCAATCACTCCTCAAGAAATAAATAAACAGTTCGTCTCTATTTAGTGTTCTGAAGTAATCCAATAAAAGGTATTTTCTTGCTTTTGGCGTGTCATTCTTGTTTTTCTTTTGTTTGACAACTGTGATTTTATATTTCGATTTATTTATTATCTGTATATGTTGTTAAGCTTTTTAATTATTACAGTTTTATATAACATAAGCGACATTTTACCCTATGTCTAATGCCCCCACTACACGTCGGCAGATGCGTCCGCAGATATCATCGGCGTGGCATGCCGACGTGGATAAAAGGATAAGGGGATAAAGGGATAAAGTGATAAAGGGATAAGGGAATAAAAGGATTAAGGGATAAAGGGATAAGGGAATAAGGGAATAAGGGGATAAAGGGATAAAGGGATAAAGGGATAAAGGGATAAAGGGATAAAGTGATAAAGGGATAAGGTGATAAGGGGGTAAGGGGATAAAGGGATAAGGGGATAAGGGGATAAAGGGATAAGGTGATAAGGGGATAAAGGGATAAGGTATTAAGGGGATAAAGGGATAATGGGATAAAGGGACAAAGGAACAAAGGGACAAAGGATAAAGAAGTTTCACTTCTGCTATGCGTACTTTGTAAACACGTTCATTTTTTTATTTTGTATTTTCATTGTCTTTACCTTGCGTGCCTTTCAGTAGATAAAAACTACAAACATCTTAGACTTAAAAAAATATGTTATTAATACAATAAAAGATATAAAGTCGTCAATAATAAAAGCTGTATTAAAGAATAACATGGGTAGATCAACTCTGAAAATGGGCAACAAGATAGTGTAATGAAAAAGTATAAAAATATACATTTTCATCATAAAAGACGAACAATCGCTTGGTGACTATTTGACAGAGCGCGCTACATCTTAAGCAAATTAAAACAACTTAATGTTTTATTTTTTTATTACTGATACCTAACAATATAATAAAAAATATCAGTCATTAGGTGTTCTATTTTTTTCGCGGGTGACTGGACCGGGGAGTTAGTCCGTCACCCGCCGTTCAACTGTACAGTGGTCGGCCTGACGGTATACCCCGGGGAAGTACCCTCTCCCATCGACATCCCCTTCTCGGGACGTTGGTCCCCGTCGCGAGGTCAGTCTCTCTGCGAGTGACCGACTAATCTCCCGGTCCAGCCACCCGGGCAACGGGTGAACCTGCAGCAGTGTCGAGTGGTACGTGTTAAAAGGGTGACGGAGGTACCAAATCAAACAGTTCCTCAGAGCACTCCCCATGAAAGAGCCGGTAGGGTATTCAAAGTCGCTCTGCCGCACGGATAGGTTAGAGTCACTTCTCTAATCTGTCCGTAAGATTGGGATCCCAACGATTCGAAGAGCACACCTTTGCAGGGAGTCAAGTGGATGTGTGTGTTTCCCGAGCGCTATGACATGTCCTTCTTTAAACGAGGTTTAAGAAGAGTATTTTCTTCACGGTAGGCAACGGCCTGGCTGTGCGCCTGGTATTGCAAAGGTCCATGTGCGGCAGCGTCACTTACCATCAGGTGTGCTGCCTGCTCGTTTGCCACCATCGGCAATAAAAAAAAAAAATCTAGCTGATATTTGGGCGCGATCAGAGCTGTGATCAGTACTTCACATGAGAACGAACTTGTGCTTTGTATAGCAAAAGACGCTGTCTCGGTGGTACTTCTCGTACCACCTGGCTCTGCTTAAGACACCCAACTTTATGCTTGTCAATTTGATCTTGTTCTCCAAATGACTCCCAAACTGAACTTTACTCAATATTTCGACGCCGAGTATCCCAATACTATCGGAAATTTGGAAAGTTACGCCTTGGAATTAAGGCGCCATGACAAATAGTTCCTTCTTTGCGGTAAGCGCGCAATTAAGGTGACTGAACGAATAAATACTTCGTGGAGTTCTATCTCTACAGCATTTAATAATTGAATAAAAAGATGAGTTAAATGAAAATATAACGCATAAATAAATCATTTAACTTATTAAAATGTATATAATACAAGTTTAATGAACACAACATCAATATAAAGATACTTACTTCTATAAAAACTCCTTTAAAAATAACACACATGAACTCTTTTAAAAATAATAACCGAATTAGAAAATCGTTGAAACTTATTTACAATCTCCTTTATCAGTACAATATAAATATTTTTGTTCTCGTTAATTACATATTATTATTTGAATCTCGCTTTCGCTTATAAATTTTGCAGAACTATTTATTTCATTGGTCTTAACATTTGATATTTTATTAAAAATATTAGTATTATCTATATCATCCAAAACATCTATTTTTTTCATACGATCGAGCATTTTAATTAGTACATTAAACATTTGGTCGTCATTACCAATTGTATTTATTGTTGCTGACTAAACATTTTGTAGCATTGTAACACAATTCATAGATAATTTGGAAATTCTTCACGTTTATAATGATTTCTGATGTTTACATGAGCACATACACATTGTAAATAAAACTATTTTTATGGATTTTATGGTGTTTGTATTTAATTTTGATTGCCCGACGTTTCAATTCGTCACGTTCAATTTTATGATTGTCATATTCATGAAAATCAATAAAATCAAGTAGTCAGCATATTAATACTTCAGTTATCTCAGAATGCGCGGTTACATTATCTGCCATTTCATTTATTACTATAGTATTATAAGATATTATCGTGATAACAATATCTTTAACAAATAATAATTTTTGTAAGTTACCGTTATTATTAATAGATTTCAAGGTTAATTTCGACTAGTCTTATCAGTACTATTTTATCAGATACTATCTAATCTAAGAGGAATTTCACTTCTCAACTTTCTGTTATTACCTAAAATTTGTAATTAAAGGATCTAGGGGATTGATTGAATAGATCTAGGGAATTGATTAAGTTGATTAAGTTTATAATTTCTAATTTAATCGCTGTTTTAAAGCTTTTGAGATGTTATCCTCGTATCTATATTATTTCAGTGTGATACCTATTTGTAATTTGTGGACTCTTTCAAAGACTCTTCTCTCGGATCTTCACTCTTCTCGGATTTTGTATCGGAGATACTGACGGCAGTTAATTTTATTGTTGAGCTCGTAGAAGGAGTTGCCCAGAATGAAGTCAAATTTCTATACATACTTGGATCTATTACAACAGTTTGCCGGGCTCGAGGTCCCAATGGTGGAATTACTTTTTTAGCCATAAAACTAAAAACTCCTGTAAAGTTTTTCATCTTATTTGCCGGTATCCTTGGAATCTTTGTTGGGTAAAAGTCTATCTCACTGGATTCCGATTTATTCAATCCGTATTGCGCTGTATCTAAGACAGAAAATGAGCCGGCGTCATCGAAATATAAGATATCGAACTGAAACGAAAGATGAAATCAAATATAAATAATAGTACTTTTATTTGGTGATTCAATAAAAATAAAATGTGTTCAAAAACCGTCCTTATCCACGGGTTTCATTGTTGGTTTCGACGATTAAAGAACTTAAATAGCCCGAATATTTTCTTACATTGAGTCGCTTGAAAAGGAAAATAATTGTACATAACGAAAAAGTAAATAAATAAGCTGTGAATTATATTGTGGATAGTATTTATCATCATCGTGATCTTAGCTCGTACACGTAGCTCTGTTAAGCACGAGCTTCCTCCACATTAGTGTGAAATTGGCCACTGTTCAAACGGGTTCGTATAGGGTTTTATTTAGTTAGTTTCTTACACCGACGTTATCTTCATGTCGTATCCCTTAGTCATCTTTTACGACACCCACGGGCAAGATAAGGAGGAGTGAATTGTATTCTTACTCCGTCCGGTTTTTTTTTATGGGTGGGCTATGGTAAGCGCATGCGCGGTCCAGTCCGTCCGGGGCGATGAAAGGACGGCGCGCGGGCCCATAACCCACCCGTACCCACGTCACCTCGTTGTTGGGCCGACCACCGGAGCTGATGTGACTTGTTGTCAGTGGTCGGCCCGACGGAATACCCTTTCGGGTAACCTCACCTTTCGACGTCCTGGGACATCGGTCGCCGTCACGCGGTCAGGCTCTCTGCGGGTGACGGACAATTCCCCGGTCCAATCACCCGCGGCTTCGGCTAGGGCGGCATTAGGCGCAGATACTCGCGCCTGGGCCGCCCGAGTCGCCAGCAGCGGAACGTGTCGCCGAATAGGAGCTCTACTCGCACACGATCCGCCGCCTCCTTCCATGAGATTATGTGAGATATTAATTCTTTCAATACCTACGGTAAAGTATACTTGGTGCCCATTGTATTATTATTCTGTGGCCGCATGGATGTATAGAATATTGTTATCGAGCTTTGATGATACGTGATTAATTGATTCAGCTAAAACAATTTTACAGCTAGGTCAGAACTCCCGTTACCATAAATGCATTAAGTATAAAAATCAAATACAAATGCGAAAAAACCTAAAAATAGGTTTATTTTATATTTAAACATCAGAAAATCATTAAATTCATCTAAAATATATGTATACAGGATGTATCAGGTTATGGGGCAACTGGTCAAACGGGAGACAAGCAATGGTGGTAGGAACCCAAAAAAAAAATTGAAGGAAAAATATCGATTCGATAATGAATTAGACACATGTAAAGTTTTAAATTTTGTCATCGCTTTTTCGTGTAAATCTGATTGAAATGTATAAAGGCAGTGATACTTAATCTGCAACATATTCGTACTTTGTTAAATGTTCATTAGAAATTGAAAAAATCAATTATTACGTTCGCATAAGCAAAACAAACTTCGCTTTAAATCAACTGATCGGCCAATGACTGTCGCCGAGTCGCGTTTTTACCTACGCTACCATTAAAGCGTTTGCGCAATTCCTACCTATTCATACTATCGAAGGTTTACATGCCTACATGTATTCTGTGTATACATGCCTACATAATACGTAATATTTAAGGCATAGGCTGTTTAACACACATTTTTTAAATCACTATAACTTTTATGTTATATTGTTTTTTGTGTGTATATTACACACATTTTAATTACGATCTATGACCGGTAAACTACAACATACTCGAACAGTTGCCCCATAACCTGATACAGCCTGTATAATAAAATTGCGTCAACTAGGTATTGTACTTTAACGTATTGAACACCATGAGGGACATATGTTGGGCGACATTTACATATTATTTTGACCTCCTGGACGTTCAACGTGTATGCACCAGTAACAATAGCGCCGCCTGAACGAGCCACCTCGACAATACGAGAGCACCCAGAACAACCGACTACAATACCTGCTACCTCATGTAAAAGCGCAATAGGTTTTAGAAGTAGCATGCGAATAACTAGACCACCTCGCCGTCTCATTGAAGAGATGTAAATGGGGAGAAATGTTATATACTTCATGGACATTCCCTACCAACCTTCTTTAAATGTTTTCTTTTCTTAAGAACATATTACATTGTTACCTAGGATACGTTTTAGTTATTAAATAATCTTAGTAAAGATATGAAATATGTTCTTAAGAAAAGAAAACATTTAAAAAAGGTTGGTAGGGCATATCCATGAAGTATATAACAGTCACCACAAGAAAAATTATATTTGATTTAAATTTAATAACAACGTAGAAGGCTATCGCAATTTAAGGTCTGGGTTGTCTGCAAGCCAAGCTTACGTCAGACCGTCAGTCACTCACCTTTGGCCCATCGGAAAGTGGTAGAGTAATTTTTGGTAACGCTGGCTTAAACACTGAACGTAAACCGTTCATACCACTTGTATTTTGCGAAGGCAGCGGTTCTGGATCAATCGTAGTCATCAAGTATAACATGAAACAAAACGTTATAATAATACATACAGAATACGTAATTACACAAGCCATAGCCTTACCCATGACTGATTTAGTCAAATGTATTTTTAAACTGCGATGAAATAAATGTTGTTCAGTTTTTATTTTCTTTTAAATAAATATCAAAACAATTATCATAATAGCGTTTGTTGAGATAAAGTCATAGATAATTCACTATAAAATAAGAGATAAAGTGTTTTCAGGCAAAACTTATGATTTTTTTTTTTTTGGTTCTGTTTGTCCATATGGACAGGCAAAGGGATCATAGCCCATACAGCCAAGTCTGATACAATTTTTCTTTACATATTATTTACTTCTTCATATTGTATAACTTATTTATAGTCATTGTCCGTCAGTAAGTCAAGTCGTTATCTTTAATTAGGCGCTGAAAACCTAATTAGATGATTTATCTGGGAATTCCGGTTGAATATGAAAATACACATAAACCACTCTTATATCACATTCACCACACTTCAGCACCTTAATTATATTATATTACATAAAATATCAGCAAAATTATTCAATATAACACTATAAAACACTAAAAAAATTAATATAATACAAGAGCTTAACATGACATCTCCAAATTCGCGCCGAAACTCCCGAAAAACTTATGAAGTGAATTACACAGTTTATAAATAAGCAGATGTAAATGATTTTTTTTTTAATTTTTCGTCCATATGGGCAGGCTATAGTCAGTTGACCATACTGCCTTGTCTTGCATAGCTTACAAATATTTTCTTCACATATTACAAACACTTCTTCATCTTGAGTAGCTTATTAAGAGTCATCGTCTGTCAGTAAGTTAAGTCGATACCATGAATTGGGCGCTGAAAACCAAATAAAATGATTTTTCTGAGAATTTCGGTAGAATACAAAAATACACGTAAACCACTCTTAAATCACATTCACCACATTTCAGCATCTTAAGTGTATTATATTACATAAAATATCAGCAAAATTATTCAATACTAGCAACCCACCCTCGCTTCGCTTTGTCTTCACTAGCCTTACCCCCATAGTTCCTGTTTCCCTGAGAAAACCGGGCTAAAATATATGTTACTCCCTGATATTATAGCTTTCCATTGGTGAAAGAATTTTTGAAATCGGTTCGGTGGTTTAAGTGTGAAAGCGTAACAAACAAACAAATAAACAAACTTACTTTCGCATTTATAATATTAGTAAGGATAACACTATAAAACACTAAAAAATTAATATAATACAAGAGCTTAACATGACATTTGCATATTCGCGCCGAAACTCCTACACTGTTTTATGGAGTGTAGAAGTAAGGAGCACCATCTCGTATGGGGGATTAGTCGAAAAAGTGTCCACTTGTAAACAGCAAATTAATAGCGCTAGTGTAGCAAGTGGAAATGATATGAACTTAGCAGTTATAAACAGAGTTATGGAGTGAAGTGTGCTGGGTTGAAAAATTTAATATTTATCTTGACTTCTGTCGTTAAGAAATATGCAGTATTTAAAATCTCAACTATTTACGTAGTCAACTGTAATTTAGTAAATAATAACCTATGAAACTTAAGAGTGAAGTGTGCTGGGTTGAAAAATTTAATATTTATCTTGACTTCTGTCGTTAAGAAATATGTATGAATTGCGCTGTAACAAAGCGGAAATGTTTCTTTCCTTTTCTAATTTAGTATCCTACTCTAATAATTTGTGGCGCTCTATTTAAAATTCTTCCACTTGCTACTATAGCGCCACCTTAATTTTCTCCTTTCAACGGACACTTTTTCAACACTGAGATGGTCCTCCTTACTTCTACACTCCATACACTGTTTATAAATAAACAGAAGTATATATTTTTTAATTTTTTCGCCCTTATTAGCAGGCTACAGTGAGTCGACCATACCGCCTTGCCTTACATAGCTTACAAATAATTTTCTTCACATATTACTAACACTTCTTCATATTAAGTAGCTTATTAAGAGTCTTCGTCTATCAGTAAGTCAAGTCGTTACCATTAATTAGGCGCCGAACCTAATTAAATGATTTCTCTGGGAATTTCGGTAGAATATGAAAATACACGTAAACACTCCTATATCACATTCACCACACTTGAGCACCTTAATTGTATTATATTACATAAAACATCAGCAAGATTATTCAATATAACACTATAAAACACTAAAAAAATTAATATAATACAAGAGCTTAACATGACGATTCCATATTCGCGCCGAAAAACCTGAAGTGAATTACACAGTTAATAAATAAATGATTTTTTTATTATTTTTTCGCCCTTATGGGCTATAGTCAGTCGACCATACTGCTTTGTTTTACGTAGCTTACAAATAATTTTCTTCACATATTATTGACTATTTATTCATATTGAGTAACTTATTAAGACTCATCGTCTGTCAGTAAGACAAGTCGTTACCATTAATTGGGCGCTGATAACCAAATTAAATGATTTCCCTGGGAATTTCGGTAGAATACGAAAATACACGTAAACCACTCTTGTATCACATTCACCACACTTCAGCATCTTAACTATATTATATTACATAAAATATCAGCAAAATTATTCAATAGAACACTATAAAACACTAAAAAAATTAATATAATTCAAGAGTAACATGACCTTTCCACATTCGCGCCGAAACTCCAGAACTGGATAGAACTATATGATTGCAATGGCATTCATGTTTCGGCATAGAGTAATGTATTATTATGTATTGGAAACCATTAATATTTTCTCTATGCTTGATGATGAATGATTACCCGTTGACCACAACATTATTGAATATGATTGTGTCTAAGAGAAAAGACAAAATACAATTAGCTATTATACAGAAGTCTATGAATTTAAGCATGGACATTCTCATATATTACATAAATACGTATATTTCCGTATGGTGACGGAGTAAGAATACATTTCACTACCTCCTACCTTAGCCGTGGGTGTCGCAAAAGACTACTAAGGGATTAAATATGCATATAACATCTATGCAAGAGAAGGAACACTCGAAATAAAAACCTATACCCACCCGCTTTATTTTTTTTTTGGGGTGGGCTGCGGTCGTCGCCCTCCTCGCACCACTACGTCCGGGGCGACTGAGGGACGTAAGCACGCACACCCGCAACCCACCCGAATACCACGTCGCCTTCGACGTTGGGCCGACCATCGGAGCAGGGTTACTTGTCATCAGTGGTCGGCCCGACGGAATATCCCCTATTTGGGGTACCCTCCCATCAACCGACGTCCTCCCTCGGAGGACGTCGGTCTTTCCTCACGCGGTCGGCCTCTCGGCGGGTGACGGACTAACTCCCCGGTCACGTCACCCGCGGCCTCGGCTAGGGCGGCATGGCACGCAGGTAGTCGCGCCTGCACCGCCCCAGTCGCCGTCGGCGGGTCGCTTCATCGAGGCTGTGCTCCTCGCGCGCGCGACCCGCCGCCTCCTTCTGCGAGATCACTGCCTCGCGGAAGGCTGTGACCGCGTCCCAGTTCCTGACGCTGTCGAGCATCGCCCCAGCAATAGTCGGCAGCGTCAGATCGGCACCGATGATTGCGATGAGTTCACGACGCTGCTCTACCCAGGCGGCACATACCTCGAGCGTATGCTGCGCCGTGTCCTCGTCGCAATCGCAATCGTGGCAGGACGGAGTACTCTCCCTCCTAGCGACCGTGTACAGGTACTTGCCGAAGCATCCATGCCCCGTCAAGACCTGCACTAGTCGGAAGGAAAGCACCTCGTGCCGCCGTTTTAGCCACTGCATCAGCACCGGCCGGAAGGCCTCCACGGTGCAGATACCGTATCGAGGCCTCTCCAGCCGGACTGCCCAACGGGCAATGATGTCTCGGCGGACGTCGACATGTCAGGCGGTGAGCTCCCTTAAAGAGACCACACCGCCCTCCACTCGCACCCCTGACACCCGCCGATACAAATCGGCGAGCATTTCCGCCTCCAGGTCCCACGGGGGAGTCCCGGCCAACAGGCACGCCGCCTCCGCCGCCACCGTGCGGTAACCGCGGATGGCCCTGATCGCCATGGCTCTCTGTGGTCTCCACAGAGTAGCCCTGAGTCGGGCGGTCAGGGACCTCGCCCACACCGGTGCGCCGTACAGGGCCATCGACCGGATGACCCCCGCGTACAGCTGTCGACATGCAGCACTCGGTCCGCCCACATTCGGCATAAGCCATGATAGGGCGGACGCCACGCCGACGAGCCACGGAACGAGCCTGCGGAAATGCTCCCGAAACCATCAATGCCCGTCGAGCACCAGGCCCAAGTACTTCATTTGGGCCCGGATGCTGATCTCAACCGAGTGGACGGTGATCGAGACGCCGATGGGAGGGCCCATGCGGGGCCCATCGAACAAGAGATCTTGTCCAGGGTCACCCTCAACCCCAGCGCCTCGATTCGCCTGACTATCTTTTCGGTGCCTAGAATCACCAGGCTTACCGCCTCTTCTAGCGTTCGACCGCGGGCTGTGACGAGCGTGTCGTCGGCGTAACAAATCACGCCCAGCCCGGGCGGGAGGCTCCCCGCAACGCCCAGTCGTAGCCGATGTTCCACAGGGTGGGTCCGAGGACCGACCCTGTGGGACACCGCACGTCATGGGCGTTTGCACAACGTCCCCTACGTTGTGCTCGATTTTGCCCTACTTTGAACGGTCGGATTTTCTTTAAACTTTGCACATCTATCAAAGACCGATGACAATGCAATAATCCACCTTTTTTCTTTTTTTTTCGAGTGGGTTACGGTCGCTGCACTGCTCGCTCGCTCCTTCCGGAGCGACAGAGGTACGTAAGCGAAGCGTGTTTTTTTTTTAAACTATATTTATTTACGATTGTAAGTAATATTAATAATTAAAAAAGAGATAAATTGACGAATCATTCACCTGAACGGCGATTGTAAATTCAATGTCATTTTTGATAGACAGATTTACAAGCAATAAAACTATACATGATATTTTATGCATTTATTTTAAAACTGCATTCTTTGTGTAATTTTAATTAACAAAGTGCAATTTATGTATTAATTATGCAATTCACCGAAATCGACGTAAGTGTCCGAAGGCTGAAAAATAAGATATTATTTTTAGTAATGAAATAAAATATGCAGTTTTGTATTGTGCATTGTAAGTTATAAAGAGAAAGGGAAAATGTCGCTCGCAAATAATTTTATATATCGTTTCTTAAATATGTCCGGTCATAACCCGTTGAAATCGAAAGGGGCGGCTTGCAACTCCATAATCAGCTGTACCGTTGTAAATCCAGGGAAACATTGTATTTGATGAATTTAAAACATGTTTTAGGAGCGAAAAATGATCGCCATACGTCGGATTAGAAATCAGGCATTCCATTCTAATCGTCTTGCCGGTTATACGAGCGTGGAGGCCCACGCTCGTATAATTAGAACTAGGGATGCAAATGATACATCTATGTTTCTGAAACATCGAAGTTTCAATAAAAAAACATCGATGCCTGCTATCGATGTTCTCTATTGTAAAACATCGATGTTATTTTATACGATGTTTTGAGATCGATGTTTTGCCCGCATGTTTTAAAATGTATGGTACTTTTAGTAGAGCCTGAGCAACGTAACAGTTTAGGGACTCTGTTTTTATTGGTGCTTCATGTAAAAAATATGCTTGCATGAAATTGATTATATATACTCTTATAATTTAACTAAAAAAAAAGCTTACCGCAATCCTGCAAGGAAAGTAAGAAAACATCGATGTTTCGATACATCGATGTTTTCAGGGCGATATTTTTTCTACATTGATGTTAGTTTTGAAACATCGGTGTTCTTGGTTTCGATATCATATCCCTAATTAGAACCAAATCATCGCTCGTATTTTCATCGTTACATGAAACGTTCTACGCGCCATCTATCCAGCAATCCATATTTGCAAAGGTTTTATGGCCATTAACTCGTTAATCGGTAATTAACGAAGTTACCATTTTGCTTAACGGATTAACTTTTAAGTTAACTTCAAAAACTGTTAACGCTCTTCTTAACTGCCATTAAATTGGACTGCCGTTAACTTTAGTCCGTTATATTAGTCGTTTTTTGACATGCTGTCATTTTGTTTGTTTGAATTACGCGCCACGTCATGTCCGTAATTTCCACGACACCTGCGCCGCCCAAGTTGCCGGCGGCGGATCGTGTCGTAGAGGAGTTCCCCCCGCGCAAGATCCGCCTCCTCTTTCCGTGACATAACTGCCACACGGAAGGCGGCGACCGCGTCTCAGTTCCTGACGCCATCGAGCATCGCTCTATCGATAGTCGCCAGCTTCAGCTCGGCGGCAATGATTGCGATGAGTTCAATGCGCCGCTCTGTTCATGCGACACACACCTCGATCGTGTACTGGGTCGTGTCGTCGTCACAATCGTAATGGTGGTAGGACGGTGTGCTCTCCTTTCCCACGACCGTGTAAAGGTACTTGGCGAAGCTACCATGCCCCGTCAATACCTGCACCTGTATTGACAGGAAGGAAAGCACACCGTGCCGCTGACCCAATCACTCTACCAGCACCGGCCGGCAAGCCTTTACCAGCAGTAGCGTATCCCAAGCTAGTGTCGACAGATACATGCCAACATAATTCCACTACATGCTGTAGAATTTATCTATATACATGTCCACATGTCCCACTGCTGGGCTCGAGCCTCCTTCCCAATAGGAGGAAAATTGACCTACTAAACCATGCTGGTTAGACATGTGGTCCACGGGCAAGATAGGGAGTGGTACATTGTATTCTTACTCCTGCGTTACTACACGGACACGAAAGCAATATAAGTTATAAATGGTTAACTCTAACTTGCGTTAAATTTTCGTAAATTTAACTCATTAACGATTATCGAAGTTAACACTTTAATTAACGAATTAACGATTAACGAAGTTAATTTTTGGATTAACTGTGCCCACCTATGCATATTTGTTATAAATTGTGGAGGAAGCTTTTTTTTTTTTTTTTTTTGTGTTCAGCTGTTGGCCGCAGATGGCCTTGACAGCTTGACGCGGACTATGGGTGAGCGCTGAGGGCTCTCAACCCAGAGAAAGTGGAGGAAGCTCGAGTCCCGCAGTATATATACGGCCTGTACATGAGCTGAGATGATGAAGTACATTACAACAACCGAAAATCGTTTTCTGTTTAAAGAAGTATTAGTTATTCATGTTTTACTTTTCTGTTTTTATTCCAGCGGTTTTAACACTTAAAGAAGTTCTATTATTCTCGTATTTTGCGTCGTAATAAAAGGCGAAGCTTAATTGCCTGATGAATAAATAAAATACTTTCAAACTTTATATGAACTATTTAGGCATTTCGTGAATATCAAAGATTCCTTTTATCTTTATTAGTTTCGGTGCCAAATGAACAAGAAGCCCACCAAATTGTAAGTGGTAATTTCCGCCAATGAAGATGACGATTGCAGTTAATGGAATGAGGGCAGGAATTGAGGGCAGGTTCTTTACCAAATGAAGTCCAATAATAAATTGCTACTACTCGAATGTCGATATTCAGCGATAATACATTAGAATGCGATAATACATTAGGCAAGCAGGCCTATACATAGTTGCAGGCAGGAAATTGGAGTCGCTGGAGCAGCGGAAAGACTTTGGGTCACTCTGTGTACTCTACCGACTCTTTCACGGGGAGTGCTCCGAGGAACTGTTTGACTTGGTACCACCATCACCATTCTACCAACGTACCACTCGACATCGTAGCAGGGTTCATCCTTTTCACCTGGAAACGTTATGGTCTTCAACTGTACGTTTCCAGCGATCATTTCTCCCACGTACGTCCAACTCTGGAATGAACTACCTGCTGCTGTGTTTCCCGAGCGCTATGACATGTCCTTCTTTAAACGAGGTTTAAGAAGAGTATTTGCTTCACGGTAGGCAGTGGCCTAGCTGTGCCCCTGGTATTGCAAAGGTCCATGTGCAGCAGTTTCACTTACCATCAGGTGTGCTGCTTGCTCGTTTGCCACCGTTGGCAATAAAAAAAAAAAAAAGCGTGGTGCCATATCTAAGAAATACAGAAAGAACTGTTCTAACGCATCACTTCGCCTGTCTTTATAATGATGGAACTATTTATGATGAAAACTAATTATATCACGATTTTATATTAGGTTAGTGGCAGTAAAAAATCATTAAAGGATATGTCTATATTCTGTCTGGAAGAGAGACAGACATTTGGTTTAGAATTATTTGGAACAGAAGAAAGTGATGGAGTTTAGGAGCCTGAGAATAGATTATCATCATCACTCTGTTCTTATCAAAATTGTTTGGAGTGAACTCAATATGTCATCATCATCATCTGAGGCTATATTAGTCACCGTTGGGCTAGATCTCTTCCACAATAGAAGGAAAATTAACCTATTACACCGCGTTGATCAGACGTTCTGACATAGGATTTTATATCGAATCATCCTTGTCTTGGAGGGATTAAAAATGCAATAACACCTATGTGAGGGATTAAAAATGCAATAACACCTATGTGAGGGATTAAAAATGCAATAACACCTATGTGATATTGCATTTTTAATCCCTTAGTCATCTTTTACGACGCGAACAAGGGAAGGGGAGGTGAATTGTGGTCTTACTCTGTCACCACGGGGAAAAGTCATATGTACTCTTCTCTTATTGTACATATTGCAAAGGTCTTGGCAACAGGGTTATGACCGGCCGCTTGGTTGATATCAATCATTTTATGAATATAATTATTGATCAGATGTCATCAGATGGCCCAACTGCCCAGATCGATGTAAACCTTTTAGTCATCTTCTACTGCATCCAAAAGTAACTTAAGGGTTGGTAGTGTACAAAGCCGCTGTGTGAATGGTTGTTGAGAAAATTTGCGATAAGGCCTAATGAAATCACATGTACTACAAAAGACTAGATGGAATTCTTTTTCTTCTTAGCATATACAGGGTGTCCCTAAATTAAACGTCCAACGGTAAGTGGGTGGTAGTGAATGTATTTTTTTTAGTAGAATGGATATTTTTTTTATCATAGCTGTCATAAAGCCATCTACCACCCACTTATCGTTGGACGTTTAATTTAGGGACACTCTGTATATATACCCACTTATCCGTGTGGTGAAGGAATAAGAATACAACTCACCACTCGCTATCTTGCCCGTGGATATCGTAAAAGACGACTAAAGGATGTAATAAATGCTTATTACACAACATCTATGCAAAAGAAGAAAATCTCGAAACTAAACCTTATACCAACCTGGTATATGGGCATGGTATAGTACGATCAATTTCCCTCCTATTGCGGAGGAGGCTCGAGCCCAGTAGTGGGACGTATATGAGCCGAAATGAGAAGACGATGATGATTTACCCACTACTCGTCATGTACCTTGCTGTACACATCTACGTCAGCTAAAGGTAATTAGCCTACTGTACAAGGTTATGGTGCTGTTTCCGTATGGTAACGGAGTAAGAATATAATTCACCACCACCTCTCTTATTTGTGGACTAGCAACCCGCCCTCGCTTCGCTTCGGTTTTAGTCGTTTTACCCGCGTAGTTCCCGTGGGAATACCGGGATAAAATATAGCCTAGTTTACACCCTGATATTATAGCTTTCCATTGGTGAAAGAATTTTTGAAATTGGCCCAGCCGTTTTGAAGATTACCCGGAACAAACAGACAGACAGATAGACAGACAGACAGACAGACAAAAAAATATAAAGTGATTTTTAGGCATGTGTCTATACACAAGTAAGCGTGTGAGCATGAAAAAAGCCTATTATTTTGACATTTCAAACAGACACTCCAATTTTATTTATTGGTATAGATGTTGTAAAAGACGACTAAGCGTTTTGATATGCAAACAACACTGAGAGAGGTGGAAAATCCTATATTTACTAGCTCTCCTATTGTAGAAAAGGCTCAACGGCCTTAAATAAAAGGAAAGGTTATTGAAGATGATTATACCACTTTGGCATAAAGGTTGTACATAGGATTTTATTACGAGTTTTCCTCTTTCGCAGCGATGTTACCTGCATACATCCCTCAATAAATTTTTAACCATCACCCACGGATGATGGACCCAAGGATGGGTAGTGTCCACAATTTCCTTACTACATCAGCACACTTTTGAATAGAATTCATTCTTTTTTATAAAGCCTTTACTAGCCGAAAGTCAGTTAATACTATATTTATTAAAATAAAAACACATCTTACCAATTCTATTTCAGCTTGGGTATTATGGCGATTTCGGGAGACCATTTTAGCGGCTTTCTCTGGTACATCTATTAAGCCAGGATCTACCTTGGCCAGCAAGTAAAGGAACATAACAAATAGACTGAACACAAAAGCAGTGTATAGAAAAACATATAACATGTGCTTCATCCTCATAAATAAGTCTTCTGTTGATATATTAAACTTTAAAGTTCTATAGTGTAACTGAATATTGAAGCCAGACTGAATTACTTGATACTTCTAGTTTTCTTTTTCTTTCTGCGTAGGCTGTAGAGCAGAAACTTCCTAGACATTGGAAGGGACATTGGATTATATTTATAAAACAATAATTGCGAATGAAAAATTAAAAAATTTATGTGAAATTCGCAATTTTGTTATCTTAAGTACTCAGCCACATTTGTGTAGTTGCTAAGACGGTTAAATGAATTTCCAATAGATGTATCTTTAAGTCCCATGTGTGGTAATCATTTTACGCTCACAAATAGATTTTTATAAATAACCTAGCATGTCAAATCTTAATAATTGAAATTATTATATTGATCAAAGGTTGGTCTTTGGGTAGAACACCTTTATTTCTTTTGAACACCATCAGGGAACACAGATCACCGATGCAATGGGAAGTAATTTGACCTACTATACCACGCTGATCGGTCAGTTTTCTTCTCACTTTTCCTTCTCTTGCGTTGATATTATTTACATAGCTTAATTATATTTCAATTCTGCATATGTTGACAAATTAATAATACAATATATCACCATTCTTTAAACTCCTAAAGGAGTCGTGAAAGCTGCTTGAAATATTACGAGGAAAATAGGCAGCAGCTTTTTTTTTGTGGGTTGTGTGTAGCTGCTGGTCGCAGATGACCTTGACAGCTTAACGCGGTCAGTGGGTGAGCGCGGATGGCTCTCAACCCGGTGGGTAGGCAGCAGCCCTCGCCGGAGAAACTTATAACAAGATATGCGCTCGCAAAAGTAACACTATTAGACATAGACATCGCCATAAAATGGTAATACCTATTATAATCACCACTCTCTCACAGAAGGCTTGGCGATCACAGTTGGTACCTATAAATTTCCCAAGGGAATGTTGATCCCCATGCTCCTGGTGATCACGCGGGCTGATTTTTACGATTACCACGGAATAATAAGGGTGATATCATATTGTACTGCCCGTCATCGCGTATGTTCTTTAGAATAGAAACAAATAAATATACAGCTAACCTTAAACACTAAAACAATGTATATATTTATGAATCCTATTATAAATTATACCATTTGCTCTTAAAAAAAATATCATTCAATTCTTCAAAAGTATTCATCAAATATTGCCAAGCTATGCTGGGTAATTATGCAATTACATAAAAGATTAAATTTTATAGTTTACAACATACAGCTTTATGCATAGAGTAGTACTATATATTGGCTTTATGATTATAAAATCCTTGGCAATGGCCCCACAGAGCAGGTAAATTACTATTTAAAATAATGAGGCTCATATCATAAAATTGACGTATGTATTAAGAACTTTTAGGCCATACTCATACGTAATATTTCTTTATCTTCCTTGTTCATACGTCCCATTGTACAGCAAGGGTTGCCTTCATGAGCCTTCATGAACTAACTAAATAACCCATTTACACTACGTTAGCCAGATATCTTAGGATTTTAGTTAGAGTTTTCTTCTCTTGTAGTAATGCGCTTGTCGGATCTAACATTATATGTTCAAAAAATCTGATCGAAGGGCATTACACTGAACTTAATAAATATTTATGTAGATTTTTTTATAAAAAAAAAGAAATTTCTAAAATTATATAAGCCTGTTGCATTTCTTACTTTCTTGGTGACTGTGTTCTATTCTGGATATTATTGAATTAATTTAAGAAACCATCTAAAATTGATAATATCAAATAAAAGAGATATAATATAGATACATAATATTTGTAACAGAATTTTATTGTTGATTTTTGTATTGAACTCATTTTTAATCTAACTTTAGATGCCAGTAGATTTTAGGAACTAACTTTAGGTAACTCAGGTATCGATAGAAGTTACGTAATAAATTTAGATACTATTAGAATTTATGTACTGACTTTAGGTATCAACAAAATGTTTGTTCTACTACTAACAGAATATTTGACGTTTTCGTAGATATTAAATAAAATAACGAATCCTCTTATTATTCTACCAAGTTTACTTTATCGCCTCTGTCAGTGTCAATTTGTTTCGTTGCATTATTTTGCTGAAAATGTTTGTTTTTCAGTAAATTTAGAAAGAAAACTAATACATTTTTATTAAAAGACGTTAAAAAAGTAAGTTAATTTTATAATGAATTTCATATCGATTTTATAAAATACAGTATATATATTTCTAAATTTGCAGTAATGGCGAAGGCATCTGTTCACAGTTTAACAGATTCTGAAATCGGATCTGAGATACGAGGAGACCGAACGAATAAATTAGGAGCTATTCTCTGCCCAACAGTCTGTGCTCTTCTACTTGTTTGTATTTTCGCCGTTTCCTTTATCGGTACAAAGTTAGTTTACGACCAATATGATGCCTTTTGCACCAGACGTCATTTTGATATCACTAAATTGTATATCTTCTCTAACTTTACACTTAAAAATTTATCCGAGCATAGTACTGTACAATGACTTGTCATTAAAGTATTTAGAGAGTTAATATTTTATTTTCCTCTTGACAAATCTACTCTACTTTTAGTGTATCATGGGATTAATTAGCAAACATAAGCGACAGACCAAGAGTCTTCAATATCGTGCTCCTTAATCGACCTTCCATGCGATAATGGAGTTTGAGACATAATACTTTTTTTATCGGGATGCTCCTGGTCGATAAAGAGAAATAACTAGCTAGATAACGTAGTACATGCCGTGCTTACATATCGCATGTTCGATTTCCATGTAAACTCACAAATTGTTGTTCGGAGTCTGGGTATAGTTTTCATCAACATTATTCAACCGTTCGCCATCGCCGCCCTCATCGAACGACTCTATTACTTTTATCAAGTCGTACAAACCAATAACATTTTCACCACGTTTGTCGCGTTGGCGGTCTTAGTAATGACAGAAAATCTTCAATCTTCCAAGTAATTTGGTGCTTTCCTAGTAATACGGAAAAGTAAGGGTGCGAAAACACATTATATTCTTAAACAACACGAACAAAATATCACTGTGAGAGAAGGAAAGCTCGAAACGAATTCCTTATCAACCAATCTGACCAGGGTGGTATAGTTGGCCAATTTTCCTCTCGTGATGGACGAGGTGGAGTAAAGCTGTATTGAAAATTAAAATAAACTGATTCTTAAATTAGACAAAATATTAAATTTATAAACTTCATTTTCGTTTACATTGATTCGTAAATTGTAACATCTTCTAATTGTTCGATATTTATGATGACATTTATGTGGTAGGACCACACTGTAAGCCACCGGCCGGTCCGTCCGGGGTAGTATCACATTCTCGCAGAAAATCGACGTTTGAGTAGTAGCAATTTGGACTACCATTTCACTTGAAAACGTTATAGTCGTCAATTGTACGTGTCCAGTAATCATTTCTTCCACGTACGTACAGACTCTGGAATGATCTAATAATATCACGTGGTAGGACCGCACTGTCGACAGTCGTCTGTCTACAGCCGCGGGCCTATCCATTCCGGGTATTACCACTCTCGCTATAAATCGACGTCCGAGTAGTAGCAATTTATTACTGCACTTCGTTCGGTGAGTGAGAGAGCCGGCAGCCCAACTTTCTCAGAGTGTTTGCATGTGGTAGGTTTTGGTGTTGCCCTTAATATCACTGGACCTAATGAGGCTCGACACACTTTGGATTATGAGGTATGTGTAGAGAAGGTATTATATTTTTACAGATTCCATAATATAGAGAATATTAAAAACAAGATATACTTATGCTACTCACAATAATTAGGGAATGAAAAAGCTCCAAATTTTTCTTAAATTTTTGACGGGCTATATTTCAGCAAAAGATGATCGTATCGCCAAAAAAAGAAAAAAGCATTTTGAAGCTTTAAGACTCTAGTTTCTGGATTTTGTTATCAATTTTTTTTTAAGAATAACGATTCCAACATGATCAAATGGAAAACAGCGAAAAAAATTCTCAAATTGCCGGGTTTTTTTTTTCGCTACACGGGCTCGCAAATCGGCAAGCCCGTGCAACGAAAAAAAAAGAACGAAAAATTGAATAATTTTATTTTTCACTGTATTTCTTCTGATCATGTTGGAACCGTAATTCCTAAAAAAATTACCTCAAAATCCAGAAATTAGAGTCTTAAAGATTCAAAATCCTTTTTTATTTTGCGATACGACCATTTTTCGCTGAAATATAGCCCGTCAAAAATTGAAGAAAAATTTTGAGTTTTTGAAGTTATACTTCTTTAGGCGCGTTATGAAAAAATGATGAGAGTGAAATTTTAAGATGCGCGCGCATCTGTGACACAAAATTAACAGTATGAAGCTGTCTGCCTAACCTTAAATTCAATTTTTGAATTTATTATTAAATTTATTGTTAAAATATTAAATAATCAATAATAAACATTTAAAATTAAGAATCTTATAATATTTAGTACAAATTATGTCTTATATATTTATTATTCTCTAAATTTTGTTTTTAATAATATATATATATATATATATATATATATATATATATATATATATATATATATATATATATATATATTAATTATATATTATATAAATTTATATTAAATATATATATTAAATATATTATTATATAAATATATTAATTTTCAATTTTTAATATTAATTATTGATATCTAAGATCAATCTAAGATTCTTTTAGTTTAAATTTGATGACTATTAAACTGAACTTTGTTGATTATCCTTTTCCAATCCTTCTATTATTTTATTATAATTAATTATTTGCATGCAATTAAAAACTATTTTTTAATGATGCCAAAGAAGTATAACTTCTCACGCGCGTACATAAGTACACGCACCCATTTTTTTTTCATTCGCTTAATTTTTGTGTGTGTAGTGTCTATAGCGACATCTATTGCAATTGTTACAAACTTCTAATAAAATAGTAGCACTCAGCGCTTTACGTTTAATGTGTATTCACAGTAAACAATGATAGTGTTCTTCTGTAGTAGATTAATTAAATTCGTTCTAGATGGCGTTAGTTGTAGTGTTAATGAAAATTTATTATAGTTGCGGTTTATAAATTTATTGCGAATAGTTCTTTGGATATTATGTCACAGATTTTCTTAATAATAATTATAATTTTGTTCGTTCATTAGAAGTGAATATAATTTTCAAAATTTATCTTTAACACATATATTACTCAACACATTGCTGGCTTAGCCAAATTTTAATTTATAAGGGGATTCAACATAATAAAACAAAAAAAAGTAAGGAAATGGCGCTACTTAATATGTATTCATGTTTTCTTTTTTACATTTTGAACGTTTTGTAGGTGGTTTGAAACTCCCTCTCTGGCTATACTCGTGCATCACAGTCTTCATCGACAATGCAAGATCAAACTTAACATGAATATTTGCGTCAAAGTATTCGTATCGTTATCGAGACCAATTTGTATGGAATTTGGAGCAGCGCCTCTATCGGACGATAGGGACAATGCGAGCTAGGACCACTGCTTTCTAGATGAATTGGTACAGGATTATTTTTCACGTTTTCTCATTTTTGTACTGATAATATGTGATTACATCTCTTAGTCGATCTATATGTTAGTACATTTTTACTGGGTCATTATGATGTTGTATTTAACATCAATACCAATAAATAAAATTGGAGTGTCTGTTTGTAATGTCAAAATAATAGGCTTTTTTCATGCTCACACGGTTATTTGCACGACACCTATGCCTAAAATAGCAATTAAAAATTTTTTGTCGGTCTGTCTGTCTGTCTGTCTGTCTGTTTGTTCCGGGTAATCTTCAAAACGGCTGGACCGATTTCAAAAATTCTTTCACCAATGGAAAGCTATAATATCAGGGCGTAAACTAGGCTATATTTTATCCCGGTATTCCCACGGGAACGGGAACTACGCGGGTAAAACGACTATAACCTATAACCGAAGCGAAGCGAGGTCGGGTTGCTAGTATATAGTAAAATAAAAATCGGTCTGTCTATATAGGGTATTTGTGACGTAGTACTAATACAATTATAGCTTCAGTGTTAACTCAATCATGCAATTAATCACTTTACGATAGTCTTAAACTTATCCAATTTCAGGGAATACTCTCTAGTCATCTCTCCAAAGAAAACTGTTGGCATATAGGTAGTTATGCAAATACAGTGGGTGAGCCGGTAGAGGCGCTGCTACAAATGTAAGATAAATCGCAAAACGACACGAATACTTTGATGCAAATATATAATATATTCCTAAGCCCACAGGTGTATAGGTAGATTCTAGACCTTTTTATTTACCACCTACATTACATATAAAAGGACAATTAGTTTTAACCATTGTGCTATGGAAAAGAAGAAATCTATCTACAAAATGTTTTATAATTTCGAGGATGTGTAAAACAATTGTAAATGATTAAACTATATTTCAATAAATTCTCAGTTATTAGCTAAATATTATTTACATTCACAATACTTAGATATTCTATTACTTTGTTTTTCAAAACATTTTTCCTACTGGCAAGTCTCGACGCGAAAATTGACAGAAAACAAAATGGGCGGCCGCTAGTCGTCGTGTTATCTGTTTTAAGTAGATTTTTTCTAATATTTTATTGAATTAACATTGGTATTTTTAATTCGCGACTTGTTTCCTTAGTGTTTGTGTTGTTTCCTTCGACTTTCCTGTCATACTATGTAAGTATGCTTTTCTGTTTTCTTTAGGTATTATCCTTTACAAGTTGTATTGATTGTGTTAGGTGCACGGAAGGCCAATGTCAGCCTGGCCGTAGGGGTGGGAAAAGTGTTACCTTACGCATTCAATTCCTTTTTCTATATTTTTATATGAACTATCGAGGTTTTTTGTTTTTCTTTTTCACTGACTAGCCTTTTTTTTTTAATAAAACTAGATTTAATCTTTATAAAATAAATTTGCCACAAAGCTCTGGAGGATAAGTATATAGGTACAGTCTAAAATTACCCGGGAATTCTTACTTGAAATGGTGATTATTCCTAATTTTTTTATTAAAATTTTAGATTTTTAAACTAGACTAATATCGTTTTAGTAAAATTATTTACGTTATTATTATATACTAGCAACCCGCCCTCGCTTCGCTTCGGTTTCAGTCGTCTTTCCTGCGTAGTTCCCGTTCCCGTGGGAATATCGGGATAAAATATAGCCTAGTTTACTCCCTGATATTATAGCTTTCCATTGGTGAAAGAATTTTTGAAATCGGTCCAGCCGTTTTGAAGATTACCCGGAACAAACAGACAGACAGACAGACAAAAAAATATAAAGTGTATTTTAGGCATATGTATAGTGCCAATAACCGTGTGAGCATGAAAAAACCCTATCATTTTGACATTACAAACAGACACTCCAATTTTATTTATTGGTATAGATTATTTAAGTATATTAAAAATGTAGAATCTTGTTTATTAGTTAAATTATTTCAAACTATGGCACCTACTTCTAAAACCTTCATCCTCATTTCAGCTCATATACGTCCTACTGTTGGGCTCAGGTCTCCTCCACAATAGGAGGGAAATTGAGCTTACTATACCATGCTGGTCAGACAGGTTGGTACAGGGTTATGTTTCAAATTTTCCTTTTCTTCCATATGTGTTAAATGCGTATCCCTTAGTCGTCTTTTACGACATCTATGGCAAGGTAGGGAGTGGTGATTTGTGTTCTTACTCCGTCACCACATGGAAATACGTCTAAACGTTTGAATAAAATTGGTTCAGTGATAAATAGGCTCGTATGGGGGACGGTATTTTCCCATGAGAGTCGTAAAAACGGAATGATCTAGGAGAATTCGTATCAGCTCTCTTCTGGGCCACTGATAACAGTAATTGCTGATCTTTAAACTCAACTTCCAAGTACGGCCATTATGGCATTGTACACCCTTCGTGGGGAGGCTTATATCCAAAAGGCCCTTTGTTAATAGGCTGAAGGATAAAGACATGGGCATGCGTTAACAGGTCTCTCCATCCGTCCAACAATGTCTACTACCCAGTACTTTTTTTATTGCTAGCAGTGGCAAACGAGCAAACAGTACACCTGATGGTAAGTGTTGCTGCCGCTCATGGACCTTTGTAAAGCCGCTGCCTACCGCGAAGAAAGTGAAGAGAGTATGAATGCGTGCAATGAGGTTCGATGATACTAAAGACCCAACAACACCCTCAGAAACTTGGGCTGCTCCCGGCTCCCTCTCTCACCGAACGAAGCGCAGTAACAAATTGCTGCTACTCAGACGTCGATTTTCTACGAAAGTGTGGTACTACCCCGGACGGACCGGCCTGCGGCTGTAGACAGACAACTGTCAACAGTGTAGTCCTACCACTACCTATTGTGTTGAGGAATATGTAGATAGGTAAATACTTAATGATTTTTTTTTTGCGGGTGGGCTGCGGTTGGTGCGCCTCCGCACCACTCCGTCCGGGGCGACAGAGAGGCTTAAGCACGCAACTCCCGCAACCCACCCGAAAACCACGTCGCCTTCGTCGTTGGGCCGACCACCGGAGCAGGGTTACTTGACATCAGTGGTCGGCCCGACGGAAAATACATAATGATAATAAAGTTGTTGAATAGAGTTACTGAGTACGAAACGGATACCGTTTGGTGATGAGTAAGAATATAATGGGAATTGCTGCTGGGCTCGTTCCTCCTCCACAATGCGAGGTAAATTGACCTACTATACCATGCTGGTTGTACGGATTGATGCAGGCTTTTATTTCGAGCGTTCTTCTTCGTGACCACATGGAAAATATCAGGAACTACTTTCTTCTTTGACATTTTTAGAAGAAATACGTTCCATTGTAAAACACGAGTCTATTTCAGAATGGGAAGTAAATTGGCATATTATATTTATTTATTTTTTATTTATTTAAGACAACACCCTGTACTAAGGAAATAATCCTTGTATTGCGGGGGACTTTACAAACATATAATTAACGGACACAATTTACATCCAGACTCACAACAACAATTTGTGGATCGCACAAAGTGTTGTCCCGCGTGGGATTCGAACCCCCGACACTGGCGCTGTAGGTCGCTATCTTAACCACTACGCCATATGTGCAGGCATATTATATTGTACTGATTGGTTTAAAATTTTAATTTGCAAACATACAATAATAGATATAAATTAGAAACAGACTCGCAACTGGTGTACATAATGATTTCTGATGTTTACGCGAGTATTACACAACCTTACTAATATTATAAATGCGAAAGTAAGGATGTTTGTTTGTTTGTTTGTTACGCTTTCACGCTTAAACCACCGAACTGATTTCAAAAATTCTTTCACCAATGGGAAGCTATAATATCAGGGAGTAGCATAGGCTATATTTTATCCCGGTATTCCCACGGGAACGGGAACTACGCCACAGGTAAGGCGACTGAAACCGAAGCGAAGCGAGGGCGGGTTTGCTAGTTGTAAATAAAACTACTTTATGTATTATATCTTAGTCCGCCCGTGACTATGAACGCTGTGTTGGCAACGTCGGGCAATCAAAAATCAAATACAAACGCGATAAAATACCTGATTTTTTTTTTTTTGTGGGTGGGTCGCGTTCGGCACGCCTCCGCACCACTCCGTCCTTGGCGACAGAGGGGCTTAAGTACGCAACTCCCGCGACCCACCCAAAAACCACGTCGCCTTCGTCGTTGGGCCGACCACTGGAGCAGCGTTAACTTGTCGTCAGTGGTCGGCCCGACGGAATACCCCTAATTGGGGTACCCTCCCATTGACCGACGTCCCCCCCTCGGGGAGGACGTCGGTCTTTCCTCACGCGGTCGGCCTCTCGGCGGGTGACGGACTAATCCCCGGTCACGTCACCCGCGGCCTCGGCTAGGGCGGCATGAGGCGCAGATAGTTGCGCCTACGCCGCCCCAGTCGCCGGCGGCGGATCTCCTCATCGAGGCTGCGCTCCTCGTGATTGCGACGAGTTCACAGCGCTGCACTGCCCAAGCCCTGCAGGCCTCGAGCGTATGGCGCGCCGTGTCCTCGTCGCAATCGCAGTGGTGTCAGGATGGTGTACTCTCCCTCCTAACGACCTTGTGCAGGTATTTGGCGAAGCACCCATGCCCCGTCAAAACCTGCACCAGTCGGAGGAGAGCACCCCATGCCGCCTTTCCAACCACTGCATCAGCACTGGCCGGAAGGCCTCCACGGTTCGCACCCCGAACCGAGGCCTCTCCAGCCGGACTGCCCAACGGGCAATGACGTCTAGGCGGGCGTCGACGCGCCAGGTGGTGAGATCCCTTAACGAGACCACACCGCCCTCCGCTCGCACCCCCGTCACCCGCCGATATAGTCCGGCGAGCATCTCCACCTCCAGGTCCCACGGGGATAAAATCCCTGATATACTTTTATTTATAATCGGTACTGGTGTATATAATAAATAAGCAACTCGCCCTCGCTTCGCTTAGGCTCAGTCGCCTTATCCGCGTAGTTCCCGTTCCCGTAGGACTACTGGGATAAAATATAGACTATGTTACTCCCTGGTATTATAGCTTTCCATTCGTGGAAGAATTTTTGAAATAGGTTCGGTGGTTTAAGCGTGAAAGCGTAACAAACAAACAAAATTACTTTCGCATTTCTAATATTAGTAAGGATATGAGTTGACAGTAAATTCAGAATAGTTGTTTAGATCATACGCCATTTTCACAATTATACTATCTTCTACTTTAATTTTTTTAATTATATTTATTTATGACCATGGATACTTAGTCCTTTGGTCAAATACGTACTTATCGATCTGAATGTAACTTAAGACCTGTACAGTTTTCTTCATAATATTCTTATTTTTCATTTTGACTAGCTTGTACATAATCAGTAATCACTGTCAGTCAGTAAGTCGTTACCATTAATTGTACGTTGACTACAAAATTTCTATTCCTCTGTAAATTTTGGCAGAGCATAAAAATATTGTTGTATTTTTTTTTTTTTTTGTGGGTGGGTCGCGGTCTACGCGCCTCCGCACCACTCCGTCCTGGGCGACAGAGGGGCTTAAGCACGCAACTCCCGCGACCCACCCAAAAACCACGTCGCCTTCGTCATTGGGCCGACCACTGGAGCAGCGTTAACTTGTCGTCAGTGGTCGGCCCGACGGAATACCCCCTATTGGGGTACCCTCCCATCGACTGACGTCCCCCTCCTCGGGGAGGACGTCGGTCTTTCCTCACGCGGTCAGCCTCTCGGCGGGTGACGGACTAATCCCCGGTCACGTCACCCGCGGCCTCGGCTAGGGCGGCATGAGGCGCAGATAGTTGCGCCTGCGCCGCCCCAGTCGCCGGCGGCGGATCTCCTCATCGAGGCTGCGCTCCTCGCGCAGGCAATCCGCCGCCTCCTTCCGCGAGATCACCGTCTCGCAGAAGGCTGCGACCGCGCCCCAATTCCCGACGCTGTCGACCATCGCCCTAGCGATAGCCAGCAGCGTCAGGTCCGTACCGATGATTGCGACAAGTTCACAGCGCTGCACTGCCCAAGCCCCGCAAGCCTCGAGCGTATGGCGCGCCGTGTCCTCGTCACAATCGCAGTGGTGGCAGGACGGTGTACTCTCCCTCCTAACGACCTTGTGCAGGTATTTGGCGAAGCACCCATGCCCCGTCAAAACCTGCACCAGTTGGAAGGAGAGCACCCCGTGCCGCCTCTCCAACCACTGCATCAGCACCGGCCGGAAGGCCTCCACGGTTCGCACCCCGAACCGAGGCCCCTCCAGCCGGACTGCCCAACGGGCAATGACGTCTCGGCGGGCGTCGACGTGCCAGGCGGTGAGATCCCTTAACGAGACCACACCGCCCTCCACTCGCACCCCCGTCACCCGCCGATATAGTCCGGCGAGCATCTCCGCCTCCAGGTCCCACGGGGGAGTCACGCTCAGTGTCAGGCAGCTCAGTCAGGCACGCTGCCTTCGTCGCCACCGTGCGGTATCCGCGGATGGCCCTGACCGCCATGACCCTCTGTGGTCGCAACAGAAGGGCCCTAAGTCGGGCGGTCATGGACCCCGCCCACACCGGTGCGCCGTACAGGGCCATCGACCGGATGACCCCCGCGTACAGCCGTCGGCACGCAGCGCTCGGTCCGTCCACGTTCGGCATAATCCACGATAGGGCGGACGCCGTGCCGACGAGCAGTGGAGCGAGCCTGCGGAAATACTCCCGGAACCACCATCGCCCGTCGAGCACCAGGCCCAAGTACCTCATATGGGCCCGGATGCTGATGTCGACCGAGTGGACGGTGATCGAGACGCCGATGGGAGGGCTCATATGGCGCCCATGGAACAAGAGGGCCTCCGTCTTGTCCAGGGCGACCCTCAACCCCAGCGCCTCGATCCGCCTGACGACCTCCTCGGTACCAGAGGTCGCCAGGCTTACCGCCTCTTCTAGCGTCCCACCGCGGGCTGTGACGAGCGTGTCCTCGGCGTAACAAATCACGCCCAGCCCGGGCGGGAGGCTCCCCCTCAACGCCCAGTCGTAGCCGATGTTCCACAGGGTGGGTCCGAGGACCGACCCCTGCGGGACACCGCACGTCATGGGCGTTCGCACGACGTCCCCTGCTCGGTCGGTGCAGAGGACGCTGCGCCCCTCCAAATAGTCTGCCACTAGCCGCCTCAGGTCTGGCACCCCGTGATACCGGAGCGCCGCCCTGATGCAGCTGAATGGCAGACTATTGAATGCGTTGGCGATGTCTAGGGACACCACCAACAGCACTCCCCCGCCGGTGACGGCCTCAGTCGCCACGGCCCTCAGGCGCAACAGAGCCGCAATCGTCGAACGACCCCTCCTAAGCCCAAACTGGGCGTCCGACAGATCGGGCCCCGTGCCGACGAGGTGCCGCTCGATGCGGGCAGCTACCACCCTCTCCAGTAGCTTGCCCGTGTCATCGAGCAGCACGATAGGCCTGTAGGCCGAAGGCGACTCCGGAGACCGTCCCGGCTTCGGCAGGAGCACCAAGCCTTCCCTCCTTCCAGCACCCAGGGAACCGTCCGGACGCTAGACACGCGTCGAACAGCCCCCTGAGGCGGGGTCCCAGGTGTTCGAGGACCAGGGCCAGCACACGGTTAGGAACACCGTCGGGCCCGGGGGCGATAGACTTTGCGCGCATGCGCGTCACCGCCATCCCCATCTCGGGTTCCGTGATGGGCGGAAGTGTCTGTCAGTGTCTGGTAGAGCCATGACCGGGGGCGTGTGTTCCGCCCGCCGCGGGAACAGGTCCTCGATGACCCGGGTGAGAAGGCCGGGCTGGCGAGTCTCGGTAAGGGGAGGGCCCCGCGCGCGTAGCCTATTCAGCACCGCGCGATAGGAGCGTCCCCAGGGGTCACGGTGGAGACCATCCAGCATCTCCTGCCGACTGACGTCCTTGGCGGAGCGGACGGCCAGCCTGAAGGCCGACCGCGCATTGCGGTAGCCCTCGTAAAGCACGGCCTCCCGCTCCGCGTCGCGATGGCGCCGCCGGCTGCGGGTGTAGGCCCTCCGGGCGCGGATACACGCGGCCCGGAGATCCGCCAGCTCCCGGGACCACCAGTGGACCCCCCTCCTCGGGGGCAGACGCCGTACCCGGGGCATGGCCGCATCGCAGATCTAAAAAAATATATATTGTTGCATGACATTAATTTCATGTGGTGATGGAGTAAGAATATAATTTGTCACCCCCCCTCTCTTGCCCGTGGGTGTCGTAAAAGACGTCTAATGGATTAAATATATGTACATATAAGGTAAGAGCATCAGTAGTTGACCATGTACCAGTAGTTGACCACTAACGCACATAAATCGGTAAAATAAGAAATTACGGCGTGTTTTTAAACTAGTTCCATATTTCTTTAATTATTATTTATTTTAATTATTATTTATTTTAATTATTAATCATAACTATTATATTTTTTTATTTCATCAAGTTGTAGAAGAATTATTTTTTTGCTTTTTAGTGCTTATTCATTTGTTTTTTGTTTGAAGTCGGTTTTTTTATAATACTCCTATTATCCTCCAATTGCTTTTCAAGTGACGCAGTCTAAACATATTAATTACTTTTTCTTAACATTTTTTTTTTTTTTTAAGAGTTGTAAAATTTTAAAGTGTGGTATAAATAATTTAGTAATCTTGTTAATAGTAAAAGTTTTATATTTTTTTATTTGTTTGGGATTAATTAAGATAGTATTTAAAATATGAAAAAAATATTTACTAAAGTCAATATGTGGGGTGGTCAACAACCGATTCAAATTTTACATGATTTTCTAGTAATTGACCGAGGTGGTCAACTTTTGAAAAGATTTTCTGTTATGTAAATATACTACAGAACATAATATTTTAAAGCCAGAATTTATTAAAAACTAGCAACCCGCCCTCACTTCGGTTTCAGTCGTCTTGCCTGCGTAGTTCCTGTTCCCGTGGGAATACGGGGATAAAATATAGCCTAGATTACTCCCTGATATTATAGCTTTCCATTGGTGAAAGAATTTTTGAAATTGGTCCAGCCGTTTTGAAGATTACTCGGAATAAACAGACAGACAGACAGACGAAAAAAATATAAAGTGTATTTTAGGCATATGTATAGTGCAAATAACCGTGTGAGCATGAAAAAAGCCCATTATTTTGACATTACAAACAGACACTCCAATTTTATTTATTGATATAGATGAAGTTGTTTATTTACTTTTCCTATAACTTTTATTTAGTAATTGACCACTTTTATTGTAGGACATGTTTAGTTCCTAAAAATTGTTTTTCACCTTATAGATATTTGAGAAGCATAACTTTTATAATCGTCATCATCATCGTTTTGCAATTTTTCGCCGTCTACTGCTGGCCGTAGGCCTCCCTTGTGTTTCACCACAAAGTGCGTTCCTGTGCCGCTTGCATCCAACGATGCCCAGCAACTTTCACCAGGTTATTGGTCCACCTGGTGGGGAAGGGCAGGCTGTCCTACTCGGTAATACGTGCGATCGATACGTGGTTGCCACTCAAAAATCCTTCTTCCCTAGCGGTTATCGGTTCATCTAGCGATGTGGTCTTCTATCTCGCAGAGCAATTCGTAGCATATTCGACTCTATAGCACGTTGAGGGACTTTAAATTTGGTTATGAAAGCTACATTTAGAGGTCCATACCATAAGTTATCACTGATAACACATATCGGTCGTAAACCTATGCTTTCATATACTTAAAGTACGATAATACATTTTATGCTAGTCAAAGAAAGCAGTGCAAAAAAAACAGCGTGTGTACAAAGCACACATTCCTTTATCCTGTACCCTTTATCCATTATCCATCATTCATCCTTCATGCTTCATACTTCATACTTCACACTTCATACTTCATGCTTCATCCTTTATTTTCTATCCTTTATCTTATTCTCTCGCTGGCTGAATCCCATACATTTACGTATTTGTATGTTTATGACCTCGCTTTTTCGTGTCATCGAGTTTTAAATCATGATTCTAAAGAAGTTTCACTTCAAAAAACAGCCAGAAAGAACCATGAAAGCAAATGGTCGATTATGTAAATAATTATCCCTGGAATATAGTAATTCCTCACGTTAAGGAGCCAAAAAGGCCAGTATAACCAGAAATGTTTTGATGTCCCACACAGATACATTCTTTTTTATAGCTTTATTTTTATTCTATTATTTCATTTTTAATTAAATAGTGCTGTGTGGTAGCGGCTTCGAATACTACCAACCCTTGCTTTGCTCGTGGGTGTCGTAAAAGACGACTAAGAGCCCTAGATTGACCCGGACCAACTCCATCTGGTACCATTTGGGTCAACGATTACATTTCCAAGGAGGGTTGACGTCAGGCAGGCGGCCGGTCATTAAAGTCATTGCCGAAACTTTTTGCAATATGTCAAAACAGATGAAATATTGCGTCGACCCCAAGTAATTGGGATAAGAGCAAGATGATGATGATTTCATTTTTAATTAGCTGTGTATATTCTCATTAGTATTTTAATATATTTCAAATAAAAACTCAGTGATTGTAATTTACTTCTTACTAGCAATCCGCCCTCGCTTCGCTTCGGTTTCAGTCGTCTTAACCGCTTAGTTCCCGTTCCCGTGGGAATACCGGGATAAAATATAGACTATGTTACTCCCTGACATTCTAGCTTTCCATTGGTGAAAGTATTTTTGAAATCGGTCCGGTGGTTTAAGCGTTTAAGCGTGTAACAAACAAAAAATAAACAAACACAAATTTACTTTCGCATTTATAATATTAGTAAGGATTTAAAAAAAACTCAAACGTCACGATGGTCAACTACTGATGCAAAATATGGTCAGCTACTAGATTTTCATGTTTGTTTAAGTGGTCAACTACTAATTCACTAATAGCATTTTTATTTAATTTATTTTATTTTATTCCATCATTGTGTAAGCAAAACCACTAGTTTAATGTCTTTGAAAAACTTACACAGAATTCAGAAAAAGAAACACTATTTGAATTCGAAAGAAAAATAAGATTTAGCAATAAAAAAGAAACTTTTATGCCCTTAAATGGTCCACTACCGGTGCTCTTACCTTAACATCTAAGCAAGACAAGGAAAAAGCGAAATAAAACCTTGTAGCAACACGTTTGACCAGCGTGATGTAGTGGGTCCAGTCCTTCCTATTGTGAAGGAGGCTGGAGCCCAACAGTGGGACGTATATGAGCCGAAATGATTATGATGATATGACATTCACTACGCTTTAGCATTTTCTCTATACTACATTATATCAACTTTTAAAACATTTAATATAAGGCTATAAATATAAAATATTAAAATTTTGACTATAATGACATTAAACTATAAGGACATCGAACGACATGACATTTCACTTGCCCGCCAAAATATCGGTAGCTGTTTGGGAATAAACTGTAAAAAATTAAAGAGTGGTTTAAAAATTAAACCCTTTAATTTTTTTTTTAGGAGTCATAGAAACCGGCTAAATGGGAAAAATAAGGTAGTGGGCAACGGTACTGTCCTAGGAAATAAATTAAACCAATTGCGACCGCCAACCCACCTATCCTACCGTTGCTGTTATTTTTGCATATTTCGAACAGGGAACGTTGATATGCTAATGCATGGATGAATAGGGTAGGTAAAACAATTTTAAAACGCTATAAAAGCTGTAAAAGTAAAATAATTGTTTTACTTTTACGGATATTATATATCTTTCCGTGTGGTGACGGAGTAAGAATACAATTCACCAGTCCCGTCACAATCTTGACCGTGGATGTCATAAAAGACAACTATTTTTTTTATTGCAAACGTTGGCTAACGAGCAAACAGTACACCTGATGGTAAGTGTTGCTGCCGCTCGTGGACCTTTGTTAGGTCGCTGCCTACCGTGAAGAAAGTGAAGGGAGTGTGAATGCGTGCCATGAGGTTCGGTGAAACTAAAGGTATCATCAAAACCCACCATACGCGAACACCCTCAGATAATTGTGCTTCCGGCTCTCTCGCTCACCGAACGAAGCGCAGTAACAAATTGCTACTACTCAGACGTCAAATTAACGTGAGAATGTGGTACTACCCCGGACGGATCGGCCCGCGGCTGTAGACATAACAATCAACAGTGTGGTCCTACCACTATAAGACTAAGGGATATAACACGTATATAACATCTATACAAGAGAAGGAATACTCGAAACAAAACCCCATAACAACCTGTCTGACTAGCATGGATATAGTAAGATCAATTTTCCTCCTATTGTGCAGGAGGCTTGAGTCCAACACAGGGACGTATATGAGCTGAAATGATGATAAAATAAAGAATTCTTCAGTCTTCTTCTTTTCTTTTTGTATCGACTATCGGCTACTAATGTTGATGTTATTTAGCTACTGGGTTGATTGTTGCCAGTCTTGGGTTATAATTTTTTTTTAACAATTACCAGTGTCTTCATATTATTAATTGTTAGTCAGTAAGTCAAATCGTCTCCTTCAACAGTGCTGTGACCACACTGTTAATGGTATCTTCTGGGATACGGCATTTTGACGGCAAACGAAAATAATTGTAAAGCACTTTTATGTCATATTTACTACATCCCAACAATTACTCCGCATCGCTTTACGTAAAATGCTATTTTTTTTTAATATAACCCGTTAAAACACTTAAATATTGAATATAATACAAGACCACCACAAAACGCTTTCAAGCTACCGCTAAACGTCCCAACTTCTTACTATGATAGCTATAATAGCGTATGTGTGCCACCTTGCTGCTAAACTCTGTTAGAAAAAGGCCTATTTTCTATGTATTTTGGCGCGGAATATTAAAAACCGTTACGTCATCATTCTGCTTCGCGGTGTTGTCGGCAACGGTATGAGCCTTTGTAGCAAGACTTCATTTTACCGACCTCATCACGGCTTTCTGCCGCATGCATAGAGCAAACATTAAGTAGTGCATCCCTGAAGAAAGCATTTTTCTCTTTTTAAAAGCATGTCTTTGACCCAGTTTTCCCTGACTTTTTTTGTTGACTACGTGTTACCAAGACAAAGGAATTTTTTCACATACAACCTTCAAAATATATTAAGTATATTCGATTAAATAGGTTTATTTATTTTCCGAGATAGGTTATATATATCTTTTGACACATTATGAAAACGCGTGTATCAGCATAAATACGATTTCTAAGCGCCTTGTCTTGTAATTATTTCAATTGCTGAATAAGCAAATAAAATGACTGTAAGACAAGGCGCTTTATTATTAGCAACAGTTTTTATTATTAATTTATTTCTTAAATTATAATTTAGAGAATCGGCAAACAACCTGAAGGACAATCTTTATATGTCTATAATTCTATATATGTATTTCTTGTGTACGTGTGTATGGTGTACGTGTGGCACTGAGCTCCTAAAAGGCTGGACCGATGTTGACGAAATTTTTTGTGTATGTCCAAGGGGATTCGAGAATGTTTTAGATTCACAATTGGACCCGGTAGGTGGCGTTGCGATTTATTTCAAGGAGAATAACTTCTATTTTATTTGAACAGAACAACGCCTGTTAGGTCAGATAGTAATAGTATAAGCAAAATCATACTATAAGTATCCCCCAGAAAAAAAAGTAGGCATAGTATCATTTACTTTATCTATGAGAATTTTCGTTTCACTGAAACGAAACATCTTCCTTAAATTCAGTTCGCTAATCTTACCACTTATCAAGAAGACGCAAACTTACAGACGTTTATCTAAATTGCATGCATGTGAAAGAAAGTCGAGCCAAAAGTTTCCGTACCAAGTTTTATTGTGTAACATGATAACATTTGGGAGGCGGCCAAAAAAAGAACCTGAAAATGAGGTTAGCTGTGCATACTGGGAACATCGAATGCCTCTTAACGCTGATAAAACTTACAATGTTGAGGTCTGAATTGTTACATAGATATTTCTTACAGAATATGCCTTTTTTTAAACATTATTTTCTTGTGTAGTGAAGAGTTAAGAATATTAGTCCCCAATTATTTCCTAGACGAATTGCAAAAATTGGCTAAAGAAAGTAGTGCTTACAGAATGGCCAATTTTCTTAGGGAAGCTATGTGTAGGTACAACAGTGGCTAAATGAATGCCCGAACACTTGTACTACCGACATCGACATGTACTAATTTTACATCTATACCAATAAATAAAATTGGAGTGTCTGTTTGTAATGTCAAAATAATAGGCTGTTTTCATGCTCACATGGTTATTTGCATTATACATATGCCTAAAATACACTTTATATTTTTTTTGTTTGTCTGTCTGTCTGTTTGTTCCGGGTAATCTTCAAAACGGCTGGACCGATTTAAAAAATTCTATCACCAATGGAAAGCTATAATATCAGGGAGTAAACTAGGCTATATTTTATCCCGGTATTCCCACGGGAACGGGAACTACGCGGGTAAAACGACTATAACCTATAACCGAAGCGAAGCGATGGCGGGTTGCTAGTTATATAATATAGTTCACAAATATAATAATAATCATAAATGTATTGAAATAATTATGGTTGGACCAGATCCCGCAAGCGGCACCCGATCACGAGTTAACTACTAGAGCAGCCATGACTCCCCTCAACCATAATGGAGGGTAAGGAGTGACGCGTTCCTCGTAGCTACCGCTAGCAGACCCTTCAGTGAGCATGACCAATACCATTTGGCATAAACATAAAACACAGATCCAATAAAAAAAAATCGTTTGGCAAAACACGCTACATTTTACAATTTTATTATAGTAGCAACAATAAAAAAAAAAATAATAAACATGTGCGTAATTTCTATCATTGTAATAATGAGGAAATTCCTGTATGAGGAGCTGCTCATTGCCAGTCCCAGTTATCATCAAGATAATCTGAGATTTTATAATAACCTTTTAGATAAAATCTACTCTTGATTGCTTTTTTGAACTTATTCACTGGCATATCTCGGATATTATTCGGTAATTATAAAATATCCTTACAATAGATATACACATTCCCCGTGTGGTGACGGAATAAGAATACTTTTCACCATTTCCTATCTTGCCCTAGGTGTCGTACAAGACTTAGGGATATAATATGCATATAACAATATGCAAGAGATGGCAAACTCGAAATAAAACCCTATATCAACACGTTTGGCCAGCGTGGTGTAGTACCCTAGCCGAGGCCGCAAGTGACCGGACTGAGGACTTCAGTCCGTCATTCGCAGAGAGGCTAACCGCGCGATGGCGACCGATCCCGTCCCGGGACGGGGACGTTGAGAGGTGAGGGTGCCCGAAAGGGCATTCCATCGGGCCGACCACTGAAGACAAGGAACTCGGCACTGGTGGTCGGCCCAACGACGAAGGCGACGTAGGTACAGGTGGGTTATAGCTCCGCGCACCGTCCTTTCGTCGCCCCGGACGGAATGGACGGCGTGTGCGCTGAACATAGTCCACCCATAAATAAAAAAAAAAAAAAATCGTGGTGTAGTAGTTCAATTTCCATCTCATAGTGGGAGCAGGCCTAAGTCCAGCAATGGGACGTCCATGGCTGATATGATCTATATCAATAAATAAAATTGGAGTGTCTGTTTGTAATGTCAAAATAATAGGCTTTTTTCATGCACACACGGTTATTTGCACGACACCTATGCCTAAAATACAGATTAAAAATTTTTTGTCTGTCTGTCTGTTTGTTCCGGGTAATCTTCAAAACGGCTGGATCGATTTCAAAAATTCTTTCACCCATGAATAGCTATAATATCAGGGAGTAAACTAGGCTATATTTTATCCTGGTATTTCCACGGGAACGGGAACTACGCGGGTAAAACGACTGAAACCGAAGCGAAGCGAAGGCGGGTATAGGTATAGTAATACATATAAAAACAATTGTTCTTCGTTAATCACAATAAAACTCAAAAACGACTTGACGTAATTGATGAAAACTTAGAAGTCTAGAAAGTCAATACGTGCTACATGCTTCTTAGATTTACCTATCAATAGATGACGTTTCTGTGTGGTGACGGAGTAAGAATACAATTCTCCACTCCCTATCTTGCCCGTGGATATGGTAAAAGACGACTAAGGGACATAATATGCACATAACATCTGTGAAAGAGAAGTAAAACTCGAAATGAAACCCTATACGTATACCAACATGTCTGACCTGATAGTAGGTCAAATGCCCTTCCATTGTGGAAGAGGCCCGAGCCCAACAATGGGTCGTATGTGGACTGCGATGATGATGATGATGACGTTGCGTTTGTATTTGAAATATTACAAAGGAAATATTTTAAATTGTTTTATTAAAAAGATCATAACTAGTGAGTTCTGGGCAAAACTTAAAATAATGTTCGTAAAATGTGCGATATCATGCCTATATATTGAAGACTAGCAATCCGCCCTCGCTTCGCTTCGGCTATAGGTTATAGTCGTTTTACCCGCGTAGTTCCCGTTCCCGTGAGAATACCGGGATAAAATATAGCCTAGTTTACGCCCTGATATTATAGCTTTCCATTGGTGAAAGAATTTTTAAAATCGGTCCAGTGGTTTTGAAGACTACCCGGAACAAACAGACAGACAGACAGACAGACAGATTAAAATTTTTTAATTGCTATTTTAGGCATAGGTGTCGTGCAAATAACCGTGTGATCATGAAAAAAGCCTATTATTTTGACATTACAAACAGACACTCCAATTTTATTTACTGGTATAGATATAAATTGTAAGTGATAAGAAGTTCACCAGGTCATTTGGTTAACATTTAGTTTAAAATGTGCGAATAATACCGATGACTCATATCACCCATCAGCCTCTCCATCAATCAGCTTCTCGATATCCACTGGCACAGGCACTGGTCATGCTCACCGAATAAGGTTCAGCTTGCGGTATCTATGTGGGGCGGGTCGCTCCCTTCCCTCTAATTTGGTTGAGGAGAGTGATGGCTGCTCTAGTAGTTAACTTGTGATCGGGTGCTGCTTGTGAGATCTGGTCTAGCCATATTTTCTTCCATCCTTTAATTTTTTTTTTGTCTTGTACCAAATTTTGAAAATTACAATACAATTTCGAAGGGCATCACACTGGAGCTAGTACCATATATGTTGTACGAAGCATAATATTATGTATATTTATAAGATTAAAGAAAAAATTGACTGCCCGCCGAGTTTCTTGCCGGATCTTCTCAGTTTGTGGTCGCGTTCCGATCCGGTGGTAGATTATTGTATTGTGTTCAAACGCTGTGTTATTTGACAATATGTAAGTGCTCTTAAGGGGCCTATGCAGAATAAATGATTTGATTTGATTTGACAGGCTTTCCCAAAGTGGGATAATGCCAAATTGGCATAATATCAATGTCATTATAATACGCCATATTTAGTAACAGGGTCGGCTATCGAAGTAAAACTCTTACTTCACAGAGGAGAATTGCTATCCACACTTTTGGTGAAGATTTTTACAATTTCCATGGGACATTAAGTTTAATACATTGTATTCCCTTTCCTGTATAATGACGGGATAAGAATACAATTGTCGTCACCTTTTACTTGCCCGTGGGGGTCATACGAATCGAGGGGTGCTAAGGGTCTCCAGGAGATGCGGGTGACGTGACCGGGGAGTTAGTCCGTCACCCGCCGAGAGGCCGACTGCGTGAAGAAAGACCGACGTCCTCCCCGAGGGGGGGACGTCGGTCGATGGGGGGGTACCCCAAATAGGAGGTATTCAGTCGGGCCGACCACTGATGACAAGTAACCCTGCTCCGGTGGTTGGCCCAACGACGAAGGCGACGTGGTGTTCGAGTGAGTTGCGGGTGTGCGTGCTTACGCCCCTCAGTCACCCCGGATGGAGTGGTGCGAGGAGCGCGCCGACCGCAGCCCACCCCAAAAAAAAAAGGGTCTCCAGGAGATTGAGCAGCACCAATCTTCAAGGAAACGTATAATAAGTCACAGTGATTACTAGCCTGCTTTGTATACCAAGCGTAATGATAATGGAAATTTTCTATATTTGGTGGGCGTGGCCCAACTTTGTCATGTCCAACATTGGACGGTGACAGGCTGAGTAATAGTGATATTCTGTCGTCATCACACGAGGCATAAAACCATCGATCATCATCACAGCTCATATACGTCCCACTACTGGGCTCAAGCTTCTTCCATATTGGGAGGTAAATTGACCTACTACACCACCCTGGTCAGGCGGGTTGGTATAGGGCTTTATTTCGAGTTTGCCTTCTCTCGCATAGTTGTTATACGCACAAGATATCCCTTAGTCACCTTTTACGACACCCACGTGCAAGCAAGGATGGTGAATTGTATTCTTACTCCGTCACCATATGGAAACCATCGACAATATGAAGAAATTTATAATAACAACTAGGCTGTTCCTCAGCTTATGGTATAGTTAATTAATAATGCTATTACAATTAACAATAGTATAATAACCTTATTATTTATTCAATGGGAAAATTTAAGTGTAACAATTATGAATAAATACACATTAAGAAAATAAATAAAACGTGCCACACGCTATTGTAATTTTCCGCTTCTTAAACGTGTTACAAAGGTGGAACTGTAGCCTTTATCTTTATACTTAGTTCGTGTTAAATTATTCGTGACTGTGGAATTATTTCGTTGTTCCTGTGACAAAAAGCATATAACCATGCAGTCTGCCTGTGACCATAAACGCTGAAAACTGCTCGAAACGTCGGGCAATCAAAAATTAAATACAATCACGATAAAATCCGTAAAAATTGTCTTATTTATACTTATTAAAGCGATGACAAAATTGAAAATTTTACACGTCTCGTAACTCATTAACGAATCGATACTTTTCCTTCAAATTTTTTTCATGGGTTCCTACCAACATTGCCTAAGTCCCGTTTGAACAATTGCCCCATAACCTAATACACCATGTATTGTGTGATTTTCCGTGAACATCAGAAATCATTAAGCATATGATTGTAATTCTCAATATTAAAAGTCAACTCATCCACCAGTTTTCCTTATATGGAATACAATTATTATGCACCCCATATCAAGTCCGGAGCGCCTCGCCCACACGGATGGCAAGTAGGCCATTCGGAGACCATTCGTTATCGGCTTGCCTTTTTTTGCCCGTTGTTGTTCTAAATACATCTCGGCTCATACGTTCAATCAAATTTATACCTACTTTTACTTATACCTTCATTTTGCGTTGGGGATTAAAAAAATAAGGAAAATAAACAAAAACGATTAATTAAAAAAATTAAATGATATGTTAATATGTTAGATTAATACGTTTCTGTGTGATAACGGAGTAAGAATCCAATTCACCACTCCTCTTGCCCGTAGGTGTACTAAAAGACGATTAAGGGATTAAATATGCATGTAACATGTGCATGATGCACAAGAGAAGGAAAACTGCAAATAAAACTATTTACTAACCCGTCACATCAACCCGGTTATAGTTTGTCAATTTCTCTCCTATTGTGGAGGAGGTTCGTGCCTAGCAGTAAGACTTATATGAGCTAAAGTTGATAATCCTTACTAATATTATAAATGCGAAAATAAGTTTGTTTGTTACGCTTTCACGTTTAAACCACCGAACCGATTTCAAAAATTCCTTCACCAATGGATGCTATAATATCAGGGAGTAATATAGGCTATATTTTATCCTGGTATTCTCACAGGAACGGGAAGTACGCAGGTAAGGCGACTGAAACCGAAACGAAGCCGGGTTGCTAGTAATGAATATTATTACGTTAAGCAATGCATATTTTATTTTCTTAGATATCAAACTAATTCTGTCAATCACTTCACACTGACATCGAACTTTATAAAACCAATGTTATATTTGTTTTAACTTTGCTTAAAAATGACCTTCATTTTATTCAGCCGTCCATTATCTAACCGGTAATTTACTTAAATTATGCAACGTTACAATTGTTTCATGTATTATTATTATTTGTCTATTTTTTATTGAATTTACACGGCTGACATTTAATGTTAGTTTTTGTCGTAACAATTTAAGCTTGCTTTAAATTTACTGTCAACAAATATATTGATTCAGCATTTTTGCGAGGTGACAGTCTAGGAATTGAATACACAATCCTTGCCGTTTTTTCGGAGGTGTAAAAATGATGAAAGGTGATAGAGTAAACTTCACGTTGTGTGTGTCGTAAAAGACGACTAAGGGAGATAATACGCATTTAATATCAATGCAAGAGAAGGAAAACTTGAAAGAACACCCAATACCAACCTATCTGATCAACAAGGTCAATTTCCCTCCCATTGTAGGGGAAACTTGAGCCCAGCAGTGGAAAGTATATGAGCCGAGATAAATGAAATGAAAAAAAATATTCTTCTAGTACAAGTCGTCTGCTAATACTTCGCACCATTAAAAGAGAATGTATTATCAGCAGTATGTTTAGGTACTTGTTTAATTACTTATGAAGTATACATACCTTCTGAAGGGTCACCGCGCGGGCAAATGAACAGAACTTTTAAAAACAAAAATACACCAATAATATTAATTTATTTTTCATCATTAGAGTGCATTCAAATTGTAGTAGTACTTATTACATGATATATTATCATCATCTCGGCTCATATACGTCCCACTGCTGGGCTTGACCTCCCTTCGTAGTAGTAGGTTAATCCTAATATATCACGCTGGCCTGACGTATGTTTTATTTCGAGTTCCATTGTATAGACGTTTTTTAAATATTGTATTTCTTGGTCGTGTTTTATGAAACCAAAGGGCAAGGTAGTGAATTGTATTCTTAATCCCTCATGACACTGTAAAAAAAGAAGATAATAATTCGTAATTGCAAAAAAATCTACTCAGATACACGCTGCATAATCCCATTTTTTGTAAATATTGCTCAAATATTTTTAGGCACGGTTTTAGACGATTACAAATTACTATCAATTGAATGCGTTCGATTAGAAGAATCCTTCACCTGATTCTATTCAACTTGTGTTTAAATTTCTTCTGTCTAGGTCAGCCTATTGAAATGCAAGTCAATAAATTAGATGAATACTCCGCTTACGCGCATTGTGACCTATTTCTGGCTTCACCTGGGATGCGTTGGTGACGTCAGAGTTTGTTACGTCATAACTGACACAGTGCCCTATTTAACAAGGGGTGGTGTTGCGGGGGTGTGTTCCATTCAAGTTTAATCCCTGCACACAGTTGGTGACTATTTTTAGATATTTCATTCATAAAATGTCATGCTATGGATGTGAACCTTGGTACTCGTCCTGTTTTCAATAGTAGAATTTTCAATTTAATATCTGTTTAGTTTATTAGTTCAAGTAGTTATTAATGCTAGTAATCAAAAGTTTCGTGTTATTTTTGAAACCATTCATTGCTCTTTATTTTACGTTTGGTGATGGAGTAAGAATACAATTCACCAACTCATATCTTGACTGTGGATGTCGTAGAAGACAACTAAGGGATATGATATGCATATAATATCTATGCAAGAAAGGTTCTCGAGTGGCGACCACGTTTGGACGACGCAGTGTAGGACGCCCTCCCACTAGGTGGACCGACGACCTGGTGAAAGTTGCACTTTGTGGCGTAATATGAGGGAGGTCCAGCAGTGGACTGCGATAGGCTGAAATGATGATGATGATGAATGATGAAGATAAGGAAAACTCTATACCAATATGTCTGATTTTAATATGGAGAAGCCTCGAGCCCAACAGTGAGACGTAAATGAGCTATGATGATGAAGATGATCATACTCTTTAGTTTTATTAGAAAAAAAAGAATGAGGTATTTTTGAAAGCGGGCGGAACGGACGGTATACCATAGCCTGCCCAAAATAGGTATTTTAGTAACGATGAAATTTCTCATCAATTTATCAAGGATCTAATCCTATCTTACTCATATTATAAACGCGAAAGTTTGTGAGTATATGAGGATGTTTGTTGCTCTTTCACGCAAAAACTACTGGAATGGATTTTGATGACACTTCAAAATAATATAGCTTACATATCAGAATTATAATTTATCTCGATATTCCTACAGGAAGACCTATGCGGGTGAAAGCGCAGCGCGCTGCTAGTGCTTTTCTAATATTGATTTAATTAGAAAGCTTCATTCCTTTGTCTTTTAGAAGTCACTGAAGGTAAAAACCAATGGTACCGTCCCCGCTATTGAGGCCAGAAATTGCGCCGCGTAAATCAACAACGCTCCAAACGTAACGGTCCGTATTCCACAGGGACGAAGTTGCTTAATATTTCATGGGTTTTTAGCCTTTTCAATGCTTGCTATTTTCTATGTCATAGCCACGATATGTCTAATAACCATATTGACACAAAAATAATTGTAAAATGCGGTGAACGGGTATATAACAAGCTATCACTGTGGACGTTCATGGTGATTGTGAACTGAACCTAAATACTATTTGACTTGGTACCACCGTCACCCTTTTACAAACGTACCACTCGACACCGTAGCAGGGCTCATCCATTCCACCTGGAAACGTTATGGTCTTTAACTGTATGTATCCAGCAAACATTTCTCTCACGTACCTACAGGCTCTGGAATGAACTATCTACTGCTGTTTCCTGAGCGCATAACATGTCCTTTTTAAACGAGGTTTACGAAGTCCACTTTTTCACGGTAGGCAGCGGCCTACCTCTAGCCCTGGTATTGCAAAGATTCATGTATGGCAATATTACTTACCATCTGGAGTGTTGCTTAATTGTTTGCCACCATCAGTATTTAAAAATACTAAAGTAATAGGCAATTATTGTACTAAGCTGATTCTACTAGGGGAATGTACTAAATAAAATCTCTGTTCTGATTCATCGTTAAACTGTGTTTAACTTTTTTATATGGTAACGGAGTAAGAATACAATTTACCAGTAGGTTTCGTAAAATACGACTATGGGATTTAATGTGAAAATAACATCTATGCAAGAGAAGACAATCTATACCAATAAATAAAATTGGAATGTCTGTTTGTAATGTCAAAATAATAGGCTTTTTTCATGTTCAGACGGTTATTTGCACTATACATATGCCTAAAATACACTTTATATTTTTTTTGTCTATCTGTCTGTTTGTTCCGGGTAATCTTCAAAACGGCTGGACCGATTTAAAAAATTCTTTCACCAATGGAAAGCTATAATATCAGGGAATAAACTAGGCTATATTTTATCCCGGTATTCCCATGGGAACGGGAACTACGGGGATAAGGCGACAGAAACCGAAGCGAAGCGAGGGCGGATTGCTAGTGCACGATAAAATCCGTAAAAATAGTTTTATTTAATAACGATGCAGATAGTATATACCTTTTTATCTTCAACACGGGCCATAGCCTTCCAGACAAAAAAAAACTGTTGTTAGATAGTTATTTGATAGGTAGGTAGATTATTATTTTTATTCGCTGTCACGCTTTGTTAAATGTCATTTGTTTTTCTCTGTCATTTTATTGTGCGTTATGTTAGCAACATTGAATAAAATTGGCTTGTAATTATTCTAGCCTTGTCCTACTTAATTATTTACTTATGGTAATTTAAGTTAAGACTCTGAAATGTTTATAGAGAAGTAGTCGATTCGATCGTAGTTAAATTATTTATTTAAAAGTAATAAGAAACGTTTTCGTGTGGTGACGATGTAAGAATACAATTCACCTCCTCTTTTGCCCGTGGGTGTCGTAAAAGACGACTAACGGGTGAAATATGCATATAAAATCTGTGCAAGAGAAGGAAAACTCGAAATAAAACCCTATAGCAATACGTTTGACCAGCAGGGTATAGTAGGTCAAATTCCCTTCGATCTCGAAAATATGGTTATGATAGTTTGGTTATAATATTCTACACACACGCAAACGACTATTTATTTTCTTTAACTTACATGTAGATTTGCTGAACCGTTGTATATGAATGTTTGCTTATCTTAAATACTGTCTAGATCATTAACCCCTGACCCAATAACTTATTTATTGTAGCGTAAATACGATATCAAATTTGATAGGCGCATTAATACCGAGAATAATTTATTTTTCCTTACGGTTAAATGGTATGTGTGTATTATTAAAAACGTGATTCTAATTTTTTTTTATTTATATAAAAAAGGCAATACCCGGTACAGTATTCAAATTCAATTCAAATTCAAATACTTTATTATGCATAAACCCCGCGGGGGCACTTACATATGGTCACTTTTTTACATTTTTACCTTACACTACTACCGGATCGGAACGCGACCGTACTGAGAAGATCCGGCAAGAAACTCAGTGGGCTTGTCTTCTTTTTTATTCATTTACTATTTTTTTATAATAAGATAATATACAACAACATGTCTATTAATAGCTCCAGTGTGATGCCTTTCGAATCATCATACAATACAGTTATTAAATATAACGAAAAAGTACCATGGCTGGACCAGATCCCGCAAGCGGCACCCGATCACGAGTTAACCACTAGAGCAGCCATCACTCCCCTCAACCACAATGGAGGGAAGGGAGTGACCCGCTCCTCGTAGCTACCGCAAGCAGACCCTTCAGTGAGCATGACCAATACCATGGGCCACAAACATAAAACACAGATTAAATAACAAATTCGTTTGGCAAAACACGCTACGCTTTACAATTATATTAAAAGCAACAGAATAAACATGTATGTAACACCTTTTGAAATAATGAGAAAATGCCTGAATGAGGAGCTGCTCATAACCAGTCTGTATTATCATCAAGATAATCCGAGATTTTATAATAACCTTTTCTACAAAATCTACTCTTGATTGCTTTTTTAAACTTTTTAACTGGCATATCTCGAATATTAATAGGTAATTTGTTGTAGAAGCGTATACATTGCCCCATGAAGGATCTGTTAACTCGTTGAAGACGAGTACTGTGTACAACTAATTTATCCTTATTCCGAGTATTTACATGATGAATGTCACTATATTTTTCAAAGTTACCGATATTTTTCTTTACATAAAATACATTTTCGTATATATATTGAGATATAACAGTCAGAATATTTATCTCTTTAAATTTCTCTCTTAGTGACACTCTTGGGCCTAAATTTTTGTAGAATAAAAATTCTATTCAATTCCGCGGAGCAGCCCCAAAGTAATATGCCGTATGACATGAGACTATGAAAGTATGCGAAATAAACTATTCTGGCTGTTTCAACATCGGTTAATGCGCGAATTTTTTTTACCGCATAAGCCGCTGAGCTGAGCCTATTTGACAGTTTCTCAATATGAGGCCCCCATTGGAGTCTATTATCTATAGTGATGCCTAAAAAGGTGGTTGATTCCACAAGGTCCAGCCATTCATTTGAACATTGGTTTCCACTTGTCTCACATTGGGAGTAGTAAATTTAATACATTTAGTTTTTGTCTCATTTAGAACTAAATTATTAGAATGAAACCAATGAACAACGTTAGACAGTGCATTGTTCACATCGTCATAGTTGAGCATTTGTCGCTTAATCTTAAACAGTAAAGAGGTATCATCTGCGAACAACACAATGTTTTGATTGTCCCCTACATAATAGGGTAAGTCATTGATATATACAAGGAACAGAAATGGCCCCAGTATTGACCCTTGCGGAACGCCCATTTTGATAACAGAACCAGATGATCGTGCACCGTTAACATCGACTCTCTGAATTCTGTTGCTTAGGTAGGAAATTATAAGTTCCAGAGCGTTTTTCCTGATCCCATAGTGGTGTAATTTCTTGATGAGAGTTTCGTGGTTTACGCAATCAAATGCCTTAGATAAATCGCAAAAGATGCCCAAAGCCTCGTGCGATTCCTCCCAGGCTGAGAAAATGTTTTTTAATAATTGTACACCCGCATCAATAGTAGAGCAATTCTTAGTAAAGCAAAATTGATTTTTATGAAAAATACCATGGTTGTTAAAATAACTCAACATCTGAACAAGTATAATTTTCTCAAATACTTTACTAAGTGTAGGTAGTATGGATATCGGTCGAAAATTATTAACATCTGACATACTACCCGATTTAAACACATTTTCATGAGCTCAGGAAACACACCTCGAGCAACACAACCATTAAACACAGAAGTCAAGTGGGGGGCAATAATATTAATTATATAATTAACTGTCTTTACTGATAAACCCCACAGATCAACTGCTTTTTTAATATTAAGGGATTTAAAAGAGCGTAAAATATCTTTCACAGTGACATCTGAAAATTCAAAGGTTATGTCGCATTTTACAATACATTGCTTAAGGAGCGATTCAGCTATAATAGGAGATGACACTAATGATTTTGTAATCAGTACAGGCACATTTGTGAAATGGGTTTCAAATTCAGCCGCCACTTCTTTATCTACTTTCACATTCTTATCACCTATCTTTAAACTAAAGTCTTTCTTGCGTGCAGTATTCCTACCAGTTTCACTATTTATCACATTCCAAGTCATTTTAATTATATCACCTGATTTTTTAATTTTATTTCTCAGATAAATAGATTTTGCACAGGAACAGGCACGTTTAAATATTTTGGAATAGTTCTTTACATATTCCAAAAATACTGGATAATGGTTATAAGATTTTTCATGATAAAGATCATATAACCTTTTTCTGCTTTTGTAAATACCAGGAGTAGCCCATTCACTAAAACCAGCAGGAACCCCAAAAGTCAATATTTTGGGTTTGAATATTTTATTAAATTCAGTATTGATTATGTGAGATAGAGATGTATATAACTCATCTGGGTTGTCATGAATAGGCAACAGCGGCACTCTCATACTCAGGTTGTCTCTAAAGTTTTCTAAACGGCTGACATTCATAGGAATAAAGGTAACACTTTCTCGTTGAATCCTATTAGTTCGAGGCAGTACAACAAATTGTCCACAGTGATCCGAATCCAGTGTGTTTAAGATGTATTTACTAATTGGCTTAGCATTTATAAAGACATTATCTATACAAGTTGCACTCCCAGCAGTTATCCTAGTAGGTTCCAAGAAAGCATTATACAAATTATAAGATTTCATCAAAGTAAATAATCCTTGTATTGCGGAGGACTTCACAAACAATTACACCCAGATTTAATGGACAATTACACCTTGACTCAGGACAAATTGGTGGATTGCACAATGTTTTGTCTTGTGTGGGAATCGAAATAATGACACTGGTACGGTAGGTACCGACTACCAACCGCAAAGGGAAGACCTGTCGGACCCACTGAATCATAGGCCGATTGCGAAAATATTCTTGTTGTCCAAGATAATGAAGAAAACTATAAACCGCTAGCTTTTGCAGTTTCTAGAGGATCACGAACTGATCAGTGATGGTTAATACGGCTTTCATCATGGTCGGTCGGCTGATGATCTTCTTATGTATCTCACACATCGTTGGTCAGAGGTCTTGGAAAGCAAAGGACCAGCGTGGTATAGTAGGTAAACTACTCTCCTATTATGGAGGAGGCTCGAGCCCACCTTTGGGACGTGTATGAGCTATGGTGTATGATGGAAACAAGCTTTAGTCTATTTGAAATATAGTCAAATTCGCCAACGCCTTGTTGAATTGGTCAAATTGATGAATTTATTGTACAAAAAAAACTTGGTGTAGTCTCTATGATCTCGTGAGAAGAACGGCTTCATTTCAAGGAAATTACACCGTTTATAATGCAACTATTTTCGCCAACAAAACATCAACCGCCGCGTAAAATAATGACTAATTTAATATCTGTGTAATGACGGTAGTACGGAAAGTGAAGGGGTCATAATACAATGTAGCATAACCCCTTCATTTCCTGTAGGTAATCATAACAGACAACTAATGATCACAAGCCATCTGCTTGCGTTAACAAAGCGAGCTTTCATTACAATAATAGGGTAATTAACCAAAGTATATCACGCTGGATAGGTTTGGTAAAACATTTCAAGTTCGCCTACTCTCCCAGTGGTGAAATCTGCATATTATATCCATTAGTGGTCGACATGCATAGCCTAGATAGATGGTAAATTGCATTCTTACGCCGTTACCATATAAATGGTTGACTGCACAAATGGTACAGTAGTTAAGATAAGGTATGTTAGCTCACCCTCTCCAAGAACTCTACCCAACGGTTTGTGAGGTACATAAGAAGATCACCAGCCGAACGACCATGATGATAGCCGTATTAGTCATCACTGATCAGCTGGTGATCCTCTAAGTACTGCAAAAGCTGACGGTTTATAAATTTCTGCATTATCTTGGAGAACAAGAATATTATCGCAATTGGTCTGTGATTCAATAAGTCTTCGGTCTTCCCTTTTAGGGATATGCAGGACATGGGCTACCTTCCACGAAGACGGGCACCCTATTAGTGTCGTAGGAAAGTCGGTATAGATGTGTAACTGAAAACAGTTATGACCGTTTCAAAAATCCTTACTTCCTTACTAATATTATAAATGCGAAATTAAGTTTGCTTGTTTGTTGGTTACGCTTTCACGCTTAAACCACCGAACCGATTTCAAAAACTCTTTCACCAATGGAAAGCTATAATATCAGGGAGTAACATCGGTATTCCCACGGAAACGGGAACTACGCAGGTAAGGCGACTAAAATAGTAGCGAAGCGAGGGCGACTTACTAGTTATTGCATATGAATTCATTTCAAACAGATAACTATTGTCTATTTAATCTTAGTGCCGGTTGCATTCCAAGCCGATGTTAGATTATTTGTTATTGTTAATAATAAAATAATTAATCATCATTATCGTGATCTCAGCTCATATAAATCCTACTGTTGGGATCGGGGCTCCTCCACAATAGTACCTAAGGAACTTGACCTACACTATACCGCGTAGTTTTCCGTGTGGTGACGAAATAAGCTTACCCATGGATGCTTTAAAAGACGTCTGAGGGATATGATACGTATATAACATCTATGCAAGAGAAGGAAAACTCTAAACAAAACCCTATTGTTTTTTTTTTATTGTAAATGGTAGCAATCGAGCAAACAATACATCTGATGGTAAGTGATAGTGCCGCTCATGGATCTCTGCTAGATTGCTGCCTACCGTGAAGAAAGTAAAGGGAGTATGAATGAGTGCAATGAGGTTCAATGATACAAAAGACATCACCAAAATCCACCACAACAAACACCCTTAGAAAGTGGGTATCCGGCTCTCTCGCTCACCGAACGAAGCGCAGTAACAAATTACTACTACTCAGATGTCCATTTTCTGCGAGAGCGTGATACTCCCAACGGACCGGACCGTGGCTGTAGACAGTGTCTTTTCATTGTCATTTCTATGTCTTTCAGCGGAGACGTCACTGATACCTCATCTAGTAATTCTAATTTTATGATAATCCATCTCGTTTAAATTAAAACAAGAAATGTTCTTTGTTTGTAATTTGAAAGAGTTGTATGTTTCTTTCACGTGAAATTCTAGTATTTTATCGTGTAATATTTAGTTATTTCTTTAACGATTGCATCACGCAAGGAGCGGTTCCATCATGAAGCACACGTTGAGTTTTGTATATGCAAAAATATTCATTGTAATTTAACATTATTGTTTTCTGTAAAAGTTTCAATAAGTATTTTTTTTTTTTTAAATGCTGGTGATAAAGATCCATGAGCGGCAATATCACTTACCATCAGGTAATGTATTTTTTTACAAATGGCATCTATGTAAAAAAGCAAGTTAAAATCGTATATGACACGTTTGTAGGTTTGACATAGCAGCGCCATCTATTAATTAATTGCTCAATCCAGTCAATAGATATCGCCATCTGTTAAAATCGTTTGGAGTTAACAGATAATTGTGAATGTCAAATAATAGGTATATATAGGTAATACAAATAATTTGCAATAAAATAATATTGCAACTATAAATTAAGATGTAAGTTATCCTATCTTTCAAGTTGGATCAAACTGCACACGGTGTGCAAATTTGATTAAAATCGGTTAAGTAGTTTAAAAGTCCATCGCGGACAAACAACGTGACACGTAATTTATATATATTAAGATAAAACCACGCATTTAATTCATGTAGATGCAACCGGTTATTTTGAATATTCATTTGTCTTGAATAAGTAATTTAGAATGAACAGAAACAAGCAAATGCGAATAAGGTGTGGGCCCAATGATGTCAAAACTGCAATAGAAATAACCTACGCAACGTTTTAAAACATATAAACAAATAAGTACTTTAAAATAATAGTTTTATAGTCTATTTTCCTATATGAAAGACCTTGAAGGCTACTGTTGCGTTGCATCTTGGGCTCCTCAATCTATGGAAATGAAAACCAACAGTCGCCGTTGAACGTTCAAGGTGCACGGACGTATCGACATTTTAAATTTCCTCCGTGAATAGTTAAACAAAAGCGTGTCAATAAACTTTAAAACTACCTTGTGAGTGAACTTATTGTTTATTTTTTAAAAAGTGATCAAAAATTTCCACCCTGGATTTCAATTTTAATGGTAAGTAACTTTTTATTAGTCTAAATCATTTAAGCGCTTCGATATTTAAATTTTAGAAGTAGCTTATTATAGGGAATTCTTTACTTTGTTCTTTCAAACTACACTAGTATTACAATTTATAAAAACCTCGGTTATTCCAATAGCGTACAGTTTTTACTTGTTTATCGTTCATATCAATTCAGCCTTGGTTTTTGTTCAAGTATTTTCGTATAAATAACTTTGTAATATCTACTTTGGATCGATTGTTATTCAATACTTGCTTCTATATCGTGACTTCCTTTCATATCGCAGACATCCAAATCCTGTGCATTTTGATGTAGGTACTAAAACTTTATAAACGGTATTCTTAAGAACATAAAAATATCATTGAAATATGAATATAAATGATACTTTAACTAAAATCTCGGAGCAACAAACTTCGTATTTATACGGGTTTTGCATGATTGTTAAGTATAAGAGCTGAATTCCATAGCAGTAATTAACATAACTACACTTTCCTGCTCAATTTGCTTGTGTTGTCTCTGTTTATACATCGAATAGTTGTGTCGGTTAGCATGAATGGATGAAAGCGGTGGATAACTCGATTCGCTTGACCTAAGTCAGGTTTAACGACCCAGTGTCTAAGCTCAACTTGTTATAAACGATATCTTAAATACAAAAAGCTTTTTGGACATACAAATCTTATAATTGAATTGATTTTGACAATTAAATTCATATATAATTATTGCTGAATTTGATACTGAACTACTATTTTAACTAGATTGTTAATACTTAATTACAGATTTTGATACTAATGAAAACCTTCTTCTTGTATAATGGCAATAAGCTACAATAAACTGAGCTATTGGTGCCAGTGTCGAGTTACAATATTGATTAATCACGTCTTTAGTCAGTCGATACCATTGATTTGGTGCTGACAACCAAATCATGCTTCCTCTGGGAATTTTGGCAGAATGAATGAAAATGCACGCAATTCGCTATTATATCATATTCACTACATTTCAGCATTTTATCTGAATTGAATCACATTAAATATCAGCAAAATTATTCAATATTATATTGTAAAACACTAAAATAATGAATAAAATTTATAAGCGCTACACATTTTCACATTCTCGTCAAATCAACTAATGAAAACCTAATCAACATCTTATTTTTGACAAATTTGACAGACCCGCTTTCTTCTATACGACTCAAATATAATATCGTGTATTTTATAGAACCTCAGATACCGTTAGAAACCTTTTACAATATATGCTCTCACTTTATGTTGTGTCACAATTCATATAAAAAACTACAGTATATTTTGTATCGGGAATTGCTTCATTAGTCCAAATTCATACAAAATCCTGTTTAGAATCTTTATGACTGTTAAACCTTAGGTAAAACCTACGGTAACACGAGTAAAATTGATGTTACGTTTCATCTATTTTTGCCTTTATTTTTTCGGAGGACTATGGTCTGGATGCACTCCGCTAAGTATCACGAAAAGGCGGCCCACGGCCCAATAACCTACCGCATTTTTGCCACCGTTTGCTATTGGGGTGACCACTGGTACGGAGTTCCTTGAAGTCGATGGCCAGCCCGGATCTATTTTTGCCTTAGAATAACAACAATTCTAGAAATAAAGTTGCTATCATTCTATATTATGTTGTAGAATTAATTAATTAGATACAAACTATTCCTACTATACTCATTGATTCGTAATTGATGCCAATTTACTTATTCAAATCAAATTGTAAAGTTTAGCTTAATTTTCAACAAAGTTAACGTCCGAACTATATTCGCAATCAGTATGAGTGAAACTGGATGCATACAAATGTCCTGAAGATGACAAGTATATTTCTTGTCCGAATATTTTATTTATAAATTTACATTGACTTAAATAAATTTCTGAGACTGAAATTTATGAGACTAGAGACAACATACTATAATAGTACTAAAATAAAAATAAATACTGTTTGATTTTTAAATATTATTACTAGTTTTGGACTAAGAGATTTGTGACAACTAAGGGATATATGCATATAATATCTATGCAAGAGAAATCGACATCGAATTAAAACCCTATACCAACCCGTCTGACCGCCTTATAGAAGGTAAATTTCAGTCCTATTGTGAAGGAAGCTTGAGCCCAGAAGTGGGGCATATATGAGCAGAAATGATAATGATTACTGGCATCGCGACACAACTTAAATATAGACAAACGCAATATCTTAACTCTAACGTGTGATTTTTCGAAGTATATAAAATAGTTGTTAATATCTCTTGGTATAAACGGAGAAGAATTTGACAAGGTTACATGTATACAAGTTCAATAAATCATAGCTCATATACGTGCCAGATGAGGCAGATTTAGTATAGGATTTCGAGTTTACCTTCCCTTGCATACTTGTAGCACGAGATATCCTTTAGTCGCCTTTTGCGACACTCACGGTTAAGATAGGGGGTGATGAATTGTATTCTTATTGCATCACCACACGGAAATGTTCAATAAGATGTGTGAAATTCGCGTCCCAGGGATATAAAGTTGTCGATTCGAACTGTCCAAACAAACATCGTGTATCGAGTCTTATTCTATATTACTATCATTGTGAGCTGGAAAATATCATCATCAGATACCATCTATCCATCCACGATTAAATTTATCTGTATACCTTCATAAATGGACATAGTTTTCTCTAAGAATAGTGATATATTATGAATAACTACAGTAAATGTTAGAAATATCTCAGGAAAATTCTTCTGACCACACACCTGGTGGTTCCAGGTAGTCAAAATACTTTTTACGAGCCCCTTAGGATCGTAGGGAGTCGTGACATATTGTTAACCCGCCATTGCACGGGGAAAACCAAAGATTACGTAATTAAGAGCAATAAGGACTGGGTTGTCTTTATTGTTCTTAATTACCAATAACGATTAATATTTATGTACTATAATTATCTATACAAATAAATAAAATTGAAGTGCGTATTTCTAATGTCAAAATAATACGAATGCATCATCATGCTCACACGGTTGTTTACACCTATGCCTAAAACCAATTTAAAAAAATGTTGTCTGTCTGTTTCGAGTAATCTTTAAAACGGCTGGACCGATTTTGATATGTTACTAATAGGTAGCTGCCTCTGTAAGGAGTAACTAAGGCTATATTTTATCCCAGTATACCCATGGGACACCGCGGCAATTAGCTAGTAAACAATAAAACACATTATAAAAACGTCTAAACAAAACCATAATGTTTACAAATTACGCAATGTATTCTAATACTTGTTAAGAATACTGGTTTCGCTTATCGCGAGTCATTAATATTCATGTCAGCCGGCATCTAACGACTTTATCGTATGGTCTATGCCGTTCTGTGGGGCTTATTTACATTGCTAATTCTTCCTTATAAGGAATAGCCTTATATTTTTCATGAGCCATGAGCCTCCTCCACATAGGAGTTGAATGCTTTATTACGCTGGACATGATTCATCATCACCTGGACCCATGTACATTCCACTGCTAGGCTCGAGGCTCCCATAGTGGTTGGAATTTTATTTACTAAACGATATCTGCAGAATTAGCAAGTTGAAATGGCAATGGGTAGGCCTCATCGAACCGATAACTGCTGAGGAAGAAAGGTTCTCGAGTGAGACGGCCGAGGCCGCATAGGACGACTACCCTACTAGGTAGACTGACGACACTAAGTTGCAGGGAACCATTAGATGTAAGTGGCACAGGACCGTTCTAAGCCCCATTTAATGGCGAGGCCCATGTCCAAAGCCGAATTCTAAGTTGATGGATAGAAACGACGTTGGTCAGACAAGCTGTTATGTTTAATGTTTTCCTTCTCTTGCAGTTATGTTATCTGCGTGTTAATTACGTTCACTTAGGGGAAAGAAACGGGTGGTATTTCTAATCTTATTTTCATCACCAAATGGTAGGTACTATAGTAGCTGGTTGGTTGCTTGCTGGTTTCTATACGGTGTTATTTAACAGTTGTTTTATCTTTTTTTTTTGGGACGAAAGGACGGTGCGTGACCCCATAACTCCCCCGTATTCCCTACCAATCGTCACTCGGCCGACCACTAGTACCATGTCCTTGTCCCTGTGGCCAGCCCGGCGAGGTAGCTCGCCTAGTCTCTCCTAGAGTGATTTATCCTATTCAACTGGCCCTCTCATAAGTAGAGAATATTCGATTAACTAATGACGAAATGAAGTTAGGTTAGTGTCTAAAGAGGTATTTTTTTTTAACATATACACCCTTCATTAAGAAAATAATCCTTGTATTGCGGGGGACATTAAAAATATATAATTAACGCACACAAATTACATCCAGACTCAGAACAACAATTTGTGGATCGCACAAAGTGTTGTCCTACGTGACATTCGAACCTACGACACTGGTGCTGTAGGTGGATATCTTAACCACTCCGCCATCAGTATCTAAAGAGTTGTTACTAAATACTTTTCAAACCAAGTTGTTTTTCAACAAGCATTTTAACTTAAAGCTTTTTGCCTCATACATTCTTATCTTAACTATTACGTGCGGGTGACGTGACCGGGGATTAGTCCGTCACCCGCTGAGAGGCCGACCGCGTGAGGAAAGACCGACGTCCTCCCCGAGGGGGGGACGTCGGTCGATGGGAGGGTACCCCAATTAGGGGTATTCCGTCGGGCCGACCACTGACGACAAGTTAACGCTGCTCCAGTGGTCGGCCCAACGACGAAGGCGACGTGGTTTTTGGGTGGGTCGCGGGAGTTGCCTGCTTAAGCCCCTCTGTCGCCCCGGACGGAGTGGTGCGGAGGCGCGCCGACCGCGACCCACCCACAAAAAAAAAAAATCTTAACTATTACGCACGTACACTGACAGCACTGATGGCAATTAGATACGTGTGTGGCCTCAATGGTTACGATTTGATCATCGTCTGAATATTAACAACTATTACAGTTCTCGTACGTATAGCAACGTGTTTACCATCACATCTGGGTCAATGGACTCAACATGATTAGATTGGTGAAGTATTATTGATTTCGATAGGATATTTTAGTTCAGAGAGATTGCCCTTTGATAGAAAAAATATTTCAATTCCTAGCTTACAATAGTACGTTTGAAATAAATTTGACTGCACAGATGTCGTAGTAGTTAAAAGTGCAAGTGTCGAAGTTGCGAGTCCCACCCAGGATAATATTGTGCGATCCACAAATTGTTGTTCTGAGTTTGGATGTAATTTGTGTCTGTTAAATATATGTGTGAAAATTCCCCCGCAATCCTTAGTGCAAGCGTTGTCATTAATAAAAAAAATCTGTGTGGTGTCGGGAGTAAGAATACAATTCACCACTTGCTATCTTGCCTGTGGATATAGTAAAAGCCCTCTCAACTCAGCTGCCCTCAACTACCCTCCCGATATGGAGGAGGCTCTAGCCCAGCAGTTGGACGTATATGAGCTTTAATGATGATGACATATGAAGAGGGCAGTGACCATAAATGTTAGCAAAATCTTTAAAATGTATTATAACATGAAGAAATGTACTCATTATCTTTAACTTGTCCTTACTGCTTTTATAGGCATAGCCTCATTCACTAAATCCATTCACTCCTATTGATTATTCCACGATTCTTACATCTATCCACATTTATAACCCTTCTTGTAACATATAGGAATGAGTATGCGAATGAAAGATCTTAAATGAAGACAAATGTTTATGATACAGATAATATAGGTGTTACTTTTTAAAAAAACCTTCAAATTTTCAACGGTTTTTTTTTTCTTGGGGGTGGGTTGCTGTCGGCGCGCTCCTCGCACCACTCCGACCGGGGCGATAGAGGGGCGTAAGCACGCACTCCCGCAACCCACCCGCGATGCACGTCGCCTTCGTCGTTGGGCCGACCACCGGAGCAGGGTGACTTGACATCAGTGGTCGGAAATATTCAACGGTTAAAGGTCATTAATACTTGATAATAAATGAATGAGTATATTGTTGTTTGTGATTCAGTGCAAGCCCGCCTTTGTGCCAAACCATTGGCCCGTGAATTGCACCGCTTTGTAATTACGTTACGTGATGGTCATTCATTTCATTGGCAGTGTGCTTCCCTGTACAACGTGTAACCTTGATAGTTACAGCCTATTTTTGTTTAACTAGATCTAAGTTAAGAATATAATTCACCATCCCATTTCTTGCCTGTGGATGCCGTAAAAGACGATCGCTATACTGACATGTCTGACCAGCATGATATAGTAGGTCATTTCCCCTCCAATTGCGGAGGAGATCTGAGCCCAACAGTGGGACTTGTATAGACTAAGATGATAAATCTCTTAATACAAAAAAATATTTGTTGACTTTATGTTTATTTATAGACTTATAAATTACTAGCAACTCGCTCTCGCTTCGGTTCGGTTTCAGTCGTCTTACCCGCGTAGTTCCCGTTCCCGTGGGAATACCGGGACAAAATATAGCCTATGTTACTCCCTGATATTGTAGCTTTCCATTGGTGAAAAATTTTGGAAATCGGTCCAGTAGTTTCGGAGCCTATTCAATCAAACAAACAAATCTTTCCTCTTTATAAAATACTAGCAACCCGCCCTCGCTTCGCTTCGGTTTCAGTCGCTTAAACCCGCGTAGTTCCCGTTCCTGTGGGAATATCGGGATAAAATATAGCCTATGCTACTCCCTGATATTATAGCTTTCCATTGGTGAAAGAATTTTTGAAATCGGTTCGGTGGTTTAAGCGTGAAAGCGTTACAAACAAACATCCTTACTTTCGCATTTATAATATTAGTATGGATTATAATTAAAAAATATGAGACTACAATTAAATTTCAATCTATACTAATAAGTATAGATTGAAATTTAATTGTAGTCTCAGTACTGCTAGTAATACTCGCAGTGGTGGAAAAAGAGAGTAAACAGCATTTACATCCAATCCAAATCTTTGACAGTGAAACTTTTATAATAATGGGGGAATTATTTTAAAAACTTTTCAAATTAATAACCCGCCCTCTGTTTTAGTCTATTTGTCCCCGCATTTGGTAGTGGTGAATTGTATTCTTACTCCGTTACTATACAGAAAATTAAGAGATTCACAATCATAGAATTGATTTGGTCATAATAATACTTATAAAGTTAAAAGGTTTAAACACCTCACACCATCTCGTATACAGCCTTCACACAGCTGTATCTAATCACTAAATCTACTTAATGCATAAACACACGGTGGAATCGTGGAAATAGGATAGTGAAAGCTAACAGGGCTTCTCGTGACCGTGTCTGAAGCCGCTCAAGTGTTTTACCATCAACGTTATATCAAATTAATAAGAGATAATGTGGTTAGATATGTTGCTATGCTGTCTCATTCCACCCTGCTGACTTGAATGAATGAACCATTCTAATGTCGTATTAATCAATTGGTCAGCATTTCTTTCCCTAGTCGTAAAAACTGGCTGAATGTACATCATAAAAATTGACAGGAGCGCTACGATTCTAGCATTGACCCTGCTTAGGGAGATCTATTGATGTGAAACATCTACCTGTTGATGAACCTGATCGTTGACGTGGCGTTAACGCCACGCTTGAATATGTACATTTGTGTAATGAAACCGTAATCTATTTTAGAATTTTGTACAGCGCTATCTAGTGAGCTCAAAATAAATTATTAACCTAAACACATGCCTATAGTGTAAACTATTGAAAATAAATATTTATTGAATCATCATCGTCGTCATCATCGCAGCCCACACTCGTCCCACTATTGGGCTCAGGCCTCCTCCATAATGAGAAGGAATTCGACCTACTATGCCATGCTGGTCAGACATGTTGGTATAGGGTTTCATTTCGAGTTATCCTTCTCTTGCACATATGTTATGTGCATATTATATCCCATAGTCGTCTTGTACGACATCCACGGGCAAGATAGGGAGTGGTGAATTGTGTTCTTACTCCGTCACCACACGGAAAAAATTTAATAAAATCATCTCATCATCATCATCTTGCTCTTATCCCAATTACTTGGGGTCGACGCAATATGTCATCTGTTTTGACATATTGCAAAAAGTTTCGGCAATAACTTTTATGACCGGCCGCCTGCCTGACGTCAACCCTCCTTGGGAATGTAATCGTTGACCCAAATGGTACCAGATGGAGTTGGTCCGGGTCAATCTAGGGCTCTTAGTCGTCTTTTACGACACCCACGAGCAAAGCAAGGGTTGGTAGTATTCGAAGCCGCTACCACACAGCATAAAATCATCTATACCAATAAATGAAATTGGAGTGTCTGTTTGTAATGTCAAAATAATAGGCTTTTTTCATGCTCACATGGTTATTTGCACGACACCTATGCCTAAAATATCGATTAAAAATTTATGTCTGTCTGTTTGTTCCGGGTAATCTTCAAAACGGCTGGACCGATTTCAAAAATTCTTTCACCAATGGAAAGCTATAATATCAGGGCGTAAACTAGGCTATATTTTATCCCGGTATTCCCACGGGAACGGGAACTACGCGGGTAAAACGACTATAACCGAAGCGAAGCGAGGGTGGGTTGCTAGTAATTGTATAAAAAAAAACGTAATATTTTTATTAATACTTTATGCCATATTAGTTACTGTCATCTGTACTTGTACAAAATAATTTTGATGTTTTACATCTGCCAGGCGTGAGCGACGGCTACCTTTCTGTTTTTTTTTTTGCGCTGGACTATGGTCAGAACGCCGTCCGCCCCATAACCTACCGTATCTCCTCTCCTTCGCTATTGGGCCGATCACCGCTACTGAGTCCCTTGTCCTCCATGGCCGGCCCGTAGGGAGACCTATATTCGACAGTTGAATATCTATGGGCTGATAGACGAATGAATATAAAAAAAATCGGTTGTCTGTAAAGTCGGTTTACTGACGATAGTTGAACGTGACAACGTCATAAGAAAATACTGATGGAATGGTTTCATTTTTCAAAAGAAAATTTTAATTTTATTTGTTTGATAGATATTTTGTATGGATCAAGCCTTAAATGGAACGCCTCAGAGCGAGGTAACGCCGCATACGTCATGATTTTTCGTGTGTGCAGCCGGCTCCATCGAATTATAAGACGTTGTCACGTCAAAACTAACGGGTCGATGTTATTACATAGATATATTTTCTACCATAATACAGCTACATTGCGTGCAAACTTTGAGCACATATGTTATGTGTCCTCTGCAATATAAAATTAATGTCCTACCAAATAAAAAAAAACATAATAAATTGCATTCGCGTGACTTTTTTCGGCAGTAAACGAAAGTTTACGATGTCAAAGTAAATAGTTATGGTAGTTTGACATTGACCTGACAAGGTTAGGGTCCCGTGTCTCTTTATAATGGAGGCTTGAATGATAAATTAGAAACATCATTTTTTTTAAAGTTCTTTCCAAGGCAATGGTCATTTGTCAGTCTATTGTGAAAAGGACACGCTTATTGATTATTCATTTCAGCTTATAAATGTGCCACAACTGGGCTCGTGGATGTTGTAAAAGACGACTAAAGGATATAATATGCATATAACATCTGTGCAAGAGAAGAAAAACTCGAAATGAAACCCTACACCAAGCTGTTTGACCAGCGTGGTATAGTAAAGTCGATTCCCCTCCTATTGTGGAGGAGGCTTCAGCCCAACAGTGGAATGTATATGAGCTGAAATGATGATGATGATACCACGCTGGTCAGACGGTTTAATATGGAGTTTATTTTGAGTTTTTTCTTTTAGATTATTAAGTCCCGGATAGCTATCGTGGGTTAAACAAAAAGAAAATATGTTGGAGCTTTCGACATTTCAAGATTTTAACAAGCATATCTCTCTTAAAACTTCATCCTTATATGACCCTAACCTGGCTACAAATAGTTCTACCATCTGGGACGACGGAACGATGACCTAATGCCAATAGCGTGCCTTGATTTTTACAACCCACCCAGCAGATTACAATTTCTAAGACCTGGATCTACGTGGCTGCCTTTACGGCATAACCATACGACCTCAACTAGAGCGATGTCAGGCGCAAATAGTACGTCATCACCTTCTAATCCATAGTAAATATACGCTCCGTCTAGCAAAAATTGTCTCAACAATACATTGAGTCAACATTCATGTTTTCACGACTATTACTCACAAAGAAAATCCCTACAATAAGTAATCTTATCTTATAAACAAGCGTACGTGATAACTCGCAGTACCAAATATAAGTCAATACAAACATAACCATAACATAACAAATTGATGAATGTTGTTATGACATTTTTTTTATTTGTTTCTTTTACAAGACTCTACGGTTCGGTTTAAAAAACCCTTCCTCGACTCTCAGAGAAAAGGAGCTTCGGATTCTCTTTAATTTAAAAACACTGTAATCCCTAAAACTTTACTTATCTGTAGAACTATTTCATTTTGTATAATATATAGTACCCGGTGATAAATATTGCACATCAACCCTTAGGAAGAGACACTCGACTAATTTCGGCTTCGTAAAGCATCTCTGTCACACACTACCTGTGTGACGGAAGTGCTGACACAATTAAGGTTTTTTACTATTGAATAAAGTACACTTACTCCAAAAGCTTTATTTATAAATTAATACGATTTTATCAACAACAACTACATTCTACCGCATTTATACAACGACAACGTTCTACGAAGCCGAACTTAGGCGATTGCCTCTTTCCAAATAACGATGTGCAATATTTATAGACTGTATGTCTATGTTAATTTCTAATTTATGTATCTATGTGTGGGAGCTTTTAGCTAATGTATGAGATATTTCATTATGTTTTATACATAAGTATTTGCTTAGTTTTACGAAAAAGATTAAGCAACATTTTAAGTAATACCTTTATCCGTATGAAAATGGAGTAAGAATAAAGTGGTCATGAACCCTTACTTACGCATGGTTGACGTAAAAGACTACTAGTACAATGACCACGCATGCAGATAACAGCGTTGCAGAAGAAAGAAACCTATACCAACCCATCTGACCAGCGTGATATAGTAAGTCAATTTTCTACTTAATATGGAGGAGGCTAGAGCTCAGCAGCAGGATGTATGCTGAAACGATACTACTAATTCTTGTGGGATGTCTTAAAAACCGAATAAGAGCAATCTTACGCCAATCTATCGAAATCCATGAAGCTGATAGATGTATGGACGGGTAGATGAAGTATATAGTTTTTGTTTTACAATGAAAATAATATCTAAAACTATATGTTTACATAAAATGAACTCTTATATAAAATATAATTAGCACGAACATGTTTACGATATTTGTTTAAGCAATAAGGAAAAGGATACCAAAAACCGCATAACCTCTTTTGCTGTGAATAAGTTGCTGTGTAAATAAGTAACAAATAATATCCTATATAAATATACCAATTGTGATCGACTTATGGCCGGTTTCTGAGGTACATTTAACTGGAGTTTAACCGTTCGATACCGCTATTGGTTCGATAACTTGTAAAATTGCGTTTCTGAATACACCGTCATACGGTAAACGTCAGTTAAGCTTGGTTTAACTTAACTCACCAAAAAGGTACGTTTATCGATTCGATAAGTATTGTTTGAAATTGTGTCAGAACTAACCTAAAAATATTTTGTGATTTTTGTTCATTTTACTTGCGATGTTCACTTTGTGCTTGCACTTTACGCTATAATAGTTATAATTATGGATACCAGCAGTTCATCGGAGTCTGATATGGAAGTTTTGGACGTTGTTTACAGTATATCCATACCTCGCAACCTAAGAAGTCACAGAAATCCATTTGAAATGTTCACGGATGAAGAGTTTAAAGTGAGATATCGTTTTAACAAAGGTACTGTGTGTATCATTGTGAAAAAACAAAACAACTTTTTTAATAATGATTTAGCAATGAGTCGCACATACAGCCGTAAAAAAATAATGAATTATTATATTTTATAACTAAAATAATCTCAGTCCATATGTATAAGTACTTTCGAAAAAATATTTGTGTTAATAATATTGGTAATAATGATGAAATAAAATTAAAAAATCTATTGCAAACTCGATCTTGTGAAGAGACCCATCTAGCGACAATTTAAGAAACCAGTTATAGGTTTCATAGTTATTTGAAAGAGCGTTGCGTACTCAGAAACCCAGCAAAAGTTATCGGAAGTTTAACTGATGTTTAACTTTATTGAACCAATAGCTATTGATAGTTTAATTGAGAAACTCAGAAACCGGCCATTAATAATATATGTACTTTTCTTTCATAATACATATTGCAAAAAATATTGGTATTAGTTTTACGACTGGTCGTCTTTTACGACAGCCACGACCAATATAAGTTTTGTTAGTATTGATAGCCTCTAACCGGTTTGAGAGCCCTCAACGCTCACCCATAGTCCGGGCTAAGCTGTGAAAGACACCTGCGGCTATCAGCTATAAACACACACAAAAAAGTAGCCTCTACCACAACAAAAATCATAGGGTTCAAAATAAAACTGTCATCATCCATTTCTCTCACGAGGGACCCATAAAGAAGGTCGTGAATCCCTCAGGTTTATTTAGAAGAAGTAGAACGCGAACCTCTCTTGTTATAACAGCTGCTATAATAAGGGCCATCATCATCACGTCCGGCAAGCGTGGTGATTATGGTCTCATTACACTTTTAGGGTAGTCTAAATTCAACAGTGGACGTCAATAGACCATTTATGGATAGAAGGTAATAAAATCGTATTACAAATATTTCTATGGTGACCATAAAATAATTTGTTACAGTAATTTTCTTCTTGAATATTTAATTGGAAATAGACTTCTACTAAAGACGCTATCTCACGTCGTATTTTATATTAATGACAGATACCTTATTTTATCGGTTGATTAAAACAGATATGAAACTTATTAATTAAACGCACATTTTCCCGTGTGCGACAGGATAAGAATTAAATTGTAGCGACCCCTTGAGAGAGTCGTAATAATCGGCTAAGGGTTCACCAGGAGAGCGGGCAGCAGCTCTCTCCTGGTAAATGTATAACATCTCACTGCAATCGCCAACCCGCTTGCCAAACGTGGCGATTACGACATTATCACCTCATATGACGGACAAAAAACATTTATAATATAAATATAATATATATCAATAAAAGACTAAATTGTGACTAATTTGGGGAATTTCGGCAAAGTGATAATGTATTGTGGCGTTGTTAAATTTTGTTCAATATCTTCTTATATTGAATAACGTAATGTCCGTGTGGTGACGGAGTGAGAATACAATTCCACCCCCCTCTCTTGCTCGTGGGTATCGTGAGAGACGACTAAGGGATATAATAGGCATATAATATCTATGTAAGAGATGACAAACTCGAAATAAAACCCTATGCCAACACGTCTAACTAGCGTAGCACCGATATGATATGATGAATAATTTTATTGGTATTTTAATTTAATATAATACCGAGAAAATACTAGAGTGTAGTATATATGATGTGACAGTCTTTTACGGGTATTCTCATGTGCTGTCAAAATTCCAAATTTAATCGTTAATTTGGTTTTCAGTGCTCACTTAGTGGTAAAGACTTGACTTACTGATGGACAGTGAAAGAATCGGCTATTTAATATGAAGAAGTCTAACATTGTTTTAATACGAAAAAAATATTGGCCACGACTTGTGAATTTGATTTTAACTGATGACTGTTGCCAGTTTCAATAAAATAAAAAGAATATTAACATATCGATATCTGTACATAGTAGATATTGAATCTATACCAATAAATAAAATTGGAGTGTCTGTTTGTAATGTCAAAATAATAGGCTTTTTTCATGCTCACACGGTTATTTGCACTATACATATGCCTAAAAATCACTTTTATATTTTTTTGTCTGTCTGTCTGTTTGTTCCGGATAATCTTCAAAACGGCTGGACCGATTTAAAAAAATCTTTCACCAACGGAAAGCTATAATATCAGGGAGTAAACTAGGCTATATTTTATCCCGGTATTCCCACGGGAACGGAAACTACGGGGATAAGGCGGCTGAAGCCGAAGCGAAGCGAGGGCGGGTTGCTAGTAAATAAATAAAATCGAAGTTTGTAGATAATGTTTAAGTAATACGTTTTTTCATGCTCCCACGGTTATTTACACGATATGCTAAAAATCAGTTTCTTGTGCCTGTCTGTCTGTCTATTTGTACCAGGTAATCTTCAAAACGGCTAGATCGATTTTGATAATATTTTACTACCAGGTAACTGTCTGTATGAGGAGTAACTTTGGCTATATTTTATCCCGGTATTACCACAGGAACTACGCGGGTGAAAGAAGTTAGTATATAAAATTATTCTTTGTATGATGCATATATGTATGTATGACAGTATAAATTGAGTCTTTTAAAATACACTAAAAATAACATTTGATTACGACAGATTGTGTAATCAAAATGTCTCGGATGACGCATAACTAGTTTTTTTTTTTGCTTACAATTTACCTATTGACATCATTGAAGCATATTCGCTACTCGTTTAAATTTGTTTTTTGCATATTGATGTTAATTTTTGTTTAGATTCTCAGATTTTAGAACTTAACTAGCAACCCGCCCTCGCTTCGGTTTTAGTCGTTTTACCGACGTAGTTCCCATTCCTGTGGGAATACCGGGATAAAATATAGCCTAGGTTACTCCCTGATATTATAGCTTTCCATTGGTGAAAGAATTTTTGAAATCGGTCCTGCCGTTTTGAAGATTATCCGGCACAAACAGACAGACAAAAAAATATAAAGTGTATTTTAGGCATACTGCATACTGCAAATAACCGTGTGAGCATGAAAAAGTCTATTATTTTGACATTACAAACAGACACTCCAATTTTATTTATTGCTATAGATAGATTACTAACTTCTTCATCGCGCGCGTAGTAATCGTAACAGAGGCCAACAAAAAGCTATGCAGAATGTTCTACATAGGTGTATATTTCATCTACAAACAATATTATGTTTATGCTCGATTTCAGTTTTATAAGTTTTAAAGTACAGATTAAAGTGTACTTTTTTTGCTACCTTGAATTCAAAAAGAACTATATTAAAAGTAGCATCGCATAATTTTCTCCCCTATTTTACACCCTTAGAGTTTGAAAAATCTGAAATACTTAATTTTTCTGAAGAGTATTTGAGCAAAATAAAAAAAAAATGGGGTAAAGATCTTTTTCATCACCATACAAAATTTGCCACTACGTTCAACCTCCTTTAAGGTTGAATATCCTTTCTTAATGAGTCCATGATACAAAAACAAATTGCTATCTCTCAACTTTGGTGAACTATTTATTAAATAAGTATAAAATGTAATAAAATAGAAGGTCAAAATCTAGCTGAAAGTTTAGCCGTCCCACTGTTAGGTTTAGACTTATTCCACAATGAGACGCAAATTAACTTAGCTGATCAGACGGTTTGCTATAGGGCTTCATGCCCTTCTTTTAACTGGACATTATCTGCCCATATGCCTAATACATCCCTTAGTTTTTTTCGACACCCACAGGCAAGAAAAGAGGTAGTAAATTGTGTTCTTAACCCGTCACAAGCCAAAAAGACGCTGCAACTGGAGAACGGCTAAGAATGCTGACAATATTTCCAATTGAATGACAATACTTAAACCTTCACGCTATGTATGAGTTTGTTACAATATGAAGACGCAGCATAAGACATAGTAAAACTACTAATTATTGACGTCAGAGCTTTCATTGTTATGTCGACCAGTCCAAAAAAGCTTTTTGTAATGTGTTACCGACTGAACGCATTTCTGGGACAAACTTGTCTTGACCAAATACAGGTCTTTTTATACGTGTTACCGGTTAGACCTGATTTTGGGACAAACTAGTTTGCCTATGCTAAAACTGTCTGAAATAATTCAAAACAACTTGTTTCTTTGTGGTTAAATATGGGTATATCGGTTTTTGTAGAGTACCGAATACCGGAAAAATTACACACGCTCTTGAAGCGGGAATTATATTGCATCATTTATATTTATATCTTTAGGAACCAGACCTGGTGTTTCCCGTTGAGGATTTCGTGACGGCAAAGTCAAATAAATTATGCATGGATAAACCGAGAACCAAGTATATAGTCACTTGGGGTCTCACAATGGCGGTAACAGTATACATATTTTAGTAGCACGCCGCGAAATTAAACGTTGTCACGTGGATAAATAAAGGTGACATGCCAACATATTAATTAATCGAAGAATTTCTTTCGATAACAAAAACTATAATTAGTTTTAATATTTAGGAAATATAGCTTAAAAATTGTTTGTTGATATTACCTAATGTCATCGTCGTCATCATAATCACAGCTCGAACAGTATACGTCCCACTACTGGGCTCGAGCCTCCTTCAAAATGGGTAAGAAATTGACCTACTATACCAAGCTGGTTAGGCGGATTCATATAGGGTTTTATGTCGAGTTTTCCTTCTCTTGCACAGATATAATATACATATGATATCCCTTAGTCGCCTTTTATGTATTATCTCGCAGAAGGAGGCGGCGGATCGTCTGCGCGAGAAGCGCAGCCTCGATGAGGAGATCCGCCGCCGGTGAATGAGGCGGCGCAGGTGCAACTACCTGCGCCTCATGCCGCCCTAGCCGAGGCCGCGGGTGACGTGACCGGGGATTAGTCCGTCACCCGCCGAGAGGCCGACCGCGTGAGGAAAGACTGACGTCCTCCCCGAGGGGGGACGTCGGTCGATGGGAGGGTACCCCACGTAGGGGGTATTCCGTCGGGCCGACCACTGACGACAAGTAAACCTGCTCCGGTGGTCGGCCCAACGACGAAGGCGAGGTGGTTTTCGGTGGGTTGCGGGAGTTGCGTGCTTAAGCCCCTCTGTCGCCCCGGACGGAGTGAAACCAACCCACAAAAAAAAAAGTCGCCTTTTATGTCACAAGATAGGTTATGGTGAATTATATTCTTACTCCGTCACCGCACGAAAAATAAATGAATTATTCTTTACTAGCAACCCACCCTCGCTTCGCTTCGGATTCTGGCGCCTTATTCCCGTAGTACCCGTTCCCGTGGGTATACCGGAATAAAATTTAGTTTTTTTTTTTTTAAATATTATTTTTATTTTTTTTTATTTATTTAAGACAACATCCTGCACTAAGGAAATAATCCTTGTATTGCGGGGGACTTTACAAACATATAATTAACGGACACAAATTACATCCAGACTCAGAACAACAATTTGTGGATCGCACAAAGTGTTGTCCCGCGTGGGATTCGAACCCATAGAACCGATAGTCTAGTTTACTCCCTGATATTATAGCTTTCCATTTGTGAAAGAATTTTTTAAATCGGTCCAGCCGTTTTGAAGATTATCCGGAACAGACAGACAGACAGACAAAAAAAAATTTAAAGTGATTTTTAGACATATGTATAATGCAAATAACCGTGTGAGTATGAAAAAAGCATATTATTTTGACATTACAAACAGACACTCCAATTTTATTTATTGGTATAGATAACGTATAAAATCATCATAAATTGCCTGATAACATCTTTTGTGGTAAGTTAATGAATGTTTCATAAATTGCCTGATAACATCTTTTATTGCATTTTGTGGTAAGTTAATGAATGTTTCATAAATTGCTTGTAATGATTTGTACTGATTAGAATAAGGCAAGCGGAAAACTTCAACTACCTACTAAATTCACAAATAGGTACCATTTCAACTTTAAAAGTTTACATTAATTAAGAACCTGCATTCAGGCGTTAGGAGTATCTTCTCTTCCAATATCTTGTATAATTTAAGTCAAGTGTATCTATATACTTGCGAAGGAAAGGTTCTCAAGTGGCGACCACGAATCAGACGACGCAGTGTAGGAGGCCCCTCTGCTAGGTAGACTGACGATATCTTGAACGTCGTAGGGAACCATCGGATGCAAGTGGCATAGGACTGTTCCGAGTGGCATTCTCGTAGCCTATAGCTAGCTAGCCTCAACCTATCCAACAATGGACGTCTATAGCCTGATGCAAGAAGATGTAGTCTTTAAATATCGGCTTCATAATTATGCTCAGTCATTCAGTGCGTTATGGAACTAACTGTGTTTGGGATTGTTTTGTGAGATAGAATTCAACACCGGTAACCGACATATCCCGATGGATTAGCTCTTTGAAGTATCAGTGGGCGAGTGCTTATCTTTCGACGAATCAGTAACAGCTGAGGAGGAAATGTTTTCTAGGAACAACCACATGCCCACGGATGTTAAGGAATCGGTACTATTGGTCGGTCCAATGGCGATAAGGAGTACGGTAGGTTATGGGGCCGCGCGTTGCCCATCCGTTGCCCTGGACAGATTGGGCGGGGTGTGTCCAGACCATAAGCTACCACAAGAAAAGGGACAACCACATATCAGATAATTTAGTTTAGGACGTTGGCCTTGAAAGTGGCATAAATAAAATCTTTGGATGCAGGTGGCACATGCTTTTTTAGTAATTCTATGAAAGGCGGTGCTCCTGAAAAGATTGTGAAGTACTGCTTAAAAATACATTGTGTCAACATAATAATTCCTGTTTATAATATAATGCATCTAAGGGATATGGATAGGTGACATATATGCTAGGGAAGGAAATATGGCAAATAACTCCAGTTACCACGATACCTGTCGATTATGATACTGTGGGATAATATGCTTCCCATTAAGCATAAGGCTTGCCCTGTTAAGAGGATAAGAATAGATATTAAATTTGTACCAGCGGCTAAATTTGATTAAGAATTTTTCGTAACCCATATTGAGAAGATGAAAAATTACGTAATAGGCTTATTTCATTCGCGGCGGCCATTTTGAATTTGAGATGACACCGAATATATTAAATTGTATTGTCATCGAAACTAAAGTTAAAAACCAAATATCAGATCCATTACTAATTTTGACTTATAAAATATGGCAGTAAGAAAATAAAGGCGTTTAATAAAAACTATAATAAAACTTTTCAAAAACATGTTTAGTATAAATAAATTCATTGTTAGCCTTGAGTGTGTACTAAGGTACAATGACATCACCGATTGCATGCTCGGCTAAACCTTCTGGCTCGTTGCAATAAAAACTTCTTGTTACACGGGGCCCTGGGTTTACATTATTGTCAAACAAAAATAAAACATATTTTAGTCGTTTAATATTATTTCTTATACCAACTTCTGTTCACCGCTTCGCCCGCGTAACAACTAACTTGCTCAAAGTTGAACTATGTATTATCTCAAGGGAACAGATTCCCGGGATAACAAACATCTTATGTAATTATTTCTAATGTCTACGCCAGAAACACATTGAAATAACACATTGAAACAAACATTGAAATAAAACTATTTTACGGATTTTATCGCGTTTGTAATCAAATATGCAATTAAAAATTAAATACAAACACGATAAAAGCCGTAAATTAGTTTTATTTACAAGTAGCCTATGTTTAATCCAGTTGGTGTGGTGACGGAATAAGTGTGCAATTCACCACTATAACCATTCTTGCTTGTGGATGTCGTAAAAGATGACTAAAGAATATAATATGCATATAACGTATATGCAAAGAAAGGCAAACTCAAAACCATATACCAACCTGTCTGACCAGCATGGTATAGCCAACAACTCATAGAAGCTCAATTCGCGCACAAAACTCGAGGCATTTAAATTAGAACCAGTATGTCTCCCTACGCTGAATCGTGACGTAGTGTACTAGGTAACTGCATACGAGGCAACTCTATTGTATAGTGGTGTGTGTGTAATCGCTTGCACGCATGTAGTATTTATGACTTCACTTTTTTGATCGCTTAAGCAACACTATCCTTCTATACGTTACTATTCTAAGTGAATTTATTAGTACGACGGTTGTTATATCTACAATGTGTAGGCAAAATGTTTCATTGATAATTTGCCCCGATTTGCTAATATTTATGATAACAACTGAGCTCCTATCTATCGCAGCGTTACGTTCTGTAGTAAATTGATAAAGAAGTTACCTAACCTATATTTTATCGAATCAAACTTCTAATATCTTAAATTAGCACATTGAAACAAATTTTCAGATTTATTATAAGAATATAGATAGATACAAATTTCATTATTTATCCACTCGTTTTTATTTCGGCATTTTATATTTATTCATAAGCCTAGAAAATTTGGCCCACTATACGAAATTTGGGTCATATCGTACCAATAGGGCACTACTAGTACTATATAACTAGTGTGACCATATATTTTTACGTCTGGGACGCTTAAATAATTATTATAATTGTCCTGTTATTATTGTGTTAGAAAACAACAACAGCAGTAACAGACAAAAATATGAAATTATAAGCAAAAAATTCCGTGTAAAATTTTATAGAAATTGGTAAAAGTATAGCCTTCTAACGGTATAACAATTTGAAACTTATGCTCTTAACGGGGCAGGCAATCTGAAAACGGGACTGTCCCGTTCAAAACGAGACGCATGGTCACGCCAGAATACCCGCTCTGTTTTATTTGTACGTGTTCGTATTTAAACTACTTTATTATTGAATCACAAGCTGATACAAGGATTTATTCCTGACCGTGGACAGTAGTAGCTTATGTGGTAGGACCGACAGTCATCTCTCTACAGCCGCGGGCCGATCCGTAAGGCGTGCTACCACGCTTGCGCAGAAAATTGACGTCTAAGTAATAGCAATTTGTTACTGCATTTCATTTGGTGAGTGAAAGAGTCTTCAAGCCCAAATTTTTGAGCGTGTTAGGTCTTATTGCACACTTGCACACTGCTTTCACTCTCTTCACGGTAGGCAGCGGCCTAGCAAAAGTCCATGAGCGGCAGTATCACTTACCATATATTTATTTTTTTTGGGTGTTGGTTGCGGTCGGCGCGCTCCTCGCACCACTCCGTCCGGGGCGACAGAGGGGCGTAAGCACGCACACCCACATCCCACCCACGATGCACGTCGCCTTCGTCGTTGGGCCGACCACCGGAGCTGGGTTAATTTATCATCAGTAGTTGGCCCGATGAAATACCCCCTATTTGGGGTACCCTCCCAGTATCACTTACCATGAGCTGTTGGCTCGTTTGCCACCAACAGGAATCAAAAATTAGTCCTAAAACACAATAAGTACAGAATACGGAGTCTGTTCTATTTTCACTTATTCGTATTGAGTCTTCTTTGTTAGTATCAAAAACAGTACAATTTGTGGCACGTCCTGCGACTGTCTGTTGTATTTTATGGTCACATTAGGTTATGTGATAAGCGTGGGTTTACAAAATTTAACCTCTCTCGTTATTGGATACCTAATTAGTTGGAATGTCAATTAAATTAGTAACTCAAATGTGTAAATGGCTAGGAAATCCGTGTGAATACTTCTCACCGTCAGTTAAGGATTTCGTTATTTGTTGTATTGTACGTCTATGTTGACAGTGTCCGTGTGATGACGGAGTAAGAATACAATTCACCATCTCCCTCTCTTGCCCGTGTGTGTCGTAAAAGACGACTAAGGAATTAAATATCCATATAACATTTATGCAAAATAAGGGGGAAAAACCCTATACCAACCCGTCTGACCAGCGTGATAAGTAAATTTTCCTCCTATTATGGAGGAGGCTTGAGTCCAACAGTTACCGTATATGAGCTGAAATAATAATGATTACTAATCTATACCAATAAATAAAATTGGAGTGTCTGTGTGTAATGTCAAAATAATAGACTTTTTTCATGCTCACACGGTTATTTGCACTATACATATGCCTAAAAAACATTTTTTATTTTTTTGTCGGTCTGTCTGTTTGTTCCGGGTAATCTTCAAAACGACTGGACCGATTTCAAAAATTCTTTCACCTATGGAAAGCTATATTATAAGGGAGTAAACTAGGCTATATTTTATCCCGGTATTCCCACGGGAACGGGAACTACGGGGATATGGCGACAGATACCGAAGCGAAGCGAGGGCGGGTTGCTAGTGTAGTGTAAATAACCGTGTGAGCATGAAAAAGGCCTATTATTTTGACATTACAAACAGACACTTCAATTTTATTTTTCATTTAAAATTAAAATGTGTAATGCTCGCGTAAACATCCGAAATCACTACTGTACCGTGTTGAACAGGCGAATACAATTCACCACCCCCTTTCTACAAGAGAAGGACAACTTTAAATAAAAATCCTTTACAAACCCTTCTGATCAGCTTGGTGTAGTAGGTTAATTTGCCTCCTATTATTATGGCGGCTCGAGCCCAACATTGGGACCTATATGAGCTGCGATGATAATGACTGCACAGATGGCGTAGTAATCTCACGCAGGACAACACTGTGCGATCCACATATTGTTGTTCTGAGTCTGAATGTAATTTGTGTCCGTTAATTATGTTTGTGAAGTCCCCGGTAATACAAGGATTATTTCCATACTGCAGAGCGTTTCTTAAAAAATAAATAAATAAAAAAATATAGATAAAAAAGCTATAGTAATTTTTAAGGGGACATAGAGCTTTTGTCGCTGACTGATTTTAGATATTTTATGCGTTTTGTGTATATGTGCGTGAGGAGCAGCGACAAGAGCAGGCTACAGGAGCCGTGCGCCGATCAACTAGCGAGGGTGCTAATGATATTTACAAAATAAGATGACACAAGCGATTTAAAATATTTCTATTGAAGCTATTTATAGTTTTCTTTTATATCTCTTGATACGTTTATAAAATTACGTATGCGCAAGCGACACAACCTACCCGTCCTATAGCCGAAGCAACAGTGAAGCGGATAGGGAGGAAGAGTAGTGGCTCTAGCTATGGTGGACGAACCGCGGACGAATTTAGGTTTTTCCTTAAAGGTACCATTCCAACCTCGGCTGCAGGCAGCCGGCTGCGGCTGTACGACTGGTTTTTTATGTAGTAGTATGGATTTCTGTGAAAAACATTCCGAACGCGGCTGCGGCTGTACGTGCTGCCGAGCCTCGACTGCAGGTGCTGCTGCGACTTGCAGCCGCAGCCGATCGCAGACCAGTAGTGCTGTGGCTGCAAGTCAATCTCACCAAACTTAATTTGCAATCAAATTAGCGCTCACATTGGTATTATTTTTATCAGCTCTCGATATTTAGATTTAGCATCAATATTTATTTCAAGAAAATGAGATTTTTCAGAGGCTAAAAAAGATTAGTTAGGTAATCTTGTAACAATATATCCTATTCTTTTTGATACAAGCCACATGAAATATAAGAATAATGTGGCTAAGATACTGTCTAGAACGAATAAGATGGAGCCTGCCGCAGCACGTGCAGCCAGCTTTAGAATCACTATCGGCTGCGAATGCAGGCAGCAGCTGCGTGTCATGCGTGTCCTAACTGCATCCGCAGCCTGTATCTGCAGCCTGCAGCCGAGGTTGGAATGGTACCTTTATATTATTAAAACACATAGTGGTACGACCACACTGTTGTCAGTTATCTGTCTACAGCTGCGGGCCGGTTCGTCCGGGGTTGTACCACACTCTCGCAGAAAATTGACGTCTGAGTAGTAGCAATTTGTTACTGCGCTTCGTTCGGTGAGCGAGAGAGCCGGAAGCCCAACTTTCTGAGGGTGTTTGCGTGTGGAGGGCTTTGGTGGTTCCTTTGGTATCACCGAGCCTCAATGCACGCATTCACACTCCCTTCACTTTCTTTACGCTATGCAGCGACCCTGTAAACGTCCATGAGCGGCAGCAACACTTACCATCAGGTGTACTGTTTGCTCGTTTGCCACCGTTTGCAATAAAAAAAAGAAAAAATCTAAAGTGTATAAGTTATAGTAAATATGTGGTTTTATCAATATTCAACATTTTATAAACTTTTGTGTTGTATTTACGCCGTATTGTGGGTTTTATTTTCTAATATAGAGGTAACTTTGGATTTCTTTTCTATCGAGGAATTACAAGTGATCGTGTTTTTAAAATGTATAATGTATAGAGTCAATGCTTAAATATATTTTATAAAAATTACACAGCTAAAGCGTTGGCAATAAGGATACAGTAACGGCCCGTTCACGACCTTGCCGCTGTGAGCGGCAGCTAAGCGCGGAGCCCAAAACGGCAGACCAAACTAGAAAAAAAATTGTAAATAAAACTACTTTTCCGGATTATATCGCGTTTGTATTAATTATTTATATATGTAATATATATTCATTTATTAATTTTATTCCATTAGAACGACTTTCACATGAAACGGTTTTGAGACGGCTTTGTATGGGGCTTTATCAGCGTGCGCCGCTCGGCACGCCGCGCCGCTCGCCGCTAAGACCAAAGTCGTGGCCAGGCCGTAAGGGATCAAACGAACGCATTTTTTGTTATAATTTCCGCGGTGCCCCCTTAAATAACTTAAATTAATAAATTGTAAGGCATTAAGATCATTTATGAACGTCTGCAACGAATATTTGCTTTAATAACAACTTGCTTGTATTTGCATTTTAATATTGCGTTTGTTTCATCGACACTTCTTTACATGAATGCAGTATTGTGAAGATCATCTTTCAATTGTTCCAATATTGCCTGAATAGCTGAGTGCTTACGTGTTTGAGTACCTGTATGCGTCTGTTTAATTAACACGAAATATTATCCTATCCTACTAATATTATAAACGCGATAGTTTGTGATGAGGATGTGAAGATTTTTGTTGCTCTTTCACGCAAAAACTACTGTATGGATTTTGATGAAACTTCACAATAATATAGCTTACATATCAGAATAACACATAGGTTTACAAAGTAAAGATTTAATAAATAGCTATTTTGGCTGAGACATGATTAGTAGTAAACCTCTCTTGTAACCCTCTGAGAAAAACAAAAAAAATCTACAGTATTATAATAATACTAACTTCTGCCCGCTACTTTGGTACGTACAAAGTGAAAACATTTTTGAATAATACGATTCTGTCACATATGATTTTTGTGAAACTTTAACCATTTACGCAGCGCACCCAGCTGAAGCTTTCAAAAGGAAAAATCTGCCGATTTTGAAATTCGTTAGTGGTCCGCTCCAGCGATAAAAGGACTAATTTAACACGGAATGAATTTTTCAAATCGGTCCAGTAGTTCCTGAGATTAGCGCGTTTAATCAAACAAACTCTTCATCTTTATATATTAGTATCAATATAGATTCACAACAGACGCGTTCCAAAAATTATTTTGTTAAAACAAATGGTACCGTTGTACTAGAAACCCACTTTTGATAACGTTTGTTCAAATGCTAACCAGTATGACAGCTATATATCGATGATTTTGTTCAATGATGCTTACTTATAAGTGATCCATTCATTAATTATATTATTCTACCGTTGTTGATGAACGGATTAAAAATACAATATGTCATTTGTCTTGGGAGTCGTATAATCAGACTGATATTATTCCACTTTAAGAGGTATATTGCTTTAATAGTGGTTAATGGCGGCTAAGGGATCATTCTTAGTAGATTATTATTGCCCATGGGTGTTGTAACTAGGGTTGCCAACATTTCTTCGACGAAATATAGTATTTTTTAAAACAAGCTATAAGAAAAATAGTACACTTCTAAAAAATATAGTATTTTATGGAAAAATTTTTAGCTGGTAATAGCATTTTCTTTACATTTTTTTAAGTTATTATCTGCTTGATCACGAGTTGCTATAGTGGATATCTACATTTATACCTCAAGAAAGAAGAGTACCAACCTAAAAAATCTCTTAAAAAAATAACAACGCGGAATATGCGCCAGACCCTAGATTTCGGTGTTGAAAATATAATATTTTTGCGTACTATATATTACTTCAACAGTATATAGTACGCAGACCTGAAATATAGTACAATACTATATATTATAGTACGATTGGCAACCCTAGTTGTAACAGACAAGAGATATAAAGAATAACATGTCTTAATCGTCTCAGCTCATATTTTTCTTCCACTTTTCTTTCCACTGCTGGGCTCCTTCCATTTCCGTGTGGTGACGGAGTAAGAATACAATTCGCCATCCCCTCTCTTAGTCGTGGCTGTCGTAAAAACAACTAAGGGATTAAATATGCCTATAAAATTTATGCACTAGAAGAAAAACTCGAAGAAAACACTATATGTTTGACCAGTGTGGTTATAGTAGGACAAATTCACTCCTATTGTGGAGGAAGCTCGAACCGAACAGTGGGACTTATATGAGCTGAATGAATGCATTGGTAATCCATTGACTAGATTATATGGCCATAGACAACCTCCACAATGGGAGGGAATTTGACCTACTATACCATGCTGGTCAGACATGTTGGTATAGGGTTTCATTTCGAGTTTTCCTTCTCTTGCACAGATGTTATGTGCTTATTTTATCCAATAGTCGTCTTGTACGACATCCACGGGCAAGATAGGGAGTGGTGAATCTTACTCCGTCACCACACGGATATAATCGTCGTAATGTGGATATTAACGTCAAGGAATCGGTAGGGACAGCCCAAATAGCGATGAAAAGTTAAAACGATATAGGGCCAAACAGCGCCCTTTCTTAGCCCAGGATAGTTTGGGCGGGGTGTGTCCAGAGTACCTGGAATGCCTGTCCAATAAAAGAATCTTATTTTTTGTTTTGGAAATCAGATACTATACGAGCCCATTGTTGTCAGTATTGAGTTACAATTTTTTTCACAAATTATAAGTTTCGTCACGTTTATAATTTCTTTATATTAGTAATTGTCCGTCAGTGAATCAAATTGTTGCCTTCGACAGTGCTATAACCACACTGTTAGTATTTTAAGAATTGGAACGAAAATATTTGCAGAGCACTATCATATCATATTCACTACACACTAGCAATTCCTCCGCATTACAATACATGAAATTTCATCAAAATTAATTAATATAATATGTTAAAACACTAAAATATTGAATATAATACTAGACTGTCACGTGACGCTTTCATCCTACCGCTAAACGTCCCGGTTTCTTGGCTTAATGGTTATAATTAGTTTATGTGTGCTATCTTTCTACCAATGTCCGTTGAAAAGGGCTATTTAATATATATATAAATATCGGCACGGATATTTTCATGTCCCATCCAAAAAAAAAATTGATTGAACCATTAAAAATAGTTATGAACACAGTTGATATGAGCCGTATTGACAAAAAAAAAACAACTAACAAGGTTATAAAAAAGACATTGGTTCTCTCCGCCCATATTTAATCAAACGAAGTGTATGCTAGGTACAGTTAGCATTAATTTGTATAGTGAGACAAGCCGAGTCAGGGTCGATTCGTTAAAGGTTATCAATTACATAAAACAATATTAATAGATAAGATGTATGTACATGTTATTGTTTTTTATGATAAGAACGCTATACTCGCGTATTATTTAAAAGATGACGACTTCATTGAATATATGTATAGATAACGTGACCATACGTCCCGTTGTCTCCGAGAACCGTGAGACGAATATTCCATTTTTGCTAACAAACGTGTTCTTGATTTTTTTAACCTGCGACGTAAAAAGAGGGGTGTTATAAGTTTGACGCCGATGTCTGTTTGTCTGTGTGTGTCTGTCCATGGCATCATAGCTCTCAAACTGAAGGACTGATTTCAATGCGGTTTTTTTCATTTGAAAGTCAGTTTCTTTGCTATGTTTGGTTAATGTCGGTCCATTAGTGTAAGAGTATCAGTCCTTTTCCAAACTTATGTCCTAAATAATTACTCGATTAAGTGCTTCACGCGTGCAAGTATAATCGTTATATCTTATATCTTAATTCTTGTAAATATATATATTTTCAGGATCTCGGAAACGGCTCCAACGATTTTGTTGAAACTTGGCATACTAGAGGATTCGGGCCCAAAAAATCGATCTAGCTAGGTTTTATGTATAGAAAATGTTGTTTTGTCAGTGTTTTTGGCAGACAATATAATGACATTAAATTTTAAAAGAATATGAATTCAAATTTTGCCATCAATGTCATGAGTTATGATAGCTCAGTGGCGAAGTAGTCGGGTTTCATTTTATTTTTGACATCGGCGACATACGGCGTCGAATCGAATCTCGGTGTTATTATTATTCTCTTTTTGTAATTTTTATATAATTTTCATTATTTATTTTTTTATTTTTTCTTAATATATATCTAAATAAATGCTACAAAAATACTCCGAGCGAAGCTCGGTCAACCTGATATTGATAATTAATGGATAATTCCTGCTGAAAAGAACGTTAATAGTTTTTTTATTATCATAATTTTCGATGTTATTATTTAAGTTTTAAGTTCATCATTTTACCTATTTCTGCTTGTCTCCCGTTCTGATACAATAACCGAAATGTTATGCGTCCCGTTTTGAGGTATAAAATATGATCATATTAGGTGTATATTTGTGTTCATTGCTTTTTTTAAATACATATATGTAAGTCGTCGTTTACGACACCCACGGGCAATAGAGGGGATGGTGAACTGTATTCTTACTCCGTCACCACACGGAAAAGATACAGATATTATATTATTTCGGATTATCATACGGTTTTTGATAGTTTCATTTACGGATATTGAATCTTTATGGAATTATAAAAGGGTAATTCTAAGTGTGGTAATTATAAAACCCTTTAAACAGAGTATCGTTTATGATGTCAGTTCAGTCGAACGAAAGAAAACTTGTTGTAATGTGTCTCATACAGATTCCAACTCTTTTTTTGCTGGGCTATGGTCTGAGTTCCTCGTCGTCCGTGGCTAGCCTAGCACAGATTCCAACCCTATGCGAAACTGTTAGATCAGTTATGATGACGGTTTTGAATATATTTCCATTTGGGCAATCTGATAGTTTTGGACAGAGCTACATAACATCCTTAATCATAAGTATACAGTCACGGTTCGCACAAGAAGTAAACAATTTAGTTCCTCAATTCCCTATCTGCTTTCGCAAGGTCAGACGAACGGTATCGTTGTAAAGAACATCCATCTGTAGTAATTAAATGTTTTTTGTTATCTTACATAATTACATTGCAATTAAAAAAATAGTCAACATACGTATGACAGTACCGTGTAGATGATAAATATTGCAATCTTTGAAAATATGTCACAAGACGTTATGCAGATGTTTTACAAGTGTACCAGTGCGAGAAAATTGCGAAGGATTTGCATTTGCGAATTGAAAAAAAAAAGTATCTATGAAATTGTTAAAATGCCAAAAACTTTATAAAATAGCTGTATTTTATTTAATAACAAAACATCATAATTGTTTTAACAGTTCCTATTATTAGTAGCTGTTGAATTACTAACAGTTTGGTATTTATATATCAAATTATTAGTAATTCGTACGACGCGCAATTTGTTTGCGATAGATTCAATGCTTTACAAAGCCGAAATTATACAATTGTCTCTTTCGAAAAGCCGATGGACAGTATTTATCGCCGGTTACTGTTATTTTTTTATTGCCTACGGTGGCAAAGGAGAAAGTAGCACACCTGATGGTAAGTGACACTGCCACACATGAACCTTTGCAATACCAGGAGCACAGCCAGGCCGTTGCCTACCGTGAAGAAAATACTCTTCCTAAATCTCGTTTAAAGAAGGACATGTCATAGCGCTCGGGAAACACAGCAGCAGGTTCATTCCAGAGCTTGCACGTACGTGGGAGGAATGTTCACTGGAAACATACAGTTGAAGACCATAAGATAAAATAAGACATTAAGAGAATAGTGAAGAGCTAAGAAAATGCAATTTGAAACTAGTATTTCATGGTTTTTCAATCGCCACTTACTATGAAGCGCAATATATTATGTATCTTTGTTCACTTTCTTACTATTCATGTCATATTTCATCATCATCAAAGGTCATACACGTCGCACTACTGGACTTGAGTTTCCTCCACAACAGAAGGTAAATTGACCTATTATACCACGCTGATGAGAAGGATTGGTATAAGGCTTTATGTCAAGTTTTCCTTTTCTTGCAGTGCCGCTCTTGCATCAATGTTATCTTCATATAATATCCCTTGAGTTGGCTATTACCATTGGTGTATAAGTTGTTAATAAAATGCAGCTCAATCTTCTCTTGACCTCTTAGGCGGTTTTTGTGACTTCTTCAGGTAATGAAAAAAAAAACTGGCGATGGCAGTCGTAAATATTGCCATAATTTTGTATACAATCCATTTGAGTTGTTCAGTTTGATGTAGTTACAGGAATATTTTTAATCAAATTTTTGTGCCCGGGAAATATTTATTAAAGCCGGCAGAAAACCGAGTTACTGTTAGCTGATCAAAAATTCGATGAATGCTACGATAAAGCGTATGAAAAATGCTATCAAATTTAAACATGTCTGACAAACTAGTCATGTTACAGCTATTTAGACTATTGATCAGAATTGTTATCGTCAAATTATAATTTTTATAGTCGTAGCTGATGTTTTGTAAATCATTAAAATTATTGGTATTAGAAAAATTAAGGCTTTCAAGTTTTGATAACAGGTATAGGTCATTTGGTAAATATTTTTTACAAGTATGATCATAATTATTTCAGCCTTTTGATGACTAATCGAAAACAGGTTTAATTATTTAGCAAAACAGGTTTAACTATTTGGCAAACCGCTAGGTTTCACCCGCATAGTTTCCGTTCCCGTAGAAATACTGAAACAAAATATAGCCTAAGTTACTCCTTAAATGGACAGCTATCTTGTAGCACACGCATATAACATCTATGCGAGAGAAGGGAAACTTGAAATAAAACCCTATACCAAACTGTCTGTCCCTCATGGTGTAGTAAGATCAATTTCCTTCCTATTTTGAAGAAGACTCCAGTCTAGTCTTGGGGCGTATATGAGCTGAAATGAATGATAAACGATGGGAATATCGTTGTATCTTATCACCTAAACCAATTATAGGTCTTCAAACACAGAACTCCTTTGTGTAAAACACTTCAAAATGTATTTCGTTTTACCACAAGCAAAATTCGGGCGGCTATCATGACTTGGAAATTTTAAAATCCTATTTACTCAATATTCCCCTAATAAGCTTATCGCGGTAAATGGCAATTTATATCTTGACGCTTCCCTCTTGGCTCGAAGTAATTTTCTCAGGCATCACTTAACCCCGGTTAGCTAGAACAGGTCTTTAACATTTAAAAGTCAATTTGTTTTAAGATGTTTACGATATTAGATCTATTTTAATAAGATGTACCTATGTCGTGGCATTTCAATCATTAATTCGTAAGACTTGTTTTATCGGCTTGGCAGGTTTTGGACACACCTCGTCTATTCTGTCCCGAGCGACGGTAAAGCGGCGTGGGGAATCACAACTCATTGTGTTCGCACCCCATCGCTATTAGACCAACAACTGATAACGATTCCTTGTCATTCGTAGTCGGCCCGGGTTAAGATGACGATCTACCGTGCAGGTCACGCTAACCCGAGATCGGTTGGATTCCCATGCAGGCCAATACTTTGGGCGATCGGCAAATTATTGGGTGTAATTTGTGTCCGTTAAATCATATGTTTGTAAAGTCTCCTGCAATAAAAGGATTATTTGCTTAGTGTTGTTGTTGTCTTTAAACGTAGGAAAACCTTACTGGGATCGCCAACACGCCTGCCAACAACGTGGCGATTATAGCATTAACCTTTTTTTTGGGGAGGTGGGTTACGGTCGGCGCGCTCCTCGCACCACTCTGTCCGGGGCAACAGAGGGACGTAAGCACGCACACCCGTAATCCACCCGTGACACGTCGCCTTCATCGTTGGACCGACCACCGGAGCAGCGCGACTTGACGTCAGTGGTCGGCCCGACGGAATACCCCTTTGAGGCATACCATGGCATTAACCTCCTGAAAAGACAGCGTGATCATGTATTCTATGGGAGGTCTACGTGCAGCAGTGGACGGAGAAAGGCTGAATGGTGGTCATGACGATATAACACGTGAGCTATATAGCGTGCAAAGATAGGATAATAGAATATCGGTGAAATTTGATGGATGGCTTTTCGCAACGGAATAAGAATACAAATCACCACTCCCTTTCTTGCTCGTGGGTATCGTAAAAGACGTCTATGGGATTATTGCAAATGACTTTTATGCAAAAGAAGAAAAAATCGAAATAAAACCCTATAGCAACCCGTCTCACTAGCGTGGTGTAGTACGTCAATTTCCCTTCCGTAGTGGAGGAAGCTCGAGCCCAATAGTGGGACGTATATAATCTTTGATGATGATGAGGGTAATGATAACATAAGTGGTTATTAAATATATTCATTATATTCTGTAATACATAGTCGCAATAGAAAACTCGACATAAATCGCAACCCGTTGCAAGTAGAGGTTCTACTGCCAGCCATCACCACATGGTCAATATACGAAGTTATTAATAGCCTATACGCGTAATACTGTATGGAAATCAAGTAATGGAAATCTCAATCACGGTTGAATATTTTACCAAAATATATACGCGATCCAGTTGTAGGTACGCTGGGGAATTTTATACATGCGATGCTATTTCTCGACATGAAAGAGACCTCCAATATTCTAATCCGCTTACATTAAAAATGTTCTACAGTTATTTACTGTTTGTTTTTGGACATTCAAAACATTTATTATGTATAAACCCCGCGGGAGCACTTACATAGTGTAATTTTTACTTTTTTCACTGAGAAGATCCGGCAAGAAACTCAGTGGGATTGTCTTTTTAATTAATTTACTAGTTTTTTTTAATAACAATTACATACAACAACACGCCTATTAGTAGCTCCAGTGTGATGTCTTTCGATATAGTTATTAAATATAATGAAAAAGTACCATGGCTGGACCAGATCCGCCAGCGGTACCCGATTACCAGTTAACCCCTAGTGCATCTTCACCACCACTCCCCATTTGTATAACTTGCCAGCGGGTAGGGATGCGTGCACAGCTGCCTACAAAATGACATTCTTTCGACAATGAAATTGGGTTGCTGTGTGGCGTAGTTGCACTTTGTTAGGCGAGCGAGAGAGCCGAAAGCTTAACTTTCTAGAGGTATTATTTGCGTATAGTAAATTTTGATGATGCTTTTAATATCACAGAACCTCATTGCATGCATTCACGCTACCGTCACTTTCTTCAAGGTAGGCAGCTTCATGATGGGCAATATCACTTACTTAGGTGTGCTGTTTACTCGCTTGCCACCAACAGTAATAAAGAAAAAGAAAACAATAATTGGTGTTTACGTAAGATGTGGTCTTAAGTGTATACTTAAGAACACATCTTACGTAAAAATGGCGTATGCCATTATCGGTGGATCGCGCGCGCGAGGAACGTAGCCTCGACGAAGCGACCCGCCGCCGCCGCCGGCGACTGGGGCGGCGCAGGTGCGACACCTGCGCGTCCGCCTTAGCCGAGACCGCGGGTGACGTGACCGGGGAGTTAGTCCTTCACCCGCTGAGAGGCCGCCCGCGTGAGGAAAGACCGACGTCCTCCCCGAGGGGGGGACGTCGGGCGATGGGTACCCCAGATAGGGGGTATTTCGTCGGGCCGACCACTGATGTCAAGTCACCCTGCTCCGGTGGTCGGCCTAACGACGAAGGCGACGTGGTGTTCGGGTGGGTTGCGGGTGTGCGTGCTTACGCCCCTCTGTCGCCCCAGATGGAGTGATGCGAGGAGTACACCGACCGCAGCCCACCCCAAAAAAAAAGTATACGCCATTATTGCCTTCTTTTTTCGACAGAAGTGAAAACTTCATCAAGGCTAGTTTAAAAACGAAATACAAATTCTACATTCCTATAATAATAACATCTGATCCTCATTTCTATCGTATTCTAAAAATGATCTCTTAGTCGATAAGAGTCGACTTTACTCGAACAGGAGTCGACTCTACTCGAACGGGCGTTACATATACAAACGTGACGACTCAGTCTCATTAAATACCCACAAAATTATTATTTTACGTTTTATAAGACGAGACGTAACTAGTATCACTTATTATTTTTATAAGTGTTATTGACTGTTCTACACTTTTATAAAAAAATAATTAGTCCTTCGAGAAATCACATCTCCTGTTATCTCCCATTCATCATCATCATGACCTCGGCTCATATACGTCCCACTGCTAGACTCGAGCCTCCTCCATGATAGAAGGGAAATTGACCTTACTATATATGGTGGTCAGACAGGTTGGTATAGGATTTTGTTTCGAGTTTTCCTTCTCTTGCGCGGGTGTAATACGCGTATAACCCTTAGTCGTCTTTTACGACATCCACGGGCAAGATAGGGAGTGCTGAATTGTATTCTTACTTCGTTACCACACGGAGGATATTTTTACCTAGGTTTTTATTATTTTCAGCTGTTGGTCTCCCCATAAATCCTTACCAATATTATAAATGCGAAAGTAAATCTGTTTGTTTGTTACGCTTAAACCACTGCACCGATTTAAAAAATTATTTCACCAGTGGAACGCTATAACGCTATATTTTGTGCTGGTATTCCCACGGGAACGGGAACTACGCGGGTAAGGCGACTTAACCGAAGCGAAGCGAGGGCGGGTTGCTAGTAAGTAAATAAAATAGAGTGCACAGCACGCCTCAAAATTTCACTTTATAAAATTGACAGTAGTCATTAGAATGACCAACCTGTATTTATCAGCCATTAATGTAATTTCTTTTCTCATCAACGTTGGCCGGTTTTAAGTTCATTAATGTTATGACGGTCTACGGTTGTTGACACGGCCGAGTTAGTAATCGTATTTTAAAACAATAGAATAATCTGACGTCATATAACATAGCGCTACTAAGTGAAGGTCGCGTTTAGACATTGAAGCGTTATGGGCACATTCTGTTTTATTTTTACAACTGGTTTAGATAATCAATGTTAGGTGTATCTTCGATTACTTATTACTAAGATAAATCAATAAGAATGTATGATCTATCTTGCCCGCGGATGTCGTAAAAAACGACCAAGGGATACGCATATAACATCAATGGAAAAGAAGAAAAACTTGAAATAAAACCCTATACCAACCTGTTTGAGCAGCTTTTATAGTAAGGTCAATTACCCTCCCATTGTGGAAGAGGCTCGAGCCCAACAGTGGGACGTATATGAGCGTATACAAAAGGATGATCTATCCACAGTTTGTATTTTATAGTTAACTGTCTTAATCGGTGATGTATAGATGGATTTCAATGTAAGTTTTTTTTTATTGCAATCCCGACATTTTTATTATAGCTGGGGACAATGGAACAGGCAGTGTTAAAACGGAACTTTCCCGTTAAAAACGGTACGTATGGTCACGCTAGTCATTACATGCTTTGTTATAATCTCTTTATTCACGCTTCGAAGATATACTATAGAAAAATCCACTATCACCATTGAAAATGTCGCACATTCTAACTAAAAGAAATAGACAGATAATAATTAGGTATGTTCGGTTAATAGGATATGATCTTATGGCCAGGTTGGAGTAACTGGAGCGGCGGAAAGACTCTGGGTCACTCTGTACACTCTGCCGGCTCTTTTGACTCGGTAACACTGTCATCGTTTTTACAACGTACCACTCGGCGCCGTAGCAGAGTTCATCCATTTCTCTTGGAAATGTTATGGTCATCAACTGTACGTTTCCAGCGATCCTTTCTCCCACGTACGTGCAAGCTCTAGAGTGAAGTATCTGCTGCTGTATTTCAAGAGCGCTATGATTTGTCCTTCGTTAAAAAGGTTTAAGAAGAGCCTTTTCTTCACGGTAGGCAACGGCCTAGCTGTGTTCCTGGTATTGAAAAGTTCCATGTGCGCCAGTATCACTTACAATCAAGTTTGCTGCTTGCTCGTTTGCCACCGTCTACAATAAAAAAAAATTATGAATATTATACCGTTACAAACTAAACTTTAGAGGCGTCCTAAATATCTACGAGTAATTATGGTATTGGTGACTCCTACGCATTATCTTGACTAAATTTTAGGTATCTGTGCCGGCGATTCAGTCCGCAGCGATTTTGTTGCAATATTTCATAATTAAAATTACCCCGTTAGTTATTAGAGAGTATATGTTTTTGTGTGATGACGAAGTAAGAATACAATTTACCACTCCTTTTTTGCCCGTAGATGTCGTAAAAGACGACTAAGGGAAATAATACGCATATAACATCTATGCAAGAGAAGAAAAACCAACCTGTCTAACCAGCATGGTATAGTAATTTACCTCCTGGTATGGAGGAGGCTTGAGGCCCAGCAGTGGGACGTATAAGCTGAAATGATGATGATGATATATTTTTCGCGTGGATGTCGTAAAAGACTACTAAAGGATATAATATGTATATAACATCAGCGAATAAGAAGAGAAAGTAGAAATAAAACTCTATACCAACATATCTGACTAATAGTTTCATTTTCCTCCTATTGGGGAGGAGGCTCGAGCCCAGCAGTGGGAAGTGTATGAGCTAAGACGACGACGCGATGACGATATATTATTATTACATCAAATATTAGAAAATTCAATTTTTTGCCTGACACTAATTAATAGACAGGCAAATGACTATAAATACCTTCTGTTAACGATTCTTCTTTTGCTTCTATTGCAACTCCGCAGAAGGCATTTCGGCAATATCCGAGTACTATTGCCCTTTTTTTTAACCAGCGATCGTCTGGACGCACGTCCGGTCTGTTAGAGTTACGAAAGGGCAGCGCGTAGTGCCATAACCCATCGTATTCCCTCGCCATCACCATTAGACCTACTGATTCCTTGACATCCGTGACCGGATCGGCGAGTTGCGCTTTCGGGTACGTTCTCCGTCTGCGCCCTAGCGAAATACAACAGTGCCAGTTGCCTGGTCGTCACCATCACTTGGTGAGCCTCTCCGTAGGTGGCGGACCCGTTCCGTCCTCCCACAAGTAATGTTGCGTCAGATTTTCCAAATATTTTTAAAGAAATGATCTTGTTTATTATTTTATTGTCGCTATAGATCTTAAGTCTTAAATATATAAAACACATTTCCATTATAATCTCTATATACCAGTTACAATGTGTTTTATTATGTTTTCTATTTAAATTGTCTTAACATTTTCTTTGTTTGAAAACATAATTATTTGTGTGAACGGTCGTTGAATCCAACTTTAATATCTTCAAACAGTAGTGTATAAAGTTGCATGAGTAATATTTGAACTGACGCGTACCAATATTGTTGTTGAAGTCACAACCTAACCATAAAATGATGTTTTTTCCTGGCTTACGGATACTTGTAGTGTCATAACTATAATTTTATTCTTACTCCGTTCAAAAGTAAGAATACAATTCTCCACCCCCTATCCCAAAAGAAAACAGTAAAGGTCATGATCTACTTGTAGTTTAAAGAAAACATAAATTATACACACAAACATACATAGAATCACGCTTCTTTCCCATAGGGGTAGGCAGAGACCACTTCTCTTCACTTGCTACGATTTTGACATACCACTTTTGCCTCCTCCACATTCATTTATCTTCTCAAGCATGTTTTTTTTTTTATTGCAAGCAGTGGCAAACGAGCTAACAGTACACCTGATGGTAAGTGTTGCTGCCGCTCATGGACGTTTACAAGGCCGCTGTCTACCGCGAAGAAAGTGAAGGGAGTGTGACTGCGTGCATTGAGGCTCGGTGATACTAAAGGCACCATCAAAACCCTCCACACGCAAACACCCTCAGAAAGTTGGGCTTCCGGCTCTCTCGCTCACCGAACGAAGCGCAGTAACAAATTGCTATTACTCAGACGTCGATTTTCTGCGTGAGCGTGGTACTGCCCCGGACGGACCGGCCCGCGGCTGTAGACAGATAACTGTCGACAGTGTGGTCCTACCACTCCAATGTTTAAATTATAAATACAATATTAGTCAAGAACTTCTCACTTCAAGGGTCGGTAATTAAAAATTCGCATTCTTTCTTTCTACAACATCCCACTGTTGTGAACGTTCATTATTTCACATCATTACAGCTTATATATGACCCACAGCTGGGCTCGGGCCTCCTTTACAATGTTAGGAATATTGACCTAATGTACCACGCTGGTTATAGTCAACATTTTTTTTTTTTTTTTTATGGGTAGGCTATGGTAAGGGCACGCGCGGCCCAGTCCGTCCGGGGCGATGATAGGACGGCGCGCGGGCCCATAACCCACCCGCACCCACGTCACCTCGTTGTTGGGCCGACCACCGGAGCAGAGGTGACTTGTCATCAGTGGTCGGCCCGACGGAATACCCTTTCGGGTACCCTCATGTTATAGTTAACATAGGGTTTTATTTCGAGTTTCTTATCTCTTGTATAGATGTTACCTGAATATTATATACCTTAGTCGTTTGTTACAATATCCACGGGTAAGAGAGAGGTTGGTGAATTGTATACTTACTCCGTCACCACACGGAAACATTCTCTCACAAGAGGAAATAAATTGCCCTGCTATGCCACACACGATTTTGTTTTTCTTTCTTTTGCTGTGTTACCTGTATGCAACGCTTAAGCATGCGCTACACGGTTTGAAACAGTGGTTTGAAACAGATGTTTGAAACAGTGTAGATAGATGTTTTATGCCAAATTTCGTATGACCTTTAAACGCCCTTGGTAGCGAGGCTTGTGTTTCAAACCACTGGCCAAGCGGTGGTTTTTATCTTGTTTGAAACCATCTAGCCGCTTGTTTGAAACCAAACGAACGACAGTCACGCTGCAGAGGTCAGCGCAGGCGCACGCGACGACGTTCTGCGCACAAAATGGCGCGTGAGCAGACGGAACGCGATCGTGATTTTATTACTCAACTTCTCGAGTTATACAAAGAGTTGCCCTGCCTTTGGGACTTAAATTATGAAGGTTATAAAAATAAAACACAGAAAAGAAATGCATGGGATATTTTAATTTTATCCTTCAATTGCACACAAAAGTGCAAGACTTACTGCAACTTTTTGTTGTTTTGATATGCAAGGCGTCATGACGTCGTTGTAGTGATTATACGGTACGCAAGCGTAAAGACGTCCTATCCGCGCCACGTTCTCTAAACACTGTTGGTTTCAAACAAGCTTAAAAACCATGTAGCCAGGAAAGTGCTTTTCTGCCTTTTCTTTTTCAAACCACTGTTTGAAACCGTGTAGCGCATGCTTTAGCTTAAAGCATGCGCTACACGGTTTGAAACAGTGGTTTGAAGCAGAATAGCGCTTTGCTGGCTACATGGTTTAAAGTTAGTTTGAAACTAACAGTGTTTAGAGAACGTGGCGCGGATAGGACGTCTTTATGCTCGCGTACCGTATATTCACTACAACGACGTCATGGCGCCTTACCTATCAAAACAACAAAAAGTTGGAGTAAGTCTTGCACTTTTGTGTGCCATTGAAGGAAAAAGTTAAAATATCCCACGCAGTTCTTCTTTGTGTTTTATTTTTATACCCTTCACTATTTAAGTCCCAAAGGCAGAGCAACTCTTTGTATAACTCAAGAAGTTGAGTAATAACTGTTCTGTCTGCTCACACGCCATTTTGTGCGCAGAACGTCGTCGCGTGCGTCTGCACTCACCTCTGCAGCGTGACTGTCGTTCGCTTGGTTTTGGTTTTAAGCAAGCGGTTAGACGGTTTCAAATAAGAAAAAAACCAACGCTTGGCCAGTGGTTTGAAACACAAGCCTCGCTACCAAGGGCGTTTAAAGATCATACGAAATTTGGCATAAAACATCTATCTACACTGTTTCAAACCACTGTTTGAAACCGTGTAGCGCATGCTTAAGACACGTGAAAGGAGGACAGAGGACATATAAGGACAGAGTTAGCAATACAAACATTGTGACGTCAATTTCGCAATCACCTTATTATCATTTGTATGCGCCCTAAACAAGCATCGTTTTGTGAGAAAGGTAAGATAAAGATAACACCTCTTAATAACACTTGTAACTCCTTTGTATGTTTTTTAATTAACATTGCTCATTTTCTTAAATTTACATGCATTGTATGAAAATTGAATTTATTTAATATTAGAAACCCGCCCTCGCTTCGGTTTCCATCACCTGCGTAGTGCCCGTTCCCGTGGGAATCGTCATCTTGCTCTTATCCCAATTACTTGGGGTCGACGCAATATGTCATCTGTTTTGACATATTGCAAAAAGTTTCGGCAATGACTTTTATGACCGGCCGCCTGCCTGACGTCAACCCTCCTTGGGAATGTAATCGTTGACCCAAATGGTACCAGATGGAGTTGGTCCGGGTCAATCTAGGCCCGTTCCCGTGGGAATACCCATATAAAATATAGCCTATGTTACTCTCTGATATTATAGCTTTCCATTGGTGAAAAAATTGTTGAAATCGGTTCGGTGGCTTAAGTTTGAAAGCGTAACAAACAAATAAACAACCAAACACACTTACTTTCGCATTTATAATATTAGTAAGGATTTTGACGGCAGTTGAATAAACAATTCTATTATTTATTCAACCAATTCCTATTATTTATTCAACCAATTCTTATTATTCCTATTTTTTCGTCTGGTGACCGATTAATAATGCAAGTCACCACCCACTTTCTGGTCTGGAGGTGTCGTAAAAGACGATTAATAAATATAATATGCAGATAACATCACTGCAAGAGAAGGAAAACTCAAAATGAAACCCTATGCCAATCCATCTGACCAGCGTGGTATAGTAGATCAATTAACCTTATAATCGGACTCAGCAGTGTGATTTATATGAGCTGCGATGATACGATAAAGATCATTTTTTATTCCAGGAATAAATAATTGAAAGGAAACAGCAATTTTCAGATGTTACAAAGGATATTCTAGTCAAAGTTTGCAGTTGCGGTGTAACTATAAAAATGTACAAAATAGAAATAATTATTTATAATAATACTGACATATATCGTACCGTAGGTTCCATTCTCATGCTGACAATTATTTGTCTAGATTATAATGTTACAATTAAAGTTAGGTATAATTTTAAAACGTTTCTAGTTGAAAAGTTTACGTCACATAAGAAAGAAAGGAAGAAGGTCTATGCCACCTATATTGCGCAGGGCACGCAGTGGCGGTTCTCCAAAGGAATAATATTTCTCCATTTTTGCAACATTTAGGAGTGGTAGGACCACACTGTCGACAGTTATCTGTCTACAGCCGCGGGCCGGTCCGTCCGGGGCAGTACCATGCTCTCGCAGAAAATCGACGTCTGAGTAGTAGCAATTTGTTACTGCGCTTCGTTCGGTGAGCGAGAGAGCCGGAAGCCCAACTTTCTGAGGGTGATTGCGTGTGGGGGGTTTTGGTGGTGCCCTTGGTATCACCGAGCCTCAATGCACGCATTCACACTCCCTTCGCTTTCTTCGCGGTAGGCAACGGCCTTGTAAAGGTCCATGAGCGGCAGCAACACTTACCATCAGGTGTACTGTTTACTCGTTTGCCACCGTTTGCAATTAAAAAAAAAAAAAACATCGCTCAATTGGCGGTATGTCTTGGATGCTTTAGGCGTTAATGGCGCTTCAACAAAATAAGTTATTACAAAAAGTCATAAAGGAACACATTTATTAAAAATGCTAAATGCTTAGAATAATAACGTATAGAAGGGAGTGTCAATACTTAAGCGATCAAAAACTTGAAGCCAAAATTACTACATACATGCAAGCGATTACACACGTGCACACGCACACCACTATACAATAGAGTTACCTAGTACACAGTGAACTTGTACACTATGTCACGACCCGGCGTAGGGTGCGATTTTTGGCTTCAAATTAAATGCCTCAAATTTTGTGCGCGAATTAAGCTTCTATGAGTAATTATTCTAAGTCTAAATGCTTAACCAATTAACGCTAATGTGGCCAAGTATTACCGTTCACATTCTCTTCTTTACGCCAGATTATTTACAACGCCATCTCTCGGTAATATTATACACCTTGGAATAGATTTGCAATATTCAAGTCCTACATATGATATAGGTATAAATATGTGTTCCATTGCGTTGGATTTTCACGTTAAGCGTAGTTGAAAATGTGTTGAGAGAATGAATGAAAGGAGACTAACAAACATTTATAGGGCGAATGTGAACGGAAGTGTTGGAAGGGCGGAACCTAGGCGGGCGTCCTACGTCAAAATGGTGGGTGTCTTTAAAAAAGGCCAGATTATAAGTACCCTAAACCGAAGAAGATGCATAAGAAAATTAATGAATGTGGAGGAGGTGAAAATGGTATGTCAAGATCGTAAGCAAGTGGTGGGAAGTGGTCTCTGCTTACCCCTTTGGAAAATAAGCTTAAGTATATGGAGGCGTAATATGTAAAAATGTTAATTAAAGACTTCCAACTTTGACATTTTGTAGCTGTTTCATTTTAAAGCTGACGGATCTTTGTATCGTGTGGGCTAGGACGTAACTATTGTATTAATTATGTACTAACATTGACTGTCATATTAGGTAGTTCAAGTTTTAGAGGAGGTTTTCTTTAAGTAGGTTAAGGACGTTTCGTGACGGGTCTACGTTGTACAAAATCAAATCTATAAACTGATTTACCATCAATATGTCGACTTTTACTGTTAGATATACCAATAAGAATTCCTACTAGAATGGTCTCTCTGCATCCAACGGTTCGTTTAACTGGGGACCTTCATGATCAGTTATCATTACACCAAAGTTTGCCCTTACCCTTATTGTACGTCGCCGCCTTCTGTGAGGCCGTTATCTCACGGAAGGAGGCGGCGGATCGTGTGCGAGTAGAGATCTTATTCGGCGACTCGTTCCGCCGCCGGCGACTCGGGCGGCGCAAGCGCGAGTATCTGCGCCTAAAGCCGCCCTAGCCGAGGCCGCGGGTGATCGGACCGGGGAATTGTCCGTCACCCGCAGTGTGGCTAACCGCGCGACGGCGACCGACGTCCCAGGATGTCGAGAGGTGAGGGTACCCGAAAGGGTATTCCGTCGGGCCGACCACTGACGACAAGTCACATCTGCTCCGGTGGCCCAACAACGAGGTGACGTGGGTACGGGTGGGTTATGGGCCCGCGCGCCGTCCTTTCATCGCCCCGGACGGACTGGACCGCGCGTGCGCTTATCATAGCCCACCCATTAAAAAAAAAAAAGAAAATCCTTATTGTACTGTCTAAACTAAACTGCCTTTATTATCATAGAACCTCATTGTATGTATTTGCACTCCTTTCACTTTCTTCACGATAGGCAGTGGCTAGCAAAGGTCCATGAGCGTTACCACTTACCATCAGGTGTGCTGTTTACTCGTTTGCCATCAACAGCAATAACAAAAAAAATATACCTTCTTATGATGCTCCTCGAAGCAGTGTATTTCCTATTTGCAACAATGCAAAAAGGTTATGGTTCGACCAGATGTATGTGTACATATACATATATGCTTGTTTCAGAAGGCCACTTTAAACGTCTGCCGAACGCTTTGTTCTGTTATAGTACCACTTGCTTTGAATATAGCATTTTAGTTGAAGTATTTCTTTGTTGTATTATATAATTTTACAAGATTAGTATACAAGCATAAAATCTATATGAAATATATCATATATATCATGTATTTGAGTTCTTGAGAGTAAATTATTATTGTTTACGTGTAAGTATTCGTATCGTTATCGAAACCAATTTGTATGAATTTGGAGCAGTACTCCTATCGTCCGACAGTGGCGCTGCTCCAAATCCCATACAAATTGGTCACGATAAAGTTACAAATACTTTGACACAAATATTCATACAAGTCCCATAGTTTTTAGTAGACATTGAACTCCGTAAAATAGTTTTCTAATGCCTACGTCTTTCAAAAGCAGTTTCTCTGATAACTTGATAATTTTTAATATACACTTACTTGAATATATTATTCTAAGTTAGTATTTCATTCTAGTTTAATAATTACAAATTCATTATTGCAGATAATTTGTTCAGCTGCTATATTTATTTATTTTGTACGTTAATTGCAATTCTAACTCGATTGAGGACATGAATATTAATGAGCATCTACAGTATGTCAATGTGAAAAATATAGCAACATTTAAATTTTACGAAAATGCATACAATAACTCTAAAATACTTCTTAAATATATAATAAATTAGCGTAAATATATTAGCGTATATTACTATATACGCTAATATATTTTAATATAAAGTAGAAAGATAAGTTGTTGAAAGTATTTATAGATTACGAAATTGAATATTAATAAATTTATGAAATTGGTAGATTTGTGTTCTTTCGTATGGACACTTATATGGAGTGAGATGAAGATAGAGTTGTAATATTGGGTATCATTGGTGTGTAAGTGAATTTATCTAAACAATTTTAAGAGTACAACCTACTTCAATAGTATTGATAAATAACTTTTGTCACTGATGATAAAGTCGGATACCGGTGGCCTGCCCACATGGCGCTTGAGAGACGTACACACACGTTGGCTATGGTCTGGTCCCCCTCCCGTCTCCCCGGGCGGATAAAACGAATAATTTGCCGCCAAAAAAAAAGATAAATTACCTTGTAGGCCTCTTGAAACTATTACTAGTCAAACATGAGTAATTTGGAACAAAACAAACTCATAAGCCTTAAATTATATTGTAGGACATAAAGTGCTTCATCAAAGTCTTTTCTCGATCAACACAATTGAAAACTGTAATATAATAAAGACGTCTCCATCTTGTCAACCATAAACAAACGTAGCAAACAAAGTGTAAATTAAGATTATCCGCTGAACCTATTGTTATCTGTTTACAATGACTCTTTTATGATCGCTTTGTTCTCTTGTGTGTGTTTTTTGTTATGAATTCAAGGTCTGTAGTTCAAATGATTTCACAATTTTGTACCAACCTTCCCACGGACTAGTTGCTTTTATTTCTCTTTTGACCCAATGACGCCTTAGATAGGCTTGAATTCTGATAATAGTAAAAAGAACTCGCCGTTGACGGAACATCAATTTAATTAAATTCGAGTGTTCACTTTCACCAATCAGGTAGCGTATATTTAGATAACATTTAAAGTCTTCAAACTTGGAGTTAATTACTCAAAGTTGGTTCTTTCAATTTAAATTCCACAAGAACTCCATATTTTTAGCTGATTGATCGTCTAATTAAAAAATCAACTCTTAAAATCTTTGTCATCCACCAATTCTGAATGCATATGCAATGTATATGCAATGCATATGTGTCTGTGTGTATCGTTGTAGTAGTGGTACCTATGTGCCATTAAGGTCTATGTGCTAACCTATCGTGACGAATTTTTTAAATTCCCCGCGTTTCAAATACTTTAAAGCGTTCACGGTAGACCTCCTGTTTTACTTTAAAGCGTTCATCATCACGGGTTTTACTGTTTTAAACGTGTTAAAAAAATTTATTAATAATATAGTTTTGTTTGAAATGTATACTCGCGTAAATAAGAAATTATTATAATTGTTTTTGTTTTTTTATTAAAAAGAATATTCTTAATCTTGTTAATTTAATCTTGGATTTAGAACATATCTATGTATACTAAAGTAACTTGAAATTTATATTTCTTTGTTAAAAATTGCTATTTCAGATATATCATCAACTTTTAACGAATCCAAATCTGGACATATTTTAAATACTATATGTATCTATATTGTAACTGAACAAAGTACTGAACCATTTTATAAGAGGACCGTTAATACATATCATAATCAGACTCGGTCCTTTTTTAATTCCAATTTGAAATTCCGTAAATTCAAACAGCTTTGAAGGGTCAGCTTTTTATGGAAACCTTTGGATCCCTTCCGCTGCCTGTCCCGATTTAATTTATATCAATGCTGACGATTTTTGTCAGGAACTTGGATGTCTCCAATTTTAATTTCAATGTACAGCGTACAAAGGGTAAAATATTTAAAAGTATAAATAAACGAGGTAGCGGACATTATATTGAGATTATTTACAAATCCGAAGTTTGCTTTTGACTTGCTTGATTACATGCTCTCAAAAGTATCCATGTGCAATAAATTTTATATTAAAATAGCTGCCACACAGATGCTGTTCAGAAGTAATTTAAAAATAAAATGAAAATAGAATGCCTTGAATACCTTTTGTTGTGTGTTTAGCTGTTAACTTTAACAATTTCTTCCTGTACTATGAGGGAGTCTCAAAATCGATTCTACTGCATTATTTTAGCTGTCTAAAACCATTTTCTCGTTCTTGCCTTACTAGTGAAACTGGTTTGCGGTTTATTGTTGGATGGTTTCAAAGTCTACACGCAAAAATATTTTTTGTGTTTTATATCTGGGGGCACGGTAGTGCCCCCGCCAAGTCGAGCAAAAAAAAAGTCTGGCAAAACGCAACACTGCCGTAACATACTTTTCTCGAAGCCATTCAGGCCATTTTCGACCCCCTATAACTTCGTTGTTAATAAAGCTAGAAACCTGAATTTTTAGTAACCCAGCAGGCATTGTATACAAATTGTGTATTTCAAATTTCATTAAATTTGAACCAATAGTTTAAGAATTATAACTAGTCAAAATTTCGTAATTTTGTCACTCACTGACTGACTGACCGATCATCAATATTAAAGTGGCACTTCTAGCAGACATAGAAGCTTCAAATTTAGAATACAATTAGTGTTTAGTGTATAAATGAAGGAAAAATTATAAAACATTATAATTTTCATCCAGTTTCCGAGATACACTAACTGCATAAATAATTTTGTAAACTCATATAAATATATAGGATTACAAAGTTACATTTGCAGTTAATGAAATGTAAGTTTGTAAAAAATAAGAATACATTTGTCGCCATCATTGTTTCTCTATGGGAATCGTAACAACCAGCTTAAGACTGCGCAGATGACGTAGTGGTTAAGATACCAACGTACCGTGCTAGTGTCGCGGGTTCGAATCCCATGCAAGACAACAGCTTGTACGATCCACAAATTGTTGTTCTGAGTCTGAATGTAATTTGTGTCGGTTAATTATATGTTCTTTCCGTGTCGTGACGAATTAAGAATGCAATTCACCACTCTCTATCTTGCCCGTGGATATCATATAAGACGACTATGGGATATAATATGCACATACCATCTGTGCAAGTGAAGGAAAACTCGAAATGAAACCCTATATCAACATGTCTGACCAGCATGGTATAGTGGGTTAAATTCCCTCCTATTATGGAGGAGGCCTGAGCCCAACAGTGGGACATACGAGAGCTGCGATGATGATGCGATGTTGAATTATATGTTTGTAAAGTCCCCCACAAAATAAGGATTATTATTCCCTTAGTGCAAGGCGTTGTCATTTAAAAAAAGATTCAATAGGAAGGAGAGTGGGCAGCAGCTCTCGCCGGGGAAATGTGTGATATCTCACTGCGAAACCAAACCACCTACCAAACGTGGCGACTACGTCATTATTCCTTATAAGGCGAAGAAAAATGAGCTCTAGTCATGGCAACTCTGTTACCCTTGAGCGTCGTTGGATGCAGGTGCCACAGTACGGCACTTTATGGTGAAGCATGAGGGGGGTCTATGTTCTACAGTGGACGGCGATAGGCTGAATGATGATTGGCATAATAGGTGTAAACAGATACCTAGATATAATTATGTTTAAAGATAACTTGTAAAATGGTCAATCAACTTGAGCACAGATTAAATAAGTAGTGAGACGTGTCTTATGAAATTGTACCAAAATCTCCCAAAGTATTAAGCAAACTAAATTGCCTCAAATTTATCTGAAAGAAAGAACGCCATCATTAGGCTCGATTGCCAACAAAGCGGGAGGAGACTAGAGGAGATGTGTTTCGAAAAACCAATCAAATTTCTTTACTACCAGATCTCTTCGCTTGGTTTAGGTTGAATTGACTCAAGCGTAAAGGAGAGATGTCTCATTTTTCAGAGAGTGTGCTCTAAGAAAATCCTTTGTTGGTATTCCAGAAGTAGAACGTACCGGAAAGGCAAATAAGTAGGTCTATCTACAAAAAGAAATGAGATACCATCAAAAACAAGACTTGTAAAAAAAAGCCAAGCCTCGCAACTGAGGTGTTCCACCATAAAAATTTGTGAGATCCATGTTACACCAAGTCGGTTAACTCATTCAGTCTCTGCTTAAGGGACCTTTCTTCTTAAGTTATTACGTAAATAGCTAACCTAACAACTTCTTATAGTGACTATATCAATATTAAAGATCTTTTATGTTTTAAATAAATAGATTGACTTGGCAATCGCACTATGTTTAGTACAATTTAATATAATATGTATTACTTGTGAGGTGTGTTTTCATGCGAGGTTTTATTTAAAGAAAATGTAGTTTTGTCGGTGTTTTTAGCTAATCAATACAATGACATAAAATGCCAATAGAATACGGATTCAAATTTCGCCCTCAACGTCAAGAGTGGCGATAGCTCAGTTGGAAAGTTGTCCAGTTTTATTTTTGTTTTGTTTTGGCATTCAAACAGCGTAGGATCGAATCTCGGTGTTATTATTATTCTCTTTTTGTAATTTTTGATATTTTTTTCATTATTTTATTTATATTTTTTATTAATATATATCTAAATAAATTCGACAAAAATACAACAAAAATATACCGAGCGAAGCTCGGTCAACCAGATATTAAATACTTTATTAGACTTGATAATCATTATCACAGCTTACATCCCCACGTCCCACTGCTAGGACAAAGTAGTCTGGCCTTCAACAGGAGGAAAATTAATCTACTATACCATGTTGATCATACGTATTGATGGATTTCATTCACTGTTTTCTTTGTTTTGCGTAGATATTATATGAATATCATAACCCTTTCTTTGTTTTTTTTTTGGGTGGGCTACGTTCACTCTCACTCCTCGTCCGCTCCGTCTGGGGCGACAGGGGGACGCAAGCACACATACCCGTAACTCACCACCACGCCTTCGTCGTTGGGCCGACCACCGGAGCTGGTGACTTGACGTCAGTGGTTGGCCCGATATCATATCCCTTAGTTGTTTTTTATTATCCACAGGCAAGAAAGGGAATGGCGAATAGTATTCGTACTCTGTCACCACACAAAAAGCCAGTCACCAACAATTGAATTATGGTGAACATGAATTATAATTTTTCCGTGTGCTGACGGAGTAAGGATACCATTCACCACCGCCTCTCTTGCCCGTAGGTGCCGTAAAAGGTAAATTATAATAAAATAACTGCAGAATTAATTATATTTTACCACAGTTATATGTAATTAGTAATCCTCTCAAAAATATTCATATGCAACAAATCTATACCAATAAATAAAATTGGAGTGTCTGTTTGTAATGTCAAAATAATAGGCCTTTTTCATGCTTACGCGATTATTTGCACTATACATATGCCTTCCGTGTGGTGACGGAGTAAGAATACAATTCACCACCCCCTATCTTACCCGTGGGTGATCGTACGAGACGACTAAGGGATATAAAACGCATATAACATCTATGCGAGAGAAGGAAAACTCGAAATAAAACCCTATACCAACACGTCTGACCAGCGTGGTATAGTAGGTCAATTACCCTTCCATTATGGAGGAGGCCCGAGCCCAACAGTGGGACGTATGTGGGCTGAGATGATGATATGCCTAAAAATCACTTTATAATTTTTTGTCTGTCTGTCTGTTTGTTCCGGGTAATCTTCAAAACGGCTGGACCTATTTCAAAAACTCTTTCACCAATGGAAAGCTATAATATCAGGGAGTAACCTAGGCTATATTTTATCCCGGTATTTGCACGGGATTGGGAACTACGCGGGTAAAGTGACTGAAACCGAAGCGAAGCGAGGGCGGGTTGCTAGTCTATACCAATAAATAAAATTGGAGTGTCTGTTTGTAACGTCAAAATAATAGGCTTTTTTCATGCTCACACGGTTATTTGCACGACATCTATGCCTAAAATAGCAATTAAAAATTTTTTGTCTGTCTGTCTGTCTGTCTGTCTGTTTGTTCCGGGTAATCTTCAAAACGGCTGGACCGATTTCAAAAATTCTTTCACCAATGGAAAGCTATAATATCAGGGCGTAAACTAGGCTATATTTTATCCCGGTATTCCCACGGGAACGAGAACTACGCGGGTAAAACGACTATAACCTATAACCGAAGCGAAGCGAGGGCGGATTGCTAGTTTGATAATAAAATAACTGCCAAGCAGCCGCTGTTCAGTACAAATTTAAAACCCTTATGTTGTGTGTTTATCTGTTAACTACAAATGGCTTTAACGGATTTTTTTAAATTGTTTATACATGTATGTTACTGTAGAGAAAGAAGCTTAATTTTAACAAGAAGGAGCATTTAGAGATTATAAAAAAGAAACAACAAAAAGCATTCTCCCTGCGAGTGATTTACGGTATATTCGTATTTAATAATCGCAAAATTGGTTAATCTCTGGATTAATGAATTATTCTGTGGATAAATAAGTTAATCTGTGGATATGAAATTTAATGGGTATAGAACCTGTCCTACCCCTGACCGTGTAGTGACGGCGTAAGAATACAATTCACCACTCTCTTTCTAACCTGTGGATGTCGTAAAAGACGACTCAGGGATATAATGTGCATATAACCTCTATGCAAGAGAAGGAAAACTCGTAATAAAACCCTATACCAACCCCTCTCACCAGCACGGTATAGTAGGTCGAATTCCCTCCCATTGTGGAGGAGGCCCGAGCCCAACAGTGGGACGTATTTTGGCTGCAATGATGATGATAATGATATTCGTATTTAGTAGTCGTAAAATTGGTTAATCTGTGGATAAATAAGTTAATCTGTGGATATTACATTTAATGGTAAATAACCTGTCATATTATTCTATCATCAATATAAATTCTACAATTGTCCAAATGTGACAGCTAATAAATAAATCTCGCTACAGGAAACGCGTACGAATTGCTGATGGCCACCACTTAAATTTTATTGTACTATGACCGCTAATCTAATGTCATTCATGTCATTCATTCAAGAGGTCAATGTTCACTCAATTACAAAATAACTACATATATGGTTTACGAGAATATCGACGTGACTCAAAATTAAGTTAATTGTGTAAAATTGAATAGTGAATGCCAAATGATCCTTGATATCTAAAATCCTTGGTATATTATCATGAATAGAGGAATTTTCTATTAATCAGTCAATTTAAATATATATGCACTAAAACATTTATAAAAACTTCAATAATATCCATTTCTAAAATCGGTATTTTTTATTTGTGTCACTATTCTCGCAAAGCAGCAATATATTTAACTGTCATTCGTTATATGAATTCACAGATATTTTAATCTTCAATCTATTCTTCTTATTCCGTCACTACAAAGAAGGAATGATAACACATAACCTTAAAATCACATTGTTAAGCTGTTACTCAGATCAACATCACCATTTCTGCTCATATACGTCCTACTGTTGGGGTTGAGACACCTTCAAAATGGGAGGAAAACTGACCTATTATACCACGCTAGTCAGAGGTGTTGCTTAAAGGTTTTATTTTGAGTTAGATAGATTTTTTTTTAAAGACTACCTGCACTGATGCAAAAATCCTTATGTTGCGAGGGACTTAACAAACATAGAATTACCGAATACAAATTACATCCAGACTCAGGACAGCAATTTGCGGATCGCACAGTGTTGTCCTGCGTGGGATTCAAACCCGCGACACTGGCATTATAGATGGATATTTGAACCACTACGCCATCTGTGCAATCATACTAGTGCAGGCGTATTATATGCATACTAGATCCCCTAATTGTCTAGTATGACACCTACGGGTAAAATAGGAGGTGGTGAATTGTATTCTTGCTCTGTCACCACATGGGCAGCGGGGTACATGAAATGTACAAGAATTCCTCATTTAAAGTTATTAGAAAATATAGACAGACGAAATTATCAACAGATTAGCATTAAACGTTTACTTAAGGTTCAGCAAATCTCAAGTTGTGCGTGTTTATCGCGTCCTCATCGCTTAAACAAGCTTATTTTATAATCTTGTCTTGATTATACATCATAAAGTTGACGAGGTCCTGCTAATTTTATGTCGTGTTTGATCTGCGTCACCCTATTACCGGGCCACTATACGACACGTCCCTCGAATGGAAGGAACGAGACGGTAAACATATTATAGTTTAGGGGTTGGAAAATTTTATACCTAATTTTAATTATCTCAAATTACTCGCCTCCTACTTGAACGCAGTATGCGTTAGTTAGATGTGTTGGCATACAGTATTATATATTTTTATTTATTGATTGTATTCTTATTTAATGACTAACTAGTCAATTTTGCCTCACGTCTTCCGCATTGCGTAGGAGGGAAGTAGAATCAACCTCTTCCATCTCCCCCTGTTTAACTTATTCTAATTAAATTTGTTGCGGGTCCCAAGACAACTAAAATCATTTCCCGGGACTGCCTGAGAGTCAAACCTCGGTGTGCTATATAGAGACCATTGTGGATCCTGGCTTACAGGAGTTACGATGGTGGAAATGTGTGATAGACTTATACCCAAAAAAAAAACAAAAAATTATACGGACTTTTCCTTCTTTTGCCTAGATGTTGTATTCATATTATAAACCCTTAATCGTCTTCTACGTTACCCACGGGTAAAAAGGGAATGGTGAATTGTATTCTTACTCCGTCACCACACGGATTCCCCGTTTTAGTTCTACGTAATAGTGGACAATGTTATTTATAATTTCTTGTCAAAAAAAATTATAATAACGTTTGATTTGAACTCTAGACCACGGTTTCGTAAGTCGTATCCACTGGCTACTGGTTTAATGACTTTTTTTACTCGCACCCAACGACAAATCTCAGCAAATTACAATAATGACATAACTCAATGACGATTACGAAAGGCACTACCAAAATTGTTGGCAGATCGACCAACCCGTTGACCCACTTCCGTGGGTCGACGACCGTGTGACGTCACGGCTGGCGCCCCACCCCCATTCTCCCCGTCACGTCACCCCTGGGGGTGTGTTCTCTTCCTGCCTGTTGGAGGTCACACGCCGCCCGCGTACCACACCGTTCGGTCGTGTGTCTCATTAACTTTTAATATCAACGAGTGATATTTGTGATTACATTTTGGTGAATTAGATATGACTATTATAGGTGAGATATTTTTTTTAATAATAATCTAACTCTACTAAATATTATCAGTCCACATATACCATTACTCGCTCAGATACAAACCTTCACAATAAGAATGAAATTGGTCTATTACCAATACCACTCGGGCCAGATATGTTGATGTAAAGCCATTTTCCATATTTCCCTGGTCCTTGACGTATTGATAATTGCCTATATTACCTAATCTTCTCTTACAACAATTGTAAGAAAAAGAAGGGATTAAAAGAGATAGTATTTTAGCGCATTACACGAAAAATACAAATCAATGATTCAATTTATCTCTTAAGATTTTTTTTAAACTGGCGCTTGAAAATATATCAGCAAATTTTATTGGTGTCTGTAATATTTTCTGCTATCTTATGTAATACATTTTTACCATAAAGCATGACCTTGTAACGAAGTAAATTACCCTCAAGTACACAGGATATATATAAACCGTAATGTTTGACATCTTTGCGTGTAAAGCATGACAGGACTACAAGCTTTTTTTGTGCCTTTACTTAAAATGTGTATTCTGTAACTCAGCTTAATCAGTTTACCGTTTTATAAAATTTCGAAATAGATTGCTAATGATTCTACATCACGGTAGGAATGTTTTAGTATAGTAATAAATTATTTTGACAAATGTAATTATGGGCGAACATTAAATAAACATTACCGTTTACGTAACGCAATGATCGTTTATAGACGTTTTTTTATTAATCTACATTTATCTTTTTTATTCAGAGTGCTTTTAAAGATAAATATACTTTATCTTTACCTTCGTTTTCAATTCATCATTATCTTGCTGTTGATAAAAGATGATGCCCTACCACGCTGGTCAGACGGGTTGGTATAGGGTTTTATTTCAAGTTGACCTTCTCATGCTTAGATGTTATGTACATACACTTAGTCGTCTTTTACGACACGGTTAAGATAGGGGCTGGCGAATTGTCACACGGACAATATATCTATATAAAACACAGAAAACGTGTCGGTTTAAATCTTGGAAACATAGAACCAATGAGCTCCGAACCAGTCTTTTAAGGAAAGCAATAATGCGAAGATTGTTTTAGACTAAAGAAGACGGTTTTAAAAAAGGCATTAGAACAATGTCGTGTAAGCTTCAGCTAGTTATAAATAATTGGCTTATGTGAATGAATGAAATATGAATAATTAGTTTACGTTTGCCACTTTTTCGTTCGTTAACCTTTAACACTAAAATTAAACTTTTTGACCTGACTGGATGAAAATAAAATATGTATGCGACATTCACAGCACAAGGGACAGCCATGTAATTGAGTTGTAAGAATTAGGGGTTTGTTATTAAGGGTTGCTTTTTGTAGAATTGATTCTATTTCATCATCGTCATCTCAGCGTCGGGCTGGGGCCTCCTCCACAAGGGGAAGGAAATACTACTATACCGTGATGGTCAGACGTTTTGGTATAAGGTTTTATGTCAAGTTTTACTTTTTTTGCTTAGTTAGTATGTACATAATATATGTACATTCTAACTGACCCAACAGACGTTGTTCTGTTCAAATCTTAAAAATGAAGTAAAGGAAATCTGCTTGAAATCGATCGCAGCGCCACTTACCGATTCCAATAATAATAATTAATCTAAACCATTCTCATATCCATCGGAACAGCCACAAAAAATCATCAAAATCGGTCCAGCCGTTTAGAAGGAGTTCAATTACAAACACATGAACAGAGAATTTATATATACATATATAAAGATGTATATATACATAGGTTTGATGAAATAACATATCCATAATGTCGTTCACTAAGTTCAAAATTACTGAACATTTGTTAATTTTTATACTGATAGACACTAATTAGTCTACTATAAAGATTATAAAATTACTAGCAACCTGCCCTCGCTTCGGTTTCAGTCGCATTACCCGCGTAGTGCCTGTGGGCATATCGGGATAAAATAAAGCCTATGTTACTCCCTGATATTATAGCTTTCAATCGGTAAAAGAATTTTTGAAATTGGTTCAGTGGTTTAAGCGTGAAAGCATAACAAACAAAGAAACTTACTTTCGCATTTATAATATACTAGCAACCCGCCCTCGCTTCGGTTTCAGACGCCTTACCCGCGTAGTTCCCGTGGGAATACCGGGATAAAATATAGCCTATGTTACTCCCTGATATTATAGCTTTCCATTGGTGAAAGAATTTTTGAAATCGGTTCAGTGGTTTAAGCGTGAACGCGTAACAAACAAACAAACTTACTTTCACATTTATAATATTAGAAGTATAATATTAGTATTCGCGGTAATACGTAATTATTATTTTTCATATAGGCGTTTTAGTATCTTAAAAATATCTACTGTAAATAATTCGCTTTCATTGTAGGCGTCTTCTTGGGCCCATTGACATCCTGTTATTCAGGACGACCTGGTTACATATTGGGAGGTAAATTGACCTACTATATCACGGGTTTTTGTATAGGGTTTTATGCTAACCCTTTTTTACAGTCGTCATATCTACTTAGATCTCTCATTCCTCTTACAACTCCGTAGAAATAGAATGAGAAGTGAATTGTATTATTTCTCCGTCAACAAACTGACTAACAAATATATTTACTTTTTTATAGTACAACGACCTCAAACAATTTTAATATGTAAAATATCTCCTCGTCTCTTTTGCATGCCAACAACATACTTTTACACAGAGTAATGAAATTTATTAATTTTGACAATATATTTTGTGCCAGGAAATTTGTGATACATTTTGTCAAAATTAATAGCATATCTAATATGCACTAATATGTCTTTTGTTTCTTTTATTTAAGGTAAAAACATTGTAGTATCTAAGGTTATTTTAGAGGGAGGTTGGAATTCTACTACAAAGAAAATCGAACTATGACCAATGTGGCTTCGTATTTTGAAAATTAAACGAGGGAATGTACTGTATGTTATAAAAATTAAGTACTTATTTCTTAAATGTTGATAATTATTTGATTTCAATGATTTTATCTCAGTTTCCCAAGTTTCTTAGATATCCAACCTAGAATTTAGAAATGGCAACCTAACATCCTAGCTTAGGCACTAGAACATACTGGGGTGAGCATATTTCTGCGTTCGCCTATTAGTATAAAGACTGCCAAATTCCGTAAATTTTAAAAATATAAAGTTTTCTTATTTTTATAAGGCCATCCTATAATTATAATGCTCTTTGCATATCTAAACCTAGAGCAATATAAAATCAAAATACAATGATCCTTGGCGGAATTATCAGGATTGCCATTTAAAAAAGAAATGGAATTAAACGACATTTGGCGGGAACGTGAAAGTGTCATGTGGTGGTCTTACATTCAATATCTTAATGTTTCCACGTGTTATATTAAAGAATTGAAAATGGCAGTTTATGTAATGCGATGCGGAGGAACTGCTGGGGCATAATGAAAATGTTATAAAAATGCTTCACAAATGTTTTCGTTTAACACCAACATTTTCTGAAGATACCACTAACACTATAGCCATTCGAGGTGTGTGCAGCGCGGGCGGGGGAGCGCCGTGAACTCGTCGCGATTATCGGTGCCGACCTGACGCTGCCGGCCATCGCTAAGGAGATGGTCGCTAGCGTCAGGAACTGGGACGCCATTACCGCCTTCTGCGAGGCTGTCATCTCGCGGACGGAGGCGGCGGACCGTGTGCAGGAGGAAAGACTCCACGCGGACACGGTCCTCCGTCGGCGACTGGGGCGGCGCAGGCGCAAGTACCTGCCCCTGGTGCCGCCCTAGCAGAGGCTGCGGATGACCGAACCGGAGATTTAATTAGGGCACCCGTGGAGAGGTTAGCCTCGTGACGGCGATCGGCGTCCCAGTAGGGGACGTGGACGAGAGAGGGTACTCTCTCGGGATATTCCGTCGGGCCGACCACTGAGGTCGAGGAACTCTGCACCGGTAGTCGGCCCTGCGACGAAGGCGACGTTCTATACGGGTGGGTTACGGATGTGCGTGCTTACGCCGCTCTGTCGCCTGACCCACAAAAAAATAACACTATAGCCATAGCACTGTTGAAAACGACGATTTGACTTACTGATGTACTTAATATAAAGAAACTAAAGACGTGAAGAAACCGATAATTTGTGAAAAAAATATATACTTCGACACTGACGGCAGTGGCTCTTATTGTTAGCTGATTGACATTACAAAAACCGGCTAAGTGCGAGTCGGAGTCGCACACGAAGGGTTCCGTACTATCTGTAAAATCGCCTTTGTTGTATGTGAGCACCCCTTAAATATTTATTTTATTTTGTATTTAGTATTTGTTGTTATAGCGGCAACAGAAATACATAATTTGTAAAAAATTCAACTGTCTTGCTATCGCGGTTCTTGAGATAGAGCCTGGTGACAGACAGACGGACGGAGAGACAGCGAAGTCTTAGTAATAGATCCCGTTTTTACCCTTTGGGTACGGCACCCTAAAAAGAAGAATTGAATGTATGCTTCTGACTTAAGCTGTTTCACTTGTAGGTACCCAAAACAAACTACGATTTTATTCGATCACAACTCTTGCCATCCTTTAAGTCGTTTAAAAACCGACGTGTGTCTGTGTATGTATACATGTATACAAATTATTGCTATTGTGTGACTAATATCAATGGATGCGCCATGTTTTTGCTCAATGACGTGCGAGCGAGATGCTACATTATGACGTCACAGGAGTCAACGTGGCCTACTTATCGGTCTTCAATCGCATTGTTCCTTACTAGCAAAATGTATATTATATATGTACATTCAACCTTAATTGAAATAGATAAGGTTTATTATTGCACGAGTGATTATAGACTCTCTGTAGTAAATTTACGCTAGTACTCGAATGGAGAATGTAGGTCATTGTTGAGTTGAATGATTTGTAAAGGTATAAAATTCGTTCTCCTGATACCTTCGATAGTTTACTACTCTTGGAAAAAGTAAACGGTGGTGACATAATCATCATCATCATCATTTCAGCTCATATAAGGCCCACTGTTAGGCTGGAGCCTCCTCCACAATAGGAGTTATCTTTCTCTTGCCTAGATGTTATATGCATATTATATCCCTTAGTCGTCTTTTACGTTATAGTAAGATAATTGCCCTTCTATTGTGGACGAGGTTCGAGCCAGACGTATATGACCTGAAATAATAATGATGACGAGGATACCTCAATCTCTTCTAGGAAATCAAAAATATGTACTATATTTATCAATGTAAAGAAACAAATAGGTATATTGATCGCTGTTATCTTCACCACAATGCATACAGCCTCTAAGGCTGCAAACATTTTTTATTGCTGTTGGTAGCTAACAATCAAACAGCACATCTGATAATTGATGATGCCTCATGGACCTTTGCCAAGTCGCTGCTTACCATGTAGAAAGTGAAGGGAGTGTGAATGCGTGCATTGAGGTTAGGTGATACTAAAGACATCTCCAATACCAACCACACTCAAACACTGTTAGAGAGTTGGGCTGCCGTCTCTCTCTCTCTCTCTCTCTCTCTCTCTCTCTCTCTCTCTCTCTCTCTCTCTCTCTCTCTCTCTCTCTCTCTCTCTCTCTCTCTCTCTCCTCTCTCTCTCTCTCTTGAACGAAGTGCAGTAACAAATTGAAAAAGGTAAACTGCTACTACAGAAGTCGATTTTTTGTGACAGTGTGGTACTATCCCGGACGGACCGGCCCACGGCTATAGACAGACGTTGACATTGTGCTCCTGCCACATATAACGCAATCGGTTTGAATTTAACAGTAATCTTGACATATGGGCTTTTTAACTATATGAAACAGTATTTTTTAGTTTTTTTTACAAATTAATTGATACATATAATAAGAATCCAAAAATTCATGACTTCATTCTTAGTCACTTTTCAAAAGCTCATAACTCAGCAATAAAGCAACACACAAAAAAAAATAATGTGTGCACACATCCAGGTCTACTAAAAGTATAACTGACCAGAGTATAAACAAAATTCACGAGCTCACTTTTTTTTTGTTGTCCGCTTGACGTGAAATGCCCCATAGGTCGTTTTTACTCCGCCTACAGGGCGCCTAAATTAAAATAAAACCTTAAAAGAAATAGTCTATGTTAAGATAAAACTTAGGAAAGTTAATATAAGTTCATCTAAGCATAAAGTATATCTGGCGAATCGGCGTCTCCGAAGGGTTGATATAGATTTTTACTTTGAGATTTCCTCCTCTATTGAAACAGGAATAAAACGCGTAAGAAAGGAAGGGGGAAATGACTCACCATTGTTTTCTCCCTCACTCTCATAGTTATAACGTTGTTTTATAACAAAGCAAAATTTTTTGTTACATAAGACTAGACGGCCGAGTTTTTCATCGATTAAATTAGCCGACATGTCTCAAAATAAACCACTAATAGACACAACTAGATATTAAGTCTGTCATATCGGCTTACGTAACAAGCGGACTCAATTAATGACCTTGATCGTGAGGTTATTTTGTTATTCAATTAGCTAAAGCCATATTGGGTGAAGCCATGTCCTTCTATTGCCTTTGTAGGTAACAAGGTTTTGCCGGTGACTTCGTTCGCATAGAAATCATGTGTGACGCCCCCGTTAAATATCATGATTGGATTTAAATATTGTTATTTCATCTATTTTACACCCTTAGGGAAAAATGCACTCTGTGATTGGTTAGTTATCAAAATTTTCCCTTAGTGAAAACATTACAAAAATTACATTTTTCGGCTAATTTTTAATTCAGTCAGAAATATAAAGTAAAAGTAACATCGCATTTAATCATCTATTTTACACGCTTCATCTCAGCCTACATAAGTCCCACTGTTGGCTCAGACCTCATCTACAATAGTAGCGAAATAGACCTACTATACCACGCTGGTGGAACGCGTTGGCATAGGATTTTAGGTCAAGTTTTCCTTCTCTTGCATAGATATTATCTTCATATCGTATCCCTTTTTTTTACGGTCTGCGCACTCCTCGCCCGACTCCGTCCGAGGCGACAGAGGGGCGTAAACTCGCACACCCGTAACCCGCCCGCATAGCACGTTGCCTTCGTCACTGGGCCGACCACCGGTGCAGAGTTCCTGGACTTTAGTGGTCGACCAGATATATCGTATCCCTTAACCGTCTTTTACAACACCCATGGGCAACAGAGAGGGTGGTGAATTGTATTCTTACTCCGGCACCATACTTTCAACTATGATATTAACGAAGTTGCGAGCAAGGTATTAGTATTGTATGTAAGGAAATGTAGATGAAATTCACAATAAAATCGTTTCTCTTTCTCCTAGAATAAATGTGAAGGCATTTGTAACGTTAATCGACTTTTCGTTTCAATTGGACCGATGGGAATTGGACCATTACAGCTAGCCCGCAGCGGGGAACCCACTTTATCCACGAGAGCTAATTTGATTTCTGTACTACGACGGATATCCATTAAACCTACCACGACCTTAATGGCCACGATAGTTATATAGAATGTACACAACTTTTTCTTATTTCTTAAGCCTATACATCTCGTTTAATGTGAAAAAGAAGCCAGCTGTCAGAAAATATTTACACATTTTTCTGATTTAATACTCTAATATTCAGTTGATATTGCATTAAGTGATGATTCGACCAATTAATCTAAATTACTTGGTAAATTTAAGTAACTTGACATGCTATGCTAATTCTCATCATATACAGACGTATATGATGAGAATTAGCATAGCATGTCAAGTTACTTAAAGCAAGTAGTGAGATCTCTACTGGGCTCGAATGCCACTATAGCAGAGAAATTGACCTACTATGCCACGCTTGAATTCGCTTAGCATGCTATGGAGCGAACTATGATCGGGATGCCTCTGCGAGATAGAATCCGAAATACGGGAATCCGTAAGAACACGGGTAATGGACATAGCACGAAGAATGACACCCTGAAGTGACAAAAAGTTACGGCAATCGTTTTATAACTTACAAAAAGTTTCTACAATAATTTTATGAGCGACCCCCTGTCTGACATCAACCCAACTTTGGAATGTAATATATTGACCAGACGATATCAGATAGAGTAAATCCAAATCTATATAAAACTACTAGTCGCCTTTTACGATACCCACGAGCAATATTAGCATTGATAGTATTCACAGACGTCATCATCATCATCGCAGCCCACATACCCCCTATTGGGCTCGGACCTCCTCCACAATTTGAGAGAATTTGACCTACTATTACATGTTGGTATAGGGTTTCATTTCTAGTTTTCATTCTCTTGCACAGGTGTTATGTTCATATTATATCCCTTAGTCGTCTCTTATGACACTCACGGGCAAGATAGGGAGTGGCGAATTGTATTATTATTATTATTATTATATAATTATATTCCGTCACCACACGGAACGTCACACAGTCTAAAACCACAACCATCACACAGTTTTAATTAATGTATTATTTTTGTTTTTACAGAGGCGGGTGTGTGCGTGATGCGCGCGCCGGTCGCTGGCGCAGTCGGTGCGGTTAGCGCGGGAGGCGTGTCCCGTTGGTCGCACTCTGCTCCCGCGCCGCATACCGACTACGCCAGACACGTCGCACCTATACATACTCATCCGGTGTATCTGCACGATGATCACATCAACAATCGCATCGCTATATGGTCAGTATCATTTTACGACTATTACACTGCTATCGAAAATTACTTGACGAGACAATGAAATTACGCTCGTTCAACTAACCTACCAACATCTTAGCAGATGTTGGTAGGTTAGTTGAACGTTAGTTGAACAACTAACCTACCAACATCTTAGCAGATGTTGGTAGGTTAGTTGAACGTCCTTACTTAATATTATAGGTAAGTTTGTTTGTTACGTTTTCACGCTTAAACCACCGATCCGATTTCAAAAATTATTTCACATATGGAAAGCTATAATATCAGGGACTAACATCCTTAATCCTTACTAATATTATAAATGCGAAAGTAAGTTTGTTTGTTTGTTTTTTATGCTTTCACGCTTAAACCATCGAACCGATTTCAAAAATTCTTATACCAAGCTATAATATCAGGGAGTAACATAGGGCTAGTATCTATATAAATATCCATGGTTCCGTCCTCACCGTCGAAATGAGAATCAGAAAGTCAGTAAGGCAGATGTCAAAACATCCAGTTTTCCTCCAACGACGCACTAAGCCGACAGTCGTAACTCACAAGGGGTGCACATACTCAATGTCACTTAGCTTATTTTCACCAGATTAAGAGCACGCTCACCCATAGTCCGGGCTAAGTTCTCAAAGCCATCGACGACTAATAACTAGACTCACATAAAAGAAACTTCTGTATTAGTCTACTGGAATGCATAAACCTACATCTGTCAACTGTGGTGCAGAGTCGAATAATAGTATTGATAGGGAGTTTGTGACGGCAACGTTAGTGTTGTTGCTGCAGTTTGATGAACTTATTCTCAATAGTTAGTACATATTTTAACTAAATAATTATGATACTACTTTTGGTATTTAATGTTGTGCGGACTTGTATCTTGCTTATGTGTTGCCTGCACATCCTAATCATAATTAATACTATAAATGCGAATATGACTTTGTATGTTTGTTTATTATGCTTTCACACTAAACCATTACACCGATTTTACACCCGGCTCGTTCCACGGCTCGTCGGCGCGGCGTCCGCCCTATCGTGGCTTATGCCGAACGTGGGCGGACCGAGTGCTACGTGCCGACGGTTGTACACGGGGGTCATCCGGTCGATGGCCCTGTACAGCGCACCGGTGTGGGCGGGGTCCTTGGCCGTCCGACTTAGGGCCCTTCTGTGGCGACCACAGAGGGTCATGGCGGTCAGGGCCATCCGCGGATACCGCACGGTGGCGACGGAGGCAGCGTGCCTATTGGCCGGGACTCCCCCGTGGGACCTGGAGGCGGAGATGCTCGCCGAATTGTATCGAGCGGAGGGCGGTGAGATCTCGTTAAGGGAGCTCACCGCCTGGCGCATCGACGCCCGCCGAGACGTCATTGCCCGTTGGGCAGTCCGGCTGGAGAGGCCTCGGTTCGGGGTGCGAACCGTGGAGGCCTTCCGGCCGGTGCTGATGCAGTGGTTGGAAATGCGGCACGGGGTGCTCTCCTTCCGACTAGTGCGGGTGTTGACTGGGCATGGGAGCTTCGCCAAATACCTGCACAGGGTCGTAAGGAGGGAGAGTACACCGTCCTGCCATCACTGCGATTGCGACAAGGACACGGCGCGCCACACGCTCGAGGCCTGCGCGGCTTGGGCAGTGCAGCGCCGTGAACTCGTCGCAATCATCGGTGCCGACCTGACGCTGCCGGCCATCGCTAGGGCGATGGTCGACATCGTCGGGAATTGGGACGCGGTCGCAGCCTTCTGCGAGACAGTGATCTCGCAGAAGGAGGCGGCGGATCGTCTGCGCGAGGAGCGAAGCCTCGATGAGGAGATCCGCCGCCGGCGACTGGGGCGGCGCAGGCGCAACTATCTGCGCCTCATGCCGCCCTAGCCGAGGTCGCGGGTGACGTGACCAGGGATTAGTCCGTCACCCGCCGAGAGGCCGACCGCGTGAGGAAAGACCGACGTCCTCCCCGAGGGGGGGACGTCGGTCGATGGGAGGGTACCCCACGTAGGGGGTATTCCGTCGGGCCGACCACTGACGACAAGTAAACCTGCTCCGGTGGTCGGCCCAATGACGAAGGCGAGGTGGTTTTCGGGTGGGTTGCGGCAATTGCGTGCTTAAGCCCCTCTGTCGCCCCGGACGGAGTGGTGCGGAGGCGCGCCGACCGCAGCCCACCCACAAAAAAAAAAAAAAAACACCGATTTTAAAGACTCTTTCACCAATGGTAGACTACATTATCGACGACTAACATAGGTTCTAATTTATCTCCGTATTCAAACGGAAACGGGTACCACGTGGGTGAAATCGGAAGAATTTGCTAGTATGAAATAAATAATATCCTAATTCTCAATTCCAGGCAAGGCGACCTTTCCTCTTTAGAAGCGGACGCCATTACAAACACTACGGACGAGACCCTGACTGAATGTAACACAGTTAACGAACGTATACTTCAGATTGCTGGACCGGAGCTCAAGGAAGAGGTCATCACTAGAGGACACGGTAATACTACAATTATTTCTCGAACACGATGATTCATCATCGTCATATAATAATCATGAATCATGCACCTAAAAAGTATGTAAATATACAATAAGCATTACAATCGTCATTGCTGTTATGTAGAACTAACTGTCTGAGCTGGGTGATTTGAGGCATACAATTATTTGAACTAGTGATCGCCGAGTGGTCGAAATTCGGCCATAATTAATTTAAATTAATTGCTACCCAATTTTCTTTTAATTTTATTTATGTATAATTGTATATTGAGCAAGCTGTATTTAACTATAATAATAACCAGGGCCGTCTTTACCAGGGGGTGCAAGGGGTGCGGTGCACCCGGCCACGGAGCTGCTGCTGCTCAGACAGGTTGATTTAGGGATCTATTTCGAGATTTCCTTCTCTTTCACAGATGTTATATGCATATTATATCCCTGAGTCGTCTTTTACGACATCCACAGGCAAGAGAGTGAGTGATGAATTATAATTTTATTACGTCACCACACAGATAATTCTATTAACTTTATTGAAAACTTTATATAACTCTATTATAAGATTATCACTATGGAAGTGAGCTGAAGATGTACGAGTCGCGCCCCCCTGATCGCTTCACATGCATATTCGCATGGACAATTGCAAAAGCAAAATGTTATCACCATCATTTCATCATCATCATCATTTCAGCCTATTGCCGTCCACTGCTGGACGTAGGCCTCCCTCATGTTGCGCCACAATGTGCGGTCCTGTGCCGCCTGCATCCAACAACGCCTAGCAACTTTCACTAGGTCGTCAGTCCACCTAGTGGGGGGGCGTCCTACACTGCGTTTTGTTGCTAGCCGGATCGCTGCCGGAGATTCCTCGCACTCTCCGCTCCACCACTACTGGGCCCGCCACCAAAATGAGCCCGTAGGGTACCGGAGCCGCCGTGACTGGGGGCCATTTTTTTGTTGTACGCCATTTTTAAAAAGGGGATCTTGCCGTAATCGCCACGCTTGGCAGGCGGGTTGGCGATCGCAGTATGGATGTTTTACGTTTCCCAGGAGAGAGCTGCTGCCCACTCTCCTGGTGAACCCTCAGCCGATTTTTACGACTCCCACGGGCAAGTAAGGGGTGGCGACACATGTATTCTCAAACCGTCGCCACACAGGGAAACCGTCACCATCATTTAGCGTCCACCTTTTGCCGTCCATTGTTGGACGCAAACCTCCGCCGACGTGAGCTGGCCACGGACGACAAGGAACTTGGTACCGGTAGTCGGCCCAATGGCAAAGAGGAAGTAATACGGCGGGTTATGGGGCCGGGATCTGGTTTTTATGAGTATTTAATCGCAACAATGTTTGAATGAACTTTCCAAAAGATGGCGTTTAAAATGGATCCTGTAATAAAGAGAATGCGAGTCACAATTTGGTTGCCATATAGAGAACTTCAGCAGTCCGTGTAGCGACGGAGTAAGAACACAATTCACCACTCCTTATCTTGTCCGTGGATGTCGTAAAAGACGATTCGGGGATAGATTACGCATATAACATCTGTACAAGAGAAGGAAAACTCGAAACAAAACCCTATTCCAACACGTCTGACTAGCGTGGAATATTGGGTCAATTCCCCTCCCATTACGGAGGAGGCCTGTACCCAACCTGTAGGCCTGTAGGCTGAGATGATAGACAACTTACATGGCTTAATTGTAAGATAGTTGGAACGGATTGCCTATGGATATGGGTTCAAATCTTACTTGCGGTAATCATTTCTCGCTCGCAAACTAGTTTTTGTAAATACCTTAGTATCATCGTCATCTCAGCCTACACACGCGTCCCATTGCTGAGATCGGGGTCCCTCTGCCTTGTGGAAGGAAATTCGACCTACTGTACCCCGCTATTCAGACGTGGTGGCATTTTTTTTTTTTTTTTTTGGGTGGGCTATGGTAAGCACACGCGCGGTCCAGTCCGTCCGGGGCGATGAAAGGACGGCGCGCGGGCCCATAACCCACCCGTACCCACGTCACCTCGTTGTTGGGCCGACCACCGGAGCAGATGTGACTTGTCGTCAGTGGTCGGCCTGACGGAACACCCTTTCGGGTAACCTCACCTCTCGACGTCCTGGAACGTCGGTCGCCGTCGCGCGGTCAGCCTCTCTGCGGGTGACGGACAATTCCCCGGTCCGATCACCCGCGGCCTCGGCTAGGGCGGCATTAGGCGCAGATACTCGCGCCTGCGCCGCCCGAGTCGCCGGCGGCGGAACGTGTCGCCGAATAGGAGCTCTACTCGCACACGATCCGCCGCCTCCTTCCGTGAGATTACGGCCTCACAGAAGGCGGCGACCGCGTCCCAATTCCTGACGCTGACGAGCATCTCCCTGGCGATGGTCGGCAGCGCCAGGTCGGCACCGATAATTGCGACGAGTTCACGGCGATCCCCCTCCCATGCAGCACACTCCTCGAGCGTGTGCTGCGCCGTGTCCTCGTCGCAACTGCAGTGGTGGCAGGACGGTGTGCTCTCCCTCCTGATCTTGTGCAATCTTGTGCAGGTACTTCCCGAAGCAACCGTGCCCCGTCAGCACCTGCACCAGTCGGAAGGAAAGCACCCCATGCGTCCGTTCCAACCACTCCATCAGCACCGGCCGGAGGGCCTCGACGGTCCTGACACCGTACCGAGGACTCTCCAGCCGGACTGCCCAACGGGCAGACCCCTCCACCAGCCCATGGTCCCTCCAGCCATCCTGGCTATATGGACCGAATCACGGGAGATGCACGCCTTACTTGCGTGTGCTCTTTCGGGCGTGCACTTTCTTGACTCCCTACAAATTGTCTGCCCGAGCCCTCTCCCCTTTCTGGGGCGGCTTGTTCCGCGTGGGTGTCGCTATTGCGACGGACGACACGACGATGGCGACTGCGTCATGGACCCTGTCCTTTCTTCGCCAGCTCGAGCCCGCTCCTGATGTTATGCCAATGGTGCGAAAAGTCTCTCAACCGTCGAAAGTTGGCCTCGGAGTTAACAAGATCGCAATAGTGTATCGGTCCAGGATTGACCCGTTGAATCCCGTCCAACATCTTCATGCGGATTTCATCGTACAGTGGGCATCGCCATAGCACATGATCCAGACATTCATCCTCCTCTCCGCAGTAACACAGGCTGTTCTGACATAGCTTCATCTCATAAAGTCTTCTTCTAAAACAGCCATGACCTGTCAAAATTTGAGAGCACTGGTAGTCGGGCTCAACCCAGGGGGATCTGAGTCGAACACGAACATCGGGGAAGAACCGATGGAGCTCCCTACCTTCTCCTCACCGTCCCATCTTCGCTGCCACTCAGCAACGAGCTCCTCCGAAATTTGGCTTCTCTCCGTCCTAGGGCAGTCCCGGCCAGAAAACCTTACATCGTCTATCCTACCAGCACGGATTACCTCTAAGTCCGCAGGAAAAACCCCTGCCAAAACTGGCAATGCTGCCGAACTAACTGAACGGTAAGCCTTTGTGATTGGTATAAGGGCCTGCCGCTGGGTCCTTAACAACGCGCTCCTTACCATGTAAATGGACGTGCGTCTCCACCAACATCCCGCCGCATAAGTGATGATGGCAACGAATATAGCCTGGTACAGTATTCGAAGGCCCACGTACCGTATGCCCCAGGATGAGGCGGAGACACACGACATTTTCCCGAACGCTGCTGCAGCACGCTCTCCAATGGACTGCGCGTGGAGCCGGAAGCTCAAGTTAGAATCAATTACGACACCCAGGACAGTCGCTGATTGGACGCTTCTTACCGGCTCTCCACCGAGCCTAACAGTGGGCGGTCTTCCACTCAGCTTCCCTTTTAGGGTTATGGAACATGACTTCATAGGGGAAAAGGACAGTCTGTTACGAAATCCCCAGGCTGTGACAAGTCCGAGTGCCGTGGAGGCCAAAGCCTCTAATCCCGCACGAGAGTTCGACTCGATGGTGACCGTTACGTCATCCGCGTACGCAATCAGTTTGACTTGCCCAACGGGCAATGACTTCTCGGCGGGCGTCGACCCGCCAGGCGGTGATCTCTTTGATGGAGACCATGCCGCCGCGGGCGCGCGTCTCCGACACCCGCCGATAAATGTCGGCGAGCCAGGTCCCACGGGGGAGTTCCGGCCAGGAGGCACGCTGCCTCCGTCGCCACCGTGCGGTAACCCCGTATGGCCCTGATCGCCATGACCCTCTGTGGTTGCCACAGGAGGGCCCTAAGACGGACGGTCAGGGACCCCGCTCACACCGGTGCGCCATACAGGGCCATCGACCGGATCACCCCCACGTACAGCTGTCGGCACGTAGCACTGGGTCCGCCCACATTCGGCATCAGCCGCGAAAGGGCGGACGCCGCGCCGACAAGCCGGGGAACAAGTCGATGGAGATGCTCCCGGATCCAAAAATGCCCGTCGAGCACCAGGCCCAAGTACTTCATGTGGGCCTGGATGCTGATGGTGACCGACTTCACGGTGATCGAAGCGCCGGCGGGAGGCCCGGCGGTACGGAGGCCATGGAACAAAAGGGCCTCCGTCTTTTCCAGGGCTACCCTCAACCCCAACGCTTCAATCCGCCTGACAATCTCCTCGGTGCCGAGAGTTGCCAGGCGTGCCGCCTCCTCTAGCGTCCCACCCCGGGCTGTGACGAGTGTATCGTCGGCGTAGCAAATTACGCCCAGCCCGGGTGGGAGGCTTCCTCTCAACGCCCAGTCGTAGCCGATGTTCCACAGGGTCGGACCCAGAACCGACCCCTGCGGGACACCGCACGTCATGGGCGTTCGCACAACGTCCCCTACTCGATCAACGTAGAGGACGCTGCGCCCCTCCAAGTAGTCTGCCACCAGCCGCCTGAGGTACACGGGCACCCCGTGATACCTCAGCCCCTCCCTGATGCAGCTGAATGGCAGACTGTTGAAGGCGTTGGCGATGTCCAGGGACACCGCCAACAGGACTCCTCCGCCGGTGACGGCCTCCGCTACCACGGCCCTCAGGCGCAGCAGGGCCGCGATCGTCGAACGCCCTCTCCGAAAACCAAACTGGGCATCCGACAAATCGGGCCCCACCCCGACGAGGTGCCGCTCGATGCGGGCAGCCAACACCCTCTCCAGCAGCTTGCCCGCATCATCGAGCAGCACGATGGGCCTATAGGCCAAGGCTGACTCGGGAGACCGTCCCGGCTTCGGCAGGAGAACCAGCCTCCCCTCTTTCCAGCACCCAGGGAACTGCCCGGACGTCAAACAAGCGTCGAACAGTCCCCTGAGGCGTGGTCCCAGGTGTTCGAGGACCAGGGCCAGCACACGGTTCGGAATACCGTCGGGCCCGGGGGCGGTGGATTTGACTCGCATACGCGCCACCGCCACCCCCATTTCCGGCTCCGTGATGGGCGGAGCACTTTCATCGTCGGCCTCCCGGTCGCTGTCCGGCGAAGCCATGACCGGGAGCGTGTGCTCCGCCCGCCGTGGAAAGAGGTCCTCAACAACTCTGGTGAGGAGGCTGGGCTGGAGAGTCTCGGTGAGGGGGGGGCCCGCCCGCGGAGCTTGTTCAGCGCCGCGAGGTAGGGGCGACCCCAGGGGTCACGCTCGAGACTGTCCAGCATCTCCCGCCGACTATCGTCCTTGGCGGTACGGACGGCCAGCCTGAAGGCAGACCGCGCACTGCGGTAAGCCTCGTACAGCTGGCCCTCCCGCTCAGCGTCGCGGTGACGCGCTTGGCTGCGGGTGTAGGCCCTCCGGGCACGTATACACGCGGCCCGAAGGTCCGCCAATTCTCGGCACCACCAGGGGACTGCACTTTTCGGGGGCAGACGCCGCACACGGGGCATGGCCGCATCGCAGATCTGCGTTAACACACAGCGGATGCGGCCAGCCTCGGCATCCACCCCGTCCGCCTGGGGCGGTGAGGACAGCCACGACTGAACGATGGCTGCCTCCGCCAACAGGTCCCGATCCAATCGACCTACAGCCCACCGCGGAAACGCGGGAGCTCCGTCCGCCGTGTGACCCCTGCTGGGCTGCAGGAGGGTCCAGGAGACTTCTATCCGGATGTATCGGTGGTCGGATAGGGTCTCAACCTCCTCCTGGACGCACCAGCTCCTCACACGTGCTGCGACATTAGGGCTAGCGAACGACAAGTCCACTATCGACCCGCCCTGCTGCCGCACGCACGTTTGCACCGAGCCCCTATTCAGCAAACAGAGGCCCAGTGCCGCCGCCCACTCTTCGACCGCCCGCCCGCGGTCATTCGTACTGGGGGACCCCCACGCCGTGGACTTGGCGTTGTAGTCCCCCAGAACGAAGACTTGGCGCGGTGCCAGTCGCCGTATGGAGGCCCCCAGGATGGTGAGGAAGGCCCCGAAATCCGTCGCGCTCCTGTTCGGGGAGAAGTAAACACCAAATAGCGTAACCTCTCCCCATTCCGCCGCGACATACCCGTCGCCCCTATCCTTGAGCAACAAAGGCGGGGAATGCCATGACGTGGAGGCGACGATTGCCACAGAGCCGTCACTGCTGCCCAGCCAATTGGGCCGGTCAGGCACCACGTACGGCTCCGCGGCTACGGCTGCACCGATCAACCACTCCGCCATGGCTTGCAGGAAAACGTCCTGTGCCTCGGCGGCGTGGTTGAGGTTGGCCTGCAGGAGGTGGTAAGATTCGGCCGCCATTAGTGGGCCGTATCCATTACCTCCTCCACGCTGGCGGGCGATCGGGTCGCGCTAGGGGCGGCAGCGGCCGGGGTCGTCGGGCCGCTCCGCCCCTTTGGGGCTGAAGCCGGGGGTCTGCACTCCTTGCCCCCCATGCGGTGCTTGGCGGGCCTATTGCCCGCCGCACATGCGGGGCAGTGGGGAGTGGCGGCGCACGATGCCGCCTTATGCCCGGGTTGACCGCAGCGGAAACAAAGGTCGCTGCAGTCAAAGCAGTTAGTGCATGTCGGCCGAGTGTGTCCGACCGCCATGCACTTGTAGCACCTCGCAGGCCGGGACTCCAGCACGGTCACCCGCGCCGAGCTCCAGCCCACGAGGAGCCTGCCTGAGCCGGCCAGTTGCTTGGCCGACTCCACCGGGCACTGCACCCAGGCAGCACCGACGCCGCCCGGACCAGGGCGGATCAGACGTGGTGGCATAGGGTTTTATTTCGAGTTTCCTTGCATCGGTGTTATTTGCATATATTTCTTAGTCGTCTTTTACGCCACCCATGGGCAAAAGAGGGATGAATTGTATTCTTTGTCACCACGTGGCAGTCCTGAGTATATCAAATATTAAATATCAGTAGTTTAAGTATCACTTTAAAGTGATTTTAAATACATTTACATATAATAATTAAATTATTTGTTGCGTTTGTCAAGAAATTTGTGTGGCTGAAAGACTTAATCACATCATAATCGCGTCGGTCGCACGACATCAAATCGTGCGCGGCTGCGACTAGCCGCAATGCACAAAAACCTTAGGAAAACAATTTACTATCCCATATCTTGTCTATGACTGTCGTAAAAGACGATTATAGGATATAATATGCATATAACTTTTATACAAGTTCTACTTATATATAAAATCCTATACCAACCGTTCTGACCAGAGTGGTTTGCTATAGTAAAATATAGTAACCCAAATTTTCCTTGTTCTTTTTTATGATGGAAAAGGTCTTGAAGTCTACATAGCTACTGCTATGTATTGTATAAATATTGATTAAGAATGGTGGGTATGATATAACTGGTATATACTTTACAGAATGCCGTACTGGTGAAGTGGTTGTGACGCCTGGATTCGGTCTACGCTGTCGTCATATCATACACACAGTTAGCCCAAAATACGTCGCCAAGTATCACACTGCCGCCGAGACATCCCTTCATAACTGCTACAGGTAATTATTTTAATCAATAAGTTTTATATTCACATCACAACCCATAACTATTCAACGCCCCTTTACTTAACCATGGGTGTCGGAAAAGACGACTAAGGTATTTAAATATGCATATAATATCTATGCAAAAGAAGGAAATCTCGAAATGAAACGCTATAGCAACCCGTCTGACCAGCGTGATATAATAGGACAATTTCTTCCTATTATGGAGGAGGCTGAAGCCCAGCAGTGAGAGTTATAATGGGACACTTGATGAAGTATTATCACGAAAAGCATAAAAGGAAGCATTTAATATAATACTCCTTGTAGCGACGAATTAGATATACAATTTACCGATCCTTCTTTTCTCGTGGGTTCCGTAAAAGAAGACTAAAAATGCAAGCAGCATCACTGCAAAAGAAAACTCATGATAAAACACTATGACCATCAGTCTGGCTAGTGCCGGGGCCAATTACGAGGACAGTTGACCCCGGCAGGATTCATCCTGAGCCACCACGAGCTCGTGACCAATAGTGGGACGACTATGAGCTGAATAGAAGAAAAAGAATACGAAAAAGGCATACACCACCCTACCATTGATGAATTTTAGCTTTTATAAATATCTATCCACCCTTCTCCGCCCACTGTTCCATACAGCGCTCTCAGAGAACTCCACATAGTCTGGTCCCTAGTATTCATCAACTTATTCAAATTTAGAACAAATCATTATACTATTTCCATTTCTTTATTTTCTCGATGACAGCTCCTGTGGAAACTTGAACGAGCGTCTTTTTTACATTATGTATACATTATTTAATAAAAATATGACGCTTACGCGCGTACAAGGTCATAGCAGAGTCGGAGAAACTGATAGGGATGGAGCTATCGATAAACGTAACACGATAAGAGACCCGATATTTTTTTACAAAGTGTAAGAAACTAAACTATTGCCGGATAATTTTATACAAATTTATTAACTAATATTACATTTCATTACAAGATGTAATTATATTATGTTGATTGTTCATTTATTTATTTTAATCAAAATCTGATGAATCGCCACTATCACTCGATGAGCTCTCCTCAACATTTATTATAAGTTCCTGTATTTCTATATTATCTAATGCCACATGAATTTCCCAATCCGACGCTATAATGTTTTGGGTTCTCACAATTTTTCCCAGTGTTCGGCGGTTACTTCCGCACATGCATTTTTTAATAAATCTAACATCTTGTTTGCCGTAAAAGGGGGATGGGTATTGTTTCGAGCGGCGTGTCCTTTGATTTGTGCCCATATTAGTTCTATAGCATTGTACTGGCAATGATACGGCGGAAGTCGAAGAACCCAATGACCACATTCTGCAGCTATTTCGTCGATAATATATCTTTTAGGGAGGCTTTTTTTAGATTTTAAAATATTCACTAATTGTACTTTTAATAAAGTATCATCCACATTTTCGCCATGACGTTTGAGCCAGTCAATTATCTCTTGTTTTTTATTGGCCTGCGTCGGCATTTTATCAATTTGTCTAGAGTGATATGTAGCGTTGTCCATAATAATTATCGACGGTTCTTCCAGAGATTGCACCATTTCTTTGAACCATCCTTCGTAAATCTCCGCGTTCATTTCTTCGTGGTAGTCCACTGTTTTCTTGGATTTAAAGACCAGTAAAGCATCTGACACGAATCCTTTCGTAGACCCTGCATGGCATATGATAAGGCGTTCACCTTTTCCCATTGGCACTGAACTAGTGGAAGCGGCGGTGTCGTCAGTCCAGTTCTTCGATACTGTGTGGTTTGCATTTAACCAAGTCTCGTCGGTGAAAATAACATTTGACCAATCTGATATCTTTTTGGCTTCGCTCAAAAATTCGCAGCAAGCTATAGCAATGTCGTGACGCTCCATCAATATTTTACGTATGTCCGATTTTTTATAAGAAAATCCAATTTCTTTCAAAACTAAGCTTAATGACGATTTTTGGCCATGTAACAAACCACGTTCGCGTAAAGAAACAACAAGTTTTTTAAGTGTTGGAATTTCTTTGCGCAAGTAATAGTCATATATATGACGACGAATAGCGTCAGCGTCGAAGTTGTCAACCGATGTCACACGACTGGTTGGCGTTTCTTCTTCGGCGTACGAAGCTTATTTGCTTGCATGCCGCTTGTACCGTAAGCTTCGGTAGTAATTTTTGAAACAGTAGGTCCACTAATTCCTAGTGCGGCCGCAACACGCTCTCGCACTTGCGACAGTGGTAATAGCGGGCCACCATTTTGATATTCTGCTTCAAAGTAATTACGAACCTTGATCACCAGTTCTCTCGCCTGACTTTTCAGAACAGATCCTTTAGGCATTTTGATATTTGACATCTGGGCAGCAATCAACACGGAGGAACACAAAATACACAACGTAACGTATGGATAATGTGAAAAACTCCGCGAACAGAAATGTAGTGACCATATAGCACGACCGTCTTGTTGCGAGTGACAGATTAAAACAAATACAAAATGGCGGTAGGTCATTGAGTGTTCCCAGCTTGAAAAATATATTTGAATGTTTTTGTTGAATTTGTCTTTATTCAAAACATATATGCGATCGATATCATTACTTATTTGGTTACAACACTACAACTATCAAATTAGAACTGTCATCGAGAAAATAAAGAAATGGAAATAGTATAGTCCACCTGGTAAGAGAGACATTAATTTAAAAAAATAGTTATTCCAGTGTGGCGATAGAGTTCGAATATATTGAGCCACACTTAATTGTAGGAGTTGCGAAAACTGGCTGAGGTTTAGGCAGAAGGACGAGCAATTCTCGCCGAATACTTATAAGACCAACTGTGATCGTCTACTCGCTTGCTTACCAGGCCTAGCGATTATGGCCTCATTGCCCTACGAAGAGGCTTCTGTCTAACTAACGTAGTAGACTGGTGGATAAAAACATGAGTGGATGTACTAGAAGTAGACTCTAATTGTAGGTCTACGCTGCTAATAGTTTTCTGCGAGCACTCATAAATGAGTCGACTCGTCTAAGGTAGCATCATACTCTTGCAAAAAATCAACGTCTGTGTAGAAACCATTTGCTACTAGGCATTCTTCCGTGGGCGATAGTATCAAATCCCACCTTATAATAGGCTGCTCCTGGCGTTACAGATCTCTATGAGCTAAAGTTACCAGGGTGCTTGGATATTGGTGGCTCAGCAAGGCATCTAGGCAAAATAAAATACATATAGTTAATTCCGTATGATTACTTTTCAGGAACGTGTTGTGCAAGGCTCACGAGCTAGGAGCGCGTTCCCTGGCGTTATGCGCATTATCGCCACCCCATAAGAACTTCCCACCGGACCTGGCGGCGCATGTCGCCTTACGTAAGTACTCATTTATTAATTATCTTTTTTAACCCATGTAACCATTCCACTATTGCCATTTCCATTTTGTCCATGTTCCACATCTAACTACAATTATCAACAAACAACTCACCACATCCTCTGGAAGTCCAGTCACTGGCGTAATGAACGCGATTTTATATTAGACAGTCTACAAGCCACATACGTATCTTGAAGCACCTCAAAAAATCTTTCCATGCGTTCACGCGTTTCTGGCTAATATTATTACTGCAATAAACTTTGTTGGTCATGTAGAGGACCCATAAGCTCTGTCAAATACTGTACTGCTGCGCTTTACGTAGTTCTACATCTACACTATTTTAGGCATTTTAAGCAATTTTGCTTTTTCTCCCGCTTTGTGTACGATATAAGTGTTTTTTTTATTGTCTATTTGCCTGTTTTTCTTTTCTAATTAAATTTTTTGCTATTTTCAAGACAATTGCAAGCCTTTCCGGATATTACCTGAGGACCAAATCTTGGTGTTATTCATCGAGATCGTTAGGAATCTTGGCTTACAGGAGTTACAGTGAGGAAATGTCGGGAAAAAGATAGTTACACTATTAAACATGAATCGCCTTCATAATAGGAAGGTGCTTTACTATTCCTCCTAGAAGGATTTGACTTACTTTACCACACTATATACTGCTGATCTACTGTTTTATTTCGAGTGTTCCTTCTCTTGCATAAGTCATCATCTCAGCCTATATATGTCCTACTGTTGGGCTCAGGCTTCCTCCATTATGGAAGTGGAATTGACCTACTATTCCACGCTGGTCAGACGTGTTGGTATAGGGTTTTGTATCGAGTTTCCTTCTCTTTCAAAGATGTTATGTGCTTATTATATCCCTTAGTCGTCTTTTACGACATCCACGGACAAGATAAAGAATGGTGAATTGTATCCTAGAATAGTGAGATGTATCCTATAATATGCACATTACATCAGTGCAAAAGAAGGACAACTCGAAATGAAACCCTATACCATCACGTCTGACCAGCGTGGTATAGTAGGCCAAATTCCCTCCCATTGTGGAGGAGGCCAGACCTCAACAGTGGCACGTATGTGGGCTGCGATGATGATGATGAAAGCCTTCAACAATTATACTTGAAACTTTTCTAACAACATTACTTACACCCCTCACAAGTCCATACCACGTCAAACGTTTTCTTAATTTCTCAATCACTGGCGAAATTTTAAACTTTCTCTTTATTACCTTTATTACTTCCAGGTACAATCCGTCGCCATTTAGAGCAATATCGTCTACCGCAGCTAGTGGTATTGTGCACGTCTTGTGGAGCTGATGGTGCGCTCCTGTCTGCATTGGCGCCGCTCTACTTCCCGCGGTCTGCACGCGAGGCTGACGCCGCCAGGTGGCGCTTACCACTTGAACCGAACTACCATGACCGTCGGATACGCATCATACACAATCCACACTCCCACAACTCTGATACTGGTAATTAGAATACATTTTTTTATAAAGACATTACTTCGCACTAGTGAATAAATATTGTGGGTACTTTTAAAATATAAAATACGGAGCATAAAAATCGGCTTCGATCGTTTTCTCATAGACGCTATTATCAGAACTGGATCAAACTGTAATGGGGCCACACGGGATGTACCAGCTTTCAAATAAAAAAGACTCATCAGAATTGGTTCACATAGTCGAAAGTTCTGACTTAACAAACATAAAATATAATCAAATTGAGAACCTATCGTCCATGTGGCAAAAGTTTTGGCAGTAATTTGACCGTCAAAAAAAAACTAGTTTGACTGGCCGTCAGCTTGATGTTTATCCTCCTTGGGTATCTAATTGTTGACCAGACGCCATCAGATGGGGTTGATAGGTCGATGTCCCGTTATTTACGAGGCCCACGAGCAATGTACGGGTTGGTAATATACATAGCCGGAAGCATACGACTTAAAGTGGCCTCTGATAAAGTCGGCTATCGATGACTTGCCCACTGGGCGCTAAAGGTACGCACCCATTGGGCTTTGAGCTCGCCCGTCACCCCGGACGGATCGGACAGTTTATCTGCTCAATGATGTTTTCGGCCCAAAAAAGACCGTAATACAGTTACGGTCAGTATTTCAATCCCGTGTATTATATAGGGCATTTCACGTCAAGAAGACAACCAAAAAATAGTGAGGTCGTGAATTTTGTTTATACTCTGGTCAGTTATACTTCTAGTAGACCTGGATGTGTACATACCTTTTTTTTCGTATTTTTATTGCTGAGTTATGAGCTTTTGAAAAGTGACTAAGAATTAAGTCATGAATTTTTGGATGCTTATTAGGAGGCTTATATGGCGTTGGTATATTTGTATATTTTTTCTATCTGAACTGTGAATAATAGCCTTAGATGGTTGTTACATCTTTATGCAAACTTATGTTGAGTGTAAAGGGTTTGCAACGCCAATTATGCAATTGGCCCTTAATGCCTCAAGGAACTCCCTTGTAACCCAAGGGACATATTTGTACAAAAGATCCGATAAAATCATTACACACCTTAGACGTATTTTAATAACAACACCATCTATCATGGCTTAGATGAACCTATTTAAACACAAAGCAGTCATGAGGACTGCCAAGAGAAGTGAAAACTTAAAACTATGAACAAACAGTTGTTATTTTTGGATATTCAAATTGTTTGTTCTTAAAATTTATAATTTAAAACTTTTAACTTTTATCCGGTTTTGACACCTATCGGCACAGATATAGTGACATAGGTGCAGATATAGTGTTAGCATTAACACGTCACGTAATCATGTCGATGAAAACATACATAAATTTACTCCCCATCCAAACCTACCTATGGCAATTTTCCTTTAAAAAATCTTAAACTAAAACTACTAAGAAATCAAGCTCTAAAAAGTATGAAACAGGAAAATATTCTTATCTCAAATTGTTGTGTACTATTTGTGTACTAAGTAAACTTACATGTAATAAATATTTTATTATGTTTCATATACATTCATAACGGTTTTCAGAGATCGTATGCCACTTACCATAAAAAATAATACATTCTGCAAATTAATTAAACATTGTTGTACATGTTTTACGATCATCCGCGAGTACAAGAAAGTCAGAATTTGAAATTAATTTAATGCGACATAGTCATATTTCAACTCATATACGTCCCATTTTTGGGCTCGAGCTGCCACCAAAATAGGTGGCAAATTGACCTACTATACCACGTTCGTCAGACGTATTGATATAGGGTTTTAGTTAGTGTTTTCTTTCTTTTGCATAGATGTTACATAAAAAAAAATCGGTTAAGTGCAAGTCGGACTTGCGCATGAAGGGTTCCGTACCATTGACTAGGTAAACAAGTTGCCATTATCGATATTGAGCAAAAAAGGTGTGTTGTATGGGAGCCTCCCTTAAATATTTATTTTATTTTGTTTTTAATATCTGTTGTTATAGCGGCAACAAACATACATAATTTGTCAAAATTTCAACTGTCTAGCTATCGCGGTTCTTGAGATACAGCCTGGTGACAAACAGACGGGCAGACAGCGAAATCTTAGTAATAGGTTCCCGTTTTTACCCTTTGGCACATTTTTTATGACAACCCCCTGCACTAAGAAAATAATCCTTGTATTGCGGGGTACGTTACAAACATATAATTAACGGACACAAATTACATCCAGACTCAACACAACAATTTGTGAATCGCATGAAGTGTTGTCCTACGTGGGATTCGAACCCACGAAACTTGCACTGTAGGTCGGTATCTTAACCACTACGCCATCTGTGCAGTCTATGCATATTATAATATTATATCTCAATCGTCTTTTACGACATCCACGGGCAAGAAAGGGAGTGATAAATTGTATTCGTACTCCATCAACACACTGTTTAATAATTATAATCCCTCCATAAAAGGGGTTTGATGAACTGTATTCTTATTCTGCCAGCACAAGGATAATGCGACATAGTGACCCAGTAATTCTAAATATACGTTAATTTATGCGTAAAACCCACACAATACATGCGAAATATTTATTCGATCGCCTACTCAGATATAATTGCCTACTTATCTAATCTATATTTTAGTGTTCTCGAAATAGCTTCGATGATTCCCGGAGAGATATACTTCAAATAACAAATAATTCACTGACTCATTATATTGCTAATATCATGATGCAACAATGTCGCCACATCCTAAATTTTCTTTTCTCAAACTATATATGGTCACCATGTGGTGATGGAGTAAGAATATAATTCATCACAAACTCTCTTGCCCGTGGCTGTCGTAAAAGACGAGTAAGGGATTAGATTATGTAAATAACATCTATATAGAAGAAAACTTGCCATAAATCCTTATGCATCATCTGACCAGCACGATATAGTAGGTCAATTTCCTTTTCATTATGAAGGAGGTCGTACCTCTTCTTGCCCAGCATTAGGATTTATGTGGGCTAAGATGTTGATGACGATGAAGATGATATGGTCACTACACATATTTCAGCTCATCTACGTTCCACTTCTGAGCTCGACTCTTTTTTACGATAAGAGGGCGATTGACCTAGTATAGCACGCATGTCAAACGGATTCCTATAGAATTTCTTTTCAATTGTCTTTTCCTTGCGGTGATAATTATCTGCTTGCGTCTTTTAATGGCTTTTTATGAATCAAGAATGAAAAGTGTGCTGACCATTGTGTTCTTACTCTATCACTAGGACAGTATAGATCCTATTCCAAACTAGAGAATTTAATTCACTATATCACTCTGGCCACATGAATTGTCATAAGGATTCATTCAGAGTTTCCTTTTCTTTCCTACTTCTATTTTTTACGACAACCCTCTTCGCGAAGTAACTACTTCTTATAGTGAGAGGGACTTTACAAACATATAGTTAACTTGCAACCGCCCTCGCTTCGCTTCGGTTTCAGTCTTACTCGCGTAGTTCCCGTGGGAATATCGGGATAAAATATAGCCTATGTTACTCCCTGATATTATAGCTTTCCATTGGTGAAAGAATTTTTGAAATCGATTCGGTGGTTTAAGCGTGAAAGCGTAACAAACAAACATCCTTACTTTCGCATTTATAATATTAGTATGGATGGACACACGTTACACTCAGACTAAGAACAATAAATTGTGAATTGCACAAAGTATTGTCCTGCGTGAGAACCGAACTCTTTGGGACACTTACCGTATATTTGGTTGGTGTCTCGACCAATGTCCTATCTGTGCAATCCCTCTCCTAGAATTCATTCTCTTTATTACAAGCTCTTATACAGTCCCCTGTTAAGAGAACCATCATCTCCAACCCAAAAATAGTCTTTAATTGGTTAATTTCATTACTTCAGTTGAATTTTTCCGTATCATATATTCGTATTAAACCAACTGTATATTATGATTATAAGACTTGCGAGACTTACTGCAAGATTAAAACTGAGAGCAAAACAACAATACAATAGCAAGACCAGAGCCATTTCTGACAGGCTATGGTTTAGATACAGTGTGCTATAATCGTCCGAGACGACGGAACTTCGCCGTACGTCTCCATTACACACCGTATCACCATTTTTTAAAGGCCTACTTTCCTACATTCAGTAATAAGCCCTTGTATCGAGAGGGACTCTTCAAATATACAATTAAAATCAAAACAGACACAAATTACAGATTCAGAATAATCATTTTTGGATCGCACAAAGAATTGCCCTGCCTAAAGTTCGGCAGCCACTAGAGGAGAGATCGATACATAGATGTCTATATCTAGTAATAAATATATAGATGCCATATTTATTTATTATTTAATTACTAGTAACACATAATAGATTAAAGCAATTTCATACTTAATTTGACAGAAGTGGGCTGGAAGGGCAGAAAGGCTGGACGGAATGAGCATTAAGCTAATGCATTTGGAGGCACACGAAAAAATTTCGGTTGCGACTATAATCCATCAAAAAGCTATCTTGATGCAAGATCAAGATTAGTCTAAGTCACTCTGGTCTTGCATTTGATTAAACCTGCTCCACCAGCGAAAAATTGATCTACTCGTGCATGTCACACTGATCAGTATGTGTTTTGTGTCTACAGTTCTTAGCCGCAAATGGCTATAGCACTTTTATTACGACTCTGACTTAGTTGTGTTCCTGCAAAATAATTTCATGATGGAGCTTTCTCTTGAGGCAGAGGTACTACCTAATTTAAAAAAAACTGTCTTTTAAATTACCCTCATATATTGCTGCTAAATCTATACAAATATGTAAATAAAATTGAAGTGTATTTGTAATGTCAAAATACTGGGCTTTTTTCATGCTCACACGGTTATTTGAACGGCAACTATGCTTAAAATACAGTTTAAAAATTTTCGTCAGTCTGTTTGGGGCAATCTCTAAAACGACTGGACCGATTTTGGTAATATTTTACTATCAGGTAAGTGTTTATATAAGGAGTAACTTAGGCTATATTTTATCCCGGTCTTCCAACGGAAACGGGGACTCTGCGGGTAAGACAAGCGAAGCGAGGGCGGGTTGCTAGTTATTATATATATGCTAAATATTTCTCCGTGTGGTGAAGAATACAAAGTCGCCACCCCCTCACTTGTCTGTGGGTGTCATCAAAGAAGATTATATGCATACAACATCTATGAAAGAGAAGGAGAACTCGGAATAAAACGCTGTACCAAGCCATCTCACTAGCGTGCTATAGTGGATCAACTTCCCTCCCGTTATGGAGAAGGCTTGAGCCTAGCAGTGGGACGTACATGAGCAATGATGAGGATGATATTATATTAATTTGATCTTCAATAATTTGTTAACTGTACAGATGGCGTAGTGCTTAAGATACCGCCCTACCGTTACAGTATCATCGGTACGAATCCCATGCAGGATGACACTTTGTGCGAACCGCAAATTGTTCTTCTGAATCTGGATGTAATTTGTGTCCGTTAGTTATATGATTGTAAAGCGGGGGGCAACACAAGGATTATTTCCTTAGTACGGGGAGTCCTTTAAAAAAAATATTACTCAATATTGGGCGATGTAGGCTCTCAAACTGTATATGTTAGTGTAAATGTAAATAATCGTTAAAGCTAGCTTATCGTAGATAATACTGAGTATATATGTTCGTTATCATAGCGTCGACTCATTCGGTATCGATCATTATTCGATTGTGGTTCCGTTCTGATTATAGTAGTAACAAGTGATAAATATGGAAGTTGAATCCAAAGTGAATATGGAATTGAAAGTGCGTCCTAACGGTAGGTGGCAGATTTTTATTTCAATAAAAATATAACGAAAATCTTACGTTCTTCTTCTCAGACCACAGCTAAGTAATACTTATTTACTGATTTTGAATACTTAGCATTATAACAGTATTTTTTTATCCTACTATCGATTTTTTAAATAGTATTACTTGTTGAACAAAATAAGGTACTTGATTTGTCATAGCCATCACTGATTCGATGTAGATTTTGCGCCAGAATTTATTGTAAGTTTCTTTGTTCATAATGAATCCAGGTGCAGTGTGATTTAGATACCTTTTTTTTGTAACAAGCTGCTCTCACCACGCCTGAATTTGAAGAGAGGTGACCCTCTATCATGTCTTATTACCTTTCCATCATCAAACGGACTGACCACCGATGTGTGTTATGTTAAAAACGTTATTTAGTAATATATTACAGCGCCATCTATTAACAAGTAGTGAAAATGTTTACGTTAACGTAGATTTTTATAAAAAAATTGTTGAATTTAATTTATTTTAGAGTGTCTAGTATGAAACTCATCATTTTCCTGCCCTCATCCCACGCTAAGTGGGGTCGGCACAACATGTTTTTACCTTCCATAGCCTCCTATCAGCCGTCATATGTGCACTCACTGCTTTCATACGCATATCTTCATTCACGCACTAGTATGTCTAGTATGAAAGTGTCTAGTATGAAACTACCAAGGGATATAGCCTTAGATAACACCATTGCTGCATAAAAACCTTGACTTTCTATAGAAGACTGCTCATCGAGATAGTATTACATTTTTTTTGAGCCATTCGGTCTCTTACAGTGAGAAATGTCTGCATACACGCTTTGGACGTCTCTTACGGCATCTTCGGCAAATAAAGAGATCATAATATAGGGTGCTATTAATTTGTTTGCCAGACGGCAAGAGGTTCGCCCCGTATGTGAGACTAAAAATTGTATAGGGAAATATAAATACCCACCCCTTCGGATCTTTTAAGGGACAAAGGCGCGATTGTAAATAAATGTTGTTTATTGTAGTACTATCTTAGATTAATATTTTCTTATCTTATGATTGCTCATTGGGTCAGTGATTTTCGCATTAACGATACGAATCTTGGTAAACAGCTGAATATTGCAGTGCGCCATTTGTTTTGTTAAGATAATTCTGACCGCATTACGGTCACTACATACTTAGATCAATTTGTGTATAACAAGAGCATGGGCTGTTTAGTAATTGTATCGCGCGAGACATTTCATACATATAATTAATGGATGCAAATTAACCCAGACTTAACAAAAATCTGTTGATCGCACGAAGTATTTTCCTACTTGGGAATTAAATCCGTGACGCTTAACGCACTAAGTGGGTATTATAACCATTACAAAATTTGTGCAGTCTTTTGTATAGTACTAGCTGACCCAACAGGCGTTGTTCTGTTCAAATAAAATAAAAGGATTCTCCTAGAAATAAAAAAAAAATAAAGTTTATAATTAACAAATTAAAAATAGGGGTTGATCGTAGAAGGGTGAAAATGTAGGGTATTTTTGAATGATGTATCATAAAAAATAAAACTTTGTCTAAAATTAAAAAAAAAAAATTAAGGGCTGGACCACCCTTAACATTTAGGGGGATGAAAAATAGATGTTTACCGATTCGCAGACCTACCCGATATGCACACGAAATTTCATGAAAATCGGTCGAGCCATTTCGGAGGAGTTTAACTACAAACACCGTGACACGAGAATTTTATATATTAGATTATAAGGTTTATTGAACTAGAAAGAGGAGCCTTCCGAGTGGTGACGGAATAAGAGTACCAAGATTCAAAGAGCCCTTTCTTTCTTGTGGATATCGAGGAAATATAAGCAGATGAAAATAAAACACAAAACATGAAAACGCGAAATAAAAGGTTCGCGCCAGTTTGTCTAATCAGACTGGCGTCAGTGCAATGTAGATGTATAAATTGAGAGGAAAGAGAACAGTTCTTGCTCTGATACATTCTCCATTCCCTATAAAATAAACCAAATACTGTTCCGATTTGTGATAACAAGATAATATTTATTTATATATTGTACTAGTTACATACATATCATGTTCAATAATTAGACAGAAGGACTGTATTGTAAGATGACGTCAACTTCACAATATCCATTCTAATCTACGCCTGCCTGCTCCAAATAATGATCAAAAGTGGTGTCTTCGCAATTTATAATCTGAACTCAAAAAGTTCACTTCGAGTGAAATTAAAAAAAATAAATATTCTGACTGTTATATCACAATAAATATACAAAAGTGGATTTTATGTAAAAAAAAACAGCATTAACTTTGAAAAATATAATGACACTCTTCATGTAAAGACTCTAAATAAGTATAAAATAGTTGTACATTAGTTTTGAAAAGGCAATAAGTATTATTATTACATACTACTCGTCTCCAAAGAATTAGCAGGTCTTTCACGGGGCAATATAGGTATATACTTCTACAATGAACTACTTAAAGCTTCTTTACATAATTTTCGAAAAGCAATCAGGAAGAGACTTTCTAAAAAAGGTTATTATAAAATCTCGGATAATGATATACCCATAAATACAAACTTGTTATGAGCATTCCTCAACCAACAACCAACGCAACATCATTTAGCAATTTCCTCGTTATTCCAACGAGTGTTAAATTTTATTCCAACGAAAGTGTTACATTTTTATTTTGTTGTTTGTTAATTTAATTGATTGAATTAGTTGATACATGAGGGCAATACGTTATTATTAATGTTTGTTAATTGTAAAGAATAGCGTGCCTTGCTTAACGAATTTGGTTTTTGTTATTTTAACTGTGATTGAGGCTAGTAGTAAATGGTATTGGGCATGCTCAATGAAAAGTCTGCTTGCAATAGCTATGTGGAGTAGTTCTCTGCTCCCAAAGGTGGTTGAGAAAAATGATGGATGCTCCACTAGTTAACTCGTGATCGTTGGAATACTTTTGAAGCTCATTTACCCTAAACTTTTTTAAGATGCTTTTGGATACTTCATTAGTGTGTGTTATAGGTAATATACTTATTATGTTATATCTAAAAAGGCCAGTCATTTTATGCTTTATTTAAGGAGAAATATTGATTTTTGCAAATTTACGAATCTAGGGACTGACAGGGGCAATCTAGGGACTAAAGAACATCAGCGACATCACGTTCATCTAATTAAAATAGGTCTCCTTCTGTATTACATAATTTGAGAAATGTAACAGTCAGTTCTCCTTTTTCGTTATCATACTATGAACAAATTGTCACGTATCGATATTCTCTCTTTTTCACCACAAATTATCTATACCAATAAATAAAATTGGAGTGTCTGTTTGTAATGTCAAAATAATAGGTCTTTTTCATGCTCACATGGTTATTTGCACTATACATATGCCTAAAAATCACTTTATATTTTTTGTCTGTCTGTTTGTTTGTTCCGGGTAATTTTCAAAACGGCTGGACCGATTTAAAAAATTCTTTCACCAATGGAAAGCTGTAATATCAGGGAGTAAACTAGGCTATATTTTATCTCGGTATTCCCACGGGAACGGGAACTACGGGGATAAGGCGACAGAAACCGAAGCGAAGCGAGGGCGGGTTGCTAGTACTAAAATATAATCGCCACTGCCATAGGTCACTTTCAGTTTATTTCTTAAATTCTTACTTGTATCTGCTTGTTCAATAGTTTCGCTTTTACGTAGGTTTTGTAGAGGAATGTCTGTTGCTGCAAAACGGACAAATAGCACAATTCTTAAATATTGTGACCTATGATCTCAAACAAAATAGTCAACCAGTTCCCAGTTTGAATCCCTAAATAAAAAGGGCAATTGTTGAACGTATTTTATGCATTTCATATAATTTTTCTTACCACTTAAAAATATCATCAAATGATATTTTTATATTAGTAGTTACAAATTTAAATTACAAAGTTACACAGCAAAAATTTTATAAAAATAGTACACTATTAGTTTTATACTTTATCAAATTGCATTAAGGGTGTCCCCTAATATAATTTGATAAAGTATAAAACTTATAACCGCAACATTGATGGATAAATTATATTTTAAGAGATAGGGCCTGATGGTTCAGGGACTGACGATTTGGAATGAATCTAAACATAAATACAGGTTAATTTCTCTCAAAACATTTTGAATACGAAGTACCAAACAAAGCAATGTAAAAATTATAATTGTACCGCGGGCTTAAAATAATAACGTACGTACGTTATTATTTTAAGACCGTAGGATTTATACAAGAAAAATGATTTTAATTTGAACTTCCTATTGACACGTGGAAAATATATTTATAGAAAGAATTTAAAACAGTAACAAAATTGTAGTCACGTAAATTATATATACACATACTTATCCATATAATGCTAGATATACACGAAATTGCCCGTATCAGTGTGTACAAACATTTTGACAATTTAGACTCATTCACGTTAAAACACTTGTTTAGTGCAATGATAAAGTGATAGTGGTTTAAACTAATTAATTTTATTAATGTGCTTGTTATCCGTAATCCCTAATACATTCTGTCATAAAGGGAAATTTAAAAACATTTATCTCAATAATATAAAATGAGTACCTAAAACAACTATTATATTCAGTGACTGTGATGTTTCAAGAACATTTATGTACTTAAGTTCCCAAAATGATCTTGAAAAATTTTTAAGATACGTTAATAACTCGTGTAGCCGGTTTGTATTGTAATTAAATTCAACAATTGTAAATTGTATAAACGGTAATATATTCATAAAATTAAACCTAGCGACTTAGGATGTGCAAAATATAATCTATTTTTTAATCAAATACCCAGTGGCATCAAATGTGTTGTTAATTACCTACAAAAATATACAAAATACTCTTAAAAATACTAAATAACAATTCATATACACATTATAATAATATAAATGCGTAATACGTACTGTGAAATAAAATTATTAATTTGCAAGATCTAAATTAACGATATATTATGTAAAACAAACCATTGTTTTAAAGTGCTGAAACCCAAAACAGTGTAGATAGTGACAGCTGTTTCCCGCCAGAACGGGGACGCCATATTGCATTGTTTATGCGTTCGGAAACTGTCACAGATAAGGACAATGTACAACGAAGCATTCGAATACGATCGTAAGTTTGACGTAAATTAAGACATTCATTTTGGAGTATACATATGACGTCACACCAACATTCAAATCTAATATTTGTAATTTTGTACACTCCTAATGTTGTAGAGCGTATGTATTGAGATGTCAAGTATTCAAACTATATCATCCAAGATATCGTGCTAACAATGAGTTCTGTTGTTTACCCGAGTAACACATATGAAACAATACTATTTTGATGGATTTTATCATGTTGTGACAAGCTTTTTGTATGACGCATTTGATACACTGTTTGAAATTTCGGGCAAAAAAAATCAAATACAAATGCGATAAAAGCAGTGAAAAGTAGTTCTATATCATATTAATAATGGATATGATAAACTAGGATTTTGCTTATTAAGGCGAAAACAATACAAAAGTGCGTTAAGAGATATTTTTCAACGGCATGGTAAGCCACTACAATGGCACTTTTGATTAAAAGATTTAAAGACATTATTCTGTAAATAACTGTAGCTTTGTTTAATTCAGTTCGAAAATCTACGACAAATACGAAGTATTCTTGTAAAAGTCACATTATATTTGATTTTATGTCATTAAGCTATTTTATGGTGACAGATTATGAAAACAATTCTCCAGCTTCTTTCTTACCCATGGGTATCGTAGAAGACTTCTGAGACATGTTACATCTATGCAAAACAAGAAAATTCTCGATCAACCCGTCTGAACAGCGTAGTATATACGAGTATAGTAGATCAGTTTGCCTATTGTGGAGGAGGCTTTAGCCCAGTAGTGGAACGTATATAGGTTGAGATGATAATATCTGATTGTAATTATATCATTGTGGTGACGGAGTAAGTATAAATTTCACCAGCTCTGTTCTTGCTGTGGGTGTTGTAGTAGTCTAAGGGATATAAAATGTAGATAACATTTATGCAAGAGAAAGAAAACTCGAAATGGATCCCGATAACAACCCGCCAGACAGGGGTACTATAGTAGAACCATTTCTCTTCTATTGTGGAGGAAGTTCGAGATCAACAATGGAACATATATGGGTTGAAATGATTATGAATTAACTATATCTTATCACTGACGTAACTGTTTGATAACAAAAGCCATTTTATCTTGGCATTCTGACGCATTGCAGATTTTTATGTTTTTATGTGTATATGTTAACTGTAAAACAGATTGTAGTTCTATTAACTTCTTTATCGTTTGAATTTTTATGATCTGGGTGTTTCTTTTTCTTTATGGCGGGCAAATTATTTTCTGGTTCAGAAACATTCCATAGGATCAGTCTGAGGCGACGGAAAGGCGGCTGGCGGCCCCATAATCTAGCATATGACGTTTCCATCTCAATTAAGCTGATCAACTAGTATCGATTCCTTGGTATCGGTGATCCGGATGATCTTATAGGAGTTGTTTATTACTGCCGCAGGAAACTTACGTACCGTACTTTACTATGGACACATGTGACATAACCTATTCCTAATTCGACGCTCCACGATCATAGAAGTCATAGAATATACTAATGTTCCATCATCATCTCATATACGTCCCACTACTGAGCTCAAGCCTACTCTACAATAGGGGAAACTGGTTGACATAGGGTTTTATACCGAATTGTTATTCTGTTGTTTCTTTTGTAATACTACTGATAGTATTTTATAATCCTAATAAACATTTTACGACATCCAGAAATGACAAACGGGGTGGTGAATTTTGTTCTTAATAACCAATGTAATGTTTATAACCGACCTATATGTTATAGCAAATATTTTGAGAATAAATACCCAAAATCACCAACATGGATAGTAAAACTATAAACAAAGAATTTCTTTATTTAGTGGTTGCTTAGTTGAACCATACTTGCCGGCACATAAGGGCTAAGCTAGCTTAATTTCGACTAAACAAACGCCGAAGTATAAATACACCTCGTTCTGAGTGTTATAGGTTTGATATCCACCCTTTTTTTTTTTTCACGCTGTGGAAATGCATTTACACACTATCCCCCGCCGGTTACAGACAGGGGAGTGTGTGTGGGACTCGCCAGCCACAGAAGTGACCGAAATACCCACTAAAACCACAGCGGCCCCCTCCGCGCTTTTACGAGGTGCCGGAGATATCGTCTGATGACATTCTATCCCCGACACCCCAACGCTTGGCCGTCTGGCCGCGTCCTGTCATCATTCAGGGCGGTGGAAGGAGGAGTGCATAACAGCGTCTCCTCCTCCCTGGTCGCCACCGGCGGAGCGAGTCTGCGGACGCAAGTGCCTCGCGTGCCCGCTCCGCGGCCTCCTTCCTTGTAATGACAGCTCAGACAGTAGCTCACAGACAGTAGCAGACAGTAGATCACAGAAGGAGACCATCGACGACCAACAGCTGTCGCTGCCGAGCATCTTCGAGATGATGGTCGACAACGACAGGTCCGCTGTTCCCATGTCCATGGACAGATCGTGGCGCTGAGGCCCCCAGGCGGGGCATACTTCTAGTGTGTGGCGCGCATCGCCGATTAGCGCGCCACACTCTTCTCTTCCAATTTTGTGCAGGTACTTACCGAAGACCCCATGTCCGGTAAGCACCTGCTTTATATCCACACTGGATAATATTTTGTGCGAATGACAAATAATTCTTTGGGTCTAGGTTTAATTTGCGTCCATTATTTATGATTTCAAAGTCTCACATTACACAAGGATTCATTCCATAGTGCGATATATTGTCTTTTTAATAAGAAATAGGCAGAAGTAAATAAGAAATGTTGTATTTTGTCTATAGCTGAGGATGACACTTCCACTTACGATGAGGATGCGGCCGTCGAAGCGGCGGCGGCTTTCGCCCGAGCATGTGCCCCTGACACCCAAAGACTCCTCGCACCGGCACACCCTCGGGAGTCATACGAACGGCGTACTCGCATCACTGACAACCAAGACCAGTGAGTACTAAATTAATTTATTTCTAATGAAATCCCCTTTCCTCGTTTTAAGAGCTATTATTATACACTAGCAACCCGCCCTCGCTTCGCTTCGGTTTTAGTCGTATTACCCGCGTAGTTCCCGTTCCCGTGGGAATATCAGGATAAAATATAGCCTACTCCCTGATATTATAGCTTTCCATTGGTGAAAGAATTTTGCAAATCGTTTCAGCCGTTTTGAAGATTACCCGGAGCAAACAGACAGACAGACAAAAAAAATATAAAGTGATTTTGAGGCATGTGTATAGTGCAAATAACCGTGTGAGCATGAAAAAAGCCTATTATTTTGACATTACAAACAGACACTCCAATTTTATTTATTGTTATAGATATATACTTAGGCCTCCAGCCCATAATTAGTTCTGTTAGGCAAAGACCTGTTTGGTAACGGAGTAAGGATACAATTTGCCAGCACCTACTTTGCTTGTGAATGTCGTAAAAACGACTAAATAATATGCATATAATATCTATGCACAAGATGAAAAACTTGAAATGAAACCAAACCGTTTGACCAGCGTGATCTAGTAGGTCAATAACAATCCAATCTTGAAGGAGGCTCGAGGCTAGGGGCATGGGTTCGTATGTGAGCTAAGTTGTGATTTGATAAAGGCCTTCTCCATAATGAAAGGGGAAATTGACTTGATATACTTTAGCATGCTAGTCAGACGGATTGATAAAGGGCTTTACGACAATCCCTGGAAAGGACGGTGTGGTCAATTGTGTTCTTTCTCAGTCAGCGCATTGTAAATACAGATAGCAGTATCAGTAAAATATTGCTACATGTGAGATTTCAATCCACAATTATTGAAAAGCCGTTCTAATCGTTTTAACAATTAGGCGAGGGTGGGCTTACGAATGACAACCACATTATAGCTCGTAATGTCGTATTTACGGGAGACGTTCTATGTACCATCTATTGATAACCGTTGACACATTGTTTCGATTTCATACTTTAATTTATTATGAGTGATAAAATAGATTGATTTTGAATATGAATTGATTTTTTCGCTCCTAAATAGGTTTTATAAATAACATAGCATGTTAAATATAACTGCATTGATTCTTCAGTACTCTTAAAATTTTAACATCATTGCACTGCATTGAGCACCAATTAGTAACAGTTTCTATGAAATTTTATCCGCGGTATCGTCTTTATTAATCGATACTTAAAGTGGTGTATATACTGTAGACCTAAGACAGGGTAATATGGAAAAATACAGGACTATTATACTATGCGACAAAATGTCTGCTAAAACTAGCGGTTCCGTAGTCGTGGACACTGGATCAACTTTGAACATTAAACCGAGAACGGTAAGTACCTTTATCATAACGACTTTTATTGATCTTACATCGCTAAATCACTTCATGTTTGTCAATATCATAATCTATTATTAGAAATACTATATAATAAATCATTTGTTATTACTTATTTATTTGTGATGGAGTAGGAATAAAATTCACTAATCATTATTTTCTTGCCCGTGGGTTACTTATATGACCAAGGGATTACTTAATATAGCATCTATGGAAGAGAAGGAAAAATCGAACCTTATACAAAAAAGCGCGTTGGTACAAGGTTTTATTGAGAATTTTCTTTCTCTTGCATAGATGTTGTAAGCATATCATAGAGAAGGAAAACTCGAAATAAAACCTTATACTAAAATGCTCGTTGATCCATTATTTGTATTCTTTCGTCTTTTGCATTATGAATATCTCGAGTATCAAAGTCCCTTAGTCGTCTTTTACGACACTGAAGGGCAGGACAGAATGGTGAATTGTATAAATTACTTCGTCATCACACGGGAAGTATTAGTTATTAATTACATTATATATTGGCTACAATACTAACTAACCTGCGTCATCTGTGAGAAATTTCACTAAAACACTTGTAGACTATATATAGCCACTTTGAAAATAGAATGAAAGAAGTTATTTGCGTATGATTATTGTGATGAGTAAACTGCACAGGAAACTGAAGTTACAATGGAATTACCTTAAAATAATCTGGCATGTTGTATATAGAATTTATCGATAAACAATGACTAACACACATTGTTATTCAAGGAGAATTAAAAGGAAACCTAAATGTGGGTGTGTATGTCATCTCCTACATACTGCTAGAGGTGATTGTTGATAATTATAATTGATAATTTAAATGGTTAAAATAAAACAACTCGGTTGCTGAAATGGCAATGAGCAGGACGAACAACCAATCACTGGGGAAGAAAGGTTCTCGAATGGCGCCCACGTATCGAACGACTCAGTGTAGGACTTCCTCCACTAGGAGGATCGACGACCTAGTAAAAGTTGCAGGTTGCTGTTATGGCAAAACATGAAAGAGGCCTACTGTCCAGGAGAGGACGGCAATGAGCTGAATGATGATATAAACGAAGGATGTCCATAGCCTGTCAAAAACTAAAATAGTTTTACTGTTTATTGTCTTCTTCTTTTTTGACTTTGCAATCAGTTTTAATAAGAGCTATTGTTGCCAGTGTCGAGTTTTATTTTCCCAATTAACAGTTTCTTCGAGTCTTTAGTTTATTTATATTAGTCATTGTCCGTCAGTACGTCAAATTGTGGCCTTGTTACTTGCCACAATGTTTATGGTTTCTTCTCGAAATTTTGGTGGCAACACGCTTTTATATCTCATTCACTACACTCCAGCAATTTCTCCGCATCACATTACATAAAACGCCATCAAATTAATTTAATATTACATGTTAAAATACTAAGATATTGAATTTATATTATTAATATAAGACCACCATATGACACTTTCTCGCTCCCGCTAATGTTTATTTACTATTTTATTTACATTGCCACTTATAATTAAGATATTGAAACATCTGCCCTGCAAAATATGTAGTAATTTATTATCGTTTACGGGATATAGTGCCTGAATCATTTCATTTATTATTCACTTGGGGTTTTTCTCGCCAGTAAATTCTTAATAAGAAAATATTAGCTGTAAAACCAAGAGCATGACCGCCCACCTACTTCACGTCAACCCTACTTGATAGTGAAATTGTTGACCAGATGGTATTAGATTGAGCTGGTCTAGGTCTATGTTAAGCTCTGTGTAGTGACGGAGTAAGAATACAATTCAAGAGACGGATTGCCTCTCTTGTCCACGGGTATCGTAAAAGACGAATAAGTGATTACGCACATAACATCTATGTAAGAGAAGGAAATCTCGAGTCAAAATCCTATCCGTTTAACCGGTGTGGTTGATATTATGATTGCAAACTGCATTACCATCGTTACCAGTGAGAGTTCTTCCATTATTCTTGCCCGTGGGTGTCTTAGAAGATGCCTTTTTTGGTCACATTGTGGAAATGCATTTTATTTACGCAGACGGCTGTTAGTAGGCGTCGTGTGGGACTCGCCGGCCACATTCGCGGCCGGAATACTTATTAAAACCACAGCGGCCCCTTCCGCGCTTTTACGAGGTGCCGGAGAGATCGTCTGATGACATTCAATCGCCAAGTCATCAAAGATGCCCAGGGAATATAATAAGCATATATAACGTACATATATGCAAGAAAAGGATAATTTGATCCAATCCAACCAATGCGTTTGACCAGCGTGATATAGTAGATCAATTTCCCTGCTATTGTGATCTCTCTCTCATCGACAGATCAGCCGATCAGTCAATCTATACATCCGTTGTTGCATTTCGAATATCTTGACAAGTATGCCATGTAGAATGTTTGTTGTCTGGCTCCAAGAGTTCTTTGCGATAGTCACATTATCATAGTGCACCTCGTCATCGCGTGGATTGGAATTATGACGAATATTAACGGTCTCTATATCAGATAAAAGTTTATTTATCTGTTGACAGTTCTGATGTTTATAAATATCATATCGGAGTTTTTGGCGGGAATCTGAAGTGTCATGTGGTGTTCTTGTATTATATTCAATATCTTAGTGTTTTAACGTGTTATATTAAATAATTTTGATGGCATTTTATGTAATATATAGTGGCAAAACTGCAGAGGTGTAGTGAATATGATATAAAATTGCTATACATACCTTTTTGTTTCCACCAAAATTCTCAGAAGATACCCTTAACAGTGGCCATTACACTGTTGAGGGCGACACTGACATACTGACATACCATTACTGACATAAAGAAACTGAGAACTTGAAAAGATAATTATAACTCGACACTGGCAAAAATGGCTCGTATTTGTAGCTGATTGCCAAGACAAAAAAGAAGAAGAAGAATATCATATCGATTTTCATTCAGTCATTTTAGCTCATACACGTCTGTTGCACTGCTGGGCTCGAGCCTCCTCCACAATAGAAAGGAAATTTACCTACTATACCAGTCAGTCAGATGTGTTGATATAGAGTTTCAGTTCGAGTTTTCCTTCTCTTTCATATAGATGTTATATGTATATTTAATCCCTTTGTCGGTTTTTACGACACCCACGGGCAACGGAAAGTAAAGATCTATCTCTGTTATTTTACACACCTAATTAAACTAATTGATGAAAGTTAGTTGTAGCAGACATATGAATTAGTTATTAAATTTTTACCGAGATATGGATACTTTATTGCCAGCAGAAAAACAACATGATTCTATATGAAAAAAAAAATTGGTTAGTAACTATGGAACATTGAATTTATATACTACAATCTGACCCAAAAGACGTCGTTCTGTTCAAATAAAATAAAACGAATTCTCGTTGAAATCGACAGCAGCGCCACCTACTGGGTTCAATTGTGAATCTAAACCATCCTCGGACCCATTTCAATACATACAAAAAATTTCATCAACATCGGTCCAGCCGTTTAGTAGGAGTTCTGTGACATACACACGTACACAAGAAATTTATATGTATGAAGATAAATAAAACTACAATATTATGAATATTTTATAATAAACTCATTTGCAAAAAAAACGGGCGGTTTTGATTTTCATTCATATTTAAAAAGATACAATACCAAAAAGGTTTCAATCGTTTGTACACGTTACTGGCCGGTTTTAAAAATGCTGTGGTATTTAAAAAAGTACGTTCTAAATTCAATTTTTCATTTGATGTTCATTTTTACAGAAAACCCCTTTTTATCCTACATTTTTGGCGCGAAGTTCCAGAAGTTAACATCGACTTTCATAACTTTTATTCAATTTTTATCGATTAATTTCATATCCTTGACTGTCAAAGTTTTATTTAATGCTGTTTGGCTGTATCAAAAATGGTAGATAAAGTGGTAAAAGCTACCAAAATTATCGCGCTGCTTGAAGAGGGTTGCAGCCAATGTTTCGTGGCTAGGAGGCTAAATGTTAGTCGCTCGACAGTCCAAAGGACCTGGCAGCGATATCAGGAGACTGGTTCCGTCGAGAGAAGGCCTGGTTCTGGAAGAAAACCATGTACCCAACCACGGGATGATCGTTTTCTTGTGAGTCGCGCATTGAGAAATCGCAAATCTTCGTATGTGGATCTTAAGAACAACCTCCAAGAAGTAAGAAATGTGCATATTAGTCTATGGACGGTCAGGAGGAGGCTTCTCGCTGCCAATATACGCAGTCACCGCCCGGCCCGCGGCCCCAAATTACTCCGTGAGCACAGAGTTCACAGGCTTAGGTTCGCTAGAAATTGTGAATCATGGACTCAAGACGATTGGAATAGGGTTTTGTTCTCTGATGAAGCCAGGATATCTCTGTTCGGTGAAGATCGACGTCGGCGAGTGCTAAGAAGACAAGGAGAACGCTTTGCAGAGGCATGTTTCGAAGAAATCACACCTTATGGTGGAGGCTCTGTTATGTTTTGGGCAGGAATAAATTCAATGGATCGTACAGAGTTAGTCTTCATTGAAAACGGATCACTGACTGGGCATCGATACATAACGGAAGTTCTAATTTCTCATGCACAACCCGCATTGGCCGCTCTAGGTGAAGACTCAATTTTTATGGACGACAATGCTCGCGCCCACCGATCCCGCGATGTTAATGCGTATGTGCAAGAGGTCGGCATTCGTCGTTTGGATTGGCCAGCTCGAAGTCCCGACCTCAATCCCATAGAGCATGTCTGGGACGTTCTGAAACGGCGTGTGAGATCAGTACACCCGGCTCCGCAGACCATCAGAGAGCTGAAGAATGTGATTACTGCGGAGTGGGAACGTATTCCGCAAGCAAGTATCCGGGATATACTCGCTAGCATGCCCAGACGAATTCAAGCTGTGATTTTAGCTAGAGGGGGTCACACTCGATACTAAACATTTATCTGCTTTTACTTTATTAAAGAAAAACAAACAAAAAAACTTTTTTATTTTTACTTCATGAGCATATGCACTACTAGCGAATATACACTACTAGCGAGGTTTAGCATTATTTCCCATAAATAGTATCTAAATTTTATGAAATACTGATGAAAACGATTATTTTCTTATTAATTTAGCAAATTGTGTGGATAAAACTACCTATAATTATCAAACAAAGAAATATTAACATTTGAAATGGTTCATTGCTTAGGTGCCCGTTTTTTTTGCAAATGAGTGTATAAACATAACAAAGCCATACTATCATCGGATCGGAACGCGGCCGCTCTGAGAAAGATTCGGTAAGAAAACTCGGAAGACATGATACTAAATTGTTATGGACTTTTTAAAAGCTTACTTTATCTTACTAAAAAAATTGTTTTATGAAATAATCTTTAACTATTATTGTGGGTCAACATTCAATAACTAATTCTATAGCTGATAGATAGAAATCTCTGTAAATTGTAATAACAATGACTTGTTGGACGTGAGACATCATACTCTGCCCGTGACCATAAACGCTGAAATGTTTGAAACTCGCGTTAACATCAGAAATCATTAAACAGACATATGTTTTAACATCTAATAAGCGTGATAGCTGGAAAAAACTACATTTTCTTAAACCTTTTAGAAAACATAACGTAATGCTCCGAGCGAGCATGGCAAAAGTCTTTTGTAGACCGTTAATAACTTTTGTAGACGTTTGTTAGGCTACCTACCGTAAAGAAAATGAAGGGATTATAAATGTGTGCGATCATGTTAGGTGATACTAAAGACATCAAAACACACTTAAACTTAAACATCCTATGAAAATTGGGCATCCAGCGCCCTCAGTGCTCCCCAATGCCAATCATAATTCTATACCTCTAAATGCACATGCTATGTTAAAACAATTTATTTATTATATAAAGGAATCAGCATCTAGATTTTGATTCTACTATCTTAATTAGTGCCGGATTAGCCATATAGCAAGAGTAGCAAATGCTACGGGCCCCGCTAATTGGGAGCTCCGCGCTCCAACGCCTGTCTGACTGTAATTAAAAAAATATTAATCTAGATAGGAGCGTAAAATATCTTGCAGCCTTAAGAGTTTTTAATTCAATTTAATACCCTAAACTTGAGAACCTTTTTTTTTGGGGGGTGGGTTACGGTCGGCGCACTCCTCGCTCCGCTCCGTCCTGGGCGACAGAGGGGCGTAAGCACAACCACTCGTAACCCACCCGTGATATGTCGCCTTCGTCGTTGGACCGACCACCGGAGCAGGGTGACTTGTCGTCAGTGATTGGCCCGACGGCATATCCCCTGAAGAGTACCCTCTCCTCGACCGACGTCCTCCCCCTCGGGGAGGATAAACTTCAGAACCTGAAGCAAACCAAGGTCCTTTCGTCAGAATTTGCTACAGGCCCCGCGCTTAATCGCTTAATCCAACACTGATCTTAATACGCTATAATGCTACATGCGTCATAGTAACTAAACAAAAAAATATCGCAAAGATTGCAATTATCAGAATATGCCCAAACAAAATGTCCACCGACCCAATTTGTCATTGTCCTACATATTTTCATACTTGACAAATAAAGCTTTGTGCAAACATGTCACATATTATTACGGGCAAACAATGATATCGTAATGTTCACTACGAGAATAGCTGCAGTGTGACAACACCCTTATCACCTTCGTCAACTGTCACGTGAATTTCATGATATATGTGATATTAAATGTTTGATTGTATCAACATAGTTGATCAAACTTTTACATGTATTCTGTATTCGTATCTCTTTATTTTAAATAAAATATATTATTATTGATTTTATCATTCTCAGGTCCTTCCCGAACGCTGTTCATAATGTCGGCAAAGTAAAAATAAAATACAAACTCAATAAAATCCGTAAAAATAGGTTAACATGAGTAAATATTAGAAATCAATATGATTTTCAATCATCATTGCAAGAGAAGGAAAACTCGAGATGAAACCAACATGTCTGTCCAGTATGGTATAGTAGATCAAATTCCCTCCTATTGTGGAGGAGGCCCGAGGCCAACAATGGGACGTATGTGGGCTGCAATGATGATGATGATGAATATGATTTTGGGTGGACGTAAAAATTGTCTGAGACTGTTGGGTTTTTAATGAAGCTTTACTTTTATTAACATTTTGGCATTGGCATTCACTATCCCTTCATTTTCTTCACGGTAGGCAGTTGCCTAGCGAAGGTCCATGAGTGGTTGCATCACTTACCATCAGGTGTGCCGTTTGCTCGTTTGCCACAAACAGGAAAAAAACCAACCATTTTAATGTAAGATTAAAAATCCAATCATCGTAAATCACATACGCGTTCTAAAACATTTTCGACCTGACCACAAAACATGATTCCTCTACAATTAGTTCGTCAACCTCAATATTTGTTATTTATCTTACTGTAAATAATTTGAATCACATTTTACATATATTTAATATGTAAACTAACAACTAGTGCACAGCAAAAGTTGTACAAAGAAGATTGTGCAAATATTGCAGGATTTTTTTTAAGTAAATATATTTAAATATCAGTACAAAAGATACGCAAACTCTTCGTGACAATCAAAATAATTTGTCACTTTTTTCTGCGACGGACTATTTTTCGGTCATATCTTGCCGAAACAGCCCTCTGGGCGGCAGAAGGAATAGCGTGCTACTTGAATTTGCCTCTCTATCGGCGGCCCACCTGTAACGAGGCCTTTTCCGTGTAAATAATGGGTACGCTTCGTTCCCTCCATAGCGCAAACATTTTGTGAGACAAACCAAGGTAATATTAACAATTTCAAAAGTTTGATTTTTGATGTTAGATGGTTTCTTTTTCATATCCATATATATATCCTTAACCGAAAACTTCTTCAGTCTAAGTACTGTTGGAGGTTCACCAAAATGGGAGGCCTATTAGACTATTAGTTACCTATCCTGATCGTCTCGACCTAAGTGTCTATGTCAAATATTCTATTCTTACATTGATGTTGTTTGGTTATCGTATTCTTTAGTCATCTTTTACAACACCTACGCTAAAAAAAGGGTGTTAGCACGCGAAACAAAATAACGCGCAGGTCATAATGTTTCTTTTTTTAATTTTGGACTGAGCAAGCGTGGAATATATACACTACTCTTAACCTAACAGAACTGATTCTAATTCAGTTTAAAAAATGACCTGACGAATTAATTAACAAAAATTTCCAGTCAAATAATGCTTGTAAAACTAAATTTACACATGACATCATTATTCGGGTGGTGGCAGAGTAAGAATACAAGTCACAACCCCCCGTTGTTGCCCGTAGTTGTCCTAAAAGACGACTAGGGGAAACAATATGCTAAGAACATTGATGTAAGAGAATGAAAACTTGAAACATAAACCCTATGTTATAATGTCTGACCAGCGTGATATAATAGGTCAGGTTCCTTAATATTATAGAGGAGGCCCGAGCCCAGCAGTCGAGCGTATATGCGCAAAAATATCATCTTGATCATCATGATGATGTTAAGATTATTCCACAGTAGGACACGGAAAACTATAATCCAAATCATGTGTGTATTCAGACAGGATACGTTGGCATTTTAATGTTTCAACGTAAAATATTCATGAAGTAACCGGCTCTTCAAACAAATAATGTTACTACTTCAAAATTACCTGTAAATTACGGGTAAACAATGCACGTACGTCATATAAAAAGTAATTCGCTTGAAAATCTTTAAATACTAAAAGCTTCCAGAGAAAGACGCATCTATCAATCTGGCTGGGGTTTTTTGGATTACCTAGTCTTTTAATAAGTACAACCTTATCTGTTTAGAATTACTTTAACAAGTTTAGGAAAATGTTTCCTCATAATTATTTGGAATAATATGCGGGTTTAATTGCATTTCTTTATATATATATATATATTTACGCCATTATATATGCGAATTAACTTGTTATTTATGTAGCTGACTTTTCTATATAGCGCCGTGCTGCCACATATTTAAATATGTATGTAACACGGAGCACACAACAAATGCCCGCATTTTAACCTGCACATTTCTTGGTCCCGTGGAAATATCGCGATCAAATATAGCCTAAGTTATAAATGGGAATAGAATTTTCTTAATCACAATGTGCATTACCGTGACCAATTTGTAATCTAAACCATTCTTGAATCCATCCGAACTCGAAAAAGTCATCTAAATCGCTCCAGCTGTGTAGAAGTTTAGTCTCTCATAGACTCGTACAGAATAATTATATACTACCAATACTTCGCACTGTTAGCCGAAGATTTATTACGTGTATAACTACTAAATCGTGAATCTATTTTTTGTCATTACCCGGCACGAAAAGCTTTAAATTAAGAAGTAAATCATGAAATTTCATAAAGTAATAAGAAGAATTTTGCGGACCAACAGATAAACAGAGTTAAGAAATGGCCAAATAATCTATATACAAATATATAAAATTGAAGTGTCTATTTCTGATGTTAAAATAATAGGATTTTTAGGTTAACACGATTAAAACGAGTTTAATTTTTTTTTGTTCATCTATCTTTTCCTGGCGAATTTTCTTCATAAGGAGAGCACCGATTTTGATAATATTTTATTATCAGGTAGCTGTCTATATTAGGTATAACTTAACTTTTTTTGAACTTTGTTTGATCCCGATATACCCACGGGAACAGGAACTGCGCGGATGAAACCGCGATAATTCGCTAGTAATCTATAAAATAAACATATACGTAAATGTCATGATATTAATTCTTAACACATTCAAAACCAATTACTTAACAACGCACTGCATTAATAAGGCCTCATCTTTAAAAATAATTCTTTTGTCAACGCCATTGTGTATGCTACTCGTAACCTTAGATTATTGCGTTGTATTATTGTCTTGAAACAAATATTATAATGTAAACGCATAATTTAAAAGAATATACATCATTCATTAAGTACAGCTTATATACGTCCTGCTGTTGAGCTCAAGCCTCCTCCACAATAGCAGGAAAATTGACATACTCTTAACAAGTTCTTCAGATGTCTTAGTATTTCTTTTTTTTTATGGGTGGGCTATGGTAAGCGCACGCGCGGTCCAGTCCGTCCGGGGCGATGAAAGGACGGCGCGCGGGCCCATAACCCACCCGTACCCACGTCACCTCGTTGTTGGGCCGACCACCGGAGCAGATGTGACTTGTCGCCAATGGTCGGCCTGACGGAATACCCTTTCGGGTAACCTCACCTCTTGACGTCCTGGGACGTCGGTCGCCGTCGCGCGGTCAGCCTCTCTGCGGGTAACGGACAATTCCCCGGTCCGATCACCCGCGGCCTCGGCTAGGGCGGCATTAGGCGCAGATACTCGCGCCTGCGCCGCCCGAGTCGCCGGCGGCGGAACGTGTCGCCGAATAGGAGCTCTACTCGCACACGATCCGCCGCCTCCTTCCGTGAGATTACGGCCTCACAGAAGGCGGCGACCGCGTCCCAGTTCCTGACGCTGACCAGCATCTCCCTGGCGATGGTCGGCAGCGCCAGGTCGGCACCGATAATTGCGACGAGTTCACGGCGATCCCCCTCCCATGCAGCACACTCCTCGAGCGTGTGCTGCGTCGTGTCCTCGTCGCAACTGCAGTGGCGGCAGGACGGTGTGCTCTCCCTCCCTCCTGACAATCTTGTGCAGGTACTTCCCGAAGCAATCGTGCCCCGTCAGCACCTGCACCAGTCGATCAGATGTCTTAGTATTTATTTCAAGTTTCCCTTCTCTTATGCGCATTTGTATGCTATTTTGCGCATATTTAATTCAATAGTCGTTTTTTACGACATCAACAGACAAGAGAGGTAGTGAATTGTATTCTTATTCGGTCACCACATGAAAACAAGAATATACGTTATATACAAATTGTTTTGCCGTGCGGTGACGGAGTAAAAATATAATTCACCACTCCCTATCTCGCCCGTGGATGTCGTAAAAGACGACTATGGGATATAATATGCACATTACATCTGTGCAAGAGAAGTAAAACTCGAAATAAAACCCTAAATCAACATGTGACCAGCATGGTATAGCAGGTGAAATTCCCTCCAATTATGGAGGAGGCTCTAGCCTAGGGATGTGAAAAAATAATCGATTTTTATAAAAATCGATTATTTTTTTGTAATAATCGATTTTTATAATCGATTATAAAAATGAGAAAAATCGATTATTAATCGATTTTTTACTATTCGAAATTAAGCGATTATTCATGGCCAGATTTCCTAAAAAAAGGTCATCAGAATCGTTTTCATACTAAATTAGAAAATAAAGCTTACATTTCCTAAAAAAAAGGTCATCACAATCCTGTTGGCAGAAAAAATCGATTATTTTCCCTCCAGGTCACATCCCTACTCTAGCCCAATAGTAGAACGTATGTGGGCTGCCTTATATATAATTCGTTCATCATCGTAAAGTATCATCATCATCATTATCTCAGCTCATATAAGTCCCACTACCAAGTTTCAGCCTCCATTTTAAGACTGAAATTGATCTATGATCAATTGCTGGTAGAAGTTGGTATAGAGTTTTATTTTCGAGCTTTAATTTCTCTTGCATATATATTCTCTCTACCGGCTCTTTCATGGGACGTGTTCTGAGGAGCTATTTGACGCGGTACCACTGTCACCGTTTTACCCATATCGTAGTAAGGTTCACCCATTTCACCTGGAAACTTTATGGTCTTCAATTGTACGTTTCCAACGATCATTTCTCCCACGTACGTGTAGGCTGTAGAATGAACTACCTGCTGCTGTGTTTCCTGAGCGCTATGACATATCCTTCTTTAAACGAGGTTTAAGAAGAGCATTTTCTTCACGGTAGAAAACGGGCTAGCTATGCCCCTGGTATTGCAGAGGTGCATGTACGGCAGTATCATTTATCATCAGATGTTCTGCTTGCTCGTTTGCCACCATCGGCAATCAAAAAATATTCTGTATTAGACTTAGTCGTCTTTTACGACACCTACGGGTAAGAGAAGGGGTGGTAAATTGTATTCTTCCTCAAGATTTCCGTGAAGTAGTATTACATATCAATAGTCTAACATTTGAATGAAGCAACGAAAACATGTTTAATTAGTCTGGTTCCTGTGTTGTTAATTATAACGCTTCAACGCACGTCTGCTTTCATAATTCATAGCTTACGAAATGAAAGGGGGATGTGGGATTGAGTGACGTTTCTCTAATGAAAACGTAGCGGGAATATGGTGCATTCATTTTATGAAAACGCAATACCTTTATTAATCCTAATGGAATCGGTGTCGGCTTTCTAGTTTAACATATTATCGGCAGCGTGTTCTTTTTTGAAGGATTATGATTTGCTATATCTAAGGCAATGGTTTTTAGACGAGCTATGGTAGTACATGATGTTTCGTTTCAGCCCATATACGTCCTGATGTTGGACTCGGGCTTCCTCCACTATGAGAGAGAATTTGACCTACTAAACCACGCTTGTGAGACGTATTGGCATAGGGTTTTGCTTCGAGATTTTCTTTTCTTATATAAATATTCTATCTCTTACTCGTCTTTTACGACACCCACGGACAAGAGAGGGAGGGATGAATTGTTATTTTTACTCCGTCACCTGATGTTTACGCGATTATTATTGTATTGGTAAATTATTTTTACGAATTTTATCGCGTTTGTGTTTGATTTTTACTTTCGCGACGTTTCTACCACTTTTAAGCGTTCATGATCATAAGAGGACTAAGGTGATTTTTTTTTTACAAATTAATTGTCAATAAATAATTATAATTCATATTTTTCGTCAATTATTAAATTTGTTTGCCAATGTTTACGTTATACTTAAAAACTACTATGTTTTTAGAAATTCGTTGTGACATAGGCACATTTTTAAAGCTCCTTAAAAAATCCAGATTTTCTAGAGTACTATACACTTAATTCCGAAGTATACAAACTTGTAATTTATCTCAACATCATCATCATCATTCAGACTTTTATCGCCTGCTGCTGCAATTTATAGAACGCCACGAAGTGCGTCCGCTTCTAACGACTCAACAACGCCTCGACTCAACCTTCATCGAATTATAGGTCGACCTGGTGCCATTTATCTATTCGTTGAGATTTTCTTTTTATTTGGAGATTCGCATAAAATTTTAATGCTTATTAGAAAAATAAGTTCCCTAATTGTTGCTGCGTATGGTGACGAAGTAAGAATACAATTCACCACTCCCTTTCTTGTCTGTAGGTTTCGTAAAAGACGACTAAGCTACATATAGCATATAAGATTAATGCAAGACAATAAAATCCTATACCAACTCGTCGCGATATAGTATTATAGTGTATTTCTAGATTAAACGCTTATTATAAATATAAAAATATTAATATAAAATGTACCTCGTAAGTACTGAAATACCTAGTAAATATTTTATACATTAATGACGCTTACGCACGTACAAGGTCGTACTGGACTGAAAATAAAAAAGAGATGGGACAGTCGATTTACGTAAATCGATAACCGATCTTTATTAAATTATTTATAAAAGAAATAAACCCAGTACAGTACCTATATAAAACTTACAACATATTTTTTACAATTAAAAGAGACAGTCACATTATAAAAGACATACATTGAATTAATTAAACATTAAAAAACTATTTTTTGTCTCAGAGTAAATGATAATATTATGTACTCATTATTGTGAATAAACTAGACATATTTATTTATAAACTAGATATATTTATTTATATTTATCCGTGTGGTGACGGAGTAAGAATACAATTCACCACCCCCTATCTTACCCGTGGGTGATCGTACGAGACGACTAAGGGAAATAAAACGCATATAACATCTATGCGAGAGAAGGAAAACTCGAAATAAAACCCTATACCAACACGTCTGACCAGCGTGGTATAGTAGGTCAATTACCCTTCCATTATGGAGGAGGCCCGAGCCCAACAGTGGGACGTATATGGGCTGAGATGATGATGATGATGATTTATTTATAAAACCGTCGTAGTTGATCGATTGATCTAACGACTGTCCCTATTTTGGCAAAAAATAATAAATTTTCTAGCAGGAACGCTGCAGTGATGACGATAATAGTGACCAAAACCGTGATTGTCTTGACCTTTTGAATAATTAAGAGAATCAAAAAATAGTTTTGTTTGAAATGAATTCAAAAAGATTTTCATTGATTGTATTTTAATTATAATAGAAAATCACAATTATAAAGATAAAGAGTTTTGTCGATAAAAAATTACGGACTTTATCGTAAGCGTGACAGCACTAGGGACAACTGTCACAGAGATCATCCTATATTTTATGGACTATAGTGATTCAGGGCCCTGAATATCGTGTAGTGTAATAAGCCTTGTAGTATTATCTGTGTGGTGACGGAGTAAGAATACAATTCACCACCACCCTATCGTACCCGTAGATGTCGTATTAGACGACTAAGGGATATATTATGCACTAGCAACTCGCCCTCGCTTCGGTTTCAGTCGCTTTACCCGCGTAGTGCCCGTTCCCGTGGGAATACCGAAATAATATATAGCCTATGTTACTCCCTGATATTATAGCTTTCTATTGGTGAAAGAAATTGGCTCGGTAGTTTAAGTGTGAAAGCGTAACAAACAAACAAACATACTTTCGCATCTATAATATTAACAAGGATATAACAACTGTGCAAGAAAAGGAAAACCTGAAAGAAAACCCAATACCAACCCGCCTGACCAATGCGGTGTAGTAGGTAAATTTTTCTCCGATTGTGGAGGAGGATCGAGCCCAGCAGTGGGACGTATATAAGCTGAGATGATGATAATGATAGATTAGTATTAGTAGCCTAGCAGCGCCCTGCGGTTGTACCCACATAATTCCCCTTCCTGTGGCAAAATCGAGATAAATTATAGCCTATGTATTATTCTGATATATAAGCTATATTATTGTGCAGTTTCATCAAAATCCATTCAGTAGTTTTTGCGTGAAAGAGCAACAAACATCTTCACATCCTCATATACAAACTTTCGTGTTTATAATATTACTAGGATAGTTGTTTCATTTCTTTCGTAACAAATTGTGTATTGACAAACTTTTTGGACATCGGAATCGACGCAGTACATCGTCTTTGTCGATAAAATCCTGTCATATGTATCTGTGTCTACTACCTTTCTATTACTATGCTTAACACAATCCATCCGTCTTTTCATCATTGTCTTTTTTCCTCAACCCTCTGACATTCATACTTAAAACTTACCTCACAACATTACTGTCATCGTGTTTCATCACGGGACTTTAGGAACACGCCAGACTTTCATTCTTTAACTGCAATCTGTACAACGAAAATATATTTGTAAGTATAAGAGCAAAAATCTCATTACGAGGACTACTATCGATTTGAACGTTAGTTGACAAAACAAAGCAAAAGTACGATCTACCCACAAAGCATTTGAATTTCTATGACGTAGGTCCTTATCGTGCAACTAGTCGTCTAATAGATCTGAAAAATTTACACGATCTCAGGATCGATCGCGCGATATCGTCATGTAGACGGGTGCGGCCCGCCCTGGGGTGCCCACCTTACAACCACTTCTCTAATACATTTACGATGCTACCACCCCCTTATTGTTCTTGGGAATTAAGGATTATGACATTTATTGGCATGAACAGATTCTGAAAATATTTATTGTAAGATCGGCGATATCGCTCGAAAATTAACATATACGATCTTAATAATGAATAAAGTAACAAATCATCTGAATATGGCTGTACAATTATCAATTAATAATAATTATCATTTATTGCCTATTATGATAAACGATTATGCAGTCCACCTCCAGGGTTAATAGATAGTTCAAGCCGGTCACGGATATTAAGGAATCGGTACCACTGGTCTGATTATGGGCGACACACGCCGCCCTTCTGTCCCCTCGGACGGTTTGGGCGAGGTGTGTTCAGACCATAGTCTAGCCCAAAAAAATAGTTATTGCAAAATAAGACGCGACAATCTTTATCAAAACGACATGCCTTTATCGCGAAATGTCAGCACTTGGATTAACAGTTATTTGCGCTTTACAACTTATCGTAACGCGACAAACATCTAGAAGACAATTCTAATGCATAGAAATTGATCACGTAATGCAGAAAAATCGAATTTAAACTTTTCACAACCATTAATCAAAATATTCGCAGCTCAATTTTCTTTTTCTGGTATAATCTCTATTTACTCAAGATTCCAGACTGTGAAGTCTTTGGACATTTCGATTGTGAGTTGTAACAACTTTTGTAGTGGTAATTTGGAGTAGACAAGTTATGACTCAATATGAAAAACAATTTACGTCGAAAGAGAAAACCAAGATGTGCTGTTAAATTATAAATTACCCACAATATGTGGTAATTTACCCCACGGGGTGGGCGTCGTATCGTGAATCGTGACGCGCATCTAGTTAGACGCCAGAATTCTGCGCCCTCTCTCCCTCAGTCTCGTCGCGACTTCGACGGTAATTGTACGTATGTAATAAGCTCGCTTGTATGTACAACAGTTTCATAATTAACCACTGTTATTGTCTATCAAGTGATTGTGAAGTGTAATAAAGTGTTCATTACGTATATTTTTTTTAATATTTTTGTTTAGAAACGTTTGTTTTACGCCAGTGATAATTATTAAAATTAATTTGAGTCGCCAAGCGGTATTATAAAGACAATTTTGCTGAATGATTCTTCTTTCATACGAAAATATTACGCTTTTTATAGAAATTCTGTTTACAAAAATTAAAAATTAGTTTTAAGCGTTTAAAAGCTTTGTTTGTTTCCTAAAATACAATGCAAACATATGTTAGATGAATCATGTAATGTCAGATGTCAACTGAAAACGTCAAACGCACATTATTTCAAAACACGATCAAAATTTGCAATAATTTCATTGTTTCCGATTATGTTTGCTCATAACACTCGTAAACTATGATTACGTACTATAAATGTGGTGTTCTATTTAAAATTTAATTAGTCATATACATTTTTAATGTTTTATTACGCTCAATTATATGTATTTGGTACATAGGTAGGTATACGTAAGCAACCAAATAGTCGTTGCGAAATCTTCGGTTATAATATGCTTATTCGTATTCTCATTATGAAATACTTTTATTTAAAAAAGCTTTTATTTTGATCCTTCAGTTAGTACTCTATTTTTAGGTTCTTTTTTTTTCAAACCATAATTTGCACGACTGTTGAGACGGTCAGTATCTAAATCACTTCGTAATTTTTATTTTGTGTGTGATTTAGTTGTTAGCAGATGGCTGTGACAACTTTACCCAGACTGGTGGGTGAGCGCTGAGGGCTCTCAACCCGTACCTCACTTCGTCACCTGTGCAATCAATTTATATATCACGTTCAGTTGGGCATAGGCCTGCGCTTAACGGGGGATACGGTGATCGCATATGGCGTTACAAATTGTTATTTATTAGGATTCCTATAGGTTCTTTGTATTCTAAACCTATAGCCACATTGGGCTTTTTTTAGGGTTCCGTACCCAAAGGGTAAAAACGGGACCCTATTACTAAGACTTCGCTGTCTGTCTGTCACTAGGCTGTATCTCAAGAACCGCGATAGCTAGACAGTTGAAATTTTTACAAATTATATATTTCTGTATATAAAAACAAATACTAAAAACAAAATAAAATAAATATTTAAAAGGGGCTCCCATACAATAAACGCAATTTTTTTGCCTTTTTTATAGATAGGTAATGGTACGAAACCCTTCGTGTGCGACTGCAACTCGCACTTATTTTGTACAATCTTCAGTAAATAAAAGCTGCTAAATAATGATATCCTTCAGTGTCAACTATTACCTACATATTAGCTTCGTTTATCGTTCAAAGAATATTTTAAAGTTAACGAAAAAGAAGTCGATTTCCGGCAAACTGTTATAAAATTCGTGATGGTTTATAAAATAAATATATCACTATTTGCCCTTGGAAGTTAAACAAATTTATAGAATTATTTTCAAAAGAAAAATTATTTTTATGTGGTAGGTCCACACTGGCTTCTGTCACCAATAGCGGGCCGATCCATTCGGGGTAGTACCATACTATCGCAGAAAATCGACCTCAGAGTAGTAATTTAATACTGCACTTCGTTCGGTGAGCGAGAGAGCCGTAAGCCCAACTTTCTGAGCGTGTTTGCGTGTGGTGGGTTTTGGTATGCCTTTAGTATCACTTAACGTCGGTGCACGCATTCACAATCCCTTCCCTTTCTTCACGGTAGGCAGCGGCCTCACAAAATTCCATCAGTGGCAGTATTCTTTGTCATTAGGTGTAATGTTTGCTCATTAGCCACCAATAGCAATAAAATAAATCTTACAATTGCAATACCCATTGCAATCGTCATTCACGTGTCAATCTTGGCTATTATATCAATATTCCACTTGGAAACCTGTGTTCAGCATTAGGCCTCGTCTGTCTAGACATAAACGCCAAATACACTAATAATTAAATGTAGTGGTCTTGTTTGTGGAAGGCTTAAAAATTGGTTGAATCGCTAGGAGAATGGATAGCAGTTCTCTTCTGGGAAACGAATAACACTACTGCTATTGTCAACTTGTTTGCCAAGCATAGCGATCATTTCAATAAGCCTTTTAATAAATTACCGCGCCATATGCTGTTCTAAGGTGTAGACTACGTCTAAAAAGTAAATGGTTGAATGATGAACAAACTAAAAAGCATAACTCGTTTGGATATCAAGTGACAAGGAAATGTAAATAATAAATTCCATTACTTATCATTTCAGCTCATGTACTTCTCACTGCTGATTCACCCCCACAATGGTTGGGCAATTGACTTAACTATACCACGCTGTCCCAACGGGTTGGTAGAGGAGTTCCATCTCTTGCTTAGATCTTATCCCTGCATATCCTTTAGTCGTATTTTACGACACCCACGGGCAATATGGGGTCGTGAATTGTATTCTTAGTCCGTCACTACGCGAAAATGGCATTGCGTATACCATTTTCTTTTTTAATATTAATGTGAAAATCTTAATAAATGAAAACGAATTTAATTAAAATAAATGAATCATTAACGGAAAATCTATTCTGGTCTTTTAATTAAATATTTTTTTGTTATATTTTCCTTAAACAAACGTGATTAAATAAATCAAATTAACTATTGTTACATAAGTTGTTTCTTTTTAAATTGTTTAAAATATTCGCTAGATTTTTTGCTTAACATTCATAGGAACAATGAGGCAATGTTTACTTTGTCTAATTGCGAGTTGACTGTATAAATGGCGCATTAGTCCGAGCGCCGAATTCTGTGGCCGAGTAGCATGAATTCTGATGCCAGGACAGTCTTTTACAAAAAATAGTTTTTCTAAGTTCGAATGTTGTCTGTATCCGTTTATTGTATGATTGTTAAGTCCACCGCGATGCAGGGATCCGTTATTTTTTCTGAAAGACTCTGCACTGAATAAATAATTGCTATATTGCGCAGGACTTTTTAAATATATAATTAACAGACACAACAACAGGACTTCGAACAACAATTTTCTGTTCGCACAAATTATTATGTATAGTATTTTAATCACTACCAAATCTATATAATCGTTTTTTTCGCTTTCCTTAATTCGTTACCCTTTCTATACACGCATTTAGTTTATTTTTCAATGTTACATTGATAATTTACCTAATGTATCAATCATAATAATGAGTAACACTCAAAACCATTCCATCGAACTTCCAGTCCCCTAATCATAATATTGGATATCATCATCACGCTATAGATTTTCACCTACCGTTGGCAGTCCCCGAGTATTATTTGTAGACGTGAAGTGTTGCCGGTAAGCGTCCCATCCCATTTTTACTAAATTTCTCTTCTTTGTTAAATTTCTCCAAAAACCTCTGCGTGTTGCATCTATGTCCCTAGTAGGTCTTTTAAAGGACCGGGTATCTTCCCTTGGAAGAGCCTGTAAAGGAATAGGACATATAATAATCATAACAAAGAATAAAATAACTGATGAGCAGACATGACTAAATTCTATGAGATTTTTAGGTACCGAACCTCGAAAGGAAAGAGCGAAACACTTATAGAATCGCTTTGTTGTCCGTCCGTCCGTCTGTCTGTCTGTTCAGACCTTTTTCCCTCTCAGGAACGCGTGGAGTGGTACTCTCCCCTTAAAGCTGTGAAAAAATCAAACTTCTAAGCCAATGCAATCAATAGATACAGCCGTTTATGTCGCAAATTTTCGACACTCGCAAGGGAATCAAAATCAAAAACCGACAAGGTACTTCCCGTGAACTCAGAATTTTGAAATTTGGTACGCAGCAACGACTTATAGCACAGATAAAGGAAAAATTGCAACAACCGTAAATTTTTAGTTACATCATATAATAAAAATATTTTTAATGCATTTCATTTTGCAAATTCAAATACCAAAACTATGACTTACTTACTTATATATCTACAGGTTTGTACGGAACCCTCAGTGCGCGAGTTCGATTCACACTTGGCTAGTTTTATTTACGATATGGAAATCTTAAATATTTAAAAACCTTAAATCAGTGTTTGAAGGTAGTCTTATGTTTACACATCTGTCACGTAGATTTAAATAACGGTTTTAATAACCAAATGGTTATATTATTTTATATATACAGAAATCTTCACAAAACATTCAATTTTAAGTCGAGATTGATTTGTTATTTTCATTTTTGCTAACTTTAATGTTTTCATGCTAAAACTTTCATTAATAAAAGTGGAATGATTTATACAACTATTTTGATGTACTGAATTCCTATGGGAGTTGTGTAGAAGATTATTTAATACCAACTGTGATGGCCAACCCGCCTGTCAAGCCTGACTATTATGGCCTTTCCTCCTCTTGGTGATGTGGTCCATATTAATCCTATATTTCACTTTGAGATTTTTCTGCTATAGAAACGTAAATAAGATTGTTACCGTAAAAAACATTCTATTTTTTTTAAATGTAACTGTTCTTTGTAAAACTATTTTCACGGATTTATCACGTTTTTATTTTTCCACGCGGAAACGTGGAAAAGTGTCTTCACGGTAACGGGAGGGCTGAAAAAAACAGTAGCACACTTTGCCCGAGCCCAAAAGTCGAAACTGATTCAATTGTTATTCAAATAATTTATTTAGTTACATTTAATTTAGTTTTTCTTACATATAGTACGTCCATATGGCGCTGGAGTAAGAATACGATTCATCATCTACTCTCTTGCCCCTGGGTATCGTAAAAGACGATTAAGGGATATGATATGTAGATAACATCATTGCAAGAAATGGAAAAGTCCACTTAAAACCCTATCCTATCACATCTGACCCGCGTGGTATAGTAGGTCAATTTCCCTTCCATTGCAGAGGAAGCTCAAACCTAAAACTACAATATAAAAGCCAATACGTATTTTCCGTGTGATGACGGAGTAAGAAAACAATTCACTACCCTATCTCTTGCCAGTGGGTGTCGTAAAAGACGAATAAGAGATTAAATATGAAAATAGCATCTGCAGAAGAAGATAGACTTGAAATGAAACCCTATACCAATCCCTCTGACGAGCGTGGTATAGTAGATCAATTTCCTTCCTATTGTGGAGGCTCGAAGCCCAGCAGTGGGACGCATATGAGCTAAAATTATGATGATACCAACACATCTAACCGGTGCAGTATAATAGTAAATTTTCCTCCCCACTGAAAATGATTCCCGTGCTTAACAAGGCGACTTATGTGAACTGAGATGATAATGAGATGCAGTTTTACTTAAGTCTAGAGGAGAGTATCCACTTCAAGTCTCCTTCTCTTGCATATGTGTTATATCATATTATAATCCCTTACACGTCTTTTACCCAGGGGCTAGAAAAAGGATGATTTTCATTCTTACTCCGTTCACCACGTGGAAATTTTATCGTGTAAATTCAAATGACATTTTCCTTATCGTTTTCCTCCTTCATTATATTATTAATCAGAAAGTTTAATAATGGGCATTCGGCCAAGATACAGTAAGGTCTGAACTGACCTAATCCTGTCATGAACATTCAGATTTATATTAAAACGTGATATGGGTAAGGGATCTATCAAAGTATTTTCAAAGTTTGTTTGATGTAGATGCTCTCCTCTAGATTTGAGTTAAGCTACGTCTCATAAAGGAATGAGTTGGTGGTTAATTTTGAAGTGAAACTTCTAATGCAACTTCCAACAAGGTTGCGTTAAACGTTTAACGCTATGGGAATAAAAAGAGACAGAGCGAGAGTGAATGCGTGGCATTGGAACGCATGCGCGTAGTATACCTATTAACCCCGCCGCACATGCCCACACTCGCATTGGCCGTCACGTTGGCGTATGCGAGTGGCTAAAGTATTTAAAACCTATGGCGCAGTACCGAACTCCGCACGGATTGAGAGCCGTCAGCGCTCACCCAACAGTCCGGATAAAGTTGTCACAGCCATCTGAGGCTATCAACTAAGTCGCACAAAAAAAAAACAATCTCCGCATTTGCTCTCACGTGTCGACGCAGGCACGTACATGAGCGTCTACGCCATAGGTTTTAAATACTGCCACTCGCACAGGGCTCGTGATGGCCAACGCGAGCGTTAGCAAGGAGTAGCGTCCAATATCTTTTCACCATTTTTTATTCTTTTTATCTTTTTTTTATACTGATGAAAACACGTGACACCAAAGAAGTTTCACTGCTGACATGCGTATTTTGCACGCGCGCTCTTTTTTTCTCACTGTGTCACCGCACGGAATATATTATCCTCTATACAAATAAATAAAATTGAAGTGTCTGTTTGTAATGTCAAAATAGTAAGGTTGTCATGCTCACGCGGTTATTGTTACGCCTAAATACCAGTTAAAATATTTTTTGTCTCTCTGTCTGCCTGTTTGTTTCGGGTAAATATTATCAAAATCGGTCCAGTCGTTTTGAATCTTTAATCGTCTTTGATAATATTTTACTACCAGTTAGCTGTCTGTATAAATAGTAACTTAAGACTATTTATCCCGGTATTCCCATGGCAAAGAAAAGTATGCGAGTGAAATCGTGCAAATATACTAATCATAAATATAGTTTATTTTGAATTTAAATATCCGCTCTTCTGGCTAGCCTAAATTTGTTTTTTTTTATTATTATTATTATAATCCTTATTTTCATAATGATCTATAGCAAGGTGTCAAGGGCAAATTTTCACTTCAATACAATTGCAATATTTATGCAGCTGTACACGTTGCAATTTAAAAGAAATACCATTTATCGTAATATGGAGCGACAAATACGAATCAGCCCTACTCCTCCTCATGTCGAACTGATCACGTCTTGAAAGTCCCAGGGAACTGTTGGATACGAAACGTCTCGAAAGTAAAAGTCATATGAACGACTGCGCAGATGGAGTAGTGCTCAAGATACTGACCGATCGTGCTAAATGTCACTAGTTTGATTCTCATATAGGTCAATACTTTCTGTGTTGCCAAGTACTCCGCAAGAGTGACAATAGCTCAGTTGGGAAGTTGTCTAGTCGCATTCAAACAGCGGGAGATCGAACCTCGGTGTTATTATTAGGAGGCGGCGGACCGTGTGCGGGAGGAACGACGCCACGCGGGCACGGTCCTCCGCCGGCGATTGGAGCGGCGCAGACGCGAGTACCTGCGCCTGGTGCCGCCCTAGCAGAGGCTGCGGGTGATCGGACCGGGGATTTAGTCCGGGCACCCGCGGAGAGGTTAGCCTCGCGACGGCGATCGGCGTCCCGGTAGGGAATGTCGACGGGAGAGGGTACTCCCTCGTGGTAGTCCGTTGGGTCGACCACTGAAGTCAAGGAACTCTGCACCAGTGGTTGGCACAACGACGAAGGCGACGTGTGCTATACGGGTGGGTTACAGGTGTGCTTACACCCCTCTGTCGCCCCGAAAAGAGTCGGGCGAGGAGTGCGCCGACCGTAACCCACCCCAAAAAAAAGGACTCCCCAATAAAAAGATTATTTTCTTAGTTGCAAGGTGTTTGATTTTGTAAAAAAAATATGAAAATATTCGATATAATCAGTAAGATCGAGTAACTCGAGTAAACATCGACAATCATCAACATCTTTTCTAAACAACTCATAGATTGTAAATTTCCATTGGTTCACGTGATGTGTGTATCAAATTGTAAACGTAAAATTTCTAACGTGTGAATTATATTAGTTATAAATGTTCAACACATTATAACAACTCATGCGTGATAGTTTATAAAGAAACAATTTCACAGCAGAATTAACGTTCATTGTAGCGTGTATTGCAAACCTCGTACATTGATTTATGTGAACTAAATATCTATAAAATATCCGTGTGGTGACGGAGTAAGAACACAATTCACCACCTCTTACCCGTGGGTGTCGTAAAAGACGACTAAGGGATATAATATGCATATAACATCTATATAAGAGAAGGAAAGCTCGAAAGAAAACCTTAAACCAATACGTCTGACCAACGCGGTATAGTAAATTTTCCTCCCATGACGGAGGAGGCCCGAGCTCAACAGTGGGACGTACTCGTATATGGGCTGAGATGATATATCATATTAGCTAACCCAGCAGATGTTGTTCTGTTTAAATCTATAAAAATTATAAAAGGGATTCTTGAAATCGATCGCAACGTCACCTGCCGGTTCCAATTATTAATCTAAACCATTCTCATATCCATCGGCAAAGCCACAAGCGGGCAATAAGCCTACTCTAACACGTTGGTTAGACGTTTTGGTATAGGGTTTTAATTCGAATTTTCCTTCTCTTGGATAGATGTTATACGCATATTTAATCCCTTGCTTATCTTTATGATACCCACTGGCAAAAAATATGGTGGTAAATTGTATTCTTACTCCGTCACCATACGAAGAAAAGTCCCATTTAAAACAACAAAAATAATTGCCAAACATTTAAATCATACCAAAATTAATCCTCAAGTACCAAGACTTTTAATCTAAACTAAAACAGCTTTCTAGAGAACGAAGGAAAATTGCTCAAGAATTTGTTGGAAAGTTTTTAAGCGTGATCGTTGATATTTTTGTCGCCGTTCGCCGTCGCCGGTATTAAAAAGTCAGTAGCTTGCTGCTACGGGGCGTACTGAAAATATTATGAGAAAAGCGAACGTCAATTTTAGGTGGTCCTTTGAATTTTTATATAATTCAAGCAATTTTAAATTTATAATGTACGTCGAAATCTTTTTCGATTGATTAATTATTTGTTATTGAACGTGTGATCTTAAGAATAGTCACTAAAAACGAGGAACTGAATTAATTAATATTTTTTTAAATTGATCCCTATTTATAACATCGATGTAGTTTCTTTTTTTTTTCAATAATTAAAACTTAGCGCAGAAACGGTATCTTTCAAAGCATTCAGACTATTATCAGTCGATTAATTCCAACCCAGGAGTAATCCAGCAAGTTCAGATTTTAAAATACTTTAAATATTTCCTTGAGGTGATGAAGTGAGAATACGATACACCACCCGGGTACCCCCCCCTACTTGACCGCGGGTGTCGTAAAAGACGGATTGTAAAATTCATAGATCTATGAGAAGGTAAACTCGAAATAACATGCTGTACCTCTGACCAGAGACTTATAGCTGTGATGTAAATTAAAAAAAGTCCTGCCTTTATCTCAGCTCTTATTACTCCAGGTCGTTGTAAAGCTTTTAGCCGTTTTTTACGACACCCACGAACAATATAAGGGACGATAATATTCATAATATAGATATTTTTTTGTAAACGTCGTAAATAAACAAGCAATAAAGAGTAACGAAATAAATAGCTACATTCGACGCTAGAACAAAAACGATAAAGGTTGATTTAGGAATGCTATAAGATGCTACGTGACTCCATGAACACAAGGTCCTGTGTTCAATTTTCGAGAGAAACTAGCCTTTTTTATTTCTTTTTGTTTCTGTTTATGGTAAACGAGCAAACAGCACAGCTGATAGTAATTGATACTGCCGCTCATGGCCCTTCACTAAGCCTTCGACTACCGTGAAGATAATAAAGAGTGTGTGAATGAGGTTCGGTGACTATAAAGGCTTCAGCGAAACTCACCATACATAAACACCCTCAAGAAAGTTGGGCAGCCGGCTCTCTCACTTACCGAACGAAATGCAATAACAAAATTACTACTCTTGATTTTTTGCGAGAGTGTGGTACTACCCCGGACGGACCGGCTCGCAGCTGTAGACAGACGACTGTTTACAGTGTAGTCATCGTGCTTGGCTTACGTTGAAATACCTATTTTAAGAGTTATTCTTATTTTCTATCCTAGATGATACCACGTTTTAGGTTATTCCGCTAGCAATACATCGGTGACAACTGCATTCAGTTCAATGCAGTAGTTTTTGCGTAATGCATGTACAAACAGAGACGGATTCTAAAGATTTTGTTGCTCAAAAATAGAACAGCCTATATTGGAAAGATTTATTGACTCATTTAGTTAATGATTCACTTTAGTTTGAATAAACTTACTTATGTGAATCACGTATGATTTCCAAGAAAGGAAATTATGTATACGTAATATTTATATTACGTAGAAGTTGAGCAAATGACATTAAGGAATGCATTTTGCGCTCTTATTCATTTTATATTGAAGTGCCTGTTTTTTTTCGAAGACTACATGTTGTACTAAGGAATATATTGTACTTGTACTGCGGTAGACTTTACAAACATCATAATCTCGGCCCATATACATCCCACAGCTGGGCTCGAGCCTCCACCATAATAGGGGGGGAAATTAACCATGATTTCACGTTAAAATAAATTGTTTCATTACACTTTATCGCCGATCCGTTGATTAACTTATACACATATTCATCATCTCGGTCCATACGTCCCTCTGTTGGGCTTGCGCTGCCTCCACAAAGCTAGAGAAATTGACCTACTATACCACGCTGATCATAAGGGTTGGCATAGGGTTTCATTTCGAGTTTCCCTTCTCTTTCATAGTTGTTATATGTATATTAATTTACTTAGTCGTCTTTTACGATACCCACGGCCAAGATAATGATGGGATGGGGTGGAGAATTGTATTCATTCGCCGTCACCACGCTTTGATTAACTTGCACACATTTTATTCATGCCTTAGACAGTAATTGGTTGATGTAATGCATAGTTTATTATATTAATTAGTTATATATATTTATATAATATTGCCACAATTGCTATCATTGCATAATATTGCAATATTTTATGCAAATACTTTGATTAGAATATTAGAAAGTTTTATTGCTAACTAGAATGTCATTCCCTTGCTCTTTTTTTCCATCATTCATTATCGCGTCATCACAGCCCATACATGTCCCATTCCTGACCACGGACCTTCCTCCATTGTGAGAGAGGATCAGACCTACTATACCATGCAAATTGGACGTGGCCGTGGGAGTTAGGATTATTTTACATACATCAGATGCAATGTTTGGGCATTTTGCCTAAGGATTAACACAAATCATTTATTACATTGCAATCGAAACTAGATGGAATCGAATCTAAATAGATTCTAGAACAGCTAATACTGTACATTGTTAGAAAAATTCAAAGAAATCTTTATCTAATTCATCCCTCCAAAGATACGGGAGTCTTTGTAATCAACATTCACATCGAATACCAGTCCGAGGCAATCGAAAAAAATAAACGTTAGTAGCATACTTCACCAAATTACCCTTTATTTTTCTTAAAAGGTTCTTTTCTTATTTATTCGCCTAACGAGATATCAGATACAGATACAGTTCCAATACAGATATCAGATCTCAATAACCTTTGCATTGTAATAAGTTTTGAATTGACATTGCAAATAATTTAAAAAAGAATCCTTCTGAATATACTTCCGATAGAAAATTTCCATTAATTATGATAGCGTTGTAAAGATCACCTTGAAGACTTGACTTCAAAGCCGTCTTCTAATTGGGGATGAGGCTAAAATCATCACTACAAGAGAGGAGACCCTCGATAAATAACCCTAGTATCCACTCGTGTGATCCGCTTGTCGTTAATAATACAGTAAGCCAATTTCCCCTCACGTGGAGAAAGCTAGGGCTTTCTCAGTATTGGTTGTAATTGCTGAGAAAAAAGTAGAGAACTTCCAAATCACCTATAATAATCATCGATATATAATCGTATATAAGTTTTTCGTAACTTTAAGTCAAAATTATTATGTAAATCGTGTTCTAGAGAATTTGTCCAATATTCTTCTTACTAATTACTAATTTAACTAATATTAAAGCACTGTCATAATGAGTTAAATTTAGAATCAGTAAGTAAATATTTATAATTTTACTTTTTTTTTGTTTACTCAATCAAATTCATACACATACGTTCTGACCAAAAAGGCATCATCATCTCGGCTCAGAGACGCTGCCAACATTAAGCTCGAGCCGCCTTCAAACTGTGAAGGAAATCGATATCATTCTCGTATTTATTTACTACACCACGCTACCCAAATGGATTGATATAGAATTTTATCTGAAGTTTTTCTTGTCTTGCCTTGATATTATCTATTTGCGTCCTTTACGACCGCCCGCAGGGAGGATAGGGATGGTAACATATTAAATTCTTACTGCACACGGAAACCAGACGGAAACGCATTAAATAAATGTATGTACAATATTTGGACACGGTTAACTCGATGATCCGCCACAGTCAATCGCCAGTTTCCTTTCCAACAACAGTATAAATCATGACGCATATAATCATGTCCAATGATGGTCAAGGTGATGAAAATGATGTTTTTGTTTGACACAATGATATCGGTACGATCTAGTCATTATAACGCCTTCCGCGTTTTGTTCATTCACTAGACTTGTATTATACAACGTGTATATAGAACTAGCAATACGCACTCGTTTGGCTTCGGTTTCAATCACCCGCATTTTGAATCTCTAATCTTTATATATAAATTTCTTGTGTACGTATGTATGTCACTGAACTCCTCCTAAACGGTTGGACTGATATCGATGAAATTTTTTGTGTGTGTTCGAGGGGATTCGAGAATAGTTTAGATTCACAATTGGACTCGGTAGGTGGCGCTGCAACCATTTTATTTTATTTGAACAAAACAATGTCTGTGGTGAGGTCAGCTAGTATCTTATTAAATATTACCGTACGTGACTGCAGTCTATGTGGGTTCGATTTCCGGACTGGGAAAATTTACTATGTGTTTCTTGGGAGGAATAATAGGTACCTGGTAGTAAAATTATATTCAAATGGGTCCAGCCGTTTGGAAAATTACCCGAAATAAACAGATACTCAGACGAAAAAAATTAAGTGGCTTTTACACATAGGTATTGTGTAAATAACCGTGAGAGCCTGGAAAAAATGGCTATAAATCACCGCTATATTCGCAACGTTCAAGTTTTTATCTCTTAATGAACAGATACGTCTCTATTGACAAATATTTGTGCCTTCGTTTGTTATAAATTTGTGTAAAGGAATTTGATTTCCAATCTTAATAAAAGATTCATGTGTTTTTGAACAAGTAATTTTGATCTCATCCACACTTAACGTATGGTGAGCGAGTAACAATACAACTATCTTGCCCGTCAGTGTAATAAACGACGGTTATGGCTATGCTGCTGGCTAAAACAACTGTGCAAGGGAAGAAAATCTCTAAATAAAACCCGTTTGTCCAGCGTGATATACTAAGTAAATATCCCTCCTATTGTGGAGAAGGTTCGAGCTCGGCAGTAGGACATCATCATCGCAACCCACCAACGTCACACTGTTGGGCTCGGGCCTCCTCCACAATGGGAGGGAATTTGACCTACTATATCATCCTCGTCGGACATGTTGGTATAGGGTTTCATTTCGAGTTTTCCTTCTCTCGCACAGATGTTATGTGCCTATTATTTCCCATAGTCGTTCTTTTACGACATCCACGGGCAAGATAGGGAATGGTGAATTGTATTCTTACTCCGTCACTACACGGAAAAGTAGGACATACACGAGCTGAAATGATGACTAAATTGGGGAGAAGTTTCTTTATCTTTTACAAATTGTCTGGTGTATGCAGTTAATGGTATTGAAATTAATACCTTAGAAATCTTAGCGTCCATAACATGAATCATATATTTCTAACATAAGTAAAACTATAAACGAAACGGACTTCCGAATACCGCACCTTGAAGCGTATTTTAATGTATAAATATACAAACGTACCTATATTCCTGGAACGCGCCAGTTATGCTATAACCGTAGTAATGTTATTTATAGTCTAGTAAACATTAGTTTTGGATGCGTGCACCGCTTGCGCAGTAGCAATACAGGGTTGCCAGATGATATAATTAAATAATTGATATTACATACATACACTCCCTCATCTTTCCCACAGCGGTAAGCAGAGAGCACTTCATACTTGACATACCACTTTCGCCTCCTCCATATTCATTAATCTCCTAATGTATGTTCTTCTGTTTAGGGTACTTCTGACCTGCACTTTCTTAAGAACGTCCCCGATTAGATCATGGAACATCCGACTTGATCATTCTTTTCCAACACTTCTGTTCACATTTAGCCTGTAGATTCTCCTTGTTAATTGCCTTTCATTCGTTCTCTCTACATAAGCGATCCAACTTAACATACATTTCTCAAACATTGTCACTACATCTACATTCATGCCATAACATTCCCTGATTGATATTGTATTGTTATGTATCCTGTCCAATGCTGGTATATTGTTCGTGGGTGCCGTAAGAGACGACTAAGATCTTAACATCGATCTGAGCGAATTCCATCTATTGCCGTCTAGTCATCAATTACATTCCCAAGAAGGGTTAATGTCAGGCTGCCGGCATCAGATGAAGAAAAGGCCCATGTAGGAACTCTCAGTCGTCTTTTACAATATTTACGAGCAATTTAAGGGTTGGTAATATTGGCAGGCGTCACCACTTTTATCAACCAGCAGCGCCCTGCGCTTTTACCCGCATAGTTCATCAAAATCCACTCAGTAGTTGATGCGTGAAAGAACTACAAACATCCTCACATGCTCACAAACTTTCGCGTTTATCATATTAGTAGGATTTCATAAGTGAATAAAATTATCGCTTCTGGCAGCCCTGTGGTTGCCTAGTTGAGTATTTCAACTGGGTTTCATGCTACTAACTGCGCATATTGTGTGCAATAAACAGAACTGTTTACGTTAGTGGTATGTTTTGTAAAAATTTTACGCGTTATAGATCTTATTAATAGTTTTTCTTTTATAGTTTCTGAATGTGATTTACGTTTCTATTCGATCTACCTCGAGTTTACGAAAACTCAAAATGAAAACCTACACCAACATGTCTGACTAGCATGATAAAGTACGTCAATATTTGGGAGGAGGCTCGCGATCAGCAGTCGAACGTGTATGAGCTGAAATAATAATGAGATGATAAACCACGCTGGTCACATTGGTTGGTAAGAAGAATATAGAGATTTCATTCACTTGCATAGGTATATCACACATTATATCCCTTAGTCGTCTTTTACGACACCCACAGGCAAGAAAGAGCGCGATGTATCATATTGTTACTGCGATACCATACATTAATATTATTTATTATTTATAATGTTATTCAAACGAGTAGTATTCGTTTTATAACTTGTCATGCACCAGCATTGTTTATTTTTTGTTGCGCTCATAAAAATCTGTTTGGTTGCCATTGTTATTCATATATTACATGACATTATAAAAATTTATTTGTTATGATATTCACAAAAACGTAATCATTTTAATGATGAAGAATTAATATAGATTTGTGACCAAACATTGGAAGAACGACAATGCTATTGTATTTCGGTTGGTAACCATTATGCTTTTTTGATCTTGGTGAGGGTAGCTGAAAAACGATATATTTCTCTCTTCGTCCAAAATATGATAGGACATATTCAAAAAATAATAGTCTGCTCAAGTATTGGGGTTAATTTCCATTATCTATCATCAAATTGGTTTTTCCCTATACAAAGATAAAAAATTGTTTTATATAATTTACTTCCACAAACTATGAAGGTAAAATAAATAAATGAAAGGTTCATTCATTCATTTGCTATTAAATTTTAAATAAACGATTTTGCTGACTCAATTTTTTTTTGGTGACTCAATTATTATCAGTATTTGAATTTTTACTTTACCTTTTTCTATAATTTGTGGTTTTTGCATTTTTTGTTGAAATTTTGAGGATACAAAAGTATTCAAACACAGTTTTGTAGCCCATCTGATGAACTATAAAAAGCTTCTCATTCAACTACGACAATTAGTACAATTTGTCAGTCTTCAATTCCTTTTCAGCCATTCAGTCTATCGACGTGCACGTTAGCCTCCCTACGCAAATGCCACGTAGAACGTTTCCTTGCCGCATTCGTCGATTACCTATGGATCAGCATACGCGTCATTTGCATATTTCAAGGATATCCTTACTTTTTTATAGCCGATACCCTACATCTGAGCAGAATAAGATATTATCATAAATTTTTTTACTAGTAAGAGATTTACGAAAATAATATGAAAAATGCCTGGCGTATAACGAATGTGTCTAAAGCACTAGTAATTTTACAAAAACTAAAACTAATCCCAAAAATTAATTTAGCGTTCAACGAATCTATATATTTGAACATAGAATACCGAATCTACTGTCATATTATCTATATAATCTATTAAACAATAAACGCAACTGAATTTGATTTAAAAAAACCAAAAAATCTACAGCCGTAGTGACATTTACGGAGTGAATTGTTCATGATTGTAAGGACCCAAGTGTAAATTACTCTGTGCAAATATGGCGATGGACACAATGACTGTTGAATTACCTGACCTGACTACACATACACCGCAACCACCTGTGGAAGAGACTGCTGAAGAAAAGTGAGTATATACCACATAAATATCGTAACTATTTATCGCCATCGGAGTATATCTCTCTATTAGTGTTATATTAAATAATTCTATGTAATGCAGAGAAAATGTTAAAAGGAATACTATTTATTTTCCTTTTATTTGCATAAAATAGTTTCTTTATTCTACAGTTTTTTTTTTATGGGCGGGCCATGGTAAGCGCTCACGCCGTCCATTCCGGCCGGGGCGACTACAGGACGACGCGCGGGCCCAACCCACCCGTAGCCACGTCGCCTTCGTCATTGGGCCGACCACCAGTGCCGAGATCCTTGTCCTCAGTGGTCGGTCATTTTATTCTACAATTGGAATAGTTCTTATTTGCGTTTTTAAAAAATCAACGTTGATATTTAATTTCGTCACGTCCCTGACCATAAATGCCTCATTAGTGGGCTAGAGCCTCCACCATAGCAAAAGGAAAATTGACTTACAATACCGCGCTGAGCAGACGGGTAGACTGTTTGTTTGTTTTATTTAGAGTATTCCTTCTCTCGTATAGATGTTATGTGTATATCGTTCCTTAATCGTCTTTTTCGACACCCCTGGGCAAAAGTCATTATCATCATCTCAGCCTATAGACATCCCACTATTGGCCTCGGTCCATTATGGTAAAAAATTTGATTACGCTGGTCAGACGTATTGGCATAGGGTTTCATTTCCAATTTTATTATATATCCCTTAGCCGTGGTAAATTGTATTCTTTACTCCGTTCATCACAAGACAATATTTAATTTACTCCATAAAAATGTCATTGGATGTAAATAGAATGTGCCATAGGTTTTTTACTACGTTTATTTATCTGAAAGGAGGCTAACTACTGTTAATAAAAGTTAATTAAAACTTAATCCATGACAAGGTCGTTGTTAATATAGTTACTATCAGAATTAATTACGTGACTACAATCACTAATTCTTATTCATGTTTACTATTGAAAGTCGGCAAATATAATTATTTGCGACTAGCGATCCGTCTATGCATTTTAAATCTGCAATGTCTGCTAAAATATACCTTTGGGTTTAAGTCCCGGATCGCACAAAATTTTATAGAGCTTTTCTAGGAAGGAAAATATCATAAGTTACTTCTTATATAGACAAGTATCTAGTAATAAAATATTATCAAAATCGGTCCAGCCGTTTTGAAGATCACCCGGAACTGGTACTATCCAGTGTAAAATTTATTGTATTTATTTATATATTTAAACTCGTTAAAAAATGGGATATTAAATTATAAAGTAATAAAAGTTTACTTTAAAGTAGAACACATATCTTCATTTTCCATATTATTGCAATTTATTTGAACAGGCCACCAAAATTATGCACAAATTCAGCTTTAAAGGTGAGGCAAATTTTCAGAGCGGCGAGAACAGTCATACGATTATCACAATGACTGTATTCCAACTGTTCATGTGACAAAGGATGCGCGGGAGCTGATTTTTACGTTTAAGACATGATTTGTTAGTTAACAGGGCTTATAAAAAAAACAGGTTTTTAGACGCTAGCCAACAGTTCGTGAATTCTACTTTTGATCGATTTTTTAATACTCCTCTGTGCTACGGTTCGTCATCACTGCCTCTTTCAGACAATGATATTGCTGTAGATTCTTGGTTGGTTGGATATCTGGGGGCACGGCAGTGGCTCCGCCAAGTCGAGCAAAAACACAAAAACTGCTGTAACATCCTTTTCTCAAAACAATTCAGACCATTTTCGCCTATAACTTTGTTGTGAATAAAACTAGAAGCTTGAATATTTAGTAACTCAGTAGGCATTGTATTCACACGATATATGTCAAATTTAATTCAATTTGTACTAATAGTTAAATATTTCTCCGTCGAAGGGAAGATGATACCGCAATGGCTAAATGCCACGCTCAGTAGGTAAGTTGGTATTAAATCTGAAAATTTCTCTGCTGACATTTCGTATTCTTTGTTACATTTATATCTAAAAGGTCAAACTATATATTTGTCTCCTATAATTAATGTGACCATACTTTCTATGTCGAAACAGGAAACTTGCATAACATGATCATTGTTTTTTGAGTCAGAATGGGCTACATGCAGAAATAATTAAAAATATGAACTTAAAAGTTAAAAAAAAAAAAACAACAAGGATACGTAAAAAGTCTGGCAAAAATAGAACTTAAAAGCTAAATAAACAAAAAAGACATGTGAAAAGTCTTGCAAAAATAGGTAAAAATATAAGCACAAAACCAAAAAAAAATGGATAAAACAATGAACATAATGAAATCTTTTGTAGAAATATTTAAAACGCATCAGTATAATAAATAATCGTTTGCGCCCTGTTCGCAGAAACGGGATATTTTTGCTACGGTTCTGGGGACAGCGTGACAGACAACGTAAAAACAGAACTGAACTAAAGGACGTATGGTCACGTTACCTATAACCTATAATAAAATTGATCAGAAGCATGCCCATAAAATTATGTTGCCTATAAATCTAGTCATAAAACCTTATCTATGTAGTTGCTTTTAGTCAAAGAACCAGACATCATTATGTGTATTACTCCACTCTGTATGAAAGTTGGTAGACAACGCGTAAATCCTACTAGGTATGCAATATTATAAATGCGAAAGTTTGTATGGATATTTGTTATATTTTCACGCGTAAACCGTTGAACAGATTTGGATATAAATTAGCAAATAGATAGGCTATATTGTATTAACACATAGGATCCTTTTTATCCAGATAATGTGTTCCCATGGGAATTATCCCAACTATTACCTAAGTTGAATTTTACTTTTTTAATTGAGCAAGCATATTGAACGTATTTCGATAAAATTTAATCTTCAGAAAGCTATTATTTACCTCGGTAGATCCGTGGGCATACATATGCTATTATGACAATATTCCCACCAAAGACCGCGCAATGTGGTATTGCCGTTCAGCTATGGATGGAAAAAGTGGAATTAAAATGATGATTTAAAACAAAATTGGCCAAGTGCGAGTCGGACTCACGCACGAAGGGTTCCGTACCATTGACTAGATAAACAAGTGCCTCCCTATTGCCATTATCGATACTGAGCAAAAAATCAAGTTTGTTGTATTGTTTAATTTTCTTTTTAAATTTTCACTAAAAGCTAAAACTAGGTAATAAAAACAAAAATTATTAGCATCAAATATTTGAATCATATTAGCTCTTAAAGTGTTTTTTTGAAGTTATAACCCTTTTGACGCGTAAGGAAAAAATGATAAGACTAAATATTTTACGTTGCGCGCGCACACCATCACGAAACACCAACACCCTTTTTTTAGGGGTGGTCAGCGCACCCGTCGCCCGGCTCCGTCCGGGGCGATAGAGGGGCGACGCGCACAGCTCCGTAACCCACCCGTGACACGTCGCCTTCGTCGTTGGGCCTAGGGCTTCCAATCCTGCATCTTGAACTCAATCTCGGCATTTGCAGGACTACAAATTTTCAATGCCGCGGAATCTCAGTATTTGCGGGATCCCGCATATCGAAAATATTAACATTTATATAGGGCAAATAAAGCAATTAATTAATGAACTTCACATTTATTTACGTACATATTACTATTAATATGAGATCAATAAAATTACACCGTTTATTTATCACAAAAAACCCTATGAATTATCAACTAACTCCATATTTATTTAAGTATTACTACTAGTATGAGATCAATCAAATTACACAGTTTATCTATCACATAAAAACTAATAAAAAGAGTGATTTAATCAACTAAATACACATTTATTTATGTACGTACTAGCAACCCGCCCTCGCATCGCTTCGCTTTCAATCGCCTTACTCGCGTAGTCCCCAATCCCGTGGGAATACCGGGATAAAATATAGCCTATATTACTCCATGATTTTATAGCTTTCGATTGGTGACAAAATTTTTGAAATCGGTTCCTTGGTTTAACCGTGAAAGCGTAACAAACAAACTTACTTTCGCATTTTATTAATCAATCAAATTACACCATTTTTTCTTCCCAAAAATCAGTAATAAATACTGAATAAAAACGAATAAAAAAACAAATCTTCTTCAAAAAATACACAAAGAAAATTAAAAATCAATCAAAAAAAGAAACGCGTTTAAAAACTGTAAATTTATATAGGATATGTTACTGTTTGAGTTTGAGAGTTTATTAAGTTTGAGGTTGCATGCACACTTTTTCAGTCCCGCAAATCCCGCGGTGCCCGCGTCCTTAATCCCGCGGGATCCCGCAATACCGAGTTCTTGGTATTGCGGGAACACCCTGAAGTTGGGAACATTTTTTACGATGCGCGCGCCCACTGTCGCAAATGTCAACTAGATAATGCGTTATAATAAAACTTTTACTTACTTTTGCCTTTTTTCGATTATTAGTGTCGTTTTTTCTACAAACTTAGGATAAGGCTAAGGATAAAATTGTGGAAAGATTTTTATCTTGTTACTTCAAATAAGTATAATTTCTTACGTGCATGTTACGTGTGCACTTATATACACGCTTTTTTTAAATTAATAGTTCATATTTCTTCTTTAGTTAATCTTCGCCCAGATGGAGGCATACACAGCCCGCGAGGCCTTGACAAGAAAATATCCACGATCCCGGGGTAAAAGAAATCGTGCCGCAGTAAAATCATAAACGTGGGAATGCCCACTTTGCCAGCGACGCCCCGAGCCGAGGTCCGTACCCCACAGGGGGTTCCCTCGGGACCGGTCGCTTAGCTTTAAACGGGTTGAGAGCCCTCAGCGCTCACCCAACAGTCCGGGTTAAGGTGTCACAGCCATCTGAAGCTAACAACTAAGTCACACAAAAAATAAAGAAACTTCAGTTAATCTCCTTTAAAGAGGAAAATGGTACTACTATTATCATGCCGATTAAACGCAATCCGTTATAGGTATTTTTTGTCGTGTTTTCCTTCTATGCAATCGATGTAACCTGCATATTGCATCAGTTATTTATTGTTTGCAACACCCACGGCCAAGGACGTGATTTGTAAAATGTATTTTTACTTCGACACCATATGACATATTCGTCTTAACTTATATACGTCTCACTACTGGGATCAAGCTCCCTTCATAATAGAAAGGGATATGACAGAGGAAGGGATATGACACAGCGAGCCACACTATAGATAAGATCCTTGACAGCGACAGTTGCTGGATGGCCTTGGCCTCCTTTTGCGAAGATGTTATAGCGCAAAAGGAGGCAGCAGGTCGGGCACGTGAGGTGGATGCCCATGCTGACCCACCGCGGAGGCAACGTCTGGGGAGGAGGAAGAGACGTTACGCGCGTCTCTTCTTTCAGGCATGATTGACCCAAGACGTAAACATTAAGCTAACCGCTGGGACGTTAGAGTCGTATGCCCAAAAGGCGAACCTCTGGTGTCCCACAAAAGGCGAAGACGCGGGGCCGCTTTAGTAGGTATTCTGACGTAGTAAACTATACCACGTCAGCGAGTCCTACATACCCCCTTGCCGTCGCTAGCAATGGGTATGCGTAAATACATTTTCCACAGCACAAAAAAAAATGTCGGGATATGACCGCTAACCACGCTAGTGAGACTGATTGATTTAATGTTCTTATCGAGTTTTCCTTTTCTTGTACAGATGTTATATGTATATTACATTCCTTACTCATATTTTACGACATCCTGCCAATGCTAATCCGCGTAAATAACCGTGGTGATTTTAATATTATTTTTTTAGAGACTTAGGTATAACGGTAGACGTGTGATGATGACGATTAAGAAGAAATGGAATTATAATTTCATTTTAATATTATTAATAAGTAGTCCGTGTGGTGATGGAGTAACAATACAATTTACCACCCCCTTTCGTGCCTGCGGGTGTCATAAAAGACGACTAAGGGATATATTATGCATATAAAAATTGTGCAAGAAATGGAAAACTCGAAATAAAATCCTAAACCAACACGTCTGACTAGGGTCGTATAGTAGGACAATTTCTCTTCCAATGCGGAGGAGGCTGGAGCCCAACAGGGGGACGTACATGAGCTATGATGATGATGATGACCTATTAAAACATAAGGAAAAGTATTTCTCTTAATATAACTTAATTGTTTTCTATTCAACCTTATATATCCAAACGTATATAACATATGTGCTACATAGTTCCAAACATGGACGCAATTTCTATGAAAATATTTCTGAATGTTAGGGTTGGCAATCGTATAGCTTTAGTGAAATTTACAATATTTAACAGTTTTTTTTTAATTTTCATTCTGATGGCCATTGATAACGATGGAAATACTTCAAAATGACATAAACACATAGACGATGAACCGTCTCAATTTGTACACGTCCCACCTTTGGGCCGGGCCTCCTACATTCTAGTAGGAAAATTAGCCTTAACAACGCTGATTAGACGTTTTGCTGTAGGATTTCGCTTCGGGTTTCTTTCTATTGCATAGATTTTGTATAGATTTTGTATATATATTATATCCCTTAGTTGTCTTTGATGAAATCCACAGGCAAGAAATTATATTCTTATTCCGTCACCCCACGGAAAACACAGTGGTTAAGCATTCGATTGGCGTAACTCATATACACCATTGCTGAGCTGCCTATTGAACAATAGGAGACAAATTGAATTACTATAAAGCGGGTTTGTATAGAATTACATTTTTAGTTTTTCTCCTCTTCCAGTAAGTCACCTTTTATAGGTACCGTGGACTGGATATCGGATAGTGAATCATATTCTTACTGAGTTATCATGACGTTAATTTTACCGTCATTGATAATGACTAAGAAACGAGACACCTAATCATATTTTATTCAATACATAAAACTATAGTAATTACAACACTTATTGTGAAATTATGTAAATACATATTATTTTTCATTCATTCATTCAAGCTCGTATAGGTCCCAGTCAAAGCCCAAAGGTTAAAACTCAGTAGGTTGAAACCCAGCAGGGGTTTAGGTCAATTTCACTTCTATCCAAGAGTAGGCTCAAACTCAGCAGGGGTTTGAACCTACTCTTGGATCGAACCTAAACCTAGACCTATTATACCACGCTATTCAGACGGGTTGGTACAGGGTTTTATTTCGAGTTTTCGTTTTCTTGTATAGATATTATATGCTTGCTGTATCCTTTTATCTGTCTTTTACGACATCCACGGGTAGGATAGGGAGTGGTGAATTATATTCTTACTCCGAGGAAGGTGGAGAATAGTACTCCTAATCCCTCACGGAAAATATTAATTTATTAACACAATTTCAATGTGGTGACGGAGTAATAATACAATTCACCACTCCCTGGCTTGCCCGTGGATGTTGTAAAATATGACTGAGAGATATAATATGCACATAACATCTGCGCAAGAGAAGGAAAACTCGAAGAGAAACCTTATACCAACATGTCTGACCAGCAGTAGTAGGTCAAATTCCCTCCCATTGTGGAGGAGGCTCGAGCCTAATAGTGGGACGTATATAAGCTGCGATGATGATGAATGCAATAGTTTTTTTGAATCGTTTACCGACAACCCTATATGTGCTCGTTTATTTGGCAAGTGCCGAGCTTTCGCTGAGAAATTCAACAATGTGAAGCTTTTGTACAAACATACATACCTACTATGTGTATATATAAAAAGCACAACGTAAACATTTTAATTTTTTAGTTGTGGTTTTATGTGGTCATATTTTTTAAGTTACGTACCAAGCATTTTACGCCGTGTGATGATGTAGTAAATACACAATTCACCATCATTTTACTAGTGGGTGTCGTAAAATTCGACTAAGGGATATGATATACTGATAATATATCCAAGAGAAGGAAAACTCAACATAAAACTCTATGGACTCACTCCCACTTCATACGTCCACGAGCAAGGGTAAGGGTCGGTAGTATTTGTAGTTGCTACCACGGTTACCTGCGCCCGATGCCGCCCTAGCCGTAGTCGCGGATGACCGGACCGGGGAATAGTCCTTCGCCCGCTGAGCTGACCGCGTGAGTGCAACACCCCGGGCTGGCTACTGACATCAAGGATTTGGTACCAATAGTCGGCCCAATGACGAAGGGGTGGCATACGGGTTATGCGATCGCGCGCCGCCCTCTCGTTATCCCGGACGAGACGGACTAGGTGCGGCCGCATCATAGCCTGCAGAAAAAAAAACCGGTACAAACCAATCTAATGTTCAAAACAACTAATTATAAATTAATATTTAACTTCTAATTATGTGCTATGTAAATTTTAATTTAATTATTGCGGTAATTACCCGTTATAATACATACGTTCAAATAGTGTATTATTTTTTTGTTAAAAAAAACAACGCAAACCGCTTAGTTTTTATATTATGCATTAAACAAGCGATAATGAAAAGTTTGATAATAGTTTAAAGGAAACCTTTATTTCATTTAATGGTAATGGATATTAAGACAAGGAAAATTCGAAATAAAACCTTACTCATAGTCTGGCTTAGTGTCATCATCATTTCAGCTCATATACGTCCGGCTGGAGGCTCCTAAGCAAATAGAAAGACCGATCTTAGTAGGTTCATAGGATCATAGACCGGTTGGTATATGATTTTATTTCGAGTTTTCCATATCTTGCATAGATGTTATCCGCATGTTATATCCTTTAGGCGTATTTTACGACACCCACGATTAAGCTAGATGGTTCTTATATTCTTACTCCGTCACCACACGGAAAGCGGGTTGGCTTTAGTGTAGTAGACTAATTTCCATTGTCTGGAGGAGACCTCAAGAATCATATTATGAGTTGAGACAAACAAGATAATTTTTGATATATTCACCCACAGAGAAGATAAAGTCATTCAATAAATTACCAAGTGCTCTTTAAAAACGTGCGAAGGCGTGGCCGTGACGTCACTCGTCAATCCGGGGGCGGTGATAACGGCGGCAAGACGTCGCGACGTCAGACTGACCTACCCCTTGCGGCCGACCCCTCATGTCGACAGGGGGACATTGATATGTTGGTTGTAATATAACACGCGTTTAGAGTGCTGGTTACTATCCTACTTGATAGCGATGGCTACTCTATTAGTTTACTCATCATCGGATGTCGCTTGCAAGATCTGGTTCGTGTATAATTCAAATTCAAATTCAAATTCAAATTATTTTATTATGCATAAACCCTGAGAGGGCACTTACATATTGTCAGGTTTACAATTTCCAAAAAAATATACTACCACCGGATCGGAACGCGACCGCTACTGAGAAGATCCGGCAAGAAACTCAGCGGGCTTGTCATTATTTTAATTTTTTTTTTTTTCTTACTAGTTATACAATTGTGTACATGTTTTGTAAGAACAAGCTCCAGTGTGATGCCCTTCGAACCGCAAGACACTTAATATAATTTAAACGATTATGGCTGGACCAGATCCCACAAGCGGCACCCGATCACGAGTTAACTACTAGAGCAGCCATCACTCCCCTCAACCACTATGGAGGGAAGGGAGAGACCCGCTCCACGCAGCTACCGCAAGTAGATCCTTATGTGAGCATGACCAACACCACAATATGTTACAAACGCTGAAAATACAAAAATTCGTTAGGCAAAACACGCTACACTTTACAATAAAAGTTAAAAGTACATTTACAAACAGTATATTTAAAATAACAAGGAAATTGCTGAATGAGGAGCTGCTCACAACCAATCTGTATTATCATCTACATAATCCGAGATTTTATAATAAGCTTTTTTACAAAGTCTATTCTTGATGGCTTTTTTAAACTTTTTCATAGGCAGGTCTCGGATATCTTTAGGTAATCTATTGTAAAAGCGTATACATTGCCCCATGAATGATTTGTTAACTTTTTGGAGACGAGTAGTGTGTACAACTAATCTGTCCTTATTACGAGTATTCATTTCATGAATGAATAATCTCCTGCATTATATTTAAATATTATATATTATATTAAATGTAGGCTTCATAACCTAGTTCAAAATCGCTCAGCGTGCTATGGTGTGGCTTATGGTCGGAATTTCTATGCGAGATAGAATCCGAAATGCGGCAATTCGTAAAAGAACGGGTGTAACGACATAGCGCGAAGAATTAGCACGCTGAAGTGGCAATGGGCAGACTACATCGCTTGATGGATTGACAACCGCTGGGAAAGAAAGATTCTAATGACGACCACGTATCCTCCTTCCACTAGGTGGACCGAGGACCAGGTGAAAGTTGCTGGGGGTCGTTAGATGCAGGCAGCACAGGACCACACTTTGTGGCGAAACTTGAGAGCTGTATAGCCCAGAGTAGTATAGTATGTCAAATTCCTTCCTATTGGGGAGGAAACTCGAGCTCAACAGTGGGACGTGTATGAGCTGAGACGATGAAAATATTAAATTTTCCGTATGGTGACAGTACAATGCAAATACATAGTTTTATATTTTACTTTTATGTATCTCCCGTCGACCCCGTTTGACATTAATAAAGGCTTAAATGTTATAAAGTTAGCAAAACATTCGCTTCATTGTCAATATTAAATGCATTATGACGAAATACAGAGTTAGAACATACACTCGAAGTAACCTATAACTACATTAACGAAGGTTACAAGTGGGACTATTAATTTTTTTTTTTTTTGCTATTATTGATAATCATCATTTCCGCTCACATGCGACCCACTGTTGGGCCCCAAGTCTCCTCCACAATAGGAGAGGAAATTGATCTTATTATACCATGCTAGTCAGACAGTTTGATACAGGGTTTTGTTTCGAGTTTTCTTCTCTTTTGCTTTTTGGCTATTATTATCATGGTTATGTTTCGCCTCTTTCAAGTTATGATGTTATATTCTGGGGCAATTCTACTGATAAAGATACTGCATTCATTGCCCAAAAGAAATGTGTAAGAGCGCTTTGTCATGTGAAACAAACGGACAGCTGCAGACCTTTATTTATAAACTTAAAATTGTTAACACTTCCTTGTATATATATTCTGGAAGTAGTGCTATTTGTACGTAACAATGTGAATTTATTTAAGAATCTAAATAGTAGAAGACGTCAACTCGAAATCTGTATACCAGAATATAAGACAGCCATGTTGAATAGAAGTATATTTTGCATGGCCCCGCGTTTATATAATCATTTGCCTAAATCTGTTCTAGAAATTACTAATATTAATATTATTAAAAATAAAATAAAAAATGTACTGCTAGAGAAAGCCTTTTACTCAATTAACGATTACTTAAATGACAAATTGAATTGACTTCTATGTAATTATTGTTTTATTGTTGTAATGTTTTTGTTTTTATATTATTCATTAATCTGACATTGTTGTTATTATTATTCTTGACATTATATAATTAAATATTTACTGGCTAGCTAATAATCTTGACCAAAATATGACTTTAACTGCAAGAGTTTATGTATTAATCAAGATATATTAATGTAAGAGATAAATTCATTCCTTCATTTATTTAAACATATTTGTTGTGAGGGCGTTAGCTCTTTTTGCATGCCGCTTGACGGTCAAATATGGTGATACAAAGAATACCTGTAACAACTAATATTTTATACCCATATTTTGCATAATAAACGATTTGATTTGATTATCTATGAATTTTGTTTCTGAAAGTTTTGTGATTATAATGGGAGATATCCGATAATCATTATTATCATCAGTCCACGTAAGACCTACTATTGGGCCGAGCTCAGCCCTACTTAACTTTGTAGAGGAGGCTCGAGCTCAACAGTCGGACGTATATGAGTTGAGATGAGGCTTAGGCAGATTGGATGGATGGCAATACATATAGCTGCAGATATCTTGTGTCATGAATTTTATAAACATAGATGGCTTGACTCAGTAATTTAAAATGCCTCAATGTTAATACGTAATTTATAATGACTTGTGATGATACAAAGGGCCTTTGTTACGTTGCACACGCGTCACTTGGCACGTTCAGTGTCCGATATTTGGACAATACAAATCGTCTGAGATGTGTTATCTGATTACACAAATATTTTACAGAAAGAACACTGAACTGATTTATGTAGTCTCCATGAAGTGTATTGAAATAAAATAAAAAATATTTGGTTTATTTCTAAGTACCTTTGCTTTGACTAAGTATTTAAGAGGTTAATACTTTTGATTGGTTCTATGCGTCGTCAACAGACGCCGTAACTTTTTTTTTTGTTAAAATGTTAGGAGGCGTCAGAAGCTCACTGACGAAATGACGATTCTTCATAACACATGAAGTAAGAAAACTGCTTACCGTCTATTTTTTTTTTCTGTTGATCTTTGGTTTTTGGTCTCAGGTATCTGACGGCCATGTCAATTAACTGGTAGTGGTGGTAATCTCAACTAGCGATAGTGAAGTAATATGACAGTTATAGGCTGTCAGAATTAGCTATTACATGTTTCCGCAGACTAATGTGTCGCTGAGGACTGTCAACCTAAACTTAGATGTTTTACACTATTAAATATTCAACCTATGCCAACCCGGCTGAACAACGTGATATATTGAACAAATTGCTCCCTTATTGTGGAAGTGCGAGCCTAACAGTGAGTTGTATATGCATTGAGTTGAAAATATGATTATTGATATCCGCGACTTCATTATACGGGCCCGTCAGAATTATCAGCGCTGTAGTATCGTGACATCATAAGCTGAGATGGACATCATATTTTGGTCTCGCGCATTTTTGATTCATATGTTTTTAGATAGATAATACTTTATTTTTCTGTGATCTAAATTAATGTGTGGAGTTTACAGACTTTTTTGACGTGACAACGTCTAATAAATCGATGAACGCTGGCTGCATGCACGAAAAAGTGTCCCGTTGCTCTCCTTGTCCCGTTACGCTCTATGTCCTGTTATACTGATTCAATTTCATTCATAAAAGTATGCAGTCATTTCATCAATGTTTTGTTATGACGTTGTCACGTTAAACTATCGTCCGTAAACCGACTTTACAGACAACCATGTTTGGAGGTTTTTTTCTTTCGTTCAACTATTCATATAATATTGCCGGAATAAAAACTCATAATTGCCACATTTCGTTAGGCGATAACTTCAACAGTAATATGACCACACTGTTGATTGTAGTCTACAGCCGCGGGCCGGTCCTTTTGGAGTAGTACCACACTCTCACACAAAATTGACGTCTGAGTAGTAACAATTTATTACTGCGCTCGTTTGGTGAGCGAGAGCCGACAGCCCATCTTTCTGAGGGTGTTTGCGTGTGGTGATGGCTTAAGTATCAGCAAATGTCATTGCACACATTCACACTCCCTATTCCTTAAATTCCCTTTTCCTTAAATTATATCACAGCGAGGCTTGGTTCCTTGAATAGATCTGAAGATAAATGTAGAGTGTCTATTTACGTTATAAAATAATATTTATATATTTCTATTACGGGTATCGCTCACAACGTAACTAAATCCATATGATGACGTATTAAGAATACATTGCGTCACCTTCACTTCCTTTGTTGCCTGTTTTAGAGACAACTAGGTTACGTAAACAAATAAAATTATTTCATTGGAAGAAAACTTATAATAAAACCTTGGATTATGTATTGATATCTGGACTATACAACACTATTCCCGTGTCTAACATTTAACACACATCGTAGACATTTGCAAACAAAGCTTCAAGTCTCTAGGCTTTGTGATGAGACAATCGACTCCGTTTCAAACGCAGGAGTACTATTATTGCGCTGTCCTATTCTTTCGTTCGTAATATTTTGGAGTATAACTCTATGGACCCACACAAATGTTTTAAGTTAATTATTAAATAACTACTACGCTAACGATAAAATGACATGCTATAAAACTTGTATAGTTGAGTATCGGTGCTCGAAATATTTTTTAAAAAAACATATAACCTATATACTTTTGCGTCACGTGTATTTATTTTTAAACATAAGATATATGTTTAAACGCACCGCAATGCGACACCGCTGTCATAATATGTGATAACTAACAAAATACTTTAATTATTGTACAAATATTAACACAGTTATATGCGCACTTGCTATGTGTAAATGATAATCTTTAATAATCTATAAAAAATGTATCTAATGTTTGAATGGATTTGAACTAAAAACTTTTATTAGTTTTGTTAAAGCTTTCTTCCGTGTGATTGCGGATTAAGAATACAAGTCACCACTCATTTTCTTGCCTGCACTTAACTTCCGTGCGAAAAGGGGAAAACTCGAAATAAATCTGTGCAGCAACCCGTCTGACTGGCGTGGTATAGTAACTCGATTTCTTTTCTATTGTGGAGGAAGCTCAATTCCAGCTTTGGGTATCGTATATGAGCGCCTATAGTAAAGACGATAAAAACTGTTATTAATAATATTTTATATAACTACAGAGATTAGAATATGTTTATTGGCATTTTTAAAACAAATGTTATGATTGCCCCATGTGATGGGTTAAAATACCAAGTATCACGACCCTTCACTTGCCAATAGTAATCTTTAAAATCGGCTGAGTGTTAACAGAAAACTATGGCTGAAATTTGAATGTGGTAGGCTCACCAGGCCCCAGGTCGGTCCCTCTGGAGTAGTACCATACTCGAGAGAGAGTTGGGCTTCCAAATCTCTGAGGGTGTTTACGTGTAGTTCGACTATTGGTGATGCATTTAATATCACCGAACTTCATTGGACGCATTCACACTCTCTTCATTTTTTCACGGTAGACAGCGGCCTAGTATAGCTCTAGTAGTAGTAGTAGTAGTAGTAGTAGTAGTGGCAGTATCGCTTACTTACGTATCAGGTGTACTATTTGCTCATTTGCCAGCAATAGCTATAAAAAATGGTTGTCTCTAAAGTCCATTTCCGGACGATAATTTTATATGATAACATCGATGAAAAATGCATAGTTTTATGAATTGATGGAGTTAATTGAAAATTACAGTTTTTTGACACATTAGTGTTTATTTGCACACGTTAATTGAAATAACTTTTACTTTAATTAGAGATTGATGCGGTTATAAGACGAACGTTTAGGCCGATCGTACCTCTTTATCGCTTCTTTAGCGCTCTCCCTTGCACGCTCGGCTCTAGCTGAACGTGACAATGAATCAATTTTTCAAGCGTACAGTTGGCGTTCATCGATTTGTAAGACGTTATCACGTCACACGTTATGACTGCACAGATGGCGTAGTGGTTAATGCTAGTGACCTACAGCGCCAGTGTCGGGGGTTCGAATCCCACGCAGGACAACACTTTGTGCGATCCACAAATTGTTGTGCTGAGTCTGGATGTAATTTGTGTCCGTTAATTATATGTGTATGTATTTCTCGCGGAAACGCAATTAGTTTCAAAAAATTAAAAAACTGTACGAATGGCGGCGATGTGGCTCGCGACACGTCACGTCTCGTTTCCGTCGGGGGCAAAAAGTGGCCCACAGAGAACCGCTTTGCTACGTTGAATATGTCAAAGATCGTAGCAGGTGGAGGGCAGTGGACTCTGCCTACCCCTATGGGAAAAAGGCGTGAATATATAAAAAAAAAAATAAAAAAAAAATTATCACGTCAAAAGGAAATGAAATCATTATAAAATCAAACAACTCTTATGGCGGTTCATTTGCGAGTGACTGGACCGAGGAATTAGTCCGTCACCCGCCGAGAGGCCGACCGCGCGAGGAAAGACCGACGTCCTCCCCGAGGGGGGACGTTGGTCGATGGGAGGGTACTCCACAAGAGATATTCCGTCGGGCCGACCACTGACGTCAAGTCACCCTGCTCCGGTGGTCGGTCCAACGACGAAGGCGACGTGTCGCGGGTGGGTTACGGGTGTGCGTGCTTACGCCCCTCTGTCGCCCTGGACGGAGTGGTGCGAGGAACGTGCCGACCGTAACCCACCCGCAAAAAAAAATGGCGGTTCATTTCGTTTGCCGCCTCCCATACACCATTTTGCATTACTGACTAATCTGTCATCTACTGATGCAACCAGTTATTCACCCATCCTTTTCTTAATATGTATACTGTTTATTTGGTTTAATTTTATTAAGTGAGATTGACGTAACAGGATGAAATCGATGCGGTTCAATATACAATTTTATTATTGACTTTTGTTTTCGTGAGAAGATATTTTCAATTAATAAAATCAATATGTGTAGGTTGAAATTGCGTATTATTTCCTGTGTCGAAAGATACGTTTATATCAGTCAGTTCATTGTCGTTATAAGTTTTATAAATAATATTCAATAATTTTAAATTTTTTTATGTAGCTAATATATCAATAATACTGTTAGCAGCTGATTTTAAAACAGATTCATCATCATCACAGCTCATATAGGTCCTATTACTGGGCTCGAGCCTCCTCCACAATGGGAGAGATTGATCTACTACACCACGCTGGTCAGGTGGGTGTAAGATTTTATTTCGAGATGTCTTTCTCTTACGTAGTTGTTGTATGCGCATGATATTCCTTAGTCCCCTTTTAAGACACCCATGGGCAGGAGAGAACATGGTGAATTTTATTGTTACTCAGTCACCACACGGGAGTAAAAAATTACAGATTAAATTATAATATATTTTTTATTTGTCATAATCAAGGTTTAACACGTGTTGTTAAACACACGCGATGTTAAAATAGATTTGTACAAACCTAATTAGCGTGCATGATGGCGTGCAAATACAAGTATTAAAACAGCTTAAGAAAACAAAATAATAATTAAAATAATTTGCCATGTGCTGACGGACACGGACACCTACAGGCAAGAAAGGGGGTGATTAATTGTATTCTTAGTCCGTAACCACACGGTATAATTTACGCCTATTCAGCACTTTGGCAACCTAACCTTCACATAACGTATTCTACCGATCAATCGTATACAATTCTACAATAACAGCAACAATTTATTTCACGAAACGCTCAGACATGTTATATCGTAAGATAAATTTATTGAAAGACAACTATTGTTATTTGATATAAACGTTTATTTGTCTCTATTTTTAAAGATACAATAGCTAAGGAACAAAGATGTATCATAACCATCACAGAGAAACGAAAAAATAAAAAAGAACCACCTATCTCATCATTATCATTTCATCTCACAAAGATCCCACTACAGGGCTCGCGCCTCCACCACAATAGAAGGGAATTCAACCATACTATACCATGCTAGTCAGACAGGTTGGTATAAGGTTTTATTTCGAGTTTTCCCTCTCTTGCATAGATGTTATATGCTTATTATATCCCTTAGTCGTCTTTTACGACATCCACGGGCACGACAGGGAGTGGTGAATTTGTAGTCTGGATAAGTGAATGAATAGATTGCAGATATATGTATGTATATAGGTAAAGTTAGCAAAAAAAAGTCTTAAAATCCGGAAACATTACGAAAGAAATTAACATATATAAATTTGCACGTGAGTGCGTCTGTTGGTTCAGCTTCTGGTTAATAGTATTTTCTTTACGTCAGTCAAATAACTGTTTATCCATGTGATTACATAAACCATTCTATATTGATATCTAGTAGTTTAGTTTGCCGGCCCCCGCCAGTTGATGAACGAAGCTCCTAGAATACTGGATACGCGAGTAACTATTTAGGCCAAGGGCGAAACGGGCACCCTGAAATAAGATAGCAATGTTTATTTTATTAGTCTTAATGTAACTATTATGTTTATTTAATGGTCGATATACGAGGTTAGCAGATGTGCTGATATCAATCTCTGAATATTGCATGTGTCACTAGTTCGCTCAATGGTAGCAGCTGCAAATAATACCAAGGAAGGTTGCCGATAAAAACCGTAAAAATAGTTTAATTTTTTAATCACATGCACAAAATTAAATTTTAAGGAGAGCAAAGCTGCAGCGAATTGCTAGCAATTGTAAAGTGGAAATACATCCAACTTCCACTATCTGCTACTAATAACTCTACGCAAATAACTTGCACGTAACACACAATTTCGTTTATAGCCACCGAGTTAGTAAATAAATATGTATTATAAATGTACGCAGTTTTATTTCTGATAAAAAAATATAATATACCGTGACCTATATACCTACTATTATACAAAATTCTTTATACATTAGAAATTCGATTATCCGGCCCTCGGTTATGCCGATTCACGATTATCTGGACTATTAACCGCGACCTATGTATTGTAGCTACAAATCGAATTTATGCAAACATGAATGTGTCTGAAATGGCATGTCCCGCCCCTGCCGCGCGGGATAGCTGCCCCACGCGTTTCATTATTGTATTAGTTAATTCATATTCAAACCATTTATTATGTATGTTTACCCCACGGGGGCACTTACATATTGTCCATTTTTTATACATTTTAATTAACCCCTCACGCGCCAAACATCGCGGCGCTCTCGAGTGCTCCGCGTGCTTGGGAATATTGAAAAAACTTCTGTGAATTTTATGATTTTACGTAATCTATTATTGTTGCTATATGACAAGAAAATATGAAATAAAATATATACTAATAGCTTTTGATTGGTTGATTTAAATAAATGTACTAAAAGTCATTGCTAATTGAAAAGTATTTTTTTGGGTCAACGTGTGTCCCAAAAGCGCTTTGAGCACATTTTTTTTGGGTCAAATGGTGTCCCAAAAGCGCTCGAGGGGTTAAATTACTACGGGTTCGGAACGCGACCGCACTGAGAAGATCCGGCAAGAAACTCTGTGGGATTGTCTTCTTTTTAATTTTTTTAAATAATATTACATACTGTAATTGTTACTCCGCAGGATATGTATTCGTTTTTTAATAAACGCATAAAATTATGTACATACATATGCGCTAAACCGAAGGAGGTTTTTCGTACATTCGATTATCCGGATTATCCGAATGCCCACCGATAACAATTAGTCCGGTTAATCTACTGTATATTTATTTTACCATGAATGTCAAGGCACTCTACTGAGTTCCTTGGTCGGTCCAATGGCGATGGAGAGGGAATATGGTGGGCTATGGGGCTGAACGCCGTCCTTTCGTCACCATGGACGGAACGGACGTGTGGACGCCGCGCAGCCAGACCATAGCACGGTCAAAGAAAGACCAAAAAGTAGGGATGTGAAAAAATAATCGATTTTTATATGAATCGATTATTTTATTATAGTATTCACTTTTTTTGTTTTAATTTAAAATTTTCTATTATATAGAAAATAAAATCACTGCCAGATGTCCTAAAAAAAAGGTCATCACGATACTTCCAGGAAAAGTGCTCGATCGAATGTCAGTATTTCTCACTATATTGGAAAATAAAGCTCACATTTCCTAAAAAAGGTCATCATAATCGTGTTGGGAGAAAATTTTTAAAAAGAACTATGAATAGTAAAAAATATTAATCGATAAATAATTAATCGATTATTTTTCCCTCCAAGTCATATCCCTACTAAAAAGACCTCGCAGTACAAGGATTATTGCCAAAGTCAACTTTAAAAAAAGTTGCAATTGCCAATCCGCCTGCCGGCAATCGCAACGAATATGGTCGATAAATAAAATATTTATTTAAGAGACTTTTCTTTTGTTACAGATATGAACGTCTCCTCCGTCGCGCTCGCACGGAGGACCTAAGCGAAGTTTCTGGTATTGGCTGCTTGTATCAAAGCGGCGTGGACAGACTCGGCCGGCCTGTAGTCGTCTTCATAGGGAAGTGGTTCCCCATTGGAGATATTGATTTGGATAAGGTAAAAATGCTGATACGGTCACCGATAAACGCTAAGATACTAACTTAACTTTAATCCTTGCAAGGACACAAGAAATTAAGCTTACTTTTTCTTCTTCTTCTTCTTCTTCTTCTTCTTAGCCCATTTCTCCGTGTGATAAGTAAAAATACAATTCAACACCCCGTCTCTTGCCCGTGGGTGTCTTAAAAGACGACTAAGGCATATGATGTTCAGATAATATCTATGCAAGAGAAGAAAAACTTGACCCTATGCCAACACGTCTGACCAGCGCGGCATAGTAGGTCAATTTACCTCTCATCGTGGAGAAGACCTGAGCCCAACAGTGGGACTTATATAGATTGAGATGATGATGATGTTAAGCACGATCTTTCAAATAAAAAAAATCAACGCTGGACTGAATGTTCTATGCTTACATAGTCTAATCGATTTCTATATGAAAAGAGGAGCTTGCGACTATTTGTCCGTCATCACATTTAAAATCCCCGTATGGCAGCAGGATAATAGTGCAATTGTCGCAATCCCTTATTTGTTCGTCAGAGTCCTAGCAATCACCCGGAGAGTGGGCATTAGCTGTCCCCTGGGAGAAATATAACAGTTGCGAGCTCTAAACCGCCTACCAACCGTGGCGATTACGACACTATCCCTCAAACGAGTGACGTAAGGAATGCACCTTGTGGTATTCTATGGCAGGCGTAGACTGCATAGTGATGAACTGATGATGATTATGATGACTTGGGAAACCTCTCTACACTAAGGCGTACAATTATTCTCGTTATTTCACCAGTGTAGTTTCCATTCTCGTGTAGGAATACGGAGAGAAAATGTCTATGTTTATCGCTAATACTGTAGCTTTTCATTAATGAAAGAATTTTTTAAATTAGTTTAGGCTTGAAAGCGTAAGAAACAAATAAACTCATAATCGCATCTATACCAATAAATAAAATTGGAGTGTCTGTTTGTAATGTCAAAATAATAGACTTTTTTCATGCTCACACGGTTATTTGCACGACACCTATGCCTAAAATACAGATTAAAAAATTTTTGTTTGTCTGTCTGTTTGTTCCGTGTAATCTTCAAAACGGCTGGATCGATTTCAAAAATTCTTTCACCGATGGAAAGCTATAATATCAGGGAGTAAACTAGGCTATATTTTATCACCGTATTCCCACGGGAACGGGAACTAGGCGGGTAAAACGACTAAAACCGAAGCGAAGCGAGGGCGGGTTGCTAGTATATAATATTAGTGAGGATTATTTTCATGTGGTGACGCGGTATAAACATTTCAATGCAATAATTAATTAATTATATATTTAAGTTTTTCTTGTCTTGCATAGATGTTATCTGCATATCATATCCCGTAAATGTCGATGTAGAAATCTGCAACGACATCCACACTCAAGACAAACCAACATTACACCTCTGCTTACCATTATATAGATAAAGGAGGCAAAAATATTCAAAAACAAAACTACAGTTTACATTTTAAAATATTATAACCTTCAGTTCTTTGATAAGTTTTATAAACAGAAGTTAATTTTAATCTATGTAGGAAGCAAATATTATATGTTTATACATATAAAAATTTTAATAAAACTTTTATTTTCACCTTGATGTAAGTCATTTACAAGGATAAAGATAAATAATTTATTAAATGTGTGTTTAGTTTGCCGTATAATGCCGATATAAGAATACGATTCAATCACTAAGAGTCGTACAAGACAACCAAGGGATACAATGCGAATAACATCTATCTTAGAAAAAATTTATATAAAACCGTATGTCAGCTCGTCTGTCCAGCGTGGTATAGCAGGTCATTTTCCCTCCTCTTGTGAAGAATACTCGGACCTACAATGGGGCGTATATTCGCTGAGATGATGATGATTATCAAAAGAGGGGGAAATAATGGTCATACCTATAGATCAATAATAGAGTGACCCTCGCCTAAGATTCCGGGTAACTATTGTCTCATTTGACTGGATTGATAAAAATACTGTATTAATCATTATCATCATTTCAGTTCACATAAGTCCCACTATTGAGCTCGAGCCTCCTCTATAATGGGATAGAAATTGACCTACTATACCACACTGGTCAGACGTGTTGGCATAAGGTTTTATGTCGAGGTTTTCTTGTCTTGTACTCCTCTTTTACGTCCATAGGCAAAATAAGGAGTGGTGAATTGTATTCTTATTCTATCACCACACGGAATGGCTGTCTTAATAGGTTTGCATAACGATTTCTGATGTTTACGCGAGTATTACGCATTGTAAATAAATCTATCTTACGGATTTTATCGCGATTGTATTTGATTTTTGTTCGCCCGACGTTTCGAACACTTTACAGCGTTCATGGTCACCCATATGCGTATGCCCATGGTTCTACCCATATGCGTATGTCCGCCCGTAAGGCCGCACGCGATAAAATCCGTAAACGAGTTTTAGTAATAGATTTGGTTTAATAAATTACACATAGGTAATTTTTTCTACTTATCTTCTTTATATGTATATATTTTCTTGTGTACGTGTGTGTCACTGAACTCCTCTTAAACGGCTGGATCGATGTTGATAAACTTTTTTGTGTATGTTCAAGGGAATTCGAGAATGTTTCGAATTCACAATTGAACCCGGTAGGTGGAGCTGAAATCGTTCAAGGAGAATTCCTTTTATTTTATTTGAACAGAACAACGTCTGTTGGGTCTGCTAGTTATATATTTATTTATAGTGGTAGGTGAATTGCCCATTACCGTCGAGGAGGTTCGAGCACTACCTATGAGTGAAATATATATAAGCTGGAATATTCCTAATGATCAGTTGATATAAATAAATGTGTTTTGTGTTCCAGGCGTTGTTGTACCTGATCAAATTGTTGGATCCGATCGTGCGTGGTGATTACGTGATCGCATACTTCCACACTCTCGCCTCGTCCGGCAATCACCCACCGTTCTCCTGGCTCAAGGAGGTCTACACCGTGCTGCCTTACAAGTCAGTATACTGCTACAATGTCATCACTTCAACTAACTTTAACAGCACCTACGCTACCTTTTTACTTCTTAAAAGATAATATCCTTCATTTTATTATTGCATAGAACTTAACATCCATATAATTCATCATGTCATACACTACTGGGCTCGAGCCTTCTCCACAATAGGAGGTAGATTGACCTACTATGCCACGCTGATCAGACATATTGGCATAGGATTTTATTTCGAGTTTTGCATCTCTTGCATAGATGTTATATGCATATTATTGTATCTTCTAGTCGCCTTTTACGACACCCACGAGCAAGAGAGGAATGGTGAATTGTATTCTTAGAGTCACTCAAAAAACAATATTTTTACTTACGAACACAAATGCTTGATTAGCTATCAGATTTGAATCTGAGCAATGTTTTATTTTAAATGATCAACAATTTAAAAAAATACAGCATAAGAACCAAACGTTAATTCCAAACGTTTAGAAATTTACAAAATTATCAAATCAAAATGATATTCGAAAGTGGTTAACATAAAATATCTATTGTTATAATAATAAAAAATAATGAATACAAATAAAATATAATCCACTTAAAATTCCATCAGTAATTTCAAAAGGTTACCCAATAACTAATTAGGTGTTTTATTTGTTTGTCGTGTGGATTATAAAATAGCAATTAGCATTAAAATAGCAATGAATATTTTAATTGGTCACACAATTAATTCAATAGTAACTAGCTGGCGTTGGCGGAATGAATGATCACACAAGTAAAAAAAAAGTAACTTTTATTGGAGAGCCATTTGAAAGTTTTACAAATGTTTGTTTTGAATTGTCTTAAACTGTTACGTAATTATAGTTAAGGAAATTTTTACGCAGATATCGGAAAAAAAACTAATCTACCAATAAATAAAATTGGAGTGCCCGTTTGTAATGTCAAAATAATAGATCTTTTTCATGCTCACATGGTTATTTGCACTATACATATGCCTAAAAATCACTTCATATTTTTTTGTCTGTCTGTCTGTTTGTTCCGGGTAATCTTCAAAACGGCTGGACCGATTTAAAAAAATCTTTCACCAATGGAAAGCTATAATATCAGGGAGTAAACTAGGCTATATTTTATCCTGGTATTCCCACGGGAACGGGAACCACAGGGATAAGGTGACAGAAACCGAAGCGAGGGCGGGTTACTAGTCACACAATATGTAGTATTCGTACCCGCTACAGCCATGTGTGGTGACGGAGTAAGAATACAATTCACCACCCCATCGCTTACCCTCGAGTGTCGTACAAGACGACTAAGGGATAAAATATGCATATAACATCTATGCAAAAGAAAAAAAACTCGAAACAAAACCCTATACCAACACGTCTGACCAGCGTAGTATAGTAGGTCAATTTCCCTCCTATTGTGAAGGAGGCTCGAGCCCAACAGTGGAACGTATATGTCGGCGTTGTGCCAGGGCTTTGGTCGTCCATGGTAAAATACTGAATATGTAATCACTGTATTTATTAGGAGTTATTGCCGGAGAAGTGAGTGAAGTAAAACTGTGTTCTATTCTAATCTTACAATGTTTTTATAACCGCCGCTTTACAATGAAACGGTCTAGTCTTAGTAACTATAATTACTTTTTATAACAAACCAATTAAACAACTATTTTAAATAACTATCGGAATATAGCTACATAATAATGATAAATATTCTAATGTTTTAACATAATTCCAGCATGGTAAATAGCAGTGTTGTTACTCCAAATATTATTTAGATATTTGTTGCAAATATTTCAAACATGTTTATAATAATTTTTTAAACTATAATTGATAACACATACATCTAAATTTATAAATATTGCCGATAGAGGGCGATATGCCCACATATATGAGCCGGAATTATGACAGCCACATACTAGCAACGAATATGGGTTGGAACCTTACGTTGCTCGTGGGTGTCGTAAAATACGACTAAGAGCCTTGTATTGACCTCCATCATTTGCCGTCTGGTTAACAATTACATTGGAAGCTTTACGTCAGGCAGACGGCCGCTCGTAAAACTGTTGTCAAAACCTTTTTGTTATAAGAGGACTGAGGATAATGAGATAACATCACTGTAAGAGAAGAAAACTAGAAATAGAGAGAAATAGCCCACTAGCAACCAGTGTGGTATAAATGAAAAAAAGAAAGATGTGCAAAAAAATTATTTAATATTGGCTTGTTTATTGCTGGCTTATTGTTGGTTTGTTTTGCATTCAGGTCTACCCAAATCTTATGAAAATCATCATCATCATCGTCTCGGCTCATAACGTCCCACTGTTGCCCTCAAGCCTCCTCTACAGTGTGAGTGGAATGGACCTTCTATACCAAGCTGGTCAGGCGAGCTGGTATAGGGTTTTATTTCGAGTTTTCCATTTCTCACAGTGTGATATTATTTGCTTGTGTCCCATAGTCGTCCCTTACCATCACCAACGGGAAAGGAATACATTGCTCGTAGGTGTCGTAAAAGACGACTAAGAGTTTCTAATCGACCTAGTCGAACTCCATCTGATGCCGTCAGGTCAACAATTACATTACCAAGGAGGGTTGACGTCAGGTAGGCGGCCGATTATAAAACTATTGCTAATAAATTTTGCAATACGTACTGTAAAAGGAGAGTACATAATTATGGAGCCCAAGTAATTGGGATAACATCGAGCTGGTGATAATGACGACGTTGCTATTTAATAAATTTCAGTAATTGCTAATAATAAAACTTATTCATTTCCAGGTATAAGAAGAATTTGAAAGCATTCTACATTGTACACCCCACATTTTGGACAAAGGTAAATTTTGACTTTACTTTTCACCATTGTTAGGCCCTTCGTCAAAGTTGCATCCGCAAAAGGCGACCCACCGATCCCAATAATAGACAAGGAATTATAGTCTCTATTGGTTTTTGATAGGTATTGCGATGCGTGTCTCCGTCGTTACAGTTGCATTTATGAATGCATTTTCCACGCCCTGAAATAAGAATTTGTTGTAAGGTTTTTAATTTGCTTAATTAATGCAAAGATCTAATTAAGTTGATTGCACAGATGGCGTAGTAGTTAAGATACCGACCTGACGCGCCAGTGTCACGGGTTCAAATCCCACGTAGGACAACACCTTGTGCAATCCACAAATTATAGTTCTGAGTCTGGATGTAATTTGTGTCCGTTAATTATTTGTTTGTAAAGTCCCCCGCAATGCAAGGATTATTGCCTTAATGCACGACGTTCACGACGTTGTATAAAAAAAAGATTTAGTTGAGTGGAACTGTTTTGGCGCGAAATATGCTGCCATCTTTAACTGCGTGACTCGTTGCGTTTGATGTAATACTTATGATGTACGAGAACAAAGATTGTTAGTCTAAATACTGAAGACAAGGTTGTACGTGTGCATGCTGATTGAATACCTCGTTAGTCCAGTGACAAGCGTGTGCAAAGTACGGGGTTCGAATCCTTGCTCAAGCACAAAATAAGTTTATATTTGTCTAATTTTCGAGAAATTTCTCATGTAATTCTCAGTATACAAGCTAGAGTTTTGTGACTATAACCGGTCGACAGTACAAGGTACGCTCATTTTTTTCTGTGAAACAGGCAAATTTGAGTATGGAACCTCTTCTTACCCATTTGGGGATAAAGCAATCGAGGTTAATAGATATAGATATTACATGTTCCTGTAATAAAGTCATAAAGTATGCGTATTATTCCTGAGACGAATTTTCTTTCATTATCAGATGATGACGTGGTGGTTCACGACGTTCATGGCGCCGGCTATCAAAGCCAAAGTGCACAATCTGCCCGGTGTGGAGTACTTGTACTCAGTGATGGCGAGAGACCAGCTCGAGGTACCCGCTTTCGTCACAGAGTACGATATGACGGTATGTACATACTTCTTAATACTCTCATACATTATAATTCTTATGTACCTGTATGTGACTGAAGTTATATACACCTGAGCCAATTTTGATAAAAAATAATGTGTTCAAGTGAATTTAAGAATGGTGTAAATTAATAATTAGACCCGGCTTTCTATTTTAATCTAAAAATTCAGATAGTAAGGAGTTATATATTATCATGAACATCCCCAAACTAATATTCTTACCTATCTATCCATCAGTCTATCTACTGTTGGAGATAGTCAATCCTACCTACGCTTAGGATTAACTATCTGATGGCATAATCGATCGCTTGCTTGAGAGCGCTTCTATCCACTTCCTTGGTAGCTATCGCAACCAGTTTGACGGCATTGGGTAGCGAGACATTGAATTCTTATTCGACGCCACACGGGAATTAATGTCATCTTAATGAGGCACAGCAGTCACACTCTTAAATTGAATACATTAATTATTAGCATAATATAGGACCCCACTTAAATGGTGTGAGAATTTTGACAGAAATAAAAGCACATCTAAAGAAATGTTATTATTATTCACTACACTTTAGCACTTTCTCTGCATTACATAAAATGGCAACAAAATTATTGAATGTAATTACACCATAAAGTGCTTCTACTAATAAATTGAATATAATTTTATTGCCACCTGCTGCTTTCATGTTCTCCAGTCCAAGATGCACAATATCGTCATATCATAAAAATCCCAATATTGAGCTCGGGGCTCCACAAAAGAAGGTAAAATTACCTACCATCTCTTTCTCTTGCTTCTAATAGTCGTATTTTATGTCCCTTGGTCGTCTTTTATGACACCCACAGGTAAGAGAGCGGATGGTGAACTGTATTCGTACTGTCTTAAAATAATTTATCCTAAATATATATTATATACGCCTATTTCACAGAGACTTAGAATGAATTTTCACCGACCAAAATCCTGACATATCTTGATTATTTTACTTTCTGATACTTCTGTTTGTTTGCAATAGCGATATTTGTCTTGCACCTAATCTTATAAGTATTATAATACTTATTACGGTATTATGCAATCATTGTATAAAATAACACATTTATTTTTATTTTCAGATAAACGGTCTGCATTACTTCCAACCGGATACGAGCAACACGTAATTGTTTTAGCTGTAGACATTGTTATATATAGGCTCGTTCGGCTGCGGGTTGCCAACATCTCTCTGTCAAACTTGAACTTCGATTAGTGTAAACGGGGTTTCCAGTATGTAACCAAAGCCGGGCACCACTTTGGTGCAATGCTTTTTCTGCCGATAACAATTATTTGGAGTTAAATGTGCAGCTTCTTATCGCCAAATATTAATAAAAGATCTTTAAGTATTGAAGTTAGTTTTATTGCAGTTCAGAAAATCAGACTCATGACGACTTTGTTATGAGCCTGATTTATGAGACGGTTTAGAATATCTCTATAAAATCTAGCTTCATTTCAATCTATAGTGATTATATTTATAAGTTTGGAGGTTATCCCCGGAATTTGTCATTCCAGGCGAAACCAAGAGTGCAAAATCGCGGGTAAAATCTAGCGCATAAGTATTAAGAATCGATAAAATTAGATGTAAAAAAATCGGCAGAGGAGTCATAAATAAGCTTTCGGTAACTACTTAATTCCACATAGAAATGCTGGCAACATTGTTATTTGAATTTGAATACGCTGTTTTGAAAATGTAAATTGTGTTGCAATTTTAAAACAATGGTAATTCGATTTGTAATATGGCCGCTGTTATAGATTTTTGTGGGATTTTTATTTATTGTTAAAAATAAATAAAGAATCTCTTATATTGAACTTTATTGATAATATTTTATAGGTACTAAATCGGTGACTGTTTTCATTGAATTTTGGCATAAGAAATTGTAGCTGTGTATATTTCTGATTCCTATTAGTGACATATCAAAAGTACTGTTGGGTCCAGGAGCTCATTAGGTTAGACTCTCATGACATGGTACTAAACCAAAAGTTTCTATCAAATTCATATTGGAACTATTTTTTTCACTTTTAATTCACTTAATAGGAAGGACAGTTAGTTGTGCCTTTTACTGGACTAAATAAAAAATAAAGTCTATTCTGGTATGATACTATCTGGAATCTAAACATGAAATTAGTATGTTTTAACAATAACGAGGATATTGGTTTAATTTTAAGTGAAATGTTAGCAACACTAGCGTTTAAAAAAAAACTAAAATGTTACCATTGGTCGTCAAAGAAATTGTAAATCATCGTTTCGATCTTTGAATAAAAATTCCACAGAAAAATGTTTGAAATTGTTGAAAGTATATATGATAGTCTAGTATTAGTGGTGCATTTTTATATTATTTAATTATAATGAATACTATAAGACACATTATGAAATCGTTAAATGTTCTTATTGTATTTTAACTATTGCAACCCCGCGATGTCTGTATTGAACGGTAATTAGTATTAATTTTTTTTATCTGTGTATAATTACGCAAATATGTGCTAATTTTATATAATCGATATTTTCACAAAATAGAGGTATCTAATTAATATAATGGTGTTTTTATTAAATTTATTCTTTATGCTCTATAGAATCTGTAATAATAAAAAAGCCAAAGTATTTTAAATATTGACACATTGTAATTTTTTTTACGTAATTCCTTTTCAAAGAAGTCGGTCTTGCGGCCATTTTCTCGTACAACCTGCGTCACAGGGTATTTCTTTAGCGATCTTTAGAGAGTAGCGACTAACATGGGTAATCTAAAGGAATCCATGTAGATTGGTTGACTACATACATAATATAGAAAACCCGTTCAGTAAATTTATAATTAATTTCATCATAAAAGGTGCTTAATGATTTTTGCATAAGTATGAGATTTTATTTTTTACATATTAGATATTAATATAGCCTTACGGTATATAATATTAGATGGATGTATATAATGTATGCTGTTGACAATTTTGCAAGATTTTAAGGAGGGCCCCCATTTTTCTCCACTATGTTAATATTTTTTTTTTAGCTGTAATACGAGAATTAATCCACGTAGTCCATTTGTGACCAGTGAGTTTAATACGATTATTCATGTCAAAGTATTCCTATCGTTATCGAGACTAATTTTTATGGATTTGGAACAGTAATCCTATCGTCCGATAGAGGCGCTGCTCCAAATTCACTGATTTCGATTTCATACAGATATAGTTACTAGGAATTAATTATAATTACAGACACTTTATTAAGACGACTTTTTTAAGAACTTTAATATATTTGGGCCTCCGTAGTATTAAAACGTATTTACTCTTTACGTATTACTAGAATCTGTGTTGAATATTGTAACTAAGGTGGTCACCCGTACTTTCTTATCGAGTTTTGTACGTTGTTTCGCTATTTATACTTTGTATTTTATCTGAAGTATCTATAAAGTACCCGATTATACTTAAATTTGCATGAGTTGTTTTGTCTATGATTAATTTTAAAATGTCTTTAAATCTGATAAAAATCTATATATTTATTTACTTTAAAATAAACATAGGTTACAAGGAGAAATCGGTAAAAAGGTGGCAACCCTAATTACCGCACGTGCACTGGCATTCAACCCGAGCTGTGCGAGGGCAATTACTACTAAAATTAAAATGAACTATTAAAGTCACAGTTAGCCAACTCACGACTATGGCTCAAATGCTGTATTGGTGAAATGAACCGACTGAACAAATTCCCTAGAGTCCATGATCAGGTATCGAAAGTAGTCGCATACATTGAAGAAATTCACATAACGTAATAAAATTACTTACAGGTAACGTGTCATATTCGCAACAACCTTTCTGGTATTTGCTATAATTTATCATTTGCAAAATATATAAAAATAATAAAATTTTTCGCTCATAAATTTTTATACTATAGCTAAATATTAAATCTCGGTAACTCCAATCATATTCATTTCTCATCTGTGTCATTCCCTATGCCAATAAATCTGACAGTGTGGTCTGGTGTGGTCTAATAGGCTGAATGCCCTCATCTGGAGCAGGTCTATGCTCATCAGTGCAACGTAAATGAATAAAAAAGAACAAAATTCACGTTGTATTTCCACGAATATATTTAAAGACCGTTACAAACACAAAACAAATGTTATATTCGTGAAGAAATGTTATATGTGTGAGATCATTTGATATAATAAAAAAAAACTAATATATTTTGCTTTTTATTTTTGCCCAATATTGAAATATATATATATATAACAGGTGTTGCCATTCAAAGGTAACTGTAACCTGTTTCTCAAGAGTAGTTTTTATAAAATTATGTGCTTTTGAATGGATTTGTTATATCTAGTTACTAGACTTAACTACTTTAAGAATGTGCTACATATTTTTGTTCCATGTTTAGCAATTCAACCATAACGTTTGAATGCAGCAGGGATTTTCGATTTAACATCCCAGAAACAATTTTAAAGTCGGGCTTCTGATATTAAAGACTCTTGTGCCTAAATATCCTATTCTAATAAGCAACAATGATAACATAAAACAGCCCTTACCCTAGTCAACCGAACTACAAATTATAAACGTTTTAATAAAATATATTTCTAATAAAATTATTGTAGTATTTGATATTCGTCGAAATTTAAAGAAATGTAGCGATGTGTGTATTGTGAATGTGATGCGTTATTGTTTATGGTTTTAGAGATTTATATTATTGTGAGGAATAGTTTTCATTTACGAAAGTACCGTCGCGGAAATCATTATCTTTGTAAAGGTATTTCCGTCGTTTTAAAACATAAGTCATAAATGTTTTCGTGTGGATAGCTTGATTAGATAAAATCGTGTTGAGCGCCATTTTGAAATCATTGTCATAGAAGCAGTGTTGCCATCACGAAAGCACAAAAATAATACGAAAACCACAGGTGATGATGTTCGGTGGCGGTATTTTTTAAATGTCAAATTGGCCGAAGAAATGTTACATTCGCTAGCAAACCAGCACCAATACTGGTTAAGAGCTATTCTAGTGATATTTAGCGATAGAAATAGTTAATACGTAATTGTTACTCTTCGATTCACTAAGTTTGCTTACTACTTAAGATTAGTGCAACTAAATTTCATATCTGTACATACGCACAGATTATATTAGATGGAACGCGCCAAAGGAAACGGTGGATCTTATTTTTGAAAACTAAAAGATTTTATAATTAAATAAATTCAATACATTCGTAATAATAACTTGTAAAATTATAATTAAACTAGCTGACCCAACAGGCGATGTTCTGTCCAAATCTATAAAAATGGTAAAAGGAATTCTCCTTGAAATTGACAGCAGCGCCACCTACCGGGTCCAATTGTGAATCTAAACCATTCTCGAATCCTCTTGAACACACAAAAAAATTCATCAACATCGGCCCGGCCGTTTAGGAGGAGTTCAGTGACATACACAAGAAATATATACATAAAAGATCATTGATGTAACAAATTAACTAGATACACAATCTCATACAAAAGTTCTTTTAAAACTGTCCCAAATTGTATTTACCTAGTCCTAGTCTAAATAATTATTATACATTAATGAAAATTCAACCTTATGAGCATAATTTATAGTTGTATTCACAATAATACGTACGATAAGCCATAAATTTTTTACGACCGAAGCTCGCCTCTCATTGGTCATCATACTTCAAATCAAATTCAGTCTTACATCCATGTTTTAAATTATTCTTGCAACGTTGAGTGAAATTTTGAAACAAAAAATCTAAATCACCATATTCCACCCGATATTTAGTCATATAAACAATAAAAACAAATCAATGAACTGTTTAACTTACTGGAAGTACGAAATCTCATCCTTTTTGACGTTTTTTACGTATTATTTTACAATTGTTCAATGAACACTTCATCATTTCTAACGTTCATACAATAACGCAGTCAACACAAGACTACTTGAAGAGAATGCTAAATTCTTGTTGTGGCGCTCTTTTTATGAGGACGTTTTTGAGACGCTGTTTGTGTATCTTGGGTTTTTTTTTACATCAATGTAAAAGATATACTTTTTTAATATTACTGATGTTTTAAATAATTACAGTTTAGTAATTATTATAAATTTTATTTATTTCTCACAGCGTTAAGACGTACTCTGCATCCTCGTGGTTCTCAAAATGTCATCTGTTTGCTACTTAATTATTTACCTTTGGTCATTTCAATCGATTGTCCAGTGCAGTTCTATTTCTGTGAGAGAATATTTAAAAAAAAATCTGCACTAAAAATAAGTAAAAGTAAATCTAAGGCCTTAAGTGTATCTATTAAATGTCATAAATTTTGTGACCATAAACAAAATTACAACTTTTTGATAACAATAGTTAAAAGTAAATAATTTTCTAATTTAAACAATATCGTGTTAGAAATAGTAAAATATTATTTTAACTGTCGTTAAGATAGGCTTTCGATTTTACAGAGCCCGTTTAGTGAGACTTGTTTCTTTGTGTTGCAAAGTTGTTTGCCGCTGAAAGTAAATTGTGATGTCACCGGTTGTATTTGCAACGGTAAAATTATAGTGGTTATATAATCAAAATGTGATGAAGCAAGTGTTGGTTAAGTTTCATATTTTATTATTATTAAATAGAGCATAAATAGGCTATGTAAATATCTAACAAAAACAAAATAAAATTATTAATTTACTAAAATTTAGTTTTATTTCATACTAGCAACCCGCCCTCGCTTCGTTTCGGTTTCAGTCACTTTACTCGTGTAGTTCCCGTTCCCGTGTGAATATTAGGATAAAGTATACCCTATGTTACTCCCTGATACTAAGCTTTCCATTGGTATAAGAATTTTTGAAATCGGGTCGGTGGTTTAAGGGTAACAGGCCGGGTTAAGCTGTTCAAGCCATCTGCAGCTAACAGCTATTGACACAAAAAAAGCTCTTTTTTAACAGTTGGCACGTGCTTCTTGCCGTACTTGTCACTAGGCATGGGCAACGATAATCCTTGCGTTAACTCAGGCGCAGTAGACTGCGCCGGCTCATTGCGCTAACTCAAAATTGCGCCATGGCGCAACAAAATGTAAACACGACCGAGTGAGCTACGACTGAAATGTGCGCCATCTGCGCCACTGCAGGTATAACTCCATTTCTAACTCATTACGTCATGGCGCAACACATGAAACAACCGAATGAGCAACTAAATGCGCACCTAGGTATAACTCAATTTTTAAAAGAGTTATTTACACTTCACAGAGTTGTTCAACCTTGAGTTTTCGGCGGGAATATGGGAGTGTCGTGTTACGCTCTTGAATGAATTATTGTTTTTAGTTTTATATTTTAAATTATTTTGCTGATATTTTATCTTTATTTACATTATATATATTTGTTGTGTACGTCACTGAAACTCCTCTTAACGGCTGGACCGATGTTGATGAAATGTTTTGTGTATGTTCAAAGGGATACGAGAATGGTTTAGATTCACAACTGGACTCGGTAGGTGGCGCTGCTGTCGATTTCAAAGAGCATTCCTTTATTTTATTTGAACAGAACAACATTTGTATTGAGTCAGCTAGTTTAATATGTAATACAGTTGAAGTGTTGTGAATATCATATAATAGTGATTTACGTTAATATGTATAATAGTGTATTTGGTTTTTAGCACCCAATTAATGGTAACGACTTACTGACGGATGATACTTATCTCTTACGCTAATAATAAATTATATGTAAGCTACGTAAGACAAGGCAGTAAGGTCGACTATAGCCTGCCATAAAGGCGCATAAATAAAAAAATTGTTCAGATTCGCCGGCGCTGCGACGATTGCGCCGTGCGCTAACACATTTTCTAGAAGTGAGTTGATACTTCCAGCGCAGTGAACTGAGTTGGCGCAATTGCGCGGTGCAGCGCAGTGTTACACATGTCTACTTGTCACGTTCCTATCACGGTCATAGTGTAAAACCATAAAGGGCAGACATCTTTAATTCGAATTAAAGTTAAATATTAGTGCACTATTAGTGCATTTAATTGTTCATATTCATCGCCGCCACGAGGCCATATTGTTTATTTTCTAATCTTTATCTCAATTTTATTTTGATGCAAGAGAAAGAAATCTCGAAATGAAACCCTTTAACAACACGTCAGACGCGGTCGTCGCCTTCTGTGAATTAGTTATCTCACGGAAGGAGGCGGCGGAGCGTGCGCGTGAGGAACTTCTCTACGGCGACACATCCGGCACCGGGGACTTGGGTACCTGTGCCTGATACCGCCCTTGTCGAGGTCGCGGGTGACGACCGGGGAGTAGTCCGTCGCCCGCAGAGAGGCTGACCGCGTGAGGGCAACCGGCGTCCCGGGCGGGGTGTTAGGAAGAGACGGTACCCGAAAGGGTACCCCGCCGAGTTGGCCGCTGACAAGGAACTCGGTACCGGTACATAGGTTATGGAGCGGCGCGCCGCCATTTCGTCGCCCCGGAGTGAACTGCAGGAAATGAACGCCGTGTGTGCTGACCGTAATTCAATCAATACCAATAAATAAAATTGGAGTGTCTGTTTGTAATGTCAAAATAATAGGCTTTATTCATGCTTACACGGTTATTTGCACTATACTTATGCCTAAAATACACTTTATATTTTTTTTGTCTGTCTGTCTGTTGTTTGTTCCGGGTAATCTTCAAAACGGCTGAACCGATTTCAAAAATTCTTTCACCAATGGAAAGCTATAATATCAGGGCGTAAACTAGGCTATATTTTATCCGCCCCACTATTGGGCTCGAATCTCCTTCACAATAGGAAAGAAATTGGACAGAGATAGGTCTAGGTTTTTATTTTGAGTCTTCCTTCTTTTAGTCATTTATCTGCTATTTAATATTAAGAGCTGTTTTTTATATATAAATTAGAAAAAGATTATTTATGAATTGAATTGAAATTTAAAATCTAAATCCTAGTTATTACTAGGATAATTTACATTTCAATGGTAAGGCTTTAAAATTCAAACCCTTTTTTTTTTTTCTTTTTTTTTGTGGGTGGGCTGCGGTCGGCGCGCCTCCGCACCACTCCGTCCGGGGCGACAGAGGGGCTTAAGCACGCAACTCCCGCAACCCACCCAAAAACCACGTCGCCTTCGTGGTTGGGCCGACCACCGGAGCAGAGTTAACTTGTCGTCAGTGGTCGGCCCGACGGAATACCCCCTATTGGGGTACCCTCCCATCGACCGACGTCCCCCCCTCGGGGAGGACGTCGGTCTTTCCTCACGCGGTCGGCTTCTCGGCGGGTGACGGACTAATCCCCGGTCACGTCACCCGCGGCCTCGGCTAGGGCGGCATGAGGCGCAGGTAGTTGCGCCTGCGCCGCCCCATTCGCCGGCGGCGGATCTCCTCATCGAGGCTGCGCTCCTCGCGCAGGCGATCCGCCGCCTCCATCTGCGAGATCACTGTCTCGCAGAAGGCTGCGACCGCGTCCCATTTCCCGACGCTGTCGAGCATCGCCCTAGCGATGGCCGGCACCTATGATTGCAACGAGTTCACGGCGCTGCGTGGCCCAAGCGGCGCAGGCCTCGAGCGTATGCTGCGCCGTGTCCTCGTCGCAATCGCAGTGGTGGCAGGACGGTGTACTCTCCCTCCTTACGACCTTGTGCAGGTATTTGGCGAAGCTCCCATGCCCCGTCAACACCTGCACTAGTCGGAAGGAGATCACCCCGTGCCGCCTTTCCAACCACTGCATCAGCACCGGCCGGAAGGCCTCCACAATTCGCACCCCGAACCGTGGCCTCTCCAGATTCAAACCCTAAGGAGGCCTCCTAAAAGGAGGCTTGATCGTTGTCCCTTTAGAAAATAGTGAGATATTTCTGAACATAAAAAAAACACAGTATTCTCATAGATGCCAATCTCCAAACTAGACCAAATTGAAAATACGACCACACAGGAAGCATCAACTTTCAAATAAAAAAGCATTAAAATCTGTCTAAGGTATTGCTACCTCGCTTGCTCTACAACATAAAAAAATTACATTCAAATAGAGAACCTCCTCCTTTTTTGAAATAAGTAAAAAAATTATGACAAAATCGCTCAATATTGAATAAAACTCAAGAATATAATTCAATAAATATATATTAATAAGATAATACAAACAAATCATTTGGACACTACTTGTAAATGATCCAATAGATAGACTAGTATATTTAATAACGGATGTACTTGTGCGGCAACCATCAATGCAACCTTTACAACTATTATTACATTAGCTAACAAAAATCCTGCAATGGCTCCAAGGTAGCATGGTATTGGCCACACTTGCCAAGGTGTATTCCAATCCAGAGGTATAACTGTAGCTCCCAACCACGCTCCACAAATTGCCAATAACGCACTGTTCACTAACATTTGAACAATCGTATTCTTGCCGAAGTGTTTCATACAAAATAGCAGCTGCAATGATGTTTCCATACCGGTATGAGCGAGCAACGGAAATACTGTCAGTAAAGTGAGTAATGCAGATAATATCAACGTCTCTTCATGGTTATCGAGTACAGGCGCTCCGAATAATATTATTCCAATAAAGAAACAAAACATGACACATAGTAGAAACATGAGTGACATAAACATATCGCCAACTTTGTTCTTACTCTGCTTCGCCTTTTTCGCATGAATGTCATTGTTAGAATTCAAGTAAAATGATTTTAGTAACTCTGCTATAAATATCAATGCTAAAATATAAAAAGACGAAGCGTTTCCAACGGAGTAAAGTAATCCTTTGTATGAGATAACCGTGATGATACTAGGCAAATAAATGCATGTTATCAAACTACATATTGTTATTCTTCTTAGTTCCAAGTCGCTATGTAACGAAAACATGATTATTTCTTATGTTTTATTCACAAAACATTAAAAAAATTAAGTCGCTAATTTTCGTTCTGTTTTGACTTATCAATTATTCATTTTTTTTTTTTTTGTTTGGATCGCCCTTACGGGCAGGCTAAAGTCTTTTCGACCATACTGCCTTGTCTTACGTAGCTTATTTCTTTACATATTATTTACTTCTTCATATTGTATAACTTATTTATTGTCATGGTCCGTCAGTAAGTTAAGTCGTTATCATTAATTAGGCGCTGAAAACCTAATTAGATGATTTCTATGGGAATTCCGGTTGAATATGGAAATACACGTAAACCACTCTTATATCACATTCACCACATTTCAGCACCTTCATTATATTATATTACATAAAATATCAGCAAAATTATTCAATATAACACTATAAAACACTAAAAAAATTAATATAATACAAGAGCTTAACATGACAGCTCCAAATTCGCGCCGAAACTCCTATCAATTATTCATTATCAGAATATCAGCCAGTGTTGCCAACTCCTAGAAGTTCGAGTTACTAGATTGAAATTCAAAAGTCGCTAGAAAGTCGCTAAAACAAGTTACTTATTTTTTATGTGTAGAAAATCCCGTCGGGTCAAATTTTGATGAGCTTTTTTTTTAGGACATGTTGGGATGTACTAAGTTATAGTAGGTCACAGCGTAACCTTATTTACGACGAAATAAAATCCTATGGACAAATTTTGATGAGCTTTTTTTTTTAGGACATAGTTCGAGGATTCCAAAAAGTGCCAATAGCATAGCATACTACCATACTATCACGAAACACTAATATCCGTATCAACTTTTGACTTTCGAGCTGATTCCAAAATTCGCCAGAATTGTCGCTAAACAGTTTTCAGCAACAAGACTTTTTTTTTGTTGCTTACACTTGAACAAAAGTCGTCATTTCTAGCGACAAAGTCGCTAAATTGGCAACACTGATATTAGCTATCTTCAGTGTTACAAGCTCCTCAGAATATCTAGCTCTAGACATGAGCGTTATTTCACGTCATTAGTTACAATAACTAATTACGCGGCATCTAACTGAATCACTAGTTACGAGTAGACGTGGATCGTTACGTTATTTTTAAGAAACGTAACGAAACTAGTTTCTTGGTCGACATCACGTGTTTCTTCTTCTTCTTCTTTTTTTGTCTTGGCAATCAGTTATTAATACAAACCATTTTTGCCAGTGTCAAGTTATAATTTTCTTTTCAAATTATCAATTTCTTCCGTCAGTAAGTCAAAGTGTCGCCTCTAACAGTGTAATGGCCACTGTTAGGGGTATCTTCTGAAAATGTTGGTGGAAACAAAAAGGTATGTATAGCAGTTTTATATCATATTCACTACACCTCAAAAGTTTTGCCACTATATATTACATAAAATGCCATCAAAAATATTTAATATAACACGTTAAAACACTAAGATATTGAATATAATACAAGAACACACCATGACACTTCCAGATTCCCGCCAAAATCGTCACGTGTTTCAAAACTAGCGATTTTTATAACTAGTTATTTGTATACAGCCACTGTGATTGTTTGCATATTGTATGATTCTTGATCGACGTCACGTGTTTCAAAACTAGTGATTTTTGTAACGACTTATTTGTATACAGCCACTGTGATTGTTTGCATATTGTATGAATAGCTCCACTAACTATATACTGTTACACGCGAAACGAAAATAAATTTATGGTTATACAGTTAAATCAATAAATTAACTTCCTTTATACTTTTTTCAGACAGAACTGACTGCATTATATGTATTTACGATTGATTAGTAGTTATTATGTAACTATTATTTTAATTAAATTTGTATTAATGCAGAGGTATTTAAAAGTAAATTGATTGTATATTCAATTATTATATTTACAGTTTATTTACATTTTTGATATATTTACAGTTTTTTTCACTGTTATATGCCCTGTATAATGTATGATAATTTTATTAGTAAACAACAAACTGAAACAATAAATGAATTAAATTCTTTACTTTAAATTCAAATTTCAAAGTAACACTCGCTTCGTTTCCCGCAATTGCAAGCCATTATATAGCGTGGCGTTTTGTCGCCACGAGCTGTTACGCTACGCCAACAATCAGGTTTACCCTCGCATACTCCATCATATAGCGTGACGTCGTATCACCACGACAACGATCAGGTTCATCCTCGCCTATGAATGTTTCACATCAAAAATCTCTCAAATCCCCCTAATGACTTAGCCTCTAAACCTGTTCTCTAAAAATAATAAATTATGTTGTTTCGTATTATTTATTTATGAATGATTAAATACATGTAAGTTAGTTTTATTCTCCCCATCACATTTTGTGAAATCAAACTCTGTACCCTGTACCGCTCTAAGCAGAGGTCTTGACATAGAATTATTTTCATATCCAGATTTCCATCTCTTGCATTGATGTTTTCTACGTATCAAATTCCCTAGTGTTTTTACTACTCATGAGTAACAGACGGGGGAGTGAATTAATTTCTTACTCTATCAACACAGGGAAAGTCCGTCGCCATGAGAAAAATAGCGTCTGTAAAACCGATTTTACAAGAAAACAAGTATCAAGGAGTTCATTGAAAATTACGATAAATTAACATTTATTTGCAATCGTTATTACAAATATTTTTTTATCGAAATTATACAGATTAATGAGAAGTAGTAATGTGCTATTAAAATTGTATTTAAAACTTGATATGAATTGTCTGTAGAGCACCACAAGTCGAACGCTTAAGCCGATCGTACCCCTCTAACGCTGGTGCCATGCCATGCTCATACCATGGCCATGCTCTCGTTTGCACGCTCGGCTCAGACAGAACATGATAATGAATCATGCTTTTTTATGTGTGAAACATTAAGGCGTTCATCGGTTGCACGTTAAAGCAATCGACCAAACATGATAAAAACTAATTATAATCAAAAATATACATCTTTGCCCGATATTACTCGCCGATATTTTGAGAGAATAAAAATCTTAAATATATCTGTAAAGATATAAATCCCCTAAAAACCCACTTATTTGCTCTAAATTTGGGTTTTTTTTAGGGGTGGGTTGCGGTCGGCGCGCTCCTCGCACCACTCCGTCCGGGGCGACAGAGGGGGCGTAAGCACGCACTCCCACAACCCACCCATGTTGCACGTCACCTTCGTCGTTGGGCCGACCACCGGAGCCGCACCGCACCGACTAAATTTGGGGTGAAAGCCCCTAAGTTCAGAACTATGTCTAAGTCAGCACCATCTAGTAACTGTTACAGTAGTAGTCATTTCATCAGATTATATTTTTTATAAAAATTGTTTCAATTTAAATAACAAAACCTATGCAATAAACAAGCAATAGAAATTTTGTTCTTCAAAATTGGCTTGAAAAATGTAACCCCCTAAAACCCTCTAAATAGACCTTCTTCCCCTAAATTTAGGGGGTAACTCATAAGCTGGCATCACTGTCTGTCATTTTGTCTGTCATTTCAATGTTTTTTTAACAAATTTATGATGTGGTTACAACGACTTTGTGCAAAGTCAAATATCAGTTCAATGATGTAGAAGGAATAGTTGATTAATAAACGAAATCATAGTCTGGTCGTCAGCGAATTCTATAGGATAATGTAAAGTAATAGATCCTCTATTAAAATTAATAATAAGTCATATTGGCAAATCTTAAATACACATGAAAAGAGGGTGCAAGTGGTAATAATTTTGCACTATTCCGAATAAAATTCCAAGCAAGTGATACATAGATGTTGCCGTGAGTTAGAATACAATTCATCGTCCCCTCTCTTGCCTGTGTGTTAAAAGACGATTTAGAGATATGATATCTAGATAACATCTATGCGAAAAAAAAATCTCTACATAAAACCCTATGTCAACCCGTCTGACCAGCGTGATATACATAGTATATCCATTTCCCTTCTATTGTGAAGGAGGCTTGAGCTCACTAGTGAGATGTATGTGAGCTGAGATGATGATCCATAAATGTGGTGTGATAGGTACTTATTTATACAGTATAACAATGTTATGCTATAACACCGGGATTTTGAGCTTTGATACTATCTGCATGATACTCTAATAATGTAATGCGTCATTAGTGTCACCTTTTTTATAAGTGTCACCATTCCTAAGCATTTGTACATTTTATAAAATTATAAATTACATTTAAACACAATGATTCTTGCAAGAAGCTTTTATAGCGTATAAATTGAATAATTTTTTAAACAGTATTTAACTAATGGCAAGCATTAGCACTAATTTTTTAACCACATAGTAAGTTATACTGTGAAATGTTCGTCTATTAGGTCGGTATGCGTAACCGAAAAGTTTGTTATAACGTAGTTAAAACCAAAGAATACGAAATTATACTGGTTAAAACTTAATTATTAACAGGAAAGACACCAATAAATTAAAGTAAAATTGCTAATTATATTTCATTCTCAGTAAATATTCTAATTTTTTTATAAAAGAAAACTGAACATTGGAGAGTTTTGGCTCATAAAGTGTACTTATTTTTATAAAGTGATATTAAATAATTTCATATATTGTTGCCATTTTAGGTCATGCAATACATTGTAAATGTTGAAATATCGTAATCACTATAACCTATTCAACAAAACTCCCATAAGTACCTATAATTGTGTAATCAGTTCTCCATTAAAGGTAAAGATTTGACTTACTGAGGGAGAGCGATTTTGAATAAGCTGTGCAATATATACATATAATAAGAAATATTGTATTGGCTTTGTTATATCCTGTAGATCAAAAACTAAAACATTCTCGATCGAAGGCCTTTGTATCCATATACACGAATAAGAATTATTCAAAAAAACATTGAACGAATCCCAATTGGCAAGGTGTCAAAATCTTATTTAGTTTGGCAACAATTTTATTATGAAACCGAGATAAAATTCAATGTGAATGAAGTATATATTCATACTAATCGATATGACGACACCAACTTTATAAATGAAAGGTGCCTTTGGTCGGGCAATCAGTTGACCAAATACCGCGTTCGGCTACAGTGCGAGCCAACGCTGCCAATTTCTCGAATATTGTTAAAGTACGCTACTGTACGTCGTGTTGCAAGTGTTTCTTGTATCATTGATTACATAAATAGTAAAAATGCCCTGCCCATTTATAGGATCATTCAGCCAGGCTTTCGTGAAGAATTATGGGCCAAATCTTATGAAACAATACGGGAAGTTTTGTCCTGTGCTCAATAGAGGTTTCCGCTCTCTCGGCAGTGATGAGACCAAGTGCCCCTTCATTCAGCAAAACTCGATTATTTCGGAGGCTCCTAAAGAAATGACCGAAGACATCGTGGAGCCCGTTCAACCATATGAATACGAGAAGTTCTTCCATGAACAAATTAGCGCCAAGAAGAAGGATTACTCATACCGAATCTTTAGGAAAGTGTCGCGCTTAGCCGCCGACGGTATGTATCCCCAAGCGCTGGAGGGCGCTGAAAACCGCCAAGTTACCGTTTGGTGTGCTAATGACTATCTGGGAGCTTCTCGTCACCCTGTCGTCCAAGATGCTGCAATAAATTCTATCAAGTCCTACGGTACTGGAGCTGGAGGCACTAGAAACATCGCTGGAAATTCCCAAATGACCGAGAAACTCGAGGCTGAGATAGCTAAACTACACAAAAAACCAGCAGCTTTAATATTTAGTTCCTGTTTTGTTGCAAATGATGCAACTTTATCTACATTAGCCAAGATATTACCAGGCTGTTTGATTTTCTCCGATGCTGGTAATCATGCATCAATGATACAAGGAATTAGAAACAGCCGAGCTCCTAAACAAATATTTAGGCACAATGACCCCAATCACTTGCGGGAGCTATTAGCTCAATCACCAGCTGGTGTACCAAAGCTAGTCGTATTTGAGACTGTCCATTCAATGAGTGGAGCAATTTGTCCTCTGGATGAAATGTGTAACATAGCCCATGAGTACGGGGCTTTAACATTTGTTGATGAAGTACATGCTGTGGGCTTATATGGAAAACATGGTGCTGGTATTGGAGAGGAGAGGGGTTTACAGCACAAACTAGATATTGTCTCCGGCACATTAGGAAAAGCATTTGGTAATGTCGGAGGCTACATTGCTGGTTCCACTTTATTGGTGGATACAGTGAGATCTCTGGCTCCAGGTTTTATATTTACAACAGCGCTACCTCCACCTGTCCTAGCAGGTTCACTGGCTGCTATTAGACTCCTAGCTAGTGAAGAAGGAAGAAGTTTACGAGCAAAGCACCAAGCGATAGTTCGTTACCTGAAACTATCGCTACTGGTGGCTGGTTTACCCCAACTGCCGTCTGTCAGTCACATAGTACCTGTTCCTGTGAAGGGCGCAGATAAGGTGGCGTTAGTCGCTGAATCGCTAATGAAACGTGGTCATTACGTGCAGTCTATAAACTATCCCACCGTTGCACGTGGCGAGGAACGTCTGCGGTTCGCACCAGGACCCTATCACACGCCTGAAATGATCGACAGCCTCATCACTGCCCTTACTCAAGCATTCCATGAGAATAATATAAGTTTCAACGAATTTATAAAGAACGGTGCCTGTCGCGAATGTAGTATGGAGTATAAGGTTGACATAGCTTATGAGGAACCTTACAAATACCCCATGCAAGTGGCATAATTTCTTCAACATAACATGACAATTGGGCAATCAATAAAAAATGTAAAAAAAAAATTATATTAAAAAATATATCTAAATGTTATTCTATTGTGGTTCGTGGTTCATGGTTTTAATTAAAACATGGTTCTTGGCAGATAAATTCTTTTATTTTTCAATCCCAGTATTTTATGAGTCCATCCCAACCGGCTGTTAGTAGTTTGCTTGGCTCGTGTGGATGCCATAACGAACTAATACATACGCCGTCGTGCGCTTTCCATTTTTTGTAAAGTTTCGTTGTTTTCCAATCCCATATGTAACATTTTCCATCTGCATCACCACTCACGAGATAGCTGTAACCAATAGACAATATAATTATATAACAAGTTAGATTCTAACCAAATATTTTTATCACAAATCAAAGTCCAGCTTATCTAATTTTAACATAAGTATATACCTACATAACAGGCATTTTATTGGCTAATAATATATTTCTAATCGCCTGATTACGCATATTTACTAGCGCGTACATATATGTTTATATATTAATATCTTCCTTGTGGTGACGGATTAAGAATACAATTCACCACACCCTATCTTGCCCGTGGATGTCGTAAAAGACGACTAAGGGATATAATATGTATATAAGATCTGTGCAAAGAAAACTCGAAATAAAACCCTATGCTAACATGTCTTACCAGCACGGTATAGTAGGTTAAATTCCCTCCCATTACGGAGGAGGCCCAAGCCCAACAGTGGGACATATGTGGGCTACGATGATGATGAAGATAATATCTTATTTACTTTCATGCGATCACCAAACCATTGATTTTCACTGCAGGACTCTTTGCAAGGAACGGTGTTAGCCCAAGAGGACGCGGCTGTCCTTTTGCCTGGAGTTCCATCATGCGGCGTTTACGAGTAGTAATTAATAATTGTTAATAAATTCTATCCTTAACCAGTCGCCACATCCTTAATTATTTGCGTGTGGTGACGGAGTAAGAATACAATTCACCATCTCGTATCTTGGCTTTGGGTGTTGTAAATGACGGCTAAGGGATATAATATGCATACATCTATGCAAGAGAAGCGAAATTCTGAAATAAATGTGTGTGTCAAGACGTCTGAGCATCATTTGATGGTAGGTTTTAGGTATCTTCGTAATGTGGAGGAGGATCGAGCTAGCGGTGAGACATAAATGAGCTGATGTGAATGAGTTAATTGTCTGTTATGTATACACATTAAGACGTAACTTAATAATATCTACTACAGGTTTTTAAATCAGCAATTAATAGATACCGAAGTGATTTTTTTTATGCGAGAGCTTTGGAATTTTGATTTGCAACCTTTTCGTGTGACAAAAAATTCAGGAAGGAAAGAGTTTAAGCGACCGCTATATTGCGTACTTGTAGCCAATCAAAAATTAAACTCGCCTATCATACCACGCTGGGCAAACGTGTTGATATAGGTTTTTATTTCGAGTTGCCCTTCTCTTGCATAGATGTTATCTGAATATTATAATACTTTAGTCGTCTTTTACGACACCCACAGGCAAGGTGGGCGGTGAATTGTATTCTTACTCTGCCGACACAGGGGTTATGGATAGCACAACACATTAACCCTACATGGGAAACAAACGCGACGCTTGGTACGGTAGATCGGTATCTTAATCACTACGCCATCTGTATAATTAAATAATCCATTACGCAGTGCAATACACTTGGCTATAACTACATGTATACATAAATGTACCATAGATAAATAATTTAAATGAACACCAGCAAAATTCTCGCGCGGTGACGGAGTAAGAATACAATTCACCACTCCCTATCTTGCACGTGGATATCGTAAAAGACGACTAAGGGTGTAGGGACGTGTACAGAATGAGAGATGAAAGTCTAGTAATTAATAAAAAAAAATGACAAAACATCTATTCTTTCGACTGTTACCAAACTCACAGGATTGCTCTCTGGGCCAATCTGAATATGTTTTGAAAGTCGGTCTAGTCTAGTCGGTCTACACATTAATTTATTATATATTAATGTGTATGATGAGGCTGTAAGGTCATTAGGGTCGTAGTTATTGTAATAATTTTCCTCTGAAATACGCTCACTTTAGTTTGGTTCTATTATTGTCAGTGAATGAATATTATTATTTCCTTGAGTACGGGACTACAAGACAAAACGCGCAGTGTTGGTCAGTATGGATGCTCGTTGACAGAGACCATAGGGTCCCTCTCTTGCCCGTGGGTTTCGTAAAAGTCGACTAAGGGATTAAATAGACATATAACGTCTTTGAAAGAAAAGGAAAACTCGAAATAAAACCCTATACTAACCCGTCTGATCAGCGTGATATGGTAGGTTTTTTTTTATTGCCAACGGTGGCAAACGAGCAAGCAGCACACCTGATGGTAAGTGAAACTGCTGCACATGGACCTTTGCAATACCAGGGGCACAGCTAGGCCGCTGCCTACCGTGAAGGAAATACTCTTCTTAAACCTCGTTTAAAGAAGGACATGTCATAGCGCTCGGGAAACACAGCAGCAGGTAGTTCATTCCAGAGTTAATTTCCTCAATATTGAAGAGCAACCTCGAGCTACAGTGGGACTTCCATGAGCTGAAATAATGATCCCCAAACTGTTGTTCAGAGTCTGGGTGTAATTTATGCCCGTCAACTTAGATGTTTGTAAAATCCTAAGCATTATACCAATTATTGCCTGAGAGGGAGGCATTGTTAATAAAAAAACTGTCTATTCTAATTATAAAATTACGAATATTCTCTTCTCGTTTATCATAAGGGCAAATGACTAATACATTAAAAAGAACTTTGGTTTCGAAAACATATTACTTAAAACAGCTAGCCGGACAAAGTATTACTTTCATTTCCTGCGATTAAATAATTGCAAACCTAACCAATAAATTGCATTTATTTAAGTACAGACTCATGTAAAATGATCTTGAATAACATTGACGAATGTCGTTACAAAACTTAGGTATTTTACAACAATTTAAATACCAACGTAAACAATTTAGTCGTAAAGATGGCTTTCTTCATTAATTGCCTTCCCACGAGTCTTCGTTGAATTAAAATTGAATTCTATAAATTTTAAGCGAAACCTATTTGCAGTTAATACTAAGATTGCTAATTTAATGTACACTTTACATTCTAATGTATTATTCGGTTAATTTTAGGACATTTTATCATCCATATCATCACAGCTCTTACACGTTTCTGGGTCCGAGCTGTCTCCACAGTGCGAGGGAGATTGACCTACTACACTACACTGGTCAGGAGGTGTAGGATGGCGTGTGGAGATTAGCCACCCTACAATTGTGTTGTAGTCGGCGCAGGTAGATGTGAGAAGGCGAAGAAGAACGACGAGAGTTATTTCTAAGACTGACGATTTATTTACATTTCATAAATTATGTACAATAAATTGATAATAGAACTAGTGACGACCGTACAAGTGTGCGAGCTGATATCGTATGTCGACTGAATGAATAGACAGCAAAAGGCGGTATATATATATATATATATATATACTAGCATTCAGTCTGCGTATGGTCCGAATGTGCACGTGTTCCAACAGGTGCACATTCGATGATGTCACCGCAGGTGCGAATGCAGGTGTCAGGTGTGTCGCCAGCTGCGTCGCACATCTGTCAGCTGTGCACGCCAGCTGCCTCGCACCTGCGTCTTCTTGTATGGGCCAATCTTCATTAGCGAAGCGGATTGCTTCGCATTGTTGGGTTGCGGTCCAAGTTATCTTAGTGGCGGATAGTCGCCACAGTACTCCCCTCTGAAGACCGGGGCTACGGGCGATGAAAGTCTAGTAGGCTTACTTTTCTTCCACTGGAAGTCCATTTGATGTCATCTGGGACTGGTTGGACCGGAACCTGAGCTTCTCTAGCCATATATGATGGTTTGAGCCTTGTAGGGTCGGTGTATAGTGGCTCCAAGCACCTCTCAGGCGATCTTGTCAGACGAAGACGTGCGATGCGTAAAATGGCGATGTAGTGTGCCAAGACGTTGGACAAGGAGACAGCTTCGTCATGTACGCGCTAAGACGTGTCGCGTACTAGGTGACGTCAGCAGTCGAGTAGTCATCTTGTTCTGGCGAAACGAGACCGGCGTAACAGGACCATCGTAGTAGGACCGGCGTAGTAGTTCCGGCGTAGTCGTACCGGCGTAGTCGTACCGGCGTAGTCGTACCGGCGTAGTCGTACCGGCGTAGTAGTACCGGCGTAGTCGTACCGGCGTAGTAGTACCGGCGTAGTCGTACCGGCGTAGTCGTACCGGCGTAGTAGTACCGGCGTAGTTGTACCGGCGTAGTAGAACCGGCCTAGCCGTGGTCTGGTTAGTTCGGCGATCTGTTGTGCCATGTCGCTGTAAGGTGATGATTGTGCTGCATGGGTGATCGCTGGTCGTAGTATTGATGGTGCTATCTCGTGTTCTTGTAGGACAGTTCGCTCAGCTTGCTCATGTCGAGGACCATCTCAGTAGTAATAGGTCTTGATATTTGCGCGGACGATAATGCAGGTTCTTCGCCAAAAAAAAGGTACACTTGCGCTAACTCGCAATACTTCATCATTGCTTCTCACATTCGGTATCTTCGGTTGCGTGTTCAGATCGCGTTAATGGTTGCATGTTCAGATCACGTGGATGGTTGCATGTTCAGACGTCGGGGTCATCAGATGTAGGATGGTTGCATGTTCAGATGTCGGGGTCACCAGATGTAGGATGGCGTGTGGAGATTAACCACCCTACAATTGTATTGTAGTCGGCGCAGGTAGATGTGAGAAGAAGGCGAAGAAGAACGACGAGAGTTATTTCTAAGACTGACGATTTATTTACATTTCATAAATTATGTACAATAAATTGATAATAGAACTAGTGACGACCGTACAAGTGTGCGAGATGATATCGTATGTCGACTGAATGAATAGACAGCAAAAGGCGGTATATATATATATATATATATATATATATATATATATATATATATATATATATATATATATATATATATATATATATATATATATATATACTAGCATTCAGTCTGCGTGTGGTCCGAATATGCACGTGTTCCAACAAGTGCACATTCGATGATGTCACCGCAGGTGCGAATGCAAGTGTCAGGTGTGTCGCCAGCTGCGTCGCACATCTGTCAGCTGTGCACGCCAGCTGCCTCGCACCTACGTCTTCTTGTATGGGCCAATCTTCATTAGCGAAGCGGATTGCTTCGCATTGTTGGGTTGCGGTCCAAGTTATCTTAGTGGCGGATAGTCGCCACAGAGGTATAGGTATTAGGACGTTTTATCTCGGCTCATATATATCCTACTGCTGGGCTCGAGTCTCTTCCACAATAGCAGGAAAATTGATCTTAATAATACTACTAGCATACGCTATACCATTCCGTCGGGCCGACCACTGATGACAAGTAACACTTTTTTTGTTTTTTTCGCTGTGGAAATGCAATTTACGCACTATCCCCCGCCGGTGTCAAACGAGGGGTAGTGTGGGACTCGCCGGCTATGCTTCCGGAATACCCACTAAAACCACAGCGGTCCCTTCTGGGCTTTTCCGGGGTGCCGGAAAGGTCGTCTTTTGACATTCGATCCCCGACACCCCTACCATGACAAGTAACCCTGCTCCGGTGGTCGGCAGAACGACGAAGGCGACGTGGTGTTCGGGTGGGTTGCGGGTGTGCGTGCTTACGCCCCTCTCGTCGACCCGGACGGAGTGGTGCGAGGAGTGCGGCGACCGCAGCCCACCCCAAAAAAAAAATTTCACGCTATAACCCTGCTAGTCAGTCAGGTTGGTATAGGATTTTGTTTAGAGTTTTACTTCTCTTGCATATATATTATATGCGTATTACTTCCTTTAGTCGTCTGTTACAATATCTACGAGCACGATAGAGAGTGCTGAATTGTATCTTATGTCGTCATCACACAGATTGGGACGTTTAGTTAGTTTAATACGGTTTTTTTGTTCTCGTATACGCCTCACAGCTGGGTCTGATCCACAATAAGTAAGTAGAGATGCAAAGGGTAATCGATGTTACTGAAACATCAATGTATCGTTTGTTTCTGAAATATCGATGTTTCAGTAAATAAACATCGGTGTTTGCCATTGGTGTTCACTATTGAAAAACATCGATGTGTCAATTTTCTACGATGTTTTAACATCGATGTTTTGCCTGCCATCTGTATGAAATTTATGCACTTTTAGCAGACTCTGCGTAACAGTTTGGTTACTAGAATCAATGATTTACGGATATATGTACAGATAATAAATATAGCGCATTTTATATAAAAGTTGATTGCACGAGTATACGGGCCATAAAACCATGGATGTTTCGATACATCAATGTTTTTAGGGCAATGTTTTTTATACATCGATATTCGTTCTGAAACATCGATGTTATTGGTTTGGATATTTGCAACCCTAACAATAACAGGGAAATTGACCTACTATACCACACTAGTCAGACGGGTTGGTATAGGGTTTTATTTCATGCTTTTCTCTTGCACTGGTCCTAGTCGTCTTTTAGGAAACTTACGAGCAAAAAACCGAAAGTAATAAATCAAGATCCCATTTATTACGGAGGCGGCACGGGTAGAGCGGTCGTGTGTGGCCATCTCAGTTCACACAAGTGTTCATTCTGATTAATTTTAGAAGTTAGTTTAAGTAAGTTGAAGAATGATATACTATAACATCGGAACGAAAACTAAATGAAACAACCGACAATTGTCATATTAATAAATTGTTAATTCGGTTCTCCATTTCTGTTCATTGGATCTTAAAACATTTACTAAGAGGTTTACTGAACAAAACTTCTGTAAATAAAATACATTTATTTTGAAATAAGACTGCAATAGATAGATTACCTATTTTCCGCGTGGTAACGGAGTAAGAATACGATTTACCACTACCTTTCTTACGCGTGGGTGTCGTAAAAGGCGACTAAGCAATGCAGATAAGTTTTACGCAAGAGAAGGAAAACTCGACATCAAACCTCATGCCAACACGTCTGACCAGCGTGCTATAGTAGGTCAATTTCCCTTCCATTGTGGATGAGCCCCGAGCCCAACCGTGGGACTTATATGTGCTGCGATGATAATTTTCTTCTTAACTCCATCGCAAAACAAAAAAGGAGGAAGGTTTATTCCTTATAGTGGAATTTATACAATACGGGAGGAGCAGACAAGTCGCTGAATAATGTGGGGTTTAAACCAGTGGTTCTATCGCTCATCTAAAGAAGCTCAATACCAAGTTGCTAATTTCTTTTTTTTTTTTGGATGAACTATGTTCAGCGCTCACGCCGCCGCACGCACGGCCCTAAAACCCATCGTAGCTCGTCGCCTTCCTCGTTGGGCTAACCACTGGTACTGAATACCTTGTCCTCCGTGATCGGCTCGACATCACAAATTGGTACTACAGAGACGTCGATTTTCTACGAGACTACAGTATTATCACAGACTAGCAACCCGCCCTCGCTTCACTTCGGTTATAGGTTATAGTCATTTTACCCGCGTAGTTCCCGTTCCTGTGGGAATACCGGGATAAAATATAGCCTAGTTTACGCCCTGATATTATAGCTTTCCATTGGTGAAAGAATTTTTGAAATCGGTCCAGCCGTTTTGAAGATTACCCGGAACAAACAGACAGACAGACAAAATTTTTTTAATTGCTATTTTAGGCATAGGTGTCGTGCAAATAACCGTGTGAGCATGAAAAATGCCTATTATTTTGACATTACAAACAGACATTCCAATTTTATTTATTGGTATAGATGTGACGGCCAGAAAAGTGTCAGCAGCGTGACACGATCAGTGAACAAATTCTACACTGAAGAGGAAATCTCAAAAATAATAAAATCAAAACAATTTCGAGTTTATAATATAATAAAACGTGTTCCCCTTTAATACACGTCATAACGAGATATATCCTGTATACCTTGGGCATTGATAACAGAGGACTATTCCGTGCGGTAACAGAATAACAATACAATATAACAATACAATTCACCGCCCACTTTCTTGCCGGTAGATGTCGTAAAAGACGACTAAGAAACATGGTATACGTGTCTACATGGCATGATATACATGGCAAAGTATACGCTTTTACAACAAATTACCGAATAATATCCGAGATATGCCAGTGAATAAGTTCAAAAAAGCAATCAAGAGTAAATTTTATCTAAAAGGTTATTATAAAATCTCAGATTATCTTGATGATAACTCGGACTGGCAATGAGCAGCTCCTCATACAGGAATTTCCTCATTATTACAATGATAGAAATTACGCACATGTTTATTATTATTATTTTTATATTGTTGCTACTATAATTGTAAAAAAATCGTTTGGCGTTTGGGTTTTGGATTTTTTTATTGGATCTGTGTTTTATGTTTGTGGCAAATGGTATTGGTCATGCTCACTGAGGGGTCTGCTAGCGGTAGCTATTAGGAGTGGGTCACTCCCTTCCCTCCATTATGGTTGAGGGGAGTGATGGCTGCTCTAGTAGTTAACTCGTGATCGGGTGCCGCTTGCGGGATCTGGTCCAACCATAATTTTTTTATTACATTTGTGATTATTATTATATTTGTGAACTATATTATATAATATTTCGAATGGCATTACACTGGAACTATTAATAAGCATGTTGTAAGATGTAATTTTATTTAAAAGAAATTAAAAAAAAATAAATAAAAAATAGACAATTCCGCTGAGTTTCTTGCCGGATCTTCTCAGTGCGGTCGCGTTCCGATCCGGCGGTAATTATAACTTTAAGAAAATTGTAAAAAAATGACATTATGTAAGTGCCCCCGCGGGGTTTATACATAATAAATGATTTGAATTTGTCTTCAAAAATATTACGTTTGACCCTTGAACACGATCTTGGTTATAGATTGATTAAAAAATTGTTAAAAATGGGTCATGCAGTTGGATAATCTCAGATAGCTTATGCGTGAAATAATAAAAATAAAATAAGTCACTACACCATACTTCTCTTACCGTGGATATCATAAAATTAAGACTGACAGATGAAAGCAGATAGCATTAGTGTAAGAGAAAGAAACCTAGAAATAAAACTAGCTTATTGTTTCACCAGCGCGTTATAGAAAGTTAATTGATCCAAAAGCCTTTATATCCTAGGCCTATCTTGCCTGTGTATGTCGTAAGAGACGACTAAGGAATATAATATGCAGATAACATTTGTGCAAAAGAAGGAAAACTCGAAATGAAACCCTATACCAACACGTCTGCTCAGCATGGTATAGTAGGTCAAATTCCCTTCAATTGTGGCGGAGGCCGGAATCCTACAGTATGTACCTATGTGTTAAGAATAAAATGAGTAGTGATTCATTATGCTTACACGGCACTTTTATTTGATACAGACAATACGCTTACAGAACTATTACAAAACGTGACGCAAAATGTTTATTCTTACAAAAATGTCCCAACTGCTGCATAATTATGGAAGCTGACGTTCATTGAAAAATGAAACCGGCAATAGGACAGACATTTCTTGTGGTATAGTTACAATCGCATCGTATTTCTGTTAGGTAAGAGCTACCAACGTTTAGGAGGCCCCATTTTCCAAGCAGTGTCTTAAGAGGCCATTGAAGATGAGCTTTTAAACTTAACAATTCCACGCAACTTCAGAAGGTATATGTGTAAAATAAATTAGATTGGAGAGCTTTAGCAATTTGTTTTAGCAACTAGGTCGCGTTTATCCTAATTGGTTAATGGCTAACGCCTTTTTACTTGAGAAGAATCTTTAACTAAAGTAGTATACGGCTAGTCCATGTATGGTGTGTTTGAAAAGGCAGAAATTAGAAAAAAAAGACCTGACATACAGTCATCATCATTATCATCCCATTGCTCATCCCAGTGCTCGAGGCTCCTCCACAATAGGAGGGCAATTGACCATTTGGCAATAGTTTTATAACCGGCCGACTGTCTGACGTCAACCCTCCTTGGGAATGGAATTGTTCGCCAATTGACATCAGATGGATTTAGTCCAGGTGATGTAAAGCTTTTAGTAGCCTTTTTAACCGACTTTACAAAAGAGGAGGTTTCTCAATTCGACCGTATATATGCTATTTTTTTTTTTTAGGGTTAAGGGTCGTCCTGGACAAGACGGAGGCCCTCTTGTTCCATAGGCGCACTATGAGCCCTCCCATCGGCGTCTCGATCACCGTCCACTCGGTCGACATCAGCATCCGGGCCCATATGAGGTACTTGGGCCTGGTGCTCGACGGGCGTTGGTGGTTTCGGGAGCATTTCCGCAGGCTCGCTCCACGGCTCGTCGGCGCGGCGTCCGCCCTATCGTGGCTTATGCCGAACGTGGGCGGACCGAGCGCTGCGTGCCGACGGCTGTACGCGGGGGTCATCCGGTCGATGGCCCTGTACGGCGCACCGGTGTGGGCGGGGTCCATGACCGTCCGACTTAGGGCCCTTCTGTGGCGACCACAGAGGTCATGGCGGTCAGGGCCATCCGCGGATACCGCACGGTGGCGACGGAGGCAGCGTGCCTATTGGCCGGGACTCCCCCGTGGGACCTGGAGGCGGAGATGCTCGCCAGACTATATCGGCGGGTGACGGGGGTGCGAGCGGAGGGCGGTGTGGTCTCGTTAAGGGATCTCACCGCCTGGCGCGTCGACGCCCGCCGAGACGTCATTGCCCGTTGGGCAGTCCGGCTGGAGAGGCCTCGGTTCGGGGTGCGAACCGTGGAGGCCTTCCGGCCGGTGCTGATGCAGTGGTTGGAAAGGCGGCACGGGGTGCTCTCCTTCCGACTGGTGCAGGTTTTGACGGGGCATGGGTGCTTCGCCAAATACCTGCACAAGGTCGTTAGGAAGGAGAGTACACCGTCCTGCCACCACTGCGATTGCGACGAGGACACGGCGCGCCATACGCTCGAGGCCTGCGGGGCTTAGGCAGTGCAGCGCTGTGAACTCGTCGCAATCATCGGTACGGACCTGACGCTATCTGCACCTCATGCCGCCCTAGCCGAGGCCGCGGGTGACGTGACCGGGGATTAGTCCGTCACCTGCCGAGAGGCCGACCGCGCGAGGAAAGACCGACGTCCTCCCCGAGGGGGGGACGTCGGTCGATGGGAGGACACCCCAATTAGGGGTATTCCGTCAGGCCGACCACTGACGACAAGTTAACGCTGCTCCAGTGGTCGGCCCAACGACGAAGGCGACGTGGTTTTTGGGTGGGTCGCGGGAGTTGCGTGCTTAAGCCCCTCTGTCGCCCCGGACGGAGTGGTGCGGAGGCGCACCGACCGCGACCCACCCACAAAAAAAAAATATATGCTTTTTTTATGTTTGTTCGCGGATATCTTCGTCGTTTATAAACCGATTTTGATGATTCTTTTTTTGTTGGAAAGGGTATACTTCCCTTCCTAAATGGTCGCACGAAAATTTTATCGAAATCGAACTAGCGGTTTTTGATAAATCAACAAAAATCTAAAAATGTATCTACATTATTGAAGGCTTCTTTTTTTGCAAAAAATAATTAAATGAAACCCAAGAGCAATGTCCTTACATCGCTCTTGGGTTTGGGTTGACAAAAGTTTATGGCATCTACCACACAACGAAGCAGGAATATTATGATTAAATTAATAATCACTAACGAATTATAAATTATTAATAATGCTGTTTAATGATAATTTTTACAAAGATCTTAATAAATGTTGAATATGCTTCAGTTTAGGAAGTGCAATAATTGATCGCAGCATGCGAACTGAGGATAGATATAATTAACATTTTCATGCAGTGAAGCCAAGGATATATAATTACAAAATTATTTAAATCAATCTTAGTTTTAATAACTGCGAGTGTTTTGGATACAGGATTTATACATAATTCTAGTGATTTCATGCTTTTACATATTTACGTCTTTATTACGATTACGATGTCCGTCTGCTGACGGAGTAAGAATACAACTTATCACCGTTTTTCTTGAGCGTGGATGTCGTAAAAGACGACTTAGGGATAAAATATGCACACAACATCTATGCCAGATAAAGAAAACTCGAGAAAAATAAACCCTATGCCAACACATCTGACCAGAGTCGTATATTAGGTAAATTGCCTTTATTATGGGGGAGTCTCGAATATACCCCCTATTTACACCTTTATAGGCTGTCCATGTTGTGACGGAGTAAGAATACAATTCACCAATCCTTTTGGTGCCTGTCGATGTCATACAAGACGACTAAGGGATATAATATGCATAGAGAAGCCAAATTTGAAATTAAACCCTATACCAACAAGTCTGACTAGCGTGGTATAGCAGGTTATTTTTGTCTCCCACAGTGGCGGAAGACCGAACCTAATAGTGGGCAGTATGTGATGTAAGATAAGATGATGATAGATCCACCATCAATTACATTCTAGTGGGAATCGTAAAATCTAAAATATCATGATTCATCTGCGATTGCCTGCACTGATATACACTGATAGTGATTTACATAACTATTAGATAACGATATTGAAAACATGTAAATAAAACTATTTTTACGGTTTTTAACGCGTTTCTGTAAGGAGTAGATATAAATATTTGTAATAACGATGACTTGTTGCACGTGAGACATCTTAAGAGCGTTATCGGTAATAAGCGGCCGTAAACCCAAAAATGTGGTTTTTTGAGGACTGGTTACTCGTTCATCATAATAGCTTACTAAAAATTTATATGACCACTACATTAAACACATCTTTATATTGTGCTTGTACAGAATTATAACTCAATATTGTAACTATTTTATTAAAAGGCAAGGGTATTTTGAACTTAAGTTAATGAGATTTTACGAAAACGCTGAGTTTTGAAGTTCAGGTACGAATAAACGATAAGTCGTGGCAGCTCGAAAAAAATTGTAGATGTTAGGAAAATTACTGTTTTTGGGTATGTATAAAATGAAATTCAAGATTTCTTCCTTTTAAAACTAAAAAAAAAAATTTTCCTTAAGATTTATTTGACGAAAATGGCTCCTGTAAAACATTTAATTTTGTGAATAATACTAACCTTGGAATATTTAAAAAAATATCCACTATTTGTTCGACTATTGTAGAAGCAGTAAAAAAAAACCCAAATTGAAATACGAATAGTCACCCTCGTAATTAAATTTTAAATATTACTATAAATTGAACGGCATAATTGTTCGTAAGCCATTCATTCCGCGTCGGAGACCCGTAGCGCACGGACGTGCGCCTCGCTGCTCTCCATTTCGCCGCGCTCACCCCGCACCCGCCCCCTGCGGTCGTGCGTTCTCGCTCCGTCTCGCTCGCTCTCGCAGCGAACCAGCGTCGCGTCAAGCCGCCATCTTGTTCAACGTCTGTGGCCGTTCAGTGGCCCGCTCCGGGTGGCCGTGTATACGGTTGTCTGTGGCAGTTTCGCTGTTTGGACGCAGGTGTTGCCGGATCCCAACTGCACGAGTCGACTTTTTCAAGACGTCGAGTGCAGATTTCTACCGTTGGTAGATAAAAAGTCAACCCATTTTGGCCCCCTCAGGGCAGAAAACCATATTGTTTGGTCCCCGGCGGAAACCTCACGGTGTAAACGAAGCCGGGTGAGGCAAGGCCCCGATTTGCCTGCCGAGCCCCTTCAGGGCAGAGCTAACAATCGGAAGGGGTTAGAGCATCCGGCCTTGGGGGATCTCCTAGTCGGACCTAATCTACGGCTTTTCATCATTTTTCTGCGAAGGCCTAACGGCCCGAGCAGCTAGGAACCTATCGCACATTAAGATTGGCGAAGGATTACAAGCTTAGGGCACACTAATTAAGTACTCATCCTCCCGACCTACACCCGGTTGGGAGGGGCACACACACCACTCACCCCTGGGTTTTTTCCCCACTCAGGGCGTTAGGGCTGCTAGGAAACAGTCGTAAAGCTCCCAGCATGGCAATGGAGGGCCACAATAAAATCCAGTACTCACTAGAGTACTTACTAAACATTCCCGCCATCCGTGACATTTTAGTCGCCCTACACGGGGAGGAAAACGTTCCTCAACCTGTGTTCTCTTCCGCGTATCCCACGGTAACCACTACAACATCGGCAATACCACCACCCTCGAAACCAATGTCGCCCACGGCAATGGAATTCGAGGTAGCCCGGCTCTCAGAGAGCTCATCGGACCAGGAGGATAACTCCTCCGACTCCTCCGACTCCTCTTCTCCCGATGAAGGCGAGTTCACTACCGTTCGCTCGCGAAAACGCAGTAAGAAAACTGCAAAAAACGTCGCCACTAAGGCCCTTAAAACAACCGCTACCGCGTCAAGCCACCCCGCTGCCTCCGTGGCACGCACCTCAACTCAGCCCGCCACCCAAGCCGGCCCCTCTAAGCCCGAGTCAATGACGCCAACCGCCGCGCCTCCGCGCAAGGAACCGACCCCACCTCCTATTTATCTACAGGACAAGTCCAAATGGACTACCGTCTCTGGGTGGTGCACCGAGCACCACATAAATTTCACCTCGGCCCGATCTACCCCACAAGGGATAAAAATCTCCTTGTGCGCCTCAGCCGACCACCGTAAGCTGTCGAGCTTATTAACGGTGAAAAAACTCCCGTACCACACGTACACTCTCCCCGAGGAGAGAATATTACGTGTCGTCATCAAAAACGTTCCCACGGAACTCACAAAAGATGAGATCCATAAGTCCTTAGAGGAACAAAGCCTCCCTGTCCTAGCCGTGCACCGCATGATCCGCGGCAAAACCCGCAAACCCTTCGAGATGGTTCTAGTCCACCTCGAATTATCTCCAAAAGGCAAACAGATCTTCCGCATTAGTGAGATCTGTGGCCTGTCCGGCATTCATGTAGAGCCACCGCACAAAACAGGGCTCATCTCGCAGTGTCACAACTGTCAGATGTACGGGCACTCGGCCCGTAACTGCCATGCCCCCGCCAGGTGCGTTAAGTGCCTTGAAGACCATGGCACGAGTGATTGTCCACGGCCGAAAAGAAACGACCACATCCAATGCGACACACCGCCATCGTGCGTCTTGTGCCGCGAGGAAGGTCACCCTGCAAACTACCGCGGGTGCCCCAAGGCTCCCCGCAGGCAGTACAGACGCCCTCGCAACCCCCCAAACTGGGGCTTCCCACCCCAGCCCCCTCAACCTCTTCTTGCAAACCCAGTGCCGAAGCCTCCTCAGGTTAACGCATGGCGGGTATCCCAGGCGGAATTCCCACCGCTACCTAATAAACGAGCGGTGCCTAACACCACCCCACCACCCCCCCATACTGCAGCAACGCCATACACGGCGCCTTGCCCACCCCCCGCGAGCCAACCCAAGCCCCAACAGGGCGCACACTCGAACCCGCACGTAGCCCCGAGGTCCGTTAAAACCCTACAAGGCGTAGATCCGGATCTCGCCTTAGTAGCTAAATTCGCATCTCAAATAAATTTCAATGAGATACGTGAAATCGCCTCTGAAATCAGAGCAAACGTAGGCAACAGCCACGCTCTCCTTAACGTAGCCATTAGGTTCTCTCCGGTCCTCGAGAACCTCGCCTCTTTTACAATCTAAAATGGATAGACACCCATCAGGCAGAGTTAAACCCAGACACATTAGAGTAGGGTACTTTAATGCTAACAGCCTAGCCCAACAGAGGGACCAAATAGGCGCTCTAATGAGCGACGAGCAGCTCGACCTATTTCTTATTCAGGAGACCTTCCTTAAACCGTACAATAGGGACCCCAAGATTGCGAACTATAACATAGTTCGCAACGACAGGCTTAACTCGCCTAAGGGAGGTACTCTCATCTACTACAAGAGGTCACTGCACTGCACACCTATGGATCCGCCCCAATTGACGTACATTGAGGCTTCAGTCTGCAGGCTAGCCCTCACGGGGCACCAACCCATCACCCTCATATCAGTATATCTCCCCCCCGGTAGGGAAAACAACATCGAACTCCTCGAGAGTGATCTTAAATCACTCCTCGACCTAGGCGGAGCCGTCACCATAGGCGGCGACCTTAACGCCAAAAACACCTCATGGAGTTGTAACACCACCAACCCAAGAGGAAAAACCCTCGAATCCCTTGCCGAACGGCTGGGGTTTGACGTCATCGCTCCTATGGAGCCGACGCATTTCCCAGGGAACATAGCGCACAGACCCGATATTCTAGATATAGCACTGCTAAAGAACATTAACCTTCGGTTAACGTCTATAGAAGTGCTACATCAACTAGACTCAGACCACCGTCCGGTCATCCTCGAACTTGCCCCGAGACTGCCAGTCCCCTCAGGACCTGGGCAGGCCCCCACCAAAACAGTAACTGATTGGAATAGACTAGAGTCCGGACTCAAGTCTAAATCCACCAGTCACTTAGATAGGATCCCCGCTGACATAAAATCCCCGGAGGACACAATGACGGCAATCGACTGTCTCACAAGTCATGTACAATCATTAATTAATGACTGTTCGCGGCAAGTACCAGCAGCGAGCGATCACGGCTGGCGCCTGCCAGACGACGTCCGCGACCTTCTGAGACAGAAGAATGCAGCCATACGTGCCTACGACCGTTACCCTTGCGAGGAAAACCGCATACGTATGCGTTTCCTGCAAAGGACGGTCAAATCCGCAGTAGCAGAAGTCCGCGAAAAGAGATGGAACACCACTCTTAGCGAACTAGAACCTAACCACCAAGCCTACTGGCAACTCGCCCGATCCCTTAAGAAAGACATAGTTTCCACTATGCCTCCCCTAAAGAGACCCAACCTCCCCCCCGCCTTTGAGGACGAGGAGAAATCCGAATGCCTGGCCGACAGCCTGGAGCAACAATGTACGCCAAGTACCACATACCCCGATGCCGAACAGCACGCCCATGTCGATAGGGAAGTGGTGTGGCGAGCCTCTCTCCCACAACCGCCGCTAGATACAGAATTAGGTAGGGACGACGCCCCAAGTCAGCCTATCCCAGCAGTCACCATAGATGAAGTAGTTTCGATCGTCAAGGGACTACGCCCTAGGAAAGCCCCCGGTTCGGACGGCATAACCAATAGAGTTATTAAACTTTTTCCCACGTCCCTACTGGTCCTTCTGACCTGCATTTTCAACGCAGCGCTCAATAACAAAATCTTTCCCGCTCAGTGGAAAGAAGCCGTGGTAATAGGAATCCACAAACCCGGCAAGAACCGATCCGAACCCAGTAGTTACAGGCCGATAAGTCTTCTTAACGGTCTAAGCAAAATGTACGAGCGCGTAATCCACCAAAGACTTAGAATCTTCGCCGAGGAAAACCACCTCATACCACACGAGCAGTTTGGCTTTAGACCCAAACACTCGTGTGTCCATCAAGTCCATCGTATCGTGGAAAGCATCAACGTAAAACTGCAACGCAACCTTTTTACGGGGATACTCTTCTTCGATGTAGCCAAAGCCTTCGACAAGGTATGGCATAATGGCCTTATCTTCAAGTTATTCCAACTAGGAATTCCCCACTACCTCGTAATTATCATACGAGACTTTTTAACAAATCGCAGCTTCCGCTACAGAGTAGAAGGGACACTCTCTTCCCCGCACCCGATCAGAGCTGGCGTACCGCAAGGTTCAGTCCTCTCACCCCTTCTATTCTCGCTATATACTAGCGACATCCCCAAGTCTAAGCTCGTGCAGTCAGCCCTCTACGCTGACGACACAGCTATATTCGTATCCGGGCTTAACCCGGACGCCGTCACTCGTAATCTCCAAACTGCAGCTACTGCCCTTGGCAAATGGTTCCGGAAATGGAGAATAGACATTAACCCAGAAAAGAGTCAGGCGGTCATGTTTCACAGGAGACGTGCCGACCTGCACCCCCCCGATAGCTTCACTCCAGTCCGCATTTTTGACAAGCCCATCCCCTGGGCGTCAAATGCCAAGTACCTAGGCGTCACCCTTGACAATCGTCTCAGCTTCACTCGACACATAACCACTGTGCGCTCGCGTGCAGCGTTCGTTATGGGTCGTTTACACAACTTACTCAACCCAAAGAGTAAGCTGTCGCTCAAATGCAAAATCCGTCTTTACACTGCCTGCATACGCCCCATCATGTTGTATGCCAGTGTAGTATTCGCTCACGTTAGGCCACACAGGATCCATAGGCTACAAACACTTCAGAATAGGTTCATGCGTAAGGCTACGGGCGCACCGTGGTTCATACGCAATGCCGATCTCCACATCGACTTGCACTTGCCGACCATCAGGCAATATATGAAACAGTGTGCCCGTAGATATTTTGATTCTGCCACAACACACCCCAATCCCTTAGTGGTCGCTGCGACCAACTATATCCCGTCCCGCATCTCGAAGGTCACTCGACCGAGACTTTCTCTCGACGAGCCCGACGACGAGATCACGATAGCTCAGAATACAGCATACACGGCCCGCGAAGCCGCAACAAAGAAAAGACCACGGTTCCGTCCTCGCCGTCGAGGTGCGAAACCGTGCCGCGCAAAAATAAATAAATCTAAAGTGGGACCTCCCACATTGCCCTCAGCAACGCCCCGAGCCGAGGTTCGTACCCCACAGGGGGTGCCCTCGGGCCCCGTTGCTTAAATTTTTTGGGTTGAGAGCCCTCAGCGCTCACCACTAGTCCGCGTAAGGGTGTAACAGCCATCTGAGGCTAACACTCCTTGTCAGAACAAAAAAAAAAAAAAAAAAAAAAAAAAAAAAAAAAAAAAAAAAAAAAAAAAAAAAAAAAGTTCGTAAGCCAGTCGCGCCTTGGCGCTCAACGGAGCAGGGTCACGTCGCTCGAGCTCGCCGCTCACAGCGTAAAAGACGACAATACGAACTTCAGCGTATACTGCGACTGATCGGTTTTGATTCGTAAGTATTTATTACTTCCTAATTCTTTTAATTACTTTCATGCGATCTCTATAAAGAATAATATAGAATCTTTTTACGTTTTAGGTGATGGGTCGAAAAAGCAGATTGTATCTTGGGAACAAAATCGGTTACAAGGCAAGGAAAAAGAGAACACACGACAAAACTGTAAGGTACCTATAGTTTCAAAAGAGTAAACGAAAAGAGAAGTGAGCCGTCACTCAGGACGCCTGGCAGATGTGAAACATCAAAATTATTTTGAAGTCGTTACCGCAAAGCGTGGCGTTAACGCCGCTTTTAATGCCACGCGACGATCAGGTTCACCCCGCCTATAGATATTTCACATCAAAAATCCGAACGGAACATTTATGCAGCCTCATCTTCTGAAGATTATCAGCTAACTCAAATTTAATGTTTAATAATTACTAACCATACACAATATAATTTTTTTATAGCGAATCATTTTCTTCTTGTACTAGCAATAAATATATAGCAAAATGTGGATCAAAATTTAATAACTAATTTCTATAGTGGGTAGATTTAAATCTCTGACTGGACTTGTTAGACATCCATGGCCATGGCGACTAGGGCTATACTCGACTACTGCACGGCAGCCACGGAGGCAGCGTGCCTCTTGGCCGGAACTCTCCGGTGGGACCTGCAGGCGGAGGTACTCGCCGAGCTTTACCTGCGAGTATCAGAGACGCGAGCCACATATAGCCTCAATCAAGGTGATTGCCGCCTGGCGGGTCGACGCCCGCCGAGACGCCATTGCTCGTTGGGCAATCGGACTGGAGAAGCCTCAATACGGTATCAGGACCGCCGAGTCCTTTCAGCTGGTGCTGATGGGGTGGTTGGGTCGGCAGCACGGGTTACGGCACGGGTACATTCCTTCCGACTGGTGCAGGTATTGATGGGTCACGATAGCCAAGTACCTGCGCAAGCTCGTTAGGAGAGAGAGCACACCACCATCCTGCTACCACTGCGATTGCGACGTGAGCACGGCGCAGTACAGGCTCGAGGTGTGTGCCTCGTGGGCAGAGCAGCGCCGTGAACTCGTTGCAATCACCGGTCCCGGCCGGACCCTGCCGACCATCACTAGGGAGATGCTCAGCAGCGTCAGGAACGCGGTCACCGCCTTCTGTGAGGCTGTCATCTCACGAAAGGAGACGCCGGCTCGTGTGTGATTAATCTTTGGCCACACGTTCCGCCACCGATGACTCGGGCGGCGCAGATACGAGTATCCGCGCCTCACGCCGCCCTAGGCGAGTCCGCGTGTGACCGGACCGGGGACTTTAGTGTGTCACCCGCAGAGAGCCTGACCGTGTGACGGCAATCGACGTCCCGGGATAGGGACGTCGATTGGGGTTTTTTTATTTTTTTTAAATTATTACACAATAATGTGATAATTTAAAAAAAATAAGTTGTCGAGTCTCGAACCCGAGACCAGAGTTCCCGCCGGCGAGCATGTTACCACGAGATTACCGCTTGTTGGCGATTCGACTTTGAATTTTTCTAGTACATAAATTACCCATCCAACTTTGACCCTTAAAATCTTTTTAACGAGGGCCCAGTTGACCCTAATATTTGGTAGTTGTGATACCCTCGTGCCCCCTCTACCATCCCACCAAAAATCATGGAAATCCCCGACCCACACGTCTGAGGGTCTCCTTGTAAGTTATACTCTGTGCCTATATTTTACTATTTCCTGTACTTTGCATATTAAAAATACAATTTTAACCGTTTTACTGTTATGAGATTTGGTTTTTAATTAAAAATTTTAAAATTTACATCATGTTGATTTTTGAAAATCTACTTCTCCGAAGAATATATTAGAGATTGATTATTATAAGCGCCAAGGCTCAAGACTGGTCATTCTATGAACTCGCGTGTGTGTAGTGCATTAGTGTGCGTCGATATCGGACCGTAGCAAAAAACCAAAAATGCGAGAAGTGCCGATTACCGATAACGCTCTTAATTCGCCCGTGACTATGAACGTTGAAAAGTGTTCGAAAGTTCGCGCAATCAAAAATTGAATACAAATATGATAAAATCCATTTTTTATTTATTTTTCCATTTTATTTTTTGGGCTCTAATTACAGGGCACATCACTCGTCGAACCGACAACCGTAGGGGAAGAAAGGTTCTCCAGTGGCGACCACGAATCGGACGGCGCAGCGTAGGGCGACATAGGTGGACTGACGACATTCTCAAAGTCGCAGGGAACCGTTGGATGCAAGTGGAGCAGGACCGTTCCGAGCGGCATTCTCGTGGGGAGGCCTATGTCCAGCGATGGACGTCTGTAGGCTGATGGATGGATGATAAAATCCGTAAAATAATCTTATTTATATGTCATTATAATATAAATTATTTATATGTATTGGCGTCAACATCAGAAACCATAATATTGAAAACAATACAACAATCCCTATTGTAGTATTTTACATAAAAACTTTAAATATCCAAATCTGTCTTTTGATTGAAGAAATAGCGTCAGACATTTTAAATTATTTTAGAGCAACGAACTCTTACATTTTATTCTATTCTATATATGTGAAGCCCACTGTTGGTTCTTCCTAATTACCCATTTTCTTAACGAAATGCGAAACATATGAAACACCGAACAGTACATAAAAATCTTGTCGTAATGAATTCTAAGACTAAAGACTTGGGCTTAACTTTGTCAGTGTTTTTGTGACTGCGTAATATAATTAAGTTCATGATTTAACTCAGTTTACAATAAGTTTCACCGGGTGTTGACGGGTTAAAAATAGAATATGTCACCACCCAGGCACGTTTTCCGGCTCCGGTGCCGTCACGACACTTACGTATACATATGGCTAAATATTTTGCTTTCTAACGTCCCAGGTTTACTAAACACGTTGCTTATAAAGTTTCTGTAAGTCTTCAAGACACTCCAATGCATAATTATGAAAATTTTCAAAACAAACTTAAAATTTTAAAGGTTATTCGGCTAATGACTGTTAATTTATTTATATTCAAGCATTGCATCCAGACCTTTTTTTATATTTATGGCCTTCGGGATTTATTATTGACTTCTTACACGGTTAGTAGCGGTTTTTTTAGTTTGGATTAGTTTGGAATGAATTAGACTCACTGCGACTGTTACTCCCTAACAGACCCTGTTAGTGGGTCGAGTGCAACCCCATATTGGCTCTCAACCCAAAACATTCAAGCAATGGGGTCCAAGGGCACCCCCTATGAGGTACGAATCTCGGCTTGCGTTATTGCTGAAGGCAATGTGGAAGTTCCCACGTTAGTGGACAAGGACAGAACCGTGGCTTTATATTTGTTATGGCCTCGCGAGCGTAAGCGTAGTGATCTCGTCGTTGGGTTCATTGAGAACACGTCTCGGCCGGGGGATCTTCGAAATCCGGGACGGGGTTTAGCTGGACGCGACGACCACTAAGAGCTTGGGGCGTATCGTGGTTCAGCGATCTTCCAGGCGCAGTGGAACGATTTCGATTAATTCACTACCTTTTTTTGTCCATTGGTGTCCTAAAATACCAGTAAGGGGTTATGATATGTAGATAACATCCATGCAAGAAAAGGGCTTTCTCTTGATCAGACCGGGTATTAGGCCGTCACCCACAAAGGCCAACCTCAGGGTGAAGCCCATGTAACACTGTTGTTTGTTACCAAGACAGGGGATGGTACCATATAGGGTAAACCAACCGGGCTGACCGCCGACGTCAAGAAATCGATACCAGCAGTTAAACCAATGACGATTGGAAACGAATAACATAGGTTATGGGGCCGCAAAAAGGAGGGGAGCAAATGTACAGCTACATGAACCGCAGCAGTATAGTACCAGAGATATGACAGAGATTAAGGAGCCCATATGTGAGCTTTAGAATTAATTGCAATAGTAGGCATGGTAAAAATCTGAACACAAGGCGATTTTCTTGAATTGCTACAAGGTCCAAATTTTTTACTAATCCTACCACACATTTCCACTATTGTAACTCCTGTAAGCCAGGATCCGCAATGGTCTCCATAGATCACACCGAGGTTTGACCCTCAGGCAGTCCCGGGAAATGATTTTAATTATCTTGGGACCCGCAACAAATTTAATTAGAAAAAGTTAAACAGGAGGAGTTGGAAGAGAGTGATTCCACTTCCCTCTGCGGGAGACATGAAGCAAAATTGGCTAGTTAGTTAATAAATAAGAAGACGTGCAGTTACGATAAGCGCAGCCACACAGCACCAGGAATATGGGAGAACTAACGGGGCCTATATGTGAGCCTTAAGGTTGATTGCTGTAGTAGGTATGGCAAAAACGCCTGAACGCACGGAAATTTTCTCAAGTTGCTACAAGGTCCGTATAGTATACTACTCCAGAGGTCACTTGTAAATCGTTTAATATATGGTCGCGCTCCTTACGCCAGAGATCGCACTCCCAAGAGAATGTGGTGTGCTGATTGTTCATACTGGTGATCAAATGTGGAACATTGACATAATGGTGAGGATACGAGATTAAGAGAAAATAACTTACTCTTGAAATTGCCATGGCCAGTTAGGAATTGGGCCACTCAATGTTCAACCTCAAGCCACACTTTCCAAGGTCCATATGCGACTTAGAAACTTACACGAGGTCTTACTTACATGAGTTCAGCGTTCGTTACGCCAGAGATTGAACTCCCAGAAGATATGACGAGCTCTTTGTTCAAAGTCACAGTTAAAGATAGAACATTGACAAAACTGATGACTACCACTAAATAAGGATAAAATAGAATAATTTACGTCTGAAATTACCATGGCTAGTGAGGAATTGGGCTATATAGCGGTCAATTGCCAGCCATATATTCTCTAAACCCTGACAAACAGATTGAAAGAATAAATATATATAGCGGTCCTTCGTTCATGAATGCCACCTTTTCTGCCAAGCGGTCAGGCGCTTATCGCACACGATGGATTGATAATAAATATCGAAATAAAATCGGTATTCATATTTTCTTTAGTGGAATAATACAGTTAGTTACATAATATAGGGCAGACAGATATCTGTCTAACAAATTTAATCTTTCGATCAGTTGAGCTGTCATGATTAGTGTTGCCCAAAAAAGTCTTGGTCTTGCGGTCTTGGTCTTGCGAGAAATGCGAGACCGAGACCAAGACCGCTTAATTTTTGTAAGACCAAGACCAAGACTGGCCCTGCAAGACTTGAGCAAGACCAAGACTGGGCCTGCAAGAGTCTCGCGGTCTTGCATTTAATTCAAATCACCATTTCAGCTTATATACGGTTGAGCTCGTGTCTTCTACATAACAGGAGGAGAATCGGCCGTGGCCGGAGGGGAATCGCCACGGTGATCGGCCGTGTTGTTACAGGTCATACATGTCAAGTTTTCCTTCTCTTGCACCGATGTTATATATTATAGCCCTTAGTCGTGGGTTCGCAGTCATGGGTAAAATAGGGGGTGATGAATTATATTCTTACTCCGTCACTACACGGCAAGTCAAATCAGTCTAGAGATATCCATCTATTGGCCAATCGATTCCCAATGTTGGTGTTGGCTTTTCAGAATTACTCTTCGGAAAGGCTTAAGGACAAAAATACCGTAATCACGAGAGTGCTCTTGCCCATTATACATATTTATATATCCGTTTATTCATTAGCCCAACGACGTTCACTGTTGGACATAGAAATATGCCTACAATTAATCTATATAAATGTCCATGTAGGGACAGAGTACGATCACCATCAGGCAGTACATGAAGCGTTGCTCCCAGCGCTATTTTGCCTCTGCCACGACTCACCCCAATCCACTAGTGGTTGGGGCGGTAAACTACGTCCCCTCAAAAATATCCGCGGTCCGACGTCCTCGTCATCTTCTTGAAGAAGAAGATGACGCTATTATGATCGCCCAAGAAAGGACCTACACAGCTCGCGCAGCGATAACAGATAAAACTCCGCGGTATCGGCCTCGCCGTCGAGGTCGAAAACAGCGCCGCGTAAAAGTCATTAACCTAAACTTGGCCACGCCCACTTTGCTCTCAACGACGCCCCGAGCCGAGGTCCGTTCCCCACAGGGGGGAGCCCTCGGGCGATGTTCGCTTAACTTACTTACCGGGTTGAGAGCCATCAGCGCTCACCCATTGACCGCGTTAAGCTGTCAAGGTCATCTGCGACCAACAGCTACACACACACAAAAAAAAAAAGACAGTACGAATATAATTCACCACTCTCTTACCCGTGGATGTCGTATCAAATCGGATCGGGCAATGGTGTTAGGAATCCATGAAAAAAAATTGAAATAAAAATATCGATTCGTTAATGAATTGAGTGACATGTAAGTTCTCAATTTTGTCATCGTTTTTTCGTGTAAATTGATTAAAATGTATAAAGGAATGATAAGGCATAAACTCTTAGACACACATTTTTGTAATCACTATAACTTTTACGTTATATTGTTTTTGTGTAATATACATTCTAATTATGATCTATGACCGTTGAACTACAACATACACGAACAGTTGCCCCATAACCTGATACACCCTGTGTATATAACATATGTGCAAGAGAAGTGAAACTAGAAAGAAAACCCTGTACCAACATGTCTGACCAGCGTGGTATAATAGATCAATTTTCCTCTTACTGGAAGGAAGCTTAAGCCCAGCAGTGGCACTTTTATGAGCTGTGACGATGACGACGAATATCATACATTTTACAAGTATTAAAACCATAAAATTTTAAATCAGTTTTATATGTTCTTGAATAAATAGTATATTAAGAGCTACATGGATCCAGCGGCCAAAGTATTTATATAGGCAATAGAGCAACAGGTTTTTCAAGTATCCAGAGTATCAGTAACTAAACTGGAAATACAATAGATACATACCACTTAACTTGAAGGGGAATATAAACAATCGCATTAATTGTAAAATATCGCATTGATTATAAAATGACATAAAATTTATTGTATCAACTGCCTCGTGTGGTGACGTCTTAAGAAAATAGGGTCGAAAGTCCTGTCATAAGAGTAGTAACGCTGTCTAATGGAACACCAGGGGAATAGAAGAGTAATTTTCTCCAGTGGTAAGTATTGTATTCAATAGTGAACTATAGGCTAACAGATGGATAGATAGGATAGGATATTTGATTAATTTAGTTGGATTTTTCATTGCCATGATAAATTACTGTTACGTTATTCTAACTGCAAAACTTTGCGAGACTCTTGCTGCAATACCAAGACTCGGGTGCGCAAGACCAAGACCAAGACCAAGACTCGGGTGCGCAAGACCAAGACCAAGACGAGACCAGGTATGATGTTGCAAGACCAAGACCAAGACCAGTCCAAGTCTCGTCTTGGTATTGCATTTGGGCAACACTAGTCATGATTTTATCTTCGCATTTCAGGAAAATCCCATTGGCATCTTATAATAGCTACAGTAGCACCTTGGCTTGCGTGAATTATTTATATAATGCTATTATTTTATTTAAACACCTACGTCGTCCCATTATGTTATCCCAACGGTTTTCATGAAAACCGCGAGGGCGTAGAATACTTGGCGGCCATTGATACTATACTTTGCCCGATTTACCAACATTTGTAAACACTGCTCGACTCTTATTTGTCGCAGGGTTATAACCTATAATTTCCCTCGATAAACGGGTTATCTGATTTAGTAAAATATTTGAATTCCAATTCGTAGTTCCTGAGATTAATGCGTACAAATAAAAACAAACTATTTAGCTTTTCAATAGATATATATATAGCAATTTTACAATTAAAAAAGTTTTATATTTGTTGAAAATGTTGCAGTGATGAAATAAATTCAATATTATGGTGTTTTAACATGTGATTTAGAATCATTTTGATGTTATTTTATGTAGTGGTGTAGTGCTATAGTGCGTATGAAATAAAAATACTTTATGAAATTCAGTAAAAATTTCCTGAGATTTTTTTAAGCAAGGTGCCATCGCTATACTTTTAAAATTGAGAGAAATAAATGCATTCGACCCTGCCAACAATGGCCTCGTAGCTAATTTGCTAAAACTAAAAAAAGGGGAGAATGATTTAAAACGGAGGGTGACTTGTATTCAGAGATATTTCAAGAACATAGGAGAAATTATCTTTTATTTGGACGCAAGCATAGTTTATGCTTGTGCTGACTAATACTAAGTTTTGAAAGGACAAGACAATCACGGTAAGTTACTTTATAGATAGAAACCTGCCTAAAGAAATAAAAAAGAAAGAAAATACTGAATTTGGACATTATACGGTTGGTAAATGACCAAGCATTTCCAGACTGAGAATTGAACTGAGAAATAACTAGAAAGAACTGAGAAAAGAACTGAGAAATAACTAGAAAGAACTGAGAAAAGAACTGAGAAATAACTATTTTAACCATTTCCTTAACCAAAGTGATATAAATCGTAAAAAATGTTTTTAAGAAAGTGAGCCAATTAAATAACTGCAGGAAGGAAAATACGAAACAAAATCCATAAGAACCGGTCTGATGAGTGCAATAATACAGTCAATTACGCTATATTATTTAATACAGTGGATTCCTGGAAATAACAATATCATATGACGAAGGCATAATTGTTATTTATTTTAAAACTAGAAATCCGCCCTCGCTTCGCTTCGGTTTCAGTCGCCTTACCCGCGTAGTTCCCGTTCCCGTGGCAATACCGGCATAAAATACAGTCAATATTACTCTCTGATATTATAGCTTTTCATTGGTGAAAGAATTTTTGAAATCGGTTCGGTGGGTTAAACGTGAAAGCGTAACCGTATTATTTTTTACCTTTTAATAATGTATGCATGTATTGGTATTTGAAGAAATAGAAATAGTCCAATTCGCTTTTTTAAGTACTTTTTCTGCATATAATAGATAGCGCCAAAAAGTACATCTCTTGTATGCGAGTGCCTATCATATTGATTTTATTTTTATCAGACAGCGGCGTCAGTAATAGGGTTTAATTGGGATATAGATTACCTTATTGATAAGAAACCCTAAAAACGGCATTACCCTTTGTGAAGAAATTACGTAAACATCAAGATTTTAATCACATGTGAATCATGCTCGAGTTGAGGAAAAGCTGCATAAAAATTCAACAACACGTCTGGCCGAAAACGAACGTTTCAGATCGACACGGATACTTATAGGACATCGTTTAAAACCGTGGTAACAATAAATGATACTGTTTCGATATATTCGAAACCGTCGACAATTGTTGGGTTTTACGTAAAGTCACGGACTCGAACTTAGAGTCAAATGAAATTAGCAATCGTCGTCATCATCACCATCTCAGCTTATTAACGACTCACTGCTAAGCTTGAGCCTCCTCCACAATAGGAAGGAAATTGGCCTACTATACCACGCTAATCAGTTTTGGTATTGGAATTAATTTCGAGTTTTCTCTCTTGCATAGTTGTTATATGCGTTTTTTTAAAACATATATAATGCATTTTATATCCCTTAGTCGTCTCTTATGACACCCACGAGCAAAAATAGGTTGGACTGTACTCTGTCACCACATTATTAATACGGTCACCAAAACCAAACGTATCAAATGGCAAATTTTAAATGGATCATTGAATTCGAAAGTATGTATTTTGGAATAGAAAAATGAGCGACCCGTCATCGAAATCGTCTTCATTCAAATTTCGTAGACGGATCAATCATTACCAAAACTGTGGAATCAACAAAACTGTCAACGCTTCGCAACACATTATATTAATAAAAACAAACTCCATATTGAATGTAAACTGATTACGCGGTCACAATATTTGGATTAGCGCCTGAGTCACGTGTCTGTTCTACTGCCAAGAATAACACTGCAGAAATAACAATCAAACTTTAACCAAAATAGTCACAAAGGTCATTTGCCGATTACAAAACAAACCGGATCGGCGGCAAGCATTTGTGATTAATATTTTTCATCGCACACGATACTTCGGCTAAGTATCGTGTGCGATGATTCTCCTGATGCTAATATAACTTTCCACGAGGACAGAGGACTAAAATTGTGTTACGTGTCCGAAATGACTATTTCACTTCTGCCTACGATTACTTAAATGAAACTATAAATAAACCGGCTAAGTGCGAGTCGAGTCGCGCACGAAGGGTTCCGTACCATTATCTATAAAAAAACCTCTTTTATTGTATGGGAGCCCCCTTAATTATTTATTTTATTTTAATTAATTATATTTAAAGAGAACATAAAACTAAATATTCTGTGAATAGTTAAAGCGTCTATCTACCTGTCACCGTTATTAGTATCGAACAAGAAACGGTAAAAAAATCAAGTTGGTTGTATGGGAGCCCCCCTTAAATGTTTATTTTATTTTTAGTACGTGTTTTTATAGCGGCAATAGAAATACATCATCTGTGATAATTTCTATTGTCTAGTTATCACTGTTCTTGAGATACAGCCTGGTGACAGACGGACGGACAGCGAAGTCTCAGTAATAGAGTCCTGTTTTTACCCTTTGGTTACGGAACCCTAAAAATAATCATATTTGCTACCGTTTGATCGTTGCTAACTGAATGAATATATTTATTAACATGTATAACTGATTATTAAATGCCTGCGGTTTCACTAGCATAGCCCTTGTTACCATAGGAATACAGTAGCTCTTGTTCCCACGGCAATACGGAATGAAATACAGCCAAAAATATTTAATATCGGCCAAATTCTCGCGGTTGTTCCTGTTCCCGTGGGAATACGAGGATTAAATATAGCCTATGTTATTCTCTGATAATGTAGCCGTCCATTCGTGAACGAAATTTTAAAATAGATTTTGTGGTTTAGGCGTGAAAGTGTTACAAATAAATTAACTTACTTTCGTATTTATAATATTAGTTAGATTGTTTATTTATTTACATAACAGCAACAATGTATGCAGTCAGTTATCTGGCTACCTATATTGTTTCCCCCGCAATAAAAGGATTATTTACTTAGTGCAAGGTGTTCTTTAAAAAAATAATTACATAACAACTTCTAATAAAAAAGGGGGACCGTGTCTAAATTGTTTGTGGCCAAATAGTCTCAGCAACCAAACCCTAAACGCGCCATAAACACGTGAAAGATTAAACTTACGAAGTAAAATTTATGTTATGTATTTTATCGCCTTTTAATTTAAACGGGAAAGATGTTACCTATCCTCTTGTGACTACGAATTCTGAAAAGTATTTAAAACATCAGGATATTAAAATGCGGTAAAAACCGAAAAAAAAATTAATTTTATAGATTTTACGTAAGGATGGTATTTGAAGGGTAACCCGCCGGGCTGGCCACGAACTTCAAGGATTCGGAGGGAACATGGTGGGTTATGCGGATCCGTTAAAGGACGGCTTGGCTCCAGAATATCTTGTTAAAAAAAAGGGTTTTTTTTTTGGGGTGGTTTACGGTCGGCGCGCTCCTCGCACCACTCCGTCCGGGGCGACAGAGAGGCGTAAGCACTCGCACCCGTAATCCGTCGCCTTCGTCGTTGGGCCGACCACCGGAGCAAGGTGACTTGACGTCAGTGGTCGGCCTGACGAAATACTCCATGAGGAGTACCCTCCCATCGACCGATGTCCCCCCCTCGGGGAGGACGTCGGTCTTACCTCACGCGGTCGGCCTCTCGGCGGATAACGGACGAACTCCCCGGTCCAGTCACCAGACAAAAAAAAAAATAAAAGGTATCCGTAAACATCAGCAATCATTCGATGTAATCGATCGTACATTAATACATTTTATTCATATGGATTTAGTTATCTATATTTATACTTCACTTGTCTTGTATTTCGGTAAGATAAAGACATTATTTCCACAATCTTATCTCACTAACATTTTTGTATAAGTAACATGTTTGTGGAATGTTAACGCCGTAAGGGCACCATAGATTTTCACGTGATTTACAATAGGGATAATCACAGATAAATTATAACAGCGATTACCTTTATGTTAAAATAAATGCCCTAGCCGAGGCCGCGGGTGACGTGATCGGGGATTAGTCCGTCACCCGCCGAGAGGCCGACCGCGTGAGGAAAGACCGACGTCCTCCCCGAGGGGGGACGTCGGTCGACGGGAGGGTACCCCGCGTAGGGGGTATTCCGTCGGGCCGACCACTGACGACAAGTAAACCTGCTCCGGTGGTCGGCCCAATGACGAAGGCGAGGTGGTTTTCGGGTGGGTTGCGGGAGTTGCGTGCTTAAGCCCCTCTGTCGCCCCGGACGGAGTGGTGCGGAGGCGCGCCGACCGCGGCCCACCCACAAAAAAAAAAATGTTAAAATAAATACTAGTATTCTACATACTTTATCTATAGCAATAAATAAAATTGAAGTGTATGTTTGTAATGTCAAAATAATAGGCTTTTTTCATGCTCACACGGTTATTTGCACGACACCTATGCCTCAAATAGCGATTAAAAAATTTTTGTCTGTCTGTCTGTTTGTTCCGAGTAATCTTCAAAACGGCTGAACCGATTTCAAAAATTCTTTCACCAATGGAAAGCTATAATATCAGGGCGTAAACTAGGCTATATTTTATGCCGGTATTCCCACGGGAACGGGAACTACGCGGGTAAAACCACTATAACCGAAGCGAAGCAAGGGCGGGTTGCTAGTATATTATAAAACCAAGTCGTCTCATCCGTTATTTAATTGATTTATGTTATTTAAACGAAAGTTTTATATGCATATTATAGTATAGAAAAGGAGAGCAACGTTTATAAGAAACATATTTTTGTGCGCTTACATTGAAAACTCTGGCTAAAACTTAAGAGATAAATCAATATAATTTATTATGAAATTGTATATCTTAAAAAGGTTTCCAGAAAAGTCCATGATTCGTTTTCAAGGCTCTTTCATACAATATAGTTTGTTACTTATTTAAATACATTAGTTTTGTGGTGCATTTAATGAAAAATTGCCCTTTATGGCATAATACTAAAACGAATATCTTAAAGTTATCAGATATTTAAAAAGCGGTTAAGGGAACCGAACGCGGGCGCTCGCGACGGCTACTTCACTGCCAGGCTACTTTAAAACTAGGTATTACCTCCAAAAAATTCATATTACTTGATTCATATTATTTGCTATTTACACTCTGACTTTCTTCCCAAAGGGGGCTTTGCAACAAATTTGTAACCAAAACGTTTGCAATACAAAAACTTATTCCGCGGAGTTGGTAAAGGTGTACTAAAATCTTTTCCAATATAATAAGTCGCCGCGTAGTGTGCGAATTAGAAATACAATTTATACCACATCTTAACTCCTCGTGGGAGTCATAGAATTTGGGGGAATACTAGGCAAACAAATCGCAGCACTCTTCTGGAAAACTACTAACCGTTCAAACTATATACACGAATAAAGATTATTCTAGATATCCGACCTTTAAATATCTTTATGATAGTTCAAAGTAACTAACACGCGACCAGACAACATAGTCTACGTAATGAACTAGTTATATCTGGTTCTTTGTAATAAGTCAACACAGAGAATGATGTTACCTACTATGTATGATATTATATATAGATATGGGGGATTAGTATGGAAAACCCTGAATATATCTAAGAAAGAGGATTTAATCGAAACATGAAAAACACGCCACAGGCGATTTTAGACTACGAATCTCATGGTGACCTTAGATGTGACCTTTACCTCATTTTCAAGGTTATTTAAAGGTCATCATTGTTTTTTCCGCTCTTACAATTTTCAATGTCAAAAACAATGGTGTCGCTTAAAAAACAAAGCTTACCTTGAAATAATAAGTTTATTTATAAAACGAAGTTCAAGTTCAAATTTAAGGTCATCGTGAGATTCTTAATTCAAAATTTACTTTGACATTTTTTTCATACTTCAATTAAATCATCCCTCGCCGAGATCTTTGAGGGGTTGGTATACTTTGTCCTCGCCCTGTAACTAATTACATTATCAAAATCATCATCATTTCAGCTCACATGTCCCGCACCATACAAACATGTCCCATGTGTGTTGTGAAGGCGGCCCGAGCCTCCGCCACAACAGAAGAGAAGTTGAATTACTATACATTCTTTTACAAATCGTACGGATTTGAACCCAAAAAAATTTCCACCTCTCCAAACCTCCTCAAATTTCTTTTACGAAGTTCTTATTGTATATTTACAGACACATATACGAGGCTTTTGTTCAAAAAATGTTTTTCTCGATAATATGACCGTTGTGAATTTCAGTGCTTCATCCAATTCTGTTACATGTAAAATTCATTAACTCTGGTTCTATTAATGATATCATTGGTTTTTTTTTTTTCATTTAAAAGGTAGTAATATCAGCTTTCAGTCACGTGAATATTGTACTTCTCCAACTTGAGTACCTTGGAAATAATAACAATTTAATTGTTTAAATAATATTATCATAATGTTAACCACAACGAAATCGATTGAAAAAATTACTATCGTATTCGTAATTTTTTAGCTACAAAAGCATTCTTTCAGAAAGATGGGGCCGTTACTAGTTCAAGAGTGAGAAAATAATTTCAACCTCGTATACGTGTCTGTTTATTTTCAGTAGACTCTAAAAAAAATTTTGGAACCAATCAAAATTGTCCAGTCAAAAAAGGTGTACGATTTGTAAAAGAATCTCCCATATGGCGCTAATCAGACGGGTGGGTATACGGTTTTAGCTCGCGTTTTCCTTATCTTGCATATGCTATATGCATATTATATCCGTGTGGTGACAGATTAAGAATATAATTCACCACTACATATCTTGGCCGTGGATATCGTAATAGACGGCTAAGGGATATAATATGCACATAACATAGAAGGAAAGCTCGAAATAAAACCCTGTACAAACACGTGTGACCAGCGTGGTATAGTAGGTGAATATTCCTCCTACTGTGGAGGGAGCTCGAGCCCAGCAGCGGGACGTATATGAGCTATGATGATGATGTGCTGATAATATGTCTTAGTCATCTTTAACTATATCCACGTACAAGATAGCCGGTGGTGAATTGTATTTTTAATCCGTCACCACACGGAAAAATACATTATTAGCACAAATAAAAAAACATGAATATAATGCTAAAGGCAGCCATCTTTGTTAATTAACTAAAAATTATAATTAGTAATATATTTGCTTATTATTTAGATATTATATAATCAGATACGATTTTTTGAGTTACAGTGCGAAGTCAAAATTACGTCATTTATCTATTTACTTTTGGGAAATCCATTTAGAATATAGAGTTACGTTATTACGTTATGCCCGTTTTCACCAACAAACCCTAAATTCTAAAGTAACACCTAAGTCTATATAAATGCCACATAAAATTAAAGTTGATATTTTGATGTTAATTGATGTTCAAAAAAACTAAAATTTTAGGTAACACTTAACGCGATCAGCTTATCAATAATTTTTTGTGTCATATGCACATAAAATTAATGATAAGTGTCCTTTATATTAAGTAAGGTGTTATTTAAAATTTAGGTAAAAAAGGCATTATTATCATTTTATTCAGTCGACTCTAAGAAACGTGTAGCGCTGCCCAAGATTGATTCAAAGGCCTTCTCATAGTCAACACTCGCTATCTTTAACATGGCGTGTGAAAGTGGTTTTCGAAAACCGACCTGTTCGAGGCCAAAAATAGTGGAACTTGCGCACGAGTCAGTTTGTAAGTACCCTCGAAAATATATAGAGGGGTACACCTGATCCAAGAGAGTTAAAAATTAAATTTAATCAAACTGTTACACGAACAGTTATTCGAATTTATCGTGTTGTGATAGAGTAAGAATATATATCATCACCTGCTCTCTTACCCATGGGTGTCGTAACAGATGACGAAGGGATATGATATACAGATAACATTTATACAAGAGAAGAAAAACTCGACATAAAACCCTATGCCAACATGTCTGACCAACGCGGTATTCTAGGCCAATTTCCCTTTCATTGTGGAAGAGGCCCGAGCTCAACAGTGGGACTTGTATCGGCTGAGGTAACGATGAAGATGATGAAACTTTATACGGGGGCATTACTTGAAATTCTGATCCACATTTTTGTATGATAAAAAGTGCTGGAGGTTAAGGCCTCCAAAAAAGGTATCGAACAAAAATTAGACATACGCTTGTGCTTCTTTTCTTGCTTTCATAATTTTAAGGTAAGAAATAAATCATATACACAATCTATACTATTCAAAAGTGATTGATGAATAATTAAAATTACTCCCTGTAATATAAAACTTTCATTTTTATTGTGTGTATTTACGACATACCCGTTTTTTACTTTTTTTAAGACCACACTATTGTTGTCTTATATATAACACAAGTCAACAAAAAAAATATTTTTCTTTGAGTCTGTTATTTAGTGAATATTTTCTGATTGTATACATCGAAAAAAAAGCAGAAACTCCATTTATAATAAATAAAGTTTGCTTTTGTACCTTTACACAATGTAAAACGAATATTATAGTGTTTTAGCAGTTTTTTTTAGGAGCCGTTGCATATAAGATACAGGAGAGGGGCAGGGGGGGTTGTAGGTGTGAAGCGGGAGTGACAAACTGTCAACGGCAGTGTGCGCGTGCGCTTTGCAAAGGAATAACCTATTTTGTGTCGTGTGGCCTAAAATGTCTTCCAAAAAGTGCAAAAATTCCGTGGACTCTTTTTGTTATATTTGCGGCGAATTCATTAAAGTGAGAGCCAAAAAAATTTGTTTGTCGTCAAATACGAGACTTTGTGAAGCCTATGAAGCGTATTTTAATTTACCCGTACGAAGTCAAGATAAAGTATGGGCACCTCATTTCTCATGTAGTAACTGCAAAAACACTTTAGAGGGTAAGAAAATACATCATACTTTTCATTAAAATTTATAAATATAACTATACCTATTCTGACTCATACATTAAATGTGTTATTCGTTATTGAATAATGTTAATTTTTTTCCAGCCTGGTACCGAGGAGAAAAAAAAAGTATGAAGTTTGCAGTACCAAGAATATGGAGGGAACCAACTGACCATATCCATGATTGCTTTTTTTGTGTAGTAAATCCAAGAAAGCGCCGCGCTGGTAAAAATGCCAAAAAGATTGAATACCCAAACCTACCATCGACGTCTGCTCCAGTACCCCACAGTGAAAATTTCCCTGTGCCTTCGAACCCAAAGCAGAAGGCACAAGGGCAGTTACCGCTATCACAAATATCTAGTACTAGCGAAGACAGCGAGTTCGTGATCACACCACCGTCTGTTGAACCACATCTTATTAATTCAGAAGAGTTTGATGACTTAGTAAGAGATTTAAATCTACCTAAACTTAAAGCAGAAATATTAGGTTCACGACTAAAACAGTGGAATTTGCTCAAGAACGATGTTAAAATAAGTGACCAAAGAAAACGTCATAAAACATTTTCTGGATTCTTTACAAAAGAAGACGGACTTTGTTATTGCAATGATGTGAAAGGTTTGTTTGAAGCAATCGGAATCCCTTGCATTTCTTCTGAATGGCGTCTTTTCATCGACAGCTCTACAAGAAGCTTAAAGGCAGTTCTTCTTCACAATGGAAATACATTTCCATCTCTTCCCCTTGCTCATTCTGTAATGCTAAAAGAAAATTACGAGAGCGTTAAAATGGTGCTTCAAGTTTTAAAATATGAAGAGTACGCCTGGCCAGTGATAGGGGATTTCAAAATGGTTGGATTTCTGATGGGAATGCAAGGCGGGTACACTAAATATCCGTGTTACATTTGCTTATGGGACAGTAGAGCCGATGCACTTCACTACCAGCAGCACTCATGGACACAACGGAGCGAGTTTCAAATAGGACAACATAATGTCAAAAATGAACCAATTGTGAAGCCCGATCATATTTTAATGCCTCCATTGCACATTAAATTAGGTCTGATCAAGCAGTTCGTAAAGGCTCTGCGTCAAGATTCTGAGGCCTTTCAATATTTAAAATCATTTTTCCCGAAATTGTCAGAGGCTAAAATTAAAGCTGGTATTTTCATCGGTCCACAAATAAAGAAAATAATGGCCAGTGAACAATTCCTAGGGCTCCTCAGTACCCACGAAAAACAAGCGTGGCTCAGCCTTAAAGCAGTGATTCATGGCTTTCTTGGCAACAGAAAGGCAGAGAATTACACGGAGCTTATTACTGATATGCTTCACAGCTTCAAAATTATGGGTTGCAGAATGTCTTTGAAAGTCCACATGCTACATGCTCATTTGGATAAATTTAAAGACAACTTAGGTGCATATTCAGAAGAGCAAGGGGAACGTTTCCACCAAGATGTAATGAACTTTGAAAAGCGTTATCAAGGACAATATAATGAAAACATGATGGGCGACTACATTTGGGGGCTCATACGAAAAAGTCCCAACTTACACAGAAGAAATACCAAATCTGTTCATTTTTAAAGTCTTTTTTGTATTCTTTTCTGTATTTGTGGGTTTATTTATGCCGTCTTGTATAATTAAAGTCAATAAAAATATGTGAATTCAAAACTGTTTTCCTTTTACATATAATTGAAATTAAAAAATAGAGCTTTTTCATAAAAATTAAAATTTCGTTTTAGTAACTACAAAAGCAAACTTTATTAGATAAAAATATTTTTTCTTTAATTAGTTAGGCATAAGTAATCAAAATCAGAGGTACAGAACTCAGACTCAAAACTCGTGTTGACTTGTGTAATTAACGGACACAAATTAGATTCAGACTCGGAACAGCAGTTTGTGGATCGCACAAAGTGTTTTTCTGCGTAATAATCAAACTCTCGGCACTTGGTTGGTAGATTAAATCACCATCTTCGTAGTCAAAGTTTGCGAGGAGAGTGCAAATGCCCATTTTTCAAGTGATTAATTAATCGGTTCTTACCGTCTCCTACGCAAAAGGACGGGGTGGTAACACATTGTACAACCCGACATCACACAGGCATGGCGTGATATGAGAAATCTGATATATTATTATCTAAGCAAAATATAATTTATTTTTATCATAAAAACATAGCTAAAGGCACGTGATTCGCAATTTGTATAGAAAAAAAAACTACCTTGTGGTGACAGTAAGAATGCAATTCACAACCAAAATTCACCCTAAATTACCCGTAGGTGTCGCACCAGTGTGCCCACTCTTGAATCTCGATTCCAATCCTAAATCCAATGGCAGCTCGAATTTGAGCAAATTTGGTACTCTTGAAAGCGACACTAGCGCACGATTGGAATCAAATTCGGTGGAATATTTTTGAACTAAATGCATTCGACTCTCGTCGATTAAATCAAATATTTGCTACACCCGACTCGATTTTGACGTAGTTTAAAATCGTTAATGTTGCACAATTGCAAGAAAGTGTCTTTGTATTGATCGAGATCGATAACGTTATTAATTTAAAATAAGAAAATACGACATTTGGTAAAGATAATAACGCCAAACACGAAGAATTCAATCTCGATTTTATTCAAGAGTACCAAATATAAGTTTAATGAGATTGGAATTGAATCGGATTCGAAATTAGAATGGATTTCCAGAGCAGGCACACTGACCTATAGTAACCCGTTCAACCAGTAGTGCCGTCTGTAGTATAGTAGCCCAATTACCCTTCTATTGTAGAGGAGGCTTGACCCCAGTAGTCGATAATATCGTCGTAGATAGATAGTCATAAATGAGCCAAAATTATGAACAACAAAACATGAATTAGGGTGTTTTTTTTTAAATTAAATATGTAAATGTTTATTACCTACTCAGTAAAAAGATAAAGTATTACTTATTTTGCTTTTTTATAACACTTTGAACATCGAGGCATATATTATGGCATTAGACATGTTTTGTAATGTGCAGCAAAAATTTTCAAATATTAAAAATACAATTTACTTTAAATACATTATCCGTGTATTTACTGAGTAAGAATACAAAACCTCCTTTCTTGACCGTGGATGTCATAAACGACGATATATGCAAACTAACATCGATACAAGAGAAAGAAAAGTCGATAAAAAACCCTATTTCAACACCTCTGACCAACGGGGAATAGTAGGTCAATTCCTCTCTCATTGGGGAGGAGGCCTTAGCCCAACAGTGGGACTTATATAGGTTGAGATGATGATGATGATATATTCCGCATGGTAACACAGATGGAATACAATTCACCATAACTTGTCCGTGTGAGTCGTAAAAGAGGGATATAATATGCACAACATCTATGCAAGAGAAAGAAATCTCGAAATAAAACCCTGTGTGAACATGTCTGACTAATGTATAAGTAGTATCAATTTCTCTTCTATTGTGGAGGAGACTCGAGCCGAGAAGATATATATCCGTCGTCACAGACGGTCTCAGCGACGTTCAGACCGACGACGAGCAGGGGTATAAGCAGTAGCATTACTGCAAGAGGGAATTCGGAAAAAGAAATCCTATCAACCCTGGTCTAGATAGTGTGGGATAGCAGGTTATTTTTTTCACAAACTACTCGATAAGGATAATTATAGATTGAGGAAAATGTAAAAATAAATAACAAAAATAGGTAAAAGTGTTATCGTAGCAAATATAATAGAAAACCGTATCATTGCGATATTCGCGAAGCGATAAACTCACAAATAAAAGAAAATAAATAATATTAAAAACGTAATTAATATTTATTTGTTATTTCGTCATTACATTGTATACATACAATGTAATTGTTTGATGCTAAGAATACACATAAAATTGCCATGTAAAATTATTTAAAATACAAGTTTAATACATGTAACTTACATGTATATACAGGTTGTATCAGGTTATGGGGCAACTGGTGAAAAGGGAGCTAGGCAATGGTGGTGGAACCCATGAAAAAAATTTGAACGAAAAATATCTATTCGTTAAGGAATTAGAGACATGTAAAGTTTTCAATTTTGTCGTCGCTTTTTCGAGTAAATCTGATTGAAATGTATAAAGTCAATGATACTTAATACGCTACATATTCATACTTTGTTAAATGTTCATTAGAAATTGAATAAATCAATGATTACATTCACATAAGGAAAACAAACTTCGCTTTAAAACAGCTGATCGGCCTATGACCGTTGACCGCTCGCCGCTCGTAGGTACAAACCTACACTGTCATTGAAACGTTTGCGCAATTCTAGGTATGAATGAATGAATTTATACTGTCGAAACTTTACATGCCTACACGTATTCTGTCTGTACATGCCTACATAATACGTAACATTTAAGGCATAGACTCTTAGACACATTTTTTTGAAATCACTATCATCATCATCATCTTGCTCTTATCGCAATTAATTGGGGTCGACGCAATATGTCATCTGTTTTGACATATTGCAAAAAGTTTCGGCAATGGCTTGTATGACCGGCCGCCTGCCTAACGTCAACCCTCCTTGGGAATGTAATCGTTGACCCAAATGGTATCAGGTGGAGTTGGTCCGGGTCAATCTAGGGCTCTTAGTCGTCTTTTACGACACCCACGAGCAAAGCAAGGGTTGGTAGTATTCGAAGCCGCTACCACACAGCACAACTTTTGAAATCACTATAACTTTTATGTTATATTGTTTTTTGTGTAATGTACATTCTAATTACGATCTATGACCGTTAAACTACAACATACTCGAACAGTTGCCCATAACCTGATACACCCTGTATAACTACTAATATACAGAATGTATCAGGTTATGGGGCAGTTATGACAAACGGAAGCTAAGCAATGGTGATAGGAACCCATAAAAAAATTTGATATAAAAATATTGATCCGTTAATGTTTAGAGACATGTAAAGTTTTCAATTTTGTCATCGCTTTTTCGTTTAGCTTTGATTGAAATGTATAAAGTCAATGATACTTAATCTGCAACATATTCGTACTTTGTTAAATGTTCATTAGAAATTGAATAAATCAATGATTACATTCGCATAAGCAAGACAAAATTCGCTTTAAATTAGCTGATCGGCCAATGACCGTTGACGAGTCGCCTTTGTACCCACGTAATCACTGAAAATCTACCTATTTATAATGTCGAAGCTTTACACGCCTACATGTAACCTGTCTGTACATGCCTACATAATACGTAACATTTAAGGCATAGACTCTTAGATACACATTTTTGTAATCACTATAACTTTTATGTTATATTGTTTTTTGTGTAATATACATTCTAATTACAATCTATGACCGTTAAACTACAACATACTCGAACAGTTGCCCCATAACCTGATACATCCTGTATATGTGTATTATCATCTCGGCTCATACACGAACCACTGCTAGAATCACAGTGGGTGACCTTTCTTCCCCAGCGGCTCTTGATTCGTCGAACGATCTGGCTTGCCCATTGCCAATTCAGCGTGCGATGTAGGTTCGGAACACCCGTTCTACGGATACCTGTATTTCGAAATATATCTCGCAGAGAAATGCCACTTCATAGCACGCTGAGCAATTTAGAGCTAACCAATTATGAGGCCTATATTTAGAGACCACGTTACCGTGTCGTAAGTCATCATTGGTAAAACACATTTTTTTTTTTTTTATTGCAAACGGTGGCAAACGAGCAAACAGTACACCTGCTGGTAAGTGTTGCAGCCGCTCATGGACCTTTACAAGGCCATTGCCTACCGCGAAGAAAGCGAAGGGAGTGTGAATGCGTGCATTGAGGCTCGGTGATACCAAGGGCTCCACCAAAACCCTCCACACGCAATCACCCTCAGAAAGTTGGGCTTCCAGCTCTCTCGCTCACCGAACGAAGCGCAGTAACAAATTGCTACTACTCAGACGTCGATTTTCTGCGAGAGCATGGTACTGCCCCGGAAGGACCGGCCCGCGGCTGTAGACAGATAACTGTCGACAGTGTGGTCCTACCACTGGTCGTAGATCTGTGCTTTGACACTAAGGTATGTTGTGTATGCTTTTATTTACATTGGAGAAATAACATTGAGACAACTAGGTCATATTGTAAACTTCCGCGTCTCGGTCGCGACCCTCAATATTGTAAACCAACCAAAAATGTTTCACTTCAATGTTTTTTTGAAATAATAGTGGACATTACAATCTAGATGGTTGATTATCAGATAACCGATAAGACTATTTGTTCATCTACATAGATCAATGAAATTGAAATGTTTTTTGGAAATGTCAAAACATCACATTTTTATTAAATACAAAAATTAATCTATAGGTACAAATAACTAAAATTTAAGTGTCTGTTTGTAACGATATAAAACTACTTTTTTTTTCATACTCACACGGTTAAGATACTCCAGTCGAGTTACGGCCAGACCCAAGTCAGCCCAGAAAAATCACTTGTACAGTTATATTGCAAATTCATTATTATTTACGATGTGTCAACTGTGAGTTAGAACTCAGTATCACCATGATATTTATTTTTTATAAAACAACTGTATCATATTGATAATAGCGCCACCTTACGAAGCGCATTGTCACGATGACGCCGATGATCATCTTACTTAATCGTACGAAACTGGTCAAGTGCGAGACTGACATATTCATGACAAATGGGTACTAATCAGAATTGTATATTTTCCGTGTGGTGACGGAATAAGAATACACTTCATCACTCCCGTATCTTACCCATGGATGTCGTAAAAGACAACTAAGGGATATAACATGCATATAACGTCTGTGCAAGAGAGGGAAACCCTAAACGAAACCCTATACCAACTTGTCTTACTTGCGCCTGATGCCGCCCTAGCCAAGGCCGCGGGTGACCGGACCGGGGAATTTAGTCCGTCACCCGCAGAGAGGCTGACCGCGCGACGGCGACCGACGTCCCAGGACGGGGACGTCGAGAGGGAGGTGAGGGTACCCGAAAGGGTATTACGTCGGGCCGACCACTGACGACCAGTCACCCTGCTCCGGTGGTCGGCCCAACAGAGAGGCGACGTGGGCACGGGTGCGTTATGCGCCGTCCTTTTGTCGCCCCGGACGAAATGGACCGCGTGTGCGCCTACCATAGCCAACCCATAAAAAAAAAATACCAACTTGTCTGACCAGTATGGTATAGTAAGGACAAATGCCCTCCTATTGGGGAGAAGGCTCGAACTCAGCGGTGGGATGTATATAAGCCAAGATGATGAAGAAAAAATACACTACCATCTACTTTGCTTGTAAAATAACACAAATGAAACCTCTACTCAAACAAAAGAAGGAAAATCTATACAGATAAATAAAACTGAAGTGTCTGTTTGTAATGTCAAAATACTGCATTTTTTTCATGCTCACACGGTTATTTGCATGACACTTATGCCTAAAATACAGTTTAAAAAATTTTTATTTGTCTGTTTGTTTGAGGTAAGCTTCAAAACGACTGGACCGATTTTGGTAATACAGTAAAACCCGTTTAAGACGATTTCGCAGGGACCCGACCAAAAACGCGTCTTAGGCGGGAAAGCGTATTATGCAGGAAAGGGTAAAAACGTGCCATTATTATTTATTATATTCTATTATTATTCAAAATAATACCTACGTATTGAATTTAACATTTAAAAATTACCTAAATTAAAAGTTGTTTAGTTTCTTTATTTAATATACTTACTACTAAGATACATTTTTAAATATTAAAAAATAAAAAAAATAATAAAAATATATAAAAATGTTGTTTATTATTATTACGTTACTTAAAAGTAATCACTTATTTTAGTTTGGCAAAACGATTTTGAGTGTAATTACAAGATTTTCAACGTAATTTAATTTTCACAGTGCGTCTTCGCTTTGATTCAAAGAAGTTACATAACGTCTTAAATCATTAACTGCTGATAATGCCTGGGTGTGAAACAAAATCGGAGATGACACATCTTCTTCTTGGTCATTATCACTTAGGGTCGCTCGACAGTCGTCACTTTGCCAGTCGCTGGCCGCTGCCGCAAGGGGTAATATCTGTATTTGAGTGGCAGGTGTTGGCGTATTAAACGGGATGACGATCGTATTAAGCGTTAAGAAATGTATGAAAACATGTCTCAAGTTGCTGGGTCTGACGCAAAATGGCGTATTATGCGGACAATCGTATTAAACGTGATCATATTACACGGGTTCTACTGTATTTTACTACCAGGTAGCTGTCAAGTGTCAATATAACGAGTAACTTAGGCTTAAATTTTATGCCGATATTTCCACGGGAACAGGAACTATGCGGGTAAAGCGACTGAAACCGAAGCGAAGCGAGGACGGTTTGCTATTTCGTAATAAAACGCTATACCAACCCGGCTGACTAGCGTGGTTAGGTCATTTTCTATCCTATTGTGGAGGAGGTTCTAGCCCAGCAGTGGGACGTATATGAGCCGAGGATCGTACAAGATTTCTCTGTATATTAACGGGTTTAGAATATGACGTGTATAACCCTTTTCTTTCACCTGCAATATATGAAAACTGCCTAAAAGACCGTTGAAGCAGCAGCGTTCTTCTTACTTATAACACTAACTACGATCAATCTGCCCATCAAACATGACGATTATTGACACTATCTGGAGGGGCCTGAGGCAATAGACGTCTATGGCCAGAAAGATGGATAGATCTTTGGGAAAGGAACCCTAATAAATTGATTTTATTCGACAAAGCATGACATATCCGAAGTCACAATCTACGTCTTTAGCAAACCGGTGTGAGTCTATATTATGTGTTTTAACCTTAGAATAATAACGTATAGAAGGATAATGTCAATACTTCGAACTTTAAAAATTTGAATCTACAAATACTAATGGCGGGCAGACGATTACACACGTACACACGGCAACCACTATACAAATTATGAAATCAAATTTTGTTTTTATTAACATAAATCGTCGAAATACTTTTAAAAGTAATGTTAAAAACCATTTTATGTTTTTCAAATGTGTTGTGGCATCATTTGAATGCACAAGCCGTCATAATTACCTATTTATTTTTTAAGAGTTGCGTACGTTCGTGCAGTGCAATGACTTGTACAATATGGGACTGTTCCGGCGTAAGCTCCATTAGGCTCCAATTGAAATGCCTCACTTTTGTGCGTGGACTTACCTTCTATATGTTATTATTCTAAGGTTTTAACTAAAATTATCATAACAAAGAATTTTTTTTTATACTATTAAGCTTAACGTAATCAGATGGTGGTTACAGCCGAATTCTAAAAAAGGAGGAGATTCTCAATTCGGATGCATATATTTATTTTATGTTCGTTCGCGCATAACTCCGTCCATTGAAGACCGATTTGAAAAATTCTTTTTTGATAGAAAGGGTATATTTCCCAAATGTTCGCATGAAAATTTTCTCACAATCGGACAGGCAGTTTTTGAAAATCAACAAAAATCTAAAAATTTATCTACATTGTCTACATTATTGAGGTCGGTTTTTTTTGCAAAAAATAATTGATTTATTAGAACAAAAGTTGTACTATAAAAAAATATCATGAAGCCTTAGAATAATAACGTGAGTTGTTATTCTAAGCATGAAGCAATTAACGAGCAAAGATGTTACGTACTCCGAACAAAACTATACAAATAAATAAAATTGAAGTGTCTGTTTGTTATGTCAAAATAATGGGCTTTTTTCGTGCTGATGCAATTATTTGCACAATACATATGTCTAAAAACCCGTTTAAAACATTTTTGTCTCTCTGTTTGTTTTGGGTAATTTGCAAAACGGCTGGACGGATTTTGATATTTTACTTCCAGGTACTTAGCTGTCTATATCCAAGGAAACGGAACTAAGCGAGTAATGTCACTGAAACTGAAGCGAAGGCGGGTTGCTAATTGTAAATATCGACATAACGTGCGGAGTGTAATGGGTTCCATCCTTCGGCAAAACGATTCTTTGTGCTATACACAAATAATTGTTATAGTCTTATACTTATAATTCGTATCCATTTGTTCTGTTTATGAAGTCCCGCACGACGTAATTTATTTACGGATTAAGTGTTTCCTTAAAAAACCAAACAATGTCTGGTGGTCAATTTTGTATTATGTGGGCATCGAACGTAAAAACCGTAAAGGAAATTGTATTTTCTTCTGACAGGCTGCCCAGTACCGGTCACAAGGCGCCCGAGTCGTTCGGGGTGACGAAGGGACAGCGTCGATCTAACCACCGATACTCGGCCATTGTAAGCCCTCTGTATTACAGTTGGAATAGTAACCTAGTTTTATAGAAACAATATGTGGCTATATATTTCATTATACAAGTTCTATTTACCTAATTTATAGATACGGAAATATCGACAAATTCGGCATTTATCTTAATTCAGATTCGTCCCACTACCAGGAGTTTTCTCCATGATAGAATATTGAACTACACCACGATAGTCAATCAGTACAAGGTTTATTTCAAGTTTGCCTTCTCTTACCTGGATGTTATGCATATTTAATCCCTTAATCGTCTGTTACGACACCCAAGGGTAAGATGGTGGTGAATTGTATTCTTACTTCACCACATGAAAAATTCGGCATTAGGTTTTGTGAATATTGCAACACAAAACCTCAACGTAGTCGAGCTACAGTTGGAACACGAAACCTCAACACAAAAGCACCTATGTACTTACAACACAATAGGTAGGTATTAAATATTGAAACATTAATTTTTTTACTTAAAGATATACTAGCTTCGCTTTTGTGGATTAAATACCTATTTGATATTAATTAATCTGTTTAAACATAAACGTCGTACCGTAATATTAATAAAATGTCAACATTAATAACGTCCATAAGTCAATAACCATTTTTGTTATCTCAGCAGTTGCTATGACAACGGCGAATGCACAGCATGATTGATACGCAATGCTCCAATGTTAGCACGATTTGCTAGCGTTACGCATAGCGTTTCTCGATAAATAGATTATCTTACATAATACGATTTTTTGCAATTCACCTGACATTTGCGTATTTAAACAAACAAACAAACAAACTGCAGCTTCAAACAACTGTAGTAATGTAGAAAACCTATGTATAATAGAGCAATTTGCCATTCTATATACATAAATGTACAAATATTTATACAATATGAAAAGCATATGCGTCATTACTGTAACAAATTAAATGCAAAAAATATTTCCCTCGTGAACAAGTTTTTCTTTTGCAAATAAAAATTTTGTATTTCTGTCGCTATAAACGATAAAAATTATATCATAGATTGTCGAATGGCTGACGGTTTTCCGAATGGTTACTGAGTAAGAATACAATTTGCCACCCCTTCTTTTACACGTGGATGTCGTAAAAGATGACTAAGGCAATATAACAGGCATATGTTTTTTTTATTGCAAACAGTGGCAAACGAGCAAACAGTATACCTGATGGTAAGTGTTGCTGCCGCTCATGGACCTTTACAAGGCCGCTGCCTACCACGAAGAAAGTGAAGGGAGTGTGAATGCGTGCATTGAGGCTCGGTGAAATCCTTCCACAAGCAAACACCCTCAGAAAGTTGGGCTTCCGGCTCTCTCGCTCACCGAACGAAGCGCAGTAACAAATTGCTACCACTCAGACGTCGATTTTCTGCGAGTGTGGTACTACCCCGGACGGACCGGCCCGCGGCTGTAGACAGATAACTGGGGACAGTGTGGTCCTACCACTCTATATGTAGGCATGAGAAGGAAAATGCGAAATAAAACCCTATATGAACACATTGACCAGTGTGGTCAATTTCGCCACACTTTGCCTAGCTCGTCCCGAGGCTCGTCAAGTCGGCCGCGGCGCTGGGAAGGCTTCTGCCGAACACTGGCGGTCCTGGGTCATCGTGCCGGCGTCTGTACGTCGGCATCCTGCGGTCCATGGTACTGTATGGTGCCCCTATCTGGTCGGAGTCCCTCACTGCCCGCAACAGAGCCCTCCTGCGTCGACCGCAGAGGGTCATCGCGGTGAGGGCTATTAGGGGCTACCGTACTGTGTCCTGGACTGCGGCAACACTGCTGGCGGGCGACCCCCACTGGGCACTGGTGGCGGAAGCGTTGGCAGAAATATACCGGTTCCGCGCCACATCGCGAGTCAACGGCGAGCGAGTCTCCACAAGGGGATTGGGCAGAGTTCAGGAAGTGGCCCGAAGGGAAGTCATCCGGCGGTGGAGGGAGGATCTAGAGTCCCCCGTAGCAGGGCGGGGGACTGTGGAGGCGGTTGCGCCGCATCTCCACCGCTGGCTCAGGAGAAGGCACGGCATTCTTACATTTAGGATGGTGCAGGTGCTTACCGGACATGGGGTCTTCGGTAAGTACCTGCACAAAATTGGAAGAGATGAGGCCCCAGGATGCCATGAATGTGGCGCGCTAATCGACGATGCGCGCTACACACTAGAAGTATGCCCCGCCTGGGGGCCTCAGCGCCACGTCCTGTCAACGGACATGGGAACAGCGGACCTGTCGTTGTCGACCATCATCTCGAAGATGCTCGGCAGCGACAGCTGTTGGTCGTCGATGGCCTCCTTCTGTGAGGCTGTCATTACAAGGAAGGAGGCCGCGGAGCGGGCACGCGAGGCACTTGCGTCCGCAGACTCGCTCCGCCGGCGGCGACCAGGGAGGAGGAGACGCCGTTATGCGCTCCTCCTCCCACCGCCCTGAATGATGACAGGACGTGACCAGACGGCCAAGCGTTGGGGTGTCGGGGATAGAATGTCATCAGACGATCTCTCCGGCACCTCGTAAACGCGCGGAAGGGGCCGCTGTGGTTTTAGTGGGTATTTCGGTCACTTTTATGGCCGGCGAGTCCCACACACACTCCCCTGTCTGTAACCGGCGGGGGATAGTGCGTAAATGCATTTCCACAGCGTGAAAAAAAAAAAAAGTGTGGTCAATTTCCCTCCTATTATGTATGATGCTCGAGAACCAGTAGTGGGAAGTAAACTCATTTGCAAAAAAAACGGGCGGTTTTGATTTTCATTCATATTTAAAAAGATACAATACCAAAAAGGTTTCAATCGTTTGTACACGTTACTGGCCGGTTTTAAAAATGCTGTGGTATTTAAAAAAGTACGTTCTAAATTCAATTTTTCATTTGATGTTCATTTTTACAGAAAACCCCTTTTTATCCTACATTTTTGGCGCGAAGTTCCAGAAGTTAACATCGACTTTCATAACTTTTATTCAATTTTTATCGATTAATTTCATATCCTTGACTGTCAAAGCTTTATTTAATGCTGTTTGGCTGTATCAAAAATGGTAGATAAAGTGGTAAAAGCTACCAAAATTATCGCGCTGCTTGAAGAGGGTTGCAGCCAATGTTTCGTGGCTAGGAGGCTAAATGTTAGTCGCTCGACAGTCCAAAGGACCTGGCAGCGATATCAGGAGACTGGTTCCGTCGAGAGAAGGCCTGGTTCTGGAAGAAAACCATGTACCCAACCACGGGATGATCGTTTTCTTGTGAGTCGCGCATTGAGAAATCGCAAATCTTCGTATGTGGATCTTAAGAACAACCTCCAAGAAGTAAGAAATGTGCATATTAGTCTATGGACGGTCAGGAGGAGGCTTCTCGCTGCCAATATACGCAGTCACCGCCCGGCCCGCGGCCCCAAATTACTCCGTGAGCACAGAGTTCACAGGCTTAGGTTCGCTAGAAATTGTGAATCATGGACTCAAGACGATTGGAATAGGGTTTTGTTCTCTGATGAAGCCAGGATATCTCTGTTCGGTGAAGATCGACGTCGGCGAGTGCTAAGAAGACAAGGAGAACGCTTTGCAGAGGCATGTTTCGAAGAAATCACACCTTATGGTGGGGGCTCTGTTATGTTTTAGGCAGGAATAAATTCAATGGATCGTACAGAGTTAGTCTTCATTGAAAACGGCTCACTGACTGGGCATCGATACATAACGGAAGTTCTAATTTCTCATGCACAACCCGCATTGGCCGCTCTAGGTGAAGACTCGATTTTTATGGACGACAATGCTCGCGCCCACCGATCCCGCGATGTTAATGCGTATGTGCAAGAGGTCGGCATTCGTCGTTTGGATTGGCCAGCTCGAAGTCCCGACCTCAATCCCATAGAGCATGTCTGGGACGTTCTGAAACGGCGTGTGAGATCAGTACACCCGGCTCCGCAGACCATCAGAGAGCTGAAGAATGTGATTACTGCGGAGTGGGAACGTATTCCGCAAGCAAGTATCCGGGATATACTCGCTAGCATGCCCAGACGAATTCAAGCTGTGATTTTAGCTAGAGGGGGTCACACTCGATACTAAACATTTATCTGCTTTTACTTTATTAAAGAAAAACAAACAAAAAAACTTTTTTATTTTTACTTCATGAGCATATGCACTACTAGCGAATATACACTACTAGCGAGGTTTAGCATTATTTCCCATAAATTGTATCTAAATTTTATGAAATACTGATGAAAACGATTATTTTCTTATTAATTTAGCAAATTGTGTGGATAAAACTACCTATAATTATCAAACAAAGAAATATTAACATTTGAAATGGTTCATTGCTTAGGTGCCCGTTTTTTTTGCAAATGAGTGTATATGAACTGAAATGACGAAGAGATGGTGTCGTCTCTTAGACGACTTAAGGATTTGATAAGCACACAACATCTATGCAAGAAAATGAAAATTCAACATAAAAACTTATACTAACACGTCTGACCAGCGTAGTATTGAAAGGTCAATTTCTCTCCTATTGTGGAGGAGGTCAAGGACGAAACGATGAAGTAAGAACATCATCAGCGATTAAGTGATCATAAAAGTTGACAAAGACACACTAAAATGACTGTGCGTGAAGAAGCTTGAACAGGGTGAGACCTGAAAATAGCAGGTTTGCAAAACAAGTATGGCATGATGGAGAAAATCCTACCTAAAAACAAGGATATCTGCAATTTCGATTATGTCCTACTACATTTTAAAATGCCACGTTGAAATAACTTCACTCTTCAGTGATGGGATAGAAAACAAACATCGTCATACGTTACTTGCCCATGGGAGTCGTAAGAATCGATAGCAGCTATCTGCTGAGAATCCTATAACATCAACTACGATCGCCAACCCGCTTGTCAGGCGTGCGATTATAGCATTATTGCCCTAGGGAGGGCTATGTTCAAAGTAGACGTACTACGGACTACGGGCTGATGGATGAATGGATATAACTTCGATACAAATAAATAAAAACTTGTATTCTACAATGCGTCAAAAGACCTTCTCATAGTGAATTTTAAATATCATTAGGGTATTTACGACATTAGTACCGAGTCGGTACCGATAATTAATTATTTATATATTCAAAGTCATGACGGGCTGAATTTCGCATTTATTTACATAATTATTTTATGTTTTGTAACTTTATTTTGTGTTTTTGGAACACCTACATTGAAATAAATATAGGTTTACTGGAAATGTTTGGTAGTTGCACCTGTGACGGAAAAGTTATAGCGTAAACGCCTGACGTGGTATGTATGATGTAATGTTATGAGGAAAGTTTCAAATTTAAATGTCAAAGGCTTTAGGAACAAGGAAAGACCAATGAAAAATTGGATAGATGACATAAATAGAAAAGAAGTGAACACAGCGGTGACTTCTGGCATTCGTGTGCAAAAAGAGGTCATATTATGTCGACCTCAAGTAATTGGAATAAGAGCAGGATAATTATGATGATTAAAAGACCTTAAAGAATTAAATAAGGCCAGTAAATATGTGTGGTGACGGAATAAGAATACAATTCATCACCCCCTATCTTGCCCGTGGATGTCGTACAAGGCGACTAAGGGATATAATACACATATAAGATCTATGCAAGAGAAGGGAAAACACGAAATAAAACTTTATATCAACCTGTCTGACCAGTATCGTATAATAAGGTAAGTTTCCCTACCGTTGTGGAGAAGGTTACAGCCCACCAGGACGTATGAGCTGTAATTGTGATGATGATGACGAGTAAATATTACTATTTCAAATATTACTGTTTAACTTTTTTAAAATATATTTGTTTTGCATATTATATTGTTGCTTCCGCGACTTGATTGTACGGGTCCATCAGAATATCAGCGGTGTAGTATCATATTTACTGTACCATAAGCTGAGATGGGCACCATATTTTGGCCTCACATATTCCACTCCTTGTTTTTAGTTAGTAGTTCTTATTTCTTTCGTTGGTGTCTATATTGTGTGAGGTTTACAAAATAAAATTTCTTTCTTTCTTCTTCCTTCTTTCTACATATGTAAATAAAACAACGCATACGAAGCTATTGGCTTGTTTAAAATAGGTCAATAAAAGAATTTCATGGACGAACACGAACGAACGCACGAACTATCCCGTGGATTTATAATGAGGTCCGTCACCTTAAAAATTTAAGAAAATCCTTCAAAATATATCTCTCAAATGATCATGTGACGTTGAGGTCACAGCCTTCGCACATATCCTATTGCATTATAAACCAGTTTTGTAGCAATCGCTTAGACGTCATAGTCAGTATAAAATTGCAAGTCATATCTGAACTGCAATTTGCATAAAACTTGATCATTTTGGAAATGCGGTATCAAAAATTATACCGATGACATAGATGCCGTAGAGGATAAAATAATTAACTGTCGTGTCAGTGTCATGGGTTAGAATTCCACGCAGGACGGTACTTTATGCGATCCACAAATTGTTGTTCTGGGTCTGGGTGTAATTTGTGTCCGTAAATTATATGTTTGTATAGACCCTCGCAATACAGGGATTGTTTAGCAATGCAGGGTGTGTTTACTTTAAAACTTAAAAAAAAATCAAGTAAAAAACGGTGTTGTCCATATAAGTGTTACGGATTCAATCCCTACGCAAGATAGTTTAATTAAATTTAATTTAATTGTGAAAGAATGTAATCGCGTTCAAACTTTCCTTTCTGGCGTACCTCGTAAAAAATTATTAAGGGATGAATGTAGATAAGATAATAACTCCACAAGAGATAAAAATCTCAATATAAAAATCTATGGCATCTCGTCTAGCTAACATGGTATATATAGTAGGATATCATCCCCTAGCCGGAGGAGATCTGTGCCCGACGGTGGGACATAATGTATGGATCAAGGAGAAGATCTTAGGTTTATACAGGACCGGGTAAACTCGAGATATGTTATTGCCCATGGGCGAGCAGTTTAGGGACCCTAATAAAAATAGTATGCTATCGTTTAAATAAGAAATTTTATAACGCATTCTTAATTGGGAATAGCATATCATCAAAGATCAAAATTTACACGGGCTTCACCGTGTGGTGACGGAGTAACAATACAATTTACCACCCTCTATCTTGTCTGTGGGGTAAAAATACGTCTACGAGGTTAAATATGCATGTAACATCTATGTAAGAGAAGTACGACTCGGAATAAAAGCCTATACCAATCCGTCTGACCAGCGTGGCACAGTAGGTCAATTCCCCTCCTGTTGAGGAGGCTCAAGCTTAGCAGTGGGACGTATATGAGTGTGATAATAATAAAAGCTTCACGGTATTCTGTAAGCCCTGACCGTGACAAAATCCCTTCTTGTGTATTTAGCCACTGAAAAGAATATAATAAATAGCCTATATTCCGTTAATACTGTTATGATTTAACAAAAGGTATCCCCGTCAGCTGAGGAGGAACAATTTACATAGTTCCCCAATGTAATTCAATTAAGCAGAATCCATTATAGAATAAACTCAATAACAAAAACGGTATATATGGACCAAGTTGGAGTTAACATTATTTAGTTTAAGGGACCCGTAGCCAAAAACCTTGTGCAAAATAGATGCTTTAATTAGTCTAATTTGAAATATGGTAAATGGTATAAAATCGATAAGCAATGACAAATTTTTTTGGGTAATTACATATAGTAATTCTGTGTGGTGACGGAGTAAGAATACAATTCACCACCCCCTCTCTTGCCCGTGGGTATCGTAAAAAACGACTAAGGGATATAATATGCATATAACATCTGTGCAATAGAAGGAAAACTCGAAATGTAATTTAATCGGAAATGTTAAGTGATATTTACAAAATTCAATACTCATACTGTATGAGAAAATCATACTTAAATATGGACTTGTCTTGCCGATCAGAAATTATCCTGATTTTTTCTTTCTTCCTATAGTGAGAAGAATAAAGGTTAGGTTTACGATGTTTTGCATTTTAAAGAATTAACTCATTTTGAATAATCAAATACACATATTTCATGTAAATATATTAATTTCCACAAGGTTGAACAAGCGCCTACTAATACTATAAATATGAAAGTTTTTTTTAAAAACGACCAAAGGATTAAATGTATATAACATTTATGCAAGAGAAGGAAAATTATAAATGAAACCCTATATCAACCTGTCTGACCAGCATGGTATAGTAGGTCAATTTCTCTCCCAGTATGGAGAACGCTCGAGCCCAGCTGTGAGACGATGATGAATATGTCCTCTTTTTTTTTGTTGGGTTTACGGTCGGCGCACTCCCCGGCTTTGCCCGAGGCGACAGAGGGGCGTAAGCACGCACACCCGTAACCCACCCATATAGCACGTCGCCTTCGTCGTTGGATCGACCACCGGTGCAGAGTTCCCTGACTTCAGTGGTCGACCCGACGGAATACCCCGAGGGAGTACCCTCTCCCATCGACGTCCCTTACCGGGACGCCGATCGCCGTCGCGAGGCTAATCTTTCCGCGGGTACCGGACTAAATCCCCGGTCCGTTCACTCGCAGCCTCTGCTAGGGCGGCATCAGGCGCAGGTACTCACGCCTGCGCCGCCCTAGTCGCCGGCGGAGGACCGTGTCAGCGTGGAGTCGTTCCTCTCGCACACAGATATGTTCTCTTGGGATCTTCTTGGGTTCAACTTAATTGTTTTAATCAAATATAATCCATCTAATGGATTTGTATAAATTATGTCCTGAGCAAGTCACTTATTACGCGGGCGAAATCGTGGGCAAAAGGTAATACTTAAAAACGCTATGATAAAAATTTATTAATACAAAAGCATTTTTTTAACAGAGTCACATGAAGTGCACGTTTTCATTTCTTTGCATGACTCTGTAAACAGCGTATTTTAGCATATCTCCTTATAAATATACAATGAACTTAGATAGCTATTCCTTATTCCATGAACACAAACAAAATACTATACGAAACGCTTAATATTCATGAAAAACTGACGCCCGTATGACTAATTTAGTATGCTGCATATTATTTGAATCGTCGTGAAGAAGACGTTTTGAAATTCAAAATGATCGCTTTTGAAGAGCAACGACGATCATCTCATGTTAAATTTATGTTGATTTTATCATCATCACAGATTCGTATATGTCTCACTAATCGTCCTCGAGCCTTCTCTATAAGAGGAGGGAAAATTACCTATTATAACACTTAGCTCAGACGAGTTGGTAATGGGTTTTACTTTTCTTACATAGATGTTATATATTTATGGTGGCAAACGAACACATTTTGTTAGTACAGTAGAATCCGGATATAGCGACCTTTAAGGGACCGGCGATACTATGTCGTACTAACCGGATGACGTACAAAACGGCAGGATTATTTCTTAAGTACATACCTAACTTACAAATACATATGCACACGTGTATTATAATTGAGAAAGTTTGTTTGGTTGCATTTGATTCACCGGCTTCTAATTGGTGTAATATTGCACTTTTTTCTTCAATTGTAAAACACTTTTGCTTCACAGAACTCATTTTGTCGAGCTTTGAGAACTTTTCATAGTAAGTGATAAACACTAACTGTGATTTACGCGCGCCAATAAGGAAAGGTGAAGCGCGCGGGGCGGGATGAAGTTGGGGCGCCGAAGTATTGGTTCGTAGGTTGTATAAACAAAACATTGCGCGTCGTTTTAACCGGACGTATTATCATAAAAATGGTCGCTATAAGCAGTTGGTCGTTTAAACCGGAGTCGCACTAAACGGTTATATTTTCTCAGTACCTAACTATAAAACCTAACTTGAGTAAACAATAGCGTCGTTAAAAACGGTTGGTCGTTATAAGCGAAGTCGTTATATATGAATTCTACTGTACGTGGGTGTTCATCATCATCATCTCAACCCATATAGTCCCACTGTTGGGCTCGGGCCTCCTCCAGTATGGGAGGGAAATTGACCTATTATACCATGCTGGTCAGACGCGTTGGCATAGGATTTTGTTTCGAGTTTGCCTTTTATTGCATAGATGCTGTGTACATATTATAATCCCTTAGTCGTCTTTTACGACACCTACGGGTAAGAGAGGGGGTGGTGAATTGTATTCTTACTCTGTCACCACACGGAAAATTACCCACAGGTGTATATTGCTTTAAAAAATAACAATACTGTTTACTACTGAGGTGTACGTACACGCGTAGCGATATATTCCTTAATCCTTATAAGGATAACAATTGAACTAAACATATACGTCTCTGGATTAAAGTATTGCCGGTATTGATAAGGATTCACCCGCCATGTAGCTGAATAGATTGTTGAGTAATTTAGTATATCACTATATTTACTGATACACATATATAAATATAATCTATATGACCGTTGCGTAATCAGTGTAATACTAAAAATATCAAAGTGACTCAAAAACTACACGAAATGTGCATACAAACTCAAACTGTAGGTTTATTTTTAGTTATTTTTAGTTATTACTAGCAACCCGCCCTCGCTTCGCTTCGGTTATAGGTTATAGTCGTTTTACCCGCGTAGTTCCCGTTCCCGTGGGAATAGCGGGATAAAATATAGCCTAGTTTACGCCCTGATATTATAGCTTTCCATTGGTGAAAGAATTTTTGAAATCGGTCCAGTCGTTTTGAACAAACAGACAGACAGACAAAAATTTTTTAATTGCTATTTTAGGCATAGGTGTCGTGCAAATAACTGTGTGAGCATGAAAAAAGCCTATTATTTTGACATTACAAACAGACACTCCAATTTTATTTATTGGTATAGATAAGAAAACTAACTCAATCTCATATCACTACAAGTTTAATAGCAATGTTATTAAAAGAACTGTATTGGTGAGAGATTTGCGAGTGCAATTGGACTCCAAGATGATACTCTCTGAGCATATTGAGACAATCACTGCCAGAGCACTTCGAAATCTAGGCTTTATTATTCGTACGTGCACACCATTCAAAAAGGTCAGTACCTTAAAAACAGTATACTACGCCTATGTGCAGAGTATCTTGGAGTACCGTAGTCCCAGCTGGTGCCCTCAGTATATGGCGTATGTTGAAAAAATAGAGCGTATTCAGAGACGATTCATAAAACTTCTGAATTATAAAACTCATAGACGCCACGATACGTATGTTAACGACTGTAAGCACTATCAACTAACGCCGCTTGCTGATAGACGTATAATGCAGGATATGTGCCTTCTGTTCGATATTTTACGCGGTGGTCTTGACTCCCCATCACTTGTATCTTGTATGAGCTTTAATACGCCTAGGAAACGAACCAGGAACACTTCATTGTTTACTGTACCTCATCAGCGCACAAATTATGCATGTAACTCTGTTATCCCCAGAATACTTCGCACTTATAATAACAGGTTTGACAACATTGACATATTTCAGTTGCCCAAAAATAGTTTTAAAAAACATATTCTTCGAGACTTAACCACCAATCCACAATCCAAGAATAGGTTGTAAGTATACAGTCCCTGGCCAAATTATTAGACGCATCGTAAGATTTCATATAAATTATTAATTATTGAGCAATATTGTATGGTTTCATTGTTTTAATATGATTTGTTTTTTATTTTTGTGTTATTCACATAAGTACCGATTAATTTAATGCAAATAAAACAGCATTAATATAGAAAAACAAATTTTTCTTAAGTTTTGAACAAAAGTGAAATTAATCAAAAAATAATTAATATTTTGTTGAGCCCCCTTTAGCCGCTATCAAAGCTTTGATTCTGCGCGGCATGCTATCAATGCAAGAGTGTACAGTCTCCTGCATTTGAGGATGATGGTTCCATACGTAAATAATCTTTTCTAGGAGCTGCGTTTTGTTTGTGATCAAATCCTTAGCCACTTCTTTCTTCATTAGCTCCCACACATTTTCGATTGGGTTCATATCAGGGCCAATCTAACAGAGGGATATTCTTTTCAGCCAAAAAAGCTTTAACAGACCGAGCAGTGTGGCAGGGAGTTCCATCTTGCATGAAAATGAATGGTTCCCCATTTGGAAACCATTCTGTGATCTGCGGAATCAAGCGATTTTCTAAGACTTCTTTGTACTGATCCTGCCTCATCATGCCTTTTACAACGTAGAGACGTCCAGTGCCCTTGCAGCTGATAACTGACCAAATCATCACTTTTGTAGGGTGTTTAACTGTTGGAACAACACAGTCGGGGTGAAATTTTTCTCCATGACGACGACGCACATACAAAGCTTTATTCTGCAAAATTTCGAATGTGCTCTCGTCACTGAAGCAGACCTGTCAAAAATAAAATAAATATATATAAATTTTTGTGTTTTGTGCTTTATTGAACTGAAAATGATAATAAAGTATAAATAGTGATGAAATCACAACATCCTACCGATCTCCAGAAGTCTACATTTTTGTCTTGCCATTGTTTTGCCCACTTCAGGCACTTTGTTTTCATTGCAGCTGTTAATTTGGGCTTCCTGGCTGGGCGACAGGCCTTAAAATCTAACTCTTTTAATTTTCTGCGGACAGTGCGTTCAGAAGCATTCACGCAAGCATCATTGAGTTGTGATTTTATCAATTTAGTGGTCGCAAATCTGTTTTCGAGACAAATTTTCTTCAAACATCTCTCTGACCTTGGAGTGAAAATTGGTTTTCTGCCGCATCTTCTTGCTCGTTTTGGGCTCAAATCCTCCCCTGACTCAATTTTCTTCTTTATGCGCCGTACACTAGCTTCAGAAACCTTTAATCTTCGTGATATTTCACGGTTTGTAAATGTTTTCGCATTCACAAGGGCCTTAATCTCAGCTTTTTTGCGTGGTGAAAGATCGCCTTTTCTACCCATTATGATAATAGTCTTATTATTATTTTTAAACACTGCACATAAAATAAACGAATAACCAGTCAAATAAAACTGTTAAACAAACAAATTATAGTCCGCAACGCCACAGGAACAGGTTCGTACCTGACGCACTCCCTATCGCGATTGATACAGGTTCGTACTTGGTTACGTTCATGTATCAGGTAGTTAACACAGTGCTGCCCTATGTTATAAATAAATATAAATATGAATTCTTTATTAAACCTTTCAAATAAAAATAAATAGGATTGTAGTGTAAATATTCAATCACTGCATAAAAACTCGTAAGAAACATAAAATTTACAAAAAAATACAGTGCGTCTAATAATTTGGCTAGGGACTGTATATATTCTATTTTTCTTTTTGTCTATTGTTTACTTTTTTAATTTCTTGAATAATTATTATAACTAACAAATTGCTGTATGTCTCACCTCAAATTGTCTTGTCGGGAACTCTGTAATTGGCTCTGTTTATGCTGAGTCTGTTTGCATATTTATATATGTGAAACTGTGTGTATTAAAAAGCTATTGAGTTTCCTTAAATAAATAAATTTCCTGTCTACACTTGCTTAGGACCGTTTCCTAGAATCGAACTACAGCAATCAATAAGCGAAGGAATATACAATAGGTTACTATGGGACTCGACGGCAGCCGTCCACTGCTACGGTCAACTTGGGCATAATATGGCCAGATCATAATGTCAAAAAAGTTAACTCATTTTCCTAAAAGTTACAGATTGTGTTATAACGGTTGTGGCCCAGCTCTCTCGTTAACACTCGTCAGTTTTTCTATATGACATTCAAGAGAAGAGAAGATTCACGAGAAGGAAATCTCGAAATAAAACCCTATACAAACCTGTCTGACCAGTATGGTATAGTAAGATCAATTTCCCTCCTATTGTGGAGATTTGAGTGCAACAGTGGCACCTATAGGAGCTGTAATAATGTTGATTCGTTAAGAAATGAACTTGGTATTTCGCCCAAAATACCCTTAATTTCATCTGAGAACCTCTACCGTGGAATGCTCAGTTAACCGTCCCATTCATACTTGCTTTAAATATTTGCTTCGTTAATCTTTCCGTGTGGCGACAGATTAAGAATACAATTCACCACCCCCTATCTTCCCGTGGGTGTCGTAAAAGACGACTTATGGATTATAATATGCAGATAACATCAATGCAAAAGAAAAACTCGAAATAAACCCTATACCTATTCGTCTGACCAGCGTGGTATAGTAGGTCAATTTCCCTTCCATCATAGAGAAGGCTCGAGCCTAGTGTGTCATTTATGAGCCGTGAAATGATGACTTCTTAGAAAATAATGTATAAATGTTTCTTAGTACCAACATACCGTATGTTAGGGGAAATATAATGTAGGAATACATTGTGTTTTTATTCCATCAAAATACGTAAATAAACTCATTTGCAAAAAAAAACGGGCGGTTTTGATTTTCATTCATATTTAAAAAGATACAATACCAAAAAGGTTTCAATCGTTTGTACACGTTACTGGCCGGTTTTAAAAATGCTGTGGTATTTATAAAAGTACGTTCTAAATTCAATTTTTCATTTGATGTTCATTTTTACAGAAAATCCCTTTTTATCCTACATTTTTGGCGCGAAGTTCCAGAAGTTAACATCGACTTTCATAACTTTTATTCAATTTTTATCGATTAATTTCATATCCTTGACTGTCAAAGCTTTATTTAATGCTGTTTGGCTGTATCAAAAATGGTAGATAAAGTGGTAAAAGCTACCAAAATTATCGCGCTGCTTGAAGAGGGTTGCAGCCAATGTTTCGTGGCTAGGAGGCTAAATGTTAGTCGCTCGACAGTCCAAAGGACCTGGCAGCGATATCAGGAGACTGGTTCCGTCGAGAGAAGGCCTGGTTCTGGAAGAAAACCATGTACCCAACCACGGGATGATCGTTTTCTTGTGAGTCGCGCATTGAGAAATCGCAAATCTTCGTATGTGGATCTTAAGAACAACCTCCAAGAAGTAAGAAATGTGCATATTAGTCTATGGACGGTCAGGAGGAGGCTTCTCGCTGCCAATATACGCAGTCACCGCCCGGCCCGCGGCCCCAAATTACTCCGTGAGCACAGAGTTCACAGGCTTAGGTTCGCTAGAAATTGTGAATCATGGACTCAAGACGATTGGAATAGGGTTTTGTTCTCTGATGAAGCCAGGATATCTCTGTTCGGTGAAGATCGACGTCGGCGAGTGCTAAGAAGACAAGGAGAACGCTTTGCAGAGGCATGTTTCGAAGAAATCACACCTTATGGTGGGGGCTCTGTTATGTTTTGGGCAGGAATAAATTCAATGGATCGTACAGAGTTAGTCTTCATTGAAAACGGCTCACTGACTGGGCATCGATACATAACGGAAGTTCTAATTTCTCATGCACAACCCGCATTGGCCGCTCTAGGTGAAGACTCGATTTTTATGGACGACAATGCTCGCGCCCACCGATCCCGCGATGTTAATGCGTATGTGCAAGAGGTCGGCATGCGTCGTTTGGATTGGCCAGCTCGAAGTCCCGACCTCAATCCCATAGAGCATGTCTGGGACGTTCTGAAACGGCGTATGAGATCAGTACACCCGGCTCCGCAGACCATCAGAGAGCTGAAGAATGTGATTACTGCGGAGTGGGAACGTATTCCGCAAGCAAGTATCCGGGATATACTCGCTAGCATGCCCAGACGAATTCAAGCTGTGATTTTAGCTAGAGGAGGTCACACTCGATACTAAACATTTATCTGCTTTTACTTTATTAAAGAAAAACAAACAAAAAAACTTTTTATTTTTACTTCATGAGCATATGCACTACTAGCGAATATACACTACTAGCGAGGTTTAGCATTATTTCCCATAAATTGTATCTAAATTTTATGAAATACTGATGAAAACGATTATTTTCTTATTAATTTAGCAAATTGTGTGGATAAAACTACCTATAATTATCAAACAAAGAAATATTAACATTTGAAATGGTTCATTGCTTAGGTGCCCGTTTTTTTTGCAAATGAGTGTATTTATAATTGATAACTTTCAAGATAAATAATAGGAACCAATTAAGACCACCGACATTGAAATATTATGAAATGATTATGAGTTATTACATCATTCTCTTATCCCAATTATTTGCGATCGCCATACCCAACGACCTCTTCTTCCATACAAATCAGATGTCATCATATCAAATGCATTATTTTTCTAACAATGTCGTGGATAAAGCCAAACTCCGCCTATTTGGCTGGATGGATAAAGCAGGCGTGGCGGACCTTTATGTATCAACGTGCTATCTTTTATAAATAAATGTTTAAGGTTTAAGGTCATGTTTAAAGTCGTATAAATAATTTTGATTCCGTAATCATCGGGAAAAATACTACTATAAACTATTTTGTACAAAACAATTCAACGTCTAACTTAAACGCATAAGTTTATAGTGAATATGACATTAATGTGATTTCTGTTGTTGAAGGTTATTTTGGATTCTAATAAAAGTATTATTTTTTAGTTAGTGCAACTTTATGGTCGGTGAAGTGTTTAAAGTATTGTGTTGCGTGGCATAAATGACACGCGTGCCAATGGTTCGCCAGCTCTGCCCTAAAGCGTTCAATATTCATTTTTATAACTTTATTAATAACCTAAAACAACGTTTTTATATTACATTCAACTGAGCTTTTACATATATCATTATCTCATCTCAGCCTAGGTATATATATGACCTACTTTTCCACGCTGGTCAGACGTGTTGGAATAGAGTTTTGTTGCGAGTTTTCCTTCTCCTGCATAGATGTTAAATGCATATCCCTTAGTCGTGTTTTACGACACCCACGGGCAAAATAGGGAGTGGTGAATTGTATTTTTACTCCGTCACCACATAGATATATACTAGTACGTATGTACATATATATTTCAGTAATATTTCATCAGGCCGTCTTGGTTTTCTTCCTTTTTAAAATTACATATTTTCCATCCTTAGTAAAATTATAAATGCGAAAGTAAGGATGTTGGTTTGTTTGTTTGTTACGCTTTCACGCTTAAACCACCGAACAGATTTCAAAAATTCTTTCACCAATGGAAAGCTATAATATCAGGGAGTAACATAGGCTATATTTTATCCCGATATTCCCACGGGAACGGGAACTGCGCGGATAAGGCGACTGAAACCGAAGCTAAGCGAGGGCGGGTTGCTAGTTTCATCATATATTTCACCTATCTTTTAAGAGCTTTTTATGTGGTAGGTCCACACTTTCGATAGTCGTCTGTCTACAGCCGCGTGCCGGTCCGTCCGGGGTAGTACAATACTCTTGCAGAAAATCGACGTCGAGTCGTAGCAATTCGTTACTGCGTTTCGGTAAGAGAGAAAGAGAGAGAGAGAGAGCCGGAAGCCCAATTTTCTGAAGGTGTTTTCGTGTGATGGCCTTTAGTATCACCGAATCTCATTGCACGCATACACTCTCCCCTCATTTTCTTCACAGTAGGCAGCGACTTAGCATAGGTCCATGACGAGCAGTATCACTTAGCATCAGGTATGCTGTTTTGTCGCTTGCCACGGACGATATAATAAAAGCCTTTTAAGAACGAATACTTAGCCGCGAATATCGAATTGACTCACGAACGAAAACAGAACTCGAAAATATATATGACAAATTTTAGGATGAACTAGCAACCCGCCCTCGCTTCGCTTCGGTTATAGGTTATAGTCGTTTTACCCGCGTAGTTCCTGTTCCCGTGGGAATACTGGGATAAAATATAGCCTAGTTTACGCCCTGATATTATAGCTTTCCATTGGTGAAAGAATTTTTGAAATCGGTCCAGCCGTTTTGAAGATTACCCGGAACAAACAGACAGACAGACAGACAAAAAAATTTTAATTGCTATTTTAGGCATAGGTGTCGTGCAAATAACCGTGTGAGCATGAAAAAAGCCTATTATTTTGACATTACAAACAGACACTCCAATTTTATTTATTGGTATAGATAAATACTAAGTGCATACATATATCTATCTACAAAGTATGAACATGATTGCGTAAGAAGCAATGCAGTAATAACATACGTCGTGTTAGAACAAAACGTTCGTTCCATAGCGCGAGGCCGCGAGGTCGTAACAGAGAAAGTTGTGCTTATTCAACAAATATACTCGTACGACGCGAACACAAGGCGATATGTACTACATAGGTACTGTATTGGGCGACATTGATAACGGATACATAATGATATCTGATGTTTACGCGAGCACTACACATTGTAAATAAAACTACTTTTACGGATTATATCGCGTTTGTATTTGATTATTGTTGATTTGTATATTAGTTTTGTTAGTTTTTAAATCAACAAATTGTAACAATAATTGCTACAAATTTAATAATTAATAATTACTAACCATAAACAATATAATTTTTTCATATAGAATCATTTTCTTCTTACACTGGCAATAAATTTGTACTAAAATGTGGGTCAAAATTTAATAAATTTATAACTAATTTTCTGTATCGGGTAGATAATTATAAATGTCTGTAATAACGATTACTTGTTGGACGTGAGACACCTTAGTCCGCCCGTGACCATGACTGCTGCAAAGTGTTCGAAACGTCGGGCAATCATAAATCAAATACAAACGCGATATAATCCGTAAAAGTAGTTTTATTTACAACGGATACATACTCTACTGAGCATATTTCATATTTTACGATTAGGAGATATAGACGGAATAGATGACCTAGTGAGCTACGTACAGATATTCCAGGTCTAGTGTCGTAATTCCAAAGATAATTTTAGACACATGTTTATTTTATTGTTCCCATTGTAATTGTAAAGTGTTGCTAAGCATTTTTTACGTGATAACGTCTTATAAATTGATGAACGCCGGCTGCACGCACGAAAATGTGTCACGTTCCGCCTGAGCCGAGCGTGTAAGCGGTAGCGCGAAACAAGCAATAGAGAGCACGATCGGCTTAAGCTTCCGGCTTGTGACGAACGACTTGTGTAATGGGGGTTCAAAGATTCCATTACATACATACCAATCGATATAAGCCTCTTATAAAGACAACTAAACGTGTAGTATAGACACACGATAAAATCAAAACTTATGTATTCATCATCATTTCAGCTCATATACGTGCCACTGTTGGGCTTGAGCCTCCTCCACAATAGAAGCTCAATTGACCTTACTGTACCATGCTGATCAGACAGGTTGGTATAGGGTTTTATTTCGAGTTTTCCTTCTTTTGCATAGATGTTATAGGTGTACTATATCCCTTAGTCGTCTTTTACGACATCCACGGGCAAGATAGGGAGTGGTGATTTGTATTCTTACTTCGTCACCACACGGTAGTGTGTATGTATTACAAGGAAACATTTCAATAATTCACGAAGATAAACAGCAATTGCCTAAAATATTTGTTTCACGAAATTTTCGTCACACAAAAACATACAATAATCCCTGAGTGAGACCTTAACAAGATTTCACACCACATGACGTCACCATTTCAGGTAGGCGGAAAATATTGCAATACAACGTATATATTCAAGTGAGGAGATATTTAAGTTCTTACATAATATTTATGACTGTGGTGACGGATTAAGAATACAATTCGCCACTCCCTATCTTGCCCTTGGATGTCGTAAAAGACTACTAAGGGATATAACACGCATATTATATCTATGCAAGAGAAGGAAAACTTTAAACAAAGCCCTATACCAACCTGTCTCACCAGCATGGTATCGTAAGGTCGATTTCCCTCCTATTGTAGAGGAGGCTCGAGCCCAACAGTGGGACGTATATGAGCCGAGATGATGATGATGACATGATTAATGTTTCAGTCTATCAAGGATGATGTCAACTGATGATAGATCATATACATCGCACTGCTGGGCACAAGCCTCCTCTATTTTAATAAACTTTAACTTATTATTTATTTATTAATTAACTTTAAATTTTGTACCAAATATAGTTATTTTTTTATATGAACACATATGTAAGTTCGAAATAAATGGAATTATTATTATTATTAAGAATAAAAAAGAGCGTGCGTACAAAGTATGCATGGCGGAAGTGAAACTTCTTTATCCTCTATCTCATTCTCTCGCCGGCTGACTCCTATACATTTACGTGTTTATGTCTCTATGGACTCGCTTTTTCGTTTCATCGAGTTTGAAATCACAACGATTCTAAAGAAGTTTCACTTAAAAAAAATGAAATTGAAAATAACAAACTAATATTTTTTTCGTATCAAAAGGAGGAACAGCTCTATATTATTTTACGAGTCCTGTTTGTGCTAAAATAAGGGGTGGTGACACAAAGTATTCTTTTCTCACCACACAGTCAACTACAAGTTTTACATAATACCACAACAACAAAACGCATATAACGCCCCATTTTATTACAGATTGGCAAAAAAAAAAAACCTAAACAATTCTCGTATTGAGGTCATTCAATGTAACGGTCATCAAAGGTCAACGATCGTATGACGGAAAGATTTGAATGAGCTTGCGGGTTTCTGGATGACATGGTACATTTAAAAAGTGTTCGATATGTGGACCCTAGTACGCAAATAAATGTGGCGTTAATTAATTTGTTTTATTTGCTTTATATAAATGTGGATATTTTCAATATGCGGGATCCCGCAAATACCGAGATCCCGCGGGATTGAAAATTCGTAATCCCGCAAATACCGAGATTGAATTCAGGCGGTGGTATTGGAAGCCCTACGTTGTAGTGACTACGAATACCTATAATCAAACCTTATAAGACAATCCCAGTGAGCTTCTTGCTGGATCTTCTCAATGCGGTCGCGTTTCGATCCGATAGTAATTTAAGTTAAAATGTAAAAAAATTACAATACGTAAGTGCCCTCGAGGGGTTTATACATTATAAATGATTTGAATTTGAATTGCTCGTGGGTGTTGTAAAAGACTAGCCTTGATCTATGTAAAGGTTGTCTTTACATAGATCATCTGATGGCGTCTGGTCAACAATATTAAACTACTAAGTAGTGTTGACGTCAAGGAGGCGGCCGGTTATATTATTACCTATCTATACCAATAAATAAAATTGGGAGTGTCTGTTTGTAATGTCAAAATAATATACTTTTTTCATGCTCACACGGTTATTTGCACGACATCTATGCCTAAAATAGCAATTAAAAAATTTTTGTCTGTCTGTCTGTCTGTTTGTTCAGGGTAATCTTCAAAACGGCTGGACCGATTTCAAAAATTCTTTCACCAATGGAAAGCTATAATATCAGGGCGTAAACTAGGCTATATTTTATCCCGGTTATCCCACGGGAACGGGAACTACGCGGGTAAAACGACTATAACCTATAACCGAAGCGAAGCGAGGGCGGATTGCTAGTTACCAATAACTATTGTAATCTATACCAATAAATAAAATTGGAGCGTCTGTTTGTAATGTCAAAATAATAGGCTTTTTTCATGCTCACACGGTTATTTGCACGACACCTATGCCTAAAATAGCAATTAAAATTTTTTTGTCTGTCTGTCTGTCTGTTTGTTCCGGGTAATCTTCAAAACGGCTGGACCGATTTCAAAAATTCTTTCACCAATGGAAAGCTATAATATCAGGGCGCAAACTAGGCTATATTTTATCCCGGTTATCCCACGGGAACGGGAACTACGCGGGTAAAACGACTATAACCTATAACCGAAGCGAAGCGAGGGCGGATTGCTAGTATGTAATATGAAAGAAGAATACATATTGAGTCGACCCCAAGCAATTACAAAAGATAGGGGATGAATTGTATTCTTACTCCCTCAACACACGAAAAATATATAGAACTAGCAATCCGCCCTCGCTTCGCTTCGGTTATAGGTTATAGTCGTTTTACCTGCGTAGTTCCCGTTCCCGTGGGAATACCGGGATAAAATATAGCCTAGTTTACGCCCTGATATTATAGCTATCCATTAGTGAAAGAATTTTTGAAATCGGTCCAGCCGTTTTGAAGATTACCCGGAACAAACAGACAGACAGACAGACAAAAATTTTTTAATTGCCATTTTAGGCATAGGTGTCGTGCAAATAACCGTGTGAGCATGAAAAAAGCCTATTATTTTGACATTACAAACAGACACTCCAATTTTATTTATTGGTATAGATTATGCAGAATCATTCTACGTATTTTTATATATACGTAAATATATATAATACATATATATATATATATATATAATACACGTGACCCATTAGCATTAATTAATACACAATGACTAAGTTAAATTCTAAATAAGTATAATATAACTTTAGCTAACTTCATTGTATGGAAATAAGAATTACATACTTTCAATGTTAAATTTTCTGTCCAACATTATTACATTTGGCTAAAGTTTATTTGATATATTAATCTACTAGCAACCCGCCCTCGCTTCGCTTCAGTTATAGGTTATAGTCGTTTTACCCACGTAGTGCCCGTTCCCGTGAGAATATCGGGATAAAATATAGCCTAGTTTACGCCCTGATATTATAGCTTTCCATTGGTGAAAGAATTTTTGAAATTGGTCCAGCCGTTTTGAAGATTACCCGGAACAAACAGACAGACAGACAAAAATTTTTTAATTGCTATTTTAGGCATAGGTGTCGTGCAAATAACCGTGTGAGCATGAAAAAAGCCTATTATTTTGATATTACAAACAGACACTCCAATTTTATTTATTGGTATAGATGTCATTATTATAAAAATGGGGAGTTTGTTTGTTTATTTATATATTTGAACCAGCTTATCTCTAAGTTGTTCGCAAAAATGTAGGAAGTTTATCGAGAAAGGTTATAAGGTTATAATTAAAAAAAAAATTTTCATTTATTGAACATATTAAAACTGTAGGCGAAAAAGCGAAACGGAATTTCTACGCGCTTACTAGAATATCCACATCTACTTGGGGCCTTCGTTTTAATACACTTAAAACCATATACATGGCCACATATTTGGGGTGTATTTGTTACGCTGCACCTGTATGGGCCGATAGGGCCACCATAGGGGCGGCTCGCCTTAAATTACTACAGAGCCAACGATTGGCCCTAATATTCTTATGTAAAGCCTATAGAACGGTTAGTACCGAGGCCTTACCAGTACTCGCGGGTGTACTTCCGGTTGATTTGGAGATTCAGAGACGAGCGTCAATGTATTACACCACAAAGGAAACTATGAATACAGATTTCCTTCTACCGCGCGACCGAAATAAAATTGCTAGATTGTTTGCACCACAATCCATTGTTTATGAGGAACTTTTAACTGAATGGCAAGAAAGATGGGATTCATCATCGAAAGGTCGTCATCTTTATCTATTTTTTCCATGCATCCGGGGGCGCCTGGAGAAGGTGTGGTTGGAGGTTGACCACTTCGTGGCCCAATTTTTAACTGGCCATGGCAACTTTAAAAGTAAATTATTTTCTTTTAAACTCGTACCATCACCATTATGTCAATGTTCCACATCTGACCACGAGTATGAACAATCAGCACATCACATTCTCTGGGAGTGCGATCTCTGGCGAAACGAGCGTAACCTTATGTTAAACAGTTTGCAAGTCACCTGTGGGGTAGTATACTATACGGACCTTGTAGCAACTCGAGAAAATTTCCGTGCGTTCATGCATTTCTGCCATACCTACTGTAGCAATCAATCTTAACGCTCACATATAGGCCCCGTTAAGCTCTTCCGTATCCGTGGTGCCGTACTGCTGCGCTATCGTAGCTGTACTCCTGGTTACTTATTGGCTGACTAGTCATTTTGTTTTCCTGTCTCCCGCTTTGCCTAGGAGGGAAGTGGAATCTCTCTTTCCAACTCCTCCTCTTTAATCTTTTCTAATTAAATTTGTTGCGGGTCCCAAGACAATTAAAATCATATCCCGGGACTGCCTGAGGGTCAAACCTCGGTGTCATTTATGGAGACCATTGTGGAACCTGGCTTACAGGAGTTACAATGGTGGGAATGTGTGGTGGGATTAGTCCCAAAAAGGTTATAATTAATGTAACCATACGTTCCGTTTTGAACAAGATAGTCCCGTTTTAAGGTTGTCCGTCCCGTTATACACAGGCGTACATAAATGTCGCGTTTTTGCAAAAACTATAAATAATTATTTGCTATAATGATAGTACGCATATTTGTTTTATTTTTGAAGTTCCCCAGTGAACCTCTTTTGACGCGTTAGGGAAAAGAGTAAATTTTTACGATGTGCACGCAAACCGTTACGAAAAACCGACACCCTGAAGATAGCTAGTTAACGTATTTTACAATGCGCGCGCACATCACACCTTTCTTCCCCAACATTTGTCGGTTTCACGAGCGATGTGACCTGCCCATTGCCATTTCAACGTGCTAATTCCGCGGGCTATGTCGGTTACACCCGTTCTTTTACGGATTTCTGTGTACCAGATTTTATCACGTAGAGAAATACCGAGTATAGCCCTCTCCATGGCACGTTGAGCGACTTTGAGCTTTTCTATGAGGCCACGTTTCCGTATGTTATTACTGGTAGCACACACCGGCTATAAACCGTGTTGTGATCAAACTTTCAATGTATTAAATACCATTTTTTTTTGTTTGGATCGTCCTTACGGGCAGGCTAAAGTCTTTTCGACCATACTGCCGTAGCTTACAAATAATTTTCTTTACATATTATTCACTTCTTCATATTGTATAACTTATTAATAGTCATAGTCCGTCAGTAAGTCAAGCCGTTATCATTAATTAGGCGCTGAAAACCTAATTATTTCTCTGGGAATTTCTGTAGAATATGAAAATACACGTAAACCACTCTTATATCACATTCACCACACTTCAGCACCTTAATTGTATTATATTACATAAAACATCAGCAAAATTATTCAATATAACACTATAAAACACTAAAAAATTAATATAATACAAGAGCTTAACATGACATTTCCATATTTGCGCTGAAACTCTGTATTAAATACCTCTTTTTTATTACTGCAGTTTTTTCTACAAACGTAGAAAAACGGGAAGAATAAAATTTTCAGAAAGATTTTTATCTTGTTACGCCAAAAAAAAGTATAACTTCTTATATGCATATACATTACACATACACTTTTCTATATTTTTAAGTTTATAGTTTACCTATTCCGACAAGACTTCACGTGTACTTGTTTTTTTTCAGCTTTTAATTCCACACCTATTTCTTCAAGTATCCCTTACTGACACAAAAAATAAAAGCACCGTTATCCAAGCGTCCTGTTTAGACGTAAAAAATATTTGGTCACATTAGCAAAAGCATTAATATGCTATTGCTAATGTGACCAAATATTTTTTATGCACAGCAACAATGTTTGCTGTTGACATGACAATTACAGAGATAACAAAAATTGTTTTCGATGTATTATGTTTATTATTAACTAGCAACCCGCCCTCGCTTCGCTTCGGTTATAGTCGTTTTACCCGCGTAGTTCCCGTTGGAATACCGGGATAAAATATAGCCTAGTTTACGCCCTGATGGTATAGCTTCCCATTGATGAAAGTATTTTTGAAATCGGTCCAGCCGTTTTGAAGATTACCCGGAACAAACAGACAGACAAAAATTTTTATACGCTATTTTAGGCATAGGTGTCGTGCGAATAACCATGTGAGCAGGAAAAAAGCCTATTATTTTGACATTACAAAGAGACACTCCAATTTTATTTATTGGTATAGATACTGACAATAATATCACTGAACTACATTTTTTTTTCTCTATACTAACCTGTCTGACCAGCATGGTATAGTAAGGTCAATTTAACTCCTATTGTGGAGGAGGCTCGAGTCCAACAGTGGGACGTATATGAGCTGAAATGATGACGATGATGACATATATATTTAAATAAAATAATAGCATTAAATAAGTTCCGTGTGGTGAAGGAAGTAAGAAAACAATTCAGCACCCTCTTTCTTGTCCCCAGGTATCGTAGAAGAGAACTAAGGGATTATAATACGCAGATAACAGCCGTGCAAGGGAAGGCAAACTCGAAATAAAAGCCTATATGTACCAACAACATCTGACCAGCATGGTATAGTAAGCCAATTTCTCACCCATCGTAAAGGATGCTCGAGCCCAGCAGTGGGACTTGTATGAGCGATGATGATGAAATACGTTTGTAATTCAAGCAAGCGAAGCTTCTAGCATCGTTAAGAACACAGAAAATTTGTAGCAGACTTAAAGTACTAGTACTGTCATCTCTTGGCAAAAGTTATCAACTAATATAATATAAACTAGCAATCCGCCCTCACTTCGCTTCGGTTTTAGTCGTTTTACCCGCGTAGTGCCCGTTCCCGTGGGAATACCGGGATAAAATATAGCCTAGTTTACGCGCTGATATTATAGCTTGCCATCGGTGAAAGAATTTTTGAAATCGGTCCAGCCGTTTTGAAGATTACCCGGAACAAACAGACAGACAGACAAAAATTTTTTAATCTGTATTTTAGGCATAGGTGTCGTGCAAATAACCGTGTGAGCATGAAAAAAGCCTATTATTTTGACATTACAAACAGACACTCCAATTTTATTTATTGGTATAGATAAACAGCGACACGCTTGGCTTTCCTGATAATCTGAGAAGGTCACTCGACCGAGACTCGTTCTCAAAAAGCCTGACAACGAGACTACTACAGCTTTGAACTACATACATACACAGTCGGCGTGGCCATAACTAATAAAAAAAATCACGCTTCTATACTCGCCGTCAAGTTGTGAAACTGTGTAGCGTAATAATAAATACAAACAACATGAGGTCTCCCACATTGCCTTCGTGGAGACTTCATTTCTAGTTTTGTAACCCGACGTCTTTCGGTCCCGTTACTTAAACGTTTTAGAATGACAACCCTCAACAACCAATAGTCCTAGAAAAGCTATTACAACATCTGTAGCTAGCAGCTAAACACACAAAAATCTTTTACCGCACCGTCCACATAAGCATATAACAGCTGAGGTTAACAACTAAAGACTGGCAGTCCAAATAAAAAAAGGTGCTCCTAATTCCAAATAAAAAAGAAGGCCCTCCTAGTTTGCTTTTTTTTGATCATTACGAAATACATCTCATAATTTATAATCAATCACTTCTCCATGTGGTGACGGTGTAGGAATACAATTCACCACATGGTATCGTAAAATACCCATAATGGATGTGATATGCAGAAAACAATAATTGCAAGACAAGGAAAACTGGACGTAAAATCCTATACCGACCAGTCTGAACAGGGTGGTATTTTAGATTAATTTCTCTTCCGTTGTGGAGGAGGCTCGAGCCCAGTAGTGGGATGTGTATAAGCTGTGATGATGATGATGACTAATATTTGATCATCATCCTCCTCTAATCACAGTTACTTGAGGTTTAGACCTCAAGTAGTATGTACATATTTTTTCTCATTGATACATTTTTTTTTTTTTTTTTTTATTGCCAACGGTGGCAAACGAGCAAGCAGCACACCTGATGGTAAGTGAAACTGCTGCACATGGACCATTGCAATACCAGGGGCACAGCCAGGCCGCTGCCTACCGTGAAGGAAATACTCTTCTTAAACCTCGTTTAAAGAAGGACATGTCATAGCGCTCGGGAAACACAGCAGCAGGTAGTTCATTCCAGAGCTTGCACGTACGTGGGAGAAATGATCGCTGAAAACGTACAGTTGAAGACCATAACGTTTCCAGGTGAAATGGATGAACCCTGCTGCGATGTCGAGTGGTACGTTGGTAGAATGGTGACGGTGGTACCAAGTCAAACAGTTCCTCGGAGCACTCCCCGTGAAAGAGTCGGTAGAGTACACAGAGTGACCCAAAGTCTCTCCGCTGCTCCAGCGACTCCAATCTGTCCGTAAGATTGGGATCCCCGACGATTCGAACAGCCCGTCTTTGCAGGGAGTCAAGTGGGTCTAGCTGATATTTGGGCGCACCTGCCCAGAGATGTGAGCAGTACTCCACATGAGGACGAACTTGTGCTTTGTATAGCACAAGACGCTGTCTCGGTGTGAAGTACCGCCTGGCTCTGTTCAGGACGCCCAACTTTTTGCTTGCCAATTTGGCTTTGTCCTCCAAATGACTCCCAAACTGGACTTTGCTCGATATTTTGACGCCGAGAATCCCAATACTCTCAGAAATTGGAAGAGTTACTCCTTGGAACTGAGGCGCCATGACAAATGGGTCCTTCTTTGCAGTGAACGCGCAAACTTGTGTCTTTGTGGGGTTGAACTGGACTAGGTTCCGTTCACCCCATTCCGAGGCCCGCCCCAGAGAGCGCTCGACTTCAGACACAAGTTGAACCCTTCTTTCCTGAATACTCCGAGGGATATTCCGTTGCTCAGTGTACCGCTCATCACCCGTACTGTCATCCGCATAGCAACGCATACTCTCGATAGAGAGCATGTCATTGATATGCAGGATAAACAACGTCGGGGAGAGCACCGAGCCTTGTGGTACACCAGCATTAATGGTCATGGTATCGGAGCAGGAGCCATCTACGACGACTTTTATACTCCGACCATCCAAAAAGCTGGCAATCCAATTACAGAGTCCCTCGGGGATTCCGTATGATGGTAGCTTCGATAGAAGTGCCCTGTGCCAGACCCTATCGAACGCCTTTGCGATATCTAGGCTGAACGCCAGCGCCTCACCCTTGCCCTCCAAGGCCTCTGCCCAACGGTGTGTGAGGTACACAAGAAGATCACCAGCCGACCGACCATGACGAAAGCCGTATTGGCGATCACTGATAAGCTGGCGATCCTCAAGGTACTGCAGAAGCTGGCGGTTTATAACCTTCTCCATTATCTTGGAGAGCAAGGATGTTATCGCAATTGGCCTGTAATTCGATGGGTCAGACCGGTCTCCCTTTTTAGGGATCGGGTGGACATGGGCTACCTTCCACGAAGACGGAACCCTATTAGTAGCGTAGGAAAGTCGGTATAGGCGCGTGAGGATGGGAGTCAATTCAGGGGCGCACGTCTTTAGTACCACTGCAGGGATGCCATCCGGTCCACTCGACTTATGGACGTCTAAAAGCCGCAGCTCCCGCCTAACCGCTCGCTGCGTGATGCGGATTTCGGGCAGTGAGCTTTCACACCGTGGGATGGTAGGTGGTGTGGCAGCTCCGGCATCCAAAGTCGAGTTACAGGCAAAGAATATACATATTGCAAAAAGATTTGTCAATAGTTGTAAGACCGACCGCCTGGCTGGCGTTAACCCTTCTTTAGAACTGTTGATGAGACAGCATTAGATGGAGTTGGTCTAGGAAGCTCTTTGTAATATTTTACGACACATACGAGCAATACAAGGATTGGTAGTATTCGTAGCCGCTAAAATACAGTAATACAATATGACACGTCATTTTAAATATTCTCCGATTGACGTAAAATATGGAAAAATTTAAAATTACGTTTGAATAATCATTTGATCATCGTGTGAACTGTTAAGGGCGTATTTATAAAGTGTATAAATCTGGCGATTCTATGTCAAAGTTATATACGTAATTACGTAATAAATTCTCTATAAATGTTGCGAAGTATTGGCATGGGTCTTCTAATACACATATGTATGTATATTTAGACAATTTTTCGTTATAGATAGAATCCAGTAAAAAAATAAGAATGTTAACCGATATTTAAACAGCTAGAATGGTTTATTTCGCTTATTTCCATAGTCTTATGTCTTACGGCATATTACTGTGGGGATGCTCCGCGGACTTGAATAGAATCTTTGTTCTTCAAAAAAGGGCTGTCCATGCAATTTATAATCTGGGCCCAAGAGTCTCACTTCGAGAGAAATTCAAAGAAATAAATATTCTAACTGTTATATCACAATATATATACGAAAATATATTATATGTCAAAAAAAATATCGCTAACTTCAAAAGATATTGTGATATTCATGAAATGAATATTCAGAATAAGGACAAACTAGTTGTACATACTACTCGTCTCCAAAAAATTAGCAAATCATTCATGGGGCAATGTATACGTTTCTACAATAGATTACCTAAAGATATTCGAGACCTGCCAACAAAAAAGTTTAAAAAGCTATCAAGAATAGACTTTGTAAGAAAGCTTATTATAAAATCTCGGATTATGTAAATGATAATACAGATTGGTTGTGAGCAGCTCCTCATTATGCAATTTCCTTGTTATTTTAAATAAACTCTTTTTTAATAACTCTAATATTGTAAAGCGTAGCGTGTTTTGCCTAACGAAATTTTGCATTTTCGTCGTTTGTAACATATGGTCTTGGTCACTGAAGGATCTACTTGCGGTAGCTGCGTGGAGCGGGTCTCTCCCTTCCCTCCATAGTGGTTGAGGGGAGTGATGGCTGCTCTAGTAGTTAACTCGTGATCGGGTGCCGCTTGTGGGATCTGGTCCAGCCATAATCATTTGAATTATATTAAGTATCCTGCAGTTCGAAGGGCATCACACTGGAGCTAGGTCTTAAAAAACTTGTACACAAATTATATCTAGTAAGAAGAAAAAAAAAATTAATATAATAGACACGCCCGCTGAGTTTCTTGCCGGATCTTCTCAATAGCGGTCGCGTTCCGATCCGGTGGTAGTTTATTTTTATTGGATAATTTAATTTTATTTTGTAAAATTGACAATATGTAAGTGCCCTCTCGGGATCTATGCATAATAAATGATTTGAATTTGAATTCCATTTTCACCAACGACCTCTAAAGTTTAGGGTCTAAAATTTATTTTCAACATTTATTAACCATCAAAAAATTTAATTAAAATCAATGTTATACGTGTTACCTAAAATTCAGGGTTCATTGATAGGCACTAACCAGGTTACCTCACATTTTAGTTATTTTTCAAGGACATAATAGCTCCTGGACCTAATCTAAATAGTACTTTATAAATTACATTAATATACATACCTCATATCCGGTGAGAAATCCACAGAGCAAGCATAACCGGCCACCATATGTCCACTAAAGGTTTTCTTCCTGTTCATTTTGAACCTGTTCAATGCACTGAACACAATCACTTTATTGTCCATAGATTGGCACGCCAACCACTTGCCGTTAGGTGATACAGTCACAGCCGGCAATGAATGCATTGACGGATCGGCTATATATTTCATATCTACTGGTATATCCCTGTTGAAGAAAAATACCATTAAAATAATTTTACCCGGTGAATATACAAATATTACTAACCCTTAAAACATCGATTTGATACCGTCTAGTCAAAAATTACATTCCCAAGGAAGGTTGACGTCAGGCAGGCGGTTAGTCATATCGGACCGGCCATGGAGGACAAGGAACTCGGTATCGGTGGTCGGCCCAACGATGACGAAGCTACGGTGGTGTGCCGCGCGTAGCCCCGCAAAGGGCCGGGCGGCGGGCGTGCTGACCACCCCAAAAAATTAGGCAGTGAGTCATGAAACTTTTTCAATAAAGTAACATACCCATACTACGTGACCTCTTTTTTTAGATTTTTCGACCCCTCCCTCCCTTCAGTGACCACTCGTAGTATAAACCAAGACCCCCTCTCCCCCTTTAGTTTTCACGTAGTAATTCATAATTATGATTTTTAATCAATTCACAGGCAAAAAGTGAAAAAAAAAATGGCTTATACTAGTCTTTATTGCATAAGATTGTATGCATACTTAAATTACAAGTGAATTATATGTTATGAAAAATCATTCGAATATAGGTAAAAAAACATGAGATTTTTCACAGTAAAATCGACTACGTGACAAAGCCCTGAGTACGACACTTAACGGGTCACGTAGTATGGGTACGTTCCCTAAGAGGAAGAGTACATATTCCATCGACCGCAAATAATTGGAATAAGAGCAAGAGAATGATGGTGATGATGATGACGAGGATGATGATGATGATAATGATGACTCACTGACTCCATTATAGAGCTAAACAATTGTTAAAATTTTTCAATATGTACTATGGAAGAAGAGTTCATATTGCGACCCCGAATAATTTAGATAAAATCAAGATGGATGACGATGATGGGGTAAGAATATAGTTGTCGCACCCCTTTACCCATGTCAGTCATAAAAATCAGTTAAAGGTCCCACCAAGACATTGGGCAATAGCTCTCTTTTGGGAAACGAATAATACTCAGTACTATGGCCAACCCGCCCGCCAAGTGTAGCTTTTACGACACTCTTTTTATTTGTGGAGTAGACCCACGTCCAGGAAACTTATAGCATCAACTGCACTCGCCATCCTCTTAAGCATGATGATTATGGCCGTGGATATCGCTAACATAATATGCCTCTTACCATTCCCAGACCCTAAGACTCTTGTCGTCGGATGTGGTAACGAATCTCCTATTCTCGTCTACGAATGTGATGGTATTAACAGCTCCCAAGTGTCGATCGTATTCTTGGACTATTTCACCGCTCCGAATATCCCACTGAGAAAAGAAGCAAAAAGGTGAGATTAAAAATATGTAGTTTATAAAACTAAAAAATAAAAACAAACATTGAAAAACACTGCCATCCTTCACCTGACCCCATCATCAGACCCTGGTTTCTGTATTAAGTGCTTATTGGTTTCATTAATACAACATCGTCAGTGGTAGGACCACACTGTTGGCAGTTGTCTGTCTACAACCACGGGCTGGTCCGTCGGAGGTAGTACCACACTGAGCAGAAAATCAACGTCCGAGTAGTAGCAATTAGTTACTGCGCTTCATTCGATGAGAGAGAAAGCCGGAAGCCCAAGTTTCCGAGGGTGTTTGAGTGTGGTGGGTTTTGGTGATGAATTTAGTTTCACCGAACCTCACTGTACGCATTCACACTCTCTTCACGACAGGCAGCGTGGGATAATCGTGGGACACTACAAAACAAACATTTTAATCGACGATTGTAGATATTTGACGTGCCCCACGATTTTATTTTTACTGTTTCTTTACAATGAAACCGTTTAATTTAAAAATATTTTTGTCCTTTTTTATTTTCAACTTTTTAGTTTTTATATTGATTTTGTATAGAGCACTGTATTCTACTTGTCAAGCCCTTTCATTTAATACCCTTATTAATGGGATTGAAAAACAAATAGGTTGCCCGCCATTTTGTAGCGGCGGCCATCTTAGATTTTAAATTTGTATAGTGCATTGTATTTTACTTGTCAAGCCCTTTCATTTCATACCCATATTAATGGGATTGAAAAAAAATAGGTTATCCGCCATTTTGTAACGACGGCCATCTTGAATTTACAAAAATATTGACTATACATAATTATATTGTCACCAAAACCAAAGGCGTATACCAAATTTCAGATCAATCGGTTGACAGGAAGAGGGTGAAATTTCAATTACTAAATTTGACCCAACAAAGAAAAAAATAAACAAACGGGGTAAGCTAAATAAAACCGTTTAAAAAGGATTTATAAGCCCAACCTCGAGGGGTTTACTAGCACCATTAAGTGGACAGCGTCCACTTCATGGGTTTATCATCAGCTGAGCTCAATGTTACAAATTATTTTATTGTCATGGTACATGCAAAATTTTATTACATTGCTAGCTAAAGGTGAATATATACCAATAAATAAATTGGAGTGTCTGTTTGTTCCGGGTAATCTTCAAAACGGCTAAACCGATTTCAAAAATTCTTTCACCAATGGAATGCTATAATATCAGGGCGTAAACTAGGCTATATTTTATCCCGGTATTCCCACGGGAACGAGAACTACGCGGGTAAAACGACTATAACCGAAGCAAAGCAAGGGCGGGTTGCTAGTCTTAATATAAAGCTTATAAAAGAAGAGTATGGTATATTTACACATACAAAATAAATCTAATTTTAAGGATTTTAGGACTGACTTAGTGCTCTAATTACCATGAATGCTGAAGTGTTTGAAACATTGGCAAAGTAAAAAACACGCATTAAAATCCATATTCTTTTTAGGGTTCCATACCCAAAGGCTAAAAACGGGACCTTATTATTACGATTTCACTGTCTGTCCGTCTGTCTGACTGTCAGCACTGTCAGGCTATACCTCAAGAACCACGATAGCTAGACAGTTGATTTTATTATAAATTATGTATTTCTGTTGCCGCTATAACAACAAATACTTAAAACAAAATAAAATAAATATTTAAGAGCGGCTCCCATACAACAAACGTGATTTTTCGCCCTTTTTTGCTCGATATTGAGTTGGATTTTTACTTTAATAATAAATGATAAAATTAATATTAATATTTACGGGCATTATTTAAAGGCTCCCACACAAAAAATGCCATTTTTTGCCTATTTTTATAGATAATGCTACAGAACCCTTTATGCGCGAGTCCGCCTTGAACATAGCCGCTTTTTTTTTATCAATAAGATAGCACTATTCTTGTGTTAAAGAAGAATACAATTTACCATTCTCTCTTTTGCCTGTAGATGTCGTAAAATGCGACTAAGGGAGAGGATATGGATATAACATCTACGCAAGAGAAGATAAACTCAAAACATAACCCTATACTAACATGTCTGACCAGCATGGTATAGTAGGTCAATTTCCCTTCCCAAGCCCAGCAGTGGGGCATGTATGGGCTAAGATGATAATGATATTCAACTAATAAATGATAAATCAATCAAAACGACTCACACAAATGATCTTCTTGTCAGATGTTCCAGCAACGAAGAGGTTCTGTTTGTCTTCGTCGGGATTGAACTTGGCACAATATGGAACCTTCCTGGATGTAAACCTAGATATGCACTCTCCAGTCTCCGTGTCCCACAGCTTTATATAACGGTCATATGCTGAAAAAAAAAGTATTAATTTTTTATTCTTTTTATATTGACAAGTATACTTACTATACTTTCCTTATCGTGACGGAGTAAGAATACAATTCACCGCTCCCTATCTTTCCTGTGGGTGTCGTAAAAGACGACTAAAGGGATATAATAAGCATATAACATCTATGTAAGAGAAACAAATCCCTAGTGCAACACGTCTGACCAGCATGGAATAGTAGGTCAATTCGCCTCCCATTATGGAGGAGGCGTGAGCCCAACGGTGAGACGTTGAGATGATGATGATGAATTATTCACACCAGGCCCACAGTTAAGGAAGTTATGAAGAGCTTATCAACCAATCGATGTTAAACATAGCCAACTAACATCATGTCAAATTTTGACTGCACAGATGGGGGATATCTTAACCGCTACGGGTTAAGATATCGACTTACCATAACAGTGTCGCGGGTTTGAATCCTACGCAGAACAACATTTTGTGGGATCCACAAATTGTTGTTCTGGGTCTGGATGTAATTTGTGTCTGTTAAATTATATGTTTGTGAAGCCCCCCACAATACAAGGATTATTACCTTAGTGCAGGATTTTAAAAGCCCAAAATATAATATATTATTAAACCTTCCATGTCGTGACGGAATAAGAATACAATTCACCACCCCCTTTTTGCCCGTGGGTGTCGTAAAAAACGACTATTACAATATGCATACAACATTTATGGAAAAGAAGGAACTCAAAATAAAACCCTGTATCCGTCTGACCAGCGTGGTAAAGTAATTCAATTTCCCTTCCATTGTGCAGGAGGCTTAAGCACAGCATTGGGACCAGTGGCGGCTGTACCTTAAGTGCGCTCGTGCATTGAACCACCAATTCAAAAGATTTAATAATTACAATGTTAGTTAATTATTATATTTTAAATTACTATATTAATATTTATTCTTTAAACATACAAAAACATAACAGATATAATTTCAAATTATGACGAAACAATTTAAACGCTTTACTAAACTAATAAAACTTATTTTCCCTGTATAAAAAATCTCGTGCGCTGAGGAGAGCGCACGGGGACTGCTAATACAATTTGTATTAGTTATGAGTTAAAACGCCTGGCGCCTGAGACAGAAGATAGTTCATAGAAATTTACAGAAAAATGTGTCTCTGCTCGAGCGCCGCACGGGCGAACCGAACATTACCGAGAGCACTCGACTTTCGACGAAATTTGCCTGGCGGCGGCGACGTAAGTAGATATAGTTTCTATGTATCCCGTGACGCGTTAAATATTGTTTGTTTACATTAATTAATTGCTTTTTTATTTTGGTCTAGGTTCTATTCTATACTTCGTGTACCGTGTGTGGTGTGAGTGTAAATGAGCGTAACATGATAAAACTTTTCAAAATATAGTTGATATAAAATCGGCGGGACCGCCAAGGCCCTCGTTAAATTTAATAAAAGAGTTCAAATCAAAATATTTTTTGATTTGAACTCTTTTATAAATATTTTTTTAAGTGTGAAAAGGAAATAAAACCACATGTTTCTTCACATGTATACCTACAAAATGTAATGAGTTCGAAAATAATAAACAATGTAATTTTTTTTATAAATTGTTGTTCCCTTGCAATTTCTAATCTTAATGCTTAGTGAGCAAGTAAAGTGCACCACCACTTTGTTGACCCACCAGCCGCCACTGGTTGGGACCTATATATGCTGTTATGAAGTAAATCTATTAATCGTCTTCTACGACACCCACGAATAATGTAAGAATTGGTAGTATAATGCAATAAGATTACAAGTATGATAAATACCAGCGGATAAGAATTGTTTCCCAGTATTGTTGAAATTGACGTCCCTGACAGCTTGTCTATGACCAAAGTATGTTCTTATACAGCGACGCTCGCCATATACCTCCCAAATCTGTAAAAAACAATAAAACTTATTTTTCTCAACTCATAAATATCTCATCATCATCATCATCTCAGCTCATATACGTCGCACTGTTGGGCTCGGGTCTCCTCCATAATGGAAGGGTAATTGACCTACTATACTACCCTGGTCAGACGTGTTGGTATAGGGTTTTATTTCGAGTTTTCCTTCTCTCGCATAGATGTTATATGCGTTTTATATCCCTTGGTCGTCTCGTACGATCACCCATGGGTAAGATAGGGGGTGATGAATTGTATTCTTACTGCGTCACCACACAAAAGTAAATAAATAAATATCTCACTATTGGGCATTTCGCCACTCCTATTCTTGTTCATATGTTGGAAGAGGCGATTAAGGTAGGGTAAGGTAAGGTAATTTGAAAGAAAATTGATTTTTATAAAAATCGATTATTAATCGATTATTCACTATTCGAAATTAATCGATCATTCACGCCAGATTTCCTAAAAAAAGAAAAAGGTCATCACGATTGTTTCATACTACATATATTAGAAAATTAGAAAATAAAGCTCACATAAGCTCACACACACAAGAAAAAAAAAGGTCATCAAGATTGTTTCATCTTACATATATTAGAAAACTAGCTTTTGCCCGCGGCTTCGCCCGCGTAAAAATTTACTTGCATATTGAACTATTATCGCAAAGAATATTATCGGCATAAAGAGTATTACATTTCTTAATTTAAGAAATACTCTATCTACGTGTCAATTTTCATCCAAATCTGCTCAACAGTTTAAGCGTGATTGAGTAACAAACATCCAAATATCTTCACAAACTTTCACATTTGAATATTACTTCCAGCCTTGTAGTTCAGATTGCCGTGCAAATACGATGATAAATATGCCTTTCTTTAGTCTCTGATAACGTACTTTTCCATTGGTGAAAAAAAAATATATCAATCAAACATCCGCAGTTTCATTCACGTAGAAATTCCCATGCCAATACCGAGATAAAAAATGCCTATGTTACTCGCTGATATTATAAATTTACACACATACCAAAAAAAAAATAATATAAATCCCAAAAATATCAGAGATATAAATTGCCTATGTTACTCGCTGACAACATAGGTAGCTTTCCATTGGTGAAAGAATTTTAAAAATTGCTCGACATCCCCCGTTATAGTTCTCGTTCCTGGCCAAATACCGGGATGAAAATAGCCTTTCACTGATAATATAGCTTTTCATTAGTGAATTAATTTTTAAAACCATTAAATTCCCGTGATTTCACCGACATTATACCCGATCCCGTAGGAATATCGGGATAAAATAAATAGGCTTAAATATGTTACTCGCTTAAAAATAGCTTTCCATTAGTGAAATAATTTTAAAATTGACTTGATTCAGCCACACCGGGATAAAATATAACCTGGGATAAAATATAGTCTAAGTTATTCCTTATGTACGACTGGTAGACCTGATGGTAAAATATAATCAATATCGGTCCAGCCATTTTGAAGATTACCTGTCACGAATAGACAGACAGACAAAAAAATTTGGACCGTATTGTGTGAGCATAAATAAAACCTATTATTTTGATAGACAAACAGACGCTTCAAATTTATTTATTTGTAGAGATAGAAAATTGGAATAATATCTTGATTGTAACTTACTGTCTGGTAGCTGCTAGAAATATTACCACGCTTTCATTGTTCGTGGGTGTCGCAAAATACTACTAAGACAAAGATTTACATCGACCTGGACCGGTGATACCGTCTGGCCAACAATGTCGTGCGCCAGGTCATAAAATGTTGCTAGAACCTTTGCAATATATCTACGATGGCAGAAGAGTACCTACATATCGCGTCGATCCAAAGTAATTAGGATAAGAGCAAGATAATGATGATATATCATTGGCTGGGTGTCTTCGACTATATGTGTTTTATCCTTTTGGGGCAGCCCAAAATTGTTTCTTAGTGAGTGCTTACCCCAAATAACCGATCGGTATACAAAATTTCACATTCTTAGGCCCGGTATCTTTGGCTATACACTTTCACCCTCTTAGGGGTTGAATTTCCAAAAATTCTTTGTTAGAGCTCGCTTATCCTTGCCAAAAATTTTTTCATAGTGCTTGGTAAGTGAGCACTAAGAAAATCTGGAGGTAATCCAAGAAAGCCGACCGTGTACTAAAATGATCATTCCTAGGCTCAGTGATTTCGGTTAAACACTTTTCACCCCCTTAGGGCTAAAATTGCAAAAATCTCTCTTTCCCCAAGAAAGGAAACTTTATACAAAATTCCATGTTTCTAGGCCTAATGATTTCGGCTATATATTTTGCACCCCTTTAGGAGTTGATTTTAATAAAATAATTTCTTAGAGCTCACTTACAACAAAAGAAAGAGAATTGCATAGAAAGTTTTACGTTCCTAGCTCCAAGAGTTTCGTCTATACGCTTTTCAACCACTTAAGGGGGTGATTTTCCAAAAATCCTTTGCTAGTGCTCGTGTACCCTAAGAACTAAGACGACGTAAAAAGAAAATACTTTCCCCTATTTCAACCCCTTATACCTATTTTTTCGCGATAAAAAGTAACCTTATATCCTTTCTCAAGCTTTAGTTCATCTCTGTACCAAATTTCATCAAAATCGGTTAAGTGGTTTCGACGTGAAAGGCTATATGCTTTTCAACCCCCTTTTTCTTAGAGTTGGGCTGCGGTTGGCGCGCTCCTCGCACCACTCCGTCCGGGCACCCCAAGAAATACGATGGTGTAAAAAAAAATACGTTTCTAGGCCCAGTGGTTTCGGCTGTATGCTTTTTGGTATTTTAGTGGTTGAATTTCCTCTCCATGTAAATGGAATTTCCGAAACGCTTGAGCGAATATTTATTTATTTATTATTAGGTGCCTCAATACAAAGATTCGTGGTTCGATCATCGAAAATGACGAATTTCTATACAAAATGTCATCGCCTATTTCAACCCCTTATACCCATTTTTGCGATAAAAAGTAGCCTATATCCTTTCTCAAGCTTTAGTCCATCTCTGTACCAAATTTCATCAAAATCGGTTTGGACGTGAAAGACTATATGTTTTTCACCCCCTTAAGGGGGTGAATGCCCAAAAATCCTTTGCTAGTGCTCGTGCACCCCAAGAAATACGATGGTGTAAAAAAATACGTTTCTAGGCCCATGGTTTCGGCTGTATGCTTTTTGTTATTTTGGGAGTCGAATTTCATCCCCATGTAAGTGAAACTACCAAAACGCTAGAACGAATATTTATTTATTTATTATCAGGTGCCTTAATACGAAGATTCACGGTTCTATCATCGAAAATGACGAATTTCCATACAAAATATCATCCCCTATTTCAACCCTTTATACCCATTTTTTCGCAATAAAAAGTAGCCTATATCCTTTTTCAAGCTTTAGTCCATCTCTGTACCAAATTTCATCAAAATCCGTTTAGACGCGAAAGACTATATGTTTTTCACCCCCTTAAGGGGGTGAATTTCCAAAAATCCTTTGCTAGTGCTCGTGCACCTCAAGAAATACGATGGTGTAAAAAAAATACGTTTCTAGGTCCAGTGGTTTCGGCTGTATGCTTTTTGGTATTTTAGGGGTTGAATTTCATCCCCATGTAAATGGAATTTCCAAAACGCTTGAGCGAATATTTATTTATTTATTATTAGGTGCCTCAATACAAAGATTCGTGGTTCGATCATCGAAAATGACGAATTTCCATACAAAATGTCATCCCCTATTTCAACCCCTTATACACATTTTTTGCGATAAAAAGTAGCCTATATCCTTTCTCAAGCTTTAGTCCATCTCTGTACCAAATTTCATCAAAATCGGTTTAGACGCGAAAGACTATATGTTTTTCACCCCCTTAAGAGGGTGAATTTCCAAAAATCCTTTGTTAGTGCTCGTGCACCCCAAGAAATACGATGGTGTAAAAAAAATACGTTTCTAGGTCCAGTGGTTTCAGCTGTATGCTTTTTGGTATTATAGGGGTTGAATTTCATCCCCATGTAAATGAAATTTCCAAAACGCTTGAGCGAATATTTATTTATTTATTATTAGGTGCCTCAATACAAAGATTTGTGGTTCGATCATCGAAAATGACGAATTTCCATACAAAAAGTCATCCCCTATTTCAACCCCTTATACACATTTTTTTGCGATAAAAAGTAGCCTATATCCTTTCTCAAGCTTTAGTCCATCTCTGTACCAAATTTCATCAAAATCGGTTTAGACGTGAAAGACTATATGTTTTTCACCCCCTTAAGGGGGTGAATTTCCAAAAATCCTTTGCTAGTGCTCGTGCACCACAATAAATACGATGGTGTAAAAAAAATACGTTTCTAGGCCCAGTGGTTTCGGCTGTATGCTTTTTGTTATTTTAGGGGTTGAATTTCATCTCCATGTAAATGAAATTTCCAAAACGCTTGAACAAATATTTATTTATTTATTATTAGGTGTCTTAATACAAAGATTCGTGGTTCTATCATCGAAAATGACGTATTTCCATACAAAATGTCATCCCCTATTTCAACCCCTTATACTCATTTTTTCGCGATAAAAAATAGCCTATGTCCTTTCTCAAGCTTTAGTCCATCTCTGTACCAAATTTCATCAAAATCGGTCCAGTGGTTTAGACGTGAAAGCGTAGCAGACAGACAGACAGAGAGACAGACAGAGTTACTTTCGCATTTATAATATTAGTAAGGATTAGGTGCCTCAATACAAAGATTTGTGGTTCGATCATCGAAAATGACGAATTTCCATACAAAAAGTCATCCCCTATTTCAACCCCTTATACACATTTTTTGCGATAAAAAGTAGCCTATATCCTTTCTCAAGCTTTAGTCCATCTCTGTACCAAATTTCATCAAAATCGGATTAGACGTGAAAGACTATATGTTTTTCACCCCCTTAAGGGGGTGAATTTCCAAAAATCCTTTGCTAGTGCTCGTGCACCACAATAAATACGATGGTGTAAAAAAAATACGTTTCTAGGCCCAGTGGTTTCGGCTGTATGCTTTTTGTTATTTTAGGGGTTGAATTTCATCCCCATGTAAATGAAATTTCCAAAACGCTTGAACAAATATTTATTTATTTATTATTAGGTGTCTTAATACAAAGATTCGTGGTTCTATCATCGAAAATGACGAATTTCCATACAAAATGTCATCCCCTATTTCAACCCCTTATACCCATTTTTTCGCGATAAAAAATAGCCTATGTCCTTTCTCAAGCTTTAGTCCATCTCTGTACCAAATTTCATCAAAATCGGTCCAGTGGTTTAGACGTGAAAGCGTAGCAGACAGACAGACAGAGTTACTTTCGCATTTATAATATTAGTAAGGATAAAGCTCACATTTCCTAAAAGAGAAAAGGTCATCATAATCCTGTTGGGAGCAAAAATCGATTATTTATTTTTAATTAATCGATTATTTTATAATCGGCATTTGGGGAAAATAACAACGGCAAATGTAAAGAATTCATTCTCGGAAGAATAAAAAAGGGACACTACTGAAAATCAGCGTTGTGGTGTTACATTGACATCACAACAATTGCTGAACAGTCATTCTTTTTTCTGCCGCAACTGAGACGTTCATGCTATCAAAATTATTGTCTCCTTATTTAATTTATTGATTTTTGTGTTTTTCATTTATTGTAAGATTTTTTTCAGTGTGTTTCTAACGTCTCTACGCTGTGGCACAAAATAAATACTTTTCTTTCTTTCTCGATTTTGTTTATGAGTACCAAATATAAGTTTGGTGAGATTGGAATTGAATCGGATTCGATACTAGAATTGATTTCAAGAGTAGGCTCACTGAAATGAATGATCTATTGCTGTATTTTCGAAGCGCTATGATATGTTCTTCTTTAAATGTGGTTAAAGAAGAACACATTATTCACGGTAGGCAGCCCATCCAGCTGTGCCCCTGATATTGCAAAGGTCCATATGCGGCAGTATAGTTATTCATCAGGTGTGTTGTTTGCTCATTTGCCACCAACAGCAATAATAAAAACGCATGAAAGAGAAAGAAAACACGGAATACAACACAAAACTGGTTTGTATACAACCAGTCTGAACAGCGTGGCATAGTAGATAAATTTCCTCATCGTTTTGGGGGAGAGGCTCTAGCCCAGCAATGATATGTACATGAGCTTTTTTTTTCGGGGTGGGCCATAGTCAGCGCACCCGGCGCCCGGCTCCGTCCGGGGCGACAGAGGGGCGGCGCGCGGCCCCATGACCCACCCGTAGCCACGTCGCCTTCGTCGTTGGCCCGACCACCGGAGCAGAGTGACTTGTCGTCAGTGGTCAGCCCGACGGAATGCCCGGGTCGCGGGGGTACCCCGCGACCGAGGAATTCCTTTATAGCTTTATCTCAGCTCATATAAGACCCATCGGAAAGACTAGCCTCCCCCACAGTTGGGAGAAATATTATTCTACTAATCCAAGCTGGTTAAACGGGATGATATAGTGTTATTTGGAATTTTAGACGTGTGGTGAAGGTAGGGGGAAGGAAGGCAGTGAAGGGAGGTCAAGAAAGGGAGTGATGAATTGTATTCTTATTTCATCAGCACAGGGAAGATGCGAAAGCAATAGACCAAATATTATATTATATACATGTTCATTGGCAAAACAAAAAAATATATAAATAGTTTCCGACCTTGACTCTCGAGTCCATCCCGGCGGAGAGCATGAGGTGCGCAGTGCCGGGGAACCAACGCACCGTGGCGACACCTTTCGTATGACCTTTCCATGTGAAAATATGAGCCTGGAACACAATATTATAACATCAACATCTCAGCTCATATACATCCCACTTTTGGCTTTAAGCCTCCTCCACAATAGGAAACAATTAGTGATAACTGATTCAGAATCAGTATAATAACTTTGTACAATCCACTAATTAATCAGTAATTTACTACCACTACGGCATCTGTGCAATCATTTTTCAATCTGGATAATAATATATCAGTTACAGATATGAAACTGATCATCATCATCTAAGTTCATACATGTCCCACTATTGCGTTCGAGCTTCCTCCACAATAGGAGGGAAATTGACCTATTATTCCTCGCTGGTCAGACGTGTTGGTATAGAGTTTTATTTCCAACTAGCAACCCGCCCTCGCTTCGCTTCGGTTATAGGTTATAGTCGTTTTACCCGCGTAGTTCCCGTTCCCGTGGGAATACCGGGATAAAATATAGCCTAGTTTACGCCCTGACATTATAGCTTTCCATTGGTGAAAGAATTTTTGAAATCGGTCCAGCCGTTTTAAAGATTACCCGGAACAAACAGACAGACAGACAAAAATTTTTTAATTGCTATTTTAGGCATAGGTGTCTGTTCATTACCGTTCCCTACTGACCTAGGATGCGCAGTGGAAGGGAACACCAGGCCAGTGAGGGATACCAAATGGGTAATAACATTGGCTTGCGATTACGCAAGGCTATTTTAAGTTCTCCTAAATGATAGTACAAGAACAGATTTTAACACTTACGAGTAGATACCGCGGAGGTAGCTATAACGTAACCTAACTCAGCGTTCGGTCTGGCCAGACAAATAGAAACTAACTGAGGGGTTACTTAGCTTGTATCCAAAAGCGCGGTGATGACAACGGCCTCGTACACTTCAAGGACCCAGGCTTGCTACTCGTACACACAATTTAATGTTCACAAATATATACTTAACTCTAATTAACTCGCGTACATAAGCGGTACACAAAACAAAGGGTGGCGCGCAATATTACAAATACCACGATTTCACGGCGAAAGTGAAAGTGAAAGTAACCAAAAGGGCGGAAACAAAACGACCCCGGGGCCGGCCGACGCGCCGGCCCCGTGCCATCCGCGCACCAAAGTGAAAGTGAAAGTGGCGGCCGGCTCCGAGCCAACCGCGAACCACAAAAAACAGAACTACCCTACATGGATTTAATTATTAAACTAATATAAAAATGTTTGGTACCGAACATCTACCCGCCTCGGACAGGTCTACCTGGCCGCTAATCAATTGGTAAACGGGACAATGTTGCTACCGCTCTCTTCAGTACCGAACCGTCCACCTGAACCTCAGCAAAACGAGGCACATTATCTGCGCCATATACTAAATTTAAAATTCGGCCGCGACGCCAGCACAGTGGCGGCAAATTGGTATCTTTTATCAAAACGAGGTCACCAACTCGAGGTGGATTAGTCTTGTCAGTCCACTTAACGCGCTGCTGGAGAACATGAAGATATTCTAAGCTCCAACGCTTCCAAAAGCTTTGAGTAAGCTGTTGGACCAACTCAAACCGCGAGAGACGACTTGGTCTCACATCAACAAGGGGGTACTCAGGCAAAGCATTAAGTGGCTGACCAATCAAAAAATGACCCGGTGTGAGAACCTCCAAGTCACTCGGGTCTGAAGAGATCGGACACAACGGTCGCGAGTTCATTACGGCCTCTATCTTACAAAACACAGTTGCGAGTTCTTCAAATGTGAGTACAGACTCACCAATAACTCGTCGCAAATGTGCTTTAGCAACCTTAACTGCGGCTTCGAAAATACCACCCCAATGTGGGCATGCTGCCGGACTAAATTTCCAGGTTATACTACGACTGGTTAGTTTATTACCAATATTTGTGTGATTGCTGGCTAAAAAATCATGTACATCTTTCAAATAATTATTGGTTCCCTTAAAATTTGTGCCACAGTCCGAACGTATCAAAGAAGGCAGTCCTCTCCTTGAAACAAATCTATCAAGTGTCGCAACAAATGCCTCGGTGGAGAGGGATGACACTAATTCAAGGTGCGCCGCTTTAGTTGACAGACATACGAAGACACACAAATAGGCCTTGACTGTTTTACTGTTTCGTAGAGTTGAAGTCTTAACCAAAAAAGGACCTGCAAAGTCGGTGCCTACACCGGCGAACGGCCTCGATTCTCTGACACGATCAGAAGGGAGGTCACCCATCAAAGGTTGCATGGTACTAGCCTTCAGCCTGTAACAAGGCATGCAACGAAATACCACACTGCGAATCGTTCTTCGAGCAGACAAAATCCAAAATTCTCGCTGCAATATGGCTAATAAGGCGTTACAGCCAGCGTGAGAATTTCTAATGTGACGGTCCGTCACCAACAATTGCACAAAATGACCTTGCTTGGGTAACAATATAGGGTGCCGACTACCGTAGGGTAGACTAGAGTTTCTGAGGCGACCTCCAACACGTAAGACACCCGTGTTGTCCAAAAAGGGGCTCAACATACGCAAGGTTCCTGTTAGTTTAGCCTTACCAGCTTTCAAAATTTCAATCTCCCTTTCAAAATATGTATCCTGTACCACACGTATCCAATGGCAAAAAGCCTCCTGTCGTTCTTGTGGTGATAGAAAAGCCTCTAATTTTTTGTTCCGTAAGTGCTTACAGTTGTAATAGAAGCGCTTAATCCAAGCTGTTACACTTACTAATTTATCGAGGGAGCTATACCGATTCAATAAGACATTTGGATCGAATACGCAAGCACGCCTCTCAACAGCGAGCAGTCGCAATCCAGGCAACGGACCTACGTCCAAAACCGGCGTCAGTGGCCATTCAGACTCTGAGCGTAATAACCATTCCGGTCCCCACCAAAGGGAGTGCGTTACCAAGGCGGGGGATGTACAACCCCGAGATGCACAATCAGCTGGGTTAAGCTCACCAGGCACATGCCTCCAAATCAAGGGAGTCTCAGATTTCTGAATTTGGGAGACTCGGTTCGCTACAAATACCTCTAAGGTGTGAACTGAAGCCTTTAACCAGCACAAAACAATTTGGCTGTCAGTCCACGCGTAAGTGGTGCTAATGTTCACAGTATGACGCAACAAATTCGACACGTGATTAAGAAGACGCACAAGCAGAGTAGCCCCTGCCAATTCAAGTTTAGGGATTGTCAAAGCAGTCCGTAGGGGTGCCACCTTGCTCTTCGCCATGACCAGTGAGATCTTCACTTGGCTGTCAGAACCCACCGTACGCAAATATACACAAGTGGCGTAACCCCGTTCAGAGGCGTCCGAGAAACCATGCAGAGTTGCCTGGTACTTTCCTGGAGGAAGCATAGAACGAGGGATCGATACCTCATTGATCGCAGGAAGTGAGGATACAAATTTGGTCCAGTCTTCCATCAAAGCTCCCCGAAGAGGTTCGTCCCAGCCTAGTCCTGCCATCCAAAGCCTTTGTAAAAAGCATTTAGCCCAAAATATGACGGGACATATCCAACCATTTGGATCAAATGTTCTTGCAACCGTGGAAAGCACCAAACGCTTAGTCCAAATGCGCGGCAACTCTAAGTCAACATTGTAAGTGAATATGTCTGGGGCTGGTTTATACTGAATGCCGAGAACAGTCATCATAGCCGGGTTCTCGATATTCTCGAACAAATGCGGATCTTGCTGATGTTCATCCGGAAGTCCCTTCAAAAGCGCAGGTGAGTTGGATATCCACTTCCGTAACTCATAGCCCGCGGTGGCTAAGATGCCTATCAATTCATCCCGTAGAAGGATGGCCTCTTTCTCAGAGGGTCCACCAGTACAAATGTCATCGACATACAAATCCTCTTTCAAAATCGCGGCTGCGCGAGGAAACTTTAAGCGCTCCAGGTCCGCGAGCTCCCACAGAGACCGTATAGCCAAATAGGGGCTTGACTTTAACCCGTACGTGTTTGTATTGAGCTCATAAACAACCATGGGATCCTGGGGGCTTTCACGCCATAGAATCAACTGATACCGACGGTCATCCGGGTGAATAATCGTCTGTCTGAACATCATCCTTATGTCAGCCACAAATACAACCTGATGTCGACGAAACCGAGTGATGACGTCACAGAGATCCTTGATCAATTTAGGACCAGCATACAAACAATTGTTCAACGATACACGCGTTGAAGTTTGCGCAGAACCATCGAATACTGTACGCAATTTGCCATTTGATGCCTTAATTACAGCATGATGCGGTAGAAAGAAGTGATCCACTGTTTGCCAATCTAATTTCGACACAGACATGTGTCCCAACTCCTCATATTCACGCATAAAATCAATGTATTTCTCCTTTAGGAGAGCATCTCGAGCCATTCGGCGCTCCATAGCCAATAGTCGTTTCTCAGCAGCAGGCCGCGAGGTGCCAAGTGGTGGCCGTACGGCGAGAAACGGCAATCGAGTCATAATCTGACCAGTACGTAGGCGACTCGTATTGTTTTGGTAAAACAATTCGCACTCCTCATGCTCCGGATCAGTGCGCGGAGCTTGTGGTGGTTCTTCCACTTCCCAAAACCTCTGAACCGCATCAGAGAGAGCAGAGCCTACCATCAAGCCAATGTCAAGACGGGTATCCGTGAGGACCGGTCCCATCAGTGCAGAGCCAAATATGGTCGGGATGGCTACCATGCCTCCTGGTTGCATGACCTGAATGCTACCCAAGAATATGTTTCCCAGAACATCGGCGCCTAGCAACAAATCGACCGATCCAGGTATACCAAATTTGGGGTCTGCCAAGTTCAAACCCGACGCTAAACCAATAGCATACGGAGACAACTGCTTCTCCGGATGGGTGCCCAAAATATTGTTCATAACAATGGCTGAACACTCAAACAATGGGCTTGACGAGTTTATAGGAGAGAACGCACATAATACTTGGCCTTCAACATTGGCCACAACTGCGTTGCCAACACCTCTAGTGACATGAGGAAAATCACGCATACTTAGGCGTACCTGCCCCACCAACCAAGAAGACGCTATACACCCCTGAGAGCCTGTGTCCAGAATTGCCCGGACCACAACAGAGGCACCTGTCCGTCCCCAGACCCTTACAGAAGCAGTGGGTAGGAGTACGGTTTCAAACGGGGGTGGTGCATGACGGGGGGAGGCGCCGTGTTCCTAATGTCGTCTAGGCAGCGGGTGATTCTCATGTTCACGGGGAGCGTCATCAAAGGTAGGTACCCGCCCGTGACGATACGGGCGCGAATCGTGGTTATCACTCTTGCCACGGGCTTCCGATGACGGCGAGCATTGACCTTGTGGGCGCCTCGCTGCGGCAGAATCTACGACGCGCGGGGGTGAGCGACTAGGTCTCGGACTGCGGTTTTCATACCGGTGCCTTCGCTCATAACTACCCGTAGGTGAGCCTTGACGTTCATGTTCACGACCAATCCCATTATTATTCGCACAAAGAAGTTTCAAATGCTGGCCTCCGCAGTATGTACATGGGCGAGGATTAGGGCAATCGCGCTGGAAATGGTTTCCCAAGCAAGAAAAGCACCAACCTCGAGCCTTAGCCAAACGCCTACGCGAGGCCACGTGCAGCGCAGTAAAATCTGAGCAACTGGCAACTTTATGACTCGGGGACTTGCAATAGGTGCACTCAGGTCGCGACTGTACAGCAGCAAAACGTGGTGGGTGACGAACCTCTGGCCTTCTAAAGGCGTGATTGCGGGTCGGAGCCGATGACCGCGGCAACTGTTGACCAAATGACCTGTCAACGACCGTCATGTCTACCATCCTACACTCGTCTTCCAAAAACTTCTTAAGGTCATCAAAAGCAGGCAAGTGAGTTGCATCATCACCTCCATATTTTTGCTCGAAACGAGCCCTAAGTTCCGCAGGAAGCTTTTTCAAAACAATATGCACCAGCATATATGACCAAGTGCTCACCGGAAGGTCTAACCTTTCCAGTGCGTTGATCGCAATCATCAATGGGTTCAATAAGTCGGACCTTAAAGCCGAGACCCTAGATACCACTGGCAGACCCAAGAGCTGACCAATGTGTGTATCTGCCAGGCAACGCTTATTTTGGTAACGCTTTATGAGAAGGTTACGTGCCACTAGGTAGTTTCCATCATTGATCTCCAGGTGCTGAACTAAACCTCTCGCCTCACCTTCCAACACGGAGAACAGGTAGGCCAATTTTTGAGCGGAACCTAAGTCAGAACGCGCGTGGACTAAGCTCTCAAACAAGTTTATGAAACCTAGCCATTGGTCCAAACGACCATCAAAACGCGGCAGGTCCAAAGTGGGCAGTTTACTCAATAAGCCCGACGTAGAAGGTTTCACATCCCTAGACGCGGGAGACTCACCCCTTTTCGGCGCGGAAATTTCCCTAGCACGCTGTGAGATTCGATCTGCATAATCCATGATCTGGTCATAATCCGCGTGTACCAAGTCACGATACGTTTGTGGGTAATCTTCATCAGAAATATCTAAAATTTTTGTGTTGAAGTTACGGTACACATCATCAACAAATTGTAAGCGCGTATCCAATTTGCTGTACCTATCCAGGAGAGACTCATTTCGATCAGACCTATCAACCAAGGCGGTTGCAGTCGAGAACCATCTCAACTCAGAGCGCAGCTTACCTGCCGAGTCCTTAGCGCTAGCAAAAGCAGCCATAATAATCGAATAAAATAATTAAATTCCAACAACAAAAAAAAATATATATATAATCAACTAAATAAATCAACCAATTGAAACAACAATCAAAAAATACAAATTACAAAATTGAACAACAATTAAATTATTGCGCAAAGGGAAACGTTAATATTTGTCTGTATAAGTACCATAAACAAAACGCAAAATAATATTAAACTAATTGTCTATACAGTTCAATTCATTCGTTCATTCAATCACGAGACTGCACTACTCTGTGGCACAATGTACTACGCAAATTATTTTATTACTCTGTGGCACATTAAGTAAACAATGATATTCAAAATTTCAAATGTTGCAGTGAACTTATTTATATGATATTTTTAATAACTAATAACAATAAGTACACAAATGATCAATCACACAAATATTTAATGTGTATCTTTATACACCAGACTATTTATTAAACTGGGCCGTAATACGTAAAATTCAAGTAATTATATATCGATTTATTTTTCAACACGGGCACTTGTAGATGTCAATACCAAACAAAACTACTAGATTCACTAGAACCACGCTCTGCTACCAGAAAGTATGTTCATTACCGTTCCCTACTGACCTAGGATGCGCAGTGGAAGGGAACACCAGGCCAGTGAGGGATACCAAATGGGTAATAACATTGGCTTGCGATTACGCAAGGCTATTTTAAGTTCTCCTAAATGATAGTACAAGAACAGATTTTAACACTTACGAGTAGATACCGCGGAGGTAGCTATAACGTAACCTAACTCAGCGTTCGGTCTGGCCAGACAAATAGAAACTAACTGAGGGGTTACTTAGCTTGTATCCAAAAGCGCGGTGATGACAACGGCCTCGTACACTTCAAGGACCCAGGCTTGCTACTCGTACACACAATTTAATGTTCACAAATATATACTTAACTCTAATTAACTCGCGTACATAAGCGGTACACAAAACAAAGGGTGGCGCGCAATATTACAAATACCACGATTTCACGGCGAAAGTGAAAGTGAAAGTAACCAAAAGGGCGGAAACAAAACGACCCCGGGGCCGGCCGACGCGCCGGCCCCGTGCCATCCGCGCACCAAAGTGAAAGTGAAAGTGGCGGCCGGCTCCGAGCCAACCGCGAACCACAAAAAACAGAACTACCCTACATGGATTTAATTATTAAACTAATATAAAAATGTTTGGTACCGAACAGTGTCGTGCAAATAACCGTGTGAGCATGAAAAAAGCCTATTATTTTGACATTACAAACAGACACTCCAATTTTATTTATTGGTATAGATTTTCCTTCTCTTACATAGAAGCTATATGCATATTTTACCCCTTAGTCTTCTTTTACGACATCCACAGGCAAGAAAGGGGGTGGTGAATTGTATTCTTACTCGGTCGTCACATGAACAGTTACAGATACAAAATTCATCATCATCATCTTAGCCCCGTACATGTCCCAATGTAGGACTCAATTGATGATGATGCGGTTAAGAAGTTCAATTACGAACAGTAGATTTATTATTATACTAGCAGACCCGGCCACGCGTTGCTGTGGCTAAGGTTTTTGTTATATTACATTTTAGTAAACTATTTATGCTATTGAATTGTAGCTTATATGACACGTTTGAAGGTTTGACATAGCAGCGCCATCTATTAATTACTTACTCAATCCACTCCACAGATATCGCCATCTGTTAAAATCGTTTGGAGCTAACAGATAATTGTGAATGTCAAATAATAGACAAATAATTTGCAATAAAATAATATTGCGACTATAAATTAAGATGTAAGCTATCCTATCTTTCAAGTTGGATCAAACTGCATACTGTGTGCAAATTTGATTAAAATCGGTTAAGTAGTTTAGGAGTCCATCGCCGACAAACAATGTGACACGTAATTTATATATATAAAGATTATATATTTCTTTATGTCTCGAAGGTTTGGGATTCGTTGTGCAGAGACATACATCCCAAAATACTGGCTAAGATGTAGAGCATTTTATATGACTTGACTAACTTAAATTATATAAATTATTAATTAATTAATATATATAACTTAAATTTCAAAATGATTTAACGAACAAACTATTAATTATTAAACACTATATACATACTTTAGGTAGAAAGCATTTGTCAGGTGGTGTATCACTTCTGAGTTGAGTCTCACTGCGAGGTGGTTCTATCCACGACCTACCCTGGTAGTCTGTTGCATCGTCGACTGGAATCAAACAAAACAAAAATATATACAAGGCTTTTTAATAAAAAATCTATTACTTGACAATACTCCAATAGATTTTTTATTCTTCTAAAAGACTGATGGTAATGATGAAGGAATTAATCCTTGTATTGCTTTGCAGACATTCCTCATCTCTGCATCATACACGCCCCACTGCTGGGTGCGAGCTCCTTCCCAATAGGAGGGAAGTCGACCTACTATCCCATAATGGTCAGAAATATTGGTATAGGATTTTATTTCTTCGAGACATTCGAGATTTTCTTCTCTTGCTCAGATGGTATTTGCATATCCCCTAGCCGTATTTTAGGACCTCCACGAGCAAGTTCGTACTCTTTACCAGACAGAATTAATGGACACAGATTACTCTTAAGACTCAAAACAACATTGTCTGGATAGCACAAAGTGTTGTACTGCATGGGAATCGAACCCGCGATGCTTTACAGGTATCTGAACCACTTAGCTATCCTCAAATGAATGAATGACTGCATATTGAGATGTACTAAGGGAAAGGGTTACATCCAACAGTGTGAGGGAAGTTTTAAGAAGCTGTTTGGTCTTATTTGACCACGTATCGGACGACGCAGTGTAGGATGCCACTAGGTGGACCAACGACCTGGAAGTAGTTGGATGCAGGCGGTACAGAACTGCACTCTGTGGAGTAACATGAGGGAGGCCTACGACCAGCAGAGGGAGGCCTACGACCAGCAGTGGACGGCGATAGGATGAAATGATGAATGAATGAGATTGCTCTTTTCTCACAGCGCCTAACCTCTTTCTAAGAACTAAGTACAGTATAAATTAAAGCCGTCTAATTTTTTTACTTAAAGTTCATGAAAATGTATGTAAAATACTCACTATGGAATATAGATTTTTCTTCCATTGGCTTGTCGTCATCAACTTTGCCCTTCTTCTGGCGTTTAGCGACAATCTCTGCCAATTCTTTAGCTTCGTCACCTTCAGGTCTCATTACTCTAAAGAAATAAGGAATTAATTAAAAGTGAATCTAGTGGAAAAAGTTAGTCTCAATTTTCAATTCAAGAAATATAGAAATAACGTGTTAATATTTTTAACAAGTACCTATATTAGGACCTTCAAACAGCATCCCGTGAGGCAAAAGATTTTTACATCGTAAGTAAATTCCTAACAAAAGAAAAATAAAATGAAAACTACTTTTACGAATTTTGTCATATTTTTATTTGCTTTTTACATTTCAGATGTTTCAAACACTTTTTAAAGTTCCTCGTCATGAGAGGATTAAGACGTTTAAAGTCTAACAAATTATTAAAAATCAAATGCAAACATGTTAATATACAAAAAAATAAAATTTCTTTGAGCGAGCCATAAACTATTGTTCTCAATCTGTATGCAATGTTAATTATATGTGTGTATGGGCCATAGTGCAAAGTGTGATTATAATTAATATAGTATATTACATATTAGTGTAAATGTGGGTAATTAGATGAGATTGGTTCCATCAACCTTTAAGCAGTCTTGATTAACCTAGCAAGTACTAAACAATATGTTTATAAAGTCCTCATCCTTACACGGTTTTATTTCTTGGTGTGGGATTATTAGAGATTATCTAAAATAATTATTTATCTTTATCCCATGATGGAACAAAACAAGTTACTACCCCCTTTCTTGCCCGTGGGCGTCATAGAAGACGAGGAAGGAATATAATATGCATTTAACATTTATTTGAAAGAGGGAAAACGAGAAATATAACCCTGTACCAACACGTCTGACCAGCATGGTATAGTAGGCCAATTTGCTTCCCACAGTGGAGAAGGCCTGAGCCCAGCAGTGGGATGTCTATAGGCTGGTATATGACGATAAATTGGTCATATACAACATACATAAAAACCTTTTCTAATGTGACAGAATAAGAATACAATTCAATTACATTGTCTTGCCCATGGATGTGGTAATATACAACTAAAGTATATAATATGCGTAGAACTTCTATTCCAGAGAAGGAAAACTCGAAATAAAATCCTATACAACACATGTGACCAGCAGGTCAATTTAATTTCTATTTTAGAGGAGGCTTAAGCCCAGTAGTGGGATGAATATGAACTGATATGATGATGATACAAACCTTTGTTCATCCACATACCCTCCCCATGGACCTAAGAACCCCGTTACATCTTCTGGATTATCATTTCTGTTCCTTTTCTTTTTGTCCAGTGGCCTCTTCTTGATGGTCTCAAACACAGACTTTCCTTCTGTCTCCTCGGGTGGTGCTACCAATGATGATACTGGAAATTATAATGAAAATATTGTTTAAGGTTCAGTAATTCTATAGTATTAGTAAGTACCTTCCTTTTATTTTTAATATTATTTTATCGCAGCCCACATACGTCCCACTCTTGGGCTCGGGCCTCCTCCACGATGAGAGAGAATTTGACCTACCATACCATACTGCTCAGGCATCTTGGTATAGGCTTTCATTTCAAATTTTCCTTCTCTTGCACAGATGTTATGAGCATATATACCATAGTCGTCTTTTACGACAATCACGGGCAAGATGTGTCACCACACAGATTATATATTATTTATTTTATATTTATTACTAACAACTGTCTATGTTTGTTTCAGGGTCCTTTACTATTGGCACAATCATCAATTTATAGGTTTTTTTTTTCTATTCTAGGTAGCACTTTGCTTTTCCCTTTTACCCATGATTAACCATACATGATACTGGCAGAAGTTGCTGAAGAATCAGCAGATTGCCATTAAAAAAACAGTACTTTCCTTTTTATATCATAAAAAATTATGAAGGTATATAAGCATTGACGTTATCAATGCAAAAGAATGCAAAAGAAGAGAAAGGAAACTCATCTCAGCCCATTTACGTCCCATTGCTCAGCTTGGGGCTTCTCCATTGTGGGAGGGAATTGAACTTCCTACACCACACTAGTCAGACATGACGGCTTAGCTTTCATTTTCAGTTTTTCTTCTCTTGCAAAGATGTTATATGCATATTATATCCCTTAATCATCTTTTAGGACACCCAAGACAAGACAGGTGACCATGAACTGTAATCTTTTCCAGGATTTAATATATTACATTTGATTGAATATGATAATTATAATGTTTAAAAATAGAAAGAAAGAAATTTTATTTTGTAAACCTCACACAATATAGACACCAACGAAAGAAATAAGAACTACTAACTAAAAACAAGGAGTCGAATATGTGAGGCCAAAATATGATGCCCATCTCAACTTATGGTACAGTAAATATAATACTACATCGCTGATATTCTGATGGACCCGTACAATCAAATCGTGGAAGCAACAATATATCCAAAAAAATATATTTAAAGTTAAACAGTAATATTTGAAATAGTAACATTAAATTAATATTCTAGTTTGTAAAAAATATCATAATTATCACATAGAATAAGCTTAAGTAAAAGAAACAAATTATTTAATAAAGACATAAAAATGTATATATCTTACAAACAATGGCATCGGCATTTGTTACATCGCTCTCAGTTGAAGGATCTACAGCATATCCGTAACTAGTAAATGTTCTTCTTTGATTTTCAAACTGAAAGTCACTTATGTGCGCCTTTTCTACATAACCGGAGAGAATATTACGATTTGCTTTCATCTGTTGCGTTTGAAAAGGGTTATCAGGACCAAAGGTTGGTGCAAACAATTCTTCATATTTAGGATTATGCATTAATTCTTCATTATTCCTAATTAGTACTCGTGTGTCATCATTGTTCTGTAATCATTAAAAGTTAGACATGTTAAAATTTAAAGAATATGAATCAAATACAAATAAATAAAATTGAAGTATCTGTTTGTAAGGTCAATATACTGGGCTATTTTCATACTGACACGTAGGTGTCATACAAATGACCGTGTGAGTATGAAAATAAAAACCAGTTTGAAATTTTTTTGTCTGTCTGTTTGTTGGAGGCAATCTTCAAAATAGCTGGACCGATTTTCATATTTTACTACCAGGTAGGTCTATATAAAATATTTTATCCTGGTATTTCCATGGGAACGGGAATTGTGCAGGTAAGGCGATTGAAACCAAAGCGAAACGAGGGTGGGTTTACTAGTTTCAGAATATAATGTAAATGGTATTAGATATAGCAGTATAATGTTTCCTGTGGGACTGATTCACATTTTTAACTTCCCGTGAATAATACATAAAGTGACCATATTTTTAGCATATCAAAATGGTACATTTGAACAATTGATTGATCAAAATGGGGCACTTGAACAATTGATTGATCAAAATGGGGCACTTGAACAATTGATGAATCAAAATGGGGCACTTGCAAAAATAAGTAAACTTGTGATATTAATAGCTGAAAAAGCAAGAACACATAGAGTCAGCAATAGTTACCTATTATAAATATGGACTGAGAACAAAAACAAACATCCTTGTCATTTATTATAAATGATCAATTAAGCTCTGTTTGTGAAATTATATATCATTTTTATACAGTTCGGGACAACGGGACAGACAACTTGAAAACGGGACGTAAGGTTATTGATACAGATTGAGGGCTCACCAAAAAAGTGAAGTTCAAATATTTTGAAAATAAGGTAAGTTATATTTACCGTCGGCATAACAACTGGTGCAGCGCATATTTGCATTGATTTGGCAACAGAAAAATTTGAATCAACAGGTTTTAAATGCGTCAACAACTTCTCGTTACTGTTTTCTAGTGGCCTATCTGTATCCTTGTCATCTTCTTCTTCTGAACTACTACCGTAATTTTTTATACTTAACATTGTGTTAATATTTATCTATCACTTGTTAATAATTAGGTTATTTCAGTAGATATCAACTTTATTTAAAACAAAATAGTAACAAACAATCATAATCCTCACGTTATGAATAAACTTATACCTACTATTTATAATTGCTAATAGCAAAATAAGGAACTAATTCAGACTAAGATAGAGAATGGCAAATACTGACGTTAAAAAGAAATAACATGATAACTGTTATGTCACAAACCTGAAAAGTGATGGTATGGAACGGTACTACCAATGACGCATTGATTTACGTTTGGAAATGGCATTTAATTTCGACAAATATTATAATTGTTAAAACTTTGTTACAAGTTGAAATTAATTTTTCACTCTTCCGTTATCCTAACCGAAAAAAAGAATACTATTTTTCATTCATTCTATTCTGTAATTAAACCGTTTCCTTAATTTAATTACAAACAATATTCAGAATCTGAATGTCATTCATACTCAACTATAAATATGTTATATTTTTATTCGCCGGTGGTATTGTACATGGCAAAAAAAAATTTTATTGATTTAAACTACATATTAAACATAATTATAATTGTGCTGAAAGTAAAATTTTTACACCGCGGATCTTGTCTATGGAAAATTTGTTTTAGGTTTTGACAGGAGTTTCGGCGCGAATTTGGAGATGTCATGTTAAGCTCTTGTATTATACTAATTTTTTTAGTGTTTTATAGTGTTATATTGACTAATTTTGCTGATATTTTATGTAATATAATATAATTAAGGTGCTGAAGTGTGATGAATGTGATATAAGAGTGGTTTACTTGTATTTTCATATTCAACCGGAATTCCCAGAGAAATCATCTAATTAGTTTTTCAGCGCCTAATTAATGATAACGACTTGACTTACTGACGGACAGTGACTATAAATAAGTTATACAATATGAAGAAGTAAATAATATGTAAAGAAAAATTGTATCAGACTTGGCTGTATGGGCTTTGATCCCTTTGCCTGTCCGTATGGACAAACAGAACCAAAAAAAAAATTTAGGTTTTGACAAGCCTATCAGTTATACCAACCTCTTCATCTAAAATCTATAAGTCAGGTGACGAGCCCTGCTGACTAAATTTGAAATATAACACAAAAATATTAAAAATAAAGAAAATCTGCTAAATAAAATATGGCTTTGCACGCTGCAGTTAAGGGCAAATTAATCAGCGTCATCGGAGATGAGGTAATTATAAAGATTCATACTTAAATTTATGTTCCAATATACTGTAAAATACAGTTTACATGCACCGATAGTCCTTTCTGTGATATTTCACATGTAATTTTGTTTTGATTTCAGGATACATGTGTTGGTTTCCTACTGGGCGGGATTGGTGAAATCAATAAGAACAGACATCCCAATTTCATGGTAGTTGATAAAAGTAAGTACTTACGCATTTAAGTAATTAAAATAAACTTCATGCTGCAAATATCTATGCCATTCATAAAAACAAAGTTTAAGCGAAATGTATAAGGATATCGAAGGCAAAAGGCACGGCGAAACTTTAGAGTTTGAGAATAAAACTATCCCATAAATATTATTTATGTAGTACTGACGTTATACGACACAAAATGGATTCGCTTTTACAATTACGGATATTTAAAGAATGACTTCTCTTGCCTTACAGTAGAGTTTCTTATTTGCTAAATAAATGCAGTTTTTCAATGGCTTTTTGTACTCACGATTCGTTGTTTTGTAAATGAAATGACGGACTGTCCTGATTAGTAAATATTACAGAAATGTAGTTGAGGTGTTTTATCTACTCTACATATCCAATAAAATAATTTTTACATTTGTTTGGATGCCTTTCTGTTAATAGTCATCCTGAAAAACAACTCACATACATGAATATGTGGTTTGTGCCTGCAAAATAGCTTACCATACTGATCATATAGTTAACTAGCAACCCGCCCTTGCTTCGCTTCGGTTATAGTCGTTTTACCCGCGTAGTTCCCGTTTCCGTGGGAATATTGGGATAAAATATAGCCTAGTTTACGCCCTGATATTATAGCTTTCCATTGGTGAAAGAATTTTTGAAATCGGTCCAGCCGTTTTGAAGATTACCTGGAACAAACAGACAGACAAAAATTCTTTAATCGCTATTTTAGGCATAGGTGTCGTGCAAATAACCGTGTGAGCATGAAAAAAGCCTATTATTTTGACACTAGCAAACCGCCCTCGCTTCACTTCGGTTATAGTTGTTTTACCCACGTACTTCCCGTGGGAGTACCGGGATAAAATATAGCCTAGTTTACGCCCTGATATTATAGCTTTCCATTGGTGAAAGAATTTTTTAAATCGGTCCTGCCGTTTTGAAGATTACCCGAAACAAACAGACAGACAGACAAAAACTTTTTAATTGCTATTTTAGGCATAGGTGTCGTGCAAATAGCCATGTGAGCATGAAAAAAGCCTATTATTTTGACATTACAAACAGACACTCCAATTTTATTTATTGGTATAGATATAGTGGTTGGTCCACACTGTTGTCTGTCATCTGTCTGTCTAGAGCCGGGCCAGTCCGTCTGGGGTAGTACCACTCAGAAAATCGACATCCGGGTACTAGTAACTTGTTACTGCATTTCATTCTGTGAGCGAGTGAGCCCGAAGCCCAACTTTCTGAGGGTGTTTGTGTGTGGTGGGTTTTATTAATACCTTTAGTATCACTGAACCTCATTGCACGCATTTACACTCCCTTCGCGGTAGGAAGTGGCCTTGCAAACGTACAAGGGCAACAGCAACACTTACCATCAGGTTTACTGTTTGCATGTTTGCCACTGTTTGCAATAAAAAAAAAATTAAATATAGGTTAATGTAGCGGTTAATTTTAGGTTTTCTTTCTCTTACAATGATCTTATTTACATGTGGCTCTTTGTAGCTTTTTTATTATCAACCATGGGTTGATTTGACACTTGATTGTTTTACTCTATTATGGCACTAATAGCCATTTAATACCCGTTTAAATGGCTATTAGTGCCATAATAGAGTTCAAATTAATTTGAACGGACTGAGGTCAAGTATGGTATTTTTGAAGGCCAAGATACAAGCCAAATAGTAGGGATACCTTAAATGGTAAACCGATTTAAATGAATTTCAATTAGATATTCAAGTCCTGCTAGTGTGGTAGTAGTAGGTACAATTCCTGTAGTAATCTCTTTTTGATTCACAAATGATTTACATAAAGAGTGTGTGAATAATTTTAGATACTCCTGTAAGTGAAATAGAGGAATGCTTCAAGCGGTTTGTGAAGCGCGATGACATTGACATCATCCTGATCAATCAGAATGTGGCAGAACTGATCAGACATGTTATTGATGCCCACTCAGCCCCTGTTCCATCAGTGCTTGAGATTCCCTCTAAGGACCATCCATATGATGCCAGCAAGGACTCCATTCTACGTCGCGCAAAGGTAAATTTTTACTACATTTTTTATGCTACATTTAGGTATTTTTTTTATAATAAGATTTACTACTTTATGGATATTCTCTTACTCTCTCTCACTTATGGATATTCTCTGCTCAGTTCTATTCTACTTCTTAGAATTGTCAATTGAAAAATTCAGTATTGAGATGCATAATTAGCACCTGCTGTTAGTACAACATTAAAGTAATTCTTTTAACAATATATACTCAATATTACCAGATTTAGTGAAAGTTGCTGGGCATTATTGGATGCAGACAGCACAGGACTGCACTTTGGGGCAGAACATGAGGGAGACTTAATATTCAGCAGGAGGCAAGGCTGAATGATGATGATGATTACCTTTATGTATCACTTGTAATTGATAAATCTGTGGGATATGGATCTAGGAATTATTGTTTCCAGTGGACTAGGAGGAAAATTATGTATGTTAAAATAGTCAAAAGAACTATGATTTCACCCAATTAGATACCAAATCATTTGACATTTTAGCAAGGTTAATATTTCATTGTCATTTCGCCTTATATATGCGCTACTAATATGCGTGAGCCTCCTCCACAATAGGAGGGACATTTACCTACTAAACCATGCTTGTCAAATGGGTTGGTATAGGGTTTTATATCAAGTTTTCCTTCTCTTGACTAGATGTTATCTGCATACCATACTTCTTAGTCGTCTTTTACGCCAAATTAATATGTATTTATATACATTTAATTAATAAATATATTTTTATTTTCCAGGGCATGTTCAACCCAGAAGACTTGGTACGCTAAACTAATATATATTGCATGATTTTATTGTCTTGCAAGCTGGCAATTGTAAATACCGCCATCTGTTGATTGCCAACTAACATTAAAAGTGTGTTACTCATATTATATTTCATCAGTGTGCAATTATTTAAAAATGAAGTCAGTTTACTAATACATTCCATTTCCCATAAATAATGAAAGTGGATTATTACATTAATATAACCAATATTTTATTGTGATATATTATTATTCAACATGTAAGGCTAGTATTTCAATAAAGACAGTTTCAACTGTGTTGCCATCAACATAAATTGTGTTACCCCCATGTCTGATAAATATATAACTGACTTTATTGCAATTCCAGCCTAATATAATTATTAATGCAGATTATTAACTTGTATAGATATTGTTGAAATTGTATTATAGAATTGAAAAAAGCCAGGTTGTTTTATTTTTTTTATCAGTTTGTTTGATATGCTTTTAACTAACAAAGTTATCAAAGATTCTGGACAGAACTAGTTTGTAGGTCATAGATATATGTACATTAATGAATATGAACAGCAAAACTCCCTACGACTGACTGCTAACACAAGAAAAGAAAAATTATCTTCTAATGCGGAATCACTTCTTCAGTTACTGAATGACATCTTTCGACAGACTGATAAAAATAAAAATGTACAGAATTAATTAAACAACAAAATGAAAATGTAAATTAAGTAGAATAATAAGAATACGATTAGGAAGTGAGTTTAATAAGCATGTATCGTGTTCAAGCAGTGTGTATTTTTCCCCTCCGAGTCCTGCTGTTGTGTGTGAATATCCATACACATTTGTAAAAAGAATCCATTCATCGAACATTATTGCTATACCAAAAAAAAAAATGTGTAAGTGATTGGGTATCTTTTGTCATAACTAATTGAGATTGTGTGGTGTGCTGTGGTATTTTGTGCAATATATGCGTGAGTATTATTACATATTATTGTATTTATTATGTATGCATTGTTTCTTAATTATGACCATTTATTTTTCCAGTCCATGTTCGGTGCTGATAACTACGCCACTTAAATTGAAATAACTTGAAATGGGTATTAGTATCAGAATTATACCTGTAAAAATGTTTAAAATTAAATTAAAATCATATATATTGTTTTATATTTATTTAATTAATTATTATTAATAACAGTCTTATACTACACTCACAAATTTACATAATAATACGGTGCATACTGTAATTAAATAAAAAACAAGACATTGGTAACATTTGCCAATTATTTGGTGATAATTATATAAACTATTAAAAAGTACCCGTAATTTAATATCGTAGTTCTCCTATTAAGGTATAAAAAGTGTTTCTAGTCGTCAAACTCGGCGATGTCATTTTCAGCCTTCTTATGTCCCACCCAATCCCATTTGGAGTAGTGGAGTTTAGTTTTCTTGAACTTGGGATTCTTAGAGGTGATACGAACAAAGATGCGACGCCCGAAAAGTGGTTGTAGCTGTCTGAAATTATCGACAAGCGGGAGATTCAAATTGGAAAGAAGTCCACGGAAGTTGTCCATCTGTAAAAATATAATTATTATATTAAACGGGCAAGCATTTATGACATCATCTTGCTGCATCATCTTAATTACTTGAGATCGGCGCTATGGGTCAATTACATAAAAATAGTAATAACATTATCTCTAAGTTCTTACCTGGTAGACTGAAATGGGGAGGTAGTCTGAGAAGACAACCCATGTGACTGCTTCAGCGCAAGGGGGAGTTGTCAGAGATCCTTTGTAAGTATAGAATCTCTCAGTGTCAAGGCCAGAAAGGATAGATGACAGAGAGAAGGTATGAGGCAACTGCATAGTGGTGTTATAATTCTCGATAGCAGATAGATTCTTCACAATGGGTGTGAGCAATTTTGCGTCGAATTCAACAACCTGAAACAAATGTATTTAATTAAAGAATGATAAGGACCGGTTACCGATGCCCCGACCACCTTGGAGAGGTACACGTATTGTTATAGTCAGGTTATGGTATTGCACCCCATCCTCTCTACAGCTCTGGACGAATCGAGTTAAAGTGGTGGGATTGATTGAATTAAACTATTATTGCAATGCTCGATTGAATCCGCTGTTGATACAGCAATTTTGTTAAGTTCAATGTAAAACACGGTTTCTACAATAAATATCTTTGTATTTTTGATTAGTTCCAATAAAAAAAAAAGAAAATGTAATACAAGCCGTTAATTTATTATGATATTAACGATTCTATTTCAGCGACAAATCTGATTAAATGGAATTTCATAATTGTAATCTGATGAATATTTATGGAGAGTGTAGGAATTACGCGATTAGTTTCGTATCCATTCCCCTTTATTCCTATTGTATTAATAAAAACATTTATTAATACATGTATGCGTTTAATCATACTTTGTCAGGTGGTAAGTGAACAACCATTGAGATGCTAAAGCGCAATGGTAACTGTTTATTCTTTCTCCTTTGTAATCATAGTTATTCGATGTTGGAAAGGAGATAGAATAACTTAATTACGCAGTTCCTCAGCACACTCTGCAAAGCGCCCCTATAGACAACTGAAATGCATATTTTATATTGATCTACTTCCATCATTCCCATTTTCGTTCCACCATTAAAGAGCTATGAAGGGCACTTATACCACCCATTATATATTTCGTATATTCATATTTGGTATGTTTATAGATGATCTTTTTTGTTTAACTGAAACGTTTTGAATTCTTTTCTTTCGAGTACCATTTCCTGTCGACGCGCTGCCGCCGCGAGCGTGCGAGCGACGCCCCAGCAACATTTGAAAATGTTCTTGGGACGTCGCTCCCACACGGTCAGCCTCTCTGCGGGTGACGAAATAATCCCTGGTCCGGTCACCCCTGTTTTCCTGACCTCCCAAAACCTTCCTGGTTCACCTGACTGCCTATCTTATTATCTCTAAATATAAATACAAACATTGGTTAATGGTAAGAGCTATTGAGTTCGAACCCCATAATTAAGGCACCCTTATTCAAGGCACGGAGAGAGCTGCAGCTCACTCCCTTAATAAGACCTGCAACCGATATTTACGACTTCACGGACACGTGAGGGTTGAAGACATTTTTATTCTTACCCCGTCACCACTCTGGAATATCATAGATACCTAAGAGATATCATCTTCAAGCTTGTGTAAAGTGGAAAAAAACATAGCAGTTCTTTTTGGATTCCCAATGTTACCTGGTAGAAGAAGGCGAGTACGCAGAGACCATCAGGATGTTGAAGAGCTTCGGCCAAGCTCCTGTATTTCTTATTTCTGTGAATTATGTGCATTTCAAGAGGCAGACGCATATCATTGAGGGTGTGTTCTGAACCACGGTTATTTTTATCTCCCCAATGGAAATGCAGACCTTCAATCTCGTACTCGTTATCTAGTGGTCCCCCAAAAATGTAGGGAAGACGGAAACCTTTCTTTTCTTCTTCGGAACTGTATTTGGGTATGGTTAGTGCAACTGAAAATGTAAAAAAGTATGATTAGAATTTTGCTCACAGTAACAAATGTAACTAAAAGTCTACCTAACTAAAGACTAAATGACTGAATAGGATATTGTATCATCGTATCATCATTATCGTTATCTCATGTATATCCTTATGCTGGGCTCAAGCTTCCTCCAACATGAAAGGGAAATTAACCTACTACGCTGTGTGGTTACGGAGTAAGAGTACCATTAACCACCCCCTCTCTTACCCGTGGGTGTCGTAAAAGGTAACTAAGGAAGCAGGTAACATCTATGCCATAGAAGGAAAACTCGATATAAAACCTCTACTCTAACACGTCTGACCAGCGTGAAGGCTGCAGCAGCTGCGGCAGCTGTCCCATTGTGAAGGAGGCCTGAGTCTAACATATGGACTTATATAGGCTGAGAAGAAATAGGGCCGCTGCCGCCCTTGCGTCGCCCCGGTCGGAGTGAATGGCGTGTGAGCAAGCCTAAACCCGCCCAAAAAAAAAAACACTCTTGTCAAGAACCGATGACAATGCAATAATTTAAATACTATCTTATTATCCTTACAGGATTTTATACTCGTGGCTGAGATTTTGGCATGACTCGATAGATGTCGCTATTCATATTTTCTGTATCACAATTATTGGCTCTTTTATCTACAATAGCGTGCTTTTTAGTTATTTTATAACTGTTTTATTGTTGTTTTTATTCAGTTACCACATGGAACGTAAAACTAAATATAATAACAAAAATAATTAATATTTTTTTATAATATTTTTGGTGACGGAGAAAGACTACAATTTGTCACCAGTCTCCCAGTGTCGTAGGTCTTCTAAGAGGCGATTAAAAGAGCTAAACAGTTAACATCACTGCAAGATGGTAATACTCTAAATAAAACCCATCATCTGACCAATATCATTACGTATAAGATACGTAACCAAAGATGCTTCATCATTTTTTTTCATCATTTCAGCCCATATACGTCCCACTCTTGGGCTCGGGCCTCCTCCATAACGGAAGGGTAATTGACCTACTATACCACGCTGGTCAGACATGTTGGTATAGGGTTTTACTTCGCGTTTGCCTTCTCTCGCATAGATGTTATATGCGTTTTATCTCCCTTAGTCGTCTCGTACGATCACCCACGGGTAAGATAGGGGGTGGTGAATTGTATTCTTACTCCGTCACCACACGGAATGATGATGCTTACATCAATAATAATATCAGATACTTTTTTTGCTACCAGTTCGCAGCAGTGGAGTAAGCATGCCACCTAAAGGTAAGTGGTAACTGCTACTCATAGATCTTAGTAATACCAAAAACACAGCCAATATCTACCGGAGCTGGTAGAACATTTTAGAAACTGCGCGTACATGGGAGAAATGAACGATGGTCAGACTAGCGTGGCATAATAGGTCATTTTCCCTCCTATTGTGGAGGAGGCGCGAGCCCAGCAGTGGGACGTTATATGAGCCGATATAATGATGATCAACCATTACATTTGAAGCCGAACCGTCCAGAGGATGCCTCGCTTAGCGGCGAAACACGTGTCGAATAAATATTCGAAGTTCTGCGGATAATTGCAAGTTGATGTTCTGGAAGGTGCTCATCACGTAAGAGTAAGATTTCCTTATTTCTTAGTCCTAATACCGATCAAAGCTGTGCGATAAGGCTGTGTGACACCGACCAAAGCTGTGTGGGGTCGATAAAGATCAAAGCTGTGTGACCAAACAAATCTGTGTGACCAATCAAAGCTGTGTGACGCCCAATCTAAAACCTTAATCCTATCCCGTACTCCTTCTATTGTGGTGTGCGGTATATTGATTACCGTGAGAAAGTGTTGGGTCTCCCTTCCTTCCTTCCTTCAATTTTAAAATTAAAATAAAAATGGATTTCCGCTATGTATCGCCTAATTGAATCAATTATTCAATCAATTAACAATTACATTGTTTGATGTTAGTCAGGCGTCCGGTTATTAAGCTATTGGCAAAGCTTTTTTGCAATATGGACGTTGGTAGAAGAGTATATAGTGCGTCAATCCTAAGTAATTGGGATAAAAGTTGGATAATTTACCTGAGTGGCCGTTATTAGTTGTAGTAAGTGGTCCTGGTAAAGGATTTTGATAGCCTATAAGTTCTATCGCGGGTATAGATATAGGGATCGCTTGTCTCGCTGCGATAGCTATTGGTGATTGCTGACGACCACCGCATGCAGGGTGGAGTACTGCCCATCTTCTCTGATCAGACGCTCGGTAACCCCAACCGAAGGCGCATGACACTGAAAATCAACAAATAAATAAGAATTTAAGATGTATCGTTGTTATTTATCTCCTAATTACTAACATTTTTGATTACAGCTCGGCTATTATTGCTCGCAATTTATGTACCTCTCTCGGTAACATAAATAATAAAAAAAAAAGTTTTAGGATTACCTAATGATTTCTGATGTTTACGCGAGTATTACACATCGATACCAATAAATAAAATTGGAATGTCTGTTTGTAATGTCAAAATAATAGGCTTTTTTCATGCTCACACGGTTATTTGCACTATGCATATGCCTAAAATACACTTTATAATTTTTTTGTCTGTCTGTCTTGTTCGTTCCGGGTAATCTTCAAAACGGCTGAACGGATTTAAAAAATTCTTTCACCAATGGAAAGCTCTAATATGAGGGAGTAAACTAGGCTATATTTTATCCCGCTATTCCCACGGGAACGGGAATTACGGGGATAAGGCGACAGAAACCGAAGCGAAGCGAGGGCGGGTTGCTAATGTTAAATAAAACTACTTTACGGATTTTATCGCGTTTGTATTTGATTTTTGATTGCCCGACGGGCGGACTATGATTGGACAACGCGATAAAATCCGTAAAGTAGTTTGTTTAAAAATTTTTGAATTTTTTACTTCGAAATCCTGAGATTTAAATAAGTAAAGAAATTCTTCAGCTATATTTAAAGTGTTATAGACAAACAAATTGTTCATAATTTATTCATTACTCCCTAGTTTGAATTAGTTTTAATTAACCGATCTAAATCTTGAGTACAATCATAAGTTAGCAGATATCATTAAGCGTACTTAAGATCTGACTCAAGATCGAGATTTGTTTATTACAAAAGTTTGCCTAGAGAACTATCGGCACATTTGCTTATTTTTAATACCGTCAAACAATAACTTTCTCAAGGTTTTAATCAACGCAAAGAATCGATGTTATTCAAAACAATTTGATTGTTTTATTAATTTGTTTATGTAGTTGATATTTTTAATAACATAGCCATCTTGTTTCTTATTCTATAATCACACGAACATTGCTCATGGGTGTCGTAAAGGACGAGTAAGAGTTTATTCATCTGATGCTAATTCAACAATTACATTCCCAAGCAGTGTTGACGACTATTTGTCGTAAAAGTCAATAACTTCTGCAATATATACTATAAAAGTAGAGTAGGTATCGAGGCGACTCCAAGCAATTGGGATAAGAACAAAATGACAATGATGACGATATTGAATGACACGAAATGATATATATTTTTTTGTTGACAGTCGCTTTATCCATAGCTGTCATTTTTAATGGTTTTCTTGTTAGTATTCAATATTTTACTATTTCTTCTGCTAATAGCGTGGTTTCGGATTCCAACGTTGAACCGGCCAAAAAGTTATTGCAGTTATTTTTTCTTTTCATTCTCTTACTTTTTTTTTAAAACAACCCTGCACTAAGGAAATAATCACTGTATATATTTTTTTATTTTTGGGTGTGGGCTGTGGTCGGCGCGCTCCTCGCACCACTCCGTCCGGGGCGACAGAGGGGCGTAATCACGCACACCCGCAACCCACCCACGTCGCCTTCGTCGTTGGGCCGACCACCGGAGCAGAGTGACTTGACGTCGGCCCGACGGAATACCCCCTATTTGGGGTACCCTCCCATCGACCGACGTCCCCCCTCGGGGAGGACGTCGGTCTTTCCTCACGCGGTCGGCCTCTCGGCGGGTGACGGACTAATTCCCCGGTTACGTCACTCGCGGCCTCGGCTAGGGCGGCATGAGGCGCAGGCATTCGCGTCTACGCCGCCCCAGTCGCCGGCGGCGGATCGCCTCATCGAGGCTGCGCTCCTCGCGCAGGCGATCCGCCGCCTCCTTCTGCGAGATCACTGCCTCGCAGAAGGCTGCGACCGCGTCCCAGTTCCTGACGCTGCCGACCATCGCCCTGGCGATTGACGGCAGCATCAGGTCGGCAAATAATCGTTGTGTTGCGGGAGACTTTAAAAACATAATTAACGGACACAAATTACTTACATACATTCAGACTCAGAACAATAATTTGTGGATCGCACAAAGTATTATCCTGCGTGGGATTCGAATCCACGACACTGGCATATTAGGTCGAAATCTTAATCTCTACGCCATCTGTGCAGTTAATTTCTTACTAAGAATTCCTCTATAGCAAATTACACACTCTTAAGGGCGTGACAACGATAGCAATAGGCTTACTTCTAATCCCTTTATTATTATACTACTGCATAGGTTTCTGAAGGAATAACAGGATTTTAGACTAATTCATCACGATGGCAAATAGTCAAAGGTTTGCAAAGTGGGATTAAAGTTATGGCCTCTACGAGGTTGTTTTTAATAAGCTATCGCTTAATTTATGTCTTGCTTCCAAAGTTACTGACTGTCCGGTGAAGGATTAAGAATACAATTTACCACCTCTGTCCCCTTCTCTTACCCGTGGGTGTCGTAAAAGACGACTAAGGGATATATATTATATCATATATATAGCATATAACATCTATGGGAAAGAAAACTCGAAATAAAACCCAATCTGTCTGATTAGCGTAGTATAATAGGTCAATTTCTTTCCTGGTGTGGATGAGGTTCGCGCCCAGCAGTGGGACAAGCTGAAATGATGAAGACGAAAGTTAGTCAGTTAGTTTATGCGTCATTGGAAATTTCAGTAAAATTTTCTAAACTCCAAGCTCTGTATCCCTGTTACATTATTCGCACTAATTGTAATTTGAAAATGGAACTATCTTTTAAAATGTATGTATAGTATTAGCATGAGTAAATGTTTTTATAGCGATTTTAATTTTAAAAAAGTTATGTATTGGTCTTTAATTTATCTTTCGTAACGCATCGTGAATTATATTGTTATACCGTTAAATTAATTGCATTGTTAAATCAGTTAGTATAAAAAGTAGTATTTATATAAAAAAGTTGAATATGTTTATTCAAATATGCACTATTGATAAATATCAAATATGGAATTCACATATAATGCAATGCATACGTACTTTTTCTTCGCACAGTGTAAAAATAAAAACAGATTCTTTTTTTTACATTATCAATAAATTAATTGTAATTACAATTTAATAATAATTAATTCTTTAATATATTTGTTTAACAATAATACTTAGATGCTTCGCATTTTGCTTACAAATGGTATCATTATACTAACATTAAAAGCGACAATAAATTTTAAAATACTAATTCGTTATTCTGAATGCGAGTGGGACAATCAAACTATAGTTCCGAGCACATATTTTTTTAAATAGAAGAATGCCGATATATGCAAAACCAATCGCTTAATACGTGCGTTTGTACATAACCAAATGACTTATGCCAGACATTTCTTAGGATGTCAATCAAATAGACAAATTTAAATACTTAGACATAGACTTTATGAGCTTGGCGGTACAGAATAATAAAATGTTTTAGGTACTAATCAACTGATTGTCTTTGTGTTAAATTATATACATAGCTGCATTTATACGATCCTCCTTAAAAAAAAAGGATCGTGTCTGTATTGGTGACAGAGTAAGAATACAATTCACCATTTCTTATTGCTCGTAGATTTCGAGCAAAAGTCAACTAAGGGAAGAAAGAAAAATTCTAAATAAAATCCTATAGGTACTAACTAATGGGACTTATATGAGCTAAGATGGTGATGATAATTTAAAGGATAATATTTCGGTCGATGACTGATGTTATACTAAATATTCACTTATTACTGCTACCCATATATCACCAAATGATGAACTGAGGATAAGCTGGTAACCTCAGTACACCGATCGGTGGTATTCAAAGCGTACCTATGCTTTATTTCAAATGCAACAATTGTTAATAACAAAGATGGCTGATCTTTTGGAGGGAAGAAAATATTTGAAATACGAACATTACTTTTTTTAAGTGAAACCTTGTATAGGCAGCTTTGTATGGGGAGTAAATTCATATAACTTGTCATTGACACGGTCACGTGACGTGTTAACCGTTTTTTTTTTATTGGTGGGCTATGGTAAGCGCGCACGCCGTCCATTCCTTCCGGGGCGACGAAAGAAAGGCGCGCGGGCCTATAACCCACCCGTACCCACGTCGCTTTCGTCGTTGGACCGACCACCGGAGCAGGGTGACTTGTCGTCAGTGGTCGGCTCGACGGAATACACTTTCGGGTACCCTCACCTCTCGACGTCCCCGTCCCGGTACCCTCCCGGGTACCCTCCCATCGACCGACGTCCTCCCCGAGGGGGGACGTCGGTCGATGGGAGGGTACCCCACGTAGGAGGTATTCCGTCGGGCCGACCCACAGAAAAATGAAGTATTAATATTTCTGTGGGCCGACCACTGACGACAAGTAAACCTGCTCCGGTGGTCGGCCCAACGACAAAGGCGAGGTGGTTTTCGGGTGGGTTGCGGGAGTTGCGTGCTTAAGCACCTCTGTTGCCCCGGACGGAGTGGTGCGGAGGCGCGCCGACCGCAGCCCACCCACAAAAAAAAAAAAAAAACACTACATCTGTAGCTATAGCTAATGTAGCTATAGTCAATGTCACTAAATATGTGCCGATAGATTTTAAAACCAGATAAAAAAGTTTTAATTTACAAATTTTATTTCAAATTAAAAAAATATTTGAATATTCAAAAAATAACAACTGTTTGTTCCTAGTTTTAAGTTATCACTTCTGTCCTCATGACTACTATGTGTTTTGTTATTCAATAATTAAATTTACTTAATAATTATATGGAAATACAAATATTGTTTAATATTTTTTTTGGAACACTTTTTTCCTGTTAAATCGTGTTCAATGCGTATAGGTGGCGACCGTGTGCGAGATTTAGCGGGCAATATGCTTTTGAGGTTACCGAACGGGTTACCAAAGACACTGATTTGGTATCGAAATGGTGTCGGTGTCGAAATGGTGAGAGGTAGTGTACGGGAAACTAAAGGGTTACACGTCATTCCTTTCGCCTCATGAGACATCCCAAAAAAAATTGCCTTTGAGGATCCCTTCAGAGAACATGTAGTACAAACCAATACTGGCCGTGCACCGGCCTGGGCTGATCGTACTACCATAGGCGCGGCTCGGCGTAAGTTACTACAGAGTCAACGATTAGCGCAAATATTTCTGTGTAAGGCATACCGAACAGTTAGCACCGAAGCCTTACCAGTACTTGCAGGTGTACTTCCGGTCGACTTAGAGATACAAAAACGTGCGTCCATGTATTATTCCACTAGGGAAAACATGACTAACAATTTTCTTTTACCACGCGATCGTAATAAAATTACTAGACTTTTTGCACCGCAATCCGTCGATAACGATAAGCTCGATAATTATGAGTGGTAGGACCATACTGTCGACAGTTATCTGTCTACAGCCGCGGGCCGGTCCGTCCGGGGCAGTACCATGCTCTCGCAGAAAATCGACGTCTGAGTAGTAGCAATTTGTTACTGCGCTTCGTTCGGTGAGCGAGAGAGCCGGAAGCCCAACTTTCTGAGGGTGATTGCGTGTGGAGGGTTTTGGTGGTGCCCTTGGTATCACCGAGCCTCAATGCACGCATTCACACTCCCTTCTCTTTCTTCGCGGTAGGCAACGGCTTTGTAAAGGTCCATGAGCGGCAGCAACACTTACCATCAGGTGTACTGTTTGCTCGTTTGCCACCATTTGCAATAAAAAAAAAAAAAAAAAAAAAAAAGCTCCTGACCGAATGGCAGGCAAGATGGGATTCGTCAACAAAAGGTCGTCATCTATATCTATTCTTTCCATCTGTTCGTGAACGTTTGGAGAGAACTTGGCTAGAAATTGACCACTATGTAGCCCAATTCCTCACAGGCCATGGGAATTTTAGAAGTAACTTATTCTATTTTACACTAGTAGATTCACCATTTTGTCAATGTTCGACCTCAAACTCCAATTTTGAACAAACAGCTCATCACATCCTTTGGGAGTGCATTCTCTGGCGCAACGAGCGGAACGTCATGTTAGATAATATGCATGTCACGTCTGGGGTAGTATACTATTCGGATCTTGTAGCAACTCGAGAAAATTTCCGTGCGTTTAGGCGCTTTTGCCATACCTATTACTGTAATCAAACCTAAAGCTCACAAATAGGTCCATTAAGCTTTGTCCAATCCGTGGTGCTATACCGCTGCGTTTCACGTAGTTGTACAAACTCTTATTTACTGGCTTATCAGCCAACTTTGCTTCATGTCTCCCGCTATGCATAGGAGGGAAGTGGAATCTTTCCAACTCCTCCTGTTTTCTTTTCTAATTAAATTTGTTGCGGGTCCCAAGACAATTAAAAGCGATTCCCGGGACTTCCTGAGGGTCAAACCTCAGTGTCTTATACGGAGACCATTGTGGATCCTGGCTTACAGGAGTTACAGTGGTGGGAATGTGTGGTGGGATTAGTCCCAAAGAAAAGTACAAACCTATAATATACAATTACACCAATTGATTGAATTAGGCGATACATAGCGGCAATCCATTTTATTTTAATTTCAAAAATGAAAGGAAGGAAGGGAGGGAAGGGGGACCCACCACTTTCCAACGGTAATCAATATACCGCACACCACGATGGAAGGAGTACGGGATAGGATTACTTTAATTGGTCACAATCTCCCGAAAACCCGAAAATCCTATCCCGTACTCCTTCCATTGTGGTGTGCGGTATATGTATATATATTACCGTGGGAAAGTGGTGGGTCTCCCTTCCCTCCCTTCTTCCTTTCCATTTTTGAAATTAAAATACAATTACACCCTTTGGGTTAGTAATAATAATAAAATCTCTATTCTGCCATACTATTTCATAATAAGTAAAATATAAAATTTACAATAACAAACTGAAATAATGAAAAAAAGTATTATGTTTTTATCAACAGGAATTCATTGCGATTTAACTATCATACTGGCACGTGTGAAGCAATTAATCGAGTAATCATACGGCATTACATAATTTTGGAAAAGAGCTGATATTCTTACACTGTCGAACCGATATTAACCAAACATAGCACCACCGCAAGGAAACTGGGTTTCAAATGAAAAAAACCTCATCGAAATCAGTCCATCCGTATGAGAGCTACGATGCCTCAGATACACAGACATCGGCGTCAAACTTATAACAACCCTGTTTTTACGTCGAGGGTTAATGAACAGGCTATTTCATGCAATATGTACCGCTGCAATCGAGCCTCTTTCAGGATGGGAGTCAAGTCACCCTGCTCCAGTGGTCGGCTCAACGACGAAGGCGACGGGTAGGTTACGGATGTGCGTGCTTACGCCCCTCTGTCGCCTCGGATGGAGCGGAGCGAGGAGTACGCCGACCGTAATCCACCCCCAAAAAAAAGGGATGGAAGGGAAATTTATCTATCACGCTGGTCAAACGGGTTGATTTAGTATTATTTTGAGTTATCTTTCTCTTTAACAGACACGTATTAAATTTCTTAGTCATCTTTTATGACAGCTTTGGCAGTGATGAAATATTCTTACTCCATCACCATACAGAGTAAATCCTCAATTTATCCACTTCTTCTCTTTTATTTTATTTTTTTGGGGGTGGGTTGCGGTCGGCGCGCTCCTCGCGCCACTCCGTCCGGGGCGACAGAGAGGCATAAGCACGCACACCCACAACCCACCCACGATGCACGTCGCCTTCGTCATTGGTCCGACCACTGGAGTAGGATGACTTGACGTCAGTGGTCGGCCCGACGGAATACCCACTATTTAGGGTACCCTCCCATCGACCGACGTCAATCTATCCACCTCTAACGATAGCATGTAGAACTGCATACAAATGGAGATAGTGCTAGATACTTTTCAATTCGACTCGCAATCGAGTAACCCATAGCATAGTGGTTAAGATACCGACCTACCGTGCCAGCGTTCGAATCCCTTGCAAGTCAACACTTCGTGCGATCCAAAAGTTGTTGTTCTGAGTCTGGATGTAAATTGTGTCCGTTAATTATAGGCTTGTAAAGTCCCCCGTAACATAAAGATTATTTCCTTTGAGTTGTTGTTCTTTTAAAAAAACATCGAGTAATCGATAGTTTTGGTTACTGTTACGGATCTCTATAATAGCCACAATATCCAATAAGTATATTCGTTCTTTTTTCTATTCTTTCTTTTTTTACAACACTGAACTAAGGTACTAGACCTTGTATTGCGGAAGATTACAAATATAGAATTAACGAACACAAATTACACTCATAACAACAATTTGAGGATCGCGTAGTATTATGGGAATCGAATCTATGATTCTGGCACGTTAGATTACTATCTTAACCGCTAGACCATTTCACATATCATATTAATAGCTGTCACAAATTATATAATTTTTTGTTGACTGTCGCGTACGTTATGATAATTAGTACTAATTATAATAATAAAAAAAAACTAGAACTTAAAGATCACTTGTTTCGTATAAGTAAATAGCTTTAGATAATATTAGCTTCGTGACCGGGAACGAATTCCGCAATACTTAAATTATTATTAGATTCAATTATCACCCGTAATGCACTTGGGATAAAATTATATTTATAAATAACAACGACCTTTAAGAGATTATCTAAGTTAGCTTAGGTTTGAGGTCAACTTTGAATTGTAACGGTTAAAAATCATGAGCGATGCTAGGATAACCTGACATTGGACCATTATTGAAAGAGTTCCGTAATCTGTAAAACTGTTTATTTATTTATTTGAAATTTAAAAATGGAATTGTCATTAAAAATTTAAGTCTTACGAAGAAAAAATTTACAAACGCGATACTATTCGGAAAAGTTATTTTATTTAACATAGGTAAATCTTAATAATTTTTTGCTCTAAACATAAATTCCATGATAAGTTATTACAAATATGGATTGATATTTAAAATATAGGTAACGTTTTTTTAGGAATTTATCGCGATTTTGTTACGTTTTCATTATTGCGACGCTTCAGCTTCTCCAGTCCTGCCGTGATCATGAATGTCGAATAATGTAGGATGATAAAATTAAAACGAGATAAAATCTGTAATAGTAATATTATTTCATATGTATAATAAACGTCAAAACCTCAGAGTTGATTATTAAAATAAAAATCAAATGTTTCCCTGTTTCTATCATCATTCAATTTTTCGCTCTTACTCTGCGGTTATTACCACGCTCAGCAAGCGCATGGGAGATCGCAGTAAAATATATTCCTAAGAGAACACTGCTGCAAATCGTTCTGCCGATTAAGCTATTATTATACCTTACCTAATAGAACGCTACTGCCTATTTTTGTGGTGGACCTTTACCGATTTTAATTATTACCGTATCAAATGGGTTTAAATATACATAGTATTCAAATAATTTAGTAATTATAAATCTAATTTTATTTGATCATCTCAGCTCATATACGTCCCACTGCTGGGCTCAAACCTCCACCACAATGGAAGGGAAATTGACTTATTATACCACGCTGGTCATGCGGTTTGCCATAGGTTTTTATTTTGAGTATTCCTTCTCTTGCATAGATGTTATCTGCATATTGTAATCCCTTAGTCGTTTTTTACTACCCACGGCCAAGAAAAGGGATGGTGATTTGTATTCTTACACCATCACCACAGGGAATAAAATATGATAAAATACCGTACTGACGGAGTAAGAATACCATTCGCCATCTCGTCTTATGCCCGCGGGTGTCCAAAAGACGACTAAGGGATAAAATATGCATAAAAAATCTGTACAAGAGCAGGAAAACTCAAAATAAAACCCTATGTCTAACCAGTGACGTTATAGTAGGTCAATTTCCCTCCTATTGTGGAGGAGGTTCGAGCCCAACAGTGGGACGTATATGAGCTGAAATTGTGAATGATGATGAACTATTTAGTATTGAATGTATGTAAATATTATTTACGTTTAAAACAAGCATTGTATTATTGATCATCGGATGTTTGTAATATTCCGACATTGCAGAGGAAGACGCTACGTTTTTCGCATGTTTTCATTAATTCATTGTTGTTATCTATAGTTATAATAACCACAATTATATGACCTTAATCTAGTTGTACCTATTATTGTTTCAATTTTGCATTAAAGGAATCGCAGAATTGAAATAATAATTTTGAATGTAAAAGTTTTTTCGCTATTATCCGTGTGGCGATGGAAATCATCACCCTATCTTACTTTTGGGTGTCGTAAAAACCGACTAATCGATATATTATGCATATAACATTTATGCAAGAGAAGAAAAGCTCGAAATAAAATCACCACCAATTCGCATGATCAGCGATATGGTAGATCTATTTCCCTCCTATTATTTGGGAGACTTGAGCCCAGCAGGAACCTATATGAACTAAGATGATGATGAACGTATGGGTATATTTTATTAACAGTGTTATTTTTTATTTAATATTTTGGAAATATGTCACCATACATTCGATCTTTAAGAACAAAACTCTCAATAAAATGATTATGTATTCAGAAAAAAAAGATTAAATATTAATATTATCTGCAATTTCTAATTATTTTTTTTTTAGTAAGGAATTAATTTTATTTAAATTAATTCGTTTGTATTTTTTTTTAACTTACCGTTTGCCGCTAAAAAAGCGAATACGATTAGTACTGCTGACTTCATAATTCACTGTTCAATTTAATTAAATATAATATTGATATAATTAGTGTTGGACACTTTGATGCTTCCTGCCAGTCAGCTCGCAGTTTATATACTACACATCCACATATTGAACACTGCGTTTTCAATGGTTTGGCGCGTCATACGTGAGAATTTAACCCTTGTAATGACACAGTCGCAAAACATGCCGCCTTTGCTAAAATAAAATTATTATAATTTCTAATATTTACGCGAATATTAAGTATATATACTGAATCTTATCTCAACCGATATAAGTCCCATTCTTGGGTTCGGGTCTCCTGCAGAATGGGAGAAAAATTGACCTACTATACCGCGCTCGTCAGACATGTTGGTATAGGGTTTTCTGTCAATTTTTCTTGTTACATTGGTGTTATCTGTACATTACATCCCTTAGTTTTCTATAACGACAGCCACGTGCAAGAGCGTGGTCAATTGTATTCAAACTCCTTCGCCACAGGCAAATTATGTTGAATTGAATGAAACTATTTAAAATTATAATTTTGAAAAGCTATTAAAATGATTAATTGGTTTTTGCGTACATCCAACTACAAATAGTAGAATATTTTAATAAAAACATGGGATATATTTTCTCCTTCTGGCGATGACATAAGAAAACAATTATCGACATCTTTTACAATCCCGTGGTGATCTTAAAAAAATGCTAAGGTTCTCAGTTCTCACCAAATTAGGGCTTTCTTGGGAAGCCTATTATAATTCACTGCGATCGCCAGCTGCGAGCACTTGCAAAGCATGGCAATTATGGCATTATCCCCATTCGTAGGAAGGCTTACTTCCTAAAATGGAGGTCGATATACTGACGAATGGATGAATAGATGGTATATGTTGCACACAATAACCTGTTTATTATGAAAGAGTATGTGGGCGCTTGTAATTTTCTCTCACAAAATTCTCATTAGCACCGAGGCCTAACGACGTTATCTAGAACTGCATAATCTGGAATGGAAGTACTCGCACTTAGCCCGCCAAATGCACTGATGCCAACTCACTATTGTCCGACCACAAAATATTCTGACGTCTCTTCGAGACCTTAGAAGGAATGACCTTTCAAATTCAGTTTCTTTTGATATTGATCATGGCTGTGAAGGTATTTGATAACGATAGGTCTGCTCCAACTACTGCTCTTATAGCCCTGCTTTGCTAAGGCAAGAAGGATTTGGAGCGTGTTCTCTCTTTTGAATACAGTGGTGGTAACTCGAGGCTAGACACTCCTTTTTCGTTGTCTTATCAATATTTACCGATGCAAGCATGCCCTGTTAATATCTGTATCAGTTTGAAGGTAAAAATTCAGTGACAGCCCAATCACTCTATCGCCTGACGGAGAATTAGTTACTTGTTTTATGAATTTTATGATATACGTACAAATATTAGTTACATTTTCCTATTTTTTATATTAGCTTTAGGCATACGTTAGCATTTAATTTTAGTGATTTTGTAATTTAATTATAATTTAAATACATCGACAATCCTTTCAATAGTCATATTAAAATTAATGTTAAGAATAATCATCATAATAGGATGGCAAAAGGATGAGATAACAACATATATGTTTTGTTAAAATTTATAGGCTTAAGGATTTATGTCTTTGTTGATCAAGTTACATTTAGTCGTTGGCTAATGTATATTCACTGAGAAATACTTATTTTGTATTTTAGGATCTGCATAATAATGCGTTATTCGTATTCAGAATGTAAAACTTGCGTTCAACAGAGTTTAGTGAACGGACATGTTTTTGGATTTTTAATAAGTCACCGTCTCGTAAATATGTTTAAAATTATATTCCCAAAAGTCAAGCCATGCTAATACATACTTAGTCGTAATTTTCAATAATAATGTTTTGCCCTATTTCTTAGAAACTTGTCTTTAAATGCACGTAAAGTTTGTATCATTATTATGAGCCAGAGAACTAGAGACAATTTTTTTAAACTGCTTGAAAAATATTAGAACAAGAAATAAAAGCAAGGCTAAATAATTACTCCTATAAATTAAATAATGTGTGTTTAATAAAATGAAAATAGGCAGAACCTATACTTCTATTGCGTATCCGTGTATCATGCGTATGCATTTTTGTTGCCTAGATTTTTTGTAGCTGAAAAGATATATATTAAATATAATAAAATAAATTTAATATTTAACAATAAATACGTGCAGCTAGAGTCGGTATTTTATAGCGAAAAATCATAATAGATAAAATCAAAAGAGATTTTCAGAAAGATATAACTAAAAATTATGCGCATGGTTTTGGAGTACTTCAATCTCTTCCCTCCCTTTCTCGTACTTGATCGTAAAAGATAACTAATGGACGCAAGCATCACTGTAAGAGAAGGCTAATTCGAAATAAAGTTCTATAGAGACTTCTGACCACCGCGGGTAGTTAAATAATTCTCCTTTTGTGGAGGAGGCTCAAGTTAAGCAGTGGGATATATGAGCAGATTGCAAAAATGAGTATATAATCTATAAGTTAGAATAATCGTCATCATCATCCTGCTGTCATCCCAATTATTTGGGGTCGACGCAATATGTATTCTTCTTCTTCGATGTTACATATTGGAAATAGTTTAGCCAATAGTTTTATGTCAGGCCGCTTTTCTGACATCAACTTTCTATACGAATGTTATTGATAACCAGATGTCATTAGACAAAGATGGTCGCGTTTGTTGTAAAGCTCTTAGTCGTCTACTAAGGCACCCATGAGCAATGTAAGGGCTGTTAGCATTCGTAGCCGTCACCACACAGCATAATAAGTTTGCATAACAATAGGTAGGTGTCGGCATCCTTAAACTTCCGGGGAAACATAAAAATTAACTAAAATAATATCCTTTTTTTTGGGGGGTGGGTTACGGTCGGCGCATTCCTCGCACCACTCCGTCCGGGGCGACAGAGGGGCGTAAGCACGCACACCCGTAACACACCCGTGACACGTCGCCTTCGTCGTTGGACCAACCACCGCAGCAGAGTGACTTGTCATAAGTGGTCCTAAAATAATATCTGCGGATTGAATAGCGATCTCCTGGAAAACTGATGACGTTAACCTCATCGTTAAACCACATGCCTCCTTCGTGACTTTCTTTGTCCAACAGTTGCCGGTTTTAATAGAATCACGGAAGGATGGTTTAATAATTAATTAAAAAATCATAGGGTAACAAAGACCGTACCACTGACATTATTCAATAAAACATCGCGCTACATTTGCAGAGTTAACCATAAAACGCCTAACTGGACGAATGTTTAAGACAATAGAATATAATATTAGACTATTCTAATGGTAATAAAAGGGCAGTCTTTCATAACATCGCCATTGATTAGAAGAATTATAATTATAAATATGAAAAGTCTTATGTATAAAAGTATGTGAACATTATCGTGTTCGATTGCTGTTATTCATAATAGAGGCATAATTTTAAAATGCCTAAGAGATTATCCTTACTAATATTATAAACTATCAACCCGCCCTCGCTTCGCTTCGGTTTCTGTCGCCTTATCCCCGTAGTTCCCGTTGCCGTGGGAATATCGGAATAAAATATAGCCTAGTTTACTCCCTAGCTTTCCATTAGTGAAAGAATTTTTGAAATCGGGCCAGCCGTTTTGAAAATTACCCGGAACAAACAGACAGACAGACAAAAAAATATAAAGTGATTTTTAGGCATATGTATAGTGCAAATAACCATGTGAGCATGAAAAGGACCTATTATTTTGACATTACAAACAGACACTCCAATTTTATTTATTGCCATAGATGCGAAAGTAAGTTTGTTTGTTTGTTACGCTGTCACGCATAAACCACCGAACGGATTTCATACATTCTTTCACCAATGGAAAGCTATAATATCAGGCTGACATAGGCTATATTTTATCCCGGTATTCCCACGGGAACGGGCACTGCGCGTGTAAGGCGATTGAAACCGAAACGAAGCGAGGGCGGATGGCTACATATTTATAAATATTTCTGTATCCTAGTCACCGTACAGTGACAGAGTAATAATTCATTAAGTCTTTCCTCACCTCTCATCTCAGCCTATACGTGTATACGAGCAGACTCGAGTCTAACACGTGCCACTGTTAGACTCGGGTCTGCTCGATTATAAGATGAAATTTGGCCTGCTATACCACACTGGTCAGATCTGTTGGCATAGGGTTTCATTTCGAACTCTCTTGCATCGATGTTATCTGCATATCTTTTAATCGTCCTGTACGACATTTTTTTTATTATTTTATTGCCGATGGTGGCAAACGAGCAGGCAGCACACCTGATGGTAAGTCATGCTGCCGCACATGGACCTTTGTAATACCAGGGGCACAGCCAGGCCGTTGCCTACCGTGAAGATAATACTCTTCTTAAACCTCGTTTAAAGAAGGACATGTCATAGCGCTCGGGAAACACAGCAGCAGGTAGTTCATTCCAGAGCCTGCACGTACGTGGGAGAAATGATCGCTGGAAACGTACAGTTGAAGACCATATCGTTTCCAGGTGAAATGGATGAACCCTGCTGCGGACTGCGGCCCGACATCCACGGGCAAGAGAAGAGAGCGATGGCGACTTGTATTCTTACTCCGTCACTATACGGAAAAGACTAAGTAGTTACCACTTCTCATCGTGTGAGTGTAAATATAATGACTGTGGGATGTAAATATTTAAATAAACAAACAAACATTAATCAATTAATTATACTTCTTTTTTAAAGTCGTTCATTTTATGGGAAGAGTTTGAAATTCTCATTCGCAATTTTTATGAAGAAAAGTGGAAGGAGTTATCACGTGACATGGACTTTAATACTATTTGTATTTGATTTATTATGATTTAAATTCGTTATTTTTTTCATTTAGTGTTTGTACAGTTTTTTTTTGTAGACTCAAATGGTAGCCGAAGCCTAGTCGAGGCCACGAGTGTCCGGACCAGGGAATTTAGGCCGCCACCCGCAGAGAGGCTGACGCGTGATGGTGCGACGGCGACTGACGTTCCGGACAGGGACGTCGAGAGGTAAGGGTACCCAAAACGGTATTCTGTCGGGCCGCCCACTGAGGACAAGGAACTGGGCGACGTGGCTACTGGGGGGTTACAGGCCCGCGCACCGTCCTTTCGTCGCCCCGGACGGAATGGACGGCTTGTGATCATAGCAAACCCATAAAAAAAAGACTCAAATGGTAAAGAATTTCGTAAAATTATACTCTTTCTAATGGAGCCCGATATTGTTTTAGGTAATCATTAATATTATAAATTTGAAACTATATTTACGGATTTTATCGTATTTGTATTTGATTGCTCGTTTCGAAAAATTTTCTCTTATTTTTTTTGTACGCTTAAAGTTTGATCATCATAAACTCGCGTAATCATCATAAATCATTATGTAAATCATTACATTACTAATGACGTCTAATCCTTTATTAAGTTATAGTTTAATAAATTTTAATATGTAATAATGACGAACGGTATCCCTATTACGCTTATTATGACCCATTACGGCTATATACTGAACTGCTATATTTTCCGGGATATTTGCCACAGAAAATGACGAATCACAATTAAACTTGATAAACGTAATACGAATCCAATATTTTACATCTTTTTCAGTCATAGAGAAAAGGGGCACGAGAGCGGGCATTTAGACTGTAAATGGTAAATTATGATGCATCTAATGATGAAAATCATTCGTAGTTTGTATACGTCAATGAGTTTGCTCTATAACAGGAAGGAAAATGATATTCTATACTACTATAAACTTTTCGTATGGTGACAGGATAAGAATACAATTGTCGTCAGATCATGCTTGCCCATGGGATTCGTAGGAATCGGCTAAGGGAAGAAAGCTGAAGAGTGGACCGCAATTATATTCTGATAAACATACAAACACCTATCTTGCCCGTGGATGTCGTAAAATATGACTATGGGATATAATATGCACATATCCCAAATTCCCTCCTATTGTGGAAGGGACCCGAGCCCAACAGTGGGACGTATGTGGGCTGCGATGATGATACAAACATCTACTGCGATCACCGACCCGCCTGCTAAGCATAGCGATTATAGCATTACTACTCCCACTAAAACAAAAAAAAAATGCAATAGAGATAACGGCCTCCAGTGACGGCAGTACCGCCCATAAATAGGTTCATCCTTTCGTGGACAACGAGGAGAGGATCAAGAGTATTTCGACAAGGACAGCATATCTTATACTCAGAATTACCAAAAGGCACATTGTAGATCATACAGGCTTACGCCACAAAACACTCCGACGGTGTAGTGGAGGACTTTATACGAGGACGTCTCGCCATCCACACGTCCAAAATCCACTTCATGATGGTTATAATTTTTTTTTTTTTAAATAATGATAGATGGATCTATTCATCCATCCAAATGCAGACGTGCAGTGTTGGAGAATGCCACTCAGAACGGACCTGTGACACCTGTATCGGTTCTTAGCAATTTTTTAAATATCTTCAGTCCACCTAGGCGGGGCGTCGTCCCGCCTAATAAACAAGCCTCTACTAAGGAGTAACAATTTTTAATACCTATATTTTTAATCCACCCGGCCAAAGAGTCGTTCCACTTAATAGACAAGCCTACTAAGAAATAAATTATTATAAGGCGGGCAACTAGATAACCATTATTTTTCCAGCAACTTATTAAATAAAAAAATCACACCATATCTTTAAATCTTTATATTCTTTTCTTTTTCTTTTACATCTTTATATGTTTATATTCTTCCTATATAAGTCCCACTGTTGGGCATGGGGCTCCTATAGATATGCGTAATTGAGCTACCACACCACAAACAGACTGGGTTATTATTTTTTCTTTCTCTTGCAGAGATACTATTGCTTACAATCTTTAATCCTTTTAATAATTACGGGAAAGGAAAGACGGTGATTATTTTATTCAAACTCACCAACACCATTACGCTGTGTGGTAGCGTCTACGAATACTACCAACCCTTTTAACATTGCTCGTGGGTGTCGTAAAAGACAACTAAGAGTTTTACATCCATCTGTGCCACTTCCATTTGATGCCGTCTGGACTATTACATTCCCAAGGAGGGTTGATATCAGATAGGCGGATATAAAACTTTTGCAATATTTACAATAGAAGAGTACATATGGCGTCGAACCCAAATAATTGGGATAAGAGCAGGCAATGATAATGAGATCTCACTGATGTCATTATACAAAAAATCTGAATTACTTAAATTTAGAATATGGCTAATTATCACTTAGAATATGGCTAGATTTTTACTACATTATAGCGCCACATAAGTCTGATTCTAATGCATTAGAATTAGGCTTATGTGGCGCTACCGTAGCATGTAAAGCGCGAATGATTATCAAAAAGTACTAAGATTGACAGTCACTCGCGATTACAAGGACTCGGTACCGGTCGCCCGCCCAAATAGCGATAAAAGTATTCGGCAGATTATGAGGTACCGCCCCGGTTGGTTTTATGCACGGAGCATATACAAAGTACTTCGTGGTTTTATGTCATGCACCGAAAAAGTAAGCGCGGCGAATGTTATCAAGTTCCAAAATTTTGCTCATAGATATAAATTAATTGACGGTTATTAAGTCAAAACATCACCTTTAATGTAGCGAAGGCTTATTAAAGATCTTTGAGCATTTTGGGAGTACAAGAAAATTCAAATAAAGCACTGTCATTACATAATAAACTACATTTTAATGTCTTATATCATTAGCTGGCAATAGTCAAACACTAAATAGGTTGTGCTTTGATTAAAAAAGAATAAATAAGTACTTCATCAGATCACAAAAGCGCCACCAAAAAATGATTAAACATTATTACAAGCAGCGCGCGTATATATTTTAATACAATGATGTCAATAGTTACTGCGTGGTATAAGTGTCAAGTAGGTGGCGATTTCTTCTTTCCAGGTAATACACGGTGACATTTATGTCGTCTTACAAAAGCAGGTCAATTAAAGTATCCAGTATCTACTATTCATTCGTACAATTAAAAGGTTAAACAAAAATATTTACTAGAATATTTTTTAATAAAAATTATTATAAATTATTACTAATTAAAATAGTAAGGAAACAGCATGTAGCCAGCGCATAGGTACTCAACACAGCTGATGAACTATGTAGGTTCTACGACCACTTGACCTTGACGCCAATCGGGCATCGCAAAGGATATCTGTTAGGTATCTAGCGTAGGGAGTTACGCTTTGTAAAAGCCGTCCACGTGGACTTCGTACCTATGATTGGCTAACGAAATTCCGCATGATTTTTTTTGTTTTAATTGTAAACATGATAAACAGGCTGTTACAAAATATTAACTTTAATTTATTTTATTTTATAATTTTTTTATAACTACCACTATTGAACATTTAAATATGTTAGAAATGTTTCTTTGGTCGGATACCTTATGGGTTTTTTTTTGTAAGACGATACAAAGGTCACCGTGTATAGTACATTCCACTAATTTTTTTTGGGCGGGCTATAGTTACCACACGCCGTCTATTCCGTCCGAGGTGATTCGCCGCGCAGCCTCATAACCCACCTTATTCTCTCTCCATAGCCATTGCGGGGCCTCTGGTATGTAGTCCTTGACGGCCCTGGCTAGCCTGTACGTTTCACAACTGAACACGAAAATCTTCTACAGTGGGTGTTAAATTGGTCTAGATTATATTATACTACCTAATTAGATAGATACTGATTACTGATAATTACAAATTTAATGCTGTTCTAATTTTAATATGCACGTAGCTTTGAGACCGTAGTAATTATATTAACAATAACAATATGCATAATAGATCGATTATCATTTTATTCTGTATCCTTCCACTTCAAAATTTTAAATAAAATAAGTTTTATAGATTTTATTGGGTGTGTATTTGATATTGATTTTTAATTTCTACACGTTTTGAACTATTTGTGTGTGAGTATCCATAGTCACGGGCGTACTAAGATGTCTCATGTCCGACAAGTCATCGTTATTGCAGAGATTTATATCTACCCGCTACAGAATTAAATATTAAATTTTGATCCACATTTTTTATACAAATTAGTTGCCAATGCGAAAATAAAATAAATATTTAACACGCGCGCAAACGTCAAATTAAAATTCTATCTAACTTTTATCTCGTATAACTTAAACCAAACGCCATATCAAAATTCATGATACGTGTCATAAGTACCGGCATCGATCACTTGAGACAAGCGGGATTTTAGTCTGTAATAAATCTATCTGCCAACTTAACTTAATTGTTAATAGCATCTATACATACGTGTTATGTATAAATTAATATATTATGTAAACAACATCAAATAATTTGGCTGTGTAACGAATAATACCAACCTTTACATTCCTCATGGTTGTCGTTAAGACGTCTAAGAGTGTTGACGTCAGGCAGGGGGAACGGTATTGCAGGCCGGGGATTAGTCCGTCATCCGCAGAGAGGCTGATTGCGCAATGGCGACCGACGTCCCAGGAAAGGGACGTCGAGAGGAGAGGTTACTTCTCTGGGTATTCCGTCGGGTCGACCACGAAAGACAAGGGACTCGGTACCGGTGGTTGGCCCAACGACGAAGGAGCTGCGGTTGGTTATAGGGTCGCGCGCCGCCCATCTGTCGCCCCGGACACAGCCGGACGACGGGTGCGCTGACCATAGGCCACCCCAAAAATAAAAGGGGGCTGGTATTAAAATTATTATCAAAATCTTTGTTATATGTACTACGAAAGAAGAGTACCTACTTATTGCGTCAACCTTCCCCACGGTGTAGCTTGCGTGATTTCGATTCCCGTGAGCATACAGGGATAAAATATAGCCATTTTATTCAATAAACTTAACATTTTCATAATGGTAAAGTACACGAACGAACAACGTCTGCAAATTATAAAAATTTACTACCGAAATTCGGAATCGGTGACCGCTACTTTAAGAGCGTTAACTCCGGTTAGCGTTAATTTTCGGTCGTAATTCTCGCCCTAGTAGACAGGCAGCCCTCTAGACTTTTTTCTTTGGGGCTACATCAAGTCATTGGTCTATGCTAACAAGCCTACGACGTTGGAAGAGCTCAGAGCCAACATTGAACGCGAAATAGCAGCCGTTTCAGCTAAAATGTGTGGCCGAGTCATGGAAAATTGGGTCCAACAAATCGACCGCTGCAAACGTGCCCACGGTGGCCATATGAAAGAAGTCGAGCTCCATTCGTAAATGTTTTTATTGTACTTCAACCCCATAATAAAGTTTTTGAAATATCTCAAATGGCTTGCATTTTATTTTGAAAAAAGTTGTCAAGTCCTTATTGGAAAACCCTATAAATTTCTAGCGTACGTGTGTATGCCACTAACTCCTCCTAAACGGCTGGACCGATGTTGACGAAATTTTTTGTGTGTGTTCAAGGGGATTCGAGGAAGATTTAGATTCACAATTGGATCCGGTAGATGGCGTTGTTCAGGCAGGACAACAACATAACTTGAGAACGACTTTACCGATTCCGTCAATCTTTCTTTTTAATTTTTCTACTACTTTGAGAAAGGCTTTTACGGAAAAAAAAATTAGAAAGTTGCGCAGAAAATCAGAAAATTTAAGAAAACTTAACGACTGGGTATCTAGGTTATTTATGGTGACGTGACCGGGGATTAGTCCGTCACCCGCCGAGAGGCCGACCGCGTGAGGAAAGACCAACGTCCTTCCCGAGGGAGGGACGTCGGTCGATGGGAGGGTACCCCAGTTACGGGTATTCCGTCTGGCCGACCACTGACGATAAGTTAACACTGCTCCAGTGGTCGGCCCAACGACGAAGGCGACGTGGTTTTCGAGTGGGTCTCGGGAGTTGCGTGCTTAAGCCCCTCTGTCGCCCCGGACGGAGTGGTGCGGAGGCGCGCCGACCGCGGCCCAACCACAAAAATAAAAAAAAATCTAGGTTATTTATCTATACTGCAACTAAACGGCTGGATGGATTTGAATGAATTTTTGTAATTTTGAATTGAATGAATGCATTCAAGTGGGGGCCTGAATGATTTAGATTCACAAATCAGCCCGGGAGATGGTGCTGCAGTCGGTCAGTCCCTATTAATGCTGTCAATTTCAAGAAGAATTCAGTTTATTTTATTTGTACAGAACAACGTCTGTTGGGTCAGCTAGTCTTATATATAAATTTCTAGCGTACGTGTGTATGTCACTGAACTCCTCCTAAACGGCTGGACCGATGTTGACGAAATTTTGTGTGTGTTCAAGGAGATTCGAGGATGGTTTAAATTCACAATTGGACCCGGTAAGTAGCACTGTTCGAGCAAGAAAATAACATAACTTGAGAACGACTTTACCGATTCCTTCAATCTTTCTTTTTAATTTTTCTATTACTTTGAGAAAGGCTTTTACAGAAAAAAAATTGAAAGTTGCGCAGAAAAACAGAAAATTTAAGAAAACTGGGTATTTAGGTTATTTATCTATACTGCAACTAAACAGCTGGATAGATTTTAATGAATTTTTGTGAATGCATTCAAGTGGGGGCCTGGATGATTTAGATTCACAAATCAGCCCGGGAGATGGCGCTGCAGTCAGTCAGTCCCTATTAATGCTGTCAATTTCAAGGAGAATTTAGTTTATTTTATTTGAACAGAACAACGTCTGTTAGGTCAGCTAGTTTCTTATATATTCAAAATTATAGAGAAAATGCCGCCCAGTCGCCATATTCGTTACCTAAAGTATCGCTTTATAGCCATATACAATTTACAGAATAGTTGAAAATCAGAAACACGACACTGTTTCAATTTAGTAAGCTGTCATCTCATCTCATACACGTCCCATTACTGAGCTCGAACCTCCTCCACAACGGGAGAGAATTTTACATGTGGTGACGAAGTAAGAATACGATTCAACACCACTATCTTGCCTGTGAGTACCGTAACACGAATAAGGGGCAAATAACATCTATGAAACACAAAGAAAACTCAAAATAAACCCCCAACCCAACACATCTGGCACGGTAGGTTCGCCAAGTACCTGCACAAGATCGTTAGGAGGGAGAGTACACCCTCCTGTCACCACTGCGATTGCGACGAGGACACGACACCGCACACGCTCGAGGTGTGTGCCGCTTGGGCAGAGCAGCGCCGTGAACTCGTCGCAATCATCGGTGCCGACCTGACGCTGCCGAGTCTGCCGACCATCGCTAGGGAGATATCTGACAGCGTCAGGAACTGGGACGCGGTCGCCACCTTCTGTGAGGCCGTCATCTCACAGAAGGAGGCGGCGGATCGTACGCGAGAGGAACTCCTCTTCGGTGATACGTGCCGCCGCCGGCGACTTGGGCGGCGCAGGCGCGAGTACCTGTGCCTGATGCGCCGAGCGCCGTCCTTTCGCCGCCCCGAACGGAATAGACGGCGTGTGCGCTTACGTGCGTGCGTGGTATAGTAGGCCAATTTCCCTCCTAATAAACTATATATTAATGTGATTGTTTTCAGTTCTAAACTCTTCCTAAACCAAACGGAAGTACATATAAACAAGCGTATTGCTAGTTTTACAATATATACTCACTATATCAACAACGACATATCAAAAAGTAAGTTATGTATTGACAATTACACTTTTCACTTTTTCATCTCAGCAGTTGTTATAATAATCGCGATTGAGAAGAGTGCACGATCTTATTTTGTTAATGTAGGTAGTGTTGCCCAAATGCAAGACCAAGACGAGACTTGGACCGGTCTTGGTCTTGGTCTTGCAACATCACACCTGGTCTCGTCTTGGTCTTGGTCTTGCGCACCCGAGTCTTGGTCTTGGTCTTGGTATTGCAGCAAGAGTCTCGCAAAGTCTTGCAAGTCTTGCAGTTGGAATAACGTAACAGTCATTTATCATGGCAATGAAAAATCCAACTAAATTAATCAAATAGCATCCTATCCTATCTATCCATCTGCTAGCCTATAGTTCACTATTGAATACAATACTTAACACTTGGGAAAAATTACTCTTCTATTCCCCTGGTGTTCCATTAGACAGCGTTACTACTCTTATGACAGGACTTTCGACCCTATTTTCTTAAGACGTCACCACACGAGGCAGTTGATACAATAAATTTTATGTCATTTTATAATCAATGCGATATTTTTACAATTAATGCGATTGTTTATATTCCCCTTCAAGTTAAGTGGTATGTATCTATTGTATTTCCAGTTTAGTTACTGATACTCTGGATACTTGAAAAAACCTGTTGCTCTATTGCCTATATAAATACTTTGGCCGCTGGATCCATGTAGCTCTTAATATATTATTTATTCAAGAACATATAAAACTGATTTAAAATTTTATGGTTTTAATACTTGTAAAATGTATGATATTCTTCGTTATCGTCACAGCTCATAAAAGTGCCACTGCTGGGCTTAAGCTTTCTTCCAGTAAGAGGAAAATTGCTCTACTATACCACGCTGGTCAGACATGTTGATATAGGGTTTTCTTTCTAGTTTCACTTCTCTTGCACATATGTTATATACACAGGGTGTATCAGGTTATGGGACAACTGTTCATGTATGTTGTAGTTCAACAGTCATAGATCATAATTAGAATGCATATTACACAAAAACAATATAACGTAAAAGTTATAGTGATTACAAAAATGTGTGTCTAAGAGTTTATGCCTTAAATTTTATGCATTATGTAGGTATGTACAGACAGGATATATGTAAGCATGTAAAATTGCGACAGTATAAATAGGTATTAGATTTGCGCGAACCTTTCAATGGTTACGTAGGTACAAAGGCGACTCATCAACGGTCATCGGCCGATCAGCTGATTTATGTTAAAGCGAAGTTTATTTTGCTTATGCAAACGTAATCATTGATTTATTCAAATTCTAATGAACATTTAACAAAATACGAATATGTTGTAGATTTAGTATCGTTGCTTTATACATTTTAATCAATTTACACGAAAAAACGATGACAAAATTGAGAACTTACATGTCTCTCAATTCATTAACGAATCGATATTTTTATTTAAATTTTTTTCATGGGTTCCTAACACCATTGCCCGATCTGATTTGATACGACATCCACGGGTAAGATAGTGGTGAATTACATTCGTACTCTGTCTTTTTTTTTATGTGTGTTTAGCTGTTGGTCGCAGATGACCTTGACAGCTTAACGCGGTCAATGGGTGAGCTCTGATGGCTCACAACCCGGTAAGTAAGTTAAACGAGATCGCTTAAGGACAAAAATACCGTATATTTTTGTCCTTAAGCCTTTCCGAAGAGTAATTCTGAAAAGCCAACACCAGCATTGGGAATCGATTGGCCAATAGATGGATATCTCAAGACTGATTTGACTTGCCGTGTAGTGACGGAGTAAGAATATAATTCATCACGCCTTATTTTACCCGCGACTGCGAACCCACGACTAAGGGCTATAATATATAACATCGGTGCAAGAGAAGGAAAACTTGACATGAATGACCTGTAACAACACGGCCGATCACCGTGGCGATTCCCCGGCCACGGCCGATTTTCCTCCTGTTATGTAGAAGACACGAGCTCGACCGTATATAAGCTGAAATGGTGATTTGAATTAACTGCAAGACCGCGAGACTCTTGCAGGCCCAGTCTTGGTCTTGCTCAAGTCTTGCAGGGCCAGTCTTGGTCTTGGTCTTGCAAAAATTAAGCGGTCTTGGTCTTGGTCTCGGTCTCGCATTTCTCGCAAGACCAAGACCGCAAGACCAAGACTTTTTTGGGCAACACTAAATGTAGGACATCGCCTAGTCACTATTGTGATCACTGCCTCATGCCTTACATTTAATTAAAAAAAAAGTAAGATTAGTGCCCAGAAAATTGCATTCAGACGCAAATAAACAATTTAAATGTTTGTTTTTCTTTGGCACTTTGCTTGTCTTCTCTACATTGGAAGTAAAAATTATTATGGATAAATATATAGATTATTTCTTCAATGTTTCTTATTTTGCTTAGTATTTACTCTCGTTAATATGCTGACACGCAGGGGTAAGAAAGGGCTGGGCGACGTAGGCGCGAGTATCTGCGTCTGATGCCGCCCTAGCCGAGGCCGCGGGTGACTGGACAGGGGAATAGTCCGCACCCGCAGAAAGCCTGACCGCGCGAGGGCGACTGACCTCTCGGGAGGGGCGTTAGGAAACGGAGAGTATCTGAAAGAGTATCCCGCCGGGCTGGCCACGGACGACAAGGAACTAGGTACCGGTGGTCGGACCAATGGCAAAGGAGAGGGAATACGGTGGATTATAGGGCCTCGAGCCGCCCTTTCGTTACTTATGAGCTGACCATAGCCCACCAAAAAAAAAGCTGTAAGAAAAGGTTGGTAACACAATGATACAAAATTTTGTTTTAAAAATAGCACTTTACAGTGATCAATAAATATTTGTATCTTGGCGGACTCCACAAATATATAATTAATTAGATATACCCAATTGACTTCATTTGATTCAGTCAACATCTTATAGTCTTTTATTCCTACAAGTCAACTGATGTCTGCTATTTATTAAAGTAATTTTGCAACAAAAATTTATTCACCGAAAGTCACCTATCTAAAAGGGGATCAGCAAAAGATAGTAATGTAGGTAGTAATGAAAAATATGTACACACCTATTAGATTTACAATTAAGATAACTTAAACTTGCACATAAAAGAGACTAAGTAATTCGCCAACGTTAATTGAATACTAAAACTAAAAGGTTTACGTTAGTCTATTTAAATGTTTTTAAGAACTGTAGGTAATAATTTATGTTACCATGTAATCATCATCATCACAGCTCAGTTACGTCCCACTGCTGGGCTCGAGCCTACTCCATAATAGGAGTAAAATTAACTTACTATACCACGCTGGTCAGGCGTGTTGGTGTAGAGTTGCATTTCGAGTTTTCTATCTCTTGATAGATAATTATTTCTGATGTTTACGTGAGTATATTATAAATAAATACATTTTAATAATAAAATAATTTTCATAAAACTATGTAACGCTGAAAGGTTTGAAAACGTGAAATCAAAAATCAAATTTAAACGCGATAAAATTTGTGAAAATAGTTTTATTTATCTTGCATAATATATTATATGTATATATTGTATCCCTTAGTCCTCTTTTACGACATCCAAGGTCAAGACGGTCCGTCCCCGTCGCCACATGAGTACATGACCAATGTAAGTAATCATAAAATTATTTGTAACAAAAGCCAGGTATGTTTTAAACGAATTTGAATGTTAAAATGTCTCCGATTATATTTGATGGTTCATTGTTTAATCGCCTTCGTGAACTAAAGTTCATGATTGCTGATCGATTTTAACAATATTAGAAGAGTATCTACATATTTAAAAACCTTTTCTTTTTTTTTTTTGCTGTGGAAATGCAATTTACGCACTGTCCCCCACCGGTGACAGACGAGGGGAGTGTGGGACTCGCCGGCTGCCTATGCTTCCGGAATACTCACTAAAACCACAGCAGTCCCTTCCGCGCTTTTACGGGGTGCCGCAAAGGTCGCCTTTTGACATTCGATCCCCGACACCCCTAACATATTTAAAAACCTATTAAAATTACATAAGTTCATATTTAAAATTGAAACTTGTTATTTATTAACTATGCAAGCACTTGAAATACAGAGTATATAATATATAACCAACGTTCTTATATATAGTTTTCGATATCCCGGGCAGATGTTTAGTGTCTTTATTATTTTGACAACAATCACATTTATAGAACACATGGAAAGGTCTCAAGTTACCAAGGTCAAAAGGATTATTTTGTTATATAAAAATATAAGAAGTGCTTTTGCCAAATATATTTCTAAAACTAGCAACCCGCCCTCGCTTCGCTTCGGTTTTAGTCGTTTTACCCGCGTAGTTCCCGTTCCCGTGGGAATACCGGGATAAAATATAGCCTAGTTTACGCCCTGATATTATAGCTTTCCATTGGTAAAAGAATTTTTGAAATCGGTCCAGCCGTTTTGAAGATTACCTGGAACAAACAGACAGACAGACAGACAAATATTTTTTAATCTGTATTTTAGGCATAGGTGTCATGCAAATAACCGTGTGAACATGAAAAAGCCTCTTATTTTGACATTACAAATAGACACTCCAATTTTATTTATTGGTATAAGTAGATTAAACTTTAATTTGACTTGCTAGTGACGGTTTTAACGAAATATGAATACAATATAACTATCATTTTCAGTGTGATGACCTCCCCCTCCCCCCCAAACCCTCTCTTGCTCGTGGTTGTAGCAAAAGACGCCTAAGAGATCTAATATAAATAAAATCTATGCAAGTGAAAGAAAACTCGAATAAAATCCAATCTGTTTAACCAGCATGGTATAGTAAGGTCAATTTCCCTCTTATTATGGAGGAGGTTCGAGCATATCAGTTGGACGTATATGAGCTGAAATGATGTGGACCTTTTATACTAGGCGTGGCGATTATGGGTATTAAAATATATGAATGGCCATCCTTTGAAGAGTTTTACGTCTAGAATTAGATAGCAAAATACTGAATGATGATGTTATTAGCGGGCGTGGCGAGGACATTTAAGATGTACAATAAAGTATCTATTTAAAAATTTAATATATTATGTTAGATAAATTTGCATGTACTCCACGTCTTGGCGCCAGACGATGTACGAATAAAAATGTTCGCGAGGGCCGCGAGGCGCATCTATGTTTTGTTAAGGCGCATTTGATATCGATTAATTCTTAATTCATGTAACATAAATACTTAATTTTCCCCTGTGATGACGGAAGTAATAATTTAACTTATCGGCACTATCTTGACTGTGTGTTGTAAAAGACGATTCATCATCATCATCTCAGCCCACATAAGTCCCACTGTTGCGCTCGGACTTCCTCCACAAAGGGACATAAATTGACCTACTATACCGCGCTGGTCAGACGTATAGGCGTCTTATGTCGAGTAGTGGTAGGACCACACTGTCGACAGCCGCGGGCCGGTCTGTCCGGGGTGGTACCACGCTCTCGCAGAAAATCGACATCTGAGTAGTAGCATTTTGTTACTGCGCTTCGTTCGGTGAGCGAGAGAGCCGGAAGCCCAACTCTCTGAGGGTGTTCGCGTGTGGAGGGTGTTGGTGGTGCTTTTGGTATCACCGAGTCTCAATGCATGCATTTACACTCCCTTCATTCCCTTCGCGGTAGGCAGCGGCCTTGTAAAGGTCCATGAGCGGCAGCAACACTTACCATCTTTCATTGATGTTATCCGAATATCATATCCCTTAGTCGCCTTTTACGACACACACGGGCAAGATAGGGGGTGGTGAGTTTTAATCGTACTCAGTTACAACACGAAAAAAAAAAGTGAGCCGTCGCTCAGGACGCCTGACAAATGTGAAACATCGAAACTATTTTGTACGAGTAGAGACACGGTATCGAATATAAAGTATCGATACTGAACTCATGAATTGTATCGAAAGATAAGTAACGTACTGTTTAAAGTATCAAGTACTTTTATTTACTTTATCTTTAGGTATCGAGTACTTTTTCTTTCGATACCGATACTTTTGTATTGGATATTTTAGTCAATAACTACTTTTTGGTAGGTATCGTATCGAATAAATTATCCATTTTAAAAATGACTTTACGACTCATATTTGTGGTAACGTCATTTAGTACAAACGAAATGAACCTTCTAAAACGTAGCTTGAAATAATTTGCGATTTATAAACCAGAAATAGCGACATCTATCGAGCAAACGACCAACTCTAAGCTAAATATATTTTATAAAGACATCTCTAATCCTGTAATGATAATAAGACAAGCTGTTTAAAGTGAGTCAAAATCCAATTCTTAAGGAGTTAGTGACATACAAACAAATAAATACACAGCTGAAACTAATAAAAGCCTATAAAAAATGAAATGCTTTCATCCGTTCACAGACATTCTTTCCGCACGAAGAGTGTGATTTAGGAAACAGAAATGGCGGCATTTATCGAGCTAACGACCAACTCTCAGCTTCAATATATTTAATAAAGAAATTTTTAATCCTGTAATGATAATAAGACAAGCTATCTAAATAATTTTAACGTCATTGGTCCTCCTTAAATTTTCACCTTTCAAATGAAATTTGACTGTTTAAAGTGAGTCAAAATCCAATGCCTATGATGTTGGTAATATACAAAGAAATAAATATATATACACCTGAAACTAAAAAAAGCCTATAAAAAAACGGTTCTCCAGTTTTCGTAGCTGAAAGTAAACTAAATACCATACCTACTGGTATATTTATATTACTAAGTTAGAGAATTTTACATTAATTTAAATTAAAAATTATTAAAGTAAAGTATTAATAAAATATCGCGATTTTTTTCCAAAAAATGATGATTTTTATTCAATAAACATTTATTTTCATTAATATACATTATAAGTAACAATTTACTTTGAGTTCACTAGATGGCGTTGTACAAAATTTTAAATCGCACTATGGTTTCGTTACAAAAATGTAGGTATATGCATCCAAATATTTATTTGATATTTCGGGTTGAGAGCCCTCAGCGCTCACCCACCAGTCCGGGTAAAGTTGTCACAGCCATCTGAGACTAGGCATGGGTAACTCAACGATAATCCTTGCGTTAACTCAGTAACTCAGGCGCAGTAGACTGCGCCGGCTCATTGCGCTAACTCAAAATTGCGCCATGGCGCAACAAAATGTAAACACGACCGAGTGATAGACATGGGTTATAACAGGACAAACGTAATATCTGTTATTTCTGTTACTGTTACGCAATAATAACAGGTACCAATTTCTGTTATTAAATAACAAGTGTTATTTTTCAATCATGGCCCATTAGTAGGGACACGATATCGAACGGAAAGTATCGATACTGTACTCGTGAGTAGTATCGAAGAAAAAGTATCGAGTACTATGTACTTGGGCATCTGACGGATTTTATTACCTATTATCCCGAAGTTTCTGCGGGGAACATGTTAATTTTTTTTAGAAACCCTCTGGAGCTGTGCCTTATACTATAGGGTTAGCAAGTAAATACTCACTAATACTCACAATATGTATGTAAGTTATAGTGAAACGTTTTTTTTTTTTTGGGTGGGCTATGGTAAGCGCACGCGCGGTCCTGTCCGTCCGGGGCGATGAAAGGACGGCGGGCCCATAACCCACCCGTACCACGTCACCTCGTTGTTGGGCCGACCACCGGAGCAGATGTCACTTGTCGTCAGTGGTCGGCCCGACGGAATACCCTTTCGGGTAACCTCTCGACCTGGGACGTCGGTCGCCGTCGCGCGGTTAGCCTCTCTGCGGGTGATGGACAATTCCCCGGTCCGATCACCCGCGGCCTCGGCTAGGGCGGCATTAGGCGCAGATACTCGCGCCTGCGCCGCCCGAGTCGCCGGCGGCGGAACGTGTCGCCGAATAGAAGCTCTACTCGCACACGATCCGCCGCCTCCTTCCGTGAGATAACGGCCTCACAGAAGGCGGCGACCGCGTCCCAGTTCCTGACGCTGACGAGCATCTCCCTGGCGATGGTCGGCAGCGCCAGGTCGGCACCGATAATTGCGACGAGTTCACGGCGATCCTCCTCCCATGCAGCACACTCCTCGAGCGTGTGCTGCGCCGTGTCCTCGTCGCAACTGCAGTGGTGGCAGGACGGTGTGCTCTCCCTCCTGACAATCTTGTGCAGGTACTTCCCGAAGCAACCGTGCCCCGTCAGCACCTGCACCAGTCGGAAGGAAAGCACCCCGTGCGTCCGCTCCAACCACTCCATCAGCACCGGCTGGAGGGCCTCGACGGTCCTAACACCATACCGAGGACTCTCCAGCCGGACTGCCCAACGGGCAATGACTTCTCGGCGGGCGTCGACCCGCCAGGCGGTGATCTCTGTGATGGAGACCATGCCGCCGCGGGCGCGCTTCTCCGACACCCGCCGATAAATGTCGGCGAGCATCTCCGCCTCCAGGTCCCACGGGGGGGTTCCGGCCAGGAGGCACGCTGCCTCCGTCGCCACCGTGCGGTAACCGCGTACGGCCCTGATCGCCATGACCCTCTGTGGTCGCCACAGGAGGGCCCTAAGACGGACGGTCAGGGACCCCGCCCACACCGGTGCGCCGTACAGGGCCATCGACCGGATCACCCCCACGTACAGCTGTCGGCACGTAGCACTGGGTCCGCCCACATTCGGCATCAGCCGCGAAAGGGCGGACGCCGCGCCGACAAGCCGGGGAACTAGTCGATGGAGATGCTCCCGGAACCAAAAATGCCCGTCGAGCACCAGGCCCAAGTACTTCATGTGGGCCTGGATGCTGATGGTGACCGACTTCACGGTGATCGAAGCGCCGGCGGGAGGCCCGGCGGTACGGAGGCCATGGAACAGAAGGGCCTCCGTCTTTTCCAGGGCTACCCTCAACCCCAGCGCTTCGATCCGCCTGACAATCTCCTCGGTGCCGAGAGTTGCCAGGCGTGCCGCCTCCTCTAGCGTCCCACCCCGGGCTGTGACGAGTGTATCGTCGGCGTAGCAAATTACGCCCAGCCCGGGTGGGAGGCTTCCTCTCAACGCCCAGTCGTAGCCGATGTTCCACAGGGTCGGACCCAGAACCGACCCCTGCGGGACACCGCACGTCATGGGCGTTCGCACAACGTCCCCTACTCGGTCAACGTAGAGGACGCTGCGCCCCTCCAAGTAGTCTGCCACCAGCCGCCTGAGGTACACGGGCACCCCGTGATACCTCAGCCCCTCCCTGATGCAGCTGAATGGCAGACTGTTGAAGGCGTTGGCGATGTCCAGGGACACCGCCAACAGGACTCCTCCGCCGGTGACGGCCTCCGCTACCACGGCCTTCAGGCGCAGCAGGGCCGCGATCGTCGAACGCCCTCTCCGAAAACCAAACTGGGCGTCCGACAAATCGGGCCCGTCCCCGACGAGGTGCCGCTCGATGCGGGCAGCCAACACCCTCTCCAGCAGCTTGCCCGCATCATCGAGCAGCACGATGGGCCTGTAGGCCGAGGCCGACTCGGGAGACCGTCCCGGCTTCGGCAGGAGAACCAGCCTCCCCTCTTTCCAGCACCCAGGGAACTGTCCGGACGACAAACAAGCGTCGAACAGTCCCCTGAGGCGTGGTCCCAGGTGTTTGAGGACCAGGGCCAGCACACGGTTCGGAATACCGTCGGGCCCGGGGGCGGTGGATTTCACTCGCATACGCGCCACCGCCGCCCCCATTTCCGGCTCCGTGATGGGCGGAGCACTTTCATCGTCGGCCTCCCGGTCGCTGTCCGGCGAAGCCATGACCGGGGGCGTGTGCTCCGCCCGCCGTGGAAAGAGGTCCTCGACAACTCTGGTGAGGAGGCTAGGCTGGAGAGTCTCGGTGAGGGGGGGGCCCCGCCCGCGGAGCTTATTCAGCGCCGCGAGGTAGGGGCGACCCCAGGGGTCACGCTCGAGACTGTCCAGCATCTCCCGCCGACTAACGTCCTTGGCGGTACGGACGGCCAGCCTGAAGGCAGACCGCGCACAGCGGTAAGCCTCGTACAGCTGGCCCTCCCGCTCAGCGTCGCGGTGACGCGCTCGGCTGCGGGTGTAGGCCCTCCGGGCACGTATGCACGCGGCCCGAAGGTCCGCCAATTCTCGGGACCACCAGGGGACCGCACTCTTCGGGGGCAGGCGCCGCACACGGGGCATGGCCGCATCGCAGATCTGCGTTAACGCACAGCGGATGCGGCCAGCCTCGGCATCCACCCCGTCCGCCTGGGGCGGTGAGGACAGCCATGACTGAACGATGGCTGCCTCGGCCAACAGGTCCCGATCCAATCGACCCACAGCCCACCGCGGAAACGCGGGAGCTCCGTCCGCCGTGTGACCCCTGCTGGGCTGCAGGAGGGTCCGGGAGACCTCTATCCGGATGTATCGGTGATCGGATAGGGTCTCAACCTCCTCCTGGACGCACCAGCTCCTCACACGTGCTGCGACATTAGGGCTAGCGAACGACAAGTCCACTATCGACCCGCCCTGCTGCCGCACGCACGTTTGCACCGAGCCCCTGTTCAGCAAACAGAGGCCCAGTGCCGCCGCCCACTCTTCGACCGCCCGCCCGCGGGCATTCGTCCTGGGGGACCCCCACGCCGTGGACTTGGCGTTGTAGTCCCCCAGAACGAAGACTTGGCGCGGTGCTAGTCGCCGTATCGAGGCCCCCAGGATGGTGAGGAAGGCCCCGAAATCCGTCGCGCTCCTATTAGGGGAGAAGTAAACACCAAATAGCGTAACCTCTCCCCATTCCGCCGCGACATACCCATCGCCCCTGTCCTTGAGCAACAAAGGCGGGGAATGCCACGACGTGGAGGCGACGATTGCCACAGAGCCGTCACTGCTGCCCAGCCAATTGGGACGGTCAGGCACCACGTACGGCTCCGCGGCTACGGCTGCACCGATCAACCACTCCGCCATGGCTTGCAGGAAAACGTCCTGTGCCTCGGCGGCGTGGTTGAGGTTGGCCTGCAGGAGGTGGTAGGATTCGGGCGCCATTAGTGGGCCGTATCCATCACCTCCTCCACGCTGGCGGGCGATCGGGTCGCGCTAGGGACGGGAGCGGCCGGGGTCGTCGGGCCGCTCCGTCCCTTTGGGGCCGAAGCCGGGGGTCTGCACTCCCTGCCCCCCATGCGGTGCTTGGAGGGCCTATTGCCCGCTGCACACGCGGGGCAGTGGGGAGTGGCGGCGCAGGATGCCGCCTTGTGCCCGGGTTGACCGCAGCGGAAGCAGAGATCGCTGCAGTCAAAGCAATTGGTGCATGTCGGCCGAGTGTGTCCGACCGCCATGCACTTGTAGCACCTCGCAGGCCGGGACTCCAGCACGGTCACCCGCGCCGAGCTCCAGCCCACGAGGAGCCTGCCTGAGCCGGCCAATTGCTTGGCCGACTCCACCGGGCACTGCACCCAGGCAGCACCGACGCCGCCCGGACCAGGGCGGATGGCGCCAATTCGGACGGTGTCCACGGGACACCCGGTTTTCGAGACGATGGCCTCCTGGATGTCATCCACCGTCACGGAGTCGTCCAGACCCGCGACGCGTAGTTCTGCGCACTTTACGGGTCTGGCGATTTTGACGCCACCCTCCTCTGCGAACAGACCCCTCAACTTGGCCGCCATGCTATCGGCCGTCTTGGCGCCCTCGGCCCCAGGGAACTCGAGAATCCGTGCCCCTGTCCGGGCCTTGCGGGTCCTGGCTTCAACGCCTCCTAAATCGGAGACGTCAAGCTCCCGCCGGGCGCGACGTAAGACGGCCTCATAGCTGAGGCCGTTTTCGGCCGCCTCAGGCAGCACGGTGATCACCACCGCGGCTGACTTTGGCGGCCGGAGCCTCCTGCGCGACCTCTTATTTGCGGCTCCTGCTTTGGGAGCGGAGGCTTTGGCGGCACTTTGGCCTCCGCTCTCCTCTTCTGGCCGCGACTTTTTCGGCTGCGCTCGGCTGTCTGCCAACCTTCTTCAGGTGCATCGGAGGGGCCGGGCACAGCAGTCACGGCCGCGGCTGCGTTGGCTGCTTCCGGCGGTGCATTTGCCGGCAGCGGCTGAGGTCCGGCCTGAGCAGGAGCCGGTGCCACCTTCTTCCTCGCGGCGGTCCCTTTGGACTTCGGTCCAGCAACGGCCGCAGCGTAGCTCCCTACGCGCCCGCCCTGGCAGGGTAGCGCATCAGGGGCTGACACCGCGGCCTTGGGCCTGTCCGCAGCAAGCGGCGGCCGAAGACGGGGCTCCGGAGGCAGTCTTGACTCCAGAGCCGCCATGCGCGCGTCGAGCATTCTGCCCACAACATCCACTATGGCGCGCATGGTCTGATCCGGCACGCCGTTCACTGCGGGCAGCGGGACCGCTTCGGCCGGCTGGGCCCTCTGGGGACTCGCCGCAGCGCGAGTTGGCGCAACTTGGACAGTGGGGGCGGCGGCAGGGCCGGCGCTTGTCGGCGGCGCAGTCCTCGCCAGTTGTGCGACCTGGCGCCGCAAGTCGGCCATTTGCTTGGCCAACTCGCGGTTCGCCTTCTGCACCGCCGACAGTTCTTTGTGTAAGGCCTTGTTTTTCTCCTGCAGGCCTGAAACCTCACCAGAAAGGCGGGCGTTTTCGGCCTGCAGGGTGGCCACATTGGCAGCTGGGGGATCGCCACCCACAGCGGGCTCAGCAGCCGCCGTTTCGGTGGGAGGGATGTCCGCCAACACCCTCATCATTCTTTCGGCAGCCGCCTCATTTGCCCGTTTATGGGCCTCAGTCCCCCGCGCCGTGCCGATCGGCGATGGAGTCGCCGACCTTGCCGCTACTACCGCGCCGCCTCGCCCGCCCCGCCCCCTGCGAGAGGTCGGGACTTTGGGAGGAGGCATGATGGTGCTACTCCCCTCGGAGGATCCCGAGCTGCCACCCTCGTTCAGGGGGCGCTTCCGCACCTGCGAGAGGAGGACCTCCTCCCTGACCGCTAGGGCCGCCGTCAAGGCCGACGCTGGGGACTGACTGGCGATCTCTGCAGCTGATGTGCTGCCGCCCTCAGTGTCCGACGGCTCTGCGGTAGTGCTGCCGTCCTCGTCAGCAGTCGGAGCGGCTGCAGCGGCCTCCCTAGCCAGCCGCTCCTGCCTGGCCAACTCGCGCCTCTTGACACTCGTGGCCTTCCCCGTCCCCATATTCTTCCGCTTTTTTCTCTTCTTGGGGGCTTCGAGTGTCGCCGGCCCCTTGCCTAATCTTGTGGCCTCAAGTGCCGGACCAGCAGCCGAGCTGCAGTCGGACGAGGCCACTCCTTCCTCTGTGCCAGTTTTTCTGTAGCTTGGCAAGGCTTTTAGGTGGGAACCAATCGAATTCCGGTTCTCCGTGGTGGTGTTTTTGGGCGTCTCACCCCTCCTATCTTCATCTGTGTTAATTGAACATGAATCCATCAAGTTCCCACGAGCATGGGAGAAATAACGGTCGACCCGGGCAGAGATCCCGATACCCGGGCAAGCGTACATTTGTATCCCAACACAGGGGGTCCGCAGGTACCCTGGCTGGGGGGGGGGGGGGGCTGGGGGCGCGCTATAGTGAAACGTAGCTAGGGTTAACTTTTATAAAATATGCAAATTGTTTGACCCATTTATATTAAATCTTGTATCTTCTTTAAACGAGCAATTCTTGTATATATATATATATATATATATATACATATTATATATTATATTTATAGAAAGTATTGTTTTGTCGATGTTTTTAGCTAATCCATAAAATGTCATTAGAATAGCATTGTAAATTTAGCCATCGCCAATCATTATTAAGTTGCATTCAAACAGCCTGAGATGAGATCGAATCTCAGTGTTATTATCCTGTTCTTTAATTTTTGATATTTTTTTCATTCTTTCATCATTTTTATTTATTTGTTAATAAATATCTAAATATGTTCGCTAAAATACCATTTACAAAAAGATATAAAAATTATATCGAGCAATGCTCGATCAACCAGATATTACATACCTACTTAAGGAAGCAACGCTTGACAACAAAATAATATAAGACAATAAAATAATCATGCCAACATTAGTCCTGCAGTGTTACCGAACACAAAATATGTAAACAGATAACTCATAATACGAGAAGAAATACTTGTCACTTTTTAAGAATGATATGTGCTAGAAAGAGTACAATTTCTATTTTGCCGGTTATTACACTTAATGCTTCTCGTTTTAGCAACAGTCTATCAAGTAGGTGTGAGCGAGTAAGATTACTCAACCAAATAACAGATAATACGATCTAATTAATAAGTCACAATTCAACAATGATATGTTCTTGTTAGATTGTAATTTCTATTTTTCGGGTTATAATAACACTAGATGCTTCTCGTTTTAGCAACAGTCTATCAAATAGGTGTGATCGAGATAGATTAATCAACCAAATAACAAATAACACGATCTAATTAAAGAGTCACGATTCAACAATGATATCTTCTTGCTAAATTACATTTTCTATTTTTCGGGTTATAGCACTAGATGTTTCTCGTTTTAGAAACAGTCTATCAAGTAGGTGTAAGCGAGATAGATTAATCAACCAAATAACAGATAACACGATCTAATCAAAGAGTCACGATCCAACAATGATATCTTCTTGTTAGATTACATTTTCTATTTTTCGGGTTATAACACTAGATGTTTCTCGTTTTAGCAAACAGTCTATCAAGTAGGTGTAAGCGAGATAGATTAATCAACCAAATAACAGATAACATGATCTAATTAAAGAGTCACGATTTAACAATGATATCTTCTTGTTAGATTGCAATTTCTATTTTTCGGGTTATAGCACTAGATGCTTCTCGTTATAGCAAATAGTCTTTCAAGTAGGCGTGAGCGAGATAGACTAATCAATGAAATAACAGATAACACGATCTAATTAAAAATTCACTTTTCAAAGAGGATTTCTTCTTATGAAACGACATACTATAATTTTGGTTTAGTTCAAATAAATACTACGTGTCTCGTTTTAGCTTATGACAATATTACACAAAAGACAAAGACAAGAATAGTTGTTTTATTTTTTATTGACTGTTCTAACAGAACAGAACAGTTCTGTTATTTCAAGCTATGTAGGTACTAACATAACAGCCGGCCGGACTAGACCGGCTGTTATCGATGTATTATAAATGTTATTTTTTAACAGATATAATGACCTTGCAAGAACAACTGTTATCTGTTATCTTCAAATACTTGTGATTTATATATGTTATGATAAATACGCCTCACTCCTACCGAGTGAGCTACGAATGAAATGTGCGCCACTGCAGGTATAACTCCATTTCTAACTCATTGCGTCATGGCGCAACACATGAAACAACCGAATGAGCAACTAAATGCGCACCTAGGTATAACTCAATTTTTAAAAGAGTTATTTACACTTCACAGAGTTGTTCGACCGACGAGTTTTTCGGCGGGAATATGGGAGTGTCATGTTACGCTCTTGAATGAATTATTGTTTTTAGTTTTATATTTTAAATAATTTTGCTGATGTTTTATCTTTATTTACATTATATATATTTGTTGTGTACGTCACTGAAACTCCTCTTAAAGGGCTGGACCGATGTTGATGAAATGTTTTGTGTATGTTCAAAGGGATACCTACGAGAATGGTTTTGATTCACAACTGGACTCGGTAGGTGGCGCTGCTGTCAATTTCAAAGAGCATTCCTTTATTTTATTTGAACAGAACAACATCTGTATTGAGTCAGCTAGTTTAATATGTAATACAGTTGAAATGTTGTGAATATCATATAATAGTGATTTACGTTAATATGTTTAATAGTGTATTTGGTTTTCAGCACCCAATTAATGGTAACGGCTTACTGACGGATGTTATTTATCTCTTACGCTAATAATAAATTATATGTAAAGAAAATTATGTGTAAGCTACGTAAGACAAGGCAGTAAGGTCGACTATAGCCTGCCTTATAGGCGCATAAATAAAAAAATTGTTCAGATTCGCCGGCGCTGCGGCCCGCGTATTGTTGATTATCACCGCTTTAGGACGCCACCTTCAATTACAGACCTCCACAGTAATCTGTGGAGGTCCATACATAATTGAAATCCTAAATGATGATAAATGGAATATCCATGAAACTCAATATGTAAATGTCTTACTATTCTATCTATCAATCAGGCTGTACACGTCCTGTAAGTCACAGGCCTCCCCATGAGAATGTCATTTAGAACAATCCGATGCCACTTGGATCCAACGGCTCCTTGCGCCTTTTAAAGTGTGCCATTCCACCTAGTCGTTTTACTCTGCGTCGTGTCATTCGTGGTCGTCACTCGAGAACCTTTCTTGTCGATTCGGCAAGCAATGTGGCATGCCCAATGTCACTTGAACTTGCAAATTTTGCAGGCTATATGGATTCGCTCCAACTCTCTTGCTCATCAAATCGTAACGCAATAGAAAATTGCTTCCACTTAGATCTAGACACGCGGCAGCGTGTCAAGCCAAGTTCAAGCAAAGGAACTGGCTAGCCAGCGCCGATTGTAATATTACACGAACCACTTGGTGTCACTTTGACCCTTCTATAACTCAAAACCTATTTAACATAAACACATAAAACTGCGTGTGTTTAATTATATCCATAAGGACATCTAGAAGCCCAAATTTCATGAAGCTAGCTCAAACGGTTATAAAGATATGAAGGTCAAAAAGTCGTAAAGTTTAGCACTGACTGCCATATAGTACCTAAATCTAACCTACTTCCAGATGACCTAGAAGGATGCAATTTGGAATCTAGCTCGATAATTGTGTGTGCGTAGGAAAAAATCTAAAAATAATAAGAAGTTAAAAAATAGGGGGGTCCCCATACATTTTTTTTTAATTTTTATGTACAATTGCTATATAACAGAAATATAAAAATAAAGTTAAGTCAAAAAATAAGTGGTGTCCCCATACAAAAAACTTGTAATACGCGCTCAACAAGCGGCCAACGGTGTGTCGTTGGCGGCGCATGGCACCACATAATTATACAAAATAACATTATGAACAAGTATTAAACTCTATTTCTTTGCTTTATTGGATACCTATAACAATTGCTGTTATTTTAAAAAGATGTGAGATCTTAAAGTAAGTTAGATTTGACTTGGCCAGTTTTTATCAGAATTAAAATATATTATATACCTATATATGTTGAATAACTTTATAAAATGACTGATGTAATGAAAACAGACCAAGTCAAATCTAACCTACTTTAAGATCTCACATTTTTTTTTAAATAACAGTAATTGTTATAGGTATCCAATAAAGCAAAGAAACAGAGTTTAATACTTGTTCATAATGTTATTTTGTTCTTCGTTTTAACTAAGTTCTGATACACTACCCTGGTCAGTTAAGTTGGTATATGGTTGTATTTCGAATTTTCCTTTGGTTGCATGGATGTTATGTGCATAATTATAAATATCTGGTTGACCGAGCTTCGCTCGGAATATTTTTGTTGTATTTTTGTCGAATTTATTTAGATACATATTAATAAAAAACAAAAATTAAATAATGACAAAATATAAAAAATTACAAAAAGAAAATAATAACAACATCAAGATTCGATCCGACGCTGTTTGAATGCCAAAAAGAGAATTGGACAACTTCCCAACTGAGCTATCGTATAACTCATGACGTTGACAATGAAATTTGAATTCATATTCTTTTAAAATTTAATGTCATTGTATTATAATCCCTTAATCATTTTTTATGATACCTAACAGCAAAAAAGAGCATAGTAAATTGTATTTTTAATCTGTCGACACACTGAAAATATATATTTATTTAATAGTGAAAATATTATCTTGAAATTCCTGTACTTGCTGTAAAGTTATCAGGCTGCTAATATTAAGAAGAAAGTAGGTAACGGGTGGTAACAGATTATTTTTTAGTTGAATTATTAAATTGAGGCCCCTAGTTTATTTACTATCGCTAAAAAAAACAATGATAAAATTACTAAATAGGGGATAGATAAATTGATGCTATTGCTCACAAGGAAAAGAGACCCGTAGGTATAAAAAATAAATAAGAAAGATTACATCATGATTTTACTTCTCTGCCTGCGTATGTGTTTGTGTTGATTGCATTAAAGTTGTTGTTTAGTATCAACACAGTGAAAAATATTCTATCTGAAAAAAGTCTGCCTCTTTTTTCAAGCGCCAACACGTCACTAATTAAAAGACATTTGATTGTATAAATTTCTTATAAATAAGGTGGATTAGATTTGTCCGGGTTATAAATAAAAACTAATAAATGCCTCGCCTTTTTTTATATTTTGATCAATAATAGATCTGGCAGTAGAATATTTCGAAAATTTCACTGAGAAGTCATAATAAAATTAATATTTAATACACTGGGGCCACTGGGCTGACAGTCAACACGCTTTATGATATACATATAGGTGTAGTCTAATGGGTTTTATTGGATTATCTGACAAATAAAATAATTATAAAAACATCGTTGTAACAAATAAAATTGTCTACAATATACGCTACTAATAGGCAAAGTATAAGTATTAATGCATATTTTATTAAGTAAAGACAAACCCCATATATCGGTAAATCACCAGAGTCCGTTATAAATATTATTTATGATTTGCACTCGAAAAGTTACAATGTATTAAATAAGAAATGAGTTAGTTTCCAGCGATCATTTCTCCCACGTACGTGCAAGCTCTGGAATGAACTACCTGCTGCTGTGTTTCCCGAGCGCTATGACATGTCCTTCTTTAAACGAGGTTTAAGAAGAGTATTTACTTCACAGTAGGCAATGGCCTGGCTGTGCCCCTGGTATTGCAAAGGTCCATGTGCGGCAGCATCACTTACCATCAGGTGTGCTGTTTGCCTGTTTGTCTCCATCGGCAATAAAAATAAAGGAAAATAGTTAATAACAAAATTATTTAGATGCAAAATTAAAAATAAGTTCATCATCTCAGCTCATATACATTCCACTATTGGGCTCGAGCCTCCACCACAATTGGAAGGGAAATTGACCTTACTGGTATGCTGGTGCTGGTCAAACAGGTTGGTTTTATGGTTTTATATCGAGCTTTCCGTCTCTTGCTTAGATGTTATATGCATATTATATCCCTTTTTTTTTTGTGGGTGGGTCGCAGTCGGCGCGCCTCCGCACCACTCCGTCCGGGGCGACAGAGGGGCTTAAGCACGCAACTCCCGCGACCCACCCAAAAACCCCGTCTCCTTCGTCGTTGGGCCGACCACTGGAGCAGCGTTAACTTGTCGTCAGTGGTCGGTCCGACGGAATACCCCTAATTGGGGTACCCTCCCATTGACCGACGTCCCCCCCTCGGGGAGGACGTCGGTCTTTCCTGACGCGGTCGGCCTCTCGGCGGGTGACGGACTAATCCCCGGTCACGTCACGCGCGGCCTCGGCTAGGGCAGCATGAGGCGCAGGTAGTTGCGCCTACGCCGCCCCAGTCGCCGGCGGTGGATCTCCTCATCTAGGCTGCGCTCCTCGCGCAGGCGATCCGCCGCCTCATATTATATCCCTTAGCCGTTTTTTACGACATCCGCGGGCAAGACAAAGAGTGGTGAATTGTATTCTTAATCCATACGGAATGGGCAAAATAAGTTATTATGACAAAAATTGAATTAAAACATCTTCTTTTGATGACATTGATGGATTTATTACGGTCTGCTAAGGAGACGTTGCGCTAAATTCAATTTGGTTTGTATGATTTTAACGGTATTAATAGCAGACAGACTACACTGTATTAAGAACAGTCAGACTAGACTGAAAAATTAGCTGTTATTACACAATAATAGTTAAAAATGAATGAACTAGTTGATCTAGACTTAAAGTTTGGACTACTAATTGTTTGTGCAGTCATCATGTCACCATCATTGCAGCCCACATACGTCCCACTGTTGGGCTCGGGCCTCCACCACACTATAAGGGAATTTGATCTACTATACCATGCTGGTCAGACATGTTGGTATAGGGTTTCATTTCGAGTTTTCTTTCTGTTGTACAGATCTTATATGCATATCCCTTAGTCGTCTTTTACGACATCCACGGGCAAGATAGAGAGTGTCGAATTGTATTCTTACTCCGTCACCACACACTGCGTTATGGGAGATATGTCACAAAATTTTCTCTGAACGTTATTTTGCCAATTAATTACTCTCATATGGTTACTTACTTCGCTTTAGGTGGCGGAGTAAGTATACAATTCACCAACCCCTATCTTGAGAGGACCGTTCATGTATTACGTAAGCAAATTACTTACAATTAGTAACCCCTCCTTCAAAATTGTTAATGCTTCATCATGAAAAATAGGCAAAGCAGAGACTCCGTCCTTACGCTTCTCTTGTGCTAACGTAATACTGAACAGCCTCAATAGTGGTAGGACCACACTGTTGACAATTGTTTGTCTACAGCCGCGGGCCGGTCCGTCCGGGGTAGTACCACACTCTCGCAGAAATTCGACGTCTGAGTAGTAGCAATTTGTCACTGCGCTTCATTCGGTGAGCGAGAGAGCTGAAAGCCCAACTTTCTGAGGGCGTTTGTCTGTGGTGGGTTTTGATGATGCCTTTAGTATTACCAAACCTCATTGCACGTGAATGCGTGTGGAGTGGAGGAGGAGGTGTGAGGCGTGAGGAGTGCGAAAGGAGTGTGAATACACTCCTTTAACATTCTTCACGGGGTGGTGAATTATATTCTTATTCCGTCATCATTTTTCTTTTTGGGGTGGGTTGCGGTTGGTGCACTCCTCGCACCACTCCGTCCGGGGTGACAGAGGGGCGTAAGCACACACACCCGCAACCTACCCGAACACTACGTCGCTTTCGTCGTTGGACCGACCACCGGAGCAGGGTTACTTGTCGTCAGTGGTCGAATTCCGTCACCATACGGAAGATACGCCACCATACGGCACTGATTAATATTACCCAATTATAATAAAAAAAATCATCATTCAATCTTTCGCTATCCACAGCTGGACTTAGGCCTCTCACATACATCACAACAAAGCACGAGCCTGGGCTGCTTGCATCCAACGACCCACAGCCTTTCACAAAGTGGTCGATCCACCTGGTATGGGGTGTCCCACACAGCAACTTACGACACGAGGTCACCTCTTGGTTAGTCGAACTATGTGACCTATTACCATTTTAGCATTACTCGTGCTATATCGGTTACGTGTTTTTCTACGGATCGCCGGATCTTATCACGTTTAGATATCTTCAGCATAATGCTGAGCGACCGTATCCGCGTGGTGACGGAGTAAGAATACAATTTACCACCCCCTATCTTACCCGTGGGTGATCGTACGAGACGACTAAGGGATATAAAACGCATATAACATCTATGCGAGAGAAGGAATTAATAATTAGTCAATTACCCTTCCATTATAGAGGAGGCCCGAGCCCAACAGTGGGACGTATATGGGCTGAGATGATGAATGCTGAGCGACTCTGAGCTGAACCATAGTTCAGCTCAGAGTCAGACTCATAGAGTCTGCCATTGTTGTTATGGAAAGAAAAAATATAGTAGCTCAATTTCCCTCCTATGGTGATGGAGACTCGCGCCCAGCGTGGGACGTGGAAGAGCAGATATGATAACTAATATTTTATAAGATACTATTAGCGCCCTGCGGTTTTACCCGCATAGTGCCTTTTCCCGAGATAAATTATTCTGATATCGAGATAAATTATAGCCTATGTGTTATTCTGATATATAAGCTATATTATTGCGAAGTTTCATCAAAATTCATTCTGTAGTTTTTGCGTGAAAGAACAACAAACATCTTCATATACTCACATCCTCACAAACTTTCGCGTTTATAATATTAGTAGGATGAAATATGAAACAAAGCGACATTTTAATAAATATCTAGTAAGAAAAACATCCATGTGGTTACGAAGTAAAAACACAATTAACCACGCCACTTTCTCGACCGTGGATGTCGTAAAAAACGACTAAGGATAACTATGTAGGTACAGGTAACATCGATGCAAGATGAGGAAAACTCAATATTTTTATATTAGTCCAGCACGTCTGACCGGAGTAAAATGAGTAGCTCAACTTCCCTCCCATTGTACAGGTGTCAGAGCTCAACAGTTGGATTTACTGAGATGGCTGGACTGAGATGAAGAAAAACGAACATTTCGCGAAAATATAGTTAGTTAATATTGTGGACCTATAGCTGTGGTGGCGGTTACGAATTTTCCTAACCCTTACATTGCTCGTGGATGTCGTGTAAGACGAAGAGCTGTGCCAATTTAATCTGTTGCCATCTGGTCAACAATTACATTTCCAAGAAGGGTTCACATTAGGCATTTTTTATTGTTAAAACTTTTGCAATATTTACCTAATATGAAGAGTGCTTGTTGAGACGATCCCACATAATTGAGATAGGAGCAGGATGATAATGATTTATAGTTTAATCAAAAAGTTAAAAAGTTACATGATACCAATTAAAATACCTACTATAACTTGTTAGTTTTATTTTGATGTCTAGAAAAATGTGCGAAAATTTCAAAGCCGCACATAAACAATTACAAAATTTATAAACAAAGAAATCCGAAAGAGAGCACTTTTTATAACTCGGAAACTATTGGTGCTAGTGGAATTTAAAAAGAAGTCTCTGAAAGAAAAAGAAATTTCCAACAAAGTTTCACCGTCCAGAAGGAGGACCAATATTTATAATTTTTCCAGAGGGCTGATGGACGGCTGAAAACAGAAACTCTAAATTGTGTAACTTCGAACACTCACGAAAAATATTATTTAAACCTAATATAGGAAATTAAGGAATGAAAAAATCAAGCACGTGGAGGATAGATAAATGAAAACAAAGAACCCTTCAAAATATTATTATAGCAATTTTTCTAATTTTCTTTCAAACTGAAACTGCCGCACATTTTTCTAAACATCATGACGAGTCTACACACTATCGTACGTATTTTAATTTCCAGTATCAAAAATAAACACGCTTTTTTAACTTGTTGTAAATAATAATAATAATATAATATCTACTAAAAAAGCAAACATTTCGTGTAAAAATACTTATACCTACACAAGTTCCTTGCCTTAAATATATGTTTCTTTAAGCTTCTATTTTCCCCCCTATAAAAGGAATCTAAAATAGATACTATTAATTCGTACTAATACTATATTGTATGCTAAACACACACATATAGAATCAAAGACAATGTTTAATGTTTCATAATAATGTAGACGTCGTCCACGTTATCTTATCGCAGATCTGATCGGAGACCACCACAGTTTAGCGACGTTTTTTTATAAAATTTATTATGTCTATAAACAGATTTCCGCCTGATGATGGAGTAAGACTATAATTGACCACGCCCTTTCTTAAAAAATGCAATATTTGTAAAGACGACTAAAGAATATGACATGCAGAGAAAGCGAAATAAATCTTTGTTTCAACCTGTCTTACTTACGGTGTAATAGGTCAAATTCCTTAACGTTATAGAGGGGGTTCAGGCCCAGTAATGTGAAGTACTTGGATCTATAATGGATCAAATATCACTAGATATTTAGATCCAGGCGATCAGAAAAATCTATGCGAATTCATTGCATGCTACGTAACATTGTCAGGAGGGAGAGCACACCGTCCTGCCACCACTGCAATTGCGACGAGGACACGGTGCAGCACACGCTCGAGGTGTGTGCTGCGTGGGAGAGGGAGCGCCGTGAACTCGTCGCGATTATCGGTGCCGACCTGACGCTGCCGACCATCGCCAGGGCGATGCTTGAGAGCGTCAGGAATTGGGACGCGGTCGCCGCCATCTGTGAGGCCGTAATCTCACGGAAGGAGGCGGCAGATCGTGTGCGAGTAGAGCTCCTATTCGGCGACACGTTCCGCCGCCGGTGACTCGGGCGGCGCAGGCGCGAGTACCTGCGCCTAATGCCGCCCTAGCCGTGGCCGCGGGTGATCGGACCGGGAAATTGTCCGTCACCGTCAGAGGCTGACCGCGCGACGGCGACCGACGTCCCAGGACGTCGAGAGGTGAGGTTACCCGAAAGGGTAGTCCGTCGGGCCGACCACTGATGACAAGTCACCTCTGCTCCGGTGGTCGCCCAACAACAAGGTGACGTTTCCCGCGCGCCGTCCTTTCATCGCCCCGGACGGACTGGACCGCGCGTGCGCTTACCATAGCCCACCCATACAAAAAAAAATGCTACGTAACATCATCATGTAAGTTGTGCTCTCTCTCCCTCTTTCTCTCTATTGAGCATGTATCTTTGGCCATGCAAAGCATTCAAACTTTTTGCCAAAACCTAAGCATGATATCTAACTTCAGCCACTTCAGGCTATTTAAATGTTAGATATAGGCCTTCCAAAAAGAAATAATGCCACAATCCTCACGCTTAGCTGGCTGTTTATAAGTTGCCAACAAGATTGCTGTTAAGCAATCTTCTACGTTATTTTCAACTGCTCCATTCCTTAATAATGGCAGACTCTGATACATATAATTTATTTCATACTGATATAATTTCGAAATTTCTAGATTACAAATATTGCTTTTTCTTCTAACCTTTCTTCCAGCCTTTTTAATTCGCACTTCTGATTGATGGGGTATGCCGGGCTCAGCGGTGATTTATTATCAGCGCCTCTACCAGCTAAAGACCACACGCTGTTTCTGTCCCTCGGCTGCAACGAAGTAATGGAACTGTTTTCACATGCACCACAAATCCGTCGGCAAACCACAATTTCGCCGGATTAAGAATCCAATCTGCTCTAGCACTTATTACCCTCTTGAGAACGACGCAATAGGTATACGTCTTAGGAGGTTACCCGAAAAGGTATCCCGTAGGGCTGGCAATGGACAAGGACGGAATGGACGGCGTGTGGGCTGACCATACCCCCAAAACAAAAAATAAAATAAAAAGTATACGTCATCCATAATACAAATTGAAAAAGTTAAGCGAAGGACAAACCCTTGGATTGCGGGGGACTGCCACGAACATACAAATAACACCCAGATTAAGAGCAATTGTGTGTATTTTATAATGAACTGTCGTGCGTGGGGATTGATCCGTTACTTAGAGTAGGCCAACTGTGTAGTCAAGCTTAATACACGTTCCTAATTTTTCCCTGTTAACTTCATTCTATTCTTATCCGATGCGTGATGCAGATCATCGATAGACAGGGAGTTATTAGAGATTATATCTGATAAGGTTGTAGATATACAAGAAGAATACATATTTAGTCAAGCCCAATTATAATCTTATGTCGTAGGACCAAACTGTCGACGTTCGTGTATCTACAGCCGCGGGTCAGTCCGGTCTGGGTAGTAGTTTTCCACACTCTTGTGGAAAATCGACGTCTCAGTACAAGCAATCTGTTACTGCACTTCGTTTGGTGAGCGAAAGAGCTGGAAGCCAAACTTTCTAAGGGTATCTGCGTGTGGTCGGTTTTGCTGATGCCTTTAATATCACCGGATCTTATTCACAGTCTCATCTCATGATTTAAGTCCCAGTATGGTTTGAAATATTGCACCAGGTAGATCGCGTTTTAATAAAAAAATCAACGGATTTGCCAAACCTGTTAGTACTGTTTTGAGAGTCACTTTTGTTTTTTTACAGTACAAAGTCTGTCCGCTCCATTAATGATAATATCCTTACTAATATTATAAACGTGAAAGTAAGTTTGTTTGTTTGTTACGCTTTCATGCTTAAACCACCGAACAGATTTCAAAAATTATTTCACCAATGGAAATTAGCTATAAGATCAGGGAGTAACATAGACTATTTTTCATTACGGTATTGCCAAGGGAACGGGAACTGCTAGGGTAAGACGACTGAAACTGAAGAGAAGCGAGGGCGCGTTGCTAATAGGCTATATTATAGCCCGGTATTCCTAAGGGAACGGGAATTATGCGGGTAAGACGACTGAAACTGAAGCGAAGCGAGGACGGGTTGCTTTGTTTGTTGCGGTTGTAGAATATAAATCTTATGTTAGAAAATCAAATAGTTTTCACAAGTGCGTGTAATATGTACTTAATAACGATCGTGAATTTCATCATCATCATCTTAGCCTATACACGTCCCACTGTTGGGTTCAGGTCTCCGCCACTTTGGGAGGGAAATTGACCTTCTATACCACGCTGGTCAGACGTGTTGGTATAGGGTTTTATTTCGAGTTTTCCTTCTCTTGCATAGACATTATATGCATATTATATCCATTAGTAGTCTTTTGCGACACCCACGGGTAAGAATTGTATTCTTACTCCGTCACCACATGGATAGTGATCGTTAATTTTATAAATTATTAAAATTAAATAATTTCTAAGAGAGAATAAGCAGGAAATAATTTTTCTCAGTCTAACAATAGGTAGTATAGCTTAGGTACTATTTGTCCTAGTCTATTGATATCCACAGTTTACCTTCCCCAAGGAAGGACAATAGCATAATTTCCATGTTTGGCATGCGGGTGGGCACTCGCATTTGATGTTATGTATTGATTGTGTTACTGCCCAAAAAACTGCTGCAGCTACGCGCTTAATTAGCCGATTTTTAAGACTTTCACAGGCAAATAAGGCAGTACCACAATATCACGCCAAAATGAAGGGAATCTTGTTGGTTTCTTCTTTTACTCCAAAATAACTGAGGATGGTGATAACCGGATAAGTAGTTAAACTCGTACGCTTATTGGGTTTCGTCCAGCCAAAAACTACTGCGTTATTTTGAAAAAATAAATTATATATACATATCTGTTCCACCCATCTGTCCGTTCGTTCGTCCATCCACGCATCGATAGTCACAGTTCCCTCGTTCATCCTGATAAGAATTTTAGCGTAAAAAAGCCCAAATACACAATTTGCTGGAATCATGCTTCGCTATCGCGATCTGAAAATTGCAACGCAAGTATTTGTGCATTAGGATAGGATAGGAGATATGAAATTTATTTAACGATAAACATCGCCTTAAATTTTTTATTACATTTAGATGAAGCTATTGTATAAAATTTAAATGTGTTACAAAAGATCAAGTTTAAGGCAAAGTCGTAAATCACTTCAATATAATTTATCGATGACAATGCGCAGACGAAATGACGTAATTTTCGTCGATTATGTTGTAGGGTGGAATAAATTAACTTGTTACTAGCTATACATAGGCACTATTTTACATACATAAATAGTTGTATCTCTAGTTTTGGTGGTCATTATCTGACCGCACACGGGGACAGCAGATTGTCACGACTAGGGAAGTTACTAATACAAAGTTTTGGATCTCTGTACGAATATTATTATAGGAAATTCTTGAAATTATTTCGGACTACCCGACAATTTCAGTAACGCTTATTGTAATATTAGGAAATTTTGAAAGGGAAATGATAAGCATAGTGTTGTATTATTCACTTTTAGTGAGACTTACGGTTTAGGTAGTCAGTTCGACCAGCTCAAAGCAATTCGCGGATGGCGCGTGTCCAAACCATAGCCTGCCCAAAAAAAAGCGTGACTAAGAGATTGATTTTATTCAACAATTTTACTCAATTCAAATTGTACCTACTCAACTAGCTGTTTGGATAACCATATGTATCTACTGCCATAACTGCATAGATTCTATATCACCATAGCCCATATACCTACATCCTACTGCTAGACTAGAACCTCCTTTGTAATGGGAGGCAATTGAACTACTACTTCACGCTGACCAGACCTTTAGGCATGGTGGTAATCATTTTTGCGTGTGGTGACAGAGTAAGAATATAGTTTACCACTCCCTATCTTGCCCGTGGAGGTCGTAAACGATGACTAAGGGATGTATGACTATAATATGCATATAACATTAATGCAAAATTCGAAACAGACTAACTTTTGACTAGAATGGTATAGTAGATCAATTTCCCTCCTATTATGGAGGAGGCTCGAGCTCAACAGTGGGACGTATATGAGCTGAGACGCGATGATGAGGCATCTTTTTGTGACACCCACAGGCAAGAAGGGGAGGTGAATTATATTCTTTTTCCGTCATTAGGGGATATTCTGTTAAATCCAAGGCAGGGGTCATAGACATAGAGAGTTTGGTCAGAGATATAAAGAACATATACCTATATGAAATTTCAAAGGAATCAGTCATGTAGAACTTGACATATCATGTCAACCACCTCGAAAAAAGGAATTTTGAAAAAAACGCGTTTAAAGTTTAAGAAACGATTTCCGTAGAATAACTCACAATCAGATAATAACATTTATTACTCACTTTGGATTAATCGGCGATTCCAGATCCGATAGTAAAAATGTTTTTTATTTTTTTTTATCTTAGTTTGAAAAATGCCTAAAATTTAGGCTTTTTAGACAAGAATACCCCCTTATACAGAAAATATCCTATATACATATGTAAAAAAAATCGGTTGTCTGTAAAGTCGGTTTACTGACGATAGTTGAACGTGACAACGTCATAAGAAAATACTGATGGAATGGTTTCATTTTTCAAACGAAAATTTTAATTTTATTTGTTTGATAGATATTTTGTATGGATCAAGCCTTAAATGTCACGCCTCAGAGCGAGGTAACGCCGCATACGTCATGTTTTTTCGTGTGTGCAACCGGCTCCATCGAATTATAAGACGTTGTCACGTCAAAAAAAGAACATGCGTACAAAGTACGCATGTAAAAAGTGAAACTACTTTGGTGCCAACTAAAATTGTACTCTACCACTCTCTCTCTCGATCTTTCTCACTCGCTTTCTCTCTACTCTCGCTCCATGGCAATGTGCCTCGTGCTATGTTCATCCTTTCTCAGTCTCCCTCTTCTTGGCAAAAACGTCCCACATTATCGTTTCACTAAATTGCGTTTCGTTCGTAAAAATTAAACCCTCATGCGTGCAAAGAACTTTCACTTCAAAAAGTAATGCAATTTTATCCAACCACAGTCGTCGATAAATTGAAGTTTGAATTAGTAGGCAAATAAAAGACCGTACGCTTAATTTATAAATTTTATTAACAATTACGCATCAACAAGAATGAAAAAGGAATCATCGTTTGTATAATGATTAAAATTAAGCATACAGTGTCATCACCCCATCCCAGAGATTGGAGTATAATAATAGGTCGGCGAAGACTTTTCGCATATAGTCTGTACACTTTTAATAAAATCTCCTTGGCTGTACGGGTTGTATCTGGCTGGTTTTGCTACCATTAAAAAGGTTACATTTCAAAAAAGAAACAATTTAATAAAAATTAGGTATTTTTGTTTGCTGGCGTTTTTCATTTGCTTTTCTTTCTGTCAAGATGAATGATAGATTCACTCTAATGAAGAAATTCGATACATTCAAATCTTATAAAAAGTTACTTAATAAATACAGAATTACGTCTAATTTTGATACACCAATAACATCTGTGTATTAAAATAATAAAAATCTGAAGGAATGTTAAGCTTATTATATGAAACCTATTATCCGCGTTTTTAATTATCCGCACTACTAGTTTTAATCGATTTGAATAATCGGGATTTCTATTGTAGTGTCGTGTCCAAAATGAGAAATTAGCGAAAACTTCTTTGGTCCTATTTATAGATTTTTGTATAAAATGTCTCTTTGCCGTCAAATGATGAGTCATGTTTAGGCGTGGTTTTAGATCAAATCCGTAGGTATACCAGTATGAAGCTAGTGTAATTTATTAATTACATTAATGGTATTCCCAAAAATGAATTGACGTTTATGAAGTAAAATATTGTCAAATATTCACCTATTCGAAATATTTACTACAACCAAACTATACAAGTACAAACTATTTTATCGAAAAAATATGGCAATATATATTCAATACAATAATTAGGTTAAAAATAAGCTGTTGTCTAAAAACCAATATTCACATACAGTTGAAGTCAAGCGCACAAAACACCCATATACATATATGTGTATATACATAGTGCCGAACTAAGTCATAGGGGCCCACGCAGCAGTAATAAGAGCTATTTGAATATGGGCAGCGGTAATAAGAGCCATTTGAATATATCTGGACAGCATTGCTAAGTAGATTAGAAAAAGTTTAGATGATGAAGGTTTCCAAGTCCTGAAGTTCTTCTTGCGATGTGGGTGGCCCCTAGATCAGAGGCCCAGTATGCAATGGCACTGATTGGAGCACCTACATGTCTATATTCTATGTTTTTTTTACACATAATAATTCCTATCAGAGCATAACAAATTATTATTATTTTTATCTTAAGGTCTCCAGGTACAAACATACAACAATAAGCTTGAGAAATGTATAAATAAAACTTGTCTAAATTCTAACAACAGTAAATTAGCATTTATCCCGTTAATATTAAAATTATTACAATTCTAATGGCTATACTATGATTTAAATTTTGATAAACACTAACACTCTAACTGTTGATGTTGATAGTAGACTAGAAAGGGGTATTCTCTAAGAATACAATTCACCACCCCCTTTCTTGTTCATGGGTGTCATAAAAGGCGATTAAGAGATATAATATGCATATAACAACTATACAAGAAAAGGGAAACTCGGAATAAAACCCTATACCAACATGTTTCACTAGCATAATACAGTAGAGCATTTTCCCTCATATTCTGGAAGAGGCTTATGCCCAACTGTGGGACTTATATGAACTGGGACGAAACACTGATGCATGCATTATATTCCAAAAAAATAATTCAGCTTTTAACCTCTGATTTTAAGCAAGAACTCAACCTTTAAAAATGCAATTTCACTCCTGTTACCAGTCTTCATTACATATACATTATAATATTAACAAAATGAAGATTTTGTTAAAATTAATCAGCTAAAAACTAATATATCAACTACATAATTAATTGAACACACACACTAAGCCAATTTCTTATTAAGTTTCTCTAAAATGACTGCTGTCATTAGGTACTTATAAATAATATGAGAATATATTTACTATGGCACGGCAAGACAATAAATACTATTACAAAATTCTTTTTGCATTTAATAACTGCTTCTCAATTAGTTTTTTCATCTTATCTGGGACGGGCACTCCTGAATGTGCTCGCTTAGGGCGTCGTTTCAATTTTGAGACTTCAGAATTCTTTTTCTCACTTGCTGGTATAGATATAGTCTTTTCCAATGGCTTTGGAGTAAATACTTTTGGGACTGTACTTGTCCGTTGTCTAATTGTTCTCACCTCCTTCGACGAATTGGTGACTGGAAATAAATATTTAAAGATTATTTTTACTTAAATATATTTTTATTTCTTTCCATGCAAATCTATGGAGTAAGTTAATTTCTGGCAAAGGAATATGCAAAATTTAAAGTATTTCGAATTAAACAATTGTGAATCACACAAATACTAGTCCCCTGTAGCATAAACCACATTACCAGCTCAGTCATTACTTACTAAAAGATAATTCTTCAATATAATAAATAATATTAATTACTTATTATTAATTGCCTATAGTCTTACTTAACAGTTTTAATAAAATGTACAGCTCTCAATACCTTCATAGCAATGTTCGCACATTAGATTCCGTGTTTCCACCAATATGTAACATTACAGGCTTCACTAGTAATATGTATTGAAATAAGAAAAAATCTTAATATTATGGCAAGCATCTACCAATTATACTTACTTTTCAAGGAAGTTTTCTCTGCTGTATTTTTAGAGAGAACTGTCTTCTTTATCACTTTAATCGGTGAAGCTTGGCTTTTTGCAGGTGTATCTTTTACTTTGCGTTGCATTTTTGTCAAAGGCTTTGGAGTCTCACGGGGTGCCATTTTAAATATTAATAATTACAACTGTAAACAAAAAAAAACTTTTTTGCATTAACACAAGAGCTCGGCATGTAACTTGTTGGATTGTTATTTAAAATACTGAATTTAAAATTATCATCTCTAAATATGTTTCTCAGGCCAAATATGTTCAGTTGTTGATGTTAGACATAGACCTTCAGGTGAGAAAATTGACCACTTACTTTTCCAGCATGCTTTTATTACCATTATTTAGTATTACTTACCACAATTCCGTCAAGTCAGCCACGAGTAATGGGTGTTAGGCCATTAAAAGGTTATATAGTACTCAATAAAAACAGACTGAAAATGATTGTCAATATTATTTATTATTATGATTCTTTAAAAACAATAATCAAGTCTATATTCAAAGAAAACGTTTTATTCAAATCACATATTTTTTGTTCCAGATATGCGCGATAGGCTAAGAAAATTAAACTATACAGCCAGTCGTTCGAAGGATCTATTAAATAGTTACTATAACTTCTTTAATAAAGTTTTGGTGGAAAACTAGAAATTTCAAAATACCATGAAGTGATCTTTATTCATTTATTTTGCTTTTATTTCATCTCATACACGTGCTGTTGGGTTTGAGCACAATAGAAGTGAAAAAATGAAATTGACCTGGAAGCTTAGCACGAATATTTGCGTTAAAGTTACTCGTATCGTTATTGCGACCAATTCATATGGGATTTGGTGTTTCAGTTACCTAATATAAACTTTACCCTTTGATTTGGAGGAATAGGCTTAGCACGAATATTTGAATCAAAGTATTCGTAACGTTATCGAGACATACATATATTATGCATTTGTTGCAATACCTAGGGGTATCCTCTGATAAAAGAGCTGCTTCAAATCTCATACAAATTTGTCTCGATCACGATATTCGTATTTGACGCAAATACCAGTGCCAAGGCCACTAACCAGACGGGTTAGTATAGAGTTTTACGTCATGTTTTCCTACTTTCACTTCTGCCTGTTAGGTTAAGCTACCTTAAGGTTCAGCCCAAGAGTGCCCAATAAAACGTATATGAGCTGTGATGATAATGACGATAAAAATATAGTAGCTAGTAGTAGTGGGTCGTCGACGATTTTACAGTCGACGCAACGAAACCGTTTATTGTCGATGATAAACTGGTTGAAAAAACAGTCTAATTTTCGACTAGTTTATGTCGTAGACGCTTAGACGTTTAGTTTATATTATGACGTACGTTGATCGTCCATTGGTAGGTAAAGGACAACGAAACTTCAACGAATTTTATTAGACAACAATATTTAATATTTACGAGCATGTTGAAATGAACCCCTTCATACTTTTTCCAGGCTTAGAACTGGCAGGTTCATTATTTTAGATAGTTAATAGGAAATAATAAGATTAAATTATTTAAGTTAAATATTATGAACCTGGTGTATTTAAAAGTTCATTTTGCAGAAGAAGATTAATAACTGAGAATATCTTTACATATATTACACGTAGCTTTAAAAGTAGAATTGTTCTTTTCAAAATGGTGCCATAGAACACTAATGTTTCTACGAGCCAACATAATTACTGAATACGTACCTACTTAGGTATACGTATTAAACACTAGATATTAACACTCTATCACAATAAAAAATATATGACACAATTTAACAATTCGAGTTCGCGATACTCTTTTTTGCAGTCACCTTTGACCTGCGCTGCGCGTAACGCATTCGAATGAAACATGAATGAAATTAAAAAAATAATGTAAACAAACAAAATTTCAATTTGTGACACAATACTTTTTTTATAATAAATGCATCACAAAATAATATATTTACACTAATCAAAATAGTCTATTTTGATCTAGCAATTAGCTCAGTGCAAGTATATTAAAACTAATAATGTTTCATTATACAATGTACATTGACGCTTCAATATGTAATGATAGTGCCATCACATGATAGCAGACTTCAATGAATTGCAATTCAATCTATCTATGCGTTATGATTTCGGCTCGACTCGCGCCCACGGGCGGTGAGGTTTGCGGGGCGGGTAAAGAGCGTAGCGAGCCGTGCGAGCGCGCGCGCATCGCGTCGTCGAAGTTCGGGCCGATTCGGGCGCTTTCGAACATTCGGAAGTCATCGTTGCGTTCGTGCCATTCGTTGATGCGACGATCGATTCACGAAGCCGTTCATAGTTCATACATAAACATGTTTATCAGTCAACTATAAACTAGTTTATTAGTTCACGGCAAAGAAACAGTCGAAAAAAACTATTCGTTTATTCAACGACCACTACTAGTAGCTAGTTTTATTTCCAATTAAAAGCATCTGGTTTTTAAATGACAAGTTTTGATTTGTACAATCAATCAATCACAGCACTTTACGTCAGCTATAAGCATGTCGGTGAAGCAACGGCGGATCCAGGGGGGGGGGGTCATGGGGTCATGACCCCCCCCCCCCCCCTGAGCTGGTTCCAGGACTTAGGTGAACTACTAATTGAACGTAATGATTTTATTTATATATTTTGTCATCTTACAGATTTTATGTAACTACATACCTTCAATATTTAATTAATTCAATCATACAAAGTTATAATATAACTAGCAACCTGCCCTCGCTTTGCTTCGGTTTTAGTCGTTTTACCCGCGTAGTTCCCGTTCCCGTGGGAATACCGGGATAAAATATAGCCTAGTTTACGCCCTGATATTATAGCTTCCCATTGGAGAAAGATTTTTTGAAATCGGTCCAGCCGTTTTGAAGATTACCCGGAACAGACAGACAGACAAAAATTTTTAATCGCTTGTTAGGCTTAGGTGTCGTGCAAATAACCGTGTGAGCATGAAAAAAGTCTATTATTTTGACATTACAAACAGACACTCCAATTTTATTTATTGGTATAGATGGCTACACTATCTGTCAGTGTAGCGACAGCAGAAAGGTCTTTCTCTACGTTGCGCAGAATTAAATCGTGGCTAAGATCTTCAATGGTTGAAGATCGACTAGCCGGACTGACACTTCTCCACGTTTATAAAAACGTACCCATTGACGTAAATGACGTAATAACGCGTTTCGGGAGAAGACGTAAAAGAAAAATTTATTTTGTTATTTAAATATATGTATTTTGTTTGTTTCTATTTAGTTTGTTGGAAACCTTTGTAGTACCACCCCTTCACTTTTGCGGAGTTTTGCGTCATACCCCTCGACATATTTCTAACTGTTATGACAAATCATTCACCACGGTTATGGAATATAAATAGGCTGTCTCATTCCGTGCGTGATAGTGCTTCTCTGGATGTCTTCAAGAGAAGATGGCAATATGTATATGTACAAGTTATCATGTGTTAAGTTTTTCAAGTGTACAATAAAGAATAAATATTTTTAAGTACAGTACTTACGTACATTAATAAAATGCCTACTTTTTACTTGTATCTATTGTTATCAAAATTAAATTATAAGTTCTTGACTTGACCACGACTATGTGACCCCCTCCTGGCGCCAAAGCTGGATTCGCCCTTGCGGTGAAGCGAACCCACGAGTTTTCACGCATACAAAAAGTGTCTAAGGCGCACAACGTACTGCGCTTGCTACAATCATGAGCATGTCGTTGACGGGTTCCATAAGATTTTCTCCTACCAAAATGTACCTAATGCACCTAAAGAAATTGTTACTTCAAAAAATCGCATTTGACACAACTTTCGATATTCTGTATCGATATATCGGGTCAAAATACCATCATCATCATTATCATTTCAGCCTATCGCCGTCCACTGCTGGACGTAGGCCTCCCTCATGTTACGCCACAAAGTGCGGTCCTGTGCCGCCTGCATCCAACGACGCCCACAGTCCAACGAGTGGGGGCCGTCCTACATTGCGTGGTCATACGTGGTCGCCACTCGAGAACCTTTCTTCCCCAGCAGTTGTTGTTACAGATAATTATTTACATGTGAAATCGAATAAAATAAAATAAACGTTTTTCTCAGGCGACATAAACATAATATTATTTTTAGGTTTCCAGGACAACTACAACAATAGATAAAAATTTAGATAACCTTTTTTTTAACATCCTCCCTTTTTATGTAGCCCATGAAATAAAAAAATAACATGTGGCACTTGGGGACTGCCGCGGTAAAGCTATTAGTATAAGATCCCGCTATACAACGACCTTCACCGAGATGCTTATTTGATGAAACTTATTTTTTATGTAATTTAATATGTCAATAAATATATTGCATATGGGTTGCCTAACAAATTTTAGTCCAAGTTTCATGAAATAAGCATCTCTGTGAAGGTCGTTGTATAGCGGGATCTTAGACCATATTGCGTAGCATTATTTATCAACTTATGCAATTATAATTATTTATTTATTTTTATTTATGCAGAATTTTTCTTTGATATTATTCCAGTTTTTCTTTGATATTAATTTAAGTTACACTTTTTGAGCGTGGTGACCGATAAGAAAACAAGTGTACTATATGTATAAGGGCGGTTTGGATTACCACTATCGTCCGCTGAAGATCGTTGGGACCGTTAGAAAACGCGCGAAAACACTTTTTGACGTAAGCTACGCAAAGCGGTGGCTCGTGTGCGCACCGAGTCGAACGAAAGCAGAATGTCGACGACCGGCTCAGCGGAGCTGCCGCCACCCGTCTACCATGTAACTCATCCCGATCTACATGGCCCGAGCTACATGGTAGGGGGTTGAGGTTTTATTTTCGTTATGGAATTTCTTGATTCGGCCCCCGCGCTCAAAGCCTACGATAAAAGCTATGCAACGCTTAATAATTATAAAGAGCCTAAGCCAATCCGGACATTTAAGGCATCTATTGATGCCCGACTAAGAGCCTTGGTCAGGAAATCAGCACTTTGTAGGTTCGCCCCTATGTGCTAGATTTGAATTATTCCATCTGCAACCAGTTCTCTTACATAGAAATGTCTTATTGCTATATGCTTTGTTCTTCTATGCAATTCCGGATTTTGAGCCAGTTTCACTGCAGCGTCGTTATCTACTTGCAAGACAGGAATTTGCATCAGGGCAAAAATTTCATTATACAATTTCTGTAGCCACACTATCTCACGCGCTGTTTCACTTGCTGTTGTATGTTCATTCGTAAACCCACTAGTTGGGATACCCTGCTGAGATCATTGAGCAATGATCAAAATATATCGCCTAAAAATATCCGTACCTATATCGAATTAAAAATATATATACAACGATGTATCGATAATTTTTCTACAAGAATAATTTTGCAATATATTTATATATACTATATAGGGACATGATATCGAAACGAAAGTATCGCTACTATACTCATGAGTAGTATCGAAGAAAAAGTATCGTACTCAATAAAGTATCGATACTCCAAAGTATCGAGTACTGAGTACTTTTCCTAGAATCCATTTTTTTTAGGAATTTGTCCTGATTTGATGAGCTTTTTTTTAGGAGTTTGTTTTGTGTGTTCGAATTAAAATATGTCGAGCGACTTTTTAGAAGGTTCGTTACGCTTTACCTAGATGGCGTTACCATAAGCATGAGCTGTAAGATCAAATTTAACATGGATACTTTGTACAATTTGTTTGATACGATACCTGCCTAAAAGTACTCATTGAGTAAAAGTATCGAATAGAAAGTATCGAGTACAAAAGTATCGGTATCGAAAGACAAGTACTCGATAGCTAAAAGTATCGATACTTTTTGCGTGTCCCTATTTATATAGTACTACTCATAGATAATTCACTATAACATAGAGAATTCACTATAAAATAAGATAGATGTGCAACTGAGGTTTTAAATTTGAAAATTGTGAACATGGTTTGAGAGATGGCGCTATTTTCAATAATAGCGAAACAAAGTGTTACTAATCGCTCAATAGATGGCGCTGCTTTTAAGGCGACCTCTAGCGGTATTTTAGTGAAATATTTAGTGTGATATAAATTATTTATTTAAATGGAATAAATGTAAGATCGCTTGACCCTTTGTAATACATAACACTATTAAGGAAAAAATAATCGAAAACAAAAGAAATTACATACAATTAACATACATTATTCCAATCAATAAATAATTACTATTATTTTAAAATATTTAAAGGATTTGCTATGGGAAATAAAACAGTTTTAATATGCAAAGAAACAAAACAATATTTATTTCCTTCCCGTTACATATTAAAATAATATAGCATGATTCACTTGCTCTACACCTTTGGTAGGCAATTATTCGATAGGGCGTCCGGTGAAATGCGTTGTCAAGGTAGAGGAGGATCTTGCTTCGTAAGTGCTGCTGTTTAAAACTTTCTAAGGCATTTGACAAACAATGTTTGACATACCGATCTACAGTAACACAGCTTTTATCTGATAAGACAATCATTGCGAAATCATCTGTCCTTACAAACAATGAGGCTATCATCTTTTTCGCTCGACTTCTGTCCTTTTTATTTTTATCGGCAAATATTCGAATGGAATGAATTCGAATAAATTTACAAACGAGTCCTGATTTAGATTTCTTGTTAAACACTAATATTAGTTTACGAATTTTGTTCGAATTATCGAACATTTCCGTGTACACATCAATATTTGCTATTCAATTCAAAATTCAAATTCAAATACTTTATTATGCATAAACCCCGCGGGGGCACTTACATATGGTCACTTTTTTACATTTTACCTTACACTACTATCGGATCGGAACGCGACCGCACTGAGAAGATCCGGCAAGAAACTCAGTGGGCTTGTCTTCTTTTTTATTCATTTACTATTTTCTTTAATAAGATAATATACAACAACATGTCTATTAATAGCTCCAGTGTGATGCCTTTCGAACCATCATACAATACAGTTATTAAATATAACGAAAAAGTACCATAGCTGGACCAGATCCCGCAAGCGGCACCCGATCACGAGTTAACCACTAGAGCAGCCATCACTCCCCTCAACCACAATGGAGGGAAGGGAGTGACCCGCTCCTCGTAGCTACCGCAAGCAGACCCTTCAGTGAGCATGACCAATACCATGGGCCACAAACATAAAACACAGATTAAATAACAAATTCGTTTGGCAAAACACGCTACGCTTTACAATTATATTAACAGCAACAGAATAAACATGTATGTAACACTTTTGAAATAATGAGAAAATGCCTGAATGAGGAGCTGCTCATAACTAGTCTGAATTGTCATCAAGATAATCCGAGATTTTATAATAACCTTTTCTACAAAATCTACTCTTGATTGCTTTTTTAAACTTATTAACTGGCATATCTCGAATATTAATAGGTAATTTGTTGTAGAAGCGTATACATTGCCCCATGAAGGATCTGTTAACTCGTTGAAGACGAGTACTGTGTACAACTAATTTATCCTTATTCCGAGTATTTACATGATGAATGTCACTATATTTTTCAAAGTTACCGATATTTTTCTTTACATAAAATACATTTTCGTATATATATTGAGATATAACAGTCAGAATATTTATCTCTTTAAATTTCTCTCTTAGTGACACTCTTGGGCCTAAATTATATGTCGCGCGGACCGCCCTTAATTGTAGAATAAAAATTCTATTCAATTCCGCGGAGCAGCCCCAAAGTAATATGCCGTATGACATGAGACTATGAAAGTATGCGAAATAAACTATTCTGGCTGTTTCAACATCGGTTAACGCGCGAATTTTTTTTACCGCATAAGCCGCTGAGCTGAGCCTATTTGACAGTTTCTCAATATGAAGCCCTATTGGAGTCTATTATCTATAGTGATGCCTAAAAAGGTGGTTGATTCCACAAGGTCCAGAGCCACCTCATTCATTTGAATATTGGTTTCCACTTGTCTCACATTGGGAGTAGTAAATTTAATACATTTAGTTTTTGTCTCATTTAGAACTAAATTATTAGAATGAAACCAATGAACAACGTTAGACAGTGTATTGTTCACATCGTCATAGTTGAGCATTTGTCGCTTAATCTTAAACAGTAAAGAGGTATCATCTGCGAACAACACAATGTTTTGATTGTCCCCTACATAATAGGGTAAGTCATTGATATATACAAGGAACAGAAATGGCCACAGTATTGACCCTTGCGGAACGCCCATTTTGATAACAGAACCAGATGATCGTGCACCGTTAACATCGACTCTCTGAATTCTGTTGCTTAGGTAGGAAATTATAAGTTCCAGAGCGTTTTTCCTGATCCCATAGTGATGTAATTCCTTGATGAGAGTTTCGTGGTTTACGCAATCAAATGCCTTAGATAAATCGCAAAAGATGCCCAAAGCCTCGTGCGATTCCTCCCAGGCTGAGAAAATATTTTTTAATAATTCTACACCCGCATCAATAGTAGAGCAATTCTTAGTAAAACCAAATTGATTTTTATGAAAAATACCATGGTTGTTAAAATAACTCAACATCTGAACAAGTATAATTTTCTCAAATACTTTACTAAGTGTAGGTAGTATGGATATCGGTCGAAAATTATTAACATCTGACATACTACCCGATTTAAACAAAGGAATTACTCTACTCATTTTCATGAGCTCAGGAAACACACCTCGAGCAACACAACCATTAAACACAGAAGTCAAGTGGGGGGCAATAATATTAATTATATAATTAACTGTCTTTACTGATAAACCCCACAGATCAACTTTTTTTTTAATATTAAGGGATTTAAAAGAGCGTAAAATATCTTTCACAGTGACATCTGAAAATTCAAAGGTTGTGTCGCATTTTACAATACATTGCTTAAGGAGCGATTCAGCTATAATAGGAGATGACACTAATGATTTTGTAATCAGTACAGGCACATTTGTGAAATGGGTTTCAAATTCAGGCGCCACTTCTTTATCTACTTTCACATTCTTATCACCTATCTTTAAACTAAAGTCTTTCTTGCGTGCAGTATTCCTACCAGTTTCACTATTTATCACATTCCAAGTCATTTTAATTATATCACCTGATTTTTTAATTTTATTTCTCAGATAAATAGATTTTACACAGGAACAGGCACGTTTAAATATTTTGGAATAGTTCTTTACATATTCCAAAAATACTGGATAATGGTTATAAGATTTTTCATGATAAAGATCATATAACCTTTTTCTGCTTTTGTAAATACCAGGAGTAGCCCATTCACTAAAACCAGCAGGAACCCCAAAAGTCAATATTTTGGGTTTGAATATTTTATTAAATTCAGTATTGATTATGTGAGATAGAGATGTATATAACTCATCTGGGTTGTCATGAATAGGCAACAGCGGCACTCTCATACTCAGGTTGTCTCTAAAGTTTTCTAAACGGCTAACATTCATAGGAATAAAGGTAACACTTTCTCGTTGAATCCTATTAGTTCGAGGCAGTACAACAAGTTGTCCACAGTGATCTGAATCCAGTGTGTTTAAGATGTATTTACTAATTGGCTTAGCATTTATAAAGACATTATCTATACAAGTTGCACTCCCAGCAGTTATCCTAGTAGGTTCCAAGAAAGCATTATACAAATTATAAGATTTCATCAAAGTTATAAATTTTTGTGTAATATTATTTTTTTCCAATAAGTTTATATTAAAATCACCACAAATCACAAGAGTTTTATTACTGGCAGAGATTTTGAACACAATATCCTCCAACTGTCTCTCAAAATCATCATATGGTGAACATGGAGGTTTGTATACGCACACAACTATGAACTGCTCAGACTCAATACAGGCAATTTCAATAACACGTTCAATAGAGAGCCTTACAATATCATTTCTTTCCTTAAATTTCATCATTTTGTTTAAAATTATTAACGAGCCACCTCGTATCATACTCACTCTATTGAACGAGCTAACAACCTGGTGATTAGGAAAATTGAATAATAATTGATTATCTTTGAGCCAGTGTTCAGTAACGCAGAGGATATCTATCTGGTAATCATTCAAAAATAATTCAATATTTGCAATATAATAATGCAATATTTTACTACAATGTTAGTACTTGTACAAATTAAGAGCATCTCTTAACCTAATTATCTACCTTAAATTGCATTGATTTTAAAATTGATAATGATTCATTCCAAAGCAAAGAATGCGGTGAGTTCTTCTTCAATGCCTATTTATTTACTTTTCACTACATTAATATCTGTGACTATTAAAGAATCGAACTGTTTGTCAAAGAGCAGTAACATATCTATTTTGGCCAATCACTCCATCGTTAAATGTTAAGATCTGAAATTGAAAGAAACCGTGACTATTAGTTACGAGAAAAATAAGATTATTTTTTGTTGTCGTATGGAAAACCCTTAGGAGATTGATTCCTTCCATTAGGAGTATATTTTATTCTTGATAAAACTTCACGAAATTTAGGTGGGTTATATTATCAATAATTCAATATATAAACTTAAAAATTAAATAAATAACGTTAAACATTGAAAGAAATTCTTATTCACTTCTTCTTAAGTTACTAGATCAAACGTTTCATGGTTTTATCTTTAATAATTATGACTGTTGACCCATATTTCAAACCAATCAAGGCTTTTTTGGGATAATAGGTTCTTTCCTAAGCTCTAGTTCATTTCTGCATTCTTTATACAGAGAGACAGAATTGTATGCGTAAGTAAGGATGTTTGTTTGTTTGTTACGCTTTCACACTTAAACCAACGAACCGATTTCAAAATTCTTTCACCAATGGAAAACTATAATATCAGGGAGTGACATAGGCTATATTTTATCTTGGTGTTCTCACAGGAACAGCAACTACGCCACGGGTAAGGCGACTGAAACCGAAACGAAGCGAGGGCGGGTTGCTGGTATATTATAAATTATTCCCGTGTGATAATGGAGTAAGAATACAATCCACACCCCCTATTTTACTCGTGGATGTTATAAAAGACGACTAAGGGATATAAGATACAAATAACGTTTATGCAAGAGAAGGAAAACTCAAAACAAAACCCTTAATCAACACGTCAGATCGACTACTAAGTCGATCTGACGTAGTAGGTCTATTTCCCTCTCATAGTAAAGGAGGTTCAAGCACAGTAGGAGGTATATGGGCTAAGATTATGATTATAAATAATATAATAATATTATCGTTATTATAAATGATATAATAATGTATAAAAAAAATGAACGTGTGTACAAAGTACGCATAGCAGAAGTGAAACTTCTTTATCCTTTGTCCCGTTGTTCCTTTGTCCCTTTATCCCTTTATCTCTTTATCACCTTATCCCCCTATCACCTTATCCCTTTATCACTTTATCCCCTTACCCCCTTATCACCTTATCCCTTTATCACTTTATCCTTTTATCCCTGTATCCCTTTATCGCCTTATTCCCTTATCACCTTATCCCTTTATCACTTTATCCCTGTATCCCTTTATCCCCTTACCCCCTCATCCCCTTATCCCTTTATCACTTTATCCCTTTATCCCCTTATCATCTTATCCCTTTATGCCTTTATCCCTTACTCCTTTTATCCCTTTATCACTTTATGCTTTTATCACTTTATCCCTTTATGTCCGCTTAAACGACATGCTATCCCTACTCCACTGGAGAAAGAACTCTTTCTTCGAATCGACGTGGTGGGGACGAGGAAAAGATGGCGCGTAACGAAAAAATGTGACGCGTAACCGAAAAATGTGACGGTAAATTTTTTTCCAACGCCGATAAAGAAGTTTTACTTCAATAAGTATTATAAGAGAAGGAACTCTAAACAAAACCCTATACCAACCTGTCTGACCACCATGGTACAGTAGCATCAATTTTCCTCCTGTTATGAAGGAGGCTCGAGCCCAACAGTGGGACATATGTGTGCTGAAATGATGAGGATGAAGTATTATAATAATATATAAATAAGGTTTAGGCTTGTCTAAAATTCGTTATAACAACCTAACATTGAGACTAAATGTTCTAATGCAACAACTATGTAATTACTCACCTTATTAAATAGAACCATGTTGTAGAGGAATTATAACGGATGAATATTCATTTATTGTCACATTGCCCGATATTAAGCTACGAACACAAAAAGCACGTGAATAACCTAATACAGTGAAATTGTCGTATTCCACTTCCACACAGTACTAGTATAGTATATATACAATTTACCATCTCATTCTTACCTACGAATGTCTTATAAGGCAACTAAGGGATTAAATATACATATAACATCTATGCCAGAGAAAGAAAACTTGAAATAAAATCACACCGTCTGACTGACGTGATTCAATTGGTTATTTGCCCTGCTAGCAAAGAGGAGGATCGAACCCAACAGTGGGACTATATGAGCTGACATGAAGATGGTGAATAATGAAGATGAGAAATGAATAAGAAGGAAAATTTGAAATTAAACCCTATACCAACACGTCTGACTAGCGTGATATAGTAGGTTAAGTTCCCTCCCCTAGTGGAGGAGGCCCAGGCCCAACAGTGGGATGTGTATGGGCTGAGAGGATGATGATAAATGATGAAAGTCCATGTTCTAATGTTGCTATTGCTTTCGGTTAGTCATTGATAATGAATAGTAATTGTTTTACGAAAACTGCTAGTTTGCCGGATTTAAAATTGATATAAGCCATACCTTTAAAGGGGATGCGTCCAAAATAGCACTTACAGTCCGATTTTCTTGCCATTATAAAAGTCGTTGTATAACTAAATCGTTGAAGCACAAGACGGTGTATCGGTTTTGAAATCTATCACAAGGACCGAGAGATGTGTCGGTTCAATTTTTATTTTACACACTTAAAATATATTTTTACAATGTAACAGTACATAATGTCCGATGACGCTTTATAATTTTTTTTTTTATGATAAATGTCAAATATTGCCGCCAAAATTTAGTATACAACTTTTTGGTGAAAAAGTCATAGTTAATTATTAATTTACAAATAATATAATAGATTTTATGTATATATTTAATTTATAAGAATTTAAAATTATTTATTATATAAGTAAATTTAATTTATTTAGGTATCAGAAATGATTTCAATAATTTATTATTGGTCTATCTATTGGTGTTAATATAAACTACTACGGTCTTTAGTAGTTCAGGTATTTTTCAAAGATGGCAGTAGTTAGTATGCAAAAATTGCTATGAGGTGATATAGGGCAGTTACATGGCCCCGGTACTACTCTATGAAGAATAATAGTGGACTGGACCAGGAGAAAAGAAAATAAAACAAAATCTATTATTTTTCATAATTTTCATAGTACTTCAATAGTCGATAGGCAGTTACAACAATATAATACGTGTTATAAATAATGGCTGAACCTAAAGAAAAGGAAGAAAATCCTTTAGATATCGATGGCAGCAGCTTCAATCCCGATATGTACTTAGATTGTTTACTAAAATGTGCTACATTGAAGCAAGTTATGGATAAAGAGGCAGAAGTTGTCACCCAAAGTCAATTTCTTCAGTCGGAAATGCAAACCTTAGTGTACGAGAATTATAACAAATTTATCTCCGCTACAGAAACTGTTCGTAAAATGAGAACGGATTTTAAAATAATGCAGGAGGAAATGAATAAATTGAGTGAAAATATGAATAAAATTACATCATTTAGTGCACAAATATCCGATTCCCTGAGAGAAAGTGGCAACAATGTGAGCAGACTATGTGGAACTAGGCAATTGCTTGATAAACTTCAATTCTTGTTTTTATTACCTTCACAGTTGAATAAAGCTATCGAAGAAGGCAGATATGTTGACGCAGTCCACGACTATACTCATGCGCAAAGAGTGCTTCAGAAATATGGTAATCAACCCTCCTTCCAAAGCATTCAAACGGAATGCTCAGAAATTATTTATGGACTGAAAAAAACATTAAGAGAACGATTGTTAAGTCCAGACACATCGGCATCAGAATTAGCTGAGAGTGTTGGATTATTAAGACAGCTACAAGAAACAGATGCCTCTCTTCAAGACATATTTCTCAGTTGTGCTGAAAGTAGAATAGACCAGCACTTACAAGTTTTGAGTGCTATGGTGGATACTACTGATATTTTAGGATGGGTAGAAAAATGTAATAATACTCTTCTAGCAGACTTAGGCATTGTTATATCATGTTACCATGAAATGTTCCAAGATAAAGACAGTGCTAATATACCGGATTTTGCAGACAAAATTATGTTACAAGTATTTCATTTATTCGAAGACGTTGCGAAAAGACCTGACAATATAGGGACAGAAATACTAATTAGAGGGCTGGACAAATTCTTTAGAAAACTTCAAGCAATGACTGAGATTATTTCAAGTGACACCATGGCTAATAAAGCTATAGATGTTGTCACACAATGCATAGACTATAAGGCCACAATTCAGTATCAATCGATACAGTCACAATTCAAAGATAGTTTAACAAAAGTAAGACAATCATTGGCTAGTAAAGGAACTGATACTTCGGACCTTAAGGATATTTTAAACTCATTACAAGTATACTTGATGCAGAAAATACAAGCATCACTCTTAGATTTGATGGCATTCCTACAAAATAATCTTTCATTTGGTCTCAAGCCATGGTGCGCTAAAGCCATAGCGGACTCGTGTTGGAAAGTAATAACTGAAACTATGGTGAATTTATCAGACATGGTAAAGAAGATGGCTTGCCTCCAAACTTCTAACAACATTCCATTTGAATTACTCTTGATATTAGCTAAACTATGTTTAGATATGCAAGAAAATGGTGTTACCACCTTACATACTCATCTTCTGAAACTTCTAGAAGAGTCTGCACCAGGTCTTACAGTAGAAAGTAGAGAGACCAGTAGTATTATGGTACATTTATCTACTGCAGCTCAATCTGCTTTAGATTCAGAAGTAGTCTTTATAGGGCAGACAGCAGCACAAATGTTAAGGGTATCAGTATTAGCTAGGGATTGGTTAAGAGCACCAGAGCCTCGTGGACCCAGGGCTGTGTGTCGAAGAGTTGTTGAGACATTAGCAAGTGCTGATAGTGCTGCCTCACAGCTTTTCCCAACCAGTGTAAAACCATCAAGTGATTCTAGTCGCCGTACCATTTGGTCTCGAGCTCCGTCATCTTTTTCACCTCTGAACCGAATATTTTCCGAAAGAATTGAGGTTTTTAGCCCTGCTGGGGCTGATAGAGCTGCTCTGTCAAATGGTGCATTGAAAGTAGCTTTAAAAGCTTTAGTTGAATGTGTAAGATTGCGTACTTTTGGCAAACATGGTCTGCAACAATTGCAAGTGGATGTACATTTTCTGCAACAGAGATTATCATGTATGGGCAATGATGAGAGATTGTTGAATGCTCTATTGGAAGATGCACTTTCATCGGCACAACTAAGATGCGTCGATCCACAATTAATGGAACCAAGTATTGTAGATATTATTTGTGAGAGAGGATAGTATGTAAAATAATTCTAGTATTTATATTCAAATTAAACAATGGACTGCAAAGTCGTATTTATTTGTATATCTAAGTATGAATTTAAATAAATGAATACAAATATATAATTTTTAGACAATTTATTTATAACCCATTAATCAAAATTGCATCATCATATTAAAAATAATGACATCATCTACATATATAAAATTTAATGTTAAATGCTTCTAAAACATAAATCTCACAATACAGCCTACTCTTTTAATTTTAGCATTAATTACATTTTACACTGTTAGTCACAAGAGTAGAATAAACATTATTTAAAATTAAAAACAACATATAATAGAGAAATTGATATATTTTGGTCCTAGTTCACTATAAAATTTTGGAGAGTACCATTGAATGAATACCCAAGACTATCAACACCTTATAATATGGAAACAAACATGATCGCTAACGTTTTACAGGCGACTTGTGATGTTCAAAAATGTGTCAATATTTCAACAGGATGAGCATTTTTAAATAAGCGCCAAATCACTTATACTGATAAAACAACTGTATAAATCTCAACAACATTGTATGGTAATGTGGAATTTGACTATAAATAAGGTATTAAATACATAGGTATTATTCGGCTACTATCAGAGTATCTTAAAAGAAAATGTAATCCATATTTCTCTAATTGTTTATAATTATTATAATAAAAAGTGCAACGTGTAACGCTAAATAAACCACGGGAAGCTCGTTAATTTATATTTATAGCATTTCATATACTCCCAAATTAATACATAAAATAACTGAATAATGAAGCACAATCCAATCATTATTATTAAAATTCAATACAAACTGTTATTTTAATAAGTTTGTACCTTCTCACAACATTTAGGCTTCAAATAAAATACCATTATTGAGATAGTACGTATCGATCTTAGAATAATAACGTACAGAAGGATAGTGTCGGTACTTCGAGCGATCAAAAACATGAAACCAAAAATACTACATGCGCGCAGGCGATTACAAACGTACACCACTATACAAATAATGAAATCAAATTTTGCTTACAAATACTTTTAAAAGTAATGTTAAAAACCATTTTATGTTTTTCAAATGTGTTATGACACTCTTTGAATGCACAAACCGTCATAATTACCTATTTATATTTTAAGTTGCGTACGTACGTGCAATACAGTGACCTTGTACATTACGGAACAGTTCCGGCGTAAGCTCCATTAGGCTCCAATTGAAATGCTTCATTTGTTTGCGTAGACTTACCTTTTATGCGTTATTATTCCAAGGTATCGATAATAATAGTTTAAATGAAAGCTCCAGTACGCTTCATAACCTCAATTACATCACCAATGAGAACTTATATCTAGATATATAATAAACTTAAAATATTTAATCCTTTTTGCATACATAATACCTAAACTCCAGAACAAATTGACAAAATATATTTATTTATTTTCTCATTTACATATAGACAAAGTTCAACGCCTACGGCTTTAAGATACAAAATATTGTTGTTTGATGCATTATCGTACGCATCGGACGTGTAAAAATATTTTTATTTAAACAATGGTCCGTTTGTTACGTTATTGTGAGCGTTATGTTCCGTGTTTATTTATCAAACTAGCGATTTAATTACATCACTCAAAATGTTATTAAGAACACGATTCAGTCAAACATCGTAACACGAACCAATCTCTTGATATAAAACTCACGAAGAAATACCACTGCAATAAAGTTAATAACCACTTGAAATCAACTGCGTTGCCAAAGTAGTTTATTAACCACTGATGCAATAGTCTTCTAGTAGGCTTGCGTTTAGGCTTCTGTTTCATGTTCAACTTCTGCAGTAATATTCACTCTTCAATATATTTCTACTTTAACGATATCCCGCAAAAGACAGGTGTTCATTACCATATGCAATGCGTAATCAATGTCCAGCTGATCGCATCATCAGTCATTCGTGAGCTTCCTCAAATCCAAGTACATGTGGAACTTTATGGAAGTGGAAGCGCATAGTTGCCAGGTAGTCTATCACCCTAATCATATTATATATGGAGATTACCATATATGTATTTTTATTACCACAGTTAATATAAACGATTTTGTTTTTAAAAATGGAACTCAATTCTTGTATGCCGATGGAAATTATAAATACAGTCTTGTGAAACTATGCCTTATTTAGTATTTTTATTGTCTGAAAAAACGAAGATAAAATTTGATTGCATAAATATCGGAATAGGTTTGATTCTCACGTAGGACTATTCTTTGTGCGATCTCCACAAATGACTGTTTCGAGTCTGAGCGTAATTTGTATCCATTAACAGCACGTTTGTGAAATTTCGCATGATATAACGATTTATTCCTTAGCGCGGAGCGTTGTCGTAAAAAATATATACCTCTACGAGATGAGGCATTAGGGGTGTACTTAACTATTCTAAAGCACATCCACGTTCTTAAAGAACCGCAAGTTACACTAAACGCTATTGTATGAGTAAACTCAAACAATACGTAATCATTTATTATTTAACATAAGTTTTCTCATCTTTTCTGGAACTGGTACGCCGCGATGGGCAGTTGATCTTCGTGGCTTAACGCTAGAATGTGCCTCCGATTTTTCCACTTTTGAATTACCAGGTGATGTGTTGGAAGCATTTAATTTTCTGGTTGCAGTGGTTTGCTTGGGTTTTGGAGGTGGCGATCTTTTACGACGTATCCTGGGCGGTGTGTGCGCCAAAGATGTATGTCGTGACAAAAGCGCTGCACTGCTAAATAATTGTCCACAATCGCAACGGTGTTCAACGCTCAATATCCCTGAAATAGAAAATATGAAAATAATTAAGTCTAGAGTATTTCATAGTATTCTGTGTGGTGAAGGAGTAAGAATACAATTCACCACTGCCTATCTTGCTCGTGGATTGTCGTAAAAGACGACTAAGAGATAAAATATGTATGTAACATCTATGCAAGAGAAGGAAAACGTGAAATGAAAGCCTATGTCAACCTGTTTGACCAGCATGATAGGAAGATCAATTTCCCTCCTATTGTGGAGGAGGCTCGAGCCCAATAGTGGGACGTATATGAGCTGAAATGATGATGAATGATTATGAATACAATCCATATAGATATTACAACTCTGTTCCGAGTCTGGCTGTATTAATGTCCGTTAATTGTAAGGGCCTCTACACCACAAAAACTTGTCTCAGGGATGTTTTTCTTAAAAAAAAAGGCGTAACAATTGTTATAATTTATATCGATCGCTTCTTGAGCGGCATTATACAAATACTCTACGCTTACATGTAGATTAACCAACTAGAAATAGCGTAAATTATAACATAGGGTAATTATTTAAAATATATATATAAAGTGTTTACCTAAAATGAATATTAATGGCCATTATGGATTATATATTTTAAATTATGCGCATTTTGATTCATCATTTCAGTCTATTGCCGTCCACTGCTGGACGTAGGCCTCCCTCATGTTGCGCCACAATGTGCGGTCCTGTGCCGCTTGCATCCAACGACGCCCAGCAACTTTCACTAGATCATCGGTCCACCTAGTCGGGGGGCGTCCTACACTGAGTCGTCCGATACGTGGTCGCCACTCGAGAACCTTTCTTCCCCAGCGGTTGTCGGTTCGTCGAGCGATGTGGCCTGCCCATTGTCACTTCAGAGTGCTAATTTTTCGTGCTATGTCGATTACACCCGTTCTTCTGCGGATTTCCGTATTCCGGATTCTATCTCGCAGAGAAATCCCGAGCATAGCCCGCTCTATACCATGCTGAGCAACTTTGAGCCTTGATATGAGGCCTACATTTAGGGACCACGTTTCCGTGCTGTAAGTCATCACTGGTAACATACACTGGTCAAAGACCTGTGTTTTCAGACACTGAGGTATGTTGGACGAGAAGATCCTCTTAAGTTTCCCGAACGCTGCCCAACCGAGTTGGATTCGTCGGCTGATCTCTTTCTCGAAATTGGATCTACGTAACTGGACTGTTTGTCCTAGGTCACTATGTTTAGTGATCGACAACTTCGAGAATCGCATTGCCAACTAGGACCGGTAAAGGAATAACATGGGCATTTAACATGACTTTCGTCTTGTCTATGTTCATTCGTAAACCCACTAGTTGGGATACCCTGCTGAGATCATTGAGCATTGTGCCAAGGTCCTCCATGGATTCTGCCGTAACGACTATATCGTCCGCAAATCGAAGGTGAGTGATGTATTCGCCGTTAATGTTGATGCCGAGTCCAGTCCAATCTAAGAGCATGAAGACATCTTCCAGTGCAGTGATGAACAGTTTCGGGGAGATGACATCTCCCTGTCTCACGCCTTTCTGCAACTGGATCGGTTTCGTACTCTTATCCCGGATACGGACTGACATTGTGGCGTTCCTATACAAACACTTCAGCACTTCGATATAGCGATGGTCGATTTGGCACCGCTGAAGGGACTGCAGCACCGCCCAAGTTTCGACTGAATCAAAGGCTTTCTCATAGTCCACAAACGCTAAGCATAGGGGCCGATTATACTTCTCGGTCTTTTGTATAATCTGCCTAAGCGTGAGGATATGGTCTATGGTGCTATAGCCTTTACGGAAGCCGGCTCGTTCGGGAAGCTGGAAGTCATCGAGCTTGCGCGAGAGTCGATTGGTAATGACCCTCGAGAAGAACTTATAAACATGGCTCAGGAGTGAAATGGGTCTGTAGTTCTTTAAAAGAGCTTTGTCACCCTTCTTGAAGAACAGCACCACCACACTCCTGGTCCACGACTCTGGAACGTCGCCTCCGAGGATAACGGAATTAAATAGCTTCTGAAGGGCTATTAAGACCGGCTTGCCGCCCGCCTTCAGAAGCTCTGCCGTAATTCCGTCATCTCTCGGTGCCTTACCGTTACGTAGTTGTTTGAGAGCCATTCTGATCTCGTACAAGCTGATATCCGGGATTTCTTCGGTATAGTGCCGAGTTAGCTTGGATCTGGGATCTTGGACCAAGGCGACATCAGGATTTCGGGATGATTTGTATAACTGTCCATAGAACCTTTCGACTTTCTCCCAAGATCTCACTTTGGGATGAAATGACAGTGCCATCGTCGGTCTTCTTAGCTTAGTCATTTGGCTTTGCCCAATAGACAGATCTTGTGCGAACACTTTTGAGCCACGATTCCGCTCCATCGCTTCTTTGATACGGAGCGTATTAAATCGGCGAATATCGCGACGCACAGACCTGGAGATCTGCCTATTTAGCTGCCTATGTTTGGACCAATCGCCTGAAGACTGCACCGTCATTTCTTTTCTCCGCTCCATGAGCTCGAGAGTCTGGTCAGAAAGTTTTTTAGGTTTATTAACGCGGTGAGCCTTGAAAAATTTCGACCCAACCGCGTGGACAGTTTTCACGAACCTGTTGTTCATATCGTTCGGAGATTCGCACTCGTCCAGACATTGGAAGCGATTGTGTAGTTCGAGTTGAAAGCTTTCGAGGTTCTGGTATTGGACAGATGTAGGTCGGAGTGTAGATTTCATCAAGCGTGACTGCTCGACTTTTGTATGGATATCCAATGTGGCTCGTACCATCCGGTGATCGCTCCCAGTTTTAATCCTGCTGATCACTGAGACATCATTGAATTTCTGTCGTTTGTCTGACAAGATGAAGTCTATCTCATTTTTTGTTGAACCGTCGGGGCTAATCCAGGTCCATTTCCTTTGTGGCTGCTTCCTGAAGAAGGAATTCATCATAAAGAAGCTTTCCTTCTCCAGAAAATCAGCAAGTTTCTGGCCCCTCTGTCCATATCCATGTTTCCCCACTCTCAACTCATCATCACTCCCTTTACCTAGTTTCGCGTTAAAGTCTCTCATAACCACCGTGTAGTGGGTTTTGGACGCGTGTATGGCTTTCGAGATGCCCTCGTAAAATGCCTCCGCCTCGTCATCGGAGTATGTCGAGGTCGGTGCGTATACCTGTATAACCTTCAGCGAATACCTCTTGGTAATTCTGAGTATAAGGTACGCTACCCTTGTCGACACACTCTCGATCCTCTCCACGTTGTCTACGAGAGACCTACGAACGATAAACCTTATACCACCTTGGGACGGGTGATCGCCCTCCCGGTAGAAGAGCAAGTTTCCAGACTGGAGGATTATGCTGAGGGCTGCTCTAGTAGTTAACTCGTGATCGGGTGCCGCTTGTGGGATCTGGTCCAGCCATAATCGTTTAAATTATATTAAGTGTCTTGCGGTTCGAAGGGCATCACACTGGAGCTTGTTCTTACAAAACATGTACACAATTGTATAACTAGTAAGAAGAAAAAAAAAATTAAAAATAATGACAAGCCCGCTGAGTTTCTTGCCGGATCTTCTCAGTAGCGGTCGCGTTCCGATCCGGTGGTAGTATATTTTTTTTGGAAATTGTAAACCTGACAATATGTAAGTGCCCTCTCAGGGTTTATGCATAATAAAATAATTTGAATTTGAATTATCGTGCCCTCGCCCTCTCTTCGCACTTCTGATAATCCTACAATGTCCCAGCGGATTTTGCTCAATTCCTCTTCCAGCTCAATGACCCTCTCGTCAGTCCTGAGTGTCCGAATGTTGTGTGTTACCAGGGCCAAGGGTCGTTTTTGTTGGTAGCGGATCGCTGCCGGAGATTCCTCGCACCCTCCGCTCCACCACTACTGGGCCCGCCACCAAAATGAGCCCGTAGAGTACCAGAGCCACCGTGACTGGGGGCCATTTTTTTATTGTACGCCATTTTTAAAAGGGGGATATTGCCGTAATCGCCACGCTTGGCAGGCGGGTTGGCGATCGCAGTATAGGTGTGGTGTTTTACGTTTCCCAGGAGAGAGATGCTGCCCTGCTCTCCTGGTGAACCCTCAGCCGATTTTTACGACTCCCACGGGCAAGTAAGGGATGGCGACACATGTATTCTCAACCCGTCGCCACACAGGCATTTTGATTATTATATGTATATAGCTTAACGGCACGTATATATACGCATGTATATAGCTTAACACGGGCATTTTGATTATTATATGTATATAGCTTAATAGTATTTATTTGTATAAGGAATTCTAATAAATTTAGATAATGATATCTGATATTTACATGAGTCAATATTATATGGTTTTATTTCGAGTTTTCCTTCTTTTCTATAGATATTGTATTCGTATTATATCCCATAATCGTCTTTTACGTCCCCCACGCGCAAGGGAGTGATGAATTGTACTGTTATTGTATCACCACACGAAATTACAGGAGTATTTCACATGAAATTACGTATTTTACCGCGTTTGTATTTTAGGTTCCCGCGGTTTTGAACATTTCAGCGTTCGTAGTGAGCCATGAACGCTAAAGTGTTCAAAACATCGAACATTTAAAAATCAGATACAAACGCGAAAAATAGTTTTACTACATATGGTTAATGCTAAACATTTATAATAGTTTATAAAATTAACAAGTAAGATTATACTGTTATGAATAAATGAATATGAATAAACCAAAGAACTAAACAAAATTACTCACTTTTCTTTGCCTGCTTCAGAGGTGAAGCTTTAGGTTTTGCTGTGGCCGTATTCCCCATAGATTTTCTTTTAGCTATTGCACTCAAAGACTTTCGTTTATCAACTAACGACTTTTTCGGTGTTTTTCTCTCAGATTTCTTAGGCGTTCGGGTTTGGACTGTTTTAGTAGATGATTTAACTGGAATGGTGACTGGAAAAGAGTATTTTGTTGTTTCACTATCGTCAGAATCTGTTGAAGTGCTTGGTTCTAATATAGGCTTCATTGCTTTTTTAACTGTAGTTGTTGGTTCAATAGCTTTGGGTTTAAGACGTGGTATTTTAGGCGGATGTTGTAAGGATATTCTTCTTTTTACTAATTCTTTGGAATTTGGTCGTTCTATTTGGAGGGAATTGCGTTTTTTGGCTTTAACTTTCATGAATATTTTCTCAACAGTTACATCCTCAGTTTTAAAGTTTGGATTTAACATGTAACGAATTTCGTCATCATCGCTAGATTCTGTTGCTGGTTTGGCAGCTACCGTAACTTGTTTAGAAGTGGTTGTGGTTTTAAGTCGCTTGCTTACACTCGAAGATTTTTCTTTGACTAGTGCTTTCTTTTTGGGAGTCTCATGGCTCTTATCAGGCTCATTTTCTTCATCTTTTGATACCTTGTGTTGTATATTTTGGACTGAATCATTTTGTTCATTATTGAACTCTTCGCGGTTTTCTTTAGGCGTATCTAACTCTTTTGTTATCGTTGTGATGTCTTTATCTTCAAAGGATTCTACTTTTTCTGCCACTATATCTTTCTCCTCATCTTCAATGATATCTTCAAATAGACTTGCTGGACTGTCTACATTTTCAACTTGTTTTTCGGATAATGGATTTTCTTCATTTTCAGACTTTATTTCGTCGACACCCTCTGAGTCATTTGCTGGTTTTTGTTGCTTTGATTGCCTTTTCTTTCTTTGACAAATAATTGTATGTTTATTTAACGAATGCTCATTGGGGAATACCATATAGCAAATAGCGCATTCATGTATAATATCGGTAACAGTGACAGTTTTCTCAGAGCTTGTCTCTGCATGTTCTTCTTTATGGTCATTCAAATCTTGTAATTTTTTGAACGACTTTTTACAAATATCACAATGATGCAGGACAACAGATTTTTCTATAAATTTTTCTTCTTTAATTGTGGGCGAAGTGCTAGTTTTTTGCCTGTTTATACCATCATGGGTTTCTCTGTGTTCTACTAAATGATGTAGTTTTCTGAACGACTTATCGCAAGGCTCACATCGAAAGCCCGCACTTTGATCCTCTCCTTGCTTCTGTGAAATCAATTCTTTATCAATCTTACCATCTGATTGTTCTGAAGAACTCTTTCTAGAAGATTTACTCGTTACTGTGCTCGGATTATGTATAATACGGTGTTGAACTAAATGATGCAATTTCCTGAACTCCTTTTTGCAAACTTCACAACTATATACCGATTTGGTTGGGACTGAAGAATCCTTGGAGACCTTTTTTGGTCTTGTTTTTTCAATTTTTTTATGTTGCAACTTGTGACTGATTAGATAAGACAGTTGTCTAAATATTTTACCGCAAAATTCACAAACTAAATCATTTTTCTGTGGAATTTTACTTTTTGGTTTTCTAGATTCATGTTTTCTTATTTCAACCTTCTTTTCTTTTTCAGGCTTTTCTTTGATAGGTGTATCCTCTATTACTATAATATCATCGTTTTCTTCGGGTTTCACTTTAGATATAGAGTCTTTGGAGTTACGCTTCTTGAAGGTGTCTATTCTAGTAATTAGTGGTTTATCGTCATCCATATCGTCGGACTTGCTAGTCTGTGATTTAGTATCAAAATCTTGAGAAATTCTCATCCTTCTCGGACTTCTCTTATCTGAATCAGATCTGCTGGGTGATGGACCCGTACAATGTTTGACATGCTTGAAAACCACGTTTTCAGTTCTAAAAAGTTTATTACAAATGGGACATACAATATTCTCGTTTATTTTACCCATAGTCCAATTTTCTTTAATTATTCCCGAGTCACTATCGGAATCATCTGTACTAATATGACGTTTCGGTGCTTGAGCGTCTGTTAATCGCGGTTTCTTTTGAGGACTAACTGCTGTTACTTTACTCTTGTCGACTAGTCCATCGGGAGTAAGAGGATATTTCCTAGGGCGGCCTCTACCTCTTTTAACAGGAGTGCTTGACTGGCTATCAGGATTTATTACAATATTTGTAGTAATATTATCTGTTTGGGTTTCAATTAACTCAGCTGCTTTAACTAGACTATCTAAAGCAGATACGGGATTCTTGTGAGCTATACAATTGTCAGTATTATTGATTGATTGTTTTAATATTTTTTTCTCAGTTTCCATAGGATTTACAGATTTCTCTTCTGATACAACGCTAGAACTAAGAAGATACAATTTCTTGCGCGTTGGGTACTTTAAATTTTTATCACGACTATCTTCATCGCTTCTCCGTTTCTTTTTAGGAGATACTTCGATACCCAAATCACTTGGTTCAATAAGTTCTAACTCAGGTGCATCAACAGGTGTCAAAACTTGTTTTCTTTGGTGTTTCGTCTTAGTTTTTATATCATCTTGTGATTTCAGATCATCAACAGTATCCATTATGTCTGAATCTAGGGAACCACAAGCACTAACTGTAATATCAGCATCAGGAACATTTTTTTTAGTTGGTGTTAGGTCTTGACCTTGTACGTTTAACTGACTTGGAATGTAATCGACACTTTCCATAAAAACCACTTTTACAGGTTTATCTTCGATTATAGTTATAGGACTTTCGGCAGCCAATTGGCGCTTGGCTGTCAAAACTGAGTGATAAGCTTTCTGTAACTTAGACTGATTCCTATTAGATGCTTCGTCATGACCTGAGATAAATTTGTTAGGAGGATGAGTTTTAATCGGTTGTGTATTAGTACAAACATTTTGGTACTTTGTAGCCTTAATTTTCTGATCAGTATGTCCATGCTCCTTCTTTGTTAAATTCTTGGGACTTAAATCCTTTTCTACCACTGTTTGAATTACGTTAGGAGTTTCCTTGCCATCAAAATTTACAGTAATACGATTTTCATACGTTATAGAGTTCCTTCTGGCAAATTTATCAAAGTCTTTTTCTGTTATGATTGCTTCTCTCTTGGCGTTATCAATCGTAAATTTATCTTGTATTTGAGGTTTGACTGATTTTGATGTTTGGTTTTTAGCTGGCAACAGTTCCTTAACCAGAGGTTTATCTACTTGAGTTTTCTTATTCATATCTATATCACCCGTAATAGGTTCATGTTCGATTACTTCATCTTCAGAGTCTACTTCTATTACACTTTCGGAAATAACTTTTTGTTGATTCTTATTTGGAAATGGTAGGAGATTTGGTATTTTTGTTTTACTAGTAATCGGCAATTTTTCTTTCTCTGCTTTGGAATAACTTTTAGTTTCTGACTTATTAACTTGTGGCAATTCATGTGGCGGTCTTTCAATAAATGGGATTCCGTGTAACTCGTTCATTTTCATTTCTATTTCATCTAGACTACCCTGCTCCATTGATTGACACGACTGTTGCAATTTAACAGGTAATGACGCACTTACATCTTTAACCGACTGTTTCTTGTCATCTTGCACTTTCAAAGATGGTATATTTCTATGTATCATACCTTCAATAGTTTTGTCGATTAAATTTTGTACAACTCCAGTTCTCTGAGATACTTCATTTCTCGACAAATTAGTTACGTTGGTTGTGTGTGAAGATTTACTGTGAATTTTTGGAACTGTGTCTATCGTCGCCGAATCTTTAGGAGATACTGCTTTGAGTTTAATTTCATGTACGTCACCTTTTAAAGTTTTACTTGCGGAGGAACTTTCTTTGATATTTGGGTTTGGTTTATTCGTAAAAGCAGCAGTATCTGGTTTTGAAATAATCTTATTAGGTTCTTGAGTTTTTGATAAAGCATTATTAGATTGCCTTTGACTGTCAATTTTCTTAAGCACATCTCTTCTATTTAAGTCATTTGAATTCTTAAGCTGATTGCTACTGGATGAAGTAACAAGCGTCTTAGTTTTAAATTTATTCAAAAATTCTTGCCGATTTGCCTCCGTCCATTTACCAAAAGGCACTGCAGCATTGTTATTATTAATTGGTTTAGATTCGGCAACTTTAAAAATGTCATTTTTTTCCTTTAGCTCAGTTGGGTTCTTCACATTTTGTATAACAATTTTAGATGTACTACATATACCTTCTTTATCAGCGAGATTAGATTTATTTGGTTGTGGTTTTGGCACTTTATTAATTTCAATATTCTTTGTGATCAAACTCTTTTCTTTAGTTATAGGTCCTGACAATTTCAAATCTTTCTTATTATCGATTTGGATTATTGGTGAAGGTTTTACGTCAAATGTCGTATGAGTTTTGTCTGGTATATTTTTGTCTTTTATAGTACTTAATTCACTTTGAGATTTTTTTACTTTGGCAACTGGAGAAATTGCAATGATCTGAATGTCTTTCGTAGTTTCTTTTCGAGGTGATGCTTGAAGTACATTACTATCTATGCTTTGTATCTCAATTTCGTTAGCAGGATTTAGGTTTTTAAGTGTAGAATTTCCTGAGCTTCCTGGCATAATTGGCTTTACTATGGTAATTTCAGAATGCCTTTGGTTTTGTCCTAGAACTGCTGGTTTACTAATATGAGCACTATGTATAAATGGATCCTCTCTCAATGCAGATTCTTTTAAGTCTAGGCATTTAATTGCATCTTGCTTGGTGTCAACAACTTGAGAAAGTTGATTTTTTGATATGTTAAGAGATGATTTATTAATATTACCTTGCTGTGCTACATTAACTTCAAGGTGTCTTCTTGTTTTATTTATGGGTTCCTCTTGGTTAGGCGCAGAAATAAATGGCACCTGGGATTCCTTTGAATTTACACATGTAAGTTCATCACCTTTTTTAGCCATCAGCTCAATTTGTAAAATATCTTCTTTAGATTCTGATTGATTTTCAGTATTGCAAACATTTGGACCCTCTAGTTTCAGTTCCGATTTATTATTTTTTGTAGTAACATCTTCGGTTTTCTCATTGCCTTCCCCGACATTTGGAGTATGTTGTAAGTCATGTTTACTACTGTTAAGAGTCTTCTCATTTTGTATTAATTCCTCTTTCTGTCCTTCCACATGATCTTTGATAAGACTGACATTAACATTTTCATCAATTATTATTTGCTTATTTAATTTTTGGATGTGAGTATTACCAATATTTTTTACATTTTGCTCACTTTGAATACCACTGTCTGCTGCACTTTTAATATTATCAGCTGACGTATCAGCTATTTGAATTGATGATTCAATGCAAGTGTCTATTTCCATAGGTACAACTTCACATTCATGTTTTTCCTCTTCTATATCAGTACTATAAGGAATCTCTGTGGTTATTACTGACTTTTCTAATTTATCTGTGTTTATACTGATAACCTGCTCTATCTCAACCTTTTCTTGCTTTTCTTTACTATTTTCTATAAGATCTACATTTTCAATTACAGATTTTCCTGTGTCTTCAATTGGCAACACTTTCTTATCTATCTTTTCTTCTATATTATCTATAAGCATCACTAGTTCATCCTTCTTTTCTACAATATTTTCAACTCGCACAGTGTTCTTTTCACTTTCATTTTTTTGAACTTGCATTATATCTTCATCAGTATTTTTCACCTGTACAATTTTCTTACTTTTTTCAATATTTACAACTTGCACATTGTCTTCGAATTGCGCTTCATGAGCTGTAATTAAATTGTTATCATCAATATGTAGAATAACTTCTGTCTTTTCTGTAGTACTATTATTGTCGGTAGAAGCAGTCACAATTTCTAGTTGTAATGGATTATTTTTATTTTCATCAATAATTTTTGATTCTGTAATTGTATTAGAAACAACATCACTATTTTCTTTAATATCGACTAATCTTGAATCGTTCTCCTTAACAATTTTATTTTTGTTGCTTGGCTCAACAGTTGGAGCTTCTTTTACTGTGTTATTTAAGTCATTTACTTTATTGTCGTCAATTTCTTTATTTTTATCAGTAGACTTTAACTTGCAATTTTCTGTATGAACTTCAATAGTCTTTTTAATATTAGATATATCTGAATGCCTGTTAGTATGCAGTTGTTGGTCTACCATTATTTTGGTTAATGGTATACCTTCTTTGTTAGGAGTTGAATGATATGTCATTGGGGTGTAAGTGCCGATAACAGGTGATTTTCTTGATTCATTAAACTTCATCATTTTTCCATTTAAATTAACTTCAGATTTAGAAGGAGGGGAAGTTTCTTTATTTTCAACTTCTGCTTCTATAATAGTTGCTGTTAGCTCCTTTTTTGGATTTCTGACATCACTAACTTTACTACATGTTGATTCAGTAATTACCCTATTTATATCCTTTATAGGCACATGAGATGTATTCTTATCAGCCAATTTCCCGTCCTTGGCAGGCTGAAATATATGTTCAATTAATAAATATGGAGTAAGAATCAATTGGTCATCCGAAAAAAAATTAAGATACATTAATTTGAAAGTAAAAATATCAAATATTACACTAAACACTATACTTTAATAGAAATCTTACCACTTCTTTTGGTACTTCTATTTCTATTTCTTCATAAACTTCTAAATTACCTTCAGAGTTTTCACTGAAAATTTAAATTCATGTTATCATTTATATAAGTTCAATACAAATACTAGATATGATTTTTGAGTGACCACAAATAGGGCGAGATTCAGTGAAGGGAGCCGTTAGATACAGGCTGCGTAAGACCACGTTAAGTGGCGTGTGCCCAACATAAGGCCATAAACAATCATAAACAGCTAGAATACCGTATACATTATTGTTGCAGTATTTTGATATCATATAATTTATTACTGTTGATTAAAGAAGTGATTACTGATACTGTTGATTAAAGAAACGAGAAATAAAATGAATGTAGTACATTAGATATGTGTTATTTGGTAGTAAAAAAATAGCCAACAGCTTATGTGGACTACATAAAATTGTGTCCCTATACCCTCTGGCGCTAATTGTGACACGTTACACTGACAGTGACTACTTACTCATCACTTCCTCTTAAAAAGTGCTAGGACCATGACACAGTCTTTCTCTCTGTGATGAGTGGACTAATCTCTAGTTTAACCATCTGTCACCATGGTTAGGGTGACATCAGCCAGTAATTAATCATGCAGGTGTGGGCATTGACAGCTCTGATCGGCGCTACAGCCTCCTTATACCAGACAATGGAGAAGTTGGTGATCATATCTCCGTTCTGATACTACCGACCATTGGTCTCGGCAACAACAGATTGGCACTTGTGATTACAGCGAATTTTACGATATGAGTTCACCCCAGGCCACACACTTCGCGAATATGCTGCACCGTGTCCATGCTGCAATTACTGTCGGCAGCACAGATTCATCTCCTTCCCTCTTGACCGTGTATACTTGGTTGTTTATACTTGCCATAGCAATTACGGCCAACAATACTAGCAATAGTCAGTAAGAAACGACTACATGTTGCTGGTGGAGTGCATGGAGTATACACTCTATGACACTCGCTGTACGAGCCTATACAGTCTAAATGGTGACTGCCTGCATCACTGACACCCGCTCACAATGTTAGGCGCTTCCAAATATCACAAAGAAGGTAGAAGAATTTAAATAAGAATACAGTGTGTCACCAGCCCTTCCTATACATTGGGTGTACTAAAAAAAATCTAACCACATCATAGATAAGACAACATCACTGTAAGAGAATAAAAAGTCACAATTGAGCATAGTTTCTATGCCATATAATTTTCTCAGCTAAGTATAGTATGTTTATTTCCCACTCATATGTATAAGAAACCTACGGTCATCAGTGGGAACTTATATGAGCTGTGAAATATAAAATGTAGTTTCAGTTAAATGATTATTGTTTAAAGGATTACTTTCCTTCATATTAACAACATAGAGAATTCTTCAAGCCAATAAATTGACCCTCATTTTATATTAACGAAGAATAGAATTAAAAAGTCAGTAATGCAAAATAATTTAATAAACTAGATATTGATTTCAATGAAATATTTACAAATATCTAAAATAAGGTTTCTTAGCACTAAAATTTAATATATGATGCACAAACATGATGCAAAATAAAATGAGCCATCCACATGTGAAAATAAACGTATAGTATTCATAATGTTCGTATGTGATAACGCTTAGACTAAATAAATGTTGTATCAAAATTTATATATAGATTTTGAATAGAATAGTCGGTTTATTTCTGTCTGTAGTTACATACATCCATCCTAAAATACTGTAAAGAGTATATATATATATAGATATACATTATAAAAAAATTCTACAGGTTTAACAAGGCACAGTAATTAGCATTGAATCAAATATTGCTGATAATTTTATTTATATTAATGCCAATATCAGATAATGTTACAAAACACCAGTTTAAGTAGGTTAAGTAACTGGTTATTTACTGTTTGTATTAAAATATAACTTAATTGTGAATAAATCATATATTTTTAAATTTCAAAGCTATAAAAAGCAGGTTACATAAAACAATAAAGGGTCCACTTATGTTAAGGTCTCAAATTATTTATTAACTGTGAAGTAAGAAACATATACAAAAAGTTTTATCAAAATCTAGAAGATAACATTTTATACATAATTCTTATAGTCTATGAGTGTATAAAACATTAGTGCATTGAGTGCTATATCATTTTTTAGTTTATATGCAATTATTCTTATTTCCGTGTGGTGATGGAGTAAGAATACAATTCACCACCTATCTTGCTTGTGGATGTCGTAAAAGACGACTAAGGCATATAATATTCATATATCATTTGTGCAAGAGAAGGAAAACTCGGAATGAAACCCTATACCAACATGTCTGACCAGCATGGTATAGTAGGTCAAATTCCCTCTCATTATGGAGGAGGCCCAAGCCCAACAGTGGGACATATGCGATGATGATTATTCTTATTTAATATTAATTCATGATTTAAACATCTAAGTGTAATAAAAAAACTTACCGCACTTTGAGGAACTTAAAACTAGGTTGCTGCCGTTCATCATCAATTATCTGGACAGCGGCCAATTCCTCCTGCCCAGCTTTTCTATATAAGTATAAACCATTGCCAATATCTATTGCATCAACATTTTTACCATCAATTTGTAGCACCACTTCACTATCTTTACTTCCGATATCCATCTCTTCATTTATAAGACTCGACTCAATTTGTTCACCTGTTTTAAACTGTTGCAAGTTATCATTTTGTTTTGCATCAGATTTGTCATCTTCCACGTTATCATCTATCACTAACTCATCACCATCATAGGAATTATCATTGTCATCGAATATAGCAACACCACCAGACAATATATTAGCCGCTTCTATCTGTGTATCAATTTTATAACTATCTATAATGTCACTTTTCTTTCTAATAGGTGATAGGTTTGTTATAAGTTCGTCAGCATTCGTCATGGTCCCTTCAGATTCCGTAGAGGCGTTAGGTATTGATACATCTTTGATTGATGAAATATCATCTTTTATAGTGGAAATATCAAATGTTGAGTCAACTTCTGACAGAGAATAGTACTTAGATGTGCTCAAATTGGCTGTTATGTAGGCTTCACTCGGCGGAGATGAGGTGTCCAGTGTGGAGTCACTCGCGCCCCCTGCCTTATCCCGCAACTGGCTCAGCCTATCCATTTGCACACTTCATCTGCTGTGACAAGAGTAAAATTATTGTTTACCTTTTAAATGCTCCACTAAGACGCTTCATCAGCTATAAGATAGCTAATGAAAACATTTGAAGGTTGGTCGTTTAATTAGCACCTAGGTCAATAGCAACGAAGAGTGAAACTTTTAGAACAAACGATAATGATACTGTGACACTTTCCATAAAAATATAATAAACCACATCATACCAAGCTAAAATATATGCAAATAGTTCGAAGATATCTCTTATACACAATTCGTGTATTAATTTTGTTAAAGTCGTAGTAACAATTTTAATACAATTTAGATTAAAATAACACAACACATCAAATGATTAAAGATGGACGCCAAATAGCAAATACAGTATGTTGCCATTATTTTGCATGTTTATTTATTTTAAAAATATTAAACTTTACTTTTAAATGTATTTGCAGATATTTATACTTACTTCGATAGTGTTTTTTTATTATTAAGCCTTGTTTCATAAATATTCAATATTTACACGTTCTAAAAATAAAACAAAATAATTCGCACTCTGTATTTCAATTTTTGAAAGTGGCAATTATTAATACAGTGTAATCTGTAATGAAGCTGCTGATAATGCAAAATACCTACTGCTTGCCAATGTCAATGACCGATGGGGTTATGAAAGTACTACTAAAAAATCTCTACACATGTATGCGAATTAATCATCAAATTATTTAATCAAATCAGCAATGTTTAATTATAAACAATTAATGATATACCTATACATATATTGTGTACCTCACAATGGGATTTATCAAAGCTATAAACGCTTTTTGCTTGTGAGTCTAACAATATTATTAGTTATCTACGCACATCTGCGATGCAGCTATTATGGCTTGCACACGTTTTTTCTGAAGAAGGGGCGCTATTGGTTCCTAAGAGTTGATCGACCTCTGTGAGGTGTGTATAGGCTTACAGGTCACACATTCGCAGTCGGGCGGTGGCGTCAACGACAGAGCCAGCCGTACGGAACTTATTGCAGTGTATGACCTGATTTCAGAGTGGTCACTTATCGCGCTAAAGACTCCAAGTGGCAAGAGATACGGGAGGCTATTGGCCACGATGCCGCGATCGACTGAATCTCATTGCTCTGACGGGCGGTTGTAGTAAAGACATGCGTTTTGGGTCAAAAAATGCATGCCGATAAATCTTTCGCAGATTACTGTCGCGAGAAATAGAGCTGATGTGTCGAGGAATCACCGCTCTCATCTGGAAGGAGTTCTCAAAGCCCTCGAAGCCACGTCGCGGATAGGTATGGTGTTGTCCACCTTCAACAATGCTTGTCGAACAGCTGAGTAGTTCTTCAAGTATTTTTAAGCTGCTACTACTGATGTCGAGGCGTCCCCAGATTCGGCCCCAATTTATAGGCTCATCATATTGCTAAATGGTACGGATGCCCTTGGAGATAGCAGTCGTTGGGAGGTGCTCGTTTGACGGATGCTGCTAGTGACATACTGTTGGGAAATGGATAAAATAGAGGCATGGCTATTTTTTGGGCCGGCAGCTTAACGCGAGTGCCCCTGTCCTCATGATTTTGGCCATCAATATATGGAACTTGGGCTTGATGATAGCGTTATAGGTTTGCATTTAATCGCGCTATCGCCTTGCGCCATTTTCTTACAAAAGCCTCAATTTAAATATGGGAAAGAAAAGTTCAGTTTGTTACTTTTTTGCATAGGTACGTTTAGAAGTCATAGTAATTCTAAATAATCTTAAACGATATTTATTTATTTTATTTATCTATCATCATCATCATCATTTCAGCCTATTGCCGTCCACTGCTGGACGTAGGCCTCCCTCATATTGCGCCACAATGTGCGGTCCTGTGCCGCCTGCATCCAACGACGCCCAGCAACTTTCACTAGGTCGTCGGTCCACCTAGTGAGGGGGCGTCCTACACTGCGTCGTCCGATGCGTGGTCGCCACTCGAGAACCTTTCTTCCCCAGCGGTTGTCGGTTCGTCGAGCGATGTGGCCTGCCCATTGCCACTTAAGCGTGCTAATTCTTCGTGCTATGTCGGTTACACCCGTTCTTCTGCGGATTTCTGTATTCCGGATTCTATCTCGCAGAGAAATCCCGAGCATAGCCCGTTCCATAGCACGCTGAGCGACTTTGAGCCTTGATATGAGGCCTACATTTAGGGACCACGTTTCCGTGCCGTAAGTCATCACTGGTAACACACACTGGTCGTAGACCTGTGTTTTCAGACACTGAGGTATGTTGGACGAGAAGATCCTCTTAAGTTTCCCGAACGCTGCCCAACCGAGTTGGATTCGTCGGCTGATCTCTTTCTCGAAATTGGATCTACCTAACTGGACTGTTTGTCCTAGGTAAACATAGTGATTGACAACTTCGAGAATCGCATTGCCATCTAGGACCGGTACAGGAATGACATGGGTATTTGACATGACTTTCGTCTTGTCCATGTTCATTCGTAGACCAGTGGGTCCACAACTAGTGAGTTGGGATACCCTGCTGAGATCATTGAGAACGACGATATCGTCTGCGAATCGAAGGTGAGTGATGTATTCGCCGTTAATGTTGATGCCGAGTCCAGTCCAGTCTAAGAGCTTGAAGACATCTTCCAGTGCAGTGGTGAACAGTTTCGGAGAGATGACATCTCCCTGTCTCACGCCTTTCTGCAACTGGATCGGTTTCGTACTCTTATCCCGGATACGGACTGACATTGTGGCGTTCCTATACAAACACTTCAGCACTTCGATATAGCGATGGTCGATTTGGCACCGCTGAAGGGACTGCAGCACCGCCCAAGTTTCGACTGAATCAAAGGCTTTCTCATAGTCCACAAACGCTAAGCACAGGGGCCGATTATACTCCTCGGTCTTTTGTATAATCTGCCGAAGCGTGAGGATATGGTCTATGGTGCTATAGCCTTTTCGGAAGCCGGCTTGTTCGGGCGGCTGGAAGTCATCGAGCTTGCGCGTGAGTCGATTGGTAATGACCCTCGAAAACAACTTATAAACATGGCTCAGGAGTGAGATGGGTCTGTAGTTCTTTAAAAGAGCTTTGTCACCCTTCTTGAAGAACAGCACCACCACACTCCTGGTCCACGACTCTGGAACGTCGCCCCCGAGGATAACGGAATTAAATAGCTTCTGAAGGGCTATTAATACCGGCTTGCCGCCCGCCTTCAAAAGCTCTGCCGTAATTCCGTCATCTCCCGGTGCCTTACCGTTACGTAGTTGTTTGAGAGCCATTCTGATCTCGTACAAGCTGATGTCCGGGATTTCTTCGGTATAGTGCCGAGTTAGCTTGGATCTGGGATCTTGGACCAAGGCGACATCAGGATTTCGGGATGATTTGTATAACTGTCCATAGAACCTTTCGACTTTCTCCCAAGATCTCACTTTGGGATGAAATGACAGTGCCATCGTCGGTCTTCAGCTTAGTCATTTGGCTTTGCCCAATAGACAGATCTTGTGCGAACACTTTTGAGCCACGATTCCGCTCCATCGCTTCTTTGATACGGAGCGTATTAAATCGGCGAATATCGCGACGCACAGACCTGGAGATCTGCCTATTTAGCTGCCTATGTTTGGACCAATCGCCTGAAGACTGCACCGTCATTTTTTTTCTCCGCTCCATGAGCTCGAGAGTCTGGTCAGAAAGTTTTTTAGGTTTATTAACGCGGTGAGCCTTGAAAAATTTCGACCCAACCGCGTGGACAGTTTCCACGAACCTGTTTTTCATATCGTTCGGAGATTCGCACTCGTCCAGACATTGGAAGCGATTATGTAGTTCGAGTTGAAAGTTTTCGAGGTTCTGGTATTGGACAGATGTAGGTCGGAGTGTAGACTTCATCAAGCGTGACCGCTCGACTTTTGTATGGATATTCAATGTGCCTCGTACCATCCGGTGATCGCTCCCAGTTTTAATTCTGCTGATCACTGAGACATCATTGAATATCTGTCGTTTGTCTGACAAGATGAAGTCTATCTCGTTTTTTGTTGAACCATCGGGGCTAATCCAGGTCCATTTCCTTTGTGGCTGCTTCCTGAAGAAGGAATTCATCATAAAGAGGCTTTCCTTCTCCAGAAAATCAGCCAGTTTCTGGCCCCTCTGGTTTCTCTGTCCATATCCATGTTTCCCCACTCTCAACTCATCATCACTCCCTTTGCCTAGTTTCGCGTTAAAGTCTCCCATAACCACCGTGAAGTGGGTTTCGGACGCGTGTATGGCTTTCGAGATGTCCTCGTAAAATGCCTCCACTTCGTCGTCGGAGTATGTCGAGGTCGGTATGTATACCTGTATAACCTTCAGCGAATACCTCTTGGTAATTCTGAGTATAAGGTACGCTACCCTTGTCGACACACTCTCGATCCTCTCCACGTTGTCTATGAGAGACTTACGAACGATAAACCCTATACCACCTTGGGACGGGTGATCGCCCTCCCGGTAGAAGAGCAAGTTTCCAGACTGGAGGATTATCGTGCCCTCGCCCTCTCTTCGCACTTCTGATAATCCTACAATGTCCCAGCGGATTTTGCTCAATTCCTCTTCCAGCTCGATGACCCTCTCGTCAGTCCTGAGTGTCCGAATGTTGTGTGTTACCAGGGCCAAGGGTCGTTTTTGTTGGTAGCCGGATCGCTGCCGGAGATTCCTCGCACCCCCCGCTCCACCACTACTGGGCCCGCCATCAAAATGAGCCCGTAGGGTACCGGAGCCGCCGTGACTGGGGGCCATTTTTTTGTTGTACGCCATTTTTAAAAAGGGGATATTGCCGTAACCGCCACGCTTGGCAGGCGGGTTGGCGATCGCAGTATGGATGTTTTACGTTTCCCAGGAGAGAGCTGCTGCCCACTCTCCTGGTGAACCCTCAGCCGATTTTTACGACTCCCACGGGCAAGTAAGGGGTGGCGACACATGTATTCTCAAACCGTCGCCACACGGCCTATTTATCTATACAAAAATCAAAGTATATAATAGCGTTACCTGGCGATGAAAACATGATATAACGACGACATTTATGTATATGGGTTCACTGATATTAAAGCAGTTTTAAAATTTAGAACTGGTTTTGGAAATTATCCTACTAATATTATAAACGCTAAAGTTTGTGAGTATCTTTGTTGCTCTTTTACGTAAAAACTACCGAATGGATTTTGATGAAATTTCACAATGCTTACATATCAGAATAACACATAGGCTATAATTTATCCCGAAATTCTCACGGGAATGGAAACTATGTGGGTAAAACCGCAAGGCGCTGCTAGTCCTTTATACCTGTGATTTAATATGGACCACGTATTGGACGACGTAGCAGGACGACAACTAGATGGACCGGTGACCTGAAAGTTGCTGGGTGTCGTAACAATGCAAAATAAATAACAATAATGAACAATTTAAATGTATATTGCCATGTGGTGGCAGCTATGAATATCACCAACGCTTATAATGCTCACAGGTGTTGTAAAACATGTCTAAGACACATGGAACTGGGTCCACTTCCTCTACCTTCTGGCCAACAATTACATTCCCAAAGTCAGTTGACAACAGGCAGGCCGGTCACAAGATTATTGTCAAGTGTTCTACATCTCCTGTCTGCCTATCTTGCCTGTGGAAGTCGTAAAAAACGACTAAGGGAAATAATAAGCTTATCTGTGCAAGAGAAGAATAACTCGAAATAAAATCCTATACTATTCCAACATGTCTACCTGCGCCTGATGCCGCCCTAGCCGAGGCCGCGGGTGAGCGGACCGGGGATTTTAGTCCGTCGAGAGATAGGCTCACCGCGCGACAGCGACCGACGTCCCGGGACAGGGACGTCGAGAGGTGAGGGTATCCGAAAGGGTATTCCGTCGAGCCGACCACTTAGGACTAGGAACTCGGCACTGGTGGTCGGCCCAACGACGAAGGCGACATGGGTACGGGTGGATTATGGACCCGCGCGCCGTCCTTTTGTCGCCCCGGACGGAATGGACCGCGTGTTCGCTTACCATAGCCCACCCATAGAAAAAAATACCAACATGTCTGACCAGCTCCTAGCTCCTATTGTGGAGGAGCTTCGAGCCCAACAGTGGGACGTGTATGAGCTGAGACGACGACAGACGACTCTACATATTATACCCCCAAGTGATTGGAATAATGGATGTTGAACAAGATAATTTATCTACGATTGACATTATCAGTTGTTCGAATTTAGTCATTGTTGTTATCACAGAAGTGATGGAGCGTATATTATTTACTAGCAACCCGCCCTCGCTTCACTTCGGTTTCAGTCGCCTTACCAGCGTAGTTACCGTTCCCGTTGGAATACAGGGATATAATATAGCCCATGTTACTCCCTGATATTATAACTTTCCATTGATGAAAGAATTTTTGAAATCGGTTCTGTTTAAGCGTAACAAACATACTTTCGCATTTATAATATTAGTAAGGATCTACACAAATAAATAAAATTAAAGTGTCTGTTTGTAATGTCAACATCTTAGAATAATAACGTATAGAAGGTAAGTTCGCGCACATAAAGTGAAGCATTTCAATTGGAGCCTAATGAAGCTTACGCCGGAACCGTTCCGTAATGTATGTGTCACTATACTGCATGTATGTACGCAACTCTTAAAAAATAAATAGGTAATTATTTCGATTTTTGCATTCAAATGGCGTCACAACACATTTGAAAAACATAAAAAGATTTTTAACATTAGTTTTAAAAGTATTTCGACCATTTATGTTAATAAAAACAAAATTTGATTTCATAATTTGTATGGTCGTGTGCGTGTGTACGTGTGTAATCGCCTGCACGCATGTAGTATTTTTAGATTCATGTTTCGAACGTTCGAAGTAGCGACACTATCCTTCTATACGTTATTATTCTAAGGTCAACATATTGGGCTTTTTTCAGGCACAGATATTTGCACGACACCTATACCTAAAATACAGTATAAAAATTTGTTGTCTGTCTATTTGAGGTAATCTTCAAAACGGCTGGACCGGTTTTGATATTTTACTGCCAGGTAGCTATCTATATAAGGAGTAACTTAGGCTATTGTCGATCATTATGTTTACCTTCAACAAACAGTCCAGTTAGGTAGATCTAATAGAATATATATTTTATCCCAGAATTCCCACGGGAACGGGAACTATGCAGGTAAGGCGACTGAAACCGAAGCAAAGCGAGAGCGGGTTGCTAGTTGCTAGGACACCCGAGCCCAACAGTGGGACGTATGTGGCCTGCGATGATGATGATGATATCTATATTGATCTCGACTCTGAAATCTATGCGTGTACGTCATATGCAACGCTAATATACGTTTCACTGGGCTCGTGCTTCCTTTATTATGGGATAGAATTTAACTAAATGTACCACGCTGGTCAGACGTGATGGCATACGTTTTATGTCGAGTTTTCCTTGCATAGATATTATCTGTATATCAAATCCTTTACTTGTCTTTGGAACACCCACGGGTAAGAAAGGGGGTGGTGAATTGTATTCTTACTCCGTCACCACACAAAAAAAAAACGAAGAAGGACATGTAAAAAATATATCAAACACGCCCATATCTTGGCCATTGCTAAGAAATTCTTGTTATATTTAGAGAGGTAAGTACGACATGAGCATCTGGTCTATTAGCAAAAACAGCCCATTATTGTTTAGGCTGAAGACAATCAGCCTGAAGTCGGAACTTTCCTGTAAATAATGGGACGGATGATCACATTATACTTTATGCGTTTAAGTGTATCATCATCTCAGTCCATATACGTCCACTATTGGACTCGGGCTTCCTCCACTATGGGAGGGAAATTGACCTACTATACCAAACGGGTTGGCATAGTTTCCATTCGAGTTTTCCTTCTATTGCGATGTTATATGCATTTTACGTCCCTTAGTCGGCTTTTACGACACCCACGGTTATGAGAGGTGGTTGGGGAATTGTATTCTTACGCCGTCATCACACAGAAAATAAAGTATATCATCATCATTTCAGCCTATCGCCGTCCACTGCTGGACGTATGCCTCCCTCATGTTACGCCACAAAGTGCGGTCCTGTGCCGCCTGCATCCAATGACACCCAGCAACTTTCACTAGGTCATCGGTCTACCTAGTAGCGCCTCCTACACTGCGTCGTCCGATACATCACCACTCGAGAATCTTTCTTCCCCAGCGGTTGTCGGTTCGTCGAGCGATGTAGCCTGCCCATTGCCACTTCAGCGTGCTAATTCTTTGTGCTATGTCGGTTACACCCGTTTTTCTGCAGATTGCCGTATTTCGGCTTCTGTCTCGCAGAGAAATCCCTAACATAGCCTACTCCATAGCACGCTAAGCGACTTTGAGCCTTGTTATAAGGCCTACATAAATATATAGAAAAATTGGTAAATCAAATTAAAAAAAACAACATTTAGACGAAAATATATTTTATGCGATTTCATTAAATTTTAATTTGTTCAATATACATAATACATAATTTACTTATAATAATTACAATATCATTTGTTCTTTGGCCTAAAATTAAACAGCATTCAAAACATATCAATTGTACATCACATATATAATTATATATAACAGCCAGTATATTTGTTTAAAATACTTAATATCTAAAAGCATATCACAATATTCTAAGATACATATTAAGCTGACTGATAATGGAAAATTTAATGTCAATGATATCTTGTGCAATCAATATTAGTAAGGCTTATTATAATTATAAATTGACGAGAAAGACGATTACTCATACATACGGCTAACGTTTAGGATATAGTAAAAATAAACGTACGTATATGTTTAGTGGGACATAATAAATATCATAGGCAAAAGTGGTAGGACCCAAAAAAGAAATTAACGAAAATATCGATTCTTTAATGATTTAGAGACATGTAAAGTTTTCAATTTTGTCATCGCTTTTTCGTGTAAATACGATTGAAATGTATATAGTGAGTGATACTTAATCTGCGACATATTCATACTTTGTTAAATGTTCATTAGAAATTGAATAAATCAATGTTTACGTTCGCATAAGCAAGACAAACTTCGCCTTAAAATCAGCTGATTCGTGGCAATGACCAAGAGGCGTGGCCACAGCTATTGAAAGAAATACCGACACAGGGATGTACTAAGAAAAAGGGAAACAAATGAAATAATTACCTATATCTTGTAGGCAAAATAAAACAATAAAACCTAAACTGTAATTTTTATCGAAAATGAAATTTGTCTCTGTTTACATATTTTAGGCTAATAATGCCGACGACCGAGGTCAAAGGAGCCGTCGTCTAACCTAACCTAAATCTTTCGTAGGTAAGGTAGGCGACCTACCTTACCTACGAAAGATTTAGATTTATAAAATTGAATTATTCGTTTTTATTTTAGTCTGACTCTGATGTCCGGTCTAAAGGCACGTATGGACGATTATTATCTCCTTACGACTTTTCTCGTGTATTAAAGATCAGCGATTTAAAGTGATTCAAATATGGCTTATTCCCGGTTCGGTGTGTTGGTTCGATGTGCGGTATCAAAAATGTGTGGAATCTTAGCAATTGTTCATTTCGGAATGTTAATACCACATACCTATTATCTGGATTACTGCGGTTATCGATATGGGATACTTCCCTTTACGGCAACTTTCACCGAAAAGGTAGGCTATATTTCTATTAAAAATAGGTAGATATCTAATTTTTATTCTATTTTTAAGTTAATAATCCTTGTATTGTAGGGGACTTCACAAACATAGAATTAACGGACATAAATTACATCCAGACCTAGAACAACAATTTGTCGATCACACAAAGTGTTGTCCTGCGTGGGATTCGAACCCGCGACATTGGCACGGTAAGATGGTATCTTAAACACTACGCCATCTGTGCAGACAACAGTCCGGCTGGAGAGTCCTGGGTACGGTGTCAGGACCGTCGAGGCCTTCCGGCCGGTGCTGATGGAGTGGTTGGAGCGGACGCACGGGGTGCTTTCCTTCCGACTGGTGCAGGTGCTGACGGGGCACGGTTGCTTCGCGAAGTACCTGCACAAGATTGTCAGGAGGGAGAGCACACCGTCCTGCCACCACTGCAGTTGCGACGAGGACACGGCGCAGCACACGCTCGAGGAGTGTGCTGCATGGGAGGGGGAGCGCCGTGAACTCGTCGCGATTATCGGTGCCGACCATCGCCAGGGAGATGCTCGTCAGCGTCAGGAACTGGGACGCGGTTGCCGCCTTCTGTGAGGCCGTAATCTCGCGGAAGGAGGCGGCGGATCGTGTGCGAGTAGAGCTCCTATTCGGCGACACATTCCGCCGCCGGCGACTCGGGCAGCGTAGGCGTGAGTATCTGCGCCTAATGCCGCCCTAGCCGAGGCCGCGGGTGATCAGACCGGGGAATTGTGCGTCACCCGCAGAGAGGCTGACCGCGCGACGGCGACCGACGTCCCAGGACGTCGAGAGGCGAGATTACCTGAAAGATGAGATCTATGACCGTTAAACTACAACATACTCGAACAGTTGCCCCATAACCTGATACAGCCTGTATATAAATAATTCTTCTGTATGTAACTGAAATAATCCTTTGATTTTGATGAAATTTTTGTCAGCTGGATTCAAGAATAAACTTCCACGAAGTTAATAAAATTTATTTAGCTATTGGCAAGAATATCAACTTTAACTACGTGAAATAAATGTACAATGGAAATTGAACAAAAATATCCAGAAATTAATAATAATTTATAATTTGTACACCAATTTAAAATATTAATCTATTTAAATAAATAAAGCAGTGTATTTAATAACCATTGCTTTAATTGTATATACTAAAAAAATCGTAATATTTTGTTTTTATATTATGCCATATTAGTGCCTGTCTTGATCTGTTCTTTTATGCATATTACTTGTACAAAATAATTTCGATGGTTCACATCTGCCAGGCGTCCGATGACGGCTCACATTTTTTGTTTACATTTGTAATAACGTAATAAAAGCTTTATAATAAGTGATCCAATTGTTCATAAGATTGTTAACTTTGATTAGACAAGCGACAATGTAACACATTTTTTTCCTCATTTATCAATTCTATTACAACCAAGACTTTGTTTTTCAGATCGACGAATTTCAGATCAAAATTATACGGATAAAATTTCATAATGTCTAAAGTACATAGTTGGTTTCGTACGAAATAAATATTGTATTGTGTGTATCAAAGTCACTAACGGCATAATTTTAAATTGTTGCAATATTTCAATGAATTAAACTTTGGATTTAGGATGATCAGGAGAAATAATCATGTCTGATGTTGTTGTAAATGTTGATATAAAACTATAATGATTTTATTGCATTTGTATTTGATTTTTATTTTCCGAACATTGGCTGACAGATAGGACTATCTGTGATCATGAAGGCGATAAAATCTGTAAACGTTGTAAAGAGTCGCTGTAAATCAAATACAAACCGCTATAAAATCTATAAAAAGAGTTTCATTTCAATTATTCAGAACGAATTCGAATATGTTTTAAGGAGAGTTACAACAAGTAGTCAGTTTTTTAATTGAAGACTGAAGAAGAACTTAAGTTTTTATAAGATACGAAAAGTGAAAATAATGTAGATGGATCTAGATGATCTTATAACTATAAACTTAGTTGAAATATCGCGGTAATAAAACTAGAATTGTTTATTTGCGCTATCGTAAATTTAAACTAACATAATTCCAATACCTTAATATTAAAAAGTATTATATACTAAAATTATTGCACGAATAATACATAATATTATTATATATTTACATGACAGTGATTATAATACTTATTACAATTTCGCCTAATTATATTGATCGTAATAAATGCATAATCAGTTTTGTATAGTTCGCGCCACCAAATAAGTCGTACAAACGCCTATGCCAACACGTCTGACTTCCGTGGTATAGTAGATAAACTTCCCACCCATAGTGGAGGCCCGAGCCCAACAGTGGGACGTACAAGGGCTGAGGTTATGAAAGGATTAATACCGCGCATAGTATAATACAATAATTCTTTTCAGTATCATCGAAGTGAAGCATATTGGTTATTAATGGCAACTCTTATGGCGATGTCATTTTTAGTAGTATTTTGGCGCGAACGTGAAAATATTACGTGGCGCCCTTCAATTATATTCAATATTTTAGTGTTCTATAGTGACACTGAACAATACTAAAATTAAATAATTTTGCTGGTATTTTATGAAATGTAATAAAGTGCTAAAGGAATGTGCGAAAGTGATAGAATATGATATAACAGTGATTTACGTGTATTTTCATAATTTTGCCAAAATTTCCAAAGGAATCGTAATTCGGTTGTCAGTGCTCAAGTAAATAGTAACAATGACTTAGATTGATCGTTATTATGAATAAACTACTAAATATGAATAAATGAAATATTATCGTGCTATAAGTTGTGAAGAAAATATTATTTCTATTTAGATTGCTAAGCTAGCAATGTATTTGACTGAATAATAATATTTATGGTCATGAATAGATATTATAAAAAAATATCTCATCCTAGCCCAAACACATCCTATTATTGGGCTCAGGCCGCCTTCATTTTGGGAGGGAATTTGGCCTACCATACCAGGCTGATCAGACATATTGGCATAGGGTTTCATACCGTGTTATAGTTCTCTTGTTTCGATGTTATTTGCATACTTAACGTCTCTTATTTGTCTTCTACAACACCTACAGACAAGAGATCGGGCAGTGAATTATATTTTTACTCCGTTACCAACTTATTATTATGTGTATAGCTATTAGCCGTAGATGGCTTTCATAGCTTTACTCGGACTATGGGTGACTGTTGAGGGCTCTCAGCCTGGTGCACCGTCACCACACAGAAAGAAAACATTTATATAACAATTATTTTTAGTTCCCTTGTTAGCCGTTATTTCTTTAGTGGCGCTGACTGTATTTAAATTTTGAATGGTTTTTATATAAGTACATATTCATGGTTGCCACGCAATATTCTTTTAAAAGTAGTTAAACCTTTTTCGTTAAAAATGTTGATTAACGGATAATCATCTACATAGTTGGTAAGTGGCAATAACTATTCAAATAGTTATACATGTTTAGGATATAGTCATAATAGGATCATATCCCTACTAACGAAATAATTCCCAGTTATATCCAGGACTTGGGTTAAGGAGAAGTCAGTTAGGAGGGTCAAAAATGGTGTCAATGCGCCCAGATCTAATAGTGAATGATGACCTATTAGATATTTTATCGTCATCATAATTCAGCTAACTAGTTGGCTTCCTACACTGCGTCGTACAATACGTGGTCGCCACTCAAAAACCTTTCTTCTCTAGCGGTTGTCGGTTCGTCCAGCGATGGTGTGGCCTGTTCATTGCCAATTGGGCGTACTAATTCTTCGTACTATGTCGGTTACGCCAGTTCTTTTACGTATTTCGGAGAAATATCGTGCATAACTCGCTTCATACAATTGCAAATAAAATAATAACGAATGTACATATCATACAGTGGCGGCTGTACCTTAAGTGCGTTCGTGCGCTGAACCACCAAATCAAAATATTTAAAAACTACAAAATTTAACTTCATGTTTATTTTTAAATTACCATTAATATTTATTCTTTGAACATAAAAAACATATAACAAATAAAATTTCAAATTATGACGAAACAATATAAGCGCATTACTAAACTATTAAAACTTATATTCCTTGTAATAAAAATCTCGTGCGCTGAGGCGAGCGCACGGGGACTGCCCATACAACTTGTATTAGATAGGAGTTAAACGCCTGGCGCGTGAGACAGAAGATAGGTCATAGAAATATACTGAAAAATGAGTCTGTTCCCGTACGGCGCACGGGCGAACCGAACGTTGCCGAGAGAACTCGACTTACGACGAAATTCGCCGATGATGTCTCGTTAAGTACAGTAAGTAGATATAGTTTCGATGTATCTGTGACGAGTTAAATATGGTTTGTTTACATTGTTTTTTTTATTTTGGTCTTAGTTCTATTTTATACTGCGTATACAGTGGGTGAAAATGAGCATAAATATAGACTATATTAAAGACAATAACAAAACTTTTTAAAATAAAGTTGATATAAATTGGCGGGACCGCCAAGGCCCTCTTTTATAAATATTTTTTGAAGTGTGAAAAACAAACAAAATACCTATTTTTCTTCGCAAGTACACCTACAAAATGTAATGCGTTCAAAAATAATAAAAAAAAAAATACGTATATTGTTGTTCCATTGCAATTTCTGATCTTAATACTTAGTGAGGAAGTAAAGTGCACCACCACTTTGATGACCCACCAGCCGCCACTGATACCATATAAATATTGTGTATGAAATAATTATTATATTTAGGTGCCAGATGTAATCCGCGGTAAACCATATTTAAACCCACGTCCTAATGGATATAACGAAGAAAATTTTCGTTAGGTGGTGTTATTATCAGCACATACACCATAATTATTGAACATCATTCACCACTTACTCTGCAAGTGGATTGTTAAGAGAAATAAAATTACGCCAAAATAGAAAATTCTAGAAATACTTACTAATGGTAATAACTGTATAACATAAGCTTAGTTCTTAGTCATTCTGTCCTTAACCTGAGCGGGTCCATACAAGGCAAATCGGAAGCTACACACTCGGCCTGATGGAACACTTGTAAGGGTACTTCTCTCACTTTGTTCACCGGTTTCATCACAGGTTTCATACCGCGTTTGTTCATCACCGTGACGGGTACTAAAAGTCTCTTACCGACCTTATCTGTACTTTGACCTTCAGCCGCTTCTAAGGCGGTCTCTACGTCGATTAGGGCGTGGTTACGGCATTGGAGCAATGCTGCCAACTGTAAGAAATCCAAGAATAAGAGTTAAGTTTTAAATCGTTATTCGTATTGTGACGGTTTAGGAATACGATGTCTCAATGTTCCTTTATCCTTATAGTAGTAAAAACCGGTTAAGGATTCGAACATTATGCCCAGCAGCAGTCACCTGGGCAATACTGACTGTGATCTGTGATGTAAATAGAGAGAGCCGGCGGCCCAATTTTCTGAGGGTGGTGAGTTTTGGTGATGCCTTTAATTTCACCGAACCTCATTGCACGCATTCACACTCCCTTCACTTTCATCACGGTAGGCAGCCGTCTAAGGGCGAAAAACGACTAAGGGAATATCATCATCATCGCAGCCCACATACGTCCCACTATTGGGCTCAGGCCTCCTCCACAATAGGAGGGAATTTGACCTACTATACCATGCTGGTCAGACATGTTGGTATAGGGTTTCATTTCGAGTTTTCGTTCTCTTATAGGGAATATAATATGCTGATAACATGGCAAAAGAAGGTAACCCCAAAATTAAACCATACACCACGTCTGACCAGCGTGATGTAGTAGATCAATTTTCCTCCCATAATGGAGTCTCAAGCCAAACAGTGGGACGTATATGAGCTGAGGTGAAGGTAGGGTTGCCAATTTTTGTTGATAAAAAAAACTTATAAAATGGTTTGGATGGGAAAAAATTAAGTATTTGGACGAAAGAAAAAAGAATTTGCCACATTTCATATTTTTTATTAGGGTTCCGTACCCAGAGGGTAAAAACGGGACCCTATTATTAAGACTTCGCTGTCTGTCCGTTACCAGGCTGTATCTCAAGAACCGCGATAGCTAGACAGTTGAAATTTTTACACATTATGTATTTCTGTTGCCGTTATCACAACAAATACTAAAAACAAAATAAAACACATATTTAAGGGGCTCCCATACAACAAACGCGATTTTTTTGCCCTTTTTATAAATAATGGTACGGAACTTCGTGCGCGACTTTGAGTCGCACTTGCCGGTTTTTGCTTTAAAAACGTATTTATGTGTACTTTTAGCACATATAAAGTCTGATTTACACCACATTTGACATCTATCTTTTCGTTCAGTAATTATAAATCATTCCTTTCATTCGTTTTCATGTATACCGTTAAATAGTTCAGTACCCAAAATGAATGTTTTGTCTTACGCATTACAGTAAAGGTTTAAAAATAAAGTATTTTCACATATCTTATTGGTATGCAAAAGTATAAAGTATAAGTACCAAAAATAAAGTAGGATACTTTATTATAAAGTATGGTTGGCAAACCTAGTGGGCTTACCCTTAAAGTCAATTCTAATTGCGAAGCCGATTCAATTCCAAACTCACCAAACTTATATATTTTTCGCATTTGTTGTTGCTATTTTCACCAAATGTGCTGTATTTTATTACTTTAAATTAACCGTTACCGAACTCGATCATCACAAAGACGCTTTCTTAAAATCGTGCAACATTAATGATTTTAAACTCGAATGTATACGTCAAAATACCGCCGGGAGTAGCAAATATTTGACTTAATCGACGAGAATCGAATTAATTTAAAAAAATGCCACCGAATTCGGTTTCAGTCGTGTGCTAGTGTCGCTTTCAAGAGTACCAAATTGCTCAAATTCAAGCTGCGATTGGAATCAAGATTTAAGAGTAAGCACATAGGTGAAGGATGCACGTATCTCATTACCTGCAATATCTGCTGTAATGGTTGTTGAACATCAGGTGCAGGTTTAGGCAGTGCCCTCGCCAGCGCTGTAGCAGCGGCTGGTAGTTGAGCCCGCAGTAATGCTAACGCAGCCAGTTCCCGGGCCACATCGGCGCCTTCAGCTACACCTTCCGAACCGGAGTCCGGTTCACCGCCCATGGATACGCTTGTATCAGAAATCTGCTGTTCTATGTTCCATTGCTGGGCTTTGTTTTCAGCTGTGTTGCTATGGTAACGGTAAAGTTTTTTTTTAGGCATATGAAGAAGTACTTAATATAAATTAGGAGAGTACATATGTATGTATATTTCCCGTGTGGTAACGAAATAAGAACACAATTCACCACCTCTTGACAGGGGAGTCGTAAAAAAAAAACAAATTTACTAAGGGATATATTCGGGTAACATTGATGCACGAAGAAAAGCTCAATACAAAACCCTATTCCAAACGTCTGATCAGCGTGGAACAGTAGGTCAATTACTGCACTGATGGGTCAGTGGTTAAGATACCGACTTACTGTGCCGGTGTCAGGGATTCGAATCCGACGTAGGACAACATTATTTGCGATCCAAGTCCCCCGCAATACAAGGATTATTTCCTTAGTGCAAGATCATCATCATTTGCCTGCCCTCATTCCCCGCGGAGTAGGGTCGGCAAAACATGTTCAGTCTTGAACCATGTTGTAAGAGATACGGCTATTTATTTTATGGCCGGCCGCCTGCCTAACGCCAACCCTCCTCGGGAATTTTTGTTTATGGGAAAAAGATGGAACATGGTGGATGAATATGGAAGAAAATGGGTTAAGGATGCTACTGTCATGGGATATAGGAAGGAGGCACGACAGCAGCAACTGGAGCAGTCCGGGATCGCGCGCCCGTAGTGGCACTAATCAGTTGACGGACAGATAACTGGTAGTAACACCCTCTGAACAAGTGCCCTCCTTAGTGCAAGATGTTGTCTTTAAAAATATACTCTCCCATTTGTTAACGAGACCTGAGCCCAACAGTGAGACATATAGGCTAAAATGAATGACGAAAGGAGTACAAGGTCTATTTGCTTGTTTGGGAAGTAATGTCTTAAAAAAAAGTAAAATAAATAATCACTAAATATAAAATATATTTTTAGTTGAATAAAGCATGCACATTCGATTGATGCATTTTTCTAGTCTTTGTTAGTGCCATCATAATTCATGAGACCCACATCAGCCTTAAGCCCCTGTCCTCTTGGGGAGTCTCTTCTACAATTGGAGTGTAATTGATCACCTATGCCACGGTGGTCAGCCGTTTTAAAATTTTATATTGAGTATTTCTTCCGTGTGGTGACGGAGTAAGAATACAATTCACCACTATCTTGCCGGTGGATTTTGTAATGGATGACTAAGGGATATAATAAGCATATAACATCTGTGCAAGAGAAGGAAAATTAAAAAAAAAACTCCGTCCAACTCGTCTGACTAGCGTGGAATACTAGGCCTGAGCCCAACAGTGGGACATATATAGGCTGAGATGATGATGATTTCTTCTGTTGCCGGCATATATCTTTACACCCACGGACAAGACAAGGTATGGTGAATTGTATTCCACCACCAAACAGAAAAAGCCAATAATACAAATGACAATTTCATTATTATAATATGTATTGACCCACACTAGCCTAATTGGCAAGGCGATTGAAACAGATTTCTAATAAATGTGAGTTCCACGTGTGGTAATCATTTTTCGCTCTTTAATAAGCTTTTAATAAGAAAAAATAGTGTATACAAACTTGTGTAGTACGGCGTTGTCGTGTCGTTGAGGCGTAGGCGGGCGGGGGTGTTCCAGTGGCGCCCTCAGATGTAGCGCTAGAGCGCAAACGTAGCCAACGCATAAACAAACTGGACGCATCAACGCTGATAATATCACACCAGGATCTGGATCCAGCACTGAAAAATAAACAATCTTAGTTTTGTATAAACCATCCATCCGTTTATCATATCATCGATATCTATTATTCTAATTAGGTTTATAATAATCGTTTTACTTAGAATAATAACGTATAGAAGGTAAGTTTACGCACAAAAAGTGAAGCATTTCAATTGGAGCCTAATGGAGCTTACGCCGGAACCGTTCCGTAATGTACAAGGTCACTGTACTGCACGTACGTACGCAACTCTTAAAAAATAAATAGGTAATTATGACGGCTTGTACATTCAAATCACAACACATTTGAAAAAAATAAAAAGTACATTAACATTACTTTTAAAAGTATTTCGATGATTTATGTTAATAAAAACACAATTTGATTTCATAATTTGTATAATGGTGTGTGGTAGCGGCTTCGAATACTACCAACCCTTGCTTTGCTCGTGGGTGTCGTAAAAGACGACTAAGAGCCCTATATTGACCCGGACCAACTCCCATCTGGTACCATTTGGGTCAACGATTACATTCCCAAGGAGGGTTGACGTCAGGCAGGCGGCCGGTCATAAAAGTCATTGCCGAAACTTTTTGCAATATGTCAAAACAGATGACATATTGCGTCGACCCCAAGTAATTGGGATAAGAGCAAGATGATGATGATGAATTTGTATAATGGTGTGCGTGTGTACGTGTGTAATTGCTTGCACGCATGTAGTATTGTTTGCTTCATATTTTTGATGGCTTACGTATGGATACTATCGTTCTATACGTTATTATTCTAAGCTTTTTTGCAAAAGTCTTAAACTTTAAATAATTCATAAGTACGTATTAAATAAATACCCTATACGTGCTATCTAAAACGTAAGTAACATTCAGCACAATGGTCACGGTTCATATAGGTCCCACTGCTGGGCTCGAGCCTCCTCCACATTGGCCTACTATATCACGCTGGTAAGACGGATTTGTATAGGGTATTTTTTTGAAATTTCTTTTTCTTGCCGTTATCTGTATATTATTCTCTTTAGTTGTTTTTTAGGACATCCACGGGCAAGATATATATATGTCACCGTATTATTGTACGAACCGTCAGTTTATAAACTATTTAGTGAGATTATAAACTATCGATAGATTGTGAACGAACACAAAAATTTACAATCTAACGCTTACATTTTAGTAAGTTTATAAACTGACTATGTTCAACCGTCAAATTGTGAACAAAACGCAAAGTGCACGCTGATTGGTTCAACGAATCGTTGTTTTCACACGCTGCCCCGCCGCCATTATTATTTTAGCGATATTACTGCATTATATCAATTTAAAGATATTAAAAACAGTTTTTTGGTGGGATCTAATAATGTACGTTAATATTTGCTGACAATGAGCTCTTTATTTGCTGATAATTTTGTTTGTAACTCTCACACGAACACATGTTATCTATAACGCCAACCAATCAGAGGACGGTTCACAAATATGCAGGCGACGAATTGTAAGACAGTACTGTGATTGGGTCATTTCTTTTTGAACTGACGACGGTCAAAAGTATTAAAATCACAATTTGACGATTGAACATAGTCAGTTTATAAACTTAAGAAATTATAACCCTTAAATTGTAAATTTTTGTGTCCGTTCACAATCTATCGATAGTTTATAATCTCACTAGATAGTTTATAAACTAACGGTTCGTACAATAATACGGTGACATATACAAGATATGGGTGGTGACAATTGTATTCTTGTCCCGTGGCAAGATGGGGAATTATCACCAACAAGCCATTAACATCAACTGTTGGGCATAAGTCTTCCCATAATGGGATGGTGCATTCCCATGCAGGTCAGACATGGCGGTATAGGATTTAATTTCGTGTTATCCTTTTTTTTTGCATAGATGTTATATGCATATTACGTTTCTTATAGTCCATAAAATATAGCTTATATCTATATTATAGCTATTTTATGGACTATAATCATATTTTAAGACAGCCACGAGCAATAAAGGGGGAGTGAATTGTATTCTTATTCCTTCACCACACGGAAAATTGTTCTCTTACTTAGCCATATCATTTCAGCTCATATGCGTTCCACTACTAAGCTCAAGCTAATAGTAGAGAATTTGACTTGATATACCACGCTGGTATAGGGTTATATCTCGAGTTTTCCTTCTCTTGCATAGATGTTATATGCATATCATATGCCTTAATTCTCTTTTACAATACCCACGGCCAAGAGAGTGAACGGTGAGACAGATACGCCATTATCCTCATCTGCTCTTCTCCCAATTAGTAGGAGTCGACTCGATAACTACTTCTTTTCTATCGTGCATATTGCAGAATTTATTGGTAATAGTTTTATGGTCGGCCGCATGCCTGACGTCAACTTTCCTTAGAAATATAATTGTTGACTTGATGGCATCGGATAAAGGCTCACGTTGATATAAAGCGATTAGTCGGCTTTTACGACACAGGATTGGTAGTATTCGTACAGCGCACAGCATATTATCATCATTTCAGCTCATATACATCCCACTGTTAGGCTCGAGCCTCCTCCACAATAGGAGGGAAGCCGACCTTACTATACTATGCTAGTCAGACAGGTTGGCACAGGGTTCCATTTTGAGTTTTCCTTCTCTTGCATAGATGCGTATTATTTTTTTTTTATTTATTTATTTAAGACAACACCCTGCACTTAAGGCAATAATCCTTGTATTGAGGGGGACTTTACATCCAGATTCAGAACAACAATTTGTGGATCGCACAAAGTGTTGTCCCGCGTGGGATTCGAACCCCCGACACTGGCGCTGTAAGTCGCTATCTTAACCACTACGTCATCTGTGCAGTGCCAATTATATCCCATAGTCGTCTTTTACGACATTCACTGGCATGTTAGGGAATGGTGAATTGTATTCTTACTCCATCACCAAATGGAAAACAGCATATACATATTCTATTTGTTCCACCAGGCTATAAACGTCTATTGTTGGACTTAAGCCTCCCCACGAGAATGCCATTCGGAATGATTCTGCGTCAATTGCATCCAACGGTTGCCTGCGACTTTTAAGATGTCGTCAGTCCACCTAGTAGGGAGATTTTATTTGTTATAGTACATTTAATAAACACTAATACTATACCACAAATAATTACAAGGTAAAACCCTATCCTGTTACGATACTCACGTGTTTTCCTCATTGATATTAACATGGCGACGATGACGTACTGCAAGTTAGGTAACATTGGCCCGTCGGCGAATAGGAAACCCCAAAGGTTTGCAATTTCCGAACGTGGGAATTCCCGACCGAATAGTAGTCTCAGCCATCGGCTGTATAAAAAAAAAACAAACATTATTTGGCTAAAAAGTAAACGACAGAAGTGAAAACTTCAACAAGTCAAAGTCACGGTTTTATATTTTGTAATAATGTTTAGAATATAATCATTTTAGCTCATATATGTCCTAATACCGAGCTCGAGCCTCCACAAATGGCAGAGAAATTGATCTATTATACCATGCTGGTCAAATGTCCACACGTCTGATATATAGTATAGAGATCGTCTGGTATAGAGTTTTATTTCAAGTTTTCCTTCAAGACTATTTATCAAAACCAGTTAAAGCATTCCGTAGAACGAACATGGAAATGTACATGCGTACCACCCCACCACCCCCCCTCTTGCATGTAGATGTGGTTTTAGAACTAAGGGGTAAAATATGCATCCATGCAAGAAAAATAAAACTTGAAAGCCTATACCAACACGCCTAGCCGGCGTGGTATACTAGGTCAATTTCTCTCCTATTGTGGAGGAGGCTCGGGCCCAACACAAAGAACAAAATTTCAGGCATTATTCCCCCACACCAAGGGGATAAATTTTCCGTGTGGTGACGGAATAAGAATGCATTTCACAACTCCCTATCTTGCCTGTGGACATCGTACAAGACGACTAAGGGATTTCATATGCACATAACATCTGTGTAAGAGAAGGAAAACTCGTAATGAAACCCTATACCAACATGTCTGTGGGCTGCGATGATGTAGGGGATAAAAATAAGGTACCCTTAACGTTCATGGGCACGGGCGGACTATAGTCCGCATGAACGCTGACCACTAACGCTGTAAAGTGTTCGAAACGTCGGGCAATCGAAAATCAAACACAAACGCGATAAAATCCGTAATATATGTAGTTTTATTTACAATCAGGTTATTAGTGCAATGAAACTCACATTCCAAATAGTTCCATAGATATGTTGCAGGAGGCTAAATGCGTCGCCAGTTCCAAATCCAAAGGCAAGAGGAACTCGTCACGAACTTTGTCCAAATATCTCACCACTTCATTAGGATTCTACAACAAAATAAATTTATATATTTTTTGTATGTGGGCGATTGAATTTATAGATTTTTTTTTGGTGCAAGTTAATTAGAAAACCGGCTAAGTGCGAGTCGGAGTCGCGCACGAAAGGTTCCGTACCATTATCTATAAAAATCGCGTTTGTTGTATGGAAGAAAAAAAAAAAATTTTATTTTGTTTTTAGTATTTGTTGTTATAGCGATAACAGAAGTACATAATTTGTAAAAATTTCAACAGTCTAGCTACCGCGGTTCCTGAGTTACAGGCTGATGACAGATAGACGGACGGACAGACAGCAAAGTCTTAGTAATAGGGTCCAGTTTTTACCCTTTGGGTACAGAACCATAAAAATGGTGGCGGGAGAGGCATTATATTTTATTTTTCGTATAGTGACGGTATAAGAATACAATTCACGATCCCCCTCTCTTGTTCGTGGGTGTCGTAAAATGCGACTAAGGGATTCGGATAACATCAATACAAGAGAAGGAAAACTTGAAATGACACCCTATATCAACCAGTTTGACCAGCGCGATGTAGTAACAGGGCCAGATAGACCCTATCAGGGCCCCTAGGCAATGCAATTCTCGGGTCCATGGTCGAAGGCATATGAGCAGCAGGATCACTTACCATCAGCTGTGCTATTTTATTTTTTGCCACCAACAGCAAAAAAAAAAAAAGAATTACGTAATATTGAGGGAGTATAATGATTTCTGATGTTTACGCGAGTATTACACAGTTTAAATAAAACTACTTTACGGATTTTATAGCGTTTGTTTTTGATTGCCCGACGTTTCGAACACTTTACAGCGTTCATGGTCACGGGCGGACTAGCATGTCTCATGTCCAACAAGCCATCGTTATTACAGAAAATTTATAATTATCTACCCGATACAGAAAATTAGTTATTATATATTGACCCACATTTTGACAAATTTATTGCCAGAGTAAGAAGAAAATGATACTATAAGAAAAAAAAAATTCTCTGCAAAGTGTTCGAAACGTTGCGCAATCAAAAATCAAATACAAACGCGATAAAATCCGTAAAGTAGTTTTATTTAAAATTGAGGGTATATACAAATTTTCAAAAAATTCATTCGCTGAAAAATTATTTTTGGCGCATGCTCGGGGCCCTAGGCAAGTTGCCTAGTCCGCCTTATAGATAAGCCGGCCTTGTGTAGTAGGTTAATTTCTTACCTATTATGGAGGAGACTCGAGTCCGGTAGTGGCAGGTGTAAAGCTTTTGATGTTAATAATGAAAAACTACTTACATATTTTCAAATTCTACATTTTTGTTAATGAATCTACCACCAGATCGAAAAGGGGCTCTCAATAAAGATTTCATTATTATAGCAGCTACGAGTTCCCCTCAACCGCATTGGAGGGAAAGGGAAAACTGCTTCATGTAACAAAGACTTTTCTACTGAGATAACCAAATCATAATTCAAAGCGCAAATCGTAAAACTCGGCTGAGGGATAACTTGGCGCAATAAAGCCTTCAATGAATGACGGCACTGCGAGGCATTATGTTGCTGATATCCAGCAACAAACAGCCTGAATGATTACTTACGTGTGCTAATTTGGATGTTGGTAATCTTCCAACAGATGTCGGCACCACGTCACCAGTTGTGTAAAACTTCTCCAAGCCTTTCATAATGGCACTGAACAGCATGCTGAAATTAAAATTATTTAAGCGTGATGATGGAGTAAGAATAGAATTCATCACTCCCTTACTTACCCATGAGTGGTGTAAGACTTTTTTTTTTAAGGGATTTAATCTTTATATATACCTCTATACTAGCTGACCCAACAGACATTGTTCTGTTCAAATAAAATAAAATGATTTCAGCGCCACCTACCGGGTCTAATTGTGAATGTAAACCATTCTCGAATCCCCTTGAACACACACAAAAAAATTTGTCGATATCGGTCCAGCCGTTTAGGAGTTCAGTGACATACACATGTACACAAGAAATTTATATATGAAGACTAGCAACCCGCCCTCGCCTCGCTTCTGTTTCAGTCGCCTTACCCGCGTAGTTGCCGTTCCCGTGGGAATACCGGGATAAAATATAGCTTATGTTACTCCCTTATAGATTATAGCTTTCCATTGGTGAAAAATTTTTGATATCGGTTCGGTGGTTTAAGCGTGAAAGCGTAACAAACAAACAAACTTATTTTCGCATTTATAATATTAAGAAGGATTTCTTGTATACGTGTGTATGTCACAGAACTCCTCCTAAACAGCTGGACCGATGTTGACGAAATTTTTGTGTGTGTTCAAGGGGATTCGAGAATAGTTTAGATTCACAATTGGACATAACACAGATACGAGTAGATAACATACCGTAATTTAATGTAAAGTACGTTTTTTTTTTTAATGTAAAGAAGTGTTATTTAATTTAAGGTAACGAAATGTAATTTAATGTAACGTAGTGTAATGTTATGTAATTTGATATACAATACTAGCGTAAACATAAAAATCATTAATCTAATAGGTTATATGAGTAAACATGAAAATACTTACTAGCTATCGTGTTCTAAGTAATTATCATCCAATATGTACTTTAGTTTATCACTGAAATAAAATACATTATTAATATTTATATTATCAATATTTATATTATCAGCATCTTAGCTCATATACGTTCCACTGTTTGGCTCGGGCATTTTCCAAAATTGATCTACTATTCCACGCTGTTCAGATGATATAGGGTTTCATTTCAAATTCAAATTATTTATTATGCATAAACCCCGAGGGGACACTTACATATTGTCAGGTTCACAATTTCCAAAAAAAAAAAAATACTACCACCGGCTCGGAAGGCGACCGCTACTGAGAAGATCCGGCAAGAAACTCAGCGGGCTTGTCTATTATTTTTAATTTCTTTTTTTTTTCTTCTTACTAGATATACAATTGTGTACATGTTTTGTAAGAACTAGCTGCAGTGTGATGCCCTTCGAACCGCAAGACACATTTCCAGCTTTTTCATCTCTTACTTAGACGGTATATACATAATATATCCCTAAGTCGTCTTTTACGACATCCACGGGTATGATAGGGAGTGGTGAATTGTATTCTCATTCCGTCACCATACGGGCTAATTCTTGTGGAACGGATAAAAATCACAATCGTTTACGAATCGTATAAAGAACTGTCCTATTTGAGCATCGAACATGCGTCACTCTATGTAGTTAAGGTTCACATTTATAAATCATCATCATTTTAGCACACACACGTTATGCTGTTGGGCTCGAGCCTAATTCTAAATAGAATGGAAATTGACCAACAATACCTCGTTACCTAGATCTGTTGGTATGAGGTTTCATTTTAAATTTGCTTTCTCTTACACGTGTTTTAATGCATATTTATAGTCCATAAAATATAGGATGATCTCTGTGACAGTTGTCCCTAGTGCTGTCACGCTTACGATAAAGTCTTTTATCGATAAACCTCTTAATTTTTATAATTGAGATTTTCTATTATAATTAAAATACAATCAATCAACATCTTTTTGAATGTATTTCAAACATAACTGTATTTTGACTGTTTTAATTATTCAAAAGGTCAAGACAATCAAGGTCTAGGTCACTATTATCGTCATCACTGGAGCGTTCCTGCTAGTACATTTATCATTTTTTGCCGAAATAGGGACAGTCGTTAGATCAATCGATCAATTATGACTATTTTATAAATAAATATGTCTAGTTGATTGACAATAATGCGTACATAATATATTATTATCATTTACTCTGAGACAAAAAGTAGTTTTTTAATGTTTAATTAATTCAATTTATGTATTTTATAATGTACCTTTCTGTTGTAATTGTAAAAAATATGTTGAAAATATTATTTAGGTACTGTATTGGGATTATTTATTTTATGAATAATTTAATAAAGATCGGTTATCGATTTACGTATATCGACTGTCCCATCTCTTTTTTTATTTCCAGTCCACTATGACGTTGTACGTGCGTAAGCGTCATTTATGAATAAAATATTTACTAGGTATTTCAGTACTTACGAGGTACATTTTAGGCATGGATATTAATATTTATATATTTATAATATATTGCACTACAGTTGCAATAACACTGGCACGAAAAGAATGAAAATATATTTGATTCAAAATGAAATTGTAAATATGTCGCTCGTTCAAACTTACTTCGTTGGTTTCATTGACATCTGTCACAGAGATCAAGCTATATTTTATGGACTATAAACCCTTAGTCGTCTTTTACGACAGTCAGGGGCAAGATAGGTGGTGAATTGTATTCTTACTCTATAATCACACGGATAATTTTCGCAACGCAATTATTCAATTCACCACCGCGTCTTTTGTTCGTGGATGTCGTAAAAGGCGACTAAGGTATATAGTAAGTAGTTTAACATCGAACACAGCAAGAAAAGAATAACTCGACATAAAACACTCGGGCCTCGAATCAAGAACAATGCATCTGATTTTACGAAGAGTAATCCTTATCGCTGAAGAAAGAAAATGTACAGAGAATCCTAAAAACAATTTTTTTCACCACACCAATCTTCTGTGACTATCACTGTCATCTCAGGTCATATATGGGCTGGGCTCGAGCCTTCTCCACAATAGCGGGGAAAATGACCTACCACGCCAGTCAGACGGGTTTATATAGGATTTTATTTCGAATATTTTTTTTTTATTGCCGATGATGGCAAACGAGCAGGCAGCACACCTGATGGTAAGTGATACTGCCACACATGGACCTTTGCGATACCAGGGGCACAGCCAGACCGTTGCCTACCGTGAAGTAAATGCTCTTCTTAAACCTCGTTTAAAGAAGGACATGTCATAGCGCTCGGGAAATACAGCAGCAGGTAGTTCATTCCAGAGCCCGCACGTATGTGCGAGAAATGATCGCTGAAAACGTACAGTTGAAGACCATATCGTTTCCAGGTGAAATGGATGAACCCTGCTGCAGTGTCGAGTGGGGGACTTTACAAACATATAATTAACGGACACAAATTACATCCAGACTCAGAACAACAATTTGTGGATCGCACAAAGTGTTGTCCCGCGCAGGATTCGAACCCGCGACACTGGCACTGTAAGTCGGTATCTTAACCACTACGCCATCTGTGCAGCAATGTTATTAGCATATTATATCTGTTAATCGTCTTATAAGACATCCAAGGGTAGAGAAAGGGGATAAGGGACTACTTCATCATCATCATCACAGCTCATATACGTCCCACGGCTGGGCTCGAGCCTCCTCCACGATGGGAAGGCATTTAACTATTATAGCACGCTGGTCAGACGGGTTGGTACAGGGTTTTATTTTGAGTTTTCCATCTCTTGCATAGATGTTGTACACATATCCATTAGTCATCTTCTTCGACACCCACGGGCGTGAGACGTGGTGGTGAATTGTATTCGTACTCCGTCACCACACGAAGCTACTTATGTAGTATAATTAGTTAGGAAGTAACGAATAGCTAATGTTAACATACCTGAGGTCGTTGGAAGCAAACGCCCTGTCTAAATACAACTCGAAGAGTAGAGGCGCTAGAATTTCATGCATTCCTTGGCGGTAACCCACAGTAGAATGAGAACGAGCCCAAAAGAATAATATACGCACCTAGAAATATAATTATGTATTTATTTTTATTAATAAATCGTTTTTACTATCCGCGTGGAAATAAAAAAAGAAAGAAAACATTTATTTTGTTCTCGTTAAATCTAATATAAAAAAAATAACTAAAGAAAATAACTTCTTATCTATACTAATATTATAAAGAGGAAAGATTTGTTTGTTTGTTTGTAATGAATAGGCTCCGAAACTACTGGACCGATTTCAACAATTTTTCACCAATGGAAAGTTCTAATATTAGGGAGTAATATAGGCTATATTTTATCCCGGTATTGCCACAGGAACAGGAACTACGCAGGTAAGGCGACTGAAACCGAAGCGAAGCGAGGGCGGGTTGCTCGTATAAAATAATTTAATTTTAAGGAGCCATTGCCTCAACTTGTGCTACTTCTCTTTACAGAAGATTATTGATGCTTCTTGATGGCAATGGTTTAAGATTTTCACTATATAAATTTTGCTACCACGTTTCATCCCTTAAGGGTTGAATATTATGAAACCCTTTCTTAATAAGTTTCTACGTCACAAAAGTAAGCTACTATCAAAGTTTAATCTTTTTAGTTATCGTAGTTGCGCCTCGGCGTTGATGAGTCGGTGAACCAACTTCTTTACATGATATTATGAGAAATTAAGACTACAATACGTCCACTCCTTGCTTTTCCGTAAGACTCTTTTAAACCAGTTGACGGATCAAGAGAATAGGAAGCAGCACTCTCTTAAGAAAATTATAGCGCCACCTGGGACTGCTAATCCCCAGGCCGAAAGTGGCGATTATAGATTATCCAACTTTTGGGGAGGCCCATGTCCAATTGTGGACATCGAGGCTAATAGATGGATAAACGATGTTTTTGTTAAATAATACCATACTTGAAGGCATTTTGCCGAAGACTTTATATAAAAACTAGCAACCCGCCTTCGCTTCGGTTTCAGTCGTCTTAGTGCCCGTTCCCGTGGGCATGCCGGGATAAAATATAGCCTAGGTTACCCCCTGATATTATAGCTTGCTATTAGTGAAACAATTTTTGACATCGGTTCGGTGGTTGAACCGTGAAAGCGTAATAAACAAACAAACTTACTTTTGTATTTATAATATTAGTAAGGATATAGCTCTTTTCTAACTGATATACATCCACCAAAGGTAAGAAAGAGTAATTATCACCCTAAGTCATGTTGGCCAAACGAGTATAGGGTTTTTTTTTCTAGTTTCCTCCTCTTGCTGATGTTATATGCACATTATAATTCCTTAGTCGTCTTTTACGACACCCACGAGCAAGAAATTAGGTGGTGAACTGTATTCTTAGGCCATCACCACATGCAAAATATAGACAATAGGTTGAGAAGAAATTAGTGATGCGAGAAAACGTTATTCCGCTGCTCTCAATATCTGGACTGTATTAGATATTTTCGAGATCTTAATTCTATTCTTCTATTTTCTTTTTTTAGACAGAGCACCTCGCATTAAGGAATTAATTCTTGCGTCGCGATGAAATTTACGAAGTTAACGACTAATTAACGGACACAAATCACACCGAGACTCAGAATGTTTGAGATACAAAGAACTGTTCTACGTGGGGATATAACCGAGGATATTTAGAACAAGACTCGACCACACCGCGAGTTGTGCTGTCATCTTTTTATTTGTGGCTTGGCTCGAGTGAAGGCAGATTGTAATTTTCTCAATGCATGTCTATCTTAGGTTTGACAGAATTAATGACTTCATCATTTTGCGAGAAATCCTATTGTCGTTAATATCGAATAGTATCACACTTGAGCTGGCTATTTCAAAGTGCTTGAGTAAAAGAAAACATCAAACAGATTTTTTTTACTGATATAGGATTTGTGCTTATTTATGCCTTTGGATCAACAAGATAATATATTCCTATAGGTTATATGTAAAAGTCTCACCATCAAATCTTGAACATCCTTATCCCTGAAGTATAGTTCGTCTGGGAAGGTCCTTACCACATCTTGAAGTATCAATGTTTTAAGTTCGTTATCACAGAAATGTTGCTTCCATACACTCTGAAATTATAAAGGTTTGATCAAGTCATAGCTGTTGGTAGACCACTCAGGAATATAACTTGTTACCCTCCTAATTATTGTCTGGAAACTGGCAAACGACTAAGAGTTGGATGCAGATATCTCTGCAGAAGAAGGGAAATCGAAATAAAGAGCCATACAACTGTCTTTTTTTTTGGGGGCAAGCTAGGGTTTGTACACACGCTGTCCGTTTCATCCGTGGTGACAAAAAGGCGGTACGCGGCCCTATAACCCATCTTTTTCCAGCCAAATCGCCATTGGGGCGATCACTGGTACCGATTCCAATCCAATCCAGTTCACTTCTTAACTGTACCGTCATTAGCGCAACTTTCAAACCTCCTCTAACATTCATCCCTATATTATTCATTCTTGTCACGCTGCACATCCATCTCCATTACACACAATCGTCTCCAATCCGTCGCTTTTGTATATAATATTGTTATTACAATGTTGTCATTGAATCTATCATTAATATATTAGATACCTCATCATTCTGTGAAAGTGGATCGTCACCAACCACAGCTCGCGGATCCATAGACAACTTCTGCTTCAGGTCATTGTAGAAATTTCGATGAGATTTTAAGCTAAAAAAAATATTGTATAGACTATAATTAGTGATTACAACCCTATGTCAGTAGGTGTAGTCCAGCCGAATCCGACTGCCAGAATCGGAATATTGGTACCGGATCCGGTGAACGTTTAATGTTACCAAATCCGCCGGCTTACCGGATGCGTTTTTGCAAAATGCAATCCTTAGCTATAATCCTTTGATATGAAATCTTTAAATAAAGTTCAAAATAACAATATTATCAACTAAATCACACTTGTTTTAACATCAGCTTTGGTAGAGGAATTACCTATCTATATCTGCAACCCAAATGCATAATAATGTTTTAAGCTTAAACCAGGCAAACTAATTCTCGTCTTTCGAGTAAATTATGAAATCGAATGGGAACTTTTCACTCGAAGTCAATCGTAAATCGAACGCCAGTGGACAAGAAATGTATTACACAACATATTCTGTGTAACGTAAGATCAAATTGGCATTTTATTTCGCTATCGTAATCAATTCGTATTTCGGGAATTGCCCCCCCATCTTAGAGCCTTTTTCCATAGAAATACTATGTATTTTACTCATATTCAAGTGCCACAATAGGCATACAACTTCTAAAACATAAAGCACACAATTACTCATCCGAGGCCTCCTAGTCTTCCTAATCACTACAAATAAAATTGTCCAAGTTATTTTTTATTTTAGAATACAAGCGAATGTCATTCAAATTAGGGAACTAATATTGTACCTTGTAATGTACCTAATTATTAAGATTGGTTCTCAAATATTTACAAACTAAACATTAGTATATTATTATTACACATACATTGTTAAAGACACGATTATTAGAAAATACCCAAGATATCTTCAGTTTTCTATAGAAATTTCTTGACAAAGCGGTCAAATGCACTAGAGTGACTAGACAAATATTTTATTCTTCTTTATATTTCTCAATGTTGTATGCCTCTTTCATAAGAGTAAAGAAATTGACTTGCTATATCACTCTGGTCAGACGGGTTGGCATTAGGATTTTATGTAAAGGTTTACTTATTTCGCATACTATATTTTTTAATCATCTCTTACAACATCCATGGGCAAGAAAAGTGATGGAGAATTGTATTCTTATTCTATTACCGCACAGATATGATATGTATACTTTATAAATATATATCTCTCATCCTCAACACAGGTCATATATGTTCCACTACTGGGCTCAAGCCTCCTCCACATTGAGAGAAAAGTGGATCTGCTATACCTGGTCAGGCACATTGGTATAGGGTTTTATATTGAGTTTTTTTTCTCTTGCATAGGCACAATATATCCCTTAGTCGTCTTTTACGACACCAATGGTCGTTAAAGGGGGTGGTGAATTGTATTCTTACTCAATCACGACACGGAAATACATTGTGAGAAGTATATCAATTTTACCTTGAAACTATATCCATATTTGGTGGTGGCAATGCGCTAAGTAAAATACCCCACGCTAAGCTCCTTGGCCGAGGCAACCTCTGCTGAATTGCTATTGCCTTCAGATTCTCTAAACTCCATGTTGGTAGATCTAACCTGATAAGTCCAATTAAAATCATTATTTCTATGTATTTAATAAGATACATTTCTAATGAAACAATTTTTAATTGCCCACAAGTAAGCATGTATCTCCTATATGCCTCCTTAAAATACTTGTATGCATTTTATAATCAAGATTTTATACAGATTCTCCATTTTCGCTTTAATATTAAATTATCATAGTCGCTATTACTACTTCGCTTTACTTACTATATAATTGTGGTTAATGATTTATACCATATATTTTATTACTCAGTAATTTCTGACATTTTGACTAGTGGTTACAATGCGGTCGGATCCGACCGGATTCTCATCGATCCGGCCGGTTTGATCAGATTGGGATGATTTTCACTTTTCAGTTCAAAATGGATTGTTAGTAAGTTAATCAAGTGTCATTGTACTTAAAATAGGTAATTAAATAAAATTAACTTGATTTCCAAAGCAATGTTAAGATTAAACAACGTCCAAAACAAATAAAAGCTTAGGCAACTAGTCAAATTTTAATGATGTAACGAGTAGCTTAGTATTCCTAGATTTCACTTTCACAGATAGATCAATTATTTTAGTAAGTTACTTTATAAAATCTAATATAATTAAACTTAGGTAATTTACTGAGGTGAGATCACAATAATTATTTAGGTACATATTTGAGAATGCTAACTATTGTTAACAAACAAGTCCTATATTTGTGATCCACCTACACACTTTGTGACCCAGCTACTCATACAAAAGCTCTATTATTTTGCCAAAACTAGGCACGGTTCCGGTATATTTATAGCGGATCCGGTATGTTCGCTGCGGATCCGGCGAACATTCAATTACCGAATCCGCCAGATTACCGGGCCCGTATTGCCGATTTGCATTCTCTAATTTGGACACTGTTTCAAACACCATGATCCATAAGAACCTCTGCATCATCTCATTATTAATGAAACATGGTATAAATGCTGTTAATCATATTTTTTTTAGTGTACAGTAGAAACTCGATTATCCGGCACTCGGTTATATGGATTCGCGATTATCCGGACTACCAACCGCAACCTTATTGTATCTACAGATCGAATTTATGCAAGCATGAACGTTCATTGTTGTTTTAGTTAGTAATTGTTACGGCGCTTTGAGGCGCAAGCTCCGCGGGATACGTACTCGTCTTAATTATATAATTAATAAACGCATAAAATTATGCACAAAACCGAAGGAGGTTTTTCATACATTCGATTATCCGGATTTTCGATTATCCGAATGCCTACCAACAACAATTAATCCGGTTAATCGAGTTTCTACTGTACTTACAAGTTAATTTTAAATACTAATACACTGTAAGTAATTAAGATTCAAAACTTTTGTTAATTAACCACACTGCAGTAGTCCTTACTCCATATGCATAAATTATCATATATTAACTGTTTGTCTGAGAGAGTTATCTCCTTTATAAATAAAAAAGTATTGTGAAGGCTTTCATTTTATATTGGATACACTAATCCTAATTTAATAATTTAGTAGAGCATAGCTTTACATTGCTAAGTTGGTTATTTATAACCATCAGCCTATCAACATACACAGTTAGATCTCTCTATAAGGTATGGTATGGCAGTATGGTAATGACATAATTGATTTCTGATGTTATGCGAGTATTATACATTTTAAATAAAACTACTTTACGGATTTTATCGCGTTTGTATTTGATTTTTGATTACCCGACGTTTCGAACACTTTACAGCGTTCATGATCACGTTCTTACCACCTGTCAAGTGCCAGATCCCTTTACAAGATGCAGGAGTATATAAACTTGACTGTGACTGTGGTCTCTCTTACATTGGACAAACAAAGAGATCCATAAGAACTCGGATCAAAGAACACATAGCCGATGTGAAGCACCGCCGGGACACTAGGTCTGCAGTCTGTGAACATAGTCAGGACTGCACCCACCATAACATCAGGTTTGATAAACCACAAATCCTCGCAAAAGAACACCGATACCTGCCTAGAATGGTACGCGAGGCTATTGAGATTAAAAAACACAAAAATTTCAATAGAGAGGATGGCTGGGTGTTACCATCAAGCTGGGATCCTGTTATAAACATTATTAAAAACAAATCCAAAAAGACCACCACAAGACTGCAAGACACCGTGAGCTCATATTGTATAGATTTGACCCACAATAATAATAACTAAAGATAATTTTATAAATTAAAGCCTTTTAGTAACATAAAGTAAGCCGCCTTCAAAATTAACTTTAATTTAGCATCATGTTACCTGAGTTTTCTTGCCGGATCTTTCTCAGTGTAACCGTGTTCCGATCCGGTGGTAGTATACTAGATTATTAGTTAGTTTTTAAATATAATTACTATTAATTTTAATGTTTAATTATTACTAACCATAAACAATATAATTTTTTCATATAGAATCATTTTCTTCTTACACTGGCAATAAATTTTGTATCAAAATGTGGGTCAATATTTAATAACTAATTTCTGTATCGGGTAGATAATTATAAATTTTCTGCAGTAACAATGACTTGTTGGACGTGAGACATCTTAGTCCACCCGTGATCATGAACGCTGTAAAGTGTTCGAAACATCGGGTAATCAAAAATCAAATACAAACGCGATAAAATCCGTAAAGTAGTTTTATTTAAAATGACATAATTGCCTTGCGATTGTTCTCAATAGCAACATTTCGTTATACATAACATGTCATCGCAAACACAGTTCCTTTACATCACACTGCTGGGCTTCAGCCTACTCACTAGTAGAAGTGAAGTGAACCTACCATATTCTCCATATTCTGTAATGATAGAGTTGCAAACAGAAGAGTAGGAAATAGAGAGATGATAGTTAACCGGTACGTGGTTTAATATACTTAATAGACATCTTAGTCCACCTGTGACCATTAATGCTGTAAAGTGTTTGCAACGTCGGGCAATCAAATACAAATGCGATAAAATCCGTAAAGTAGTTTTATTTACAATTAAATGGACGACGCAGTGTAGGCCCACCACTAGGTGGACCGACAACCTGGTGAATGTTGCTGGGCGTCATTAGATGTAGGAGGCACAGCACTGCACTTTGTGATGATACATGAGGAAAGCCTACGGCTAGCAGTGGATAATGAGGCTTCAATTAAAAACATTCTAACAAGGACTCATTTTCCAAATACAGATTTAGATATAATATTTATTATCATTGGATCAGTGACATAAAATGTAATGATGATGATCATATTCCTGAATTAAATTCTGGAAGTCATAGGTATGTTTGGTTCATCTTAAGCTTTTCGTGGTTTATTAATATTAAACTGAAGTTCAGTAAAGGCAATCGATTTTTGTGATAAAAATAAATTATGTATACCACACATATTTTATTATACCTCCCCTTTTAAAGATAAGATGGGTACTACAAAACCACTCTTACTTAACCAATGCAATTTTTTAAAATAGTATATGACTCTTATTGTCTATAATGACAATGATGAATGAATTTTGTATAATGTTTCTTCATAATATTTATTTCCCAATATTATAGCATTTGCAATAGTGGATTTAATGTTGTTGAAAAAAAATCTCAACTTAGTAACTTAAAAATATGTTACATTTTTAGACAGATGTGAAATGACTTACTGATAATCTGTTACTTCTTGATAGCTTTTTGACGGTGAGTTCGGGGAGCTATCGGCACTATTATGATCCTATAAAAAAACAAGTCCTAAATATTACAATATTTTATAAAAAATTAAGTCTTTCTCTGCGCAAATACTTACCATTTTTAAGTATATTCATTTAGTACATTATAAATCAGTATTCCTCAATAGAAGTCTGTCAATATATTTGATTAGTTTATGTATTTATTGATATATGATAACATTACCATTGGTACACACAAAAATTGGTAATAATCCGTCATCACATCACTTGGTGAAATATTTGAAGTTGGTGAATAATATTACTCTGTATTTAACTGCAAATAACCTTATAGAGTAATAAGTTTTAAGAGTAAGTAAAATTACTAAACAATTCAATTACTATAAAATTCATGCATGGTAGACAAGACAACAAAAGAATGTAAAACATTTAAATTAATCTAGTATTTTTTGGCAGCAACTAGCTGTCAATCGGTATCTTATTTTTAAATAATCGATTTGCATAACTTAAACGATCGATTTTACTTTCGTTTATATTTGATATTTGATTGCGCTAACACCATTTATTTGTGGACAACATTATTTCTCTACGTTATTTGCTCTATTAAATAATGTTACAATCAGAAATCAAATCTTAGACTAAACATAAGAGACTTAAAGCAACATTTTTATTTTGTTTTTGTTTAGGTATATTACTCCGGTCTTAAATTTTGTTTATCGATAGCATAATTAGTTATTTAATTCTAAATCGTATTGTTTTATTTGCCTTTGATTGTGTCTTGTCACATTAATTTACTAGTTATATTTTTAATAACTCATTTGGTACATAGAGTTTATCTTTCAAAATCCAACAGGAGGCCGTTCACTTATTACGTTAGATGATTTCTGCCACTTTTGACCTTCTATGTAAGATAAATTTTGACCTTCTATGTAAAATCGGCCAAAATAAATGCCCCGAGGTGTTTATTTATTACGTAATAATTTTGATACAATCGATTAATGTAATCGATAAGTCTAACCTAATCTATCGATTTTTTTACATCACTATCGAAATACTACATTTTTCCTATAAGTTATGGAGTATAGAAGTAAGGAGCACCATCTCGTATGGAGGATTAGTCGAAAAAGTGTCCACTTGTAAACAGCAAATTAATAGCGCTAGTGTAGCAAGTGGAAATGATATGAACTTAGCAGTTATAAACAGAGTTATGGAGTGAAGTGTGCTGGGTTGAAAAATTTAATATTTATCTTGACTTCTGTCGTTAAGAAATATGCAGTATTTAAAATCTCAACTATTTACGTAGTCAACTGTAATTTAGTAAATAATAACCTATGAAACTTAAGAGTGAAGTGTGCTGGGTTGAAAATTTTAATATTTATCTTGACTTCTGTCGTTAAGAAATATGAATTGCGCTGTAACAAAGCGGAAATGTTTCTTTCCTTTTCTAATTTAGTATCCTACTCTAATAATTTGTGGCGCTCTATTTAAAATTCTTCCACTTGCTACTATAGCGCCACCTTAATTTTCTCCTTTCAACGGACACTTTTTCAACACTGAGATGGTCCTCCTTACTTCTACACTCCATACTATAAGTGAACATAAGTCACAGATGACGGTCAAAAAATTGATAACTGTCACTTATGATTTGATCAGGATTCGCGATAGAAATACTGTCTTTTTAGCCACATCTGAATTTTTTTCGATAACAAAATATTACATATACATTTTAATTTAGTTGTATAAAGGAAGGATTATTACATTTGTAGTTCATAACTGTATTAAATACCACAATACACAACAGGTAAGACTTCTTTCATAATCGAAATTCAACTGAAATTTGGGGGCAACGTAAAAATCTTATGTGGTGCTCTTATTCAATATTTTTATGCATTATATTAAATAATAGGGAATTTTTAATTGCACCTCTATTTAAAATTCAAACAAACTAAATCTCATATCTAAAGTAATAACCCACTGCATATCAGATAAATGACTGCGTTACAAATTTACTACTTGATTACCTAAACATTTTTTATTAAAACACACACAAAGTTAATCAAAATCAGATGGCCTTTTTTATCTAATTTACAACGAAAATCTAACAGTAACCACAGATATACAGACTTTAAAACAAAATTACTCAGCGTATAACAAAAATAGTGATTTGCACACTAAATTAACCATCTTACAACGGAATTTCCAAAATCATTTTCTAAAACTGCGTAACAGATAATGTATGTTTACACTATGAAATTACGTTCCACGAATTTACTGCTAATGTAGCTAAAATCCATATCACCCAATTCTATTTCTTTTTGTCCATCTGTTTTATTGAAAAATTGTTTTGCCGCACTGTTATGGGCGGCGGTCGCGCGGGCCAACGCACTAAGCACTCGAACAAATCTATCAAAAAGTCCCACACTCTGCGAGAACGTTTTCCACTATCCAGATTTTTGGTTGTTGTCTTAAATATGGTGAAAGAATGGTCAGAAACCTATCAGTTGGAATCATTTTTAAATTCTCCTTCGATCGAGCTCAAAGACTGCACCGCAGGTTACCAATGGGCAAAGTCCGGGAGGGCGATCACCCGTCCCGAGGTGGCATAGGGTTTATCGTTCGTAAGTCTCTCGTAGACAACGTGGAGCTATCTATCGCCCCGGACAGAGAGGTGCGAGGAGCGCGCCGACCGCAACCCACCCGAAAAAAAAAAATAGTGTATATTATTAAAGTTTTAACACAGTCATGTTACTTACACATGTACTTACATAGTTTTGAGATAAATATGTTACACTCAATTCTTTCATTTCGTTACGTTTTTTCTTACCAACACCAACAATTATTATTTTTACAATGTCAAAAGGGCGGCCAATTATAACTCCGCCCCGGGCGACAGTGACACACGCTACGCCACTGGGTATACGCACCGACCTTGGCACACTCTGACGATGAGGTGGAGGCATTTTACGAGGACATCTCGAAAGCCATACACGCGTCCAAAACCCACTTCACGGTGGTTATGGGAGACTTTAATGCGAAACTAGGCAAAGGGAGTGATGATGAGTTGAGAGTGGGGAAACATGGATATGGACAGAGAAACCAGAGAGGCCAGAAACTGGCTGACTTTCTGGTGAGGGCAAGCCTCTTTATGATGAATTCCTTCTTCAAGAAGCAGCCACAAAGGAAATGGACCTAGATTAACCCCGACAGTTCAACAAAAAACGAGATAGACTTCATTTTGTCAGACAAACGACACATATTCAATGATGTCTCAGTGATCAGCAGGATTAAAACTGGGAGCGATCACCGGATGGTACGAGGCACATTGAATATCCTTACAAAAGTGGAGCGGTCACGCTTGATGAAGTCTACACTCAAACCTACATCTGTCCAATATCAGAACCTCGAAAACTTTAACTCGAACTACACCATCGCTTCCAATGTCTGGACGAGTGCGAATCGCCGAACGATATGAACAACAGCTTTGTGAAAACTATCCACGCGGTTGAATCGAAATTTTTCAAGGCTCACCGCGTTAATAGACCTAAAAAACTTTCTGACCAGACTCTCGAGCTCATGGAGCGGAGAAAAGAAATGACGGTGCAGTCTTCAGTCAATTGTTCCAAACATAGGCAGCTAAATAGGCAGATCTCCAGGTCTGTGCGTCGCGATATTTTCCGATTTAATACACTCCGTATTAAAGAAGCGATAGAGCGAAATCGTGGCTCGAAAGTGTTCGCACAAGATCTGTCCATTGGGCAAAGCCAAATGACTAAGCTGAAGACCGATGACGGCACTGTCATCTCATCCCAAAGTGAGATCTTGGGAGAGGTCGAAAGGTTCTATGGACAGTTATATAAATCATCCCGAAATCCTGTTGTCGGCTTGGTCCAAGATCCCAGATCCAAGATCACTCGGCACTATACCAAAGAAATCCTGGACATCAGCATGTACGAGATCAAAATGGCTCTCAAACAACTACGTAACGGTAAGGCACCGGGAGATGACAGAATTACGGCAGAGCTTCTGAAGGCGGGCGGCAAGCCGGTCTTAAAAGCCCTTCAGAAGCTATTTAATGCACGCTCGTCATAGCCCGCGGTGGGACGCTAGAAGAGGCGGTAAGCCTGGCGACCTATGGCACCGAAGAGGTCGTCAGGCGGATCGAGGCGCTGGGGTTGAGGGTCGCCCTGGACAAGACGGAGGCCCTCTTGTTCCATGGGCGCCTTATGAGCCCTCCCATCGGCGTCTCGATCACCGTCCGATCGGTTGACATCAGCATCCGGGCCCATATGAGGTACTTGGGCCTGGTGCTCGACGGGCAATGGTGGTTCCGGGAGCATTTCCGCAGGCTCGCTCCGCGGCTCGTCGGCGCGGCGTCCGCCCCATCGTGGCTTATGCCGAACGTGGGCGGACCGAGCGCTACGTGCCGACGGCTGTACACGGGGGTCATCCGGTCGATGGCCCTGTACGGCGCACCGGTGTGGGCGGGGTCCTTGACCGCCCGACTTAGGGCCCTTCTGTGGCGACCACAGAGGGTCATGGCGGTCAGGGCCATCCGCGGATACCGCACGGTGGCGACGGAGGCAGCGTGCCTATTGGCCGGGACTCCCCCGTGGGACCTGGAGGCGCAGATGCTCGCCGGATTGTATCGGCGGGTGACGGGGGTGCGAGCGGGGGGCGGTGAGATCTCGTTAAGGGAGCTCACCGCCTGGCGCGTCGACGCCCGCCGAGACGTCATTGCCCGTTGGGCAGTCCGGCTGGAGAGGTCTCGGTTCGGGGTGCGATTCGTGGAGGCCTTCCGGCCGGTGCTGATGCAGTGGTTGGAAAAGCGGCACGGGGTGCTCTCCTTCCGACTAATGCAGGTGTTGACGGGGCATGGGAGTTTCGCCAAATACCTGCACAGGGTCGTAAGGAGGGAGAGTACACCGTCCTCCCACCACTGCGATTGCGACGAGGACACGGCGCGCCACATGCTCGAGGCCTGCGCGGCTTGGGCAGTGTAGCGCCGTGAACTTGTCGCAATCATCGGTGCCGCCCTGACGCTGCCGGCCATCGCTAGGGCGATGGTCGACAGCGTCGGGACTTGGGACGCGGTCGCAGCCTTCTGCGAGACAGTGATCTCGCAGAAGGAGGCGGCGGATCGTCTGCGTGTGGAGCGCAGCCTCGATGAGGAGATCCGCCGCCAGCGACTGGGGCGGCGTAGGCGCATCTATCTGCGCCTCCTGCCGCCCTAGCCGAGGCCGCGGGTGACGTGACCGGGGATTAGTCCGTCACCCGCCGAGAGGCCGACCGCGTGAGGAAAGACCGACGTCCTCCCCGAGGGGGGGACGTCGGTCGATGGGAGGGTACCCCGCGTAGGTGGTATTCCGTCGGGCCGACCACTGACGACAAGTAAACCTGCTCCGGTGGTCGGCCCAATGACGAAGGCGAGGTGGTTTTCGGGTGGGTTGCGGGAGTTGCGTGAAAAAAAAAAAAAGCTATTTAATGCCGTTATCCTCGGGGGCTACGTTCCAGAGTCATGGACGTGGAGTATGGTGGTGCTGTTCTTCAAGAAAGGTGACAAAGCTTAAAGAACTACAAACCCATCTGAGTGAGATGGGTTTGATCCATCTGAGCCACGTTTATATGTTGTTTTCGAGGGTCATTACTAGACTCACGTGCAAGCTTGATGACTTCCAGCCGCCCGAACAAGCTGGCTTCCGAAAAGGCTATGGCACCATAGACCATATCCTCAGGCTTCGGCAGATTATACAAAAGACCCAGGAGTATAATCGGCCCCTGTTAGCGTTTGTGGACTATGAGAAAGCCTTTGATTCAGTTGAAACTTGGGCGGTGCTGCAGTCCCTTCAGCGATGCCAAATCGAACATCGCTATATCGAAGTGCTGAAGTGTTTGTATAGGAACGCCACAATGTCAGTCCGTATCCGGGATAAGAGTACGAAACCGATCCAGTTGCAGAAAGGCGTGAGACAGGAGATGTCATCTCTCCGAAACTGTTCACCACTGCACTGGAAGATGTCTTCAAGCTCTTAGACTGGACTGGGCTCGGCATCAATATTAACGGCGAATACATTACTCATCTTCGCTTTGCAGACGATATCGTCGTTATGGTAGAATCCATGGAGCACACACCTTGGCACAATGCTCAATGATCTCAGCGGGGTATCCCAACTAGTGGGCTTACAAATGAACATGGACAAAACGAAAGTAATGTCAAATGCCCATATGGGTTACCTGAGTGTAATGTTCTTCAGCTCTCAAATAAAGAGTACACAGTCTCGGCACAAAGTTGGTTTATTGTACAGTTTTAAATGTAGATCACAAACACCGGTACCACATAAATTAAAGAAGGAGAGATAGAGTAGACAGGAGTGAATAGAATTGAATAATAATTGATTTGAATAATAATATAATTGAATTAATAATTAATAAGCGCGTAGGTGGTGGGTGAGATGTGAGTCACCCACACCCATGTCATTCCTGTACCGGTCCTAGTTGGCAATGCGATTCTCGAAGTTGTCGATCATTATGTTTACCTAGGACAAACAGTCGAGTTAGGTAGATCCAATTTCGAGAAAGAGATCAGATGACGAATCCAACTCGGTTGGGCAGCGTTCGGGAAACTTAAGAGGATCTTCTCGTCCAACATACCTCAGTGTCTGAAAACACAGGTCTACGACCAGTGTGTGTTACCAGTGATGACTTACGGCACGGCTACGTGGTCCCTAATTGTAGGCCTCATAACAAGGCTCAAAGTCGCTCAGCGTGCTATGGAGCGGGCTATGCTCGGGATTTCTCTGCGAGATAGAATCCGGAATACGGAAATCCGCAGAAGAACGGGTGTAACCGACATAGCACGAAGAATTAGCACGCTGAACTGGCAATGGGCAGGCCACATCGCTCTACGAACCGACAACCGCTGGGGAAGAAAGGTTCTCGAGTGGCGACCACGTATCGGACGACGCAGTGTAGGATGCCCCCCCACTAGGTGGACCGATGCCCTAGTGAAAGTTGCTGGGCGTCGTTGGATGCAGGCGGCACAGGACCGCACATTGTGGCGTAACATGAGGGAGGCCTACGTCCAGCAGTGGTCGGCAATAGGCTGAAATGATGATGATGATGATGAGTGTATATTAAGATTACACTTCGTTGATTTTTTGTGCACTGTAATTAGATAAATATGTCTGATTAACTGGTGTTTTATTTAGACTGATGTTCTTAACAGTTTAATAGGTGATGGGTTTAAAAAAAAAGATTTAAATATTTTGTTGCACTCACAGAATTATCAGTTTTACTTTTAATTAACAGATAGTCATTCAGTAAAACAGTTTAGTTTATAGATCAAACAGTATATTAGATTTGATTTATTTGACGAGCAAATTTAGTGTGCAATTCAGTATTTTTGGTGGTAATTTCCAATATTTGAATTTACAGTTGTAGGATTAAATACTATCCTTAAATAATTTAGATAGTACATTATAAATATTATATAATATAGATAAAGTTAATACCGAAGCCTTGTCAGTACTAGCAGGTTTACTTTCGGTTGGCTTACAGGTTTAGAGACGGGCATCAAAACACTGCATCACCAGGGAAACTGTGAGCACATATTTCCTCCTACCTCGTGATTGTAATAAAATCGCTTGATTGTTTGCGCCGCAATATGAGAAAGCCTTTAATTCAGTCGAAACTTGGGTGGTGTTGCAGTCCCTTCAGCGGTGCCAAATCTACCATCGCTATATCGAAGTGCTGAAATGTTTATATAGGAACGCCACAATGTCAGTCCGTATCCGGGATAAGAGTACGAAACCGATCCAGATGCAGAAAGGCGTGAGACAGGAGATGTCATCTCTCCGAAACTGTTCACCACTGCACTGGAAGATGTCTTCAAGCTCTTAGACTGGACTGGACTCGGCATCACTATTAACGGCGAATACATCACTCATCTTCGATTTGCAGACGATATCGTCGTTATGGCAGAATCCATGGAGGACCTTGGCACAATGCTCAAAGATCTCAGCAGGGTATCCCAACTATAACTTGGTTGGGCAGCGTTCGGGAAACTTAAGAGGATCTTCTCGTCCAACATACCTCAGTGTCTGAAAACACAGGTCTACGACCAGTGTGTGTGACCAGTAATGACTTACGGCACGGAAACGTGGTCCCTAAATGTAGGCCTCATAACAAGGCTCAAAGTCGCTCAGCGTACTATGGAGCGGGCTATGCTCGGGATTTCTCTGCGAGATAGAATCCGGAATACGGCAATCCGCAGAAGAACGAGTGTAAATGACATAGCACGAAGAATTAGCACGCTGAAGTGGCAATGGGCAGGCCACATCGCTCGACGAACCGACAACCGCTGGAGAAGAAAGGTTCTCGAGTGGCGACCACGTATCGGACGACGCAGTGTAGGACGTCCCCCGACTAGGTGGAGCGATGACCTAGTGAAAGTTGCTGGGCGTCGTTGGATGCAAGCGGCACAGGACCGCACATTGTGGCATAACATGAGGGAGGCCTACGTCCAACAGTGGACGGCAATAGGCTGAAATGATGATGATGATGATGATGATGAAACTCGTATCGTCACCATTATGTCGATGTTCCACATTTGACCACGGTTATGACCAATCAGCTCACCATATTCTCTGGGAGTATGATCTTTGGCATAACGAGCGCTACTGTATGTTAGACATTTTATAAGTCTGGAATAGTATACTATATGGATCTTGTAGCAACTCGAGAAAAATGACATACGTTCAGACGTTTCTGGCATGTCTTCCATAGCATTCAATCTTAAATCTCACATATAGGCCTCGTCAATCTCTCCCATAGCATTGGTGCTGCTGCGGCTGTGCTTATCGTAGCTGCACAACTGTTTTATTAATTGGCTAACTAGTCAATTTTGTTCGTTGTTGTTTTGTCATGTATATAAGTCCTCATCGACTTAATCAGGTGAAGTGTTAACGCTAACACTGTAGTCACTATATCTGTGTTGATAGATGTCAAAACCAGATAAATGTTTTTTTTTGCCGTTACATAAAAAGAAGAGATTTTCATTCATACATTTTTATTTTAGATCAAACAATTAAGTTGAATAATCAAAAATTACTGTTTATTCATAGATTTAATTTTTCACTTCAGCCGGCAGTCCTTATGACTGCTGTGTTCTTTTTGGTTTAATATGTAGCGATGAGACGAATTGCTTTTTTTTCAATTCGAATCAATCGAATTAAAATTAATATTGATTCGAATCGCAATTCGAATTGATTCGAATCGTCACATTCGTCACGTCAGCATTATAGTCAAATTCGTACTCATATGTCAAGTAGGCTGAAATGATGATGATGATGATGATGATGTCAAGTCATCCGCCTGTGAAGCCAAGTTGGCGAGTTATAATTCGTTTACATTATTATTCGAGCGAGTTTTTTTTGCGGATCGGTTTGCATTACGAATGAGTCGAGATTTTGAGTTACAGCAGTGTGCTTGGTATTTGGTTACGGAAAGGGGACTTATAGGTATATTGACTTTTAAACACGTAGGTAATGACAATACTCATTTATTATTATGATTAAAATCAGCATACTAAATAACAAAAAGTAATAATAAAATCATATACAAAAAATATTTTTTTTTAAATATTGTCTGATTCTAATTAGTAATTACCCGATAAATCAGCTTTAAAAAAAATAAATACGTTTTTATACGTCTCATAATTAATAACTATTATTTTTAATTACGTAAACGAGCAGTCAACAAAAGCAAGAAAACATTAAAGCGCGCGAGGGACAGAAAACGAATCAACGAATAGAAAACGAATCAACGAATAGAAAACGAATCAACGAATGTCTTATCAAACCGAGTCGACTGATCGCTGCGCCGCGCCGTCGTGGCCGCCCGCGCTACGAGTGCCTACCTGCCTACGAGTATGACACGAGTTAACGAATTGATTCGGTTTCGGTCAACGGCGATTCGAATGAACGAGTCAATAGTCTTATTCAAGTTATTCGAATTAAATGATTCGAATTACGCAACGCTATTAATATGCCTTTGTTGTTTGACGATAAATAATAAAGGAAAGTATTTAAAAAGCCAACACCTGTTAATCAAAATCTCGAAATCAGTTGGACGGAAGGCAACAAATTCTTCAAAGGCATTTTGTACTGCCTCTCAGGTATTGAATTTCTTTCCCGGCAAGAAATTATTCAAATTCTGGAAAAAGAAGTAGTGTGTAGGCGCAAGGTCACTGCAAAGAAGGACCCATTTGTCATGGCGCCTCAGTTCCAAGGAGTAACTCTTCCAATTTCTGAGAGTATTGGGATTCTCGGCGTCAAAATATCGAGCAAAGTCCAGTTTGGGAGTCATTTGGAGGACAAAGCCAAATTGGCAAGCAAAAAGTTGGGCGTCCTGAACAGAGCCAGGCGGTACTTCACACTGAGACAGCGTCTTGTGCTATACAAAGCACAAGTTCGTCCTCATGTGGAGTACTGCTCACATCTCTGGGCAGGTGCGCCCAAATATCAGCTAGACCCACTTGACTCCCTGCAAAGACGGGCTGTTCGAATCGTCGGGGATCCCAATCTTACGGACAGATTGGAGTCGCTGGAGCAGCGGAGAGACTTTGGGTCACTCTGTGTACTCTACCGACTCTTTCACGGGGAGTGCTCCGAGGAACTGTTTGACTTGGTACCACCGTCACCATTCTACCAACGTACCACTCGACATCGCAGCAGGGTTCATCCATTTCACCTGGAAACGTTATAGTCTTCAACTGTACGTTTCCAGCGATCATTTCTCCCACGTACGTGCAAGCTCTGGAATGAACTACCTGCTGCTGTGTTTCCCGAGCGCTATGACATGTCCTTCTTTAAACGAGGTTTAAGAAGAGTATTTCCTTCACGGTAGGCAGCGGCCTGGCTGTGCCCCTGGTATTGCAATGGTCCATGTGCAGCAGTTTCACTTACCATCAGGTGTGCTGCTTGCTCGTTTGCCACCGTTGGCAATAAAAAAAAAAAAAAAAAAAAAAAAAGGTCTGGTGAGTATAGCGGATGACGGAGAGCTTCCAACCCCAGTTCTTGCAACTCGGAGACCGTCTGCTGTGCAGTATGAGGTCGCGCATTGTCGTGCAGGAGCAGCGGAGACGAGCGATTGACCAATGCTGGTTGGAAATGTGCCAGATTCTCCATCATTGTGCACAGTTCTTCACACTACACATCTGCAGTAATGCTCACTCCGTTTGGTAAGAAGCTGTGATGAATCACACCACCAAACAGTGACCATCACTTTTCTAGGGGTAAGTTTTCGTTTAGGGCATTGTTTAGGTGCTGAACCAGGATCCAACCAACTTGCTGAGCGCTTGCGGTTATCAAACAGAATCCATTTTTCATCGCAAGTAACAATGCGTTTCAAAATTCCTTCATTTGTGTGTCTGTTGAGCAATGCAAGGCATGTCTCAACGCGTACTTCGCGCTGGTGATCATTGAGTTCGTGGGGCACCCATTTGTCAAGCTTTTTGGGGTGCTACGTCAGAAACCTCCGCGTGGTGTACCCTGGGCACGAGCGATAATTCCTTGGACTGCTCTCTGGAATTGTCGCTCGTGGCAAATATCTGGCCCGAGGGGGGCTCAGTCTGTGGGATGCCCCAAATTCACTCCATGCCCTCTAATTGTAGAGGGTATTGGACTCGAAAGTTCGAAGGGCCCAATCACTCATTCGTTTGAGGACTGAGCAGGCATTTGCCAACCGCGATAAATCGTAAAACCTTTTTTTGTTTTGAGTAATTTTTTTAAATGAGTTCTAAAAGAATTATATACTTTTTAATTGAATCATCTTACATCTTATAAAAAAAAAGTCAATGTTTGTACCTTCATCCATACTTATATTTATTTTATTAACACAGTTTGAATTAACTTTGATTATTTCGAAAAAACTACACGAAACAAAAGCTTTAAAAATTTTTCAACAATAAATAATATTACTAACGATAATATATAAATAAAACATTTCGATCAATGCCAACCACTTATTAATTTTCTGTCACTGAGTTGGTATACATTGCACGCGTGATACGCGAAAACATTAGGTACTTTTGAGAGTGCTCGATTGTGCGAAGCGTTGCTGTAGTTGAAACATTCACCGTTAAGCATTATGCCGCATAATGCGCTCTAGTCTTAGAATAATAACGTATAGAAGGTAAGTTCACGCACAAAAAGTGAGGCATTTCAATTAGAGCCTAATGGAGCTTATGCCGGAACCGTTCCGTAATGTACAAGTCATTGTACTGCACGTACGTATGCAATTCTTAAAAAATAAATAGGTAACTATTACGGTTTGTGCATGCAAATGGTGTCATAACACATTTTAAAAACTTAAAAAGGTTTTTAACTTTACTTCTAAAAGTATTTCGACGATTTATGTTAATAAAAACAAAATTTGATTTCATAATTTGTATAGTGTTTTTCGTGTGAACGTGTGTAATCGTCTGCGCGCCATTAGTATTTTTAGATTCAAATGAGGCCTTAGTCGTCTTATACGACGTCCACGGGCAAAATAGGGAGTGGTGAATTGTACTCTTACTCCGTCACCACACGGAAAAGATGGTATACATTTTTTTAATACAGAGCTCATAAATGTAAATATCCATATTTTTTCGATGTACGTCCTCCGATTACGATATATGTATTTCAAAATATCGATATATTGAAATATAATTTTCAATATATCGATATTTTTTTGACAGTCTTAACATATAAAAACGAGGGGAAAGTACAGAGGTGAGGAGGGATGGAAAACAATTTTAAATACGTCAAGTAATATATGGAAGTATGGAACCATAGATTAAAGACGAGTTTCTTACGGTCGAGAAAAATGTACGGTGATTCCTGGCCGCGAACCGAGGCCATGGCTGCACGCGTCAAATCTAATTTTTTTTTCAATCCTGTTAATGGTAATGTGGTGGTAGGACCACACTGTAGACAGTCTTTTGTCTGCAGTCGCGGGCCGGTCCGTCCGGGGCAGTACCACACTCTCGCAGAAGATCGACGTTTGAGTAGTAGCAATTTGCTGCTGCACTTCGTTCGGAGAGCGAGAGAGCCGGGAGCCCAACTTTCTGGGTGTGTTTGTGTGTGGCGGGTTTTGGTGAGACCTGAAACCTGTGGTGGTGAGGTCTTGGTCGGGGTATTGAGCGTGAGGGGCTGGCATGGTGTACAGGGAGACCCGATGGGAATGGTCACCACCAGCCACCTGCCGGTCAGCAGGGGACCCGAACCTAGGATCATCCTCCCTGGGAGGCTGTCACACCAACCGGCGAAAATCCCGCTGGGTAGTCGTCATGCCGGTGTGGGAAACCGGAGTGGACCTCGGCGGCTACGCATGAGGGGGCATCGGGGGCCCTTCCGTGCTTCGTGTCAGCTCCTCACAAAACTCACCCCTTATCCACATTTGATGTGGATTTTTGCAATATCAGGGGTTTACATAGCAATCTCGACGCCGTCCTCGACACACCTCGAGACGGTGCGGCCTGCCTTACTCTTTTTAACGGAGACGCAGATAGGTGCTCCGGATGACATTTCGTACCTAAATTACCCCAGCTACGAGTTGGAGCATACCTTCCGTCGTAAAACCGGGGTGTACGTATTCATCCGAGGTGATATCTGCTGTCGCCGCCTTCGGGCCCTCGAGCATGGTGACTTGTCAATCCTGTGGCTACGCGTAGACTATGGAGGGCTTACCCGCATCTACGCATGCATCTACAGGTCCCATGGTAGTGATCCGGGGTCAATTCAATTATTTGAGAACGTCCAATGGGGGATTGACGAAATATTGGAGCAGTGTCCATCAGCGGAGGTGGTGGTTCTTGGAGACTTCAACGCTCATCATAAAGAGTGGCTGGGGTCCCGAACCACTGACCTCCAGGGTCGACATCTCTTCAATATGGTCTCGGCCTATGGTCTCTCACAACTGGTGACACAGCCCACCCGTATCCCAGATATTGAGAGCCATGAGTCTTCTTTACTGCATCTTCTGCTGACTACACACCAGCACGGATATCAAGAAGTGGTTAAAGCCCCTCTTGGGTCTTCTGACCACTGCTTGGTTCGTAGCAGTGCCCCTGTTGTAAGGCCTAGTCGTTCTAAGGCGATTGGGACTCGCAGAGTCTGGCAATATAAGTCAGCACATTGTGATGGACTGCGCGAGTTTTACGCAGCCTACCCATGGAAGCGGCTTTGCTTCGCTTCTGAGGACCCTGGCGTCTGTGCGGACTGCGTTACCGAAACAGTTATTACGGGGATGGAATTATTCATCCCCAACACCAAAATACCCGTTGGTGGCAGCCGACCCTGGTTTAACAAAACCTGCAGGACGGCTGCATGCCAGAAACAGTCCGCATATCAGGCCTGGAATAGGGCCAAAAAATGTCAGGACCCGAACGCCAGAGAGGTGAAGCGGAAATTTAACGCCGCTTCCAGATCTAGTAAGAAAGCTATTGCCAGAGCCAAGGCGGAACATATTGCCAGAATTGGCGAGCGATTGCAAAGCTATCCCGCTGGGAGTCGTGCATTCTGGTCGCTCGCCAAGGCTGCCCAAGGCAACTTCTGCCAGCCCAATCTCCCACCACTGCAGAAACATGATGGTAGTCTGGCCCACAGCGCAAAGGAGAAGGCCGATCTTCTAGGTTAATTCTTTGCCTGTAACTCGACTTTGGATGCCGGAGCTGCTACACCACCTACCATCCCACGGTGCGAAAGCTCACTGACCGAAATCCGCATCACGCAGCGAGCGGTTAGGCGGGAGCTACGGGTTTTAGACGTCCATAAGTCGAGTGGGCCGGATGGCATCCCTGCAGTGGTACTGAAGACGTGCGCCCCTGAATTGACTCCCATCCTCACGCGCCTATACCGACTTTCCTACGCTACTAATAGGGTTCCGTCTTCGTTGAAGGTAGCCCATGTCCACCCGATCCCTAAAAAGGGAGACTGGTCTGACCCATCGAATTACAGGCTAATTGCCATAACATCCTTGCTCTCCAAGATAATGGAGAAGGTTATAAACCGCCAGCTTCTGCAGTACCTTGAGGATCGCCAGCTTATCAATGATCGCTAATACGGCTTTCGTCATGGTCGGTCGGCTGGTGATCTTCTTGTGTACCTCACACACCGTTGGGCAGAGGCCTTGGAGGGCAAGGGTGAGGCGCTGGCGTTCAGCCTAGATATCGCAAAGGCGTTCGATAGGGTCTGGCACAGGGCACTTCTATCGAAGCTACCATCATACGGAATCCCCGAGCGACTCTGTAATTGGATCGCCAGCTTTTTGGATGGTCGGAGTATAAAAGTCGTCGTAGATGGCTTCTGCTCCGATACCATGACCATTAATGCTGGTGTACCACAAGGCTCGGTGCTCTCCCCGACGTTGTTTATCCTGCATATCAATGACATGCTCTCTATCGAGAGTATGCGTTGCTATGCGGATGACAGTACGGGTGATGAGCGGTACACTGAGCAACGAAATATCCCTCGGAGTACTCAGGAAAGAAGGGTTCGACTTGTGTCTGAAGTCGAGCGCTCTCTGGTGCGGGCCTCGGAATGGGGTGAACGGAACCTAGTCCAGTTCAACCCCACAAAGACACAAGTTTGCGCGTTCACTGCAAAGAAGGACCCGTTTGTCATGGCGCCACAGTTCCAAGGAGTAACTCACCCAATTTCTGAGATTATTGGGATTCTCGGCGTCAAAATATCGAGCAAAGTCCAGTTTGGGAGTCATTTGGAGGACTAAGCCAAATTGGCTAGCAAAAAGTTGGGCGTCCTGTACAGAGCCAGGCGGTACTTCACACCGCGACAGCGTCTTGTGCTATACAAAGCACAAGTTCGTCCTCATGTGGAGTACTGCTCACATCTCTGGGCAGGTGCGCCCAAATATCAGCTGGACCCACTTGACTCCCTGCAAAGACGGGCTGTTCGAATCGTCGGGGATCTCAATCTTACGGACAGATTGCAGTCGCTGGAGCAGCGGAGAGACTTTGGGTCACTCTGTGTACTCTACCGACTCTTTCATGGGGAGTGCTCCGAGGAACTGTTTGACTTGGTACCACCGTCACCATTCTACCAACGTACCACTCGACATCGTAGCAGGGTTCGTCCATTACACCTGGAAACGTTATGGTCTTGTTGAACTGTACGTTTCCAGTGATAATTTCTCCCACGTACGTGCAAGCTCTGGAATGAACTACCTGCTGCTGTGTTTCCCGAGCGTTATGACATGTCCTTCTTTAAACGAGGTTTAAGAAGAGTATTTCCTTCACGGTAGGCAGCGGCCTGGCTGTGCCCCTGGTTTTGCAAAGGTCCATGTGCAGCAGTTTCACTTACCATCAGGTGTGCTGCTTGCTCGTTTGCAATAAAAAATAAAATAAAATAAAATATAGTAATGCATGAGCGGGAATGGTCCTGCTTTTTCTCCTTTTTAAGATACTTAATTATAATGTACACGATTTCACCTGCATCATTATATAGGTAATACTTTCTCGCTTTTATGCTCCATAGTCAACAAACGATGTAACAGTGGAAAAAGCACAAAATTAGGAAGTAACTAACGATATTTAATAATGTAATAACAATTAACAACTTTTTAACAGACGACCTTTTTTATCAACAATATTAACAATTAAAATCAACATTATTTGATCAACAATTACGAAGAAACTTAAAATACGTCACAAATAACCGAAACTAGATTGTTACGAATATAAAAAAGAAAGGTCACCATAAGGGTTTTTCTGTTGTTGTCCGTACCGGCGAGTATAGATAGCAGCAATGTGTGAGCGAGAGGAGAACAGTAGCGACGCCGTTTTCAATCCCATTCTTTAATTGTACGAGTAATGCATTTAAAATTTGAATGATACCCTCGTTCTTCACAGGATCTTAATATTATATCTTGACCTGATGATCATGGGACAACCTAGAAATTATACCCTATCGAACAAAAAAGGTTTTTCAAATCAGTTCCAGCATTTCCAATTAAACTGTGGACATACATCAAAAACAATTTTCATGAATTGTGAACATCCTCTTTTTTTTGAAGTCTGTTAAAAAGAACGAAAATTAGAGATATAAACGCTTATTACACTACACGATATTCAGGGCCCTGAATCACTAGGGGTGCTCTACAACACCTAAATTGTGAGACCTGTTTCACCTGTTTCAGTTTTAGCGGAATAATAGGTTCAGAAAACTGTTCCATACTGTTCCATATATATATATACATATATATATATATATATATATATATATATATATATATATATATATATATATATATATATATATATATATATACATAAATAATAATTAATTACATACAATAGTATGTAATAATAATATTATATATACATACATAAAATAAATACATGCTTAAATATATTAGACGTGGGTCGTTACATTATTTTTAAGAAACGTAACGAAGCTAGTGACTTGGTCGACGTCACGTGTTTCAAAACTAGTGATTTTTGTAACGACTGCTTTGTATACAGCTACTATGATTGTTTGCATATTGTATGAATAGCTGCACTAACTATATACAGTTACACGCGAAACGAGCTATACAGTTAAATCATATGTAGCTATACAGTTAAATCAATAAATTAACTTCCTTTCATACTTTTTTCAGGCTGAGGACTGACTGCATTATATGTATTTACGATTGATTAGAGGTTATAATTAAACTATTATTTTAATTAAATTTGTATTAATGCAGAGGTATTTAAAAATAAATTGATTGTATATACAATGATTATATTTACAGTTTATTTACACTTTTGATATATTTACAGTTTTTTTCACTGTTATACGCACTTTATAATCTATGATGTTTTTATTAGTAAAACAACAAACTAAAACAATAAATAAATTAAGTTCTTTACTTTAAATTCAAATTTCAAAGTAACACTCGCTTCGTTTCCCGCAACGTCAAGCCGTTGAAATTACTTATAAACAAAAATCACTCTATTTTATTATCAATAAATGCAATTTTACGTATGAAAATTAAAGGTATGAAATGTATTGTTACGCTGTTTGGTCATTGTTGCATACCACGGCACGTGACTGTTCGGTATTTGGTCGGATTACTTCGAATAATTTCGTGTCATTCGATTAGCCATTTCGCTCGCTCGGCCGCGATGCGAAAGAAATGTACTTAGCGTAATCAACGTTGTGCGGTCGGCTCTTTCTCGCTCGCTCGTATATAATACTGTTATTCCATATCTGTGAGTCGTGTTAAATATAACGTAGTTACAAAAATTACCTCTTTTACTTGTCGACTCGTAAATAGTGATTGTTATATGTCGCGTAATGGGTTATTGTAACTAATGACGTGAAATAACGCTCATGTCTAAAATCCATACTAATATTATAAATGCGAAAGTAAGGATGTTTATTTGTTTGTTTGTTTGTAACGCTTTCACCCTTAAACCACCAAACCGATTTCTAAAATTCTTTCACTAATGGAAAGCTATAATATCAGGGAGTAACATAGGCTATATTTTATCCCGGTATTCCCACAGGAACGGGAACTACGCCGCGAGTAAAGCGACTGAAACCGAAGCGAAGCGAGGGCGGGTTGCTAGTATATACATAAATCAGTCCTAAGCATGTAAAGCAGGAAGGATCGTTTTTATTTTAGGAACAAACACTGAAACCACGTCTAAACATTATTCCTAAAGAATGGTTATTTCCCCTGTTTACTCGTATTACAGCACAACAGGCTGTTATTTTGGAACAGTTTTCTGAAACTCTTATTTCGCTAAAACTGAAACAGGTGAAACAGGTCTCATAATTTAGCTGTTGTAGAGCACCCCTAGTGATTCAGGGCCCTGAATATCGTGTAGTGTAATAAGCCTTTTAATTAGGTAATATTTTACTTGTTTCAGTAACCATAGCCAAACTATAGGAATGTAATAGGAAAAATTCGTTTTGGTAATCATAGTGTCAAATAAATTATTATTACATTTCATTAAAGAAGGTAACAGTTGTACATATAAATTATTTTCTTGTCTTTAACTGTTGTAAACAATATTAAAATGTTGCAGTGTATAATTCTAAAAGCACCAAATCGATTTGATATCGATTCTTTCGATTATATATGAATAGTTCAGTACCCATCGAAAGAAATATATCGAGCATTTACATGTATCGAATAATCCATAATCGCTTTGCGTCACCTCTCGCTCGCTTGTGTGACCGTTTAGAATTACTCAGAAAGTAGGTAACTGGTAACTGACTATAGAAAAGCGTCGTAACAAAGGTTTATGAAGTCTGTGGATCTATGGGTCTTTCTCTTTTTAGTTAACAAGTGTTCTCACTCTACGTTTTTGTGAATTTGGATTCCATTAAACGGTATTGTGATGCTGTTTATAGTATTCTTGTGTATGTAATCAACCATATGTGCGATAGAGGCTTATAGGATTTATAAAATGGCTTGCAGCGTATTAACCGTTATGATGAATCCGGGCAGGGCAACATCGCAAGGCTCGCAAGCGGTGGTCTCCCTCGGGTTTCGATGACCATTACCAACAGCGGAGTCATGATCGCCAACTTGCCACTGTTATTTGCCAACGGCAATCCAACAGCGCTCTCGAAGACCACATCTGCTGAGTTGGAGAAGTTCATAACATTTATGGTGACATGTTCTTGGGGACACGATACCGCGAAAGATATTCGGCAGCCGCCATGGTGGCCTAAAGACGTCGAATTTTCACATCCGTTCGTCAGGCCCTGCGAGGTGCCACTAGATTGGGAAGTAAAACTGAAGAATCTAGTAAAGAAATGTTACGAATACCATAAAAGCGCGTTCCTGTTGGTGTTCTCAGCGCAGCTGGCAAGATATCCGCGCAACAGACTCAGGTATGTTGATAATAGAGATCATACCACATCTTTGTATTATAGGCCCAACGGTAGACTCTTAGTGACATTCAGAAACGAGAACTTATTCTATGATAAAGTTAAATATAGCTGTAATAGTTTAGAAGATATTCCACTCAAATCTACAGATATATATTTGTGTGATAACTGTGACAGCCATTTTGACAACTTGGATGTTTTGAAAGTACATGAACGGCTTTGTAACAATGAAAATATACCATCAACTACTATAGCATGTAACGGTGGCTTGCCCGAGTTCCTTGCTGCATTGAAATTACAACCACTTGGACATGAGAATGAAGCTACATCACCTGTAAATACTGACAATGAATTAAAGCCTAAAAATGTAAGATACGCAGCCAATGTTGATCGTGGTCCTCCATATCCATTTTCATCATTGGCTTACATGCGAAATATAAAATCTAATGTACAACGAGATATGACTTACGCAAGAGATAGAGTAGAACGGTATTGCTGCATGACAAATCCAGTTAGTAAACAATGCTATTTTAAGAGTAAAAATCAACAATTTCCTGTACGATATAGAAGACCTATTGACTATTGGCAAAGAAGACATGTATTTCCCAATCAGAGAAATAAAAAAATACTTGATATTAAAGGACAATTGTTGCTTTTAAAGTGTAAACCGATCTCTGTTAAGATTGAGAGGATGTCTATGGAAACTATAGAGCAATATATAGAAAATTTGAAAAAGGAAGCCGAGCTAAGACGGCAGTGCATGGAAGACAAAGATATAGAGTTTGTGGACGGTTTTGATTGTGATCAACCTACAGATGCGGATATGAAAATTTTAGATCCATTAAAACGTGCTGATGCGTGTGAAGTGATAGACTTGTGTTCAGATGATGAAACCCCTAGTGTAAATGAAAACTGTGATCCACGTGCTGGAATAACGTGCGTAATGCGTGGAGGTGCTGTACTTCGACGCACTGCAGCCACTCCTCAGGCCTTGCCTGCAGAACCATGCGGTGCACGTCAGCGCCCTCTCACCTCTGCCATTCTCCAGCCGCATCCTGTTATACTAATTGCACATACTCTAAATAATTTACAAACTATATCCTTAGATTGAATTTTTCTTCATAATTATCATTAGGTTTGTTGCTAATCATTATTTATTATTCCTTCATCATTAAATGTTTTTATGCAAAGAGACATTTTAATTTTTAGTCCAGATTTCATTCTTTAACATTTATTTACGTTTACCACTTTTGCAATTCTTTTTCATGAAAGATATATCTTAATATCTTTTATGCAGTGGCACTAAGAAATAAATCATCATATTGTGTGGGGCTTTACAAACATAAAAATAAAACAAAAATTTTGCTTTCCTATAAACATGGATCACACAAGAAATGTTTCTGTCTGGGAATTGTAATCTATATATAAATATTTTGTTCCACATAAGAATGTTTACTTGGAACAGCCTTTTCATATGTGCATTCAAGAGGGTAGTAAGAGATTTTATATTAAGATTAATTCTGAATTCCAGGAAGATTTGTTTGTATTCTTAGTATATGATCACATATTTGTAAGATTAAGCCAACAAGAGGAAATGCTACAAAGGATTTGCTGCAAATAAAAGGCAGATTCTTCAATTTTAGTGATTATAGAAATCACTAAAATTAAAGAATTTGTCTTTAATTTCAGAATTAAAAATAAATACTCATGTTGATGATGAAGTTGAATTTGAGACAGAATCAACATGTAACAGTGAGGCTCAAATTCCTTTTATGTGTTCTCCGAAATGTTGGTGTACTTTGTGAAAACAAGAGCTTTTATGGATTGCATGCACTAAAATTGAAAATTATGTTTCCAATAATGTTGTTTGTCTAGAGACTAATCTCGAGGACAGCTGCATCCATTCTGATGGGACATGAACTGGGTCCTAGTAGACTTTGGGAGATTAAGTTTTACAACTAATTATTGCTACATTTAAAGGTTGATGATGAAGAATTTGAGAATAGCTGGCTTTTCTGTGTTGGGAATACAGTTTCATATTGCTTTTTATTTTCATTTGCAATTCTTAAAAACTGCCCGATAAAGACACACTGGAAGAATTTGCCTTAGCATTATTTTGGAAGACCACATTAATTAATAATGATAACCTAACAGCCTAGGGTGGAGATTGTAGTATTATCATGTGGAGACTTCTGGCTAGTTGTGGGCATTGGTGTTTTAATGCAATGATTATCATCATCTTCATGCTGCTTTTATCTCCTTGGGTTGACATAATATGTATTTTATTTAATAGTAGTTACTGTAAGTTTTGGCAATAGTTTTATAACCAGTCGCCTGCCTGACATCAACCCTCAACCCTCCTTGGGAATGTAATTGTTGCCCAGACATCATCAGATGGAGTGGGCCCATATCTGTGTTATGCTCTTAGTCGTCTTTTATGACACCCACAAGCAATTTAAGGGTTAGCAGTATTCTTACCTGCCACCACACAGTACAATGGAGAATGGACTATTGAATAACCATTATGAAAACAAAATTGAAACCTCATTCATTTGCAAAAACTTGATGTACAAATTTGCTGCTTATTTTGGATATTGGCAAACCTAGATTTTTTGTAAGGACATGAAAAACAAAATAAACAAAAGCTTCAGCAAAAGTATCAGTGAAATATTGGGAATACTTTGTAGATGTACGGTCTTGCTGATGTAATACTTTTTCGAAATTACAATAATATCTGGCATACGTTTAATTACGGTCTCATGAAATGGATGCCATTTGTTGCGCCGTGAAATTTAACTTTTATGTTATTGCTTTGTAATAGTTAATCTTGTAAATCTATAAAACTTTATTTGATTAAATGTTGGCCAATTTATTTCCAACCAGTAAGAAATGATCTGCTGATTTTTCAATTGGTAACATAAATAAGTATGTGTAATACATACATGTACCTGACTTGGTTGGCACGAAATTGTGTCGAGTCGGTTTGCTAAGCGGAATAAACTTGGCTACATTCGGCACAACTAGTATCGTATCGTTGACCTGCTCTACCCGACGACGCAGGAAACGTAATTGTGTCGAATTGGTAGACTTAATTATAAATTTGCAGTATGCTGATAATGTTAGTTTCTTTTTTTGTCTAAAAATATCGAAAATACATTAAAAGTTGCTTACTTTATGGTACGAAATATTTTTTTTGACTTCTTATTTTAATGGCTCAGTGCGTCACCATTTGCGAATGATAGTTGTAACAGCCTTGATTTGATTTCTGGTATTAAATGGTTCTTACAGTGGTGCTTCATCCAATTCTGGTTCATCCAATCCATCATGCGGCATCTCCGAGGGAGACTATAATATGATTGCCAGCTTTTTGGGATGGTCGGAGTATAAAAGTCGTCGTAGATGGCTCCTGCTCCGATACCATGGTCATTAATGCTGGTGTACCACAAGGCTCGATGCTCTCCCCGAAGTTGTTTGTCCTGCATATCAATGACATGCTCTCCATGGAAAATATGCGTTGTTATGCGGATGACAGCACGTGTGACGAAGGGCATACCGAGCACAGGAATGTTCTTTGATGTACGCAGGAAAGAAGGGTTAAATTTTTCTAAAGTCGGGCGCTCTCTGGGGCGGGCCTTGGAATGGGATGAACGCAACGTACTTTAGTTTGATCCCCCGAAGATATGCAAAGAAAAGCCCGTTTGTCATAGCGCCTTAGTTACAAGGAGTAATTCTCCAAATTTCCGAGAGTATTGGTATCCTCGGCGTCGAACTATCGAGCAAAGTTCAGTTTGATTGACATTTGGAAAACAAAGCCAAATTAGCAAGCAAAAAGTTGGGCGTCTTGATCAGCGTCAGTGGTCACTTCACACCGAGACAGCGTCTTGTGTTATACAAAGCACAAGTTCGTTCTCATGTGGAGTACTGCTCATATCTCTTGGCAGACGCGCCCAAATATCAGCTATACCCACTTGACTCCCTGCAAAGGCGTGCTATTCGAATCCTCGGGGATCTTACGAATACATTGGTGTAATTGGAGCCGTGGCGAGATTTTGGGTGATTCTGTCTACCGGCTCTTTCAAGGGCAGTCCTCTGAGTAACTGTTTGACTTGTTACCATCGTCACCGTTTTACCAACGTACCATTTGACACTGTAGCAGGGTTTATCCATTTCACCTGGAAACATTATGGTCTTTAACTTTACGTTTCCAGCGATAATTTCTCCCACGTATGTGCAATAAACTACCTGCTGCTGTGTTTACCGAGCGCTATGGCATGTCCTTCTCTAAACGACGTTTAAGAAGAACCTTTTCTTCACGGTTGGTAACGGCCTAGCTGGGTCCTTGGTATTGCAAAGGTCCATGTGCGGTGGTTCAGGTGTGGATCTTGCTCGTTTGCCATCGGCAAAAAGAAAACGTCCGGTTCACGTTAGTATCAAAAACATGAGATGCAGAGTTGCTTAAGAATTTGATCGGTGTTTTGGAGGCAGCGTCAGTTGTCTATTCTTCTGTCAATATACATAAAAAGCGATTATCCAATGGGGAAAATGAGGAAATATTCTTATGGTTGTTATGGAAGTTGGACGGAGGATTTTGAATAATAATTGCAATTTTAATTGAATTGTGGAATTACAAGCATGGCCTGAACGTAAGCGACGAATTGTAGAAGTGATATTGACTTGTCACATCTTTAAAAATGATGGTTTGTTGGTTGAATATTGCCATTTTAATTGATCTTCTAATTTTCTGGTGGAGCCCTAATCATTTGACCAAGAGATATGAGTGTATTTTAAGAGTGGTGACAAAGGTCTCTGCAGAATAGGTTAAAACACTCAAGGAAACCAGTTTGTATCCCTGTCCGCATCTGCTTTGACACATAATTCGGTTGCTCCTTTGTCAGTTACACCTGAGCGCCCAGATATCTACAGAAGGATTATGTTGACACCTTAACTGAAACAAGCAAACAAACTTTGTTTTATTTTAATATCATTATAGGGTAGATGTAATGGAAGGAGTTTTAGAAAATAGACTGAATGCAGCCTTTTGAATCCGAAAAGATTGTATTTTATTAAGATTGCGTGACCGGACTAAAAGTGTTGCTTCTGAAATTGCAATAATAGATAAACAATTAATTCTCGGTTAATTTAATAAACTTTATTTCTTGTTAAAAAAGTTGCGAACCCTACCAACCTACATTACTTAATACAATAAACGTACATAGTTTGTTGTTTACCTCATTACCCTTTTTGATTTGTTGTTCAAATAGATAGTCATAATAAAATTTTGTTCGGTGAGTCATATCCTGTCTAACTGCTGGTTCTTGTGAAGGTAAAAATATTAGGTTTAGAGCCCTACGACTTTCTACCAGCTGATAGTTACGGATCACGGACTTTCTATTAGCCGATAGTTTGGTCGAGTTGGGCTGTTAGCAGCCACTAGCGACTCGACGATTTGTGTACGATAGTTTGCTGACGGTTTAGTTTGAAAGTATCGTAACTTTATTATCGATTGATATCTATACTAATATTATAAAGCTGAAGAGTTTGTTTGTTTGTTTGAACGCGCTAATCTCAGGAGCCGCCGGCCGATTTGAAAAATTCTTTCAGTGTTGGATAGTCCATTTATCGCGAAAGGCTATAATAGGTTATATTACATTTTCAATAAAATTAGGGATGCAATTATGGGAGGGCAATTAGGGACAAATCAGTTTCTTCAACATTTTTTTCAATTACAATTTGATATTTCAGATGTCATTCGTTAGCTGAAAAGTAATTAATATTTGATATTTCCATCTTATTTTTTGCACTGTTATAATTCTGTGAGCCCAAAAATCATTGGCATTATTTCAGCTCATAGACATCCCACTGCTGGGCTCAAACTTCAATATGAGAGGATTTTTAAGACCTTCACTAAGGAAATATTTTATGCAGAGCGGGGGACAGTTACAAATATGCTACTAACGGACACAAATTACACTCGGACTCAAAACAAAATTCGTGGAGCGCACAAAGTATTGGTTAAAAATTGACTCCACGACACCTGACTCAGTAGGACGCTCTTACTTACTAAAGAGGTGCTGGTAATTGTTCCTCCGTTTTTATACAAAATAATAAATAATCATGAAATTTATAAAGTTTTAAAAGGATTTAAGAGGAGGATAAGATGTCAGCGCCCTTTCCCGATGAATATAGTATAACACGATCAAGGAAATGTATATATTAATATCCATCCTCTTTTAACATATAATTGCAAAACAATGTAATTAATAGTTATTTGTTTAGATACCTTAATGCAGCCAAACATATGGTAATTTACTTGTGTAAGCGTAGACTTGCACAAGTAAATTACTGTTATCAGTTGAGTCACCAATAACAACCGTTATCAGTTGAGTCACCAATAATAACCGCTATCAGTTGAGTCATCGATAACAACCGCTATCAGTTGAGTCACCGATGACTACCGTTATCAGTTGAGCCACCGATAAAAACCGTTATCAGTTGAATCACCGATGACAACCGTTGTCAGTTGAGTCGCCGATAACAGCCGCTATCAGTTGAGTCACTAATAAAGTAATAACGTTATCAGTTGAGTTATCAATGACAACCGTTATCAGTTGGATCACCGATAACAACTGTTATCAGTTGAGTCACCGATAAAAAACGTTATCAGTTGTGTCACCGATAACAACCGTTATCAGTAGAGTCACCCATGATAACCGTTATTAGTTGAGTCACCGATAACAACTGTTATCAGTAGAGTCACCCATGATAACCGTTATTAGTTGAGTCACCGATAACAACCGTTATCAGTTGAGTCACCGATTACAACCGTTATCAGTTGAGTCACGAAAACAACCGTTGTCAGTTGAGTCACCGATGACAACCGGTATCAGTTGAGTCATCGATGACAACCGTTATCAGTTGAGACACCGATGACAACCGTTATCAGTTGAGTCACCGATAACAACCGTTTTCAGTAGAGTCACCGATAACAACCGCTATCAGTTGAGTCACTAATAACAAACGTTATCAGTCGGGTCGCCGATAACAACCGTTATCAGTAGAGTCACCCATGATAACCGTTATTAGTTGAGTGACCGATAACAACCGTTATCAGTTGAGTCACCGATTACAACCGTTATCAGTTGAGTCGCGAAAACAACCGTTATCAGTTGAGTCACCGATGACAACCGGTATCAGATGAGTCATCGATGACAACCGTTTTCAGTAGAGTCACCGATAACAACCGCTATCAGTTGAGTCACTGATAACAAACGTTATCAGTCGGGTCACCGATAACAATCGTTATCAGTTGAGTCATCGATAACAACCGTTATCAGTTGAGCCACCGATAAAAACCGTTATCAGTTGAATCACCGATGACAACCGTTGTCAGTTGAGTCGCCGATAACAGCCGCTATCAGTTGAGTCACTAATAAAGTAATAACGTTATCAGTTGAGTTATCAATGACAACCGTTATCAGTTGGATCACCGATAACAACTGTTATCAGTTGAGTCACCGATAAAAAACGTTATCAGTTGTGTCACCGATAACAACCGTTATCAGTAGAGTCACCCATGATAACCGTTATTAGTTGAGTCACCGATAACAACTGTTATCAGTAGAGTCACCCATGATAACCGTTATTAGTTGAGCCACCGATAAAAACCGTTATCAGTTGAATCACCGATGACAACCGTTGTCAGTTGAGTCGCCGATAACAGCCGCTATCAGTTGAGTCACTAATAAAGTAATAACGTTATCAGTTGAGTTATCAATGACAACCGTTATCAGTTGGATCACCGATAACAACTGTTATCAGTTGAGTCACCGATAAAAAACGTTATCAGTTGTGTCACCGATAACAACCGTTATCAGTAGAGTCACCCATGATAACCGTTATTAGTTGAGTCACCGATAACAACTGTTATCAGTAGAGTCACCCATGATAACCGTTATTAGTTGAGTCACCGATAACAACCGTTATCAGTTGAGTCACGAAAACAACCGTTATCAGTTGAGTCACCGATGACAACCGGTACCAGTTGAGTCATCGATGACAACCGTTATCAGTTGAGACACCGATGACAACCGTTATCAGTTGAGTCACCAAATAAGAACCGTTATTAATTGAGTTACCGATAACAACCGTTATCAGTAGAGTCACCCTCATATAACCGTTATTAGTTGAGTGACCGATGACAACCGGTATCAGTTGAGTCATCGATGACAACCGTTATCAGTTGAGACACCGATGACAACCGTTATCAGTTGAGTCACCGATGACAACCGGTATCAGTTGAGTCATCGATGACAACCGGTATCAGTTGAGTCATCGATGACAACCGTTATCAGTTGAGACACCGATGACAACCGTTATCGGTTGAGTCACCGATGACAACCGTTATCAGTTGTGTCACCGATAACAATCGTTATCAGTTTAGTCACCAAATAACAACCGCTATCAATTGAGTCACCGATGACAACCGTTATCAGTTTAGTCAATGATGACAACCGTTATCAGTTGAGTCACCGATGATAACCGTTATCAGTTGAGTCACCGATGACAACCGTTATCAGTTTAGTCAATGATGACAACCGTTATCAGTTGAGTCACCGATGACAACCGTTGTTAGTTGAGTCACCGATAATAACCGTTATCAGTTGAGTCACCGATAAAAACCGTTATCAGTTGAGTCACCGATAACAACTGTAATCGGTTGAGTCACCGATGACAACCGTTATCAGTTGTGTCATCGTTAACAATCGTTATCAGTTTAGTCACCAAATAACAACCGTTATCAATTGAGTCACCGATGACAACCGTTATCAGTTGAGTCACCGATAACAACCGTTATCAGTTGAGTCACTGATGACAGCCGCTATCAGTTGAGTCACCGATAGCAACCGTTATCGGTTGAGTCACCGATGACAACCGTTATCAGTTGAGTCACCGATAACAATCGTTATCAGTTTAGTCACCAAATAACAACCGTTATCAATTGAGTCACCGATGACAACCGTTATCAGTTGAGTCACCGATAACAACCGTTATCAGTTGAGTCACTGATGACAGCCGCTATCAGTTGAGTCACCGATAGCAACCGTTATCGGTTGAGTCACCGATGACAACCGTTATCAGTTGAGTCACCGATAACAATCGTTATCAGTTTAGTCACCAAATAACAAACGTTATCAGTTGAGTCACCAATGTCAACAGTTATCAGTTGGGTCACCGATAATAACCGTTATCAGTTGAGTCACTGATGACAGCCGCTATCAGTTGAGTCACCGATAAGAACCATTATCAGTTGAGTCACCGATGACAACCGTTATCAGTTGAGTCACCGATAACAATCGTTATCAGTTTAGTCACCAAATAACAACCGTTATCAATTGAGTCATCGATAGCAACCGTTATCAGTTGAGTCACCGATAACAGCCGCTATCAGTTGAGTTACTAATGACAACCGTTATCAGTTGGATCACCGATAACAACCGTTATTAGTTGAGTCACCGATAATAACCGTTATCAATTGAGTCACCAATAAAAACCGTTATCAGTTGAGTCACCGATAACAACCGTTATCGATGGAGTCACCGATGACAACCGTTATCAGTTGAGTCACCGATAATAATCGTTATCAGTTTAGTCACCAAATAACAACTGTTATCAATTGAGTCATCGATAACAACCGTTATCAGTTGAGTCACCGATAACAACCGCTATTAGTTGAGTCACTGATAACAAACTTTATCAGTCGAGTCACTGATAACAAACGTTATCAGTTGAGTCACCAATGACAACAGTTATCAGTTGGGTCACCGATAACAACCGTTATTAGTTGAGTCACCGATAATAACCGTTATCAGTAGAGTCACCGATAACAACCGTTATCAGTTGAGTCACCGATGACAACCATTATCAGTTGAGTCACCGATAAAACCGTTATCAGTTGAGTCACCCGATAACAACCGTTATCAGTGGAGTCACCGATATCAACCGTTGTCAGTTAAGTCACCGATAACAATCGTTATCAGCTGAGTCACCGATAACAACCGTTATCAGCTGAGTCACCGATAACAATCGTTATCAATTGACCGATACCGGGATATAATACACCAATAACGGGACAACGGGAATCAAGTGCTGAAGGTTCTCAACGTTTGGCCACACAAGTTTTAAATTAAATAAATAAATCCTGAAAGTCACTATTCCAGGCGGACGAAGTCGCGGGCATTGCTAGTCGTTTAATACAAGAGTAACACCAATGCAGTGAAATTAATATTATTCGCTACGCGTACATCTCTATAAATAAGTATAGTAAGCACTAACTTAACCGTTCTAATGATATGTTAAACACTAACTTTTAGGTATTAATGATAATAATACCTCATTACAATATTTAGGTTGAATGTCGTAAATATCTTTTTTGGTGTATCTATAACCGCAGATGGCTTTAACAGATTAACCTGGACTGTGGGTAAGCGTTGAGAGCTCTCAACCAGCAAAAACTATAACGACATCGCCCGTGGCCTCATCTGGCGAATGGACCTGGAGCGTCGCTGATGGCAATGTGGGCTTGCCTACATTTAGGTTATTGACTGTGAAGCGGTTTCCGATCTTGGCGGTACGTCTGATATTTACGTGATATCGATACCTCGCAAGCCGTGTATGTTCGTAGCTCAGCGTACGTAATATAATCCTAAGAGTCCTTCAGTAAATGTCGAGGACGTTGGATCCCTATAATTGTTTTTTGTTTGACAGCTAGACGAGCCAACCCGGTGAAAGTATGCTAAGCGACATCGCCCAAGGGCTCCTCCTGTAGGGAACGGTTCTCGGTCTGGGGGCGTCGCTGCATGCAAAGTGGGCGTGCCCACGTTAGTATTAATGACGTAACGCGATGCGGTTTCTCACCTTCACGGCGAGGACAAAATTGTAGATATTTACGTATGGCCTTGCGGGCTGTGTATGCTCTACGTTGAGCGAGTGCAATGTTTTCGTCCTCCTCATGGAGAACGTGTCGAGGATGCTGGATGGAGCAATGTCTTCTGGACCTTCGAGTCCGCTATTTATATTTTTTTTTTCGCTATTAAACTACTCAAGCCTGACGTTCGGCAGCTACGAATGTTGCCAGAGCATATTTGGAGTTGCCACCATTCGATAACATAATATGCGCAATTGCTCGCATCGTGTGACAATGTATGAACACAATATGTAATTGATTATAGTTTTTTTCCAGTTAGACACAACTAAATAGATAACAGAGAAGGAAAATTTGAAATAAATCCCTATATTAATTAATACGTATGGCTAGCGGGTTATTTTTTCCTTCTATTGTGAAGTAAACTCGGTCTTAATGTTATTGACGATTAAATGTTACATTCTCTTTAGTCATATTAGTATAGTTACAGATATGTTTCGTGGAGTTATAAACTGTAATTGATTTTTAATAACTGTTACGAAGTTAGCTTTGTTATAAATATTGGCCCAACACTGAAGATGTCTTATCTTCAGTGTTGGGCCAATATTTATGGTTATTGTATGTTATAATTCATTCAGCGTCATAATTTCAGCGTATATATACGTTCTTCAATTTCTGCCAGCATATGCCATGTTCATTGGCTGTTCTAAGCCTTCTTATTCGATTTCCTACTTCAGGAATAAGACCTTCATGATAGGCATTGATGACCCGTAGAAAAATGCGGTGATCGGGATAGCGTTCCCGATTAGGATATCATCACGATATGTACATGCTGCTTACCGAGCATACCCATCACAGAGACCGTAATTAAAAATAAGGAGAGTGTAATTATTAGACATTTTTCTTCAAACACCAATTCGAATAATATCCAAATCACAAGTAAAACAAAGTCCTATTCGAGCGTACTTCAACAAACAATAATAACGAGATCGAGTAAAACACACGTGTTGTTCCGAGCTATGAGCAAGTCACTGAAGCTTTTTTTTTCTGGGTGGGTCGCGGCTGGCGCACTCCTCACACCACTCCGTCCGGGGCGACAGAGGGGCGTAAACACGTACAATCGCAACCCACCCGAACACCACGTCCCCTTCGTCTGACCGCCTTGGACCGACCCCTTGGACCGACAACCATAGCAGGGTTACTTGTCGTCATTGGTCGGCCTGCCGGAATACCCCCTAGTGGGGTACCCTCTTATCGACCGACGTCCCTCCCTCGGGAGGACGTCGGTTCGTGAACCTCGGACCTCCCCGAGAGGGCGTTGGTCTTTCCTCACGCGGTTGGCCTCTCGGCGGGTGACGGACTAATTCCCCGGTCACGTTACGGCCTCGGCTAGGGCGGCATGAGGTGCAGGTAGTCGCGCCTACGCCGCCCCAGTCGCTGGTGGCGGGTCGCTTCGTCGCGGCTGCGCTTCTTGCGCGCGCGACCCGCCGCCTCCTTCGGCGAGACTACTGCCTCGCAGAAGGCTGCAACCGCCAGGAACTGGGATGGCAGCGTCAGACCGGCACCGATGATTGCGACGAGTTCACTACGCTGCTCTGTCCAGGCGGCACAAACCTCGAGCGTATGCTGCGCCGTGTCCTCGTCGCAATCGCAGTGGTGGCAGGACGGTGTACTCTCCCTCCTAGCGACCGTGTACAGATATTTGGCGAAGCATCCATGCCCCGTCAAAACCTGCACGAGTCGGAAGGAGAGCACCCCGTGCCGCCGTTTTAGCCACTGCATCAGCTCCGGCCGGAAGGCCTCGATGGTCCAGACACCGTACCGAGGCCTCTCCAGCCGGACTGCCCAACGGGCAATGACGTCTCGCCGGGCGTCGATGCGCCAGGCGGTGAGCTCCCTCAAAGAGACCACACCGCCCCCCGCTCGCACCCCTGACACCCGCCGATACAAATCGGCGAGCATTTCCGTCTCGAAGTCACTGAAGCTAGCGTGAGTTGAAGATAGGGAGAGAGTGTTCGAGTATCGTCTATCATTGGTCCGAAACAATATAAAAGAATTCTACCGCCATTTTGTGTAATTATTCTCGGGATCACATAGTGCGCTGAATACTTCAGGTATTCAACGCACTAGGTATGTGAACTTGTAGAATTCAGCTTCCTGTGTCAATTTACCAATTATAAACACTTTAAACTACAGTATGTTCAGTATGTTTAAAGTGGACAACAAAAAAGCTTTAATTTAAGCTACTCGGCTGAAAAATTCTCTACTATCCCTAAACGTGACAAAAACTAAGTATATTTGCTTCTCTATCCAGAATTTTGATCTTCCAGGCAATGTATCTCTTACCGTTCACACATGTAGCAACTTTACAACTTCCAATTGTATATGCAGTCCTCTCGAAAGAACAATACATTCGATATTTGGGTATCGAAGTTGAAAGCAACCTCACCTTCAAATTACAAACACCTATGCAATTACCTATGCAATCGGATTCGAAGACTTTTAACTATCTTCAAAAGACTTAGATATGTTTTAACACCTCAACTGTTAAGATCAACCTACTTTGCACTTTGTCAATCAATCTGCACATACGGCATTGTTATTTGGGAAGGATCTCCAAAAACTATTTTAAAACCTGTAGAAATAGCGCAAAGGGCTTTATTAAAAGTTGCCACTTTTAAATCCTATTTGTATCCTACCACTTTATTGTATAGGGATAGCAAAATACTAACCATACGCCAATTATATATCCTCACGACTGTTATTAAACAACATAAAGAACTGCTATATGATCCCTTACTACTACGAAAACGTAAATCTTATATGTAAACAAACGCGTAGCTTTCGCACTTCTCATGCTCAGAGATTTTATGCTTTTTTAGGACCTTACTTATATAATAAAATCAACAAATTACTCCATATTTATCCTGAAACCTTATTAAAGGTCAAACATAAAACCACTGATTTTCTGCTAACCCTTTCGTATGAAGAAACTGAAAACTGTATTGCTATTTTACGATAAATACGCACGCACGCGCGCAGGCACGCGCGCACTCTCTCTCTCACACACACACACACTCGCACACAGATACACACACACACAAAAATATCCACACAAACACATACTGTCTACTATAACCATACCTAATCACATTATTTTTATTATTGTATAGTTGTTTGTTTGCTTCTCATAACTGTAACAATTTATTCATAAATCTTGTCGCTATCACTACTACTGTATTAAACGTTATAGACGGGTGGGAGCCTGGAGTTCTGTAATACAGGTCTTGACCTAGCATAGACTCCAGACTCTGACAGGGACCTTTACAACTTCTGCTAAATCAATAACCTGTAACAATATTCTTTGTGAGATGTAAATAAATAAATTATTATTATTAATTTAAGGTAAAAATATTAAAAATAAAAAGGTCGAAGTTACTGAAATATCGATTTGAAATTTTCACTTCCGGTTTACTATACATAAAAAAATCAAATTTAGAATTCAACAAAAAAATTAAAAACTTCAACTTTTTAACTATAAGAAATAGTATGATTTTTGTACAAATTAATTGATACAGATAATAAGAATCCAAAAATTCATGACTTCATTCTTAGTCACTTTTGAAAAGCTTATAACTCAGCAATACACATGAAAAAAATAATGCGTGTACACATCCACGTCTACTAGAAGTATAACTGACCAGAGTATCAACAAAATTCACGAGTTCACTTTTTTTTGCTGTCCGCTTGACGTGAAATGCCCCATTTAGCATACATGGATGACATTATGATTTCTGATGTTAACGCGAGCACTACACATTATAAAAATCTGTAATACCGTTGATTTGTTTGGACGTCAGATGTCTTAGTCCCCACGTGACCAAGAATGCTAAAGTGTCGAAACGTCAGGCAATCATAAATCGCGATAAAATCCGTAAAAAGTAGTTTTATTTAAAATGGATGACATTTTCGTCACATTAAGGGAAAATTCCTAACTTCATAACTACAAGACCTAGGAGAAAAAATTTGAGTATTTTAGTTAGATAATAAATCTCACTACGCCTCATGGCCCGTTGGTTCTACTACTACTACTTACGGGACACTGTATATATATATATATATTATGTACGTGTTTATGTCACTGAAGTCCTCCTAAACGGCTGGACCGAACTTGATGAATTTTTTTGTGTGTGTTCAAGGGGATTCGAGGTGGTTCAATGGTTTAGATTCACAATTGGACCTGGTAGGTGGCGCTGCTGTCGATTTCAAGTAGAATTCCTTTTATTTTATTGGAACATAAAAACGTCTGTTGGGTCAGCTAGTAATGATAGATATATCAGGTCCAGTAAAAGTGTCTTCGCATACTATATGAACATTTAAGGCTCTTTTCAAAGTATATTTACATTTAATTACAATAGATATGTGCCATTCTGTTGGATGACTGTCTGCCATCTTGTAGGTAGTGACATGACTCCGTTGCTGTAAAATTTTGGGATTTCTAATAAATAGAAAGCGACAAGTACTTTTGGTAGTCCTCTCTTGATGTTAACCTCAGGGCCGGCCCGCCCATACGGCGAGCAGTCGATCCAGGCGCCAAATCGTAGGGGGCGCCATACTTACTTTACATTCACAATTGGTATAGGTATATATTATTAGGAGCAAACGGGAGAGGCGCCATAATTGGATCTCGCTCCATTTTAAAATTTACTTCGGGCCGGCGCTAGTTAACCTGATATTGTCTAAAGAATTCTGAAGAGACCGAAACAGGTGGCAATTTGAAGGTGCAAAGTCGGGGCTATATGTCGGATGCATTAACGTCTCTCAGTCAAACTCATTAAAATTTTTGCTGAGACCTTTTCTGTTGACTAACTCTGGCCGCTTTCTCCCAATTTCTTGCTTTAATCGCATCAATTGTTGGCGTTAGAGATCTGAATAGATGATTCTAATGTGTGTATTTAAAACCTTACGTTGATCCTCACCTTACTGCGAGTTAGCCCGTGTTTTGCTGCAATCTGTGAAGCCTGACCGACCTTTCAACATGACCTTTTTCGCACGTTCGTATTGTACGTGATTCACTTTTCATCACTAGTTATCAATCTGTTCAAAAACGGATCGGTTTAATTACGTTTCAATAGAGAATCGCAAATGAGTACACGTTTAATTCGTTCATAAAGACTATATACACTTATAAAGACTTTTTCCCCTGCCCAATAGGTTATAATCTAATAAGATTATTTGTTTGTAATCAAACCAATGCTTATTGTTAATACGTATTTATCTTGGCACAAGCATTTATTTGTCACATTGCTTTATAGTACAGCAATTCAAGTCGAGTATAATGTAAGTACGTTCTTAGACCTTGGGAGTTTGGTGACACCGTTGGAATTCGCGCAAGCCTTTGGTATTCGCTCACATAAAACCATCCACTTTATATAGGCACACCATTGCCGATAAAACCGAACGAACCAAATGATTGAAGTTCAGGGAAAAGGGTCTTTGAATTTTTTGGGCAAATTGGAGACATTATTTTAAGAAATTATTATTCATTGCGTTACAGTTTATATACATTCCACTATTGGGCTTGAGCCTCCTTCATAATCGGAGGGAAATTGACCTCTATACCACGTTAGTTAGACGGGTATAGGGTTATGTCTCCTCATCATCATCATTTCAGCTTATATACGTCCCACTGTTGGGCTCGAGCCTCCTCCACATTAGGAGGGTAATTGACTTTACTATACCATGCTGGTCAGACAGGTTGGTATACGGTTTTCGAGTTTTCCTTCTCTTAGTTTGCCTGTCTCTTGCATATTGGTATATAATGGTAATATTATTCATTAGTCGTATTTTATAATAGCCAGAGGCAAGAAAAGGGGTGGTGAATTGTATTCTTACTCCGCCACCATACGGATTATTTATTTATTGATATTTTGTGATTGTCAATATAGACGAAGACTGGAGCTAATACTTACTAATGGTTACAATATTATTTAAAAGATGGAACTTAAAAAAAAACCGTGTGATGACGGAGTAAGAATACAATTCAAATTGCACGTGAATGGCGTAAAAGGCGACTAAGGGATATCTTATGCATACAACAAATATGTAAGAGAAAGAAAACTCGAAATAAAACCCCATATGTACTAACCCGCCCGACTTGCATTGTATAGTAGGTAAATGTCAAAATGTAACATTGACAATATTTTACCCTTATTTTTTTCTTTTTGGGTTGGGCTACGGCCAGCGTACCCGCCGCGCGGCTCCGTCCGGGGCGACAGAGAGGCGACGCGCGGCCCCGTAACCCATCCGATAGGTCGCCTTCGTCCTTGGGCCGAGCACCTTCGCCGAGTTCCTTGATTTCAGTGGTCGGCCCGACGGAATACCCTCTCCCATCGACGTTCTCTTCTCGGGACGTCGGTCGCCATTGTGAGGTCAGCCTCTCCGCGGGTGACGGACTAAACTCCCCGGTCCGGTCATCCGTAGCCTGTGCTAGGGCGGCATCAAACGCAGGTACTCGCGCCTGCTCCGCCCCAGTCGCCGGCGGAGGACCGTGTCCGCGTGGAGGCGTACCTCACGCGCGCGGTCCGCCGCCTTCTTCCACGAGAGGACAGCCTCGCAGAAGGGGGCGACGGCGTCCCAGTTTTATATTCCGCTGACAGTATTTTGACGAAAGACTTATCGTTCTTCTTGTGGAAGTGTTTGCTGCTGGTAGAGCTGATTGAATCTGGCTCAGTATATCATTGATTGTCCTGCACCAATCAATATACTAATACAAAGCTGTTAGGCTACGACGGTTTATCCAGTCGTCCACATCTTTACTATCCTAGAATGTTCAGAAAATTCTTTATTCTTATAATTTTTCATGCTTAAGTAATTTAAAAATAGTCTATCAAAATATTCTTACACATTGATTCTGTTGCTTTCTACAGTCAAGAAATCGGTTCCGATGGTCCGTTCACTTGAGAGGAATTATTTATTTAGATTATGGAATCAGATTATTAGATGCTTTTTTTTTTAGAGTGGGCTACAGTCAGCGCACGCGCCGCCCAGGGCGACACGGGGGCGGCGCGCGGCCCCGTTACCCACCCCTAGCACGTCGCCTTCGTCGTTGGGCCGACCACCGGTGCCGAGTTCCTTGTCTTCAGTGGTCGACCTGACGGAATACCCTGAGGGGGTACTGTCGACGTCTCTTTCCCGGGGCGTCGATCGACGTCGCGCGGATTATTAGATAAGCCACACTTTTGTAGATTCGGACGGTTTGGGTTAGGTGGCGATCATTCTGTGAGCTGGAGCCTGTTTAAGTGCCTATTTAGGCAATACCCTAATCATAAACTTGCCCCTAGTAAAGTGAGGCCCATTGCTAGGTCATATTACTAATATTGTTCAACACAGGCTATTACCATATGCCACGGTTATTATTTTAGATATTTATCTAGGTATGTCTGTATGCGTAATGAATCGAACAGAAGCTGGTAAATGTCCTTGTGATTTACTTCACTGGATCTAATTTGCACAGCAGACAGTTTTTAATTTGGAAAGCGTATGAAGTAATTTAATAAATTTATAAATATATTGTGTCTGAAATATATTCTATACCAATAAATAAAATTGGAGTGTCTGTTTGTAATGTCAAAATAATAGACTTTTTTCATGCTCACACGGTTATTTGCACGACACCTATGCCTAAAATAGCAATAAAAATTTTTTTGTCTGTCTGTCTGTTTTTTCCGGGTAATCTTCAAAACGGCTGGACCGATTTCAAAAATTCTTTCACCAATGGAAAGCTATAATATCAGGGCGTAAACTAGGCTATATTTTATCCCGGTATTCCCACGGGAACGGGAACTACGCGGGTAAAACGACTATAACCTATAACCGAAGCGAAGCGAGGGCGGGTTGCTAGTTACTTATATGAAGACTGAATCTGTTGAGCAGAATATATTTTAGTTTACAAGATTCACATTAACAGCCTGAAAAAAAAAGTTCATGCTTTATGTGTATGCTGTTCTTGCAATTTATAAGACATTCTTCTTCTTCTTCTTAGTTAATGGCAATGAGCTACAATAATATGAGCTATTGGTGCCAGTGTCGAGTATATTGATTATTATTCACGTCTTTTGTCTTAGTCTTTCAGTCAGTCGTTAGCATGACATGGTGCTGATACAAGTCATGCGTCTCAGGAAATTTGGGCCGAATGTCAAAATGCACGTAATTCACTATTATATCATTTTCACTACATTTCAGAATTTTATCTGCATTATATTACATAAAATATCAGCAAAATTATTGAATATAACACTTTAAAACACTAAAATAATGAAAAGAATATAGAAGCGCTACATGACATTTTGACATTCGCGTCAAAAGTCTTTATAAGACATTAATATTCAAAATATAGTAGTGGTAAGAAAGCTATATTTTATGAAATGTCATTTGGGTACATTCACTGACGAATTTATCATTAACAAAAACATAGGTTGGACCACATTCTCCCCTCAAACGTCGTAAAGTTGCGTTCCAATTTACACCTACAGAACTGCTGAAGCAACTATCTATTGCATCAATAATCTATACCAATAAATAAAATTGGAGTGTCTGTTTGTAATGTCAAAATAATAGGCTTTTTTCATGCTCACACGGTTATTTGCACGACACCTATGCCTAAAATACAGATTAAAAATTTTTGTCTGTCTGTCTGTTTGTTCCGGGTAATCTTCAAAACGGCTGGACCGATTTCAAAAATTCTTTCATCAATGGAAAGCTATAATATTAGGGCGTAAACTAGGCTATATTTTATCCCGGTATTCCCACGGGAACGGGAACTACGCGGGTAAAACGACTAAAACCGAAGCGAAGTGAGGGCGGGTTGCTAGTAAATAATAATCATGGCTGCCAGCGTTAAACTAATAACAAACTAAACACTCATAACAGTCAAGTCATAAATATTTATTTCTATCTTACTACCCTCACCTTGGTCGGATGAGCTGCAACCGCTATCTTTTGGCGAACGAGTACTGGGAATGAGTACCTATAGTCTGTCCAGAAATTACCTCTTATCTTAAAAATTACCTCAAAAATATTGTATATTCTTTATTATACGATTCTTTATTCATGGACCGTTTTAGCATGGTTTTGGTGCTTCAAGCAATTCTAATGCAGCTCATGAGAATGGCTCGTCCAAATATGTAAATGTCTTATCTTTGCCCTGATATTATACATAATAAAACAAATATATCAGCTGCTTATCGCAAATACGCCATTCAGAAAAAAGCGATAAAGCGCCCTCATTATCATTTATATTGCAATTTAGTAAAAACATAGAACCGTTTCTAGTAGTTGTGCTGTATATAACCATAAGAATTACTGAGATACTAAATTTAAGTGTCAATATAAATGGTATTCTTTTTCCGTACTTTGTTCGTATAGTGACGGAGTAAGAAACGAATGATCACCGTCATTTTTATTGGATGCATATTGTGAAATCGATTAGGGTTTGTGAGCCATTCTATGCCAACCCGTCTGGCAAAGGTGGTATAGTAGGCTATTTTTTCTCATCCGAAGGATCCAATATTGTAACGCTTCTGGACTGATAAGAAGATTTATTATAATTGAAACATTAGAAATTATCTTTTACACCATTCTGATTTATCTTGTTAATATATTGGTATACCAGCTTTTGCCCGCGACTTCGTCCGTGGAGAAAGCATTTGTGACAAAGGCAAACATGGTGTGGCATGTTCTAAGTTCTAAAGCTTCACCTGCATGATATCGGTAAGCTGCTGAAGAGAACCCTGGCTGCCCGCATCACCCATCACCTTAATAGGGTAGGTTTTATTGTATGTGACGTCTCGTTCGATTTTCAGAGGAGGCATTAGACTATTGCTCCTTTATGTACGTGGTAGGGGCACTGATGGTGGCACCTTTTGACATCTTCAATGCGTTGAATTGTTTGCCATTCAACTGCTTTAGGCAAACACTTCGTTATCTCGGGATGCCGGTATACCTGAGGTGGGTGGTAGCAGACCATTAAGAGGATGCAGTATCTCCTACGTTACCACGTAGTGGACTGTGTGCTAACGTCCATGATATGTGGTGAGATATTAAATTAAAAACAATCAACAACGTTTTTTTTTGTAACGCCATACCGACAGCTTGAATGTAATACTGTCCAAATGGTATAAATATAATAACAACCATGTTTAGCATTTTCTTTTATATTCTTAAGTGAAGCTATTCGAAACAGTTGGATTCCTCATCATCATCACAACTCATTTACGTCTCTCTGCTGAGCTTCAGCCTACTGCAGAATAAAAGTGAAATTAACATTACGTTGGTCAGGCGTGCTAGGTTTTATTTCGAGTTTTTGGATAATTAAAAATAATTTTATATCCCTGTGTCTAAAATCGATATAACGTTACTAACGTCGCTACTCGATCCATCAGTTTTTTTTCGTTTCAAACTTCCTGCAAAACAAAACGCTTTGATAAAGCTTTATGTAATTAATGAAATTTTTACGGGAGAGCAGTTTTGTTCAATTATAAACATTATCTCAGGAAGCTCTTTTAGCCTTATTTATATCAAGGATCTGTTTTAATTTGTATTTAATTAAACCACAAATATAATTTATGTTTTGCTTTCATAATTATTTACTGAAAACGAAACCACTGTTTAGTTAACGTTAAATTCATAGAGATTGAATCAATAAACTCGTTTTTAATAAAATAATAGTTTTTCTTAATATTTCCCTTCCACATAATCGATCCTTTCTTTCCACATCAAAAATATGCCAGATAAAATTAAAAATGATATTCTTAACTATTATTATACGTCTCGTCTGATGAACGGAGACACACTCAGAAACTTCACAACTCAACACTGAGGTTGCCTGCGCCCAGAACAGCGGCGACGCCCTTGAACGTTAGTATAATAATATCTGTTCTCTCTCTTACTCGTAGGGGGATATTTTGTGCATATTCCAACTATGTAAGAAAAGGAAACACGCAATAAAACCCTATACCAACCCGCCTGATATAGCAGGTCAATTTCCCTTCCAATGTGGAGGAGGCTCGAGCCCTGTAGTGGAACGTATATGAGCTGTGATGATGATGATGGTGAATAATATCTGTACCCTAATTCGAAACTTCATGTTCATATTTGAAACATCGCTAATCTATACCAATAAATAAAATTGGAGTGTCTGTTTGTAATGTCAAAACAATAGGCTTTTTTCATGCTCACACGGTTATTTACACGACACCTATGCCTAAAAAGCAATTAAAAATTTTTGTCTGTCTGTCTGTTTGTTCCGGGTAATCTTCAAAACGGCTGGACCGATTTCAAAAATTCTTTCACCAATGGAAAGCTATAATATCAGGGCGTAAACTAGGCTATATTTTATCCCGGTATTCCCACGGGAACGGGAACTACGCGGATAAAACGACTATAACCTATAACCGAAGCGAAGCGAGGGCGGGTTGCTAGTATAATTATATTTAAAAACTAGCAACCCGCCCTCGCTTCGCTTCGGCTTTAGTCGTTTTACCCGTGTAGTTCCCGTTCCCGTGGGAATACCGGGATAAAATATAGCCTAGTTTACGCCCTGATATTATAGCTTTCCATTGGTGAAAGAATTTTTGAAATCGGTTCAGCCGTTTTGAAGATTACCCGGAACAAACAGACAGACAGACAAAAAAAATATGAAGTGTATTTTAGGCATATGTATAGTGCAAATAACCGTGTGAGCATGAAAAAAGCCTATTATTTTGACATTACAAACAGACACTCCAATTTTATTTATTGGTATACATGCTTCAATAGGTATTAATTATAAATTATTTGCACTTGCTAAAAAAACAAAGTCTTTGCTATCAACATTGTACTTGTTACGTTTTATATGGGAATATCTCTCATCATAGAATACTAATTGTAACTGGAAGTAGGGTAGCTTGTAATTAACCTACTTTCCACGCACTCTCCGCATTTTACAATCGATCTCACATTTTCGCGCATCTCATTACCTACTTATTTTTTTAATATCCTTCACAAAAGTATTATGGATTTTGGATTAATGTATTTTTGTGTCTGTGATATTGTATCTTATAAACGAATTTTTTAACTCATTTTCATTTTAGCTATAATTTCAGCTCATTTAGGTCCTTTTACTGGCATTACGGAGCGCCGCCGCCGGCGAGATCGTCTATTGACTTTCGATCCCGACACCTCTACGCAAGGCTGTCTGGCCACGTCCTCTCGTCTTTCACGGCGGTGGGAGGAGATGTGCATATCGGCGCCTCCCCCTCCCTGGTCGCCGCATGCGGAGCGGTTCAGCGGAGTCAAGTACCTCGCGTTTCCGCTCCGCGGCATCCTTGCTAGAGATGACCTTCTCGCAGATCTTCACGTCCAATTCGGTGCAGGTACTTACCGAAGACCCCGTGTCCGGTAAGTACCTGCGTCATCCTGAAGGTTAAGTTGCCGTGCTTTCTTAGAGGCTGGCGGTGAAGATGGAGCGTAACCGCCTCAATGGTCCCCCGCCCTGCTACGGGGGTCTCCTAATCCTCCATCCATCGCTGGGTTACTGACATTTGGGCCGCTTCTCGTGCTCCGCCCAGATCGAGGGGGATTGACCTACTACACCATGCTGTTCAGAACGTTTGATTTAGGTTTTATTTAGAATGTCTCTTGCTTCTTTCTGTCCTATCCTACCGTTACCGGAACGACGTTATCTAGGGCCTATGGAATGGCAGAGCTGTTGAAACTGGGTAATGTATTATACTGCTATACTATTATGTAATGTATTCTGCTAGGTATGTTGCTATTTTGATAATAGTTTCATGACCGACGCCCGTGTGATGTCAACCCTCCTTGGAAATGTAATAGTTTACTAGAGAAAGCGAAATCGTGGTAAAAACCATATGACCATGAACGCTGTGTTCGAAACGTAGGTTAATCAAAAATCAAATACAAACGCAATAAAATACGTAAAGTATTTTTATTTAAAATGTGTAGGTACACATTAATATTAATAATCGCGTAAACATCAGAAATCATTATATAATACAGTACGGCCTGGAATTGGCAAATAAAATACGCCGATCAGAGTATCTTCATACCAAGCGTGCAAGATATATTAGGTCGTTACATATGCAATTGGCGTTTTGTACGGGAGGAATATAAAGTAATTTTTTTTTTGTATAATAGATTTAATTAATCAAAGTATCGTTGTTATCTATGCACTTTTGCTATCTCATAGGTTCATTAATCCCTTTACTAAAAAAACCATTCGAGAATTAATAAACTCTTTGAAGGCGGTTTGGGCTGCCGCATCGCAGTTGAATTTTTTTCCTTGTAAGAAGTTGTCCAAATGCCGGTAAAATTGTAATTTGTTGGAGCAAGGTCCAGGGAGTACGGTGGATGTCGCAGACATTCCAATTGTAGCTCATCTAACTTAGTGGTTGTTTGTTGTGCAGTGTGTGGTCTTGCGTTGTCTTGAAGCAGCAGTGGCCTAGAGCGATTGACCAATCTCGGTTGTTTAGCAGCTAGTTCTTCCTTCGTGGTTTTCAGTTGCTGACAATAGATATCTGCCGTAATCGTTTGGCCAGATTTTAGCTGTAGTGAGCGACACCAGCGCTAGTCCATCACACACTCACAAGTAACTTTTTCTGAGTCAATTTTCGTTTAGGGCAGGATTTGACTGGGTCTCCAGGGTCCAACCATTGCAACGAGCGCTTCCGATTATCGTACAGTAGGTATCCACTTTTCATCAAAAGTTTTAAAAACGAAAGATTCGGTTTAAAATCCCTTCATTATTGTGTCGGTTGAGCAAAGTAACATAGCAGTCGACGTGCACTCAATTCATGAGGTACCCATTGTTAAAATTTTTTTTACTTGCCCGATTTGCTTCAAGCGGATTAATACAGTTTTGTCACTTACCCCGAAGCCTGCAGCTATCTCTGAAGTACTTTATGATGGATCCCTTTCCACAATAGCCTTTAATTCTTCGTTTTCTACTTTGGTCGTCGGTCGTCCACGGGGTTGGTTCTGAAGGTCGAAATTTCCAGAATGAAAACGTTGAATCCAAAAACGTAGCGTGCTTTCTTTTGCGACACCAGCGCCGTACACATCATTAATAAATAATCCTTCGAGCTTGTTCTGCAGCACTGGTGCTACGGTAGAACTCCTACTCGTAAATATACCGATATTTCATGTTTTCCATTGTGCGGTAATAAGCGACGCCTTTGAAAAACATAATGAGTAGTTGGATAGCCTATTTATCGAGGTTGCATATAGCTAAAACAATATTACCTTATGATCAATAGTGACGTAGCATCAACGAAAAATGTTACAAAAACGGGGAGAAGCTTCTACTGTGTGTGTGCGTATGTGTGTGTTTCGTCATTCTACGCCTTCCCTCTCTCTCTAAACCTTTTTTACGTGACGCGGACAAAGTTGCGTGGGTGTGCTTAGTAGTTATAAAATGTGAACAAACTACTTTTGCCCACAAACTTAAGGATTATTTTAAAACTTAAATGACATAAAAAAGTTTGTTAAAATTATAAAACTCATTTTTATTAAATTATTGTAAGGCAGGCTAACCTGAGCTCGTTGTGTTTTCATGCTGTCAATCGGTCAGAGCCGATGCCTCTAAATCTTAAATCGACTGTTTAAAAAAATTTACTTGCGTTTATAAATACACGTATTTAAAAAAAAATGGGCTTTTCCTTATCATTAGGCAGGTTTATTCATAAAATAAATACTTTTTGTTAAATGATCCAAATCAACTCGTGAGTAGGGAGCGTAATTGTAACTGGGATAAGTAAAAGAAATTAAATATAATAATAAAAAAAAAACACAGTTAATCTCCATATATTTGATATTCGCCTTACGTTATTTGGTTGCCATATGCAAGAAAAGGGAAGGGAGTGGGGACGCATTGTATTTTAGTCATCACATAAGTAAAGCGGTTACAATATTTTAAAATAATTATTACCAATCAATCATTTTAATCTTCGCAGAAGCAAATCGAGTATTAAACATTTGAAATAAAATCATTTTTACGGATTTTATTGCTTTTGTATTTGATGTTAGATTTGCCGACGTTTCGAACATCGGAGCGTTCATTAAATTCAAAATAGGAAATTGATTTATACTATTTTTAAATAATTATCCAACCAAAAAGTGGCAACGGAACGTAAATCTATCATGATTAATGAAACGAGACCAATAGTAACCAAAATGAACAACATAAACTGAATATTTTCTTAATTACATTTTAACTTGGAATAAAGATTTTACAATACCTACCCATCTTTATTTTGACATAGAAGGCATTATATTTACGGGTTCACTAAAAAACTTTTTAAAAGAGATAAGGTATCGCTGGAGCTATTGTAAAAGGACAAAGACTTGCTGGATAAAATGGACGATAGCGTAGCTGCGCTCTGTCCAAGGCCTCGGCGTGCAATGCATTTAATATTAGCCAGCCTATAATGCATATAGAGATGCACAATGCAACGTTGGAAACGTCGGTCCTTATATTGAATATCTTTATTAAGCACCATCATGATTTTGCCAACACAGATACTTGTTAATGAACAGACACTTTGTTTATAATATTAACAACTAAATTATATTTTTACAAATCTCGTGGCAATTAAAAGTGGTTTCCGAGATACCTAAGCGTCAAACCACAGCATGTAGGTATGCATTCTATTGGTTTTACCTGAAAATCACAGCTATAACACGTTTGTGATGCAGCTTATGCTGAGGTGGGACCTTTTTCGGTATCATATGTGTATGTATTTGTAAGAATTTTGATTACCTTATGTTTTGGAAACCGAAATAAATGTTTTTCTTTCTTTCCTTCTATGGAGGATATCATCTATGGAGACCATTGAAGAAATTATAACTCCTGTACGCTAGAATAGATTGACCATTGATTATAATTCCTGCACGCTACTAGCGTACAGGATTCGAGTTATAAAATAATTGTAGATAAAAAGGGAGCCGTCGCTCAGGACGTCTGGCAGATGTGAAACATCGAATTAATCGAAATTATTTTGTACAAGTATATATACATAAAAGAACAGATTACGACAGCAACTTATATGGCATAAAGTATTAATAAAATATTACTTTTTTTTTCTAGAAAATGAAATTTTTTGTTCAATAAACATTTATTTTCATTAATATCCACTATAGGTATGTGTTTAGATTAAAACAGATTATGGTTTTGTTACACAAATTATCCAACTTTGCCAAGCGTGGCGTTAACGCCACGCCAACGATCAGGTTCACCCTCGCCGATAGATGTTTCACATCAAAATACTTATTCTTTTTCAGTCTATAAAAGTTTCACTGCTGGGCAAGGCACTACTACCACACCACGATGATCAGACGAGGTGTGTTATAGTCTTTTATTTTGAAATTGTCGTCTTTTGCAATTATATCTGCTTATATTATTTAATCGATTTTATGATACTTGTCAGAAAAAAATAAAGGTCCAGTTTGTTCCTGCTCCATTTTTTTGGAGGTATGCTATGGTGCAATCACAGTCCGTCCGATCCATCCAAGGCGTCGGAGGGGCGGCGGTCAACCCCATCACTTGTCGTATGTGTACCTCTCTCTAGCGCTAAATGAGCAAATCATGTGGTTCACCGTACCATCGGGTACCATCTCGAATTTTTATTCGAATTCTTATTAATTAAACGGGTTAACTAAATTACTGGTGTTTAATAAAATGCAAATGACATATACTTAGAATTTTATAACGAGCAAAAATTACAATTAAGGAAAATATTTTAAGAGTTAACTTGATTCATTTATCTTCGTCAATATATCTATGATCGGAATTAAGTGGCTAGCGGCTTTACTTGTAAAAGCCGTAAATAACCTAAAAGAGTTCTATTTATTTAACTTTCGTTCAGTAATTCTATACCGGGCATTAAATGGCTGGCGGATATTCTCGTCCGTTCCGTAAAGACTCTAAAAGAGTCACTATTATTCATATATCTTCGTCAGTAATTTTATGATGGGAATTAAGTGGCTGGCGGCTTTCCTCGTCCGATCCGTAAATAACATCTTCATCTGAATCGTTGATCATGGAGAAAGCTGGATTATCTTTCGTTATCGTCATTTCTGTAAAAGATATATTGTTGTCTATGAATATCTAATTTGAATTTAGAACATTGATTTGGGTTTTAAAAATGGAAATTAAAGTGGAACGTGTTTGATATTACCAAGGAAAATATATATTAAAAAGATTCAAAGATACTGTAAATTATGAAGGAAATTTCAACAAGTATCAACTACATATACAAACTAAAAAATATATATATTACAAGTTTTTGTCAGACGAAGTGGAATTCATAAACGCCGCGTTGTTGGAATTTTATCTGTAGGTAGATTAGTAGTGTATAATTAGTGAAGTCACAGAGCATTGCACTATTAAAATGTAACAAAGATTGCAACACAGTTGGCATAAGAAATTCATTATAACTTTTAGGTTCGTGCAATTTTTGTATAACATTTAGTTAAGGCAGGTACTTGGATTTTTTTTAGATTAATTCTATAAAAGAATATTATTTCGAATCTATTTAAATGTTATGTCGCCTACAGAACTAGGAAAGTAGTGAAGTGAGGTAATTTAAACTACGAATACGAGTGTGAAATTGACCGCTTGATTTGCTAAATTGAGAATAGTGAAGTGTCACATATTTCAATAACGGGTTCAATTACTAAATTGATTAATCAAATTGGCACAGACGGACCAATGTTTCGAATTGTATTTTGATTGCATTTTGAGTGGAAGAACCGAAAGAATAGTTACCGACGGGCTTTAAAGGCTTTTTTTGCTTATAGATTAACTTGCCTGCAAAGATTAGATGAATGCTTTTTGATAGTAATAAAGACAATATTAAATTTTTCTTGACTTGTAGGATTAAAATGGGGCGTGGCGCGTTCTTATCTTTTTTTAATGGCGTTTGCACGCCGCCATGCGGCGTTCTAATGTCATCTTAGACATATGACAGAGACAATCTAGAATAATCGACAGAGTAAGGTATATCAAGCTTTATGTTGATATGCACAAATATTGTTTATTAGCAACCCGCCCTCGCTACGCTTCGGTTTCAGTCGCTTTACCCGCGGCGTAGTTCCCGTTCCTGTGGGAATACCGGGATAAAATATAGCCTATGTTACTCCCTGATATTATAGCTTTCCATTGGTGAAAGAATTTTTGAAATCGGTTCGGTGGTTTAAGCGTGAAAGCGTTACAAACAAACAAACATCCTTACTTTCGCATTTATAATATTAGTATGGATGTAGGTTAAAACTTTGAGATAGAAATATTAATTTGCTATTTTATATGATTCTTAATACAGATAGTAAAATACAGGATAGTATAGGAAATTCGGCGTTACGTACTGGATACCATAATGTGTACCATATCTTACCATGAACGACTTTACCACCGGGCGAGAACAGATATGCAAGCACATACAATTTAAAATTGAACAATCCCAACATGGCCATGAACGGTGCTGAACTGTCGAAATGTGTTTGAGGTTCACTAGCCCAGTGGTCTTGCAGAGCTGCTGGACCCCAACCTTGAAACGCCAGTATAGTAATCACAGTTACGACTGTGCCTAACATTAACGATGTGCAACGGAGTCTCGAGTCTGAAAGTAGGATTAGATATTGTATTAAATTATTCACGGTAGCCAAAACGAGATATACTATTATGAAGTTATAAGGAAGCACCATGTTTTCGGGGAATACGGAGTATTAAATAACGCGAATCAATGAGAATATGTCTTTCATCAAATATCTATGAAAGGGCTTAGAGCTAGCTTAGCTTAGTTAGTGTAGTAGAAGACGTTAAAATCGGCTGAAGGATTAAAAACAGAATGCCAAGCAGCATCCTTCCGAACTTTAATAGCCATCATCAACCCGCCTGCAAACGAAGTGATTTTGGCAGGCCATTTTGAGGGCTTCGGTTGACCAACAGAAAATGTGGATAGGTTTATAGATATATGAACATTTAATAAAAGACTACAATGTAATGTTTTTAGAGACAAGATTAGACGATTCTAATGAGGTTTTAATTACCATCTAACATTTATATCGTCATTCAGATTAGGAATGGAATATAGAATTGTTGATAAGCATCAGAGCACCTTTCCAGACACTTAGAATCGTTGTTTTTTTCATCTCACGAATAGTTGCTATGTAGCTATATAGGTTTTTACACTGAAGCTGCTTTGGCTGAAGGAGAATTTGAGTTGGTAGTATTTATATTCTATGGGTTTCAATAGAATTGAGAATAATTTGCTCCTTAGACCTCTAGCTCGTTTGCCGGACCAAGTGGACTATAGATACGAGTGTTTGTTTTGTTTCACAATAATCTAAAGTTTTATGCAATTGAATAGTATATGTATTATATGTTTTATAGAAGCCTTTATAATTCTGTCATTATTAATATTTTCTAAGGTTTCTCCTATTTCTTTTTCAGCTCATGAGTTTATTATTGGATATGGAGCTCCTACGTTGGGAATGAAATTGACTCACTCTATCATAGTGGTTAGACGGCTTAGTATAGCGTTTTATTTAGAATTTTCCTTTTAGAGCAAGAATGTTATATTTATATATCCAACTAATATAAGACAATTATTTTTACACCTCACACAGTGATTTTCGAGAGTACCTCAATATATATTGTCTAAGAACTTACTGAAATACGGCATGTTCCTCAAATCACTGTAAGCCTTTAATATCAATATCAGTAAATATAGGAAATATATCGTCAGCGAACTGAAGAATATTGCCTTCATTATCTGGAAACAAATAAAAAAGATTATCATTTTCACGTGGTAAAAACGCTTAGCTGATTTGAAACATTGTAATGAAGATATAACGATTTATGATTCTGAACCGTGAGATTGTAAGCAAGTCTTAGAAACTGTCTTTTATTTTTATTGATTTAGAGTGTTTGATCACAAAAGAACATGCCACCCCGATAGTAAAATAAATGAAAATCCCAAAATAATCTTTTTAAGTTTAAATATACAATTTTGTGTAATAAATAAATTATTGTTAGCTCGATGAAACAGTTTCAGTTCAGTTAAAATTTAAATGTACATTATTTGGTTAATTGATTCATCATTAATAATACGAATCATATCCAGATCCTCCAAAAAGCATAAAAGTGAAAATGCGCACCAAGGTCAATACTACGGTAATTATGGTGTAGTTGTCGACTTCTCCGACAAAAGAGTGAAGATCTAAACGAGTGACAAGATCTGTAGACAATTTTGAAATTGAATTGTTAGAAGAATTTATAACACTTAAGTAAATTTAAAGCAAATTCTATTTTTGTCTACTACATAATTATTAGCTATTTTTGTATATGACTTCTTAAATTTCAAAAATCAACTATTTGCGTTAAGGAAATAACTTATAATAGCTCATTTATTGGACTTCAACAATGGATCTTGCTAGTTTTTACCAGCAAATTAGTTACTCAGAAGAATAGAACCTTATAACATAAATATAACATAGCGTATAACATAAATATGATAAGTTGATTAGTTAAATATAAGAGGACTGGTATCATGGCCAAGGACCTTTTGGTGACATTACCTCTACAAATTGCTTTGAAAGATATTGACATATTTGCAGATATTAATTGGCCAATGGCCATATATCGGTTGCTATGAACTAACTACATACATATATTTGTATGTGGTGCAGTTTATAAGCCACGCCTAATACAGTACAATTGAAATTAATTAATTATGGAGCCTTAAATGCTCCCACCTACTATTATTTCTGTGATATTGAACCATGATACGTGTATAACGAGATGAGCGAGAATGCCTCAGCAATAAATGATTGGCGAGTGTGGGAGACCACTGCAATTGCGATATCAAGTGTTCTTTCAATCTGCCGATATGTGGGCGGATAGCAGTGCGGGCGCAAATCATTTCAATTGTTAACCTTACTTTTCTACGAATGTCAAGGATGCGGTGCCAGTGATCGGACCACTCATGATAAAAATAGAAGAGGGTGAGTTATGGGGCGCTCACCCACATTTTGTCGTCCCGGACGGAATGGACGACGTGTGTCCAAAACATAGCCCGGCCAAAAAAAAGGCTGTTAAAAATTCCTCAGGATTTTTATTAATCAATATAGATTCAAATACCGTTTGTTGTTATAAATTCCTTAGTCTTAATATGTAGTATTTGATACAGTCATCACTGTCGGTGTAATTAAGAACCTAGTTTTAATTTTTGGCCTGTACTTCATAGCAAGCATAACGTGTTAGTCTTTTATTATATTCCATATCATAGCGTTCTAACGTGTTATGTTAAATAATTTTGATCGTATTTTATGTAATGTAATGTGGCGGAGCTGCTGAGGTGTATTGAATATGATATGAAAGTGCTTTATAAATGTTTTTGCTTTTCAGCTAAATTTCCAACTATTAACAGTGTGGCCTTAGCACCGTCCAAGGCAACAATTTGACTTACTGACGGATAATGACTAATATGAAGAAACTAGAGATGTGAAGAAACTAATAATTTATGAAGAAAATTATAACTCGATACTGGCAATATGGCTGGTATTAGTAGAAGATTTATTTATTTATTTATTTATTTATTATTAATTTATTGCAAATACAGGTAATTACATTAGTTGTTAGTTACTTCTATGTTTAGTATCACTGTATTTTACCTTTCAGCGTGCAATGTGTTACGTAACAAAAAAAAAAAAAACGAAATATAATACATATGAAATATTCAATTACATACAATTAATTTAAACTTATATTGAAATTTTTAAATTTATAATGTCAAGTTTACATAAAGATGTCAAAATATTTATTTACAGATGTCAAAGTCTCATAAATATGTATTGAAATTACAGTTGGTCAAAAAGATATTCATTTATCGAATAATATGCTTTTTCTAATAGTAGGGCCTTTATTTTAGATTTAAATGTCTTAATCATTTTTATCTCCAGGATCAATTTGGGTAATTTATTATACACCTTTGAAGCCATGCACAGTATGCTCTTATTGTGAAATGTTGTGACATTTCGAGGACAACTTATTTTCAGATTATGTCTTATACTATGAATTTTATCAAATAAATGTAAATTTTTTCTAACAAACATAACAACTTCAAGGATGTACATGCATGGTAATGTCAAAATTTTATGTTTAATAAAGAAAGGTTTACAACTATCCATTACTTTTAACCTACATATGGCCCGTATGCATTTCTTTTGTTCTTTGAAGACGTGATCTCTATTAGCAGAATTTCCCCAAAAAATAATACCGTAATTTAGTATGGGAGCTACGTGTCCATGGTATGCTGTCAAAACTTTTGCAAAGATTGCCAATACAAAAAAGAAGAAAGTACTTAGTTTATATTAAGGCCACTTTTTTAACACCCTACGGTCTGTCCATATTCTGCCGGACCTATCTGGGGCGCTGGAAGGGTGGTCTACGGCGCTATAACCTGCTGTATTTATTACCTTCCTATCGCCAATTTGGCTGATCACAGGGTAACGATCCCTTCACTTTAGTGGAGGGCCACACTGCGGTTATAATTTCCTATCTGCACCCATAAATGAGTGAAGTTATTCGAGGTACCACACGCTCGCAGAAAAATTTGTTAAGAATAGTAAGAATTGCTACTATACTTGGTTAGGCGAGCCATAGAACTGGAGGCCCAATCCTGGCAGTGTTTCTATTCAAGAGGTCCATGAGTCAGGTGGACCATTGGTTTGTTTGCTACCACAAGTATTGAAAAAAATATAAGATACAATTAACCTAGGAACCATTATTCTCGATCTGATCTCATCGAGCTGTGTCGATGGTTTCGTGTACAGAACCTGGATAAGTAAGAGTTGAAGGGACTGTGATATCTTTTTCCCTTAGAGATTTTCACTAACCCGAGCTTCTAACTTAAAGAGGTACCTACAGTTTTTTTTTATTTGGACTAGAGTTGTTAAGCTTAGATGGCTGTAACGCGGACTAGTTCAGGGCTCTTAACTCAAACGTTTAACCAACAGGGTCTAAAGGCATCCCGGAGTAAGAATCTCGGTTTGGGGCATTACTGGAAGTTCTCACGTTAGCTGAATTTATATGCGATACGGTTTTGCATCTCGACGGTGAGGAAGGAGCCGTAGTTTGTAAGCGCTCGCGGGCCGTGTAGGCTGTATTCTGAGCTATGCGTAGGGTCTCATTAAGAGGTTTCTAAGAAATACCGTTAATAGGTATTTATAAACAAGTTTTTTTTTTTAAACGGAATTGAGTTTCTCGAACTATAAGAAAACAATAACAGGCGTACATTTGGTTATTTAAGTCGAAGCGTTCTTCGAAATTAATGAGCTATAAATAGCAAATGTTAAAAACGTTGTTATGTTAAATTATCGCTTATAGATGTACGGACAAGTAGCAATCTCAGATGCAGAGGTTCACGAGTGAACAAATACTGTCACTTATACAGGTTTATAGTATTTCTCATTTATTGAGGTTTTAGCGATGCAAAATGACGGCTTTGGAAAATATTTTCACTAATGACGTTTTCTCATTCAAGTTGATTGTATATAGCGGTTATATACTAAGAATACTTACAGGGTAGGTCCAATTCAATCTATAGTTGTAAGTAGGATCATAGATACAGACATACTTTTGCCAATAACTCATGACAAACGCCGGCATAACTACAACGAGGACCACCGACTGCTTCATCAGATAGAATTTAGTATAGGGCCTATTATTCTGAAAAATAAAAACAATTTCATCATATCAAAGGGCAATTCTTCTCATAGAAGACTCGTCGAGGATGGACCAATTTTCCTTGTCAAAAGATCGATTTTGAATTTTTATCTCGATTTCGTGATCTATTAATATGACGAGAATTGCCCACTAGATCATATATGTCCCAATCTGACTGACCAGGTATAGAAGGTCAATGTGGAAGAATTTGTAATACCATAAGTTAAAGAAGACTATGTATAAATACAGTTGCAGCTTAAGACCGATTATCTTCTCTTTTCTCCTCAGCTGTTTGATTGCGTTCTAATTTTGCATCATCCATGAATGAAAGGTTCTTTCCCATGGCCAAATGCGTAGTGTCAAATCGATTATATTCGAATCAACGCATATGATTCTAAAATTACGGTTTCAAAATTCTCCGCCTACCACTGCATGGCGATGGTTTTTCAATGAGTAATGCAACGCAATACAAATACGACCGACGCGGCGGCGTAACCCACGATTTGAAAGTATTATTTTCTAGGTTATATGTAACGATAGCTTGCGAACCAGGCCACTGAGTTGATTCAGAATCGACATAGCGTTATCACTAGGCTAGGTTTAAACTTTTATGATTGTTTACAATTATTATTACAAATTTAAAATTTAACATTTTTCTCTGTATCCTGCAAATGTTTTCAAAAAATTTTGAACTGTTTATGCCTTGATAATTCTGAGTCCACAAGCTTCGATTTTCGAGATATTATGGAAGAGAAGACGAACCGACAACCGCTGGGGAAGAAAGGTTCTCGAGTGGCGACCACGCATCGGACGACGCAGTGTAGGACGCCCCCCCACTAGGTGGACCGACGACCTAGTGAAAGTTGCTGGGCGTCGTTGGATGCAGGCGGCACAGGACCGCACATTGTGGCGCAATATGAGGGAGGCCTACGTCCAGCAGTGGACGGCAATAGGCTGAAATGATGATGATGATGGAAGAGACTCGTTTAGCATTATTAGAATAATAATAGCAAGTAATACCAACCTGTCGTATTCCATGATATAGTTCTAGCCACGATAGCATCATTGTTCCAAGGAATAGAATCATGGATGTATCACTCATCAGAGTTGCGAAACGGTTCTCAGCCAACAGCCGAAGTGGATAGGTAGGTTCTAAAATTAGATTTGCATAATAAAGTCTTAGGATTGAGAAACTCGGAAATAATAATCTAATCGAAATTCAGTAAGAAAATAAAATTCGACGAGAAAATAAGATTGAGTAAGAATACAATTCACCACCCTCCTTTTTTGCCCGTGGGTATCGTAAAAGATACGACTAAGGAATACAAGATGCGGATAACATCCATGCAAGAGAAGGTAAGCTCGAACAAAACACTATACGAACCTTACCGACCAGTGTCGTATTGTGGAAGAGGCCAAAAATGGGACAAGTATGAGCTGAGATGAAGAAAATAAAATTATAGAAATATAGGGCAATAATGTATCTCCATATTTATTTTATGTATGTTTTAGTTTATTGAAGCCAACATTTCTTTAGTACTATTGTGATTTGAAACTTTATGAAACTAAAAGGTAACACCAATAGACGAATATACAGGGTATATCAGGTTATGGGGCAACTGTTCGAGTATGTTGTAGTTTATCGGTCATAGGTCGTAATTAAATTACAAAAAAAAAAATTACACAAAAAATATAATATAAAAGTTATAGTAATTTAAAAAATGTGTGTTAAACAGTCTATGCCTTAAATGTTACGTATTATGTAGGCATGTAAAGCTTCGACAATATGAATAGGTAGGAATTGCGCAAACGTTTCTATGGTAGGAAAAGTAAAAACGCGACTCGGCGACGGTCATCGGCCGATTAGCTGATTTAGAGCGAAGTTTGTTTTGCTTTGAAGTAATCACCCATGCAATCAATGCATCTTTGCCAACGCAGCGGCAGTTTATTGATGCCCTTCTTAAAGAAATCAGCTGGACGGGAGGCAACAAATTCTTCAAAGGCATTTTGTACTGCCTCTCAAGTATTGAATTACTTTCTCGCCAAGAAATATCAAATATCTGGAAAAAGAAGTAGTCTGTAGGCGCAAGGTCTGGTGAGTATGGCGGATGACGGAGAGCTTCCAGCTCCAGTTCTTGTAACTTGGAGACCGTCTGCTGTGCAGTATGAAGTCGCGCATTGTTGTGCAGAAGCAGCGGAGACGAGCGATTGACCAATGCTGGTTGCAGATGTGCTAGCTTCTCCATCATTGTGTTCAGTTCTTCACAGTACACATCTGCAGTAATGCTCACCCCGTTTGGTAAGAAGCTGTGATGAATCACACCGGCGCTAGACCACCAAACAGTGACCATCACTTTTCTAGGGGTAAGTTTCCGTTTAGGGCATTGTTTAGGTGCTGAACCAGGATCCAACCAACTTGCTGAGGGCTTGCGGTTATCAAACAGAATCCATTTTTCATCGCAAGTAACAATGCGTTTCAAAATTCCTTCATTTGTGTGTCTGTTGAGCAATGCAAGGCATGTCTCGATGCGTACTTCGCGCTGGCGATCATTGAGTTTGTGGGGCACCCATTTGTCAAGCTTTCTTACCTTGCCAATTTGACGCAAATGGACCAATTGTTTTGACGCTAACGTCGAAAGCTGCTGCTAATTCAGCCGTAGATTGTGTATCATCGGCTTCCACAATCGCCTTTAATTCGTCATTGTCGACCAAAGTCTTCGGATGACAGCGAGGTTTATTTTTCAGGTCGAAATTTCCAGAACGGAAGCGAGCAAACCAATAACAGGCGGTGCGTTGGTTTGTAGTGTTAGCTCCGTAAACGTCGTTGATGTTGTGTGCCGCTTGTGCCGCGTTGCTGCCACGACGATACTCATATTCCATAATTACTCGAATTTTTAACGTATCCATGATGACGAAAAAGATTGAATTGCGATGAAAACGTAACACTAATCAATAAACAAATGACTAGTTTTGGAAAATGAATTCCATGTTTTAAAATAAAATTAATTTGAAATTAGAATTCTGAGCCAAACAAAATTTATTTTGATTTGAAATGGCCAGTACTGCAGAACGGCAATTACATAGGTAAAGACCTATTATTTCGATCAGATTTACACAAAAAAGCGATGACAAAATTTAAAACTTCACATGTCTCTAATTCATTAACGAATCGATATTTTTCCTTCAAATTTTTTTTATGGGTTCCTACCACCAATGCCTACCTATCTCTCGTTTGACCAGTTGCCCCATAACCTGATACACTCTGTATAAAGGCTGGAAGAGAATATAATCATATTATAACAATAATTACATTCGTTAATATAATCATACTACTACAATAGTTACATTCGTGCACCCCTTTAGGTCTATATTTCTTAAGTAAGCGAATGATATTAATCCTTCTTAGGTAGAGGACACCTATGTTCTATTTTTTTTTTTTTTTTTTTTATTGCAAGCAGTGGCAAACGAGCAAACAGTACACCTGATGGTAAGTGTTGCTGCCGCTCATGGACCTTTACAAGGCCGCTGCCTACCGCGAAGAGAATGAAGGGAGTGTGAATGCGTGCATTGAGGCTCGGTGATACCAAAGGCACTACCAAAACCCACCACACGCGAACACCCTCAGAAAGTTGGGCTTGCGGCTCTCTCGCTCACCGAACGAAGCGCAGTAACAAAATGCTACTACTCAGACGTCGATCTTCTGCGAGAGCGTGGTACCACCCCGGACAGACCGGCCCGCGGCTGTAGACAGATAACTGTCGACAGTGTAGTCCTACCACTACTGAGTGGATGTCAAAAGACTTACAAAAGATAAAATAGATCTAAATACTCAAATACGAACCGTTAGCAAACATAAGAGATACCATCAATATAAGCACCCATCGTTGCTCCAAAGTCCAATCGTCTCTGTGATAATGCCTCAAACTGTATAAAAACCACAACTGAAAATAAAAACATAGTATTTTGCTTCTATAAGCGGTGATAAGACTAGATGCGTAATTTAAACTGTTGATTATCAATCAAGATGTAGAATCATCATCATCATCACCCTGTTCTTATGTGAATTACTTGGTCGATACAATATCTACTCTTCTTCCATAGGGCATATCGCAAAAATTATTGGCAATTGTTTTATGACCGGCTGCCTGCTTGACGTCAACCCTCCTTCGTATGAGAGATAGTGATAGAGATAATGATGATAGATAATGCAGAGATAGCAATGCCACTTCACATCTACATATGTATATATTGAAAGGGAAACGGCACGTTTTTGAGCAAGTAGCCTGCCTGATTTTAAGTGGTACATGCTACTCATGGTGTTTTGCAATATCAGATGCCTAGCTTCATAGCTTTCATTGTCTACGATAAAGATAAGTTTAGGTTTCCTGTTCTCTTGCTCACAGAGCGAAGGGGAGTTGCAAATTGCTATGACTAAGACGTCGATTTTCTTTGAGAATATGGCATGTACCCCGGACGGGTCATTTACAGTTTCAGATAGAAATAGCAGCCTGGTTTAACCACTCGAAGAGTGCCACGTAATGTTAGAGTAATTTATGATGTTTTCACCAGACCTTAGATAATATCTAAGACAATGTAAATGATACATAAAATCAATATTACGTGTTAAGTATGTCGCCTTAAGAGTCACCTAAAATTTAAATAAAAAAAAATCTGAATTATATTAAGTTATTTTGTGCAATGGGAAATAATTCTGAACTCATTTTTAGACAGTCTTTTTAGAGATGATATTCAAATTATCAGTTTCCTGATTTCATCTAAATAAACAGAGTCAGCATATCATGTCTTTTCTAAAGTGCTCAGGCATGCCATAGTTTTGCCAATTTTAAAAAATATAATGTCATACTTACAACAGCAAAGAAGCAAGTTATAACGAACGTAAATCTAAAATATAATTCCAGTTGTGTGAATCCCGGATTGTAAGTCTTGAACTGGAAGAGAAAAGCAAAAATTAAGCTTATCGTATAAATTAAAACTAGCTAAGACAATATATTAAAATGATATGTTAAGCTATGCTTGATATGTATCTAGTTCTCGTGTGGTAACAGCGATGACTTTGGGTAAGAAGCGTCTTCTCTAAATGTTGGAATAGTGAAACGTGCATTAGAGTGCTCAGGAATTTTTTATTAGACGAACGTATAGAATTATAACAGATACGTAGATGTTTGTAGATTAACCTACGTAGAACAAATATTTAGCTTTCATACGAACAAGTAATTTACAGTTCTAGATTTTGACTAGCGAGAGAGAGAGGACTCGAAAGAGAGATAGCTAAAAATCACCCTCCAGATAAAAGTAGCATGAATATTTTAAATATCTGTAATTCTGGCGCAATGGTTTTCCATATGGCCACTGAGGGTAAGGGCTTGGTACTGATGTTTAACCTGAATGTCGATGGTGAGGTAATATGATAGGCTATGAAGCTGCATATCGCCCTTCCATCGATTCGGACGCGCTGCGACTACAATACAACCACCCGTCAAAACAAAACAAGAAAGGGTTGCCAATATATATTTTTCGGGAGTAATTTATATCTATCTAGGATAGGATGGAGATTATAATTTAAAATTTAAATACTAACGTAAAAAATAACATCTCTAATAAAATATCGTTTGTGGAACTCCTTGAGGCCGTTGAAGTTAACATTGAGTACATAGTGCGTATATTTTAATAGGGCAATGTGTAGAACTTGTAGCTCATCACATTTGAGTTTCTTGCACTTCAAGTGTTGGGTTCTGTAACAAATAATGCAATAAACGTAAAGCGTACGGCCAATGATTATAGAAGAATACTTAGAATACAATTAGTCACTTAATCAAATCATCAAAGCATAATTACGTCCAGGCAGCACCTGGATGTCGTCAAATTGACATTTTTTAATTTAGATTTTTTTCTGTTATCTTTGCCACAAAAGGGCAGACTATCATAAGAAAAGATAGACCACCTGAAGGAAGCGTTAACGTTAAAAGGAGTTGAATTGCTAGAGATATTTCGCATACAACAAACTCCAGATGAACTGGCAATTTATAGCAGCAGAGAGAAAACTCCACAGAGTAGTAAACTTGTAGGAAAATAAAACTATAGTAACTCGTTTGCCTAGTATAGTAGATCACATAAAAGGTTTGAGCTTCTACTAATTTATCTTCAGAAATTATTTTGCTCAAAGTATCTTAGTTTCAAATGTTTCACGGAAAAATTCAAACTTGCTATTTGTATATCAAAACTTGCCTCACCTATTGGGAGCATCTTTTTGAGACACGATGCTGGTGGTACTATGGTTTTCAAGCACACCCTCTATTGAGATGCTTACTTGGAAGCTCTTATCAAATATCTCCTCTGAAAAAAAAAGAAAACAAATGGTAAGCATAGGTAACTCTGTGTTGCGTGGTAGGTAGTACTTTCGTAGACACATGCGCAGACGTATGCAAGCCAATTGAGATGAAAAACTTTTTACTTTTTGTTTTTTTTGTCAGTTTAATGCTTGATTTTTTTTTGGTTTATTTGTATGAAGTGGGATCATATTGTATAATAAAAGTCCCAAAAATTAAACTATTAGAAATATAGACTCCTTTTTTTTGGGGGGGTTGGGTTGCGGTCGGCGCACTCCTCGCACCACTCCGTCCGGGGCGACAGAGGGGCGTAAGCACGCACACCCGCAACCCACCCGCGATGCACGTCGCCTTCGTCGTCCGGCCGATCACCGGAAGACTCGATGTCTATATTTTTATTGGTTACTTAGAGCTGTAACGATTATATCATTCATTCATGAGTGCTTGAGTATTTAAAGACAGCAGTTTGCCTAAAAGCCTCAAAAGCCTATAATGGCAACGTAAGTTTTTTATAGTTGAACGTTTTTTTATTAGGTTGACTGTTTCGGTATTCGCTTTGTTTAGCGACTCAGCTCCGGTTTGGTTCACAGCTGACGATATTTACGGCCGGCTGACGGAAGCGTACCACAATTTGTTAAATAAAAAAAGTTTAAATTTAAATATACTAGTATGCATAACTAGCGGAATATAAATAGCCAAAATCTTTTAAATATAAAATGAAATAAAGAGGCCTTTTTTAATTAGAACTTACTTTATACCTCTTAAGATTCAGATTGCGACTACTTATAATAACCATATCGCAACAAACAAAATATTTGTTATGTAACCATCTGCAGTTAGGTTTCCTTCATTAATCACCACTTAAGTCCGAACGAGCTCCCAATCATCTACCTGCCCATACCATATAGATCCCCCACCATTTGACACTTACTGTACTTACAACAATTCGAAATTTGCTAGATTGTAATTTCCTCCTCTGTATATCCTTCGTCTTCTATTAACTTGCTTTAAAAGAATTTTATTTTCATCACTGAATATTTTTTTTTGCATTGGTCAGCATTCTAAAGTTGGTACCTAACAAAAGCTGTACCTCAACTGTGATGTACAAAGATGTACCTCAACTTTTGGACCTTTTGTTAGCACGAAAGAACAACCGGCTCCTTAAAGTCTTCTATTTATAAAATTTGTCAATCATTCAATATATAAAATATCGTTTGAAACCGCGATAAATTGGGAAAACAGGTGTATGAAGAATTGCAGAAATATCTTTGGTAATTTGTCAATTATTGTGTCTCTCAAGTGACCTGGCAATATCAGTTGGGGCCAAATCAGGCATAATGACAGCATAAAAAAATATGAAAAACAAATCAAGAAAATGTCACCAAATTTTACAATTTTCAAATTAAAATTTAGAGGGAATATTGTTCACTGTTATGCAACTCTAAAACAGCTAACAATATAATAAAAACGTTTGATTGTTTTTCTTATTAAGAATATTTTTTTAAATCACTCAGTATTAAGACAAGAAATAAAAATATTCTGCTTTCAGCCTTTTTTACATGCCGCTGATTTTATCGAGGTGTGCATATAACAAAAAAAAAAGAACACGAAGCAGGCATGAGGACTGCAGACAGAAGTGAAAAATTAAAGCTATGACCAACAGTTGCCATTTTTGTATGTTTAAATTATTTGTTTAATCTTAAATTAAAATTTGTAAATTAATAATTTTTTTATCTGGTTTTGACATCTATCGACTCAGATATGCGTCACCAGCTAGTTAGCGTCACCAGCGACCATGCCGATGACGACTTTTATGAATTTTATTCCTTTAACTCAATTACAGAAGTCTTCCAAAAAAATCAACACTTGTTTTACATCATTACTTTCGAATATATATTTTCCATATTACAATATCCGGGTTCTGTCTACGTATGTTTCTATGACGTTACTTTTCAGAATAGAAAATGATTATTATTTTAAGAAAACTGATCTCAATACGATGTCAAGCTATTCGTGTCCTACAACGTCGAAGGCGTGGCGTCATGGTATGCTCGATTTACATGGGCTAATAATACTAAATTGTACGTCACGGTATTCGGTCACAACCATAGACTAGTTATTACGTAGTTTGTGGTTACAATGAACCGTGAATTAGCGTCAGTCGCATATTGTTATTTTAGCCTACCCAAAAGACATTCTATTGAAATATTCATAAATTTTTCTATTATTTTTAATTGTATAAAAGTTTACCAAATAATTGATATATTATAAATTATTACTTAATTGTTTATAGTGAGAGATGTGATATTGTGAGAAATGCCAGGGTGTTCATTCTCCAATTCCGATGGGGATGTGGGAATTTTCAAATTACGTACTCTTGAATATATTTGGGCTTAAAGTCAAGAGTAAACGGCACTTTTGTTGTAGTGTTCTCCTAAGTGTGCAAACAATAAAAAAATAACAGTGTAAATAAAACTATTTTCCGGTTTTTATCGCGTTTGTATTGGATTTTTGATTGCCAGACGTTTTTGAACACTACAGCGTACATGGTTAGTCCAACCGTTGTCCGTTGCCATGAACGCTGTAAAGTATAAATACAAGCGCGATAAAATTCGTAAAAATAGTTTAATTTACAATATGTAATAGTCGCGTCAATATCAGAAATCTATTTATTTAAATATAATTTGATAAAATATAATTTATTTAATACCTTGATGCGTTATCACTATATCCTAATCTATATTAATAAACTTAGAATAATAACGTATAGAAGGATAGTGTCCATACATAAGCCATTAAAAATATGAAGCAAACATAGTACATGCGTGCAAGCGATTACACACGTACACACACACCACTATACAAATTATGAAATTAAATTGTGCCGGATAAACTCCATTAGGCTCCAATTGAAATGTTTCACTTTTTGTGTGTGAACTTACCTTCTATACGTTATTATTCTAAGTTAATAAAGTATACAATTAGAAATTATAAGAAACAAGTTTCTGAAAATTGGGTATTAAGTAATTTTTGCTCGAATACACTTAGGTACTTAAACTGTTATGTGGTGGCGGTTACGAATACTACCAATCCTTACATTTTCTCTTAGGTGTCGTAAAATATTAATAGCTTTACATGGACCTAGGCTAACTGCTTTTGATGTCCTTTGATCAACAATTACATTCCCAAGGACGGTTGACGTTAGGCAGGCGGCCCATCATGAAACGATTGCTAATAAATTTTGCAATATATACGGTGGAAGAGGGGTACATATTGCGTCGATCCCAAGAAATTACGAAAAGAGCAGGATTACATACATACATATATACATATAATCACGCTTCTTTCCCATAGGGGTAGGCAGAGACCACTTCTTTCCAGTTGCTACGATCTTGACATACCACTTTCGCCTCCTCCACATTCATTAATCTCCTCATACATGTTCTTCGGTTCAGGGTACTCCTAACCTGGCCTTTCTTAAGAACGTCCCCGATTTGATTGTGGAACGTCCGCCTTGGACTTCCCCTTCCAACACTTCCGTTCACATCACAGTTGCTGCCGCTCATGCATCTTAGCAAGGCTGCTGCCTACCGGGAAGAAAGTGAAGGGAGTGTGAATGTGAGCAATGAGGTTGCGTGATACTAAAGGCACCACCAAAACCTACCTCACGCAAACACCCTCAGAAAGTTGCACTTCCGGCTCTTTAGCTCACTGAACGAAGAGCAGTAATAAAATGCTACTGCTCGGACATCGATTTTCTGCGAGAATGTGGTACTACCCCGGACGGACCGGCCCGCGGCTGGAGATAGATAACTGTCAACAGTGTGGTCCTACCACTAATAAATGATACTTAGGTAATTATAGAGAAACGAATAATTATTTTAAAAACAGTTTTTACGGCGTAAGTCAATTAGACTATAAGCCTAGATCACAGAACAGTTGTTACATTTTTATATCCTCATTAAAACGGACACTGACGTCATTACAATTTTATTATAATTATGTACTAGATTGTTTGACATTTTCAGGAATGATATTCTTTTTCAGTCTTCATTATTTTTAACCCTCGACGCAAATAGAGGGGTGTTATAAGTTTGACGATGTCTGTCTGTCTGTGTGTGTGTGTGTCTGTAGCATCGTAACTCTCAAACGGATGGATCGACCTTAGCTTTGTTTGGTTAATATCGGCCCAGCAGTGTAAGAATATCAGTAACAAATTATGTAATGACGTATGATTACTCGATTAAGTGCTTCACGCGTGCCAGTATGATCGTTAAATGACAATTAATTCATAATTCCTGTTGAAGAGAACGTATACTTTTTATTATCATGTTGGTTTGTGTCGGTGTTTATTCAACATTTTCAATATTACTTATTAATATAGTTTTTTGTTTATTTTCTTTTAATATTTTACCGTACCGCAATAATATAATCAGTTCGCTTCGTTATATAGATGATAACAATGGGAGTTCGCAAAACTCTATGAACCCGCTGTCAGATTTATTTTTTCAACTTATGCCCCAAAACTGAGCAAGAGCCGTCTTCATATCATGCATCCATCCATTATCTCGTAGACTTTAATTGTTTAACATAGGCCTGTCCACGGGAATGCCACTCAGAACGGTGCTATGCCTCTTGCATCGAACGCCTTTCTGGGACTTTCAAGATGTCGTTAGACTATTTAGCAGGAGGTTACCGTAAGGGGTTTTCACAAGGGGAGAAAAAGTATCTATTATAAATAAATATTAAATGAGTATATTATTCATTATTATCATAATTTGGTATGAGGTTTAGAAGTCAATTATTTTAAAATAGGTATCATCATCATAAACATATTTTCACCTTTATATCTTTATTCCACATCATTTAGATGCGAGTATGAATAATAAGCATATCACAATCACTGGAAGTGCAGTCTCTGACGTCACAAAGGGAACCTTATGTTAACAATTTACAACTCACGTATGCAGTACTAAATGGATCTGGTAGTAAGCCGAGAAGATTTTTTTACGTTGAAGTATTTTTGTTATATGCAATTATGTTCTCTTGCTTAGCATTGAAGTACATTGAAGATTTTCCTTTGTCTGATTTATGTTTTCTAATTAAATTTATTCATCATTATCATCACAGCTCATATAAATCCCTGTTGGGCTCGAGTCTCCTTTACAATGGGAAGGAAATTGACTTTACTATACCAAGCTGATCAGAAGTGTTGAGGTAGGGCTTTATCTCGAGTTCTCCTTTTTAAGAAAGTGGGCGGCGAATACCTAGTATTCTTACTCCGTCGCCATACGGAGAATTGTGAATTGAATGTATTACGGATCTCAAATAATAAAAAAATGTTTCTTGAGACTGAAGATTGAACTTTGTTAAGTAAACCTTTGTGGAACCTAGTCCACAAAAGTTTCAACGATGGGCGTGTCTGTGATGGACTTAAAAACAATTATACAATCAAATTTATTATCTACGATATATTTATCATTTATCACTAATGTATATATGATGCGATACAAAATACAATTTGTTACTTTTGCATGATTAACTAACTTCGCGAATTGCGTGCATTTTATATTCTCTTTGCAACATTTTGCCGCGCAAATGCGGATATTGACCTCGGCGTTATGGTGAAATGAAATTACTGCACACTTGATAGCCTGTTTTAGTGCGGGTTTTGGTTAAGCTGTGGTTTTGTGTGTTGATGATGTCATAGCTTATAGGATGTTATGTCCCCAGCTATTTCTTTTTTATTTTAACCTAACAAGAATTGTGACTTAATTAAAAAGAAAAAGTGATGTTAGTATATATTATTTTTAAGGACGCAAAAACAGGAGTGTTATAAGTTTGACGCCAATATCTGTATGGTATCGGTCTGTGGGTCTTTTTTTAAATGATGTGAGACATTTTCGGCATAAAATGGCATCTAAGAGCTGGTTTATATATTTATTTATTTAAATATCATGTTATCTTTTGATGTGAAACATCTATAGGCGAAGGTAAATCTGATCGTTGGCGTGGCGTAAACAGACGGAATATGCGAGGGTTAACCTGATCGGTGGCGTGGCGTAAACAAGTCGACGACGTAACGCCACGTTATATGATGGTATATATGTACTATACGTAGTCTATACGTAGTAGTGTGTGAATGAGACGGAGTGATGGGGTGTTGGGGATTGAATGTCATCAGACGATCGACGACGATGTAAAAGCGATGGAATGCGAATGGACCGCTAAGGTTTTAGTGGGTAATTCAGTCACGAAGGTGGCCGGAGAGTCCCTCACACAACCTCTGTCTGTCGGCGGGGGATAGTGCGTAAATGCATTTCCACAGCGTAAATAAGAAAAACAAAAAAGCTAAGTTTTTAGTTAAGTTCTTCAGGTATAAATTCCCATCGATTGCGCGGCAACAAAGCGCAGGAAAGTCGCCCTCACGCGGTAGACTTCTTTGCCAGCAGATTATTTATCTAAAACCATCCAACACTCCTTTGTTTAAAATTGCTAAACGTAGTTCTACAGTTGGCTTGCATGTAACGACTTCCTGCACCTTTGATCAAGAATATTAGTTGGGAATTTGTTCTGCGCTGTATTGCCTGATATGTGATTGCCATTCTAGAATATAGTTCACCATAAATATTTATATAGGACAGTAGTGTGCCTACTTCCCAATCTCAATCGAACGATTCTGGAATTTTGACGTTACACACTTTTAAAAATTGAATTGTTTTAATTTTGCTTGCTCATTTCAGAGAACAAATGGAATTAAGAACTGCATTGAGAAACATTACATAAACGGTACGGCCGTACTTTAAGCACATGTATGATTTTCAAATTTACAATTTCAAGTGTATTAGTGAGTAGGCACTCAAGTTTTCTTATTGTCTTATATATTTACCCTTTGGTTAGAAGTGCATCAAAAACAGTTTTAGAAGTACAACATACCGTCATCATTGTCAGTGAGTATCTCGACGAATAACCACAATCGTTGTGCTCGCGTTCCTAGAGCTGGGCTATGCAGATGGTAAGGTCCTTCGTACATCGTGCTTGCGTTAGTTATCACGCTGGAAGCTGTCATTGACGTGGTCATTGTAGGGGGTGGGCCTGCAAGTATGGGGCTAAATAATAACATGCGTTTATAATAAATTTGACGTTCGAGTACTATGGTAAAAAAAGAAGTTTCAGAATCAACTACAAATGGTTCATTATATAAATTCTAACTAAAGTTTACAAATCTAAACTTATTTTACAATAATATAATCAGTGACAAATATCGTAATTATTGTTAAAAATGAAGACATTTACTTTTAAACTTTAGTACACTAACAACTAGAGACTGATATTTATGATTGAAATTAAAATAAAGCGTATTCATTCACATTGATACTAAAAAATTTAAAGGTCACTTTGCATAATATGTTATTTGAGGACAAATTCATATAAAATAGGGAACGACGTGTTGTGAGCATAAGATTATTTGAAGAATAATGTACAAGTTCAATTACAATTTTATGATCTAGTCTTTTATTTTTACGGATTATTTTTAAATAAAAGTCTTCCTGCGTATACTATTATCAAGGTTAAATCTATTTATTATTTTAACTTTTTCGAAAATATTATCTTGAATTTTCTATAGTTTTTCTTTTATAGTGCTGTGGTTATTTTAGTAGGTTCAAAAATATCATACATTTTTAGGGATGAATCGATACCAATGAGTACATCATCATACATCATATGGTATCGATACTTTTCATTCAATACTAGTACTAGTAGTATATAAAGTTAGTATTCGATATTGAGTACTAGTATCAAATGAAAACAATGGTATCGGTATCGAATGAAAAGAGTGGTATGGAATTGGCAGGTAGCGTAACGGTATTGCGACAGAGAGCTCGATTTCATTGCAGGATGCCCGTGATGATCTTTTTTTAGTTAAATTGTAGTAGTTATTGGTTGGTAACTTATCATCAATTTCATGCCATCCAAAATTTCAGTTCCTAATTAGCTAGGAATTGGATTATGAGATATATCACTTCCTCCCAAAAAAAGGTCATCAGAATCGACTTTATGAAAAGTACTCGATAGTTCAAAAACGATTCGATACCATAGGAAGTATTGATACTTTACAATTGATTATTGCTACTCAGTATCGAATGTCAGTAGCTTCTCCTAGATTTACCAAAAAAAAAACTTATTACAATCCCACAAGAACGTATCTGACCTCTGACAGGCTCTATGAGAAGTTCTCAATGCTTCAAAAACGATTCGATACGGATACCAGTAAGTATAGATACTGATTGAGTACCGATACTTAACAACCGATACAGTATGGATTAAAAGTATCGATACCTGGATGATATCGTATCATTTTATAAGATGTCATTAAATTTAAAATTTTTTGAGTAATAATTCTTATTTTAGATAGCAAGTATTTTATTTGACGCAGACGTTGTGAACAAAATTCCCTTCATATATTTCACAATATTACGAACTTTATTTTTACAAATGTGCAGACACAATAAAAGGAAGTTCAAGATGTCAATATACTTATTTCTGTATTTTAAAATTAATAATTATATTAAAGTATCAATAAGACTTTGCTGAATGAGTTGGCAATCTGGTAAAAAAATTAACAGTAGTTAATTATTAATTTTAAAGGAGTGTTTAGTGGTACAATGTATAAGATAGTCATTCAAATATGTATCTATAGCGTAATTTAAATTCATTTGTTAAAGTTATCCATAATGCTATTAATTATCTGCCCCGAGTTCACGTTTTCACTTCACATTTTGTCTTAAGTTAATATCGAAATAATGTCTACAAAATTTTATTCATCTACAATATACATGATGACAACATGGTAGATTCACTTAGTTCAGCGAAGGACACGTCATGCTCGCACGCCCTTTATCATACCCCAAATAATTTTATTTGCTCGTAGATTGTGTCTGTACAATTTGGCACGGAATGTTGTGGACAATAAAAATAATATATTAGACTAATCAATCAGGGGAAAATATGATGTAAACACATTTGCGGGTGTAAAACTTATCATGTTTGACGACCTCTTAGGGACCTACCCTTAGGGAGGAATATATGAAGGAGCTGGCAGCCTGGCAGGCCGTCGCCCGCCGTGGCATCGTTGCCCGTTGGGCAGTCCGGCTGGCGAGGCCTCGGTACCGTGTTCGGACCATCGAGGCCTTCCGAACGGTGCTGATGGAATGGCTGGGTTGGCGGCACAGGGTGCTTTCCTTCGAACTGGTGCAGATGTTGACGGGGCGCGGTTGCTTCGCCAAGTACCTACACACGGTTGTGAGGAGGGAAAGCACACCGTCCTGCCACCACTGCGATTGCGACGAGGACACGGCGCAGCACACGCTCGAGGTGTGTGCCGCGTGGGTTGAGTAGCGCCGTGAACTTGTCGCAATTATCGGTGCCGACCTGACGCTGCCGACCATCGCTAGAGACATGCTCGACTGCTACGCACAGTGCTCCAGATTAATACCAACTTTTAGAGTTGTTTTGTATTAAATTAAAAAAAAAAACCTTAGATCAATATTCCTTACTTCAACGACGAAGGAAAATATTGTAAGGATATCCACAATGTTAAAAGTTTTAAAGAAACAATTCTCGAGGTTGTGTAAAAGCTGTGCCTCGCAAGGCACGTTAAAGCCCATAGGTCTCAGTTGCTATGTTTAATAAATTAAAAAAAAAATAGTTTAATGTTATTAGACAGTACTTTGGAGTATTTTGATACTGAGTTGATACTTAGAGTATCCTAGCGTAACCTTTTCGTTTGTGACAGTCGGATGCCGGATACTTTCGAGCCTGTTAATTAAAAAATAATATGCTTTCAAGCCAGTGCGATTTATCACATCACGGCAGGGCTACCAGATCGTATAATTGGATACAAAATTTGTATAATTTGGTTATGTCATGTATCCTGTTTGTATAGCAGATTGCTTTGTATAATTAGATACAAAAATAATTTGATTGATCGCTTGAAATTATAAAACAAGAAAATTAATGCATGTAGTTTTTTTTTTATTCAAAGTAAAAGTAACGAAAAGTTAATAATTTTATTTGTTAACTATTTATTAATACTTTTGTATAATTTGATTTGATTTTGTATAATTTCAGAGACTCAGCAGTATAAAATAAATTTCTCTACTGGCAGCACTCCTTCACGGGCGGTGGAGTAGTCGTTTATCCGACCAGCTATGATCTTGGCTATCGGCATCAAAGGCACCTCCTATGATGCTGCCCTAGCCTAGATTATAATCTAACGGAGATTATATTAGATTATAATCTAGGCTATCTGACCGTGTGGTGACGGAGTAAGAATACAACTCACCACTCCCTATTTTGCCCGTGGATGTCGTAAAAGACGACTAAGCTATATTATATGCATATAACACCTATGCAAGAGAAGGTAAACTCGAAATAAAGCCTTATATACCAACCTGTCTGACCAGCATGGTGAGGTTAATTTCCCTTCTATTTTGGAGGAGGCTTGAGCCCAGCAGTGGGATGTATATAAACTGAAATGATAATCTAGCGAAGATAATAATCTTAGCTAAGGCTACATGGGCTCACTTGTACTTGCGCTGCCTCATACAACTGACACGATCGCTCTAGACGCTATGTTCTTTGAATATTTTTAATAGTTTGGGTTTTATGTGCTTGGTCTATGATTCTTTTAAGATAGAAAAAGTTCGAAATCTTCAGTTCAAATTTAAGTTTTTGTTGCCATAATGTTAGATTTTTAGTTCCATATAACAGAGAGCATCTCTACATTTCCAAATAATTCCCTCTTCATTAGTTTTTTGTAGAATTCGTATAAACCGGCTGAGGGATCATTAGGAGAATGGAACCAATGGAACGTTTTTTTTTCTAGCAGTGGAATTCTGCTTTTCTTATGACCGCTCGAAAAAAACTTAAGTGACACCTAGTAATATCAATCTTGCAATTTTAAACCAAAATGCCTATAATTAATAGTATTTAAACTTATCTTTTATGATTTACCTGCAAGTCCAATAAAAATTCCCAGTCCATATATTGCGAAAAACACGAAGAACACCATCACGCATTCACCTTTGTGCATTGAATAAATCCTCATTGGCACGGACCTGTAAATAAAACAATTTTTTATAAACAAAATTTTACAAGAGTCAGCGACGGTCAGCGAAAACATATGCGCAATACACTGTATTATTTTATGATTTTATTTATTTTTTATTACACAATTTTAGAAGCATTACCTTTCACATCGATCATGGTGATATGCCGGAGCGATATATTTATTAAATTCGCTAAACAAATCACTAAATTGTGACAATGTTGTGCGAATTTTGTAATTCCAGCCGCCGGAAGGCAAATGATAAGAGTATCCAACATTTGCGTTATCCATTTTATACGCTTTAGTAGATTCCCTAAAAATCAAAATTAGTCCACAAGTTTCAAATATAATACACAATATAATAAACAGTGCTGTATAAAAAAATCGTTAAAACTAGTGTTGTTTGTCCGGCTATGGCTTGTTTACAAGCAGACTATTGATTTTGCCTCTATGCCACCATTGCGAGCGACAGAGACAAAATGTGACATGCGTAGATGTGCAGAGTTGGAGATATTGTTTGAAAATAGATAAATATCTTGAAATTATATATTATACGTTCCTTTATTACCAGAAATAAGAAATACACCTAAAAGTATATTACAGCGAATACGTAACAAAAACATAAAAAATAAACATAATATTTACATAATTAACAATTATTAAATGCATTTTTAATAAACTAGATTTGTAAAGAGCTAAGGAATTTACAATTATAAAAATATTAGAATATTTGACTTATTAAAATGAAAAAATATTTAGTAATAAAATTTTGCCGCCATTACCACATTCAAAATTATGATTTAGTAATATTACGGTTACATTAAATTTAAATTAAATTATTGTAATATAAATTACTACTAAATCACTGCAAAATAACTAGAAAGTTTTAAATTTGAATTTAAAACAAAACCAAAAATTTAATATTTCACTTTTACATCACCATTTAGGGGCAAAATTACTGAAATCGATATTTTTCATTTTTGAATTTTAATGTCGCCTTCAGAACTTGTATACATTGAACATTCTTTCTTTTACTGAAGTAACCGAGTTGCTATGTTGTTTTTCCTATGTTTTGGCAACACACTGTGATATTTTTTTTAACACAGAATACGGAACTATGTGATACAGAAGTGGAGCTTCGCTCACAGCTTCAGTGTATCTGGACGCTGATGCAAGGTCAAGTTAGCATTTGCGTTATATTTATTGCTCCTAGGATATCTACTGCGCCGATGCATACATATTGAACCTGATTGCGTCGAAGTTTTCATGCACCGGAAGGGTTAGCACGTATTGAAGAATGATACACGACAGGCTTGACTGAAGGAGATAACTCATTTATGTCTATACCTACTATTTAATGCGAGATCGAATGTCATTCATAAATATTTTTAATTTGCTTTAAATACTTTAATTTTTTTATAGGCTATATTTTGATCAAACCCCGCCGGAATGACTTTAGGCGACGGAAGGGACGACGTGCAGCCTCATAGCCGTATTTGCACTTCTGCCATCTCTTGGGCTAACAATAGGTTCCTACGTGGGAATCGAACCAATGACACTTGAGGACTAGTGATTGGTAATTATTTCAAATCACCATCTGTGCATTGCAGTGTAGCATATCATCATTTCGGTCTATATATGTCCCACTATTGGGCTCAGCTATTGGCCTACTATTCCACGCTGGTCAGACGTGTTGGAATAAGGTTTTGTTTCGAGTTTTCCTACTCTTGTATGTTATATACTTATTATATCCCGTAGTCGTCTTGCACGACACCCAGGAGGAAGACAGGGAGTGGTGAATTGTATTCTTACTCCGTCACCACACGAAATTATGGTGCGGCATACGGTATCATGCAAACATTATTCGCTATGTGGTCGTTAAGAATTTGCCCTCAAACTTGCTAGTGTACCCATACTAGTCTACCCATTCAGTAGCCGAAATTATAATATCAATTCCGATGGCTAATTCCCATGTTAAGGCAATGCCATCATCATCTTGTTCTTATCTCAATTACTTGGGGTCGACCCTATATGTGCTCTTCTGCCACATAACCATCAGATGTTATTACTGCGTTCATTCCCTTTTTATCCATGTCATGCTTCACACAATCCATCCATCCTTCGGTCTTTCTGGACCTCTAACGCCTTCACGGGTGACTGGACCGAGGCTTTAGTCCGTCACACGCCGAGAGGACGACCACGCGACGGCGACCAACGTTCCCGAGGGAGGGACGTCGAGAGGAGAGGGTACCACTAAAGACAAGTTACTCTGCACCGATGGTCGGCCCAACGATGGCATGCCACGGGTGGGTTACGGGGCCGCGCGCCGCCCCTCTGTCGCCCCAGACGGAGCCGGGCGGCAGGTGTGCTGCGGTCAGCACGTAGCCCACCCCAAAAAGAAAAAAAATCCTTTAATGGCTTCAACATTCACACTTAAAACTTTCCATCTATCAAAAGTTGCTATTACGACCAATAATCCCTAGAGACGGGAGGTTTATGTTCCACAGTAGAAGACTATAGATTCGTTGATGGGACTAAAAATTAAGAGAAAGACTGGTTCGACAGTCGCGTAGAATTAAAATTCGCGGACGGTGCGTTCTTTATAAACGCCAAGAGCTCTCTAGCTAATATCTATACCAATAAATAAAATTGGAGTGTCTGTTTGTAATGTCAAAATAATAGGCTTTTTTCATGCTCACACGGTTATTTGCACGACACCTATGCCTAAAATAGCAATTAAAAATTTTTGTCTGTCTGTCTGTCTGTTTGTTCCGGGTAATCTTCAAAACGGCTGGACCGATTTCAAAAATTCTTTCACCAATGGAAAGCTATAATATCAGGGTGTAAACTAGGCTATATTTTATCCCGGTATTCCCACGGGAACGGGAACTACGCGGGTAAAACAACTATAACCTATAACCGAAGCGAAGCGAGGGCGGATTGCTAGTCGTAAATAATCAAGCCGCTAATTTTACGAAGCCGTGTCTGAATGAAATTTTATCGGAATATATTTTATCAATGACCTTTAAATATCAATAATGATAGCATTGTATACATGTATATGGATACATGAATGATAATCTCATCAATAATATTATCTACGTATTTTTATAATAAAGATGATTAGTTCAACGTGTCACAAATAACGCGTAAGTAGTAACGACGAGTTATAAAGACCGCATTGCTAATTAAAACTAGTAACGACGAGTCATAAGTACAGCATTGCTATTTAAAAGTAGTAGCAATGAATCATAAGGATCGCACTGCTAAATAAAACTACTAACGTATATACCGCATTGCTAACTAAAAGTAGTAACGACGAATCATTAGTACAGCATTATTAACTAAAAGTAGTAATGGTGAGTCATAAGGATGGCATAGCTAATTAAAACTAGCAAAGACGAGTCATAAGTACCGCATTGCTAACTAAAAGTAGTAACGACGAATCATTAGTACAGCATTGTTAACTAAAAGTAATAATGATGAGTCATAAGGACGGCACAGCTAATTAAAACTAGCAAAGACGAGTCATAAGTGCCGCATTGCTAATTATAAATAGTAAAGATGAGTCAGAAGAAGGAAGGCACTGTTAATTAAAACTAGTAAAGACGAGTCATAAGTACCGCATTGCTAATTAAAAGTAGTAACGACGAGCCAAATATACGGCATTGCTAATTAAAAGTAGTAACAATGAGTCATAAGTACTGTACTGCTAATTAAAAATAGAACTGACGAGTCATAAGTACAGTATTGCTGATTAAAAGTAGTGACGATGAGTCATAAGGACCGCACTGTTAATTAAAACTAGTAACGACGAGTTTAGAAGTGCCCGGCAGTAGTCATTTTTTTGATAACAATAAATTCAATGTGTCACCACCTCTTACTTTCTCATGGGAGTTGTTAATACCAGTTCCGTGAGTAGCAAGTTTCTGTGTGGTAACGGATTAAGAATACATTTCCCTATTCTTACCCGTGGGGGTGCTAAAAGACGACTAAGAGATATAATATGCATATCACATCTATGCAAGAGAAGTAAAACAAAACAAAATCCTATATTAACAAGTCTCTCCAGCACGGTATAGTAGGTCAATTGCCCTTTACTTTTGGAGAGGGCTCACCCAGCAATGGGCAGTAGGTAAGTGAGTGATTCTTCGCGTAATAACAACTGTGATTGCCAAATCACGTTATGAAGTTATTCTCCATTTGTGGGGAGATTTGCATTCAATAGTAGACGTCGATGTTATTAGTTTTATGTTTGATGTCGGTGACGGGTCAAACATCTTCTTCAACAATGTTAGCTATCAGATATTCGATCACTCGCAGAGGTCGACAGAGAAGGCGATGACTCGGAGCAATTTTGTTGAGGCATTGACGATGATCGGTACACGGCCTTTCGAATTGCGAGATGTGTCATTGAAGTTAAGTACTTAATGACCAGCTTCATTAGTGGTGGAGTGTTATACCACAGGTTATGGCTGCACGTTACTCATCGATCGCCCTAAACGATCTAGGCGGGATGTGTTCAAACTTTTGTAACTCTTGAAAGAAAAAGAACAATGTTAGTTTCAGTAATACTTATTCATACGTAGCTATTGCCACAGACTGTTCATTTGCGATGAAAATCTAAATTTATATATACTACTATAAGAATACTATTCACTACTCCTTTTGTTGTCCATGCATGTCGTAAAAGACGCCTAAGGGATATAATATGCATGTAACATCAAGAGAAGGAAATCGCGAAATAAAACTCTATACTAAGCTGTCTGATCAACATGGTATAGTAAGGTTAACTTCCCTTCTATTTTGAAGGAGGCTCGAGCCCAATAGTGGGACGAATATGAGCCAAGATGATATATAATAAGTAGTAATACATATATTGTACACACACAGAACCAAATGCACGCGCCCACATCCATGTGCACATACACCTAACACATACATAAACAAACAAACTTACTATTTTTTTTTTTTTTTTTTATATTTTTATATTGTTTGGATTTTGTACTCATTTTTTAAACCGAAATTGATGTTATTAAGGTCATATATATAAAAGGGAAAACACTAACACCTGCAACACAGTCCTTACTAGTGCAGGTGTTAGGAACTTCAATCAATGTAAATGTTCTTTTTACGTCAATAAAGATTTATTTATTTATTTATTGTTGTATAACACAATGAGTTATTTGAAATAAACAGTAAATATATACGTATTATTTCCTTATAATTCTATTACGCATAATTTATAATACACAGATTTCTAGGCAAAAAAAAAAAAATTAGAATGTTTGTACCTAATGATATCTGATGTTTACGCGAGCACTACACATTGTAAATAAAACTACTTTTACGGATTATATCGCGTTTGTATTTGATTTATGATTGCCCGACGTTTTGAACACTTTGCAGCATTCATGGTCACGGGCGGACTAAGGTGTCTCACGTCCAACAAGTAATCGTTATTACAGACATTTACAATTATCTACCCGATACAGAAATTAGTTATAAATTTATTAAATTGTTACCCACATTTTGTACTAAAATGTGGGTAACATGTAAATGTTTGTACCTACTTAGAATTGAAAATAAACAACTTCCTTTTCTGTTCATTACGAACATTTGCCTTCGTCTAATCTAAAATTGTGAAATAAATATATAAAAACAGTCCTCCTGTGACCACGAACGCTGAAAACTGTTCGAAACTTCGGGCAATTGAAATCTAATATTATCATCATCATTTCAGCCTATTGCCGTCCACTGCTGGACGTAGGCCTCCCTCATGTTACGCCACAATGTGCGGTCCTGTGCCGCCTGCATCCAACGACGCCCAGTAACTTTCACTAGGTCATCGGTACGCCTAGGGGGGTCGTCCTACACTGCGTCCTACTTGCCACTTCAGCGTGCTATTCTTCGTGCTATGTCGATTACACCCGTTCTTCTGCGGATTTTCGTATTTTGGATTCTATCTCGCAGAGAAATCTCGAGCATAGCCCGTTCTATAGCACGCTGAGCGACTTTGAGCCTTGTTATGAGGCCTACATTTAGGGACCACGTTTCCGTGCCGTAATTCATCACTGGTAACACACACTGGTCGTAGACCTGTGTTTTCATCATATCAATCCATAAAGAATCCTACTGCTGGGCACGGGTCTCCTAAAGAGAACCTATAACAGATCTTGGAGGAATTGGCATAATCACCATGCTTACCAAGGGGATTGGCGATCGCAGTAAGTTGGAGTATACAGAATAAAGCTTCTGTTCGTTCTCTGGTATATCTTAGTACTATTCTTCTGAAATACGAACGCGATAAAATCAGTGAAATAATTTTATTTAACACATTAATAAAATAATATTTAACATCAGATCATCAATTTTCCGAGTAGTGATCCGTCACAAAAGGATTAAATTTTCCTTTCGCCTGTGAATATCGTAAAAGACGACTAAGGGAAATGATATGCAGATAATATATAGCCGAGAGTAGGAAACTTCGACATAAAACCCTATACCATCACGTCTGAATAGCGCGACATAGTACGTCAATTTACCTTCGATTGAGAAGGCACGAGCCCGAGACTTATGTGGGCTGAGATGATGATGAATTACTAAAATATTCATATAACAAGAGATGGCAACTTTTTTTTTTTTTTTGGGAAGAGATGGCAACTTGGAATTTAGCCCTATACCAACCCGTTTGATCAGCGTGTAGGCGTGTAGTGAAGATATATGATGTTGAAGACATGAGCTGAGATCAGGATTAAAGGATCTCATCTCGGCTCGTTCCACTGCTAATCTCGAGCCTTCTCTACAATAGGAAATTTACCTTACTATACCATGCTGGTCAGACAGCTTGGTATAGGGTTTTGAGTTTGCCTTCTCTTGTAGAAATGGAGTAAGAATACAACTCACCACCCCCTTGCCTACCCGTGGGTATCGTAAAAGACGACTAAGGGATATATTACGCATATTCCATTTATGCAAGGGAAGGAAAACTCAAAACAAAACCCTATACCAGTGATGGGCAAAGTACGGCCCGCGAAAGTATTTAATCCGGCCCGCCGAGAATCCATTCATCCTAAATATTCTAGTCAGCATTTTGGCGCGTAAAATAAAATCTGACGTTTATAATAGAAAATCTCCGAATTTTTAATGAAAGCTCCAATTCGTCAGGTGTGTTTTGAGTTTTCATTATCACATAATTAACTTGCCATAATTATAATTATCTCGGCAGTCTGTCACAGGTATTAGTTTATTTATTGGAAAAATTCCATTCTATTCACCTGAAGCTAAACTGAAGCTAAACTAGCCGCGTAGTTCATGTGTTGGGAAATATGGGGCGCAAAGTGTTGTGTAATGTGAGGCGCAGGCGGCGGGGGCGAGAACGGAAAAATTCAGTCACAAATAATTGACCTTTTCGCACTGCTGAAAGTTGCTTCATCACAGATGGAACCTGCTTTCGAAAATATTATGGAAAATCAAAAACAATTCCATATGTCTCACACGCCCAACAACGCGTAAAAGGTATTTTGTTTATTAAAAAGCTTTAATACAAAATGAATTTTTCTATAATTCTGGCCCTCCTCTAGAATTTCTTAAGCTTTGTGGCCCGCCATTAAAAAAGTTTGCCCACCACTGCCCTATACTAAACTGTCTGACCAGCATGATATAGTAAGGTCAATTTCCCTCCTGTTATGGAGGAGGCTCGAGCCCAACAGTGGGAAGTATATGGGCCGAAGTGATGATAATGATTTTTTTATTGTCACCCATCAACCTATCGACATCAACTGTTGCATATATGCTGGGAGGGGAATGCTATAACATCTGACAAACACAGTTGGTGTAATGACTTTCCCAGAGGAGACACTGCTCATTTTTTAGCGACCATTCAAGTTTCACGAGTCCCAATGAAAGTAAAGATTGGCTACACGTTGTATTTATAACCTGTGAGAACAAGATTTATTTCCTTCAAGCCTCATAGTATCTACACTAATATTATAAAGAGGAAAATTTGTATTTTTGTGTGTATGTTTGTAATGAATAAATTCAAAAACTACTGTGCGGATTTCAAAAAATCTTTCACCATTGGAAAGCTACATTATTCCTGAGTAACATAGGCTATATTTTCCCCGGTATTCCCACGGAAACGGGTACTATGCGAGTAAGGAGACTGTAACCAAAGCGAAACCGAGTTGCTAGTTATTAATAAAATAAACCGACGTTTGTTTACACAATCTCCGCCTTCTTTCTATTTATGTATTTGGGGTAACACAATATTTTAACCGTACTACGTTTCGGTTTTCATTTCTGGGAGCTACGTCGGCTTGGCAGGGGCCTCCCGGAAAAACTAGATGCTATCTCGACATTACTGCCAGAGTATGATGAGAGAATGATCATCACTTCTGTCAGGCGTTTTAGCATCCAATGTGATTTTTGGAGACTGATCTTTGTTAGATACTAATGATCTCTGCCTCTTCCGCTTTCTTTCGCCACGTGTGCTAATTTGTGAAGAATGAAGAATAAATAAATAAAATTCAGGAGAATTAAATTATTTATTGAACATGAAGCTTACACAATGACATGCAAACATTTAAATACATTATAACAAAATACGAATATCTAAATTCGAGTACGTTTTTAACAACAAATAGGAACAACTACATAAAATATGTACAGTCCGCAAAAAAAACTTTTATAACAAAAAAATATTAGAAAATTTCATGAAAACGATGATGAATTGATGAAAATTTACATACATAATTATAGGAATCAAGTTTTCTTTAGCTGCATGATTAATTAAAAATTAAGTTAGACATAATTAATTGTATAAATCAAACGTCAGAAAATTATAACTACAGTTAGACTATTCAGATATCAATCAATTAATAAATATCGATACTGTTACAAATTGTAAAATTTTGTTGCCGACTGTACTTTCTTCACATAAATAACAACAAAGGAATGTAAAGAACTATTTTAAAAATGTTTCGAAATACCTAATATATATTTTTAAAATGGACAAAGTTGTCCAATCACTTTCATATTTTCATTAATATAATTACATTGGGATAAAATCATATTTTTTTTAATTAATATATTTTTACTCAGTAAAAATTCTACAAATACCAAATCAGACACGACCAGCGTGTATTCGCGGAATATATTATTTTACTAAATACATATAATTTTTGTTTGAACATTTAACGTAGAACAAGCACACAACGCACTGATCTCTGTTTTTTTTTTAATTATGGAGACTTTTTCGATGTTTAAATTATGGTGTCACTAGTATATTTTAAAAAGCAATTTACCTCCTAGTCTCCTAAATTAAAAAAATAATCAAGAATCATACTAATTATAACATTAATTCTAATTAAATTATACTAAATTTATACCTTCTTATACTCAATAACGACGAATTTTAAATGGCCGCTTTTTTGTTATGGTAACATAATTATAAAGTATATTATAGTTTTATTGTTTATTTATTATATTTATTTATAAGTATAAAATAATTTATTTGTGTTTTCATATTCTGCCAAAATGTCCATAGAACAAAAATTTTCTGTGCAGCGTCATCGCTTTCTTTCTTTAAAGGCGTCGACTTAATTTACTGACAGACTTTAAAAATAAGTGTAAAATAAACTTGAGAAACAAATTCACTTGACACAATAGTGGCTCATGTTAGTAGCCGATTGTCAAAATTAATGAGGAATAGCATATCTAAGTAAATATAGAAAATTGAACTGACTGAAATGTTAGTTTTATACTCTATAAGCGTTCTCAATATTTTTAAGTAACTGTTTTGAAAAAAAGTACAATAAAAGTGTTGCTTCATATTCTTCATAATGGTAACATTTCTAAATAATAATCAATAAGTACAATAATTTTGCCTCGAACATATCAATTTGAGACAATTACCTTTGGTTTACAACAGATGTTATTTAATTTAGCTTATTTATAAATGTAAAAAGTAAATTTATAATTTAGAAAAGCTTATAATTATTAAACGAGAGCCTCAAATATGAGATACATACATAATATAATTTTAATATATAAAGCTAATTCTATTCTATCAATTCTAATCTGTATATTATGGACTGTGGTATAAATGATAAATATTATTGATATCATTAAAATCGAATATTAATATTTTTTATGTTCATTGTCAAATCTCTTCGCTACTGTCCTACGTAAATAAAATAATACTTTGACAGCACGAGAATTTGACACGACAAAAACTATTTGGCGAAATTTGGCAACCCCAAGCACAGAAGGTCAGGGAGAAAAATTTATTCAGATAAAGACTTTGATACTTTGTAAAATCTTTTAATGGATATTGACATAATGCATCAAGTGTTTGATAAAACCTTAATTAACTTAACATTGAAATTAACTTTATAATAAACTGATGAAATGTTATAACATAAACATATTTTTATTTTGTGATTGGCGACTAGATCGCTTCTTAGGTCTTTATAATTTTATTACTAAATAAAAATACACAATTACATTTCCGAAGCAATATTTTTAAAACGCGACGTCAAATGACATTAACTCATGGGCAATACAACAAAAACTCAACATTAATAAGTTAATTAGGGTTAATTAAATATGACACAAAATAAATATTAATAAATACGTGTCGGTTTATACAAGATCTATGGAGGGTAGAAGTAAGGAGGACCATCTCAGTGTATTAAAAAGTGTCCGTTGAAAGGGAGCAAATTAAGGTGGCGCTATAGTAGCAAGTGGAAGAATTTTAAAGTAGCTCGTAACGTTACTTTCAAACCAATTGAAGTACTTTTTGACACGGGTATTTTTTTTTCAAGATCTTCCCCATTTTGAAATACGTAAATAATTGAGATTTTAATTACTGCATATTTCTTAACTACAGAAGTCTAGAGAAATATTAAACTTTCCAACTCGGCACACTTCACTCTGTTTATAACTGCTAAATTCATATCATTTCCACTTGCTACACTAGCGCTATTTCGGTGAGAGTTCGAACAATAATTTGCTGTTTACAAGTGGACACTTTTTCGACTAATCCCCCATACAAGACGGTCCTCCTTACTTCTACTCTCCATAACAAGATCTAAATAAGAATAGGAATGTCAAACTCGCACCTGTCAACTGTCACTTGGTAAGCATAGATTAATTCGTAACTATGTAGAGTAATTTATAACAAAATATTGCATTTGTTAATTGTAGATTTATAGTGTTATATTACGTATTTATCGAGTTAAAAAAATGTAGTAACACATAAAAAGCATTTTTATACTAAAACAAATCAATATTGATTTACACACGCCTGAACCAGCATTCATCAAAGTGACATTATTTTACTGGGACATAAATGGTACCTGAATGGATATCATCTCACTCGTCGGGTTCATCTCGCCTTTTGGGTTATTTAAGTTAAGGAATCGGTTCCGATGGGTTGTTTAATATGCGGAGAGAAAACATGGGTACTACGACTTTCTTCTGTCGCATGGGCTGGTTGGCATAGGCCAGACTAAGCCGCCCAAAAAATGTTTGTAATCGTTGCAATTTGATATCGATTGCCTGGCTGGTTTAAATTAATTAGTATATTATACATTACTGGGGTTCGCCGGCTGTGATCAGCAGGTTGCTATGACATTCCAATTATTATTTTAACCTTATTATAATTATACTAACTTATATATTTAGCGTCTTCGGTTGGTGTGAGGTTTATTTGGCGCTGGTTGGTGTTGTGGTATCAATCCCCGTAAGATTACTGGTATTATTGTAGTCCGCGACAGTGACGTTACTAATTAAGGGTGATACAGTCGTTGTTGAATTCTCGCGCATTTTACCTATAAAGATTTTTTTTTAATTTTAATAACGGTCATAACATTATCAGTTCTGATCTTCACGTTTATACATTTAAAATAAAACTACTGATTTTATCACATTATACAGGATGTATCAGGTTGTGGGCCAATTGTTGGAGTATATTGTAGTTTAACGGTCATAGATCATAATTAGAATGTATATTACACAAAAACAATATAATATAAAAGTTATAGTGATTACAAAAATGTGTGTCTAAGAGTCTATGCCTTAAATGTCACGTATTATGTAGGCATGTACAGACAGGATACATGTAGGCATGTAAAGCTTCGACAGTTTAGATAGGTATGAATTGCCCACACGCTTCAATGGTAACGTAGGTACAAAGGCGCCTCGTCAACGGTCATCGGCCGATCAGCTGATTTAAACCACATTTGTCTTGCTTATGCGAACGAAACCATTGATTTATTCAATTTCTAATGAATATTTAAAAGTACGAATATGTTGCAGATTAAGTATCACTGGCTTTACACATTTCAATCAGATTTACACGAAAAACGATGACCAAATATCGATTCGTTAATATGAATCGATATTTTTATTCCAAATTTTTTTCATGGATTCCTATCACCATTAACTAGCTCCCGTTTGACCAGTTGCCCTCATAAGCTGATTTTAACTTTCAGCGTCACGAGCGGACTAAGGCGTCTCACTTCAACAAGTCATCGTTATTACAGAGTTTTATAACTACTCGCTATAGAATTAGTTATTAAATTTTGACTCACATTATGATACAATTTATTGCCCGTACAATAAGAAAATGGTTCTTTATGAAAAACCCAATCATTATTATCATCATATCAGTTTGTGTTCGTTTCATAATGAGAGGATGATTGACCGAGAACACTATGCTGTTCAGTCGCGTTGATAGAGTTATTTAAGTAATTATTTATATTCACAGATATTTTCCCACTTATTCGACACCCACGGGCAAGTTTCACAACACGAAGGATGGTTACATCGTGGCCAAGAAGGAATTGAGCCGAAACATTTAAAAAACAAAATATACATTACCAGTGACGTAATCTTTGAACCACTTATTAATGCCGGGGACGTGTTTCCTTATCCAGTCGATTCTGAAGGTCGCCGTGTCTACCAGTTTCTGCAGCACTTGTGACATCGGCAGTAACTGCTGTTTGTGTTCCAACGCGAACGATTTTAACTGAAGAACATATTTAATATTTTATTAAACTAATTTGCTACATAGAAAAACCAGAGAGTCGTAAATATTTCGCACCATTAGTAGAAATAGAGAATTTATCTATACTCTATAAAAATAAATAAAATTGAAGTATCTGTTTGTAATGTTAAAATGCTGGGTGTTTTTCATGCTCACACGGTTATTTGCACGATACATATGCCTAAAAACCAGTTTAATTTCTTTTGTGTCTGTCTGTCTGTTTGTTTGAGGTTATCTTCAAAACAGGTGGACCGATTTTGATAATATTTTACCACCAAACCGAAGCGAAGCGAGGGCGGGTGGCAAGTTGTATATATGTAGAACTTTAACCTAGGCATTATGCTGAAGTTCATTGTTTATATAAGAAAAAACTTCAGAGTGATCTGTCATTTAATGAGTGACAACTCTGCTATATATACATATATATTTTAAGTATAAATGGCAGTATATGAAAGATTAAAAAAATTTTATAGCCCATTTTAGCTAGTCCTGATGATGTTTTATTGTAATGAGACTGTTTACAGCATGTCTATACACCTTGATAAAATTATTTAGTAGTAAACTATAATGTAATGTTTACATTCAACAGAATGAAAACATTAATTTAAAGATATTTAATATTTTTGTCTTCATAGGGAAAATAATCGTCAAAATGACGTATAAAACATTAAAATTGATGCAGTATTGTGGGAGATGAGAGACCGACATGATTTAAACAGAAAACATTTAATTTATGCCTCAAGAATTATTTTAGCAAAACACGAGTTAAAACATTCGGACGAAATATGAAATCAGGCAATCCACAGAAGAACGGGCGTAGCCCAAAAAATTGGCCACATCAATTGACGAACCGACAATCGTTGGGCAAGAAAAAATCACAAGGCACGAATCGAAAGACGCAGCATAGAACGACCAGGGGGTCGTTCTATGCCTAGGTGGACTGACGACATTTTCAAAGTTGCAAGGTACTCTTGGACGCAAGTGTCACAGGACCGTTCTTAGCGGTATTCTCGTGAGGAGGTCCATTTTCCAACAGTGGACGGGCTAATGAATGGATAATGTATCCGTATACACTGTCAGTCTGAGAGGAGACGATTGCTGAAAAAACAGGTATCCATGATGAAAAACTTCATACCCGAGTAAGTTCTTCCTCAGTCGTGATGAACCCGAAGGCCCCGCTGACGACCGACGGGAACATAAACGCATCTATATCGTTAAACTTGTTGTATACACGATCGAAGTTTCGCATTAAAAAGTCTTGTGCCAATCGCGTGCCTATAGGCGGTTCTACTGACCACACAGCGACCGCATACTGCTTCGGAATCTCAGTTAAACTCTTCTCTAATAACCTGTAAGAGATAGAGAAACATGAGCGATAGATGGTGAACAATTCTACAACTGTTTTAACAACGTCTTAACATTATTATCTTATATGAGCTGTGATGATCACAGCTCATATAAGTCGTATAAAACCAAAGACGGCAAAGTAGGATGATAGTCGAAATTGAATTATTTATATGAGCTTACAAAAAAAATTAATTCAAACCTACTTCCATAGTTTCTAATAACCAAAGCGGCCTCAAAAGCTTTAAAAATCATGTCATGATTGAAGATAAGGTTTGAATTTTTTTTTGTATTCTCATATAAATAATTCAATTTCGACTATCATCCTACTTTGCCGCCTTTGGTTTTATACGACTTATATACGTCCCACTGTTGGGCTCGAGCCTCCTCCTCACTGGCAGGGAAATTGACCTACTATTCCGTGCTGGTGAGACGTGTTGGAATAGAGATTTATAAAGTTTTCCATTTCTTGCGTAATGTTATCTGCGTATTATGATCCCTTAGTCGCCTTTCACGACACCCACGGGTAAGAAAGGGTTAATTGTATTCTTATTCCGTAACCACGCGGATAAACAAAATTAACCTAATATATCAAAACAGGTTTTAAATGTATAAAAGAAGTACGCCGTCGCTCAGGACGCCTGGCAGATATGAAACATCGAAATTATTTTGTACAAATAATACAGTATATGTATATACATATACTGTATTAGTTTTGCATATGCAAAAAAGAACAGATTACAACAGGAACTAATATGTACAGATTAATAAATAAAATATTACGATTATTTTCCAGAAAATGATGATTTTTATTCAATAACCATTTATTTTCATTAAATACAAGAATTAAAAATTCAAAATTATTTCAAATTGTGACAAATCAATTTCATTAATGAGTGATTTCTGTAATAATGTAATAGTTATGCCTCTGACGATATTACTGTGACAATTGGTCGGAACTACACTTACTATTAGTAGTGTGTCGTCGACGATTTTACAGTCGACGCAACGAGACCGTTTATCGTCGATGGTAAACTAGTTGAATAAACAGTCTAATTTTCGACTAGTTTACGTCGTAGACGCTTAGACAAGACGAGACGTTTAGTTTATATTATGACGTACGTTGATCGTCCATTGGTAAAGGACAACGAAACTTCAACGAATTTTATTAGACAACAGTTTCATTGTACAATATACATTGACGCTTCAATATGTAATGATAGTCCCATCACATGATAGCAGAGTTCAATGAATAGCAATCAATCTATCTATGCGTTATGATTTCGGCTTAACTCGCGCCTACGGGCGGTGAGGTTTGCGGGGCGGGTAAAAAGCGTAGCGAGCCGTGCGAGCGCGCGCGCATCTCGTCTTCCAAGTTCGGGCCGATTCGGGCGCTTTCGAATAGTTGCTAGTCGTCGCGTTCGTGTCATTCGTTGATACGACGACCGTTTCGCGAAGCCGTTCATACGTAAACATGTTTATCAGTCAACTATAAACTGGTTTATTAGTTCACGGCAAAGAAACAGTCGAAAAAAACTGTTCGTTTATTCAACGACCACCACTACTTACTATCATAGCGTGGCGAGGCTTCGCCACAGCATGCATCGCTTTACGCCACGCTAACAATCAGGTTTACTAGCCTATAAAAGTTTGACATCAAAAAATATTACTCACATAGTGATGATGGCCTCCTCCCTAATGCTGGGTAGATTGTTGATGATGAGACTCTTCACCGTCGGATCTGTGGAGTTCATGAACACGTTCCACAGGAATTCGAACTCACGGCGGCCACCATGCCTCAGTACCATATTGTACACCAGGGAGCGAAGGTAGCTTGGTATACTGAAATAAAAATTATATTAATTATCCTTGTGGCTTTGGAATAAGAATGTAATGGACACCACCCCTTCTTTTTCCGTAGTAACTATCACCAAATCGGAAGGTGACCGCACTGTGAAGATCTGGCAAGGGACTCGGCGAGTTTGTAAATGTTTAATTTTACTGACTTCATTTAAATACAATTACATATAACGACATCATTTTTTTTTTAAATTTAATAACGAAATCATCATCATTATTTCAGCTCATATAGCACCCACTGTTGGGCTCGAGCCTCCTCTACAATAGGAGGCAAATTAAGCTTACTATACCATGATGGTCAGACAAGTTGGTATAGGGTTTTATTTTGGGTTTCCCTACTCTTGCATAGTTGTTATGTGCATATATCCCTTAGTCGTCTTTTACGACATCCACGGGGAAGATAACGGCTACGGCTAATAATAACTCTAGTGTGATGCCCTTCGAACCATAATATAATTCTCGAATATAATGCAAAGATTACACTGGTCAACAAAAAAACATTTTTTGTATGTTGCCGTGGATATTTCTACAGATTTATATGCTTTTAAGTTCCCAGTTTTAGAATATATTAATGAAAAATCTGAATCGGCTCTAGTTTTTACGATTTTGGTGTATTTTATATTTTTAATAATTTACACTTTAACTTAATTGATTTAACTTAATTTAAAATTTCCATAGGGTGACGGAGTAAGAATATGATTTACCACCCCTATATGTGTTACCTGTAGTTATAGTAATAGTTAAATTCTAAAATATAGATATAATATCACGTAAGAGAAGAAAAACTCGAAGCAGAACTCTGTATTGTAGAGCAGGCTTGAGACATTTACACACATTAGCAAAAATGATTTTGATGACACATTATTCTTTACTTATATTGTTAAAATTCGTTTCCTGTACTCTGATTTGGCGCATCGACGAATCATGTAATACTGATAATAAAATAAGGCGATTACTGAACTTTTTATTTGGTCAGTAAAATGGATACACAAAATATCCTTGCTTTATTTCTAAGTCTGATAGTAGAGCGAAGTAAGTTCACTGAGAATAAGATGTATGACCTTATTGAGAATCGTTGCTTGTTGATAAAATCATCAATACTCGCATAAATGAACAATTTTTAAGTAGAGAATAAATCACAATGCTGTATCAAAATATCATGTGAGGTATGATAAAATAATTTGTGAAAGCATTGTACAACAAAGGAAAATACTTTAGATACATTTAAAAGACATTTCCTGAGCTGGGCAATGGGCATGAAAAAGGCGAAACCTGGACTATTTAATGATTATCAACATTAGATATTATTTAGTAATAAACTACAACTAACTATAAAGCACCAAATTACAATTAAATTGTGTATATGACGTTGAAACGATTTTAAGTTTTTTTGCCTGCCTATAAGCGTAAAGTTACATTTCCCCTACAGTTATCTTGTACACATTTTATGCAAATCTGAGAAATTATTGCGAGAAATATGATGCTTATAGTGCTTCCACCAAGATCTTAACGTGATAGAAGAATGATATCAGTGTAGATGGGACCGTCACATGATGGCAGATTACTGCTGGTCTTTGAAAAGAGAATGTTCCTAAAAAATATAAAGAGCTAATAGAAGTCCTTTTTGAAGCTTAATATAAATTATTCTATTTTTCATCTTCTAGATACAATGATTATATATATATATATATATATATATATATATATATATATATATATATATATATATATATATATATATATATATATACATATATATATATATATATATTTTTTCTTTTTAGACAACACCCTGCACTAAGGAAATAATCCTTGTATTGCGGGGAATTTTACAAACATATAATTAACGGACACAAATTACATCCAGACTCAGAACAACAATTTGTGGATCGCACAAAGTGTTGTCCCGCGTGGGTTTCGAACCCCTGACACTGGCGCTGTAGGTCACTATCTATCTGTGTAGTCTTAAATTAGAATAAAATGAAAATGAAACAGCTAGTAACAATATTATAAGAAAAATTGATATTTAAAAATATAATTGCAGAATTCTTTGCCGTTGTTACTGGTTATTTTATACAATGCAAAAGTGAAAATTAAAAAAAAAAACTAGTGCCAATCTCCAAAAAATATTTATAATTTTAGAAATAGTTGCTATTGAGCTAATTAAAACCAGATTAAGGGCAATTTGACCAGTGTTATGGCTTGACTAGATTCCACAAGCAGCACTCGATCACGAGTTAACATTAGAGCAGCCATCAATTTTTATGATATTCGCTGTAGAGCAATGAGTTGGGTCCATTGTACTCTTATTTAAAAGTGATGTTAGAGATAGTTGCTATTCGAATCGTCGGGGATCTGCTATTCGAATTGTCGGGGATCCCAATCTTACGGACAGATTGGAGTCACTAGAGCGGCGGAGAGACTTTGGATCACTCTGTGTACTTTACCGGCTCTTTCATAGGGAGTGATCTGAGGAACTGTTTGAGTTGGTACCACCGTCAACGTTTTATCAACGTACCACTCGACAACGCAACAAGGTTCATCCATTTCTCCTGGAAATGTTATGGACTTCAACTGTACGTTTCCAGCGGTTAATTCTTCTATGTACGTGCAGGCTCTGAAATGAACTACCTGCTGCTGTATTGCCCGAGCGCTCTGACATATCCTTCTTTAAACGAGGTTTAAGAAGAGCATTTTGTTCGTGGTAGACAACGGCCTAGTTGAGCTCCTGGTATTGCAAAGGTCCATGTGCAGCAGTATTACTTAAAATTAGGTATGCTGCTTGGACGTTTGCCACCATCGGTAATAAAAAAACAAACAATCTTATTGGTAACTCACGGATTATTGTTAATATCAGCTTGCTTAGTCCAGTTCTGAAATTGGTCGTTGGCCCATTGAAGGCATCTAGGTGACTCCACGTAACACTCCCACATCACGAGGTTCTCTATCAGGAATGCTTCGTTATCATCCTTGGGCTTATCCAGACCATAGTTAACAGCTTCCAATTGTTTGGCTAGAATTATTTTCATGTAGTCCTGTGGATAATTTTGAAGAATTTAGTTTTTTTTTTTACTATCCCGGACGGACCAACCTGCCGCTGTAGACCGAACCTCATTGCACTCATTCACACTCCCTTCACTTTCTCACGGTAGGCAGCGGCCTTACAAAAGTCCATGAGCGGCAGCAACACTTAACATCAGGTGTACTGTTTGTTCGTTTGCCACCGTTTAAAAAAAAACAATACAATGCTGGTCAGATGGTAGTATAGGATGGTAGTATAGGATGGTAGTATAGGTAGTATAGGATTTTATTTCGAGTCCTCTTATGTCTCTTGTATTGATTTTATATGCATATGTAATCCCTTGGTTGTTTTTTACGACACTCATGGGCAAGATAAGGGTTGGTGTGGTTGGTCACCATATGGAGATTTTGGTGGCTAATAAAATTTAAAGTAACTGTACTGCATTTCATCTTTGCTGTCAAAATCTGTAAATATGATGTCGAAAAGTCAGTTGAAATAGCAGTTCAGTATCAAATCCAGCAATCAATTGTTATGTATGAATATACATATTTCATTCCTGTCACAGTAGCTTAAATGATAAAGCAGTTGAAATGGATTTCCAACAGATGTCACTTCTCAAGTCCTGCTTGTGGTAATCCCTTTCTCAATTCATAAAACAGTTTTATAAAAAACTTAGCCTATCAAACCAAATCTATTAAAAAAATTGGTTGTCTGTAAAGTCGATTTAAGGGCGCTAAGTTTACGCGATAACGTCAAAAGAAAACATTCATGAAAAGTTGCATACATTTACGAATTGAATTGAAATCACTGAATTATCATTACTTTGTATAATACAAAAGAGTTGATTGAAAATTTACATTATTTTCGATACATTAGCATTTATTTGCACTAGTTAATCCAAAAAATGTTTTCAAAAGTAATAGATGCGTCACAAGCCGAACCCGCCTCTATCGCTTGCACGCACACTCGGTTCAGGCGGAACGTGACAAATTTTCGTGCCTATAGCCGCTCATCGATTTATAAGATGTTATCATTGTAAATAAAACTACTTTACGGATTTTATAGCGTTTGTATTTGATTTATGATTGCCCGACGTTTCGAACACTTTACAGCATTCGTGGTTACGAGCGGACTAAGACACCCCCCATAAAATCCGTAGTCTTATTTACAACTAGCAATCCGCCCTCGCTTCGCTTCGGTTATAGTCGTTTTACCCGCGTAGTTCCCGTTCCCGTGGGAATACCGGGATAAAATATAGCCTAGTTTACGCCCTGATATTATAGCTTTCCATTGGTGAAAGAATTTTTGAAATTGGTCCAGCCGTTTTGAAGATTACCCGGAACAAACAGACAGACAGACAGACAGACAAAAATTTTTTAATTGCTATTTTAGGCATAGGTGTCGTGCAAATAACCGTGTGAGCATGAAAAAAGCCTATTATTTTGACATTACAAACAGACACTCCAATTTTATTTATTGGTATAGATGTGTAATACTTGCGTAAATATTAGAAATCAAGACGTTGTCGTATCAAAATAATAATCCAAAATTCTTACCTGAAAATATAAATAACCAGATGTAGACCTCAAATTGTGTCTAAGGAACGCCATATTGTTTAGTAGTTGGTCCCACACCATTTTGGACTCTTCACCATTGATGACACAGGTGGTCAGACCAAGTGCATAACTATAGTTGAGCTGTGATACCTTAGCCAAGTTGAAGGCATCATCTATCAACTGAGACTTGGTAATTGGAGATTTAACAAGACCAGCCTTCAGAGCTTCGCTTAACAGTCGCCAGTTAGTTTGGTCGTAATTAACACGGTAGTAGCCTGTAAGTAATTGAGGGTTTTTTTTTAAATCGAAACAAGCTGTGATTATTTATATAGTCCATTTAGTTATAAAATAATTTTGTCTTTGTTGTCTCAGCTCATACAAGTTCCTCTATTGGGCTTCATTCTCTCCGCATTAGGAGAGAAATGGACTTGTGTACGTATAAGGTTTTATTTCGAATCAAAAATTCTTTCACCAATGGAAAGCTATAATATCAGGGGGTAACATAGGCTATATTTTATGCCGGTATTCCCACGGGAACGGGAATTAAGCGGGGTAAGACGACTGGAACCGAAGCGAAGTGAGGGCAGGATGCTATACAAAATATAAAGGAATTGACGTGTGGGGACGGAATAAAATACAATTCATCATCTTAGGGTGTCGTAAAAGACGACTAAGGGATACAATATGCATATAACATCTATGCAAAAGAAGGAAAACTCGAAATGAAATATCAACATGCCTGACCAGCGTGGTATAGTAGATTAAGTTCCCTCCCACAATGCCCGAGCCCAGCAGTGGGACGTATATGGGCTGAGATGACATGGGCAAGCGTAAAAATCAAAAATTATTATTATCACTTACCGATAGCTTCTACATTAACATATAACGCCTGAGTTGCATTCATAGGTACATTGATAACACTGATTCTTCCTTTAAGCCATGTCTTTGGTTTGGTGCTCCATTCGTCTACAGGTGAACCTAGTACGGCATAACTAATGGGGATGTGCCAGAGTTGATCAACCATATTCTGATAAGGATCTTTAGCGGTTGTAAATAATCTCTGTAAAATATTATAAAAAACGCCTGTTTTTAATCATCATTATCGTCATTCAATCTATCGTTGTACAATACGGGATGAAGGCCTTCCTCACAAATGAGGGGATAATGCTATAACCACGCTTCATAAGCCTCTTGGCGATCGCAGTGAGGTGTCACACGTTTCCCAGGGTAGAACTGCTGCGGGTGGACGGGCCGGGGATTAGTCTGCTACGCGCAGAGAGGCCGATGCCCCGGCAACAAAAGTGTTTGGGACGATACCCAAAAGGGTTAGGGTCGGCCACGGATACCAGTGGTCGGTATAATGGTGATGGGGAGTGAATACGGTAGGTTATAGCCCCACTCGTTGCCTTGGGTGGATTGGGTGTCCAGACCATAGCCTACAATATATATATTTAATATATATATATATATATTTATATATATATATATATATATATATATATATATATATATATATATATATATATATATATATATATATATATATATATATATATATATATATATATATATATATATATATATTAAATTGGTATTTTCAATACTGAAATTAAAAAAATGTTAAGGAACCTTTCCAAAATGTTATTATTTATACCAACAAATAAAAGGGAAGTGTCCGTTTTTTTGGATAATTGTCAAAATTACTGGACCGATTTTGATAATATTTTACCACTATATAGCTGTCTATAAGGAACAGCTTAGGCTATTTATATTTTTCCTTACAGAAAATTCCTATGAAATGTTGCCCGGTCCGGGACTCGAACCCGAGGCCATATCTAAAGAGATATTATAGATTTCAATTCAGGGGCAAATCTTCTACAGAGAATTTGGAGCAAAACATCTTCTAAGAAACTTATAACGCCTAATGTGATCGAAAATACGCCTGACAAGAGTGGACATTATGGTATTGTCCACCTTGGGAGATCTATATAATGTAGTGGACATTAATGGGCTGATGGATGAATAGGTTTAGACATTTTCCATCGACCCATCGGGCAAAAAACAGCCAGGCGTGTGGTAGGTGGTGGTAGGTGCTAGTGGTAGGACCACACTGTCGACAGTTATCTGTCTACAGCCGCGGGCCGGTCCGTCCGGGGTAGTACCACACTGAGCAAAAAATCGACGTCTGTGTAGTAGCAATTTATTACTGCGCTTCGTTCGGTGAGCGAGAGAGCCGGAAGCCCAACTCTCTGAGGGTGTTTGCGTGTGGAGGGTTTTGGTGGTGCCTTTGGTATCACCGAGCCTCAATGCACGCATTCACACTCCCTTTACTTTCTTCGCGGTAGGCAGCGGCCTTGTAAAGGTCCATGAGCGGCAGCAACACCTACCATCAGGTGTACTGTTTGCTCGTTTGCCACTGTTTGCAATAAAAAAAAGGCGTTCGACTGACTGATAAGTAGTACCGTTGATAATTTAATTTAAAGGCGCGCCTGGTCTAAAGTATTGGGTATTTACACGAAACTTAATCAAATTCATGGAGCCTATTGAAGACTTACCTGTTCAATTTCAATCGCACCAGTATCGTAGTTCCTATTAATATTGACAACAGGGTATCCAGCTTGTTTAGTCCAAGTATTCATAAAGTCCACGACGGATAGGTCCTTGAGCGATGGATCGGATTGCGTCGCTTTCGTCATGGACTTCCACAGATCATTCTCTACGGCGTTCGAGTATTTCCTTGAAACAAATATATTTTGGTTAGATGAGTTGAGGAACTTGAAGGAAAGGATTAAAATGGAGGAGTTTATACATATTATGCTAAAGAAGAAGATTTCTATCTTTATCAAATACATTATTATAAAGATTGGTGGGAGGGAGCATACCAATTTATTTTGTTTATTATACAGGGTGTATCAGGTTTTGGGGCAACTGGTCAAAAGGGAGCTAGGCAATGGTGGTAGGAAACCATGAAAAAATTTGAACGAAAAATATCGATTCGTTAAGGAATTAGAGACATCTAAAATTTTCAATTTTGTCATCGTTTTTTCGTGTAAAACTGATTGAAATGTATAAAGTCAATGATACTTAATACGCAACATACTCATACTTTGTTAAATGTTCATTAGAAATTGAATAAATCAATGATTACATTCACATAAGCAAGACAAACTTCGCTTTAAAATAGCTGATCGGCATATGGCCGTTGACCGCTCGCGCGATCGTAGGTACAACCTATGATGTCATTGAAACGTTTACGCAATTCTAGGTTGAATGAATGAAATTATACTGGCGAAGCTTTACATGCCTACATGTATTTTGTCTGTACATGCCTACATAATACGTAATATTTAAGGCGTAGACTCTTAGACACATTTTCTTTTTAAATCACTATAACTTTTATGTTATATTGTTTTTTGTGTAATGTACATTCTAATTACGATCTATGGCCGTTAAACTACAACATACTCGAACAGTTGCCCCATAACCTGATACACCCTGTATATTACAACAGACTTTTTACAAATTTAAACATATAGTAAAAGATATTCTCCTTGAAATCGATCGCAGCGCCACCTACCGGTTCCAATTATTAATATAAACCATTCTCATATCCATCGGAACAATAAATAATTGTGCAATATGTGCTGTAAAAAAAGAGTATATGTTGAATGATATCTGATGTTTACGCGAGTACTACACACTAAATAAAACTACTTTTACACTTGCAGCATTCTTCTTATACTGGCAATAAATTTGTACTAAAATGTGGGTCAAAATTTAATAAATTTAATAACTAATTTTCTGTATATGTCTGTAATAGCGATGACTTGTTGGACGTGAGACACCTTAGTCCGTCCGTGACCATGAATGCTGCAAAGTGTTCGAAACGTCGGGCAATCATAAATCAAATACAAACACGATATAATCCGTAAAAGTAGTTTTATTTATAGTACATATTGACATATTGAGTCGACCCTAAGTTATTGGGATAAGAGGAGGGTGATAAAGATTATTTATTATTATTTTGAATTCATTATTTTAATTTTAGTTAATAAACGTCCCACTGTTGAGTGCGAACCTGCTTCGTAATAGGAAGGAAATTGACCTACTATACCATGCTGGTCAGACGTGTTGGTATAGGGTTTTAATTCAAGTTTTACTGTTCTTACATAGATATTATACACACATTTAATCCTTTAGTCGGCTTTTACGACACCCACGTACAAGTTAGGAGGAAAGTGGCAAATTGTATTCTTACTCCGTCACCACACGGATGGTCTTACCATCCGTCAATACTTACCAATCATTCAAATAAATAACTAATCCTTTATGGAACATCTCTTCAGATATTGTATGGTTCAACATTCTGATGAGATTGGAGCCTTTGGTGTATGATATCTCGTCGAACTTCTGCGATATCTCTGATGCGTCGACAACTTTACGCGATACTGGTGAAGTGTTCTTCAGAGCATCAGATCGTAGGAGATCCATTTTATCGCGGGCAAAAGACTCGAACATATTCCATTCCGGTTCGATCTGTAGCAATAATGGTCATTATAGCCTCACGACTTTATTCCTAAATGGTTAAGTAGCGGTGTAAATGCAATGAGGCAAGTCGCAAACCTCGCAGTCCTTGAATATCGAAAAAATCTGGATAATGTTTCAACATTTTACTTTGAACGAACTATGATTCGGACCTCACAGTTCAAGTATAGGATGTATTTCTTAACAACTATATAGTTACGGTATGTCGTAAAAATACACAATAGAAGTGAGGCCAAGAAAAATTTTAATTGTTAAGCAATCACTTTTGAATAGTAGAAGTTGTATTTATTATTAATTTATTTATATAAGTGAAAGCGAGAAGTGCGTATGTCTCATTCTTCTCCGATACATGAACATAAGCTAAACACTGCTTCCACTCTATCGATGCAGTGTTTGGCCATACCACTTTTCGTCACATATAAAAATCGCGGATTAGAATTTCATAGTCTTTCCATAAAAATTTCACTAAAAATAGTGTCTAAGGTAAACATGACACTGCGCATACGCCAGTCATAAGCATGTCGGTGATGCGAACCCATAAAATTATCCCCTACCAAAAAGTGCCCAACGCGGCTAACGAAGTTTTCACTTTAAAAATTATGGCTGGATCAGATTCCATAAGCGGCACTCACTTGCGAGTTAACTACTAGAGTAGCCATCACAATTTAAGTAGGCAATAACTCTTGGAACTAACTTTGACTGAACACATGGTGTAGTGTTTAAAATACCGACTTACAGTGCCAGTGTAGGAGATTCGAATATGACGCAGGAAAACATTTTGTGCGATCCACAAATTGTTGTTCTGAGTCTGGATGTAATTTGTGTCCTTTAATTATATGTTTGTAAAGTCTCCCGCAATCATCATCGCAGCCTACATACGTTCCGCAGTTGGGCTCGGGCCTCCTCCACAATGGGAGGGAATTTGACCAACTATACTATGCTGGTGAGACATGTTGGTACAGGGTTTCATTTCGAATTTTCCTTCTCTTACACAGATGTTATGTGCATATTATATCCCTTAGGCGTCTTTTACGACCCTTTTAAGTCCTCCGCAATACAAGGATTATTTCTATATTGCAGGGCATTATCTTTCTAATAAAAAAACTAAGGACTTCATACTCACACGATCGACTCCAACATACTCGATGTAGGTTGCGAAACCTTCGTTAAGCCAGAGATCAGTCCACCATTGCATAGTGACCAAGTTGCCGAACCACTGGTGGGCTAACTCATGTGCTATGTCGATGGCCACGTTCTGTTTATCACGAGGCACGCTCTCAGCTTCATCAAATAGTAGAGTTGTTTCTCTGAGGAAGTACATATAAGAAATGAGTTTTGGAGTAGTATTTCAAGTACATCATTACCCTGCTCTTACCCAATTACTTGGGGTCGACTCAATATGTAGTCTTCTTTCATGGTCTATGGTCTCAGCTTATATATGTCCCACTGCTGGGCTCAAGCCAATAGGAGGGAAATTGACCTACTATACCATGCTGGTCAGACATGTTGGTATAGGGTTTTATTTCGAGTTTATCTTCTCTTACGCAGATGTGATATAAGTATTTTATCCCTTAGTCGTCTTTTACGACACTCACGTGTAAGATAGGGAGTGGTGAATTGTATTCTTACTCCGTCGCCACACGGAAACTTCTTTCATAGTGCAAAAGTTATTAGAAATACCTGCACAGATGGCGTAGTGGTCAAGTTACGTCGTACGTGTTGTGGGTTAGTATTCTACGCAGGACAACTCTTTGTGCGATTCACAAATTATTGTTGCGAGTGTGTATATAATTTGAGTTCGTTAACTATATATTTGTAAAGTCCCCCGGAATACAAGGATTATTTCCTTGGTGCGGTCTTTTTAAAAAAAAAAAATAATATTTTTGGAGTCTGTGTTAGTCGTTTTCGTGTGGTGACAGAGTAAGAATACAATTCACCATCTTGCCCGTGGATGTCGTAAAAACTAAAGGATATAATATGAACGTAACATCTGTGCAAGAGACTGAAAAGTCGAAATGAAACCAAAGTTTCCAAACTTAAGTTATCTAAAGTTTTTCTTTTTTTTTTGTAGTGGGTTGCGGTCGGCACGCTCCTTGCACCACTCCGTCCGGGGCGACAGAGGGGCGTAAGCACACACACCCGCAACCCACCCACGATGCACGTCGCCTTCGTCGTTGGGCCGACCACCGGAGCAGGGTTACTTGTCATCAGTGGTCGGCCCGACGGAATACCCCCTACTTGGGGTACCCTCCCATCGACCGACGTCCCCCCCTCGGGGAGGACGTCGGTCTTTCCTGACGCGGAAGTTATCTACCGTGCCAGTGTCGCGGGTTCGAATCCGAAACGCATGCGATCCACAAATTGTTGTTCTGAATCTAGATCTAATTTGTGTCAGTTAATTATATGTTTGTAAAGTACCCCGCAATACAAGGATTATTAATTACCCTAGCACGGCGTTGTCTTTTGAAAAAAATAATTAATAAAAAAAATAAAGACATTAGATACATAAAAAATTCAAACGTAATACGTATATGTAGTTCACAAAAGATTAGGTCTAATTCAGATCAAGTCAATTAATCTATACAAATAAATAAAAATGAAGAGTATGTTTGTAATGTCAAAATAATACGTTTTTCATGCTCACATGCCACTTTAATTTTGTTTGCCTGTCTGTCTGTTTGTCTCGGGTAATCTTCCAAACGGCTGGACTGATTTCAATATCTCAGTACCAGGTACCTGTCTATATAAGGAGTAACAGGCTATTTTTCCTCTCAAGAAGACCCTATAAGTTGTTGCCCGGTCCGGGAATCGAATCTAAGGTCTTATGGACTGCAGTCGCGCATCGTAATATTTTAGAAGATATTGGAGATTTAAAAGGAGGAGGAAAGGCGACTGAAACCGAAGCGAAGCAAGGGCGGGTTGCTAGTAAACTATAAAGTTATCCCAACACACATTGTTCTGTTCGAATAAAAAAATAGTAAAAGGAATTCTCCTTGAAATCGATCCAATTGTCAATCTAAACCATGCTCGAATCCCCTTGAACACACAAAAAATTTCACCAATATCGGTCCAGCCGTTTAGGAGGAGTAGAGGAGTACAGAAGAAATATACATATATAAAGATTATCATCAGCATGATGAAATAGGTATTTCTTTTTTCATTTAATTGAGATATAAACTTACCTAAACGTAACCAATCCCCAATTCTCCATTGCTCCACTAGAGAAATCAGGTATAGCAATTAGGTCCATTTTCTCCAGCTCATAAGGAACACCGAATACTTCTTCGTAGTACGTTAATAGTTTAGGTGTAATGCTTATCGCATATTTGGCCTTAGAAATCAGTTCTGGTCTGGTCCACACTTTGATTGGTATTGTCACGTTGTTTTTGTTTGTGTAACTTGTCTCTAAAGACTTGAAATCGGAGAGAACGTAAGCTACTAAATATGTCGACATTTTGACGGATCTATCGAAATGAGTCCATTGCCAGCCTGGTTTTTCGATTCTGTGGATAGAAGAGCAAATATTAATATTAACTTTTATTGTGTAATTATTTGGCTTGAGTGATCCGGTCCGGTCAACCGCAGCCTCTGTTAGGGCTATGTACGCGCGCCTATGGCGCCCAAGTCGCCGGCGGCGGATCGTTTCTCACGCGCACGCTCCACCGCCTTCTTCCGTGAGATGACTGCCTCACAGAAGGCGGCGACCGCATCTCATCTCCATAACGTGAACATAAATAAGCTCTTAAAAAGTTATACAGGCTGTATTAGTTTATGGGACAACTGGTCAATCAGGACCTAGGCAATGGTGGTAGGAATCCATGAAAAAATTTTTAAATAAAAATATCGATTCGTTAATGAGTTAGCGACATGTAAAGTTTTCAATTTTGTCATCGCTGTTTCGTGTGAAACTGATTGAAATGTATAAAGTCAGTGATACTTAATCTACAACATATTCGCACTCTATTAAATGTTCATTAGATATTAAATAAACCAATGATTACGGTCGCATGAGCAAAACAAACTTCGCTTTAAATCAGCTGATCGGCCGGTAACCGTTGACGAGGCGTTTTTTTAATTACGCTACCATTAAAGCGTTCGCGCCAATCATACCTATTTATACTGTCGAAGCTTTACATGCCTACATGTATTCTGTCTATACATACTTACATGTTACGTAATATTTAAGGCATAGACTCTTAGACACATATTTTTGTAATCATTATAACTTCTATGTTATATTGTTTTTTGTGTAAAATACATTCTAATTACGATCTATGACCGTTAAATTACAAGATACTCGAACAGGTGCCCCATAACCTGATACAATTTTGAAAATTTATACATTTTCTCTGCTCAGTCTTATACAGTTAAAATCGTATATAATGAAATATACTTAACTTACATTGGCTCTTCTGCCACTGTCCTCATATTAGAAAGCGCCGTGATGCCTTGTGGATGTGCAATACTGATCTCAAACTTGGCCTTGAATGCGGGTTCATCGAAACAAGGAAACGCCGAACGTGCCGACGTTGGCTCGAACTGTGTGACCCCTAGATTTCTACAAGATACAACATTAAGTTCCTGGTTTGATATTTGCAATAAATATACTTATTAAATATATCATAAATTATTTTTAAATTGAAAGTAATAGCTACTTAAGACGAATAAGTTTTTATATTATTACATATACATGGCCCTGCAGACTGTAGAAAGTAATGTAATTAGTGGAAACAAATTAGACCTTGGACTTGGAACAATTATTTGGGGATCGCACAGAGAAGTGTGGTCGAACCGATGACGCGGGGCATGGTAGGGTCCGTATTTAAATCACTTCGATGTTTACGAAATAAGTCTTGAGTTATTGATTACTAGGTGGTGACATATAATTCACCACCCCATCTTGCTCAAGGGATATAATACGCATAAAACGTCTACGCAAAAGAAGGAAAACTTGAAATATAATCCTATGGTAACATGTCTGATCAACGGTATAGCAGGTCAATTTCCCTTCTATTCTGCAGTTTATCGGCTTCCTTACCCAGGGGGATAATACTTAATCACAACGCTTGATAAGCCGGTTGGTGAGTTAGTGTTATGCCTTAGCCTTTCTCTGGAGGAAACTGCTTCCAACTGTCAGTACTACAGAACGTTTTCTTTACACTGGGCACTTTGCATACGTGCTGAAGACCCCGTGAATGATAGTGGCCTCCTAGTTCTTGCCTGATCACCGTTAATAATAATTGTTATTTATTACCGACAAAAATTATTATATCGAAAAAAAAAACGTGAATACATTTAATATGACTGTAAAGAAATAAAAATATATCTAAAACATTGCTTATTTACTTTCTTTGCCTATTCTGACAGAATAGAGATCTGTCAAGGGCGTAAGTATCCCATTGTTCTAATGTGCCTAAGGCCTCCATACAGCCTTGTATGAAACTTAGATTATTATGGTATAACTATTTTAACATTTAAAGATATAATATTAGAGACTGAGTAATTCTTATGAAACAATTCTATTTATAGATAACGTCTAAGATTGAAAAAATTGCCTTATTATCAGCCGAGGTACAAAAGTTCAATGGCGATTGAAATGAGTAATTATCGTAGATTAGCATATGAGACTTTGGTCTACCAATACTCTATTAAAAACTAAAAGAAAATTAGGAGTGGTAGGACCACACTGTCGACAGTTATCTGTCTACAGCCGCGGGCCGGTCCGTCCGGGGCAGTACCATGCTCTCGCAGAAAATCGACGTCTGAGTAGTAGCAATTTGTTACTGCGCTTCGTTCGGTGAGCGAGAGAGCCGGAAGCCCAACTTTCTGAGGGTGATTGCGTGTGCAGGGTTTTGGTGGTGCCCTTGGTATCACCGAGCCTCAATGCACGCATTCACACTCCCTTCGCTTTCTTCGCGGTAGGCAACGGCCTTGTAAAGGTCCATGGGCGGCAGCAACACTTACCATCAGGTGTACTGTTTGCTCGTTTGCCACCTTTTGCAATAAAAAAAAAACTGAAAATTGATACTTGGCTCGTGTGGAGGACCACATTGTTGACAGTTGTCTGTCAATAGCCGCGGGCCAGTCCGTCCGGGGTAGTAGCACACTGAGAAGAAAATCGACGTCCGAGTAGTAGCAATTTGTTACTGCGCTTCGTTCGGTAAGCGAGAGAGCCGGAAGCCCAACCTTCTGAGGGTGTTTGAGTGTGATGGGTTTTAGTGATGCCTTTAGTATCACCGAAACTCATTGCATGCATTCACACTCCCTTCACATTCTTCGCGGTAGGCAGCGGCCAGGCAAAGGTCCATGAGCGGCAGCAATTACCATCAGGTGTACTGTTTGCTTGTTTGCCACCGTTTGGAATAACAAAATACTTATATGAATTCTTGTTGATTTTAATTACTTACTTTGTGCTATCACAAATTGGCCGAGTATATTTTGTGTCTGTTAAATTATATGATAAAAAATCTGCTCTATTTACAAATAAAGTCTAATATACAAATATATATTTAAATTCAAAATCGTTTAGTAAGGAATAAGTTTTTCAGGTGCACTTACACATTAATTTTAACAATTTTTTTTTGGCAGGCTATGTTGCGGACGCACGCCGTTTCTCCCGTGCGTGCTGACAAAAGAGCGAATTGCGACCCATAAGCCTCCCTATTCCTTCCCCTTCGCTAATGGGCCGACCACTGGTACCGAATCTTTGACGTCTGTGGCCAGCGCGGCGGGATAACCTTTTGGGTACCTTCCCTCTCGCGGTCAGCCTCTGCGGGCTTACTATTTTCCGGTCCAGTCATCCGCATCAATTTTAACATAACATTCAACCGATATGCGACCGCCATTGAGAAGATTCGGCCGGCAAATCAATCCAGTTTGTCTATTTTTATTTTTTTAAACTGACGTCGAACACTTATAATAAGTATTAGCTCCAGTGTAATGCATTTCGAACCACGATATTTCTAATTCTCAAATATAAAGCAAAAATTTATAACTGAACCAGAACCCACAAGCGGCCACTGATTAACCAATTACTACTAGAGCAGCCATCACTTCGCTCAACTGTCTTGGAGGCAAAATATATCTACGAAATGGACACAAATTACATACACAGGATCGGTACCAGGATGTTTTGATCGCGTAAAAATGTCCTGCACGTTTTGCGAATACTTAATTGACACACAGGTCGCTAAGCCATCTGTGTAGTGTTTATTTAATTTTAATTCGTAGAAATAATTACGTATGTAATATACGTAATCATTTCGATATACCTACATTATTATCACGTACCTAACAAATTTGTAGGTATACATGATTTTTTGTTCACAATTTTATCAATGAAATGTCTAAAGTATAATAATTGCGGTATGCCATGCAATTATTACAACATGTATTCGTATGATGTTAGAGGACGTATACATTATGATTTCTGATGTTTACGCGAGTATTACACACTTTAAATAAATCTACTTTACGGATTTTATCGTAATCAAAAATCAAATACAAACGCGATAAAAGCCGTAAAGTAGACGTAGTAGTAGTATTTAAAATAAGACGTACACATTGTTAACACTTCTAATTTAACTGCACTAATGGCGAATTGGCCTTGCCGACCTTTCACGTCCAGGGTAATGGGCTCGATCCACACGTGGGATAATTCTTTGTGTGATCCATAAATGATTATTTTGCGTGTTATATCCTTGTATTGCGGGGAACTTTAGAAACATATAATTAACGGACTCAAACTACATCCAGACTCAGAACAACAATTTGTGGATCACACAAAGTGTTGTCCTACGTGGGATTCGAACCCACACCACTGGCACTGTAGGTCGGTATTTTAACCACAACGCTAACTGTGCAGTCATTGCATATTATCTACACTCTGTGTAAATCTATATATATAAAAGAAAGTCGTGTTAGTTACACTATTTATAACTCAAGAACGGCTGTACAGATTTAGCTGAAAATTTTTGGGGAGGTAGCTTAAAACCAGGCGACGGACATAGGATACTTTTTATCCTGTTCGAACGGGTTCCCCTGGGACTTGACATAAAACGTCAAAGAGAATACAAGTCACTATAAAAAGTGGTATAATAAAAACGCATCTATCATGTAATAACAAAACGCAAATGACAGCTATAGACAGACTATATTTTCAGAAATTTAGAAAGTATATTGACTTTTGACGCGAATTTCAAAATGTCATGTAGCGCTTTTAAATTTTATTCATTACTAGCAATCCGCCCTCGCTTCGCTTCGGTTATAGGTTATAGTCGTTTTTCCTGCGTAGTTCCCGTTCCCGTGGGAATACCGGGATAAAATATAGCCTAGTTTACGCCCTGATATTATAGCTTTCCATTGGTGAAAGAATTTTTGAAATTGGTCCAGCCGTTTTGAAGATTACCCGGAACAAACAGACAGACAGACAGACAGACAAAAATTTTTTAATTGCTATTTTAGGCATAGGTGTCGTGCAAATAACCGTGTGAGCATGAAAAAAGTCTATTATTTTGACATTACAAACAGACACTCCAATTTTATTTATTGGTATAGATTTTAGTATTTTACAGTTTTATATTGAATAATTTTGCTGATATTGTATATAATGTAATGCAGATAAAATTCTAAAATGTAGTGAATTTGATATAAAAGTGAATTGCGAGCATTTTGATATTCTGCCAAAATTCCCAGAGAAGGCATGACTTGGTTATCAGTACCAAATCATGTCAACGACTGACTGAAAGACGAAGACTTAGAAACGTGAATAATTAATATAATACTCGACACTGGTACCAATAGCTCATATTATTGTGGCTTATTGTCATTAAACAAGAAGAACAAGAAGAAAATATATTTACGAAAAAAATATGGCGGCACGAAGTTCGCCGGGTCGGCTAGTATAGAATAAAAATGCCTTACATATTTCTAAGCTGGGGTAGTTTTAAAAAAATAAATAGCAGGCATTATTGAAGAAATGTTAACAACTCAAAAATTGCCAACACAAAAAGGTATTAACAGTATCAAATGATATTATTACTCATTTCGATAATCATCCTGATTTTCTACAAACATTGGAGGTTGGTGCAATATGTATTCTTCCATTGTACATATTACAAAAATTTTGACAATAGTTTTACCACCCGCCTGTATAGTTTTACCACCTGCAACATCAGAACTTCCTGGGAATGTCATTGTTGACTAGATGGTCCGGGTCGACATAAAAGGCTCTTTATAGTCTTTTACAACACCCAAGCGCAATATAAGAGTTGGTAGAGGCTATCAACCATTACTTCTCTGCGCTAAACAAATATTTGGAAATAAAATTAATTATTTGGCAAGAAAAATGTCTTTACTACTCACCGGACCTCTCCTTGGCTGTTGGCGTATGAACTCTTATAAAAACCAGTTAGGGAATTAGAAATAGCACCTTCAAATGATAGCTGCAGTATATAGTCCACATCCGTCTTAAGATCAGATTCCAGCATAATGATAATTCTATCACCTGTACCAGCTATTATAGATAGAATTTTAATAGTCCGTACAGCACTGTGCGTTATTTCTGTATTAACAGTTTCTTTAGTAGGCTGTGGAGTTGTAGTACTTGTTGTTTCAGTCATGTTATTATTAGTATTATTTGTTACACTAATTACTTCCGATATCATTGCATTTGTTTCGTTGGATGGACTTGCAACATCTTGCGTTTTGTTAATATTATCATCATTTACTTCCCGTTTTACTTTTGATGATACTAAATTTTCAACTTTTTCATATATTTGTTCCGTAAGCTTAGCATTGCTACTACTAATACTGAGATTTTTTGCATGTAATATTATATCTCTAACACCTTTATTCGCTCTTAAAGTTATGAATACTTCACCGGAGAATGTTGAGTTGTCTAAGTCCGTTTTCAGTTTTAATCTGTAATAACTTGGCTCTATATATGAAGGGAGTCGAAGATCTGCTGATGGTACAGATGATTGTCCAAACGGTTCTGTCTCATCCCAGAAAGCAACTGGCTTTTGTGCTAACTGAAACATAATTTTATTTTTTATCACAAATTTGAATTTTATAATAGTATTTCTTCTTACCACTAAGGTCAAGGAATTGGTATCAATAGTCAGTCCAATGGTGATGGGGAGGGGAGACAGTGGAATATGGTGCTACATGTCTGCCTTTGGTCACTCTGAACCAATAGAGCGGGATGTGTTCATAGCCTACTTTAAAAAAGAAAAAGGGTATATGTTCTTTAGTTCTAAATAAAATGTCTTGTAATGTCACTTATTTTTCACAGTGAGTTTCGCAGGCATGTATTTGGTAATTATTGACAACAAAAAAGGTTAATTAATAAAAATTACAGGTTTCTGAAAGATTGTGGTTTCATATTCCCAACTTGTGGTTAATTGTTTTTTTGGTACTTGGAACATAATCTTTCTAAAAGTGAAGATAAATAATGTAACAATTATTTCTAAGTAGATAGTATCCTTGCCATGTAGAGATGAAATAAGAATACAATTTGCCACTTTTTATCTTGCCCGTGAATGTTGTAAAATACGACTCAAGGATATAATATGCATATAATATCTATGCAAGCAAAGGAAAACTCGAAACAATACCCTATACCAATTTGTCAATACAGCATGGACGTATATGAGCCAAGATGAATGATGATGAGATAGAATCCTAAAAATCTTTATCAAATACTAGCAACCAGCCTTCGCTTCGCTTTCAGTCACCTTACTCACGTAGTTCCCGTTCCCGTGGGATAACCGGGATAAAATATAGCCTATGTTACTCCCTGATGTTATAGCTTTCCATTGAATTTTTAAAATCAGTTCTGTGGTTTACGTGTGGAAGCGTAACAAACGAACAAACATACTTACTTTCCCATTTATAATATTAGTAAGGATTTAATTTTGCAGATTATCTAAAACTACATTACAAATTTTAAGAATGATTGGTGATTATATGGTCTTGTATAGTATAATCACAGACATTTTTTGTAATTTAACAATATGTAACATGAAATCTAAATATTGATTTATTACATATTCAAAACTCTAAGAGCAGGAATACAATCATTGCGACCTCTTTCTGCCTAAAGATATCCTATTATTGAACTAAACTATATACCTAATCAGATAAGATCAAAACATAAGAGCAAAATCTATCTGTCTTTTGAAATACAGCTTTAAAAATAATCCTGTGCCATTTGGCTATTCATAATTATTTTGATAAACATCACACTATTGGGTTCAACCTCCTTTACAATAAGAGACAAATTGACCTACTATATTGATCGGTCAAACAGATTAATATAGGGTATATAGTTGGTATTTCTTTTGAGTTTTCCTACTCTTGAATAGCTTTTATCTGTATATTATATTTCTAAGTATTGTCTTATTATGGGTGAAGCCTGTGACCGATAGGTAGTAATATTGTTGCTTTTTGTAGTTTGATTTCTATTACAAAATTTATAATTTCAATTTAAAACAATAAAATAGTTAATACTTAAGATTCGCTTGCAATTTATAGCAAACATGTAGTTTTGCTGTTAAATAAAAATTTATTACACAATGAGGTATTTTTAAAGCTATATTTTATTTTATATTTCATCAGAATATTTTTTGTGAATGCAACTAAAGTATTATCTAGAGATTTACTATTAAATTTTATGCATATATTATATGGAGCTATTTTTCTTATTGTGAGGCACAAGTACCACAAAACTCGTCACAAATTGGTGGTAATATAATTGAAAGTTAATTTTAAATACTCACGATTTTATATCCATACACGGTTTCACCAATAAATATATTCAAAATCACAAATAGTCTTAAAAACATTTTTTGCGTTAACATATTGTATTACACTCTTAGAACATAAACAAATGTTTAGTATGGTTGTTTAAATTTAACTATCAATTAAAGATAACATTATTTTACGAGTATCGCACTAGGTTTTCATTAAAATGAAATTAAAATAAATTTATAGATATACAATAATTTATTTCAAAAGCTATTGTCATTTTGACGTTTTAACGTTTTATCGTTTAAAAAGTATGTACTGAATTGACCCGAAAAGATCTTGTTCCCGAAGGACAGTTTAGTTTATGATTTCATTTCAACCGCAAACGGCGATAATGTGTAACTGCGGAATTAAGTTTGATAAAAATCCTGTAAAAGACGGCAGCTTTGAATTGAAAGCGATAACGAATATTATTACAAGATAATACTATATATAAGCAAATAATGTCTCATGATGTATTTAATTTGATCTAGTGATCTCATATACATATTTTAAACAGATAAAACTCGTTTTGTGTTTGAACATATACCTACATAGTCTAAATATGTATATGAATCCAAAAATCGTATTATATATATTAAATAATGCTTGAATTCATTGGTTAAAATGGTAAGGGTATTTGAAGCTACCAAATGTTTCAAATACCTAAGCAAAAAAAAAGGAATGCTCCGGTATCTCATTGATGATCTACCATCGCTCGACCTTCTATAGGTGAAGTGATTGATACATAAAATATTAAAAAAATAGATACCTACATTTTATATAAAAGAAATTGCTAGCAATATTAATGATACTTTAATTTGTATTTTTATAAATATCTCTAAAGGACATGTACTTCATTCTTAATTTAATCAAATGCCATTTTTTGTTACCTCAATTACCTACAGTACCTAAATCTCCTTAACAGTAGATAAGTATTTTTTCCTGATTTAACGCACGTCATGTAATTAAATATAAAAACATTGCTCACCTTAAAGTAAGTAACAAAATGCACAATGACTCCGACTATAACAGCGGAAATTATTGCAAAAATTATAAAACTTGCGCAGATACAGTTGGAAACAAAAATTCCTCCTTTTCTTCCATAGTGAATATCTTCTGGTGTTTGAGATTCATACGCCAAAAATTGCTGGCGGCTATTTGAAAGGGTCATATTGCTGCCTCATTCTGAAAAAAAAACGGTGATCAAGGTCAAGATATCTTTCAAACCACTAGCTAATTATTAATACATTAGCATTAATGTCTACATAATTCAAAGAGTTCTAAAAACTTATTAAGATTAGACTTCTAAAAACTTATTACCTAACATTAATGCAATTATTTAGTAACCTTGACCTGTAAAATAGATATAAGAGTATAATAAATCTACCTACATTTTGCCGTTAGATTTTTGTACTAGTGATATTTACACGTATCCTTTTCTACCCAACCTATGTGGGAAGTTTAACCGAAATTGCATTATGATATGTATGTACATATAAGTTACTTTTTGATATAGTTGTTTCATAATTTTCATTTTTAATTATTGACCATCGATTATTGAGTATGTAAATCTTATTAATCGTTAACATTTTATTGTAATCACAAATTAATCCATCACGTTAACATGATTCACATTTGTATTTGTTAATCTAAAAAATCCGTGTGATAACGCAGTAGAAATATAATTTACCTACTCTCTCTATTTCTCGCAAGTATAGTAAAATACGACTAAAGTGTGTCCGCAGATGACGTTACTACAGGAGAAGGATTCCAAACAAAATCCTATGTTAACCAATGTTGGGGAAGAATGGTACTGGAAAGGATAACCCGCCGGGATGGCCACGGACGTCAAGCAACTAAGTACCAGTGCCCAGCCAAATGGCGAAGTAGAAAATACGGTGGGTAATGGAGCCACCGCGAATGGAACGGACAGCGTGCGTCCAGACCACAGCCCACCCACAAAAAAAACCCTGCAACGTGGAGAGCTGTTATTAATATTCGATTAATGTGGATTAGAATCAAGTTGTACAGTTATTCTTGCAGGTGACAATAGCGAATCACTGTATGGATTCAGTGTAATTCTTTTTTATTTAAAAAGTGTCCACCCAAATCGTTTCCATTGATGCGCTTACTTCGCTTTCAAGATTAGTAAGCTGTATAAATTCGATCACAATCCAGATTTATCGAGTCCTACTATTTTCCTACTGCTTATCCTCCAATTAATCATTTCATTATTGTAATTTTCACGAAGATTACATTTGTTTTTTAAGTCAAAAAGTATAATTTAATGCTCGCCAATGCAGATTTAAATGGAATTTCTTTCTAGAATGGGGCATACAATATTAAATTAATTTAAGAACGATTTTAATGTTGATCGATGATGACAGCTCGGCATGAATGATGTTGCCTCTTATTGAGGAAGAGGGCCATGCTCCAAATTCGTAGGTAATTGCTAAAGAAGAAAGAGTAGGAAGTTGACGGTCCAATGCAAAAATTGATTACATTTTACACTTTTTAAACTAAAATTGCAACTTGTCTAATGCTAAAGTAACACTTGAAAACTTGAATGTTAACTAGTCTTTGCACAATTTGTTATCATTAATGATTTGATTTTACGCAACTCGCATTATCTTTTGAAGGATTATGAACTTACTAAATTAAGAGTGTGCCCGCAGTTTATGTATAATAATGATGACGTAGTGAAAAGAAATATGTCACGTGTCAATTGATTGTACTTCGTATAAAGTGTAGTCTCATAAATACTCAGTAAATCGAAAAAAATATTATTGCCTTTTGCGTAAGCCCTAAATACACGTGCCTGAAATCATTAAACTTTGTAACCGAGTATTATTTCACTCGGAGATGTATTGATATCATCATCATCATCATCATCATCATTTCAGCCTATCGCCGTCCACTGCTGGACGTAGGCCTCCCTCATGTTGCGTCACAATGAGCGGTCCTGTGCCGCCTGCATCCAACGACGCCCAGCTACTTTCACTAGGTCATCGGTCATCGGTGTATTGATATATATTTATATAAGTATAACTGGCATTTCAAAAGGCAGACTTCGTAAGATGAATTTAGTAAAATAAAATAACGTGTTACTTGAAATTTTCTAAGCTCATGTAAGCAATAAAATCTAAAATGCATATTCAGTGTTTCAAATCTATTATTTGCCCGCGCCTTTTTAAGTTAATCAACATTTTAAAAATTACATTCTTTGCATTTCAAACTATTCCATTATCACCATCATCTCGGCTCATATATGTCCCAATGCTGGGCTCGAGCCTCCTCCTCGATAGAAGGAAATTGACCTTACTATACCATGCTAGTTAGTTTGGTTAAGGGTTTTGTTTAGAGATTTCCTTCTTTGACATGAATGTTATATGCGTACTATATCCCTCAGTCACTTTTTAAGACATCGACGGGCAAGATAGTGGTGAATTGTATTCTTAATCCGTCACCACACGTAGAACGATTCCATAGAGGCCGATTCGAATCCCATATTAGTCTATATCAATATCGCTCAAGAATTTGGTTGGTTGCACGTGCTAATCTCAGGAGCTAATTGTTTAAATTTAATGATTATTGCAGTGTTTGAAATCCTATTTATCGGGGAAGGTTACAACGAAGTTGCAGCTGGTCAATTTAGGTCTAAGTATTTATATAAACATAATAACTGTATTTTATTTATAATGCACGGCTTAGTTTCTCAATATTGCTGTTCAATTAACAGTTTTCGTATTTATCTACAAATCAAACAAAATATTTACTTAATCTGTAATAAGCATCATTGAGTATTATTAAAGTAAACAGCTACATTCCGTCATATATTTTTTACATAAAAAGGTAACGAGTGAAATTATTCCATTGTGTGACTCACGCGATGTTGTCAATTAATTAATTCATAATCTACGTTTCGTATTTCAATAACATTTTGAAGATAAGGCATAATTATACGAGCTTTTTTTTTTTGTAATACTATTTACGTATTACGTCATGTTTTAACTCCCATGTGTTTATTGCTTTAAAATGTACACAAATGTACGGCGAAAACTTATAGGAAAAACCAAAATGCTCGACCTTCACGTTCAACCTCATATTTCCGCAACTCGTTAACGATTCAGGCCTCAATGGCGGTGATAATTAATTTTAAATGCGCATCGCCATGGTTAGCTTATATCATTATATTTTGTTGTTCACCGACGCTAATATATAATTAAAAAATCTACCAAGTGAGAGTCGGACTTATTCATGTTGTTCCTTACCAGTAATCATAAAATATTAATTACCCGGGAAAAATATTCAGGGCTGATCTGGCCTGAGTCTTTAGGCCTGATCAGGCATGAAAAATGACCGGGCCAGATTCGGCCTGATCAGGTCTGGCCAGGCCTGAACATTGTTTTTACTGCAAAAAATGTTTTGTTATTTTTTTTGATGTTGAGAATTGCATATTTGTTGACATTGAGAATTGCATTCTTTGTCATGCGTTGAAAAAAGATTTAGCTTTTTCTTCGAAGTTGATGTGAAATTGAACAGGTCAGATATATGTTTGAGCATGGAAATCTGTTTGAAAAATTGATTCAAGTTCAACAGAGACATAGTGACAATGACAATAATAATTAATAATAATAATTTATTTATTTACAATATTACAGATGGATTCGAAAGTATAAGAGTGAATTCTCGGATGAATCGTCAAAAATACGATTTAACATTAGTTTTAAATACAGATGGTCTTACATTAGTTAAAAGTAGTGGAAGTCATTGCTGGCCAATAATTTTTTTTATAGCTGTATTTCCAGAATATCTTCGAGAGTTATATTTGACGACAATAGGTCTTTGGTACGATAAAGATTGAAAACCAGTAATGAACACGTTTATGGAACTATTAGTACTAACCAAATTTCGAAAATGTTTCACTGATGATATTGAATGGACTCATCCAAAGACGGGTGAAAAATAATTTCAAGAATTGGTTCCATGAATAATAGCTGATGAATAGACCTAATCAGACCGGATCAGACATGATCAGGCCTGAGGCGTTAAACACGTTCAGGTCTGTTCATGCCTGATCATGTCTCATTAGACCTAAGCGTATTTAACGCTTCAGGCCTGATTAGACCTGATTATGTCCAATTTCAGGTCTGATCAGGCCGGATCAGGCCTGTTCATGCCTGATCAGGCCTGATAATTTTTTCTCGGGTCAATAGTTTTCGCAGCACACGCGATGTACCTAAGGATTTTTTCGGGTCATTTTTTATACCTTGGGTTATATTATTGGACTTTTAGTACGGGGCCCTAATTTTTTTTGAAAACATAATATAGCCTTATAGCCTTCCTCGATAAATGGACTATCCAACACTGAAATAACTTTTCAAATCGGACCAGCGATTCCTGAGATTAGCGCGTTCAACCAAACAAACAAACTCTTCAGCTTTATAATACTAAGTAATATAGATGATCTATTAAGTATGTGAATTTAGTATTAGCTCGAGCCACGTGAATGTATAAATACCGCCAGTTAGAATATGTTAGGGGAATCTCATTGCAACCGCTATACACCTTATAGCCTATAAATTGGAAAGTACAACGTGTGTCTTCATTATCACCGCTGACTCCCTCACCGCCTTCATTTTACACTACGTTATTTTATCAAATACAGATCGGTGGCAGATAGGAATAGGGCCCAAGAACAGTGGAAGTTTATTAATAGGATTCCGTTGATATCTGGTTGATTCCGTTGAATATTTAGTTGGAGGAACGCTAAAAATGTATTGTATCGTGCCTAAGTAACTTAACCATAATTACTTTACTATTGTGTGACCGCGGCATATGATTATGACTCATAATTTTCTAACTCCTTTGTCTAATTGCTGATGGACAAACAATACAAACACGGTGTTATCAGTCCATCATATCCCAAAGGTATTGTAATAAATGACTAAGAGAATAATTTACATTCAATAGCTTAAAACTTGGTGTAGTCCGTTTGGTGACGGAGTAAGAATACAATTTACTACTCCCTATCTTGCCCGTAGATATCGTAAAAGACGACTAAGGGATATCATACGCATATAACATCTATGCAAGAGAAGGAATACCCGAAATAAAATTGTATACTAATCTGTCTGATCAGCATGGTTATAGTAAGGTCAATTACGCTCCTATTGTGGAGGAGGCTTGAGCCCAACAGTGGGACGTATATGAGCTGAAATGATGATGATGAGTTTTCAACTGAATTCACATGTAGTAGGACCACATTGTCGATAGTCGTCTGTCTACAGCGGCAGGACGGTCCTTATATAAATATTATCTTTTACAGAAATACCGGAGGTTGTTTTTTTTTCTAGCACACCGTGCGACTTTAAGCTTCATATTAAAGTTAGTTTTGAGACCTTGTTTCTCTGCACTCCCAGAGGATGTGGCGAGTTGTTTGTTAGAGGGTGAACATTGACAAAATGGTGAAGCTACTAGTTTAAAATAGAATAATTGACTTCTTAAATCATCATAGCCAATGAGGTAATGAGTTACATAGTGGTGCAATTTATAGCCATATTTTCTCTAAACGCTCACGAACAGATAGCAAAATTGAATAGGTGATGCTCCTTTGTTGATGAATACCACCTTTCTTGCCATTTGGTCAGGAGCTCATGGTACACAACGGATTGCTGCGCCAAAAGTCTAATAATTTAATTACGATCGTATGGTAAAAGAAAATTGATGTTCATGTTTTGCCCTAGAGGCATAGATTAAGTCGCGCCTTTGTATCTCAAGTTGACCGGAAGTGATTGCTTAGCATGTACTGGTCATAGACCTCTGTTTTCGCACCCCAAGATATATTCAACGATATTGGTATATAGATAAAAGAAGATTAAAAAAGCAGTATTGAAATAGGTAGTTCAAAAAAACTAAAAAATACACTTGTAGAGAACCAAACTATAAAGTGCGATGCAGAAAATCAGGATAGCGATATATCTATTGACTCAAACTGACATCTCATCCTCAGATTTAAAAAAAGGTTAATCCTGTAAGGCAACCGAACTTTGCAACTTATTAAGAGGTATACCGAGAAAGGTCTTAAGTGATTGCTATATAGGTAACTTTCATGTACTCGTCACATAGTACTCTTGCAAAGACTTCCTGATACAAGAAAATTTCAAAAAGTTCAGTATTTCAAAGTCCATCATCCCCTAAAGATTTCTACTTCAAAATTATTGTCTATTGTATTGTAAATCGAATGAGTACTATAAATTTACAACGAAAATATACAAATTTTGAGAACAATCTAAGCGAGGTCATTATTACCTTGAAGAATGTCATAGCAATTACTTGTATTGTTTGTAATCAGTGTTACAATAGATCTTATACATTCATTGTACTAACTCATCCTTGTCTGTCACCTTAGAAAATCTTACAATGATTCGTTGTCTCCTTAGAATAATAACGTATAGAAGGTAAGTTCGCGTACAAAAAGTGAAGCATTTCAATTGGAGCCTAATGGAGCTTACGCCGGCACCATTCCGTAATGTACAAGGTCACTGTACTGCACGTACGTACGCAACTCTTAAAAAATAAATAGGTAATTATGACGATTTGTACATTCAAATAGTGTCACAACACATTTAAAAAACATAAAAAGGTTTTTAACATTACTTTTAAAAGTATTTCAACGATTTATGTTAATAAAAACAAAATTAGATTTCATAATTTGTATAGTGGTGTGCGTGTGTACGTGTGTAATCGTCTGCGCGCGTGTAGTATTTTTAGATTCATGTTTCGAACGTTCGAAGTACCGACACTATCCTTCTATACGTTATTATTCTAAGGTTGTCTCATTGATCTACTATACCATGTCGGTCAAACATGTTAGTTTAGGGTTTTATTTCACTTGCACAGATGTTATACATATTTATTACATCCTGTAGTCGTCTCTAGGCCATCCGCGGGCAAGATGGGGTGATTTGTGTTCTTACTCTGTCACCATATCGAAAATGATAAAGACGTTAATCATTTTCGATATGGTGACAGAGTAAGAAAAGAAAATGTATATATAAAGTATATATATATATATTATATATAATATATACATATATAATATATATATATACTTTCCATACCCAGTATGTGTCAACCCTTAGTAGTACTATTAAGTTCTAAGATAGACGATTTGTCTGTCTATCAATGAACTTTATTTCATAAGCTGTTTTAAGTAGTTTTATTTTTGAGCGCAATTATTACCACAATAACAACAAATGATAAAGTAATGAAAAATATCGATATTTCTAAATATATCAATATCGGGGTTTGATATATCGATATCGTAAATGTTAACTTATCGTCAATTTCATGCCACCATTTTACAGTAGATCAAATTTACGGTGATTTTGCAGAATGCATATTTTACAAAAAAAAAAGATAAAACACCAAATTTATGCAATAAAATATCGACGTTCGATACTTACTTTTTAATATCGAACTATCGATATATCGTCCAAAAAATATCGTTGATAATTATCGATATTTTTAAATAATAATATCGATATTTCGATATATCGATATATTATCAACAGTCCTAGTAGCTACTATGATGATGAAGCTCTAGGGTTGGGGACGAAATGCTGGATTGCTTATTAATAATTCAGCTTGGCTGACGACGAAGTAAGACTTCTCTGTGGACGGAGTAAGAATACAATATCACTATCTCCTTTCTGGTCCGTGTGTGTAGTAAAAGACGACTAAAGGATAATATGCAGATACCTTCTACGCAAGAGAAGGAAACTGCGATGATAATGATGATTTTATATCGAACTTCGAAGAGCTACTTGAGGTAATACTTACTAATAATGTTGTATATAATTTTATTTAAAAGAGAATAAAAACATAGAATTTTTATAGATTCAGCTGCTTATTATTTTGCCGGATCTCATTAAAGGTGGTCGCGTGCCGATTCAGAATCATCTGAATAATCAGTTTATTGGTAAATGTTATTTACAGGTCAAATATACATATATTGTCAAACGTACACAGTCATTCATTTCATTTACAATAGATTATTGCATATAATATCTAATATATCAAAACTAACTGTGGTAAATTGATAAAAAAAAATAAATAAATGAATTGAAAGTAAATAATTACAGCAATGGAGATTATCAGTTTTGGTACTCGTTTTTATGCAATAACTATGAACCATTAAGTTTATAATAATTATAATAATTTAGTCACGAAAGCCTCAACGTGATAGAAAGCATTTTCAATAAGCCATGATTTTAATCTGTTTTTAAACATTGTCAGATTATGTGCATCATCATCAGCGAGTTGCCTGCTACCATGTATGTTGTAGCCGTTCGAGTTGTTGAGTCTTAAACGGGTCAAGATTTTGTCTAACGAACACAACAATCGAGAATATTACGATTGAGGGGAAAGTGAGTATCCGCAGTGACCTAAAATATGGTCTCACCGAGGTTTCCTGTGTCACTTTTGCAATCGTTCTCACGGCTCGCTTCTGCATACGGCAAACTCGCTCCCTATCCGCGGCATGGCTCCATAAGTCTGCGCCATATTGTAACAGTGACTGTACAGTCGCAAAATAACAAATACGGACCATGTCTGCGGACACCACCCTTGACAGAGCATAACATGCATTTAATAGCTTTGCGCAGAGTTTATCTATATGCGTAGCCCAAGTAAGTCCACGGTCAATATAAAAGCCTAAAAATTTTGTCGAAAGTTCTTGTTCAATGACTGTCTTTTCTACTGATACGGACATTCTTTTAACTTGTCGACCAAAAATGCAAAAAAGGGTAAAATGTGTTTTTCCTGTGATAGTTAATTATATTAAGTTAAGATAAAGTTTAACTTTTTTAATTGACAATAACACAAAACAACAAACAAGTTTGAATTTGAGCCACTTAATTACTATAATATAAACAAAACTAGCAACCCGTCCTCAACTGGTTACCGTGGTAAATTGTATTCTTACTCCGTCATCATAGGGAAAGATATAAAATCATTCTCAAATATTATGACTGGACCAGATCACAAAAGTGGCAACTGAGCATGAGTTGTAGAACTGTTAGAGAAGTAGCTAACAGATAAAAATGTATATACAATAAAATAATAACTACATAATAAATTTTAATAACAATATGAAGGCTTACACGTATTTTTTGTATCAGTTTAGTTTACAAAACTTGCGCACACAATGATAAATCACGTTTATTGAGGAATCTGGCGACCTTCACAGAAATCGATTCCGAAATCGAGAAAAATCGTATCGGAATTTTTCATAATCGTAAATCATAATATATCTTGAAGATAATCTCTAATTATACTACATGGATGGTGTATACACATGATAAAAATTAGATTCCAAAATGAAATTCAAAAAGTGAAAAATATGACAAAGAATATACCTATATAATTCAAAAAGCGAAAAATATAAAAATAATAATAATAATAATAAATCTTCATTAACGTAAAAAGTACATTTACATTGATTAGAGTCCCTAACACTTGCACTAGTAAGGACTGTGTTGCAGGTGTGAGTGTTTTCCCCTTTATACATATGACCTTCATAACATCAATTTCGGTTTAAAAAATGAGTACAAAATCCAAACAATATAAAAATAAAAAAAATATAATTAAAAAAAAATAGTAAGTTTATATGTTTATGTATGTGTTAGGTGTATGTGGACATGAATGTGGGCGCGTGTATTTGGGTCTGTGCGTGTGAACGTGCATGCAAAAAGTTATAAATGTTCGGCAAACTTAAGAGAATTTTCTCGTCCAACATACCTCAGTGTCTGAAAACATAGATCTACGACCAGTGTGTATATTACAAGTGATGACTTACAGCACAGAAAAGTGGTGTCTAAATGTACGCCTAACCAAGCTCAAATTCGCTCAGCGTACTATAAAGCGGGCTACACTCGCGATTTCTCAGCGAGATAAAGTCCAAAATGCGGTAATCCTCAGAAAAACGGGTGTAACCGACATAGCACGAAGAATTAGCACGCTGAAGTGGCAATGGGCAGGCCACATCACTCAACGAACCGACAACCGCTGGGGAAGAAAGGTTTTCGAGTGGCGACCCCCATTAGGTGGACCGAAGACCTGGTGAAAGTTGCTGTGTCATTGGATGCAGGTGGCACAGGACGGCACTCTGTGGCGTAATTTGAGGGAGGCTTACGTCCAGCAGTGGACGGTGTTATGATGAAATGAATGTTATAAATGCGAAAGTGATAGTGGTAGGATCAGATCATAGGATCCTAGTGGTAGGATCACACTGTCGACAGTTATCTGTCTACAGCCGCGGGCCGGTCCGTCCGGAGTAGTACCACGCTCTCGCAGAAAATCGACGTCTGAGTAGTAGCAATTTGTTACTGCGCTTCGTTCGGTGAGCGAGAGAGCTGGAAGCCCAACTTTCTGAGGGTGTTTGCGTGTGGAGGATTTTGGTGGTGTCTTTGGTATCACCGAGCCTCAATGCACGCATTCACACTCCCTTCACTTTCTTCACGGTAGGCAGCGGCCTTATAAAGGTCCATGAGCGGCAGCAACACCTACCATCAGGTGTACTGTTTGCTCGTTTGCCACTGCTTGCAATAAAAAAAAAAGTGAGGTTTTTTTGTTACGTTTTCCTCCTTAAACCACGGAATTGATTTTAAATTTTCTTACACCAATGGAAAGCTACATTATCAGCGAGTAATATAAGATATTATTTATCCCCGTATTTCAATGGGAGCAGAAACTACGCGGGTGAAACAGAGGAGGAGCTGAATTGTATTAGTAATCCGTCATGTTTACACACCAAACTAATATAAAAGCAGCCGGCTTTTATTAACAATAATAATAATAATAATACGCAATTTGTTTATTTTTGTGTCTAATATTTATGATCATGTATACAAGTCTATCAATAGATTACATTTTTAGCTTAATAATTAAAAAAACAAGTTTTCTACAATTTTTCAAAACTTATATCATAATTATTGCACTTTTTTATGTATGTATAAGAGTAGGTAGCTTATTCATAATAAAAGTGCGTAAATAAGTCGAGTCGTGAGATTATTTACTTGGGCACTCACAACCAAACTAAATATAAAAATGTACGCGAACCACTAAAAATGATTGATGACAACAATATTATAAATTTTAGCTGTCAATCCAAACCGTCAGATTAGTTCAGCTTTGCACTTGATTTACAATTGAAAAAATATTGAAAACCATCCGGTACTCATTTCAATAACAATGATTGTTGTATCAATGAAACACGAGACAAGACTCGATTGTCACGTTATTGGCGTCATAGAATTGCTGTTTCGTTGATTCAGGAACATAAGCTTATGATGGCCGATCGTGAAGTCAGCCGAAAGACAAAGAAATTGGATTTTTTTGCGAAATTCATCAACTTATAAGATTTCTCTCAAGAAATAGGAAGCTCGAAAGAGGCTGTTGACATATCATACATATATATATATACTAGCTTTTGCCCGCGGCTTCGCCCGCGTAAAAGTTGGTTTTCATAATTCTTAATTTAAGAAATACTCTGTGTCAATTTTCGTCCAAATTCGGTCAAGAGTTTACGCGTGATTGAGTAACAAACGTCCAAATATCTTCACAAATTTTTATATTTGAATATTACTTCCACCCTTGTAGTTTAAATTCAAGTGGAAAGACGATGAGAAATATGGCCATCCTTAGTCACTGATAATACATTATCCATGATAGGTTTCCATTGGGGAAAAAAATAATAGCGATCAAACTCCCGCAGTTTCATCCACGTAGACCCCATTTCCATGCAAACGCCGAGATAAAAATTGCCTATGTTACTCGCTGATAGTATAAGTTTATATGGGTGAAAATAAAAACAATAATTATCAAATCCCATACAAATATCCGACATAAAAATTGCTTATCTTACTCGCTGATAACGTAGCTTCCTATTGGTGAAAGAATTTAAAAATTAGTCAACATCCACCGGTTTCACTCGCGGAGTTCTCGTTCCCGGGCAAACACCAGGATGAAAATAGCCTTTATTTGTTATTCACTGATAATGTAGATTTTCATTCGTAAATTAATTTTCATATCCATTTAGTTCCCGCAATTTCACCGGCATTGTGCCCGGTCCCGTAGGAATATCGGGATAAAAAAATAGCCTAAATATGTTACTCGCTCAAAAATAGCTTTGCGTTAGTGAAATAATTTTAAAATCGACTAAATTCTCACAGTTGTTCTAGCCACACCGGGATAAAATATAGCCTAAGTTATTCCTTATGTAAGGCTTGGTAGACCTGTTAGTAAAGTATTATCAGTATGGGTCCAGCCGTTTTGAAGGTTACCCCGTAACGAATATAAGTCAAAAAAAAATTGTCCGTCCGTCTGTCTGTCACCAAGCCATATCTCAAGGACCGCGATAGCTAGACAGTTGATTTTTTTTACAAATTATGCATTTCTGTTGCCGTTATATCAATAAATATAAAAAACAAAATAAAATAAATATTTAAGGTGGCTCCTATACAACAAACGCAATTTGCCCCCTTTTTATAGATAATGGTACGGAACCCTTCGTGCGCGACCCCGACTCGCACTTGGCCGGTTTTTTAGACATAGGTATCGTGCAAATAAGTGTGTTACCATAAATAAATCCTATTATTTTGACAGACAAATAGACGCATCAAATTTGTTTATTTCTAGACATAGAAAATTGGATTAATATCTTGATTTTAACTTACTGTCTGGTAGCGGCTAGGAATATTATAACGCTTTCATTGTTTGTGAGTGTCGCAAAATACTATTAAGACAAAGATTTACATCGACCTGGACCAATTGGTGATGCCATCTAGCCAGCAATGTCGTTTGGCAGGCAGCTGGTCATAAAATGTTGCTAGAAGAACCTTTGCAATATCTATGATGGCAGAGCAGTGCCTACATATTGCGTCGATCCAAAGCTATCTTGATAAGCGAACATTAAGAAAAAATAATGGAGTAACCCAAGAAAGCCGACCGTATACTAAAATGATCGTTCCTAGGCTCAGTGATATCGGTTATATGCTTTTCACCTCCTTAGGGGTAAAATTGCAAAAAACTCTTTTTTAGTGAGCACTTTCTCCAATAGAGACAACTTTGTACAAAATTTCATATTTCTAGGCCTAATGATTTCGGCTATACATTTTTCACCCTCTTAGAGAATGAATTTCAAAAACTAATTTCTTAGAGCTCATTTACAACAAAAGAAAGAGAATCGAACAATATACAGAAATACACAGTTTCACGTTCCTAGCCGCAATAGTTTCGGCTATACGCTTTTCATTCCCTTAAGGGGGTGATTTGCCAAAAATACTTTGCTAGTGCTCGTGTACCCCAAAAATACGCCGGAGTAAAAAAAAATACGTTTCTAGGCTCAGTGGTTGCCGCTGTATACTTTTTGTTTTTTTAGGGGTTGAATTTCATCCCCATGTAAGTAAAATTTTCAAAATGCTAGAACGAATACTTATTTATTTATTATCAAATACCTTAATACAAAGATTCATGGTTTTATCATCGAAAATGTCGAATTTCCATACAAAATGGCAGCCCCTATTTCAACCCCTTATAACTATTTTTTCGCGATTTCTTTACTATAGCTCGTGAACCCCAAGAAATACTACGGTGTAAAAAAATTACGGTTCTAGGCCCAGTGGTTTCAGATATATGCTTTTTTGTCTTTTAGGGGTTGAATTTCATCCCCATATAAATGAAATTTCCAAAACGCTAGAACGAATATTAATTTATTTATTATAAACTGCCTCAATACAAAGATTCATGGTTTTATCATCGAAAATGACGAATTTCCATACAAAAGGTCAGCCCCTATTTCAACCCCTTATAACCATTTTTTCGCGATTTCTTTGCTAGAGTTCGTGTACCCCAAGAAATACTACGGTGTAAAAAAATTTCGTTTCTAGGCCCAGTAGTTTCGGCTGTATGCTTTTTTGTCTTTTAGGGGTTGAATTTCATCCCCATATAAATGAAATTTCCAAAACGCTAGAACGATTATTAATTTATTTATTATAAAGTGCCTTAATACAAAGATTCATAGTTTTATCATCGAAAATGACGAATTTCCATACAAAATGTCATCCCCTATTTCAACCCCTTATACCCATTTTTCCGCGATTTCTTTGCTAGAGCTCGTGTACCCCAAGAAATACTACGGTGTAAAAAAATTACGTTTCTAGGCCCAGTGGTTTCGGCTGTATGCTTTTTTGCCTTTTAGGGGTTGAATTTCATCCCCATATAAATGAAATTTCCAAAATGCTAGAATGAATATTTATTTATTTATTATAAAGTGCCTTAATACAAAGATTCATGGTTCTATCGTCGAAAATGACGAATTTCCATACAAAATGTCATCCCCTATTTCAACCCCTTATACCCATTTTTTCGCGATAAAAAGTAGCCTATGTCCTTTCTCAAGCTTTAGTCCATCTCTGTACCAAATTTCATCAAAATCGATTCAGTGGTTTAGACGTGAAAGCGTAGCAGACAGACAGACAGACAGACAGACAGACAGACAGACAGACAGACAGACAGAGTTACTTTCGCATTTATAATATTAGTAAGGATATATACATATACATACATACATCCTTTTTTTTTGAGGGTGGGTTGCGGTCGGCGCGCGCTTCGCACCACACCGTCCGGGGCGACAAAGGGGCGGGCGTAAGCACACACACCCGCAACCCACCCACGTGCACGTCGACTTTGTCGTTGGGCCGACCACCGGAGCAGGATTACTTGTCATCAGTGGTTGGCCCGACGCAATACCCCTTATTTGGGGTACCCTTCCATCGACCGACGTCCCCTGCTCGGGGAGGACGTCGGTCTTTCCTCACGCGGTCGGCCTCTCGGCGGGTGACGGACTAATCCCCGGTCATGTCACCCGCGGCCTCGGCTACATATTGTATCCTTAATCTGGACATTCCTAGTAAGTTATCATTATCCTGCTCGTTTCCCAATCACATGTGGTCGACGCGGCATGTATAATGAGTGCCTGTAACCTTCACTCGCAAATTAAATAAAATGATTTCAATAGTTATGGAAGGTGTGAGTGCGTGTAACCTTTAAAATGTATGTGAAGTAAAATGATTTCAATTGTTATGGAAGGTGTGAGTGCGTGTAACCTTTAACATGTATGTGAAGTAAAATGATTTCAATTGTTATGGAAGGTGTGAGTGCGTGTAACCTTTAACATGTATGTGAAGTAAAATGATTTCAATTGTTATGGAAGGTGTGAGTGCGTGTATCCTTTACCATGTATGTGAAGTAAAATGATTTCAATTGTTATGGAAGGTGTGAGTGCGTGTAACCTTTAAAATGTATGTGAAGTAAAATGATTTCAATTGTTATGGAAGGTGTGAGTGCGTGTAACCTTTAAAATGTATGTGAAGTAAAATGATTTCAACTGTTATGGAAGGTGTGAGTGAGTGTAACCTTTAACATGTATGTGAAGTAAAATGATTTCAATTGTTATGGAAGGTGTGAGTGCGTGTAACCTTTAAGATGTATGTGAAGTAAAATGATTTCAATTGTTATGGAAGGTGTGATTGCGTGTAACCTTTAAAATGTATGTGAAGTAAAATGATTTCAATTTTTGTGGAAAGTATGAGTGCGTATAAACTTAATACAAATAAATACAACACAATATAATATAATACTTAACACAATAAACTTATCACAATTGAAGCAAAATCTGTGTACTCTACCGACTCTTTCACGGGGAGTGCTCCCAGGAACTGTTTGACTTGGTACCACCGTCACCATTCTACCAACGTACCACTGGACATCGTAGCAGGGTTCATCCATTTCACCTGGAAACGTTATGGTCTTCAACTGTACGTTTCCAGCGATCATTTCTCCCACGTACGTACAAGCTCTGGAATGAACTACCTGCTGCTGTGTTTCCCGAGCGCTATGACATGTCCTTCTTTAAACGAGTTTTAAGAAGAGTATTTCCTTCACGGTAGGCTGCGGCCTGGCTGTGCCCCTGGTATTGCAAAGGTCCATGTGCAGCAGTTTCACTTACCATCAGGTGTGCTGCTTGCTCGTCTGCCACCGTTGGCAAAACAAAAAAACCACTTCAACTGTTGTGGATGTGCGTGTAAGCCTAATTCGCAATTGAAATAAAATTACAACTTGTAAAAGATTGTTGTGTAAAAAAGTGTGTTAAAGTGTTAAACTTTAACTCGCAATTGAAGTCAAATTACTTTAACTATGGGTATGAGTGCGTGTAACCTTAACTAGCGATTAACGTAAAATGACTTTTCAATACAAGATTTATTTATACCACTAAATAAAATTACAATATGCAGTATATAAAATTACATAAAACAGTACATACACTTTGGCTAATGCACATAATGACAAATATCTGGTTGACCGGAATATTTTTGTTGTATTTTTGTCGTACTTATATATGTTAATAAAGAATAAAAATTAAATAATGAAAAAAATATCAACAATTACAAAAAGAGAATAATAATAACACCGAGATCCGATCCGACGCTGTTTGAATGCTAAAACAATTCAAAAAGAGAACTGAACAATTTCCCAACTAAGCTATCGTAACCCGTTGACGTTGACAATGAAATTTGAATTCATATTCTTTTAAAATTTAATGTTATTGTATTGTTTTGCTAAAAACACCGACAAAACAACATTTTCTATAAATAAAACCTAGCTAGATCTATTTTTTGGACCCGAAACCTCTAGTATGCCAAGTTTCATCAAAATCGTTGGAGCCGTTGCCGAGATCCTGAATATACATATATATACACAAGAATTGCTCGTTTAAAGATATAAGATAAGATAAACGAGTTACTATAGCGTTTGTATTCGAGTTTTCTTTCTTCTGTAGTTATGTTATATGCTTCACATATTAGTTGTTTTTTTTTGAGACCTACGGGTAAGAAAGAGGGTGGCGAATTATATTCTTACTCCGTCACCACATAGAGAAGATTGGTCAGTTATGATGTTACTATACGTATAATATTACCCAGTGCTGTATTTAAGAAAACCCTTATTAAGGTTCTACTGGATACAGAATCTAAGCTCCAAAATTAACTGCAAATATAGTCAGTAATTAATTTTGTGCAGCACGGCTACGAAATTATCCTCATACCTATGCATTGCATACATAATATATTCATGAATACAAAGTAGTGAGAAGTTAATACTGGACAGATGGCGTAGTGGTTAAAATATCGACTTATTGTGACAGTATCGTGGGTTCGATTCCCATGCAGGACAACGCTTTGTGCAATCCATAAATTGTTGTTCCGAGTCTGGATTTAATTTGTGTCTGTTAATTATATGTTTTCATACAGGAATTTCCTCATTATTTCAATGTTAGAAATTGCGCACATGTTTATTTTTTTATTATTGCTACTATAATTGTAAAGCGTAGCGTGTTTTACCAAACGAATTTTTATTGGATCTGTGTTTTATGTTTATGGCAAATGGTATTGGTCATGCTCACTGTCCTGGGGTGTCGGGGATAGAATGTTATCAGACGATATCTCCGGCACCTCGTAAAAGCGCGGAAGGGGCCGCTGTGGTTTTAGTGGGTATTTCGGTCACCTCTGTGGCCGACGAGTCCCACACACACTCCCCTGTCTGTAACCGGCGGGGGATAGTGCGTAAATGCATTTCCACAGCGTGAAAAAAAAAAAAAAAATTGGTCATGCTCACTGACGGGTCTGCTTGCGGTAGCTACGAGGAGTGCGTCACTCCCTTCCCTCCATAACGGTTGAGGGGAGTGATGGCTGCTCTAGTGGTTAACTCGTGATCGGGTGCCGCTTGCGGGATCTGGTCCAGCCATAGTCTCATCATTATATTTGTGATTATTATTATATTTGTGAATTGTATGTATTATACATATAATATTTCGAATGGCATCACAGTGGAACTATTAATAAGCATGTTGTAAGATGTAATTTTATTCAAGTGACATTAGAAAAATTAATAAAAAATAGACATGCCCGCTGAGTTTCTTGCCGGATCTTCTCAGTGCGGTCGCGTTCCGATCCGGCGGTAATTTTAAGAAAAATGTAAAAATATTACAATATGTAAGTGTCCCCGCGGGGCCTATACATAATAAAGGTTTTGAATTTGAATTTTGTGAAGTCCCCCGCAATGCCCCTCCCCCCGCCGTGTGTGTGTATGTGTGTGCGTGCGTGTGTGTGTGTGTTAAGAATTTAAACTCTAAGTTAAATTATTAAGTTTATCATAAAGTGAAACTACAGCGCCTACATAAGTATATATTTACATCTTTATACAGTCTGTGAATGCGCGATTTAAATGCCTACACAACAGAAGCATTACACATATTTTTGAAATCACTAAACATTATGTATTCTGTGCTATAGCTATTATGTTTTATTGGTTTTTGTATAATATACATTGTAATCACGATCTATATACGACTGTTAAACTACAACTTACTCAAACAGCTATTTCATAACCAGATACACTTTCTATATTTATATGAGTAATTTAATCAGTTACTGTTTTATATCATTAAAACAGTTATTTTTTAGGTTTAAGTTAATAAATTATTATTCTTATAATACTTACTACAAATTTAAAGTGTAATAATTACCTACTGACCAAATACAAATACATTTACATTCTTTCTGTACTAGCAATAAATTTGTATCAAAATGTGGGTCAAAATTTAATAACTATTATCTCTAGCTTAGTAGATATAAATCTCTATAATAACTATGACTTATTGGAGATGGACTAAGATGTGAGATATCTTAGTCCACTGGTGACTATGAACGCTGTAAAATCGTCGGCAATCAAAAATCAATTACAAACGCGATAAAATCCGTAAAAATAGTTTGATATATAAAACATGTAGACTGTTTCACTGTTAGACTCGAGCTTCCTCTACAACTCTGTATTCTTCCTCTGTTACCACACGGAAATATATTATTACTAGCTGACCAAACAGACGTTGTCCTGATCAAATAAACGCCATCTACTGGGTCCAATTATGAATCTAAATCATTCTCGAATCCCCTTAAACATGCACAAAAAATTTCATCAACATCGGTCCAGTCCTTTAGGAGGAGTTAGTGACATACGTACGCAAGAAAATATATGAAGATAAAGATAGGAGTATAAATATCCCAGAACATACCCAAATAGCAAATAAACAAATGACCTCAAATTTTTACGACCATAATACGTGACAGCTCGTTAAAATTCAATAATGCATAATTGTACTCAATTGCTTAACAACTTACATGACGGGGTACTGATAACAAATTACACAGTATTGCATTTTTATCTGAAGGTCTGTAGTTACCCTATCAGCAAACTGTTTATGGTACGGAAACGATCATGGACAGTATTAAAATTAATATCTTGTTGGTTCCAAGATCTTTCGCATAGCAGCCATATTCTTTTGCCACAGAGTAATGGGGCTGTTGATTCATAAACTGCAGTCTATAATTTCCATACCAATGTAGTGTGGATCAAGGTATCACCCACAGACAAACTTTGTCCCTCTAATAAATATAACTATTTTGACGTGACAACGTCTAATAAATCGATGAACGCTGGCTGCATGCACGAAAAAGTCCCGTTACGCTCATTGTCCCGTTATGCTGATTAATGTTATATATTATAATACGGTTTATTAATAAGATAACCGTATTATAATTGTAAAATGTTTATCAATTAAATTGTAGATTTCATTTCACTCCTTCTTTGTATCCATACAGAATAATGATAATTCAATAAAAATGATTCAATTTTATTCATAAAAGTATGCAGTCATTTCATCAATGTTTTGTTATGACGTTGTCCGGGTTGACTAAGATTAGTCCTCATTTATCCATACTTAATATTATAAATGCGAAATTAAGGTTGTTTGTTTGTTACATTTTCAAGCGTAAACCTCCGAACCGATTTCAAAAATTATTTCACCGATGGAAAACTATAATGTTAGGGAGTAACATAGGCAATATTTTATCCCAGTATTCCCACGGGAATGGGAATTGCGCGGGTCTGCGACTGCGTCTGTCAGGGTCTGCGGTTTAAGGCGACTGCAACTGAAGCGAAGCGAAGGCGGGTTGATAGTAATATAGTAATCGCATAAATATTAGAAATCATTATATTTGACTATGCAACCCAAATGGATAATGATTTATTCTAGTATGAAATCTTTTCAGAATATTAAATAAAGTTGCTTGCGGTGTCTATGCGCTTAGATCTTTTAAAATACCCAACGGATTTGAACGTGGTTTATATCAATAGACATATTGATGCAAAAGAAGGGCTTATACATACTAAGAATTAACACGTTTTTCACTTGTTGATTCAAGCATCCTGAGGATACGGTGGTGTATATACTGATGAAGTCCTCAGCTTAAGCAAAGTAGCGCCATAGGCTCATCGCAGTAGGCAGTGTGCATGACCTCTCAAGGCAAGGTCCAGGCTAAAGTCTGTAGGGAGAGTATGTGGGATACTGCCATTTCTTTCTATGATAATGTGGTGTAGACAAATAGGGCGGCAGAGCGTAAACCAGTGGGAATGCTAGCTAGGCTGCAAAGCCTCTCGCATCACTGGCGAGGCAACAGGCATCGAAGAACTGTGGACGAACTGTGACTTCCACGAACGCTGGCCTAAGGACGATGGATCAAAGGCATCGCCTTAGAAGGAGCAGACTTGTGACGGTGATGTGTATGTATTTCGCGCACGCTTTCGAGGTAGAATCGGGTTCTCGGAACTGAAATTCGGCGTGTTTCTTTGCATAAAAAAGGTGGGTAAAATTCCTAAAGTATTTGAGCGTAGGACTTCCCATATTAACTGCCATAGATGTCGCATTCTCGTATGATTTCATGAACATATACGAAAGCATGAACTTCAAACATATAGGAGAACTATTTTTGTGACTTCCAGAGATATGGATTTTTACCTGATATTTATCTTCACTGTTAATGTAAACGATATTTAACAAAATGATTTTAACACGTTGACGGAAAGTAATTCGTCTGTGGACGTCAAGATAGTCAAAATTAATACGGCAGTACGCCCATCGACGTCCAAGTTTCAACTCACATAAAATCACTACGTCTTTTGGTGTGCAATTTTTGAGGCAATTATATGGAATAGCATGTTGTACTGTCACCAAAGATTTAATTTAGACTTTCTACTGTCACTACATAATGTTTACTACGCCCGTAGACGTCGTATTTAAATACAAACTGTACAATACTGCGCCCCTGTGACGCGCCGAAAATGTATAAAAAAAGTACTGTCCCAATACCCACAACCTGTAAGAGAGTTCTGTCCGTCAACGTGTTAATCTTAAGCAGTCATATAATGGGCTAATAAGCAAGTGACAATCATACATATAACTTCAAAAATCAAAGGTGTACGTTGTGGCATTCAAACTCAAATACTTTATATAATATCCTCTCTGCTAGGCGTATCGTTTTCAGCATATAAAGTGAAGTTAATTATAAAATTCATAACACATGCAAAACTATCGGAACTATATCCAATTGCGTTCGTGTATTGGTTCTGTATCGAATACTCATGGCCGATAACGATATGTTACGAGTATACTAATAATAATATGCTCGCGGCCCCGTTCCGGTATTCTTGTTCAGTTTGAATGTTTCTGATTAAAAACATTTTTTTATTCGGCAACAGTGGAATGGAATTTGTCGTGTGGATTCACCACCTCCTTACCTCGTCTTACTTGTGGGTGTCGTATAAGACAAAGGGATATAATATGTTTCCATGCAAAAGGAGCAGAATGCCTATTGTTGAGGAACCCCGAGACCAGCAATGGGAATATGGCCTGATATGAGAAAATGGGTTTTTATGTACCTTGTTACTTAAGATTAATTTTTTTTTAATCTCAATAGCGATGAATAATATGCCAATTTACCTTCAATTGTGGAGAAGGCTTCGAGTCCAGCAGTAGGACATGATGATATTTTACTCATTTACATGGAGCATAGCATGTAGATGCTATGATTTATATTCTGATGTTTGCATAATGGAATGTTGAAGGAAAATTTGTTGAAACATTTTAACCATACTGTTTTTCAAACACTTCTTAGATTCTAATATTTTTTAAACAATTCTTGTATATTTTTACATAGTCAGAATCTTGATAACCACTTCAATGATTATCGTGAAATTTAATAAGCTGGAGGTTTTGGAGGTGATAAATCGATCTAGCTAGGTTTAATCTTCCTAGCCGAGGACGTGGGTGACTGGACCGGGGAATAGTCGGTCACCCACAGAGAGGCTGTTCGCGTGAGAGCGACACTACGAGGGGCGTTGGAGAGGGATGGTACCCGAAAAGGTACCCTGCCGGGCTACGCATGATCGACGAGGAATTTGGTCGGCCCAATGGCGAAAGGGTAAAAGGGAGGGAAGTTTTACGGTGCTTACGGATTGAACGCTTTTTTTTTTATTTAAGCATAATCTGTGTTTAGGAGTGTTGCTATTGTTGTTGTGTCGAGACCGTGAAAATAAAAGCTTTTTCTTTCTTTCTTTCTTTCTTTCTTTTAAAACTAGCAACCCGCCCTCGTTTCGCTTCGGTTTCAGTCTTGCCTGCGTAGTTCTCGTTCTCGTGGGAATACCGGGATAAAATATAGCCTAGTTTACTCCCTGATATTATAGTTTTTCATTGGTGAAAGAATTTTTGAAATCGGTCCAGCCGTTTTGAAGATTGCCCGGAACAAACAGACAGACAGACAAAAAAAATATAAAGTGTATTTTAGGCATATGTATAGTGCAAATAACCGCGTGAGCATGAAAAAGGCCTATTATTTTGACATTACAAACAGACACTCCAATTTTATTTATTGGTATAGATGTGTAATACTCAACTAAATATAGAAAATCATAATGAGAACTTCTCTCGTTTTCAATCCATGCATCAATCTATTCACATCCATTGTCTGACATAGGATTTCTCAAATGGGAATATGTATTGATATAATCGCCACCCTTAATAGGTGTGTTCGTAATCGCATTTAGAGCTATACTGTTGCTGTCTATATATTACGTCCACAGAAAAGTAAGGTAAAGTAATAATGTAGGGTAATTATACCAGATGTTGGCAGAATACTAGCATTGCTTCTTCAAGGAGAAGCAGCACGAGCTGAGACAATAATATTATTTGTTCCTCATTAAAATTACATTATTTTTATGTAACAAGTTCTTTTCTTTAGTTATGTTTGTGTTTATTTATTAGATTTAACGAGAGCAGAATAAATGATTTCTTTCTTTCTTAATTTTTAGACATTTATATATGTAAAGTAACACATCATCCAAATTTTTAACAAATAAAAAACCGATTTTGAATTAATATAGTGAAGGTCAACAAATACGTATTATTGAGACATTATTGATAATAACTCTAAAACTGATGATTAAATCTTGATCAAATTGAAATAAGACCACATGGGAAGCACCAGCTAGCGAAAAAAAGAATCATTAAAATCATTTTACTTCTCCTTTTAAGAAACTAGTTAAAAATAACAAGAGGATTTTCAGTGTAAATAAAACTACTTTATGGATTTTATCTCTTTTGTACTTGTCTTTTGATTTTCCGACGTTTCGAACACTATGTGAAATGCTGTAAAGTGTCAAAAATCAAATACAAACGAAACGATAAAATCCGTAGTTTTATTTACAATGTGTAATGCTCGCTGTAAACATCAGAAATCATTATGAATTTTCGATGTTTCAATATATGAAATGAAACAAATTTTACGGATTCAATCGCATTTAATTTTGTTTTTGCCATCTCACCAGCTTGCATACTTTATAACAGACAATAGTAAACAAATAATAGTAAAAAAATATGATTCTATTGTAGTTGGAACGAGTAAAAGTAATCGTTGAAATATGGCGCTAATGAATCTGACACAGTTGCGATAGCGTGTCTTATAGTTACCGCTAGAAATGGTGTAAATAAAATTTTCTTAACTTTAAAATATTTCATAATTATTTACGCTTTTAACTATGAATTAGTTTGTGAAAGATTATAATCGTTACAGTTGTGATTGGTAGGTGACGCTATTGTTGATGTGTAAACTTCATCTAAGCAGAAAATCGACGTCTGTGTAGTAGCAATTTGTAAGTACGCTTCGTTCGGTGAGCGCAAGAGCTGGCAGCCCAACACTGAGGGTGTTTGCGTGTGATCGGTTTTAGTGATGCCTTTAGTATCACCGAACCTTATTGCACGCATTCAAACTTCCTTCAATTTCTTCGCAGTAGGCAGCGGCCTAGCAAAGGTCCATGAGCGGCAACAACACTTACCATCAGGTGTACTGTTTGCTCGTTTGCCACCGTTTGCATTAAAAAAAAGCATACATATATGGCCTCGTTTTGGCTCGAGCTTCTTCCATAATATTTTATTTTTTATTTTATTTTAAGACCACACCCTGCACTAAGGAAATAATCCTTGTATTGCGGGGACTTTACAAACATATAATTAACGGACACAAATTACATCCAGACTCAGAACAACAATATGTGGATCGCACAAAGTGTTGTCCCGCGTGGGATTCGAGCCCTCGACACTGGTGCTGTAAGTCGCTATCTTAACCACTACGCCATCTGTGCAGTCATATCATAATAAGATAGAAATTGGCTTAATATATGACGCAGGTAAGACGGATTAGTATGGGATTTGTGTTTCAAGTTTTCCTTCTTTTTCAGTGATATTTTCTGCATATCATATCCGTTAGTGATCTTTAATGATAATCACGGGCAACAAAAGAATAAAATATAAAACAATTATTAACTTCTGCTTTTTTAAATTAAAATTTAGTGTCTAATATTCTATGATCTAGACAGATTTGACATCCGCCTATGCTTTTACCATTTTTTTATATTTTACAGAAAATTTCGTAAAACATGATTACGGGATTAAATATACAATCTATGCAAGAGAAGGCAAACTCGAAATGAAGTTCTATAGCAACACGTCTGACCAGGGTGGTATAGTAGGTCAATTTTCTTCCTATTGTGGAGGAGGCTCGGGTCCAACAGCAGCATATAGCTGAACTGATGATGCATAGGTCATGTTGAATGAAAGAAGTCACGAACCAATTTATCGCTTATATAACCTTCGTGAAGGCTTTTTAATCACTTATATTCAAAGCGCATATACGGAAAAGTATTGAAAGGTGACAAAACAATGCAATTAGATTTTAAATTAAATGCGGGTATCTTTTAATATTTGTATATTTTTCTGCCCTTGTTCTTGAAGGTTAATGGTAGGAAGGAAAAAATTGTATAACAGGTAAAGGTAACTTATATCTCATAACCTTTGGGAGGAGTATAGTGTCGACAGTTGTCTGTCTACAGCCACGGGCCGGTCCGTGCGGCGTAATACCTTTATTCTCGTAAAAAACTACCTCTGAATAGTCAATTTGTTACTAAACTTCGTTCGATGAGCGAGGGAGCCGGCAATTTAACTTGCTGAAGATGTTTGCGTGTGGTGGGTTTTGGTGATGCCTTTAGTACCACACCTAATTGTACGCTCCACACTCCCTTCACTTTCTTTAATACACTTTCTAACAAAGGTCCATGAGTGGCAGAATCACTTACCATCAGGTGTGTTCTTTACTCCTTTGCCACCAACACAAATATAAAAAATTACCTTTTAAAATATACAGACTGCGTATTAGTCTGCATATTGGCTTGCCCAGCTTTTTTTCATTCTTTTAGAAATAGATTTATTTATATTGTGAAATACTCGCGTAAACGTCAGAAATCATTAATTACAGGTAGTTTAAAAATTACTAACTAAAACAAGCTCGATAACCGAACAAAAAGTGCGATGCAGATATTAGGGATAGCTAAATCTATCGAATATTGCAAGATCTCAATCAGTGGGCCTACTCTTGAAATTAATTCTAATTTCGAATAGGATTCGATTTCAATCTCACCAAACTTATATTTGGTACTCTTGAACAAAATCGAGAATGAATTTTTCGCGTTCGTCGTTGTTATTTTCACCAAATGTGCCATGTTTTCTTACTTTAAATTAATAACGTTATCGAACTCGATCACCACAAAGACGCTTTCTTGAAATTGTGCAACATTAACTATTTTAAACTACGTCATAATCACGTCGGGAATAGCAAATATTTGACTTAATCGACGAGAGTCGAATTCATTTAGTTTAGAAACGTTCCACCTAATTTGATTCCAATCGGGCGCTAATGTCGCTTTCAAGAGTATCAAATTTTGCTCAAATTCGAGCTGCGATTAGATTTATGATTGGAATCGAGATTCAAGAGTAGGCACACAGGTTTCTAACAAAAATTCTAATTCTGTAAGGATAATCGGACAAACTATTTAAATGATTGCATTGACATCGATCCTTGTTAAGTGTGGATAGTTTTAAATTAATCTGTCGTTTACAAGGAGGTAAAAATTATGTTCAAAGAAGTACATACAAGTACATACTTTATGTTAAAATAATCGTAACAAAAATGTTTGTTTCAACAGAAGAATGTCACCAGTCCATATCTAAAGTGAGGTAAATTATATAATGAGGATTGCATCGTGATTTTGTGACATCATACTTGTATTCTTAAACAACACAATAATGTGTTTCCTTATTCATAGATTTAAAGATTGCTGTATTTTAAAACAACTTTTACAATAAATTTCTAGTCGCAAATATTGTCAATTGAAGTATATAATTTAGGATAGTATTTAATCCTACACCTACCTACTACTACTTTAGGATAGTAAATCCAATTTTTTCTATTCAAGTATTCGAAGTTACCACCAAAAATACTGAATGGCATACTAAATTTGCTCGTCAAATAAATCAAATCTAATATACTGTTTGATCTATAAACTAAACTGTTTTACTGAATGACTATCTGTTAATTAAAATTAAAACTGATAATTCTGTGAGTGCAACAAAATATTTAAATCTATTTTTTTTTTAAATCCATCACCTATTATACTGTTAAGAACATCAGTTACTCTAAATGAAACACCAGTTAATGAGTCATATTTATCTAATTAAAGTGCACATAAAATCAACGAAGTGAAATTAATATACACTTTTTTTTTTTTTTTTGTGGGTGGGTCGCGGTCGGCGCGCCTCCGCACCACTCCGTCCGGGGCGACAGAGGGGCTTAAGCACGCAACTCCCGCGACCCACCCAAAAACCACGTCGCCTTCGTCGTTGGGTCGACCACTGGAGCAGCGTTAACTTGTTGTCAGTGGTCGGCCCGACGGAATACCCCTAATTGGGGTACCCTCCCATCGACCGACGTCCCCCCCTCGGGGAGGACGTCGGTCTTTCCTCACGCGGTCGGCCTCTCGGCGGGTGACAGACTAATCCCCGGTCACGTCACCCGCGGCCTCGGCTAGGGCGGCATGAGGCGCAGATAGTTGCGCCTACGCCGCCCCAGTCGCCGGCGGCGGATCTCCTCATCGAGGCTGCGCTCCTCACGCAGGCGATCCGCCGCCTCCTTCCGCGAGATCACTGTCTCGCAGAAGGCTGCGACCGCGTCCCAATTCCCGACGCTGTCGACCATCGCCCTAGCGATAGCCGGCAGCGTCAGGTCCGTACCGATGATTGCGACGAGTTCACAGCGCTGCACTGCTCAAGCCCCACAGGCCTCGAGCGTATGGCGTGCCGTGTCCTCGTCGCAATCGCAGTGGTGGCAGGACGGTGTACTCTCCCTCCTAACGACCTTGTGCAGGTATTTGTCGAAGCACCCATGCCCCGTCAAAACCTGCACCAGTCGGAAGGAGAGCACCCCGTGCCGCCTTTCCAACCACTGCATCAGCACCGGCCGGAAGGCCTCCACAGTTCGCACCCCGAACCGAGGCCTCTCCAGCCGGACTGCCCAACGGGCGATGACGTCTCGGCGGGCGTCGACGCGCCAGGCGGTGAGCTCCCTTAACGAGACCACACCGCCCTCCGCTCGCACCCCCGTCACCCGCCGATATAGTTCGGCGAGCATCTCCGCCTCCAGGTCCCACGGGGGAGTTCCGGCCAATAGCCACGCTGCCTCCGTCGCCACCGTGCTGTATCCGCGGATGGCAAATTAATATACACTAATTGCAAAACAGTAATATAACTCAGTTTTTTTTTTCAACAAATCAATCTTTGTTATTACAACAAAAAAAAAAATTATTGTATGATCAGGGTCGGCGGACCGTGCGCGTGAGTAACGCCATCACGCGGACGCGATCCGCCGCACAGTTTGGTGAACATTCGACATAAAGTGACATTTTGATGTCACTGATTTCTATAAAAAGTCATAGAACAAATGTTCTACGACTTTTTATAGAAATTAGGCTTTATAGATGGAAAAAGAAATATTAAAGAAAAAAATGTATGGGGAAAAAGCTATACAATTTTTTTCACGAAGGTTTTAGGGAGTGTAGCAGTCTAACCTCGAAATATGTTAAGTGCTAGTGTTATATAAAATTAAAAAAAAATATAACGTGCGGTCACCTGCGGCCCTGCCTGGTTTCAAGTTTCAACCTTTTTATAGTACATTTCTCTTAATTTATTACATTTATATATATTTTTTTGCCTTATTTTATATTATGTTGACTCAAAAAAAATATCGGTATGGTATAGCAACAAATAAACTTTTTTTAAAATAATGTTTATTTAGAAAACCCAGCGAGGGTTTTTAAGGCTCGACAGCAACTGCAATAACAATTAAAAATATTTAATAGTTTTGTTACTCTATCCTTTCCGATGCCAAGGGAGGAATCCCCCAGTATCGGCCCAATGGTGATTAGTCAAACATTTATAAATATATGGTGTAGAAGGGGGCGATTTATAGAAAATTGGTAGTGTTCAAATGTCTTTATTTAAACATAATAACAAGTTTAAATACACGATCTTTACTTACAAATGGATCTAAAAATACACTGTCTCAACTTATGATCATATTAAAAATGAATCTGAAATATTTTCGCCTTCTAATGCAAAGACTTCATTTTCTTCAAGTTCTGCTGGAGCTTCTTCCTGGATTTACTAATCCTCAAACGAAAACTAAGAATCTAAAAGAAGCAAGGAAGAATGGGACACAGCAAGAATTTAAGGAACAAACAGGGCTTTTGATCGATTTTGAAATTAGATAAAAAAAGCCATGTGATTTTGATTAACTAGGTGTACGTTTTAATAAAAAATGTTTAGGTAATCAAGTAGTTAATTTGTAACGCAGTCATTTATCTGATGTGCAGTGGGTTATTAGACTCTCTTCAAATGCTGTTTTCTGCATATCAAATCCCTTAGTCGTCTTTTATGATACTTACGAGTCAGAGAATGGTGATCGTATTCTTACTCCGTCGCCACATGGATTTACGAATTTTACGGCGTTTGAATTGCAAATAATTATTACAAATGCGATAAAATTAGTAAAATAATAGTTTTATTTCATATGTGTATTAGCGAAAGATATCACTACAATCACCATACCTCCTTTAGCCGTCTTTAACGATATATATTGGCAAGAATAAAATCGTCACCACCCCTTGTACGAGGGAGTAGTAAAAATCGCCTGAGAGTTCATCAGACGCGCTGGCAGTAGCTCTATTTTGGGAAATATATAAAATCTCACTGCGATCACCAACCCGCCCTCCAGGCAGATTATGACGCTATCATATGAGAAATATGAGAGGAGCTTACGTCGAGCAGTGGCCGGTAAAATGCTACATTATGATGATGACTGGCGAGAAAGTGGTGAATTATATTTTTTTGGAAATTATGGTTTGGTTTCCTTTAAGTTAAATCTTTATTAATTAATTAATTAACACTTAATTTAAAGTCCGTCGGTGAGTCATATCGTGCTCTTCAACAGTACCATGGCAACATGTTGTGGTTTCGTACAAAATGAAAACTTGTGTAAAGCACTGTTATATCGTTATCATTATACTATTACTTCCTCCGCATTACATTATATAAAATGGCATTAAAATTATTCAACCAGACCACCACGTGATATTTTTATTTATCCGCTAAAAGTCGGTGAATTGTATTTTTACTCCGTTATCATAGAGAAAACGGCTGGTAACCTTGTCATAAAAATGTATTTTTCGACATAGTGGAATATTGACCCAGAAGAACAAGTTATGGTGTCGCATAATGACATTAAACAGCATTATTAGATTGCTTATCTTGAAATAAACTTAATCAACAAATAAATATTGTATGATTTGATACAGATGGAAGTCATTGGCTCGCCTCGTGTGTAACATAAAAGCGCAAATTATATAGTCAAACATTCATCAAACTAATATTTATTTTCAGCCATATTGGTGTGTAAACCGTCAAGTACAAACTAGCTTCGTGATTGAGTTTAACCGTTTTTATTGATGAAAAATGCATTTACGTATACCTGCTATTGATGATATAAAATTCAATTTAATCTATGGAAATGAATTGTACTCATAATTAGTACAATAAAATAAACCGGTTAAATGAGAGTCGGAGTCGCGCTCGAAGGGTTCCGTTCCATATATAAAAAGGGCAAATAGGAGCTCCCCTCAAATATTTATTTTATTTTGTTTTTAGTATTTGTTGTTATAGCGGCAACAGAAATACATAATTTGTAAAAATTTCAATTGTCTACCTATCGCAGTTCTTGAGATATAGCCTGGTGACAGACATGACGGACGGACAGACAGCGAAGTCTTAGTAATAGGGTCCTGTTTTTACTCTTTGGGTACAGAACCCTAAAAATATGGATCGTTTTTCTGGACAATTGTAATTAACATTATCTATATATATAAAAGAAAGTAGTGTTGCCCAAATGCAAGACCAAGACGAGACTTGGACCGGTCTTGGTCTTGGTCTTGCAACATCACACTTGGTCTCGTCTTGGTCTTGGTCTTGCGCACCCGAGTCTTGGTCTTGGTCTTGGTCTTGCGCACCCGAGTCTTGGTATTGCAGCAAGAGTCTCGCAAAGTTTTGCAGTTAGAATAACGTAACAGTAATTTATCATGGCAATGAAAAATCCAACTAAATTAATCAAATATCCTATCCTATCTATCCATCTGCTAGCCTATAGTTCACTATTGAATACAATACTTACCACTGGAGAAAATTACTCTTCTATTCCCCTGGTGTTCCATTAGACAGCGTTACTACTCTTATGACAGGACTTTCGACCCTATTTTCTTAAGACGTCACCACACGAGGCAGTTGATACAATAAATTTTATGTCATTTTATAATAAATGCGATATTTTACAATTAATGCGATTGTTTATATTCCCCTTCAAGTTAAGTGGTATGTCTCTATTGTATTTCCAGTTTAGTTACTGATACTCTGGATACTTGAAAAAACCTGTTGCTCTATTGCCTATATAAATACTTTGGCCGCTGGATCCATGTAGCTCTTAATATACTATTTATTCAAGAACATATAAAACTGATTTAAAATTTTATGGTTTTAATACTTGTAAAATGTATGATATTCGTCGTCATCGTCACAGCTCATAAAAGTGCCACTGCTGAGCTTAAGCTTCCTTCCCCAGTAAGAGGAAAAGTGATCTACTATACCACGCTGGTCAGACATGTTGGTACAGGGTTTTCTTTCTAGTTTCACTTCTCTTGCACATATATAACATATACACAGGGTGTATCAGGTTATGGGACAACTGTTCATGTATGTTGTAGTTCAACAGTCATAGATCATAATTAGAATGTATATTACACAAAAACAATATAACGTAAAAGTTATAGTGATTACAAAAATGTGTGTCTAAGAGTTTATGCCTTAAATTTTATGCATTATGTAGGTATGTACAGACAGGATATATGTAAGCATGTAAAATTTCGACAGTATAAATAGGTATTAGATTTGCGCGAACCTTTCAATGGTTACGTAGGTACAAAGGCGACTCATCAACGGTCATCGGCCGATCAGCTGATTTATGTTAAAGCGAAGTTTGTCTTGCTTATGCAAACGTAATCATTGATTTATTCAAATTCTAATGAACATTTAACAAAATACGAATATGTTGTAGATTAAGTATCATTCCTTTATACATTTTAATCAATTTACACGAAAAAACGATGACAAAATTGAGAACTTACATGTCTCTCAATTCATTAACGAATCGATATTTTTATTTCAATTTTTTTTCATGGGTTCCTAACACCATTGCCCGATCCGATTTGATACGACATCCACGGGTAAGAGAGTGGTGAATTATATTCGTACTTTGTCTTTTTTTTTTGTGTGTGTGTAGCTGTTGGTCGCAGATGACCTTGACAGCTTAACGCGGTCAATGGGTGAGCGCTGATGGCTCTCAACCCGGTAAGTAAGTTAAGCGAACATCGCCCGAGGGCTCCCCCCTGTGGGGAACGGACCTCGGCTCGGGGCGTCGCTGAGAGCAAAGTGGGCGTGGCCAAGTTTAGGATAATGACTTTTACGCGGCGCGGTTTTCGACCTCGACGGCGAGGCCGATACCGCGGAGTTTTATCTGTTATCGCTGCGCGAGCTGTGTAGGTCCTTTCTTGGGCGATCATAATAGCGTCATCTTCTTCTTCAAGAAGATGACGAGGACGTCGGACCGCGGATATTTTTGAGGGGACGTAGTTTACCGCCCCAACCACTAGTGGATTGGGGTGAGTCGTGGCAGAGGCAAAATAGCGCTGGGAGCAACGCTTCATGTACTGCCTGATGGTGATCGTACTCTGTCCCTACATGGACATTTATATAGATTAATTGTAGGCATATTTCTATGTCCAACAGTGAACGTCGTTGGGCTAATGAATAAACGGATATATAAATATGTATAATGGGCAAGAGCACTCTCGTGATTACGGTATTTTTGTCCTTAAGCCTTTCCGAAGAGTAATTCTGAAAAGCCAACACCAACATTGGGAATCGATTGGCCAATAGATGGATATCTCAAGACTGATTTGACTTGCCGTGTAGTGACGGAGTAAGAATATAATTCATCACCCCCTATTTTACCCGTGACTGCGAACCCACGACTAAGGGCTATAATATATAACATCGGTGCAAGAGAAGGAAAACTTGACATGTATGACCTGTAACAACACGGCCGATCACCGTGGCGATTCCCCTCCGGCCACGGCCGATTCTCCTCCTGTTATGTAGAAGACACGAGCTCAACCGTATATAAGCTGAAATGGTGATTTGAATTAAATGCAAGACCGCGAGACTCTTGCAGGCCCAGTCTTGGTCTTGCTCAAGTCTTGCAGGGCCAGTCTTGGTCTTGGTCTTGCAAAAAATAAGCGGTCTTGGTCTTGGTCTCGGTCTCGCATTTCTCGCAAGACCAAGACCAAGACCGCAAGACCAAGACTTTTTTGGGCAACACTAAAAGAAAGTCGTGTTAGTTACACTATTTATAACTCAAGAATGGCTGTACCGATTTACCAGAAAATTGGCGGGTAGGTAGCTTAGAACCAGGAAACGGACATAGGATACTTTTTATCCCGTTCGACCGGATTCCCGTGGGACTTGACATAAAACGTCAAAGAGAATTCAAGTCACTATAAAACCTGGTATAACAAAAACGCATCTGACATATAATAACAAAACGCAAAGGACAGCATATACACTATATTACAGACTATATTTTCGGCAATTTGGAAAATATATTTACGAAAAAAATTATGGCAGTACGAAGTTCGCTGGGTCGGCTAGTTTGTAAATATTTTTTACTCCTAGTACCTACTACTAGGTTACTAATCGTTACTAATCGTTAGTAATAGTAAGTTTTCGTTACTGGAGCAGGTGCTCCATCAGGTAGTAACGAAAACGTAAAAATTCGGGACTTATCTGGGCCCTTTAATATTTTCAAAAGAAGAGTTAAAGGGTCATCTTTTGTCGTTCGACTAATCTAGTATTATGCTAGAATACAAGATCTCTCAATCCGTTTGGTGATGGAGTAAGAATACAATTCACCACTCCCTATCTTAATGATTTCTGATGTTTACGCGAGTATTTACATGTAAATGTATTACACATTTTAAATTAAACTACTTTACGGATTTTATCGCGTTTGTATTTGATTTTTGATTACCCGACGTTTCGAACACTTTGCAGCATTCATGGTCACGGGCGGACTAAGATGTCTCACGTCCAACAAGTCATCGTTACTGCAGAAAATTTATAATTATCTACCCGATACATGAAATAGTTATTAACTATTGACCTAGATTTTGATACAAATTTATTGCTAGTGTAACAAGAAAATGATTCTATATGAAAAAATTAAATTGTTTATGGTTAGTAATTATTTAAAATTAAAAGTAATTATATTTAAAAAACCTAACAATCTAGTATCCACCGGATCGGCACACGGCCACACTGAGAAAGATCCGGCAAGAAAACTCAGGTGACATGATGCTAAATTAATATTAATTTTGAAGGCGGCTTACTTTATGTTACTAAGAGGTTTTAATTTATAAAATAATCTTTAGTTATTATTATTGTGGGTCAAATCTATACAATATGAGCTCACAGTGTCTTGCAGTCTTGTGGTGGTCTTTTTGGATTTGTTTTTAATAATGTTTATAACTTCCTATCTTACCCTCGGGTGTCGTAAAATACGACTACGGGATATGATTTGCATATAAAATCTATATAAGAGAGGGCAAATATGAAATAAATATACACCAGCACGTCTGACAAGGGTAGCACAGTAGGTTAACTTACCATTTATTATGGAGGAGGCTCGAGCCTAGTAGTAGAACGTATGTGAGCTGAAATGATGATGATGATGATGATATAATCTCTGCTCATGTACGTCCCACTAATGGGCTCGAGCTTCCTTTACAAAAGGAGAAAAATGAACCCACTATACTAAGATGATATAGGATTTTATTTCGAGGTTTCCTCACCTTTCTTAGATGTGACATATGCGTATTATATCCCTTATACCACGGGCTTGTCTTTTACGATACCCAAGGTTAGGTGGTGAATTGTATTCTTACTCTGTCACCACGCGGTAAATAAGTCTCTAGGTAATATTGCGTCATTAGATGGTACTAACATAGGCTATGATTAGTTACGCTATTGAATGATAATACGATAATTACGCAGAACGTCAAATATATAAAGATATAATGTAAAACTTGAAGACCTATGTGTACTGTAAAAGACGACTAATAGGTATGGTATGCAGATAATATGCAAGAGAAGGAATTAGAAGGAAAAGGAAATTTTTATGTGGTAGCACACTATCGACAGTCGTCTACAGCCTGTCTGTTTACAGCTGCGGTCCGGTTTGTACACTTTTGCAGAAAATTGACGTCTGAGTAGCAGCAACTTCGTTTGGTGAGCGTGAGAGCTAATGCCAAACTTTCAACGTCTTTCACTTAGAATAATAACGTATAGAAGGATAGTGTCAGTACTTCGAACTTTAAAAATTTGAATCTAAAAATACTAATGGCGGGCAGACGATTACACACGTACACACGGAAACCACTATACAAATTATGAAATCAAATTTTGTTTTTATTAACATAAATCGTCGAAATACTTTTAAAAGTAATGTTAAAAACCTTTTATGTTTTTCAAATGTGTTGTGGCACCATTTGAATGCACAAACCGTCATAATTACCTTTTTTTTTTTTTAAAGTTGCATACGTTCGTGCAGTGCAATGACTTGTACATTACGGGACTGTTCCGGCGTAAGCTCCATTAGGCTCCAATTGAAATGCCTCACTTTTTGTGCGTGGACTTACCTTCTATATGTTATTATTCTAAGGTCTTTCATAAAAAAAAATACCAGAGGAGGAGGTGACTTAAACCCATGAAGTATTCTCAAACATATGTATTTCATTATAAACGTGGGCTGGTCATCACTATTTCCTTTCTCGAGAGTATCGTAAAAAAAATATTGTATGTAGTGAGGGCGTAAGAATACAATTCACCACTCCCTATCTTGCCTGTGGATGTCATAAAAGAAGACTAAGGGATATAATACGCATATCTTATATCTTTAAACGAGCAATTCAAATTCTCGTATATGTATATATATATATATATCGATATAGCTAGGTTTTATTTATAGAAAATGTTGTTTTGTCCGTGTTTTTAGTTAAACAATTCAATGACATTAAATTTTAAAAGAATATGGATTCAAATTTCGTTGTCAATATCATGAGTTACGATAGCTCAGTTGGGGAGACGGCCGGTTTTAATTTTGGGTTCTGTAGCATTCAAACAGCGTCGGTTCGAATCTCGGTGTTATTATTATTCTCTTTTTGTAATTTTTTAATAATTTTCATTATTTATTTTTTATTTTTTATTAATAGGTAGGTATATATCTAAATAAATTCGACAAAAATATTCCGAGCGAAGCTCGGTCAACCAGATATTAACATTTATGCAAGAGAAGGAAACCTTGAGATAAAACCTATATCAACCTGTCTGACCAGCATGGTATAGTAAGGTAAAATTCCCTCCTTAAGAAAGTGAAGGGAGTGTGAATGCCCGCAATGAGGTTCGGTGAAACTAAACGCATAAAACCCACAATACGCAAACACCCTTAGAAAGTTGGGCTACCGGCTCTCGCTCACCGAACGAAGCGCTGTAACAGATTGCTACTACTCAGACGTCGATTTTCTATTCAGTGTGGTACTACTCCGGACGGATCGGCCCGTGGCTGTAGACAGATAACTGTCAACAGTGCGGTCCTGCCACTGAAAAGATGGATAGACTGCGTGAAGTATAAAATGCATAGACAGGGAGTGACCACAGAGATGACGTTTCATAGTATAAAAGTATCAGACGTCATCTCGGAGGATAAATTGCTTCGACCCAAATTGAGATAAGAGCTAGATGATGATAATATTTTGGTTTGCACAGATGGCGGACTGGCTTAAGTACTGACGCTTGGTGCTGGTCGTGGGGATGACCCCACTTAAGACAATTCTTTTGGGGTGTAATTTGTATTCGTTAGTTGCTGTCAATATTTTTTCATTTCGTTTATCATTATAAAAATGCCCGTAATACAACGATTTATTCTTCTTCTTTATGTTAGGCTATGGGCCAGACGTCCGCCATCCATTCTATCTGGGGCGACGAAATGGCGTCGCGGGGCGCCATAACCAACTGTAATTCCTACCCATCGTCATTAGACCGAATTCTTCCTTCGAGTACCGTCTCCGTCGACACCAGGACCAAAGAAACAGTATTGCCTGGGCGTCGTTCTCACACGATCGCTCTTTCTGCGGAGGGTGGTCCCCTGTTTGCCTACCTGCGATTTTCTTTTTCTTTTATATTCAAGGGTATTTGTCTCCAAAAAATATGAAAAAATGTACACTCGTATCATGCTAGGATGTAGTTAATTAACGCTGCTAAGCCCTTAGCAACATTAATAAGCGATTTATTTTAAGGTTTCGATTTCTATAATATTTTCCTGTTCCGTAATATGCATTATAATCGTCATCAATTATAATTACTTCTGTTACTTGCGAAATATTAATTTTAATTGAATACATCAATTAAATTTAATAAGTTTTCCGTATGGTAACTGAAACTTTTCATATGGTGACGGAGTAAGTATTAATAAGTATTAGAATTAACTTATTGTTAGTGCAATGAAAAAGAAAATAAGAAAAAATCTATACCATTCTCAGTTGGCCAGCGTAAAAAACAGCTTTGAATGAATATTATTTAATAATTATAATGGATAATGTAATTTATATGGATCAATGACCATAGACAATGTCAATAAAACAGGCAATATTTAGAATAATGATGGGACACGAGTACCAACGGTGTATTAAGGTCATATGTGTGAAATTAAAAACTTGTTTACTTGTTTCACTAATATTTTTGTGTTTTTGTTGTGTATAAGTTTTTATGCGTTTGCTTTTTGTAAATATGTCTACTCCATTCTTTGTAAAACACGACTAAGAGTTTTATCTGGACCAACTTTAACTGATGCCTAGTCACAAATACATTTCAAAAACGAGAATTGACACCAGGCAGTCGGTTGGTCATAAAACTTTTTCAATATGTACATATTTCGCGTGCTGACGAACAAAGAATACAATTCGCCACCCCCTTTGTATCCCTGGGTGTTGTAAAAAAAGGCATTGAACTCGTGCTTTTCATAATTTAACACCCTACTATAAAGGTTGGTGATTTGTATGCCCCTTTTTTGTCCATGGGTATAGGTAAAAGACATTTTTTGACACCTACGGATAGGATAAAATTGAATTGTATTCGCCTTTTTTGTCCGAGGGTATCGTAAAAGACTTCTTTTGACACCAACGATTAGGATAAAGAGTGGTGAATTGTATTCCCCCTTTTTGACCGTGGATATCGTAAAAGACGTCTTTTGACCTCTACGGGTAGAATAATTGGTAGTTAATTGTATTCTTACGCCGTCACCATACGGAAATATCTCAATATAGTAGGTTTTAATATATATGTATGACGTACAGACATGATCGACGTAATGACGTAAATAGATGATTTATTTATATTTGAAGCTACTTATATCTTATACCTACGTACAGTATATAATATGAGAATAAATACAGCGTGTTGACGGATTAAGAATACAATTTACTAACCTCTATCTTACTAGTGGGTGAGCTAAAAGACGACTAGGGGATATAATATGCATATAATATCTGTGCAACAGAAGGAAAACTCGAAACAAAACCATTTACCAACCTGTCTGACCAACATGGTATCATCATCAACTCAGTCCTTACAAGTCCCACTGTTAGGCTCGGGCCTCCTCCACAATGGGAGGGAAATTGATCTACTATACCGCGCTACGTGTTGGCCTAGTGTTTTATGTCGAGTTTTATGTTGAGCCTTCTCTTACATAGCTATACATATATCTTGTCCCTTAGAGCCAGTCTATACGGCACGTTGCGTCTCCGTTGCGTACACGCAGCGCTGCGGCTGCGTCGTTTTACATACTAATAATCATGGTGTACACACGCTGCGTCGACGCAACGCACACGCGACCGTACTGCAGCTCCCGAGACGAAGCGGGCGGAGGTGTACACATTGTGACCACGGAACGGCAGCGTCGTAGTAACGTTGCGATGACGCAGCGTCCGTGTGGCCGGCTATGCGTCAAAATATATGCGTTGCGTCGACGCAACGCGTCGTGTGGACTGGCTTTTAAGGTTCATTTCCGTGCATCGCGGCCGATCGCGTAGGCACAGTATAGTCATCTATCAGTAATGTATCTCGGCCGTAACCTTGAATTAAATGCTTACATCCATGCGGTATGTAAACATGTGATAGGGCTGCCCGCCTCCAGCATTTTAATTACATTTGCCTACTTTGTGTTTCCATTTAGTTTTGTATATACTTTTCTTATATAAACAAATAAAATACTTTGTGAATTGAATAGCAAGTGTTCAATAAGAACGTGTTGATTTTTGATTGGTAGTTTTTAATTAAAAAAAAAACATGTTTATGTTTAAATAACAAAATCTAATAACAGACAGACGGTCAAATTATGTTTTTCTAGTACTATTCATACACACAGTACAATAGACATCTGTTATTATTAATAATAAAATACCACGTCTTTACTTTGAATTATATAAACTAACAAAACAAAACACATTATGAGTTTTAACACAAGCGTACCTACCGTAACATGATTCATGAATAAAGTGACCATACGTCCCGTTTCGAACGGGACAGTCCCGTTTTCAAGTGATCTGTCCCGTCGTCCCGAACTGTACAAAAATGTCCCGTTTTACAAACAGAGCCTAATTCATCATTTATTATTCTGACAGGGACGTTTTTTTGTTTTCAGTCCATATTTATAATAGGTAACTAATGCTGACTCTTTACGTGTTCTTCATTTTTTAGCTTTACATTTCACAAGTTTACTTATGTTTGCAAGTGTCCCATTTTGATCAATCAATTCTTCAAGCGTCCCGTTTTGAGTTAAAAAAAATATGGTCACCTTATTCATGAACCGCCTATAACTACCTATTTCTCTCGTGTCAATCACTTTATTCACTTTATTTATTAATCCAGACAACTTTTTTTCGGGAGAATAAAGGAAATACTTATACATTAGAATGACACACATTATGTACCTACCTAATAGTAAGTAAAATTATTTTATAATAGGTAAGATTTCAGAGTTTGCAGGTAATCTAAAATAAAATTATCTCTGGATTCGTTATTGACGAATTCATGCAACCAAACCAAAACAGCACAGGGCAAAGCTTCAGGGCAAAGAAGATGTGGTGGTTATTTTATTTTTGCCCGATCACAACAGATACAATCTAACAACGATTGGACTAATGTTCTTATTAGATCTCTTTTTTTAAAGACAACACCCTGCTTTAACGAAATAGTCCTGGTATTGTGGGGGACTTTACAAACATAAATTATAACGACCACATTCGGACTCAGAACAACAATTTGTAGATCGTATAAAGTATTGCCCTGCGTGGGATTCAAACCCTCGACACTGGCACGGTAGGACGATATCATAACCACTACGCCATCTGTGCAGTCAAGCAATCTCTCTATAATCTATATTAATATTATGAAGTTGAAGATTTGCCGTGTAGGAACGGAGAAAGAATATAATTCACCACACCCTATCTTGCCCGTGGATATCGTAAAAGACGACTATGAAATATAATATGCACAACATCTGTGCAAGAGAAGAAAAACTCGAAATGAAATCCTATATCAACACGTGTGATCAGCTGTACCTATTTAATTAGGTTTCCTTCAGTGAACTTGTGTGGCCTTCAAATATCGCGCTTTTTAGTAGGTCATACCCAACTTTTTACTACTTTTACTGACACTGCATTAGGTCCATAGACGTCTCGTCATTAAATTCAAACATTTCTACAGAAAGAAAACAAATGCAAAATGGCGAGCAATAACATTTTACTCTTAGAATAATAACATATAGAAGGTAAGTCCACGCACAAAAAGTGAGGCATTTCAATTGGAGCCTAATGGAGCTTACGCCGGAACAGTCCCGTAATGTACAAGTCATTGCACTGCACGAACGTACGCAACTCTTAAAAAATAAATAGGTAATTATGACGGTTTGTGCATTCAAATGGTGTCACAACACATTTGAAAAATATAAAAAGATTATTAACATTACTTTTAAAGGTAATTCGACGATTTATGTTAATAAAAACAAAATTTGATTTCATAATTTGTATAGTGGTGTGCGTGTGTACGTGCGTAATCGTCTGCGCGCCATTAGTATTTTTAGATTCAAAATTTGAAAGTTCGAAGTATTGACACTATCCTTCTTTCTATACGTTATTATTCTAAGATTTTACTACATTGTTTCATTCTGTGAAATGTAACCTTTTAATAGGATCAAAACCAGCCAGATACAACTGGTACAGCCAAAGAGTATTAAAAGTTTATACAGCCTATATGCGAAAAGACTTTTTCTCCGACCTATTATTAAAATTGGTTATTCAATTAAAACATCACAACATGACGTATTATAATCCTTACTAATATTATAAATGCGAAAGTAAGTTTGTTTGTTTGTTTATTTGTTTGTTTGTTTGTTACGCTTTCACGCTTAAACCACCCAACCGATTTCAAAAATTCTTTAACCAATGGAAAGCTTTAATATCAGAGAGTAACATAGGCTATATTTGAACCCGATATTCCCACGGGAACGCCAACTACGCGGGTAACACGACTGAAACCGAAGCGAAGCGAGGGCGGGTTGCTTGTCTATAATAATTGCGATCACTACTACCACAGCTCCAATTATAAAGGAACTAGCAATCAGCCTTCGCTTCGCTTTGGTTTCAGTCGCCTTACCCGCGTAGTTTCCGTTCCCGTGGTAATACCGGGCTAAAAATAACTTATGTTACTCCCTGATATTATAACTTTCCATTGATGAAAGAATTTTTGAAATCGGTTCAATGTTTTAAGCGTGGAAGCGTAACAAACAAACTTTCGCATTTATAATATTAGTAAGGATATTCATAAACAAAACTTACAATATAAAATATTTTGTTGTGTGGTAGCGGCTACTAACACTAACCCTTGCATTGCTCATGGGTGTGGTAAACCATGATTAAAAGTTTTACATAGACCTTGGCGAACTCGATACAATTTAATCAATACTCATATTCCCAAGGCGGATTGACGTCAGGCAGGCGGCTAATCAAATAACAATTTCAATACGTAATAATTTTTCCGTGTGATGACGGAGTACGAATACAATTCACCACCGCGAGGTGGGTGTTGTAAAGGACAATGGGATTATTGCAGATGAGATTTATGCAAGAGAAGGAAAACACAAAATAAAACCCTATACCATCACGTGTGATCAGCGTGGTATAGTAGGTTAATTTCGCTTTATTGTGGAGGAGGCTCGAGCCCAGCAGCGGGATGTATGTGAGCTGTGATGACGATAATGAAGTAGTAATTGGGATTAGATCAGGATGATGACAGTACAAAATATACCTAATCATCTTACGTCTTCTCAACTCATATACATTCCCTACTACTGGGCTCAAACCTCCTCCATAATAGGAGAAAAATAAAAGAAGGGAATAGGAGAAAAATAAAAGAAGGGAATTAGGTTGGCATTTTTTTTTTATGGGTGGGCTATGGTAAGCGCACACGTGGTCCAGTCCGTCCGGGCGACGAAAGGACGGCGCGCGAGCCCATAACCCACCCGTACCCACGTCGCCTCGTTGTTGGGTCGACCACAGGAGCAGAGTGACTTGTCGTCAGTCGTCGGCCCGACGGAATACCCTTTCGGGTACCCTCACAATTAGGTTGGTATAGGGTTACATTTCGAGTTTTTTTTCTTTTGAAGTGCTGTTATTTCCTTGTCGTCTTATAAGACCCTCATGGATAAGAGAGGAAGTGGTGAATTGTATTCTTACGTCGTCATCACATGGAAAATCATTTCTGTAGTTGTTTTTTTTTTATTGCTGATTTTGGTGAACGAGCAATTAGCACCAGGTGTGCTGATTGCTCGTTGGTAAGTGATACTTTTTTCTATTGCAAGCTGTGGCAAACGAGCAAACGGTACACCTGATGGTAAATGTTGCTGCCACTTATGGACCTTTGCTAGGCCGCTGCCTACTAGGGCTGTTGATAATAAATCGATATATCGAAATATCGATATTATTATTTAAAAATATCGATACTTATCAACTATATTTTTATAGACGATATATCGATAGTTCGATACTAAAAAGTAAGTATCGAACGTCGATATTTGTTTGGATAAATTTGGTGTTTTATCTTTTTTATGTAAAATATGCATTCTACAAAATCGTCCTAAATTTGATCTACTGTAAAAATGGTGGCATGAAATTGACGATAAGTTAACATCATCATCATCATCATCATCTCAGCCCATATACGTCCCACTGTTGGGCTCGGGCCTCCTCCATAATGGAAGGGTAATTGACCTACTATACCACGCTGGTCAGACGTGTTGGTATAGGGTTTTATTTCGAGTTTTCCTTCTCTCGCATAGATGTTATATGCGTTTTATATCCCTAAGTCGTCTCGTACGATCACCCACGGGTAAGATAGGGGGTGGTGAATTGTATTCTTACTCCGTCACCACACGGACTAAGTTAACATATACATCCAGAATTTTTCTAAAAAAAAAAGCTCGTCACGGAAACCTTGCAATGAACGCGAAACTAGAAAGTGGTCATGCACAAAAATATCGAAATATCGATATTTTTTTCGATATATCGACCCCCGATATTGATATATTTAGAAATATCGATATATCGAAAAAACTATATTTTTAAAAATATCAACAGCCCTACTACCTACCGTGAAAAAATTGAAAGGAGTGTGAATGCGTGCAAAGAAGTTCGGTGATACTAAAGGCATCACTAAAGCTCATCATACGCAAACACCCTGAGAAACTTGGGCATCTGGCTCTCTCGCTCACCGAACGAAGTCATCTTGCTCTTATCCCAATTACTTGGGGTCGACGCAATATGTCATCTGTTTTGACATATTGCAAAAAGTTTCGGCAATGACTTTTATGACCGGCCGTCTGCCTGACGTCAACCCTCCTTGGGAATGTAATCCTTGACCCAAATGGTACCAGATGGAGTTGGTCCGGGTCAATCTAGGGCTCTTAGTCGTTTTTTACGACACCCACGAGCAAAGCAAGGGTTGGTAGCTCACCGAACGAAGTGCAGTAACAAATTGTTACTACTCGGACGTCGATTTTCTGCGAGACTATGGTACTACCATGGACCGGACCGGCTGTAGACAGACAACTGTCAACAGTGTGATCCTACCTTTACAATATCAGAGGCACAGCTGGGCCGTTGTCTACCGTGAAGAAAATACTCTTCATAAACCTCGTTTAAAAAAGGACATGTCATAGCGTTCGAGAAGCAGCAGCATGTAGTTCATTCCAGAGCCTGCACGTACGTGGGAGAAATGATCGTTGGAAACGTACAGTTGAAGACTATAACGTTACCAGGTGAAACCATAATGTTTCCAGGTAAAAGTGAAGTTGTATAATTATAGTGTGTTAAGAAAAGCTAAAAAATTGGCCAAGTGCGAGTCGGACTCGCGCACGAAGGGTTACGTACCATTGACTAATGCCTCCTTATTGCCATTATCGATATTGAGCAAAAAAACCAGGTTTATTGTATGGGAGCCCCCCTTAAATCTTTATTTTATTTTTAGTATTTTTTGTTATAGCGGCAATAGAAATACATCATCTGTGAAAATTTCAACTGTCTAGCTATCACCGTTCTTGAGATACAGCCTGGTGACAGACGGACGGACGGACAGCGAAGTCTCAGTAATAGGGTCCCGTTTTTACCCTTTGGATACGGAACCCTAAAAGTGTTTTATACATAATATACGTTGTATATGAACCCCAATAACTTTTCGAGTTCTGGTAGGAATCCAATTGAAAGCTTCAGGAGAGGTTTGTAAAACTTCGCTATAGGTATTTTAACAACAAGAAAGTTTTGATTCTTGAATACTAAGCTGTCTGCTAGAACCAAAATCATTCTGTTTGTTGTCACAGTCAAAATAATGTAATTCAGAGGTCTCGGCGGTAGATTTAACTTTTCTGTTACTTGTCGGTATTTCGAAAATAATTTATTATCTAATAGTAAAAAAATAACCAGATATTGGCATAAAGTAATAATTTCTACATAATTGTTTTCACCGGATAAATTACTTTCTGATTTATAGTACAACTATTAATATAACTTCATTAGATTATTAAAATTCATTAAAACAATATACCTATAAGTATAGTATAAGAAAAATAACTTTAGTATTTAAAGTATAAATTATAAAAATTATCGTAATCTGACATGAAACACTTTATTCAATTTAAAAAAATATTCTAAATTAATAAATCGAATCACTTACCGCCACAGTCCGATGCAAAGCAAATATTCCAATGCAAAATTAAAAATATCACTGATCACTTTAAAACCAAAGTTTAAAAATAGAATCACAATTAAAAAAAAATCGAATTTCAAACAATTCAAACTACGAGCTGTGCGCGCGACTCCAATCTATGGCGTTATGCATGTTTCTACCGTAGGCGCAATTTACGTGCCCACATACCAGTTTACGATGACCCCTCATTTACCTGTACTTCCATCCACAGCGGTGTCAATATAGTCTCTTATTTTACCGCACGAGTTCATTTCCTCTGGCCAATGAAAGAAAAGTAGTTACAAGTGACCTTGTGTAACTAAACTACTGAAGTTTCGTCTGCCGAAGATGTAAACATTGGTTTCAATAATTTGTTCGATAAGCTTCATTCTACAAAGGCGTTTTTGTTCATAATTTTATTATTTAACTAAGTTTATTTATGAAAGATGATTCATTCATCCGGCTTGGTTTATAATTAAAATATTGGAGGAAGGAAAGGAAGGAATCTTTGTAGGTTTAACCGAGTACTTATATATTTTTAACTAGCGACCCGCTCTCGCTTCGTTTCTGTTTCAGTTGGTTTGACATCGCATTTTAAATATCCAAAATATCCTAAGATTGCAATCCATGAGGCCTAGACTTCGATCGGACAAAATTTAATAGGGTCTCTCTGAGAGGAAAAATAAGTTACTTCAGATTACCCGCAACAAACAAACAGACAAACAAGAAATGTTTAAATTTATTTTTAACTATAAGTATCGTGCAAATAATCGTGTAAGCATGAAAAAAAATCAACTATTTGGACATGACACTGCAATTTATTTCTTTATGTAGATGTAGGTAACGTGTACTAAAGTCGAAGAGTATTTTTTTATCTAAAAAACTAAGAAATAGCGAGGTTCGTTTTTTCAGCAAAGGGGTCATAGTCCAATAGATTAGATTAGTTATATATTTTTTCAATACTTAATAATATATCATTTTGAGCATTTCACAGAGACTGTTATATTTTGGAGTATCTTAGAAGCATCTGTAACGATTTCGCTCAAATTTTCTTTTGTACGGTGCTCCTTAAGTTCCGCTTTTTATTTATTCATGAGCGCCGTAAAACCAACTGAAGAATTATCAAAAGAATGGGTAGGAGAACCTTCGTAGAAAAATTATATCATCAACTACTTCTTTATGGCAGTTTCTCTTCTTTTATATGATATTAGATAAGATAATTAGGTTTTATTTTTCAAGTATAGAAAAATATATTATAAAATTTTAAACAATAAACATGGGCGCCAAGGGAATTAATGGTAAATTTAGAAAAGAAATCTGTGGTTTATCCCTAATGACCCTTGGATCTGATAATAACTTATAAATGTCTTAACCAATTTTGATGAGGTAGATATTTAGAATCGTTAATATCATTCCGAGGGACATAATTAGACAGAATAGGCTGGTAGGTGCCATATAAAAAAAAATGAAATTCTTTTTGTTTCTTCTTCTATTTTTTTTTGTATTGGCAATCAGCGGCTAATATGACCATTGCTGCGGGTGTCGAGTTACAATTTTCTTCACAAATTATCGGTTTCTTTACGTTTTTAGTTACTTTATATTTGTCATTATCCGCCAGAAAGTCAAATCTTCGCCTTTAACAGTATTATATTCACATTGTTACTTGGATCTTCTAGGAATCATCATCATCATCATCATCTTGCTCTTATCCCAATTACTTGGGGTCGACGCACTATGTCATCTGTTTTGACATATTGCAAAAAGTTTCGGCAATGACTTTTATGACCGGCCGCCTGCCTGACGTCAACCCTCCTTGGGAATGTAATCGTTGACCCAAATGGTACCAGATGGTTGTTGGTCCGGATCAATTGGATCTTCTGGGAATATTGATAGTAAAAAAAGACTTTCACTTACCCAAAAGTCCTTAGTTTTCTTTTTGGCATGTCAATCATCGTTGTTACAGCTTATATATGTCCAATTGCTGGGTTCGAACTTCCTCTATAGTAGAAGGGAAACTGACGTAGTATATATACCACGCTGGTCAAGACGTGTTGGTATAGGTTTTTAATTTGAGTAGTCCTTCTTTTGCATATATGTTATCTGTGTAACATTTAGTCGTGTTTTACGACAGTCACGTGCAGGTAACGGGGTAAAGAATTGTATTCTTATTACTTTACCACACGGAAAGAGTATCATTTTGTAAGCCAGTAGTCCTTGTTAATTAATTTGTGATAATTTTTCCTCTACCGAACCATTGCAAGATCGAAGCTATTGTGTTACAGTAATATCCCGGACTTACGCGATAGGTGGGACCGAGTGATAATCGCGTAAGTCGAGATTTAATTTTGCTTATATTAAACTAGCAACCCGCCCTCGCTTCGCTTTTATTTCAGTAGCCTTATCCGCGTAGTTCCCAATTCCGTGGGAATACTGGGATAAAATCCCTGATATTATAGCATTCCATTGGTGAAAGAATTTTTGAAATCGGTTCAGCCGTTTTGAAGATTACCCGGAACAAACAGACAGACAGACAAAAAAAATATAAAGTGATTTTTAGGCATATGTATAGTGTAAATAACCGTGTGAGCATGAAAAAGCCTATTATTTTGACATTACAAACAGACACTCCAATTTTATTTATTGGTATAGATGTACAAAAAAATTGGTTATTTGAAACTAGTTCGAAGAAGACAATAATTTAAACATTAATTTTAATAAATATGTTCAAAATATTATATAAAAAATAATTGAAATTTTATGAATATAAAAGTAAATCTCGAAGAGAAAAAGGTGTATATTTGAATTCGCGTAAAACGGGGTAGCGTAAGTCGGGGTATTACTTTACTTCATGTACATGTTAGTAATAGACATAATACTTATAAACTCGACAATTAGTTGTGTATTGTACAAAGAAGATTTGTACTTATCCATCACAAAACGGGTAAAAGTAATAATTATCGTAAAATATATTTTGGACCCGGACAATGGACATATTTTTAACAAATTTATACAGCAAAGTCGATTAATATGTATTTGGTTTTGCCATATCCATTTGAGAAAGTTGATGACGAATATATTTCGGCTAAATTTCAACGGTAACACTCGCCACGTTTTTATTGGGTTTGTAAGAGGAAACTCCTTGAGTGGCCGAATCTTTGTGAGTCATCTTTCTGGCATTCAGTCTGTTTACATTGGTCATTATTTTTTATGAGATTAATTGTTGACAAGCAATGATAAGCATTGTTATTTTTTTATACAACAATTTCAGCTAGTGGCTTCATACAATTATTAGGAGGCAATTGTCACTCATAGAAAAAGGTCATAAAACCGAGAACAACATCGATTTTCAACTTTTCACAATTTAACAGACCAATATTTCGTTTTCTTAGGAATAATCTTTAATTAGAGCTATATTTAATATATTAGATCTGTATGTAGGCATCATAACAAGGCTCAAAGTCGCTCAGCGTGCTATGGAGCGGGCTATGCTCGGGATTTCTCGGTGTACGAAAATGTGAATCGGAATCGGAAATCAGAAGAACGGGGTGTAACCGACATAGCATGAAGAATTACCACGCTAAAGTGGCAATGGGCAGGTCACATCGCTCGACAAACCGATAACCGCTGGGGAAGAAAGGTTCTCGAGTGGCGACTGGCGACCACGTATCGGACGATGCAGTGTAGGACGCTCCCTCATTAGATGCACCGACGCCCTGGTGAAAGTTGCTGGTCGTCGATGGATGCAAGCGGCACAGGACCGCACTTTGTGGCGTAACATGAAGGAGGCCTATGTCCAGCAGTGGACGGCGATAGGCTGAAATGATGATGATGATGAAAATGATGGTATTTAATATACAGTATACACGTGATTTCGTATGGTAACGGAGTAAGAATACAATTTACCTTCTCTTGCAAAGATGTTATATGCATATTATATCATTTAGCCGTGCTTTTTTTTTATTGCCAACGGTGGCAAACGAGCAAGCAGCATACCTGATAGTAAGTGAAACTGATGCACATGGACCTTTGCAATACCAAGGGCACAGCCAGGCCGCTGCCTACCGTGAAGGAAATACTCTTCTTAAACTTCGTTTAAAGAAGGACATGTCATAGCGCTCGGGAAACAGCAGCAGGTAGTTAATTCCAGAGCTTGCACGTACGTGGGAGAAATGATCGCTGGAAACGTACAGTTGAACACCATAACGTTTCCAGGTGAAATGGATGAACCCTGCTGCGGTGTCGAGTGGTACAGTGGTAGAATGGTGACGGTGGTACCAAGTCAAACAGTTCCTCGGAGCACTCCCCGTGAAAGAGTCGGTAGAGTACACAGAGTGACCCAAAGTCTCTCCGCTGCTCCAGCGACTCCAATCTGTCCGTAAGATTTTGTAAGTAAGTTTCGTAAGTGTTTCACGACATCTACGGGCAAGATAGAGAGTGACGAATTGTATTCTTACTCTACATGGTTGATTTACGAATGTGAAAAGTTGCGAATCCAATTTATCTCTATTTCGTAAACTATTTCTATGTTATAAATATAAAAATTTCTATGGACATTATTGCGTTTGTTTTTGATTTTTGATTGCTCGATGTTTCGAATACTTTACAGCGTTCGTAGTCACGGACGGACTAAGTGGTCACACAAGCCATTGTTATTATAGAGACTCATATCTACCCGTTACAGAATCAGTTATTAAGTTTTGACTCACATTATAGATAATATGAAATTACAGATTCCATATCAATAGTTTTATTTATAATGTGTAATGTTCGCGTAAACCTTAGAATTCACTGTTTCTTTGTCTGAAATATAATCTAGTGACCTTAACTTACGACCAGGCACATCATTAGTAGTAAAGTCCCGGGATCGCATCTTTGTTCAGAACATACATAAGTATTATTAAGGTGTTATTCGATAAAATGAAGTCAAGAATTTTGTTCCAAGATTGTATTAGTCAAAATAATAAGTCATACACGTCTTACTGGTGGGCTCAAACCTCCTCCTATAGGAGGGAATTTGACCCACTATACCTATCTGGTCAGACATGTTGGTTTATTTCGAGCTTTCCTTTTCTTCCACAGATGTTATATACATATTATATCCCTTAGTCGTCTTATACGAAATTCACGAGAAAATGGGAGCGGTGCATTGTATTCATACTCCGTCACCCTACGGAAATAGATATTATTTGTAAATTTGTAAATGCGAATAGAAATTTGTTTGTTACACTTTCACTTCTTAATTATTTAATCGATCCTTAATAAATTTGATATACATGATGTCGGGATACAGAAACGAATATAAGGTTTATCCATAAAAAGTAATAACATCAACAATCAGATTATAGTTACATATAGTTGCTTCAAAACTCATATACCAATAAATAAAATTGGAGTGTCTGTTTGTAATGTCAAAATAATAGGCTTTTTTCATACTCACACGGTTATTAGCACGACACCTATGCCTAAAATAGCAATTAAAAATTTTTTGTCTGTCTGTTTGTTGCGGGTAATCTTCAAAACGGCTGGATCGATTTCAAAAATTCTTTCACCAATGGAAAGCTATAATATCAGGGCTTAAACTAGGCTATATTTTATCTCGGTATTCCCACGGGAACGGGAACTACGCGGGTAAAACGACTATAACCTATAACCGAAGCGAAGCGAGGGCGGATTGCTAGTTTATTATATTATTAGTGGTAGGACCACACTGTCGACAGTTGTCTGTCTATAGCCGCGGGCTGATCCGTCCGGGGTAGTATCACACAGAAAATCGACGTCCAAGTAGTAGCAATGTGTTACAGCGCTTCATTCGGTGAGTGGGAGAACCGGAAGCCCAACTTTCTGATTGCATGTGGTAGGTTGTAATGATGCCTTTAGTATCATCTAACCTCATTGCACGCATTCACTCTCACTCAGTTTCTTCACGGTAGGCAGCGGCCATGAGCGGCAGAAACACTTACCATCAGGTATACTATTTGCTCGTTTGCCACCGATTGCAATAAAAAGAAATGTACAATTCTTGAAGGATAATACTGCATTAAACTTTCGCAGAAAATCGACGTCTGTGTAATAGCAATTTGTTACTGCACTTGATTCGGTGAGCGAGAGGGAGTGAGAAAGAAGGGCTGATAATTATATTATTACTCTGTCATTGCTACTGGTCTGCTGGTGGAATGGTGTACGAAGACAACTAACGCTTACATCGCTCATGGGTGTCATAAAGAAAACTGCTTTATATCGAACCCAGACAATTTCATCCAATGGCGTCTGGTGAACAAATATATTCTGAAGGACGGTCGACATTAAGCAGACGGTTGGTCAAATTTATGATGGAGGAGTGTATATTACGTCGATTCCAAGTAATTGAGTTAACAGCAGGATGGTCATTATGATGATGACCACAACAGATATGGTCTGGCAAGATATGCTCTTCCTTCATAACTTTATTATTATTACAATGCTAAGATTGTATTATCAACATTTCGGCTCATATACGTATCACTGCTGGGCTTGAACCTGCTCCATAATAGGAGGGCAATCGACTTTACTATACCATTTCACGTGTGATGACGGAGTAAGAATACAGTTCACCAACCCGCTCTCTTACCCGAGAGTGTCGTAAAAGACGACTAAGGGATATGATATCCAGATAATATCTATATAAGAGAGATCTATGCCAACACGTTTGACTAGCGCGGTATAGTAGGTCAATTTCCCTTCCATTGTGCAGGCGGTCCAAACCCAACAGTGGGACTTGTATTGTGTTGAGATGAATACCATGTTGATCAGACAGCTTATTATTTTGTTTCGTGTTTTCCTTCTCTTCCATAGATGTTATATACGTATTATTTACCTTAGTCGTCTTTTACGATTTATCCACGGCCTCGATAGGGAGTAGACATACATAAATAGCCTTACGCCCGGTTCCGAGAGGGGTAGGTTACGGATACGGATTGCCACAAGCCACGATCCTGGCATACTTCCATCGCTTTACTCACACTCAACAAAGTCTTCATGCATTCTCTATGGTTACGCGTACTCTTAACATGACACTTCACCAGCACATCACCAATTTGATCCAGAAACGTACGGCGTGGTCTTCCTCTAGAAACCGTCCCACTCACACTTTGTATACTTGCTCCGTCATTCTCTCTTCACTCATTCTTTCTACATGTGCAAACCACCTCTACATACCTTTTTAGGGTTTCGTATCCAAAGGGTAAAAATGGGATCCCATTACTAAGACATCGCTGTCTGTCCGTTTGTTTTCAGACCGTATCTCAAGAACTGCAATAGCTAGACAGTTGAAATTTTTACAAATTATTTATTTCTGTTGCCGCTATAATAACAAATACTAAAAATAAAATAAATATTTAAGGGAGGCTCCCATAGAACAAACGCGATTTTATAGATAATGGTAGGGAACCCTTCGTGTGCGACTCCTACTCGCACTTTGTCGGTTTTTGAAGTGAAACTTACTTGCGCGCAAGAGGGTAAATTTTATACGGATGAAAAGCGTCACAAAGATGCACAGCGTTTTTGTCGAAGAAGAGAGAGAGCGATTGAGACCGATTGAGAGAGAGCGAGAAAGGGCAAAAATAGCACGAAACACAGCCATGGAGCGAGAGTAGGGATCAAGCGAGTGAGAAAGATCGAGATTTAATTTTTTTTTAAATTTTTTTTTAATACTGATAAAAAACACTTGGAACCAAAGAAGTTTCACTTCTGACAAGCGTACTTAGTACTCACGCTATTTTTAATCTTTGTCACCACTTCTTCGTTCACTCCGAAACGCTCTCTTATCACACTATTCCTAATTTTAACTTTCAGCCTTACACCACATATATTGCTTCGCCAAATACCTGCACAAGGTCGTAAGGAGGGAGAGTACACCGTCCTGCCACCACTGCGATTGCGACAAGGACACGGCGACACATACGCTCGAGGCCTGCGCGGCTTGGGCAGTGCAGCGCTGTGAACTCGTCGCAATCATCGGTACAGACCTGACGCTGCCGGCTATCGCTAGGGCGATGGTCGACAGCGTCGGGAATTGGGACGCGGTTGCAGCCTTCTGCGAGACAGTGATCTCGCGGAAGGAGGCGGCGGATCGCCTGCGTGAGGAGCGCAGCCTCGATGAGGAGATCCGCCGCCGGCGACTGGGGCGGCGTAGGCGCGAATACCTGCGCCTCATGCCGCCCTAGCTGAGGCCGCGGGTGACGTGACCGGGGATTAGACCGTCACCCGCCGAGAGGCCGACCGCGTGAGGAAAGACCGACATCCTCCCCGAGGGGGGGACGTCAGTCGATGGGAGGGTACCCCAATAGGGGGTATTCTGTCGAGCCGACCACTGATGTCAGGTAACCCTGCTCTGGTGGTCGGCCTAACGACGAAGGCGACGTGGTTTTCGGGTGGGTTGCGGGAGTTGCGTGCTTAAGGCCCTCTGTCGTCCCGGACGGAGTGGTGCGGAGGCGCGCCGACCGCAGCCCACTTACAAAAAAAAAAAAAAACACCATCTATATTACGTAGAACTCTCATCTCTACAGCATTTATCCTACTTTTATATTTTCCCTGCCATATCTAGCTTTCACTGGCGTCCATGAGGGTAGTACCCACCCTCACACACACTTCCCTATGTACTGCGATAGTGAGTGGTGAATTGTATTCTTATTCCGTCACCATACGGAAAAGATTAAGATTATGAGAGACAATTTATAATCTCTTGGAAAGATTAAGACTTCCTCGCTCATCAGTATGAAATTTCAGCTGATACGCGTAATGCGTTTTAAATTGTACCTTTGGCCTTGACTACGAGATTCTTAATCTTGAGTGCAAATATTACAAAAGATATTCATATTGCTGGATAGTATACTGTATATTTTATTTTTTGTGGTAACAGAGTGAGAATACATTTCACCACCCCCCTTTCTTACCCGTGGGTATCGTAAAAGATGACAGGAATTATTACATATATACAACATCTATTCAAGAGGAGGAAAATTCGAAATAAAAGCTTGTACCAACGCGTCGCGTGGTAAAGTAGGTCATTTTCCCTCCCAAGGAGGAGGCTTGAGCCCAATAGCGGGACGTATATGAGTTGTAATGATGATATTGTATAAATAATTTAATTTATCTTTACGTGTGGGGACGAAGAATACATTTCACGACATTATTTCTCGTCTGTAGGAGTCATAAAAATCTGTAAAATGCCGATAACGCTCATGGAAGAGATGAAAAATTCGAAATAAAACCTTATACCAATCAGTCTGACCAGTGTAGAAAAGTAAGTTAATTTCCCTTCATTCAACGTTCATGATCATGGGCGCCTACCGCCGTTAACGTTGAAAAGTGTTCGATACATCGGGAAATCAAAAATTAAATACAAACGCGATAAAAAGCAAGTTCAACATAGTGCTACAATGGGTCCCTTCTCACATCGGTTTGACGAGCAACGAGGAAGCTGATTTACAGCCAAAAATGGCGACTACATCGGAGTTGCAAATTTTATCTTCTCCACACACTGTGAATTACTAGACAAATACAAAAAATCACTCTTTTAGATAATTAATGAAACGATTACTTTAACCAATTATCTAAATCTAGGGGTACATGGTACAAAATTATTCAAAATGAGCCTCCTCTTCTTCTTTTTTTGTCTTGGCAATCAGCTATTAATACAAGTCATTTTTGCCAGTGTCGAGTTATAATTTTCTTTTCAAATTATCAATTTCTTCATGTCAGTAATGGTCTGTCAGTAAGTCAAAGTGTCGCCTCCAACAGTATAATGGCCACTGTTAGGGGTATCTTCTGAGAATTTTGGTGGCAACAAAAAGGTATGTATAGCAGTTTTATATCATATTCACTACACCTCAGCAGTTTTGCCACTATATATTACATAAAATGCCATCAAAATTATTTAATATAACACGTTAAAACACTAAGATATTGAATATAATATAAGAACTCCACATGACACTGCCAGATTCCCGCCAAAATCCAAAGAGCCTCCTCGTATCCCTTGGTATAATAGTCGCGAGGTCAGTCGTAGAATGCTGATCACTACTCACAGGGTTCGTTCCGGACACATGCAACTGAGAATTTTTGCATTTCTAATGAAAGAAGTAAATTCTCCAAACTGCGAGGTCTGTGGCAAAAGAGAAGATGTGCATCATCTCTTAGCGGAGTGTGTGTGGAACGAATCTAAGAGAAATGAAATTGTTAAAAAATTAAACGTTAATAAGTTAGACATGGGGGTATTTTTATAATTTCTAACTCGGGCCAACGTCTCGCGAAGTTAAATCAATGTATTTATTCATCTAATCAATGTATTTCATTTAATAATTAGTTAATATTTAAGCTTAGAATGTATGGTTAGGTTAACGATAGGTCGGACATGGACTGCGTTCAAAAGACCTTAAAAATAGATTAAAAAAAAAAACGCGATAAAATCTGTAAAAGTTTTATTTATAATGACTCCATTATCTAAATTACAGAGAATTAACATACAAAATGATTTATAAAAACTGGTTACGAGTGATTTTTAATGTTTACTGATACAAATTACAAAGCTTGTATTGCTCTGTATTTGAACTTATTTTGAACCATACCGGTATACATTGACTGCAGTTCCTATTAAATTATTCTACTAACCACATCACCCGCATCGGTATTTACCTTATATATTTATCTTATCCGGTCTTGATACCTAACATAGGACTGTTTTGCCCATGTTTATTTTGATGTGCCGTGAACGAGTGCGATTATTTTTAATTGCTGTGTATATATACATGCTGTATCAGGTTATGGGGCCACTGGTCAAACGAGACCTAAGCAATGGTGGTAGAAACCCATGAAAAGAATTTGAAATAAAAATATCGATTCGTTAATGAATTAGTTTATTTATACTGTCGAAGCTTTACATGCCTACATGTATTCTGTCTGTACATGCCTATATGATACGTAACATTTATGGCGTAGACTCTTAGACATACATTTTCGAAATCACTACAACTATTGTTTTATTGTTTTTTGTGTAATATACATTTTAATTACGATCTATAACCGTAAAACTACAACATACTCGAACAGTTACCCCATAACCTGATACACACTGCATATTCTCTACGTTCCGACTCTAAAACGGCTGGACCGATTCTGATAAAATTTTCAGCAATATATTAGATTAGCCTAGAGAATAATCCTGTAAAGTTTAGTAGGAATCGCACAATAGAAATTTAAGTATGTTACGGATTTTATCACGTTTGATTTTTGATTGCCCGACGTTTCTAATACTTTGCGGCGTTCAGTGACCATGAACACTGATAAAATTCGTACAATAGTTTTATTTACAACTAGCTTATGTTCGCGACTTCGTCCGCGTGGCACAGTTACTTTGGGCTAATGCTAACTTTAACCCGCGAATTTCTTTACGTAGAACGTGAAAGTATTTTTAAATAATACAATTGTGTGTGTGATACACATGATTTTTACGAAACCTAACCGTTTATGTAGTGCACGCAGCGTAAGCTCTCAGAAGGAAAAAATCCCGATTCTGAGACATTTTTCCTTCTTGCTCGTCTTCTAATGATCTTAGCGTGATGATATATAGCCTATAGCTTTCCTCGATAAATGGATAACCCTGAAAGAATTTTTCAAATCGACCTAGTAGTTCATGAGATTAGGACGTTCAAACAAACAAACTCTTCCGCTTTATATATTACTATAGACTATAGACGTGTAATCGCGTAAACTTCAGAAATCATTAATAGAAGTTTATTTTTTATTTTTCTTTTCATCATCTCAGCCGACATAAGTCCCACTATTAGTCTCAGGCTTCCTCCATAATGGAAGGTAGCTATATTGTTCTACTATATTAAGCTAGTCAGACATGTTGGTTGGTATAGTGTACTCTATCGGCTCTTTCATGGGAAGTGCTCTGAGGAACTGTTTGACTTGGTACCACCGTCATCGTTTAACCAACATACCACTTGACACCATAGCAAGGATCATCCATTTCACCTGGAAACGTTATGGTCTTCAACTGTACGTTACCAGGGATCATTTCTCCCACGTACGTGCAGACTCTGGAATGAACTACCTGCTGCTGTTTCCCGAGCGCTATGACATGTCCTTCTTTAAACGAGGTTTAAGAAGAGTATTTTCTTCACGGTAGGCAACGGCCTGGCTGTGTCCTTGATATTGCAAAGGTCCATGTGCAGCAGTTTCACTTACCATCAGGTGTGCTGCCTCCTCTTTTGCCATCATCGGCAAAAAGAAAAAATAGGATTCTACGTCACGTTTTCCTTCTCTTGCATAAATGTTATCTGCATATCATATCCGTTAGTCGTCTTTTACGACACCCAAGAGCAAGAGAGGTGTAGTGAATTGTATTCTTACTCTGTCAACACACGAAGAATTTTTCTTTTATTATACATAAATTAATTTTAAGTCAATAATTTTGAGAAACTAGTCCAACGAACTCCCAACCACATTGTGAGGAATTGCCAGACATCTACGTGTTGGACCCAAACAACCGGATATCTTGCCTGGAGAGATCGCGTGAAAATCTATACCAATAAATAAAATTGGAGTGTCTGTTTGTAATGTCAAAATAATAGGCTTTTTTCATGCTCACACCGTTATTTGCACGACACCTATGCCTAAAATAGCAATTAAAAAATTTTTGTCTGTCTGTCTGTCTGTCTGTTTGTTCCGGGTAATCTTCAAAACGGCTGGACCGATTTCAAAAATTCTTTCACCAATGGAAAGCTATAATATCAGGGCGTAAACTAGGCTATATTTTATCCCGGTATTCCCACGGGAACGGGAACTACGCGGGTAAAACGACTATAACCTATAACCGAAGCGAAGCGAGGACGGTTTGCTAGTCTTACCATAAGACTAAAATGGGACATATGCAAAACTTAGAGGAACCATATAAATGATTTCTTAAGTTCTTTTGACTTATAAAAAATGTATAATAAGATTAATAATAAAGCCAATAAACCGCAGAACAGTTTGCGGCGAGTTGAATGTGACTGGCGACACTGCGGTCTTGAATGCCCCTACACCACGTCTCACTGTAGGAAGATATTTGGATATGCTTGTGTGGTGCATGATTGGTATATGATATTTTTAGGTGAAGCACCTTATCACTATTATGCCCGCGGCTGTCCTAAAAGATAACAAAGCGGTAGTATTTGCCTATATCATCTATAACAGAGTAGGAAAACTCAAAATAAAATCCTGTATCAACACAATCATTTCTGTGGGCTTACCCTTGAAATCAATTCTAATTTCATATCCGATTCAATTCTAATCTCAACAAACATATATTTGGTACTGTTAAACAAATTCGAGAATGAATTCTTCGCATTTGCCGTTGTTATTTTCACCAAATGTGCCGTATTTTAAAGGCTTTTATTTAACTTGCAATGTATGTATGTATGTACGTAAGTGTGTTTGTTTGGGTGGAATCTTTGAACTCAATTTTGAAGTAGATATCTTTAACCGATTGAGCTGAAATTTTGTATACACATTAAGATTGGATGACAATGCACGATATAGTGTGTGACATCATTTTAAATTCAATATGGCGGAACATCCAAGATGGCGCAATAGATATTTTTAATTTATTTCTACAATAGGGGTATCAAATGAAAGGATTTGTTGAGAGTAACTTGAAAAATAATGTGGCGTGCTTCTAAATCCAATATGGCGGATCATCCAAGATAGAGGAATAGTTATTTTTAATGCACTTCTGCAATATGGGTATCAAATGAAAGGACTCATTGCGAGTAAATTGAAATGAGAGCTCCAAGCTGATATAAATAAGTTTGACTTGTGTAATTTGAAAAGATGGGCGTCATTAGCACTGGTCTGCAACCTGTCTAGGAGAAGGACAACTCTAAAATCAAACTCGGAACTGTGTTTCATCAATCATCACGCACAAATAAGCTCCAAACTGAAATAAGTTTGACTTGTGTAATTTGGAGAGATGGGCGTCATCAGCATTGGGTTCATACGTGGCCTTAAGTAGGGTAAAACATTAGAAGGTCTCCTTATTGAAGAGCTGGACTGTTGGAAATTAACCGGCAAACGGCCTTGCAACAATGATGCGTTGAACGAGATAGTTAATTTTTTTAAGGAAAAAGTTATTTTCTTCTTTTTAGAGCGTTTAAATAAAGGCTTTTTTAAAAAAAAGTTTTTTACTTTTAATTTATTTACTTTAAATTAATAACGTTACCGAACTCGATCACTACAAAGACGCTGTCTTGAAATGCAACATTAACGATTTTAAACTACGTCAAAATCACGTCGGGAGTGGCAAATATTTCGAATTCATTTAATTTAAAAAAAAATCCACCGAATTTTATACCAATCATGCGCTAGTGTCGCTTTCAAGAGTACCAAATTGCTCAAATTCGATTTATGGTTGGAATCGAGATTCAAGAGTAAGATATCTCACGTCCAACATCGCCCACTCTTTTTCAGTGTGGCCGCATTTCGATCCGGTAGTAGTAGTTCAACAGATACTATAATAATTACCAAATGTTTAATAATTACTCACCAAAAACATTATAATTTTATTTTTTTAATATAGAAGCATTTTATTTTTGTGTTGGCAATAAATTTGTATCAAGATTGTTTGGTCATTTCAGCCTATATAAATGCCAGTGTTTGGCTCAGAACTTCTCTACAATGGGAGGGGAATAGACCTTTTATTTCACGCTGGTCAAATGTGTTGAATAGGGTTTCGTACTCAGTTTCCCCTTTGCGATGATTATGGATCAACATTTAATAACTAATTCTGTAGAGGGTAGATATAAAGCTCTGTAATGACGATGACTTTTATGTGAGAGATATTAGTCCAAACATGACTATGAACGTTGAAATCGCGATAAAATCTCTAACAATAACCTTAACACTAGGAAGACCGAAATTTTGAACTACCTATAAAGACCAAGTGGGGTCAAATGACTCATTTATAGGTTGTAATGTTATGTGTTGTGGTTTTATATTTATATTTTATTACTTGATAAATTGAATAGTAAATAAAAGAATTTAATAGTTTAAAAAAAGTTTGTTAAGTTTTACTAAGCAAAATATTAGGCACACTGTTGACAGTTGTTGACACACAAAGGCTTTTTACAAGTGTTACAAGATATATTGGTTTGTTCTCTCATTTCTGCACGAAACACTGTCTTCTCTTTCTGCTACGTTCTTCTACAGGCTCTGGAGGTATGCTGTTATTGGGCGAAGGGGATGGTGTGGGTATCTTGGCCGACTAACTCCCTTGTCAACTCAAGAATAAACTTTCTACTGCAGATTTTTTTCTCGGTTAGTTTTTTTTATACATAATCCACCAATTGATCGCTGCCAAATCCAAAATATTATAAAATGCAGTTTTTATGGTAGCTGGAATATTTCGTCGTGTTTTGTTTGTAGTAGTACATTTTTCAATTAGCTTTTTAGCTAAACTTACACTGTTGGAAAAATTATTAGTTGTTATATTTCGACCAGTATTTAGGTATAGGTCTATTAGTCGCAATACAACGCATTCGCCTAAACTTTGATTTTGTGGACGGCTTTCATCTCTTCCTAAATAAGAGAAATTGTTACACAAGTACTTTGAATCAACATCAACGCAGAGCCAAACCTTGATCCCAAACTTGTCTGGTTTGTTACTCATAAACTGAAACTACTTTACGGATTTTATCGCGTTTGTATTTGATTTTTGATTACCCGACGTTTCGAACACTTTACAGCGTTCATGATCACGGGTGGACTAAGATGTCTCACGTCCAACAAGTCATCGTTACTGCAGAAAATTTTATAATTATCTACCCGATACAGAAATTAGTTATTAAATATTGACCCACATTTTGATACAAAATTTATTGCCAGTGTAAGAAGAAAATGATTCTATATGAAAAAATTATATTGTTTATGGTTAGTAATAATTAAACATTAAAATTAATAGTAATTATATTTAAAAACTAACTAATAATCTAGTATACTATCACCGGATCGGAAAACGGTTACACTGAGAAAGATCCGGCAAGAAAACTCAGGTAACATGATGTTAAATTAAAGTTAAGTAAAATTTTGAAGGCGGCTTACTTTATGTTACTAAAAAGGTTTTAATTTATAAAATTGTCTTTAGTTATTATTATTGTGGGTCAAATCTATACAATATGAGCTCACGGTGTCTTGCAGTCTTGTGGTGGTTTTTTTGGATTTCTTTTTAATAATGTTTATAACAGGATCCCAGCTTGATGGTAACACCCAGCCATCCTCTCTATTGAAATTTTTGTGTTTTTTAATCTCAATAGCCTCGCGTACCATTCTAGGCAGGTATCGGTATTCTTTTGCGAGGATTTGTGGTTTATCAAACCTGATGTTATGGTGGGCGCGGTCCTGACTATGTTCACAGACTGCAGACCTAGTGTCCCGGCGGTGCTTCACATCGGCTATGTGTTCTTTGATCCGAGTTCTTATGGATCTCTTTGTTTGTCCAATGTAAGAGAGACCACAGTCAGTCAATATTTAGATTTAGCACCAATATTTATTTGAAGAAAATGAGATTTTTGGAGGCTCAAGAAGATCAGTCAATTAATCTTGTAACAAAATATCCTGTTCTCTTTGAAACAAGCCACATGAAATATAAGAATAATGTGATTAAAGATATGGTCTGGAAGGAATTAGACGCAGCCTACCGTAGCATGTGCAACCAGCTTCGGCATCACTACCGGCTGCGAATGCAGGCAGCGGCTGCGTGTCGTGCGTGGGCTACCTGCATCCGAAGCCTGCACCCGCAGCCTGCAGCTGAGGTTGAAATAGCACCTTTATACCTACGGGTCTGACCAGCGTATTATAGTAGATCAATTTTTCTCCTACTATGGAGAAGATTCGAGCCTAGCAGTAATACGTATATGAACTGCGACGATGATAATGAATTATAGAAAATTAAAACTATACATGCATACGTATGTATATAATCACGCCTCTTTCTTATAGGGGTAGGCAGAGACAACTTCCTTCCACTTGCTACGATCTTGATATACCACTTTCGCCTCCTCCACATTCATTAATCCCCTCATACATGTTCTTCGGTTCAGGGTACTCCTAATCTGGCCTTTCTTAAGAACGTCCCCGATTTGATTGTGGAACGTCCGCCTCGGTCTTCCCCTTCCAACACTTCCGTACACATTCGCCTTATAAATTCTCCTTGTTAGTCTCCTTTCATTCATTCTCTCTACATAGCCGAACCAACTTAACATACCTTTCTCAATCCTTGTCACTATATCTACATTCTTGCCACAACGTTCCCTAATCACTCTGTTTTTAATTCTATCACTCAATTTCACACCAATCATGCTCCTCAGCGCCCTCATTTCTACAGCATTTATTCTACTTTCGTGCTTCTTCTGTCATACCCAGCTCTCACTTTCATACATTAGAGTTGGTACAAACACTTCCCTATGTACAGCTAGGCGAGCCTTCTTAACCAGTCTTTGGCTGCCCATAAAGGTGCTCAAAGCACCATTCACCATATTTCCTTTACACACTCCTTCGTTCAATCTATATAATCACCTATAATCTCTCAACATTCAGAAGTAACAAAACAAAGAAATAAAGACCATGTGGCAGGCAGGCAATAAAAATAATATAGATAGGTACATATTATCAAAGATATCTCAATAAAAATTCACTCTATAATACCCATTCGGCATCTGGTTTTATTATCATATTATTTTAGGAACAGTTTAATAAGTATAATATCTAACGATTGATATTATTGTAGCATTTATATTGCTTTATATTTCGTGTGGTGACAGAGTAAGAATACAATTCACCATCCTCTATCTTACCCGTGGATGTCAAGGTGTAATATCTACGCAAGAGATGGAAAACTCGAAATAAAACCCTATACTAACACGTCTGACCAGCGTGGAATAGTATGTTAGTATCCCTCCTGTTACGGAGGAGGCTCAAGCCCATCACTGGGACGCATAAGAGCCGAAATGTTAAATGAATGAGGATGAATGAATCAGAGAGGATCAATGAGCTACTAATATGAGTCCGTTGTTGCTAGTTTCGAGTTGCAATTTTCTTAATTTATTATTAGTTTCTTCACATTTTTAATACGCTTTCATTAGCTTCAGACGTATGTATGTTAGTATGTAACGGAATCTTTGAACATGATTTTGACCCTCTTCAAAACGTCGGATTAACTCGAAATTTAGCATACTTATTAAGGACCGATGACAATTTAATATTTTAAACAATTTGACCCGTTATCCTTACTAGGATAATCAGGATTAGCGATTTAGGCGTATTTTTTAGCTTTTTTGAACTATTATATTTATTCGTTTATACATATTAGTTATTGTTCGACAGGAAGTCAAAGCGCCTTCAACAGTGTTATGACACTAGCAATGGCATGTTCTAAAAATTTTGATGGAAAATGGAAACATTTATAAAACACTTGCATCACATTCACTATACCTATAAATGCCATAATTTTTTTTTATACATTACACTACGATAATTAGATCGTGTTTTTTCGTGTGATGACGTAGAAAGAATACAATTCACCACCCCCCACTCTGACCCATGGGTGTAACAACACGACTAAGGGATATATTACTCATATGACATCTATGCAAGAGAAGGCAATATGGAGGAGGCTCGAGCCCAATAGTGGAAAATATAATACAACACCACCGAAAGTTTTCATGTTCCCGCCACCAGAAACCTAACCAACGATGTTTATTGAAATTTCAATTTTTTATTAAAGACAACATAAGGAAAAAGGAGTATGTACAATATTTCTTGCAGTGGGGGACTTCTCAAACATACAATTAACGGAAATAAGTAATACCATTTTACGTTCCGCATACCAATCTTATTTATCACAAAATAATATTATCGATTAGATGACTGTATAAACCGTATCAAATTGATTCGTCATCAAAATGACTGCAATTGCATTTTACCTTGGAACTATTATTTATTTTCCGTGTGGTGACGGAGTAAAAATACAATTCACCACCCATGTCATCTATGGGTGAAGAGAAAGATGTCTGTGCATATAAGATCTGTGAAAGAAAAGGACAACTTGAAATAAATCCCTATAACAATATAATTGACCAGCGCGGTGTAGTTAGTCAATTTCGCTCCTACTATGGAGGAGACTTGAGTAGAATAGTAGCTCATACATGAGATGTGATGCTGATTATCTATATATAAATACGTGAAGCGAAAACTTTATTCCCCTTTTTACGAAAATTACGTGCATAGACATGTATGAAATTTGGCACAGTTGAAGTATATAATGAGGAGAAGTGCATAAAACTGAAATTTCATACAATAAGGATTAGAAATACATTAAATTCATTAAAAAAGGCATTACGCACATTACAACGCAATCGCTACACAGACACACGCACGTTTGTGTGAGTGTGTTGCGTAGCAACGCTTATAGACTTTTGTTTACGGTTAAAATTAGTGTTGCCCAAAAAAGTCTTGGTCTTGCGGTCTTGGTCTTGGTCTTGCGAGAAATGCGAGACCGAGACCAAGACCAAGACCGCTTAATTTTTGCAAGACCAAGACCAAGACTGGCCCTGCAAGACTTGAGCAAGACCAAGACTGGGCCTGCAAGAGTTTCGCGGTCTTGCATTTAATTTAAATCACCATTTCAGCTTATATACGGTTGAGCTCGTGTTTTCTACATAACAGGAGGAGAATCGGCCGTGGCCGGAGGGGAATCGCCACGGTGATCGGCCGTGTTGTTACAGGTCATACATGTTAAGTTTTCCTTCTCTTGCACCGATGTTATATATTATAGCCCTTAGTCGTGGGTTCGCAGTCACGGGTAAAATAGGGGGTGATGAATTATATTCTTACTCCGTCACTACACGGCAAGTCAAATCAGTCTTGAGATATCCATCTATTGGCCAATCGATTCCCAATGTTGGTGTTGGCTTTTCAGAATTACTCTTCGGAAAGGCTTAAGGACAAAAATACCGTAATCACGAGAGTGCTCTTGCCCATTATACATATTTATATATCCGTTTATTCATTAGCCCAACGACGTTCACTGTTGGACATAGAAATATGCCTACAATTAATCTATATAAATGTCCATGTAGAGACAGAGTACGATCACCATCAGGCAGTACATGAAGCGTAGCTCCCAGCGCTATTTTGCCTCTGCCACGACTCACCCCAATCCACTAGTGGTTGGGGCGGTAAACTACGTCCCCTCAAAAATATCCGCGGTCCGACGTCCTCGTCATCTTCTTGAAGAAGAAGATGACGCTATTATGATCGCCCAAGAAAGGACCTACACAGCTCGCGCAGCGATAACAGATAAAACTCCGCTGTATAGGCCTCGCCGTTGAGGTCGAAAACCGCGCCGCGTAAAAGTCATTAACCTAAACTTGGCCACGCCCACTTTGCTCTCAGCGACGCCCCGAGCCGAGGTCCGTTCCTCACAGGGGGGAGCCCTCGGGCGATGTTCGCTTAACTTACTTACCGGGTTGAGAGCCATCAGCGCTCACCCATTGACCGCGTTAAGCTGTCAAGGTCATCTGCGAACAACAGCTACACACACACACACAAAAAAAAAGACAGAGTACGAATATAATTCACCACTCTCTTACCCGTGGATGTCGTATCAAATCGGATCGGGCAATGGTGTTAGGAACCCATGAAAAAAAATTGAAATAAAAATATCGATTCGTTAATGAATTGAGAGACATGTAAGTTCTCAATTTTGTCATTGTTTTTTCGTGTAAATTGATTAAAATGTATAAAGGAATGATACTTAATCTACAACATATTCGTATTTTGTTAAATGTTCATTAGAATTTGAATAAATCAATGATTACGTTTGCATAAGCAAGACAAACTTCGCTTTAACATAAATCAGCTGATCGGCCGATGACCGTTGATGAGTCGCCTTTGTACCTACGTAACCATTGAAAGGTTCGCGCAAATCTAATACCTATTTATACTGTCGAAATTTTACATGCTTACATATATCCTGTCTGTACATACCTACATAATGCATAAAATTTAAGGCATAAACTCTTAGACACACATTTTTGTAATCACTATAACTTTTACGTTATATTGTTTTTGTGTAATATACATTCTAATTATGATCTATGACTGTTGAACTACAACATACATGAACAGTTGTCCCATAACGTGATACAGCCTGTGTATATAACATATGTGCAAGAGAAGTGAAACTAGAAAGAAAACCCTGTACCAATATGTCTGACCAGCGTGGTATAGTAGATCAATTTTCCTCTTACTGGAAGGAAGCTTAAGCCCAGTAGTGGCACTTTTATGAGCTGTGACGATGACGACGAATATCATACATTTTACAAGTATTAAAACCATAAAATTTTAAATCAGTTTTATATGTTCTTGAATAAATAGTATATTAAGAGCTACATGGATCCAGCGGCCAAAGTATTTATATAGGCAATAGAGCAACAGGTTTTTTCAAGTATCCAGAGTATCAGTAACTAAACTGGAAATACAATAGATACATACCACTTAACTTGAAGGGGAATATAAACAATCGCATTAATTGTAAAATATCGCATTGATTATAAAATGACATAAAATTTATTGTATCAACTGCCTCGTGTGGTGACGTCTTAAGAAAATAGGGTCGAAAGTCCTGTCATAAGAGTAGTAACGCTGTCTAATGGAACACCAGGGGAATAGAAGAGTAATTTTCTCCAGTGGTAAGTATTGTATTCAATAGTGAACTATAGGCTAGCAGATGGATAGATAGGATAGGATATTTGATTAATTTAGTTGGATTTTTCATTGCCATGATAAATTACTGTTACGTTATTCTAACTGCAAAACTTTGCGAGACTCTTGCTGCAATACCAAGACTCGGGTGCGCAAGACCAAGACCAAGACCAAGACCCGGGTGCGCAAGACCAAGACCAAGACGAGACCAGGTGTGATGTTGCAAGACCAAGACCAAGACCGGTCCAAGTCTCGTCTTGGTCTTGCATTTGGGCAACACTAGTTAAAATCTCTGGTCGAACTGAATGTCAAACAATTATAATTATGATCACAATGTCTAATAGAGATTTGTGCTTATATATTAGTTATTAGTGAAATATAGCTTACTCAATTTACAATTATACATAAATGAAATTAAAGAAAATTGTGTAGCAGAAAAAATTATTAAAATGAATTATGGCCGAATTTCGACCACACGCCGACCACTAGTTTATTTAAATCTCCGTGTGACTTCTGTGAGAATATAATATGTCACCACCTGTTTCTTGCCCATGTCACTTGTTAAACTCTGGTGAGAGATAACTTCCTAGTTATCTTCCTCATTAATGGGCAGCCGGAATCTGCTTAGGGATCTTAAGGAGAATGGGCACTGCGAATGCTAATTCATTCAGCAAGCATGGCTATTAAGGGCATATTCTCACTAAGGAATGATTTCACCTTAGAATAATAACATATAGAAGGTAAGTTCACGCTCAAAAAGTGAGGCATTTCAATTGGAGCCTAATGGAGCTTACGCCGGAACCGTTCCGTAATGTACAAGTCATTGTACTGCACGTACGTACACAACTCTTAAAAAATAAACTGATAATTCATAATTATGTTTATGTGGTTTGTGCATTCAAATGGTGTCACAACACATTTGAAAAACATAAAAAGGTTTTTAATATTACTTTTAAAAGTATTTCAACGATTTATGTTAATAAAAACAAAATTTGATTTCATAATTTTTGCGTCTGTACGTGTGTAAATGTCTGCGCGCCATTAGTATTTTTAGATTAAAATTTTGAAAGTTCGAAGTATTGACACTATCCTTCTATACGTTATTATTCTAAGGATTTCACCATATTTTCTAAGGTGAGGTGAAGTTTCAGCAGTGGACGACGAAATACATAAGAGAAGAAGCGTGGTATAATTGGTTAACTTATTATTTTATAGTAATTTAATGTTGAACAATTGGAATTTTATTTATGTGCTGGTGGAGTGGTTATTGTAAAAGATTGATGGATATAATACTGTAAAATCTATTCAGGAAAAGGGAAACAACATGCAAATGTGCAAATGATTTTGAATTTAAATGAGAAATTTGTTCTAAATCTTCGAATGCCGAGGACTTCAATAGAAAACCTCACTTTTGTCAATCACCTTGGATTGAACTCCAGCATCCCACAATTGCAATAGCATATTTCTGCCACTTAGGAGAGTGAGATCTTGGGAGAGGTCGAAAGGTTCTATGGACAGTTATACAAATCATCCCGAAATCCTGTTGTCGGCTTGGTCCAAGATCCCAGATCCAAGCTAACTCGGCACTATACCGAAGAAATCCCGGACATCAGCTTGTACGAGATCAGAATGGCTCTCAACAACTACGTAACGGTAAGGCACCGGGAGATGACGGAATTACGGCAGAGCTTCTAAAGGCGGGCGGCAAGCCAGCCTTAATAGCCCTTCAGAAGCTATTTAATTCCGTTATCCTCGGGGGCGACGTTTCAGAGTCGTTGACCAGGAGTGTGGTGGTGCTGTTCTTCAAGAAGGGTGACAAAGCTCTTCTAAAGAACTACAGACCCATCTCACTCCTGAGCCATGTTTATAAGTTGTTCTCGAGGGTCATTACCAATCGACTCTCGCGCAAGCTCGATGACTTCCAACCGCCCGAACAAGCCGGCTTCCGAAAAGGCTATAGCACCATAGTCCATATCCTCACGCTTCGGCAGATTTTACAAAAGACCGAGGAGTATAATCGGCCCCTGTGCTTAGCGTTTGTGGACTATGAGAAAGCCTTTGATTCAGTCGAAACTTGGGCGGTGCTGCAGTCCCTTCAGCGGTGCCAAATCGACTATCGCTATATCGAAGTGCTGAAGTGTTTGTATAGGAACGCCACAATGTCAGTCCGTATCCGGGATAGGAGTACGAAACCGATCCAGTTGCAGAAAGGCGTGAGACAGGGAGATGTCATCTCTCCGAAACTGTTCATCACTGCACTGGAAGATGTCTTCAAGCTCTTAGACTGGACTAGACTCGGCATCAACATTAACGGCGAATACATCACTCACCTTCGATTTGCGGACGATATAGTCGTTATGGCAGAATCCATGGAGGAACTTGGCACAATGCTCAATGATCTCAGCAGGGTATCCCAACTAGTGGGTTTACGAATGAACATGGACAAGACGAAAGTCATGTCAAATGCCCATGTCATTCCTGTACCGGTCCTAGTTGGCAATGCGATTCTCGAAGTTGTCGATCACTATGTTTACCTCGGACAGACAGTCCAGTTAGGTAGATCCAATTTCGAGAAAGAGATCAGCCGACGAATCCAACTCGGTTGGGCAGCGTTCGGGAAACTTAAGAGGATCTTCTCGTCCAACATACCTCAGTGTCTGAAAACACAGGTCTACGACTAGTGTGTGTTACCAGTGATGACTTACGGCACGGAAACGTGGTCCCTAAATGTAGGCCTTATATCAAGGCTCAAAGTCGCTCAGCGTGCTATGGAGCGAGCTATGCTCGGGATTTCTCTGCGAGATAGAATCCGCAATACGGAAATCCGCAGAAGAACGGGTGTAACCATGTCGGTTAGGTTAGGTTAGCATGAAGAATTAGCACGCTGAAGTGGCAATGGGCAGGCCACATCGCTCGACGAACCGACAACCGCTGGGGAAGAAAGGTTCTCGAGTGGCGACCACGTATCGGACGACGCAGTGTTGGACGCCCCCCCACTAGGTGGACCGATGACCTAGTGAAAGTTGCTGGGCGTCGTTGGATGCAGGCGGCACAGAACCGCACATTGTGGCGCAACATGAGGGAGGCCTACGTCCAGCAGTGGACGGCAATAGGCTGAAATGATGATGAATGATGATTTCTGCCACTCGACTATCGAAACAGCTATATTTCGTTAATGACTTCATATTTTTGTTATTATAATTAAGCATATTTATTTGCTGTGGTGACGGAGTAAGAATATAATTCACCACTCCCTATCTTGACCGTGAATGTCTTAAAAGATGACTATGGGATATAATATGCACATAACATCTGTGCAAGAGAAGGAAAATTCGAAATGAAGCCCTATACCAACATGTCTGACTAGCATGGTATAGTTGGTAAAATTCCCTCCCACAGTGGAGGAGGCCCAAGCTCAACAGTGGGCATATGTGGCTGCGATGATGATGATTTGCTGTGTGGTAACGGAGTAACACTAAGCATATACTCCGATGGACCAGCGCGATGTAGTAGATCAATTTCGCTGCTATTATGGAGAAGACTTGAGTAGAGTACTTGCCTGGGGATGTCGTAACAGCCAACTAAGGGATATAGGCATGAGATAGATATATCAAAACGAAACTGAAATCGGATTGCAGTCAGAAATCGTATCGCATCGATATTCCAAATGAGAAAACCGTTTTTAGAAAACGCATTAACAATACCACGATAACGCAAACAATCTAATCCGAACGAAACCAAACCGTGAGTTTAGTTTTCCTAACCACTAACTAACTACCTAACTGCAAACGAAATCTATCTTACAGTTTTAAGTTTTCGATAGTTTTGATATTCATTCGCTCTCTATCACTCTACGGTACGACTACTTAGTTAGAATAAGAGAGAGCGAATTTGATTTCCTTTTCTTTCTAACTTAGTGATCCGTCGAAAGGTCAAAAGAGATGAAGCGAATCGTCGCGAAGCAAGCGAATCGTTATGGATTTTGAATTGTTGACGGTTTTATGAATTGCACATTGAAAACTGAAAACGAGGTGTTGGGTCTAATTCAGATTGCAACTATTTGATGTTTATTTTGAAAAATTGAGTTTTATTTTGACTTGATTGATGTTGAAATTGCTATTATTTATTATTCGCTTGACCTGACCTTGGTGACACGCGCTCGCGCTGTATCTACGGTCGGTGCGCGCGTAATAATATTTTAGTACCTAACCTAGTTATTTGATTTTCGTGAAAGTTATTAATGTGATTTAAAAAGTTTTATTGTTACATTGTTTTGTTAGGATTGTCAAGTGTTAATAGTATTGTTTAATTAGTGTTGTTTAATTTTAGTTTGTTTGGCGACAGAGTTTTTTTAACAGTTAGGTTTAGGTAGTTGGAAGGTTTTTTTAAATATGTCGCGCAAAATAAGCGAAATATGGACGCATTTTCAAAAAAAAAAAGACGCTGCCGCTGGCTCTTCTGCGCCGCTAGTACTTTTGACGCCGCTGCTTTACCAAATCCTAGAATTCAACCGCCTCGGAAAATACAAAGAACTTTGCAAAATTTTATAGTTAAGACAATTACTCCAGAAGAACGAAAAAAGATTGATCGTGATTTGCTAGAATTGTTTATCACAGATTACCAACCTTTTAGAATAGTCGAAGACAAAGGCTTCAAAAATTTCGTAAGGAACATACCTGGATACTCGTTACCAAGTCGAAAAAATATATCGTCCGCTATGATTCCTGCATTGTACCAGACGGCATTGACTGACGTCAAGATGAGGATTTCTAGGGATGTAAAATCTGTGTGCCTGACCACTGATTGTTGGACCTCATCACAGACAGAAAGCTATATTGGCGTGACTATCCATTACATCGACGATGATTTTGAAGCACAACAAATACTTTTAGAGTGCAAATCAATGTCTGAGTCACACAAGCACCAATTTAGCAAAGGAGTTAAAGAGAGTGACTGACGAATATAATTTGACAAACAAAGTTAACTTCGCTATTTCGGACAATGCAAGAAATATAGTAAAAGCTATTGAATCTGAATTGGGATGGAAGCATTATGGCTGTGTTGCCCACACCCTCAATCTCGTCGTGTCAACCGCACTACGACCAATCGAAGAGTTGATAGAAAATGTAAAAAAAATAGTAGCTTTCTTTAAACGGAGCACTAATGCAACAGACATGCTACTTAGCTATCAAATTAGAATTATGTCGGAATGTAAAGAACCGGTACGACTAATTCAACAAGTGCCTACGAGGTGGAACTCTACATTTTTTATGTTATGCCGGTTTGTCTTACTCAAGGAAGCTGTAAAACATTGTATGGCACTTATTGAACGAGACTGGCCTTATTTAAGTTCAGATGATTGGGTTATCATGGAAGAGATGTGCAAAATATTACAGCCCTTTGAGGAAGTAACTTCTTCCATTAGTGGGGACCAATACCTCACAGGAAGTATGGTGATAGTCATAACAAATTGTTTAAAGGACATTTGTGAAGATTTTTTAAAAATAGACTTACATGCAAGTGTGCTCGAAGTGGCCACAAGCTTAAAAAATGGATTAACTGACAGATTTCCTAGCGTAAAGTACAGCACTACAGAAAAACTGGCACAGAGGAAGGAGTGGCCTCGTCCGACTGCAGCTCGGCTGCTGGTCCGGCACTTGAGGCCACAAGATTAGGCAAGGGGCCGGCGACACTCGAAGCCCCCAAGAAGAGAAAAAAGCGGAAGAATATGGGGACGGGGAAGGCCACGAGTGTCAAGAGGCTCGAGTTGGCCAGGCAGGAGCGGCTGGCTAGGGAGGCCGCTGCAGCCGCTCCGACTGCTGACGAGGACGGCAGCACTACCGCAGAGCCGTCGGACACTGAGGGCGGCAGCACATCAGCTGCAGAGATCGCCAGTCAGTCCCCAGCGTCGGCCTTGACGGCGGCCCTAGCGGTCAGGGAGGAGGTCCTCCTCTCGCAGGTGCGGAAGCGCCCCCTGAACGAGGGTGGCAGCTCGGGATCCTCCGAGGGGAGTAGCACCATCATGCCTCCTCCCAAAGTCCCGACCTCTCGCAGGGGGCGGGGCGGGCGAGGCGGCGCGGTAGTAGCGGCAAGGTCGGCGACTCCATCGCCGATCGGCACGGCGCGGGGGACTGAGGCCCATAAACGGGCAAATGAGGCGGCTGCCGAAAGAATGATGAGGGTGTTGGCGGACATCCCTCCCACCGAAACGGCGGCTGCTGAGCCCGCTGTGGGTGGCGATCCCCCAGCTGCCAATGTGGCCACCCTGCAGGCCGAAAACGCCCGCCTTTCTGGTGAGGTTTCAGGCCTGCAGGAGAAAAACAAGGCCTTACACAAAGAACTGTCGGCGGTGCAGAAGGCGAACCGCGAGTTGGCCAAGCAAATGGCCGACTTGCGGCGCCAGGTCGCACAACTGGCGAGGACTGCGCCGCCGACAAGCGCCGGGCCTGCCGCCGCCCCCACTGTCCCCGTTGCGCCAACTCGCGCTGCGGCGAGTCCCCAGAGGGCCCAGCCGGCCGAAGCGGTCCCGCTGCCCGCAGTGAACGGCGTGCCGGATCAGACCATGCGTGCCATAGTGGATGTTGTGGGCAGAATGCTCGACGCGCGCATGGCGGCTCTGGAGTCAAGACTGCCTCCGGAGCCCCGTCTTCGGCCGCCGCTTGCTGCGGACAGGCCCAAGGCCGCGGTGTCAGCCCCTGATGCGCTACCCTGCCAGGGCGGGCGCGTAGGGAGCTACGCTGCGGCCGTTGCTGGACCGAAGTCCAAAGGGACCGCCGCGAGGAAGAAGGTGGCACCGGCTCCTGCTCAGGCCGGACCTCAGCCGCTGCCGGCAAATGCACCGCCGGAAGCAGCCAACGCAGCCGCGGCCGTGACTGCTGTGCCCGGCCCCTCCGATGCACCTGAAGAAGGTTGGCAGACAGCCGAGCGCAGCCGAAAAAGTCGCGGCCAGAAGAGGAGAGCGGAGGCCAAAAGTGCCGCCAAAGCCTCCGCTCCCAAAGCAGGAGCCGCAAATAAGAGGTCGCGCAGGAGGCTCCGGCCGCCAAAGTCAGCCGCGGTGGTGATCACCGTGCTGCCTGAGGCGGCCGAAAACGGCCTCAGCTATGAGGCCGTCTTACGTCGCGCCCGGCGGGAGCTTGACGTCTCCGATTTAGGAGGCGTTGAAGCCAGGACCCGCAAGGCCCGGACAGGGGCACGGATTCTCGAGTTCCCTGGGGCCGAGGGCGCCAAGACGGCCGATAGCATGGCGGCCAAGTTGAGGGGTCTGTTCGCAGAGGAGGGTGGCGTCAAAATCGCCAGACCCGTAAAGTGCGCAGAACTACGCGTCGCGGGTCTGGACGACTCCGTGACGGTGGATGACATCCGGGAGGCCATCGTCTCGAAAACCGGGTGTCCCGTGGACACCGTCCGAATTGGCGCCATCCGCCCTGGTCCGGGCGGCGTCGGTGCTGCCTGGGTGCAGTGCCCGGTGGAGTCGGCCAAGCAATTGGCCGGCTCAGGCAGGCTCCTCGTGGGCTGGAGCTCGGCGCGGGTGACCGTGCTGGAGTCCCGGCCTGCGAGGTGCTACAAGTGCATGGCGGTCGGACACACTCGGCCGACATGCACCAATTGCTTTGACTGCAGCGATCTCTGCTTCCGCTGCGGTCAACCCGGGCACAAGGCGGCATCCTGCGCCGCCACTCCCCACTGCCCCGCGTGTGCAGCGGGCAATAGGCCCTCCAAGCACCGCATGGGGGGCAGGGAGTGCAGACCCCCGGCTTCGGCCCCAAAGGGACGGAGCGGCCCGACGACCCCGGCCGCTCCCGTCCCTAGCGCGACCCGATCGCCCGCCAGCGTGGAGGAGGTGATGGATACGGCCCACTAATGGCGCCCGAATCCTACCACCTCCTGCAGGCCAACCTCAACCACGCCGCCGAGGCACAGGACGTTTTCCTGCAAGCCATGGCGGAGTGGTTGATCGGTGCAGCCGTAGCCGCGGAGCCGTACGTGGTGCCTGACCGTCCCAATTGGCTGGGCAGCAGTGACGGCTCTGTGGCAATCGTCGCCTCCACGTCGTGGCATTCCCCGCCTTTGTTGCTCAAGGACAGGGGCGATGGGTATGTCGCGGCGGAATAGGGAGAGGTTACGCTATTTGGTGTTTACTTCTCCCCTAACAGGAGCGCGACGGATTTCAGGGCCTTCCTCACCATCCTGGGGGCCTCGATGCGGCGACTGGCACCGCGCCAAGTCTTCGTTCTGGGGGACTACAACGCCAAGTCCACGGCGTGGGGGTCCCCCAGGACGAATGCCCGCGGGCGGGCGGTCGAAGAGTGGGCGGCGGCACTGGGCCTCTGTTTGCTGAACAGGGGCTCGGTGCAAACGTGCGTGCGGCAGCAGGGCGGGTCGATAGTGGACTTGTCGTTCGCTAGCCCTAATGTCGCAGCACGTGTGAGGAGCTGGTGCGTCCAGGAGGAGGTTGAGACCCTATCCGACCACCGATACATCCGGATAGAGGTCTCCCGGACCCTCCTGCAGCCCAGCAGGGGTCACACGGCGGACGGAGCTCCCGCGTTTCCGCGGTGGGCTGTGGGTCGATTGGATCGGGACCTGTTGGCCGAGGCAGCCATCGTTCAGTCATGGCTGTCCTCACCGCCCCAGGCGGACGGGGTGGATGCCGAGGCTGGCCGCATCCGCTGTGCGTTAACGCAGATCTGCGATGCGGCCATGCCCCGTGTGCGGCGCCTGCCCCCGAAGAGTGCGGTCCCCTGGTGGTCCCGAGAATTGGCGGACCTTCGGGCCGCGTGCATACGTGCCCGGAGGGCCTACACCCGCAGCCGAGCGCGTCACCGCGACGCTGAGCGGGAGGGCCAGCTGTACGAGGCTTACCGCTGTGCGCGGTCTGCCTTCAGGCTGGCCGTCCGTACCGCCAAGGACGTTAGTCGGCGGGAGATGCTGGACAGTCTCGAGCGTGACCCCTGGGGTCGCCCCTACCTCGCGGCGCTGAATAAGCTCCGCGGGCGGGGCCCCCCCCTCACCGAGACTCTCCAGCCTAGCCTCCTCACCAGAGTTGTCGAGGACCTCTTTCCACGGCGGGCGGAGCACACGCCCCCGGTCATGGCTTCGCCGGACAGCGACCGGGAGGCCGACGATGAAAGTGCTCCGCCCATCACGGAGCCGGAAATGGGGGCGGCGGTGGCGCGTATGCGAGTGAAATCCACTGCCCCCGGGCCCGACGGTATTCTGAACCGTGTGCTGGCCCTGGTCCTCGAACACCTGGGACCACGCCTCAGGGGACTGTTCGACGCTTGTTTGTCGTCCGGACAGTTCCCTGGGTGCTAGAAAGAGGGGAGGCTGGTTCTCCTGCCGAAGCCGGGACGGTCTCCCGAGTCGGCCTCGGCCTACAGGCCCATCGTGCTGCTCGATGATGCGGGCAAGCTGCTGGAGAGGGTGTTGGCTGCCCGCATCGAGCGGCACCTCGTCGGGGACGGGCCCGATTTGTCGGACGCCCAGTTTGGTTTTCGGAGAGGGCGTTCGACGATCGCGGCCCTGCTGCGCCTGAAGGCCGTGGTAGCGGAGGCCGTCACCGGCGGAGGAGTCCTGTTGGCGGTGTCCCTGGACATCGCCAACGCCTTCAACAGTCTGCCATTCAGCTGCATCAGGGAGGGGCTGAGGTATCACGGGGTGCCCGTGTACCTCAGGCGGCTGGTGGCAGACTACTTGGAGGGGCGCAGCGTCCTCTACGTTGACCGAGTAGGGGACGTTGTGCGAACGCCCATGACGTGCGGTGTCCCGCAGGGGTCGGTTCTGGGTCCGACCCTGTGGAACATCGGCTACGACTGGGCGTTGAGAGGAAGCCTCCCACCCGGGCTGGGCGTAATTTGCTACGCCGACGATACACTCGTCACAGCCCGGGGTGGGACGCTAGAGGAGGCGGCACGCCTGGCAACTCTCGGCACCGAGGAGATTGTCAGGCGGATCGAAGCGCTGGGGTTGAGGGTAGCCCTGGAAAAGACGGAGGCCCTTCTGTTCCATGGCCTCCGTACCGCCGGGCCTCCCGCCGGCGCTTCGATCACCGTGAAGTCGGTCACCATCAGCATCCAGGCCCACATGAAGTACTTGGGCCTGGTGCTCGACGGGCATTTTTGGTTCCGGGAGCATCTCCATCGACTAGTTCCCCGGCTTGTCGGCGCGGCGTCCGCCCTTTCGCGGCTGATGCCGAATGTGGGCGGACCCAGTGCTACGTGCCGACAGCTGTACGTGGGGGTGATCCGGTCGATGGCCCTGTACGGCGCACCGGTGTGGGCGGGGTCCCTGACCGTCCGTCTTAGGGCCCTCCTGTGGCGACCACAGAGGGTCATGGCGATCAGGGCCGTACGCGGTTACCGCACGGTGGCGACGGAGGCAGCGTGCCTCCTGGCCGGAACCCCCCCGTGGGACCTGGAGGCGGAGATGCTCGCCGACATTTATCGGCGGGTGTCGGAGAAGCGCGCCCGCGGCGGCATGGTCTCCATCACAGAGATCACCGCCTGGCGGGTCGACGCCCGCCGAGAAGTCATTGCCCGTTGGGCAGTCCGGCTGGAGAGTCCTCGGTATGGTGTTAGGACCGTCGAGGCCCTCCAGCCGGTGCTGATGGAGTGGTTGGAGCGGACGCACGGGGTGCTTTCCTTCCGACTGGTGCAGGTGCTGACGGGGCACGGTTGCTTCGGGAAGTACCTGCACAAGATTGTCAGGAGGGAGAGCACACCGTCCTGCCACCACTGCAGTTGCGACGAGGACACGGCGCAGCACACGCTCGAGGAGTGTGCTGCATGGGAGGAGGATCGCCGTGAACTCGTCGCAATTATCGGTGCCGACCTGGCGCTGCCGACCATCGCCAGGGAGATGCTCGTCAGCGTCAGGAACTGGGACGCGGTTGCCGCCTTCTGTGAGGCCGTTATCTCACGGAAGGAGGCGGCGGATCGTGTGCGAGTAGAGCTTCTATTCGGCGACACGTTCCGCCGCCGGCGACTCGGGCGGCGCAGGCGCGAGTATCTGCGCCTAATGCCGCCCTAGCCGAGGCCGCGGGTGATCGGACCGGGGAATTGTCCATCACCCGCAGAGAGGCTAACCGCGCGACGGCGACCGACGTCCCAGGTCGAGAGGTTACCCGAAAGGGTATTCCGTCGGGCCGACCACTGACGACAAGTGACATCTGCTCCGGTGGTCGGCCCAACAACGAGGTGACGTGGGTACGGGTGGGTTATGGGCCCGCGCGCCGTCCTTTCATCGCCCCGGACGGACAGGACCGCGCGTGCGCTTACCATAGCCCACCCAAAAAAAAAAAAAAAAAAACAAAAAAACAAAACTATTGTGGAGGAGGTTCGAGCCGTTGGGCGTTTCAGGTCATATACGTCCCACTGTTGAGTGGGACGTATATGACCTGAAACGATGATAAAGAAGTATATTTTTTGTGAAAATAAATAATTAAGGAATCTTTTTCGTTTGCAACATCTAAGTGCGTAATTTGAAGGTTGTCATGGGTTGATTCAGATAATGAACTATCATTATCTAATTTGCCGTAAGTGAATGACGCATTATCTTGATTCCGGTGCTCGAGAGGAAGGAGGTAGGGCTTCCAATTAGCACAAAACCTGTCACCTAAATTATGCCTGCATAAGAGGTTTAGTTTGATTTTTGATGTATAAAACATTTACTTATTTATTTAGGTTCATTTTAAAGTTTGAATAAAATTGATTACTCGCCATCTTGCCCGTGGATGTTCCATGTATGGGGATATTCCTTCCCCATGAATGGGGAGTAATGATGGTAAAAACGACTAAGGGATATAATAAGCGTAAGACATCTATGCAAAAGAGGAAGAAATTCAAATTCAAATCATATACTCGTATTATGCATAAACTCCGAGAGGGCACTTACATATTGTCAAGTTTACAAAATTAAATTAAATTATCAAAAACTACCACCGGATCGGCACGCGACCGCTACTGAGAAGATCCGGCAAGAAACTCAGCGGGCTTGTCTATAATTTTTAATTATTTTTTTTCTTCTTACTAGATAGAAAATTGTGTACATGTTTTGTAAGAACTAGCTCCAGTGTGATGCTCTTTGGACCGCAAGTTACTTAATATAATTCAAACGATTATGGCTGGACCAGATCCAACAAGCAGCACCCGATCACGAGTTAACTATTAGAGCAGCCATCACTCCCCTCAACCACTATGGAGGGAATGGAGAGACCCGCTCCACGCAGCTACCGCAAGTAGATCCTTTAGTGGAGATCCTTCATATGAGCTGTGATGATGATCACTATCAATGATACAGTTATACTCGTATATTACCCTATATGATAAATAGTTGAAATGGTATAGGAGATCAATTCCCTTGGCGATCTCCCCGGCTTTTAGTGGGTATTGCGGTTGCACAGTTGATCGACAAGTCCCACACATCTTTCGTCTGTCATTGGTGGGGGAATGCATTTCAGAGCGTGAATAAAAAGATCAATTCCCTCATATGAAGAGGTTCGGAACCACCAGTGAGACGTTTTTGTGCTAAGATCGTGAAGGAATGATGACGTAGAAAGTCTTTATACGGTGATATGATAAGTATATAATGTGTCACCATAATATACTTACTTTTCCGTTGGAGTCGTCATCAACTAAGGTATAGAGAGAATGGACCGGCTCCCCTGAGTAGCCTACAAAACCAATTGCAATCACAACCGCCTGCAAAATTTGGTGATTGAGACCTTTTTTCTCTCGTAGAGGGTTGTTTAAATACTGGACCTTGAAGGCCTGAAGTAAGGGAAGAAAACTAGTTACTACTGAACAGATATTAGAAGTTTAAGTGAATATATATTTGAGAACAGATGTCTCAAAACAAATATATAAGCAAAGCAAGGGTACATCAGTTCAGGCCACCGAAGTCAAGGAGTTGGCCTGCTCAATGAGCTGAGAGCGATAAAATAGAAGATGATTTTGTCCCACGACGTCGTTCTGTCGTCCCAAAATATTTGGGCGGGGTGTGGCAAGAAAAAGACAACACCCACGGGTAAGATAGGGGCGAGGTTGATGATAATGATCTACGTTAATTATTTTAAGACGTGCACATAACACGCTTCCACGAATATTGCGCGATGGGACCATTGAAAGTATATTGTAAGGATGATTCGACACGTAAATAACATTAGTATATAACGATATAAGAGGTTCACAACAGCCGCTCGTCATTGCAAATGAGGCATATCCTGGCAGCAATTGAGAGGGTCTGGCACCGACGGTACTCGACAGTGGTATTCTATACCTCGGCTTGGATCCATCCCGTAGGTGAGCAAAACAATTTTCCCCAATTTATTTATTGAAATTTTTGCGCCGTTTTTTAATCTGTTTACACAGTTTGAACTTTGGAATTGCGTCTGATTATTTTATTAAATACTGTGAATTTCAATTTTAGAATGATCTCGACAGTTCCGATGCCTGTTTAATAATATTTTTAAAGTTTAGAATAATATGACACGGTTTTCAGGGTTGACATGAAATGTTGAGTTTTTTATTAGTACAATATAGTTAACTAAAATGAAAATAGAATTGATATTTATTAATTACTTTCTTTAATTGTTCATTATAATAACAATGGCTTAGTTGGTACCCCGCAGACTCACTGACACATATTTTTGTTCTGATAGATGCGTATATCTAAAACTTATATGCTATGCAGAGAAAAACTAAAAAAATATTGAAGAAAACTAAAGTGTTCCAAATATCGACTGCTTGTGTCGAGCGTCGTGGGTTTTATTCGCACATAGGAAAATTACCATGAAGAAAAAAATATTCTACGTTCGCATGTTAATGCGGGTTAACATCTTTGAAAATACAAATTAAATTAACTTGCTATGTTGCCGTTTGACCGTCATCAATAACCTTTGGAATGTATTTAACAGTAGCTCCGTGGAATATTATATTCTGCCAAATTTGATTAGACCAGAACTGCTCGGAATACAATTACTGACAGAATTTTTTGGTCAGTTTCACTACATTTTTCTCTGTTTTTATTATGAATACTTTTGACTGTTTTCAAGTGTCATACATCATACTACAGACGACAGTATATTATATTTTAAATATTGTTAATTTGTTCAGTAATAATTACAAAAATATTTTTTAAAACATATAGAAGTTAAAATAAAATTATTCGTATGTGCTGATGGGTGCTGCCCATGAGTGAACAACAACAAAGGTTTTTTTATGAAACGTGTGGCCATTATAACATCATTTCTTGGAGGAGCCAATTCCAATAGTGGACATTGATAGGCTGGTAGATAGATGGATTAGTAAAATTATGTCAAAGCTGAATTATTAGCTCGGCGACTGGGGCGGCGTAGGCGCAACTGCCTGCGCCTCATGCCGCTCTAGCCGAGGCCGCGGGTGACGTGACCGGGGATTAGTCCGTCACCCGCCGAGAGGCCGACCGCGTGAGGAAAGACCGACGTCCTCCCCGAGGGGGGGGGCGTCGGTCGATGGGAGGGTACCCCAATAGGGGGTATTCCGTCGGGCCGACCACTGATGTCAAGTAACCCTGCTCCGGTGGTCGGCCCAACGACGAAGGCGACGTGGTTTTCGGGTGGGTTGCGGGAGTTGCGTGCTTAAGCCCCTCTGTCGTCCCGGACGGAGTGGTGCGGAGGCGCGCCGACTGCAGCCCACCCACAAAAAAAAAAAGCTGAATTATTACAATACACTAGTTGAAGCTTGTATTTCAACTTAAAAAAAAAGTTGGTATATCCGCAAGATCACGCGACAGAATTAAAAACTTCGTCAAGACGAGGTCAATAATAATTATTTTTGTTTTATATTCTTAAAATAAGAAAATATACAATGTATATAATTATAATTATGTAAATTACTGTGCTACATTTTGTTGTTTCTATCATCATTCGTATCGTAGTCCAAAAATGTTCTCTTAGTCGACCTACCTACCCTAGAACCTACTGTTCGAATTGTTATATAGCTGAGCTTAGTCCCATTCAATATCGATAAAATAAAGTGCCTAAAGTTGTTATTACTTTAAAAATCTTTGTGTATCTCAAAACATACTAATAATAAAATATACCAATTATACTCAAAATAAAATGTAAAATAAACAAATAATAAGTTTCGTAGATAGTGCTGCAAAAAATCACAAAAATATTAGAATATTTATACAATTATGTGCTAACCCTATTTACTTTTTTAGGTGTAAGTACAACACGCAAAGACAACACAATGTGCAGCCGCACCCTCATCGTGTGCCTGTGCCTCAGTGTGGCGAGCGCCTTGCCACCGGATAAGGTATGTGACGTCACATCCCGCCTGCGCCTGTGATACTATTGAGTAGCTATTATAGACACCTTACAATGTATCTAAATAGAAGTTTATATTGAATTGCTTTTTCCATGTGGTGACGTAATAAAAATACAATATGTCATCCCTCCCTTGCCGCGTGGATAATTCTAGACAGGTGATATTTGTAGGGTGATAGTAGGGATTGACTCGATACAAGGTTTCGATAATGGTCGCCAGCTCAAATAGAGGCAGAAAGGTGCAATACAAAAGGTTTTGTGGCTGTATGTCTTTGCCGTCGCCTTTGGACGGATTGGGTAAGGTGTGAGCGGACTATAGCTAGTCCAAAAATAGGAGAACTCGTTTAGTTGACGCTGAAAGATCGATAGATTGATTAGCAATTCATTGAAAATATGTAAGCTGTAAAGATAACTTGTAAAAAAAAAACTGCCAATAAAACCTTATAAATTGTTTGATCAGCGTGCATTTTAATCCTCATTATGTAAAAGCTTAATAGATTGTAACTCCATGTCTATGACCTGCAAATGAAAAAGAAACGTTTACATTTAGTTGTAATTATACATTCAAGACTTATGACTTGTATTATCCAGGTTTTCGGGTTTAATATCTCTTTCTGTGTATTCAAACGCATATCTATTAACAGTAATAACATTAACCCGGATAATTTTTTTTTACGGATGTATTGATCCCGTGAGATATCATGTTCCTTCTGGGCCTAGGGTTAAATAGATTTATATATAATTTATCAGACATCAACTTCTCTATGTACATAGACTAAGTATTAGCAAGAATGTGGTAATAAGGTTAACAACGTATTTCCAATGAACAACGTTTTCCCCTGTGGTGACCGATTATTAATCGACCCGCTTTCATGCCCCTGGATGTCGTAAAAGACGACTAAGGGATATAATATGCATATAACATCTATTGCAAGAGATGGAAAACTCGATTTAAAACCCTATATCAACACTTCTGACCAGCTTGATATAGTAGGTCGATTTCCCTCCAATTGTAGAGGAGGCACGAGCTCAATGAGATGTACATGAGCTGTGATGATGAAGTTAACAACGGGACAGTCCCGTTTTCAAGCTGTCTCCAAAGCTTTAATAAAAATGTCCCGTTTTTGCAAACAAATTTATTCTTGTTTTGTATTTGTCTTTATATATTTCTGCGGGAATTTTGATGTCCTTGTTTATGTTGAGTTTTTCATTTCATATTTTTATATTTGCCTATTTATGTAAGTGCTTCGTTCTGACACAAAAATAATGGTAACATTATGCAAGTGTCCTGTTTAACATAAAAAATATGTTCAAATAAAGTCATAAGGTAATAACACCTTTCTAATAAGAAAACACTTTTGCTCTAGAAATAGAATTTTAGTGTAATATTAGGTACAATTGGTTTTATAGACAATATAAGGTCCAAAATTAATTGGTTTACACTTTTAACAAGCTTTAATACATAAATTTATCATATACCTATATTTCTTATATGTAAAGGGTAAGGGCATGAGGCAAGGGCATAAGTGAAATGTCAGTTGAAATAAATTATAGTACATAATATGTTGGATTGCATTGCAAATAATATTAATACCGGCATGACCTTGGCTGGGTTTTTTTTGGTACTTTGTTTTTTTTGGCAAATATATTTATATAATAATAGGTTTTCTATCTTTTTCTCTATCTGTGTGGTGACGATATTAGAATACAATTCACTACTCCCTATGATGCCCGTGGATGTCGTAAAAGACGACTCAGGGATATAATGCGCGTTTAGCATCTATGCTAAAGAAGGAAAATTCGAAATAAAAGCCTACACGAATCTGTCTGATCAGCATGGTATAGTACGGTCAATTTCCCTCCTATTATGGAGGAGGCTCGAGCCCAACAATGGGATGTATATGAGCAGAAATGATGAATGATGATGATTGATAGTTTTATGTAGAAGTCACGAATAACATATTTTTAATATCTACATCTTAGAATAATAACGTAGAAGGTAAGTTCGCGCACATAAAGTGAAGCATTTCAATTGGAGCCTAATGGAGCTTACGCCAAAACCGTTCCGTAATGTACAAGGTACACTGTACTGCACGTACGTACACAACTCTTAAAAAATAAATAGATAATTATGACGGTTTGTGCATTCAAATGGTGTCACAACATATTTGAAAAACTTAAAAAGGTTTTTAACATTCCTTTTAAAATTTTTTCGACAATTTATGTTAATAAAAACAAAATTTGATTTTATAATTTGTGTAGTGGTGTGCGTGTGCACGTGTGTAATCGTCTGCGCGCATATAGTATTTTTAGATTCATGTTTCGAATGTTCGAAGTAGGGACACTATTCTTCTATACGTTATTATTCTAAGATCTACATCTACATTTTCCGTGTGGTGGCGGAGTAAGAATAAAATCACCACCACAAGGATGTCGTAAAAGACGACTAAGGTACATAATATGCGCATAACATCTGTGCAAGAGAAAGAAAACTCGAAATAAAACCCTTTACTAACCCGTCTGACTAGCGTAGTATAGTAGGTCAATAGCCCTCCTATTAAGAAAAGACAGGAGCCCAGCAGTGGGACATATATGAGCCGAAATGATAAATCTAATATTTCTACTAAGATTAGCATCCAAAATTTTCCAAACAAAAATCTTCTTGATATATCGCAGTGCATATACAGCTGCGTTACGTCATCGAAAGCGGTCAGCTGTTGAGTAAATATTGACCGATCGCTCATTAATTATGGCTCATGATTAGTTACCTGTTAGGTGATGCCACAGACTGACGCTAAGTGCAATCGTAATAAACCAGAATACATTGGTATGAGCTCATAAGCAGATTAAAATCAATTACAAATCTTAGGAAAACGAAAGACTGATTTTTCGTATGTAAAATAAAAGTAAGATACACAACTTTTTTAGTGGAAACTTGTTTAGGGCCACACAGATTTTTTGTAGGACAGATTATATATTACCAGTGGCGGCTGGTGGGTCATCAAAGTGGTGGTGCACTTTACTTCCTCACTAAGTATTAAGATCAGAAATTGCAATGGCACAACAATTTCCGTAGAAATGATATTTTTTTTTATTATATTTGAACGCATTACATTTTGTAGGTATTTGCGAAGAAAAATATTTTTCTGTTTTTCACACTACAAAAAATATTTATAAAAGAGGGGATTGGCGGTCTCGCCAATTTATATCAACTTTATTTTGAAAAGTTTTGTTATTGACTATATTAAAGATAATATCTATACTAATATTATAAATGCGAAAGTAAGGATGTTTGTTTGTTTGTTTGTTTGTAACGCTTTCACGCTTAAACCACCGAACCGATTTCAAAAATTCTTTCACCAATGGAAAGCTATAATATCAGGGAGTAACATAGGCTATATTTTATCCCGGTATTCCCACAGGAACGAGAACTACGCCGCGGGTAAAGTGACTGAAACCGAAGCGACGCGAGGGCGGGTTGCTAGTAGTCTATATTTATGATCATTTTCACTCACACCACGCACTGTATATGCAGTATGAAATAGAACTAAGACCAAAATAAAAAACAATTAATGTAAACAAACCATATTTAACGCGTCTCAGATACATCGAAACTATACCTACTTACTGAACTTAACGAGACGCCATCGGCGAATTTCGTCGAAAGTCGAGTTCTGTCGGCAATATTCGGTTCGCCCGTGCAGCGTACGGGAACAAACTCATTTTTCAGTATATTTCTATGAACTATCTTCTGTCTCACGCGCCAGGCGTTTTAACTCGTAACTGATACAGGTTGTATGGGCAGTCCCCGTGCGCTCGCCTAAGCGCACGTTATTTTTTTACAGGGAAAATAAGTTTTAATAGTTTAGTAAAGCGCTTAAATTGTTGCGTCATAATTTGGAATTTTATTTCTTATATGTTTTTGTATGTTCAGTGAATAAATATATTAAGAATAAATATAATAATAATTTAAAAAATAAAGATTAAGTAACATTTTGTAATTTTCAAATCTTTTGATATGGTGGTTCAGTGCATGAGCGCACTTAAGGTACAGCCGCCACTGTATATTACTAAGATGCCACATCTAAAATATAATAACATTAATTTTACGCTTACATAATTTTCTGAGAAATATAACGGTAGTTGTAGAGGACTTAAAATTGTTCTTTAAATGAGAATTTTTTTATGACCGGTAAATTACAACATACTCGAATAGTTGCCCCATAACCTGATACACCTGTATAAAGATATTTCTTGTGTACGTTTGTATGTCACTGAATTCCTCCTAAACGGCTGGACCGATGTTTATGAATGTTTTTGTGTGTTCAAGAGGATTCGAGAATGGTTTAGATTTTTTTTTTGTTGCAAACGTTGGCAAACGAACAGACAGTACACCTGATGGTAAGTGTTGCTGCCGCTCATAGACCTTTACAAGGCCGCTGCCTACCGCGAAGAAAGTGAAGGGAGTGTGAATGCGTGCATTGAGGCTCGGTGATACCAAAACCCTCCACACGCAAACACCCTCAGAAAGTTGGGCTTCCGGCTCTCTCGCTCACCGAACGAAGCGCAGTAACAAATTGCTACTACTCAGACGTCGATTTTCTGAGAGAGATACTACTCGTGGTAATACCCCGGACGTACCGGCCCGCGGCTGTAGACAGATAACTGTTGACAGTGTGGTCCTACCACTCCAAAAGAATTCCTACCAAGTCCTACCACTCCAGAAGATTCACAATTGGACCCGGTAGGTGGCGCTGCTGTCGATTTCAAAGAGAATTTCTATTACTATTTTTCCAGACAGCCTTGGTTGAACCCATGGCTTCTCCTTTTTCAAATTTCTTTTTTGTGAGAAAAGATTTTTATTTTGTGAAAACAAAAATATTAATAGACATCATCATCATTCATTTGGGCTCATATATGTCCCACTGCTGGGCTCGAGCCTCCTCCATTATAGGAGGGAAATTGAACTTACTATACCATGCTGGTCAGACAGGTTGGTATAGGGCTTTGTTTCGAGTTTTCCATCTCTTGCATAGATGTCGTATGCGTAATATATCCTTTAGTCGTCTTTTACGACACCCACGGTTGTGAGAGAGGGCATTCTTGGAGGGAGGAGGGCATTCTTATTCCGTCACCACACGTAATTAATATGACATATTTAAAAAAAAGACATAATAGACATATTAAAAAAAATACATTTAACCAAAAAATAAAAAAAGAGTTAAACTCAGTCATCCAGATACTGAATACTTAGACAGTATAATTATACTTTATCTATGCAATTAGATAGCATGAAAGTATAGAAAAAAAAATGTTTTTATATTTTACTAGCAACCTGCCCTCGATTCGCTTCGGTTTCAGTCGCCTTACCCGCGGCGTAGTTCCCGTTCCCGTGGGATTACCGGGATAAAATATAGCCTGTGTTACTCTCTGATATTATAGCTTTCCATTGGAGAAAGAATTTTTGAAATCGGATCGGTGGTTTAAGTGTGAAAGCGTAACAAACAAACAAACATCCTTACTTTCGCATTTATAATATTAGTAGGTAAGGATTGAAGTTACACTTCTTTTGGCGCGTTAGAGAAAAATGATGAGAGTAAATTTTTATGATACGCGTACATGACGATACGAAAAACCGACACCCCGAAGTTAGCGATGGGCGCACACACCGTCACAAATGTCAACTAGATAATGAATTATAATAAAACTTTCAATGTATTAAATACCTTTTTTCTATTATTGGTGTCGCATTTTAGGGTTCCGTAACCAAAGGGTAAAAACGGGACTCTATTACTGAGACTTCGCTGTCCGTTCGTCCGTCTGTCACCAGGCTATATTTCAAGAACGGTGATAGCTAGACAGTTGAAATTTTCACAGATGATGTATTTCTATTGAGGCTATAACAACAAATACTAAAAATAAAATAAATATTTAAGGGAGGCTCCCATACAACAAACGCGATTTTTTATAGATAATGGTACGGAACCCTACGAGCGCGCGTGCGCGACTCCGACTCGCACTTAGCCGGTTTTTTTTTCTACAAACGTAGGATAACACAGAGGATAACATTTTTAGAAAGATTTTTATTTTGTTACCCCCAAAGAAGTATAACTTCTTACGTGCGTATTAGGGTGCTTCATTTTTGGGCAAAATTTTTTTTCTTCAAGTCCCGGCTGAAAATCTTGTAATGTATAGAAAAACAAAATTTTTGAGCATATTGCGAACCCTGAATTCGAATTTTAACCCATTGCTAGAGAATTTTGAATTTTATCCATTAGAATAACATTAAAAAATGATTTTTAATATGTTTTTCCTTCCGCTCACCCAGAAAAAAATTTTCTTGGGATTTTTGACTCATGGGTTCTTGTTATAGGTATAATATCCTACAAAAAAGTTCATTGCGTCGAGTTTGTAACTCCAACGAGTTTGACGAAAAATATCATTTAAGCTGAATTTTTATAAAAATAGCAGTAAATCGCGTTTATATGCTAAACTAGTGAAGATAGAAAGAAAATGTAAATGACAAATTTGTAGGGGGTTTATGCCCGACAATTTTGTATTAAAATATTTTTTCGTAGCTCTCATAGCTTAGCTGTTAAAGAAACTTAAACCTTAAAATTAACGAAAAAAAACAATTTTTTTCAATAATAACTAATTTATGAAATCCAAGTTAAAAAATTGGATGAAAAATTTGTTTGTTATTGTATTTTTTGAAATTTTCTGGCAGCAAAATTTTTCAAATCAGTAATTTCACAGCAATTACGACTTTTTGGATTTTATGCGATTTTTACAAATAGATTATCTATGTTAGACTTCAAAGTTATGCACAATATATGCAGTTTTGTTAGTTTGCCAGTAGTTTTCTTCCATTTGTATTCATGAAATCTTTGCACACCTAATTTATTTCTCATCATCAACGTCAAAAATTACTTGCATAATAGTCTATTCATCAAATTTTGTATCTATTATGATTTTTACTTGAAATTTTTTTATGATTTCATAAATTAGTTATTATTGGAAAAAATAGGTTTTTTTCGTTAATTTTAAGGTTTAAGTTTCTTTAACAGCTAAGCTATGAGAGCTACGAAAAAATATTTTAATACAAAATTGTCGGGCATAAACCCCCCTACAAATTTGTCATTTACATTTTCTTTCTATCTTCACTAGTTTAGCATATAAACGCGATTTACTGCTATTTTTATAAAAATTCAGCTTAAATGATATTTTTCGTCGAACTCGTTGGAGTTACAAACTCGACGCAATGGACTTTTTTGTAGGATATTATACCTATAACAAGAATCCATGAGTCAAAAATCCCAAGAATTTTTTTTTCTGGGTGAGCGGAAGGAAAAACATATTAAAAATCATTTTTTAATGTTATTCTAATGGATAAAATTCAAAATTCTCTAGCAATGGGTTAAAATTCGAATTCAGGGCTCGTAATATGCTCAAAAATTTTGTTTTTCAATACATTACAAGATTTTCAGCCGGGACTTGAAGAAAAAAAATGTTGCCCAAAAATGAAGCACCCTAGTGCGTATACATAAGTACACACTCATACTTTTTTAAATTTAATATCGTTAATATAGTGATAATTGGCTTAGTAAAGTAAAGTAAAGTAATTGGCTTAGTTTCCTAAACTAAGTAACGAGAGTTCTATAACGAAGTTTGAGCTTAATGGAGAGTTACAAACTAACTTATAAAATCTAATAAATAAATTTATAACAGGTTTCCTAAGACAATTATTCAATTATGTATAAAGGACTTTACTATACGTTACGAAAATAGTTGTTTGGAGAATGTTTCAATTTATTTGAAAAATTCTTTCTGATATGCATCATATTCCGTGAGGTGACGGAGTAAGAATTTAAGTCATCACCTCCTTTCTTGCCCCTGGGCGTCGTAAAAGATGGCTAAGGCCTATACAATCTACATATGAAATCTGTGTAAGACAAGGAAAACTCTTTTATTAAACACATTGCATTTTCGTATATTTTACACAATCTTTATTTATTCAATATAGAATTTCACTTCAGTTGCAGTAAATATTTATCGTTAGCAAAAACATTGCATTCTGTGTTATTTCGCGTCTGTTTCTTTTAATTCTTTTAGTTATGTAAACAAAACTAGAATTTACGTAGCGAATAGATAACTGGCAATGGTTTGATATTATATCATTTCATCATTTCAGCCTATTGCCGTCCACTGCTGGACGTAGGCCTCCCTCATATTGCGCCACAATGTGCGGTCCTGTGCCGCCTGCATCCAACGACGCCCAGCAACTTTCACTAGGTCGTCGGTCCACCTAGTGGGGGGGCGTCCTACACTGCGTCGTCCGATGCGTGGTCGCCACTCGAGAACCTTTCTTCCCCAGCGGTTGTCGGTTCGTCGAGCGATGTGGCCTGCCCATTGCCACTTCAGCGTGCTAATTCTTCGTGCTATGTCGGTATTTATATGTCGGATATTATATCGCTGGTAAATAAACCAAATAAATTAAGTTCATAAGTCAGGAACTGTTTTGTATGTGCATGATAGATATATTTTTTTTTTCATACTGTTTATGTACATAATATATTAGAAATTTTAATTAAAATAAAAACAAATCGTATAAAATCTTTGAATAAATCATTTTGCGGGGATGGATTCTGACTGTAAGAGTGTAATGTTTTTTACGATACAAGATTAAGGTTGTGTTTAAGTGTTTAACCGCCAACAACACTGCTTATTTCCGGGTGCTGACGGAGTAAGAATACATTTCACCACCCTCTTTCTAATTCGTGGGTGTCGTAAAAGACGACTAAGGGATTTGGAGATAATATCTATGCAAACGAAGGAAAGCTCAACATTTAAACATATACTAATACGTCTGACCAGTGCGGCGTATTAGGCCGACTTCCCCTGCAGTGTGGAAGAGGCCCAAGCCCAACAGTGGGACTTACATGGGTTAAGATGACTGTTCATTTCAATGAAAACCAAAAACCCATTTATTTCAAAATACTACAAAGACTTTAAAAGTATAAACAATAAACATATATCCGATAATGTAAAAATATTTACAGGTACCGATCCATATAATCAAAGCTCGTAGTATTGACCTCAATAATGCACATGGTCTTACAATGGAAACACGCTTGGATAAAGTTGTTGAACCTACTGGCTATCAACTTGATCTAGAGCCTTATCTAGAAGATGCGATCTTCAAAGGGCACGTTGCTATTAATATAACGTGGTTAAAAGATGGCAACGAGATCAATGTTCATTGCGCACATGAAATTGAAATCTTGGAATCAGAGTTAAGAGTTCAGTTACCCGATGAAAGGTAAATTGTAAAAATATGATAATATGAAATATATAATAATTATAAAGTATTAAAAAAAGGAATACGGTAGAAATGTGAAATTTATTATCTTCATTTAAAGTGAACAGTCCCCTTGTATAAGTTATATTTGAAATATTGTTGATAAGAATTATCTTAAAAATGGATAAAGACGTAAAATTACTAAACCGTTTTGGTTATATAAGAGACAAATATTTTAGTGACCATGATTATTTACTTAGGATTTATAAAAAAACATCACCAAAATATTTTGTTTATGTTCTGAGAGGCTTTAAAATAAAACAACACAATTATAATTTTAAAATTAAATTCAATTCGTAACATGATAGTTAACTACAGTGAGCGAAGAATATACTATATTTAATTGGTGCTTCAGATTTAAAAGCCACTATATTATTAACTATATGAAATGGTAAAGATTTTATTCGGGATCATCAATATTTTAGAAAAAGATGGTATTTGCATCAATTAAACATAAAATGTGTCAGGAATTATGTCTTGAAGTTGTAAAATGTTAATTACAAATAAAATATATTAAGAAATGACAGTCATCCAATTTTTTATTATATTTTAGCAAAGGCTTTAAGAAAATAGCTATTGATAAACTTTTAATGGACCCTAAGAAGCCTATAGCAACACTGTACCTCGAGAGAGCTGTAGTAAAAGGATCAACTGGTATATTAAAGTTCAGTTTCAAAGGGAATATGGAAACTGCATCCACTGAAGCTTTCTTTAAAACCACTTACGTGACTGATCAAGAAGTAGAGAGGTTTGTAGTTTCAAATTTGTGATGACAATTGTTTAACAGTATATACATAGTCGTACAGTTTAATTAGTGGAGAAATAAAGGAGAAATCAATTCAAGGTATTCTATTACATACTCAGATTTTTGCAATAACCTTAATATTAATATAATACAGCCTTTCAGAATGCTAAGTAAGATTTAAAAATATTTTTTTTTACATCCAGGGTGGTTGCAGCAACTCAGCTTCGACCAAATAATGCACGCCGTATGTTCCCTTGCTTTGATGAACCTGGATACAAAACACCTTTTCAACTCTCTGTAGTTAGACCAAGGAGTATGATCTCTCTTAGCAATATGCCCGTCGCAAGGACTGAAAATATGTAAGTAAATATTTCGTATTCAAATTCATAAGCATTTATGATTTAATTTTATTTAAATCAGCTTCGACTTGTATATGTTCTGTAATTTATTGTTTTAAAGTTTAAAGTGATTTTTTAATATACAGCCCTGATGAACCTGATGCAGTGTGTGATCATTTTGAGAAGACACCACCAATGTCTACATTCACATTAGGACTAGTTATAGCGGACTTGAAACAATTGGAAAATTCTTCCATATATAAAGACGAACATGGAAATGAGATTGGTAAGACTGAGTTTCAATGAGCATCATCACTATAGTCTTACTCTTATCCCAATTTTTTGGGGTCAACGTAATTTTCCCCTCTTCTATAGACATTAGAAAAGATTTGAAAATAATTTTGTAGATGTTTGTTATTACTTTAATGATCCGCCTGCCTGCTTGACGACAACCTTGGAAATGTAATTATTAACCAGATCAAAGCAAGGTAAGGGTCGGTAAAGTATCTAACGGCTATTATATAACAGATTTGCGAGCATGCATTAATAATATTGGATTAATGTATAAATCAAGTCAATTGCATTTTAAGGTTTTCATTTATTTTCTTTATTGCCTTTGATAAATGAGCAGAAGCAGCCTACCTGACTGTAACCTTGGTCTTGAATATCTGAAATATTAGGCACACAGCTAGGTCACTGACTATCGTACAGTAGAATTTACTTATGCCTTTGACTCTGTCACCCGTCGAGCGAAGTGTGATAGCAAATCTGCAATAGTAATACTGAGATATCAATTTATTGCGATTTGCTGACGATATCGTAGTCATGGCAGAATCCATGGAGCATCTTGGTACTACGCTCAATGACCTCAGCAGGGTTTTTCAACTAGTGGGTCTACAAATGAACATGGACAAGACGAAAGTCATGTCTAATGTCTATGTCATTCCTGTACCGGTCCTCGTTGGGATTGCGATTCTTGAAGTTGTGGATCATTATGTTTACCTAGGACAAGCAGTCCACTTAGTTCGATCCAATTTCGAGAAAGAGGTCAGCCGACGAATCCAATTCGGCTGGGCAGCGTTCGGGAAACTTAAGAGGATGTTCTCGTCCAATATTCCGCAGTATTTGAAATCAAAGGTTTATAACCAGTGTGTGTTACCAGCGATGATTTAAGACACTGAAACATGGTCTCTAAATGTCGGCCTCATAAAAAGCTCAAAGTGGCTCAGCGTGCTATGGAGAGGGCTGCTTGGTATTTCTCTACGTGATAAAATCCGTAACACTGAAATCCGTAGAAGAACGGGTGTAACCGACATAGCCCGCAGAATTAGCACCTTGAAATGGCAATGGACAGGCCACATCGCTTGACGAACCGACAACCGTTGGGGAAGAAAGTTTCTTGAGTGGCGACCACGAATCGGACGACGCAGCGGGGGGGGGTCGTCCCGGGGACTAGGTGGACTGACGACATTCTCAAAGTAGCAGGGAACCGTTAGATGCAAGTGGCGCCGGACCGTTCCGAGTGGCATTCTCGTGGGGAGGACCGTTCCGAGTGGCATTTTTATGTCCAGCAGTGGACGTCTGTAGGCTGATGGATAGATTGTGGTACCATCCTGGATGAATCGACCCATTTATAACTACAGATGGAATATTGTCAACAGTGTGGTGCTACCACTAGATTTTGGTAATGTAACTAAAAATATTTATTTGCATTTAAATTGCCTACAAATATACTTAATTTTTTTTGGAGACTACGGTGCGGACGCTCATTATCCCGTTCGGGGTGACAAGTAAGCGGCGTGTGACACTATAACCCGCCGTATTTCCTTCTTTTTGTCGACGACCACTGGTACTGGTACTACTCCCTCCCAGACGCCCCTATCGGGGCGCCGCCTCCACGCAGATAGCCTTTCTGCGGGCGACAGACTTCCTATAAATATTCAAAGACACAGTTAATATACGTAATTTCCTTTCTTGTAGAACTACGTGTATGGGGCCGACCAGAATTTTTAGAAGCCTTAGATGGAGTGAATGAGAAACTGCTTCGTGTATACAAGGAGCTAGATCATATTTGGAGAGTACCTTTACCTCTACGCCGTTTAGATATTGTAGCTCTACCCAACTATCAAGGAGTGAAGCCTGCTGACAACTGGGGTCTTATTGTGTTTAGGTATGAGAAGAAAATTTATTTCAAAGACCAATTTGAATGAATAACCTTTTTTGAATACTTAAATTAATAAATACATAAGATACTGAAAAAATTTCACCATCTTAGCTAATACTTTGCATTTCTAGGCTTTAGTTTCTTCCACCACTACATTGAGCGGGAAATTTAATTACTATACCACGTTGGTGTTCTCTGTATAATGACAGAGTAAGAATACAATTCGTCACTCTCTGTCTTGCCGTGAATGTCGTAAAAGACGATTAAGGGATATGATATGGAGATAATACCTATGCAAGAAAAGGTAAACTCGACATAAAGCCCTGTGCCAATGCGACCGACTAGTGCAGTATAGTAGGTCAATTTCGTTCTCATTATGGCGGTGGTCCAAGAGTCTAAATGAGACTTTTGTGAGATGAGATGATCACGTTCTTCCTAATTCCAGGGAAAGTGATTTAAGCAGCCGTGGCTACCTTCAACTCGCTCAGGAGCTTTCCTATCAATGGCTGGGTGCCTTCACTACTCCGGCTTGGTGGTCTGATGCCCATGTCAATAAAGCGCTTGTTGGATATTTAACTGTAGCAACTGCTTTTAAGGTATCCATGAGAGATTTAATAACATCTCATACCTATTTTTCTTCTATTTTTGTTTTTGCTACTTATATTTCTATCGCATGCTCTTCAGAAGAGGTAATCTCAGCAATATTAGTGCGTGAGTGTTTTTATCAACTTGATGTTTCTATTCAAAGATATGATGAGATTGCTAGTCTATATATAAACACAACATATTGCTATCAAGTGATTTTTATTTTCAGATATACGAATACGAGTATATTTGTTTCTTATTTGTCAACTATGATGTTTAAAAACACAGGTCCACTATGTGTTAATAATGACTTACGACACAGAAACGTGGCCCCTGAATTCTCACCCGTGTGGCGAGGGGCTGAGAATACATTTGTCGCTAGCTCTTACTTGCCCGTGGGAGAGTACTTGCATCGGCTCGGCGGCACCAGGACTCTCCTGGTGAACCCTCAGGCAGCAGGGCAGCAATTGTCTCCTGGGAAATATATAAAATCTTACTGCGATCGCCAACCCGCCTGCCAAGCGTGGTGATTACGGCAATATCCCCTCATAAAATGACGGCACAGGACCGCACTTTGTGGCATAACATGACGGCCTGCGTCCAGCAGTGGACGGCGATAGGATGAAATGATGATGATGAATGAAAATGTAGACCGTAAATATTTCAATTATTTCATTTTCAGATAAACAATGGCTCAGAATTGGAAGGAAAATGGCCAATCACAGTTCTCTATTCTTTATACTATGAGTTTAGTAAACGTTATCCACACTCCCGTATCACTGGAATGAAGCAGGAAACTGCTTGTACTAAGATCGAGCTGCTATTTCGTATGTTTAACTATACGCTTGGGGATGAAACTTTCAATAAAGGATTAAGGATATTCTTGGAATCACGGTAAGTGAGGAATTCATGAAATTTAAATAGTTTCCATCTGAAATAATGGAAATAGTGACCACAAAACTCATCAATTTCGAAATAATAGGTGGTAGAATCACACTGTTGACAGTTGTCTGTCTATAGCTATGGGCCGGTCCGTCCGGAGTAGTACCAGACTATCGCAGTAAATCGATGTCCGAATAGTAACACTTTGTTACTTCGTTTGGTGAGCGAGCGAGCCAGAAGCCCAACTTTCTAAGGGTATTTGCGTGTAGTGGGTTTTAGTGATGCTTTTAGTATCACCGAACCTTCACGCACGCATTAACACTACATTTACGTTCTTCGGATGAGCGGCAGCAACATAAGGTGTTCTGTTTGCTCCTTTGCCACAGTCTGCAACAAAAAAAGAAAAGGCAACGAGTGTTGCACGCGTATATCTGACAAGATGTCCCTAACAGTCATTTTCTATGTAGTAGTAAATAAAAAGATAAATATAACTGGTTGTGTGAAATAAATGAGTTAATAGCATTTTCATTAGATTGACAATAAAATCAGTTGTATTGAATATGTGAATAAATACCAAATTTATTTACAAAGTCTATTGCGTAATAAACTGTAGTGCGTTGCGTAATAAAATGTGCCAGGCGCCTTGGTACATGGTATGAGAAAGGTACTCGAAAGGACAACCCAATGAATGGGCTATTGACTCTGCTCAAAGTTCTGATCATCTCTATTTTGAGGGTTGTGGAGGTACAACGGGATTTTTTTGTTGTCCCGTATGATTGGACAGGGTTTGACTACACCATGGCCAGCCAATGAAAAAACATTGTCAGAAAACAAGCAATAAGCCAATGGTTAAATATGAGAATGTAATCTTCTACATTCCTCTTTTCTTCATATCCATAATTTTAATAAAGTATTACCTACCAACTACCTAATTTCGAAATTCAAATTTCCGCGGTTTCTCCCGCTTAGTTTTCGTTGCCATGGGAATATAGGCATCAAATACAGTCCAAGTTGTTCCTTTTATAGACAGACACATGCTTTTTTTTTTTTTTTTTTTTAGTTAAATATTATCAATATCTGTCCAGCCCTTTTGAAGATTAGGTACCTCGGGCAAACAGAAAGGTAGACAAAAAAATAAACTGGTTTTTATGCGTAGGTACCTAATGCTTAAATAACAGTGTGATCATGAAAAATCTTACTATTTTAAAATTAAAAACTGAAACTTCATTTTTATATATGTACTAGAAACACGCCCTCGCTGCGCTCGGTTCGGTTCTAGTCACCTTACCTGATAGTTCACGTTCCCTTGGGAATACTGGGATAAATTATAGCCTAAGTTACTCCTTATATATACAGCTACCTGGTGGTAAAATATTATCAAAATCCGTCTAACCGTTTTGAAGATTACCTGAAACAGACAAACAAACAAAAAATTTTTAAACTGTATTTTAGGCATAGGTGTCGTTCAAATAATCGTGTATGAACAAAGCCCATTATTTTGACATTACAAACTGAAACTTCAATTTTATATAAGTATGTATGTCGAATGATTCTCTAAATTATACCATAGGAAATTCAAAACCTTTTCTGGAGACGATATCTGGAATGCCCTGAATACTGCTGCATTACAAGACGGTAAGATTCCAAAGGAAATTGATATCAAAACGGTTGCTAAGAGTTGGATCGACAAGGACAGACTGCCGCTAATTAACGTCCAGCGAGATTATAATAGCAAGACAGCTACTATCACACAAGTAAGTAAATATGTGCCGGTGTTTGTTTGTAATGTTCATCACAACGTCTATTTCATACCCCAAAGTTGATATGCCATCATCACCTTTAAGATAAATGTAATTGAGAACGATACAAAGATCAATTTGTAAAACTCTACGAGTTTGATCCAGGATTTTGTTATTTTCTTTGTGCTGCAGCTTTCAGTTCTATTTTTAATATAATAACTGCAAAATGTACACATTCTTAATCCAATACAAGTTTAAATAATTCTTGTGTATTTTGACAGACATTATTAAATACAAAACATTCGTAATAGTTCATTAACTTGATACTAGATGGCGCGCATTTAATAATCTTCCTTGTTAATTACAGCAGTATACTTAATGTTACTTTAACATATTAACTACTTCTTTTGCTAGATTTTATTTTTATTACATATATTTTTATAATTACCATCATATAGGTTCCACTGCTGCACTTGAACTCCCTTCAATGGGAATGTAATTGACCTACAAATAGCTTGAGTCACAATTCGCTACAATTAAAATGATACAATTCGCTACCCCTTTCTGGTTCGTGGATGTCATAAATGACGACTAAAGGACACACCATACATATAACATTCATGCAGGAAAAGGCAAACTAGAAATAAAATTCCATTCCTAACCGTTTGATCAGCGTGGTATAGAATCATTTCCTCTCAGACATTAGCAAGAAATTAACAAGAGTAAATTTCAATCCCTGTATTGACGGAGTAAAAATACAATTCGAAACTTGCCTGCAGGTGTCGTAAAAGAAGACTAAAATATGCATATAGATGTTCTATGCAAAAAAATTATCACTCGAAATAAAACCCTATTTAAACCTATCTGACTAGCGTTGTATAGTAGATCAATTTCCCTCCTATTGTGTAGGAGGCTCGAGTCTAACAATGAGATATATATGAGAGATGATTATGATGAATTTACTGATGATGATGATACTATTTCAAATTGCAATATACCATGGGTTGAGAGCCCTCAGCGCTCACCCAACAGTACGAGTAAAGTTCTCACAGCCATCTGCGGTTAACAATTAAGTTTACTAAACAATACTATATACCTATTGTACGTCGTTTTACGTTTGCCTGTCTCCCGCTTTGCCTAGGAGGGAAGTGGAATCTCTCTTTCCAACTCCTCCTCTCTAATCTTTTCTAATTAAGTTTGTTGCGGGTCCCAAGACAATTAAAATCATCTCCCGGGACTGCCTGAGGGTCAAACCTCGGTGTCATTTATGGAGACCATTGTGGATCCTGGAGTTACAATGGTGGGAATGTGTGGTGGGATTAGTCTCAAACAAAAAAATACCTATTGTACCCATATCGTATAACATTTTTTTTTGTTTTTGGCTATGGGTGCGCTGACGCATCCGCCATCCGACTCTGTCCGGGGCGACAAAGGGGCAGCGCGCGGCCCTATAACCCCCACCGTAGCTCCTCGCCTTCGTCGTTGGGTGGAACACCGGTACCGATTTCCTTGTCCTCCGCTGTCGGCCCGACGGAATACCTTGTGGTGTACTCTCTCCTTTCGACATGCCTTTTTCGAGACATCGATCGTCGTCGTGCGGTCAGCCTCTCTGCGTGTGACGGACTAATCTCCGGTCCGGTCACCCGCGATATCGTACATACTGCAAAAGTTTTGACGAGAGGACACATTTGCCATTGCTTTAGTAACTCTATTTGAAATTTTACCTATAGAAAGTATATCTTCGTGAACGTCCTCATGATGTTCCTGACGCAGACAAAATGTCCTGGTGGGTACCAATCGTTACTATTCACGAGGATGACTTGAACTTGAAGAACACTAAATCACTTACCTGGATGAAGGACAAGAAGGATCTGAAGATCAGCAATATGCCTGAAAAGGATAAGTTTATTATTGTTAACCCCGAGGAGATTGGTAAGTGATACAAAATTTTTTCGTCATTTTTTTTATTGCCTATGGTGGCAAACGAGCAGGCAGCACACCTGATGGTAAGTGATACTGCCACACATGGACCTTTGCTATGACCTTGCCGTGTGGTGACGGATTAAGACTGCAATTGACCACTCCCTTTCTTGCCTGTAAGACGACTAAGGGATATAATATGTTAGTAACATCTGTGCAAGAGTAGAAAATCTCGAAACAAGACTTCATACCAACTCGTGTGACTATCACCAAGACCAACCACATGCAAAAGTTTTATAATATCATAGTACATTTTTTTTGTAGGTGGGTTACGGTCGGCGCACTCCTCGCACCACTCCGTCCGTGGCGACAAAGGGGCGTAAGCACGTACACCCGTACACGGGTGGGTACCCGTGGTACGTCGCCTTCGTCGTTGGACTGACCATCGGAGCAGGGTGACTTGTCATCAATGGTCGGTCCGACGGAGTACCCCTTGAGGAGTATCCTCTCTTCGACCGAAGTCCTCCCCTTGGGGAGGACGTCGGTCTTTCCTCACGCGGTCGGCCTCTCGGTGGGTGACGGACTAACACCCCGGGTCCAGTCACCCGCGGCCTCGGATAATATAATAGTACCTACGGCTTTATAACCTGCCGTATTACAGCCTCATCGTCATTTGAGTTAATCTCTGGTACCTTGATTTTGCTAGGATATAGATCTAGACTCGTGCCAGCTCGCGAATCTGCCTTATGTAATAGAAAAAAAAAAAAAAATGTAATAACGTTCTACGTCCGGTATTTTGATTGTTTGGTTGATTATGAAATCTTTCAAGACAACAATTGTCAGTAATATTCCCTCGCTAGATTCCTCTTAAAACCGTATTACGAACTCTTTAAGAGGTGCCAAGTTCCAGGTAATTCAATTACCAGCGTCCGTATTATAAAACTTGTTACCTTATTTACTCCGTTACGTAATTTTCTTCGTTGTAATTTAGTTTATTATATGCGCTAATTCTAGCTATTCAGCGTTACACACCGATAACTAAAACAAAAATAACTCGTTATCACGTAGATTACAGATAGAAAAAAAAATCGGCTAAGTGCGAGTTGGAATAGCGCACGAAGAGTTCCGTACCATTATCAATAAAAAGGGCAAAAACCGCGTTTGTTGTATGCGAGCCCTCTTAAATATTTATTTTATTTTGTTTTTAATATTTGTTGTTATAGCGGCAACAGATATACATAATTTGTAAAAATTTCAACTGTCTGGCTATCGCGGTTCTTAAGATACAGCCTGGTGACCGACAGACGGGCGGGCAGACAGCGATGTCTTAGTAATAGGGTCCCGTTTTTACCCTTTGGGTACGGAATCCTAAAAAAAACAAAGGGTCAATCAACATAAGGACTGCCGACAAAAGTAAAAGCTTAAAACAAAGACAACAAATTAAAATTGGAAAGCTACATTATAAGTGATAGGCTATCTTTTATTCTCATATTCCCACGGGGACCGCAACAACGCAGGTAAAACCGCGGGAATTAGCTAGTATAAATATAACACATACATTAGGACATTATTCAACCCCGATTTGAGATATTTAAGTAAGGTAAACACAAATGTAATTTAAAAGTTTATTTAATTGGTTTTATGTGAATACAGATGAGTCTGCAAATTTACGAAGAAAGTTTCCTCATATTTGGCAAAGTCAATAGAACTTTTATAGCTTTTGTTTATATTATAACGATTTTGATTAAACATCTACACCAATAAATAAAATTGGAGTGTCTGTTTGTAATGTCAAAATAATAGGCTTTTTTCATGCTCACACGGTTATTTGCACGACACCTATGCCTAAAATACAGATTAAAAAATTTTTGTCTGTCTGTTTATTCCGGGTAATTTTCAAAACGGCTGGACTGATTTCAAAAATTCTTTCACCAATGGAAAGCTATAATATCAGGACGTAAACTAGGCTATATTTTATCCCGGTATTCCCACGGGAACAGGAACTACGCGGGTAAAACGACTAAAACCGAAGCGAAGCGAGGGTGGGTTGCTAGTTTTAAATAAAATTCCTCCAATTATTAGCCATTTTCAATAAAAATAAGCGTTGTACAAGCTACGTTGTAATCGGATGTGAATATGGACTTCTTCAGGTTTTACACTATGGACCTCTTCTCTAAGATAGGCAACCTGACCTGGCAGTATAATAATGCTACGTTAGTCAAAAAAAGAACAAAGTGTAAATCGATTTAGTAATTCTTAAGTATTAAGAACATTAACAAACATGTAGATAGATCGAAATTGACTTTATTAAATGACCTGCAGATCATATAAAAAAGAGTGAAAATAACTTATAACAGTTAGAAATAATCTGACTGAATTTTTAATGTCTGGATTTGAAGAACATTCATAGTTCATATGTTTTATAGTAGACATTTTTTATAGTAGACTAAATTTAGCATAACTGTTTATGCGTATTATTGGATTCTACGGCTTCAATCTTTTTGAGATGACGAGTGAGTATCACGTCATCGCCTATCTACCGTGGATGTCCTAATATCCGGCTGAAGGTAGATCAGAAGAATGAACAACAACATACTCCTGAGAATTTTTTAACACAAATTGTCTTCGTCAACCCGATTCCATTTTTCGACAATCCGATTCTTACTCAATTACTACACAGAATAATTAACGTAATAGTCAATAGGAAATTATCATAAAACCTTTCATCATCCTAGACTGAGCATAGGTCTTCCTCACAGACCATTTTTAACGACATAGGGACAAGTATTGCCTGTATCTCCTGCGAATTTTACCAAGTTGTAGGTTCTCTGTGTTGGAAATGCTTCTCTTGTATCATCTGATATATGGCCGATACTCGAGAGCCTTTTTTCAATGGTCATCGGTTCTTCTAGCGATGTGGCTTACCCATTGCTAGTTCAGCATGCTGATATTGCGAAAATATATTTACTATGCTATTTTATAAGTCGAGTTATGATAAGTGAACAGCAGAGATATAATTCAAATAACAATAAAATATAATTCATTCTCTGTGATGACGGAGTAAGAATATAATTCATTACCTATCTTGCCCGTGGGTGTCGTAAAAGTCGACTAAAGAATATTACATACATTTAAAATCTATGTAAGAGAAAGAAATCCAAACAAAACTCTATACTTGCCTGTCTGACCAGCGTGGTATCTTAGGTTAATTTCTCTCCTATTATGGAGGAGAGTCTAGCCCAATAGTAGAATGTATATAAGCTGAGATGACATTTCATAGCGATGATCATCATTATCATCATCATCATCGCAGCCCACATACCTCCCATTGTTCGGCTCGGCCCTCGTCCACAGTGGGAGAGAATTTGACCTACTATACTATGCTGGCCAGGCATATTGGTATAGCGTTTCATTTCGAGATTTCCCTCTCTCATGCACATATGTTATGTGCATATTACATCCACGGGCAAGATAGGGAATGCTGAATTGTATTCTTACTCCGTCACCACACGGAATAGGGATGATACTTTTAAGTAATAAGAGCACATTTTGTTTCCTAATAGCAGTAAGTAGGATCAATTTATGAAGAGATTGCGCTTGATAATTCTATTAATTTTCTTCTAGGACCTTACCCAGTAAACTACGACCAAGAAAACTGGTTTCTTTTGTCCAATTTCCTTCAAAGCGACAAAAGGTTAATGATGCCGGAATTAACACGAGCTAAGCTATTTCATGATGCTTGGAACTTGGGTTATGCTGGTGAATTATCTTTTGCTACTGCATTAAACATGAGTTTATTCCTTAAGAACGAGAGACATCATTTAGTTTGGGACCCCGTATTTACAATGATTGATCATATTGGAAGACATATCTGTCACTGCCTTCAAGGAAAATTTCAGGTAAGAATATTTTCCATTATATAAAGAAAATTTTCTTTTCTTAGGGCCGTTTCAATCAGTACCGGTTGACTATTTGGCCGCCTTTCTGTCACCCCAGATGATTGAATAGATTGTAGTCAAACTACAGCCAAAAGCCAGCTTTCAAAACAAAGTTAAATTATGAAGAAAACCATCCAATTTTATAATAACAATAATAATTTTATTTGCTGGAATACAGGTAGTTACAATTAGGTGACAAACATTATAAACGAGAGCCTAGTACATTCTACCGTTTAGGCATGCAAATGTTTTGTACAATACATAGTTCTTCTTATAGCTTACCTACATACATACTAGATAATATTAAGCTCGAACTCTAAGTAGGTAACCAAGTTAGATAAAATTGACAATAATAACTAAAGAAAAATCAAGAGGCTTAATAGAACACTTAAAAATAATATAACAGGCTTAATTATAAACTAACATCATTTAGAAATTCTGACACTGAATAGTAGGGTTTGGTTATAAGTATGACTTACTTCAACTGTGCTTTAAAATTTCTTACAGTTTGATCTTTCATAGTTTTTGGTATTTTGTTAAAGATAATAGGAGCCATAATAATTACATTTTTCTTGTATAATGTAGTTTTAAAACCACTAGTGTGAAGTAAATTTTGATATTTCGATCTCATTGCTACTTTTCTGAAACGTGACTTGTGCTATGTTGGAAATAGATGAGGATTTGTTTTTACAAATAATGCAATTTCCAAAATATACAGACAAGGAAACGTTAACAATTTATGTTTTTTGAAGACTGGTATGCAGCTTTCTGTGACTTTCAGGTTAAAAATTGCTCTTATGCATCGCTTTTGGGCCCTGAAAATGCCTTCTCTTTCGCTACAATTGCTCCAAAATATAATATCAAATCTTAAAATACAAGCGACAAGGCCATGATAAGCAATTAATACAGTGTTAGTGTTGACTTTTTTAGATAAGTTGAAGAGGGCATAAGCCGATGCACTTAGTTTTTTACAAATATCATCAGCTTGGGCTTTCCATGTTAATTGAGAGTCAATAAGTATATGTCGGCGTTGCGCCAGGAATTAGGTTGTCCATATTAAAATATCGAGTATAATCACTGTATTTATTAGGAGTTATTGCTGGAGAAGTGAGTGAAGTAAAACTGTCTTCTATTCTAATCTTACAATGTTTTTATAACCTCCGCTTTACAATGAAACGGTCTAGTCTTAGTAACTACAATTACTTTTTATAACAAACAAAACAACTATTTTTAACTATCGGAATATAGCTAAATAATAATGATAAATATTCTAATGCATTTAACATAATTCCAAATAGTCAATTTTACACAATTTACATTAATGTAATTAAAGGAAATATTGTTCTCATATATTGTTCAACAGACGGCGCTCTAACTAGAAATAAATTGCAATCTTTATTGTGTAAAAACAACTAAATATGGTTACAAATAATTACATTAATTCTAATCGATTTTAATTTGATCAATTATATAAATATTAAATCAAAGATTTCTAGAAATACATTAAAAAGTGTCTTAAATATCATAGCATGATAAATAGCAGTGTTGTTACTACAAATAATTATTTAAATATTAGTTGCAAATATTTCATAACACATACATCAACAATTTACAAATATTGCCGATAGAGGGCAATATGCGCCCATATATACCTAAAAATTTGGAGACATATACATACTCTGTCTATTTTTTGATTGTCAATACAAATATTTAGATCCTCAGCAGTAATTTTTTGATAAAAGTGCATTATTTTAGTTTTCTCTATATTTATAAGAAGATTATTATTATTCATCCAATTTATTATCGAATTAATAGAGGTACTAATGTCGTTTCGATAGGTAATATTGTCAGTACCTTTGATAACAGCCGAGAATCATGGATTTATTATGGAATAAGTCCGCCTGTGACCATGAATGCTGTAAAGCGTTTGAAACGTCGGGCAATCATAAATCAAATACAAATGCGATAAATTCTGTAAAGTAGTTTTATTTAATTAATATTCGCGTAAATATTAGAAATCATCATCCGTCTGTCTGTGGCATCATAGCTCTCAAACGGATAGATCGATTTCGATGCCGTTTTCTTCATTTGAAATTCAATTTTCTTGCGGTGGTTCTTAGCTGTTAGCTAGGTTTATAGCGGTTCAACAGTGTAAGAGTATTAGCTCTTTTCTAAAATGATGTAATGACGTATGACTCGATTGAGTACTTTACGTGTACCAGTATAATCGTTAAATGACAATTAATTGGTAATTCCTGTTGAAGAGAATGTTTTTTATTATATTAGTTTGTGTTGGGAGTTATTCAAAATTTTAAATTTTACTTATTTTATTACAATTTAAAAGGCAATGATGATTATTTCATCTTGAAATAAATCAATATTAGTTTCTTCAAGTATATGTAATTATATTGTTACGTAATTGTTTTATTATATTAAAGAAGTTACCCTTGTTGAAATTCAGAGCATTGAAGTTATTCGTCTTTTGAGCGTAAATTTTTACGAAGTGCGCGAACACCGTCACAAATGTCAACTAGATAATCTGTAATAAAACTTTCATTGTATTAAATATATTTTTTTATTATTAGTGTCCTTTTTTCTACAAACGTAAGGTAACGCGTAGGATAAAATTTTAGAAACATTTTTATCTTGTTATGCCAAAGAATTATAACATCTTAGGTGCGTACATAAATATACATATACTTTTTTTTATTTACTCTAAAAGGGTATTACTTCTTACACTTAAATGCTATATTATATACTAAGCTCGCTATTTCTGCCAGAGTCGGTGGATTTCCTCGAGAAGTTTAAAAAAAAAAAACTTAAAGCAAGCACAGAATATTACGTGTGGTGACAGAGTAATAATAAAACCAACATAACTTATTTTGCATTGGAGTAATAAAAGAAAAGCAAGAGAGGGGAAAATAGAGATAATGCCAACCATCGTGGTATATGTTAATTTTTTTTCCTCTATAGAGAAGATTATTGTCGTGGGAGTTATATGAGGCTGAAGACGAAAAAATACCTCGTAATTTGAAATTGCATTCTCGTAGGGAGGCCTATGTCTAACAGTGGACGTCTATGAAATTATGGATGGATGGAAAATTTCTGCCCGCTTATTTACTGAATTGCATTTTGTGATATATATATTCATATTTATAGGCATACGTCAGAGCTCTCCTCAGTCCATTGTATGAAGAGTTGGCCAAAGACGAGAAGGAGGATGAGGAATCCTGGAAGAAGAACTTGCGTTCTTATGCAAAATCTTTTCTTTGTACAGCTGGATACAAGCCTTGCGTTAGGGAGGCGCAGGAACATTATAGCAAATGGATGCAGGCCAAGAGCCCCGATGAAGGAAATCCGTAAGTGTTAAAAAGATGTTCATTCGTCATTATCATCATTATTTCAGCTCATATACGTCCCACTGTTGAGCTCGAGCCTGCTCCGCAATAGGAGGGAGAGTAACTTTATTATATCATGTTGGTCAGACAGGTTGGTATATAGTTTTATTTCGAGTTTTCCTTCACTGACATAGATGTTATATGCGTATTATATCCCTTAATCATTGTAAATAAAACTACTTTTACGGATTATATCGCGTTTGTATTTGATTTATGATTGCCCGACGTTTCGAACACTTTGCAGCATTCATGGTCACGGGCGGACTAAGGTGTCTCACGTCCAACAAGTAATCGTTATTACAGACATTTACAATTATCTACCCGATACAGAAAATAGTTATAAACTTATTAAATTGTTACCCACATTTTAGTACAAATTTATTGCCAGTGTAAGAAGAGAATGAATCTATATGAAAAATTATATTGTTTATGGTTAGTAATTATTAATTATTAAATTTGTAGCAATTATTATTACAATTTGTTGATTTAAAACTAACAAAACAAATATACTACCACCGGATCGGAACGCGGCCACACTGAGAAAGATCCGGCAAGAAAACTCAGGGGACATGATGCTAAATTAATATTGATTTTTAATTTTAGATGCGGCTTACTAAAAGATTTTTGATTTATAAAATTATCTTTAACCATTATTATTGTGGGTCAAATCTATACAATAAGTGCTCACAGTATCATGCAGTCTTGTGGTGGTCTCTTTGGATTTATTTTTAATTATGTTTATAACAGGATCCCAGCTTGATGGTAATACCCAGCCATCCTCTCTATTGAAATTTTTGTGTTTTTTGATTTCAATAGCCTCGCGTACCATTCTAGGCAGGTATCGGTGTTCCTTTGCGAGGACTTGAGGTTTATCAAACCTAATGTTATGGCGGGAGCGGTCCTGACTATGTTCACAGACTGCAGACTTAGTGTGGCGGCGGTGCTTCCCTTAATCATCTTTTACGACATCCACAAGCAAGATAGAGAGTAGTGAATTGTATTCTTACGCCGTCACCACACGGAGAAATGTATTCATAAATAAAACTAATTCTGTAAACAGGAAAAAAAACCATTTTCGGTATTATAAGTTTTAACAAATAAGCATTACTCAATTAACTTTGAAGCGACCCTTTATCAAATCGTTCTATATTCTGAAAAGGGTCATGATATATAGAAATAGAACTGTATTCTGAATCACATTGTATGTGATTCTGTTTATTATTCCCTAAAACCCTTTCATAACTGAAAGAAGGGGGCTCCGGGCTTTATCGAAATTTTAAACTTATTGAATATACCATATAGTTCGTTTTTTGATTTGTATCTCGTTGGATCATTTACTCAAATGATTTACAAAACTGTTTATTATTTGGGCTCGTATTATGTAAGTTAGTTAGAAATTTAAAAGTAATTAAAACTCATATTGGAGTTTCGTTATTCCCTCGGAATATTGGTTTAATAAACTTTAAATTACTACTTACTTTTTCCCTGTATAAAGGATACCGTCACTTTTTTGTATCCCTGACAATAAGTATGTGATATTTCAAGACGATCAGTGAATAAGTTAGCCATGAAAGCGTAACAAACAAACTCATATTCGTAATTATGTTAGGGGGCGTTCATAAAATACGTGAGATGTTTAAGGGGGGGAGGGGGTCGAGTCAAATCTCATCTAATCTTACGTTGGAGAGAGGGGGGGTCTCGGCAAATATCACGCAATTTTTTTTCTGAATGAAACAAAAAAAATTTATACTATTTTGGTCCATTTAATCCAGATTGTACATGCTTAAGATGTAATCTTAAGCGTAATCGTAATACGATTAAGATCATTCGCTAATTCGGTCGAAAGAAAATAATTTCATTCGTACTTCGACGTTATACCATTCACTTTAAAATAAGATAGATGTGCAACTGAGGTTGTAGTCTGAGTATCTACCACATTTTGAAAAATATCACGTGAGATTGGGGGATGGGGGAGGGGGTTGAATAAAATCTCACGACATCTCACCAGGGGGGGAGGGAGTAACAGAAAATTTAAAAAAACACCTCACGTAATTTATGGACGCCCCCTTATTTAAAATGGTAGTTATGAAAAATGACTATGTTGGTCATTGTCACGGAATTTTGTTAGTAAGTCGAGAAGATCATCGTCATCTCATCATATCGGCTCATATAAGTCCCACAGCTGGGCTCGAGCCTGCTCCACAATAGGAGGAACATTGACCTTACTATTCCATGTTGGTGAGACAGATTGGTATAGTGTTTTATTTCAAATTTTCGTTTTTTTTTTTGCATAGATGTTTTATGCACCCAGGGACGTCTTTTAAGACATTCAAGGCAAGATAGAGAGTGGTGAATTGTATTCTTATTCCGTCACAACATGGACATTCGATGAAAAAGGCAAACCAAAACGTTCTTCCACTGTATGGACTATCAAAGTCAAAGCAGTGAAAGTTATGACTAGTTTAAGAGCCCATGATCACGGTGAGTTATGGAACCTAACGCCATCCCTCCGCAGCCCTAAATGGTTAGGTGTATTGCAGTTCATAGCTGTAAAATATAAAACAGTGACAAAATATTATGTATGGTTCTATTAATCAGCGTCTATTCCTAGCTGTCGAGCATCAGTACGGCAAATCAATTTAGCGTTATTGTTATTCAATTTACGAGGTAGAATATTTTATTTTTGTGAAGTCAATGCTGGTAGATTGGTCTACAGATAATTTGTTATAAAAATTAGTTAAAACCCTGTTAGTTAAAAATTAGTTAAAACTGTAGTAATTATGGTTCTTCTTCCATCCCAGTTGTAGAAAAGAAAATACGGGCTGCCGATCCCAAAAAAGTTGAAAAAGAGCAGATCATGAAAATACCAAATTCTTAACTTAATAATGTACATAATGATTTTCTTCTTCCACAGCCTTAGGAATAAGTATATTTGTCCAGTATTTAGATGGGGAACAATGAAGGAATGGGAATTTGGCCTGCAAAGGGTAATCAACTTCCCTCCTTCGAGGAAACAAAGTGAAAGGACGTTCCTCTTGAAGACATTGGCTGGATGTCCTGACACTGAGACTAAAATCAACAGGCTTCTGAATATAACAATGCTGGAAGGAAATGGAAATTTCTCGGAGACCGATATGTTCCTAATATTCAGTATGTTGACCGGATCTTCTGGGGGATACACTACTCTATTTCATTTCTTAAAGGATAATTGGGAAGGTTTGAAGGAAAGGTAAGCTTTTTTTCATTATTTTTATTTCAGCTCACATATTGGTCAGACGTGTTGGTATAGAGTTATTTTTAGAATTTTCCTTCTCTTGCAATGATATTATATGCTTGTGTCTCTTAATCACCTCACGACCACTTAATGGAAAGATAAGAGTGGTGAGGCCATACATCATTATCTTAATGCTGCTCTTATCTCAATTACTTGAGGTCGACGCAATATGTCCTCTTTTTTTATACACTCCATCAGTCTATCTATCTTTTCTTTTGTGTTTTTCTACTCGGAAAGCCTTCAATCTTTCCTACCTCGAAAGATTAAAAATATTCATACTAAAACTTTCCTCACAACAATACTTTCAACCCGTCATATCGCATAACTAAACCACGTTAAGCAATTACTTCTAAAGTTTTCTGTCACTAGCGCAACTTTTAAGCTTCCTATACTATGGTTATTCCTTATTCTATTCATTCTTGTTACATCATGAATCTATTTCAAAGTTAGTATCGCCGCTATATGCAGTTGTCACCCATTTGTCGTTTTTACAGCTATTTTTATGTGGTATAACCTCCTCAGACTGATTCCTCCATAACGCATGCAAAGTCGTCTGCCTACGACCATGGGCGTGTCCCGCTGAGGTAGTACCACACTCTCGCAGAAAATCAACGTCTGAGTAGTAACAATTTGTTACTGTTAGATGAGCGAGAGAGTCAATAGCCCAACTTGCCGAGGGTGTTACGATTAGCGGTTTAGCAAAAGTTCATGAGTGGCAGTGTCACTTATCATCAGGTGTGCTATTTGCTCGTTTGCCTCTAAAAGTAATAAAAAAAAAATACATGCTGATTCATACAGCAGCACTTTTTAAGATTTTGTAATTTTGCTTTTTAAATAAATTTTAATGTAATTTAATTTGGCACAATACTTATAATCCATAAAATATAGCTTGATCTCTGTGACAGATGTCAATGAAACCAACGAAGTAAGTTTGAACGAGCGACATGTTTACAATTTCATTTTGTCTCAAATATATTTTCATTCTTCTCGTGCCAGTTTTATTTCAACTAAATTGCAACATATTATAAATATAAAAATATTAATATTTATTCCTAAAATGTACCTCATAAGTACTGAAATACCTAGTAATCATTTTATACATAAATGACGCTTACACATGTACAAGGTTTTACTGGACTGAAAATAAATAAGAGATGGAACAGTCGATATACCTAAATCGATAACGAATCTGTATTAAATTATACGTAAAAAAAATAAACCCAATACAGTACCTATATAAAACTTTCAACATATTTTTTACAATTAAAACAGACAGTTACATTATAAAATACATAAATTGAATTAATTAAACTTTAAAAAACTACTTTTCGTCTCAGAGTAGATGATAATATTATGTGCGCATTATTATCAATAAACTAGACATATTCATTTATAAAACAGTCGTAATTGATTGATTGATTTTACGACTGTCCCCATTTGGCAAAAATGATAAATATTCTACCAGAAGCGGTCTAGTGATGACGATAATAGTGATTTGGACCTTGATTGTACTCCTTTTTAATAATTAAAACAGTCAAAAAGCACTTTTTGTTTGAAATAAATTCAATAAGATTTTCATTGATTGTATTTTAATTATAATAGAAAATCACAATTATAAAAATAAAGAGTTTTATCGATAAAAAACTACGGACTTTATCGTAAGCGTGACAGAACTAGGGACAACTGTCACAGAGATCAAGCTATATTTTATGGACTATAGTAATGATAAAAATACATATAAGAATGAATACATAGAGATCATTTCATATTTGTGATGAATATGCTAACAAGTACATAGATTTCTGAATATTGCGTCTGTTTTTCTTTGATATACATTTGAAGGTCAATTCTGTCATGGTTGTCGGTTATATAGCTGACAGTACGCTTGCCATTGAACTGTCTAACATTGACAAGCCAGAGGCAATGCATTGGCAGCTTGATGAAGCCAGTGTATGACTTATATTCATAAATGTCATCTAGTCATGGAATTGAAGAATTTCCATTGAAATATGAGAAGACGGCATGTATTGTACATGATAACTCTTCGTGGTTTGAATTCAAATATATAGCGACATTGATTGACAGATAAAATAGTTTATATAGTTAAACAATTTTAAGTAAAAGTTATATAGGCATTTAGATGCTTTTGTTAAAATGTTGATGAAGTATTCTATATGCAACATCATTTCAGCTCGTAATGTCCCACTGTTTGGCTCGAGCGTCCGCAATGTAAATGACATTGATCTACTATACCACACTGGTCAGACCTGTTTTTTACTTTTTATTTGCTTTTGCTGCACCGTAGGAGCAATTTCGCCAATGTCCAAGTAAAAGGACTTGAAGAAAGTGTCGGATATAAGGTTTTTTTTTTGTTGTTATAAGGTTTTTCTTTCAAGTTTTCCTTTTCTTGTACAGATGTTATCTGCGTGTTATATAATTTAGTGGATTTCTACAACTTCTACGGCGAACTGTATTTATACTCCGTTACTACACGGAATGTTACGTTAAGTTATTTTGTTGGAATTGTAACGTTTGTTGGATAATAATATATTAATAGATCTATGTGTAAAACCAAACTACCGCACAGTAACAATTTTAATTAAACTATAATTGCACTGTTACTACTATGTATTTCAAACAATTTATAAATATTTTTTATTTTTCCCGGTCAACGCGCCCGCTTCACTTTCTTTGTCCACTAACAGTATTCTTTTTCAAAACCCTTTTCGTTTCAAACATCATCATTATTTCTCTTCCACTCTGATCATAATTGCTAGTACGGCTTTTAAAAAGATTACCCGATTCATTAAAATCTATTATTAATAAACAATGACCATGGTAAAAGACTTATAAAATATCATCTTTTATATTTTTTAATACGTAATTTAACTGAAAATCTTCCTTTATATTGACGGATATCTAAATAACCTTACATAAGTAACATGCAATGATTAATGCCCTTTCTTTTCCTAGATTCTCCATTTTCTGAACCCACATAGGTTCCATTTTGAGCACTCCTCCAAGATAAGGGACATTAGTCTAAAATATCAGCTGGCAGCAATTCCGTATAATGATACAGTAAGAATACAATTTATCATCCTTTTTCTTACCAGTGAGTATCGTAAAAGACGACTATGGGATATAATTTGCGCATAACATTGTTGCAAAAGAAGAGAAACTCGAAATAAAACCCTATAACAACACGTCTGATCAGCGTGGTATAGTAGGTCAACTTATTCTGGAGGAGGCTTGAGCCGAGCAGTGTATGAGCTGAGATGGAGATGGAAGGATCAGCTGGCCAGTCAGGTTGGCATAGGGCATATTTCGTCATCAACTTACATTTTGGAATAGTTTCTTATGATACCTACAAGGAAGGAATGGATGGTGTACATATGTATTTTAATTAATATAATGTAATCAGGTACTCCAGTCGCACGAACCTTTGGGATAACTTAATCACCTCGGCTACATCGGAGTTCACAACTGAAGAAGGCTTAGAACTTGTTACCGACTTATATGTCACACATCAAGGAGAATTCGGTTCAGCTGAGCATATCATTGAAAAATCTATGAGGAACATCAGAGAGGAAGCAAAGTGGTCAGCTGAAAACTTGCCAGTGATCGACGCGTGGTTGGATAATTATTTAGCTAACAACAAAATCAAAGACGATCAGTTCTTTAAAAATTAAATGTTTTATGAATTATTGTTTTAATATTAATTATATTTGTAACTAATTTGGACTTTATTTGCTGCACCTTTAAATGACAGAATGATTTTATGATGAATTGAGGTTTTCATTACTATTTTTAGAGTGTGTGGTAGCGATTACAAGTACGAGCAACCCCTACATTGTTCGTGGGTGTCGTAAAAGACTAAGAGCTTTACATACACCTGGTACAACTCTATCTAATGCCATCGGGTTAACAATTACATTCCAAAGAACGGTTGACGTCAGGCAGGCGGCCGGTCATAAAACTATTGACAATAACTTTTGCAATATCTACTATGAAATAAGAGTTCATATTGAGTTGACCACAAGTAATTGGTCCAAGGTCAAGGTGACGATGATTTCATTACTGTTTTTGATTTGAGAGTGAGAGTTGTGATATTGCTCATGGAACTGAAGTGATAATCTTTCCATGTGACAGAGTAAGAATGTAATTTATTGCTCGCTTGCATGAAAAAAGCCTATTATTTTGACATTACAAACAGACACTCCAATTTTATTTATTGGTATAGATATATAACGACTTTTCTGAAGGCTTTTCGGTTCATAACGAGAGCTCTTCGTTTAAACAAATATACAACTAATTACAGCAATATTACAAAACATCTGTTTAAATCTCGATTACTGTGTAATGAAGGGACGAACAATAAACCGTAAACGCGCTGCTTTATCTCTGAAGTTCAACGTAGTTCACTCTTAATTATGTGTTTAGAGCACTTTGGAATATTATTAGTTTCAAAAGACGTTTGTTTGAAGGGCTCCGAAGTCGTTCGGGGCTAATGGTCTAAGATCCCGCTATACAACGGCCTTCACCGAGATGCTTATTTGATGAAACTTATTTTTTATGTAACTTAATATATCAATAAATATATTGCATATGGGTTGCCTAACAAATTTTAGTCCAGAGTATGATTCAATTTTTTTTTTGTACATTGCACCGGTTCGATTATTAGACAAATTCTATACCAATCGAAAGTATGAAGCCTATAGAATATGCAAACGTCGATCAGATTGGTGAAAATGCTAGTATCGATTTATCTGTTTATACCTGGCTACCCGAGAGTTGTGACCGGAAAAGAATAGGCAATCTAACGTTTGCATATTCTATGGGCTTCATACTTTCGATAGGTATAGAATTTGTCTAATAATCAAACCGGTGCAATGTTCAAAAAAAGGTTTTTTTTTTAATTATTAATTAATCATACTCTGGACTAAAATTTGTTAGGCAACCCATATGCAATATATTTATTGACATATTAAATTACATAAAAAATAAGTTTCATCAAATAAGCATCTCGGTGAAGGTCGTTGTATAGCGGGATCCTATACTAGAAGAAGTCGACTTAAAAGGTATTTGACTTTGTAAATAATGGTTTTGTTTGTGATTAGCTATTGCGTAAATGAATATAAGTATAAGGCGTTTGTTTAATTTTTAATTTAACAGCAGTTTGACTCGCATCGAATTCGTATTGATTCTTCTCCGAAAACCATACACAATTTAGATATTAACCTCTTGCAGAATGGAAGATTATTTGGCGACCTATATGCACTTCAATTCGGGGTCAGGATGGAACTATATTTTGATTCAATTTTTTTCTCTTCCAGAAATGTTAATGTGCTTTTGTTGCGGATATCGATTCAGATTGGAGAAAAGTCGTTTTAATGTTGAATCGTTTAATTGAGTGAGTATCATCATCATCATCTCAGCCTATCGCTGTCCTTTGCTGGACGTAGGCCTCCCTCGTGTAACGCTACAGAGTGCGGTCTTATTCCGCCTACATTCAACGACGCCCAGCAACTTTCACCAGCTCCACCAAGTTGGGCATCCTACACTGCGTTGTCCGATACGTGGTCGCCACTCGAGAACCTTTCTTCCCCAGCGGTTGTCGGTTCGTCGAGCGATGTCGTCTACACATTGCCACTTCAGCGTGCTAATTTTTCGTGCTATGTCGGTTACACCTGTTCTGCGGATTTCCGTATTTGAGATTCTATATCGCAGAGAAATCCCGAGCATAGCCCGTTCCATAGTACGCTGAGCGATTTTGATCTTGGTTATGAGGCCTACATTTAGAGACTACGTTTCCGTGCCGTAAGGCATCACTGGTAACGTACACTGTCTGAGCGAGTATCTATATGTTTTCAGTATTATTGACTGCCCGCATAAATTAATTTTCGAAGAATTTCTCCTTTTAGTAGCGCTTGCATCGCCGTCCTTGGTTGGTAGATGAAAATATAAGTGTGTTGGTATAGGTACAGTTTGGAAGTTTAAATAAGCGGCAACAGTTTTAAATGCCCGTTTTTATTCGATTCTGGTATAAAAGGCGATATGTTACTTGCTCGAATAGACTATGTTAAGCTGTAAGCTTTGAATAGACTATGTTACTAGCTCTTGCTAGTAACATAGTCCATTATTGCTCCTACCTATTACACCACGCTAATCAAACGGGTTGGAATAAAGATTTGCTTCGAGTTTTTCTTTTCTTGCATAGATCTTTATGTATACCATATCCCTTATTTGTTTTTTACTACATAAATGAGTAAGAGGGGAGATGGTGAATCGTATTCTTACTCCGTACGTACTCACTATAGGGAAAACCACGCGTATTTAATATACTTTTACGATTTTCTTTCACTCTTTTAGCATCTATCTATAACCATCAGCACAGTACTGGTGCTAAAGTAAATGTTCACCTTTGCAGTTATGAGGTAATTGAGGTTTATTGTCGGATATGGATCTTCCCATCAGAGAGAGAGGCCCTGGCACATCACATTCTCTACAACTTTCACGATGTCATCAGTCCACCTATTGGAGGGCCGCATGATGTGGTCTACCCATTGCTACTTCACCATTATTTTAGTCGTTTGGGCTATTTTGGTTATACCTTTTCTTCTATTGATTTTTCGTTTTGAAGATTTTATTACGACGAGATAAAAAGACGAATCAACTTGACCTGGAACAAATTCTGGACAAACAAAGAAACCTTAAAATCTAATTTACCAATAAAACTTAAGAAAAAAGTTATGGATTCATGTTTACTGCCCTGCCTTACATATGGCTGCCAGACATGGATTTATAATAATAACATTAAAAACAAATTACAAGTAAGTCAAAGAGCGATGGAAAGGAGTATACTAAATATACAAAGAAAAGACAGAAAAAGAAATATATTAGGAAGTTAACTGGAGTGATAGACGCTCTGGAACATTCTCAAAAGTTAAAATGGAGGTGGGCAGGTCATATTGCACGTATGGATAAAGAGAAATGGACACAAAGAGTAACCATCTGGCAAGGACCAACAAACAGAAAGAAAAGGGGGTAAACCAAGAGAAAAATGGATAAATGACATTTTAAGAAAAGCTGGTATAAACTGGATAACTAAAGCAAAAGACAGACAGACGTGGAGACAAATGGAGGAGGCCTTAACCCACCGAGAGGTCCATATTGAATACTATATACCAAATAATTTAGTTAATTATAGTAAGCTATTTAATTTAATTTAGTATGTAATATATTAAAATGTAATATTATATTAAATTTACTTTTAAAGGTTATTTATTATATTAACTTATTGAATGTAACAATTTGTGAAATTTAATAATTTTAAAATGTAATAATTTCAGGAATATAATAATTTGTGAAGTGTAATAATTTATGTAATGTAATAATTTGTAAAATATAATAATTTGTGAAATGTAAAAATTTGTTAAATGTAATAATTTGTTGAATGTAAAAGGTTGTTAGATATAATAATTTGTGAAGTATAATAATAGGTTAAATATAATAATTTGTGAAGAATAATATGTGAAATGTAATAAGTTATAATATGTAAAAATTTATTAATGCATGCTAAATGTGATTCATTATGGAAATAAAGAGGCTATATTATTATTATTATTATTACGAAGTATTTTATCATTTTGTTCATTCATTTCCATACCATGTGGTGATGGAGTAAGAATACAAATGACCACTTCCTATCTTGCCCGTGGGTTCGTAAAAGACGACTAAGAGATATCATCATCATCATCGCAGTCCACATACGTCCCACTGTTGGGCTCGAGCCTCCTCCACAATGGGAGGCAAATTGACCTACTATACCATGCTGGTCAGACATGCTGATATAGGCTTTCATTTTGAGTTTTCCCTCTCTTGCATAGATGTTATGTGCATATTATATCCCTTCGTTGTCGTGGATGCCTATCTTGCCGTGGATGTCGTCTTTTACGACATCCACGGCAAGATAGGGAGTGGTGAATTGTATTCTTACTTCATCACCACACGGAATTAAGGGATATAGTACGCATATAACATCTATGCAAGTGAAGGAAAACTCGAAACAAAACCCTGTACCAACCTAGACTGGTCACACGACCAGCATGGTATAGATCAGTTTTCCTTCCTATTATGGAGGAGGTTCGAGCCCAGCAGTGGGAAGTATATGAGCTGTGATGATGATGATTTTATCTAGGACATAGAAAAATGACGAGCTCAATTAGTCCTACAATGATATAAATAATGATAGCAGTATACTGCAATTCTAGTACTACGTAACATTTTTTTTTCTTTTTATAAAAAAAAAAAAAAACGTAGCACCAAATGTAACACTCATGTAAAGGTTTGAGAAAAAAAACAAATCAATTGCACTACAAGGCGTATTTTTCGTATTTACCTGCGTTAAAAGAAAAATAAAAAAAACTGTACATTGCTACCTGGTTCAAAAGTTACTAGGTAATTAACTATTTATAAAATAACACTTTAATATTATAAAAAAACTATTGAATTTAATAAAAAATATCAATAAGAAAAATGAATTATGTAGTTCGACGCATATTACTAACGCCATCTAGTAACCGATTAACGAAACTACAACCCTCATGGCTATTTTGTAATTTTATCTATATAGCATATTCTATTAATATATAAGTATTATATGTCAAACTGTAAAATTTTCGGATTCAAATTCAAATTATTTATTATGCATAAACCCAGAGAGGACACTTACATATTGTAAGGTTTACAATTTCTAAAAAAAATATACTACCACCGGATCGGAACGCGACCGCTACTGAGAAGATCCGGCAAGAAACTCAGCGGGCTTGTCTATTATTTTTAATTTTTTTTTCTTACTAGATATACAATTGTGTACATGTTTTGTAAGAACTAGCTCCAGTGTGATGCCCTTTTTTTTTTTTTTTTCTCACGCTGTGGAAATGCATTTACGCACTATCCCCCGCCGGAGTGTGATGCCCTTCGAACTGCAAGATACTTAATATAATTCAAACGATTATGGCTGGACCAGATCCCACAAGCGGCACCCGATCACGAGTTAACTACTAGAGCAGCCATCACTCCCCTCAACCACTACGTAGGGAAGGGAGAGACTCGCTCCACATAGCTACCGCAAGTAGATCCTTCTGTGAGCATGACCAACACCATAATATGTTACAAACGGTGAAAATACAAAATTTCGTTAGGCAAAGGATCCTATCCGCATTTCGCATTTAGAATCTTATCTAGAAGAGAAATGGCGAGCACTCTTCATCACAGCATGCCTGTCTCTATGCTTAGTTATAAAACATTTAGGCAACTGAGCAGAGAACCAATAACTAATTGTACAGTTTGTATCAGTATGAGAATTAAATCATAGTCTTATCAGTGCCAGCCGTTTAGATGATAACCTTATAAACTTTATGGAGTAACTAAAGTTATTTGACATCATTGCACATTATTTTTAATGTCAGTTCTATGGGTGTTGTAAAAGTCAACTTAGGATAAATATGGGCGTGTCATAATATGCTGATAACATCTAGGGAAGAGAAGCAAAACTCAAAATGAAACCCTATACTAATTCGCCTGACGAGCGTGCTATAGTAGGTTAATTTTCTAGTATAGAGGAGGCTCAAGCCCAACAGTGGGACGTATATTTATTTATTTATTAAATTACCAATTACATCTATTATTACAGGTTTCACCAATGCAATAGTGTAAGTCAACATAAACCATTAATAACATTATCTGTTAATGTCAACATAATAATTATATATACAATTAATTAATTTATACATTTTATATCGTACGTAAGTTAAAAAATATTATAATCTACAATTCTAAAATCTATGCTAAAATAGGATATTATTATATTATCAACGAGTCATTATATAAAATTATACATTATTATAATATATTTCAAATAACATTGCTCTTTTGAATTGTACAATTGAACAAACGAATAGATCAATTTTGTCGGCGAGCCGATTCAATGTTCGTAGCGTTCGTTCGCGCCCTAGTCAAAAGGTTGGTTCTAGCTTTTGGCACTTTGATTAACTGTGGCCGACGACGCCGTGCAAGGTATTCATCTGTTACAAATAGTTCCATCAAGCACAGTATATCCGGATTAGAGATCCTGCCCCGGAATACTCTCATCATATAAGATGTGAGAGCCAAATTCCTTATATGCACTGGGATACTTATATAGTTCATGGTGTAGTAAAAAACGATTAAGAGTGACCATCGACCTAGAATAACTCTATGTACTACCGTCTGGCCAGCAATTTCATTCTTAAGGAAAGTTGACGTCAGGCGGTTGGTCATATCTAGTACCTATAAGGCAATAATTTTTGCAGTATAATATATATGTATATATATCATCATCATCATCATCATCTTGCTCTTATCCCAATTACTTGGGGTCGACGCAATATGTCATCTGTTTTGACATATTGCAAAAAGTTTCGGCAATGACTTTTATGACCGGCCGCCTGCCTGACGTCAACCCTCCTTGGGAATGTAATCGTTGACCCAAATGGTACCAGATGGAGTTGGTCCGGGTCAATCTAGGGCTCTTAGTCGTCTTTTACGACACCCACGAGCAAAGCAAGGGTTGGTAGTATTCGAAGCCGCTACCACACAGCTAATATATATATATATATATATATATGTATATGTATATATATTTCAATAATTTTTACTATAAAAGAAGATTATATATTGAGTCGACCCCTAGTAATCAGGATGGGAGCATGTTGATGAAATCGGCTTTTATCCATCCTGCAGCTATGCCTTCTCCACAATAAATGAAAAATTTACCTGTTACACACTTTTTTTTGGGGTGGGACCTGTTACACGCTGTTTAGACGTGTACCAGATTTTATTTCAAGTTTTTTACTTGCATAAATATGTGTCTATTTATATAATAATAATAATATCTATCTCTTAGTCATCTTCTACAATATCTAGGCATAAGATAGTGGTAAATTGTGTTTTTACTCCGTCGCCATACAGATACATTAATTATTTATTATGGTAACTGTAACTCGGTCGCCGCCTTTTCCAAAGCAGTCGCTTCGCGGGATCTGGCAGCGGATCTTGGGTGGAAGGAACTTCTCTACGATATACCTTTCTCACGCCGTATTATCTACGTAAGATTCTTCATCAGACCTGCCTATGTAAGTCCCACTGTTGGGTTCTAACTTCCTCCAAAAAGGAAGGAAAATTGACCTACTATGCCACGCTGGTCGCATGTGTTCGTATATCGTTGCTAGCTATCTTATATATTTATATATTATCTATATATTTACGACACCCATCATCCTTACTAATATTATAAATGCGAAAGTAAATTTGTTTGTTTGTTATCCTTTTACGCTTAAACCACTCAATCGATTTTAAAAATACTTTCATCGATGGAAAGCTATAATATCAGGGTGTAACATAGGCTGTATAATATTCCGGTATTCCCACGGGAACGATGCGGGTAATTTGACTGAAATCGAAGCGAAGCAAGGGCGGATTGCTAGTAGGATTATAACTATACATATTTACAATCAAAGTTCAAATCCTCGTATGAGCACATGTTTTAAGTTTAAATTAATATTTTCCTTTTCTTACAAATCCGACCATGTTAGAAGACATTAAGGTTCAGAATCGCATGATATCTAGTTATAGGTTAGATAGATAAGGGTGTAAATTATTCGTATTATAAGTAGAATATTATTTGTTTCAAGTTTGTTAGATACGTAATTAGGTTAAAAGTACATATTAGTTGCGAGGTTCAGTGACGGAGTATGTTAACTTTTTAAATAATTGAAGTGAAAGTTTTATGGGAGGTCTTTGAAATGCAGAATCTTTTTGTGTGAGGCAAAGTGATGGGGGTAAATATTGGGTCAGATAGAATGGGAATAATGTCTCGCTTTCTTTTGGGTTCAGTCACGCTGAGCAAAAAGGAGAGAATTTCTCTGCGTGATAGAAGCTGAAATACGGAAATCCACTTAAGAACGGGTGTAACCGACATAGCACGAAGAATTAGCACGCTGAAGTGGCAATGGGCAGGCTATATCACTCGGCGAACGAACAACCGCTAAGAAGAAAGGTTCTCGAGTGGCGACCACGAATAGGACGACGCAGAGTAGGACGCCCTCCCACTAGGCAGACTGACGACCTGGTGAATATTGCTGAGCGTCGTTGGATGCAGGTGGCACAGGACCGCACTCTGTGGCACAACATGAGGGAGGCCTACGTCCAGCAGTGGCCAGCGATAGGCAGAAATGATGATGATGAATTATACTTTTGATTATCGGCGTAAAGCGAGACATAGGTACTCTTCTCTATTTCATAATTTTATGTAAATAAATGTTTATTATTCACAAAACTATAAGTAAAATTGAAAATTTTGAATAACTCCCAATACAAATTAATAAATCCGGTCGATGGCCCTGTACGGCGAACCGGTGTGGGCAGGGTCCATGACCGCCCGACTTAGGGCCCTTCTGAGGCGACCACAGAGGGTCACGGCGGTCAGGGCCATCCGCGGATACCGCACGGTGGCGACGGAGGCAGCGTGCCTATTGGCCGGGACTCCCCCGTGGGACCTGGAGGCGGAGATGCTCGCCGAACTATATCGGCGGGTGACGGGGGTGCGAGCGGAGGGCGGTGTGGTCTCGTTAAGGGATCTCACCGCCTGGCGCGTCGACGCCCGCCGAGACGTCATCACCCGTTGGGCAGTCCGGCTGGAGAGGCCTCGGTTCGGGGTGCGAACCGTGGAGGCCTTCCGGCCGGTGCTGATGCAGTGGTTGGAGAGGCGGCACGGGGTGCTCTCCTTTCGACTGGTGCAGGTTTTGACGGGGCATGGGTGCTTCGCCAAATACCTGCACAAGGTCGTTAGGAGGGAGAGTACACCGTCCTGCCACCACTGCGATTGCGACGAGGACACGGCGCGCCATACCCTCGAGGCCTGCGGGGCTTGGGCAGTGCAGCGCTGTGAACTCGTCGCAATCATCGGTACGGACATGACGCTGCCGGCTATCGCTAGGGCGATGGTCGACAGCGTCGGGAATTGGGACGCGGTCGCAGCCTTCTGCGAGACAGTGATCTCGCGGAAGGAGGCGGCGGATCGCCTGCGTGAGGAGCGCAGCCTCGATGAGGAGATCCGCCGCCGGCGACTGGGGCGGCGCAGGCGCAACTATCTGCGCCTCATGCCGCCCTAGCCGAGGCCGCGGGTGACGTGACCGGGGATTAGTCCGTCACCCGCCGAGAGGCCGACCGCGTGAGGAAAGACCGACGTCCTCCCCGAGGGGGGAACGTCGGTCGATGGGAGGGTACCCCAATAGGGGGTATTCCGTCGGGCCGACCACTGACGACAAGTTAACGCTGCTCCAGTGGTCAAAAAATACAAATTAATAAAAAAAAAATGTATTATGTTTTCTTCAACAGGAATTATGTATCAATTGTCATCTTTTTTTTTTTTGTGGGTGGGCTGCGGTCGGCGCGGCTCCGCACTACTCCGTCCGGGGCGACAGTGGGGCTTAAGCACGCAACTCCCGCAACCCACCCGAAAACCACGTCGCCTTCGTCGTTGGGCCGACCACCGGAGCAGAGTTAACTTGTCATCAGTGGTCGGCCCGACGAAATACCCCCTATTGGGGTACCCTCCCATCGACCGACGTCCCCCCCTAATTAATTGTCATCTAACGATTATACTGGCACGCGTGAAGCACTTAATCGAGTAATCATACCCCATTATATCATTTTGGAAAAGAGCCGATACACTTACACTGCTGGACCTATATTAACCAAACATAGCTAAGAGCCATCGCAAAGAAAATTAAAAAAAAAGCATCGATATCGTTTCATCCGTTTGAGAGCTACGATGCCACATACACGCACACACACACATATGGTGACGGGTAGAGTTGGTCATCTCCCCCCGTAACAACGAACGCTGAAAATGTTCGAAAGGTCGGGCGATAAAAAATCAAATACAATCGCGATAAAAGCCGTTAAAATAGTTTTCTTTACAATGTGTAATACTCGCGTAAATATAAGAAATCATTAACTTTATTCATGTTTTAAGTCATCAGTTACTGAGAAAATAATCAATAAATTTAATGATGATAAACAAACAGTAAATGTGACATTTATGACGTGTACGTGCAAAAGTTATCATAGTGACACGAATTTACTGACACACGGAATAATAACAAACCGTCCAAAAAATAAAAAAACACATTTGTTCACTCCTCGTTTGTATATATTTCAGTTCATTTCATCATCATTTCAGCCTACAGCCGTCCACTGCTGGACGTAGGCCTCCCTCATGTTGCGCCACAATGTGCGATCCTGTGCCGCCTGCATCCAACGACGCCCAGCAACTTTCACTAGGTCATCGGTCCACCTAGTCGTCCTACACTGCGTCGTCCGATACCTGGTCACCACTCGAGAACCTTTCTTCCCCAGCGGTTGTCGGTTCGTCGAGCGATGTGGCCTGCCCATTGCCACTTCAGCGTGCTAATTCTTCGTGCTATGTCGGTTACACCCGTTCTTCTGCGGATTTCCGTATTCCGGATTCTATCTCGCAGAGAAATCCCGAGCATAGCCTGCTCCATAGCACGCTGAGCGACTTTGAGCCTTGATATAAGGCCTACATTTAGGGACCACGTTTCCGTGCCGTAAGTCATCACTGGTATTTCAGTTCAATACATTTAAATTCTTTCTTTAGAGTCTTTATGTGATAGGACCAGTGTTAACAGTCGTTTGTTTACAGGCGCGGGCCAATAGGTCTGGAGTAGTACCACTCTTACAAAAAATCGACGTCTGAATAGTAGTAATTTGTTAAAGAGAAGCCGGAAGTCCAACTTTCTGAGGGTGTTTGTGTATGGTGGGTTTTGGTGATGCCTCTAGTATCACCGAACCTCTTTGCATGCATTCATACTTCTTTCACTTTCTTCATGATAGGCAGCGGCAAAGCCAAGGTCCATGAGTAGCGATATCACTTAATATAAAACTATAACTTAGGGAAAAGTATTCATACTACGGGAACTGTTTAAAAGGCGAGGTGAAAGACTACGCTTGAACAAAATTAAATCTTAGTATGTCATCCATCCATCCATTTACTGCTGGACATAGGCCTCCCCACAAGAATGCCACTCAGAACGGTCCTGCGCCACCTGCATCCAACTGGTTGCTCTTAGTATGTATTGCATGAATACTGAAGCGGGGATTGATTGAAAATTGTAAAAAAATGACTTATAGAATGTGTATGTTCCTAATGTAGTTTCGTTTTAAGTTACTGTCAACTGTTATTCATAAGTTGATAAGATTGTAGTTTTTTAAGTTAATTTATTATATACGAGGGCTTGCTAGCCACCCTCGCTTCGCATCGGTTACAGTTACCTTACCAGCTTAGTTTCCGTTCCCTGGGCAGTACCGGGATAAAATATAGCCTATGTTACTCAGGGATAATGTAGCTTTCTAATGGTCAAAGGATTTTTGATTGATTTGATTGATTTTTGTGAAAGGAGTTTTTTTTTATTGCCAACGGTGTCAAACGAGCAAGCAGCACACCTGATGGTAAGTGATAATGCCGCACACCTTTGCAATAACAGGGGCACAGCCAGGCCGTCTTCCGTAATACTTAATATGGAATTATAATAATACTTATTAATTATATGATGATAAAAGATGGCCTTAGTTTTAAATTGACTTTATGTACTACTATACAACTAATGGATAAAACTGTATCTGGTATAGTTACTCCATAGAGCCAAAACTGTTTATTTATACATAACACATAAGACATTATTTTAAGACTCAATAAGTTAAAATCCCGCAAACTTTTAATTAAAGAAAAAAACTTATCGATAAATGCCCGAACATCCTCTTAAACCAGTTTGCCTGCATAGTTCGCCATGTTTTTTATCCGTGAGTGCTTTATAAACATTGCCATCTCATAATTATTAGACGTAGCGTGAATAATAAACATTAAACAGTGAAGTGCTCTGTGTTATAAAATGGCTCGTTGTGCGTTTTTTATTGGTAAGTTTGTTACGTTTATAATAAAAATAACTATCATTGTAACAATATAGTAATATTAAAAAGATATATATATATATATATATATATATATATATTTCCGTGTGGTGACGGAATGAGAATACAATTCAGCATTCCCTATTTTGCCCGTGGTTATCGTAAAATAATAATTATTTATTACACAAAAATAAACTTTACGAGAAATTCAGTAGAATTATCTTACAGATGTTTGTTTGACGAGTTACAATACAACAGTAAAAGACGACTAATGGATATAATATGTTTATAACATCTGTGTAAGAGAAGGAAAGCTCGATATCAAACCCTATACCAACCTGCCCGACCAGTATGGTGTAGTAAGGTCAGTTTCCCTCCCATTGTGGTGGACGCTCGAGCCCAGCAGTGGGACATGTATGAACTGTAATGATGAGGATGATAAAAAAAAACAACCATTATAATAATAAATCGTATTACCAACAGTAACTTTACTATAGATAAGGTATGTAACTTAGACTTAACATTGCAAAAGATAAAACTTGAAACGACACGGAGAGTATATTAAGTCAAATCTACTTCTTATTGTGGTAACTTTACTTACTTTGCTGTGTGGTAGCGGCTTCGAATACTACCAACCCTTGCTTTGCTCGTGGGTGTCGTAAAAGACGACTAAGAGCCCTAGATTGATCCAGACCAACTCCATCTGGTACCATTTGGGTCAACGATTACCTTCCCAAGGAGGGTTGACGTCAGGCAGGCGGCCGGTCATAAAAGTCATTGCCGAAACTTTTTGCAATATGTCAAATCAGATGACATATTGCGTCGACCCCAAGTAATTGGGATAAGAGCAAGATGATGATGATGATGATGATTGTGGTAACTTTACTTCTTCTGATAGCCTAAAGTGGGATTTATATACATGCATATATGTAAGTGGCGTATTTGTGTATGTGTTATTTTTATCGCACGACAGAAGCGAAAAATTCATTAAGGCGAACTTAATAATATAGTTTTATTTTTGGGGGTGGGTTGCGGTCGGCGCGCTTCTCGCCCCACTCCGTCCGGGGCGACGGAGGGACGTAAGCACGCACACCCGCAACCCACCTACGATGCACGTCGCCTTCATCGTTGGGCCGACCACCGGAGCAGGGTTACTTGTCATCAGTGGTCGGCCCGACGGAATACCCCCTATTTGGGGTACCCTCTCATCGACCTTTCCTCACGCGGTCGGCCTCTCGGCCCTTTCGGCGGGTGACGGACTAATTCCGCGGTCACGTCACCCTCAGCCTCGGCTAGGGCGGCATGAGGCACAGGTACTCGCGCCTACGCCGCCCCAGTCGCCGGCGGCGGATCGCCTCATCGAGGCTGCGCTCCTCGCGCAGGCGATCCGCCGCCTCAACTTAATAATACAGTAACAAATATAACAATTGACTGCATAGTAGGGATTATCGATATTAGAAATACATCGATGTCATAATCAAAAGCCCAACATCGATGTTCGATATTTATCGAAAACTGAACATCGATGTTGAGTAGCATTAATAATTGACAAATAAATAAAATACAGTGAAATCGTTACGTTTTACCTCGTTTTATTGAAGAACCAGCCGGTGGAGATAGCTACCCGCCTGAGGACGTAACAGCGTCCACAGAAGACATAATTTGTTTCGTTGCATTGGTCGTGCGTGAGGCCATGAGTTAACATCGATAATCAATTCCGTTATCATCGATGTTACGATATTTTTCATATAGCAATGTCGATGTTAAAACATCGATGTTTTTGCTTTCAACATCGATGGTCAAAGAACATCGATAATTATCGAGTATCCCTACTGCATAGATGGCGTAATGGTTAAGATACCGATCTATCGTGTCAGTGTCGCGGGTTCGAATCCCATGCAGGACAACACTTTATGCGATTCACAAATTGTTGTTCTGAGTCTGGATGTAATTTGTGTCCGTTAATTATATGTTTGTAAAGGTCACGCAACACAAGGATTATTTCCTTACGACAGGATGTCTATTAAAAAAAATTGTCTTCGTTCTATATTCTTAAAGTAATAAAATTTACAATACATATGATATTGTAGTTTTTATATATATTATTCTTCTGTACATATTTATGTGACAGAACACCTCCTAAATGAATGGGCCGATTTTGATGATTTTTATGTGTAGGTTTGTTCAGATGAATCCAAACGATTTAGATTAATAATTAGACCCGGTAGGTGGCACTGCGATTGAATTAAAATCATTATATTTTATTTTAATATGCACAGAACAGGGTCTGTCAGGTCAGCTAGTTGTTTATAAAGTCATCATCATCATCATTTCAGCTCATATACGTCCCACTGTTGGGTTCGTGCCTTCTTCTACAATAAAAGGGAACTTGACCTACTATACCATGCTGGTCAGATGTGTTGGTATAGGGTTTAATTTCAAGTTTTCCTTCTCTTGCATAAATGTTATTATGCATATTTTATTCCTTTAGTAGTCTTTTACGACACACACGAGTAAAAAGGGAGTGGTGAATTGTATTCTTTCTCCGTCACCACACGGAAAAAATATTAGTGACATTTTACCATTTTATGAAAAAGTGAAGTAGAATTAAAATATGTATAGAAATCAAAGCAAATAAGTGGCGTTATTATATTAAATGTGCGATTTGATAAAGAAAAGATTTTCTAACTCGAGTAGGTACAACGCACTTATCGTGTAAGCTAATGGATTTCGAAGCGATCTGTCAAATGATATGTGAAACCTTTCAAATAGTACCATAATTATATGTGTATATATTTATAGCAACCCGCCCTCGCTTCGCTTCGGTTTCAATCGCCTTACCCGCGTAGTTCTCGTTCCCGTGGAAATACCGGGATAAAATATAGCATATGTTACTCCCTGGTATTATAGCTTTACATTGGTGAAAGAATTTTTGAAATCGGATCGGTGGTTTAAGCGTGAAAGCGTAAAAAACCAACATACTTTCGCATTTATAATATTAGTAAGGATATTTCCTTTAGTTATGTTAAGTGCACGTAATTGTAGAGTATGCTTGAAGACTTTGTTGAGTGTGAATGAATCGATGGAAGTATATCAGGATCGTGGTTTGTCGTGGGTGACTGGACCGGGGAGTTAGTACGTCACGCGCCGAGAGGGCGATCGCGCGACGACGATCGACGTCCCCGAACAGCGGGCGGACGTCGGTCGAGAAGAGGATACTCCTCAAAGGGGTATTCCGTCGGGACGAATATAAGGGATTTTTGGTGTATGGTTGGAACGAAATCGCGACTGCAAGTAGCTATGATGCATGGAAATCAATTTATATTTTACAATGTATAAACTCATAATGAGGTCGCTAATGTTATCTAGCACTTGGCCTAATGATATTGAAAGTTGGGTCGACGATAGATAAATCAATTCTTAGTCTGAATTTCCCGTGTAGTGACATAGTAAGTATACAGTATCAACAACCCTTCTTTGTTGCTTCTTACTTTTTGCTACCTTTACCTTGCTTGAGGGTGTCGTAAAAGATGACTAAGAGTCTTAATCGACGTGAGCCAACTTCATAAAACACCGTCTAGTCGACAATTACACTCCTAAGGTGGGCTGACGTCATAAAATTGTTGGCAATAATATCAATCTTGGATATTTTTATAATTTTTTAATGATCGTTCTATAAAGAACTTCCCTGAAACTTAGTGACCTTAAAATAAATAATTCTCACTTGTATTGAAAAAAAAAAATAAGCGGGTAAGAAGAAAGTTTTGTTAAGTTCTTAATAAGAGAAATTATGATACTTAACGTAGCGACTTGAATACCTTTCTTTCTTCAGTTGCTATGGATTGAAGAAGAATAAGGTGGCATACCAATCCGTCTGAAAAGCATGATATAGTAGGTCAATTTTCCTCTTACTGTGGAGGAGGCTCGAATCCAACAGTGGGACGTATAAAAGCTGAGATATTTTTTTTTCGCCGTGGAAATGCCTTTACGCACTTTCCCCCGCTGGTGTCAGACGGAGGAGTATGTGGGACTCGTCAGCCACCGTGTGACCGGAATACCCACTAAAACCCTAGCGTCCCCTTCCGTGCTTTTACGGGACGCCGGTGAGATCGTCTGATGACATTCAATCCCCGACACCCCAACGCATGTCCGTCTGGCTACGTCCTATCATCATTCAAGGCGGTGGAAGGAGTTGCGCATATTGGCGCCTTCTCCGCCCGGGTCGCCGCCGGCGGAGCGAGTCAGCGGAGGCAAGCGCCTCGCGTTTTCGCTCCACAGCTGAAATGACGGCCTCACAAAATAAGGCCATCGACGACCAGCACCTGTCGCTGTCGAGCATCTGTGAGATGATGGTCGGAAACGACAGGTCTATTCCAAATTCCATCGATAGGACGTGACGTTGGGCCCCCAGGCGGGGAACATTTCCAATGTGGGGCGCCAATCGTCGATTGCCACACTCATGGCATCCTGGGGCCCCTTCTCTTCCAATTCCATGCAGGTACTTACTGAAGACTCCGTGTCCGGTGAGCACCTGCACCATCCTAAAGGTTAAGTTGTCGTGCCTCCTCGTGAGCCAGCGGTGGAAGATGCGACGCAATCGCCTCCACAAGCTGAGATAATGAGAAATACAATAATATTAAATTATATCAAAATTTTCGGATTGAAACGATTTTTTTTAATTCTCCGCAAACGAAGAGGTGTACACTATATCTAGTGTTTTAACAATAAGACAGAAGTAAACGGGACGGGGTCAATTGGAAATTTAACTTAAACATTTGAGCTGGTAAAATATAAAATCGCTGAAGAAAATATGATTGCAAATTGAAAATCGTGAAAAATTTCTATTTGATTCAACTGAGCGAGGAAATGGCGGAAATCGAAAAATTTACCAGATCATACGATTTAAATAACGGTGTTGTACGTATTACTTGCGATATTTTTATCGGTTCAAAATGAAATTTTTAAACGTATCTTTTTTACTATTGTAAACAGATTTAGAATACCATGGTCATCACCATTTACTTTGCCGTAGGTGATAGTAAAATAAGAGATTCAAGTGTCTGATCAGCATGGTAGGTCACTTTCCCTCCTCTCCTAATATAGAGGGATGTCAGAAATGTTAAGCCCCATATGATCAAACGTAAAATAAATACCCATTACTCAGTATAGATTCCTACGGCAGCTAAAAAAACAGCTTATAACTTTGAAACGCCTGATCAGATATTCATAAATTGTCGCAAAGAGTTACATTGATCACGTCAGCTTCTAAATAAAAAAAAGGGCATCATAATTGGTCCACTCGTTTAGGAGTTACAATGCCACGTCTAATTTATAACAGCCCTTTTCTGCGTTAGGGGTCAAAGAGAAACGAATCATTTAATTCCAATAAAAAGACAGTAAAACAATGAACTTAAAAATAAATTAACTATGAGATCGCGAAGTGATTAAAGCTTCACATGATCATAAGGCTAGCCTATTTTTGCACAAAACATTCCATAAAAGAGGCCATTCAATGTTGCTACTAGCCTTCTGTGCACATTACCGGTAGACAGCGAGAGGAATTTCTGACGCTTGAAACCCTTCCCTTTTTATTTTTGTAGACTTCTATAGAAAACTTCTATATTTGGATGGAGAGTAAATTCATGTAAGTCGTCATTGACATAGTTACGTGATATGTTAATGTCAATACGTATGTATCTGTAGCTATATCCAAGTCACTATGTTAGTCCTGATCTATATTTATAAATTTTAACAATCAATCGATTAATTTTAATATCCAAAAACAATAACTGTTCATAGTTTTTGTTTTGCACTTCTGTCCGCAGTCCTTATGACTTAATTGAATTACTGTTACTCTCATCCATTTAAAAATAATGTTCATTTCATTTTCGCCCCCCTTTCTTGCCCGTGCATGTCGTATAAGTTGACTAAGGGATGAAATATGTATACAACATCTATGCAAGAGAAGAAAAACTTAAAAAGAAACCCTATACCATGATATCTAATCGGCGTGGTATAACAAATCAATTTCCCTCCTGTTGTGGAAGAGGCTGTAGTTCAACTGAAATGATGAAATGAATGATTATGACCTGAATATTACGAATATCTTCATTCATCCTCATCATCACCACGACTCACATACGTCCCACTGATGGGCTCAAATCTCCTCCATAATGGGACGCAAATTGACCTACTATACCACACTGGTCAAACGAGATAGGGTTTTATTTCGAGTTTTCTCTTGCATAGATGTCATATGCAATAATCCTTTAGTCATCTTGCCCATGGGCAAGAAAGGAGAATTATATTCTTACTTCGTCACCACACGGATATTTACTACTAGCAACCCACCCTTTGTCGCCTTATCCCCGTAGTTCCCGTTCCCGTGGGAATACCGGGATAAAATATAGCCTAGTTTACTCCCTGATATTATAGCTTTCCATTGGTGAAATAATTTTTTAAATCGGTCCAGCCGTTTTGAAGATTACCCGGAACAAACAGACAGACAGACAGACAGATAAAAAAAATATAAAGTGATTTTACGCATATGTATAGTGCAAATAACCATGTGAGCATAAAAAAGGCCTATTATTTTGACATTACAAACAGACACTCTAATTTTATTTATTAGTATAGATATCAATACAATGTTTTTAATTAAAAATATGGTATTGTTATAGTAAATATTAAGTGTAACAACAAAAGATTTCGGTAGACAGTTGGGCGAAAAACAAGACAAGAAATATAATAAATCTCTCAGTGGCCCCTAAAGTATATTTACAAAAGTAAAAAATTAATAAGTCAAGATTACAACGTGGATAATATTTCTAAATCCAATGCTTTCGAGTCTTGGCGATTGTTAGAGCAGCGTTTTGAATAACAATGAGTACACAAAAGTTATTAATAATTTATATAATGAAGGCTTTGCTTAAGAGAAAATACATATCTATTTGAATTTATTTTGATGATATGAATAATTATGACTGAAAACATCTTAAAGTGCATTGCTAATAAAAGCTTTTAAGTTAGTTTGATTGGAAGATTAACTTCATAACAGTGCAGTGACTAAAATGATAATCGTGAACAATTATCGTGGCCTTGGTTTGGTTTGGCTTTTTCAATAATAGTATATGTATTTTTAAGAAAGAAATTAATCTTATATTGTAAACCTTATCTTAAACGAGCAATTCTTGTATATAGATATATATATATATATATATATATATATATATATATATATATATATACAGGGTGTATCAGGTTATGGGGCAACTGGTCAAAAGGGGGCTAGGCAATGGTGGTAGGAACCCATAAAAAAAATTTGAACGAAAAATATTGATTTGCTTAGAAATTAGAGCCATGTAAAGTTTTCAATTTTGTCTTCGCTTTTTCGTATAAATCTGCTTGAAATGTATAAAGTCAATGATACTTAATACGCAACATATTCATACTTTGTTAAATATTCATTAGAAATTGAAGAAATCAATGATTACGTTCATATAAACAAAACAAACTTCGCTTTAAAACAGCTGATCGGCCTATGAGCGTTGACCGCTTGCCGTTGTAACTACGTGTCATTGAAGCGTTTGCGCAATTCTAGGTATTAATGAATGAAATTATATTGTCGAAGCTTTACATGCCTACATGTATTCTGTTTGTACATGCCTACATAATACGTAACATTTAAGGCATAGACACTTAGACACATTTTTTTGAAATCACTATAACTTTTATGTTATATTGTTTTTTGTGTAATGTATATTCTCGAACAGTTGTCCCATAACCTGATACAGCCTCTATATATATATATATATATACATACATATATATATATATATATAATATATTCAGGATCTCGTCAACGGCTCCAACGATTTTGATGAAATTTGTCGCGCTAGAGGTTTCGGGGCCAAAAAAGCGATCTAGCTATGTTTTATTTATAGAAAATGTTGTTTTGCCGGTGTTTTTAGCTAATTAATACAATGATATAAAATGTCAATAGAATATGGATTCAAATTAAACGTCAACGTCAAGCGTGACGATAGCTCAGTTGGGAAGTTGTCCAATTTTCTTTTTGTTTTGTTTTGACATTCAAACAGCGGCGCATCGAATCGCGGTGTTATTATTATATTTGTTAGGTTTTTTAAATGAATAAATTGTCATAATAATTACTACAAATAATTTTATAATTATTAACCATAAACAATATATTTTTTTTCATATAGAATCATTTTCTTTTTATACTGGCAATAAATTTGTACCAAAATGTGGGTCAAAATTTAATAACTAAGTTTCTGTATCGGATAGATAGATAATTACATATAATTCTCTGTAATAACGATGACTTGTTGGACGTGTGATACCACCCGTGACCATAAACGCTGCTTCGAAACATTGGGCAATTAAATACAAACGCGATAAAATCCGTAAAGTGGTTTTATTTACACTGTGTAATACTCGCGTAAACATCAGAAATCTTATATTGCATTTTCCGTTTATCAGCTTATAGACATTAACTTATCACTCGCCTCTATACGAGACATTCTCTGGACGTTTGATCTTGTAATATGCATTTCACTGAAGTTCTTTATATCCTTGATCCTATCGACAACCTGCCGTACGCCTACGGTACCGAGTCCTTCTCTTCGGTAGCCTTGATGACCAATACATGGAGGAATCCTAACAATCGTCTCAAATCATATACATCCCACTGCTGGGTTCGAGTTTCCTCTATGATAGGATGGACATTAATCTACTACACCACGCTAGTCAGATGGGTTGGTATCTATTTCAAGATTTTCTTTTCTTACATAGATGTTATATGCATATTTAATCTCTTAGTCGTCTCTTACGACACCTATGGAGAATATAGGAAATGGCGAAATCAATTCTTACTCCATCACCACACGGATGAAGCCTAACAATCATCATCATCATTTTAGGTCATATTAGCCCCCCTATACCAACACGTCTGACCAGTGTGGTATAGTAGGTCAATTACCCTTCCATTATGGAGGAGGCCCGAGCCCAACAGTGGGACGTATATGGGCTGAGATGATGATGATGATGATGAAGCCCCACTGTTGGGCTCGAGGCTCCTCTATAATAGGAGGGAAATTGACCTTACCATACTATACTGGTCAACAGTATGGTATAGGGTTTTGTTTCGAGTTTACCTTCCTTTGCATAGATGCTACATGCTTATTATATCCCTTAGTCGTCTTTTACGACATCCACGGGCAAGATAGGGAGTGGTGTTTTGTATTCTTACTCCGTCACCACACGAAATAGCCTAACAATAATCTAATATTATTTTGAATTTCAGTGATAGCCTTATTGGCCTTCAGTGAATGTCAGAAGCCACGTAGAAAGGGCTCATGTCCACCTACTTTGCCTGTTGATATCTGTGAACCGACGTGTGGACCTGAAATCGCATGTGAAAATGACAAATTGTGTTGTCCTACAGCCTGTGGTGGTTCCATGTGCGTCGACGGTATGTCGGAGAGACATTTTGTGGACTATGGTTAGTAGGTATTTATTATAGTCCATAAAATATAGCTTGATCTCTGTGACAGATGTCAACGAAACGGACGAAGTAAGTTTGAACGAACGACATGTTTACAATTTCATTTTGTATCACATATATTTTCATTTCTTTCGTGCTAGTTTTATTGTAACTGAAGTGCAATATATTATAAATATAAAAATATTGATATTATGCCTATTTTAGGCATGAATATCAATTATAATATCTAAAACGGCAAAAACACTCACGTGCTGTGATCGATTACGTCGACCCGGGTTTCGAGCATGTCCGATGCTCATCATCAGGGCGAGTGCGCAGCGGCGTCTGCGAGGCCCCGGCGTGCACTGCGCGATGCATATTGAGCAGCGCGCCTCGACACAGCCATGAGGGGTGCGGGAGAGGTGTTCGCCTCTTGATAGTACTCGGCGGAAACGTAGGACGAAACTTCACACCCGGAGTTAAGCGGCGTTGTTGGTATGTCACTCCGTGTGTCGTCACCATCACATACCACGCTGGTCACGTCACTCTCCACGCACACCATCACCTTACGACTCACGGCAGTATTAAGAGCTGGTAACCATGCTGACGACAGCTTCCATCCACCGTCTCTGTTGAAGGTCCGATGTCGGTTTATCTCTATGGCCTCACGTATTTTCCGCGGTCTGTAACGTCTCTCTGTGGCTAATACGGAGGCTTTGTCGAACCGAATGTAGTGCCTTGTATTCGTGAGACTGGCATGCTCTGCTATTGCTGATTGTGTCGTATCCATGCTCTTCATACTCCTGATGTGTTCAGTTAGTCTGGTGACGATGTTGCGTCCAGTTTCTTCCACATAACTCTTGCCACAATCACATGGTACTTGATAGACGCCTGGTACGCCCAGGTGGTTTTTGTCTTTCGGTGAACGAAGCATTTGCCGTATTTGGCCCGGTGGGCGGAAGAACGTTCTAATGTCGTATTTACTTCGCAAGAGATGCCCGATTTTGTCCGTTATTCCTTTCACGAACGGTAAGTAGGACGGAGAACGTTCCACACCTGTTAGCCGCTTACGTTCACTTGGCTTGGCCCATCGGCAGCATTGCCGCCAATTGTACCCGTTGTCAACTAGTGCCTTCCTTACGTGCTCGAGCTCTGCATCAACGTATTGGGGATCACATATTCGAAGAGCCCGGTTGATTAGTGATCTTGGTACTGAGGACAAGTGTGCAGGATGATGGTGAGAACTGGCATGAAGATATCGGTCTGTGTGCGTAGTTTTCCGGTGGACAGTGTGGCTTAGACTACCATTTGTCTCTCGGATAACACGTACATCAAGGAATGGCAGTATTCCTTCTCTCTCTTCCTCCACGGTAATACTGATCTTATGATGTATCTTATTTAGGTGTTCCGTGAATTGCACAAGGTTAGTCTTGTCCACCACCGCGAAAGGTCATCGACATATCGCCACCAAAAACGTGGCTTAATACTGGCCGTTCTTAAGGCAAGGGATTCGTACCACTCCATAAAGATGATGGCCACCACCGGCGCTATAGGTGACCCCATCGCCACGCCGTCCAATTGTAGGTAGTATTCTCCTTTGCACATGAAGTAACCGCTCCTCAGACATAGTTCTATCCCCTCCATGTACTCAGTTGGTAAGGCAGAGTCATGTATCAAAGTGCCTATTAGTTGTATGGTTTCACTCACTGGTACATTTGTGAAAAGAGAAGTCACGTCGAAGCTTACCATGATCTCCGTGGGCTTGATTCTTACATCCTTTAACAATTGGACGAAATGTGTTGAATCCTTTACAAAGCTACCCTGTCGGCCTGTGAGAGGTGTTAAGGCCGCGGCCAAATGTTTAGATAACTTGTAGGTGGGGGAGTCTATTTGGCTGACTATAGGTCGCAGCGGCCAGTTTGATTTATGTACTTTAGGTAAACCATAAAACTTCAGCGGTGTCGGGTTTTGTGGGCGCAGTCGCGGCAATAAACTAGTGTCGGCACTTTGCTGTAGCAATTTTACCACTTTTGTAGTTATTCTAGATGTGGGGTTGTAATTCACCTTTTTGTAAGTCGTGTCGTCACTGAGTAACTGCAAGATTTTATTTTCATACGCCTCAACATCAACCACCACCGTCGCATTCCCCTTGTCGGCTGGCAGTACCAATATGTTGTTATTGTTACGCAAGTCGTGCAATGCTGAAAGCTCACCTTTTGTAAGATTACTTTTGGGTGGTTTCGAATTGCGCAACAAAGAAGAGATGTCTTGTCTCATGCATTCCGCCTCCGTGAATGGTATTTTATTACGCATAATCGCATCCTCAATGCTCGTGACTATGTTTTCCACGGGTATATTTCTGGGCGTGGGAGCGAAGTTTAGACCCCGGGAAAGAACACTCAGTACGTTTACGTCCAAGTGATGAGAGGATAAGATAATCACCGTCTCAGACTTGGCCTTCGGCATCTCACATTTCACAATATTATTATGTGGGTAGGTCTCCGATAAAACGATTCCCATCTGTAGTCGTGTGAGATTTGAGAGTTTTTTATTATGTCTTTTTTCAGTGTTCAATCCCATAATATTAGATCTGCTATACGTCATCGCATCGAATACCTCCCATAGGTCGCGTCGAAGTATTTGCGACAGTTGTAAATGTAAATCATACATCTTTATATTGATGCAGTACAGTTTCCGTCGACGTTCCGCGATTAGTTTCCGAAGCAATTTTTCACTCGCGACACGAAAAAACTGATCGTACCCCCGAATACATTTCACTGGCTTTATGTTTAAGCACTTAGGAATTTCATTATTATTCCGACACTTCACCAGGAATTCTAAACTGCACTCAAGTTTTGTACGTTTCAATCTTGTACGCGCAAAAGACACGCGTAAAAGACATAATAAAAAACTCTCAAATCTCACACGACTACAGATGGGAATCGTTTTATCGGAGACCTACCCACATAATAATATTGTGAAATGTGAGATGCCGAAGGCCAAGTCTGAGACGGTGATTAACTTATCCTCTCATCACTTGGACGTAAACGTACTGAGTGTTCTTTCCCGGGGTCTAAACTTCGCTCCCACGCCCAGAAATATACCCGTGGAAAACATAGTCACGAGCATTGAGGATGCGATTATGCGTAATAAAATACCATTCACGGAGGCGGAATGCATGAGACAAGACATCTCTTCTTTGTTGCGCAATTCGAAACCACCCAAAAGTAATCTTACAAAAGGTGAGCTTTCAGCATTGCACGACTTGCGTAACAATAACAACATATTGGTACTGCCAGCCGACAAGGGGAATGCGACGGTGGTGGTTGATGTTGAGGCGTATGAAAATAAAATCTTGCAGTTACTCAGTGACGACACGACTTACAAAAAGGTGAATTACAACCCCACATCTAGAATAACTACAAAAGTGGTAAAATTGCTACAGCAAAGTGCCGACACTAGTTTATTGCCGCGACTGCGCCCACAAAACCCGACACCGCTGAAGTTTTATGGTTTACCTAAAGTACATAAATCAAACTGGCCGCTGCGACCTATAGTCAGCCAAATAGACTCCCCCACCTACAAGTTATCTAAACATTTGGCCGCGGCCTTAACACCTCTCACAGGCCGACAGGGTAGCTTTGTAAAGGATTCAACACATTTCGTCCAATTGTTAAAGGATGTAAGAATCAAGCCCACGGAGATCATGGTAAGCTTCGACGTGACTTCTCTTTTCACAAATGTACCAGTGAGTGAAACCATACAACTAATAGGCACTTTGATACATGACTCTGCCTTACCAACTGAGTACATGGAGGGGATAGAACTATGTCTGAGGAGCGGTTACTTCATGTGCAAAGGAGAATACTACCTACAATTGGACGGCGTGGCGATGGGGTCACCTATAGCGCCGGTGGTGGCCATCATCTTTATGGAGTGGTACGAATCCCTTGCCTTAAGAACGGCCAGTATTAAGCCACGTTTTTGGTGGCGATATGTCGATGACATTTTCGCGGTGGTGGACAAGACTAACCTTGTGCAATTCACGGAACACCTAAATAAGATACATCATAAGATCAGTATTACCGTGGAGGAAGAGAGAGAAGGAATACTGCCATTCCTTGATGTACGTGTTATCCGAGAGACAAATGGTAGTCTAAGCCACACTGTCCACCGGAAAACTACGCACACAGACCGATATCTTCATGCCAGTTCTCACCATCATCCTGCACACTTGTCCTCAGTACCAAGATCACTAATCAACCGGGCTCTTCGAATATGTGATCCCCAATATGTTGATGCAGAGCTCGAGCACGTAAGGAAGGCACTAGTTGACAACGGGTACAATTGGCGGCAATGCTGCCGATGGGCCAAGCCAAGTGAACGTAAGCGGCTAACAGGTGTGGAACGTTCTCCGTCCTACTTACCGTTCGTGAAAGGAATAACGGACAAAATCGGGCATCTCTTGCGAAGGAAATACGACATTAGAACGTTCTTCCGCCCACCGGGCCAAATACGGCAAATGCTTCGTTCACCGAAAGACAAAAACCACCTGGGCGTACCAGGCGTCTATCAAGTACCATGTGATTGTGGCAAGAGTTATGTGGGAGAAACTGGACGCAACATCGTCACCAGACTAACTGATCACATCAGGAGTATGAAGAGCATGGATACGACACAATCAGCAATAGCAGAGCATGCCAGTCTCACGAATACAAGGCACTACATTCGGTTCGACAAAGCCTCCGTATTAGCCACAGAGAGACGTTACAGACCGCGGAAAATACGTGAGGCCATAGAGATAAACCGACATCGGAACTTCAACAGAGACGGTGGATGGAAGCTGTCGTCAGCATGGTTACCAGCTCTTAATACTGCCGTGAGTCGTAAGGTGATGGTGTGCGTGGAGAGTGACGTGACCAGCGTGGTATGTGATGGTGACGACACACGGAGTGACATACCAACAACGCCGCTTAACTCCGGGTGTGAAGTTTCGTCCGACGTTTCCGCCGAGGACTATCAAGAGGCGAACACCTCTCCCGCACCCCTCATGGCTGTGTCGAGGCGCGCTGCTCGATATGCATCGCGCAGTGCACGCCGGGGCTTCGCAGACGCCGCTGCGCACTCGCTCTGATGATGAGCATCGGACATGCTCAAAACCCGGGTCGACGTAATCGATCTCAGCACGTGAGTGTTTTTGCCGTTTTAGATATTATAATATGGATCAGTCTCACGATAATTTCAATACTAAAAATGAATATCAATATTTTTTACCTCCTAAGTACTGAAATATCTAGTAAACATTTAATAGAAAAATGACAGCTACACACGTGCAAGGTCATACTGGACTGAAAATATAAAAGAGATGGGACAGTCGATATACGTAAATCGATAACCGATCTTTATTAAATTATTCATAAAAGAAATATACCTAATACACTACCTATATAAAATTTTCAACATATTTTTTACAATTAAAACAAACAGTTACATTATAAAATACATAAATTAAATTAATTAAACATTAAAAAATACTTTTCCTGAGACAAAAAGTAGTTTTGTAAATGATAATATTATGTACGCATTTTTCTCAATAAACTAAACATATTTATTTATAAAACAGTCGCAATTGATTGATTGATCTAACGACTGTCCCTATTAGAACAAAAATGATAAATGCTGTAGCAGGAATGCTCCAGCGATGACGATAATAGTGACGTTAACCTTGATTGTACTCCTTTTGAATAATTAAAACAGTCAAAAACAGTTTTTGTTTGAAATAAATTCAAAAAGATTTTCATCGATTGTATTTCAATTATAATAGAAGCTCACAATTATAAAAATAAAGAATCTTATCGATATAAAACTACGGACTTCATCGTGAGCGTGACAACACTAGGGACAGCTGTCACAGAGATCAAGCTTTATTTTATGGACTATAATGGTTAGCACCTACAGTAGCAACTCGATTAACCGGACTAACTGTTCTCGTTAGGATTTTCGATTATCCGAATGGATAATCGAAAAATCCGGATAATCGAGTGTATGAAACTTCTTTCGGTTTTGTGCAAATGTAGTATGTACATAATTTTATGCGTTTATTAAAAGACGAATATATATTCCCTTGGGCATGCTACTAACTAAAACAATAATGAAACGCGTTGGGCAGCGATCCTGCGATTCCATTTCAGACACCTTCATGCTTGCGTAAATTCTATTTGTAGGTAAAATATATACGTCGTGGTTGGCAGTCCGAATAATCATGACCACGAGTATGAACAATCAGCACATCACATTCTCTGGGAGTGCGATCTCTGGCGAAACGAGCGTAACCTTATGTTAGACAGTTTGCAAGTCACCTGTGTGGTAGTATACTATACGGACCTTGTAGCAACTCGAGAAAATTTCCGTGCGTTCATGCGTTTCTGCCATACCTACTGTAGCAATCAATCTTAACGCTCACATATAGGCCCCCGTTAAGCTCTTCCGTATCCGTGGTGCCGTACTGCTGCGCTATCGTAGCTGTACACCTTTTTACTTATTGGCTGACTAGTCATTTTGTTTTCCTGTCTCCCGCTTTGCCTGGAAGGGAAGTGGAATCTCTATTTCCAACTCCTCCTCTTTAATCTTTTCTAATTAAATTTGTTGCGGGTCCCAAGACAATTAAAATCATGTCCCGGGCCTGCCTGAGGCCCGAACCTCGGTGTCATTTATGGAGACCATTGAGGATCCTGGCTTACAGGAGTTACAATGGTGGGAATGTGTGGTGGGATTAGTCCCAAAAAAAAAAGTCCGAATAATCGCGAATCCGTCTAACCGAGCGCCGGATAATGGAGTTTCTACTGTACTTTAAGTTAAGCACCTACTCTACTTCCTGTTTTTCTATAGTTAAAAAGTAATAAAATTTGAAAGCTTTACTCATTACCTTCAGATAGAAAATAATTTTTAAAACTTGCTTAAATTTCAGGCCGCTAGACCACTGGGTCCCCTTAATGAAGATTATGTCTATCATACTCTCCATCAAGTTAGAAGATTATATAAACTAAAATTGTTTTCAGTGAAGCCAGGCACCTGTCCAGAGTTTCCACGTGGTCCATGGGTGTGTACTCATACTTGCACTAGCGACTCCGACTGCCCTCGCAAGCTGAAGTGTTGTGCCAACAGATGTGGAGCTCAAACTTGCCAAAAAGCAGATAACATACCTCCACCCGAACCCACTGTTTAAATATATAGAAAATTTTTTTTTTTTAATCTTTGTAAATAAAACTATTGTACGGATTTATCCGCGTTTGTATTTTATTTTTGATGGATTGATTGCCCGATGTTTCGAACAATTTGCAGCGCTTATAGTCACGGGTGGACTAAGATGTCTCACGTCCAACAAGCCATCGTTATTAGAGATTTATAATTATTCTACCCGTTACAGAAATTAGTTTTTAAATTTTATCACACATTTTGGTGCAAATTTATTGCGGTATTGAAGAAAATGATTTTATATGAAAAAAATATATTGTTTATGATTAGTAATTATTAAATTTACAGTAATTATTGTGACAATTTATTAATTTAAAACATAACAAATCAAATAAAGTATTTATTTACACTAATATAAACAATCATTCTTTTCTTCAAATTCACATTATTTCAAATCAAATCAAATACATTTATTCACCTTAAATAGAGTACAATAATCAGGTGTTACAGTCATTTTTTAACATACATAGATCTATCTATTTAGCCTTGCTTTGGCATGTGATAGTCATTTTAATATAAATCATAAAATTAAAATATAATAGTTTTTATTTAAAATATATTTTGATTTATTTATTATGCATAAAGCTCGCGGAGGAACTTACATATTGACAATTTTTACACCATCATCACAGAACGTATGGGAACGTACTGCCGGGCTCGAGCTTCCTCCACAATGGGAAGATAAATGACCTACTATACCAAATAAGTCAAACGGGTTGGTATAGGATTTTACTTCGATTTTTCTTCGCTTTCATAGATGTTAATGCAATAATCGTTTAGTCGTCGTTTGATACACCCACGGGCCAGGAAGAAGATGTTGAATTATATTCCCTCACCGTCACCACACAAAAATATTGTCCAATAGAATGCACGAAAAGGTAAGTAGCTTTAAGTTAACTCTTATCGGAATCAAATAATTTTAACATATTTCACTTATATTAAGACGTTCTTCGTGTGGCAAAGGAATAAGGATACAATTCACCACTCCCTATGTTGCCTGTGGATGTCGTAAAATACAACTAAGGGATATAATACGCAGATGACATCTATGCAAAAGAAGGAAAACCCGAAACAAAACCTTATACCAACCTGTTCACCAGCGTAATAGTATAGTAAGGTCAATTTCCCTTCTATTATGAAGGAGGCTCGAGCCCAGCAGTGGGACGTATATGAACTGAAATAATGATGATGACGTTACTAATAAAATATTTAAAAAAAATACTGCCTGTATCAAGTAATAAATCCTTGCATCGCAGAGCGTATAAAAATTACACGCAAACTTAAGAAAATCATTTGCACTCAACACATAAAATTTATTTGTGTGGGAATCGAACTCTATAAACATTGATCACGGGAGACCACTTAGTTAGATCACTTCGCCATCTTTGCAGTTGTTTTATAAATTTATCTATTTTCTTTGTAAGTTAAAGGGATAACGCGATTACAAGTTCACAAATAAAGAAAAAGATTCAGATTATTTAATCTGTTAACATTATACAATCCTTTTAAATAAGTCAATATAAAATAAGAAAAAAAGATCCTTTCAAAAAGTCTAAAAGAAGATCGTGATAATAATATTGAATAGGAGCAAACGAAAACAAAATATTTATTCATTTATACCAACAATAAAATAGATTGAGAAAACATTGAATTGCCTGGTGAATGTCAAAATAATCCTAGATAGCATTTAATCCAGGGATACAAGCCTTGGTGAGAACAAATTTGAAAGAAAGAAAATGCATTTATTTGACAATAGACATGCCTAGATAGTTCTTCTTCTTTTGTAGTGACAATAAGCTACAATAATATAAGCTATTGGTGCCAATGTAAAGTTAAAAAAATCTTTTTAATACATCTTTACATGAATAGTCACATTAGTCTGTCTGTCTGTCTGCTGTCAACCAAATCAATGTTTTCCCTAATTTTGCGGTACAAGAAAATGCACGAAATTTGCAATTCAATCATATTCACTACACTTCAGAATTTTCTTTGCGTTATCTATACCAATAAATAAAATTGGAGTGTCTGTTTGTAATGTCAAAATAATAGGCTTTTTTCATACTCACACGGTTATTTGCACGACACCTATGTCTAAAATCGCAATTAAAAAATTTTTGTCTGTCTGTCTGTCTGTTTGTTCCGGGTAATCTTCAAAACGGCTGGACCGATTTCAAAAATTATTTCACCAATGGAAAGCTATAATATCAAGGAGTAAACTAGGCTATATTTTATCCCGATATTCCCACGGGAACGGGAACTATTCAGGAAAGACGACTGAAACCGAAGCGAAGCGAGGGCGGGTTGCTAGTTATTGAATATAAAAGAAAAGTCCTCTTTTTGGGGTGGGTTACGGTCGGCGCACTCCTCGCACCACTCCGTCCGGGGCGATAGAGGGGCGTAAGCACGCACACCCGTAACCCACCCGACGGAATACCCCCTGAGGAGTACCCTCCTCGATCGACGTTCTCCTCCTCGGGGAGGACGTCGGTCTTGCCGCACGCGGTCGGCCTCTCGGCGGGTGACGGACTAATTCCCCGGTCCAGTCACTCGCGGCCTCGGCTAGAAATTTAAAAGCTCTACATGACATTTTGACATTCCGTAACTAACCATCGCCTAGATAATTGACATGTTATGTGGCAGAAATTCAGAATAAATGAATAAGTCGTAAGACTTGATTAATTACTCTATATAAATAAATAAAATTGAAGTGTTAGTTTGTAATGTCAACAGGCTTTTCATGCTCAAACAATTATTTGTCCCACTATTAGGCTCGAGCCTCCTCCGCCATGGGAGGGAAATTGACCTTCTATACCATACCCGTCAGATGTGTTGGTATAGGGTTTTATTTCGAGTTTTCCGTCTATTAGACTTGCGCGATATTTATGTTTAAAAATTTCTATCTGTCTGTTTCGGATAATCTTCTAAAGATATGGACCGATTTTGATAATATTTTACAACCAGATAGCCGTTTATGTAAGAAGTAATTTAAGCTCTCTGTAAAAGGATGTTTTGACTTGTGGAATGCTAGTCTAGCTAATTGGTAAAATTAATAAAAATTGCGTTGTGCAGAGGATAACATTTTTAATGTGCTTCGTTACAGCGGTAGTGAGAGAGTGAATTATTTTTATAAAAATCTTAACATTCTAAATTATGCATGCATCATGACGGGATCGTGCGTGTTGCGGTAAGGTTTAAATCAGGCATGCTGAACTTTCTGAACACTCTCAAAAAAATCCTATGAAATATTGCCCGGTTCGGGACTCATACACAAAGCCATATCTTAGGAGATATTGCAGATTTAATATGCGAAACTAAAGCGGCTAGAACCGAAGGCGACGACGGGTTGCTTGCTTTTAAATAAAATGCTCTACAAATTCTACAAAAAAAAAATTTCGTTGATAATTAAATTTAAAAATTTAAATGAATATTTCCTCAGCACGACATTGCAGAATGTATGTATGCATGAAATTAAAATGTTAGCATGAGCATGAGTGGGGTCATTAACCTGACTGAGTACACGTTAATCTAAATAGCTTGCAGTTAATAACTGAGTCAGTGAAGCAAAGTGCCTAAAAAGAATTTAATTAGGTCTTCGCAGAACGTGCTTATACCCTGGATCGATTTATGTAAGCGTATAAATGAATCACTTTTAATTGTATATTTTTTTTTATTGAAAGCGGTGGCATACGAATAAACAGTACACCTGATGGTAAGTGTTGATGCCGCTCGTGGACCTTTGCAAGGTAGTGGCCTACCGTATAATAGGTCAATTCAGGACTTATATAGGCTGTATGATGAAAAGGTATATCTTCTAAAAGTCCTTGATCTTACAGGAATTATTTACCTAGTGCAGGGCTAAAGATAGTCAGTATTCAGTCCAGTTCTGCTCTTTATTCCTCTAAAGAATATTTTTTGAATTGAAGTGCTCAAATGTAAACTAATTATCGTAATTCTAATGCGCTTTTACAAATTTTCTCTGAATAATTCACGACAGAATCAAATTCCACAGCGAACGAATCAATTTATTTTTAATATATAACAGTAATTTTTCTTCGTTCCTTTCAAAGTAAGTTAGTATGTAATGTATGTTTTGGATATATCTGTGAATACGACACGTAGAAGAATTAATGGAAAACGCCAACCGCATAACTCAATCATTTCATTCGTTGCCTTGCTTTTATTTGAATATGAAACTTAGTATGGCAATTTATGAGAAATACGTGTTGCATTAATATACGTTTAATGTTGAGTATTAGCAAGCTTTTAGTACATATTTTATTCATAATTTAGATGGTGAAAAACGTTTACAAAATTATAATTTATGTTATTTTTGAAGAGAAAACTATAAACAGGCTTGGATGGGCAGTAAATTCATGTCAGTTGTCCTCGACATGGTCACGAGACGTGTTAAAGCTAACACTATATCCGTAGCCGTGTTAATATCTATATTTGTGTCGATCTATCGGCATAAAACTAGATAAATATAAACACTTTTAATATACAAATGTTAATTTAATATCAAACAATTAATTTGTATAAAAAATTAAAATAAATGTTTGTTCACAGTTTTAAGTTTTCACTTTTGAAGGTGAGAAGGCGGGCAATCTGCTTCTGATACCGTCCTAGCTGAGCCCGCAGGGCCGCAGATCTATTTTATATATATTTGTTTATTTAGCAGATTTTTATTAATATTTAAAAAACAGAAACTATTTGTATTAGAAAGGCCTGGCATGAAAGTAAACTGCAGTCACATAAGCTGTGCTAAATATAATTACATATATTTATACTCTTTTTACGGATTCGATCCTGTTTTTTAACATATTTTAATGTTTACGGTCACAGGAGTTGTAAAGTATTTAGAAAATAAAAGAAAAATACAAACATCAACAAGCTATAATCGTTATAAATAGTTCATGTTTAAAAATCGCATTAATCCGTGTGGTGACGAAGTAAGAATACAATTCACCAACCACTCTCTTGCCCCCAGAGGTCCTAAAAGACGACTAGGAAATTAAATATGCACATAACATCTATACAAGAGAACGAAAACTTGAAATAAGACCCTATATCAACACGTTTGTTCAGAGCTATGTAGTAGATCAATTTACTCCTATTGTAGAGGAGGCTCATAACAAGGATCAAAATCGCTCAGCGTGCTATGGGACGGGCTATGCTCGGGATTTCTCTGCGAAATAGAATCTGGAAAACGGAACTCCGCAGAAGAACGGGTGTAACCGACATAGCACGAAGAATTAGCACGCTAAAGTGGCAATAGGCAGGTCATATCGCTCGACGAACCGACAACCGCTAGCCGCGGCAACTACGTATCGAACGATGCAGTGTAGGACGCTTCCGCACCAGGTGGACCGACGACCTGGTGAAAGTTGCTGGGCGTCGTTGGATGCAGGCGGCACAGGACCACACTTTGTGGCGTAACATGAGGGAGGCCTACGTCCAGCAGTGGACGGCGATAGGCTGAAATGATGATGATGATGAATGATGTGGAGGAGGCTCGAGCCTAACAGTGGGACATATTTACACTAAAATGAGTCGCAATAATGTTAGAAAGGATTAGATATATAAAGAAAAACAAACAACCAAAAGTTTGAGACAAATCTAAGCTACAGTACTAGAATGTTGAGGGGCGAACGAAAGTAATAGCCTTCATATATCATGTAACCTCAATTACCCTCAGCATTAGGTGTTGTTGGGTCAGAAGATGTAATGTATTGTAACACAGATTTTATTGTATGAAAATGATTAATAAAGGCATAAGTCCTTATAAAGTTTATAATATATTTTCTAAAGAATACACATTTATCCGTGTGGTGACGAAATAAGAATAAAGTTTACCACCCCCTTTCTTACCTGTAGATATCGTAAAGAACGACTAAGGGAATAATATTCAGATAATATTGATGCAAGAGAAGAAACACTCGAAATGAATCCCAATACCAACATGTCTAACCGGCTTGGATTTTTTTATATATGATATTATATATTTTCCGTGTGGTGACGGAATAAGAATATAATTCACCACTCCCTATCTTGCCCGTGGATATCGTACAAGATGACTAAGGGATATAATATGCACATTAGATCTGTGCAAGAGAAGGAAAACTCGAAATGAAACCTTATACCAACATGTCTGATCAGCATGGTATAGTAGGTCAAATTCCCTCTCACAATGGAGGAGGTCCGAGCTGATGATGAGATGATGATACATTTAAAGGTCGTTTTTAATCTCTTATAGCTTTTATCGTGATTCAAATTTACGTTTACTGTCCAGACATATTGCACAGATGGCGTAGTGGTTGAGATATCGATCTACCGTGCCAGTGTCGAATCTCATGCAGGACTTATTTTTTCTCGCTGTGTTGTGCGATATACAAATTGTTTTTCTGAGTTTAGATGCAACTTGTGTCCGCTAATTATATGTTTGTATAGTCCCCCGCAACACAAGGAATTATTTAATTAGGGCCGGCAATTGTCTTAAAAAATATATGTAAGAATATTTTATAGCATTTAGGTTGATGGAACTAAAGTATCCCTGTCAGTACCTAACTAGTCAATATACAAGTGATTTTTGTTTTTGCCGAAGTATCATTTAAATTAATGATTTTTAAATACATTCTAAACATAATGATTGCCGTTGCTTACGCAAGTTTTAGGTAAACGTGTAAAATAATATTATTTTTACGGATTTTATCGACTATATCAATTTTATTAGATTTTTACTTCCAGATAAGTTTATAAGTATTTGAATGCATATTAAAACCAAAGGAAATCCGTAAAAATAGTTTTATTTCCCAGTTCCATCGTCGCTTCTATTAAACTAAATCATACGAATCTCAGTCGTCAGCATTCTTAATCAATTCTTAATTGGTAGTGCGACTCTTTTGCGGCCACAGTGTAGATGAAGTTATAAATATAGAAATTTATTTACTGCAGTTCTAATTCAATAATATTTTGATTTAAAAATATTATGAACGTATCTAGTTATACATAACGATACGCAACCTCGTAGAATATTAGTTAACTAACGTAAACAAATAAGGATATATATTATTATAAAATATTTAAGGGATTGTATATAAATTGATTGATTATAAATGTATACGTGCAGCTTCATGTGAAGTATAGTCACTGGAATTCAGTCGAGTATCATCAGCGTTGCCAGACGTCCCGATTTTGGCGGGACGTCCCGATTTTTAAATCAAAATTAAATGTCCCGCGCGGGACAGGCTCAATCCCGCTTTTCGGAAATAACTCGACCATGCACACATCCTTGGACGTATTAGTAGAAAATTGCAAAGACACCACTGCCATCATCGCACAGAAATGGCACCAGCTCTTTTAACAGTTTCCAAAAAAAGATACCAGGAATATGTTTAAACTAGTGTCTTTCATATTAAGTATCACAACATCAAACTGCTTTCCTGAACGCATTTTTTCCCAGATGAGTTTGAAATGATCAGATGCCAGAAATAAATGCTCCGTAAAAATAAAAGCAGAATTACTCATCCAGTTCAATCTACAGCTATCCTGTGAAGAGTTCATCTTTATTAAAGAGAAAAATGAAACTTTAAAAGAAGTTAAATCTTCACAGAAATATGAATAAGTAATTCTTATAAATAATTATTCTCTTATTGTAAGTTGCAATTTGTAACACTCACTCCACAGGCTATTGTTAGGAACGCCATATTTTTCTAATGAATGAAACTTTTTTGATTTTGATTACTTTACTATTACTTTTGTTTTTTTTTATTCTGAAGACGAACAAGACTCAACTATTTAACGATAGGGTAAATCTGATTTAAAGTATTATATTTCTATTGAAATACATTTTTATGGCTATTTTTGCTATCTATTGCCACGTCCCGCTTTCGATGAAAGAATCCCGCTGTTTTCACTCAAAAAGTTCCAAAATCCCGACTTGCCAAAAAAAAAAACTGGCAACGCTGAGTATCATATGCTTAGTAATTTAATGATCGTAAACTTTACGATGTCCAAATACATAAAATAGAGCATCGTCTGGAATTTAAAAGTGGTAGGACCACACTGTCGACAGTTATCTGTCTACAGCCGCGGGCCGGTCCGTCCGGGGCAGTACCACACTCTCGCAGAAAATCGACGTCTGAGTAGTAGCGATTTGTTACTGCGCCTCGTTCGGTGAGCGAGAGAGCCGGAAGCCCAACTTTCTGAGGGTGTTTGAGTGTGGAGGGTTTTGGTGGTGCCCTTGGTATCACCGAGCCTCAATGCACGCATTCACACTCCCTTCACTTTCTTCGCGGTAGGCAGCGGCCTTGTAAAGGTCCATGAGCGGCAGCAACACTTATCATCAGGTGTACTGTTTGCTCGTTTGCCACCGTTTGTAATAAAAAAAAAATACCAAATATTAATTAGTATCAAAGTAATGGTGACCAAACCAATTAGATTAAATATCTTTTCGTGCAATTGATCTCCTGTGTGAGTCCTTGCACATGTACACATATGTAAATATATTTGCCTTATATAAACTCATGCTTCAATCATTCGAGTCATTCAGCCTACTGTTGTAACAACTGCTTAGTCTACTGTAACCTTAATTAAAATAAAGTATTTTTTTTTAAGTCAGCAGATAACGACCTGATGCCGCCCTAGCCGATGCCGTGGGTAACCGAGGAATTTAGTACGTCACCCACAGAGAGGCTGATCACGCGACGGCGACCGACGTTCCGGGACAGGGACGTCGAGAGGTGAGGATACCCGAAAGGGTATTCCGTCGAGCCGACCACTGAGGACAAGAAACCCAGCCCTGGTGGTTGGCCCAACGACGAAGGCGACGTGGCTGCGGGTGGGTTATGGCGCCGTCTTTTCGTCGCTTCGGATGGAATGAACGGTGCGTGCATTGACCGTAACCACACATAAATAAAAAAAAATACTTATTAAAACGTTATTATTTAGGATATTATAGACTCTACATTAAATATACACACAATAAAATATACATATATTTCGAGAATTTTTATTGCATGTGGTTTTTAAATGAAATAATAGAAAATTATTACAAAATCGTTGTCTACTTTTGAAAGGATTATTATTTGATAATATCTAATGAATAATTATTAGCATTGTATATTCTACAGAAGCCATGCGCAGTCATCAAAAAATCTTCCATCTCCTTCCTCCTCCCTCCAATCTTCCATCTCCTCATTTTTATCATCTCTCTATCATCTATATTTTTTTCGTTATTCCTGCCTAAAACCCTCGGGGTAATGGTAAGACGATGGCTCTGCTATATTACCCCTTACCTCTAATAGAGCGGACCACTGTTATCAACTCTTTAAATGTGCTCTTATCCTTATTTCTCTGTGTGGAACGTCGAAGATTTTTTTTTATATACAGCCTAACCGTTTTCTAGTTTTTATTCTATGCGAATGAAGTATTCAATAATTTACTGCACCGTGTTGACGCCGTCGGATGTAGGTCAAGCTTAACTCCAATTAATTGCGTAAAAATAATAGAATTCATTCCCATTTCTAGCGAAATGTGCAGGAGGGTGTAATTGATTGATTGATTCAAGATATTCGATTTGGATTAAAAACGGAGAGGATTAGCTGCACAGATGGTGTAGTGGTTAAGACACCGATCTAACGTGCCAGTATTGCGGGTTCGAATCCCACTCAGGACAACAATTTGTGCGATCTCCAAATTTTTATTAGGAGTCGGAGTCTGTTGTATCTGTCTGGTCTGTTATTTGTGTCCGTTAATTATATATTTGTAAAGTCAATACAAGGATTATTTCCTTAGCCCAGGGCGTTGTCTTAAGACAAGATTCAGAAAAAAAAACTAACCAAGTATTCCGTGTTTATTCAGAAAAAATAAATGTTAGGATCTAAATGTTTAATTGTTTGGAAGTAGGGCCTCTATTAAGATAACTCAGGATATCTAAGGGATTTTGTCCCACCATTTGAGATATATATTCTAGAGTTCTTTTAAGATAGCGACAAATTCTTATCGAATTGCTTAGTACATGGATCTTGGACTTACTTGAAATGTTGATTCTGGTTTTATTTATTTAAGGAAAGCACTTAGAAATCTATCAATAAGACGAAATTTTTCTTATCTCACTGTTTATATAAGACACTGTTGGGCACAGGTTTATCTTTAGGGGGACTTAGTGCGCTGCCCTTTTGTCGCCCGCACGAAACGGGCGCCGTGTATCTAACAAAAGACAAAAGAAGGACAGTACCATAATTGCCAAACTAGATAAATGGGTTGAATATCGTATTTGGTAACACCAATGAATTTCCCAGGAAATTGTTTTTGCCCATTTTCTTGTTAATCCCATATAATGGGTATTATAAAAGACGACTAAAAGCTATTATAGACATGAGCCAACTCTGATCAACATTCCCAGGTAGGGTTGATATCAAACAGGCGGCCGGTCATTACACTTTTGCAATATCTAGTATGAAAGAAGAATACATATTGAGACGACTTCAAGTCATTGGGATAAGAGCAAGATGATGAATTAAAACGCGGTAAAATACCTAATGTAGGTATGGTGACGGAATAAGAATACAATTCACCACCCCTGTTTTGCCCGTAGGTATCTTAAAGGATATAACTATGCATGTGGCATCGATGCAAGAGAAGCATAATTCGTAGCAAATTTAATGTCTGACGGATGTGAAAAATCGATAATATATATATATATATATATATATATGTATATATATATATATGTATATATATATATATATATATATATACAGTATATAATAATATATATACTTATATGCTTGTCTAATTCTGTCATTCTCGGGGGCGACGTTCCAGAGTCGTGGACCAGGAGTGTAGTGGTGCTGTTTTGCTGATAAAACGCTCTTAAGGAACTACAGACCCATCTCACTCTTGAGCCACGTCTACAAGTTGTTCTCGAGAGTCATTACGAACCGACTCGCGTGCAAGCACGACGACTTCCAGCCGCCCGAACAAGCCGGCTTCCGAAGAGGTTATAGTACTATAGACCGCATCCACACGCTACGCCAGATTATACAGAAGACCGAGGAGTATAATCGGCCTTTGTGTCTAGCGTTTGTGGACTATGAGAAAGCCTTTGATTCTGTCGAAACTTGGGCAGTGCTGCAGTCCCTTCAGCGGTGCCAAATTGACTATCGATACATCGAAGTGTTGAAGTGTTTATATAGAAACGCCACTATGTCAGTCCGCATCCAGAATAAGAGTACGAAACCGATCCAGTTGCAGAGACGTGTGAGACAGGGAGACGTCATCTCTCCGAAACTGTTCACCACTGCACTGGAAGATGTCTTCAAGCTCTTAGACTGGACCGGACTCGGCATCAACATCAACGGCGAATACTTCACTCACCTTCGATTTGCTGACGATATCGTAGTCATGGCAGAATCCATGGAGGACCTTGGCACTATGCTCAATGACCTCAGCAGGGTATCTCAACTAGTGGGTCTACAAATGAACATGGACAAGACAAAAGTCATGTCTAATGCCCATGTCATTCCTGTACCGGTGCTAGTTGGGAATGCGATTCTCGAAGTTGTGAATCATTATGTTTACCTAAGACAAGCAGTCCAGTTAGGTAGATTCAATTTCGAGAAAGAGGTCAGCCGACGAATCCAACTCGGCTGGGCAGCGTTCGGGAAACTTAAGAGGATCTTCTCGTCCAACATACCTCAGTGTCTGAAAACAAAGGGTTATAACCAGTGTATGTTACCAGCGATGACTTACGGCACTGAAAGGTGGTCTCTAAATGTCGGCCTCATAAAAAAGCTCAAAGTCGCTCAGCGTGCTATGGAGAGGGCTATGCTCGGTATTTCTCTACGTGATAAAATTCGGAACACGGAAATCCGTAGAAGAACGGGTGTAACCGACATAGCCCGCAGAATTAGCACGTTGGAATGGCAATGGGCAGGCCACATCGCTCGTCGAACCGACAACCGTTGGGGAAGAAAGGTTCTTGAGTGGAGACCACGAATTGGACGGCGCAGCGTAGGACGACCCCCCCACCAGGTGGACTGACGACATTCTCAAAGTCGCAGGGAACCATTGGATGCAAGCGGCGCAGGACCGTTCCGAGTGGCATTCTCGTGGGGAGGCCTATGTCCAGTAGTGGACGTCTATTAGCTGATGGATGGATGGATACTTATATGCATTAAAAAAAACGGATTACGATAGGAACTAATATGGCATAAAGCATTAATAATATTTTACGATTTTGAGCTTACTAAATGGCGTTGTACAAAAATCTAAAACGGGTTATGATTTCGTTACACAAATGTACATATCCAAGCGTGGTATTAACGCCACGCCAACGATCAGGTTCACCCTCGCCTATAGATGTTTCACATCAAAAAATCCTATGCCAACCCGATTGATTAGCGTGGTATAGAAAGTCAATTTCTCTTCCTTTGAGCGAGAGAGCCGAAAGGCCAATTTTCAGAGAGTGTTTGCGTCTCCACTTTACACAGTCACCCTCGTTTTGGTAATTAGTATCACCGAATCTTATGACGTTCACACTCCCTTCACTTTCTTCACGGTAGGTAGCGAACTAACAAAGGTTCATGAGCGTCAATATAACTTACCATCAGGTGTGCTGTTTGCTCGTTTGTCACCAACAGTAATAAAAAAAGGCCCGAGCCCAACAGTGGGCTGTTAATGGGCAGAAATGATGATAAAAATACCTAAAGATAAATTAATTTCACATACATTATCTTTCGCAAACTATAGCAATAAACTAGACAAAACATTCGGACAATCGCATCATTCAACCAACGAAAAAAAAAATGAGCGGTCGTAACGAAAGTCGCATTGTCAGCAACTCCGCACTTTGGGTACACAATGCGATACTATTGTCGTGATTATTGTCGGACGGCAGACTGTTGTTGAATGGACCGCTTTATACTACAGTTTTTAATGAAAATACTCAGAAAAAAAGCAAGATACTTAGAACTGTTTTTATATTTAACTTATACCATTACAGTTTCATTTGCCTAAGTACTAGTAATAAATTTTCGTATTTTGGGAAATGAAGAAAATAATTTATTACCATTTCTAATAAAACTCAAATACAAACGCGATAAAATCCACAGAAATAGTTTTATTTATAACAAACTGACCCGACAGACGTTGTTCTGTTCAAATCTAAAAAAAAAGCAGTAAAACGAATTCGTCTTGAAATCGACTGCAGCGCCACCTACCAGTTTCAATTATTAATCGAACCCATTCTCACATCCATCGGAATAGCCACAAAATTATCAAAATTAGTGCAGTGGTTTAGAAGGAGTTCAATTAGATTACATTTTTTTTTTTTTGTGTGTGTACAGCTGTTGGCCGCAGATGGCCTTGACAGCTTGACGTGGACTATGGGTGAGCGCTGAGGGCTCTCAACCCGGAGAAACACACGAACATTAGATTTATATATATATATATATATATATATATATATATACTAGCTGACCCAACAGACGTTGTTCTGTTCAAATAAGCGCCACCTACCGCGCCCTAAGGATGGTTTAGATTCACAATTGGACTCGTTAGGTGGCGCTTAATTGAACAGAATAACGTTTGTTGAGTCAGCTAGTTTATATATAAAGATAAAGATGTGTAGTAGGTACTCCCGAAAATATCAGATATTGCCATTTTTAAAGGCTTTTTTTTTGGGGATAGGTTACGGTCGGCGCACCCCTCACACCACTTCGTCCGGGACGACAGAGGGGCGTAAGCACGCACGGCCCTAACTCACCCGCGCGACACGTCGCTTTCGTCGTTGGGCCGACCACCGGAGCGGGGTGACTTGACGTCAGTAGTCGGCCCGGCGGAATACTCTTTGAAGAGTACCCTCCCATTGACCGACGTCAACGGGGAGGACGTCGGTCTTTCCTCACGCGGTCGGCCCCTCGGCGGGTGACGGACTAAATCCCCGGTTCAATCACCCGCGGCCTCGGCTAGGGCGGCATGAGGCGCAGGTGGTCGCACCTACGCCGCCCCAGTCGCTGGTGGTGGTTCACGTCGTCGAGGAGACGCTCTTCGCGCACATTCTCCGCTGTCTTCTTCCGCGAGACTACTGCCTCTCAGAAGGCTGCGACCGCGTCCCAGTTCCCGACGCTGTCGAGCATCGCCTGGGCTTGAGTTTTCTACATAATGGTAGTGAAATTGATCTACTATATTACTCTGGTCAGACGGATTGGTATACGGCTTAATTTCGCGTATTCCTTGTCTTGCACATATATTATATGCATATCATATCCCTTAGACGTTTTTACCGAGGTAACAGTTTAGACATCGTGCTAGTGTAAAAAAAAAAAAAATAATAATTTAATGTCTTTCACCTCCGTTAAAACATCATGTGTTGATGCAATATAAATTGGGTTGCAATATAAAGCAGGAGGGTAGTTAACAGAAACCTTAAATCCATTTATCAGCTTATTGACATACACTGTTCCAGATAGATCACCCCAAAAGGCAATAATGCCATATTTATATATATACATTTGGGAATGATGGAACGATTTGGATAATAAAATAAGGGGTGGTGACATGTAGTATTTAATCCACCTGCTACTAGAGAGTGAAAACTCATATCATTCGTCTTATAGTCCGAGACGCTTCTGTCAGTATTCATAAGCGTGTACCAACATACCAATGAAAGAAAAGAAAGAAAGAAAGAAAAATAATTTATTACTCTTTTACGAGAGGAACACGTACAAGAACATAATAATAAAAGTACAATAACATAAAAACCATAAATAACAAAAAAAAAGAAAAAGAGAAACAACGAAAATAACAAAAATTACATTAAGATTAGCGTCTCCTTCGCAAAAGAGGAAAGGGACAGCTGCTCAGCATAATGCTGAGGTATCTACTCAGTAAATACCACAACGCTGTTATTCTGCAGCGTCCTGCGACGTTCGTCAGCGATGTGCACGTAGCAGAGTATAAAAGATATTGTCGAATTATAAGTATCTCTTTACAAATAATGTATTGCAATAATAACAAATATAACAATAATCTAACTTAAAAAACATATATAAAAATAATAACAAAATAAAGGATAAGATCGTCTTAAAATTACGTAAATTAACCATGAAAAAATTAAAAAAAAAAGATACATATTTTAATCTGTGGCATTATCTGTGATTTTGCTCTATCTGTGAGCGAATATTTACTCGTATGTAGGTATGTATATTATTATCAGATTTGTTAGCTGTATAAGTGTAGTTATAATTAATGGTCGACAATTATAATGATTAGGGAAAGTTATAAGGCAAATCAAATGTGACTTTTAAATATGTGTGGTGAAAATATTATCAACGTAATGTGGCTAATTATTGACAAGCTGTATTACACGATTGACCAAGAGAACCCCATTTGTAGCAGCACACTTTTTTTTTTTTTTTTTTTATGGGTGGGCTATGGTGAGCGCACGCGCGGTCCAATCCGTCCGGGGCGATGAAAGGACGGCGCGCGGGCCCATAACCCACCCGTACCCACGTCACCTCGTTGTTGGGCCGACCACCGGAGCAGATGTGACTTGTCGTCAGTGGTCGGCCCGACGGAATACCCTTTCGGGTATCCTCACCTCTCGACGTACTGGGACGTCGGTCGCCGTCGCGCGGTCAGCCTCTCCGCGGGTGACGGACAATTCCCCGGTCCGATCACCCGCGGCCTCAGCTAGGGCGGCATTAGGCGCAGATACTCGCGCCTGCGCCGCCCGAGTCGCCGGCGGCGGAACGTGTCGCCGAATAGGAGCTCTCGCACACGATCCGCCGCCTCCTTCCGTGAGATTACGGCCTCACAGAAGGCGGTGACCGCGTCCCAGTTTCTGACGCTGACGAGCATCTCCCTGGCGATGGTCAGCAGCGCCAGGTCAGCACCGATAATTGCGACGAGTTCACGGCGATCCTCCTCCCATGCAGCACACTCCTCGAGCGTGTGCTGCGCCGTGTCCTCGTCGCAACTGCAGTGGTGGCAGGACGGTGTGCTCTCCCTCCTGACAATCTTGTGCAGGTACTTCCCGAAGCAACCGTGCCCCGTCAGCACCTGCACCAGTCGGAAAGAAAGCACCCCGTGCGTCCGCTCCAACCACTCCATCAGCACCGGCCGGAGGGCCTCGACGGTCCTGACACCGTAACGAGGACTCTCCAGCCGGACTGCCCAACGGGCAATTACTTCTTGGCGGGCGTCGACCCGCCAGGCGGTGATCTCATTGATGGAGACCATGCCGCCGCGGGTGCGCGTCTCCGACACCCGCTGATAAATGTCGGCGAGCATCTCCGCCTCCAGGTCCCACGGGGGGTTCCGGCCAGGAGGCACGCTGCCTCCGTCGCCACCGTGCGGTAACCCCGTATGGCCCTGATCGCCATGACCCTCTGTGGTCGCCACAGGAGGACGGACGGTCAGGGACCCCGCCCACACCGGTGCGCCGTACAGGGCCATCGACCGGATCACCCCCACGTACAGCTGTCGGCACGTAGCACTGGGTCCGCCCACATTCGGCATCAGCTGCGAAAGGGCGGACGCCGCGCCGACAAGCCGGGGAACAAGTCGATGGAGATGCTCCCGGAACCAAAAATGCCCGTCGAGCACCAGGCCCAAGTACTTCATGTGGGCCTGGATGCTGATGGTGACCGAATTCACGGTGATCGAAGCGCCGGCGGGAGGCCCGGCGGTACGGAGGCCATGGAACAAAAGGGCCTCCGTCTTTGCCAGGGCTACCCTCAATCCCAGCGCTTCGATCCGCCTGACAATCTCCTCGGTGCCAAGAGTTGCCAGGCGTGCCGCCTCCTCTAGCGTCCCACTCCGGGCTGTGACGAGTGTATCGTCGGCGTAGCAAATTACGCCCAGCCCGGGTGGGAGGCTTCCTCTCAACGCCCAGTCGTAGCCGATGTTCCACAGGGTCGGACCCAGAACCGACCCCTGTGGGACACCGCACGTCACGGGCGTTCGCACAACGTCCCCTACTCGGTCAACGTAGAGGACGGTGCGCCCCTCCAAGTAGTCTGCCACCAGCCGCCTGAGGTACACGGGCACCCCGTGGTACCTTAGCCCCTCCCTGATGCGGCTGAATGGCAGACTGTTGAAGGCGTTGGCGATGTCCAGGGACACCGCCAACAGGACTCCTCCGCCGGTGACGGCCTCCGTTACCACGGCCTTCAGGCGCAGCAGGGCCGCGATCGTCGAACGCCCCCTCCGAAAACCAAACTGGGCGTCGGACAGATCGGGCCCAACCCCGACAAGGTGCCGCTCGATGCGGGCAGCCAACACCCTCTCCAGCAGCTTGCCCGCATCATCGAGCAGCACGATGGGCCTGTAGGCCGAGGCCGACTCGGGAGACCGTCCCGGCTTCGGCAGGAGAACCAGCCTCCCCTCTTTCCAGCACCCAGGGAACTGCCCGGACGTCAAACAGGCGTCGAACAGTCCCCTGAGGCGTGGTCCCAGATGCTCGAGGACCAGGGCTAGCACACGGTTCGGAATACCGTCGGGCCCGGGGGCGGTGGATTTGACTCGCATACGCGCCACCGCCGCCCCCATTTCCGGCTCCGTGATGGGCGGAGCACTTTCATCGTCGGCCTCCCGGTCGCTGTCCGGCGAAGCCATGACCGGGGGCGTGTGCTCCACCCGCCGTGGAAAGAGGTCCTCGACAACTCTGGTGAGGAGGCTGGGCTGGAGAGTCTCGGTGAGGGGGGGGCCCCGCCCGCGGAGCTTGTTCAGCGCCGCGAGGTAGGGGCGACCCCAGGGGTCACGCTCGAGACTGTCCAGTATCTCCCGCCGACTAACGTCCTTGGCGGTACGGACGGCCAGCCTGAAGGCAGACCGCGCACTGCGGTAAGCCTCGTACAGCTGGCCCTCCCGCTCAGCGTCGCGGTGACGCGTTCGGCTGCGGGTGTAGGCCCTCCGGGCACGTATGCACGCGGCCCGAAGGTCCGCCAATTCTCGGGACCACCAGGGGACCGCACTCTTCGGGGGCAGACGCCGCACACGGGGCATGGCCGCATCGCAGATCTGCGTTAACGCACAGCGGATGCGGCCAGCCTCGGCATCCACCACGTCCGCCTGGGGCGGTGAGGACAGCCACGACTGCAAGATGGCTGCCTCCGCCAACAGGTCCCGATCCAATCGACCCACAGCCCACCGCGGAAACGCGGGAGCTCCGTCCGCCGTGTGACCCCTGCTGGGCTGCAGGAGGGTCCGGGAGACCTCTATCCGGATGTATCGGTGGTCGGATAGGGTCTCAACCTCCTCCTGGACGCACCAGCTCCTCACACGTGCTGCGACATTAGGGCTAGCGAACGACAAGTCCACTATCGACCCGCCCTGCTGCCGCACGCACGTTTGCACCGAGCCCCTGTTCAGCAAACAGAGGCCCAGTGCCGCCGCCCACTCTTCGACCGCCCGCCCGCGGTCATTCGTCCTGGGGGACCCCCACGCCATGGACTTGGCGTTGTAGTCCCCCAGAACGAAGACTTGGCGCGGTGCCAGTCGCCGCATCGAGGCCCCCAGGATGGTGAGGAAGGCCCTGAAATCCGTCGCGCTCCTGTTAGGGGAGAAGTAAACACCAAATAGCGTAACCTCTCCCTATTCCGCCGCGACATACCCATCGCCCCTGTCCTTGAGCAACAAAGGCGGGGAATGCCACGACGTGGAGGTGACGATTGCCACAGAGCCGTCACTGCTGCCCAACCAATTGGGCCGGTCAGGCACCACGTACGGCTCCGCGGCTACGGCTGCACCAATCAACCACTCCGCCATGGCTTGCAGGAAAACGTCCTGTGCCTCGGCGGCGTGGTTGAGGTTGGCCTGCAGGAGGTGGTAGGATTCGGTCGCCATTAGTGGGCCGTATCCATCATCTCCTCCACGCTGGCGGGCGATCGGGTCGCGCTAGGGGCGAGAGCGGCCGGGGTCGTCGGGCCGCTCCGCCCCTTTGGGGCCGAAGCCGGGGGTTTGCACTCCTTGCCCCCCATGCGGTGCTTGGCGGGCCTATTGCCCGCCGCACATGCGGGGCAGTGGGGGGTGGCGGCACAGGATGCCGCCTTATGCCCGGGTTGACCGCAGCGGAAACAAAGGTCGCTGCAGTCAAAGCAGTTAGTGCATGTCGGCCGAGTGTGTCCGACCGCTATGCACTTGTAGCACCTCGCAGGCCGGGACTCCAGCACGGTCAACCGCGCCGAGTTCTAGCCCACGAGGAGCCTGCCTGAGCCGGCCAATTGCTTGGCCGACTCCACCGGGCACTGCACCCAGACAGCACCGACGCCGCCCGGACCAGGGCGGATGGCGCCAATTCGGACGGTGTCCACGGGACACCCGGTTTTCGAGACGATGGCCTCCCGGATGTCATCCACCGTCACGGAGTCGTCCAGACCCGCGACGCGTAGTTCTGCGCACTTTACGGGTCTGGCGATTTTGACGCCATCCTCCTCTGCGAATAGACCCCTCAACTTGGCCGCCATGCTATCGGCCGTCTTGGCGCCCTCGGCCCCAAGGAACTCTAGAATCCGAGCCCCTGTCCGGGCCTTGCGGGTCCTGGCTTCGACGCCTCCTAAATCGGAGACGTCAAGTTCCCGCCGGGCGCGACGTAAGACGGCCTCATAGCTGAGGCCGTTTTCGGCCGCCTCAGGCAGCACGGTGATCACCACCGCGGCTGACTTCGGCGGCCGGAGCCTCCTGCGCGACCTCTTGCTTTCGGCTCCTGCCATGGGAGTGGAGGCATTGGCGGCGCTTTTGGCCTCCACTCTCCTCTTCTGGCCGCGACTTTTTCGGCTGCGCTCAGCCGTCTGCCAACCCTCTTCGGGGGCAACGGGGTCGCTAGGCGCAGCAGTCGCAGTCACGGCTACGGTGGCCGCCGCTGACGATGCAGTTGCTGGCGGCGGCTTAGGTCCGGCCTTGGCAAGAGCCGGTGCCACCTTCTTCTTCGCGGCGGGTTTTTTGGTTTTCGGCCCAGCAACGGCCGCAGCGTAGCTTCCCACGCGCCCGCCCTGGCAGGGTAGCGCGGTAGGAGCTGACGCCGCAGCCTTCGGCCTGTCCGCAGCAAGCAGCGGCCGGAGACGGGGCTCCGGAGGCAGGGACAGTCTCTGCTCCAGAGCCGCCATGCGCGCGTCAAGCATTTTGCCAACAACCTCCACTACGGCGCGCATGGTCTGGTCCGGTACGCCATCCACCGCGGGCAGCGGGACCACTTCGGCCGGCTGGGCCCTCTGGGGACTCGCCGCAGCGCGAGTTGGCGCAGCGGGGCGACGGGGGCGGCGGCAGGGCCGGCACTTGTCGGCGGCGCGGTCCTCACCAGCTGCGCGACCTGGCGCCGCAAGTCGGCCATTTGTTTGGCCAACTCGCGGTTCGCCTTCTGCACCGCCGACAGCTCCTTTTGTAGGGCCTTGTTCTTCTCCTGCAGGTCCGAAACCTCGCCACTAAGGCGGGTATTTTTGGCCTGCAGGGTTGCCACGCTAGTTGGTGGGGGGTCGATACCTACAGCGGGCTCAGTAGCTGCTGCGCCGGTGGGAGGGATGTCCGCTAACACCCTCATCATTCTTGCGGCAGCCGCCTCATTCGCCCGCTTTTGGGCATCAGTCCCCCGCGTATGGCTGATCGACGCCGGAGCCGCTGACCTCGCCGCCACCATTGCAGCCCCTCGCCCCCTACGAGAGGCTGGAACCTTGGGAGGAGGCATGATAGCGCCACTCCCCTCGGAGGCGGATCCTGAGGTGCCACTAAGGCTAAGGCTAAGGCTGCCGCGAGGGCCGATGCCGGAGACTGGGATGACCCACCGACAGCCTCAGCAGCCGACATGTCGGTGTCTGACGGCCCTGCGGCAGTACTGCCGCCCTCGTCAGCACTCGGAGCGGCTGCAGCGGCCTCCCTAACCAGCCGCTCCTGCCTGGCCTACTCGCGCCTCTTTACGCTCGTAGCCTTTCCTGTCCCCATGTTCTTCCTCTTCTTTCTCTTTTTTTAGGGGCTTCGAGTGTCGCCGGCCCCTTGCCTGATCTTGTGGCCTCAAGTGCCGAACTAGCAGCCGAGCTGCAGTCAGACGAGGCATCCCTCTCCTCTGGGCCAGTTTTGCCGTAGCTTGGCCGGGCTATAACGAAAATTATTTTACCATGCTGGCCAGACAGATTGGTATAGGGTTTTGTTTCGAGTTTTCCATCACTTGCATAGATCCCTTAGACGTCTTCTACGACATCCACGGGTAAAATAGGGAGTGATGAATTGTATTTTTACTCCATCACTAGACGGGCAGTTATAATATTGATGATATTTTAATATTTGGTGACGTGTAAGAATACAATTCACCACTCCTATTTTGCCCGTAGGTGTCATTAGCTACATAATCTTACTCTAAATAATATTTGCCAATTATTGCTGATCTATGCTGTCTGGTGACGGAATAAGGATATAATTTACCACCCCCTCTCTTGCCCATAGGTGTCATAAAGGACAACTATATCATAATATACAGGTAATCTATGTAATATATGGAAAACTCGACATAAAACCCTATGCCAATACGTCTGACCAGCGCGGTAGGTCAATTTCCTTCCCATTGTAGAGGAAGCCTAAGCTCAACAGTGGGGGACTTATGTGGACTAAAATGATGATAGTGATTGCTGAGCTGCTTATCCACGCTGATCAGACAGATTGGAAAAGGTTTTATTTCGACTTTTTCTTTTCATGTTTAGATGAAAAGGAAAACTCGAAATACACTACACGGTATATTGGTGTGATGACGGCGTAAGTGTCATTAATAAAATTAAACATTGAATCCTGCATTTGCATTTCGCTGTACAGATTATTTATCGTATTTAATTATTCCTGATTCCCAATGCCTTTAAAGTAAAATTAAAAGGCTTCATTCAATTCGGTCTCGTGTAAATCGTTTAACATCAGTCAGGATTATCGGATAACGCCATTGATTGATACCACTGAACTTACGGAATTGTCAACCATTTTTATGGATTTATGTATTTTTATAAAAGGGATTTTAACCGACACGCTAAATTTGTTAGATTATACGAGGCAGAAATATATGTCATATTTTTGTGTTGTAAATTATGTACGAATGATGAGTCCAAAATATGTATAATGTAAAATATTAACAAAAAGCAAAATTTCCTTCCAAACAGTAAAAATATAATTCATACCCATAGCCCATATAAGTCTAACTGCTGGGTTTTTGTCTCATCCACACTAAGAGCGTTATTGACCTATTATACCTAGTCTTGCCATAAATACTGTAACAAAAAAAATTCTATTGCAAATAACATTTATTACTTTTACAATGTGTTAGTTTAACACAAAAACATAAAACAACTAGCTGACCCAACAGACGTTGTTCTGTTCAAATAAAGCGCCACCTACCGGGTCCAGTTGTGAATTTAAACCATTCTCGAATCTCATTGAGCACACACAAATTACTTAAATTACTTAAATCCAGTCAACAAATATCGCCATCTGTTAGAATCTTTTGGAGTTAACAGATAATTGTGGCTGTCAATTAATTATAGACAAATAATTTGTAATAAAATAAAATTGCGACTATAATTAAAAATCTAAGCTATCCTATTTCTCAAGTTGGACCAGACTGCTCACGGTGTGCCAATTTAATTTAAAATCGGTTAAGTAGTTTAGGAATCCATCGCGGACAAACATCGTGACAGGAGATTTATATATATAAGATTTAAAATATAAAAAGTTTATTCGAAGTGGTCTCCATTGGCTGCAATACAGTCCTTTAAACGTTGAGGCCAGTTGTCAATAGAAGTACGCACTCTTTCCATGGGAAAATTCTTCACTACGGATTGTTTTAGGGACTCCAAATTATTATAGCGTTTAGTGTAATCCGCACTCTTTAAAACTGACCATAAATCATAATCCAGTGGGTTATAATTGGAACTAGATGACGGCTAGTCTTCAGCTCTGATGAAGTCCGAAATGTACGTTTCCAACCAAGACTGCGTAGACCGAGCTTTATGACCCGGCGCCGAGTCTTGCTGGACCATTCTTGGTTATTGAACAAGGTGTTGTTACCTTACCTAGAGGCTTCACTACCTTCTCAAAAATGTTACCTTGATACACTTGTGCCGATGTTTTGATACCTTTTTCACAAAAGTATAGCTCAGTCACTCCTTCATAGCTACTACCCCACCAAACCATCACCGAAGTCGGATAATGCCCATGTTGCACTCTGTTGACTAATTGGGAAGCCCCAGAGCTTTGGGCATAAATGCGGTCATTTTGTTTGTTAAAATGTTGTTCAATTGTAAAATTTTCTTATTCGTAAATAATTTTTTTCTGTGACCTCCTTTTTCGTACCGCTTCAATAGTTTTTTTCGATCTTACCACTCTATTCTTTTTAAAATTATCAGTTAAGAAATGAGCAGTTCGTCTCTTATAGGCTGCAGGTCCTAAGTCATCTTTTATAATACGCAACATGGTTCTAGGTGATGTCTTCATCTCCCGAGATAAAATCTTTTGCTTCCGGGCAGGATTTCTTTGAATTCTTACTGTTTTGTCCATATTGTTTTGTCCACCTTTTTCGTACGAACACTACGTGGACAGCCAGATCTTTTTGTGTTACAAACAGAGGAGGTCTCTTTCATCATCCTCATCATCATCATTTCAGCCCATATAAGTCCCACTGTTGGGCTCGGGCCTCCTCCATAATGGAAGGGTAATTGACCTACTACGTCTGACCAGCGTGGTCGCTGGTCAGACGTGTTGGTATAGGGTTTTATTTCGAGTTTTCCTTCTCTCGCATAGATGTTATACGCGTTTTATATGGTGAATTGTATTCTTACTCCGTCACCACACGGATGGACGGAGGTCTCATTATACCTATTAATAGTCCGATACACCAACATTTTAATTATACTAAGCATATGGAGAGTTTTAAAAATTGCATTTGGCTCCATACCTACTTTGTGTAATGTAATCACAGCGATTCGGTTCTCTTTACCACCCCACTCCATTTTAATATCGCAAAATATTGCACAATGTGTTGGCGCCAAAATAAGAAAACACAATGAACAATCATGTAAAAATTATAGGTTTCAAATTCAAATGTAACATTTTGTTTATTTTTAATTGTAACAGTATTTATGGCCAGACTAAGTATGGTAAGCTGGTCAGGCGGGTTGGTATAGGTTTTATTTCAAATTTTCGAGGATAGATCGTATATACTTATTATATGCTTCAGTTGTCTTCACGACACCTACTGGCAAGATAGATGGTAGTGAATTAAATTTGTAGGCCATTTATCATCTCTTTTCATGCCCTTTTTATCCCTTGAATATTGCATGAGACATACCATTTGCTAAACGCACTGTGTGAGAAGATCGACGTTTGACTATTAACAATTCGCATTTGGTTCCATAAGCGAGGGAGCTAGTGGTCCAAACACCATTTTACGGCAGTAATAGCGACGAAACGAATAGTGGTATTTACTACTTACCACGTTGTAAATATACATTTCACCACCCACGTTTCTTAACTGTGGGTGTCGTAAAAGTCGACTAATATACATAATTTCCCATCCATTGGTCAGGAGACTTTATCCTACTAGTGAAATATTATAAGCTAAGATGATAATAATATGTCATTCGAGATATAAGGAATCGGCTGCCTGCTAATAAAGTATCATAAAATAGCACTTGAAAAATTCAATGAACAGCCTTCAGTTGTAAAACAGACAACGAAATAAAAAAATATCAGCTATGAAGTCTGCTAGACAGTAAATCTTAAAAAAATGTAGCGTCCGGAGCAACTGTTTCCTTTTCCAATAAAGTCGTCTAGAGTCTGCAAAACGGGTATTGACTATATTAGAAAGAAGGATTATTATTTAATTATTATTATTTGATAGGAGAAATAATATACAAGGAATTTGGAACTTTCATATGGTGACGTAGTAAGAATAGGTACAATTCACCATCCTATCTTGCCCGTGAGTTTCGTAAAAGACGACTAAGGGATATAATATGCATAGAACAACTACACAAAAGAAAGATAAGTCGAAATAAAACTCTATATCAATACGCTTGACTAGCGTGGTATAGAGTATAGGTGGGTATCGAGCCCAACAGTGGGCTCGGGCCGTATGTGGACTGCAATGAGGATGATGGAATTCATGTAAGTCGTCATCGACATAGTCACGTGACGTGGGAACACTAACATTATATATGTAGCTATATCAGATAGATGTAAAAAGTTCCAATTGACAAATTTTAATTTAAGATCAAACAATTAATTTGAATATCCAAAAATAACAATGGTTTGTTCATAGTTTTAAGTGTTCACTTCTGTCGGCAGTCCTCATGACTGTTTTGTTTCTTTTTTTTTATTTAGGATAAAAAATATAAAAATATAAACAAAACTACACAAGATAGTTAAGCCATTTATTTGATTGTTGTTCAGATTTAATTAAAGTTAACATCTTACAAAAGAATACAAACATCCGTTAAACATCGCATCTGTTACTCTTTGTACAAAAAGTTGGCAACAAAACTATTTATCTAGCGATTTAATAGCTTTATCGTATCGTATAGGAGCCCTTTGTAACTTTGTAATAGTGTAACACGAAACTGCTTTTATAGCAGAACCTTCAGTGAACAATGTCATAGGCTTCATGCAGCTTAATCGATGTAGATGGGTCAACTACGCTACTAGCATATTCCGATTTTTTTAGTGTATGTCCCATGTTATAAGAGGTAAAACAATTTATTTATTAACTTTTAAGACGTCAATTCCATTGATAATTTGGTAATCTCTATTTCATTCCACCAAGATGATTAAATAAGATTTAATCTGCGATTTCAAGCAAATATTGCAACTGAATTTTAAATCGATTGACCTGTAAATTTACATAAAAATTTAGTTTGGTGATAATGCATGGTAAACTAAGTAGTCATTCTAAATTCAATATGGCGGACGGTCCAAGATGGCGGATCAGCTATTTTATGTGTACTCGCACAATATAGGTATCAATTGAAAGGGCCTGCAAAGAAGCATATGAAAATTACAATGATTTTTCTATCTGTTAAAATATTTAAATGAAAGTTTGTTTTTAAAAGTGGTTTTTTATTATTATTTTATATCATCATCAGACTGCTTTTATCTCAATTACTTGGGGCCAATACAATATGTGCTCTGCTTCTATTGTAGGTACATATTATAAAAGTTATTGGTAAGAGTTTTATGACTGGACAATTGTTAACCAAACGGCATCAGATGGACCTGACCTAAGTCCATTTAAAGCTTTTAGTCGTTTTTTATGATACCCATGAGTAATGTTAGCGTTGGTAGTAATGGTAGCAGTCACGGCACAGCATACTATAAACTTACATATTTTATTATTGCGAATAATCTGTCTTAACAATGCATGTAATGTTTGGTTGTCCGTGGGTAACGGATAGGGACACGAAAAAAATATCGATAATATAATACCTTTCCTTTCGATACCGATACTTTTTTACTCGATGCTTTGTGTTTGAAACTTTTACTCAGTGAGTGCTAAGTACGTTTGGCAGGTATCGTATTGAATAAACTGCAGATATTATTTATTTTAAACTTGACCTTATAGCTCATGTTTACGTAAATATTTCCATCCGTTTACAGACACTTAATTCCTAAAGAAAAGTTCATCGAGCAAATCCGTCGTGAAAAAAACGATAATATACCTATGTCCGTTGTTATCACTAATCACTTAAGACTGGATCGCGAGCGACCGACAAGACCCACCTTGATCCTCGTGAACGGCGCCCGACCGAGATCGATTTCGGTCGGTCGCCGTTCAATTAAATCGGTCACACAGACAACGAGATTCGAACTTTTTAATCCAATAAATCACTACCTACACAAGTATCTATGAATTATTCGTACAACTCTTCTAGTAAAATATATATAATGAAAATGATATCCCCTTATATGATGATTTCTTACAATAGTTACAATGTATAGATAAAGACGCACTGTTTTGTTTGTATATATATGTACGGGGATGACATAGTCACTGAGTGACTAAACCCCTTTTCAATAATAAAGATTAAAAAAAAAGATGATTTCTGATGTTTACGCAAAAATATTATTGACATTTGAAATTAATTTGAAATTAAATTGTCACGAAATTTACTGCATTTGTATTTCATTTTTTAATTGTCCGAGATTTCAAACGCTAGGCGCGCGCGCGGAGTAATTGTCAAAAATTATATCACTACTTAAAAAGAAAACTTTTGAGTTTTTTATTTTTTTTAATAAAGATGTTTTGTCGCGAAAAGAAGAATCTCTGCAACTTAGAATAATAACGTATAAAAGGTAAGTTCACGCACAAAAAGTGAGGCATTTCAATTGGAGCCTAATGGAGCTTACACTGGAACCGTTCCGTAATGTACTTACAAGTCATTGTACTGCACGAACGTACGCAACTCTTAAAAAATACATAGGTAATTATGACGGTTTGTGCATTCAAATGGTGTCACAACACATTTGAAAAATATAAAAAGATTATTAACATTACTTTTAAAGGTAATTCGACGACATATGTTAATAAAAACAAAATTTGATTTCATAATTTGTATAGTGGTGTGCGTGTGTACGTGTGTAATCGTCTGCGCGCCATTAGCATTTTTAGAATCAAATTTTGAAAGTTCGAAGTATTGACACTATCCTTCTATACGTTATTATTCTAAGCTCTGAAATTTAACTAGATTTACTGCTGAAGGCAAGATGTGGTGTGATCATTTGGATTTATAATTAGACTTCATACACTTGATAGGCGACGTGCAAGCGTATAATTTATCCGGGTGATGGCCCTGTACGGCGCACCGGTGTGGGCGGGGTCCATGACCGCCCGACTTAGGGCCCTTCTGTGGCGACCGCAGAGGGTCATGGCGGTTAGGGCCATCCGCGGATATCGCACGCTGGCAACGGAGACAGCGTGCCTGTTGGCCGGGACTCCCCCGTGGGACCTGGAGACGGAGATGCTCGCCGGACTATATCGGCGGATGACGGAGGTGCGAGCGGAGGGCGGTGTGGTCTCGTTAAGGGAGCTCACCGCCTGGCGCGTCGACGCCCGCCGAGACGTCATCGCCCGTTGGGCAGTCCGGCTGGAGAGGCCTCGGTTCGGGGTGCGAACCGTGGAGGCCTTCCGGCCGGTGCTGATGCAGTGGTTGGAAAGGCGGCACGGGGTGCTCTCCTTCCGACTGGTGCAGGTTTTGACGGGGCATGGGTGCTTCGCCAAATACCTGCACAAGGTCGTTAGGAGGGAGAGTACACCGTCCTGCCACCACTGCGATTGCGACGAGGACACGGCGCGCCATACGCTCGAGGCCTGCGGGGCTTGGGCAGTGCAGCGCTGTGAACTCGTCGCAATCATCGGTACGGACCTGACGCTGCCGGCTATCGCTAGGGCGATGGTCGACAGCGTCGGGAATTGGGACGCGGTCGCAGCCTTCTGCGAGACAGTGATCTCGCGGGAGGAGGCGGCGGATCGCCTGCGCGAGGAGCGCAGCCTCGATGGGGAGATCCGCCGCCGGCGACTGGGGCGGCGTAGGCGCAACTATCTGCGCCTCATGCCGCCCTAGCCGAGGCCGCGGGTGACGTGACCGAGGATTAGTCCGTCACCCGCCGAGAGGCCGACCGCGTGAGGAAAGACCGACGTCCTCCCCGAGGGGGGGCCGTCGGTCGATGGGAGGGTACCCCAACAGGGGGTATTCCGTCGGGCCCACCACTGACGACAAGTTAACGCTGCTCCAGTGGTCGGCCCAACGACGAAGGCGACGTGGTTTTTGGGTGGGTCGCGGGAGTTGCGTGCTTAAGCCCCTCTGTCGCCCCGGACGGAGTGGTGCGGAGGCGCACCGACCGCGATCCACCCACAAAAAAGAAAAAAAAAAAAATTTATATTAGCGAAGTAGAATGTCTGTCGTTATCAAAAATTTAAACAAAAATATATTGTTTATCATGTTAATATCTTATTACTTGAAAACAAAACAAGCGTGCCGATAGTATGTAGGGCAGGTTCAAGTTATTTTGGTCCGTGTAGCGCTCGCCAGCGTGAAGGCAATTGCGCAAATACGGATCGACCTTACGGTACGATTATTTTATGAAACGTGTGGATTTGGTGATAATATGGTTATTGAAATAAATATTTGATATTGGACGTTACCGCAGATTTTATAGTGTTAAAAATAACTTTTATTAGTTTTAAATTAAAGATAAAATTAAGAATAATTGGCAGACGTGTTTAACTAATTAAAACGTTGCCCATTTATACTAATTAATTTCAAGATAAGTTATTGAATTAGGGGACACTGGGTAGCAATCCATTATTATTTTAAAATCGAGGGAAGGACTTGCCCACGGTAAATGTATTTCGACGCTAAACGAGGCATCCTTAGGACGATCTCTAATTAAAATGCACGTATTTGATGCCGAAATATGTAAAATAAATATTTGAAGTTTTCCGAAAGATTGCAGATGGAAGTTCTGGAGGTTACTATTTTACCCCAAGCTTATCCCGTATTCTTTCCATTCTACTGTGGTGTGCGGTATATTGATTAAGCGTGGCAAAGTGGTGAATTTGTCTTCCTTCCCTCCATTTTAAAACTAATTCATCATCATCATCGTCGCAGCCTACACACGTCCTACTCTTGGGCTCGGGCCTCCCCCACAATGGGGGGGAATTTGACTTACTATACCATGCTGGTCAGACATGTTAGTATAGGGTTTTATTTCGGGTTTTACTTCTCTTGCACATAAGTTATGTACATAATTTAGCCGATAATCGTCTTTTACGATCCACGGACAAGACAGGGAGTGCTAAATTGTATTCTTACTCAGTCACCACACGGATATGCAGGTATATATTATCGGCAGTTAGATATATCCACCAAATTAATGTTCTTACAATAAAAAAAAAACTGTTACTCTTTAGTTGAAATGATGAGGATATAAATAAAATATTTTTTAAAGTAAAGGCGAGAGGAAGGGGTGGTAACATATTTTAGCTATCAGCGTAGAGGTTCCGATGCGAAACTTTTACGACACCCATACGCAATCTAACGATTGTAGTGTATGTTAGATCTATAACCTTTGAACAGTATCTATGGTTGTATTATTTCTGCAAACCTGTAATTATATATGGTAGAAACACACTGTCGACGGTCTTTTGTATACAGCCGCAGGCCAGTGCGCACAAGGTCGCAGAAAAATTTAATTTGAATTGAAAATCATTGCACAAATTCACAGTTCCTTCACTTTCTTCATCGTAGGCAGCGGCTTTGCAAAGCTTCTTGAAGGGCAGTATCACTTACCATCAAGTGTGTTGTTTCATTTGCCATCAAAAGCTATAATAACCCAATCCAAAAAAGCGGTTTATTGCATTGTCATCGGTCTTTGATAGATGTGCAATGTTTAAAGAAAATCTGATGGCTCAAAGTAGGGCAAAATCGAGCTCAAAGGTGGACGTTACAAACAAAAATACAGGTGAAGCTAATAAAAGCGTGTTAAAAAAGCCTACTAATATCATTCGCAATCATATAACAAACATACAATATTGTCCTCAATATTCATCAATTTTAATATGAACATTTCTATTGGGAAAGGTTCTTTATAATCCATATAAATTATTAGGGAATCAAGGTCCTGTGTATCTAATTTCCTTCTATTTCCACATGTTTTAGGAAATAAGTATCGCGGTAAATGATTTTTTAAACGGTTTTATTTAGCTTACTTCGTTTGTTTTTTTTATTTATTCTTGGCTTAAATTTAGTAATTGAAATTTCACCCTCTTCCTGACAACTGATTGATCTTACGTATACTAAAATTTATTGTAAATTCAAGATGGCCGCCGTTACAAAATGGCGGACAACCTATTTGTTTTTCAATCCCATTATATGGATATTAAATGAAAGGGCTTGACAAGTAGAATACAGTACTCTATACCAAACCAATATAAAAACTAAAAACTTGAATATAAAAAACGTAAAAAAAAAGAGTTAAACGGTTTTGTTGCGTCAAATATCTATAATCATCGATTACAATGTTCGTTTTGTAGTATCCCACGATTTTATTTTTACTGTTTGTTTACAATAAAACCGTTTAAATTATATTTTTTCCTTTTTTTTAGAAATGAGGCTACTCCCATAGCTGTAGCAGCTGTATCGTTATCTCATACCTATGCAGTGACGAAGTAAAAATAAATAAATATAAATAAATGGGTGTCGCAAAAGACAACTAAGGGGATAAGCAGATAACATTGATGCAAGGGAGGGAAAATCTTAAATGAATCCTTATGCCAATACATCTGATTAGCGTGGTATAGTAGGTCAAATTCCCTCTCAAAATAGAAGAGACCCGAGCTCAACAGTGGCACATAAATGGGTCGAGACGATGATGATGATGAGATTATGGTTTGTCGAATGTTTTATGATGAGTTTTATTATCTTCCATAATTTCAGTGGATATCGTCCCTTAAACTAAAGTTTTTTATAAATAAAGTGGCCTATATTCTCCTTTTATCTTTCCGTGGGAATTAAGGTAGCAGCAGTATCATAGTTTATTCCTTAAATAGGAATAACAATATTTATCCATTCTTATTTATCAACCTATTCACTCTTAGACATATATCTATGAAAGGCGAGAATATAATGATTGCCACGATTTCCATGGGGATATTACCACTAGGTAATATTTACATTTACAGCTGTTGACATTTCTATTAAATACTAGCAACCCGCCCTCGCTTCGCTTCGGTTTTTGTCGCCTTATCACCGTAGTTCCCGTTCCCGTGGGAATACCGGGATAAAATATAGTTTACTTCCTGATATTATAGCTTTCCATTGGTGAAAGAATTTTTGAAATCGGTCCAGCCGTTTTGAAGATTACCCGGAACAAACAGACAGACAGACACAAAAAAATATAAAGTGATTTTTAGGCATATGTATAGTGCAAATAACCATGTGAGCATGAAAAAGGCCTATTATTTTGACATTACAAACAGACACTCCAATTTTATTTATTGGTATAGATAATACCTATTACATTATTACCATCAATCTGTTCTTATTCCAAGTACTTTCATCTCAGCTGATACACGTCCCACTGCTGGGCTCGCATCTCCTCCCCAACAGGAGGAAAATTGACCTACTATACTATGCTGGTCATATATGTTGGTATAGGGTTTTATTTCGAGTTTTCCTTCTCTTGCACTGATGTTATTAGATTATAATCCTTAGTCGTTATTTACGACATCCACGGGCGAGATATGGGGTGGTGAATTGTATTGTTACTCCGTCACCACACGGAACAAATCCAATTACTTGGATGGCTGCAATATCTATGTAATACTTTTCTTCCACCGTACCTATAGCAAAAGTTTTCCCAATAGTCGTATGACTGGCCGAGTGCCTGACATCAATCCTACTTTGGGATTTAAATAGATGTAATTGATGTTCCTAGGTCGATATAAAATTTTTAGTCATCTAAAAAAAAAAGCAATCTAAGGGTTAGCAGAATTCATAGCTGCTACCACACACCATCTTTTTAGTCATCATTATCATCATTCAGCTTATCACCGTCCACTGCTGGACTGACCTCCCTCTTATTTGTATAAGGGGATAATGTTATAATCGCCACGCTTAGCAGGCGGATTGGTGATCGCAGTAAGATATACATTTCCCAGACCTGCTGTCCGTTCCCTTGGTGAATCCTTAGCAGATTTTTACGACTCCCATGGACAAGCAAAAGATGGCGACAATTGTATTCTTATGCGGTCGTCACACGGGAAGTTGCTAACTAGATATCAATAAATGTATAAAGGTAAATAAATGTATTTAGCACATGAAGAAAAAGGTACATTTTCAAGCGGAAATTTACATTCAGTTGAAAAAGAAATTTCATTCCATTTCAAATTCAGTGAAATAACTAGATTAAATTTCATCAAATAACCGCAAAGAGCTTCAAGCATATTATAGGTAAGTGAAAATTGCAAATGCTATAGTGATTCGTAGGCAAGTTATGATCGTTCGAAGCCGAACAACTTACTTATAGCGGAGTTTCCAATGTGTTCAACTCATTTAACTTAGCTCAACCGCTGGGTATCGATTTCGGATTTAATTTATATATGTCTGATCGAGGAGGCTGTTGCATTTTGGTATGTATTTAACTTGAGAGATATCTTTTATCAGACTGTCATATTTGCTCAGTGGATTGCGATAGTTAAGATATTTTTCGTCCAAAACCGATGTTCCTAGATAGATAATTAACTCAACTGTAAATTATAAACCGAAAGAATATCAATGGTTTCCGCTTGCAATTAAACTTAAGGCAGTTAAATACTTGGTTTTCAACGTCCTTACTAATATCATAAATGAGAAAGTAAGTTTGTTTGTTTCTTACGCTTTCACGATTAAACCACCGAACCGATTTGAAAAATTCTTTCACCAATGGAAAGCTAAACATAGTCTATGTTTTATATTTTATCCCGGTATTTCCACAGGAACGGGCACTACGCGGGTAAGGCATCTGAAACCGAAGCGAAGCGCGGGCGCAGTGAGTTGCTAGTATAAAATAGACCGTTGCTATCATTTACAATCGGCGCCGCGTATAAAATTCAATAATATGACTGTCAAAAAGAAAGAATCAGTTTGCTATCTCGGCCTAGTCTTAGAAAAAAATTTTTCATTTATTGAGCATATTAAAACTGTAGGCGAAAAAGCGAAACGGAATTTCTACGCGCTTACTAGAATATCCACATCTACTTGGGGCCTTCGTTTTAATACACTTAAAACCATATACATGGCCACATATTTGGGGTGTATTTGTTACGCTGCACCTGTATGGGCCGATAGGGCCACCATAGGGGCGGCTCGCCTTAAATTACTACAGAGCCAACGATTGGCCCTAATATTCTTATGTAAAGCCTATAGAACGGTTAGTACCGAGGCCTTACCAGTACTCGCGGGTGTACTTCCGGTTGATTTGGAGATTCAGAGACGAGCGTCAATGTATTACCACAAAGGAAACTATGAATACAGATTTCCTTCTACCGCGCGACCGAAATTAAATTGCTAGATTGTTTGCACCACAATCCATTGTCTATGAGGAACTTTTAACTGAATGGCAAGAAAGATGGGATTCATCATCGAAAGGTCGTCATCTTTATCTATTTTTCCATGCATCTGGGAGCGCCTGGAGAAGGTGTGGCTAGAGGTTGACCACTTCGTGGCTCAATTTTTAACTGGCCATGGCAACTTTAAAAGTAAATTATTTTCTTTTAAACTCGTACCATCACCATTATGTCAATGTTCCACATCTGACCACGAGTATGAACAATCAGCACATCACATTCTCTGGGAGTGCGATCTCTGGCAAAACGAATGTAACCTTATGTTAAACAGTTTGCAAGTCACCTGTGGGGTAGTATACTATACGGATCTTGTAGCAACTCGAGAAAATTTCCGTGCGTTCATGCGTTTCTGCCATACCTACTGTAGCAATCAATCTTAACGCTCACATATAGGCCCCGTTAAGCTCTTCCGTATCCGTGGTGCCGTACTGCTGCGCTATCGTAGCTGTACACCTTTTTACTTATTGGCTGACTAGTCATTTCGTTTTCCTGTCTCCCGCTTTACCTAGGAGGGAAGTGGAATCTCTCTTTCCAACTCCTCCTCTTTAATCTTTTCTAATTAAATTTGTTGCGGGTCCCAAGACAATTAAAATCATATCCCGGGACTGCCTGAGGGTCAAACCTCGGTGTCATTTATGGAGACCATTGTGGATCCTGGCTTACAGGAGTTACAATGGTGGGAATGTGTGGTGGGATTAGTCCCATATAAAAAAAAAAGACCGTTGCTAGTAGGTATACCTAAAAGAGTAATTCTTTTGTTTATTAATTTTAACGTCATAAATTCTGGCAACGTTCGAGTCACTAAAGTCAACTGAAAGTGAGACAGCAAACAAGCATGATCACTATGTAGCCATTTTAACAAGAAATTGAGCATTCTGTCTAAGCCTTGCGATTTCCAATTATATAACGAACGAAATACGCCTGTGTAATATCTGTTGATCAATTAAAATATTTTCCATTTGTGGAATATTCTCATATATCTCTCATCCAATCATACTCACGTCCATATGGTAACGGAGTAGGAATACAATCGGCCTCCCCCACCACCCTCTTGTTCGTGGGCGTCGTAAAAGACAACTAAGGGATTACGTGCAGATACCTTCTATCAATCTGTTAAACGTACCATTCTCAGAATAGCGATTCACAAGTTTTTTATAACTGGGCATTTTATTTGCCCAAGCATAGACTTTTTGCTTCAGGAATTTCCATTCGGGCATGACTCTTTGCGTTTGATGGCAATTTTCAAGGACGCCCGCTTCACATAAAGCATATCGGTCGAATATTACCTATCCTGAAGCAACTGAGCTTGACAATGAGCACCATTGCTTATTGCAATTGTCTTTAACATTAAGCTGTGCATTCCCTTCACTTATTATTTTAGTTCTACATTATGTATTGTATAGAATTTATTTTATTATCAAAGTACTAAGCGGGCTAAGACAAGACATTACAGTTTGGATATACCCTTAAAATCCACCCTCGAGAAATATAAATTAACATCGTTTTGATTTCCTTATTTAATGTCTTCATTTCATGCATGATTTGAACTAAATTCAATCTCTCTGACGATAACGCGAACGAAATTTCTATTTTGTCGGTTAGAAGTTATGTTTGAATATTACTTTTAGAGTGCTGTCATTTATTTTCTCTTTTACCACTCTTTCTAGAGAGAAATAGTAGTACTGGCGATTACATGAGAACTTACCACCTAAATCCTCCTTCGTTCTTATGCCGTTTTATTTAAAGTTGACATGACATACCAGTTAAACGGGCCCTTGAAGAAAAGAAATCAATTCCAGTAGCCTGTTCATAAGCGATAGGAAGAAACATCCCTGATTATGGCGTCCCACACTACGTTTCCGTTGCAATGATTAGATGCGCTGTGACAAGAATAAAAACAGTTAAAAAACAAAATAATTGAAAAAAGTTTGGCACCGCATATATGACTGAAACAAAATATGCTTAAATACCCACAAAAAATACTCAGAGACCCTACATCCTCGTCGCTAATGAGATGCCAGAGATTCACCTCATGGGAATACAATTATCACATCATGATGGTTAGCGTATTGGTCTTGACCTAGATTCACCAGATATATAACACTACCTAAAATCTTCATATTTTAAAGGTATATTTAGCATTCAATTTTACGGGCAGTTTCAGGTTGACTGTGTGAGGGCGACGGCCCGGGAGGGATGGTACCGGGTGACCTGCCGCGCTGGCCATGCACGTCAAAGGTACGGTACCAGTGGTCAGCCCAATGACGAAGCGGAGCACCGCGCCGCCCTTGACATGTATGCTAATCATAGCCCGCACAAACAAATTGGCAGTTCTAGCATACTTTGATAAATTTGACAATTCGAGGCATTCGTTAAATTGGGTTACGTTAAAGTTACACTGTATAAAGCTATAGTTGCTGAGCCTTTAAATATAATTAAAGTATAGCAATTTAAAGTCGAAAGGATTATTTTATTCCGATATTTCCTGGGGCCCATTTCAATAAAACAAGTGAGATGTTAATTGTTCCTCAAATAATTCACGTAACCTTCTGTATTTTGGCTTAAAAGGCTCTAGTGATTTATATGTGATGTAAATTAAAAAAGCCCTTTACTGTAGCTCTAATTTATAATTCACGTTATGCTGATGAACCAGTCTTGGCATAATTTTTTTTAGAAACACTTTAAATAAAATAATGAAATTTTCGTCAAAATAACACTGTGGAACTTCTATTTAAGTAAATAACTATGTAGTGATGTTGTTATGGCACTACCCCTTGCCTTCCTATAAGAGTCTATCATCGGTTGAGGTATCATCAAGAGAATAAGCAGTCAGCAGCGAGATCCTTTTAGGTCAGTTGCGGGGGTACGCGAATTCTATATTATGTATAAGTTCATTTATTTCTCTATTTAATCTTTTTGTTGATGTTTTAATAAGATTCAAAGGCTAGGAAACGCACATAGTACAAACGAATTATACAACTTGAATTAATAAAAAAACTAAATGCAAGAATAGACACTATATTTACATACAAAAAAAGAGAATGAACAAAAAGATTAAATCATCATCATCTCGGCTCACACACGTCCCACTGAAGGGCTCGAGCCTCCTCCACTAGGAGGGCAATTGACTTTACTATTCCATGCTGGTCAGATAGTTTGGTATAGGGTTATGTTTCGAGTTTCCTTCTCTTAAATAGATGTTATATACGTATTATATCCCTTAGTCGTCTTTTACGATATCCACAGGCAAGTGGTAAATTGTATTCTTGCTCTGTGACTACACCGATCACTTTTTATCATAATATAATCCAAAGAAAATATAGCTGTATATATAAGTCAAGACACTCAATTAGAAGTTGCCTACTAGGATAGCTATTGCTGCCATCGATGACATTGGCCCTCCAATGTGAGAGATCTGCTCAACGTACCTATGCTAAACAAACCTTCGAGAATGACCAAACCGAGACCGCCAAACCAGCAGCGATTATAGCAATGTAACTCCTTTGGCAGGAGACTGGGTGACATCAATTGGTTTTTGATTTGATTTATTTATTGTTCACAAAAAAATTAGTAGATGACTTGTTACTTATATCTAGAAGTTAGTTCTTCTATTTAACCAATAAAGGCATGTGAAATTTATAATTACTATAGGTACATACAGTACCATGACAGAATACCAAGTCTTAATTTACTACTTAAACAATTAATTCCCTACTGTACAAATATATATTTCATTAACACATTTCTTTTATACTATAAAAATTATTGTCCCGTAACCAGATTTTTAACTGTATTATAAATTGTTGAAGCGTATATTATGGTATGCTATTATTCTATCCATGCGGTGCCGGAGTAAGAATACAATTCACCACTCCCTATCTTACCCGTGGATGTCGTAAAAGACGACTAAGGGATATAATATGCACATAACATCTGTGCAAGGGAAGGAAAAGTCAAAGTAAAACCCTATACCAACCAACATGTATGACCAGCTTGGTATAGTAGGTCAAATTCAACTGAGGAGGAGGCCTGAGCCCAACAGTGGGACGTTTGTGGGCTACAATGATGATGATGATGCTATTATATGTATGTATGCACATGGCGTAATAATTCTGCATGTACATTACTTTTATTTTTCCTTCTCTGTAATAATTAAACTTTGGTTCTGTTTTACAAAAGTGCTAATTTCATAAATGTATAAATATGATAAGTGTATATTTAAATTACATATTAGTTTTTCCTAATAAATTGCCATCGAATCAAAATTGTTTTTAATTATCTTAATTAACCTATCTCAACAGTAGCGTGGTTCTCTAACAAAGCTAATAGTGAACCAAATGGACCTCTATTTAATGGTAAACAATTGACCATTGGTGGGTAGCTAAGACCGCCAATTTGACTACAAGCACCATGGTTCCAGCCTACACATTTGCATCACAAAGCCTGTGGAATGACGCGACGCACCTCCCGTGTTCATTGACGTGACGTCAAACGGCTAACCGACTGTTTTCACTGGTACCAGTAGGTATATGCCTGTTCTATTTTAGTTTCGCCTTTAAATAGACACGTTTTGATGTCAGTAACATTTTCATACTAGGCTGGGGTTGAGTATTGGGATTTTTTACGCAGTCAGCGTCACACATTTTATATTTTATTTTGAACTAGTTGTCCTTCGGTTGTGTGCGCTTAAATTGTCATGTTTTTTTTTTGTGGGTGGGTCGCGATCGGCGCGCCTCCGCACCACTCCGTCCGGGGCGACAGAGGGGCTTAAGCACGCAACTCCCGCGACCCACCCAAAAACCACGTCGCCTTCGTCGTTGGGCCGACCACTGGAGCAGCGTCTTGTCGTCAGTGGTCGGCCCGACGGAATACCCTTAATTGGGGTACCCTCCCATCAACCGACGTCCCCCCCTCGGGGAGGACGTCGGTCTTTCCTCACGCGGTCGGCCTCTCGGCGGGTGACGGACTAATCCCCGGTCACGTCACCCGCGGCCTCGGCTAGGGCGGCATGAGGCGCAGATAGTTGCGCCAGTCGCCGGCGGCGGATCTCCTCATCGAGGAAATTGTCATGATACGGGTTATTATAAAGAACTCTTGATGCGCTATGTTTCATTATTAACAAATTTTGCCCGATTTGTTAGTATTTTTAAACACTGTTCTGGTCATATTTGTTGCAGTGTTATATATTACAGCCTATAATCTTATTCGTTAGACAGGTTATCTTATACAATAATTTTCGAAATATAAGCAGTACTAGGAGTCTCAGATTAGGGTGATCAAATAAATAAATAAACTCGCCAGTTTCATAATCTTTTTATACATATTTCTTGTGTACGTGTGTATGTCGCTGAACTCCTGATAAACGGCTGCACCGCCGTTGATGAAATTTTTCGTGTGTGTTCAAGGGGATTCGAGAATGGTTTAGATTCTTAATTGGACTCGGTAGGTGGCGCTATTCGGGCAGGACAATAACATGACTTGAGAATGACCTTGCCGATTTCGTCCATCTTTTTTTTTAAGTTTTCTTATACTTTGAAAAAGGCTTACAGCTTACGGAAAAAACATTAAGTATGTTGCGCAGAAAATTAGAAAATTTAAGATAACTTAACGAATAGATAAACTTTTCTAATGTAACCCTTTTTGCGTCTATATAAACTTTTATAATATAATTAAAACATTTTGTTTAGATTCACAATTTGGTCCACTGGAAAATGTTTTTCTAAATATTTTTTTATTTATTAGTAGTGAAATGTTTTGTATATGTTCAAGTGTGTTCAAGAATGGTTTAGATCAATATTTGGACCCGGTAGGTGGCGCTGCGATCGATTTCAAAGATAATTGTTTTTTTTTTAGTTTGAATAGAACAGCGTCTGTTGGATCAGCTAGTAGTAATATATATTTGAAAATTAAAGTATAATGGCTACACGCGGTTGAAGAAAAACTTTGACACTGTCACAGATGGCGTAGGGGTCACGCCGCGGGTGACCGTACCGGGGAATTAAGTCCGTCACCTGCAGAGAGGCTGACGGGGACGTCGAGAGGTGAGGGTACCCGAAAGGGTATTCCGTCGGGCTGACCACTGACGACAAGACACCCTGTTACGGTGGTCGGCCCAACGACAAAGGTGACGTGGGAACGGGAGGGTTATGGGCCCGCACGCCGTCCTTTCATCGCTCCGGACGGAATGGACCGCGTACGCGCTTACCATAGTACACCCATAAAAAAAAGGGCTACGATATCTGCCATGTCAGTGGCTTAGAAACCTAAGCAAGACAACACTTTGTGCGATTCAAAAATTGTTGTTCTGGGTCTGTTGTTATGTTTAGTAGAGTCCCTCGCCACACAAGCATTATTTCCTTAGTGTTTTATAAAAAGGAAACAGAATGAGTAGTCTTGAAAAAATTCAACTATTTTGACATTATAAGTCTTCGATTTTGTTTATTTGTATAGGTTATAATAACTTCGACAATCATTAGCGCGACTAGAGATACTTTCTGTCGTTAAATACAGAGGAGTTTATGAAGTACTCAATATACAGGCACATAGTATTTGATGACAAATAGGCATTCTCAGCTTTGTCAAATGAGCTACGTTTCGTGAAATGTAATTTGTTATCTGTGACACACAACAAAATTAGTTACAAAACACAACATTTGTTATCCACCGAACACTATCTTGATTTGTAAATATGTATTTCTTTACCGATTTTTTGGCCACGGTCGGACTGATGTGCGTCCGCCCGTGGTCAAGTCGAACATTTTACAACGTACATAGTTATCGCACATCAGTCCGTCCGTGACTATGTACGGTGTAAAATGTTTGAAACGACGGGCAATCAAAAATCAAATGCAAACGCGATAAAAATAGTTTTTACAATGTGTAATACTAGCGTAAACATCAGATATGATCAGCATTAACACTGCTTATAGGTAATTACACCAGGGATTAGTCCATCACCAGCAGAAAAGGTATGGAATCCGAAAAGGTAGCCCGCTGCTATCTACCGTAGTCAAAGAGTAAGTAACGCTGGCCAATGCCAATGGCGAGGTGATATGGCAGGTTATGGGGCTACATGTCGCCATTCGGGACGGATTAAACATGGTATGTCCGGATCATAGCTCTAGTGACCGGGGATTAGTCAGTCACTCGCTGAGAGGCCGACCGCGTGCGGAAAGACCGACGTCCTCCCCGAGGGGGGGACGTCGGTCGATGGGAGGGTACCCCAAATAGGGGGTATTTCGACGGGCCGACCATTGATGACAAGTAACCCTGCTCTGGTGGTCGGCCCAACGACGAAGGCGACGTGCATCGTGGATGGGTTGTGGGTGTACGTGCTTACGCCCCTCTGTCGCCCCAGACGGAGTGGTGCGAGGAGCGCGCCGTTCGCAACCCACCCAAAAAAAAAAATAGTTCTAGTTCATCACTAAATCGCATGAAAGGGATTATGTTTTCATTGAAATTGTATATTCTCCGTGTGGTGACGGAGCAAGAATACAATTCACCACGCCCTCTCTTGCCCATGGGCGTCGTAAAAGGGGACTAAGGGATATCTTGTGCATGTATTACAACATAATTTTCTGTGAGTATTCATAGCGATTGTACAAAGCATTTCAACAAAATGAAAGTTAGCTTCATTATATATATTCGTATATTGAATTAACCGCCTCTCCTCGATCTGTTATGAGCTAAGTTACCTAAAGAATTTAGTTAAACATTAATATTCCTGTTACACAAGTAAGTTAAACTTATTAATTAGAATTAAAATTTGTTATTACATTAACCTACGTACCACTTTTAGTATAAATCTCTTCCATATCGGGTAAGTAATTAACCTACTCGTTACTTGAACATGTTCGTATAGGGTTCTATTCTAAGTTTATATAGCTTCTACCCGTGGCATCGCTCGCGTGAATATTAAGTTGAACTGCTATCCCAAAGGAACATATTACCAGGATGAAAACTATTCTGTCTTCTATCTTTTGTCCTTTCTAAGAAATATTCTGTTTATGTGCCAATTTTTAAAAGCTTTTATTTAATTGGCCTTGTTAGTATGTGACAAATCTTGCGAGTTAAATTAGAACCACTTCGGGTGAAATTTGGTTTACTTATGTAACTTCGGTGAATATATTATGGTACTATGAAGCTGGTCTCAAGATGGCGTCGGCAGGTGGCCATAGGAACTCTTAAATTAAACGACATAAAACCGCCGAGTTTGGACTCGTTTGAATAGTCTTGACAAGCAGCATTTAAATAAAAGCTTTTTTTTTAATTTTTGTAATTAATATATTTTATTATCCAAATCTGTAATTAATATATTTTATTATCCAATGTTTAAGTAACAAATATCCAAACATCTTCACACCCTTGCCCATTTATAATATTACTTCCTCCCGTGTAATTCAGATTCCTGTGGTAATAAGGAGATAAAGATAGCCCTTTTTAGTTGCTGGTTTTTTTCTTTTTTTTTTGTGGGTGGACTGCGGTCGGCGCGCCTCCGCACCACTCCGTCCGGGGCGACAGAGGGGCTTAGGCACGCAACTCCCGCAACCCACCCGAAAACCACCTCGCCCTCGTCATTGGGCCGACCACCGGAGCAGGTTTACTTGTCGTCAGTGGTCGGCCCGACGGAATACCCCCTACGCGGGGTACCCTCCCATCGACCGACGTCCCCCCCTCGGGGAGGACGTTGGTCTTTCCTCACGCGGTCGGCCTCTCGGCGGGTGACGGACTAATCCCCGGTTACGTCACCCGCGGCCTCGGCTAGGGCGGCATTTTAGTTGCTGGTAAGGTAGCTTTCTATCAGTGAAACCATTTTTAAAATTGTTTAATTGCCTACAGTATCACTCGCTTACTTCCTGTTCCCGTGGAAATACCGGGATACAATATTGCCTACACATGTTACCCGCTGATAATGTAGCTTTCCATTGGAGACTGAATTGGCAACTCGGTCAATATCCCATGATTTCACTCACGTAGTTTCTGTTCCTGTGAAGACACTGGGATCGAAATAGCCTACATATATTTTAACGTTTCACGACACATATATAAACGTTCCACTCCAAATATTCTCTAAATTAATTAATCTTTCAAAATGCTCCTTCCGCCTTTTCTTTATTAGCAGGCGCCTTCTGCCATTGCTAAATCTCGCTACAGTTATCACCTGTTTAGCTTTTTTCTTACATTCCAAGTAATTTTTTGCCCGTGTGGTGACGGGATAAGAAGACAATTGTCGCTGTCGATAAGAATAAACTTGCCCGTGGGAGTCATATAAATCGGCTAAGAGTTCATCAGAAGGGTGGAGAGTACCTCTCTCCTGGGAAATGTATAATGTCTCATTGTAATCGCCAAGCCGCCGGCCAAGTGTGGCTATTACGTCATTATCACCTCATATGGCCGACAGAGAAATGGCCCCCAGCTTCGCTATTCTTCGGGCTCTTTTTTGAGGATGAAAGGTTATCAAGTAGCGACGCAGTGTAGAACGTCCTCCCATTAAGTAGGCTAAGTGTACCCACTGGGTGGACCGACAATCTGGTGAAAGTTGCTAAACGTCCCCTAGACGACCGAACTTTGTGGCGAAATATGAGAGAGGCCTAGTAGTAGATGGCGATAAGCTGAATAATGATGACGATGAATCTTTTTTGTTTCCTTCAGTCTTTTATTTCCTTATTTCTACCATTCTTTCAATGTATTATTTTTCATAACTTTTTGCACCACCATGTAGCCCTATTAATTTATAATTAAAGTAGGGAAAAGTTATAGCCCTATAAATATAACCTTTCCCTTTCGTTTTGTTCACCTGACTGCCACTATATATAACAAAAGAAAAACATATTAAAGTTAAGCTTTTTCTTGAAATACGTCAAGTTTTCTTATTCCCTAAGTAACAAAACAATATAACAAACTATTAGGATAATGGACTATTTACTTTTATACAACTGTGGCACAAACAAGGCCTTTTACGTAGGTTCAAATAAGGCCATCATTAATTGAATGATCCCATTAGTATGTTAGCGATCTATCGTGCTCCCGGGACTGATCATATTATCTATGGAATATTCATGTTGTATTAGTGCTTGGTGACTGGTGACGGACTAAGGATTTACCACCCCCATATCATGCCCATAGGTGCGTGGGATATGATATGCATATAACATCCACGCAAAAGATTGAAAACTCGATATAAAACCGTATACCAGCATATATGACCAGCGTAGTATAGTAGGTAACTTTTCTTGCTATTTTGGAGAAGGTTTAAGCCCAGCAGTGGGATGTATATAAACTACAATGATGGTGGTCATTATGATTAATGGTAAAGTAAGGGAGCGCTCCTTGTATTTTCACTCAGTCACCATACGCAGATATAAATGTTTGTATTTTTGCAGTAATTTCTTGGTAATCCTTTTCTTTTTGGGCGGGCTATGGTTTGTATGCACGCAGTTCATTTCGTTCGTGGTGATGTAAGGCCTGCACGCGACGCCATAACCCACTGTAGGCCCCTTCCCCATTGAGCCGATCACTGAAACCGTGTCCTTGACGTCTGTGGCCAGCCCGGCGGGTTACCCTTTAGAATACCATCTCTCCCTAACGGGGTGTCACCATTATGCAATCAGTCTTTCTGTGGATAGTAGGTACTATTCCCTGATCCAGTCACCCGCTACAGCAGCTAATCTTAGTAAACCTGGAATTCTAACTCTTTCTGTTTAACTTTTCTAATTAAATTTGTTGCGGGTCTTAAGACAATTAAAATCCTTCCTCGGGACTACCTAAGGGTTAAACCTCGATGTGATCTATGGAGACCATTGTAGATCTTGGCTTACAGGAGTTACAATGATGGAGAATGTGTGGTGTGATTAGTTGCAATAAAAAAAGAAAGGCTTACCATAATTGTTTGATTGAGCTTTACATCTTTAAGCGACTTGTCCAAGAATCTACAATAATAGAATGAAATTGAATAAATGAAACAGATTTTCACATTTTTACAAACACGATATCGCTTAAATATAAAATGATTTTCGTACGCTAGATTTTTTGCTGAAAAATTGTGTTCAATAAATCTAATCCGTATTTTACAAATGAAACGTTAAAACTCTGTTATTTTTTGACGTGGCATTAAATTGCCGGCAGGTGCAGGCCCTGCCATTAGCCTGAGAGTCAATTAAGCCACTCGGAACGTTCAAGTCCCGACTGGAATCTCATTAGTGGCCAACTTACTGGAATTATTGCCATGAATTTGTTTGTTATTCAAAACTTTAGGCGGTAAATGGTGAGCTCGCTTGGAATTTAGAATTAGGAATTCTATGAAATTCATAATATGAATTAATATGAAATTAATAATACGAAAACTAGAACGAGTCACCTGTGTGGTAAAGGGTTATGAACCCTTCCATTGGAAGTTGAAAAATTCAGCTGAGGGATTATTAGGGGAATGGGGAGTTGCATTTTTAAAGGACAAATGTCTGTGAGAGATTGTATTCCTAGTTAGTAATAAGGAAAAACTGCTACTTAAGCAATACATAAATCTTTACTAATATTATAAATTCGAAAGTAAGTTTGTTTGTTATGCTTTCACGCTTAAATCACTGAACCGATTTCAATAATTATTTCACCAATAGAAATATATAATATCAAGGAGTAACATAGGCTATAAATATTCCCACGGGAACGGGAACTACACGAGCAAGACGACTGAAACCGAAGCGAAGCGAGGGCGTTTGCTAGTTCGAAATAAAACTCTATACCAACTCGTCTGACCAGCGTAGTTTAGTAAGTCAATTTCACTTCTATTCAGGAGCAGGCTCGAGTCCAACAGTGGAACGTATATGAAATGAAATGATGATGATGATATTTCCTACGTGCAGGCAGGAATGAACTGTCTGTAAAGGTTCTTGAGTGTAATCCTTACTAATACATATTATAAATGCGAAAGGAAGTTTGTTTGTTTGTTACGCGTTCACGCTTAAACCACCCAACCGTTTTCAAAAATTCTTACACCAATGGAAAGCTATGGAGTAACATATGCTATATTTTATCCCGGTATTCTCACGGGAATGGGAAGTACGCGGGTAAGGAGACTGAAACTGAAGCGAAGAGAGAGCGGGTTGCTAGTTAAATATAACTTCAAAAGAGGTTTAAGAAGAGCTACTCTTATAGTAGGCAGCGACTTGGCTACACTTCTAGTATTGACGAGGTCTATAGGTGGTAGTTACAACATATCGACACGTGACCTAATTGGTAGTTGGCCATCAATAGGCAATAAAACAACTACAATACTTAAAATAATCTAATGTTGTTTGTTGTCACGTATGTGTTTCAAAGGATTTCGAATACCGGCCGTTATTCTCAATTTTGAAGATTTTGTTGAGATTTATGATTATTGCTCCATTCTAATGCAACCACCGTTGTGTTTTACATATACAAGTATTTAATGGCCGGAATGGCTGAATTTAAATAGATGTATGTATTAATGTTTGGGAGAAAATTGTGTTTCGATGTCAAGTATCGGTTTATTAAATTTGAGCGGACTGTTTAAAGTAGATAATGACATTGTCGTAGTTTCGAATTCCAATCCTGATCATAGTTTGTTAGATTTAGAAATTTTTATTCTTGGTTATTTATGTCCCTTTGCATGTTTTTCCGTAAAAATAAAATTTGGACCTTGACTAAAAAGTTATAATATGCAGATAACAACGGTACAAGGAAAGGTATCCTCGAAATAATATCCTAAATCAAACAATTTGACAAGAGTAGTATTACCACCTAATTACCATCTTATTGTTGAGAAAGCACGAAGCCTAGCAGTGTGAAGTATATACATCATCATTATTTCAGCGTATCGCCGTCCACTGCTGGACGTAGTTAGGCTGGTTTTAGAGTCACGCTGACCGTTCGCTGACCGTCGGCGCTGATAGCCAAAATGTATGAACGTCTAGGAAGGATTTTAGAATAACGCGTAGGTATCAGCGCGTACGGTGGTCCGCGCTGACAGGTCAGCGGCAGTACGCGTCGCGCGACGGCACCGCGTAGCTATCGGTGCTGACCGCCGCACACGCGCCTCCGCCTTCAGTGAGCGTTTTTGCCCCTTCTTGTTTTTTTTAGATAATACAAAGCAGCAATAATTAACGCACTTCGCATTTTTGTATGTCTGTACTAAGCAGTGGTTAGCACGATAATGGAACGTCATGCGCTGAACTTTAACGCTGACAAGCGACGCGCTGAGCTGTCGGCGCCGACAGTCAGCGTGATTCTAAAACCAGCCTTAGGCCTCTCCATGTAATGCCACAGAGAGCGATCCTATGCCGCCTGCATCCAACGATGCCCACCAACTTTCACCAGGTCCGACCTAGTTAGGGAGTGTTCTACACTGCGTTGTCCGATACGTCCTTGCCACTCGAGAACCTTTCTTTCCCAGCGGTTGTCGGTGCGGCGAGTGATGTAGTCTACCCGTTCTCACTTCAGCGTGCTAATTCTTTTTAAGTATATACATAATTTATCCCAATTCCATGTAATAGACCTCCACAATATTATTTCCTTATTCTAGGGTGCTGTCTGTTATTAAAAAATTAAAAGGAAATATCAATTATTACATAAATATACAAAACTATAAACCAGAGATAAAACCTAGAGACTATTCTATATTAAAATGTTCTGAATTCAGACATTGAATACACTTCAGTTTTCCTTTGTTAAAATTATTTGAAGGTGTTCGAGGCTGCTCACTGAGATGGACACACAAAATGCGCTACCTTTTCTTTGTAAAACTTTCAATAGGATACCATCTTGTTTCACCTGGTTAGTTATTTCTCTTTCATTGGAAATGAAACGAGGTTAAACGGATAGTTTTATTATTAAACATTGTTTTATTTTCGATTTTAATAGCTTTATGGCTAAAATATGAGGTGATGAATGAAATCATAACGTGCATTGGATTACTGTAGGACTCGTAAAAATTGGTCACAAAACCTTCAAGTTCAAGACGGTGTGGCGCACGAAGGGTTCCGTACCGTATCTATAAAAAATCCCGTTTGTTGTATGGGAAGGCACCACATATTCATTTTATTTTCTTTTTAGTATTTGTTGTTATAGTGACAACAGAAATACATAATTTGTAAAAATTTCAACTGTCTAGCTATCACGATTCTTGAGATACAGCCTGGTGAGAGACAGACGGACGGATAGACTGCGAAATCTAGTAATAGGATCCCATTTTTACCTTTTGAGTACGGAACCCTAAAAAATGATGAAAGTCTTTTCGAGGAAAGTTATGACAGTAATTACCAGCGTCAAATCGCTTGTAAAGCGTAGCTTGATATCTCATTTTTACGGTGGATTATGATGTGGACACAACCCGCCCAATCTATCTCAGGTAATGAAAGGGTAGCGTGCGGCCCCATAACCTGCTCCCTCCCCATCACCATTAGGCCGACCATTAATACCAATTGGCATCCGTGGCGGTAGTAAATTGGCCAATTTAATTTTTTTTTCAATTTTATATGTCCATCGACAATCGCGGGATGAGACAAATCGAATAACGTATCATCATCATCATTTCAGCCTATCCCCGTCCACTGCTGGACGTAGGCCTCCTTCATGTTATGCCACAAAGTGCAGTCCTGTGCCGCCTGCATCCAACAACGCCCAGCAACTTTCACTAGGTTGTCGGTCCACCGTCCGATACGTGGTCGCCACTCGAGAACCTTTCTTCTCCAGCGGTTGTCGGTTCGTCTAGCGATGTGGCCTGCTCATAACGTGAAGTGGCAATAATGTATCATTTAATAAAAATATTTGAGTCACAGATACCGAGTAGACATAGGAACGGATATAGATAAATCAGCATCTTAGCCTTGTTTTCCTTATGTTGCATATATATTATATGAATACCATATCCCTTAGCCATCTTTTACGATACCCACGGGTAAGACAGTGGGTTGTAAACTATATTTTTACTCCGTCACTGTACAGAAAGATAGGTATATATAAATACATTTTTTATATGAAACATCTATAAGGCGAGGGTGAACCTGATAGTTGGCGTGGCGTTAACGCCACGATTCTATATGTACATTTGTGTAACGAAACCATAACCTGTTTTAGAATTTTGTATAACGCTATCTAGTGAACTCAAAATAAAATAAATTATTAACCTAAACACATAACTGTAGTGTATACTAATGAAAATAAATTTTTATTGAATAAAAATCATCATTTTTTGGAAAAAATCGTAATATTTTATTAATACTTTATGCCATATTAGTTCCTGTCGTAATTTGTTCTTTTATGTAGGTATATATTTTGTATGTATGCTCTTTACTGCAAATATGTATTATGTCTGTATGTATTATACATATATACCTACTGTATGTACAAAATGTTTAGCATCTGCCAGGCGTCCTGAGCGACGGCTCCCTTTTTTTGGACATCTAGACGAATCCTGTCTGAGTCATTCGAGGAGATAGTAGAGTCACGCGCGACCCCATATTTTGCCGTATTACTTCCCTATCGCTAATTGGGCTGACCACGATTAGTGATCCCTGACTTTGGTGGATAAATTTCAACACACCCTTTTTTGGACTACGTCGCAGTCAGGTAAAGAGAACATGCTATACCTTTTATCATCTTACCTAATATATGTTTCACTGCTGGGCTCGAGCACCCATTATCATGGGATAGAAAACTGACCTACTATAACACGCCCGTCAGAAGGCTTAGTATAAGGTTTTATTTCGAGTTTTCCTTCTCTTGCATAGATACTATATGTTTATTGCCTTTTAGTTCTCTCTTATGACACCCACAGACAAAATAGGGGGTGATAAATTATATTCTTACTCCATCACCATACGGAAAACCTATCATTAAAGCTAAATAAAAAAGTACTACAGCTTAAACCTTAAGGCTCAAAATAAGGCATGTTTGTGCTCCTGTGAGATCCGGCTGCTGCACGATAAAAGTTTCCATTTGTGGCGCAGATGCGTAATGAACTCTCTTCTTGGCGGCTGAATGAAGGGCCTCTTTTCGTATTCATATGATACCACGTACTTGGAATAGAATAGGCGAGGTGGAAGTTAGGAGCTACAAGCGTTGTGAATAACAAGTTTGTCGCTGCATAAGTGCAAGCTGATTAAGTTCTATAAACATTTCAGCGACTTCAGTAAGTATTTAAGAATAATAGCTAACTGTGTGATACATGCTATAGAACGAAAGGGCCATCAATCATCATCATCTCAGCCCACATAAGTCCCACTGTTGGGCTCGACCCTCCTCTATAATGGGAGGGAAATTGATCTATTCCACGTTGTTCAGACGTGTTGGCATAGAGTTTTATGTCGAGTTTTCCTTCTCTTGCATAGATTTTATCTGGATAATATATCCCTGGCCTTAGTCATAGGTCATAGGGAGTGGTGAATTGTATTCTTACTCCGTCACCATAGGTAACGCAAGGGTGCTCATTCTTAATTCTGGTCCAATCATATTTTCGTATGTTAAACGGTTTTAAATACCTTGTCAGATTTGTTTTTTTGTTGGGTCAAATTTAGTAATGAAAATTTCCGTTGACAAATTGAGCTGAAATTTGGTACATGTCTAGTTAGACGACAATAAAGTTTTCTGAATTCAGTTTTATTGTAATACCAAGATGACGCTCGCCACTAAATGGCGGTGTATATATTTTTTTCCTTAATATGGGTATCAGATGAAAAGGCTACCAGTAGCATAATATAAATATAAAAATAGCAAAATCAATATGGCCGCCAACAAAACGTATACGGATTAAACGTATTTTTGCACAACCCCATAATTTTTTTAATTGAAAATGCTTAAGTAGTAGTCATCCTCGACAATAGAAGGTAAATTGACCGACTATAACTACGCTGGTCAGACACGTTGGTATAAGGTTTTATGTCGTATTTTCCTTCTCTTGCATTACTGTTATTTGTGTGTATTTTAATCCCTTAATTGTCGTTTACAAGCCCTAAGGGGTGGTGAATTGTATTCGTACTTCGTCACTACACGGAAATTATTGTCATATTGATAGTCAAACAGTTGAGGGAAAAAAACCTCCAGTGTCGACCATGCTTTGGACGAGGCATTTCTGAGATTGCCTGAGGGTCAAGCTTTGACGATATCTATTAAGATTATTGTGGGCACTTACAAGAGTCTCATTAAAAATATAAATGAAAAGCAGATCACGTTTCATTCAATTATTATTCAACGTGCAATATTTATAGGAAATTGTTGACATCCGCCTATGGCTTGCGTCGTCGCCTCTCTTAGCTTTGGTCCACGACCTCGAGATGAACGGAATATGAACAGAATGCAATCTCCTCCACTACTGCTTTAAAGATAAAAAAACACACGCTTTACATCAATTCTATTGCATTAAAATAAGGTTGCTTTTACTTTGGCACATTCGTAAATGTGGTTTCGTTTGAGATTTTAAATGTATGTTGTGAATAAAGGATTTTTACGTTGTCAAATATAATACGCCACGTTTTACTGTTGGCTTTAGTTGTTTGTCCTTTGGTAATGAGATTTTTATTTCATTATTTTTGAAGTGATAATTTCTTATGGGAGGGTAAACCGCTTCGTTACGTAGCGCGTTACGGGGGTAGCCTGTCTGGCTTCGCTATCTTTCACGTATACGATAACGGTAGGCAGGTTCTTCCTCTCTCACTCTAATCCACAGCGCTAACCATATTTAAAAAATAATATACACAAACAAAATTCTACTGGGTTGAGAGCCATCAGCGCTCACCTATAGTCCGGGTTAAGCTGTGAAAGCCATCTGAGGCTAACAGCTATACACACAAAAAAACAATATTCTAATGTACATATGTAAGAATTGTATATAAGAATAAAATATATTTTCTTCAATAAAAGATTCTATAGATATCAATAAATAATCTTTCCTTACATTATCATATTAATATTCAATATCAGGTTGACCGAGCTTCGCTCGGAGTATTTTTGTAGCATTTATTTAGATATATATTAATAAAAAATAAAAAAATAAATAATGACAATTATATAAAAAAATACAAAAAGAGAATAATAATAACACCGAGATTCGATCCGACGCCGTTTGTCGCCGATGTCAAAAATAAAATGAAACCTGACTACTTCGCCACTGAGCTATTGTAACTCATGACATTGATGGCAAAATTTGAATTCATATTCTTGTAAAATTTAATGTCATTATATTGTCTGCCAAAAACACTGACAAAACAACATTTTCTATACATAAAACCTAGCTAGATCGATTTTTTGGGCCCGAATCCTCTAGTATGTCAAGTTTCAACAAAATCGTTGGAGCCGTTTCCGAGATCCTGAAAATATATATATTTACAAGAATTGCTCGTTTAAAGATATAAGATAAAATTTAAGTAATAATCTAAGCTTTTCTTAAGCTATATAACTTTAATATTAAATAATTAACTAATAGAGAAGGATTTAGATAATGGTAGGGTCATACTGTTGTCTACAGCCGCGGGCCGGTACGTCTGGGGGTAGTACCACACTCTCGCAGAAAATCGACGTACGAGTAGTAGCAATTTGTTATTGCGCTTCTTTCGGTGAGCGAGAGAGCCGGCAGCTCAAGTTTCTGAGGGTGTTTGCGTTTGGTGGGTTTTAGTGATGCCTTTAGTATCACCGAACCTCATTGCACGTATTCACACTCCCTTCACTTCCTTCGCGGTAGGCAGCTGCCTACCTTGCTTTGCAAAGGTCTATGAGCGGCAGCAACAATCACCATTAGGTATACTGTTTGCTCGTTTGCCATCATCTGTAATAAAAAAAGAGAATACTCGAAATAAAACCCATCTGACCAGCGTGCTATAGTAGGTCAAATTCCCTCTCATTGTGGAGGAGGCTCAAGCCCAGCAGTGGGACATATATGAGCTGTGATGATGATGAATAAATAGTTATACCGTACATGTTGAGTAGAAGAAAGAAAAATTAATCTAGAGATACGTATATATAAGTCAGTAAAAAGTTCTGTTGGATGTAAATCCCTGTCAGGAAAGGGCAGCAAGAAAATGTTTATTACCCTATCTATCATAGTCATACCCTTTAAAAACTTATATCCGTAGTATTTCGAGAGGACAAGTTTATACATAACGTATATGGAGACGTGAGGAAAATAAAAAACAACGTGAGAAAGGGTTTTATGTGATTTGTTTTGCACAAATTAATGTTACTTCCTATCCTATCCTACTAATATTATAAACGCGAAAGTTTGTGAGTATGTGAAGATGTTTGTTGCTCTTTCACGCAAAAATTACTGAATGGATTTTCATGAAACTTCACAATAATGTAGCTTACATATCAGTATAACACATAGGCTATAATTTATACCGATATTCCCACGGGAAGAGGAACTGCAGGTGAAACCGTAGGGCGCTGCTAGTCAGATATAAATATACATACATAGTTGACGATTGCACAGATGGCGTAGTGGTTGAAATATTGACCTGCGGTATTAATGTCGTGCGCTGGATGTCCACGCAGGACAGTATTTTGTGCGATTAATTTTTTTTTTTTTTTTTGTGTGACTTAGTTGTTAGCCTCAGAAGGCTGTGACAACTTTACCCGGACTGGTGGGTGAGCGCTGAGGGCTCTCAACCCGTGATTGTGCGGTTCAGTATTCTTTCAGGTCATATACGTTCCATTGTTGGGCTCGAGCCTCCTCCACAATAGGAGGGAAATTGACCTACTTTAGGGTTCCGTTGTGTTGATATAAGACCTTTTCGTGTGGTGACGGAGTAAAAATATAATTCACCCTATCTTACCCGTGGATGTCGTAAAAGACGGCTAAGGGATTTAATATGTCCGACCACTGATGACAAGTAACCCTGCTCCGGTGGTCGGTCCCACGACGAAGGCGACGTGGTGTTCGGGTGGGTTGCGGGTATGCGTGCTTACGCCTCTCTGTCGCCCCGGACGGAGTGGGGCGAGGAGTGCGCCAACCGCATACCCCACCCCAAAAAATAGGGATTTAATATGGGCATAAGATCCGTGCAATAGAAGAAAAACTCGAAATGAAACCCTATATCAAAATGTGTGACCAGCACGGTGTAGTAGGCCAAACTCCCTCCCATTACGCCTATCTGTCATAGTTCGGATAATCCACCCGAACACCACGCCGCCTTCGTCGTTGCACCAACCATCGGAGCAGGGTTACTTGTCGTCAGTGGTCGGCCCGACAATATATCCCCTGAGGAGTACCCTCCCATCGACCGACGTCCCCCCCTCGGGGAGGACTTCGGTCTTTCCTTGCGCGGTCGGCCTCTCGGCGGGTGACAGACTAACTCCCCGGTCCAGTCACCCGCGGCCTCGGCTAGATAATTAAACTCCTAAGGAGGGTTGACGTCAGACAGACAGTCATAAAACTGTTGGCAATAACTTATATATGGCATGGTTTACTTTCATCATCGTCACAGCCTAAAGTCACATTTCTGAGCTCGGGTCTTCTTTGCAATGGAGGAGCAATTGATCTTCTATACCGGGATGATTAAATGTGTTGGCATAGATTTTTGTCTCGAGTTTTCCTTCTCTTGCATAGATCTCGCCTGCATATTATATCCCTTAGTCGTCTTTTACGACACCTTTGGGTGAGAGCGGGGTTAGTGAACTGTATACTTACTCCACACTAGGGATGTGAAAAAATAATCGATTTTTATAATAATCGATTATTACAAAAAAATAATCGATTAATAATCGATTTTTACAATGGATTATCAAAATAATAAAAATCGATAATTAATCGACTTTTTATTATTCACTGCCAGATTTCCTAAAACAACGATTGTTTCATACTATATTAAAAAATAAAGCTCATGTTTCCTAAAAAAAAAAGAAAAAGGTCATCATAATCCCGTTGGGAGAAAAAAATCGATTATTTTAAATCGACTATTTATTTTTAATTAATCGATTATATAATAATCGATTTATTTTAAAGACCAAAAAATCGATTATTTACCCTCCAAGTAACATCCTTACTTCACACCACACTACATGAAAAATATTATATACTTTTTTTTTTTTTTTTTTTTGTGGGTGGGTCGCGGTTGGCGCGCCTCCGCACCACTCCGTTCGGGGCGACAGAGGGGCTTAAGCACGCAACTCCCGCAACCCACCCGAAAACCACCTCGCCTTCGTCATTGGGCCGACCACCGGAGCAGGTTTACTTGTCGTCAGTGGTCGGCCCGACGGAATACCCCCTACGCGGGGTACCCTCCCATCGACTGACGTCCCCCCCCTCGGGGAGGATGTCGGTCTTTCCTCACGCGGTCGGCCTCTCGGCGGGTGACGGACTAATCCCCGGTCACGTCACCCGCGGCCTCGGCTAGGGCGGCATGAGGCGCAGATAGTTGCGCCTACGCCGCCCCAGTCGCCGGCGGCGGATCTCCTCATCGAGGCTGCGCTGCACGCGCAGACGATCCGCCGCAAAAATATTATATACTAACAGACAATTATAAATATTTAAAAAAAAAAAGAAGTGTGTCTCAATATCTTTACCAGGAGTTGTAGGATTAGCGATGCTTTTAAATTATTTAACTTGTTCGGGATAAGTACTGTGTTGGTATAGGGATGAATAGTGTTTATACTTTTTTGCCGTATTTTTTTTTTCAAGTTTCTATTAAAGCGTGGTTTTAGTTTTTAAGTATTATTTTATATTACAACTAAGTATTCAAAAGGTCGGGCAAGTAAAAATTAAATACAACTGCAGTAAACCATTAAAAATAGTTTTATTTCAAACTAGGAACCCGCCCTCGCTTCGCTTCGGTTTCAGTCGCCTTAACCGCGTAGTTCCCAATCCCGTGGGACTACCGGGATAAAATATAGTCTATGTTTCTCCCTGATATTATAGCTTTTCATTGGTGAACGAATTTTTGAAATCGGTCCAGTAGTTTCGGAGTCTATTCAATACAAACAAACAAACAAATATTTCCTCTTTATAATTTTAGTGTAGATATACTCGTACAATTATCGCGTAAACAACAGAAATTATTTTATATTAACTTTCATTAATTATGAATTGAAAACCAAAATATTATCTGAACTAACATAAAATACAACTAATAATGAAACATTGGATAGGTTTTCAAAAAGTATTAGAAGTAATATTTTATACTTTACCTTTGTGTTCGACCGCAGCGACGTTTGTGGCTTAAAGCTCCACGGCTTTGATTTTAAGTATTACTAGGGCTGTGTTTCTTCATACCGTATGTTGAAGGAGTAAGAATATAAATCAGCACAATATAGTAAGTACAGAAATTCAGTTCTTAGGGAGGGCTCTCAACTCGGTAAGAATTTTAAGCGAACATTGCCTGAGGGCTCCCTCTGTAGGGAACAGACCTCGGCTCGGGGCGTCGCTGAGAGCAAAGTGGGTGAGGCCACGTTTAGGTTTATGATTTATTGCGGCGCGGTTTCCGACCTCGACGGTGAGGCCGGTACCGCGGAGTTTTATGTGTTATAGCTGCGCGAGCGGTGTAGGCCTTTTGTTGGGTGATCGTTATGAAGTCCTCCTCTACATCAAGAAGATGACGGGACGCCAGACCGCGATTTCCTCTATGCCATCGTCTCGGCTTATATACGTCCCACTACTGGGCTCGATCCTCCTCCATAATAAGCGAGGCAGTAGTCTCGCGGAAGGAGGCGGCACATCGCCTGCGCGAGCAGTGCAGCCTCGATGAGGCGATCCGCCGCCGGCGACTGGGGTGACGTAGTCGCGAATACCTGCGCCTCATGCTGCCCTAGCCGAGGCCGCGGGTGACGTGACCAGGGATTAGTCCGCCAACCGCCGAGAGGCCGACCGCGTGAGGAAAGACCGACGTTCTCCCCGAGGAGGGGACGTCGGTCGATGGGAGGGTACCCCAAATAGGGGGTATTCCGTCGGGGCGACCACTGATGACAAGTAACCCTGCTCCAGTGGTCGGCCCAACGACGAAGGTGACATGCATCGTGGGTGGGTTGTGGGTGTGCCTGCTTACGCCCCTCTGTCGCCCCGGACAGAGTGGTGCGAGGAGCGCACTGACCGCAACCCAAACCTAAAAAAAAAGACGGATTGGTACAGGGTTTTATTTTTAATTTTTCTTCTCTTGTACAGATACTGTTTGCATGTTACATCCCTTGGTGATATTTTAGGACATCCTCGGCGAGAAATAGGGTGGTGAACATTGATGTAACAGGTTTTTTGTTACATCAATTGTGGAGAACTCTATTTTTAATCCGTCACCACACGCAGACTTCATTTGTGTACTTAGTGATTAGTTTTTGAGTAATATTAAATCTTAGATATTTGTTCACGTTCATATACATGAATGCAGTTATTTTAAATAGGACCAATGTTCATTTTCACCAGCTACTCCTAAATTTTGAGTAACACTTAACCCAATATACCGTAGATGTTTTAGGTGTTACCTATAATTTCGGTGTCACATGTCATTTTAATTAAATGTCACATAGAGGTTAACCAATTATTTTTACGTTAATTGATGGTAATTAAAATTTAAAATTTTATGTCACAATTCGTCAATCGCTTCAATTGTATGTGCCGTTTGTATTGCTCTAGGCAATGCTTAAGCTTTAGGGGTTATTGGTGAAAACTGACACCTAATTCACAAGCATTGCACCTAATTCACCAACATTGAAACTCCTACACACTAAATGATTTGAATAAGTCTATAAAGTTGCAAGATATGCTTTGTCTTGTAAATAATTGATGAGTTGTAGACTACTTGATACACAGTGAATAAAGACAATATATTGCCCATACGCTTATTTTCATTTTTATTTTTAATCTCCGACGCAAAAAGATGGGTATTATAAGTTTGACGTCGACGTCTATCTCTCTCTGTGTGTGTGTCTGTCTGTGGCATCGTAGCTCTCAAACTGATGGACCGATTTCGATGTACTATTTTTTTTTTGTTTTTCATTTTAATATCGGTCTAGTAGTGTAATAGTCGTCACCCGCCGAGATGCCGACCGCGTGAGGAAAGACCGACGTCCTCCCCGAGGGGGGGACGTCGGTCGATGGGAGGGTGCCCCGGGTAGGGGGGTATTCCGTCGGGCCGACCACTGATGACAAGTAACACTGCTCCAGTGGTTGGCCCAACGAGGAAGGCGACGTGGTGTTCGGGTGGGTTGCGCTTGTTGCGTGCTTAAGCCCCTCTGTCGCCCCGGATGGAGTGGTGCGGAGGCGCGCCGACCGCAGCCCACCCACAAAAAAAAAAAAGCAGTGTAATAGTATCAGCTATGTTCCAAAATGTCGTAATGGCGTATGATTACTTGATCATGTGCTTTACGCGTGCCAGTATAATCGTTAAATGACAATTAATTGATAATTCCTATTGAACGTAATACTTTTTTTAATTATTTTAGTTTGTGTCAGGGGGGTTATTCAAAGTTTTAAATTTGTAAGTACTTATAGATTATTTTCCGCGTGGTAATGGATTAAGAATACAATTCACCATTCCCTTTCTTGCCATGACCGTCGTCAAACACTACCGATTGATAATATGCAGGTACCATCTATGCAAAAGAAGGAAAAATCGAAAAACCTTATACCAACCTGTCTGACCAGCGTGGTAAACTCCTATTGTGGAGGAAACTCGAGCCCAGCAATGGGACGTACAGGAGCTGTGATGATGATGATGATATATCCTATTTTGAGGCATCATTGCATGCTTCGTTGGTGTCCAAATATCACCCAAAAAGATTAATATATTTTGATAATTATTGATCCGATTTTTTTATTGTAAATCTATATGAAGGTAGCCCTGTGTCTGTTGAACCTGACCTTGTAACGTCGACACGCGATATATTTAAGCTCTTTGGGTTCTCTTCGAACAATGTCACTGAATTTATATCCCCTAAACAATTTTGTGGCAGGCGGTTTAATTTAGTGTATTGGTAGGTACTATTACAATATATTTGATGTTTCTGTGCTTGAATATTAAAAACACAAAAGTCTATGTGAATACTTCACATCATTACAAAAATCACAGTTAATTGTTCAGTTTACAAACACCATTATGCTTGTGTAAAAATCATAATGTTTATTAGGATATGCCAACAGATGGCGTTGTTCAATTTCCTGAAAGTTAAAGTGAAGAAATTAACACCAGATGGCGCATGAAAATTCAAGATTGAATTTTATTATTATCTATACCAATAAATAAAATTGGAGTGTCTGTTTGTAATGTCAAAATAATAGACTTTTCATGCTCACACGGTTATTTGCACTATACATATGCCTAAAATACACTTTATATTTTTTTTGTTTGTCTGTCTGTTTGTTCCAGGTAATCTTCAAAATGGCTGGACCGATTTCAAAAATTCTTTCACCAGTAAATCTTTCTATTTTACCTCCTCATTATCATCCTCTTCCGAATTACTTGGCGTTGACGTAATATATACCTATTCTTCTTCTATTATATATATTGCAAAAAGATTTGGAAATAGTTTTATGAACGGACGTCGGTCTGATGTCAACCCTCACCGGCAACGCAATTGTTGAAAAGAAGGTTTCAGATGGAATTGGCCTTAAACGTGTTTTACGATGCGGGTGACGTGACCGGAGATTAGTCCGTCGCCCGCCGAGAGGCCGACCGCGTGAGGAAAGACCGACGTCCTCCCCGAGGGAGGGACGTCGGTCGATGGGAGGGTACCCCGCGTAGGGGGTATTCCGTCGGGCCGACCACTTACGACAAGTAAACCTGCTCCGGTGGTCGGCCCAACGACGAAGGCGAGGTCGTTTTCGGGTGGGTTGCGGGAGTTGCGTGCTTAAGCCCCTCTGTCGCCCCGGACGGAGTGGTGCGGAGGCGCGCCGACCGCAGCCGGCAACCGGAGCAGGGTTACTTGTCATCAGTGGTCGGCCCGACGGAATACCCCCTACTTGGGGACCCTCCCATCGACCGACGTCCCCCCTCGGGGAGGACGTCGGTTTTTCCTCACGCGGTCGGCCTCTCGGCGGGTGACGGACTAACTCCCCGGTCACGTCACCTGCGGCCTCGGCTAGGGCGGCATGGCACGCAAAACTATTTACGCTAGCACTACTATTCGAGCCTCCTCCACGATGAGAGGAAAATTAACCTATTACACCACGCTGGTCAGGCGGGTTGGTATAGGGTTTTATTTCGTTATCCTTCTCTTACTCCACTTATATTGCAATTCTTATACAATTAAACTTAATTCTCATTTATCTGATTTATTATTATTATTTATCTTTCTTATTTATTATTTATCTTTCTCTTAATTCTCACTATCTGACTTAAAGATAATTAACCGATAACTTACTGCCTCTAACCGAGGTTTACTAGTCAATATTCGTGCTAATATCTCAAGATGTTTGCAAACAAGCAATGTCCTTATCGAGTCGAAACTGTTCCGTTTCTTATAGGGTTAGCACACGTAATAAGCATTTGTCGTTTTGAAGGCATTCAGTATGAAGCAAATGAAAGATTAAAGAAAATGTTTCAATCTTTTCTATATTGAGATAGTGAGTTTATTTTTATTGAAAACGGTGGCAGACGAGTACAGTACTGATGGTAAGTGTTGCTGCCGCTCATGGACCTTTGCAAATCCGCTACCTACCGGGAAGAAAATGAAGGGAGTGTGAATGCGTGCAATGAGTTTCGGTGATACTAAAGGCATCATCGTAACCCACTACACGCAAACACTCTCAGAAAATTGGGCTGCCGGCTTTCTCGCTCATCGAACGAAGCGCAGTAACAAATTGCTACTATTTGGACGTCGATTTTCTGCGAGAGAGTGTTATCACCCCGGACGGACCGGCCCGCGGCTGTAGACAGACAGCTCTCAACAGTGTGGCACTACCACTAATTAGTCTACTGGGATTCCGTGTGGTATCGGTGTAAGAATACAATTCACTACCTCCTCTCTAGACCTTGCGTGTTGTAAAAGAGGACTGGGGGATTTTGGCGGGAATCTGGAAGTGTCATGTTGTGTTCTTGTATTATATTCAATATCTTAGTGTTTTAACGTGTTATATTAAATAATTTTGATGGCATTTTATGTAATATATAGTGGCAAAACTGCTGAGGTGTAGTGAATATGATATAAAACTGCTATACATACATTTTTGTTTCCACCAAAATTCTCAGAAGATACCCCTAACAGTGGCTATTACACTGTTGGAGGCAACACTTTGACTTACTGACGGACCATTACTGACATGAAGATATTGATAATTTGAAAAGAAAATTATAACTCGACACTGGCAAAAATGGCTTGTATTAATAGCTGATTGCCAAGACAAAAAAGAAGAAGAAGAAGAAGAAAGAGGACTAAGGGATTTATATTCCTTAGTAAGCATAAAAACTGTGCAAGATAAGTAAAAGTCGAAAGTTTTTTTTTGGGCACCCCGCGCTTTTTTTTTTTTGGTGGGTGTGCTGACCGTAGCCCACCGGCTACGGTCAGCACACCCGCCGCCCAGCTCCGTCCGGGGCGACAGAGAAGCGGCGCGCGGCCCCATAATCCACCCGTAGCACGTCGCCTTCGTCGTTGGGTCGACCACCGGTGCCGAGTACGAATACCCTGAGGGTACCCCCCTCCTCTCGACGCCCCTTTCCCGGGATGCCGGTTGCCGTCGCGCAGTCAGCCTCTCTGCGGGTATCGGACTAAAATCCCCGATCCGGTCACCCGCGGCCTCGGCTAGGGACCACGAACTCTAAAAGGTATTCGAAACGTCAGCAATGATCAAATACGTGACCCATTATTTTTTTTTAACACAAATAATACTTGTATTAACATCAGGAATTATTAAGGTTAAGTCAATTAGGAATAATATAGTTAATAAGTATTATTCCGGTATTAATCCTTCAATCAACCAATCGACATCCAATGAAATTTAAACCACCCCAAGAAGGGATAGTGCTATCACTTCCACTATTTCCCATGAAAGTGCTATCGGTCAATCACTTGACGATCTCTTAGGTGGCTTATACTACTACCAAAAAAATTTAAAGAATTGTAGTATCTTGTATTCTTACCTTTATTATTATCAGACGGGTTATAAAAAAATAGTGAATGACAAGAGAATGAAAAAGTATTGTTTCTCTCTAAACACTTCAACTGTATAATGTAGAATGACATTGAGAAATAGAAATAAAGGTATATATATAACTTTTAGGACTAGAGTGCAGGATGGGATAGATGAATTTGTAGTATGGTTAGAGAAAACATATTTAAGACTCAATAGGAATATCTGAAATGAAAAGTATGCTTTTTATCGCAAATAATCAATTATAAGTATGCTAGAAATAATAACGTCAGAAAAACTGGTTTTCGATATATATTTTTTTATTGCAAACAGTGGCAAACGAGCAGATCTAATGGTAAGTGTTGCTGGGGCTCATGAACATTTACAAGGCTACTACCTACCGCGAAGAAGGTAAAGGGAGTGTGAATGCGTGCAATGAGGTTCGGCGATACTAAAGGCATCACTAAAACCTACGCAAACACCCTCAGAAAGTTGGGATTCCGGCTCTCTCGCTCACCGAATAAAGAGCAGTAACCAATTATTACTGCCCGAAATCGATTTCATTGATTTTCTGCTCAGTGTGGTACTGCCCCGGTCTGACCGGCCCACGGCTGTAGACAAACAATTGTCAACAGTGCGGTCCTACCACTATTAGAATATTTGCTAATTTTACTATGTGGCGACGGAGTAAGAATACAATTCATCATCGTCCATCATGTCCCTGGGTGTCGTAAAGGATTACTATGAGATATAAAATGCATATACCATCTCTGCAAAAGAAGTAAAAGTGGAAAGAAAACCCTATACCAACCCGTCTGACTAGAATCGTAAAATAAGTCTATTTCCCTTCCAGTGTGAAGAAGGCTCGAGACCCGCAATGGAACATAGGTATATGAACTGAAATGATGATGATAGTGAATATTTGATTATTTCAAAATAACTGGCATATACTAATTTCATTCCCATATTGGAAAACAATAATTTTGAACGGTGGGTTGTAAAGAAATAACAATGAATTACCAATATATTTCCAATTTATCAGTTAGAATATTTTCTGAAATTCACAATTTTAGACATTGTAAATAGGCATCCCTCAATCTATTTACGGCAACTGTACCTCCGGCACCCCAATCAAACTGGTGATTGCTACTTAAGTGGCAGTCAATCAAACGTGTTATTTACATTACAGTTGCTAATTTAATTAAGTATTTGTTCTGTGGTTTAATGTATTTGAAGACTAAATGCCTTTTGATTTAATTTCCTCTTCAGTCAATAAATGTTTAAAGATGAAAAAAATATTGAGATAGTATTCTTTATGTATATACAAAATGATTGAGATTTAACATATCGGTACTGTTGGCCCGCCCAAATAACTATAGAAAAGTAGTGTACGGTATATTAAAGGGCCACACACGACTTCAAGTTTTCCATATGTTGTCGGAATAAGAATACAATGGACCATACCCTCTCTTATTCGTGGGTGTCGTTAAAGCCGACTAAGGGGTATAATATGCGTATAAAATCTATGCAAGAAAAGAAAAATTCGAAACGAAACTCTACACCAACACATCTGACCAGCGTTGTATACCGATTTCCTTCCTATAGTGGAGGAAGCCCAACAGTGGGACGTGTATGGGCTGAGATAATGATGACGCGTAAATTGTTGGATGTAAAACAATTTAGAGCCTCCTGATCATGAACACTCGAAACTTTGATAACTTAATAATCAAAAACTAAACAAAAATTCGTAGAATCCGAAATCATTGCACGTGGAAATTGAATCAGCAATATGTTGCACGAGTTTTCTATTATCTCGGTTATTTCAACGTACAAAATGTGCACGTCTCTTCCGCTTTTTGATATTCTGTATAGGATGTATTGGCCGAGCTTTGCATGTGTATACTCCAAGTTGAGTGGATATTCGTGTACGATGTATCATCATTTTGTAAATAAAAGCTTTTCTATAAAGCTTAAACCACAAAGTGAAAATGCTAATTTAAAAATTGCAGTCCACTTATTTAATACGCTTTTATTATTGTTTTTGTATTTGCATATATATCTACTTAAGGGTTTCCATCTATCTATCTATCTATCAGCCCATTGAAGTATTTAAAGTCCACTACTGGAAGGTGCCTCTCTAAGGAGGATAATAACACATTCGTAGTCCTTGATAGGCTAATTGATGCATGTACATCCATCCATCAGCTTACAAACGTTCACTGCTGGACATAGGCCTCCCCACGAGAAACTTGCATCCATCGGTTCCCTGCAACTTTGAAAATATCGTTAGTCCACCTAGTAGGGGGTCCTACGCTGTGTCATCCGATTCGTGGTCGCCACTCGAGAATTTTTTCCCAACCGTAGTCAGTTCGGCGAGCGATGTGGCCTGACATTTCAACGTACTACTTTCTGCAGGCTATGTCAGTTACACCCGTTCTTCTTCAGATTTCCATATACTGGCTTTTAACACGTAGAAAAATTCCGTGCATAGCCCTCTCCATAGCACGTTGAGCGACTTTGAGCCTTTTTATGAGCACGTACAAACGTAGAAGTATTTTCCTCAGGAATTATGATTCATTATTATTAAAGCAAGCTCCCCGTGTGGCGACAGGATACAATACAATTGTCGCCATCCCTTACTTGCCCGTGGGAGTCGTAAGAATCGGTTAAGGGTATCACTAGGAGAAGTGGCCTTCGTCGTTGGACCGACCACCGGAGCAGGGTTACTTGTCGTCAGTGGTCGGCCCGACGAAATACCACCTGAGGAGTACCCTCCCATCGACCGACATCCCCCCCTCGGGGAGGACGTCGGTCGTTCCTCACGCGGTCGGCCTCTCGGCGGGTGACGGAATAATTTCCTATGCACGTTACCCGCGGCCTCGGCTAGGGCGGCATGAGGCGCAGGTAGTCGCGCTTACGCCGCCTCAGTCGTCGGCGGCGGATCGCTTCGTCGAGGCTGCGTTCCTCGCGCGACCCGCCGCCTCCTTCCGCGAGACTACTGCCTCGCAGAAGGCTGCGACCGCGTCCCAGTTCCTGACGCTATCGAGCATCGCTCTGGCGATAGTCGGCAGCGTCAGATCAGCACCGAAAGCACTGAAGTAAGTAAATAAAAAAATAAGAGTTGGGGCACGATATTCTGACTATCGGACGATGTCGCGTAGGATGGCCCCCTGCTAGGTGGACAAACGAGATTTTGAAAGTTGCGGGAAACCGTTGGCTGCAAGTTCCAAGTTGCATTCTCGTGAGGAAATCTATATCCAATAGCGGATGTCTACGGGCTGATGATGGACTATTAAAGAAAGTGATAATTAAGAATTATCAATTTTTTAAACATTTTTTAAAGAAGAATGGCCATATTTTATGATCGCCTGTTATTTTTCCTATTAAACAGTATCTGCCCAACATATGAAATACATTCATTAAAATTTAGATCATGATTAAAAATCTTGACACCATTTCGTTTTATCTTCTATTGTATTTTCTTGACTATTGAATTAATTTTAGCTCGTACAGCAATGCTTTATCCAAATTCGAGACGTTGTTGGAATTAATGTAATGGAAAGCTTTCAGCCAATCTCAAAATCGTTTTGTCGTTTTAAGAGTCATTACAGATTATCATTACAATTATTTATAATTCTACAAAGACATAAACGTAGTAATTACTTGCGAGTGTCTCTTTTAATGTCCGTAATTATTAATATAGATAAGCTGTTATAATTTTATTGCTCCGTCATACGGTTTTAGGCGTATGTTTTATGTTCGTTCTTGTTGAAATTTTGAAGTTTGAGAATATTTGAATGTCACTTCGTTTCGAGCTTATTAAATTTCAATTTGTTGCGCAATCTAATAAGATAAGATTTAATTTCACGCAGTTTTATAATGGGTAGTAGCCCATTTTTACGATAGTAATCCTAACTTTACTAGTGGTAGGACCACACTGTCAACAGTTATCTGTCTACAGCCGCGGGCCGGTCCGTCCGGGGTAGTACCACGCTCTTGCTGAAAATCGACGTCTATGGAGCATTTTGTTACTGCGCTTCGTTCGGTGAGCGAGAGAGCCGGAAGCCCAACTTTCTGAGGGTGTTCGCATGTGGAGTGTTTTGGTGGTGCCTTTGGTATCACCGAGCCTCAATGCATGCATTCATACTCCCTTCACTTTCTTCGTGGTAGGCAGCGGCCTTGTAAAGGTCCATGAGTGGCAACAACACTTACCATCAGGTGTACTGTTTGCTCATTTGCCACTGCTTGCAATAGAAGAAAAACTCATATTAACCGTACATACCATAACCTACCAAATATATATGCAGGACATAAGTGGTCCGTATGGTAACAGAGTAAAAAAACAATTCATTAATTCCTTTACTCCGATGGATGTCGTAAAAATGGCTAAGGGAAGTGATATCCATATCTCCCTTATATCCGTGTGGTGACGGAGTAAGATATTCACCACCCTCTGGCTTACAGTGGGTGTCGTAAAAGACGATTAAGGGATATAATACGCATATGAAATCTATGCAAGAAAAGGAAAACTCGAAGAAAACTCTATACCAATATGCCTGACCAGCGTGGTGTAGTAGGTCAATTTCTCTCCCATTGCGGAGGAGGCTCGAGCCCTGGGACAAGCGCGGGACGTATATAGCCGAGATGATGATGATATAATATAGAAAAAATCTATAACTTCGTATTATATCAACTCAGAGAAATAGATATCGATTGATATATGTCCGGACTATTGGTCAGCAATAACTAAAAAGGGAATTTATCGAAGTACCCATTGTGCTTGCCTGCCTTTGTAGACAATGGTTTGTAGGACTGCTAACACTCGAGAAAAAGGGCTTTTGAAGTGGAATGTGACTGTAAGGAGATAAGGAATACGGATTACTAAAAGGGTGACGTAGCATTATTCTATGTACGGAGTTTTTATATATAATATCATAATATATAGTATTATCCGTATTGTCCTTTCGGGCTTTTATTATTTCGATTTATATTGAGAATGGGTTTCCATTGTTATCAGATTCTCTCGTCCTATCTTAGCTCATAGCCATCTCAAGCTTCAACACTGTTCAGAGGGGTTGCTATAGACTTTTATGTCCAGTTTTCCTTGTATTTTCTTTAAGATTTCTTTGTCTTTTATGAATGCAATGTGTATATAATATACGTAAGGCTTCTGTTATGACATCCACAGGCAAAGTAGGGTTTTTTTTAGACATCATCTTGCACGAAAGAAATAATTTCGTTGCGTTCTTGTACTGCGGAGGATTTTAAAAACAAACAATTAAAGGACACATATTATACACAGACTCAGAACAACAGTTTGTGGAGCCACGACACGGCTACGGTAGGTCTATCTTAACCACGTCATCGACAGCGTCAGGAATTGGGACGCGGTCGCAGCCTTCTGCGAGGCAGTACTCAGTAGATATGTGTCGTTCGTTCAATTTTAGAGATTCAGATCAATACTGATCTGTTAACAAAATGATCCGGTTCGTGTGACCCGTTCAGTCGAACGCTTGGTTCACTAAAGGATTCGGCACTCGATTGTCATCCCAGTACGCAAATTAGCTCACGAACCAAGCCGCTTGATTCCTTGGTTCGTGAGCTAGTTGCGTACCTTCCAAGTACATACAACCAAGCGGTAAAAGGTCCTAGAAAATTCAAAGATAATTATTTTAAATTATAATGTAAAAAACTCAACTGTGCTGCTTTTCCGGGTTTAAGTCTACTTCTATGTTCCTTTATTGTATTAGTATGTTTATTGTATTAGGTAAAAAAAATAGGTGGTTTTGAAAATAAAATCTAACTCAGAATCTTCCTTACATTAATAATAGTCTGAGGAATAAAGTTTAGTATTGAATAACAGTATAAAGGAACTGTTATAATTCGATTGTTTACGTGAGATCAAAACAGTTCAAATGCGACATGCGACAACGAACGACTAACCGAGACGCGGCAACCCAAAATGACCCGAATGACTGTCATATGGTTCTCTTTTTCTGATTCGTAGGTTTTGTTAAACGAGTCAATCTAGTGAACGACTCACATTTTTCGAAGTGACCCTATCGTTCGCGCAGATCTTGAGAGCCGAATCGTTTGATTCGTTCGTTCGCGAACGACACATATTTAGTACTCAGTAGGCTCGCGGAAGGAGGCGGCGGAGCGCGTGCGCGAGGAGCGTCTCCTCAACGACGCGAACCGCCGCCGGCGACTGGGGCGGCGCAGCCGCGATTATCTGCGCCTGATGCCGCCCTAGCCGGGTGACTAGATCGGAGAGTTACTCCGTCACTCGCCGAGAGACCAACCGCCTGAGGAAAGACCGTCCTCCCCGAGGGGGGACGTCGGTCGATGGAAGGGTGGAGTACCCTTCTACCCTTCTTCAAGGGGTATTTCGTCGGATCGAACACTTACGACAAGTCACCCTGCTCCGGTGGTCGGTTTAACGACGAAAGCGACGTGTTACGAGTGGGTTAAGGGTGTGCGTGCTTACGCCCCTCTGTCGCCCCGGACGGAGTGGTGTGAGAAGCGCGCCAACCGTAACTCACCACAAAAAAAATACAGGGTTAAAAACAAGATTTAGTAAAACCTAGCTAGCGACATGTTAGTGTCGAAGAGAGCTTGTTTCAAAATTTTAAATAAATTTTGAGATTTAACTCATTCATATCTTGTTAATTTTTGTACGAATTATAATTTGAATACATAAAACCATGTTGTTTCATTCGTCAACATGACAGAAACAAGGGAATACTAAGTATTATTAAGAATTTAAATTGGAAAGATGATATGATCAGATAGGTAAAAATATGGCCGTCTACGTCTTTGTTTATTTTTTCTAGACTGAAATATATTTTGTTACAATTTACAAATTATTTTTAAATTTGCTAAAATTGTTTAATTAAAATTATTGATATTAAAATCTTACCTAAAGGCTATAGAGAATATATCTGACCCATAATTACAACATTTATCACTTTATTTATTTTATTTTCGACAATATGCTGGAATTGTATTAATGGACCAAAACGGTACTAAGTGTTTTTGCCGTTTATCGTTTAAGGACGAAACGAAGCACAGATTGGTATTGTAAATTCTCCTAAATTATATTCGAAGTGGATATTATAATAATCGATTTGTTCTGAAGAGCTCTCCATTCGCATAAAAAGAAATCCTATTGTTGGTGTTTCAACGCGCCTTTGATTATAAAAATGATTTCAATATCAAATAATATTGGCGATTTGCCAAATAGCTTTTTGACCTTCTCAATTCAGGTGTTTGAAGGAATATATAATTATCATTATTACGGTATCAAAACATAACGCCGGTATTTAATACAAATCTATCTATCTATATATATATATATACAGGGTGTATCAGGTTATGGGGCAACTGGTCAAAAGGGAGCTAGGCAATGGTGGTAGGAACCCATAAAAAAAATTTGAACGAAAAATATCGATTCGTTAAGAAATTAGAGACATGTAAAATTTTCAATTTTGTCATCGCTTTTTCGTGTAAATCTGATTGAAATGTATAAAGTCAATGATACTTAATACGCAACATATTCATACTTTGTTAAATATTCATTAGAAATTGAATAAATTAATGTTTACGTTCACATAAGCAAGACAAACTTCGCTTTAAAACAGCTTTGAAGCGTTTGCGCAATGCTAGGTATAAATGAATGAAATTATACTGTCGAAGCTTTTTTTTTTTAAGACAACACCCTGCACTAAGGAAATAATCCTTGTATTGCGGGGGACTTTACAAACATATAATTAACGGACACAAATTACATCCAGACTCAGAACAACAATTTGTGGATCGCACAAAGTGTTGTCCCGCGTGGGATTCGAACCCCCGACACTGGCGCTGTAGGTCGCTATCTTAACCACTACGCCATCTGTGCAGTCACCAAAGTACACTTTACATGCCTACATGTATACTATTCAGTCTGTACATGCCTACATAATACGTAACATTTAAGGCATAAACTCTTAGACACATTTTTTTGAAATCACTATAATTTTTATGTTATATTGTTTTTTGTGTAATGTACATACTAATTACGATCTATGACCGTTAAACTACAACATACTCGAAGAGTTGTTCCATAACCTCATACACTCTGTATAAAAGAAAGTCGTGTTAGTTACACTATTTATAACTCAAGAACAGCTGTACCGATTAGGCTGAAAATTGGTGGGGAGGTAGCTTAGAGCCAGGAGACGGACATAGGATACTTTTTAGCCCGTTTTTTTTTTAAATGGAGTTTATAAGATTTCGCCAATAACTATTTTATCCCTTTCGATCGCGTTCCCGTGTGACGTGACATAAAATGTCAAAGAGAATACAAGTCACTATGAAACGTAATATAAAAAAGCACATTTGATATTTAATAACAAAACACAAATGGCAGCTATACGTAATTTTGCCTATAGTTAAGTATGATTGAAAATTTGATAATTATAATTCTGTCAGAAATCAATAATGAGTTATTTGTATACTGAATCTTTTCTGACAAAGCTGTAATGGTTCTTCCATTAGAGACTCGGCAACTTAGAAAATATATTTAGAAAAAAATATGGCGGTACGAAGTTCGCTGGGTCAGCTAGTATATTATAAAAGTGCTCTGGGATTTTGCTACTACATATATACCTATGTATTTCATCATCAAGGCTTATAGATATCCCACTGTTGGGCTCAAGCCTCTCCACAATGGAAAGGCAGTTGGCCTATTCTTAGCACGCAGAGTCAGGTGAGTTGATACAGGATTCTCTTGAATAGATTTGCATGCATATTATTATCTCTTAGTCGTCTTTAACGACACCCACAGGCAAGAAAGAGGGTGGTGAATTGTATTCTTACTTCGTCACCATACAGAAAATGTATTATCTATATATTTACATAGGTAGGTATATAATAATTACATATACTTATTGATTAAAAATCTTTTATTCTGCGGACTTACAATCTTTTGTATCTAGACGAATATCTTTACCTCCGTTAATTTATGAATTCATAAATATGTTTTGTTTTCAAAAATTTTGTGCTTCAAAGATTTACATTCAATAGATTCAAAGAAACGCTATCTTACTTTCGTCATACGAAAAATCTTGTCATAATCTTTTGATTTCGTCAACATCCTTATCTCAATCGCTGTGAATAATATGGCAATTGCCAAGAAGAAGAAAACAAACTTGCAATTGTAATTATTCGGGATAAAGGTACATAAAAAGATCCATAAAAGATCATAGTTTCTTTTAAATAAACAATTTTAGCTCCCACATTTTTTTTTTCTTTTTTTATTGCAAGCAGTGGCAAACGTGCAAACAGTACACCTGATGGTAAGTGTTGCTGCCGCTCATGGACCTTTATAAGGCCGCTGCCTACCGCAAAGAAGGTGAAGGGAGTGTGAATACGTGCAATGAGGCTCGGCGATACCAAAAGCACCACTAAAACCCTTCTACACGCAAACACCCTCAGAAAGTCGGGCTTCTGGCTCTCTCGCTCACCGAACGAAGCACAGTAACGTTATAAGTCGATTTTCTGCGAGAGCGTGGTACTACCCCGGACGGACCGGCCCGCGGCTGTAGACAGATAACTGTCGACAGTGTGGTCCTACCACTATTATAAAAGAGTATAATTTGATTGCCATCAGAATGCCTTCTTACAAAGTTACCTTATTAAAACTAGCCAAGAGCGAGCAGTCTTTCTATAGTCCCACAAACGTTTTACAGAAGCCATTAGGTATGCCTTTTATTTAGCCCCAAAAAAGGACAGGTAAGGAAACAGAAATAGTAATATACCCACAGTTAATGTTGTTTTTAGAACATTTATAATTCACGTTATGTCGACAGATAGAAATCTTAACACCAAAAACGGTTACAGACGTTCGGTTGTGCTTGGTATAGTTCGAATGTTCTCGTCAAGTACTGACCGCCATTTGGTTTACGTATTAGTTAAATGTATCGGTGAAAGAATTGTTTTTCAATAATTGAGACCATGAGAACCATAGAGGCCTAACTAATTTTTTATAGTTTTTTTTATTTCATTGCCGTTTGGTGGCAAATGAGCAAGCAGCACACCTGATGGTAAGTGATTCTGCCGCTCATGGACCTTTGCAATACCAGGGGCACAACCAGGCCGTTACCTACCGTGAAGAAAAAGCTCTTCTTAAACCTCGTTTAAAGAAGGACATGTCATAGCGCTCGGGAAATGCAGCAGCAGGTAGTTCATTCCAGAGCCTGTACGTACGTGGGAGAAATCTTATATCTTTAAACGAGCAATTCTTGTATATATATATATATATATATATACAAGAATTGCTCGTTTAAAGATATATATATATATATATATATATATATATATATATATATTATATATATTCAGGATCTCGGTAACGGCTCCAACGATTTTGTTGAAACTTGGCATACTAGAGGATTCGGGCCCAAAAAATCGATCTAGCTAGGTTTTATGTATAGAAAATGTTGTTTTGTCAGTGTTTTTGGCAGACAATATAATGACATTAAATTTTAAAAGAATATGAATTCAAATTTTGCCATCAATGTCATGAGTTACGATAGCTCTGTGGCGAAGTAGTCAAGTTTCATTTTATTTTTGACATCGGCGACAAATGGCGTCGGATCGAATCTCGGTGTTATTATTATTCTCTTTTTGTGATTTTTTATATAATTTTCATTATTTATTTTTTTATTTTTTATTAATATATATCTGAATAAATGCTACAAAAATACTCCGAGCGAAGCTCGGTCAACCTGATATTGTATATAGAGAGATGTATCTACGTGGAAAAATATAATAGTATTGAGTTTATGATTTTTTACAGATATAATTGAATATTTTCATAGAACTAAGGTGGCCTAAAAGTGATACAAGGAATATTCACTAGATGGCAGCATAATCATTGTTAAGGTTTTTACTATACTGTTGTTATTTTCTATGGTGCTCGAAAGGTTGTCCATTGAATTAGGCTAGTATGGTTCTTATAGCCTCAATATACAATTTGATTTTATTAATATCTTTTTTATTCTTTGTGGTGACGGAATAAGAAGTGCAATTCAACAACTCCAATTCTGCCCGTACTCTTAAAGATGAGTAATATTTATTAACTTCTATGTAAGATAAGCATAACTTAAATCCTATAACAGTTCGTCTGACCAGTGTCAATACCCGTTAATATATAGTAGGTCAATTGTCCTTCCATTGCGCATGCAGGTAGCTCTACCCTAGCAGTGGGACGTATTTGAACTGATATATTGATTTTAATCATTTTTTGACAGCTTAAGATCTGAATATAGACTGCTTGTACATAACTTCCCATATTTCTTTCCCGTTATAGTTTAAGATAAGCTTGCTGTGCCAAAAGAAAAATGATATCTTTTTGCTAATTAGTTGCCAAATTCATTTGTTACTCTACCTTATCTTTAAAAATCGTGATCACTGTTAACTTCATGTAAAAATTAAAAAGCCAGGGGGTCAAGGAACGTTAATTTTTTTTTATATACATACTAGCTGACTCAACAGACGTTGTTTCGTTCAAATAAATCGACAGCAGCGCCACCTACCGGGTCCAATTGTGAATCGAAACCATCCTCGATTCCCCTTAAATATACATAGTAAATTTCATCAACGTCGCTCCAGCAGTTTAGGAGGAGTTGAGTGACATACACACGTACACAAGAAATTTATATATAAAGACTAGCAACCCGCCCTCGCTTCGCTTCGGCTTCAGTCGACTTACCCGCGTAGAACGCGGGAACGGGTAGTTCCCGTGGGAATACCGCGCAACAATATAGCCTATGTTACTCCCTGATATTATATCTTTACATTGGTGAAAGAATTTTTGAAATCGGTGCCGTGGTTTAAGCGTGAAAGCGGAACAAACAAACATCCTTACTTTTGCATTTATAATATTAGTAAGGATAGATAGAAGAGTTTATATAGTCGAAAAAAGGTTACATGAGAAAAGTTTATACAGTTTCGTTGAGTTTTCTTAAATTTTCTAACTTTCTGCGCAACTTTTTTCATTTTTTTTCCGTATAAGTCATTTTCAAAGTATTAGAGAACTTAAAAAAAAGATGGACGAAATCGGTAAAGTCGTTCTCAAGTTATGTTATTGTCCTGTCCAAACAGCGCCACCTACCGGGTCCAATTGTGAATCTAAACCATCCTCAAATCCCCTTGAACACACGCAAAAAATTTCGTCAACATCGGTCCAGCCGTTTAGGAGTTCAGTGACATACACACGTACGCTAGAAATTTATATTTAAGACTAGCTGACCCAACAGACGTTGTTCTGTTCAAATCTGTAAAAAAATAGAAAATTGAATTCTCCTTGAAATCGATCGCAGCGCCACCTACCGGTTCCAATTATTAATCTAAACCGCATGGTTTGGATGTTACGAATGGCTATTCCGATGGATATGAGAATTCATATCCATCGGCATGGCCTCAAAAAAATCATCAAATTCGGCCCAGCCGTTTAGGAGTTCAATTACAAACACACGAACCGAAGATTTATATATTTATATATAGAAAAGTTTATATAGTCGAAATACACACATTACATTAGAAAAGCATATATAAACGTTTTCTTAAATTTTCTAATTTTCTGAGCAACTTTCTTATTTCTTTTTCCATAAAGGCCTTGTTTGAAATATTAGAAATCTTTAAAAAAGAGATGGACGTAATCGGTAAAGTCGTTCTCAAGTTATGTTATTGTTCTGCCCGAACAGCGCCACCTACCGGGTCCAATTGTGAATCTAAACCATCCTCGAATCCCCTTGAACACACACAAAAAAAATCGATAACATCGGTCCAGCCGTTTAGGAGGAGTTCAGTGACATACACACGTACGCTAGAAATTTCTTTATATTTTGATTTTATAATTAAATATTCATGCCTGTTGTCTTGGTATGGACATGTGATGAGGAGGGATGAAAGCCATGTGATAAGGCGGGTTATCGATATGAATGTGGATGGACGAAAGAAGCGTGGGCGACCCAAAAAGAGATGGATAGACTGTGTGAATGAGGGCATGCGTATGAAAAGGGTGAGTACAGATATGACGGCCGATAGGAGGTTATGGAAGGTAAGTACATGTTGTGCCGACCCCACTTAGCGTGCGATAAGGGCAGGCAAATGATGAATTAAATATTCATGCCAGCTTCAAATCGCCGGAATTCTAGAAATTTGTTGCTCTACTGAATGACAAACGCTATTGCACAAAGTTCTCGTAATAAAATGAAAACTAATTAACAGAATAGGTTTTGAGATCAGTAATAATTTTCAAATTATGAAATACAATTTATAAAGCATTCCAAAAGATAAAATATTTGTTTTCCATTGAATAGCAGTCGCTAGCATACATGACTGCAGCAACGAAATGGAAACTTTTAATCGTATAGGTTTTGAAGTCAGTAATGTCTAAGTCAAGCTCTCATGCTGGCTTGAATAATAGTTCACAGAGTCTTTTAAAGGACGAAATATTTGTTACTGTATGGGATAACAGTCGTTATTGTGAATGTGTATAAAACTCGAAGCAATAAAATAAAAACTAAATGTTAGATAGATTTGGAAATCGGTAATGATTGATTCTCTGTGTGGTGACGGAGTAAGAATATAATTCACCATACCTATTCTTGCCCGTGGGTATCGTAGAAGACAACTAAAGGAATATAAAATGTATCTAACATCTGTAAAAAAGAAGGCAAGCTCGAAATAAAATTCTTTACCAACCCGCCTTTTTTTTTCGGGGTGTGTTACGGGCGGCGCACTCCTCGCACCACTCCGTCCAGGGCGACAGAGGGGCGTAAGCACGCACACCCGTAATTCACCCGTGACACGTCGCCGTCGACGTTGGACCGACCACCGGAGCAGGGTTACTTGTCGTCAGTGGTCGGCTCGGAGGAGTACCCTCTCCTTGACCGACGTACGTCGGTCTTTCCTCACGCGGTTGGCCTCTCGGCGGGTGACGGACTAATTCCCCAAAACCCGCCTGACTAGCGTTTTCCTTCTCATTACCGAGGAGGCCTCGAGGCCAGGGGGTATAATGTGTTGTGATGATAATTATACGCAAAATATTTTTATTTTTAAATTTCAAATAACCGCTTACATGGTATTTGTATTAAAAAAATCAATAAAAAAGAAATGCGGGTGTCATGTTTGCCAATTAAAAGGTTGTTTGCGTTCGCCAAATATTTATCATGTTCGTATATTGACACGAGTTTACAGTGACAAGTGACAAATGCGTGCGTCTTTTTATATACCTACGTTAATAATGATTAAAAATAGGGTACTGGTTTTCATTTTATCGAAATAAAACTTCTTTAAATGGTAACTGAATGAATGACGGAGTAAGAATATAATTCACCACTCCCACTGGACTCGGTAGGTGGCATTGCTGTTGATTTCAAGGAGAATTCCTTTTATTTTATTTGAACAGAACAACGTCAGTGAGCTAGTATTTTATATAACATTACAGATTAATCGCCCTTCTAATGTGGTGAAAACTTATGCCCATAAATGAGAAGAAGACTTATAAAAACAATACATAGAAGAAGCCACTCTCTTAAAGCAACACCTTTAAAATTTAACAGTGTCGTCGTGTAACTCCACTTGCCACTTAATTATGTAATACCATCATCTCTAAGTTCAATTCTCAAGAGACGACAGCGTTCTATGTTCAATCAAGTCAGGTGCTACCAATGGAATTGGTTATGAGGGAGCATTATTAACCACGGAAGTGAGTCGCTTTATATCATGCATTTTAAAGTCTGAATTTTAGAACAAAGCTTCAGGTAGTTATTTGCTATAATTAATACTATTATAATTAACGAAAAAAGAATAAAGAAGTAAATATTATTATTTATTATCATCATCATCATCTCAGCTCATATATGACCCACTGTTGGGCTCTAGCCTCCTCTTTTATGAGAGGGAATTTGACCTACTATACCAAGCTGGTCAGACATGTTGATATACGGTTTCATTTCGAGTTCTGCTCATCTTGCATAGATGTTATGTGCATATTATATCCCTTAGTCGTCTTTTACGACATCCACGGGCAAGATAGGGGGTGGTGAATTGTATTCTGACTCCGTCACTACACGAAAAACTGCGGGGATCTTCGCAAACATATAATTTAACGGATACAAATCACACCCAGACTCAGAACAAAAATTTGTGGATCGCACAAAGTATTGTCGCGCATGGGATTCGAACCCATGAAACTGGCACGGTAGGTCGGTATCTTAACTACTACGCCATCTGTGCAGTCGAAATTAACTCAACTATTAACGTAATTAACTAAACTATAACCGGCTTTACTTAACTATATTCTCGGATATCTATTTCGTACTCAACCATTTCTCTCGTATGCAGTAAGTAGGCCAAGCTATCAGACTCATAACACATTATAAGAGGCAGGGATTACCAGAGGTTCAAAGGCTTAGTCTTTCAATACTGCTTTGAACATTTGATAGGTGAATTAGAAACTCATTTCAAACGTATGTAGGAAATCGGATTGTGCGAATGACATATTTTAGTTTTTTTTTTAAAGTTACACTTCTTTTGGCGCTTTGGGGAAAAATATAAGAGTAAATTTTTAAGATGCGCGTGCATAACGTCGCGAAAAACAGATATCCTAAAGATAGGATAGATACCAGGCAACATTTTTTGCGAAGCGCACACTCACTGTCACACAATATTATACTAAAACTTTCAATGTATTAAGTACCTTTTTTTCTATTAATAGTATAATTTTTCTATAAACGTAGGATAGAGCGTGGAAAAAAATTTTAGAAAGATTTTTATCTTGTTACACCAAAGGAGTTGATGTAACTTTTTAGCTGCGTATATAAGTACTCACACAATTAAATTTTATTACAAAATTTAATGGTTTATTGCATTTATTTTTTTTAAGGATCTAGCCGACCTCTGTTGGAGACGTTGTTCTGTTCAAATCTGAAAAATTAAAGAAATTCCCCTTGAAATCGACCTTAGCTCCACTTACCGGGTGCAACTATTAATCTAAATCATGCTCGAATCCATTGCAACACACACAAAAAAAATCATCAAAATCGGTCAAGCCGTTTAGAAGGAGTTCAAAACACACGAACAGAAGATTTATATACATATACTAGCTGACCCAACAGACGTTGTTCTGTACAACAGACTTCCTTCTCGCCCTTCTAAGGCAACCGTGTATCGTTGGTATAGCGAATTCTACTAACTTTGGGGGATGGAGGAACAAGTGGCCACCTTTTGACGTCTGTTACGGAATAAAACATGCTAGCAGTGAAAAATTAAATCAAAAACAATAGACGAGTTACCTATCAACCTATCAGAAGATTCAGCACATCCTGCAGATTAGATCAGGAAGCGTTTACGAGATTTTACACGTGTATCTTTGCGCTGTCAGCCTTCAAGCAGGCCCTAAACGAGGTGTCCGCAGTGGACTGGAAAAAGTGTTTTGAAAACTGGTTCAGACGCATGAAACTTTATATAGAGGCTGGTGAAGAGTATTTTAAAAAGATTTATTAAAAAAAATACTTATGGAAGGAACCCTTTTTTATTTTCGCAAAATTTTCTGAGTGTCGCCACGTAATTGTCATCTTGTTATATAAAATTGTGAACATCAATGAAGATTATTTTAATGACTACTGTCTACAGAAAATATATAACATAAAATGAAGTTAAAACAAAATGATTTTTACGCTCCGTTTTTCATCATAAAGTTGATAACGGAGCGGTGGATTTTATTTCTGTTTGAATTAAGGTATAATGAGAGTTTTATGTAAATGTTGAGAATTTTTTTTGTTTATTGCTAATGTTTGTCTCTTGTGATTCGTGTTGAATTAGTCCACAGAGGAAAATATAACACAAAAGTAGGTGGATATTACTATTATGGTTTTAATATTAAAGTATTATTTTTATATGCAAGACTTTAAGTGTCTGAGTAAGAATGCAGTGTACACTTTTCTTATTCATTGGAGTCGTAAAATAAGGCTAAAGGATATATATTATGCATATAATATCTAGGCAAGAGAAAAAAAAAACTCGAAATAGAATTTTATACCAATACGCTGCACTTTTCCGTGTGGTGATGGAGTAAGAATACAATTCACCACTCCCTATCTTGCCCGTGGATGTCGTATAAGATGACTATGGGATATAATGTGCACATAACATCTGTGGAAGAGAAAGAAAACTCGAAATGAAACCCTATACCAACATGTCTGACCAGCATGGTATAGTAGGTCAAATTCCCTCCCATTGTGGAGGAGGCCCGAGTCCAACAGTGGGACGTAAGTGGGCTGCGATGATGATGATGATGGTGTAAGAATACTATTCACTACCCTTTTATCTTGCAAGTGGGTATCGTAAAAGACGACTAAGGGATATAACGCACACAATATTTATGAAAGAGAAGGAAAACTAAAAACAAAATCTTATCTCCCTAGTATTGCTGAGGTAGTCGCTGTTTACCACCGGGCGGCTGCTTGCTGATTTTCTACGTTTTAGGTATAAATAAAATGAACAAAAAGGAATTATGGGGACTAAGGACAGAAGTGAAAATGTAAAATTATTAATTATTAAAAAATATTTTTGGATATTCAAATTAATTGTTTCATCTTAAATTAAAATTTACAATATATAACTTATAGTTGATAACTATCGGTACAGATATAGTGACATTGACATAGCTACTGATATAGTTTTAGCGTTAACACGTCACGTGATCATATAACGCTTTACAAGAATTTACTCCTTATCTAAATTTGCCTATAGAAGTTTGCACTTCAAAAGGAAAAACTCATATTGGTGTGACCACGCGCACCGTTCTTTCCGTCGTCGCCGGACGTAATGGACGGCATATGGTCACACTATAGCTTGCCAAAAAAAGCGAATGTTTATAACGGTCACCGTAATACAAGGTTTGTTTTTCGAGTATAGGGTGTTATTATAAAAAAAAGTATATGTAGTTACACTTCTTTAGCGTAACAAGATAAAAATCTTTCTAAAAGTTAAATCCTTCGCGTTATTCTACATTTATACAAAAAAAAACGATACTAATAAGAGAAATAAAGGTATTTAATACATTGAAAGTTTTATTATAACGCATTATACAGTTGACATTTGGGACAGTGTGCGCGCATATCGTAAAAATTTACGCGCCAAAGCATAACTTCAAAAATGCACAGTGCGTATTTGAAGTTTTTATGGAAAAATTGCTAGAAAAGTTTCCATATAAATATAAATTGATGTTACCCAATCATTTCTGTCACCTTAAATATTCGTAACGTTCAATCTTCACGCTATTTGCCTTCAAATCTATTTGATGCAAAGTGACACATAATCTGCGGCAATATCAGATACCCGCTCAGCTTTCTGTTATACTTTTTGCAAACCCCAAGACGTTGACAATGATCGATGTTATAACGTAAAAGGAGACCGGTTTAAACAAAAGTAAAACAATCACGAACAAATGTTTACTTTGTAAATTTTCAATGCATAATTATATTATGAAATTGAAGTGGCCATATTCGCTTGGACTATTTTGCATATTTAGTGATAGGTAAAATATCAACACACACCTAAGTATGTATAACCTTATTATACTATGCTAGTCAGAGAGGTTGATATTGAGTTTTGTTTCGAGTTTTTCTCTTGTATAGATTTTATACGCGTGCCACCCCCTTTTCTTGCCTGTGGGTTGTTACAGACGACTATGGAATTATAATATGCATACAATATCTATGAAGGAGCGTGATAGGCCAATTTCAAGTCCAATAGTGGGACGTATATGATGATAATGATGATAAAGAAGTCGGTTAACTGATTCGTCATCAACGTCAAGCCTGCTGAAACTAGGAACATGAAATTATTAGTAGTTTCTTTTAGGTGATGTAGAGATGGGACCTGGAGGCGGAAATGCTCGCCGACTTGTATCGGCGGGTGTCGGGAATGCGCGGGGGGGTGGGGGAGGTTGTTTTTTCCCTGAGGGAGCTCATCGCCTGGCGCGTCGACGCCCGCCGAGACGTCATCGCCCGTTGGGCAGACCGGCTGGAGAGGCCTCGATACGGTGTTTGGACCGTGGAGGCCTTCCGGCCGGTGCTGATGCAGTGGTTGGAAAGGCGGCACGGGGTGCTCTCCTTCCGACTCGTACAGGTCTTGACGGGGCATGGATGCTTCTGCAAGTACCTGTACAGGGTCGTTAGGAGGGAGAGAACTCCGTCCTGCCATCACTGCGATTGCGACGAGGACACGGCGCAGCATACGCTCGAGGTCTGTGCCGCTTGGGCAGAGCCGCGTCGTGATCTCGTCGCAATCATCGGTGCCGACCTGACGCTGCCGACCATCGGCTCGGCAGCATCAGGAATTGAGACGCGGTCGCAGCCTTCTGCGAGGCAGTTATCTCGCAGAAGGAGGCGGCGGGTCGCGAGCGCGAGGAGCACAGCCTCGATGATGCGACCCGCTGCCGGTGACTGGGGCGGCGCAGGCGGGATTACCTGCGTGCAATGCCGCTCTAGCCGAGGCCGCGGGTGACGTGACCGGGGATTAGTCCGTCACCCGCTGAGCGCGTGAGGAAAGACCGACGTCCTCCCCGAGGGTGGGACGTCGTTTGATGGGAGGGTGCCCCGGGTAGGGGGCATTCCGTCGGGCCGACCACTGATGACAAGTAACCCTGCTCCAGTGGCCGGCCCAACGACGAAGGCGACGTGGTGTTCGGGTGTTGCGTGCTTAAGCCCCTCTGTCGCTGATGTCGATGTTGCTGAAAAGGTGATGTAGAGATTACCTAGAAAAGGGTTTTAAGAATTTTAATCCCAAAAAGAATCACACGAGATGACTAAATTTCTTTGGGAATAAAAGGGAAGCTATCTTGAAATGAAGCCCAAATACTCTTCAGTAAAAATAAATAGACACGTCTGTCAGAATTTATGTATTTTTCACTTTACAAGAGTATAAACACAGTAGTAATGCTTTACTTGATTTTTTCTTTAATTAAAAACTAGTAGAATACAAGACACTATATAATAGCTACTAGACAGCACCTTATTTTTATGATGTAGGATCTTAAAAAAGGAAGTATTTTGGAAATCAGTCTTTCAGGGGCTATATCTTTCCAAGGGGTGTAAATTTTGCTGTTATATTTGTCACCCCACAACACAAATAACAGAAATAATTTTCAACGAGTCGCAGGCAATAGCTAGTAATAATATGTACAGAGAAGGTGGTTGACCGAGTCTTAATCTTTGAGCGAAAACATAATTTAAAAGAAGATAATAACACTGTCCGACTAAAAAAAAGAACACAAAGAAGTCAGGAGGACTCCCTACAGAAGTGAAAGCTTAAAATTAAGAACAAACATATCATCTGTATTTTTAGACATTCAAATTGTTTTCTTTTAAATTAAAATTTGTAAACAAAAACATTTAACATTTAATGATTTCTGATGTAAATAAAACTACGGATTTTATCGCGTTTTTATTTGATTTATGTTTGCCAGAGGCTAGACGTTTCGAACACTTTACAGCATTCATGGTCACGGGCGGACATTTCCGACAGTCCTACAGTCGGCGAATCCGTAAAGTAATTTTACATTTATCTAATTTTGACATCTATCGACACAGATATAGTGACCATGACCATAACTTACATGAATGTACTCACCATCCAAACCCGCCTGTAAAAGATTTCATTTCGAAAGTATTTCCGTTACTTTAAAAAGATAGTTGTAGAACTAGTGATGAATAGCTGTTGAGGAATTCCCCCAACCATTTATATCACAGCGTCGTTTCAAAACTTTCTAGCAAAGTTATTCTAGTTAAAGTTGCGGTTGTTATACTGTGAAACACTAAGCCGAGACGATTATAAAGTCTTGACGGTGGTTTTAATTTAATATGTGCAAATATTATAAAATATATTTTATAAATGTAATCAAATGAATAAAATTTTTATTACGAATTCAACTCGGCTGGGCAACGTTTGAAAAACATAAGAGGATCTTCTTATCCAATATACTCCAGTGTCTGAAAATTAGGTCTACGATTAGCGTGTGTTACCAGTAATGATTTACGACACGGAAAGCTGAAATACAGTAATTCATAGAAGAACAGGTGTAATGGACAAAATACGCAGATTTTTTTTTGGCACCTATAAGCTGAGTGATTATGAGTTATACGATAATGATAATTTATATACAGCTTCTGATAATGAATTTGTATCAAAAATATGGGTTAAAGTTTGATAATTAATGCTGTAAAAGTAATAACGATGACTTGTTTGATGTGAGACACCTTAGTTCTACTGTGATCATAAACGCTGAAAAGTGAAAAGTTTATCAAGTTCGTGACCATGACCAACGCGATAAAATTCGTGAAAATAGTTTTATTTATAATTGATAATAAGTTAAGTGTACAGCAATTTTAATAACATAACGAACACACACAAATTACTTCCTAACTCAGAATAAATTATTTGTGAATTACACAAAGTACTATCCTGCGAAGTGGTTGAACCCATGATATTCAAACGGAAGGCCGGCATTAAAACTACTACATTTGCGTAGGCGATTTGAATCTAATCTATAGGTATACACAAAACTAATGCATGACCTTGTATCGACTTTCTTGACATGCGATGTTCAAGTTTGCTCAATATTCATTATCGATTTCTAAATGTGAACACAGTATCAGCATGTTGGGCTGCAAAAGCGATTAATGAAATATGATTGCTAGTAGCGGAGTTACGAATGTTAAGATGAATGTGTGGTGCAAAGTGAATGGGAAAAAATTATTATATTATAGTAAGTTTGAAAGTTGCGCCAATGACTGAAAGTTAAGGAGTGAATGTTTGACGTAGTATGGACAGCTGATGAGACGGGATGAATGTAATGTTGTAAGGAGTATTTTAAAGATGAATGGAGACTTTAGGGGTAATGAAAGACAAATGAAAAGACGGATGGACTGCGTGAAGCATGACATGGATAAACAAGTAGTGACCATAGAAATGACGTCTGATAGGTCTGTGGCGAAGAAGACATTGTGTTGACCCCAAATAATTGGGATAAAAGCAAGATAACGATGACAATAATCAGGTCACTTAAAGGCAAATACAAAATTGCAGACGAAATCTAGGCTACGGAAAGTTGTAGACTAAATTTTATCTGCTATATTCTTCGAGAACATTGTTTTGAGCTATCAGATTTTCTGTCGAGATACTAAAAATCCATTTTCTATTTTCTAACACAAAAGAATACGTATAAAAATTATTCATTAGTAGGATGATTTGTTGCGATGGACGACCGCCTGAATATATTTGATCTGTTTCTTGGAAGTAGTATATTTTTGGGCATTCAAATTCAAATTATTTATTATGCATAAACCCTGAGAGGGCACTTACATATTGTCAGGTTTACAATTTCCAAAAAAAATATACTACCACCGGATCGGCACGCGACCGCTACTGAGAAGATCCGGCAAGAAACTCAGCGGGCTTGTCATTTTTTTTTTTTTTTTTTTTTTTCTTCTTACTAGTTATACAATTGTGTACATGTTTTGTAAGAACAAGCTCCAGTGTGATGCCCTTCGAACCGCAAGACACTTAATATAATTCAAACGATTATGGCTGGACCAGATCCCACAAGCGGCACCCGATCACGAGTTAACTACTAGAGCAGCCATCACTCCCCTCAACCACTATGGAGGGAAGGGAGAGACCCGCTCCACGCAGCTACCGCAAGTAGATCCTTATGTGAGCATGACCAACACCACAATATGTTACAAACGCTGAAAATATAAAAATTCGTTAGGCAAAACACGCTACACTTTACAATAAAAGTTAAAAGTACATTTACAAACAGTATATTTAAAATAACAAGGAAATTGCTGAATGAGGAGCTGCTCACAACCAATCTGTATTATCATCTACATAATCCGAGATTTTATAATAAGCTTTTTTACAAAGTCTATTCTTGATGGCTTTTTTAAACTTTTTCATAGGCAGGTCTCGGATATCTTTAGGTAATCTATTGTAAAAGCGTATACATTGCCCCATGAATGATTTGTTAACTTTTTGGAGACGAGTAGTGTGTACAACTAATCTGTCCTTATTACGAGTATTCATTTCATGAATGTCACAATATCTCTTAAAGTTAGCGATATTTTTTTTGACATATAATATATTTTCGTATATATATTGTGATACAGAAGTTAGAATATTTATTTCTTTGAATTTCTCCCGAAGTGAGATTCTTGGGCCTAGATTATAAATTGCACGGACAGCCCTTTTTTGGAGAACAAAGATTCTATTAAAGTCCGCGGAGCATCCCCACAGTAATATACCATAAGACATAAGACTATGGAAATAAGCGAAATAAACCATTCTAGCTGTTTCAGTATCTGTTAACAGTCTTATTTTTTTTACTGCATAAGCCGCTGAGCTAAGCCTACTCGACAACTTTTCAATATGAGGTCCCCACTGAAGTTTAGCATCTATGGTGATACCTAATTTGGACATTGGTTTCCACTTGCCTCACATTAGGAGTAGTAAATTTGATACATTTAGTTTTTTTCTCATTGAGAACCAAATTATTAGTGTTAAACCAATGAACAACGTTAGACAGTGCATTGTTCACATCGTCATAATTCAACATTTGTCTTTTAATTTTAAATAACAAAGAAGTGTCATCTGCGAACAACACAATGTCCAGATTGTCCCCTATACGGTAGGATAGGTCATTAATATATACAAGAAACAGAAATGGCCCCAGAATGGACCCTTGTGGAACGCCCATTTTTATAATAGAACCAGATGATCGTGCACCATTAACATCAACCCTTTGGATTCTGTTGCTTAAATAAGAAGTTACAAGTTCAAGAGCGTTATTCCTGATCCCATAGTGGTATAGTTTTCTGATGAGTGTTTCATGTTGTACACAATCAAATGCCTTGGATAAATCACAGAAAACACCTAAGGCCTCATGTGATTCCTCCCAGGCTGCAAAAATATTTTTCAATAACTCTACGCCCGCATCAGTAGTAGAGCAATTCTTAGTAAAGCCAATTTGATTTTTGTGAAAGATACCATGTCTCTTAAAATGAATCAACATCTGATTAAGCATAATTTTTTCGAATACTTTACTGAGTGTTGGTAGTATGGAAATAGGACGAAAATTATTAATATCTGACATACTACCAGATTTAAATAAAGGAATTACTCTACTAATTTTCATGAGATCAGGAAACACACCCTGAGCAACACAACCATTAAATATAAATGCCAGGTGGGGAGCAATAACAGGTATTATAAAATCAATAGTCTTTACTGATAAACCCCATAAATCTGCTGTTTTCTTAATATTAAGATTTTTAAAAGACTTTAAAACATCATCCACACCTACATCTGAAAATTCAAAGGAAGTGTCACATTTTACAATGCTTTGTTTAAGGAGCGATTCAGCCAAAATAGGGCACGACGCTAAGGATTTTGTTGTTAATACAGGCACATTTGTAAAATAGTTTTCAAATTCATGTGCCACTTCTTTATAACCTATTCCCTATTCTATACCACTGACAATGTTTATGCAAATGAGGTAGGTAGGAGTGGTAGGACCACACTGTCGACAGTTATCTGTCTACAGCCGCGGGCCAGTCCGTCCAGGGCAGTACCATGCTCTCGCAAAAAATCGATGTCTGAGTAGTAGCAATTTGTTACTGCGCTTCGTTCGGTGAGCGAGAGAGTCGGAAGCCCAACTTTTTGAGGGTGATTGCGTGTGGAGGGTTTTGGTGGTGCCCTTGGTATCACCGAGCCTCAATGCACGCATTCACACTCCCTTCGCTCTCTTCGCGGTAGGCAACGGCCTTGTAAAGGTCATGAGCGGCAGCAACACTTACCATCAGGTGTACTGTTTGCTCGTTTGCCACCGTTTGCAAAAGAAAAAAAAAAATGATGATTCATCATTCAACATTTCAGCCCATGCACGTCCCACAGTTGGACTGGAAGCCTCCTCCATTATAGAAGAGAAATTGACTTACTATACTATGCTAGCGAGACGTGTTGGTATATTTTAAAACCGACTCCAATTGCCAATAACTGGTAAATGTTGCGATTATTGCATTATACACCTTCGTGGTGAATCCTATTGCCAATATACGCGGATATCTGATTGAGTGAGGATAATGATGACAGTTGTTACGAGAAATTTAATGAATTATCAATAATTTTATTAATAAATTATAGCAAACAGTCGACTTGGCTTGTTACAAGTACTTAAAAAAAAATACTCAATATTTTTTTTTTTTTTACCACTGCAGTCAAGGAACTCTGCACCGGTGGTCGGTCCAATAACAAAGGCGACGTGCCATACCGGTGGATTACGGGTGTGTCAGAGTCTGAGATCTCCGTCACCCCGGACGGAGCCGGGCGAAGAGTGCGCCGACCGTAACCAACCGCCAAAAAATAAATGTCTTTTTTTTTGTTATAATGCGTTAATTCATTTGATATATGATAACCTAATTATTACAGCTCATATATGTCTTAGCCCTGGGTCAAACCTCCTCTACAAAAGTAGGCAAATTGATCTACTATACCATGCTGCCCAAACAGGATGTTAATTCGAGGTTTCCCTCCCTTGCACATATGTTACGCATATTATATTACTTAGGAGTCTTTTACGATATCTGTAGATAATATAGGGAGTGGTAAAATATTTTCTACTCCATTGCTACACGGTAAATAGTAAACCTCTGTACATATAAAATTTCAGAGACATACTAAATTGATTTAGCTACAAAAATAGTTCATTTAAAATAAATTAGATAGTGACAGATCTGCGGAACACGAAATTTCACACAATTCCGAGGATTACAGGACACGCTTACGGAATAGAAACGCCATCCCAGTTTGAATACGGAGTGTGACAGGGAAGTCGTTATCTCCGCGCCGCCAGTTCAGAACAAAAGCTCCGCGGAGACGTTTGAAATAATAGCCTCTGCTTACCACGCTGGAATATACGTTAGCGCTTCATTCATGGTAGTATTTTAGTTTAACTCTTTGAATATATAATGACTTCGGATGTTTAAGGGATTAATACACATATATAAGAATGCGAGTGGATGTTATTAATAAAATTCACCAAATTTTTAACGTTGTAAAAGATAGCCAATGAATGTAAGCAAATAACATCAATTCAAACGCAGTCAAAATGCAACTAAGGCCTTTAAGGGGTTTTTTTTTGGGGTTGGGTTGCGGTCGGCGCGCTCTTCGCACCACTCCGTCCGGGGCGACAGAGGGGTGTAAGCACGCACTCCCGCAATCCACCCACGATGCACGTCGCCTTCGTCGTTGGGCCGACCACCGAAGCAGGGTGACTTGACATCACCTGTCGGCCCGACAGAATACCCCCTATTTGGGGTACCCTCCCAAAGACCGACGTCCCCCCCTCGAGGAGGACGTCGGTTCTCACGCGGTTGGCCTCTCAGCGGGTTACGGACTAATTCCCCGGTCACGTCACCCGCGGCCTCAGCTAGGGCGGCATGAGGCGCAAGTATTCGCGCCTACGCTGCCCCAGTCGCCAGCGGCGGATCGCCTCATCGAGGTTGCGCTCCTCGCGCAAGCGGTCCGCCGCCTCCTTCCGCGAGACTACTGCCTCGCAGAAGGCTGCGATCGCGTCGGCACCGATGATTGCGACGAGTTCACGACGCTGCTCTGCCCAAGCGGCATAGACCTCGAGCGTATGCTGTGCCGTATCCTCGTCGCAATCGCAGTGGTAGCAGGACGGTGTACTCTCCCTCTTAACGACCTTGTGCAGGTATTTCGCGAAACATTCATGCCCCGTCAACACCTGCATCAGTCGGAAGGAGAGCACCCGGTGCCGTCGTTTCAATCACTGCATCAGCACCGGCTGGAAAGCCTCCACGATCCGCACTCCGAACCGAGGACTCTCCAGCCGGACTGCCCAACAGGCAATAACGTCTCGGCGGGCGTCGACGCGCCAGGCGGTGAGGTCCCTGACAGAGACACAGAGGAACTTTATGTATTAACGTACCATTTTTTTATAAAGAAGTCTTCCAAGCGCGTATATATGCTGCCAGAAAGTCCGCCAGGTCCTAAAAATTAGGTATCCCAACGAAAACTTTGGTAAGGTACCCGTAACATAGTGTAAAATGCATTTCGAACATTTCATTTCATTAGATTCGATTCTAATTCAATTTAGTGTAAATATGTATCGTTTACTCATCTTTTAACACAAAATCTTTAATATAAACTACTGTTTAGTGGAATGAGGACCGGAGGACCCGTCGGCGCCGTATTAGTTTAAAATAAAGACAGGTGTACTCAAGACAATATTAAATTAATAAACATTCTACACAAAGGAGCGCGTACAACTAGAATTATTATAGTACATGGGAATAGACAATGCACGTTGTCTATTCCAATAATTACATTACACTATATAGGATACTCTATTGGACCGAGTAAGCTTAACGCAACGGCTTTATTTAACTAAGCAATGGCAACAAATGCAACGGCTTTATTTAACTATTACGGCTTTGCTAGCATTAAAATAAAGTACCCGGATGATCTAGCTCAACTTTTGTTTATTATCTTTGACAAATTATTTTTTTTTTAATTCATCTCGGCTCGTACTGCTGGGCTCGAGTGTTAGGGTTTTAGTTCAAGTTTTTGTTCTCTTGCATAGATGTTGTTGTCTATGCCATTGCATAGAATACGCATGTATTATATCCCTGTGTCGTATTTTACGAGATCAACGGGCAAGCATATGGAGTGGTGAATTGTATTCTTATTCCACCACCACACGGACAAATTTGCTAAATACATTTACATAATAATTTATCACAAAGAAGAAGACTATTTTTTCTCACAAAAAAGAAACTTGAAGAAGGGAAATTATTCTAGATGGCAATCGCAAAATTTACCTTCATATTCTAATTATATTTTCTGCCTGAAAATATGAGATTTTCTATAAATGAAAACGATTTATCCACACCAAAACCGTCTGCTTATTAAATTTTACAGAAAACATTGGAGCCGTTTTCGAGATTCTGAATGTTTAGAAATACACAAGAATTTAAAAATATTAGATAGATATTCAACTGTTTTTTTTTCCAGCAAGAGTATTAAGACGGTTTCTTATGGTGAAGAAATAAAAATACAATTCACCATATTTCTTACACATCGTAAAAGACGACTAATGAACATGATACCTACATATGTATGAAAATAAAACGAGGTGGCACATTGATAATCTTAAACAATATGATCAAATATAGAGAAAGAAATGATATTGTGAGACTTTCTATTGAACGTGTTATTGAAATTGCCTGTATTGAGTCTGAGCAGCTCATAGTTGTGTGCGTATACAGACCCCCATGTTCTCCATATGAAGATTTTGAGAGAGGCACGGAGGATGTTCTATTTAAAATTGCCACCTCAAATAAAACAATAGCTATATGTGGGGATTTTAACATAAATTTATTAGAAAATAGTAGTATAACAAGTAAATTTATGAATTTAATGAAATCTTATAATTTGTATAATGCTTTCTTGGAACCTACTAGGATAACCGCTGGAAGTGCAACTTGTATAGATAATATTTTCCTAAATGTTAAACCTATTAGTAAATCTATTTTAAATAAATTAGAATCAGATCATTGTGAACAACTTGTTGTACTTCCTAGAACTAATAGGGTTCAACATGAACGTATTACCTTTGTTCCTGTCAATGTAAGCTGCTTAGAGCATTTTAAATACAATATGAGTTTGAAAGTGCCACAATTACCTTTTCATGAAAACCCCAATGAATTATATACGTCCCTGTTCCACATAATTGATGATGAGTTTCATAAAATATTTAAACCCAAAATTCTATTGTCAGGAGTACCTGCTGGGTTTAGTGAATGGGTTACTTATGGTATCTATAAGAGTAGACAAAGGTTATATGATCTTTATCATGAAAAATCTTATAACCATGATCCAGTATTTTTGGAAAATGTAAAAAATTATTCCAAAATATTCAAACGTGCCTGTTCATGTGCTAAATCTATTTATCTCAAGAATAAAATCAAACATGCTAGTAATGTAATTAAGATGACTTGGAAAGTGATAAATAGTGAAACCGGTAGGAATGCTGTACGGAAAAAGGACTTTAACTTAAAAATTGGTGATAAAAATGTATGTGCGGACAATGACGTTGCAACAGAATTTGAAAATTATTTCACTAATATACCTAAATTAACCACTAGATCGTTGGCATCGTCTCCTATGTTAGCAGAATCGCTGCTCAAACAATGTACTGCAAAATGCGACACAACCTTTAAATTTTCAGAAGCTCGAAGGTTATCATTAGCACTTTCAGAAATCTAAATATTAAGAAGACTGCTGATTCGTGGGGCTTGTCTGTTAAGTCAATTAACTCCATAATTGATATTATTGCTCCCCATTTGGCATCTGTGTTTATTATTCTTAACCAAATGCTGAGCCATTTTAATAAGCATGGCATCTTTCACAAAAATCAGTTTGGCTTTACCAAGAATCGCTCTACTACTGATGCGGGTGTAGAATTATTAAAAAATATCCTTAAAGCCTGGGAGAAATCGCACGATGCTTTGGGTATATTTTGCGATTTATCCAAGGCGTTTGATTGTGTACACCACGAAACCCTCATTAAGAAATTACATCACTATGGGATCAGGAATAAAGCTCTCGAACTTTTAACGTCTTATTTGTGTAACAGAATTCAGAGGGTTGACGTAAATGGTGTGCAATCATCTGGCTCTGTTATAGAAATGGGCGTGCCGCAAGGATCCATTTTGGGGCCATTTCTGTTCCTTGTTTATATTAATGACTTACCCTATTATATAGGGGACAATCAAAACATTGTGTTGTTTGCGGATGATACCTCTTTGTTATTTAAAATCAAACGACAAATGCTTAGTTATGACGATGTGAACAACGCACTGTCTAACGTTGTTCATTGGTTCAATATAAACAATCTTGTTCTTAATGAGAAGAAAACAAAATGTATTAAATTTACCACACCTAATGTGAGACAAGTGGAAACCAATGTTCAAATGAATGGTGTGGCCCTAGACCTAGTGGAGTCCACGGTTTTTTTAGGTATCACCATAGATGCGAAACTCCAGTGGGGGCCTCATATTGAAAAACTGTCAAATAGACTTAGCTCAGCGGCTTATGCTGTAAAGAAAATTCGAATGTTAACTGACATTGAAACGGCTAGAATAGTTTATTTCTCTTATTTTCACAGCCTTATGTCATATGGCATACTACTTTGGGGATGCTCCGCAGATTTGAATACCATCTTTGTTCTCCAAAAACGGGCTGTCCGCGCTATTTATAATCTAGGGCCAAGAGCTTGCATCAGGAATTAGGACGCGGTCGCAGCCTTCTGCGAGGCAGTTACTTCGCAGAAGGAGGCGGCGGGTCACGAGCGCGAGGAGCACAGCCTCGATTATGCGACCCGCCGCTGGCGACTGGGGCGGCGCAGGCGACAGTACCTGCGTGCAATGCCGCCCTAGCCGAGGCCGCGAGTGACGTGACCGGGTATTAGTCCGTCACCCGCCGAGAGGCCGACCGCGTGAGGAAAGACCGACGTCCTCCCTGAAGGGGGGACGTCGGTCGATGGGAGGGTACCCCGGGTAGGGGGTATTCCGTCGGGCCGACCACTGATGACAAGTAACCCTGCTCCAACTGTCGCCTCAGACGGAGTGGTGCGGAGGCGCGCCGACCGCAGCCCACCCCAAAAAAAAAAAAGGGCCAAGAGCTTCACTTCGGGCAAAGTTCAGAGAGATAAACATTCTAACTGTTGTATCACAATTCATATTCGAAAATCTTATGTATGTAAAAAGAATTTTGAAAATTTGAAAAGTACAGTAGCATTCATCATGTAAACACCAGGAATAAGGATAATCTAGTAATTCATACTACTCGTCTACAAAGAATTAGTAGGTCTTTCATGGAGCAATGTATACGTTTTTACAATAAACTACCTAAAAATGTCCGAGACATTCCAATTAACATGTTTAAAAAAAACTATTAAGAGTAGACTTTGTAGCAAAGGCTATTATTAAATTTCGGATTATTTGGATGATAATACAGAATGGTTATGAGCAGCTCCTCATTAAGCAATTAATGTTATTGTAATTGTTACAGCTTTAAGGTACTAACTTGTATGAATTCACAGGTTTTTTATTTTAATTTTTTTTTTTCTTACTCTTGTGATTGTACAGCGTAGCGTGTTTTGCCTGTCGAATTTTGGTTTTGATCTCTTTTTGCATACCTGCTATAGTTCTTAGTTTATTTTATAGTACTTAGTAGTTTTTTTTTTATAGTAGGTATAGTAATAGTTGTAGTTCGTTTTGTTTTTTTATTTATGGTTTGGTCATGCTCACTGAATAAGGTTCTGCTTGCGGTAGCTGTGTGGGGCGGGTCGCTCCCTTCCCTCTAATTTGGTTGAGGAGAGTGATGGCTGCTCTAGTAGTTAACTCGTGATCGGGTGTTGCTTGTGGGATCTGGTCCAGCCATATTTTCTTCCTTTCTTTATGCTTAAATTTTTTCTTGTCTTGCATTAAATCTTGAAAATTTATACATATATTTAATTTCGAAGGGCATCACACTGGAGCTAATACCATATATGTTGTACGAAGCATAATATTATGAATATTTAAAAGATTAAGGAAAAAAATGACTGCCCGCTGAGTTTCTGGCCGGATCTTCTCAGTTTGTGGCCGCGTTCCGATCCAGTGGTAGATTATTGTATTGTATTCAAACGTGTAATTTGACAATATGTAAGTGCCCTTAAGGGGCCTATGCAGAATAAATAATTTGATTTGATGTATATAGATACAAAACACGAAATCCAAATTTATATTAACCCACCTGGTATAATAGGTCAATTCTATTTATAGAAGCAGTTGGAACCCAGAAGTGAGACATAAATTCAGATGATGATAATTAAAGGTATTTTATATATATACTTTTTTGTATTCCTGACGAGATATATACTAAATACCATCAAAACAAAACTTGTAAAAAAAGCTAAGCCTCGCAACTGAGTTCTTCTACCATAAAAAGTTGTGAGATGCATGTTATACCAAGTCGGTTAACTGATTCAGTCCCTGCTTAAGGGACCTTTCTTCTGAAGTTATTATGTAAATAGCTAACCTAACAACTTCTTATAGTTACAATATATCAATATTAAAGATCTTTTATGTCTTAAATAAACAGAATGACTTGGCAATCGCATAAAAATACAACGCACCTCACAAGTAATACATATTATATTGTACTAAATATAGTGCGATTCACAACGAAGTTATAGGGGGTCGAAAATGGCCTGAATTGCTTCGAGAAAAGTATGTTACGGCAGTGTTGCGTTTTGCCCGACTCGGCAGGGGTAATACCGTGCCCCCAGATTACAAGACGTAAGCACGTAGTTGATGTCTGAAAACAACAACTTAATGGACAAACTCAGATACGAAGTTAAAATATTAGTTAGGATTAAGTTTGTGGTCAGTTTGACGTCAAAACCATTGAAGGTATACGTGAATTGAAAGGTAAGATCTCTTTGAAGGGAATGTTATTAAAGTGCACTTTTGAAACGTAGTACTTTGCCGAGTTTACACACGTACAAAAGAATTATATATTAATAGATTTTCTTTTTTAATATATTCAATTTACATTTTTAATTTCGCTTCAACATGTACAAACAAATTAGAAGTAGTACATAGTAAATATTAACATACATTTAAGAAATGAAGTTTCTTTTAGTAGCGTAACTGTTAAATATTTAATTTGCAGTAAACAGTTCCCAACTCGTAAATGTAGTCCTATAAAACTAAAGCTACAATGTTTAAATAGCCTGTTGCTTTATATTGGACATTTTCCAAGGGAATTCTTATCGACTTCATTAATACAATTTTATTTTTCATTGTCTGTGTAGTGACGGATTAAGAATACAATTCACCATCCCCCTCTCTTACTCGTGGGTGTTACGACGAAAGACGACTAAGAAATACAATATGCATATAACATCTATTCAAGAGAAGGAAACTTGAAATTAAACTATATTTTTTGGGATGGGGTATGGCCAGCGCATCCGCCGCCCGGCTCCGTCCAGGGCAACAAAGGGGCACGCGGGCGGTGCACGAACCCATAACCAACCGTAGCACGTCGCCTTCTTCGTTGGACCGACCACCGGTACCAAGTTCCTTGTCCTCCGTGGTCGGCCTGAAATTAAACCCTTTGCCAACACTTCTGACTAGCGTCGCATAGTAGGTTAATTTCCCTCCTATAGTGGAGGAGGCTCGAACTTAACAGTGGAATGTATGTAAGGCAGTATGATGATGATTTATAATAGAACATCTCAGCTCATATTCGTCCTATTGCTGATCTAGAGCTTCCTTTACAAATGGAGGTAAATTGACTTATACTACACTGATCGTCTTGGTATAGGGTTTCGAATTATCTTCTTATTTACTGATATAATTTGCATATATCTTCTTTCTCACATTCCTTAATCCTCCTTTACGATACGCAGATGTTGATCTGATAGCATTAGAGGAGTTGATGTGGATTTTTTTTTTTTATTGTAAACGAGCAAACAGTACACCTGATGGTAAGTGTTACTGCCGCTCATGGACCTTTGCAAGCCCGCTGCGAAAAAAGTAACGGAAGTGTGAATGCGTGCAATGAGGTTTGGTGATACTAAAGGCGTCACTAAAACCCATCATACGCAAACACGCTCAGAAACTTGGGCTGCCGGCTCTCTCGCTCATCGAACGAAGCGTAGTACCAAATTGCAACTACTCGGACGTTTATTTTTCGCGAGAGTATGGTACTACTCCGGACAGTGTGTTCCTACCGCTATTATAATATCCATACTAATATTATAAATGCGAAAGTAAGGATGTTTGTTTGTTTGTAACGCTTTCACGCTTAAACCACCAAACCGATTTCAAAAATTCTTTCACCAATGGAAAGCTATAATATCAGGGAGTAACATAGGCTATATTTTATCCCGGTATTCCTACTGGAACGGGAACTACGTGGGTTTAAGTGACTGAAACCGAAGCGAAGCGAGGGCGGGTTGCTAGTAGATATATAAAATAGATTGGTGTAAAAACTTTTAGTCCTCTTTTACGACACCCAGGAACAATGTAAGGATTGGTAGTATTCGTATTCGCCATCAAATGTGTGTATTTGTATAGTTTGACGAATCAGCTATCGACGTCGTATGTTAGTAATCGATAATTTCGATCATGCAATATGCAATTTAATGCCCGTGGGTGTCATAAAAGACGACTAAGAGATTATTACAGATAACATCTATGCAAGAGCAGGAAAGCTTGAAATGGAAGTCTTTACCAAGCCGCGACGAACGCGGCATAGTAGGTCAATTTCTCTTCCATTGTGAAGGAGGTTCGAGCCCAGCAGTGGGACGTATATGAGTGGTGATGATGACGATCATCATGTTAGCTCATTTACGTCCTACTGTTGGGCTCGAGCCTCCTCTACGGTAAGCAGAATATTTACTATACGACGCTGGTCAGACGTGTTGGTAAAGAGTTTTACTTGCCGGTTTTCTTGTCTTGCATAGATGTTATATGCATATTATAGTCCCTTAGTCGTCTTTTACGACATCCATGGGCAAGATAACGGGGTGGTGGATATTTTTACTTCATCACACGGAATAGAATCATCTATTTAGCATCAAGGTTCTGACGTAATATATTAACAGAACGAGGGACAGGCATCCCAAAAATGGGACTGTCCCGTAAAGAACGGGATGTATTGTCACGTAACGTATTCTTAAATAATAAAAAATTACACGTTATAAATAAAAACTCATTTGGTCTGAAACACTAATGTTACCATATCAGCAATTTTAGTACACATTTCCCTCAAATTATTTTATGTTTGAAGAAAAAAATAAACATTACTTCTAACACATAACATTCGCGTGTTGATATGCAATCAAATATAAGCATTCACTGAGGTTTTGAGGGTCTCTGTGCGCCATAAAAATGATCCTAAACCGTTGAATGAGCTGTTTTATTTTTGTTAAAGCAATTTAGGACTGTTACGGTTGGTTATTTATTTCTTTCTCTTCAAAGATATTATTTACCTTTACTTCCTTTTTTAATGCTGATGGTGGCAATTACCAAGCGGCACACCTGATAGTAAGTTATACTGCCACAAAGGTCAATCCTTTGCAATACCAGGGACACAGCTAGGCCGTTGTCTATGGTGAAGAAAATGTATCTATCTACCGTACCTATCTATGACTACCGTAAAAAACAATTAAGGGATATGATATACATATAGCGTCTATACAAGAGGAGAAAACTCAAAATTAAATCGCCTAACTAGCGTGGTATAGTAGGTTTTCTAAATTTTCTCTTCTGTTGCGTAGGGGACTCGAGCCCAGCCCTGGGTCCTATATAAGTTGCAATGATGATTCATTTGTTAGACTGTTTCTATTTTTGTCAAGCAGTTTCTGTTTTCTACAGTACAGTGTTGCATATTATCTTTTTCAGACTGGCTTTCAGCAGTAATAGAAGACTTCGTTGATTTAAGGTAAGTGGAACGCGCTAGGCCGCGGGAGATAGTCCTATCAGCTGCCGTGAGAGATGCAACAAGTCTTCTGTAGATAATCTTTTGAATGAATCTAGTAAGATGTCATCCAACAGGGAAAGATGGTAAACATAGTCAAAAATAAAATCTGCCCCTCCAATTTTTCAGTTACAATAACCACCGCTCTGTCTAGAGCAGACCGGCTAAGAAGAGGAAGAATCATTCTCTCGATATTTACACAATCTTCGTCAAAGAGGGATGATGCCTGATAATTACTGTGTTTAGTGTATTAACTATGATTATGTTGATTATATTGCGGTTTATAAATCTTCATTTATTTTTAATAATGTTTTCGATACAGAAATAACGCCAGAACAGTGGTCACAATCTACAATTACATTATTACACAAGAAAGGTGACTTAAGTGACCTGGAAAATTACAGACCTATTAGTCTTATAACTAATTTATATAAAATTTTCTCAAAAGTAATATTAAATCGAGTGTCAAAATCTCTAGATGAGAATCAACCGCGAAAGCAGACAGGGTTTCGTAAACATTATTCTACCGTCGATCAGATACAAGTCGTTACTCAAATTATTGAAAAAGCTAACGAATATAGGATAACGATCTACATGTGCTTTATTCATTATAAAAAGGCATTCTACTCTATATATCATGACGCTATTTGGACTGCACTTGCGCAACAAAATATAGACATAAAATACATAAATTTAATCCATAGTGTTTACAACAAATGTCGGGCTAAAGTACGACTTGAAAGGGACAGTTTGGAGTACGAAGAGGCGTCAGACAAGGCGATCCGATTTCGCCGAAACTCTTCTCTGCAGTACTTGAGACAGTTTTCAGGAGCTTGGAATGGAATAATAAGGGAGTAAAAATCGATTGAGAGTTCTTGAGTCATCTCCGTTTTACATGACATTGTTGTATTCGCTGCAAAGGCAAAACATTTAGAAACAATGATCAATGAACTATCAATGGCGATTAAGAGAGTAGGACTATTATTAAATCCATCAAAGACAAAAATATTGAGGTGACGTGGTGTTCGGGTGGGTTGCGAGTGTGCGTGCTTACGCCCCTCTGTCGCCCCAGACGGAGTGGTGTGAGGAGCGCGCCGACCGCAGCCCACCCAAAAAAAAAGACAAAAATATTGACCAATGGAGAAAATATTGATATTTCAGTGGATGGAAGAACCATAGAGTATGTTAAAGAATACATTTACCTCGGACAGCTCATTTCTTTCGACTACTGTACAGAGAAAGATAAGTGTAAGATACTGTGTAAGAAAAAGTATTGGGGGTTAAAGGAAATTATGAAAAACAAAGATATAAAATTGAACAACAACAACAAACAACTTCGGGAGAAATTCAAAGAAATAAATATTCTAACTGCTGTATCACAATATATATACGAAAATATATTATATGTCAAAAAAATATCGCTAACTTTAAGAGATATTGTGACATTCATGAAATGAATACTCGTAATAAGGACAGATTAGTTGTACACACTACTCGTCTCCAAAAAGTTAACAAATCATTCATGGGGCAATGTATACGCTTTTACAATAGATTACCTAAAGATATCCGAGACCTGCCTATGAAAAAGTTTAAAAAAGCCATCAAGAATAGATTTTGTAAAAAAGCTTATTATAAAATCTCGGATTATGTAGATGATAATACAGATTGGTTGTGAGCAGCTCCTCATTCAGCAATTTCCTTGTTATTTTAAATATACTGTTTGTAAATGTACTTTTAACTTTTATTGTAAAGTGTAGCGTGTTTTGCCTAACGAATTTTTGTATTTTCAGCGTTTGTAACATATTGTGGTGTTGGTCATGCTCACATAAGGATCTACTTGCGGTAGCTGCGTGGAGCGGGTCTCTCCCTTCCCTCCATAGTGGTTGAGGGGAGTGATGGCTGCTCTAGTAGTTAACTCGTGATCGGGTGCCGCTTGTGGGATCTGGTCCAGCCATAATCGTTTAAATTATATTAAGTGTCTTGCGGTTCGAAGGGCATCACACTGGAGCTTGTTCTTACAAAACATGTACACAATTGTATAACTAGTAAGAAGAAAAAAAAAAAATAAAAAATAATGACAAGCCCGCTGAGTTTCTTGCCGGATCTTCTCAGTAGCGGTCGCGTTCCGATCTGGTGGTAGTATATTTTTTTTGGAAATTGTAAACCTGACAATATGTAAGTGCCCTCTCAGGGTTTATGCATAATAAAATAATTTGAATTTGAATTTGAACATTAAAAGAAAAGTTCTTCTTCTTCTTATTTAATGGCAATGAGCTACAATAATGAGCTATTGGTGCCAGTGTCGAGTATTATATATTAGTTATTCACGTCTTTAAGTCTTCGTCTTTCAGTCAGTCGTTAGCATGATTTGGTACTGATAACCAAGTCATGCCTTCTCTGGGAATTTTGGCAGAATGTCAAAATGCACGCAATTCACTATTATATCATATTCACTACAATTCAGAATTTTATCTGCATTATGTTACATAAAATATCAGCAACATTATTCATTATAACACTAAAATAATGAAAAAAATGTAAAAGCGCTACATGACATTATGACATTCGCGTCAAAAGTCAAAAGAAAAGTTTTTGAAACAGCAATACTGCCATGTTTGACGTACGGATGTCAAACATGGTCGCTAAGGAAAGATGACGAAGAAAGGCTTGCCATATGTCAGCGAAAAATGGAGAGAAGTATATTAGGAATAAGGGCTATTGATAGAATTAGTAATAACCACATAAGAAATAGAACAAACACAGGATGTTAGAGAAAAAATAAGACTTCTCAAATGGAATTGGGCTGGACACATAAGTAGATTAGAGGATAATAGATGGACAAAAAAGGTCACGGAATGGGTACCAAGAGAAGGCAAAAGAAATCGAGGAAGGCCAAGAAGAAGATGGCGGGATATATTTACGGATGTATGTGGACCAGACTGGATGAGAAGAGCACGACAGAGAGATGAGTGGAGGGATTTAGGGAAGGCCTACGCCATAGACGCGACCACTACAGAAAATAATTAGAAGTATAGTAATTATAATTGTAATAATTAGAATTATATATGTATATTTAGTTTGTAAGTGTTTAAGCATTGTGGTGGAAATGAAGGCTTTTTACTTATTTAGTTATAAATCTTCAGGAAAGTGCTGCTACAGAGAATAATACTGTACTTGCCACTGCCACTCTGTAAGTAGTAGTAGTAAGTAGTAGTACTTACTATCCTGGTGAACTTTCAGATGGATTTTTCGACTGTCCCATGCGGGGAACTTGCGATGATACATATTCTTAAACTGAAACCTCATGGAGGAGCATATTCTAATACTTATTTATTATTCGCTTTAACGGCAAACAAGTAAGAAGTCTACTTGATGATAAGGTTTAATTGCTGCTTATATAGTGGACCTCTGTAATGAGAAGAACTTCTTTAGATCGATACCATAGGGTTTGGACCTCCAACTTTTGCTCACAGAACGAAGTGCAGTAACAAGTGCTGTTACTCAAATGTCGATTTATTGCGAAAATCCGGTACCCATTAGAGCCGACCCATTTCTCGATACAGTACACTAGCCGTGAATACGTAAAAGTCTTGTTATTGACACACTGTCCACATTATTTTAATTTTCGTTTATGCCCAACTAACACAACTATCGAGTTTTGGCGGGAATAGCAGTGTTATGTGGCGGTATTATATTTAATACTTTTTTAATTATAATTTTGAAGACATTTAATATAATGAAATGCAGAGTGCTAAATTATAATGTTTATGATATAACAGTGCTTTACTTTTTTTGTGTTTCAGCCTAATTATCACGTGATGCTGTTAACAGTGTGGCCATGGCAGTATTGCGGGTGATGATTTGACTTGTCGGGGATAGAATGCCATCAGACGACCTCTTCGGCGCCTTGTAAAAGCGTGGAAGGGGCCGCTATGGTTTTAGTAGGTATTTCGGGCGCTTATGTGGCTGGCGAGTCCCACATACACCCCTCGTCTATCACCGGCGGGGGAATAGTGCGTAAATGCATTCCCACAGTGTGAACAAGAAAAAAAGCGACGATTTGACTTACTGACTGACTAGAAGAAAGTGATATCTAAATCATTAATTAAATTTTGGCACAAAAGTCTTTGCAGCCATCCCATAAAATTTCTAAAAAAAAAACACAACTATTGCTGTTACACAACAGTATCGGCATATAAAGAAAAATAGGTATAAAAAGTTGTACAACAAAGTGTAGTCTAACACGATTAATCTGCTACCGTCGGCGTTTACTGCTTTTAAATCCTCTTAGTAGTATTATCTGTTCACGACGCCTCGCTACTTGTATAGCACAGATTATAAAACATGATACCCCATCCATTTCTGTATATTTTTATTACTCTGTTAACTTGCTTCGGTAGTTTTAGCTCGTAGTTATATTATTGTATATAATTGCATTTTATGATGCAGAAAGGCACGTTTTCGACCGAGACTGGCTCTCGACGAGCCCGACGACGAAATCACGATAGCTCAGAATACAGGATACACGGCCCGCGAAGCCGCAACAAAGAAAAGACCACGGTTCCGTCCTCGCCGTCGAGGTGCGAAACCGTGCCGCGTAAAAATAAGTAAATCTAAAGTGGGACCTCCCACATTGCCCTCAGCAACGCCCCAAGCCGAGGTTCGTACCCCACAGGGGGTGCCCTTGGGCCCCGTTGCTTAATTTTTTTTTTTTGATTGAGAGCCCTCAGCGCTCATCACTAGTCCGTGTAAGGGTGTAACAGCCATCTGAGGCTAACACTTCTTGTCAGACAAAAAAAAAAAAAAGCAGAAAGGCAACAATAGTTACAAAGAAGCGTATTACAACGTTATCTGTTTTTATGCACTTTATAATACATATATTAGCTATTAACTATCTAGATGATCCGATAGACTTTTTTTTTTAAGATTCATAATAAAAATATTTTTGTGTATCTTTACACACAAAATTTTATAGAGAAGAATTTATCAGCGTCATTCTATGATAGGCTCGTCCCGCGGCTCGTCGGCGTGGCGTCCGCCCTACAATGGCTGATGCCGAATGTGGGCGGACCGAGCGCGGCATGTCGACAGCTGTACGCGGGGGTCATCCGGTCGATGGCCCTGTACGCCGCACCGGTGTGGGCGGGATCCATGACCGCCCGACTTAGGGCCCTTCTGTGGCGTCCACAGAAGGTCATGGCGGTCAGGATCATCCGCGGGTACCGCACGGTGGCGACGGAGGCGGCGTGCCTATTGGCCGGGACTCCCCCGTGGGACCTGGAGGCGGAAATGCTCGCCGACTTGTATCGGCGGGTGTCGGGGGTGCGCGGGGGGGGGGGGTGTTGTTTCCTTGAAGGAGCTCACCGCCTGGCGCGTCGACGCCCGCCGGGACGTCATCGCCCGTTGGGCAGACCGGCTGGAGAGGCCTCGATACGGTGTTTGGACCGTGGAGGCCTTCCGGCCGGTGCTGATGCAGTGGTTAGAAAGGCGGCACGGGGTGCTCTCCTTCCGACTCGTGCAGGTCTTGACGGGGCATGGATGCTTCGGCAAGTACCTGTACAGGGTCGCTAGGAGGGAGAGAACTCCGTCCTGCCACCACTGCGATTGCGACGAGGACACGGCGCAGCACACGCTCGAGGTCTGTGCCGCTTGGGCAGAGCCGCGTCGTGAACTCGTCGCAATCATCGGTGCAGACCTGACGCTGCCGACCATCGCTAGGGAGATGCTCGGCAGCATCAGGAATTGGGACGCGGTCGCAGCCTTCTGCGAGGCAGTTATCTCGCAGAAGGAGGCGGCGGGTCGCGAGCGCGAGGAGCACAGCCTCGATGATGCGACCCGCCGTCGGCGACTGGGGCGGCGCAGGCGGGAGTACCTGCGTGCAATGCCGCCCTAGCCGAGGCCGCGGGTGACGTGACCGGGGATTAGTCCGTCACCCGCCGAGAGGCCGACCGCGTGAGGAAAGACCGACGTCCTCCCCGAGGGGGGGACGTCGGTCGATGGGAGGGTACCCCGGGTAGAGGGTATTTCGTCGGGCTGACCACTGATGACAAGTAACCCTGCTCCAGTGGTCGGCCCAGCGACGAGGGCGACGTGGTGTTCGGGTGGGTTGCGGGAGTTGCGGGCTTGAGCCCCTCTGTCGCCCCGGACGGAGTGGTGCGTAGGCGCGCCGACCGCAGCCCACACAAAAAAAAAAAAAAATGCGTCATTCTATGATGACAAAAAGAAATATACCTCATTCATCGGTTAAGCCGCTTAAGATAAGAAGAAAGAGAAACATTAGGGCACTGAACAGGGCTGCACATTAAGACTTAAATTGACCTACTATACCACGCTGGTCTACCTGGTATAGAGTTTTATTTCGAATTTTTCTCTTACATAAATGTTATATGAACATTACATGTGTCTGAAAACACAAATCTACGACCAGTGTGTGTTATCAGTGATGACTTACGGCACAGAAACGTGGTCCCTAAAAGTAGGCTTCATAACAAGGCTCAAAGTCGCTTAGCGTGCTATGGAACGGGCTATGATCGGGATTTCTCTGCGAGAGAGAATCCGTAATACGGCAATCCGCAGAAGAACGGGTGTAACCGACATAGCACGAAGAATTAGCACGCTGAAGTGGCAATGAGCAGGCCATATCGCTCGTCGAACCGACAACCGCTGGGAAAGGTTCTCGAGTGGCGACCACGTATTGGACGACGTAGTGTAAGACGCCCTCCCATTAGGTGGACCGACGAACTGGTGAAAGTTGCTGGGCGTCGTAGGATGCAGGCGGCACAGGACCGCACTTTGTGGCGTAACATGAGGGAGACCTACGTCCAGCAGTGGACAGCGATAGGCTGAAATGATGATGATGATGAACATTACATCATAATCTTTTACGATATCCACACACAATAAGCGATAATGAAATGTGTTCTTTTACCGTCACGTCACGAAAATTCTTAATAATATAATTGTACATTATATATGTTACGGTAAATTTGAATAATTAAAAATTATTAATAATTTTCAATCATTATTAATAATTAACCACTTGATTTGGTTAATGTGAATATAAAATTAAAATTCATCACTTTTAGCAGTTATGAGGTACTCTCGTTGGTAAAAGAAATAAAATTAGACTCAAAGTTGTGTTCAGCTGGTGTTTAATGGTAGTATCACAGTATTACAATTCAATTACATAATTAACAGAAATTGACATGCAAAATCATTTATTATGTGCTGAATTGAAATACCAATTAAGCAAAAAAAATATTCAATTTCAGACTCATTACAAAGTCAACACTACAATCTTAATAAATTATTAATATTAAGTATTATTGCAAGAAAGACTGCTGTGGTACTTAGAATTGCAATGAACGCGGCAGGTGGACCGTTGCGAATCTCATGGAACTATAAAACCTCCGTCTTATTGAAGGCCTTCCTAAGTCCCAGCGTCTCGATCCACCTGAAAATATCCTCGGTGCCGAGAGTTTCCAGGCATGCCGCCTCTTCTAGCGTTCCAAGGCTGTAACGAGCGTGTCGTCGGTATAATAATTTACGCCCAGTCCCGGGTGAGGTTACCTCGCAACGCCCAGTCGTAGCTGGTATTCCATAAAGTCGGCTCTAAAACCTACCACTGTGGAACACTGCACGACATGGGTGTCCGCGCACAACGTCCCCTATAGCACTCATTCGTGGCACCGCCGCTCACATCTGTGGCACCGCCGTTCTCATCTCTGCCTCCGTGACGAGCGGAACACTATAGTCGGCTTCCCGGTCACTGTCTGGTATAACCATGACCCCTGGTCGTTTGCTTCGCCCTGAGGCTGTTTTGGAGAGTCTTAGCGCGGAGGGGAACTCTGCGCGTGGAGCTTACTCAGTGTCGCACGATGCGGGCGACCCCAGGGGTCATGCTCGAGACTGTCCAGTATTTCCTGCCGACTCACGTCTTTGGCGTGACGGATGGGTAGTCTGAAGGTAGACCGTGCACTGCGGTAAGCCTCGTACAGCTGGCTCTCCCGTTGGGCACGCCGACAATCAGAGTACCTATGTTATTTTTTAAATTTATTACATTTATCAGTACTAAGGTTATAATGAATTAATATTATAAATGCGAAAGTAAGGATGTTTGTTTGTTTGTAACGCTTTCACGCTTAAACCACCGAACCAATTTCAAAAATTCTTTCACCAATGGAAAGCTATAATATCAGGGAGTAACATAGGCTATATTTTATCCCGGTATTCCCACAGGAATGGGAACAACGCCGCGGGTAATGCGACTGAAACCGAAGCGAAGCGAGGGCGGGTTGCTAGTCTAGTAAATAAAATTGGAGTGTCTGTTTGTAATGTCAAAATAATAGGCTTTTTTCATGATCACATGGTTATTTGTACGACACCTATGCCTAAAATAGCGATTAAAAAATTTTTGGCTGTCTGTCTGTCTGTCTGTTTGTTTCGGGTAATCTTCAAAACGGCTGAACCGATTTCAAAAATTCTTTCACCAATGGAAAGCTATAATATCAGGGCGTAAACTAGGCTATATTTTATCCCGGTATTCCCACGGGAACGGCAACTACGCGGGTAAAACGACTATAACCGAAGCGAAGCGAGGGCGGGTTGCTAGTTATTAATAATCACCGATAAGTGTGATTAATTCCTTACTTTTACCTCGAATTTTGGTAATTATTAATAATGATTGATAATTATTAATAATTTTCAATTAATCATATTTACTGTGACATATATATCTATATCTATACCAATAACATTATAAAGAGAAAAGATTTGTTTGTTTGTTTGTATTGAATAGGCTCCGAAACTACTGGACCGATTTCAAAAATTCTTTCACCAATAGAAAGCTATAATATCAGGGAGTAACATAAGCTATATTTTATCCCGGTATTCCTACGGGATTGGGAACTACGCGGGTAAGGCGACTGAAACCGAAGCGAAGCAAGGGCGGGTTGCTAGTATTTAAATATAATTAAAAATTTGACTTATGTTTTTTACATAAACAGTCTTGTGTTAATAGGACGACAATAAACAGGGTAATAGAAATACGCAGCTTCTAAATTATTTGTGACGATTATTTGCGGTTTTCTTTGAGTTATGTTTGCGAGATGAAACCTAAATTTGGTTTTATCTCCTAGAGAATGTAATAAAGCTGTTCAAGGTACAATATTGGGCCTTGAACGTGATTTAAATTTGTTATAAAGCTTCTAGATTTTAAGTAATTTGAAATTGGAGTTCTATTTTTTGATGTGGTGACGGGTAAGAATAGAACGTGTTATAAGCTATTATGTTTTCGTGGGAGCCGTAAAAATTAGTAATCACCAAAAAAACGTAGTAAAATCTTTTGAGGAACTGCCTATCTGTAGACCAAGCGAAACAACTATAATGTTGTCCTCCTTGTGGGCCTATGAAGAAGAGACTACGATATACTCGTATACGAAACAAACAAATTCATTTAATACTAAGCATCTATATTTTTATGAATATTTCATTGATGATCTAACGTCCTGTAATGCAAATGTGAATGATCTGCTGGGGTTTTGTTGGATTTCCTCAATGACGGTCCCATTTCGATCTGGTGATAGATTATTGTATTAATTTAAGGTGAAATATTAAATTTGACTTATATATTGTAAGTGCTCCTGCGCGCGACTTCATAACTAGACCCTGGTAGATTTTTTGTAGATTAATAAGACCTATAAACCCGCAGTACGTTATTTTGTTCTACCATTAATAGTTTTTGAAGCGCTCACTTATAAAAGATTTCGTTTTAATACCTTAGGTATATTGCGATTTTATTATACAAATAATAAAATCTTTTACCTGTATAAAATAACTATGGATAAATGATTTTGAATTTGAATCTACAATTGAATTTTATCTTGTGTGAATAACTACTTATTTTATTCGTCTATAAATACATAGGTATTTACTATATTTTTCCCTGTGATAGGGTTTGTGATCTGGAGATTGTATATTCGATTCTTTCGATGCAACGCGGATGTGCGGCATGTGGCCTTATAATATCAGCGTAACACCTTTCCATCGCCGTTGGGCTGACCATCGGTAACAATTCCCAGACTTTAGTTAACGGTGTTAATGGTGCTATGGTTGACGGTATGATGCTTTATAAGTTTACCAGTTAGTAGTCTACCTTAACTGTGCTTATCTGAGCTACGTTATTTTTTTTAATAGATGAATCTAGACCATAGATCTCTTCATAACACGCTGTATATCTTTTACGTCCATCTATTATTCTATCGACGTCCTCTTTTAAATATAGGCTTTTTCAAGGGGGATGAAGCTATAATCGCTACGTCTGATAGGCATAATTCGTAATGATGTTATAAGATAAGCTTTACAAGAGGTTCCTACTATTCTTCTCCTCTATGATACTCAACTGATTTTATGACTCTCGTTGGCAATTAAAGGTTTTTGCGGACGCTATATAATTTTATAATTATCATCATCATCTCATCTCCTACATATCCCACCGTTGAGCTAGAACTTCTTCCATGGTATGGGGATAATTAATTAAACCACTAGACTACGCTGGACAGATGGTTTAAAGTTTTTCCTCTCTTGCATACAACATGCGTATTATATTTTTTAACTAGCTTTTACAATGCCCACGGGCAAGTTACGGGCTTGTATTTTAACTCTATCAATACACGGCAAATAATTATCATTTAATTTTATTCATCATTTCAGATTATTTATGTCCCACGGCTAGGATCGAGCTTTCTTCGTAGTAAGAGAATTAACCTATTTATACCGCGCTTGGAAAGAAGCGTTCTCGAGTGACGACCACATATCGGACGACGCAGTGTTGGATACCCCCCACTAGGTGGGCCGATGACCTGGTGAAAGTTGCTGGGCGTCGTTGGATGCAGGCGACACAGTACCGCACTTTGTGGCGTAACGTGAGGGAGGCCTACGTCTAGCAGTGGACGGCTATAGGCTGAAATACGGAAAATGATTTTCAGATAATATGTACAAATTGATTTAAAAGAGAAGCTCTTTTAATATGACGTAGAAATAAAGTTTTTTTATAGAGAAATCACATATATACATATGTGTAGGGAATTGGAGTCAACTGATTTCTAAATTTACCATATCTTAGACTTAAGCGACTTTGATTATATCCCTTTGCTAATAATATTCATTATTTCCATTCTAATTAAATCCGAGTGGTCGTTCTAGATATGTGCTGGAGAGAGTTTAATTATCGGCATACGTAATCTACGGAGATAACGTGTTATTACTTGGCTCAATGAACTGGCGCATATGATTTTAATACTGTATGTAAAGGATTACGTGACTTGTACTTTATTTATTTTAATAACAGAATGTTTGAATGGGAAACACTCTATTAAATTTTGCTAAATACAAAACTAAGAAAAGTTACTATATTTACTTAGTCTTTCCGTGACCATAAACGGTAAAAATTGTGCGAAAAGTCGAGCAATTTACATTAAATAAAAATGCGAAAGATGTGTTGAAATAGTTTTAGTTAGATGTATTTTTTTTCTGTATTTTATACATTGAATGAAATACAGTCTTACTTTAGTGTTTACCTTTTTGTAAATTAAATTAGAGTTAGTAACACAATATACTAATTTTATAGCGCTATATACTAATTTAGTAATTATTTCATATCTACATAATTTAGATTTTTCTTTGACAAACTAAGTAACTGTACAAGCATCCCAATATTATGCAAAAGACTTCACCGAAATGTCTCCCATTTTTATTCGTTTTACACAAAATAGCATTATCTATGTGGTACTAGTGTGTAGTTGCAGGAGAAGGAAAACCTGAAATGAGAACCTATACCAACGTCTCTGACCAGCGTGATATAATAGGTCAATTTCCCTCCTATTGTGGAGGAAGTTGGAGCCCAGCAGTGGGACGTATATAAGCTGTGATGATGATGAATAAATAAATGTAGAATTAATTTTTAAATTGTTTTATTTTTAGTATATAAAGCATTGCCAAAAGTAATATTATGAATAACAATTAATTCATGAGATGCAAAATTAACATAATTTGATTATATTTTCCGGCCGCTTCAAATAATTCACAGCATCCACAATCACAGGAATGCTATTTGTATATTTATCTTTTAATTCGTATATTTTTGAAGTGAAAACTTCTATAGGTAGGCTTGGATGTGGAGTAAATAGTAAGTCGTCATCGACATGGTCATTAGATATGTTAGCGCTAACACTATATATGTAGCTATATCAGTGCAGAAAATCAGTAGTAAATTAAATCTAGAATTTTAGCTCTTCATTGGCCATATACTTGTGTAGGATTTCAACAAACTTACAAATTAAATCTTGAATTGATGCCCCTTTACACCTTTCCATTCTAGCAGTTCCATTTCATCATCGCAGCCTACATACGTCCCACTGTTGGGCTAAGGCCTCTCCAAATTGGGAGGGAGTTTGACCTACTATACCATGCTGGTGAGACATGTTGGTATAGGGTTTCATTTCGAGTTTTCCATTTCTTGCACTGATGTTATGTGCATATTATATCCCTCAGTCGACTTTTACGACATCCACGAGCAAGATAGGGAGTGATGATTTGTATTCTTACTCTGTCACCATGCAGAAAGTGCAGTTTTATTTAATAATCGTTAAATTTCTTCTCTCCCTTTCTTGCCCATGGGTGTCGTGAAAGTTCATTGAGGAATGAAATATGCATGTAATATCAATCAAACTCGAAATAAAACCCTGTACTAACTCGTTTGACCAGCGTGGTGCAGTGGGTCAATTTTATATCCTATTGTGGAGGAGGATTGAGCCCAACAGTGGAACGTATATGAGCTGATATGACAACAAATTAGCATGAGATCTTTAAATTCCACCTTTTGCAAAACACTGAAAGGTAAATGGACTGGGACAACAAAAAAGATAAAAGTCTTAAAACCATTTTTATGAAACAAAATAAAAAAAGAACGTCACAAAGTCCAAATTCTAATCAGAATTCTCACTATTTGTACAGTAATAAAATTACTCCCTAAAATGAACTGCGCGATCCAATTCTAACCAATCTTAATACTTGAACGCGCGTAAAAGTCACTTTACGAGTACGTCAATATGGCCTGTCAACAAGATTTATTTGTTTAGGTGCCAATAAATCTGCAAACTCGGTGGCTCGTATGTCCTCTGAATTATTTTCTTTATACAATGTTTGGTTCGAGGCTAGGCAACGCTTCTGGCGTACACAGATTTTCTAAGAATTATATGTGTTAACAGTTTATAAAAGGCTAGGTCACGATCTAGTGTCGGTTCCAGAAAATACTCTAGTAGCGATTTTGATGTAAACTAAGAACTATATTTTGAAAAGGAATCGTAAAAATTTATTAAAGCATGTCAACAGATGACATACTGAAGATAGGGAAATCTGAAAATAGCCAGGCTGAAATGATTTAAGCTATTAACACGTTTGGTGCGTTACGAGATCTATCAGATCTCTTGCAGAACTTTTGTATTGTCCGTGTTATAATCGTGTTTTTTCTATGCTTGCGGGCGGCGCTAACGTGTAAAGTAAAAACCGTATTTTTAGGAGACTGATTAGGTCTCTAACGCACCGAAGGGTAGATTAGTTACAGATCTTTTAGGTATCCAAAGCACCAGCTGAAAGTTCTTTGAAAATGATGGCGCAGTGAACGTGTTAACCCACACTTGCTATTTGGGATAGTATATTAGGCTAATTTATGCCACTTGGAAGACACTAGCCCTCATCGTCGTCTCTTTATCTCAGCTTGTATAAGTTTGCGGGGCTCGAGGCCATTTCGTAATCCGAGGAGAAAGTTTCTATGTGGTTGGAACCACACTGTGAATAGTCACTTGTCTACAGCCACGGGCCGGTCCATCCGGGGTTATACCACACTCTTGCAGAAAATTGACGTCTGAATAGTAGCAATTTGTTACTGCATTTCATTTGGCGTGCAAGAGAGCCGAAAGCCCAACTTTTGTGGGTCTTTGCGTGTGGTGGGTTTTTATGATGCCTTTAGTATCACCGAACTTCTTTGCACGCATTCATACTTTCTTCATTTTTTTTACAGTAGAAACGCACTAGTAAAGTTGCATGAACAGCAGTATCACTTACTGTTAGGTATGATGTTTGCGCATTTTCTACCAATAGAAATCATCATTTTCTTGCCCTCATCCCACGCTAAGTGGGGTCGGCACAACATGTTTTTACCTTCCATAGCCTCCTATCAGCCGTCATATGTGCACTCACTGCTTTCATACGCATATCTTCATTCACGCAGTCCATCCATCTCTTTTTGGGTCTCCCACGCTTCTTTCGTCCATCCACAATCATATTGACAACCCTCCTTTTCACATGCCTTTCATCCCTCCTCATCACATGTCCATACTATGACAATCTCGCGCTCCTAATCTTCTCTATCACTGGAGCCACTTTTAGACTACCCCTAATATACTCATTTCTTACTTTATCTAACCTTGTAACCCCACACATCCATCTTAGCATTCGCATCTCTGTAGCATGCACTCTTCTCTCATCCGTCTTTTTCAATGCCCAACATTCAGATCCATACATAGCAACAGCTTATTTTTTTTCTACCAACAGAAATATAAAAATAATATCTATTATAACAAGTAGTTCAAACCGCATCGGCTTAGTTTTTAGGGTTCCGTACCCAAAGGGTTAAAACAGGACGCTATTACTAAGACTTTACTGTCTGTCCGTCCGTCTGTCTGTCACCAGGCTGTATCTCAAGAACAGCTATAGTTAGACAGACATTTTTACAAATTATGTATTTCTGTTGCCGCTATAACAACAAATACTAAAAACTAATTAAAATAAATATTTAAGGGGGGCTCCCATACAACAAACAAGATTTTTATATATAATGGTACGGAACCCTACGTGTGCGACTCACACTCGCACTTAGCCGGTTTCTTTATTGCCATTTTGTTTTGTCTTGCATAGATTTATCGTACATGCATATTATATCACTATTCGTTCTTTATTACATCCAAGGATAAGAAAAGGTGTGGTGAACTTTATTTTTACTCCATTTCCAAACGAATAATATTTATAAGCTGATGCGGATGTATATGAATTAAGAAGAAGAAAAATAACTGCTTTTATCCTTTGATCCTTGGTTACATTCTTTACATAACATATAAAGAATGTAATAAGAAAAAAGAAAATATATATTATATAGTCAATTCGATAATATGACACACCTTAATTACAATCTCACGGTCTTTTGAATTTTATCAGTACTTTGAAACATACTCGATAAATTGTATAAAAGCGATATTAATGAATCTTTTCTGTAATTTGAAGCTGAAGGAATCTGAAAGAAAAAAAACGGAGCCTTTTTCCGACAACATGCAGTAATTTGAAGTACGGACTTCACTACTCTCTCAATTTGATAGATTATAATTTTTGGGGGAAAAACTCCGCCCAAATCAAAAATCCGCAGGATGGCGGAAAGCACACTTTCCGCCATCCTGCGGATTTTACTATTATTTAGGCGGGTCACCGTCAGCGTCACCGAGTATTACATTTTAATGATTCAGACTTGCCATTTGTTCATATACATATTATACGAATTTAGTTTTTACTTTAAACATATAAATGAACACATAGGACAAATTATTAAAAGTTCTCAGTCTATATCTTTTAGACAGAGCTAATTCAGAATATAGAAATGTATATACTATTATATCTATATATTAATACGTGAAGCAAAAACTTTGTACCCATTATTACGAAAATTACGTGGATGGACAAGTATGAAATTTAGCACAGTTGAAGTATATAATGAGGAGAAGTGCATAAAACTGAAATTTCATATCATAATGGATTAGAAATGCATTAAATTAATTAAAAAAGGCATTACGCACACTACAACGCAATCGCTACACACACACACGTTTGTGTGAGTGTGTTGCGTAGCAACGCTTATACACTTTTGTTTACGGTCAAAATCTGTGGTCGAACTGAATGTCAAACAACCATAATTATGATGACAATGTCTAATAGAGATTTGCGATTATTAGTGAAATACAGCTTGCTCAATTTACATTATGTACTTTAATAAAATTAAAAGAAAATTGCATAGCAGAAAAATTAATTAAAATGAATTATGGCCGAATTTCGACCACACGGCGAACACTAGTTGTAATTAATGTATTTCTCATATAAATGTAAGTTTCTTAGAGATAGTTAAAATATGAAGTTGAACAATACCTTTCTGGAAAAAATTTTATAATATATAAGATAATCTTAAACAGATTTTTCAGTGTCAATTTTTTTATTTATTGGTATATTCTTTTTTTTGGTCAAACAGAGTTGTAACAGTCCATCAGAAAATGTTAATTCTACACGAGACTAATATCTGCAAATTGTATATTCGCAATATAAATCAAACCAAACTTGTACCTACAATAAAATAAAAATATCATGTAATTACGTCTAGAACCATTCATTACCTTCATAGATTTCCTCTGTCTACTTTCGAGTGACACTCGGTCATTGCGTTACCGCAATGACCGAGACTTTTTGGAAGATTTCCAAGCGTGCAACAAGTTACTAAATGATTTTGGTTCAATGTATCTGAAATTATTTGCCGTATGGTGACGGAGTACGAATACCACAACCCCATTTCTTGCCCGTGGATGTCGTAAAAGACGCCTAAGGGATATAATACGCATATACCATCTATGCAAGAAAAGGAAAACTTGAAATAAAATCCTAAAACAACCTGTCTGACCAGCATGTAAAGTCAATTTCCCTCCTCTTGTGAAGTAGGCTCTAGCCCAACAGTGGGACATATATAAGCTGAAATGATGATGATGACTCCATTTCTTACCCGTGGGTGTCGTACGAGGTGACTAAGGGGTTATAATATGGGAACGAAAGCTGGATATAAAACACTATAGCAATACGTTTGACTTGCGTGGCATAATAGGTTGGCATGTTATTATAAGTGATCATCTAAAAAAAAAAATTATAGGAGATAGATGAGTCTAGTGTCTACCTGATATCACATACGCCCTACAGTTTTTGGGCAGACTATATTCTGGACACACCGCCTTTATCCCATCTAGGGAGATAGAAGGGTTGGCGTGCGGCCCCATAACCCGCCGTTTTCCCTCCCAATTGTCATGGTGACATTTGGGATCAATTCCTTCCTCTGTGAACCCCGGCTTGAGCATTTCTCTGTTACTTTTAGTGATATTAATGGAAAAAGAAAAGGTGGTGATTATTATTTGCTAACTTCATCGCCACACGGAACAGCAAAGTAAATGTAGAACTGCCGACAGAAGGGCAAAGTCCTTTATGATCATCCACGGGCAAGAAAGGGTTGTGACAGCTGCTTCCTTACTCCGAATACCATATTGATGTTTGGCAATTAATACATCATAATAACAGTCCGTTTTCCGTTTGTTGGCGGAGTAAGAATACAATTCATCACCCCTTTTCACGCCCGAGGGTGTCGTAAAAAATGAGTAAGGGCTTTATAATGCTTAAGGGCTGCTATGTATATTACATATGGTATCTATGCAAGAATTGGAAAGCCTGAAATAAAACTATTATTGTTATGTATCTCCCTGATTCACGGATATCTTTCAAGAGAAGACACCTGGTCCTTTGAAAGGCTTACATGGGGATAAGGATCCAACACGCAGAGGCCTTTGAAGAAATTTAATATAAAAATGGGATATCTACTGATGACACTCCACGTCTGCACATAACACTCGTGGACTGCCAACGGTAGGTGTAAAACTATTGTTGATGATGGTATCTAATATACGGTCATGAGGTTGGAGGTTCGACGGACTGGTCTAACTTAAAACTATTGATTTAAAAAACTGTCGTCTGCTTTCAATATCATTATGTTTTGAACTTTGGCAGACGATGACTCGCCAACTCACTGAATGGCCCCCCCCTAAATGGTCGCCACAGATACGCAGGCCATACGGGCAACAGAGGGTCAACATTGGTGCAAGTGGCTTGAGGTGTCGAGCGGTGCGGCGCCGGTTTCACCATCGCGAGTTGCCGATAAACGGAGACCCGCAGTGGTTTCCCCGTAGTTATGGCCTTGAAAATGACACTTCCACCCCCGAACATATAGCTCTGACGACTCCTCTCTGACCGTCCGTTTAAGGCAAGCCAGAGTAGAGGGTCCTGCGGGTATTCTTCGGTTTCCACTCCAGCCAGCCAATAAAGGCGAGCTGGATGCGAGGCCCTGGCCGACTCTCTGGGGCACTCAGGACCGCAGTGTCGCCACTCACATTCAGCACGCCACAAGCTGCCCTGCGGCATTATTATTATTATTATATCAACCCGTCTGACCAGCGAAATGTATACAAATTTCACTCCTGTTGTGGAGGAGGATCTAGCCCAACGGTGGGACATATATAAGTTGAAATGTGGATAACGGTCTATCTATCAGCCTCTCGATGTCTAATACTGAATCCTGCTCCAGGTGATTACTGCCATAACTGTTATTTCTTGCAGGCATTTTGGCGATACGATGCGAACATATGCAATGTTTTGCGTTTCCCAAATGTGCGGTGAAATATTATTCCAATTTTTCAAGGTAAAGTGAGATACTTTAAGAAGTAAATACATTGTCACGAGGGATTTTACAAAACATATAGTAAATGAAAAAAAATAACTCTCAGATTCAGAAAAACCATTTGTGAATTGCACAGAAGTCCTGCACGGAAATCCTTTAATATTGTAGCTAATCAGAATATTTGTCAATTTCATCTTGATTATAACTCTATTAAGGAGGTTTCATATCGCAATACTGTAACAACGTAAAGAAACCAGGTGTAATAGTGTGTTTTCAGACCGTCAATATGTAGATTAAAGAAAATAATTTTGGCAAATACCAAAGCGGCGGATGCTCAGCAAGCACTTATCTGTGCTAAATTGATATGAGCTGGGCTATTAGACGTGCGAATTGATACTGGTACAGGTTGTTATAATTGACGAATTATTTTCTGTTTTTAATGCAGCTAATTGTTATATAAAACGATGAATACTCATCTCGTCACATGGTGACAATGATGTATTACACCTGTTGGAGGAATGAAAGAAAGAAAGAAAATGTTTTATTAAGGTACAGAAACTGAGAAACAAATGTGCATACAAATGAATTATACAAATTGTATTTAAAAAAATAATACAAACAGATACTTACAACTTATCAATAGAAAGAAAAAACAAAAATATTAACTAAGAAATGCAATGAATTAATATACAATATGTAAAATACATGTGTTCCATGACTGATGAACAGGATCTCGATCAGTCTTTACCCAACAGAATTAGGGAGAGGAGAGCATTGTCGTTCGGTGAGCCGAAAGTCCGACTTTCTAAGGGTGAATGCGCGTGGTGGGTTTTGTGATGCCTTTGGTATCACAGAACATTTTGCACGCATTCACACTCCGTTCACTTTCTTCACGATAGTTAGCGGCCTAGTAAAGGTCCATGAGCAGCAGTATCACTTATCATTGTGTGTGCTGTTTGCTCTTTTGTCACCAAAAACAGTAAAAAAAAAATAACACTGCGCTGATTTTTAACGAACCCACGTTATGATCCACGTATGTGACACTAATCAGTTAATGTTAAGTTTTAATGGTACAATAGTGGTTTGTCCCTGTGGTGCTATGCATGTAACATCTACCTATACAAGGGAATTTGTCTGACTAGCATGGTATAGTAGGTCAATTTCACTCCTATTGTGGAGTAGACTTGAGACCAGCTGCAGGACGTTAATGAGCTGTGATGCTGATGAATGCTACAATAGTACTTATCGGCCAGAATGTCAATAAATTATTGATATTTTTTTACTATATTCTATGCACATCGCTAAATGTAAACCACTTTAGTTAAATTATATTTACACGATCAAGTCATTTAGTAGAACATACAAACATAAAGGACCGAAGATACAGTATTTCTCTTAGTACGAAACAATGGCTTCAGTTATAACACAATACAAATAAGATTGCCATTGTCTTTGAACGAACACTACATCGAGAGCTATACAAACATATCGGGTGTAGTTAAAGTACTTAGTGAGCGTGTAGATACATCATACTTTGATGAACAAACATGTTAGCTTCTGATACTAAATATAAAAGAATAATCTCATACCTATATTTTCTTACTGAGTGGTGGCGGCTAAGTATACGATCGTCGCTTACATTTTTCGTAGACTAACTTCTTTCAATGCAACTATTCAATTAGTAGTAGTCAATTAGTAGTATTCAATACAACTATTCAACTAGTCAACTATTAAATTCCTAGAGAAGTTACATCAGGCGGGTAGGTCAGAAAGATCTAACGTAAACCACATCTGCCGATATGTTGTCGTCATTTGAGATTCTTCTTTCCGGTTGATTCATTAAACGATGTGGCCAGGTTATTGCAATTTAGGTATCCTAATCTTTTGGGATACATCTCAAAATTGCGTCTACTTAGCTGGACTTTTTATCCTCAATAAAGATAATGTTTGACCACTTTGATAATCGCAGTTTATAGTTTTATACTTTAACGGATTATATGATGCCAGGATTACACGCTTTTAGTATAGGTAATGCTATTAGGATCGACGCAGTATGTACTTCTCCGTCATACATATTGCAAACGTTATATGCCCGGTAATAGTTTTCTGATCGGCCGCCTGTCTGACGTCAATCCTCATTGATATAATGACCAAACAGCATGAGCCAGAGTTGGCACAGGTGCATATATAGTTCTTAGTAATCTTTTAATACACCCACGAATAATCTAGGGGGGGACGTCGGTCGATGGGAGGGTACTCCTCAAGGGGTATTCCATCGGACCGACCACTGACGACAAGTCAACCTGCTCCGGTGATCGGTCCAACGACGAAGGCGACGTGTCACAGGTGGGTTACGGGTGTGCGTGCTTACGCCCCTCTTTCGCCCCGGACGGAATGGTGCGAGGTGTGCGAGTGCGCCGACAGTAACCCACCTCTCAAAAAAAAGGGGTTATATTTCAAGTTCTCCTTCTCTTGCAACTATGTACCCAAACGTAATGCTATTTTGTGTACGACAAAATAGGAGGCCTTTTGGAGAAGTTACTTACACAAAATTGGGATATATAAAAACCTATTCAGTGTGTCAAAGAAATATTTTATATCTACGTATTAAAATCAGTAAAAAGATTTTGCTGTAACTACATAATACATACCAATTAACAACACAAACAAGGAAAGTATAATATTGTTTCGTGGAATTTGTACTTTGTTTAACATTAAGCCTAGCGATTGTTGGGTTTTTGTTAACCTTCTCAGAAAATATTTACCATTTATATGGCACGATTTCTAATCAAATTAAGACTATTAACAAGGCGCGCGCAATTCGTCTCGTCTTCGTCTCAACTTGTATCAGTCCCACTGCTGGCCTTTTTTTTTTTGGGTGGGCTGCGGTCGGCACGCTCCTCGCACCCCTCCGTCCGGGGCAACAGAGGGGCGTAAGCACGCACACCCGCAACCCACCCGAACACCACGTCGCTTTCGTCATTGGGCCGACCAACGGAGTTACTTGTCATCAGTGGTCGGCCCGACGGAATACCCCCTACTTGGGGTACCCTCCCATGGACCGACGTCCCCCACTCGGAGGGACGTCGGTCTTTCCTCACGCGGTCGGCCTCTCGGCAGGTGACGGACTAACTCCCGTGTCATGTCACCCGTCATTTACTGATCGAATCAATGAATATCTCAATGATAAGAAACAAGTTTTAGCAGTATTTATAGACTTCAGTAAAGCTTTTGATACACTATCTCATAATTTACTTATCGATCAACTTAATTTATGTGGTATAAGAGGTCCTTTACTTGAGTGGTGCCGGGATTATATGAGTAAACGAACCTACAAAGTGAAGATAGGTGAGGGAATGAGTGAACCAATAAAGGTAATGGAGGGCACCGCTCAAGGTTCGGTGCTGGGGCCACTCCACTTCCTGACCTTTGTAAATACCATGACTAGAGTCATCAAATATGGTGAAGTGTATCAGTTTGCCGATGATACATGCATCATTGTGGCGGGTAAAAATATAGAAAAAGCTTTAAAAAATCTGCAGACTGACTTCACAATGCTAACCAAATGGTCACACGATTTTGGCTTAGTAATAAATAAATCAAAAACAAAGTTAATGTACATAAGCTCTAGTCATAATAGAAAATCTTGCCAGCTCCGACTAATTGCACACAATCACCGATGTCTCCACTCAAAATTTCAATCAAATTGTAATTGTGATGCGGTAGATGTCGTCAGCACTCATAAGTACCTAGGATTAATAATCGAAGACCGTTTTAATTGGACTAACCATATTAATCTTATCTATGATAGACTACGCGCTGTTCTAGGAAAATTTAAATGTATCAAATATAATATGCCATATAAAATACTACTTAATCTTTATATCAGCCTAGGTGAATCTATAGTGTCATACGGTCTAAGTAGCTACGGTCGAACATTTAAATACCACCTAGATTCTATTTACCAAATTCAACTTAGAATTTTAAAAACCATTGTACCTGCGAAAGTTAAAACGCATTTTAAGAATAACTATCACGAATTGTTTAAATTTTGTAAAGTAATACCAATACATGAAAAGGTGAAGTATGTTTTGCTAACAGAAAATTATTTAGATAAAAAAGTACAAGTAGCTATTAATCATTCAATTACTACTCGTAGTGTCACAAAAGGCAAACTTATAACACCAAGCTTTAAAATTTTTTATGGGAAACGTCTTTTATGCTACACAATACCGCTGTTAATTAATCAACTACCACATACAATAAAGACAGAAATAAATGGCAATAATTATAAAAATAAATTAAAACAACATTTCATTACACACTGATTACATAATTCAATTATATTCTAACTTAAATAAAAATCCATTATTATGCGAAACATTCTGTATATAAACTATTAAACTACACAAGGAACATTATTTCTACTTACCCCCACATAAGAGATGTGTTATGTATTTTGTTTGCCATTTTTATGCGGGCACCATCATTTTATTATTGTAAACTATTTCTTTTTCTTCTTTCTTTCATTTAAATTTTTACTGTTTACTTGATTAACTTCATTAGAATACTAAGACGAATCAAATACGCGTTTAAGCCAATATATAGGCTTCTGTCGTATTTGTAAGTTAGTTGTCAAAATAATTGTAAAACATTGTTATTAAATAAATAAATAAATAAATACAAACGTGTCATATACGATTTTAACTTGCTTTTTTACATAGATGCCATTTGTAAAAAAATATGATGACTTCCATGACAGATGTTCTCCTATAGTTACAATTAAATAGTTAAATAAAATGTAATATAACAAAAACATTAGCCACAGCAACGCGTGGCCGAGTCTGCTAGTATTTTATATAATCTAGCATATAAAATCAAACTACAGCCACAAAACCTATACATATTGAATACGAACCATTTATATGTAACATGAAAATCGTGTTCCGACCTAACTTTAGAGCTAATTGCTTTAAAGTACACTCCATTAAACAGCACGCCATAGTAAAACTTCCATGTTTATGTTTATTAACGGAAACCACTGAACTGACTGAATTCTATAATACAATGTATTATATTTTATGGTAGATAGGTTCCGGGTGGTGATGGAGTAAGAATACAAATTACTACCCGCTTTCTTGCCAATGGGTATCGTAAAAGACGACTAGGGGATGTAATATGCAGATAACATCAATGCAAGTAAAGGAAGGCGCGGTTTAGTAATTTGCCTTTCTTTGTGGCAGAGGCCGACGCCCAATAATGGGCCTAATAGGGATTGTGATGATGATAATCAGATAATGCACTAAGACCTATACGAGAGAAGGAAAACTCGAAATAGAAATTCGCTTGATCAGCAAATCCTATGCAAATCCCCTTAACCAGCGTGGTAGTGGTAAATCAATTTTCTTTGCATTACGCATGTGAGGATGTGAGCTTTGAGGAGGATGAGGTATACAGTATCCCTTTATGGTAATTATGATAGGCCTGCCGGGCTGGTCACGGACGTTAAAGACTTGGTACCGGAGAATACGGTGGGTTATGGGGTCGTGCGCTACAGTTTCCTCACTTTGGACACAACGGACGACATCTGACACCATAGCGGTAGGCATAGTGGTAGGACCACACTGTTGACAGTTGTCTTTCTACAGCCGCGGGCCGGTCCATCTGGGGTAGTACCACACAGCGCAGAGCGACGTCCGAGTAGTAATAATTTGTTACTGCGCTTCGTTCGGTAAGCGAGATAGCCGGCAGCCAAACTTTCTGAGGGTGTTTGCGTGTGGTTGATTTTGGTGATGCTTTTTGTATCACCGAACCTCATTGCACGCATTCACACTCCCTTCACTTTCTTGACGGTAGGTAATGACCTTGCAAAGTCCATGAGCGGCAGCAACACTTACCATCAGGTGTACTATTATCTGGTTTGCCACCATTTGCAATAAAAATCCCGCAAAAATATGATAACTATGATAATGAGTTAAATATACAATGTGGTGCCATGTTACCTTTGGAAGTCGTAAAATTCACCAGAAGGAGTGGCAGTACTCATTTTTTTAATAGCGACGGTCGATTGGTGTGCGGCTCATCATTATTCAATCAGCACATTTATGTGCGTCCTACTGTTGAGCTCTAGCCTCCTCTATAATAGAAGACAAAATAGACGTACTACCACCACGTTGGTCAGATTGGTTGTTACAAGGATTTATTTTGAGCTTTCCTTCTTTTGCATAGATGTTATATGTATATTAAATTCTTTAGTCGTATTTTACGTGCAAAATTCTTAGGGATAACAATCGACCATAAACTGACTTGGAAACCCCATATTAAAGAAATATGTATGCGTTTAAGGAAATCCACATACCTATGCACTTTTTTGAGCTATCTAAAAAGGTTAATAGTGAAACGCCACTGAAAGCTTATCATGGGCTGGTTGCTTCAGTTCTCCGTTATGGAGTTATTTTTTGGGGTCAATCTACTGATAGGGATCTTGTCTTTAAAATTAAAAAATGCTGCATAAGATCAATGTGTGGTTTAAAATAACAGACAGCTGTATACCTTATTTTATGTCCCTAAAAATATTAACCTTACCATCATTGTACATCCTGGAAACTACTTTATTTGTGAAGGCAACACCCCATCTATTTAGAAAATTGTCGACGGCACGAACAAACCCCATATGTGCTCAATATAAATACCAACTTTGCCAAATAAAATGTAAAACATCTTTGATGGAGAAGAGCTTCTTTGATGTTTCCTCAAGCATATACAATAAAATACCCGATAATATTAAAAACCTGCCTTTTTTAAATTTAAGAATGTCCTTAATAAACTATTAATCTTCAAATGTTATTATTCTATTGACGAATTTTTAAGTGACAAATTATAATTAATCTATACCAATAAATAAAATTGGAGTGTCTGTTTGTAATGTCAAAATAATAGGCTTTTTTCATGCTCACACGGTTATTTGCACGACATCTATGCCTAAAATAACAATTAAAAAAATTTTGTCTGTCTATCTGTTCCGGGTAATCTTCAAAACGGCTGGACCGATTTCAAAAATTCTTTCACCAATGGAAAGCTATAATATCAGGGCGTAAACTAGGCTATATTTTATCCCGGTATTCCCACGGGAACGGGAACTACGCGGGTAAAACATCTATAACCTATAACCAAAGCGAAGCGAGGGCGGTTTGCTAGTTATATAATAAGTCGTCTATAATTTTAATGAATTAATTTAATCTATGAAATAATGTTATGATATTAATTAAATAATCAATTAATCTGACATTATAATTATTATTGACATTATATGATTAAACGATTATTGACAAGCTTAGATATGACTTTATTGTGTTTAACTAAAATCATGTTATGAATAAATTAATTTCTTTAATTGGCTATTTGTTATGAAGCCATTATTCTTAGAATTGGATACTCCTTTTGCATGCCGCTTGATGGTCAAATATGGTGATACATTGTTTACCTGTTACTAATACTTTATACCCATATTTCGCAAAATAAATGATTTGATTTGACGTGAATTGTATTCTCACTCTGCCATCATACGGAAAATAATGTTTAAGATATTATTTTAAAATAATATTTAAGATAATAATATTTTTAATATTACGATTTATATTCACAATTTGATAAAAATATCTTCTTTTGTAGAGACTCTCACCCTACAGGGAGAATTGTAGGAACCATATATATAAAGAAGAAGAAATTGAAAGATTCCAAAAGCATACGTAGTTATAAACTGCACAGATGGCGTAGTGGTTAAGATATCGACCTAATATGTTAGTGTCGCGGGTTCAAATCCCACGCTGGACAATACTATGTGCGATTCACAAATAGATGTTTTTGCAGTCTCCCGACTCCCGAGATACAAGGATTATTTCCTTAGAGACTGCATTAAGAAAAATAAACAAATGACGTAGTGGTGCGCCCTTTAGTTTCGAGTGTCCTGAGTTCAATTCCGAGGCCGAAATATTCTTTATTGGATCCACAAACAATATTCAAGCGAAATATTGAACACTATAAATTTTGACAGTTCACTACCATATAACGTAATGTATCAGGCAATTACATAAGCAATTTACGAGGGAATTAACTGCCGAAAACAATTAGTTTTGCCGTAAATGAACTCCTTTATTATAGGCAACAATAGTTATTTGAGTAATCAAACCATTTTACGTAAATGTACAAATCATTTCGTATGGTAACGGAGTAAGAATAAATTCCTCCTCCTCCTATCTTGTCCGTGAGTATCATAAAATACGACTAAGGGATATAAAATGGATATAGCATCTATGCAAGAGAAGGAAAACTCAAAACCATATACCAAACCGTCTGATTAGCGTGATGTAGTAGATCATTTTTCCTCCCATCGTGGAGGAAGCTGAAGCCCAGCATTGGGACGTATATGAGCTGAGAAAATGACGATGTACAAATTCTTAGTCGGTATGAGAGCGTCTTCTGTGTGGTGACGTAGTAAGAATACCACTCACCGCTCCCTATCTTGCCCGTGGATGTCGTAAAAGACGACTATGAGATATAATATGAACATAACATCTATGCAAGAGAAGGAAAACTCGAAATGATACCCTATACCAACATGACTGTCTAGCATGGTATAGTAGGTTAAACTCCCTCCCATTGTGAAGGAGGCCCGGGCCCAACGGTAGGACTGCCATGATGATGAGAGCGTTTTGCATTTATATTTGTTTGATATTAGATTCACTGATTCAGCTGAAGTAGCAATGGGCAGGCCACATCGCTTGACGATCGATGACTGCTATTGAAGAAACGTTAAGTGGCGAACACGTATCGGACAACGCAGTATAGGACGCCCCCTTCTAGGCGGACCGACGACCTGGTAAAAGTTGCTGGGCGTCTTTGGATGCAGGTGGCACAGGACCGCATTTTATGACACGATATAAAAGGCCTACGCTGAGCAGTGGACGGTGATAGGCTGGCTGAGTAATGATGATGGTTCGATACAGTTTAAAAAATGGTGTAAATTAAACTAAAAGGAAAACAAAATGGAATGATCTGGTCAAGGATATTGGACGCTAATCAATAACATACCCATGATTACAGTTTGATTGCTGTCCTCGAAGTGTCGGTCAATAAATCACAAAGGAAATGCTACTTATTCTTAGAAACTAAATATTTTGATTTATAGTCCGTAAGAGATAATACGCGTACACCATCTATGCAAGAGAAGAAAAACTCGAAATAAAACACTATACCAACCTGTCTGACCAGCATGGTATCATCAACATCATCATTTCAGCCTATCGCCGTACACTGCTGGACGTAGGCCTCCCTCATGTTACGCCACAAAGTGCGGTCCTGTGCCGCCTGTATCCAATGACGTCCAGCAACTTACACCAGGTTGTCTGTACACCTAGTGGGGGGGCGTCCTACACAGCGTCGTCTGATACGTGGTCACTACTCGAGAACCTTTCTTCCCCAGCGGTTGCCGGTTCGTCGAGCGATGTGACCGGCCCATTGCCACTTCAGCGTGCTAATTCTATGTGCTATTCATGCAGCATGGTACAATAAGGTCAATTTCCCTCATATTTTGGAGGAGGCTCGAGTCCAAAAGTGGGACATATATGAGCTGAAATGATGATGGTGAAAGAGAATAACTAAAGGACGAAGAACCGTTGATCTATTTGTCGTATAAAGCTGTAAAGTAATTCATGAAATTTGGAAATAAAGAAATATATTTCTGCAAATTTAATTTTTATTTAAAAACTAGCAACCCGCCCTCGCTTCGCTTCGGTTTCTGTCGCTTTATCCGCGTAGTATCCGGTCCCGTGGGAATACCGGGATAAAATATAGCCTAGTTTACTCCCTGATATTATAGCTTTCCATTGGTGAAAGAATTTTTTAAATCGGTCCAGTCGTTTTGAAGATTACCCGGAACAAACAGACAGACATACAGCTAAAAAAATATAAAGTGATTTTTATTCATATGTATAGTGCAAATAACCGTGAGCATGAAAAAGGCCTATAGTTTTGACATTACAAACAGACACTCCAATTTTATTTATTGGTATAGATGTCCATTTTCCATGTTAATTCAATGTAAAATAAATATACGGTGACCCTATTAGGTGGACTGACGACATTTTCAAAATCGCAGTTTTAAAACCGTTGTTTGCAAGTGGCACAGGACCGTTACGAGAAGCATTTTCGTGGGGAGGTCTATGTCCAGCAATGGACGTCTGTGGGCTGATGGATGGATGAAATATATTTGCAGAATCAATTAGAAATGAAAGCTCAGCTTAATTTCCTATTTAAATTATGATTAATGATACTCCAGAGTATAAAAGTATAAACGGTTACCTGTCAAATTTGAAGGAATGCAGGCAAATTAACAATTTTTTTTTTTGGCGTAGGTTACTGTCGCTGCCCGGCTTTGTCCGGGGCGTTTTAGTTCGGTACCCGCGGAGAGGTTAGCCTTGCAACGGCGATCGGCGTCCCGGGGAGACGTCGACGGGAGAGGATACTCCCTCGGGGTATTCCGTCGGGTCGACCACTGAAGTCAAGGAATTCTGCACGACTGATCGACCCAACGACGAAAGCGACGTGCTATACGGGTGGGTTGCGGGTGTGCGTGCTTACGCCCCTCTGTCACCCCGGACGGAGTGGTGCGAGGAGTGCGCCGACCGTAGCCTACCCCAAAAAAAAGGCTTGTCAACAAAACGATTCAAAAGAAAGGTTTATATCTTATAGGCTTATATATTGGCATATCGTTAGAGAAAACCAAGAATTTCAAAGATTTGAAATATGATCTCTAAACCTTACGTCATAGTTTAAAATAATTACAAGATATCTGAAATTGATGTGATACATAAGCAAAATTGAAAATTTTAATAACCCCCGACCCAAACTAAAATAATAAAAAAAATGTATCACATTTTCTTCAGCAGGAATTATAAATTATTGTTTAACGACTGCACTTGCTCGCGTGAAGCATCTAATTGAGTAATTATGCGCTATTGCATAACTTTGATTGAAATTCGTCCATCCATTTGAGAGCTACGATGCCGCAGACAGACACACACACACACAGACAGACAGACATCGACGTCAAGCTTATGTTATAAGCTTTTCCGTCGGGGGTTAAAAAGTCCCCTTGGTAGCATAATTATACTTATCTTTTAACGATAACCCAATTTCTTTACTCCTAGCTTATATACGTCCCTCTACTGGGTTCGAGCGCCCTCGCAATAACAGGGCGATTTTTCTACTATACCACGTTTATCTGTTACGTATTATAAAAAGAACGGGTTATTTACAAAGCTTATTTAAACAGTCATCTTCATCATCATTTCAGCTCATATATGTCCCACTGTTGGGCTCGAACCTCCTCCGCAATAGGAAGGCAATTGATCTTACTATACCATGTTAGTCAGGTTGGCATAGGGTTTTATTTCAAGTTTTCCTTCTCTTACATAGATATTATATGCGTATTATATCCCTTAGTGGTCTTTACGACATTCACGTGCAAGATAGGGAGTGGTGAATTATATTCTTACTCCGTGGCCACACGGACATATATTTTTGAATAGTATTACCTCTTATTAAATTTATACGTGGGATATTTAATGTAAATTAAAATTGTCCTGTATAGCTATGCCCAAATATATACTGAAATGAATGTCTTAAAAGTTATCAGAGTATGCGAAATAAAGATAAAATTGACGACAAAAGTTTTAATTATATATAAAATTGTTTCAGTAGAAGCGTAACAATTTTCTAAGGATTGCGTACATTTTTCAATCCTCAAGGCATTCTTGGCGTTTGTTCTATAGAGGACTACCGAAAATTCTGATTCGCGGGAAATATTTGCAGTATTTATGAATGGAATGATAGCTTTTCGCCTTTAGACCGGAATGTTTTTGTTGTATATGTATAGTGGCGCACCCCTCCCCGCGCCCTCAATGTACATGCGATATAATGCATCATTAAACAGTGCATAACTAGCAAGCGATCGTTTCAGTTGTATTTCCAATATCTAACAGTGGCGACGAGTACCCGAAATTAGAAAAAGTGTATAAGATAATAATGTCTAATCCCGGCGTGCAATTTGGTATATTGCACACATTCGACCACAATGTGCAAACGTGGAAAACGTATAAAGGTCGTATATCGCAATATTTTATAGCAAATAATATTACGAATACGACAGATCCCGTGGGCGGGAAAAGGAAGGCGATCCTTCTCAGCGCACTCACCGAGAGTACCTACAAGTTAGTAACGGATCTAGCATTGCCTAAGGACGTCATTGATGTACCCTATGAAGACTTACTCTCACTCCTAGATAACCATTTTACCCCGAAGTGTATTGGATTTGGGGAACGTCATAATTTTTACGCATCCGTCCAGCTATCAGGTGAAACTCACTCACAATGGGCTGCCAGGCTACGTGGATTGTCAGAAAAGTGCGGTTTTCTGAATGTGGAAGAAGCGCTTCGTGATAAATTTATCATGGGAATGCGACCCGGTCACGAAAAAGAGAAGCTGTACACTAAGGATTTAGCCGACCTTACACTGGCTAAGGTGGTGGAGATGGCAGAGAACTTCAGCGTCGCGCGCGCCGCAGCCGTGTCGAGTGCAAGCGCGTGCGCGTCAGTACCCGCGCCCGTGTCACCGCCGGAACAACTTTTCAAAATTTCAAATAAAGGAAATAATCGTATAGTGAAAACAAAGTGTAGTGTATGCGGTTATACGAATCATAAATCGTCAGAATGTAGATTCGTGAATTATACGTGTAGGAAGTGTCACGTAAAAGGCCACCTGCGTAAAATGTGCACAAAAGTGAATTACGTGGAGGTGGATGGCGATGACGAGGGTGATGACGACGGTAAGATTTGCAATATTCGTTCGATTAGGGGAGAACCCATGGTTGAAACCGTTATTTTAAATAATATTCCGTGTACCTTCGAAATTGACAGCGGTTCCGCGGTAACGGTAATTTCAGAGAGATTTTATGACACTCATTTTAAAGCTGTGCCATTATCACATACCCGCAAACAATTAATGACATATAACGGAGGTAAAATAATATGTTTAGGTACGTTGCGTTTACCAATACGTTACGCGGGGCAAGATGCTATTATCGATATATATGTGATTCGCGACGGCGGCCCGCCACTCCTAGGTAGGGATTTTATAAGGCTGTTTCAATTACAATTAATGCCGGTTAATTATTGTTTAGATTCAGATATATTTGTCAAGAATCTTCAAATTAAATATTCGAAGCTATTTTCAAACAAATTGGGCACTTTTAACAAATACAAAATAAATTTATCATTAAAAGATGATGGGAAGCCGGTGTTCTGTAAGGCACGGCCCGTAGCTTTTGCTTTGCGTGAGAAGGTGAACCAAGAAATAGATAGGTTAGTGGATCTAGGTATTTTACAACCTGTAAGTATTGCAGAGTACGCTTCCCCAATAGTTCCAGTGTTAAAGCGGAATGGGACAGTCAGGTTATGTGCGGATTATTCTATCAGCATAAATAAACAATTATTAATAGAACAGTATCCACTTCCCACAATAAATGAGTTGTTTTCGAAGATTCATGGGGCCCAACACTTCAGTAAATTAGATTTGTCGATGGCCTATAATCAATTTGTTTTAGAGGATGAATCGAGGAATCTAACAACCATCAATACACATCGTGGGCTATTCAGATTTACACGTCTAGTGTTTGGCTTGGCTAGTGCACCGTCTATTTTTCAACGCGCGATCGAAAGTGTATTGTCGGGTATAGACGGTGTCTTATGTCTGTTAGACGATATATTAATAACTGCTAAAAATAAACAGGACCATTTGGATAGGCTTCACACTGTTATGGAGCGTTTGGAGAATGCAGGATTAACCTTGCAAAAAGAAAAATGCAGTTTCTTCCAAGAAAAAATTAATTACCTTGGATATATAATCACAAAAGACGGATTAAAAAAGGCACCAGAAAAAATTAAAGCTATGGTGGGAGCGCCGGTGCCCACTAACGTTACTCAACTACAATCATTTCTAGGATTAATTAATTATTACAGGAACTTCGTGCCGAACGCAGCCACTATTCTTAGCCCATTATACGAACTATTAAAGAAAGGTAGTAAATGGCAGTGGAGTGATATACACGATACCGCCTTTACTAAGATAAAGGAAGTGATGACGTCTGATCAGGTCCTCGCACATTTCGATCCAACCGCGAAAGTAATTTTATCGGTAGACGCATCACCGAGTGGGTTGGGAGCTGTTCTATCACAAGTAGGAGCTGACGGAGTAGAGAGGCCGGTTTCATTTGTGTCGCGCACGCTGAATTCTGCGGAGAAGCGATACGCTCAAATACAAAGAGAAGCCACCGCTATTATTTACGGCGTGCGACGGTTTCATCGGTATTTATACGGCAGGTGTAAACCGTTTACCTTACGAACTGATCATAAACCGTTATTGTCTATTTTTGGGCCGTATAAAGGGATACCGGAAATGTCAGCAAATAGATTGCAACGGTACGCTTTGTTTTTAAATAGTTATAATTATAACATAGAATACGTTCGCAGCAATAATAATACCGCAGATTATTTGTCGCGCGCGAGCTTGCCGCGTACAGTTCACGAGTGCGCGTGTACTGAACAGTGTAGATGTTGCGACTGCGAGGTGGCATACGATCGCGCCACTTACGTTTGTTTCGTTGTAGACGGCAGTATGCCACTCACTCGGGAGATTTTACGCAATGAGACTCACGATGACGCTGTCTTAAGGCAAGTCGTACATTTTATTTTGAATGGGTGGCCGCCCAAAATGGATGATGTGCGGTTAAAACCATACCATTTGTGTAGATCACAATTGGCATACGAAAACGGTTGCGTCATGAGAGGATACAAAGTTGTTATACCTAAAAAATTGTATGATCCTGTATTGAAGGAATTACATTCTTCACATTTAGGTATTGTTAAAACTAAAGCGGAGGCCCGGTCACAGTTTTGGTTTCCGGGCATCGATCAAGCTATAGAAAGAATGATAGGGTCGTGCGATGTGTGCATACATCTACGCGCCTCGCCTCCGCGCGCCCCGGTAGCTCGTTGGCAATATCCGTACGGTTCTTTTATAAGAATACATGTTGATTTCTTGGGCCCAATTAGCGGTTGTACATATTTACTACTCGTAGACGCGTACACAAAGTGGGTAGAAGTATACAATATGAATATTACCACCACTTCTGCGGCACTAATTGGGAAATTATGTGATTTTATGTCAAGATTTGGCGTTCCGAAAACGATAGTAAGTGACAATGGTACAGCGTTTTCTTCGCGCGAATTTCAATCATTTTGTGTTTCGAACGGGATTTGTCACTTAACTTCCCCTGTCTATCACCCTGCCAGTAACGGTCAGGCAGAAATATGTGTGAAAATCATCAAAAAGGGTATAAAATCTTGTCTTTTATCCAGCCACACTGCGAAGGAGACAAATCTTAAATTATTAAAATACCTCATGGATTACCGTAATTCGGTTCACACGACTACTGGGTTGTCTCCTGCTCAAATGGTATTCGGTCAAAAGTTAAGGACGCGATTAGATTTACTTAATGCAAAGCCCTCGACAACCTCGTCACCGCCTACCTCTAACACCTTTAAAAACAAACAGTTCTTGCAAACTAAAAATCAAGGGGAAATTAAAATGAAACATCTAAAGAAAAATGATGTTGTCCTTTATAAGAAATTTGTAAATGGTACTAAGTTTACTTGGGGTAAGGGGGTCATAATAAGAAAAATAGGAAGAGTTATTTATCTAGTACAAGATCAGGCTAACTCACAAATGTACAAAAGGCATATAAATCAGTTGATGGTGTATAAAGGCATAGGAGACGGTCATCAATATGATGAGCAAATTTCAAATGCGAACGGGTCTAAGTTATCCTCTCCGCCATCACCACTCCCATCGCCGTCGCCTCCATCATCACCATTGCATGCACCACCGGATCCAGTGCTAACGAAACCCTCTACCATAATAAGCTCGCCAGGCGTCTCAAGGACTCGTAGTTCTCCATCTCAGATAATTCCACATAGTTTACCTAAACGAAGAATGGAATTTTACGATTCGAACACATCCTCGCTGAGAGGAGAGGACGAGAGGAGGGATGATGGTGATATAGATATCCACCAGAAGCGAAACGAGACGGAAACTCAGTCTCACAGTGTTCAAGTAGGGGCAGCAGAGAAAGACTCTAGCACTGAAGACGAGTTTGAGGAGGCGGAAGCTGATCCAAAGACCCAAGAGGAATCACAAATTGATGATATGATTCCACCTAAAAGATTCTTGCGTAATCAACCAAAGGTCTGCTATAGAAAATATTTTTAAAACTGATTTGTATACATATATAGTAAATTTTACGATTTTTTTTAACTATTGTTAACTTATTGTAACTGTGGTCAACTTATTGTAACTATTTTCAATAGGGGGAGGAATGTTGTATATGTATAGTGGCGCACCCCTCCCCGCGCCCTCAATGTACATGCGATATAATGCATCATTAAACAGTGCATAACTAGCAAGCGATCGTTTCAGTTGTATTTCCAATATCTAACAGTTTTAATATGCGGAATTCGAAAAGTTTTATTCATTTATTCATGCACGTTGAAGTGCCAATGGGCAGGTCACATCGCTCGACGAACCAACAACCGCTGGGGAAGAAAGGTTCTCGAGTGGCAACCACGTATCGGATGACGCCATGTAAGACGCCCTCCATTAAGTGGACCGATGACCTGTTGAAAGTTGCTGGGTGTCGTTGGATGCAGGCGGCATAGGACCGCACTCTGTGGCGTTACATAAGGGAGGATTACGTCCAGCAGTGGACGGTGATAGGCTGAAATGATGATGATGACTGGATATTAATGGAGAATCATCATCACGACTTCATATCATTATCATCAAGCCGCCATATATGGTCGCCATGGTCATAGATGTTATTATAGGATTATTTGGAGATTTCCTTCTTCCTTACTAATATTCATCATCATCCTGCTCTTATCCCAATTACTTGGGGTCGACGCAATATGTCATCTATTTTGACATATTGCAAAAAGTTTCGGCAATGACTTTTATGACCGGCCGCCGGCCTGACGTCAACCCTCCTTGGGAATGTAATCGTTGACCCAAATGGAACCAGATGGAGTTGGTCTGGGTCAATCTAGAACTCTTAGTCGTCTTTTACGACACCCACGAGCAAAGCAAGGGTTGGTAGTATTCGAAGCCGCCACCACACAGCACCTTCTTCCTTACTAATATTATATACGCGAAAGTTTGTATGTGAGGATGTGAAGATGTGAAGATGTTTGTTGCTTTTTCACGCTAAAACTACTGAATGGATTTTGATGAAACTTCACAATAATATAGCTTACATATCAGAATAACACACATAATTTATCCCGATATTCCCACGAGAAGAGGAACTGCGGGTGAAACCACAGGGCGCTGATAGTTTAAAATGATATTATCTACTAACTTCTCCTAGTAATTTTATAAGATCACCAACGATAAAGGAAGAGTTAGCCATTTCATTCTTTACTCCGCCACGACACAGATACAATAACGTTGCCAGTCTATTTGTACTATTCTTTTGTAAGTTTATGTGGTTGAATTCCCTTCTAAACGGCTGGACCGATTTTGATGTTTTTTTTTCGTATGCGCTTAGGTGGATTCAAGAATGGTTTAGATTAGTAATGATAGCCAATAGTTTGGGCTACAATCGATTTCAAGGTATTAAATTTTTATTGGAGTGTTGTACATAGCGGGGGCTGTTGGATTGGCTAGTTTATCTACAAAGCACAACATTTTAATCAAATGTTTTAGGAAATGTAGAATAATACCTTCTAAATAAAACTATTGTACGGACTTTATCGCGTTTGTATTTGATTTTTGATTTCCGTCACCACGAAAGCTGTAACGTGTTCGAAATGTCGGGCTATCAAAAATCAAATACAAACACGATAACATCCGTAAAGTAGTTTTATTTACAACTAGCAACCCGCCCTCGCTTCGCTTCGGTTTTAGTCGTTTTACCCTCGTAGTTCCCGTTCCCCTGGGAATACCGGGATAAAATATAGCCTAGTTTACGCGCTGATATTATAGCTTTCCATTGGTGAAAGAATTTTTGAAATCGGTCCAGCCATTTTAAAGATTACCCGGAACAAACAGACAGACAGACAGACAAAAATTTTTTAATCTGTATTTTAGGCATAGGTGTCGTGCAAATAACCGTGTGAGCATGAAAAAAGCCTATTATTTTGACATTACAAATAGACACTCTAATTTTATTTATTGGTATAGATGTGTAATACTCGCGTAAACATTAGAATTCATTAGAATAATATGTACTTATCCTGTGACGCAGTAAGAATACAGTTTATTACCCCCCTCTCTTACCTGTAGGGCCGGCCTGATAGGGGACGACTAAGGGAATATCCCTTATTGTTGGCATTATTGTTGGCACCTACCAAAAAGTTTATGAGGAGAAAGGATGGTGGAGAACAGAAAAGCATTCTAGAGATGGTGAAATTAATAAAAGAATTTGACCCTGATGGCTTACCGAATTTTGTGGCAAAAGATCTTAACAAAATTAACCCCCCGTATCGTTTAATTATATAGATTCGACATCGTTTTTAAAAGAAATAGCAATTTTAAGGAATGACGTGGCTATTATCAAAGCTGAGAAGCAGACAAGGAGCGACAGCTCCAGCAGTGTAAGCTAAATTGAGGGACTAAAAGCAGAGGTCGCAGAGGTAAAATCTTTACTAAAGGAATTGCAACACCATATTAGAAACAGTAGCAAGTGTATACAACAGTTCGATATTGTCGAACTTAATACGCAACAGGAGGAAAAATGTAATGTAAGGCAATCTATTGCATGTGAAACGCGTAAACGAGATAGTGCTAATAAAAATAAGTCGTCGAGTCGCATTTTGCCTGCGCCGGGCACATCGAGTAAACAAAGCGTGATGCGCTCACCGTCGCATGTAAGCTCTCCTAGGAAGGGGCAATCAGCTGTCGCTATGCATACTCACGTACCGCTATATCGAGATATTGTTATCAGTTCTAACGTATTGCAAGCGCGAGAACGTAGTATGGCGGAAAATGATGATCGGAATGAGGCAAGTTTTATAACAGTGGAACGTAAGAAACGGAAGAGAATATATAATATGATTGGGACCGCGAAATATTCGAATAAATTACAGATAGCGGACTTAACATCTAGTATTTACATTTCTCGATTGAATAAAACAACTAACTTAGACGACGTGAAGGATTATTTAAAAGAAAAAGGCGAAGAATGTTCTAAAATAGAATTATTGACTCAAAAACATGAAACTGACTTTTGTTCTTATAAGCTGACAGTACCAAGGCGTAAATTGGATATATTTTTAAGTAATGATTTTTGGCCAGAGGGTGTAAAATTTAGAATGTTTCGCGATTCCGCGCCGAGAGGAAATAAGCATTTAAAACAATAATATGGATAATACAACATCTAAAATAATAATATCATCTTTTAATTGCAAGAATATTAAGAAATCAGTTAATACTATATTGGATTTGACCACCAGCTCGCATCTTATAGTATTGCAAGAGACATGGCTATTGGAACATGACCTAAATTTCGTTCATAATATTAATAACCTATTTGGATGTGTGGCAAAGTCTTCGGTGGATTCCTCCGAGGGTATACTTCGTGGGCGGCCTTACGGTGGACTCGCCATCATGTGGAACAAGACTACATTTCCCAACGTGGTTCCTTTAGTGTGTTTGAATAAAAGAATTCAGGCTATTCGTGTGGGTGTGAACGCAAGTGCCTTTGTATTAATTAATATTTATATGCCAGTTGATAAAAGTGAGAATGTAGAAGAATTTACGCAGTGCTTAGCTGAGATAAATGCGATTATTGAAGAGTCCGAAGTCCAAGTGGCTTATATCATGGGAGATATGAACGCGCACCCGGGAGCGAGGTTTGGCAATCAATTAGCTAAATTTTGAGATGAGATGTTATGGGAGTGGGCGGACTGTAATATATTTGGTAGGGAATCTGATACATATACATTTCAATGTGTAGCGAGTGGTAGTAGAAGGTGGTTGGATCATTGTATCACTACAAAAGCTGCTTGGAGCACTGTGGTGGGCGCTCGAGTCATTCACGACGTAAGTTGGTCTGACCATCACCCTCTGAGTATTGAGTGTAATATTTCGGGGATCGCATTGGGTGTAGCCAACTCTTATAAGCCTGACTCATTAAGGTTTATTAAATGGGGTGAGCGAACTCTTAGCCAGATTAATGTGTATAGTAAGTTTTGTTATGATAATTTGAATTTAATTTCGCCCCCAAATACATGCAACTGTCAGAATATTTTAAATTGTACTCATTTACAGAATTATTACGATTATATAGATAGATATTATACACATATAACAGATGTACTGCAGAGTGCAGCTATTGTAAGTTCTGGTTCATGTGAAATAAAACGTTATAATAGGGTGCCAGGTTGGAACTATCACGTTGCTGATAGTCACAAAAAAGCTAGGTTTTATTTTGAATGGAGAGGGTGGTAGCTGCCCGCATCGAGCGGCACCTCGTCGGCACGGGGCCCGATCTGTCGGACGCCCAGTTTGGGTTTAGGAGGGGTCGTTCGACGATCGCGGCTCTGTTGCGCCTGAGGGCCGTGGCGACTGAGGGCGTCACCGGTGGGGGAGTGCTGTTGGCGGTGTCCCTAGACATCGCCAACGCATTCAATAGTCTGCCATTCAGCTGCATCAGGGAGGCGCTCCGGTATCACGGAGTGCCAGCTTACCTGAGGCGGCTAGTGGCAGACTATTTGGTGGGGCGCAGCGTCCTCTGTACCAACCGAGCAGGGGACGTTGTGCGAACGCCCATGACGTGCGGTGTCCCACAGGGGTCGGTCCTCGGACCCACCCTGTGGAACATCGGCTACGACTGGGCGTTGCGGGGGAGCCTCCCGCCCGGGCTGGGCGTGATCTGTTACGCCGACGACACGCTCGTCACAGCCCGCGGTGGGACGCTAGAAGAGGCGGTAAGCCTGGCGACCTATGGCACCGAAGAGGTCGTCAGGTGGATCGAGGCGCTGGGGTTGAGGGTCGCCCTGGACAAGACGGAGGCCCTCTTGTTCCATGGGCGCCTTATGAGCCCTCCCATCGGCGTCTCGATCACCGTCCGATCGGTTGACATCAGCATCCGGGCCTATATGAGGTACTTGGGCCTGGTGCTCGACGGGCAATGGTGGTTCCGGGAGCATTTCCGCAGGCTCGCTCCGCGGCTCGTCGGCGCGGCGTCCGCCCTGTCGTGGCTTATGCCGAACGTGGGCGGACCGAGCGCTACGTGCCGACGGCTGTACACGGGGGTCATCCGGTCGATGGCCCTGTACGGCGCACCGGTGTGGGCGGGGTCCTTGACCGTCCGACTTAGGACCCTTCTGTGGCAACCACAGAGGGTCATGGCGGTCAGGGCCATCCGCGGATACCGCACGGTGGCGACGGAGGCAGCGTGCCTATTGGCCGGGACTCCCCCGTGGGACCTGGAGGCGGAAATGCTCGCCGAGTTGTATCGGCGGGTGTCGGGGGTGCGCGGGGAGGGCAGTGTGATCTCGTTAAGGGATCTCACCGCCTGGCGCGTCGACGCCCGCCGAGACGTCATTGCCCGTTGGGCAGTCCGGCTGGAGAGGCCTCGGTTCGGGATGCGAACCGTGGAGGCCTTCCGGCCGGTGCTGATGCAGTGGTTGGAAAGGCGGCACGGGGTGCTCTCCATCCGACTAGTGCAGGTGTTGACGGGGCACGGGAACTTCGCCAAATACCTGCACAGGGTCGTAAGGAGGGAGAGTACACCGTCCTGCCACCACTGCGATTGCGACGAGGACACGGCGCGCCACACGCTCGAGGCCTGCGCGGCTTGGGCAGTGCAGCGCCGTGAACTCGTCGCAATCATCGGTGCCGACCTGACGCTGTCGGCCATCGCTAGGGCGATGGTCGACAGCGTCGGGAACTGGGACGCGGTCGCAGCCTTCTGCGAGACAGTGATTTCGCAGAAGGAGGCGGCGGATCGTCTGCGCGTGGAGCGCAGCCTCGATGAGGAGATCCGCCGCCGGCGACTGGGGCGGCGCAGGCGCAACTATCTGCGCCTCATGACGCCCTAGCCGAGGCCGCGGGTGACGTGACCGGGGATTAGTCCGTCACCCGCCGAGAGGCCGACCGCGTGAGGAAAGACCGACGTCCTCCCCGAGGGGGGGACGTCGGTCGACAGGAGGGTACCCCGCGTAGGGGGTATTCCGTCGGGCCGACCACTGACGACAAGTAAACCTGCTCCGGTGGTCGGCCCAATGACGAAGGCGAGGTGGTTTTCGGGTGGGTTGCGGGAGTTGCGTGCTTAAGCCCCTCTGTCGCCCCGGACGGAGTGGTGCGGAGGCGCGCCGACCGCGACCCACCCAAAAAAAAAAAAAAAAAAAGGTTTTATTTTGAATGCTGGACGGTTTCTGGTAGGCCTTCTAGTGGCATAGAATATGAAAATATGCGCAATAGTCGCGCAGTATTTAAAAATAAGCTTAATTGGTGTCAGAGAAATGAAGAAAGTATTAAAATGAATATTCTGGCTACACATAAAAGAAATAAAAATTTTATAAAATTTTGAAATGCAACAAAAAGACTAAAATACAAACAAAGCTTACCTATTTCAGTGGACGGCTGCCAGGAACCGCTAAAGATCGCCGAGTTATTTGTACAAAAATTTAAAGTAGAACCCCTACCCCTCAAGGAGTATGTGCGCGACACTGAGTTTTGTGTCAACAATGACGTCATAGAATTTACCCGTACGGACATTTTAAAGGTTATATTAAATATGAAACGTGGTAAGTCACCGGGACATGATGGGCTCAGTCTCGAGCACATACTCTATGCTAGTGATGAAATTTATACACACCTATGTCATCTTTATAACCTGTGTATTAAATATGGGTACTTACCTGAAGCACTGATGCATACTATAGTGGTTCCTGTTATAAAAAATAAGACAGGTGACCTTAGCTCTGCGTCCAACTATAGACCGATTTTGCTAGGTACAATTATAGGCAAAATTTTGGAGCGTCTCATTCATCCTGAATTGAATAAAAAGATTAAAATCGATGACGCACAGTTCGGTTTTCGTCCCGGTCTCTCTGCAGATGACGCTATTGCAAGCCTCAAAGGCACCGTCAGCTATTACACGGCGCGTAACACGTCTGTCTGTGGATGTTTTCTGGACTTTAGTCGCGCATTTGACCTAGTAAACTATGATGTCCTCTGGGAGAAGTTACTGGTGTCTCAGGTGCCTAGCCGGATAGTTAATCTATTGAGATTCTGGTACGGAGGCCAAACTAACAGTGTTAGATGGGGGGACGCGATGTCTAGTAAATATAGGCTTGACTGTGGTGTCCGCCAGGGAGGGATTACCTCTCCGGACCTATTCAACCTCTACGTGAACGGACTGATCGAGGAGCTGCGGAGCACTCGGGTTGGATGTCACATGGGCAATGTCTGTGTGAATAACTTGAGCTATGCTGACGATATGGTGCTTCTCAGCCCCTCGGTCAAAGGGTTGAGGAAGCTGCTTTCGGTCTGTGAGGATTATGCTGGTGCTCATGGTTTGAAATATATTGTTGCCAAAACCGAAATGATGATCTTCGCGGCGGGCCGGGGTCCGGGCAGGATACCCGAGGTATATTTGAACGGCACAGTGGTTAGCACTGTTAAGCAGTTTAGATACTTAGGGCACTTACTGACTGAAAGACTACAGGATGACAGGGACATTGAGCGGGAGCGGAGGGCCCTTGCTGTCAGAGGCAACATGCTCGCTCGCCGATTTTCGAAATGCAGCGTGGACGTAAAGGTAACATTGTTCAAGGCGTATTGTTTGGGCATGTATACGTGTCAATTGTGGACAACGTTCACGCAAAAGGCAATGGGCAGAATCAGAGTCCAATACAATAATGTATTTAGGGCTCTGATGAAACTACCATGGCACTGCAGTGCGTCGGGCATGTTCGCTGACGCAGGGGTCCCCGACTTTTTTGCTGTAATTAGATCACGCGTTGCCTCTTATTGGGATAGACTGCGCTGCTCATCAAATAGGATACTTGTGGCTATCTTTGACAACATAGGAAGCCCATTGTTTAAAAGATGGATTTCTGTTCACATGGACCAAAACAGAAAGTGACGCAGCATAATATGTGCAATGGAGATATTTATTATTATTATTATTTTATATATATATCTAGATTTTAGACACCCCTTTACAGTGTATTTGTAGCGTAACTTTAATTAATTTTATAAGATACCTTTTATATGACTATTGTATTGACTATTGTATATGGGTTTTTATGCCTGAAATAAACGATTATTATTATTATTATTATTATATGTATCTCCCAGTTTCGCAGCTATCTTCCACATTGTTAAAAAGAGAAGATACCCGGTCCTTTGAAAGGCTTACATGGGGATATGGATCCAACACGCAGAGGCCTTTGGAGAAATTTTATGTAAAATGGGGTGGGACGTCTACCGATGACACTCCACGTCTGCACATAACACACGTGGACTGCCATTGGTAGGTGTAAAACTATTGTTGATGATGGTATCTAATATATGATTATGGGGTTGGAGGTTCGATGGACTGGTCTAACTTAATGCTATTGATTTAAAAACTGTCGTCTGCCTTCAATACCTTTATCGTCTTGAACTTTGGCAGACGGTGACTCGCCAACTCACTGAATGGGCCCCCCCAAACGGTCGCCACAGACACGCAGGCCATACGGGCAACAGGGGGGCAACAATGGTGCAAGTGGCTTGGGGTGTCGAGCGGTGCGGCGCCGGTTTCACCATCGCAGTGGTTTCCCCGTAGTTATGCCCTTGAAAATGACACTTCCACCCCCGAGCATATAGCTCTGGCGACCCCTCTCTGACCAGCCGTTTAAGCCAAGCCAGAGTTGAGAATCCTGCGGGCACTCTTCGGTTTCCACTCCAGCCAGCCAATAAAGGCCAGCTGGATATGAGGCCCTGGCCGACTCTCTGGGGCACTCAGGACCGCAGTGTCGCCACTCACATTCAGCACGCCACAAGCTGCCCTGCGGTTTATTGGCTTTCCTATAAATCTTGTGATACATTTTTTCTTTTATATCAAAAGAACTTAGAGAGCCATATAATGTTCCTCCGAGGTTTGCGTTAGTCTCATGGTGAGATAACGACTGGCCCAGAGGATTATTATTATTATTATTATTATTATAAGATAAGTAGATGATATATACATGAGAAGGAAAAACAAAACCCTATTCTAACACATCTGACTAGCGTGGTATAGTAGGTTAATTTCTCTTCCATTGTAGAGGAGGCTTGAATAATCGGACTTATATGGGTTGAGATCATCATCATCATCTTGCTCTTATCCCAATTACTTGGGGTCGATGCAATATGTCATCTGTTTTGACATATTGCAAAAAGTTTCGGCAATGACTTTTATGACCGGCCACCTGCCTGACGTCAACCCTCCTTGGGAATGTAATCGTTGACCCAAATGGTACCAGATGGAGTTAGTCCGGGTCAATCTAGGGCTCTTAGTCGTCTTTTACGACACCCACAAGCAAAGCAAGAGTTGGTAGTATTCGAAGCCGCTACCACACAGCACGTGGGTAGAGATGATGAAAGTAATTCAAATCATTTATTATGCATAAACCCCGAGAGGGCACTACATATTGTCAAGTTTACGAAAATTAAATTATCCAAAAAAAATAAACTACCACCGGATCGGCACGCGACCGCTACTGAGAAGTCTTGTCGGTTATTTTTATTTTATTTTTACTTCTTAGTAGACTATATAAAATTGTGTACAAGTTTTGTAAGAACTAGCTCCAGCGTGCTGCCCTTCGAACCGCAAGATGCTTAATATAATTCAAACGATTATGGCTGGACCAAGATTCAAGAGTAGGCACACTGCCTACTCTTGAATCTCGATTCTAATCCTAAATCCAATCGCAGCTCGAATTTGAGCAAATTTGGTACTTTTGAAAGCGACACTAGCGCCCGATTGGAATCAAATTAGGTCGAACGTTTCTAAACTAAATGAATGCGACTCTCGTCGATTGAGTCAAATATTTGCTACTCCCGACGAGATTTTGACGCAGTTTAAAATCGTTAATGTTACACAATTTCAAGAAAGTGTCTTTGTGGTGATCGAGTTCGATAACGTTATTAATTTAAAGTACGAAAACATGGCACATTTGGTGAAAATAACAACGACGAACGCGTAAAATTCATTCTCGATTTTGTTCAAGGGTACCAAATATAAGTTTGGTGAGATTGAAATCGAATCGGATTCGAAATTAGAATTGATTTCAAGAGTAGGCCTTCATATCCCACAAGCGGCATCCGATCTTACTAATATTTTCCAGGTGGTAAAAACTTAATGAAAGTCATTTATATAAGCATATGTTAACCATTTTAGCTATTCATCATTATCATCATTATCATTTCAGTTCATGTACATCTACTTCACGTACACTGCTGGGCTTCAGCTTCCCCACAACAGGAGGAAAATTTTCATCATCATTTCAGTTCATATACGTCCCACTGCTGGACTCGAGCTTCCCCCATGCGAGGCTAACCTCTCCGCGGGTGCCCGGACTAAATCCCCAGACTGGTCACCCACAGCCTCTGCTAGAGCGACATCGGGCGCAGTAAGTTATTATGATAAAAGCAGACTGAGGATGATGATAATATTTCTATTTAACCAAAAAAAATACGTTTAGAACTTGTTATTTCCGCACAGTGACGGAATAATAATACCATTTATCAACCTTTTAACTTACCCGTGGGTGTCGTTAAAGACGACTGAGGGATATAACTCACGTAATATCTATGCAAGTAAAAGAAAACTCAAAATAAATCCCTATACCGACCCGTAAGACCAGCGTATAGTAGGTTACTTTGACTCCTACCCAGGAGGAGACTCGAGCCCAGCAGTAGAACGAATAATATATATTATACTAGCTGTTTTTTTTTTTTTTGGTGGTGGATTGCGGTCGGCGCTCTCCTCGCACCACTCCGTTCGGGGCGACAGAGGGGCGTAAGCACGCACACCCTCAACCCATCCGCGATGCACGTCGCCTTCGTCGTTGGGCTGACCACCGGAGTAGGGTGACTTGACATCAGTGGTATATTATACTAGCTGACCTAACTGACGTTGTTCTATTCAAATAACACAGCAGCGTCAGCTACCGGGTCCAATTGTGTTAATCTAAACCATTCTCGAATCCCCTTGAACACACAAAAAATTTCATCAACATCGGTCCAGCTGTTTAGGAGAAGTTCAGTGACATATACGTGTACGCAAGATATTTATATATAAAGAGAGGAATTGGAATGAATGAATGATAAAAGGGTGAAAATATAAATTACTGTTGAATGAAATACAAACTTGGCTAGCTCTTTGCTCGATATTCTCAGCAAATAACTCATTTTGGAATGTAATACCTATTTGTAACATTTGAAATTCCTTCCTAGAGTTGTTGTACTTTGTATTTAATAAATCACTGTGTTAGCAATAAACTGTATGCACAGTTGGCAACAGAAGAAAACTAGAAACAGTTGTGACAATGATACTTATATTTTGCGAGTGCAAACTCTTTTAAAAAGGAAAAAATAAACATGAGTAATTCACAGAGTTTCGAGATAAATTACGATGTTAGCTATTCCCGCGATTTTTGTAATACACTAACTGTATTTAAATAGCAACCATGTAACGTTGAAAATAAAGTTCTGTTTTCCTTGACTGCGTTTATATTTTACACCCGTATACAGAATCTGCTTCTGTCCACATATTGTGGTGTGCGGTAAACCTTACATCTCAAAATACATTTGTTTGTAAAAACACGTCTGTAAGGGAATATTTTAGCTATATCGTCTCTTTTTATTGCTACAAGTGGTATAAGTCTATTATACCCTTAAGATTGTAGTGAAAATTCAGCTAAGATAAAAAAAATAGCGGTTCAGTCACTTCAGCTGCATATCACCCATGGGCTAGGCTCAAGACTCCTTCGTAATTGAAGTGAAATTGACGTACCTATACAGCGCGTATCAGGTTATGGGGCAACTGGTCAAATGGGAGCTAGACAATGGTGGTAGAAACCCATAAAAAAAATTTGAAATACAAATATTCGTTAATGAATTAGAGACATGTAAAGTTTTCAATTTTGTTATCTGGGGGCACGGCAGTGCCCCCGCCAAGTCGAGCAAAAAAAAGTCGGGCAAAACGCAACACTGCCGTAACATACTTTTCTCGTAGCAATTCAGGCCATTTTCGACCCCCTATAACTGCATTTTGAATAAAACTAGAAGCCTGAATTTTTGGTAACCCAGCAGTCATTGTCTACACACGGTGTATTTCCAATTTCAGTCAATTTGAACCAATAGTTTAAGAATTATAACTAGTCAAAATTTCGTAATTTTGTCACTCACTGACTGACTGACCGATCATCAATATTAAAGAGGCACTTCTAGCAGACATAGAGACTTCAAATTTAAAATGCAATTAGTATTTAGGATATAAATGAAGGAAAAATTATGAAACATTGTAATTTTCGTCCAGTTTCCGAGATACACTAACTACATAAATAATTATGTAAACCCATATAAATATATAGGATTACAAAGTTACATTTGCTGTTAATGAAACGTAACTTTGTAAAAAATAAGAACACATTTGTCGCCATCATTGCTTCCCTATGGGAATCGTAAAAACCGGATAAAGACTGCTCAGACGGCGTAGTAGTTAAGATACCAACGTACCGTACCAGTGTTGCGGGTTCGAATCCCATGCAAGACAACACCTTGTACGATCCACAAATTGTTGTTCTGTGTGTGAATGTAATTTGTGTCGGTTAATTATATATTCTTTCCGTATGGTGATGAAGTAAGAATAAAATTCACCACTCTCTATCTTGTCCGTAGATGGCGTAAAGACGACTATGGGATATAATATGCACCTACCATCTGTGCAAGAGAAGGAAAACTCGAAATGAAACCCTATATCAATATGTCTGACCAGCATGGTATAGTGGGTCAAATTTTCTGCCATTGGTGGAGGAGGTTCGAGCCAATAGTATGCCCGAGCCCAACAGTGGGACGTATGAGGGCTGCGATGATGATGCGATGATGAATTATATGTTTGTGAAGTCCCCCACAATATAAGGATTATTATTCCCAAGTGCAAGGCGTTGTCTTTTAAAAATAATGATTCAACAGGAGAGTGGGCAGCAGCTCTTGTCGGGGAAATGTATGATACGTCACTGCGAAACCAACCCGCTTACCAAACGTGGCGATTACGGCATTATTCCTCATATGGTGAAGAAAAATGTGCAGTGGACGGCGATAGGCTGAACGATGATTGGCATAATAGGTGTAGACAGATACCTAGATATAATTATGTTCAAAGATAACTTATAAAATGGTCAATAAACGGAATGAAAAAGCAAGAATGGGACATGTTTTATGAAATTGTAGCAAACTCTCTCAAAGTATTAAATTAAATTGCTTGAAATTTACCTGAAAGAAAGAATGCCATCATTAGGCTTGATAGCCATCAAAGCGGAGAGGAGACTAGAGGAGATAAGTTTCAAAAACCAATGAATTTTTTTTATTTCCACATCTCTCCGCTTAGTTTAGGTAGAAATGACTCAAGCGGAAAGGAGAGATATCTCAATTTTCAGAGAGTGGGCTCTAAGAAAATCCGTTGTTGGTATTTAAGAAGTAGAAGGTACCGGAAAGGAAAATAAGTAGGTCTATCTACAAAAAGAAGTGTGATACCATCAAAAACAAAACTTGTAAAAAAAAAGCCAAGCCTCGCTACTGGGTTCTTCTACCATAAAAAGTTGTGAGATCCATGTTATACCAAGTCAGTTAACTCATTCAGTCCCTGCTTGAGGGACCTTTCTTCTTAAGTTATTACGTAAATAGCTAACCTAACAACTTCTTATAGTGACTATGTATATCAATATTAAAGATCTTTTATGTTTTAAATAAATAGATTGACTTGATCTCGACATCCACGGGCAGGATAAGGGAGTGGTGAATTGTATTCTTACTCCGTCACCACACGGAAAGCAAAGTTTAGTAAGGTAATTTGCCCTCCTATCAGGGAGTAGGCTCGAGCCTAGCAGTGGGACATATACATGAGCCGAAATGATGAATCCGGACACTTTATTACCACATGACGAAAAGGAAAAAATCTAGTATCATACATATATCGTTGGCTGTATTTAATATGCCTGCATTAAATTATAAGTACCAGGGTATCAGTAATGAGGGCAGGTGCGCGAGTAGCATACTAATATGATTGTACGCGCACTATGCTTGATAAGCTCCCGTCTGATCGCTGTCTAATATACTTTATTATTAACTACGTACTATCTATTAAGGATGCTATCCATATTATTAGCAAAAAATATGAGGACATAATGAGGCTTACGGTACTTTTAGTCTTTATAACATACTAGCTGACCCAATAGACGTTGTTCTGTTCAAATAAGCGCCACCTACCGGGTCCAATTGTAAATCTAAACCATTCTCAAATCCCCTTGAACATGTACAAAAAATTTCATCAACATCAGTCCAGCCGTTTAGGAGAGTTCAGTGACATACACACGTACACAAGAAATTTATATATAAAGATTTACCAATCTTCTGTTCCTGTGTTTGTAATTGAACTGTTTCTAAACGACTGGATCGATTTTAATGAAATTTTTGTGTGTATTCACGTGGATTCGAGAATGGTTTAGATTAATATTTGGACCCAATAGGTGGCGCTGCGATCGATTTCAAAGAGAATTCCTTTTTTAATTTAAACAGAACAGCGTCTGAACAGAGAAGGAAAACTCTATACCAACATGTCCGACCAGCATGGTAGGTTAATTACCCTCCCTTTGTGGAGAAGGCTTGAGCCCATCAGTGGGACGTCTATGAGCTGTGACGATGATGATGCTACTTTCAACGATATTTATGATTTCAATATTTATTTCGGTTAGTATTTGGTCACAAAAACTATCCATCTTGGCTCATATAAATCCTACTATTTAACTCGAGCCTCCTTCACAATAGGAGGGAAATTGACCTACTATACTACGCTCGTCAGATAGGTTGCTATAGGGTTTCATGTCCACTGAAGTCAAGGAACTCTGCACCGGTGGTCGACCCAACGACGAAGGCGACGTGTTATATGGATGGGTTACGGGTATGCGTGCTTACGCCCCTCTGTCGCCCCCGGATGGAGTGGTGCGAGGAGTGCGCCGACCATAAACCACCCACAAAAAAAAAAGAACGTGTGTACAAAGTACGCATAGCAGAAGTGAAACTTCTTTATCCTTTGTCCCTTTGTTCCTTTGTCCCGTTGTTCCTTTGTCTCTTTGTCCCTTATCCCTTTATTCCCTTATCCCCTTATCACCATATCCCTTTATCCCTTTATCCCTTTATCCCCTTATACCCTTATCCCCTTAACCCCTTATCACTTTATCCCTTTATCCCTTTATCCCTCTATCCCTCTATCCCTTTATCACTTTATCCCTTTATCTCTTTATCCCTTTATCCCTTTATACCTTTATCCCTTTATCCCCTTATCCCCTTATCCCCTTATCCCCTTATCCCCTTATCCCTTTATCCTTTTATCCTTTTATCCCTTTATGTCCGCTTAAACGACATGCTATCCCTACTCCACTGGAGAAAGTATTCTTTATTCGAATCGACCGTGGTGGGGACGAGAAAAAGATGGCCCGTAACGAAAAAATGTGACGCGTAACCGAAAAATGTGACGGTAATTTTTTTTCCAATGCCGATAAAGAAGTTTCACTTCAAAAAATTCTTTCTCTTGCATTGCCGTTATTCAAATTTTATATTTCTTAGTCGTCTTTTATGACACCCACGGGCAACAAGGGGCGTAGTGAATTCATAATCCGTCACCACACGAACTATCCATCAGTCTTTTAATATCGTAAATTAAGAGATTAAGGAACAATTATCACCATCATCGCAGGTGAAATTTGTGTTAGTTAAATTATACGGTGACGTGTGATAACGGAGTAAGAATACAAATCACCACTCCCTATCTTGACGGTGGATGTCGTAAAAGACAACTAAGAGATATATAGAGAAGGATAACTCGAAATAAAACCAATACCAGCCTGTCTAACCACCATGGTATAGTAAGATCAATTTCCCTCCTATTGTGGAGGCCCAACAGTGGGACTATAAGCTATAGAGTGGTATACAAGCTGAAATTATAATGAAATGGTGTGTTTGTAAAGTCCCCCGCAATACAAACATTATTTCCTTAGTGCAAAGTGTTGTCTTTAAAAAAAAAGCTCATGGCAGAAATCATGTATCTCATATAACGCGATTTATGTGAATCACAAAGCCCTATTCTTTACTGCTATCATTCAAAGTAATTTCAATAGCTTTTTATTTCTGTCCATTTGAATTCCACTAAAATACACATAGGCACTGTCCGTAAGCTTTTCGAATAAGCTTCGATAAATGGTTCGATACAAAAAGAGGATTATCCACTTTATTCAGACATCGACTTTACAACTTAAATATATATTTTCGATCAAAAGTTTAAAAGATTGGTTATAATCTGTAAAGTTTTATTATTTTTTAACAGCTGTATCTTCTTAATATAACTATATTAAGGTCTATATTTGAAAGTAAAATTCCGATGAAACAAGTATTAATTATGTAGATATTCAATTGAATTAATACCCAGTTATATATATATATATATATATGTATATATATATATATATATATATATATATATTCAGGATCTCGGAAACGACACCCACGATTTTAATGAAACTTGGCATACTAGAGGTTTCGGGTCCAAAAAATCGATCTAGCTAGAAAATGTTGTTTTGTCGGTGTTTTTAGCAAACCAATATAATGACATTAAATTTTAAAAGAATATGAATTCAAATTTCGTTGTCAACGTCATGAGTTACGATAGCTCAGTTGGGAAGTTGTCCAGTTCTGTTTTTGTTTTGTTTTGGCATTCAAACAGCGTCGGATCGAATCTCGGTGTTATTATTATTCTCTTTTTGTAATTTTTTATATATTTTTCATTATTTAATTTTTATTTTTTATTAATATATGTATATCTAAATAAATACGACAAAAATATGCCGAGCAAAGCTCGGTCAACCAGATATTAAACTTATGATTTAATAACTACATATTTGGAAGCAAATGAAATAACATCGTTTTTCTAACTACGTATGATTATAGGCAATAATGAAAATAATGCAATAAATGAAAAAAAAAATATCATCATCGTCCTACTCTTGCAAATTAATTAGGGTCGATGCGATATGTACTCCGCCTCGATAATTTTGCAAAAGTTATCTATACTATTATTATATGTAAAGAGAAAAGATTTGTTTGTTTATATTGAATAGGCTACGAAACTAGTGGACCGATTTCAAAAATTCTTTCACCAATGGAAAGCTATAATATCAAGGAGTAACATAGGCTATACATTATCCCGGTATTCCCACGGAAACGGGAACTACGCGGGTAAGACGACTGAAACCGAAGCGAAGCGAGGGCAGGTTTCTAGTTAGCAATAGTTTTATTACCCTATTACACTAACTACTAAAATATATGATTCGATGAACGGACAACCGCTGAGGATGGAAGTTTTTCAAATGCGGCGAAAACATATCGGAGGACGCAGTGTAGGACAAACTACCAAATTGGCCCGACGACCGGGTGAAAGTTGCTGGGCATCATTGGATGCAGGCGGCAAAGGATCCCTTTTCGTGGCGAGGATGAGGGAGGCCTACATCCAGGAGTGGACGATGAAAGGCCTAATGATAAAGATGATACGATTATGATAATAATAATTCTTATTACATCATTACGCGAAGATATATGAAAAATTGCCATGTGCGTTTGATATAATTTTAAGATTCTGCGTTCTATATTATTAAGATACTGAAAATTGAATTCAATTTTTCTCGCGTCCCTGAGGAGTGCCTTGTAGAGTTGGGATAAGGCATTTATGAAGTTGAATAGAATTGTGATAGGGTAACTTTCTCAGTTATAAAGTATTATACGAACGTTCGCCGTCTCTATAATGGTTACCTTATTTCCAAGAGGATTCTTGTATCAGGTTTATGATTCAACTTATTGGTTCAGGTACGAAAAGGGTTTGTGAATAAATATTTGCATATTGTATTAATTTTATATAGTTTGCGCCCTAAGCTTGCGTTGGATTGTATATTTTTAGTTTATACTCTTATCCTTATTTTTCCGTTTTGCTTTTTATTTATATCCACATTGAATAATAAAAATACAGGTGAAAAGGTCCTCTCCTATAAAATTCCCTATAAGATCATATATCACTTGGTTCCAACAGCTCTTTAAAGGTGCTAAAGCTAGCACCAGCTAGCAAGCAGCTAGCTAGTTAGCTAAAGGTGATCTGACACAACAGATGTTGGCCGAGCCTAGGCCAACGCGAGCGTCATCAAATAGGTACAATGCAAGTGCTATCGTCCACACGTTGGACAAATGGGTCGAACGCCAACGCGAGTGGCCAACGTAGACGACTATTTGTAAAGTTGTCCACACGTTAGCCTCGGTCAGTGTTCAGTGCACACACTGAAACACTATGGACGTTGACATTGCCGTTACTGCAGCTTTGGCTATTTATTTAATGAGCGTATATAACTATTATCTTAGTGTATACCGCAGTAAAGTGGGAAAAACAAGGTGGTTGATACTGAGTATTCACAGAAATAGAACAATGTAGGATATATCCGTGTGGTGACGGAGTATGAAAATAATTCACCATTCCCTATCTTGCCCGTGGATGTCGTAAATGACGACTAAGGGATATAATACTGCACAGATGGCGTAGTGGTTAAGATAGCGACTTACAACGCCAGTGTCGGGGGTTCGAATCCCACGCGGGACAACACTTTGTGTGATCCACAACTTGTTGTACTGAGTCTGGATGTAATTTGTGTCCGTTAATTATATGTTTGTAAAGTTCCCAGCAATACAAGGATTATTTCCTTAGTGCATGGTGTTGTCTTAAAAAAAATATTAAAAATTAAAATTATTAATACATAATACGCATATAACATCTATGCAAGAGAAGGTAACCTCGAAATAAAACCCTATCTCAACCTGTCTGACTAGTAAGGTCAGTTTTGCTCCTATTATGGAGGAGGCTCGAGCCCAACAGTGGGACGTATATGAGCTGAAATGATGATGAAGATACATTTTGATACTATAGGTGACATATAGGGTGACTGGGATCTAATTATTTACGTCACATATCTAGAAGTAGTGGTGTAAATTTGAAAATGTCATCATTTGTGTTGAGCGACGTTATCACATTAAGCGCGTCTAACAACGATGGATGTCAACCGTGTAATGGCGATCAGGCCAATGTGTGGACGGCATTGGCCGAGCGCAGATTTGCACTTTGATTTGTGCACAAAAACCGACACCGAGACGAAGTGAGGAAAGTGATCACGAGCGACGGCGAGTGAAGACAAATCAGCTGTCCACACGTTGGCGCTTGTATTCATTCGGCCAACTAGGCGAACGACGGCGAGCGTTGTCCAACCAAGACAAATCGGGTATACAGACGTTGGCGTTGGCCATCAATCGGCAACGCTCGGCCAACATATGTACGGGGCATTAAACATACCCGAAATGTCAACTGGTGAAAAGTCGTTCAACATTGGGTTGTTCGATTCGTGGTCGCCACTATAGAACTATTGCCACATTCGTTAGTGCGTCAATAGTATTTAGCATTTTATTCTTGTCCAAAGGAAAACTCGAAATAAAACCCTGTACCAACACTTTTGATAACCGTGGTATAGTAGGTCAATAAAAGTTTATTGTGGCAGACGTGATTGTGGAAGGCGTGGATGAGCTGAACTGATGATGATTATGATGATTAAATTCTATTTTAAAATATTAAATGTTAAAGCCTTACCTTTATAGATTTATCTATCTAGTTCTAGCTAGTATAACATTGAACATCAATAATCGTTATGTAATATTTATAACATGCTATAAACCTCATAATAGCTTATAACCTAAGACGTTTACAACCAAATCCGTACGCGTAGCACGATAATTTAAACCAATTTATATATCCGCAACAAAATACATATGTAATAAAATAATATAGGCTTATGAAAAGGTTAGATTTATATTAGGTTATGCTATTTTAACCTACGACGCAAAAATAGGGGTGTCATGAGTGTTCAATGCACATTGAACATGCAACGCAGCAAATTCATAAGTAGAGCATTTCAACATACAACAGCGCAGATTTGCAAGATTTGCACTGACACGATTAAAGATGCTGCGTTACAGCTCAAACTTACGACACACTAACACAAAATGGTATATGTGTGTATTAGCAATAAATAGTATATAAGGTGTAAATAATGTAAAATAAATCAGATTTGAATTTATTCATCTTTTTTTTTTATTGCAAACGGTAGCAAACAAGCAAACAGTACACCTGATGGTAAGTGTTGCTGCCGCTCATGGACCTTTACAAGGCCGTTGCCTACCGCGAAGAAAGCGAAGGGAGTGTGAATACGGTATTGAGGCTCGGTAATACCAAGGGCACCACCAAAACCCTCCACACGCAATCACCCTCAGAAAGTTGGGCTTCCGGCTCTCTCGCTCACCGAACGAAGCGCAGTAACAAATTGCTACTACTCAGACGTCGATTTTCTGCGAGAGCATGGTACTGCCCCGGACGGACCGGCCCGCGGCTGTAGACAGATAACTGTCGACAGTGTGGTCCTACCACTCCTAAAATATATCCTCCTATCTCTCAGTTACTACACTCTCACTGCGGCCAAGACACACTTAGCCGTCAGTTCTGATCGGTCTTGTGAGTCTGCTTGACCGGCAGTGAGAATTACCAATCCTCCACCCAAACCTCCATCTCACTGCGGCCAAGACACACTTAGCCGTCAGTTCTGATCGGTCTTGTGAGTCTGCTTGACCGGCAGTGAGAATTACCAATCCTCCACCCAAACATCCATCTCACATCTACCTGTCACCTTAGGTAGCGCGGTGCAGGTATCCCATCAGATAGGCTAGGAACTTAATGGCTTTAGGTACATCAAACTATAACCTTAGGTTCTTCTGTCAAACACGGCGTTAGTCCATAAGCCCATACGACGCCGTACAATGAGTTTGACGTCGATATTTGTCTGTCTGTGTGTGTATGTGTCTACTGTGTTATCGTAGACCGATTTCGATGCGTTTTTTTCATTTGGAAGCCAGTTTCCTAGCGATGATTCTTAGCTATGACTGGTAAATATCGGTCCAGCTGTGTAAGAGTAACAGCTCTTTTCCAAAATGATATACCTAATGGCGTATGATTACTACTTATCATGATTAAAGGACAATTAATTGATAATTCCTGTTGAATTAGATATAATACTTTTTCGTTATTTTAGTTTGTCGGGACTTATTTAAAATTTTAAATTTAGAATTAATTTATTAAAAAAATATCAGCGCGTTTGGCTGGCCGTTGGTCCGGTTGGTATCCACGCAAGCATTACGTAAAATAGGGAGATGTTACCTCTTCGAATTCTTAAATTAGACAGAAGTCGAAATTAATATCTAAGGAATACAGCACACACTGAAGGAAACCTCGAACTGGAACCCTATACCAACACGCCTGGTCAGTGTCATATAGTCGGTCAATTACCCTCCTTTTGTGGAGGAGGCTTGAGCCCACAGTGGGACGTCTATGAGTTGTTATGATAATGATGAATGATTATAAAACTTTCAGTGTACTAATATCTTTTTTTTCTATTACTAGCTGACACGGCGAACTTCGTACCGCCTGTTTTCGTAATTATGTTGTTTAATATTTATCAGTTTGGTTTTAGTAGTATCCGTGCGGTGACGGAGTAAGAATACAATTCACCACCCGTTGGTGTCGTAAAAGACGACTAATGGATCTAATATAATATCTAAGCAAGAGAAGGAAATCTCGAAACAAATCCCTACATTAACACGACTGACCAGCATGGGTCGATAGCCAGGTCGTTTTCCCTCCCATAGTGGAGGAGGTGCGAGCCCAACAGTTGGAAGTTAGTGTATGGGCTGAGACATCAAATGTTTGACAGGTAAGATCAGTTTGTATAGGCAAATCAAATTGTTTTTTTTTAGTATTTTACTCGCAATTTTCCATATTTTCTCACCGTATAAACCTTCCCTGGACTTCCACAAATAATTCAAGACCAAAATTAGCCAAATCGGTCCAGCTGTTCTCGAGTTTTAGCGTGATTAACGAACAGCAATAAATTTTTATATAAATAGATAGAAGATTAGTGTCGTTTTTTTCTACAAACGTTGGATAACGCGAAGAATAAAATTTTTGGAAAGATTTTTACCTTGTTTTATTATATATAAAAAAGTTTTTTATATATAATTACCCGCGGCCTCGACTAGGGCGGCATCAAGCGCAGGTAATCGCGCTTGCGTCGCCCCAATAGTATTTTCCTCCTGGAGGAGGCTCGAGCCCAACAGTGGGACGTGTATGAACTAATGATGATGATGATGATGAAGTATTCGTATAAATTTTCTAGTAATTTCTATATATATACAACATCACAAATATCACGTTCGCTTAGCAAGAAGTAGGCTATTCATAAACTGCAGTTTGTATACATATTATTCACACTTAAGCCTGGGACTCACAAGTATAGAGATAACACAAGAACGTGAACACTTTATATTATACTTTAGTCTGTATGCACACACACCTTATAAATTTTTATAAGCAAGAAAAAAGTAAGTAAAATACGTATTCAGTTTTTATAGAGAATCACGTTTATATTGTGGACTAGCAACTCGCCCTCGCTTCGCTTCCGTTATAGGTTATAGTCGTTTTACCCGCGTAGTTCCCGTTTCCGTGGGAATACCGGGATAAAATATAGCCTAGTTTACGCCCTGATATTATAGCTTTCCATTGGTGAAAGAATTTTTGAAATCGTTCCAGCCGTTTTGAAGATTACCCGGAACAAACAGACAGACAGACAGACAGACAAAAATTTTTTAATTGCTATTTTAGGCATAGGTGTCGTGCAAATAACCGTGTGAGCATGAAACAAGCCTATTATTTTGACATTACAAACAGACGCTCCAATTTTATTTATTGGTATAGATATGCTCGTATTCATGTATGGCCTATAAACTTTCTAATTTCATACTAAAATGTTCCGTTATCTGTATAATTTATTAACGGATTTCTTATCTATATTGCCTGTGTGGTGACAGGCAAAGAATACAATATATTACCACCTCGTTATTTAAATGAGATTCCTATAAAGCGGCTAATAGGGCAACTTAATACCGTACCTCTCGATACCATAGCAGAGCTCCCTCATTTTATCTGGAAACTTTATGAACGTTGATTTTCAGTAATCATTTCTTACACGTTTGTACAAGATTTGGAGTGAAGTACTTACCTGTTATAGTGTTTCAAGAGCGGTATGACAATGTCCTTCTTTAAACTAGGTTTAAGAAAATCTCTTCTTTACGGTATCTTTGTCTGATAGTACTGGTATTACTAAATTCAATGAGCGGTAATATCACTAAACCCATATCATGCCCACCCTCATTGGCCGTCATGAGCCGTGTGCGCGTGGCAGTATTTAAAACTTATGGCGCAGTACCAAACTCGTGCCTGCGTCGACACGTGTGAGCAAATGCGGAGTTTGGTATTTTTTTTTTGTGTGTACAGCTGTTGGCCGCAGATGGCCTTGACAGCTTGACGTGGACTATGGGTGAGCGCTGAGGGCTCTCAACCCGGAGAAAAGTATGCTAAGTGACATCGCCTAAGGGCTCTCCCTGTGGGAAAAAGGACCTCGGCTTGGGGCGTCGCTGAAAGCAAAGTGGGCGTGCCCACGTCTTGGTTCGTGACTTTTGCGCGGCGTGGTTTTGCACCTCGGCGGCGAGGGCGGAACCGCGGATATTGATGTGTTAAGGCCTCGCGGGCTCTATGTTGAGCGAGTGTGATATTCTCGTCCTCTTCGTCGAGGACGTGACCAGGACGTCGGATGGACGGAGTTTGGTACTGCGCCATAGTTTTTAAATACTGCCACTCGCACACAGCTCGTAACGACCAATGCGAGTGTGGGCATGTGCGGTGGGGTTTAAAATTAGGCGTACCGCTTGCTCGTTGGCCACCATAAACTGATCAGCGCAGACTAAAAAAAAAAACAAACAGAAATGGAATTTAGAGTGTATTTGTTTTTTAATTTCTCTCTTTTAGTGGCTACGAATACTACCAAACTTTAAATTGCTCGTAGATCAACACCATCTGATGCCGTCTGGTCAACAATTACATTCCCAAGAAGGTTGACGTCAGATCAGATAAGCGGCCGGTTATAAAACTATTTTGCAAAAATACATGAAATCATCATCATCATCGCAGCCCACATTCGTCCCAGTGTTTGGCTCTGGCCTCCTCCACAATGGGAGGGAATTCGGCCTACTGTGCCATGCTGGTCAGACATGTTGGTATATGGTTTCATTTTGAGTTTTCCTTTTCTTGCAGACATTATATCCCATAGTCGTCTTTTGCGACTGATAGAATTAGTAGCCGAACGGAGAAATTAAAAAAACAACAAATGTACCCTAAATTCAAATTCTAACTCATTCGCGCTGTTTCATTTGATTCCTTTAGCTCTTCATCTAAAAGTTAAAATCAATTTAGGGATCAACAGTGTTGATACAGTAAAAAAACTAAATGTAGATTTTATCGCGTTCCGTTTTATTATATATCGGTAGCAAATACAACTCGTTAAAACTGCAATTTGAAATCAAGTCGTATAAATAAATGCTCAGTGAACTTAAAACGGGCTATCTTGATAGTACTTAGAGTATTCGTTTTATTTTTATTTCTATTTTATAGCTGAGTAGTTGTAATCTTAGTTTTATTTACGTAAGAATCACAAACTGTGTAGCGCACCCATGAGACACGCCTTTAAAACTGTCTGTGTTGTGACGGAGTAAGAATATAAAATGTTGCTACCTCTTTTTTTTCTGTTTTTGTTAGGCTATGGTTTGGACACACCCCGCCCGAACAGTCCGGGCCAACAGATAAGCGGCGCGCGAGCCCATAACCCACCGTATTCCCTCCCCGTCACCATTGGGACGACCACCGGTACACATTCCTTGACATCCATACCCTTTCGGGTACCGTCCCCTATGACGCCCCGGCAACATTGCAGTGTTGCTGGCCAGGGAGTCGCTCTCGCACAGTTGTTCATTGTGTTTTCTTAATTTGGCGCCAATACATTGTACATTATTTTGCGATATTAAAATTGAGTGGGGTGATAAAGAGAACCAAATCGCTGTGATCGCATGACACGAAATAGGTATGGAACCAAATGCAATTTTTAAAATTCTCCATACGCTTGGTATTGGTAAAATGCTTGTGTATCGGGCTATTAATAGGTACAATTAAGACCTCCTCTAATTTTTTTGACAAAAAAGATCTGGCCGTCGACGTAGTGTTCGTACGAAAAAGTGGTCAAAACAGTAAGGGAAAGAATTCGAAGAAATCCTGTCTGAAAGCAAAAGATTTTATCTCAGAAGATGAAGATAGCACCTCGCGTATTTTAAAAGATGACTTAAATTATTGATGATGACATGATAATATGAAGGGTGGCGACTCTTTGCGTTCTTAACCCATCATCATAAATATAATAAAAACAAAAATAAAAGAATTAAACCATCATTTAAAATTGCTTTATTTCATCATCATCAACAACTTCTCACCTCCCTACAGATTAGCGAGGCTAATAGCCACGCTTAGTAGGCAAATTGGTTGGTCGATGAATTGTTATGTATTACCTAGGAAAGGGCTACTGCCCACTCTTCTTGTAAGACCTTTATCCGATTTTTATGATCCCCACAGGCAAGTAAGTGGTAACAATTGTATTCTTATCCCTTGCCACATGGCGATAAATATTTTATATCATTTCAGCAATATGTCTCACTCTTGGACTCTGGCCTGTTCCATTGAGGAAGAGAAGAAGACGTGTTGGTATAGGGTTCCTTTTAGAGTTTTCTTTCTCTTGCATCTATGTTTTCGGCATGTTCTATTCCTTAGTCGTCTTTTGCGGCACCCACGGACAAATTAGGGGGGTCTGAGATGTATTCTTACTCCGTCATCACAAGGAAATTATTTTTACATATAAATTTTTTGTGTACGTGTGTATGTCACTGAACACCGCCTAAACGGCGGGACCAATGTTGATGACATTTTTGGTATGTGTTGTCTTTTTGTGCGTGCAAGGGGATTCAGAGAATTGCTTAGATTCACAATTGGATCCAGTAGATGGCGCTGCTGTCGATTTCAAGGAGAATTACTTTTATTTTATTTGAACAGGACAACGTCTGTTGGGTCAACTATTAAATATATTATATTTTTTTACAAGTAAATATACCTGCTACATTGAAAACATTACAGACGTGTTAATGCTTTGTTTCGCGAAACTGGAGTCAACAGTTTTTAATATTGCATATTTTATACGTTTGCCTATTAAAGTTACGCTCGGGACGAGTTCGTGAATATAATAATGTTTGCATTTGAAACGTTTCAGGATGAAGAAGTATGTGATTCAAAGTATATTTTTGAATAAATATATTGGTTGTAGAAGGCTTTAATAATATGTAATTTATACATTTCATATGTTAAATATTACTTATCGTCATAATTTTGCCTCTTATACTTCCCAATGTTTTGTTCAAGCCATCTCCAAAATAGAAGGGCAAATTGACCTACTATACCAAGTTGTTCAGACAGTTATAAGAATCATTGTATAGCTGTATAGTAACAAGCAGTAACTAAAATTTTACCTTACCATCAGGTGACGGTAGAACAGCCAAGGAACATTTTATGTCAAAGGTGTAAAGTTTGTGAAGTTAGGACCTGTAAGGTTAGGTCATGTACGATTAGAAGGTTGAATCTATATAAGATTTAAAATTGTTTTAACAGTGTGAACTATAAGGTCTCGTTTTAAAAAGAAAGAAAGAAAAATATTTATTTCAGCCTCTACAGCATGTTTAAAAAATAATAACTTAATATCAGGTTGACCGAGCTTCGCTCGGAATATTTTTGTAGAATTTATTTAGGGATATATTAATAAAAAATAAAAAATAAATAATGAAAAATATTTAAAAAATTACAAAAAGAGAATAATAATAACACCGAGATTCGATCCGACGCTGTTTGACACACAAAAACTAAAATTAAAACCGATCAATGTCTCACCTGAGCTATACCGTAACACTTGACGTTGAGAACGAAATTTGAATTCATATTCTTTTAAAATCTAATGTCATTGTAACGTATTGCTAAAAACACCGACAAAAGAACATTTTCTATACATAAAACCTAGTTAGATCGATTTATTGGACCCGAATCCTCTAGTATGCCAAGTTTCATCAAAATCGTTGGTGCCGTTTCCGAGATCCTGAAAATATATATATTTACAAGAATTGCTCGTTTAAAGATAAAGATATAAGATAGCTACTTATATACTATTATAAAAACAAACAAAGACTACTACTAAGAATGACAATGGTAAACATTTAAAATGCTGTAGTAGACTAAAAAGGTTCTACCTCAGCATAAGCTGCAGCACAAGTGTGCTACAGCGATGGTTTTCAGGCAAAATAATTTATTTCGTTGAGCACGGGTTGCCACGACACAATGCAAATACAATATAATAAATATTATTATTAATGAGTATCAGATAACATTAGCAATAAAAAATACATAGTAAGCATTAGAATATAAAAATCACGACGAAATAAATATTATAATTACTAAATACTCAAATCTATACCAATAAATAAAATTGGAGTGTCTGTTTGTAATGTCAAAATAATAGGCTTTTTTCATGCTCACACGGTTATTTGCACGACACCTATGCCTGAAATAGAGATAAAAAATGTTTGTCTGTCTGTCTGTCTGTTTGTTCCGGGTAATCTTCAAAACGACTGGACCGATTTCAAAAATTCTTTCACCAATGGAAAGCTATAACATCAGGGCGTAAACTAGGCTATATTTTATCCTGGTATTCCCACGGGAACGGGAACTACGCAGGTAAAACGACTAAAACCGAAGCGAAGCGAGGGCGGGTTGCTAGTCTATACTAAATACTCAATCTTTTAGCAACATTTTATAAAAACGTTGTTGATGGGATAACTCTAACTGAAAAAAAAAAATATTAATTTGGCATTACGTTTAAGAATTTTCACATAAAAGGTAATTACGACAAAGTGAGTCACAATTTCGTTATCATACCTACCATATACAATAACTTAGTGGCAAGACGGTTTGTTATTAGTTCTTCATTTTGTAATTGTTGTTAGTTTGACGAGCCATACAGTCGTGCTCATTTTCCTTTCATGCCTTTTGTAATAGAGAAATACTAGCCCCCTCCATAGTATGTTGAGCTACTTAAAGCCTAATATATGCTTATTAATCGTTAGTAAAAACTACTAAAAGAAATCTTTTATAAGTAGCAGTCATTACTTTTTATAAACTCTGCTTGGATCATCATCATCATCATCTCAGCCCATATACCTCCCACTGTTGGTCTAGGGCCTCCTCCATAATGGGAGGGAAATTGACCTACTATACCATGCTGGTCAGACATGTTGGTATAGGGTTTCATTTCGAGTTTTCCTTCTCTTGCACAGATGTTATGTGCCTATTATATCCCATAGTCGTCTTGTACGACATCCACGGGCAAGATAGGGAGTGGTGAATTGTATTCTTACTCCGTCACCACACGGAAAAAACTGCTTGGATACTCCGTCCAAATAATATTTTAATATAATTTTCTCTAAATTCAGCGTTTAGGTATCCTATTTACTTTGCGCCTCATGCCGCCCTAGCCGAGGCCGCGGGTGACGTGACCGGGGATTAGTCCGTCACCCGCCGAGAGGCCGACCGCGTGAGGAAAGACCGACGTCCCCCCCTCGGGGAGGACGTCGGTCTTTCCTCACCCCGGAGGGTACCCCAACAGGGGGTATTCCGTCGGGCCGGCCCAACGACGAAGGCGACGTGGTTTTCGGGTGGGTCGCGGGAGTTGCGTGCTTAAGCCCCTCTGTCGCCCCGGACGGAGTGGTGCGGAGGCGCGCCGACCGCGGCCCACCCACAAAAAAAAAAAAAAAAAAAAGGTATCCTATTTACTTAGATTAAGCGTGTTTTTAATTAAATTTTAGTAACAGAATAGTTTAGTTTCAATTTTCTACATTTCAGTAAAATTCAAATATTTGAAATAGTTAATTCACTTATAAATCGAATTTCTTAGATACCTGTTTAACACTTCTACTGTTTCGCCTGAATTTATTATTGGAAAACTAAATATTAATAAGGTTTGAGATATTTTCAAATTTCTTTTTAATTTAGTCTTACCATAAATGCTGTAACAAAGAAAAAGTTTTTCTATTACAAGTAATATTTATTATTATTACAGTGTGTTAGTTTAATACATAAATATAAAATAATTTATTTCAAATATTTTCGATTCGATTATGACCAAGCGCCGAGTCTTGCTGGAAAGACCATTCCTGGTTATTGAACATGGTGTTGTTAAGGGGCTTCACTACCTTCTCAAGAAAGGTATCTTGGTACACGTGTGCCGATGTTTTGATACCTTTTTCACAAAAGTATGGCTCAGTCACCCCTTCAAAGCTAATACCCCACCAAATCATTACTGATATAATATTTTGTTTATTTTTAATTGTAAGAGTATTTATGGCCAAACTAATTATATTGTCATAGTCGTCACAACTCATTTACGTCCTACTGCTGGTCTCGAGCTTACTCCATTATAGAAACGAAATTGACCTACTATACTAGGCTGGTCAGACGTGTTGGTATTTTTTTTTATGGGTGGGCTATGGTAAGCGCAGGCGCGGTCCATTCCGTCCGGGGCGATGAAAGGAGCCATTCTTTCCGCCGCGCGGGACAAAAAACCCATCCGTACCCACGTCACCTCGTTGTTGGGCCGACCACCGGAGCAGGGTGACTTGTCGTCAGTGGTCGGCTCAGAGGTGTTGGTATAGGGTTTCATTTCAAGTTTTCCATCTCTTTCATAGATGCTATATGCATTCTTACTCCGTTACTCTTATTGCTTTTTGTTATATTTTTTTTATTGCAAACGGTGGCAAACGAGCATACTGTACACCTGATGGTAAGTGTTGCTGCCATACATGGACCTTTGCTAGACGGCTGCCTACCGTGAAGAAAGTGAAGGGAGGGTGAATGCGTCTAATGAGGTTTGGTGAAATTAAAGGCATCACTAGTACGTTTCTTAAAAATAACGTAACGTCCCACGTCTAATATATTTAAGCATGTATTTATTTTATGTATATATGTAATATTATTATTACATACAATATAATATTATTATTTATGTATATATGTATATATATATGGAACAGTTTTCTGAAACTGTTATTTCGCTAACACTGAAACAGGTCTCACAATTTAGCTGTTGTAGAGCACCCCTAGTGATTCAGGGCCCTGAATATCGTGTAGTGTAATAAGCGTTTAACCGAACGAAGCTCAGTAACAAATTGCTACTACTCGGATGTCGATTTTCTGCGAGAGTATGGTACTACCCTAGACGGACCAGCCCGCAACTGTAGACAGACAACTATCAACAGTGTCCTAGCACTGTAAGTGTGGTCCTACCAGTATTTGTGCGAATATTTGCCAGCACAAGGAATTATAAACGGCGTATTACCCGCTGGTAATAAATTTCATGCAATCGCGTGGTGATAGATTAAGAACATAATTTAATGCCCTTTCTTGCCTGTGGATTTCGTAAAATACGACTAGGGGATAAAATATGTATATAACATCTTTACAAAAAAACTGGAAATAAAACCCAATATCAATCATTCTGACCAGCTTGGTATATTAGGTTAATTTCTCTCGACCAGTAGTGGAACGTGTATGATCTAAGTTAATTACGAATATATTTTACTATTTTCAGGAGACAAGATACACTCAGATTCAATAATAGTTGTCGCATTAAGAATTATTCTACCCAAAAATCGAACGAGACTCGAACTGTGGGATCACTGCTTTGACCATCAAGCCTTTTTGCAGTAAATATAAAACTAAAAGGGCACATTTAAAAGCTGTTACGGAAGCTTTCAAGCACTTAATAGTAATTGTTATGACGTCAGTATTTGGAGCAACATCCGTAGTTCTATTACCGCGATGGACTGGAGATAATATAATAATGCGTTGGTTTACCTGGCAATGTACAGCAAACAAATTTGTTATAGACTATATCGCTAACAAACTCATTGCATTCAACTAAACTTTGCGTTGATATTGTTATATTTGAGTAATATTTATGTTATCAAATAAAAGTGTCTTCTCGACTCGAAACGTTAATTAAACCCAGCCTATATAAGTCCCACTGTTGGGCTCAAATCTCTTTCATAAAATGGGAGAGGAATTGACCTAAATTTTTTGATTGATATACATTTTCTGCAATAACGATGACTTGCTGGACGTGAGACATCTTAGTCCGCCCGTGACGAACGCTGCAATGTGTTCGAAACGACGGGCAATCAAAAATCAAATACAAACGCGATAAAATCCTTAAAGTAGTATTGTTTAAAATGTGTATTACTCGCGTAAACATCAGAACTGATTAATTATATTCTTACTTCGTAAATCTCTGTAGCTAACACTAAGTAGCAATTTGTTACTGCACATCGTTAGGTGAGCGAGAGAGCCGGAAACCTGTCTTTATTGAGTGTGTTTGCGTGTGGTAGATTTTGGAGATGTCTTTAGTATCATCGAATTTCATTGAACATATTCATACCCCCTTCACTTTCTTCACGGTAGGCAAAGCAAAGGTCTCACGAGCGGCATGCAGTACCACTTACCATTAAATGTGTTGTTCGCTCGTTTTTCACTAACGGCAATAAAAAATGACTGCGATACAGAATATATTATAGTATAGGACAGAATTCTATGTTAATCTCCCGTTACTGAAGTGTTTTTTGAACTACCACATCATAATCCATGAAAGTTTGCTATTAAGAATTTATCTCGGGTACTGATCCCTTTTCTTTTTTGCGTAGCTGGATTAGAATTTTGATTTTTAAAGCGTGTGCATTGGCTAAACCATATAAAATAGGACAGGAAAATGTTCATCTGTTCAAAATCTTGCAAACTTTATTACTCATAAGTTTGTCGCTAGCTAGCAGCCGGCGCTCACTGGATTAATGACCGAGGCATCTAGAATGTTCATAACTTGCTACAGAACAGTTTAAATTAATTATATCTCACTGAAATTAACCACGATTTATAGCAGGAGTATCAAGTTTATAGAAAATACATGTGTCGCATTTTGGTATGATGCTCACAGCCAAATAGAAATAGGAATAGAATTTCGAATTATCTTCAATTAGCTAAACCAACAGACGTTGTTCTGTTCAAATCTAAACAAATAATAAACGGAATTCTCCTTGAAATCAATCGCAGTGCCACCTACCGGGTCCTATTGTGAACCTAAACCATTCTCGAATATCCTTGAACATGCACAAAAAACTTCATCAACATCGGTACAGCCATTTAGGAGGAGCTCGGTGACATACACACAGACACATGAAATATATATATATATATATATAAAGATGATCATCGTCGGTCATCATCTCAGTTCATCAACTTTCCACAGCAAGACTTCAGCAAAATCGGAGGGAACTTGATTTTAATATTCATTTTCACAATCCTTGTGGTGACGGAATAAGAATACAATTCACCACCCCCTTCTCATACCCGTGGGTGTCGTAAAAGATGACTAAGGGACATCCTGTGCATATGTTATATGTTATACTGTGTAAGAGAAGGAAAACTCGAAATGAAACCCTATACCAACCCGCCTGACCAGCGTATAGTGAATTTCCCTCCCAATATGGAGGAGTCGAGAGCTAAGTAGTGGGACGTATATGAGGTGTGATGATGATAATATTCCATTTTATATTAATTTCCTGTTTTACTTCTCTTGAAGTGATCCTAACTGCTTATATCCCTCGTTGTTTATTAAGCCACGAGAATGGAAGTAGTGCTCGCATTTTGTACTCTTATACTGTTACCATACGAAAAATCCGTCGATAAATCACCTTTATAATGGCATTTTTCGTAATGTTATTTAGCTTTTTTTTTTTTTTTTTAAATAAAACTACTATACGGATTTTATCGCGTTTGTATTTGATTTTTTTAATTGCTCGACGTTTCGAACACTTTACAGCGTTCATGGTCACGGGCGGACTAAGATGTCTCACGTCCAACAAGTCATCGTTTTTGCAGAAAATTTATAATTATCTACCCGATACATAAAATAGTTATTAACTATTGACCCAGATTTTGATACAAATTTATTGCTAGTGTAACAAGAAAATGATTCTATATGAAAAAATTAAATTGTTTATGGTTAGTAATTATTTAACATTAAAATGAATAGTAATTATATTTAAAAAACTAACAATCTAATATACTACCACCGGATCGGAACACGGCCACACTGAGAAAGATCCGGCAAGAAAACTCAGGTGACATAATGCTAAATTAATATTAATTTTGAAGGCGGCTTACTTTATGTTACTATTAGGTTTTAATTTAAAAATTATCTTTAGCTATTATTATTGTGGGTCAAATCTGTACAACCATGAACGCTGCAAAGTGTTTAAAACGTCGGGTAATCAAATATCAAATACAAACGCGATAAAATCCGTAAAGTAGTTTTATTTAAAATATAATACAATATTTCCATATAGGGATGAAGTACCGTCGGACTGGGCACGGACGTTGGAACTCCATATCAGTGATCGACTCAATGGTGAAGGGGAGAGACAGTGGGCTATTAGATCGCGCATCACCCTTTCGTCACCCTAGACGGAATGGATGGCATGCGTCAATACCATAGCTCTACCATAAAAAAATTGCTCAAGTAAGAAGATAAATAACCTTCACCCTACCGTGTTATAAAAGAAGATTAAGGGATATAATATGCATAGATATGCAGGTGAAGAAAAAGTTAAAGTAAAACCTCATACCAAACCGTCTGACCAGTATGGTATATAGAAAATCAATTTTCCTCCAAATGTGGAGGAAGCTTGAGCCCAGCAGTGGGGTGTATGTGACCTCGAATGATGATGATAATAAATAAAATATTTCTTTCTTTATAAAAAGCATTGGGACATTATCTCTGCTGAAGAGAGGTGTATAATTAAAAATGAAAGTGCCGTAAAATATTGTGTCCGATTTAGCTACAAAATTCATTTCATCATTTCAGCTCATAAACGTCCCCTGTGGGGCTCAAGCCTCGCAATAGGAGGTAAAATGACCTAACATATCACGCTGGTCAGACCTAGACGGTTTCATTCGAAATTTGCCTTCTCTTGTATAGATGTTATATACATATTTAATTCCTTAGTCGTCTTTTACGACACCCACGGGCAAGAGATGAGACGGTGAATTGTATTCTTACTCCGTGACTGCATGAAAAGCTTCACCATACGCAAATATTTATAAAAACACTAGCCGACCCGGCGAACTTCATACCGCCATAATTTCTCGCCGGACTATATCGGCGGGTGACGGGGGTGCGAGCGGAGGGCGGTGTGGTCTCGTTAAGGGATCTCACCGCCTGGCGCGTCGACGCCCGCCGAGACGTCATCGCCCGTTGGGCAGTCCGGCTGGAGAGGCCTCGGTTCGGGGTGCGAACCGTGGAGGCCTTCCGGCCGGTGCTGATGCAGTGGTTAGAGAGGCGGCACGGGTTGCTCTCCTTCCGACTGGTGCAGGTTTTGACGGGGCATGGGTGCTTCGCCAAATACCTGCACAAGGTCGTTAGGAGGGAGAGTACTCCGTCCTGCCACCACTGCGATTGCGACGAGGACACGGCGCGCCATACGCTCGAGGCCTGCGGGGCTTGGGCAGTGCAGCGCTGTGAACTCGTCGCAATCATCGGTACGGACCTGACGCTGCCGGCTATCGCTAGGGCGATGGTCGACAGCGTCAGGAATTGGGACGCGGTCGCAGCCTTCTGCGAGAGAGTGATCTCGCGGAAGGAGGCGGCGGATCGCCTGCGTGAGGAGCGCAGCCTCGATGAGGAGGTCCGCCGCCGGCGACTAGGGCGGCGCAGGCGCAACTATCTGCGCCTCATGCCGCCTTAGCCGAGGCCGCGGGTGACGTGACCGGGGATTAGTCCGTCACCCGCCGAGAGGCCGACCGCGTGAGGAAAGACCGACGTTCTCCCTGAGGGGGGGACGTCGGTCGATGGGAGGGTACCCCAATAGGGGGTATTCCGTCGGGCCGACCACTGACGACAAGTTAACGCTGCTCCAGTGGTCGGCCCAACGACGAAGGCGACGTGGTTTTCGGGTGGGTCGCGGGAGTTGCGTGCTCAAGCCCCTCTGTCGCCCCGGACGGAGTGGTGCGGAGGCGCGCCGACTGCGGCCCACCCACAAATAAAAAAAAAAAATACCGCCATAATTTACTTCGTAAATATATTTTCAAAATTTCCTAAAAATATAGTCTGTCTATATCTGTCATTTGCGTTTTGTTATTACATGATAGATGCGTTTTTGTTATATCTTGTTTTATAGTGACTTCTATTCTCTTTGACTCTTTGAAAAGTATCCCATGTCCGTCTCCTGGTTCTAAGCTACATCCCCGCCAATTTTCAGGTAAATCGGTGCAGCCGTTTTTGAGTTATAAATAGTGTAACTAACATGACTTTCTTTTATATATATAGATTATTGACGTAGATACCTATGGATACATTACGCGGGCTGAAGTATCTATCCGCTTCGAAATCTACTTAATCCTACCAATCCATTATTTTATCTATCACGGTGATTATCCTAATTTCCTTCGCTCATCATTCACTTGCTATTATACATCCTGCTATTGACGTTGCAATTGATAGATAATTAATAAATTGATAGATACGATCAGATAAAATTGATTTATCTATTATATTACTGACAAGCTTTTTGCTCGCGGATTCGTTAGCCTCTCTCCCTGTCTACATCTATTCATTTTTATAATCAGTTAATAAAAATCATAAAGAAAGGCAAATGACAAGCAACTATGCTCCTACTATTTGGCTCAATAAATTATATTGTTGTGTTAGTTAATAGTTTCCTTTTTTTGTAATTAAATGTAATATTGTATTTTTACTTTCATTTAATTTGTAGTCCGTTCGCATTTCTTAAATTTACCCTAGTTAAACAGAGCAACTTATTATTAGCCATAGAATACTGTAGAACAAAAATTATGTAATTATATTATATGTCTCGCTGTTGGTTTTCTAAATAATAAATAAATAAATAATGCCACTAAAATTGTGACATAAGAACATAAGAACTATTTGAATTAGATGGTTCATAATATCATGAATTTGATTTTCTTTATTTTTTGCGTTATTATATTAATAATTTTTCTGTAATAATCATCATTACCACAGCTCATATAAGTCCCACTATTGAGCTCGAACCTCCTCTACAATGTGAGGGAAATTGACCTACTATACCATGCTGGTCAGACGTGTTGGTATAGGGTTTTATTTTAAATTTACTTCTCTAGAATTGATGTTATATGCGTATTATATCCCTTAGTCGTATTTTACGGGAGTGGTGAATTGTATTCTTAAAATGCTAAATCGTAATCCCTATTAACGTTCCAACCACATTTATATTGAAACTTTGATCCTAGCAAATTATTACATACTCTTACTGTGTTTATTATAAAAAATGAAATATTTATTTTGGATAAATAAGATAACTATTCCATGTGACGGGTTAAGAATACAATTTGTCACCTCCCCTTTCTTCTCTGTGGGTCATCCTAAAAGCAAAGGAACGAAATTTTGCAGTAGGTATATCCCTGTCTGATAAGAGTTGTACAGTACATAAATAATCCTCCTACTATGGAGGAAGCTTAAGTCCAGCAGTGGGACGCATATTATACGAGATGATGATTAAGCAATCATTTTAATGTGATATTTCATACCAACAAAATAATCATTTGGAAATAATAAATAATACTGCTTAAATATCGAAACAAAGACTTCGCAACTCTTTACAAGACACGTCGACTGGCTGTTGTTATTTAAAGATAACGCAAAACGCAGTCGTAATATATGATTTCATACTTTGAATAACAGACTTAATTAGGAAACAGATGTGTTTTTCAAAAGAGACCCTATTTAAATAGCATAATATTCGTAAATTGTATATCGCTTTCAACATAACATTGCGAATATGAATGTACTAGATGAGACAATTTAAAATACAAATAATATTAATGAAGTTACTGCAAATTAGATCAATTGAAAAAAAAAGGAATATGTTTTATTGTAAATAAAACTACTTTTTTTTGGTGGGCTACGTCAGCGCACCCTCCGCCCGGCTCCATCCGGGGCGATGGAGGGGCGGCGCACGGCCCTGTAATCTACGCACGTTGCCTTCGTCGTTGCGCAGAAGCAGAAGGCAGAGTTCCTTTACTTCAGTGGTCGACCCGAAAATTAAACTACTTTTACGGATTTTATCACATTTGTATTTAATTTATGATTGCCCAACGTTTCGAACACTTTTCAGCATTCATAGTCACGGGTGGACTAAGATGTCTGACGTTCAAGTCAGTTATTACAGGTTTTTATAATTATCTACCCGCTACAGAAAATTAGCTATTAAGTTTTGACCCACATTTTTTGTACAAAAAAAAACCTTTTAGTAAAACTACTTACTTTAAGCCTTTAAAAATAAAAATCAATATTAATTTAGCGTTATATCCTCTGAGATTTCTTGCCGAATCTTTCTCAGTGTGACCGCGTTCCGATCCGGTATTAGGTAAATTATCCTATGTTTGTAGAAAAGCGACACTAATAATAGAAAAAAAGGTATTTAATACATTGAAAGTTTTATTATAACGCATTACCTAGTTGACATTTGTAACGGTGTACGCGTGCTAGCTTCAGGGTGTCGATTTTTTTGTGACAGTATGCGCGCGCACCGTAAATATTTACACGTCAAAAGAAGTATAACTTCAAAAACCTCTTCAAATTTATAATATTGGTATAAATATAACTCCATAAATAATGTCACATCTAGTAATATGTATCTCATATATACTATTGAATCAAGTTATATTAATCTGCGACGACCCCGTTAGAGCCTTTGATCCTGGGCACAAAGGGTGAGCTGCTTACCTGAGCAGATTCCACATATTTGATATGGAATTATACTTTAAGATGTCACAGCCTATCTGCATACCCACATGTTTTGTAATTTCGAAGATATAGTCGTTTCACTATAACTTATAACTTTAATCTGGTTAAATTGTAGTACGACATCGAAAAATTATTCGTGTGGTTACAAATTAGTCATAGATCACTGTCCCACCTTTTGCATAGGGTTAAGGGGTAGTGGTACTCTTCTGAAAAACTTATAAGATCAGTTGCGATCACTAAACTGTTTGCCAAGGGTAAAGGGGAAACAGTCATCTCATGAAAAGGCGTCGGAGCGTGCGCGAGAAGAACTCCTCTACGGCGCGCGTACCTGCACCTAATGCCGCCCTAGCCGAGACCGCGGGTAACTGGACCGGGGAATAGTACGTCACCCGCAGAGAGGCTGACCCCGTGAGGGCGACCGACGTCTCTAGAGGGGTGTATCCTCCGCGGAGTACCCTCCATTTCTCCAAGTAACCGGCGGCGGATCGTGTTGCCGTAGAGGAGTTCCTCACGCGCATTCTCCGCCGCCTCCTTCCGTGGGATGACTGTCTCACAGAAGGCGTCACGGCTCAGTTCCTGGCGTTGTTGAGAATCTCCCTAGCGATGGTCGGCAGCGTCAGGTTGGCGCCGATGTTTACGACGAGTTCACGGTGCTACTCTGCCCACATGACACACACCTCGAGTGTGTGCTGCACCGTGTCCTCGTCGCAATTGCAAAAAACAGGATGGTGTGCTCTTCCTCCTCGCGACTTTGTGCAGGTACTTGACTGCCCTTACTTACTCCTCTAGCTGGTTTTTACCATCCGCACGGCAATAAAAGGGATGACAATACATTCTATAGTCACTAAGCAAGAGGGTAATACTGGTATAATCTTAAGCCGTTACCATACGACACCAAAAATAAGGTTTCGGTATCGATGGTCCATCCAAACTGCAACTGAGGGGTCGAGTATGGCAAGTCGCACGTCGCTCCTTCCACCATCCTGGATCATATATGCGGTGTGTGACCAAATCATTGCCGGTCCAAAAAAAAAAGTCGTCACCGCGCGGGAATAATGACAATTATTAATTTATTTGAAACTAGCAACCCGCCCTTGCTTCGTTTCGGTTTCAGTCGCCTTCCCCGCGTAGTTGTCATTCCAGTGGGAATACGGGATAAAATGTAGCCTATGTTACTCCTTATATAAACAGCTAATTGATAGTAAAATATTATCGAAATCCGTCCCGCCGTTTTAAACATTACCCAAAACAAACAGACAGGCAGATAGACAGACAGAATAACATTTTTTAAACCGGTTTTTAGGCATAAGTATCTTGCAAATAACCATATCAGCATGGAAAAAGCCCATTATTTTGAGATTACAAACAGACACTTCAATTTTATTTATTTGTTTAGAAGATGTATAAATAATTCAAAACTATTCAGATTTTTATTAAATTAATATAAATGGGGCCACGTCGTCGAAATCACCAGTTTTCAAAAAATAAAAAAATATCAAAATAGGTTCTACTAGAAGATATTTCTGACATAACACATATAAAAATAAATACAAAGGAATTCACAAACTCTTACTTTTTTTCAAGTTGGTTAAAAAGTCACAAGATAGTCCATTAGGATTTGTAGGTATCTGATACTTTTTGACACTCGCTCAGCTATTGATGCCGTTTTCAAGAGGTCAAGAAAAAAACTTTTATGGCTCACGTATGCATTACTATCGAGACTACAGTTCGATTACTATCCTATTTATTTTATAACAGCTTATTCGCAACCAAACTGTCTCGAGTACCTTGTTTATAGGCGAAACACGTGTCGGATATCGGTCGATTTTTATTGCGAAATATTGCTTACTAGCATTGTCTGTATGGAGAGCTTATCGTATGTAGGGTAATGCATTTTCTATTTGAAATAAAACTATTTTTACGGATTTTATTGCGTTAACAATTCTGTGGCCATAGGTCAGAATATGATATATACAAATTCATTACTCTACAGGACAAGCAAATTAAATTATTGAGAAATCTTGAAGGGATTATTAAAATATGAGACACGTATATGTGACAGGTATATATGACAAAAAATATTTTTAAAATTAATGAAATGTATTACTAATTCGTAAAATTACTTAAAATTCATTGTGCAATGCGTAGTATTCATGTGGATATTGATGAACGAATTTGTATTTATCATATTCTGACCTATGGCCACAGAATTGCTGTAATGGGTAGATATAAATCTTTGTAATAATAATGACTTGTAGGATTTGATACAACTTAGTCCTTCCGTGACCAACAATGCTGAAAGGTATTGTAACATCAGGAAATCATGTACCTGATGCCGCCGTCACGTCCCGGTGAGAGGTGCCTAGATGAGGCCGCGGGTGACTGGTCCGGGAACTTTAGTCTGTCACCCGCAGAGAGGCTGACCGCGCGATGGCGACCGACGTCCCGGCACGGAGACGTCGAGAGGTGAAGGTATCCGAAAGGGTATTCCGTCGGGCCGACCACTGAGGACAAGGAACTCGGCACTGGTGGTCAGCCCAACGAAGAACGCGACGTGTCTACGGGTGGGTTATGGGCCGGCACACCATCCTTTCGTCGCCCTGGACGAAATGGACGGCGAATAAGCTGGCCATAGCCCACATATAAAAAAAATCAGGAAATCAAAAATCGAATACAAATGCGATAAAATCCGTAAAAATTAGTTAATTTCAAATATGTAATACCCGCGTAGCATCAGAAACCATTTAGTATTTTCAACTTTTTATATATACCCCAAAGTTTGTAAATTTCTGTTTTATCGAGAGAAATGTGTAAACCCTATACCAATCCATCTAATCAGTATAACTTTTTTTTTATTTATTAAACTTCATGTAACAAGTACAATGGCGGACTTAATACCAGAGACATTCCGTCAACAATAGATGATGCAAAGATGAAAAAAGGTAGTTTAAGTAGATCAAATCCTTCGCATTGTGGAAGAGTGGGAACACCAGCAGTGGGACTTGTATGATGATGATAAAGCTATAATGTGTCTGAGCGCGCTAATCTCACGCGAGTTCATTGCTTTTTCCCCCATTCCAAAAATGTTTATCTTAACTAAAGAAGGTTTCATCATTATATACTTCCTCATATGAGTAGCGAACTCAGCTTTTTAGGAGTTTGGAGAGGTATTGCTAAGTGAGTCCCTGAAACAAGAGCCCAGGGCGTCCCATCTCCACCACTTAAAACTAGTTCGCCATTGCTCAACTCTTTTTCTCTCTCTCTACTTATTTTCTTTTTATTAAAGTCAACTGTTTCCGCTATCCGTATGGTGACGGAGTAAGAATATAATCCACCACTCCCTATCTTGCTAGGATGTCGTAAAATATGACTAAGGGATTTAAATAAGCATATAACATCTGTGCAAGAGAAGGAAAACTCGGCAAAACCTCTATTCCAACACGTCCGACCAGCGTGGAATAGTAGGTCAATTCCCCTCCTATTATGGGGGAGCCCAATAGTGGGACGTATATCAGCTATGATGATGATGAAAGACAACGCCTTGCACCAAGGATATAATCCTTGTGTTGCGGGGTCTTTACAAACATATAATTCATATCATCATCATTATTTATATATTCAGCCTATCGCCGTCCACTGCTGGACGTAGGCCTCCTTCCTGTTACGCCACAAAGTGCGGTTCTGTGTCGCCTGCATACAACAACGCCCAGCAACTTTCACCAGGTCGTCGGTCCACCTCGGTGACATATAATTCAACGGACGTAAATTACATCCAGACTCAGAACAACAAAGTGTTGTCGTGGATGGGATTCGAACCCATGACCCTGGCACGGTAGGTCGGTAACTTAACCGCTACACCATCTGTCAATTATGAAGCTAATATCGCATAGTATTATGTAAAATGACCTTGAGACGATGTTAATCAGATTGGATGACTATGACAGAGTTAATCTACACACTTTAATAAGGCATTGTGTATCTTATTATACTGAAATTTAATACGTCTGCCTTTGTTAGAGAGCTCATTAGGCGGCTTGTAAAGCCAAGTCATGATTTATGTGTTAGATAATAGAATAAGAGTAGCATGTTTGTGTTATAAGTTGAGATTAGACTGTGAATATCATATTTGTTCTATTGAGTTTAATCTTCAGAAATTTTCCTTTGAATTTAAGACTAGTATCCTTATAGCTTTAGCTCTGGTAGCTTTATAGATAATAAAATGGCTTTATTACGTAAAAGTCAACGCTATTGATTACGCTGGTGTTTGCGTGTTGTTATACAACCCAATAAGCTCGCGTGAGAAATGTATCAGGACTTTTCTATATTGAGCGGTTCAAACGCTAAATTTTCTTATAGCCATCGATCAAAGCTTATTTTCGATAGTTTGTCTTCTTCTGCAACTTACATAGTACCTCCAATGCGTTCTGGTATCCTCCACAGTGGTAGAGAATTTAAAAGAGTCCTTGCCTTCGGTGAAGACGGGTTGGTATAGGATTATTATTTTCAGTTTTTCTTCTCTTCCAGTTCCATCAGAATCCCTTAGTCATCTTTAACGATATCTGTAGAAAAGTAAGAGGTAAATTATATTCTTACTTCGTCAACATACTGGAGAAGACTGTGTCATAACGTGCCTATAGAATATAACTACTAGAACGAAGGCTCGTATAGAGTATAAGGTGCCTACCATCCTGGTAGAAAATTTTATTTTTAACAATTTAACTGCTTTATACCCGAGGAAGAAAAAAAACTTCGCCACCTAATGCCTCTTTTTTTTTGTTCATGATGTGGAAATGCCTTTACGCACTATCCCCCTGCCGGTGACGGAGTGTGTGGGGGACGCGCCGGCCACAAAAGTGACCCAAATACCCACTAAAACCATAGCCGCCCCTTCCGCGTGGTGTGCCGGAGAGATCGTCTGATGTCATTCTATCCCGGACACCCCCACGCATGGCCGTCTGGTCACGCCCTGTCATCGTTCGGCACAGTGGGAGGAGGAACGCAAAGCGGCGACTCCTTCTCCCTGATCACCACCGGCTCAGCGAGTCAACGGACGCAAGCGCCTCGCGTGCCTTCTCCATGGCCTTCTTTCTTGTCATGACAGTCTCACAAAAAGAGGCCGTCGACGACCAGCAGCCGCTGCTGAGCATCTTGGAGATGATGGTCGGCAATTACAGGTCCATTGTTGAGGTATGCGATTGTTAATGAAAATAAAAAAAATGTTTGAAATTACGAAACGTTGTGTCCACATTTGACCTAATCTTAACATCGATAGCAGAGCAGTGAAAATAACAATTAATTATTATTGTACAAATTGAAAGGCACTCTGTCTTGACTTAAAAAGCACCAGGTCAAGGGGCGTGAATTGGACTGATTTAATTCACAATTAGAAAGTTATACTTATTTTTGTGAGTACCTACATATTTCTGGATTAAAATGGTGAAAAGGAATCAGAATTTAATATTATCATTCCTCTATGCCGCTACGAGCTTCTAAGAGGTCACTAAGTGCTGTACGTAAATAGTAAGACTGCAAGAACAAACTACAATTCTAATTTATTATGGTATCATCCTTCATCATCGTCATCAATTCAGCGTATCGCTGTCTACTGCTGGACGTAGGGCTCCCTCATGTTACACGACAGAGTTCGGTCCTGTGCCGCCTGCATTCAACGACGCCCAGCAATTTTCACCAGGTCGTCGGTCCACCTAGTGGAGGGCGTCCCATACTGCGTCGTCCGATACGTGGTCGCCACTCGAGAACCTTTCTTCCCTAGCGGCTGTCGGTTCGTCGAGTGATGTGGTCTTCCCATTGCCACTTCAGCGTGCTAATTCTTCGCACTATATAATACTATTTTTCCTCTCCTTGTTGACAAAGATTCATTCCCAATCTTTAATCTACTGAAATATAAAGGTATAACAATAAATATGTTCTGCAACGTTTTGGTATGAAAGTAGATGTAGTGATAAGCATTAAAAAAGGTATGTTAAGTTGGTTTAGTCATGTAGAGAGAATGAATGAAAGGAGATTGACAAGGAGAATTTATAGGGCGAATGTGGACGGAGGTGTTGGAAGAAATAGACCAAGGCGGACGTTCCACGATCGAATCGGGGATGTTCTTAAGAAAGGCTAGGTTAAAAGTATGCTTAACCGAAGAACATGCATGAGGAGATTAATGAATGTGGAGAGGCAAAAGTGGTATGTCAAGATCATAGCAAGTGGAGGGAAGTGGATTCTGCCTAGCCCTCTGGGAACGAGGTGTGGATATATGTATTTATATAATATATTTTGTTACTTTTAATATATTTTGTTAATGACTTACGGCACGGAAACGTGGTCCCTAAATGTAGGCCTCATATCAAGGCTCAAAGTCGCTCAGCGTGCTATGGAGCGGGCTATGCTCGGGATTTCTCTGCGAGATAGAATCCGGAATACGGAAATCCGCGGAAGAACGGGTGTAACCGACATAGCACGAAGAATTAGCACGCTGAAGTGGCAATGGGCGGGCCACATCGCTCGACGAACCGACAACCGCTGGGTAAGAAAGGTTCTCGAGTGGCGACCACGTATCGGATGACACAGTGTAGGACGCCCCCCCACTAGGTGGACCGATGACCTAGTGAAAGTAGCTGGGCGTCGTTGGATGCAGGCGGCACAGGACCGCTCATTGTGGCGCAACATGAGGGAGGCCTACGTCCAGCAGTGGACGGCGATAGGCTGAAATGATGATGATGATGATGATGATTTTGTTACACGTATGTATTCATAATTACATATTAATAAATAAGTATTTAGTAACATAAATTATCCGACTATTATACTACTCCCTTCATCGTCGTCGTCTCATACACGTCCCACTGCTGGGCTCGAGCCTACTCTCTAATAGGAGGAAAATTGACCTACTATACCACGCTGATCAGACATGTTGGTATGGGGTTTTATTTCGAGTTTTCTTTTTCTTGTAATATTCCCTTGCCTTTGCTTAACTACAACCTATGTATGACAACACAATCCTCTCTACTAATACGAGACCATCTATTTATACCCATTTTTTGCTATTAAACCACTCAAGTGTGACGCTCCGTAGCTAGAAATGTTGTAAAAATACTCTAAAGTACCAACTTTTGATGGGTGATAATAATTATATGCAAATATTGAAATATTATCGATTTCTTTCAAAATAACTAAGTTATCCAGTCATAACCTCCTTTCGCAAAAAGCCAATAACGTAAGATGTGTCAAATATGATACAATAAATACACAAAAGCATCCTGAATGTCTACTAATTTAATACAGTATCTATCTATCATAAAGCAATAATGCCTATAAATTGACTTTGCCACGGTAATACGTATAACTCGAGACAGGCTTTGAATGAGAATCATCTGCGAATATTTTAACACGATAAAGTCTCAGTAAATATTTTGCCAATATTTGCCATTTGGATACAATATACAGTTTCAAGAATAGATTCACGCTTATATCTGATATTTTTGCGTTTATCGGTTTAGGCGGATAAATATCACTTATTTTATATAATATACCTTTTCTGGGTTGCCTATTTTTTTTGAAGAAATACCTCTTTATTTCTGTTTAGTAACAGAGTAAGAATACAATTCACTACTCTCTCTCACTCTTACCCGTGCGTATCGTAAAAGACGACTAGGGATATAATATGCACAAATCGTCTATTTATGAAAAGAAAAACTCGAAATAAAACTCTGTAGCAACACGTCTGACCAGCGTGATATAGTAGGTTCTTTGTGGAGGAGGCTCGAGCCTAGTAGTGGGACGTACATAAGTCGAGATGAATAAATGAATGTATCCTGATATGGTGCATGGTATCGTAAGGAGGTCAATATCATTTCCATTACGGAGAAGATTGGTGCCTAACAGGTGTACATTGAGATGAAAAAGAAAGAAAATTTGTGACAATAAAAACTTAATTCTTATAGTTATCAATTTATACTATGAAGTTTGAACCCAAAAATAGTTAATGCCAGTCTGTCTTCATTATTATCAACATCCTGCTCTTATACCAAATACTTTTTTTTATGGGGGTGGGTTGCGGTCGGTACACTCCTTGCTCCACTCCGTCCGGAACAGGATTAGTTGTCGTCAGTGGTCAGCCCGACAGAATACCCCCTGAGGAGTACCCTCCCATCGACAGACGTCCCACCCCCTCGGGGAGGACGTCGGTCTTTCCTCACGCGGTCGACCTCTCGGCGTGTGACTAATTCCCCGATCCAGTCACCCGCAGCCTTGGCTAGGGTGGCATTAGGCGCAAGTAATCGCGCCTGTGCCGCCCCAGTCGTATACCAAATACTTGGGGTTGAGCAATATGTGTACTCTATACATACTGCAAAAGCTTTCGACAATAGTTTTATAACCAGCCTCTTATCGAATGTCTTTGTGAATGTAATTGTTCAAGGTGGCACTGGCATTGGAGTTAACCCAAGCCAAAGTAAAGCTTTTAGTCATGAGGAATTTAAAGGTTGGTAGCATTCGTAGCCGCCGCCATTACGCACATTTTGTTGGTAGTAAAATATCATAATGAACAGTGAATATATAACGTTTATCATTACTACATACAAGAAATTTCAAACACACAACCAAGTTAAATGTCTTTGACAAACTTTCACCGAACATTTCGCTCAAAGATTATGCCTGTGTACTTTACTTGACTCTTATCACCGCATCGTTATTGGCTCCATGTAGGGCGCCAATATCGGCAAGGTCGTGTATTACATTTTATAACAGGGTGTACCAAGTGATTTTCGATGTAACACTGCCAAATATTGCGAGTTTATCGTTGATAGCTTCTGGAATTTTCTACCGCGTTATTTGGAATCCGTTTTAGGAAAACATTATAACATTTTCTATTTTGTCAACATATATACCTACTAAAATAAAATAATTTTCCCGTGTGGTGTCGGGGTAGGAATACAATTCACCATCCCTTCTCTTGCCCGTGGGTGTCGTAAAAAACGACTAAGGGATACGATGTGCATATAACATCTATGCAAAAGAAGGAAAACTATAAACAAAACCCTATTCTAACACGTCTGATCATCATGGTTATAGCAGGTCAATTTTACAGCTATAGTGGAGGAGGCCTGAATTACGCTATCGAGCATCGCCCTGGCGATGGTTGGCAGCGTCAGGTCGGTCAGCACCAATGATTGTGACGAGTTCACGACGCTGCTCTGCCCAGGCGGCACAAACCTCGAGCGTATGCTGCGCCGTGTCCTCGTTGTAATCGCAGTGGTGGCAGGACGGTGTACTCTCCTTCCTAGCGACCGTGTACAGGTATTTGGCGAAGCATCCATGCCTCGTCAAAACCTGCACCAGTCGGAAGGAGAGCACCCCGTGCCGCCACTTTAGCCACTGCGTCAGCACCGGCCGGAAGGCCTCAACGATCCAGACACTGTACCGAGGCCTCTCCAGCCGGACTGCCCAACAGGCAATGACATCTCGGCGGGCGTCGACGCGCCAGGCGGTGAGCTCCCTCAAAGAGACTCAGAAAGTTGGGCTGCCGGCTCTCTTGCTCACCATCGAGATGCAGTAATCAATTTTTACTGCTCAGACGTCGATTTTCTGCGAGAGTATGGTACTACCTCAGACGGACCGTCCCGCGGCTGTAGACAGACAACTGTTGATAGTGTGGTTCTGCCATATAAAAAAATATAGTAGCTAGCAATCTGGGTGGCCCTGATAATGCTGTTTTGTCTGATTGACAGTTACTACTACTACTATCACGTACTCGTCTGGCTGTCTATTTGTCTGAAAGCATACACTGCGTCATCCGATACGTGGTTACCACTTGAGAACCTTTCTTCCTCAATAGTTGTCGGTTCGTTGAGCGACGTGTCCTGCCCACTGCCACTTCAGCGTGCTAATTCTTTATGTTAACTGTATAGTAAATAGTCCTCAGTCGCCTTTTACGACACCCTCGGTAAGAATGGGGGTGATTTCCTATTATACGAATCAAAAAAATATTTCAAACAATAATATTGTTTAACATATTGATGTGCATACCTCTATGTCTAAAATAAAAGAAAATTATTTTAAGCTTCAATGCGCATTTTTAATGATAATGCTATTATTATTTCAAAATTCATCAGAGTGTGAAATGATTGCTGGTCTTGCTGAGTATCTGAGGACCCGATCTGTGAACCTTAAATTATCCACTGGCTCAGAAAATTTGCTCTTTGTGAATCTCAAACGTTGCCTATGAAAGGATTGATATGTTTACGTCTAGGTTTTTGGTAATATACACTTTTTGTTAATCTATCATAATATCTATATCTTTATATATAATTATATTTCAACAGAATTGATATACATACGTCAACAGAATTCTGTTGACGTATGTATATCACTCAATTAATCCTAAATGGCTGGATCGATTTTGATGAAAGTTTTGTGTATGTTTAAGTGCATTCAAGAATGATTTAGTTACTCTGTTTAGATTTTATTGACCATTGGACCGTTGGGTCTAGTGGTCAATGGCCAATAGCCATTTACTGAGGTGGCACTGGGACTGATTTAATTAAAGGCATTTCATTTTTATTTTATTGCAATGGGTATACCAGTACAGGGTCTCTTGGAGCTAACATTAAACTGAAAAGTTTGTTTATTTATTTGAACCTTTCAATCTCTGATGCATGGCTTCTAAAAATCTTACCCCATACACGTGGTGACGGAGTAAGAATGCAATTCACCACCCCCTTTCTTAAATGTGGACGGCGTAAAAGACGACTAGGGGATTATAATATGCATACAATACTTATGCAAGACTAGGAAAACTCGAAATAAAATCTTATACGACGGGTTGCGTCTGACAAGTGTGGTAAAGTCGGTCAGTTTCCCTCTCCTTGTGGAGGAGACGGAGCGCAGTGGTGGAACGTATATGAGTTATGACGACGATTGATATTTTTATAGCAACTATTTCATCAGCAACAAATATGTTTCAAAGTCAATAAAAATAACAAGTATAAACAAATTTGTTTTACTAACTGAATGTATTGCTATAATACGGATATATGTATCGAAACGTAAACTGACAGATGGATTGACAGCGTCGAGTTTATTTTAGAATTGTCCGTATACCCAATTTAGGCTGAGATTAAAAAAGGCACAAATGCCACTATATAAGAGTTAATATATAACTACAGCTAGCTATATACATATATAGACTCACGCCTCTTTCCCATAGGAGTAGGCAGAGTACACTTCCCTCTACTTGCTAATGTTTTAACATACCACTTTCACCTCCTCAACATTCACTAATATCCTCATGCATGTTCTTCGGTTCAGAATAACTGAAACCTAGCTTTTTAAGAACATCCCCGTTTTGATCGTGGAATATTCGCCTTGGTCTGCCGTGTTCACATGCGACCTATAAATTCTTCTTATGGAAAGGAGCCTACCTTTCATTCATTCTCTACATACATTACAGCATACTCTACTCTACATACATTACACTACATATATTACAGAGATAATTGTAATATCACTGTAGTGACGGATTAGGAATCGTCATAATCATTATCATCTTAGATCATATATATATATATATATATATATATATGTATATATATATTCAGGATCTCGGAAACGGCTCCAACGATTTTGTTGAAACTTGGCATACTAAAGGTTTCGGGTCCAAAAAATCGATCCAACTAGGTTTTATTTATAGAAAATGTTGTTTTGTCGGTGTTTTTAGCAAAACAAACAATGACATTAAATTTTAAAAGAATATGAATTAAAATTTCGTTGTCCACGTCATGAGTTACGATAGCTCAGATGGGAAGTTGACAGGTTCTATTTTTTATTAATATATATCTAAATAAATTCGACAAAAATATTCCGAGCGAAGCTCGGTCAACTAGATATTATGCTTTATATGGGGTTATATTATTTGTATATATATATATATATATATATATATATATATATATATATATAATTTTTGTTACTATGCCTTGAGAATCATATACGAAATGGTATCATCAACATCACCTCAGCCTACATAATTCCCACTGTTGCGTATAACTCCACAATGGCAGAAAATAGACTTACTTTTCCACGCTGGTCAGACATGGTGTTGGAATAAGGTTTTATATCGTGTTTTCCTTCTCTTCCATAGATGTTATCTGCATATTATAACCCTTAGTCACCTTTTATGACGCCTATGGGTATGAGAGGGGAGTGTTAATTTTATTCTTACTCCGTAACCACACAATGTTTATTTTTATATACAAATATTCATTTATAGAAAATATCTTTCTCTCTTTCAGTTTTCATTTATATAAATGACAACCGAAGGACATATAAATACACTTCAAATGGACTCAATCTATGCGATTGCGTGGTGGTTAAAAAACTAATCTAACATGCGAATATCATGCGTTTGATTCACACGCAGTGCGATCCACAAATTATTGCTCTGACTCTGGATGTAGATTGTGTCTGTTAATTATATGTTTTTAAAATCCCCAGCAATACAAGGATTATTTTTTCAGAGCTGTGTGTTTTTAAGCATACGTCGTCTTTAAAAAAGATAGGAACGCGAAATTCAATTCAAATCAAACTAGGAAGTTAGGAACAAGCGGTGTAAGAATACAATTTACCACGCCATTTCTTGCCCGTGGGTGTCGTAAAAGACTACCAAGGGATTATTGCAGATAACATCTGCAGTAGACATTATATAAAAAAACGATAAAAATAGGAAAGAAAAAAGGAAAAAATAAAATCGTGGGGTACGTCAAATATCTACAATCGTCGATTAAAATGTTTATTTTGTAGTGTCCCACGGTTTTATTTTTACTGTTTCTTTACAATAAAACCGTTTAATTGAAAAATTAATTTTTTCTTTTTTATTTTCAAGTTTTTAGTTTTATATTGATTTTGTATAGGGCACTGTATTCTACTTGTCATTTTATTGTATATTTTATTTATACTTGCCCTTTCATTTAATACCCATATTAATGGGATTGATAAATAAATAGGTTGTCCGCTATTTTGTAGCGGCGGCCATCTTAGATTTTGAATTTTTATAGTGCATTGTATTTTACTTATCAAGCCCTTTCATTTGATATCCATATTGATAGGATTGAAAAAAAAAATAGGTTATCCGCCATTTTGTAACGGCGGCCATCTTGAATTTACAAAAATATTGACTATACATAATTGTATTGTCACCAAAACCAAAGGCGTATACCAAATTTCAGATCAATTGGTTGACAGGAAGAGGTTGAAATTTCAATTACTAAATTTGACCCAACAAAGAAAAAAATAAACAAACGGACTAAGCTAAATAAAATCGTTTAATAAAAAGTGAAACTTTTATTACTTGACCTCAAACTTTTTCGTAGATTATTACTCATTTGTGCCAGTACTCCACCTTATTTGTTTGTTTTTATAAGTGTTTAATGTAAATATTGCTATTTTTTTGTAATGCGAAAAACAGTTTCACTTTTATTGTGGTTTCATAAAACCACACAATAAATTTTTTCATCTATTCTTATAAAACCGAGTTCATATATCTAAAAGTCTTAAGCTGATTTTTAGGCATAATCATCATCATCTTGCTCTTATCCCAATTACTTGGGGTCGACGCAATATGTCATCTGTTTTGACATATTACAAAAAGTTTCGGCAATGACTTTTATGACCGGCCGCCTGCCTGACGTCAACCCTCCTTGGGAATGTAATCGTTGACCCAAATGGTACCAGGTGGAGTTGGTCCGGGTCAATCTAGGGCTCTTAGTCGTCTTTTACGACACCCACGAGCAAAGCAAGGGTTGGTAGTATTCGAAGCCGCTACCACACAGCAATTTTTAGGCATAATATGTGCATGAAAATAAAACTACTATTTTGATATTACAAATAGTCACTTCAATTTTATTTAGATAGATTTCAATTAGCTAAGCGTTTATTATAACGATCTTACGTTCAAACTTACTGACGTATTACACTCGACCTATAAATTAAATCAAGCGTTTAATCTTTCCGGCGAATCTAGCAGAAATCTATTTTAAATCTAATTAATATATTCTGGTGCATTCAATTAGAATAATTATAATATTGCGATCAAGATAATTGTTGACGTCAGTGCTTTAAGAATGTATTTATGTTTTATAATAAAACTAGCAAGCCGCCCTCGCTTCGCTTTCAGTTGTCTTACCCGTGTAGTTCTCGTTCCCGTGGGAATACCGGGATAAAATGTAGCCTATGTATTATAGCTTTCCATTGGTGAAAGAATTTTTGAAATCGGTTCGGTAGTTTAAGCGTGAAAGCGAAACAAATAAACAAACACACACACAAACAAACTTACTTTCGCATTTATAATATTATTAAGGATGGTGAAGAATTAATTATTTTTGCCTTGGTTAATATGTCGCTAAAATCATAAAAGTTTTATAAAAATATAAATTAAGAACATTTAAACAACTATTGTTCTAAAATCTAAAGCCATAATCATTTATTTTTGTATTAGGGTTTTGTATATAATTTAGTATTATGCTTAAGTATATAGTTAATAAATAAAAACATTACATAAATACATGATAGCATTGCTATAATGTTTTTTAAAACTATTTTATTTCGTTGCCCTAAATACGAGAAAGAAAAATTATTTGCAAGAATAATGATCAGCAATCAACATATAATTTGTAGTAATTATTATGACCATTTATTAATTAAAACACAGGAATGCAAACACAGACATAAACACAAGTTATTTTAATGAAAACAAAGGTTATAAATCAGTGTGTGTTACCAGCGACGACTTACGTTAAATTAATTTAGCATTATTAATATTAATTTACGGCGTTATTCATCTTTAGAAATGCAGCAGACCTGAAATCTCAAAGAAATTTGTGTATAGACCCTAGTAGTTGTATAGAATAGAAAATGAAGCGAAGTATCATAATATATGCATTAACAATAATATTGAGGAGCAAACTAACACAAGAGTCAGGATTTAGAATGAAAAGATTTTGAACAATGCTTGTGAAAACAGTCCTTCAGAGAACACATTGAGCCACAGAGTCCATTGTCCTGCATATTTAAAATATTCGATACGGGCAACCAGTATACTAAAGTATGCTAAAACCTGATCTCAAAATATCTCCATTATTATGATGGCACGCCGCAAGAAAAATAAGTTCACAGTTTATTCTTTGAATTCTGTGCTGTAATGAAGCAAATTTTAATACAAGAAAGTGTAGGTAATAAATATACTCGTTTTCTCATAAATAACATTAGCTAGATTTAACACCTGTTTTATTGCCTCAGGTGACCGAGGAGTCAGCAGCCTATCTTGTTATAATATCAAGGGCACAATCAGGTTTTGCTTATCATAAGACAGAGTTTAGGTTTCAAGCTGTGATTGTTACAAGTTACGACCATATTTTTGATAATTATTGTCGTCCTAATCTTATTCTAATTACTTGTACATATACTCTTTTTTCATTGTCATCATCATCACAGCCCATATACGTCCTACTGTTGAGCTTGAGCCTCCTCCAAAATGGGAAAGCAATTGACCCACTATACCACGCTCGTCAAACGAATTGGTATAAAGTTTTATTTCGAGTTTTACTTCTCTTGTATAGATGTTGTATGCATATTATATCCCTTAGTCGTCCTTTACAACACCCACGGGTAAGAAAGGGGATGGTGAATGATATTCTTACTCCGTCACCACACGACAGTTTTAAAATCAGCTGCCTGCTTGATATTAGGCCCCCTTCGGAATGTAATTATTGACCAGACGCCATCAGATGCAGCAAGTCCAGAACAATGTTGGGTTTTTAGTTCTCTTTTGCGACACTCAGGAGGGGATAAAGGGTTTATACTATTCGTAGCCGTTCCTAGTGATTTGAAAATTTGCCTAATTGGAAGAATTGAGTAAAATAAATGTATAGGTAAATATTTTATATTGAAAAGGAGTATACGATGGCAATTACCCAGAAGACCATTAGCGATATTATTATTTACTATCAGGTGAAACGTTTTAGCTTCTTCTGTGAGTATAATAGGAATGGTTCCCAGTCACAGCAACTCCGTTACCCCTTTTTTTTTTTTTTTTTTTTGATCGGCTATGGTAAGTGCACGCGCGGTCCAATCCGTCCGGGGCGATGAAAGAACGGCGCGCGGGCCCACCCGTACCCACCTCGCCTCGTTGTTGGGCCAACCACCGGAGCAGATGTGACTTGTCGTCAGTGGTCGGCCCGACGGAATACCCTTTCGGGTATCTGCACCTCTCGACGTACTGGGACGTCGGTCGCCGTCGCGCGGTCAGCCTCTCCGCGGGTGACGGACAATTCTCCGGTCCGATCACCCGCGGCCTCGGCTAGGGCGGCATTAGGCGCAGATACTCGCGCCTGCGACGCCCGAGTCGCCGGCGGCGGAACGTGTCGCCGAATAGGAGCTCTACTCGCACACGATCCGTCGCCTCCTTCCGTGAGATTACGGCCTCACAGAAGGTGGCGACCGCGTCCTGACGTTGACGAGCATCTCCCTGGCGATGGTCGGCAGCGCCAGGTCGGCACCGATAATTGCGACGAGTTCACGGCGATCCCCCTCCTATGCAGCACACTCCTCGAGCGTGTACCTACTGCGCCGTGTCCTCGTCGCAACTGCAGTGGTGGCAGGACGGTGTGCTCTCTCTCCTCACAATCTTGTACAGGTACTTCCCGAAGCAACCGTGCCCCGTCAGCACCTGCACCAGTCGGAAGGAAAGCACCCCGTGCATCCGCTCCAACCACTCCATCAGCACCGGCCGGAGGGCCTCGACGGTCCTGACACCGTACCGAGGACTCTCCAGCCGGACTGCCCAACGGCCAATGACTTCTCGGCGGGCGTTGACCCGCCAGGCAGTGATCTCTTTGATGGAGACCATGCCGCCGCGGGCGCGCGTCTCCGACACCCACCGATACATGTCGGCGAGCATCTCCGCCTCCAGGTCCCACGGGGGGGTTCCGGCCAGGAGGCACGCTGCCTCCGTCGCCACCGTGCGGTAACCCCGTATGGCCCTGATCGCCATGACCCTCTGTGGTCGCCACAGGAGGGCCCTAAGACGGACGGTGAGGGACCCCGCCCACACCGGTGCGCCGTACAGGGCCATCGACCGGACCCCCACGTACAGCTGTCGGCACGTAGCACTGGGTCCGCCCACATTCAGCATCAGCCGCGAAAGGGCGGACGCCGCGCCGATAAGCCGGGGAACAAGTCGATGGAGATGCTCCCGGAATCAAAAATGCCCGTCCAGCTGGTGGCCCAAGTACTTCATGTGGGCCTGGATGCTGATGGTGACCGACTTCACGGTGATCGAAGCACCGGCGGGAGGCCCGGCGGTACGGAGGCCATGGAACAAAGGGCCTGTCTTTTCCAGGGCTACCCTCAACCCCAGCGCTTCGATCCGCCTAACAATCTCCTCGGTGCCGAGAGTTGCCAGGCGTGCCGCCTCCTCTAGCGTCCCACCCCGGGCTGTGACGAGTGTATCGTCGGCGTAGCAAATTACGCCCAGCCCGGGTGGGAGGCTTCCTCTCATCGCCCAGTCGTAGCCGATGTTGCACAGGGTCGGACCCAGAACCGAACCCTGCGGGACACCGCACGTCATGGGCGTTCGCACAACGTCCCCTACTCGGTCAACGTATAGGACGCTGCGCCCCTCCAAGTAGTCTGCTACCAGCCGCCTGAGGTACACGGGCACCCTGTGATACCTCAGCCCCTCCCTGATGTAGCTGAATGGCAGACTGTTGAAGGCGTTGGCGATGTCCAGGGACACCGCCATCAGGACTCCTCCGCCGGTGACGGCCTCCGCTACCATGGCCTTCAGGCGCAGCAGGGCCGCGACCGTCGAACGCCCTCGCCGAAAACCAAACTGGGCGTCCGACAGATCGGGCCCGACCCCGACGAGGTGCCGCTCGATGCGGGCAGCCAACACCCTCTCCAGCAACTTGCCTACATCACCGAGCAGCACGATGGGCTTATAGGCCGAGGTCGACTCGGGAGACCATCCCGGCTTCGGCAGGAGAACCAGCCTCCCCTCTTTCCAGCACCCAGGGAACTGCCCGGACGTCAAACAAGCGTCGAACAGTCCCCTGAGGCGTAGTCCCAGGTGCTCGAGGACCAGGGTCAGCACACGGTTCGGAATACCGTCGAGCCCGGGGGCGGTGGATTTGACTCGCATACGCGCCACCGCCAACCCCATTTCCGGCTCCGTGATGGGCGGAGCACTTTCATCGTCGGCCTCCCGGTCGCTGTCCGGCGAAGCCATGACCGGGGGCGTGTGCTCCGCCCGCCGTGGTATGAGGTCCTCGACAACTATGGTGAGGTGGCTGGGCTGGAGAGTCTCAGTGAGGGGAGGGGCCCCGCTCGCGAAGCTTATTCAGCGCCGCGAGGTAGGGGCGACCCCAGGGGTCACGCTCGAGACTGTCCAGCATCTCCCGCCGACTAACGTCCTTGGCAGTACGGACGGCCAGCCTGAAGGCAGACCGCGCACTGCGATAAGCCTCGTACAGCTGGCCCTCCCGCTCAGCGTCGCGGTGGCGCGCTCGGCTACGGGTGTAGGCCCTCCGGGCACGTATGCACGCGGCCCGAAGGTCCGCCAATTCTCGGGACCATCAGGAGACCGCACTCTTCGGGGGCAGACGCTGCACACGGGGCATGGCCGCATCGCAGATCTGCGTTAACGCACAGCGGATGCGGCCAGCCTCGGCATCCACTCCGTCCGCCTGGGGCGGTGAGGACAACCACGACTGAACGATGGCTGCCTCCGCCAACAGGTCCCGATCCAATCGATCCACAGCCCACCGCGGAAACGCGGGAGCTCCGTCTGCCGTGTGACCCCTGCTGGACTGCAGGAGGGTCCGGGAGACCTCTATCCGGATGTATCGGTGGTCGGATAGGGTCTCAACATCCTCCTGGATGCACCAGCTCCTCACACGTGCTGCGACATTAGGGCTAGCGAACGACAAGTCCACTATCGACCCGCCCTGCTGCCTCACGCACGTTTGCACCGAGCCCCTGTTCAGCAAACAGAGGCTTAGTGCCGCCGTCCACTCCTCGACTGCCCGCCCGCGGTCATTCGTCCTGGGGGACCCCCACGCCGTGGACTTGGCGTTGTAGTCCCCCAGAACGAAGACTTGGCGCGGTGCCAGTCGCCGTATCGAGGCCCCCAGGATGGTGAGGAAGGCCCCGAAATCCCTCGCGCTCCTGTTAGGGGAGAAGTAAACACCAAATAGCGTAACCTCTCCCCATTTCGCCGCGACATACCCATCGCCCCTGTCCTTGAGCAACAAGGGCGGGGAATGCCACGACGTGGAGGCGACGATTGCCACAGAGCCGTCACTGCTGCCCAGCCAATTGGGCCGGTCAGGCACCACGTATGGCTCCGTGGCTACGGCTGCACCGATCAACCACTCCGCCATGGCTTGCAGGAAAACGTCCTGTGCCTCGGCGGCGTGGTTGAGGTTGGCCTGCAGGAGGTGGTAAGATTCGGCCGCCATTAGTGGGCCGTATCCATTACCTCCTCCAAGCTGGCGGGCGATCGGGTCGCGCTAGGGGCGGGAGCGGCTGGGGTCGTCGGGCCGCTCCGCCCCTTTGGGGCCGAAGCCGGGGGTTTGCACTCCTTGCTCCCCATGCGGTGCTTGGTGGGTCTATTGCCCGCCGCACACGCGGGGCAGTGGGGAGTGGCGGCGCACGATGCCGCCTTATGCCCGGGTTGACCGCAGTGGAAACAAAGGTTGCTGCAGTCAAAGCAGTTAGTGCATGTCGGCCGAGTGTGTCCGACCGCCATGCACTTGTAGCACCTCGCAGGCCGGGACTCCAGCACGGTCACCCGCGCTGAGCTCCAGCCCACGAGGAGCCTGCCTGAGCCGGCCAATTGCTTGGCCGACTTCACCGGGCACTGCACCCAGGCAGCACCGACGCCGCCCGGACCAGAGCGGATAACGCCAATTCGGACGGTGTCCACGGGGCATCCGGTTTTCGAGAAGATTGCCTCCCGGATGTCATCCACCGTCACGGAGTCGTCCAGACCCGTGACCCGCAGTTCCGCACACTTGACGGGTCTGTCGATCTTGACGCCATCCTCCGCAGCAAACAAACCCCTCAGCTTCGCGGCCATGCTATTGGCCATCTTGGCGCCCTCGGCCCCAGGGAACTCTAAAATCCGAGCCCCTGTCCGGGCCTTGCGGGTCCTGACTTCTACGCCTCCTACATCGGAGACGTCAAGCTCCCGCCTGGCGCGACGTAAGACGGCCTCATAGCTGAGGCCATTCTCGGCCGCCTCAGGCAGGACAGTGATCACCACCGCGGCTGACTTTGGCGGCCGGAGCCTCCTGCGCGACCTCTTGTTACCGGCTCCTGCCTTCGGAGCGGAGGCTTTGGCGGCGCTTTTGGCCTCCGCTCTCCTCTTCTGGCCGCGACTTTTTCGGCTGCGCTCGGCCGTCTGCCAACCCTCTTCAGACGCATCAGGGGTGCCGGGCACAGCAGTCACGGCAGCGGCTGCGTTTGCCGCCACCGACGGTGCATTTGCCGGCAGCGGCTGGGGTCTGGCCTTAGCAGGAGCCGATCTTTTTCGCGGCGGGTCCCTTGGGCTTCGGCCCAGCAACGGCCGCAGCGTAGTTTCCTACGCGCCCGCCCTGGCAGGGTAGCGTGGCAGGGGCTGACGCCACGGCTTTTGGCCTATCCGCAGCAAGCGGCGGCCGGAGTCGGGGCTCCGGGGGCAGTCTCGCCTCCAGAGCCGCCATGCGCACGTCGAGCATCTTGCCGAAAACATCCACCATGGCGCGCATGGTCTGGTCCGGCACGCCGTCCACTGCGGGCAGCGGGACCGCTTCGGCCAGCTGGGCCCTCTGGGGACTCGCCGCAGCGCGAGTTGTCGCAACGGGGACGACGGGGGCGGCAGCAGGGCCGAAACTTGTCGGCGGCGCGGTCCTCGCCAGCTGCGCGACCTGGCGCCGCAAGTCGACCATTTGCTTGGCCAACTCGCAGTTCACCTTCTGCACCGCCGACAGCTCCTTTTGTAGGAACTCCGTTACCCTAGAGACTCATTTCTCTTAATTTGGCGTAACATGACTCATGGCGGAAGCCTACGTCTTGTGGTGGACGGCAATAGGCTAAAATGATGATGATGGTGATGAACTGCTTCTTTGTCTGTCACCAAAAATAATAAAAAATAAGGTAACTTTGTAATTTTATTAAAATTTCATATTAATTCTATAGAATTAATTGATTAATAATGGTAACATGTTTTTGGAACTGTTAATTTTTAATGTTTCCACACAGTAACGTACGGCTACAGCAGTAGCGTAAGGCAGTGATACAAATATATTGCTTAATAAGCATAGCGTAGAAACAACGAGATCTACGTCATTCTTTCGTGGTCACCTAAAGCTAAGTTACTGAGATAACTAACTTGAATGCACAAAAATAGCTTATTGTTCTGAATCTCGGTGTAATATCCGGTAGTTGTATGTTTGTCCCCTGCGACATAATAATTTATTTCTTAGTATAGGATGTAGTGATGGAATAAGAATACAATTCGCCACTCCCAATATTGCCCGTGGATGTCGTAAAAGACGACTACTTGATATTGTATTCATACAACATCTATGTAAGACAAGAAAACCTCGAAACAAAATCCTGTACCAACCTGTCTGAGTAGCATGATATAGTAAGGTTAATTGCCCTCCTATTATGAAAAAGGTTCGAGCCCAGCAGTGGGACGTATCTGAGTCCAGATGATGAGATTATGATAGGATATGGTGTACAGTAAAACAATAACAGCAAATCGCAAGACTATTATATTTTTAACTGACCTAAAAATCAAGGCTATAATCGCAATGATTTAGTCAGCTCATACTTGTACTATTAAAATAACTAGTAGCAGAGAATTATATTTCATTAACAAAAAATGTAGTACGCATTCCTCAACATAACTGTTGTGCATTTTATTTCAGCGTTATTATGTATTTAATCCGTTTCTCGCCAGCAACAGTGAGCATTGTTTGCCAACTATTCTTGCTCTTTGTTGGATTCGTTGCTCTTGTTCCTATTCTTAAAACGATTGCAATAGATGTTTTGCTTGCATTTTTAATTTCTCAGAAACTAAGGATATTTGTTTTTATGGTGACGGAGTAAGAATACAATTCATCACCTTTTTTCTTGCCCGTGACGATAAAAGGCCAAGATATTAAAATAAGCAGATAAAATACATGCAAGAAAACGAAGACTCGAAATAAAACTCTATCTCAATCCACCGCATCAGCGTGGTATAGTAGGACAATTTTCCCTCCTTCAATTGTGGTTAAGGCTCAAGAATAACATAGAGAGGTATATGAGCTGTAAGGATTATGATAAAGTATATTCAAGTAGTTTTCCTGTGGTAATGGTGTAGGAATATAATGCATTGCCATCTCTTTTGTTCCCATAGATGCTCTTAAAGTATAAGTAAGAGATGCATATAGACAATGCTAGAAAAGGCAACATTCGAAATAAAATCTTATATCAACGCTTCTGACCAGCATAGTATGAGTGGATAGGTCTAATTTCCTCTCATTTTAAAGGAGCCCTGAGCTCAGTAGTGGGTAGATGAATTGAGATTATGATGATAATAATTTAAGTAATTGCTGAATTGTATTCATGTTTTTTATTCAATCTTTCTGAAAAAAAAAGCTTAATTGGAAATATTTTGCACAAGATTATTTACTGGCTACTTTCATAATGAGACCCGTACCTAGTGGAAGTCCATAATCTAATAGATAAATATGTTTGTGATTATCTTTTGAGTTATTATTGTAACATTCCAATGTTGAATATGTGAGTGTGAGTGTTGTATGAGTTAATGTTTAACCGCGAGTCCCACTGCTGGGATCGAGCCTCCTCTACAATAGGCGGGAAACTGACCTTACTATAGCATGTTCGTCAGACAGGTTGGTATAGGGTTTTACTTCCAGTTTTCCTTCTCTTGCATAGATGTTATATGCTCTATTGTCCCTTAATCATCTTTTACGACATCCACGGGTAAGATAGGGAGTGGTGAATTGTATTTTTATTCTCTTGCGACACGGACATCAGTCGGTATTCGTGTGGTGACCTCCAGTGCCCAGCGCTCGTAGGTCTTGTAAAATACCACTGAAGGATATGATAAGCTGATAATATCTATGGAAGAGAAGGACAACTCAAAATATCACTATAGAGTCAGGTCCGTCAGACTAGCATAGTATAGAAAGTTAATTTCTCTCCTACAGAGGAGAAAGTCTAAACCCAATAGTGGGACGTATTTGGGCTGCGTTCCGTAATGTACAAGTCACTGTACTGCACGTACGTACGCAACTCTTAAAATATAAATAGGTAATTATGACGGTTTGTGCATTCAAATGGTGTCGTAACACATTTGAAAATCTTAAAAAGGTTTTTAACATTAGGTACTTTCAAAAGTATTTCGACGATTTATTTTAATAAAAACAATATTTGATTTCATAATTTGTATAGTGGTGTGCGTGTGTACGTGTGTAATCGGCTGCGCGCATGAAGTATTTTTAGATTCACGTTTCGAACGTTCGAAGTATCAACACTATCCTTCTATACGTTATTATTCTAAGCGCTGATATTACTCTAGTTACGTATCAAAAACTGATCCAACGTATGTATTTTTGCCACTGAAATCAAGGTTTTGATTGTAATGTAGAGGGTAAACATGTCAAGTTATTGAACAAAATACCAACATTCGTAACATAAAGTTGAGCGGGGGATTTTTAAGGTCATATATTTTTATCTTTGGGTGAGACAATAAAAATGGTAAAAAAAAGAACAAACACTTTCAGAGGAAGCTATAAATTTAGACATTTGACAGTGAAATGAGGAAAATGAAGAAAGTTAAAGTTTTTTAAAACCTAAAGAAAAAACTGCTGTAACTCCGTAAATTAAGTTGAGAAATAATTTAATTCCCGCTTGAACAGTTGGAAACACTGTTAATTAACCCACTTACCTCAGCTGCCTCTCCTAAGTTAAAATCCACAAATTGTTTAGACTTTCCACCCTCTAGACTACAATATAAAATACTTTGTTACGTTTAAATTCTCGAGTGAGTAGTGATTTTATTTTTTAGATTTATTTTTTTTTAATGTTATTTCATAGTTTAAGAAATAAAATTTCTGATGTTTACGCGAGTGTGATACTCGCTTATAAATAAAAATATTTTTACGGATTATATTGTATCGCGTATTTAATTTTCTAAATGTTGGTTAAACAAAAATCAAATACAAAGGTTCTAAAATCCGTAAAGATAGATTTATTTAAATAAAATAATGTTTTTTACAATTTCTATTAAGATTTGATTTCAATTGTTTTGCCCGATATTTTAACTGACTTCAAGAGAGGAGGAAGTTCTTAATTCGACTTTATTTAGATTTATTTTTTTGAATGTACGTTACGCGATTATTTCACCAATTATAGATCAATTCTGATACACTTTCTGTTTTAGGAAATACATCAGAGGTGGTCCCATATAAATTTGATCAAGACTATCAAGTTATCCTTAATGTGTATTTGGTTCATCTCGATCTATTTTTTTTTTGTAGTGGGCTACGGTCAGCGCACCCGCCGCCCGGCTCCATCCGAGACGACAGAGGGGCAGCGCGCGGCCCCGTAACCCACCCATGTAGCACGTCGCCTTCGTCGTTGGGCCGACCACCGGTGCAGAGTTCCTTAATTTCAGTGGTCGACCCGATGGAATACCCCGAGGAAGTACTCTCTCCCATCGACGTCCTCTCGGGACGCCGATCGCCGTCGCGAGGCTAACCTCTCCGTCGGTGCTGGACTAAATCCTCAGTCCGGTCACACATAGCCGGCGGAGGACCGTGTCCATGTGGAGTCGTTCCGTCACGATCACGGTCACGGTCCGCCGTCTCCTTCCGTGAGATGACAGTCTCGAAGAAGGCGGTGAAGGTGTCCCAGTTCCTGAGGTTAGCGACCATCTCCCTAGCGAAGGTCGGCAGTGTCAGGACAGCACCGATGATTGCGACGAGTTCACAGCACTCCCCAGCCACGCGGCCCACACCTCGAGTGTGTGCTGTATAATGAAATGCATTTTTTTTTTGTGGGTGGGCTACGGTCGGCGCGCCTCCGCACTACTCCGTCCGGAGCGACAGAGGGGCTTAAGCACGCAACTCCCGCAACCCACCCGAAAACCACGTCGCCTTCGTCGTTGGGCCGACCACCAGAGCAGATAATGAAATGCATAATATATTCAAATGTATGTATCAATCAATATTCATGTAGCAGTTATTCATTATTCATTGCATTTCTCTTTACCGGTTTCATAGTTAATGTATTCTGATTGCACGGAGTGTCTGTTCAATCAGTAATATGACTTGCAAAGCCTATGGAGAAATGCACAATGTTAGAGCCTTCGATTGTATTGCTCCTAGATATTTCCGTAGTCCCTTGATATTTCCGCAGAAGTCTCATTTATAAATACATCGTATCTCAATAAAATTATTTATTATCTTAAATATTCAAGAATAAAAGTTGTATTAATTTATTTATCACAAATTTCTATTTCATATACGTAGGTAATCACTTTTAATGCTTACGCGAATATTTCATATGTAAAGCAATGCTGGTCTCCCGCCTATGTCCAGCAGTGGACGTCTGTAAGCTGATGGATGGATGGATGGAAAGCAATGCTATTTGTTTCTTTTTTTTGCTTTTCTATTAATTTTTTAATTTACTGACGTGTCGTGCGTTCATGGTCACTAGAAGACTAAGACATCTCACGTCTAATAAGTCCTCGACGACAAAGAAACTATTATCTTAAAATATCTTAACTTTATTAATCCAGAAATTTAATTTACTATGGAATTAAAATCAAAATATATAATATAATTCACTAGTTTTCTTGGACTTTTTAGTTGTTCGCAGATATAGTTGCAGAGCGCATCGTAAAGTAACCCATACAGGATAAATACTTGAACAGAGACTGCCATCATCCCCTTTCAAAGTGACTACCTTGTCTAAATTTTGTTGCAGAGAGCACGAAAAAACTATGATGATGATCACCAGACTGAGGAGCTGCAGCATGTCAAGCTGGTCTACGTGCAAACAGACTACAAGACCTTCGACCTCTTCGCACACACCGTGTCAAACCATTCACAATTGAACACCTGTCTGTCTTTTACCTTATGGAAAAGGAGTCACTGATAGGATTCATTGCATTAAAGAAAGGGCTTCCATAAAAATTAAAAAGGGGGCCGTCGCTCAAGACGCCTGGCAGATGTGAAACATCGAAATTATTTTGTACCAGTATATATGTGTCGCAGCGTCACTACCTCTGGCACCATATCTTAATAGTTTTTAAGAATCAATCGATTACGGAAACGTCAAGTATTATACTTGGGTGTGTCCGATACAATATTGGCAATGATTTTTGATGCTTGTCGTTTGACTGTTAACGTTTGAAGTATTACTGAGCTTTCGTTATTGAGAGCGGTCCATTGAATACTGAGTTGGGAATGAGTCTCGAGAGCGATCGGTCGTTGTTGCTGCCACGTGGTATCAAATTCACCGCGTTTCCCAAGCTCTTAATTTATCCGTCGCATACGTAATCATTAGTTATAATAGAAAATTGTGTTAACGATAATTATTGAATATAGTTTAAAAGTAGCCATCCGAAATGTTATTTTATTACATCGCGATGTGTGACCGATCTGATAGTGATGCAGCACGGCGCCCAACCCTCGATATATGCATAAAAGAACAGATTACAATAGGAACTAATATGGTATAAAGTAAAATATTTTTTTTTTTTTCAGAAAATCATGATTTTTGTTCAATAAACATTTATTTTCATTAGTAGGTATACACTATAGGTATGTGTTTAGGTTAATAATTTATTTTGAGCTCACTAGAGGGCGTAGTACAAAATTTTAAAACAGGTTATGGTTTCGTTACACAAATGTACATGTACAACCGTGGTGTTCGACGCCACGCCAACAATCAGGTTCACTATCGGCTATTGATGTTTTACATAAAAAAAAATTGCCACTGAAAAGGATTAGTGAGTTCTTACTTCATTCATCTCAGCCCATATGTCCCACTGCTGGGCACGAGCCTCTTCTATAATGGCCTCTCATACTACAACACGATGGTCAGATCATATGGGGTTTTAAACTCTATTCATACTCTGTCACCATAGTATAGGCAGCGTAAGTCAAGTTTCTACTTTATTGTCAAACGGAATGTTTTCAATTTTTCATTGATATACATTAGACTGGGCCCAGTCTAATATATATACATTTCCGTATATTTACGGAGTAAAAATACAATTCACCACTCCCTATCTCGGCCATGGATGTTATAAAAGACGACTAAGGGATATAATACGCATATAACATCTATGCAAGAGAAGGAAAACTCGAAATAAAATCCTATACCAACCTGTATGACTAGCATGGTAAAGAAAGGTCAATTTTCCTCCTATTGTGGAGGAGGCTCGAGCTGAAAAGTTGATGATGATGATACATATATGTAATTTATTCATCGAAAATAACAAAAATATGGTAGAATGGATACAATATCTGAGATATCAGATGGTATCTCGGAGAGAAGTATTCAACAATAGAAAACGTACCAATGTGGTTACACCTATGTGGTTGAGATAAAAGCGTGAGAATGGAAATGACGTCATATGAACATCATGACATATGGTGAACGTAAGATCTTTTAGTGAAAACCATTCTTAAATGTCAGTGAAAGGTTATTTTGTATGTCAAGGACACACTTAATATCGGCTTTTCATGATATCATTATTAATTTCAAGTACAAGTGCCTATTTTTAGTAGGTTTTTCTTATTGCTGTCGGTGGCAAAAGAGCAAACAATGCACTTGATGGTAAGTGATATTGCCGCTCATAGACCTTTGTTGGCTATGCTGCCTACCATGAAGCAAGGCAGCAAGGCGTCACAAAAACCTACTATACGCAAACAACCTCAGAGAAATAGGCTTCCGGTTCTACTCCTCACTAAACGAAGTAAGTGCAGTAATATTTGCTACTACTCAGACGTCGGTTTTCTGCGAGAGTGTGGTACTACCCCGGATGGACCGGCACGTGGCTGTAGACAGACTGTATATATATATAGGGTGTATCAGGTTATGGGGCAACTGGTCAAACGGGAGGTAGGCAATAGTGGTAGGAACCCATAAAAAAAAATTTAAGGAAAAATATCGATTCGTTAATGAATTAGAGACATGTAAAGTTTTCAATTTTGTCATTGTTTTTTCGTTTAAATCTGATTGAAATGTATAAAGTCAGTGATACTTAATCTACATCATATTCGTACTTTGTTAAATGTTCAATAGAAATTGAAAAATCAATGATTACGATCGCATAAGCAAAACGAACTTCGCTTTAAATCAGCTGATCGGCCGATTACCATCGCCGAGTCACGTTAGTACCTACGGTCCCATTGAAGCGTTTGCGCAATTCTAGGTATATATGAATGAAATTATACTGTCGAAGCTTTACACGCCTACATGTATCCTGTCTATCCATGCCTATATAATACGTAACAGTTAAGGCGTAGACTATTTGACACAAATTTTTGAAATTACTAAAACTTTTATGTTATATTGTTTTTTGTGTAATATACATTTTAATTACGATCTATGGCCGGTATACTACAACATACTCGAACAGTTGCCCCATAACCTGATACAGCCTGTATTGTAACTCACTAGCTGCTAATGCACTGCCACTGGAACTAGTTTTAAAAGAGATTTTTTTCATTTATGTTTTACCTGTAAAGAATAGAAAGCTACAGAGTTGAGCTTTACTTAACTGCAATCTAATAAATAAAGAAGATACCACAAATGCAAAAATAGTGGTTATAGACCACTTTGAGTTATCGAGATTAGATTCCAGTTTTCTTGGGGAAAAATTTACATTCTGCTGAACTTATTCATAGAAGGTCACTTTTAAATTCTCAAAAGGAGACACTACACTGAGAAATCAATGTTTGTGTTACTGGGGACTTTATCAACTTATGAAGGTTGTAAAGACTTCAAATAAATTAGTAACTGCTTCTGAAATTTTATGGTTCTCAGCCGGCGTGTTATCAAAAAACTTTTGATTAAAACTTAAACCAATATTGAGTCGCATGATAACTTTTAATTTGTTTTAAGTTTATTATAATACATCATTTTGATAATATAAATATTAGTCGAGTTAACATAAATGGGTTTCTTTAATTAATATACTAAAATAATAACATTCTACATTCTCGGCGGTGTTCTTAAAAGAAATAATAAAAATATTGATAAATTTACATTTTGATGAGATTTAATATCTTTATATCCTAAATTTAAAAATTTGCGATATTTTTATATACGTCCTACTGCTGGGTTCGAGCCTCCTCCATATTAGGAGGGAAATTAACTTACCAAGAGGATCAGATGGCTGGTATAGGGTTTTATTAGAAATAAAACCCTATACCAGCCCTCTGATTTTTGCCAGTTTTGAAGTGAAAACTTCTTTTAGCGCACCACACACAGATATTTTCGTAGGCTGTAAGTTAGGTTGTCAGTCACGCTATAAGATGAAAGGCTCGATTGGGCAAACTCGGGACTGCAGGGTGTAGACGAACGAGAAAGATACAGTCAACTGCTTTTCACTGCTGTGCCGCCATATAGTTATTAATAATAATTAATATTATTTATTATATTCTCCGAGTTTCACGGGTATCTTCCAAAGGAAGATCCTCGAAGACCCAGTCCTTTGAATGGCTTACATGGGGATATGGATCCAACACGCAGAGGCTTTTGGAGAAATTATGTATGTTTATCTGTTGTTATATTAATTATTAATAATATTATTAATTGTAAATAAAACTACTTTTACGGCTTATATCGCGTTTGTATTTGATTTATGATTGCCCGACGTTTCGAACACTTTGCAGCATTCATGGTCATGGGCGGACTAAGGTGTCTCACGTCCAACAAGTAATCGTTATTACAGACATTTATAATTATCTACCCGATACAGAAATTAGTTATAAATTTATTAAATTGTGACCCACATTTTAGTACAAATTTATTGCCAGTGTAAGAAGAAAATGATTCTATATGAAAAAATTATGGTGTTTATGGTTAGTAATTATTAATTATTAAATTTGTAGCAATTATTATTACAATTTGTTGATTTAAAACTAACAAAACTAATATACAACCACCGGATCGGAACGCGGCCACACTGAGAAAGATCCGGCAAGAAAACTCAGGGGACATGATGCTAAATTAATATTGATTTTTAATTTTAGATGCGGCTTACTTTGTCTTACTAAAAGATTTTTGATTTATAAAATTATCTTTAACTATTATTATTGTGGGTCAAATCTATACAATAAGTGCTCACGCGATATAATCCGTAAAAGTAGTTTTATTTACAATGTGTAGTGCTCGCGTAAACATCAGATATCATTAATATTATTAATGATTATTATTTATATATTATTTATAAATAAATTACGATTGCCAATGAGGTTTTCGCCTCTGCCATGCAGTTTTAAGCACACATATTTTTTTCATCTATTGCAGAAATGTTATATGCATATTATAACCTTTAGCTATCTTTTAGTAAAACAATATAATGACATTAAATTTTAATAGAATATGAATTCAAATTTCGTTGTCGTCGTTGCGTCATGAGTTGCGATAGGTCAGTTGGGGAGACGGCCGGTTTTAATTTTGGGTTTTGTGGCATTCAAACAGCGTCGGTTCGAATCTCGGTGTTATTATTATTCTCTTTTTGTATTTTTTTTATATTTTTTCATTATTTAATTTTTATTTTTAATTAATATATATCTAAATAAATTCGACAAAAATACAACAAAAATATTCCCAGCGAAGCTCGGTCAACCAGATATATATATATATATATATATATATATATATATATGAGAGGAGGGTTTTGCGAGCGATATATTGACTCATCACCATATCTCTGGAACCATAAGGCTTACAGACTTGAAATTTGGCAGAAATATTCCTTTCGTCGAGTAGAGGTCAGCTAAGAACGGATTTTACGAAATTCCACCTGCAAGGGGTGACGCGGGGGCGTTAACAGTAATATACATATAAAGGAACAGGGTGAGCCAAAGCTACTGAAGCTAGAAAAATTAAATTTAGACCGTAGTTTCATTTCGTGACCTAGGCACCTACTAGGCAAAGATTTTTTGAAATTCCACCCCTAAGGGGGTGAAACACAACGGTAAAGTCTGTATGGAAAAAAAAATCTTTAGCCACTGTCTTTAAATTAAACACAAATACTCTTTAATAAAAATAAATAAACACGTATTTCAGCGTTTGTCCATTTTCATCCTCTAAGGGTATAAAATAGGTAAAAAGATGTCAGTTTACTGACTTATCACAGAGCCGAAACTACTGAAGCCAGAAACATGAACTTTTGACATTAGAGTCTTTGCGTGACGTAGAAACCCACTAAGAAAGGATTTTTTGAAATTCAACCCCTAGGGGATAAACCGCAGTTACAAAGTTTGTATAAGGAGAGAAAAAATCTACATCGATTTTCTTCAAATTCTTCAGAAATACTCTTTACTAATAATAAATGAATATGTATTTCAGCATTTTTTAATTTTCACCCTCTAAGGGAGTGAATATATATTAATAAAAAATTTGGTTCTCTGATTTATCAACGCCGCCGAGCTAAAACTACTAAAGCTGGAAACATGCAATTTGTAACACAATTTTATTTTGTGCCGTAGGGACCCACTAGGAAAGTATATTCTGGAATTCAACCCCTAAGAGGTATACCCCAGCAGCAAAGTTTGTAAGGGGAGAAAAAAATCTTGATCGATTTTCATCAAATTCTCCACAAGTACTATTTAATAAATATAAATAAACACAAGTTTCAGCATTTTTTAATTTTCACCCTCTAAGGGTGTAAATAGGTATGAAGAAGTTGGTCGACTAACTCATTAACGCCGAGCTGAAACTACTGAAGCTAGAACATGCAATTTTGACCGTAATTTTATTTTGTGACGTAGAAACCCATTAAGAAAGGATATTTTGGAATGCCATCCCTAAGAGGTGAACCGCAGTAGCAAAGTTTGTATGAGGAGACAAAATTCGTCATCGATTTTCTTTAATTTCTGCTTAAATACTCTTCGTTCATCATTTGTTTCATCATTTCAACCCTTCTACATCCCACTGTTGGGCTCGAGCCTCCTCCATTATGAGAGGGAAAATGACCTACTATATCACGCTGGTCAAACGTGTTGCCATAGGTTTTAGTTTCGAGCTTTTCTTCTTTTGCATAGATGTTGTATGCATATTATAATCCCTTAGTCGACTCCTACGACAGCCACGGGTAGGTGAGGGGGTGGTGAATTGTATTCTTATTCCGTCATCACACGGAAAATAAATTATTCTTCAGTAGAAATGAGTAAAGAGCATTTGTCAATTTTTACCTTCTAAGGGAACTAGGCGAGTAAAGTGACTGAAACCGAAGCGAAGCGAGGGCGGGTTGCTAGTAATGAATATATTATACTAATGAATATAAAAAAATATTGAAATCTATTCGCTATGTGTTCTATTATTTTTCATCAATAATGCTTAATTGTATTAAACTCATTGTTCACCTCTGAGTCATTGCTGCTATAAATTATATAATATCTTATATACATGATTATATAAGAAATGAAGTCAATTTAAAATTGACGTAGCAGACTCTAATCTTAACTCAATTTCGATGTAATATTCGATAAACTCTATCTCTCTCATATTTTCTTCGAGTCGGGTCAAAGCTATAAATTGGCCATGTAGGTTATTTGCAATTTAATGGTATCTCGAACTTATGAATTACATTACATCATAACGCCAATATGTGTAACTATATTTTTTAAGTAAATATTCTTCTGGTAATTCGTGTAGTGACATTGATATCATAATCACAACTCTTATACGTCCCACTGCTGGGCTCGAGCTTCCTTCACACTGGGAGCAAAATTTACCTAATATAACATGTTGGTCAGTCGTGTTGATATTTTTTTTAAAGGTGGGCTATTGTAAGCGCACACGTGGTCCATTCCATCTGGGGCGACGAAAAGACGGCGCGTGGGCCTGTAACCTACCCGTACGTCGCCTTTGTCGTTGGGCCGACCACCAGTACCGAGTTCCTTGTCCTCAGTGGTCGGCCCAACGGAGTACCCTTTCAGGTACCCTTACCTCTCGACGTCCCTGTCCCGGGACGTCGGGCGCCATCGCGCGGTCAGCCTCCCTGCGGGTGACGGACTAGACGTGTTGTTAGAGGGTTTTATTTCGAGTTCACCTTAGTGAGCTCTGTGGTTTATGTATTACACATTATAAATACTATTTTTAAGGATTAATTCGCGTATTTGATTGTTGATTGTTCGGTGTTTCGAAAACTTTTCTGCGTTCATGGTTATGGGCGGCATAAGATGTCTCACGTCCAACAAGTCATCGTTATGGCAGAGATTTATGAGTACTTGCGCCTCATGCTGAGTACTTGCGTCTCATGCCGCCCTAGCTGAGGCCGCGGGTGACGTGACCGGGGATTAGTCTGTCACCCGCCGAGAGGCCGATCGCGTGAAGAAAGACCGACGTCCTCCCCAAGAGGGGGACCTCGGTCGATGGGAGGGTACCCCAAATAGGGGGTATTCCGTCGGGCCGACCGCTGATGACAAGTAACCCTGCTCCGGTGGTCGGCCCAACGACGAAGGCGACGTGCACGTGGGTGGGTTGCGGGTGTGCGTTCTTACGCTCCTCTGTCGCCCTGGACGGAGTGGTGCGGTGAGCGCGCCGACCACAACACACCACAAAAAAAAATGGCAGAGATTTATATCTACCGGTACAGAATTAGTTATTAAATTTTAATCCACATTTTGATGCAAAACTATTGGTCAGTGCAGCCGCATTCCCATCCGGCACAAGAGAGTGAGAGAGAGAGAGAGAGAAAGAGAGAGATAGATTAGACAGAGGAATCGTAGGTTTTACAGTTTTTATAATATTTTTAATAGCACTCCTATTGATAGTGGCATAATCTCATATAGCCTTCCTCAATCAATGGCCTATCAAATATTAAAATAATGTTTCATTAGAATCAATAATTTCTCGTGAATTTTTGCACGTTCAAACAAACAAACTCTTCAGCTTTATAATATTGGTATAGCAGTAGCAGTATAACAGTTTTAAATATAATATCTGGTTGACCGAGCTTCACTTGGAAAATTTTTGTTGTATTTTTGTCGAATATATTTAGAAATATATTAATAAAAATTAAATAATGAAAAAGATATCAAAAATTATAAAAAGAGAATAATAATAACACTGAGATTCGATCCGACGCTGTTTGAATGCCAAAACAATACAAAAAGAAAACTGGACAACTCCCAACTGAGCTATCGCCACTATTGACGTTGACGGCGAAATTTGAATTTATTTTCTATTGACATTTTATGTCATTGTATTGATTAGCTAAAACACCAACAAAACAACATTTGCTATAAATGAAACATAGCTAAATCGGTTTTTTGGCCCCGTAACCTCTAGTATTCCAAATTTCATCAAAATCGTTGGAGCCGTTTCCGAGATCCTGAAAAAAAAATACCTATACATATATATATACATATATATATATATATATATATATATATATATACTAGCTTAGCTGACCCAACAGACGTTGTTCTGTTCAAATAAAGCACCACCTACCGGGTCCAATTGTGAATCTAAACCATTCTCGAATCTCATTGAGCACACACAAATTACTTAAATTACTTAAATCCAGTCAACAGATATCGCCATCTGTTAGAATCTTTTGGATTTAACAGATAATTGTGACTGTCAATTAATTATAGACAAATAATTTGTAATAAAATAAAATTGCGACTATAATTAAATATCTAAGTTATCCCATGTTTCAAGTTGGAGAAATTTGATTAAAATCGGTTAAGTAGTTTAGGAGTCCATCGCGGACAAACATCGTGACAGGAGATTTATATATATTAAGATATATGTATAGATATATATTTTTTTTAGCAATTCTAGTATGTATATATATATATATTATTGTATATATATATATATATATATATACAAGAATTGCTCGTTTAAAAATATAAGATATCTTTAAATAGTTTTGTGCATGTTAAAATAATTTTAAACATAAGATATAACAAAACTTTGACTTGATCTAATTTCGATGTAAATCTGGCACCATACTTTAGTAGTTTTCTTTCATACTTACGTTTAAGTCAAACTTATAAAACGACCACGCAGGCTATTTGCAATTTAATGATGATATTAACATAATCGATTTCCAGAAGACGTAAGCGCTTTCAGATGTTTTATTCATCATAATCTCAGCGCATATACATCCCACTGTTGGACTTGAACCTTCTATATTATCGGAGGCAACTTGACCCATTATACTACGCTGGTCAGATGAGTTGGTATAGAGTTTTATTTTGAGGTTTTCTTTTGCATAGATAAACTAGTCGATTTACTCGTTTATTGCGACACTCATGGACAAGAAAGGGTGTTTTTTTTTTGTTTTTTTGTGGGTGAGCTGCGGTCGGCACGCCTCCGCACCACTCCGTCCGGGGCGACACAGGGGCTTAAGCACTCAACTCCCGCAACCCACCCGAAAACCACGTCGCCTTCGTCGTTGGGCCGACCACCGGAGCAGGGTTACTTGACATCAGTGGTCGGCCCGACGGAATACCCCCTATTGGGGTACCCTCCCATCGACCGACGTCCCCCCCTCGGGGAGGATGTCGGTCTTTCCTCACGCGGTCGGCCTCTCGGCGGGTGACGGACTAATCCCCGGTCACGTCATTCGCGGCCTCGGCTAGGGCGGCATGAGGCGCAGGTAGTTGCGCCGACGCCGCCCCAGTCGCCGGCGGCGGATCTCTTCATCGAGGCTGCGCTCCTCGCGCAGGCGATCCGCCGCCTCCTTCCGCGACAAGAAAGGGTGTGGTGAAAAGTATTTTTACTCCGTCACCATACGGATATATATATATATATATATATATATATATATATATATATATATATATATATATATATATATATGTATATATATATATATATATATATATATATATATATATATATATATATATATATATCTGTGCAAGAGAAGGAAAACTCGAAATGAAACCCTATACCAACATGTCTGACCAGCATGGTATAGTAGGTCAAATTCCCTCCCATTATGGAGGAGGCCCTAGCCCAACAGTGGGACGTATATGGGCTGAGATGATGATGATGATGATGATGATATATATATATATAAATAATATATAATATATATATATAAATAATATATATATATATATATATATATATATATATATTATTTAAATTTATTAGTTTTTAATTAAAGAATAGCCCTATACTAAAGAAGTAATTTTTATGAATAATCCTAATTAACGGACAAAAATTACATCCAGATTTAGCGTTGGAGAAAGGGAGTGTACCCGAAAAGGTATCCCGCCGGACTGGCCACAGATGATAAAGGACCTAGGTACCGGTGGTCGGCCCAATGGCGTAGGTGAGGCATTACGGTGAGTTATGGGACCGCATATCGTCTTTTCGTCGCCCGACGGAATGGACGGCGTATGCGCTGCACCATAACCCAACCAAAAATTAATTTGTGTCAGTTAATTATAAGTTTCTAAAGTCTCCCGCAATAAAGGATTATTTTCTTAGTGCAACGCGTTGTCTTTTGAAAAAATAGGCAGTAGAAGTAGTCCCGTGGGGGAAATTCAGTATTCTGTTGCAAACCCACTTGCCAAGAGTAGCGATTGTAGCATTATTTTTTTTAGGGAGGCATATATCTATAACAAGTAGACGTCGCTAATAATTTGATTTTCAAATTTAACCAATGGACGTAACGTTTTCAAAATAAATGTGACGGTGAAGTAAGAATACAATTCACCTTCCCATTATTTGCCCTTGGTTGACGTAAAAGACGACTAAAGGATTATATGCACACAACATCTATATAAGAGAAGGAAAGCTCAAAATAAAATCCTGTATCAACCCGTCTGATCCACGTGGTATTTCAATTTTTATTCCGTTGTTGAGGAGGCTCGGACCCAGCTGTGGGACGTATAAGAGGTGTGATGATGATGATTCAAAAAATTCTTTGTTTTCAGTGATGGAGTACGGATACAATTTACCAACCCCTTGATCGTGGATGTCAGTAAAGATGCAAGGATAATAAGTAATATACTAGCTTATACCCGCGATTTTGTCCGCATGGAACAGTTACTTTGGGCTAATGCTAACTTTAACCCGCGACATTGTTTACGTAGAAGGTGAAAATATTTTTTAATAATACAATTCTGTGACATGAATTTTGCGAAACCTAAACATTTACGTAGTGCACACAGCGGCAGCTCTCAAAAGCAAAAATACCCGATTCTGAAACAGTTTTCATTGTTGCACCGCTCCTATTGGCCTTAACGTGATGATATATAGTTTATAAACTTCCTCGATAAATGGGCTATCTAACACTGAAAGAATTTTTCAAATTGGACCAGTAGTTCATGAGATTAGCGCGTTTAAACAAACAAACTCTTCTGCTTTATATATTAGTATAGATAGACAATATCAGAAAAAGTAAACTTGTCATAAAACCTTACGCCAACACATTTGACCAGCATGGTCATCATCATCATTTCAACTCATATACGTCCCACTATTGGGCCCGAGCCTCCTCCACAATAGGAGGGAAATTGACCTACTATACCACACTGGTCAGACGTGCTGCTACAGAGTTTTATTTCGAGTTCTACTTCTCTTGCATAGAGATGTTATAAGCATATTTAATTCCATAGTCATTCTGTATTCTTACTCCGTCACCACACGGAAGAATGGTACAATTGTAAACGTTTGATTCCAAAGTGACAACATAGGTTTATGGGCTCAGATGAGATGACGATGACGTCATCATCATTGACGCTTATGTATGTAGTACATATCGCAAATAGTTACGGCAATAGTTTTATGATTGCCTGGCTGCTTAACACCAACCCTTCTGGGAAATGATAGAGTTAGCCCAGGTTAATATGACGGGCTAACTACGGATGACAAGGCATTCGGGACCGGTGGTCGGCCCAAGGGCAAAGGGATGGGAATAAGATGGGATATGGGGCCGCGCACCTTACGTCGACCCAGACGGAATACACGTCGTGTGCGCCCAAAAAGCGTGCCCAAAAAAAAGGTTAATATATTATTCGTAATTTATGACAGCTACGAGCAATAAAGTGCTGGTAGTATTCGTAATCGCTATCATATAGCATAGCAATTATACGTAAATATTGTTAAAAGAGTTTCATCCTCATACATTATATGCATTAATGGAATGAGCCGCTTGAAGCGTCCACTCACAGTAACACAATGGAGACAGCGATGCACTAATTGCAACGACGGTATATGATACCAAACCACTTCATTTTATCAATAAAAACCCTTATAAGCATTTATTAGAGTACAAAATCGTATAGCATAGTCTTTGATGGAACATTGTTGACTTGTATCAAGCAACTTTATCAATAACGTTATGCAGTTGCTTTAGCTCTTATTTCTTTAATGTTAAAGTTTATTTTTTGCTTGTTGAAACAATATATCGTTTTTATTGAACGTCGAGGCTCGATTACCGTTGTACAGGCAAGCTGTCGACATGTGTAGGGAAAATCTGTTACGCATATTGCTGGAATACTAGACTATTGTTTGCTTTTTAAATCTATGCATATATGGCTGATTTTTACGCAGAATGACATGGGTTAAATGCCCACGTAGGAGAATTCTTTGTGTGATCCACAAGACGTGATCTGGTGGATAGTGTTGGCTTAATTTGTCTCCGGAAATCTCATTTTTGTGGACCGCTTTCTGACGCAATACTTTATCTTTGGCAGCAGAGGCTTGTTTAAATAAAAAGGCAGTCAGGAGCAGTGGCGGCTGTACCTTAAGTGCGCTCGTGCACTGAACCACCAAATCAAAAGATTTGGAAATTACAAAATGTTACTTAATCTTTATTTTTTAAACTAGCAATCCGCCCTCGCTTCGCTTCGGTTATAGGTTATAGTCGTTTTACCCGCGTAGTTCCCGTTCCTGTGGGAATACCGGGATAAAATATAACCTAGTTTACGCCCTGATATTATAGCTTTCCATTGGTGAAGAAAATTTTGAAATCGGTCCAGCCGTTTTGAAGATTACCCGGAACAAACAGACAGATAGACAGACAGAAAGACAAAAATTTTTTAATTGCTATTTTAGGTATAGGTGTCGTGCAAATAACCGTGTGAGCATGAAAAAAGTCTATTATTTTGCCATTACAAACGGACACTCCAATTATATTTATTGGTATAGATTACCATATATTAATTTACATATTTATTCTTTGAACATACAAAAACATATAACAAATAAAATTTCAAATTATGACGAAACAATTTAAGCGCTTTACTAAACTATTAAAACTTATTTTACCTGTAAAAAAAAAAAAAAACTCGTGCGCTTAGGCGACCGTCGAGGCCCTCCGGCCGGTGCTGATGGAGTGGTTGGAGCAGACGCACGGGGTGCTTTCCTTCCGACTGGTGCAGGTGCTGACGGGGCACGGTTGCTTCGGGAAGTACCTGCACAAGATTGTCAGGAGGGAGAGCACACCGTCCTGCCACCACTGCAGTTGCGACGAGGACACGGCGCAGCACACGCTCGAGGAGTGTGCTGCATGGGAGGGGGATCGCCGTGAACTCGTCGCAATTATCGGTGCCGACTTGGCGCTGCCGACCATCGCCAGGGAGATGCTCGTCAGCGTCAGGAACGCGGTCGCCGCCTTCTGTGAGGCCGTAATCTCACGGAAGGAGGCGGCGGATCGTGTGCGAGTAGAGCTCCTATTCGGCGACACGTACCGCCGCCGGCGACTCGGGCGGCGCAGGCGCGAGTATCTGCGCCTAATGCCGCCCTAGCCGAGGCCGCGGGTGATAGGACCGGGGAATCGTCCGTCACCCGCGGAGAGGCTGACCGCGCGACGGCCACCAACGTCCCAGTACGTTGAGAGGTGAGGATACCCGAAAGGGTATTCCGTCGGGCTGACCACTGACGACAAGTGACATCTGCTCCGGTGGTCGGCCCAACAACGAGGTGACGTGGGTACGGGTGGGTTATGGTCCCGCGCGCCGTCCTTTCATCGCCCCGGACGGATTGGACCGCGCGTGCGCTTACCATAGCCCACGCATAAAAAAAAAAGAAAAAAAGAGAGACAGAAGATAGTTCATAGAAATATACTGAAAAATGAGTTTGTTCCCGTACGCCGCACGGGCTAAGCGAATATTGCCGAGAGAACTCAACTTTCGATGAAATTCGCCGATGGCGTCTCGTTAAGTACAGTAAGTAGGTATAGTTTCGATGTATCTGAGACGCGTTAAATATGGTTTGTTTACATTAATTGTTTTTTTATTTTAGTCTTAGTTCTATTTCATACTGCATATACAGTGCGTGGTGTGAGTGAAAATGATCATAAATATAGACTATATTATCTTTAATATAGTCAATAACAAAACTTTTCAAAATAAAGTTGTTATAAATTGGCGGGACCGCCAAGCCCCTCTTTTATAAATATTATTTGAAGTGTGAAAAACAGATAAATATTTTTCTTCGCAAGTACTTACAAAATGTAATGCGTTCAAATATAATAAAAAAAATATAATTTTTACGTAAATTGTTATTCCATTGCAATTTCTGATCTTAATACTTAGTGAGTAAGTAAAGTGCACCACCACTTTGACGACCCACCAGCCGCCACTGGTCAGGAGGACTGCTGATAGAAGTGAAAACTAAAAACTATGCCCAAACAATTATTTTTGGATAGTCATATTAATTGTTTGATCTATTAAAATATGTTTTTGAGAATTTTTACATTTATCTGGTATTGATATCTTTCAGTGCATATATGGGACATCAATATAGCTACAAAAATAGTGTTAGCGTTAATACGTCACGTGACCATGTCGATGATGACTTACGTAAATTTACTGCCCATCCAAATGTTGGTATTTACCCTCATTTCAAAATATGTATTAAAATTGTAACAGTAGATTATAGTTATTGAAGAAAAAGTCATCATCATCATCATCATCATCTTGCTCTTATTCCAATTACTTGGGGTCGACGCAATATGTCATGTGTTTTGACATATTGCAAAAAGTTTCGGCAATGACTTTTATGACCGGCCGCCTGCCTGACGTCAACCCTCCTTGGGAATGTAATCGTTGATCAAAATGGTACCAGATGGAGTTGGTCCGGGTCAATCTAGGGCTCTTAGTCGTCTTTTACGACACCCACGAGCAAAGCAAGGGTTGGTAGTATTCGAAGCCGCTACCACACAGCAAATTGAAGAAAAAGTAATATGAGCATATTTTTTAAAGCAACAGAATTTTTTTTTGTATATTCATATACGCATAATGCAAAACTATTACATAGTTTTTTTTTTAAACCCCTCCAGTAAGCAAATAATCCTTGTATTGTGGGGGACATTACAAACATATAAATAACGGACACAAATTACACCCAGACTCAGAACAACAATTTGTGGATCGCACAAAATTTAGTCCTGTGTGATATTCGAACCCACGACACTAGCATGGTAGGTTGGTATCTTAACTACTACGCCACCTGTAGAGTCAAATCTGTGCAGTTGAATAAAGTATTGCTAGAAGTCTAACTAATATTTGGGAATCCGACTCATTCCCCTAGACACAAAAAGTCGTTACCTAGACTACCGACATATTTCTGCAGTCCTCCATTCAAAGATATGAGTTTAATTAACTTTTGAAAACTTAAGAAAATGTATACATTGAACAATAGTAGCATACTTGTAATTTACATGTCAGGCAATGTACAGAAGTTTTACTTTTTATTAATGTAATAAATATGTACTTTACGTATGGTAGTAAAAATACGATTAACTGCCCCATTACCCCATATTTTACTCGTGGTTGTTGTAAAAGAAGACTGATGGATATAATATGCATATGAAACCTATGTAAGAGAAGTTAAACTTAGAATAAAATCCTCATCATCATCTTCATCGTCGCAGCCCACATACGAGGGGTGATCCAAAAGTAATGATAATCAGTTATTTCTAGTGCACACAAAAATACAAAAAAATTTCAGTCACTTGCTCAGTTACCCACTAGTTCAGGAAAAAAAAATCATATAAATAGGCCACAATTCCCGGGAGCTACATTCATTTGAATACGGACTGTCAAGGAGTGAACATCAAAATGGAAAAACACGAAATCAGAGCTGTCATTAAATACCTCTGCTTGAAAAAAATGTCTACCAAAGACATACACAGCGACTTGGTGGAAACATTAGGGGACTCTTCTCCTCCATATTCCACAGTTGCACGCTGGGCTAAGGAGTTTAAGCTGGGAAGAACATCGACGGAAGACGAACACCGCGAAGGACGCCCATCGACGTCCCTCACTGAAGAAAATGTGAAAAAAGTTGAAGAAGTTGTATTGGAAGATCGAAGAGTGACTATCAGGCATGTAGCTGAGGTCACAGGGATCTCATATGGCAGCATTCAAAGAATCCTTGCGAACGAATTGCATATGAGAAAGGTCTCCGCGCGTTGGGTACCGAAAATGTTAAACGACGAGCAAAAGAAGAAACGAGTCGACATGTCAAGAGCAAATCTCGAAAAGTTCCAGGCAGACAAGGACAATTTTTTGTCACGTTTTGTGACCATGGACGAGACCTGGATCCACCATTTTGATCCTGAAACAAAACAACAATCGATGACATGGAAACGATCCGATGAACCGACGCCGAAGAAATTCAAAGTGTCAAGCTCAGCAGGGAAGGTTATGGCGTCTGTTTTTTGGGACGCTGAAGGAATAATCATGGTGGACTACTTGGAAAAGGGGGCCACTATTACAGGCTCCTACTATGCAGAACAAATAAGAAGATTGCGGGAGGCTATTAAGGAGAAAAGGCGAGGCAAACTGCGGGCTGGAGTGTTGTTCCATCAAGACAACGCACCTGTTCACAAAGCTGCAATTGCCATGGCTGGCATTCAGGAAGCGGGCTTTGAGTTGGTGGAACACCCCCCCTATTCACCAGATCTAGCCCCCAGTGACTTCTATCTCTTTCCACGACTCAAGGAACACCTCCGAGGCAAGAAATTTGATGATGATAGCGACGTGATGGCCGCGGTTGAGGACTTTTTTGAGAGTCAAGATAAAGATTTTTTTTGTAAGGGAATTTTAGGTTTAGAAAAGAGATGGACTAAATGTATAGACTTGCTAGGAGACTATGTTGAGAAATAAATATATTTTTTTATTTTATTCATTGTGTTTATTATTGATTATCATTACTTTTGGATCACCCCTCGTACGTCCCACTGTTGGGCTCGGGCCTCCTCCACAATGGGAGGGAATTGGACCTACTATACCACGCTGTTCAGACATGTTGGTATAAGGTTTTATTTAGAGTTTTCCTTCTCTTGCACATATGTTATGTGCATTATATGTTCCTTAGTCGTCTTTTACGACATCCACAGACAATATAGGGAGTAGTGAACTGTATTATTACTCCATCACCAGACCATATTCGTCATCTCGTCGTATAATTTCCACTGCTGGGCTCGAGTCTCCTCCAGAATATGATAGAAAAATGACCTACTGTAATCACGCTGGTCAAACGTATTGGTATAGGGTTTCATTTCGAGTTTGCCTTCTCTTACATATATGTTATATACGTATATATCCCCTACTCGTCTTTTACGATACTCACGGCTAAGATAAGTGATGCTAAATTGTATTCTTACTGCGTCACCATACGGCAAAGATGTACCTATATGTCTTAAGATCGAGAATTGGCGGACCTTCGGGCCGCGTGCATACGTGCCCGGAGGGCCTACACCCGCAGCCGAGCGCGTCACCGCGACGCTGAGCGGGAGGGCCAGCTGTACGAGGCTTACCGCAGTGCGCGGTCTGCCTTCAGGCTGGCCGTCCGTACCGCCAAGGACGTTAGTCGGCGGGAGATGCTGGACAGTCTCGAGCGTGACCCCTGGGGTCGCCCCTACCTCGCGGCGCTGAACAAGCTCCGCGGGCGGGGCCCCCCCCTCACCGAGACTCTCCAGCCCAGCCTCCTCACCAGAGTTGTCGAGGACCTCTTTCCACGGCGGGTGGAGCACACGCCCCCGGTCATGGCTTCGCCGGACAGCGACCGGGAGGCCGACGATGAAAGTGCTCCGCCCATCACGGAGCCGGAAATGGGGGCGGCGGTGGCGCGTATGCGAGTCAAATCCACCGCCCCCGGGCCCGACGGTATTCCGAACCGTGTGCTGGCCCTGGTCCTCGAGCATCTGGGACCACGCCTCAGGGGACTGTTCGACGCCTGTTTGACGTCCGGGCAGTTCCCTGGGTGCTGGAAAGAGGGGAGGCTGGTTCTACTGCCGAAGCCGGGACAGTCTCCCGAGTCGGCCTCGGCCTACAGGCCCATCGTGCTGCTCGATGATGCGGGCAAGCTGCTGGAGAGGGTGTTGGCTGCCCGCATCGAGCGGCACCTTGTCGGGGTTGGGCCCGATCTGTCCGACGCCCAGTTTGGTTTTCGGAGGGGGCGTTCGACGATCGCGGCCCTGCTGCGCCTGAAGGCCGTGGTAGCGGAGGCCGTCACCGGCGGAGGAGTCCTGTTGGCGGTGTCCCTGGACATCGCCAACGCCTTCAACAGTCTGCCATTCAGCTGCATCAGGGAGGGGCTAAGGTACCGTGGGGTGCCCGTGTACCTCAGGCGGCTGGTGGCAGACTACTTGGAGGGGCGCAGCGTCCTCTACGTTGACCGAGTAGGGGACGTTGTGCGAACGCCCATGACGTGCGGTGTCCCACAGGGGTCGGTTCTGGGTCCGACCCTGTGGAACATCGGCTACGACTGGACGTTGAGAGGAAGCCTCCCACCCGGGCTGGGCGTAATTTGCTACGCCGACGATACACTCGTCACAGCCCGGGGTGGGACGCTAGAGGAGGCGGCACGCCTGGCAACTCTCGGCACCGAGGAGATTGTCAGGCGGATCGAAGCGCTGGGGTTGAGGGTAGCCCTGGAAAAGACGGAGGCCCTTTTGTTCCATGGCCTCCGTACCACCGGGCCTCCCGCCGGCGCTTCGATCACCGTGAATTCGGTCACCATCAGCATCCAGGCCCACATAAAGTACTTGGGCCTGGTGCTCGACGGGCATTTTTGGTTCCGGGAGCATCTCCATCGACTTGTTTCCCGGCTTGTCGGCGCGGCGTCCGCCCTTTCGCGGCTGATGCCGAATGTGGGCGGACCCAGTGCTACGTGCCGACAGCTGTACGTGGGGGTGATCCGGTCGATGGCCCTGTACGGCGCACCGGTGTGGGCGGGGTCCCTGACCGTCCGTCTTAGGGCCCTCCTGTGGCGACCACAGAGGGTCATGGCGATCAGGGCCATACGGGGTTACCGCACGGTGGCGACGGAGGCAGCGTGCCTCCTGGCCGGAACCCCCCCGTGGGACCTGGAGGCGGAGATGCTCGCCGACATTTATCGGCGGGTGTCGGAGACGCGCGCCCGCGGTGGCATGGTCTCAATCAATGAGATCACCGCCTGGCGGGTCGACGCCCGCCGAGAAGTAATTGCCCGTTGGGCAGTCCGGCTGGAGAGTCCTCGGTACGGTGTCAGACCGTCGAGGCCCTCCGGCCGGGAAGTACCTGCACAAAATTGTCAGGAGGGAGAGCACACCGTCCTGCCACCACTGCAGTTGCGACGAGGCATGGGAGGGGGATCGCCGTGAACTCGTCGCAATTATCGGTGCCGACCTGGCGCTGCCGACCATCGCCAGGGAGATGCTCGTCAGCGTCAGGAACTGGGACGCGGTCGCCGCCTTCTGTGAGGCCGTAATCTCACGGAAGGAGGCGGCGGATCGTGTGCGAGTAGAGCTCCTATTCGGCGACACGTTCCGCCGCCGGCGACTCGGGCGGCGCAGGCGCGAGTATCTGCGCCTAATGCCGCCCTAGCCGAGGCCGCGGGTGATCGGACCGGGGAATTGTCCGTCACCCGCGGAGGGGCTTACCGCGCGACGGCGACCGACGTCCCAGTACGTCGAGAGGTGAGGATACCCGAAAGGGTATTCCGTCGGGCCGACCACTGACGACAAGTCACATCTGCTCCAGTGGTCGGCCCAACAACGAGGTGACGTGTGTACGAGTGGTATATGGGCCCGTGCGCCGTCCTTTCATCGCCCCGGACGGATTGGACCGCGCGTGCGCTTACCATAGCCCATCCATAAAAAAAAAAAAAAAAAAAAAATATGTTTTAAGATTAAAATTTTAATCTTAACACATATACATCTTTTCTGTATGAGATAAACTCTCAGCCAATAATGGAAGCGGTGAGATTACCAGTAAAGTTGGCAGTAACTCCAACTTGCGAAATTAATAACACCAACTATGATCGCCAACCCGAGCAAAATAATATATAGAAACAATCGCAAAGGCTCATAATAATTTTATTCTGAAGAGCTAACCTTTAAGTTTATTCCCGTGTGATGATGGACTGCGAATATAAACACCCACATTTCTTTCCCAAGGAAATAATAAAAAGAAATGAGCAGATATCATAAATGGAACAGAAGGAAAAGAAGAAATAACACCCTATACTAAAACCGATAGTAAAAAACGACTAAGAAGTTTGAGTGGACCCTACATCATTTAATTCTTTTTTTTATTGCCAACGGTGGCAAACGAGCAGGCAGAACATCTGATGGTAAGTGATTCTGCCGCACATGGACCTTTGCAACCAGGGGCACAGCCGGGCCGTTGCCTACCGTGAAGAAAATACTCTTATTAAACCTCGTTTAACGAAGGACATGTCATAGCGCTCGGGAAACACAGCAGCAGGTAGTTCATTCCAGAGCTTGCACGTAAGTGGGAGAAATGATCGCTGGAAACGTACAGTACGTATCGTTAGGTCAACAATTACATTCTCAAGGAGGATTGAATTCAAATCATTTATTATGCATAAATACTGAGAGGGCACTTACGTATTGTCAAGTTAACAAAATTAAATAAATTATCTAAAAAAATAAACTACCACCGGATTGGAACGCGACCGCTACTGAGAAGATCTTGCAAAAAACTCAGCGGATTTGTCTATTATTTTTAATTATTTTTTTCTTCTTACTAGATATAAAATTGTGTACAACTTGATTTGTAAGAACTAGCTTCAGTGTGATGTCGAGTGAATACATACATACCTACATATATTCACGCCTTTTTCCCATAGGGGTAGGCAGAGACCGCTTCCCTCCACTTGCTACGATCTTGACATACTACTTTCGGCTCCTCTACATTCATTAATCTCTTCATGCATATTCTTCGGTTTAGGGTACTTCTAACCTGGCCTTTCTTAAGAACGTCCCCGATTTGATCGTGGAACGTCCGCCTTGGTCTTTCCCTTCCAACACTTCCGCTCAGATTCGCCTTATAAATTCTTCTTGTTAATCTCCTTTCATTCATTCTCTCTACATGTCCAAACCAACTTAATATACCTTTCTCAATCCTTGTCACTACATCAACATTCATGCCACACCGTTCCCTGATTACACTGTTCTTGTTCTTGTTGAGTGAATAAGCACAATAATTTCAGATTGACGTCAGGCAGGCGGCCGATCATAAAATTATAGCCAAAAGAAATTCAATATCTATTAACCAATCCAATATATAAAATTGGAGTGTCTGTTTGTAATGTCAAAATAATAGGCCTAAAAATCACTTTATATTTATGTGATGATGACTATTTCCTAGAGCAAGTAGAATAAGTTAAAAATTAATAGGGAAATAGGTATACCCTAGCAGAGTTACAACAAGAACCTTGATTGCTAATCCACCTACTAAACATAGTCATAAGTACTTTTCTCCCTTGGGGAGACCTTTGTATGTATATAAATTAATTTCAAACTTTTCGGTATCGACAATTGGTCATTAAGAATTTTTTAAAAGCGAAATATTTTTTTCTTTCAGTATGGTGACGGAGTAAGAATACAATTCAGCTCTCTCTATATTGCGCGTGGATGTCGTAAAAGGCGACTATGGGATATTATATGCACATAAAATCTGTGCAAGAGATGAAAAACTCGAAATGAAACCCTATACCAACATGTCTGACCAGCATGGCATAGTAAATCAAATTCCCTCCCATTAAGGAGGAGGCCCGAGCCCAACAGTGGGACATATGTGGACTGCAATGATGAAACTTTTTACATCATCTCAATATTTTCATCTGTCTATTGCATGTCGCATTACAACTACAGAAAGGCAAAATATAACGATCTGAAGAGCAGTCGAGGGCAATTTTTAAGTGAGCTTACTGTAATTTATCTGCATTGTAATATTGTTACTGTCACGAGTTCATTTCACAAACAATAGAGCAGGCTGTTTAATTTACTGGAACAGGGACAATCCATTCTTCCAATTTATACAAAATATGATAAGATATATAAGAAGGTACTAGTACAGTATAAAGGTACTTGTAACTGTGTAAGGAATCGCAACGAAATCATTATTTTCATTAAGCATTCATCCTTTCGTTGTATACTGCTGAATGTAGGCTTCATAGAATACTACATAGCGCTGTTATTTTTTCGCAGGGTTATTTCCACACCCGTCACGTCGTTTATGTTTTCTAGGAAACCGCTGTTGCTGCTATTCTTCTAAAAAAACTGTCAACCAATTTTTAGTAAACGATTATTTTTGGTGACGAAAACTATTTTTACGTATAGGTACTCTTAGTTGTATTTTTCGACACGCACGGGTAAGAAAGGTGAATTGTATTCATACTGTATCAATACATGAAATAAAAAAAATACATATCAGAAAAAAGAAATGTAATTAAAGACATATATTAAATTGAAAATTTTCAATAACCCCCAATACAAACTAAAATAATAAAAAAAGTATTAGATTCTCTTGAACAGGAATTATCAATTAATTGTCATTTAACGATTATAATGGCACGCGTGAAGCACTTAATCGAGTAATCATAGGCCATTACATCAATTTGAAAAAGAGCTTATACTCTTACACTGCTGGACCGATATTAGCAAGACATAGCTAATAACGGCAAGGAAACTGGCTTTCAAATAAAAAAACCCGCATCGAAATCGGTCCATTTGTTTAAGAGCTACGATGACACAGACATACAGACACACACACGAACAAGTAGACAAACATCGGTGACAAACTTATAACACCCCTCTTTTTGCGTCGAGTTAAATGAATATAACTAAAAAAAATAACAGATTATAATAAAGTGTGCCCTTGTTTGCGTGTGGTGACGGAGTAAAAATGCAATTTACCACCCAATTTCTTGCCGTTGGTGTCGTAAAAGCCGACTAAGGGATATGATATGTAGATAAAGTTTATCCAAGAGAAGGAAAACTCGAAATAAAACCCTATACCAACATGTCTTACCAGCACGGTATGATAGGTTAAATTCCCTCCCATTGCGGAGGAGGCCCGAGCCCAATAGTGGGACGTATGTGGGCTGCGATGATGATGATGATGAATGAAATATATTCGGTCAGCATAGGGATAAATAATCCATTTGGCCCGTCTGGCCAGCGAGGTACGTTAATTTCCTTCCTGTTGTGGCGGAGACTCAGGCCCAGCAGTGGGACGTATAAAGCTGATATCTAAGAATCGATTCTATAACATGGTTATAGTAGGCCATTATTTTTCTATGTAAAAGCAACTAAACGGTTAGAGATGTTGTCCAACACACTCATTTTTAGATTAAAAAAAAATTTGGAGTTGCTTTTTTTACTGTTTTTGGTACGCCGTCGCTTGAGTAATAGACGCTCATTACTTTTTTTTTGCTTTTCTGATGTTGCTGCGATCGTCGGCTTCAAAGAACGCTCGCTTGTACAAAATCTCAAATATGTCTCTGTCCGTATAAAAACAAAAACAATGTATTTTGCGAAGCTTTATAACATGATTTTCAAGTTGTTAAAAATGTAGCCGCAGAGTAATATTGAGCTTTTTATCGTTCGATCATGAGACTGGAGGCTGTGAGCACATACTGTCGGCGTAATTACAGATTATAATCCAAGTTTTTCACTGCTACCTGCCTGGTTTGGTGATTATTTATAAACATCTTGGATGATGTTTTTCTAAGTACGTTCTTTCTTTCAAGGAGTTGTTTTTAACGTAAACCTGCAAGTGTTTAAAATGTAATAGTGAATCTATATTAGTTTATAGAGTTCCTTGTTTTTTTCAACATACTAATCTCTTCCAATAAAATCTTATTGTGTTATTGTTTGTTGAGTAAGGTTTTACATTATACAGCAATAATTAAAAGTGGAGCAGTATCTATAAATATTTATTATTTATAGATCTGGCAAAAATATCAATAGTGGCACATGACGCATTATTGTTATGACAGCTGCTGAGATAATAAATCTAGTGATTGATGTATTATGAGTATTATTAATATTTATGACATGGGTTTTAAATAAAACTAATAACAGAAATCATACGAATTTATTATAACAGCAGTGTCATGGTTATGCATTAAAATGCTAAAGATTCTTATAAAATGCCGAATTTATAATATTATTAGGATGAATTTTTTTTTTATTTATTACAATCTGTCTCTTTCGTGGGACATTCAGAAGTATGTTGGTTCGTGCTATCGCTGGCTTGCTCGGTATGTGACCTGTGTCACATCCTCATTGTCTAACAGTAGTTTTTTTTTTTATTTTTATTTTAAATAAGACAACACCCTGCACTAAGGAAATAATCCTTGTATTGCGGGGGACTTTACAAACATATAATTAACGGACACAAATTACATCCAGACTCAGAACAACAATTTGTGGTTCGCACAAAATGTTGTCCCGCGTGGGATTCGAACCCCCGACACTGGCGCTGTAGGTCGCTATCTTAACCACTACGCCATCTGTGCAGTTATATTTACTGTGATTGGATTAGGTCTTGAGTATTTTGCGCTTTAGTCGTCGTGCTTTGTTGTGATTCTCCATTAGTGACTGAGCCAGACTATTTGGGTGTTGTTGGATTCGTTCTTTATAGGACTTGGTATAGCGTACGATTTCCTGCTTCACAGTGGGCATTCCTAGGTCACGGTGTAGAAGTTCGCTGGGTACAAACCACGGCGCGTTAGTTATCATGGGCAGAGCTTTGTTTTGAAACCTCTGTATGATTTCTATGTTTGAGTGAGATGCGGTGCCCCATAATTGGATCCCGTACGTCCAGATGGGCTTCAGTATAGCCTTGTACAGGAGTATTTTGTTTTCGATAGAAAGCTGAGACTTTCACCCTATGAGCCAGTAAAGTTTTCTTGTTTGGATACCAAGTTGCTTCCTCTTAGTAAAAATATGTTTTTGCCAGGTAAGTCTTTTGTCCAAGTGCAATCCAAGATATCTTACATGATCTGCTTGTGGGACTTCAATGTTATTTAGTGTGACTGGTGGACAGGATCCTCTTCTCAAAGTAAATGTAACATTGACTGATTTGGTTTCGTTGGCTCTTATCCGCCACTTTTTAAGCCAGTCTGATATGTCATTTAGTCCTTCTTGGAGTATTTGTGAGGCAATTTTTGGGTCACTATGTGCAGCTAGTATAGCGATATCGTCAGCAAAGGTCCCAGTAGTTAGTGATTCGGATGTCGGCAAATCTGCAGTGAACAGTAAGTAGAGTATGGGACCAGGATGAATTAAGGGAAAATATTGTCAAAACAATATTTTTATGATGAAAAACGTAAACAATATAAATTTGTAAATAACAATTCTATTAAGTTAATGTCGTAGAACTAGGTTGCACAATAGCAAAACAAATTGAAGCGAACTGGTCGTTTATAATATCTTCTTCTTCTGTGTATTGTTTGAGTTGACAACTAGGTGCACCTAAGTTATAAGTGAAAGCGTTATAGCTTAGGTATTACCTTTATATGTTCTTTCCATGTGGTGATTGGATAACAATATAATTCACTACTCTCCTCTCCTCCTCTCACCCGAAGATGTTGTAAAATATGAGTAAGAGACATAATATGTAAATAGCATCTATACAAGAGAAGTAATATTCGATATAACGTTTTATATCGAATTTTAATATGTTCAACCATCGTAAGTCGATCTCTCGCTGCTATTATGGAGGAACCCAGTAGTGGGGCGCATATGAGTCGTGGTGTTGAAAAGTTTTATAGTTTTGTTTATTACGAGATTATACTCACGGCTGTGATTTTCTAAATAAAAGTTCTCCAATGCGCCCGGAGTCAAAGTAATTTTTAAAAAACAATTTTTTTTAATCCGTCAGACTTTATTCTCCATTCTTCGTAAAAGACGACTAAGTGATATCACACACCATATAAAATCTATGAAAGAGAAGGTAAACTCGAAATAAAACCCTATACCAATCTGTCTGATCAGCGTGGTATAGCAGTTCAATTTCAATCCTATCGTATTGCTATTAGTAGCAAATGAACAAGCAGCTAATTTGATAGTAAATAATAATTGCCGCATCTAGATCTCTGCATTAACCTAGCACGGTCATAACATCTGTCATAAAGTGGGTTTAGCACTCCGGCTTTCTCGTTCACCGAACGAGAGCATTAACTTATTGTTACATTATAGAAGTTCATTTTCTGGGAGAGTATGGTTATACAGTAAACGAGCCGAATTATTTTTGCCCGCAGCCAGAAAACTGCCAATAGCGTGATTCTATTGAAAATATACATACATTAAACCTCTCTCCTGTTTTCACTTGGACCACAAAGCGTACTGTCAACACTATTGTCGTTGCGTTATGACGACTATCGTGGCCTGTTTTATATGGGGATCTAAACGATTTGCACTACCTCTATTTATATAGCTATTGCAAGGTAAATCTAGAACCAATGACGTCATCACAGACTTTGAATAAGCCAATAAAAATAGTACCATAAAGTGGCCTTATTGTTATTATGGTTATTTATGTGATTTTGTTACATAAATAGTTATATCAGCGTTATCTAGTTCATTTATAATACGTGTTTTATTTGTTATGAACCTCGAAATCTCGAATATCGAAACTGAAACCTTGTTATAAATACATATCTACTAATTATAGGAAATCGTTAGAACCGTTGCTGAGAATTTGAATATTTAGAAATATAGAAGAATTGCACATCTATAATATCGGCTCATATGCGTCCCACTGCTGGGGTTGAGCCTCCTCCACAATAGGAGGGAAATTAACCTATTACTATGTCATGCTGGTCGGACGTGTTGGCAAAGGGTTTTTACTTCGAGTTTTCCTTCTCTTGTATATATGTTAATATCTGGTTGACGAGCTTTGCTCGATATATTTTTGTTGTATTTTTGTCGAATTTATTTAGATAATATATATATTAATAAAAAATAAAAATGAAATAATGAAAAAAATATCAAAATATACAAAAACAGAATAATAATAATACCGAGATTCGATCTCACGGTGTTTTCTAACTGATCTTTTGTCACTCTTGACAACGACGATGAAATTCGAATTACTATTCAGAGAATGTTAATAACATTTTATCTCATTGTATTGATTAGCATATTGTATCTCTTAGTCGTCTTTTACGACATCCGCGAGCAAGGGGTGGCGGATTGTATTCTTACTCCGTCTCTACACGGACAATTGCTCGGACGGATAATCTTTACTAATATTATAAATGCGAAAGTATGTTTGTTTGTTACGCTTTTACGCTTAAACCACCGACACCATTTAAAAAATCCTTTCCCCCAATGGAAAGCTATAATATCATGGAGTAACATAGACTATATTTTATCCTGGTATTCCTACGGGAACTACGCGGGTAAGGGGCCTCAAATCGAAGCGAAGCGAGGGCGAGTTGCTAGTTTAAAATACAACATTCCTATATATGTATAAAGTAAAACTAAATTACTAGTAGTAATTATGGCGATCTAATTATGAAGATCTAATTAAGACAATGTAATTATGGAGAGGAGTGAATTGAATAAATAATGTATACCTTGTTTGATGTTTCATTAACTACATAGTGGTTTGGTTTGCGGTAGCTACGTACGGTTTCTTGTTCCGTCCTGTGTGGTTGAAGGTAGCGATGGCTGTGGTAGTAGTGAAGTCGTAATTAGATGTCGCTGGTGGCATCTAGTCCAGCTATAATTTATCGGTTTGAAATGTTCTGATCTATTGTATAGCATTTACTTCAGGCAAAATATAAAAATGACAATACCTAAGTTCAAGGTTTTCAGTAGATTAATTTTAGTGGATAGTTATAATATTTAATATTTTTTTATTTCTTAATTTTTCGTTTGTATGCTATGTTATGTATGTAACAGATGAATAATAAGAATTAGTGTTGTATTTAAATAAATGACCTTATCTTTGAATTATATTATTATTAATTTAAGACATAAATATGCACATTAGTCCAATAGCCTAAGTATCCTGATAAGAGAAATATGCTGTTTTTTTTTTAGGGATGGGCTGCGGTCGGCGCGCTCCTCGCACTACTCCGTCCGGGGCGACAGAGAGGCGTAAGCACGCACACCCATAACCCGCCCACGATGCACGTCGCCTTCGTCGTTGGGCCGACCACCGGAGCAGGGTTACTTGTCATCAGTGGCTGGCCCGACGGAATACCCCCTACTTGGGGTACCCTCCCATCGACCGACGTCCCCCCAACGTCGGTCTTTCCTCACGTGGTCGGCCTCTCGGCGGGTGACGGACTAATCCCCGGTCACGTCACCCGCGGCCTCGGCTAGGGCAGCATGAGGCGCAAATACTCGCGCCTACGCCGCCCCAAGAAATATGCTGGTATGACATATCTTCCAAAAATGGAAGAAGAATAAAATACGCTGTATAGGAGTAAGTTTTACGACAAGCCTGGTTCTAATCCTCAGAAATGAAATCGTTAATTACATTGTAAATTGGGCCAGGTGCTGTAGAGCTTTAATTTCTTTTATCAACTAGCAACCAGCTAAGAAATAATCTCTCTATTACGAGGAACTTTACAAATATATAATTAACAGACACAAATGACATCCAGACTCAAAAAATCAATATGTGGATCGCACAATGTATTATCCTGCTTGGAAATTGGACCCACACCAATGGCGCGACAGGTTGGTGTTTTAACCTTTTTTTTAAAGACTAAAGAAACAATCCTTGTGTTGCTGGGAACTTTACAAACATATAATCAATGGACACAAATTACATCCATATTCAGAACAACAATTTGTGGATCGCACAAAGTGCTGTCTTACGTGGGATTGGAACCCATGACACTGGGACAGTAGGTAGGTCAGTATTTTAAACAATATGATCAAGTCAAAATCTTTTAGTTAGCCTGTACAAACATCCCAGTGTTGGTAATAATCATGGCCATTAAAGACGGCGTTAATACATCTAAATATATATAAATAAATCTGCTTAACAACTAAATCTGACCTTAAAAAGGTCTTTCCCTTTATTTTTGTCAAGAGGATAATAGTTTTCGTCACGACACTGTCACTTCTCAAGACAAATTACAGCGAATTTTGTACAACTTTCTTTTCTATTTGCTTCTACTGATTACTTATTCTGCTTTGTTAGGTTCATGGCTGCGGTAATCTGTTTCGCCTTGTTGGAAAGATTTTTCTTTGTTAATTTGGAAATGGCAAATTGTAGTGTCAAGGTTGTTACTGGGTTAATAGTTTGCCTTAATGAAGGGCGTTGCATAACTTTTTTCTTTAAATATACGTACATATATACGCCATTTATTTTGTACCTACCATAGAGACAGGTTTACATTTTTATTCTCAAAAGTGCCAATGTTTATGAGAAAGTTAAATTGATGTATAAGATTGGGTTCTATTCAATAAAAGTGATTCGGTTATTTATTATCTCTAGGCAAGCGCTGATATAGAGATTTTGCCGATTTTCGTGCTCTTAATTTTTTTTTTGCTTTTGTCGTAATTATATCATACAATTAAGATTCAGCCACTTGCCTTACTGTTGGTCGTTCGTGTTCGTCATACATCATCATAAAGCGCGATACTATGCCGCCCGCTTCCAATGCCTCCCAGCAATTTGTCTATAGAAATCTACAGTACTATCTTACGGAAATCTAGAGTGAAAGAGTAAGAATTCAATTCACCACCCCTTCACTTACCTGTGTATGCGGGAAAGAACGACTTGAGGATATAATATGCATATAACATTACGCAAGAAAAGGATAACTCGAAACAATACTTTATGTCAACATGTCTGACCAGCGTAGGTAGGTCAATTTCACTCGCATTATTGAGGAAGCCTGAGCCCAACTATGGGCATGAGGCAACTGTACCTGCATGAGCTGAGATGACAATATACGAAAAAGAAAGAATAGAGATATTTTATAGTCTTAGTCTTTCAGGAATAGTACTAGTAAAAATATGCAATGTTTTACTAATGGTGGATTACGGAATTAATGGTCAAAACCTTTAAATTTTACGCGTGTAGGGTCCATTTTACTTCTGCAGTCACTTCAAATGATGCTAGCGAAAAGTTAGAGGTAGCAATTTTATTTCTTAGTTAGTTATCATAAGAACTAAAATTAAAATACAAAATTTCACCCGTCCTTTAAAACGCAAAATCATTTCCTATTGAACCAAATGTTCATTAAACTGAAACGAAGATGCTGTCCCAATTACGATGATGGTTTTTCAGCAATCTTGCTAAATGTCCCAACACCATTAGCAAATTGTGACTTTTTGCATTCGTTCAAATTTATAATTTAAGCCTGCTTACAACATTTTTGTGACAGTTTGAATATTAAAGTAAATTAGTGTAAATTTGTATGTTTTGTAATTTAATAATATATTCATTTTTCTCCAAATTGGGAGTCCTGGATTGAAAACGATATATTAAATTTGATGTGTTAAATTTTTGCCTTCTCTATCTCTACTAACTACCTACCACCGGAGGGTAAAAAAACGAGACTAATAGAATTTGCTGTACAAAAAGAAATGTAACGTAAAATATTTAGTTTCGACTGAATAGAATGATTGTAACATGATTGATATCTGTCATTTTTCAAAAGCCTTTTTCTTCTTCAAAGGCTAATCTTGTGTTTCAAAAGCTCAAAGTAACGAAGATCATTTCCAATCCAAGGCCAAAAAATCCTAGGTATCGTTTTTAAGATACTAAAATATTGGATGTAATGAATTTGCACTTAGAGTCCTTTTTTATCGTGGAACTTGCTCAAGATGAAATTCTGTCCAAATTCGTTTAACGGATTATGCTTGATTGATTAGTTGAACTATTATCTAAAGGCAACACATTACCGGGATAAAAAGTGTCCTATGTTTTAATCCAGGATGTCAGATACCTACATGCTAAATTTTATCAAAACTGGTACAGCTGTTAGAGGGTGAAAAGGTAACAAACATACATAACCACTAACAAACTTTCGCCTCTATATTTAATACTAGCTTATGTCTGCGACTTCGTCCACGTGGTATAGTTACTTTGGGCTTACGCTAACTTTAACACGCGACTTTGTTTACGTAGAAGGTGAACATATTTTTAAATAATACACTTCTGTCAGACATGATTTTTGCGAAACTTTAACCGTTAACGCATCACATGCAGCGGAGGCTCTCAAAAGGGAAAAATACAAAAACCACGATTTCGAAACATTATTCATTGGTGCTCCGCTCCTATTGGTTTTAGCGTGATGACATATAGCCTATAGCCTTCCTCGATAAATGGGCTATTTAACACTGACAGTATTTTTCAAATCGGACCAGTAATTCCTGAGATTAGCGCGTTCAAACAAAGAAACTCTTCCGCTTTATATATTAGTATAGATTAGGGTGATTAGTGTGATTCATTTCTTTGATGTACCTAATAATAAAAATGGCATCTATTGGAGTCCAAGTTAATAGATATTTTAAAAAGTTATATATTCGAAATATTAGTGCGATTGAAATATATATTTAAAAAGAAACTAATTAATGGATATGTATTGGGTTTTTTAAAAATATTTGTCTTTTGTGGGATATCTATTACTAGTTATACAGATAAACACCAAAGAAAGGTTTTCAATTTAATACATAAAATATTTTATCTCAAATAGAAAAAAAAATAAAACTATTTTGAAAACCTTACAATTGTTTTACAAAATCACCATTAACACCTCGATATTATCTCAAACGTCTCCCCATTCATTCATCCCCTAACTTTTGTTCTCTTTGCTATTGTAAAGCTTATCTTTACCTTTATTTTACACTCCTTTTGATTGCAAATATTAGGGTAACTGAAATGTAAACATCACATTACTATTTTATTCACTTAAAATGAACAGACAGTATACAAAGCTTATTTATAATTTAATATAATAGTTATTGACACTGTACTAAGGCGAGAATACTAATTCAATCATTCTTTACTATATTAAATAAATACTGACTTTATTACTGATCATGATCTATTATTGTTCTTTTATCTATTATTTACATACGAGTCTTATAAGTACTGTTAATAGTAATAACATATAAAAGTAATATAAGGACAAGTCAAATAATAATAGTTTTAAAATGATAATATTTACAATAATACTTTTAATTTTCATTTAAATTAATGCGAGACGTATTTCTCCTTTGTTTAAAATAATATCAGTTTAAAAATTAAATAAGACATCTTTTTTGGATTTAATTTAAAAACATACTTATCATAATTGTATTGTGTTATATAATGATAACACATTTATTATTTTGCAACTTATCATTGAAGATATACAGTAAAATTTTTGGTAACTACAAATATATGTAGTTATATTAAAACAAATCATTTGTAAGATCTATATATTACTATTTTTTTAATACATATTAACTAATTTTATTTCACTTTTGTCTTTCAATAACTTTGGAATTATTTATTAATTAAATAATTGATTAAAAAGGATTATTAATGGTGCAATAAATTACAGTAGGTACAATTTAAGCGCTTAGTAGGTAAGTAATGGGCAAGATAATATTTGACTTATTTTAATAATATCAAATTTTAGGGTACACATTTTAGATGTATTGATATGTACATTAAAAGTCAAGGAACCAGATAAATTTTACGACAAATGCTATATAGAATTATAAGATAAACTAATTTATGGATAATGAAAGAGTTTATCACTTTCATACAAAACGTTCAACAAATAATTTTATAACTGTATTTTATACTAAAACGGTTTAGGCCCGTATATTGCCTATCATTATACATACGTATATTATTCTTAATTGACTATTTTCAACGCTGGAAAACTTTAGCTGGGCTCAATGCTGAAAGCTTTGAAGCGTACTTTTAAGAATGAGTAATTTTAAAAATAATAATATATGACATACTTGCATCATAACAATTTTTTAATGGTATTACTTAAACTATTTAATTAATATAACAATATAATAATAAAACTATTATTTTGAGTACAAAATCATATACGCTTACAATATTTTTATATTAAGTAAATCTTACGTCGTACCAATTAATAATAATACATTAAATCTACAAACATTTACCACATTGTCTTCGACACCAATTGAAGCAAATAATAATTTATTATAACTATTTATTATTAACGTTACTTAGAAATATGAAGAGACTTTTGTCAATTTTATTCACACGATCTAACATTTTATTGTCAGTTCTGAACATTTAAATAAACTTTTAAAAATACAACTATTAAAATCATTTACATAATATCATAGACTAGCTTTTGTAAAGCTATTATCACTATATGTACTCTATATTACAAATATAATTATACTACACGATTTCATTTCTATACATTGAAAGCTTTTAATGAAGTCATAATAAATTTGTATTGTCTTCTTTTTAATAACCAATTTTCAATGATATTTGTGCGTGTGGTATTCACCGTGGGCTACTCGTGAGTTATCAAGTAGTTACTTATGCCCTACGGTGACCAACATACATGGACTAGGTGATATGAAAGTCTCCACGCAGGAGTCTCGTGAAAGTCTTCTTGAATTGTTGATTTGCAAGCGCATAACAGAAGGGATTAATGGGACTGTTCGCGTAACATAGAAAATACGAAAACATGTATAAATGTTGATTTATGCACGGTGGATTAGTACAAAAACCTTCAACTAAAGCAAGAATGTGGTATGGAGTCCAACAAACAACAAATGCACCCAATATAAATGATATAGTTCTGAAAGCTTTTCTAGCTCTATTTTCTGATTTTGATTTCTGTCGTCCGATACTCGTAAAAAGGCCATCCCGCTTTGAACGTTTAACTTTTAATTTTTTCCCTATGTTTTTGACAAACTCTTTCTTGGAGCCGCCGCGACCTGACCCAGTTAGTACTGTGCTCGATATTTCGCTATTTTCAACGGCTGGACTTATTGTGGGATTTAATTTCAATGGGGAAGTTTTTTCTGCGGTTGGTTTTGATATTTGAGACTCTTTATTATTGGTGGACGACGAAGTTACAAGAGTGATGACCGGTTTAGAGTGTTCACCTGTTGTTAAGCTTACCTCGGTATTAACCTTAACTGGAGGAGGGGGAGAAAAGTTAGACTTTGGTTGCGGGACTTGGGCCTCAGCAGTAGCTCGAATTAAAGCTGTTTGTAATAATGACGTGTTAGTAACAACACCACAATTTAATGTAGGGGGAGATGAGGGTTCAGTTGCAGTAGGGAATGTTATAGAAGAAGGTGGACTTTCATATGTCGGAGAAGGCAAAATAACTGAACTCTCATCCATATATCTCAAATCAGCCCCATCCATTCCTACAAGGACATCGTAAAATGTGCCATCACCTTTAACCAGTCTAACAGTTCTAGCCCTTGATGATTCAGAATATGATGGTGGACTTTCAGATACAGCTGGGCTGCCTCTGAATTCTGATGGCGGTTGTATAATTCTTTGAGCAATCGTTGTAGATATTTCTCTCTGGTCAGACGGAGTGCCTATACCTGATGACATTGGAGACATTAAACTTGCTGAAGATAGTGGTACTGTTGGTGCTGGTGTATGCTCATTACTTTGTGTATCAGGATTATCAGTATCAAGTAAACTCTTTTCTGATATTTGTGATAAAGAAGTTTTTGCCTTCTCAGTTTCATGTTTCATTGTTGGAGATTGCTTTGTTAAGTCTGATTTAATTAGCATACCACCATTTAGTCTCATATTATTTAATAGCTGCATTGCACCGGTTTGCATGACCAAATTGGCAACTGATGGTCGTTTTTTGATATTGGATTGTGTGGTGCTTTCATCATCAGAATCAAAAGCAGGGCTACTAGATCTTTCAGCTTCTACTTGATCTTCTTTCTTATCTCCATCAGATTCATTCATAGTTGATGTTCCCGTAACTGTAGCACTACTTTTATGAGCTGAAGATTTTTGACTTGAATTTGAGTCAGATGAACCACCTAAATTTAGTAAAGGAGCAGCTAGAGAGCCTTTTGAAGTAGAATCTTTGCGTATAGTTTCAGGTGCTTTTATTTGGTCTTCGCTGGAAATAGTTGCTTTTGACAAATTTGCCATTCCAGCTGCCCTACCTGCCATTCCTTGCATAACTCCAGCGCTTAAAGCAACCATTGACTGCATTTTCCTTTGCTTGGCTTCACTTTTTTTCTGCATATCATATGCTGTTTTAAAAATGCCTGCATACAGCACGATCAAAACAAATAATGTAGTCCAATAGTAGCCTATAATTAAAGCTGTATTAAATACTGGATCTTTCAGGAACTGAACAGCGCATTCGCCTTCTTGTAAATCTCTAAATCCAACAAAATGTTCCCAGCCAAATATAGTCGTGAAGAATAGTAACGCTGGTATAATCCATGTCACAGTTACCATCCAAATAACTCGATTTTTTGTACGCCATGCTCTATATCTGGCCGCAATCTTGACGCTGCAGAATCTATCTACAGTGATCAAAAGAACCGTATATTGTGAGACAAGACATACTGTGTAATCGACAGAAAGCCAGAGGTCGCAAAGTAAAGGTCCTAAATGCCAATAGCCCTTTAAAACGTAGTCAGTGTAGAACGGCATCGATAGAGTACCTGTTGACAAAGGTAAACGATATAATGATATGGTTAAACATATAATATGATATCCGTGTGGTGACGGAGTATGAATACAATTCACCACTCATTCTTGTTACAATTTAAAACCTTATGTCAATATATTTCTCCAGCGAGGTATAGTGGGTCAATATCAGACTGATTGTTGGAGGTGGCAAGGACCCGAGTCTATGGTTTGGGCACACCCTGACCAATCCATCCAGGGCAACAGATGAGCGGCGTGCGACCCCATAGCCTACCGTATTCTCACCCCATCACCATTGGGTTGACCACTGATACCTATTCCTTGACATCCGTGGCCGGCCCGGCGGGATACCCTTTGGAGTACCGTCCTCTTTGATGCCCCGGCAACATTACTATGTTGCCGGTCGGGGCGTTACTCTCACTTGGTCGGCCTCTCTGCGGGTGGCTGACTAATCTCTGGTCCGTCCACCCACGCCCTCGGTTAGGGATGAGGCACGAGTCCTATTAAGAGTTTTATTTGCTGAGATGACAATAACGATATAGTATGTATTATTTGATATTTTTTTTATTTCCAACGGTGGAAAACGAGCAAGTAGTACACCTGATGGTAAGTGATACTGCCGCACATGAACCTTTGCGATACCAAGGGCACAGCCAGGCCGCTACCTACCGCGAAGAAAATACTCTTCTAAAACTTCGTTTAAAGAAGGACATGTCATAGCGCTCGGGAAACACAGCAGCAGGTAATTCACTCCAGAGCTTGCACGTACGTGGGAGAAATGATCACTGGAAACGTACAGTTGAAGACCATAACGTTTCCAGGTAAAATGGATGAATCATGCTACGATGTCGAGTGGTACGTTGGTAGAATGGTGATGGTGGTACCAAGTCAAACATTTCCTCGGAGCACTCCCCGTGAAAGAGATATATGTGTATTTTGATGAAATAGGAATACGGTTCATCATCCTTTTTATCTCGGTGGTTGTTATGAAAACCCAGCTTTTTAGCAAGTAATATCACTATTAGAAGGAAAACTCAAAATGAAACCTAATAGCCCCTTCAGCGTCTTATAGTAATCCCTCTCATTTAAAATGGAGTCTCGTGCTTAATAGTGAGACTTATGTATATAAGCTAAGAATAGGCATTTTTTTAAAGGCTACGATGCCTAAGTTATTGAAGTTTGTCTAGGAAGATATGTAAATCTTGTAACACAATATATGTACATATAAATAATGGACCAAATTAAAACTAGACATTGGCTTATTAATAATGAATCGCACAAATAAGTGTCCATTGGAATCAAACTCGAAGCATTACTACGCTACCTCGGAAATTAAGTATTATTTTCCTGTTAATTAATGAATGTCAATTAATAATTATTAAAAGAAAGGAGACTTCAAATACAATTAATTACTTTGAAGGCTTTTAACAATAATGTATTTTTTTTTATAAAAAAGGCTTTTATTTGAAATAAATAAAACAAAAACCCGTGGGACATTAAAGTATACTGTTAAATTCATTTTCCTTATCATTAATGAAAGCCTTTTTTTACAACAAATTCCTTAAACATTTAGTTTAAGTAATATTTATATAATAATAACTTTTTCATACTTTCAAAACGAATATCCAGTTCATTATAATACTCCCAATATATTTAAATTATCTTTTTATAATAAAAAAAAAGTATAAGTATATATAAAAAAATGACGAAATTTCAGTTGCTTTACATTTTATCGCTGATAAAATAATAAGCTTATATGAAATCAGAAGGCATATCAATTCATTAGTCTGTTGTAGTCTTTTTAGATACTCCTAGAAGAGGAATAATATGCGACGACGACCGACGTCCCCGAGGAGGGGACATCGGTCGAGGAGAGGGTACTCCGTAGGGGTATTCCGTCGGGCCAACCACTGACGACAAGTCACCCTGCACCGGTGATCGGCCCAACGACGAAGGCGACGTGTCACGGGTGGGTCATGAGGCCTCGCGCCGCCCTCTGTCGCCCCGGATGGAGCCGGGGGACGGGTGCGCTGACCGTAGCCCACCCCAAAAAAAGGAGGCTGTTTGGTAGGCGGTTAAGCAATCACAGTGACCATTCACCAGAAAATCGCTCAACCGGTTTTGTGACACCCACGGTTGCTTATACTTGCAAAAGGTTCGGTGATCATCATCATCATCATCATTTCAGCCTATCACCGTCCACTGCTGGACGTAGGCCTCCCTCATGTTGCGCTACAATGAGCGGTCCTGTGCCGCCTGCATCCAACGACGCCCAGCTACTTTCACTAGGTCATCGGTCCACCTAGTGGGGGCGTCCTACACTGCGTCGTCCGATACGTGGTCGCCACTCGAGAACCTTTCTTCCCCAGCGGTTGTCCTTTGTTCCCAGGTTCGGTGATATTTTGAACTATTTCCTAACAAAAAGTGTAAAGAGGAGAGTAAAAAAGAAAAGCCGTCACGGGGCATGTTACGTTACAGTTGCTTATATTTTACTATAACAATTCAACTTACCAATCAATAAATCTGTAGCAGCCAGTGATGCAATGAAGTAGTTGCTGGGTTGTCTGATAGTTCTATCAACTAAGAATGCCAGGAGTACAAGAACATTGCCACTGACGGTTAATAAAATTATCAACACAAGGCATGTCGCGAATATAGCTGCCAGCCACAGAGGAAACGGAGGGAGAACTGGTTGCTGCAACAAAAACACGTCCAGTAAGTTATCATCATCATCACAGTTCATATACGCCAGTCTACTGATAGGAAGCAGCCTTTTTCATAAAGTGGGTAATTCACCGTTATAGTTGGTGTGGGTTGGTACAAAATTTTGTTATGAGAAACCTTCATAATATGCAGATAATATATAGATATCCCTTAGTCAATTAATCCCTTAGTCGTCTTTTACGACACCCACGAGCAAGAGGAAGGTGGTGAATTGTTTTCTTACTCCGTCACCAAAAAAAAACGTGTAATTATTATATTAAGTTTCATTGATTCTATTTCAACTTGATGTTAACGGTATTCTTCCCTTTTTTTGATTAACTTTGGAAATATGACGGCTCTCCCAAATACAAAACAATAATGAATTTCCATCATCCATTGCCTAATTCAATCAATTATCTCAATTTAATTAATATTCCTTGCTATTTTGGACATTGATCCACGTCTACTGTAATTACATAAGAGCAAGTTAACCGTTAGGATATACTGGCATTAGCCTTTGTAGCTTATGATATCTTTTGTATTCAGTACACGTGGGCACAGTTTTGCATTCAGTGCAGTATTTTTGATATTTTTGATTTATTTCTATTTCGACAATCAATATAATTAAAATTGTTAGTTCAGCATAATTACTTTCATATTTTATATAGGTAAGTAATTGAGTCTTTAGTAACTTTTTGCCGTTAAATGACAAATAAACAAAAATTTTAAGTAACTACTTAGTTGGATGCTTAATTCAATATTGAACTAGCTTTTAAGATTAAAAACTATTAATATTCTTAGTAGACGTTACGTTATCTGAATATCGTTACGTTATTGTATAGATATAATAATATATCTATACAAGCGTACAATAGTTTTCTAATTCATTGAATTATGTATCAGATGAGTAAAAAATTATCCAGTGTTACTGGTAGACATGAAAATAAAAACAAAGAAACAGTTCGCTGTTAATATTGTATTAGTCCACAAAAGATCTCCAGGTTAGCTCTTTTCTATTAAGCCACAAATAATTGCACCAAATTTCACAAAACGATTTAAATCCGCAGCAAGATTATTTAAGTAGGTGCTTAGAGGAAGATTTTAGTACTTAAAAGTATATTACTCCTGTGATTAATATTAAATGTGAAATGCATCTCAAAGTATTAACATTTTAAGAAAAATGTGGATCAAATCAAAATTAATAACTGGTCCACTGAAATTGATACACATTATGCCTGTGGCCCACTCAAAAGCCGAAGAGGGTACGGTGGATTGTGGGGTTTCAAGGTGCTCTGCTATAACTTCGAATGCTAGCTAAAGATGAAGTTACATATCTATACATGTATACAAATAAATAACATTGAATTGTCTGTTTGTAATGTCAAAATATTGGGCATTTTTATGCTCATTTGGTTATTTAAACGACACCTATGCCTAAAATACAGTTTAAACATTTTTTGTCTGTCTGTCTGTTTGTTTAAGGTAAACTTCAAAATGGCTGAATCAATTTTGACACTATATTACTACCAGATTTTATCCCGGTATTCTTACGGGAACGCGAACTATGCAGGTAAGGCGACTGAAATCGAAGTGAAGCGAGGGCGGGTTGCTAGTTTAAAATAAACTTGGATTGTCAAAGTCCTACAACCAGTATGCACCGGTATATATTATAAAGCATTGAAACACCAAAATGGCAGCAATATTAATGGCTATTAATATCGGTAAAAGTAGTTTATAAAGCATTATTTTGCATTCAAAATGTCGTTGTCATTACAACTGCTTATAAATAAAAATATTTTGATATAAAGCTATTTTACTAACATAACTTACTAAATTTTTACTATATTTGATACTATACTCATTTTTAAAATAGTGAAGAGAATGAAAAGACTTTTCACAGTATTTTAATCCGTCCATCCATCATAGCCCGTAGATGTCCACTGTTGGACATAGGCCTCCCCACAGAAATGCCACTCGGAACGTTTCTATGCTCCTTGCATCCAACGGTTCTCTGTGATTTTGAAAATATTGTCAGTTTACTTAATAGGGAATCGTCTTACGCTGCTTCATCCAATTCGTGGTCGCCAGTCGAAAATCTTTCTTCCACACGGTTGTCAGTTCAATAAGCGATGTGGCCTGCACATTGCCAATTCAATGAACTAATTTTTCGGGCTGTGTCGGTTAAACCTATTCTTCTGCAGATTTACGTATGCCGGATTTTATCATGCAGAAAAATATCAAGCACAGCCTGTTGAGCGAATTTATGAGGCTTTTTATGAGGCTGACATTTAGAGACCATGTTGCAGCGCCGTGTGCCATTGCTGACAACAGTATATTTTTAATGCATTTTTTCTAACCGTTTAATATAACAAACTTACCGCTTGCTCCTATGCAATAATAGCATATTTCTACTTAACTTCTACATAATAGATCATAGTAACGAGCAAAATAAAACAGATAGCCATTGTCATCGAAATACAATAAGAAAGTTTGCTATTCATTATCACTTTTAACTTTATCGAACAGAAACTTGCCATCAGATACTATTGCAATTTAACTTTATCAATGGCGTTGGCTGTAGGTGATCCGTTTTGATCGGAAATACCGAAGATTGTGGATGGGTTATTAATCTTATAGAAGCCTTTCTTTAACAATGCTTCGGAAGTTTGAATTAATTTTGGAATAAATTAATCGACAGTAAAAAATAATATTACGAGTTTAGCTAAAGGATTTGTAGATTGTTTTTAATATAAATTTTAATTGTATTTTTTGAACGTTTTCAGTGTCCTTATCTATTATTTTTATGGTTTCACAATGATAAGTAGTTCATGCTAAACAGATTTACTATTTATATTTTGTTATTGTTGAGTTTAAGGTAAATGACGAGTTTATATTTTCTGAACAAACATGGATACTTTAAAACTTTTTACATTAGATAGGTATTTAATAAAAAGAAAGAAAGAAAGTTTCCTTTTCTGGCTCTTATCCCAATTCCTTAGGTCGTCGTAATATATATTCCTCTTCTTATGTACATATTGCAAAAGGAAGAAAATTTCAATATATAACTGTAAATCTATAACAATGACTCCTCTAGCAAGTGGACTAATGGTATCATAAAAGTCGCACAGTTCTATGTGTATTTATTTGTAATAAGGGGTCTATCCACTTATAGTGAAATGGTCTTGTTAAGCCTCATTTAGCTCCGTCACCCGTGGAGAGGCTGACCTTGCGATGGCAATCGGCGTCCTGGGAAGGGGACGTTTATGGGAGGGAGTACTCCCTCGGGGTATTCTGTCGCGCCGACCACTAAAGTCAAGGAACTTTGCACCGGTGATCGGCTCAACGACGAACGCGCGCCGTCCTTCTGTTGCCCGTCGTCCTTCGCTCGCCGACGAAGCCGAGCAGCGGGTGCGCTGTCGTAGCTCACCTCAAAAATAAAATGCCTCATTTAGCGAAGGGCATGTCTTTGTGCTTTAGAGCCACCACAACAGGTACATACCTTATCCTAAAGTCTAGAAATACGCGGGAAAAATGAGTAAATTATTATTATTCAACAGAATATCAACCAACATTTTATACAGTAGGACCGCACTGTAGACAGTCATCTGTCTATAGTCGGGGGGCTAGATACCTACGTACTTAGTCTATCTTAGGCAGTACCACACACTCGCAGAAAATCGACGTCTGAGTAGTAGCAATTTGTTACTGCACTCCCTTTGGTAACCAAGGGAGCCATCAACTCAGCTTTCTGAGGGTTTTGGGTCTTTTTTTTTTTTTTTTTGTGGGTGGGCTGCGGTCGGCGCACCTCCGCACCACTCCGTCCGGGGCGACAGAGGGGCTCAAGCACGCAACTCCCGCAACCCACCCGAAAACCACCTCGCCTTCGTCGTTGGGCCGACCACCGGAGCAGGTTTACCTGTCGTCAGTGGTCGGCCCGACGGAATACCCCCTACGCGGGGTACCCTCCCATCGACCGACGTCCCCCCCTCGGGGAGGACGTCGGTCTTTCCTCACGCGGTCGGCCTCTCGGCGGGTGACGGACTAATCCCCGGTCACGTCACCCGCGGTCTCGGCTAGGGCGGCATGAGGGGCAAGGGTTTTTGGGTCTGGTGATTTTTGTAGATGGCTTTAGTATCATTGAAACTCATTCCACGCATTCACACTTTCTTCAGGTAGGCAGCGGCCTAGTAAAGGTTCAGCAGCCACAATATCATTTACCATCAAGTGTGCTGTTTGCTCGTTTGCCACCAATAGAAATAAAAAAAATAATTATGATACCATCTCTCAAACTTACCAATTCATTGTTAACGCCGAGAATGTTCTGAAAAGTATTGTTGAAGAAGTATAAATCTGTAATATTGGTGCCATTAGTGATCAAGTACTCGCCATGACACTCCTGGATTCCACCAATGGTAGTAAGGCACGTACGTTGTCTCATTTTCTGCATCTTCCTAAAAATAAATATTCAAATTAAATTGAAGCATAGAAAATACAAATAGTATTTTATAATTTGTCAATTATATTTTAAATTATTATAAAACTAGAAGAATCTGTTTTCTACTAATTATGCAAATAATGGGTATAGTAGAGGATTTATTACATAACTAGCAACCCGCCCTCGCTTCGCTTCGGCTTTAGTCGTTTTACCCGCGTAGTTCCCGATCCCGTGGGAATACCAGGATAAAATATAGCCTAGTTTACGCGCTGATATTATAGATTTAAATTGGTATTATAGATTTAAATTATTATAGATTTTAATTGGCCGTTTTGAAGATTACCCGGAACAAACAGACAGACAGACAGACAGACAGACAAAAATTTTTTAATTGTTATTTTAGGAATAGGTGTCGTGCAAATAACCGTGTGAGCATGAAAAAAGCCTATTATTTTGACATTACAAACAGACACTCCAATTTTATTTATTGGTATAGAATAGATTAGCTTACGTACTTTGGTCATTCTGTACGAGGAAGGTTCGTAATCCGTTACATAAACCTCTGCTTGTATCTTGAGCAGAGAATTATATAATTCTTTTATAAGCAGGTATCCGTTGTCCGTGTGGTGACGGAGTAAGAATACAATTCACCACCCCCTATCTTACCCGTGGGTGATCGTACGAGACGACTAAGGGATATAAAACGCATATAACATCTATGCGAGAGAAGGAAAACTCAAAATAAAACCCTATATCAACACGTCTGACCAGCGTGGTATAGTAGGTCAATTACCCTTCCATTATGGAGGAGGCCCGAGCCAGTGGGACGTATATGGGCTGAGATGATGATGATGATGAAGCAGGTATCTTCTTTATAATAAAAATTTAAGAAAGTAAAATAAAAGGAAACAAATATTCTTCTGTTTATACCCTCATACACATCCTATTTTAACATGATATGAGGGTATTCCATAATAGAAGGGAACGACCCTCAATCCCAAGCTCCATAGCCTTAGATTTTTGGGGCGGGCTATGGTCTCGACGCACGTCGATTATTCCGTTCGAGATGAGGAAAGGGGGCCCCATAACCGATCGTATACCTTCGCCGTTGGGCGGACCACTAGTACAGAATCCTTGACGTGCGTGACCAGCCAGGAATGGTAACCGTCCCACTCAGGGCTCTTCTGTGGCGACCACAGAGGACGATGGCGGTCAGGGTCATACGCGGATACCGCACGGTGTCGACGGAGACAGCATGTCTGTTGGCCGGGACTCCCCCGTGGGACCTGGAGGCGTAAATGGTTGCCGGTTTGTATCGGCGGGTTTCGGGGTTGCGAGCGGAGGGCGGTGTGGTTTCATTGAAGGAGCTCATCGCCTGGCGTGTCGACGCCCGCCGAGACGCCATTGCTCGTTGGGCAGTCCGGCTATGTTCGACAACGTCAGGAACTGGGACGCGGCCCGACGGAATACTCCTCAAGGTATATTCCGTTCAGTAATATGAATTACTGACTCAATACTCACTCTTCTTTCCTAATATATATGGAAAAAAAATTAGCAATAGTTTTGTGACCGACCGCCTGCCTGATTTCAAGACTTTTTGGGAATTTAATTGATGGCTTAGCACAAATATTTCGATGAAGATTGATTTAGAGCAATTACCCCATCCTCCGGTAGAGGCGCTGCTCCAAATTGATCTTTCAAAATACTGTGATGGCAATATTCGTGTTAAGCCCACTGGGCACATGAGATGAATTTGATTCGGATCAATATAAAAACTCTTAGTCGTCCTTTACGACATCCACGAGCAATGTAAGGGTTGATATTATTCACAATCGCTGCCACACAGCAATTTCGCTTCTAAATATCAATAAATAAAGTAATTTACTTCTAAAAAAAGCAGAATTGAATAAAATAAATTACGATCCAATTACGAACGAAAAATTGTTTAACTTTTTACTTGGCTACAGTTAAAAGTTTTCATCAATCAACGACAAAATTAATTTATCATGAAGAATATTGGGCGCAAAATATTTTTGAGAGGTAAATTATAAGAAACCTTTTGCCAATATTGTACATTAAAATTCTTAGTAAACTTATTATAAACATCAATTGGCATTAATTGGCAGTATTTTATACTCATACATCCAGAACTTATTGATTTTTTTAACTGACTTCAAAAAAGGAGGGGCTCTTAATTCCACTATATTTTTTGACGTGATAACGTCTCATAAATCGATGGACGCCGTCTGCACGTACGAAAATGCATGACTCCTTGTCACGTTCCATTTGAGCCGAGCGTGCAAGCGAGAATACGGAACAAGCGAGAGAGAGGCACGATCGGCCTAAGCATTCGGCTTGTGGCGCATCTCTCTTGAAAAATTTTTTTTTGTGCTTGTTTCCTCTCAACTTTCGACTAGGTGAACCGATTTTGACGCTTTTTTTTATTAGAAATTTGGTGCGGCCCGTGTGATCCACTTCTTTTTCTTGTTACCGCTTAAGTAGTACTGCATAAATAATAAATCGGTGTGGTGACAGAGTAAGAATACAATTCACTACCCCCTATCTTGCCCGTGGATGTTGTAAAACATGACTAAGGGATTATAATATACAGATTAGGGCTTTTAATCCCGCAGCCTGAATTCAATCTCCGTATTTGCGGGATTACGAATTTTCAATCCCGTGGGATATCGATATTTGCGGGATCCCGCATATTGAAAATATTCAAATTTATATAAGGCAAATAAAATAATGAATTAATCAACTCCACATTTACTTACGTACATATTATTATTAATATGAGATCAATCAAATTACATCGTTTATTTGCAACAAAAAAATGAATTAATCAATTAACTCGACATTTATTAAAGTATTACTATTAGTATGTGATCAATGAAATTATTCCGTTTATTTATCACAAAACCCTATGAATTATCAACTAACTCCATATTTATTTAAGTATTACTATTAGTATGAGATCAATCAAATTACACCGTTTATTTATAACACAAAAAAGTGATTTAATCAACTAACTACACATTTAGTTACGTATTACTATTAGTATGAAATCAATCAAATTATAGCGTTTTGTCCTTCACCAAAACAGTAACAAGCACTGAATAAAAACTAAATCAAAAAACAATTAAACATGGTTGTCTGTAAAGTCGGTTTACGGACGATAGTTTAACGTGACAACGTCATAACAAAACATTGATGAAATGACTGCATACTTTTATGTATAAAATTGAATCAGTGTAACGGGACCAGGGGCGTAACAGGACAATGGTCGTAACGGGACGCTTTTTTCGTGCATGCAGCCAGCGTTCATCGATTTATTAGACGTTGTCACGTCAACAAAACGAATCTTCACAAAATACACAAAGGAAATTAAAAATCAACCATAACAAAAGCACATTTTAAACTGTAAATGTAAATATGTTACTGTTTGAGTTTGAGAGTTTATTAAGTTTGAGGTTGCATGCACGCTTTTTCTTCAATCCCGCAAATCCCGTGGATCCTGCGCCCGAAATCCCGCATCATGCGGGATTGGAAAATGACGCGGGATCCTGCAATACCGAGATCTCCGTATTGCGGGATTGGAAGCCCTAATACAGATAACATCTACGCAAGAGAAGAAAAACTCATTATAATACCATATTCCAATCCGCCTGACCAGCGTGTTGTAGTGGATCAATTTCTCTACCACTATTGGGGAGGCTTGAGCCCAGTAGTGGGACGTATATAAGCCGAAATAATGAATTTATAATGACAACAGCGGTTGATTTTTGATAGAAATTTTAAGAGCCCTACGATTATATTTTCCATCAGTTTGAAGCAGCGGCCATTTACAATGGATACTGAATATATTAAATTGTCATATGAAATATTGTATTCGTTCTGGATAAAATTTCAATTAAAAAACTTCACCCAAATAAATAACAAACATAATATCAAGCTAATTAAAAGTACAGTAGGTACAATACGCTAGTCAATCGGGTCGGTACAGACATTTCTTTTTTTCTATTTTCTTCTCTGGCATTGACGTTACTTGCATATCATATCCCTGAGTCATCTTTTACTGGTGAGAGAGTGGCGAATTATTATTGTATTCATATATTATTCAATTACCACATGAAAAGTAAAATGTTAAGATTCTGTAAAATACGTAAAATCTGTTTTTGAAGTTACATTCATTTTGGCGTGTTAGGGAAAAATGAGGAGAGTAAATTTTTACGATGCGCGAGTGCGCGCATCGTAAAAATTTTCGTCATGAAAAACCGACACCCTGAACTTAGCTATTTAACATTTTTTACAAAGCACGCGCACACCGTCACAAATGCCAACTAGATAATGCGTTATAATAAAACTTGTATTAATTACTATTATTGTATTAATTATATTTTTTTTCTATTAGGTATTAGTGTCGTTTTTTTCTATACACGTAGAATAACGCGAAGGATAAATGTTTTAGAATTATTTTTACCTTGTTACGCCAAAGAAGTATTAACTTCTTGCGTAGGTACATAAGTACACACACATTTTTTTTTATCTGGAATTATTATATAAGAAAGTATTAGATATAGTCAATTCATTTAAAATTTGCTTCGATTCAAAGCTCCAGTTAGGATAAACCAATCTCCATAAATCGAATGATATTGTCGTCCGGATCGCTTAGGTATTATGAAATTCTGAACTCATCTGTTTGAGGTAATTTCTGCGGTCGTAGAATCGAGAGATCCTCTTTCAATATTCAGTGTTACAAGAACAAAGGAGCTGGCATACGGTTTTTTAAGATGGAGATAATAATAATTTATTTGATAACGATTACAATATATAGGTATTAAATAAAACTCCGGATTTTATCGCGTTTGTATTTGATTTTGATTGCCCGACGTTTCGAACACTTTGCAGCGTTCATGGTCACGGTATCACATAACGATGACTTGTAGGATGTGAGACATCTTAGTCCGCCCGTGACCATGAAGGCTGCAAAGTGTTCGAAACGTCGGGCAATCAAAAATCAAATACAAACGCGATAAAATCCGTAGTTTTATTTAAAATGTGTAATACTCGCGTATAAATCAGAAATCATTACGATTACAATATACATAACAATGTTTACAATGATTCCCGAATTCCCGAACTAAGCTAGTGCCTGTATCTCGGCAGCCAGAATTGTGAGTATATAAGTTTATAAAAGTTAATGAAATATATTTAAAGGAACAGAACGAGGAAAATCAATTACATAATGTTAATAATAACTATAATGTAAGTTGAAGTTACGTTTCATATTATGCATAAATAATACCCGTGCCTTTTTTATTTTATTTTATTTATTTAAAAACAATGTTTTACAATTATTTTGATAACTAACTTACAAATACGACAGAAGCCTATATATTGGCTTAAACGCGTATTTGATTCGTCTTAGTATTCTAATGAAGTTAATCAAATAAACAGTAAAAATTTAAATGAAAGAAAGAAGAAAAAGAAATAGTTTACAATAATAAAATGATGGTGCCCGCATAGAAATGGCAAACAAAATACATAACACATCTCTTATGTGGGGGTAAGTAGAAATAATGTTCCTTGTGTAGTTTAATAGTTTATATACAGAATGTTTCGCATAATAATGGATTTTTATTTAAGTTAGGATATAATTTAATTATGTAATCAGTGTGTTAATGAAATGTTGTTTTAATTTATTTTTATAATTATTGCCATTTATTTCTGTCTTTATTGTATGTGGTAGTTGATTAATTAACAGCGGTTTTGTGTAGTTTTAGAGTATAAATACAATTTACTACTTCCTATCTTGATTGTAGATGTCGTAAAATACAACTAATATACTGTATATAACATTTATGCAAGAAAAAGAATACTCGAAATAAAATTTTACACCAACCAACCTGATGTTGATCAGGCGAGTTGGTGTAAAATAATTAATTCATCATCATTTCAGCTCATATACGTTAGATTCGAGCCTTCTCCATAATAGGAGGTACATTGACTTACTGGTCACAAGTTCAACACGTCTGACCAGTAAGGTGTGTAGGGTTTTATTTCGAGTTTGCCTTCGCTTGCATAAATACTACATGTATATTCCTTATCTTCATCCCTTTGTCTATTTTTTGTTACCTAAGATATAGTGAATTGTTTTCTTACTCTCTCATCACACAGAAAATCTAAAGATTATTCATTACAAAATATGATAATCGTCATCATCGCCTGTTGCCAGCCATTAATGTAAGAAGGCTTTTTTCCAAGGAATACCATATGACGCGCTAATTTGAAGGTGTTATGGCCATAACTACAATGCATAGCAAATGGATTGGCGATCATAGTAAGATGTTTTACATATGATATTGTCGCTCTTAGACCTTTGGTAAGGAGCTGCTTACCGTGAATAAGTTGAAGGGAGTGTGAATGAGTGCAATGAGTTTCGGTGGAACCCGCCACATGGAAACACTTCCAGAAAGATGGGCTTCTAGCTCTCTCACTCACCCAATGAAATGCAGTTATAAATTACTACTACCAACATGTCGATATTCTGCGACAGTGGGGTTACCCCAGACAGACGCCAGTCTGTCTGTAGATATCCGTAGAGTAAAGAGAAGAGAGTTGCTGTCTATTCTTTTGATGATTCTCGATCATTTTTTACAACCCACGGGTAAGTAAGAGATGATGACAAACGTATGCTTATACCGTTTCCACACGGTAAAGGAGTAAAAATAACAAAAAATGTATCTCACTGTATAAAAATTTAAAATAAAACATTCATGAATAACAAATCTTACGTTCTTTCGTTCAGCAAGTACACATTTATAGTATTATCGTTGTACATAATTTATATGAAGTTGAATTTAGTATACTATACTAATCTATACTAATCTATAAGAACAGAGAGTCATAAAATCTAAAATTTAGAGTCAGAGCGCACAGTTACACATTTTGAAATTTTAAGGTTTAAATATTTACTTTAGTATGTATGTATGGGTTATTGGTTATTTACACTATATTAAGCAGTTCCCGTGTGGGTGGTAATTAGCTTGTCAATTATATCAAACTATGTAGACAAAAGCAAGAACAATCTCCTGCTAAATTTATAGCAGCAATGTTCGTCAACCTATCAGCTAAGTATCGCGATTTTGCAATTATCCCCCACTATGTCTCTATCGATGGCCCACCAAAGGCATACAATGGGTTGAATAGGATTCGTTTAATCGAAATTAGATAGTCTAATTTGAAATATAGAAGATATTTTGGATAGAATTACATTCGTAGGGATTCATAAGCCTTAGTTGATCCTTGGTTTGTAGATTTTAGCTAAAATTACACGAGAAATGTAATCATGAAGATAGAACTCGAGTTAATTGTGTATTCTGTAGCAAAATAAATATCACGGTGTTGTGTCCTCAGTTCATAATGATAAGAAGTACCCTGATTTCCAGTGGAGAATCGTTGGAATTACATTTAAATGAAAAAGAAATCGTTACGTGATGTTTTAACATGGGAGTAAGAATAAATTCCAATATTCAAAAGTGATAATAAATGAAAGTGAAAATGCCAATATTCAAAAGCGACAAAACAGGAAATTTAGGAGTGTAGTAAACCTAAAAATAAACCTCATGTAACTATTAAATTGTAAATAATTCATCTACATTTTATTCTAATATTTTTTCTTAACGTGTGACAGCATGAAAACAGTGAAAATGTTCACAGTTTTCATGCTGTTTTTTTTTTTTCAAAGTGACGGGACTTAAATGAACTTGTGGGTTTTACAAGCGACTCTTAAAATTTTATATAATACTAGCTGTACCAGCATGGTTTATTTATTTACAACTGCATGTATTAAATGTTTGCTGTGTGATGTGGTGGCCTACGCCAATAAACAGACTAACCGATACAATAAGATTTTGTGTATTCCAGCTCATAGTTCCTCAGATTAGTGTGTGTAAACAAAAAACAAAAATTTTCAAGTTTAAAATGGGAATATAGGATGACTATAGAATGAAAGAGCAGAAAAATTCAAAATAAAACTCTACAGTTTATACCAAACCTCAAAATTACTGTTATCATTAAAAATTAATTCTCTTCCTTTAATTTTTTCTTCTTTTTCATTTCATTCATTCATTCTTTCTTTAAATTTAATTAATTCTCGTTTTAGTCTCCCAGAGCACATATTTATTAAAGTTACAGTTATATACGTAATAAATCTTCTACTAACAGTACGATGTATTCGCAAGCATCGGTGTTTTCATTACCATTATCTCAGATCATATATATCCTACTGCTGGACTCGAGCCTCCTCCGTGGTCGGACGGATTGAAATAGGGTTTTACTTCGTTATTCTTCTTTGCACTAACTTCACTTTTGTAGTAGGTGAAAATAAATTTACACACCATTAAAATAAAATCTTTTTTATAGATTTTATATATTTCGTATTAGATAGTTAGCATTTGATTTTTTCATTGCCCGACGTTTCAATCTACTCACTATAATCATCGTCTCAGCCCACATAGGTTCGACTATTGAGCTCGGGCGTCTGGCAAAGTGGGAGGGAAATTGATCTACTGTACCGCGCTGGACAGACGTGTTAGTGTAGGGTTTTATTTCGAGTTTTCCTTCTCTTGCATAGATGCTATCTGCATATCATGTCCCTTAGTCATTTTCTACGACACCCACGGGTAAGAGGGAGAGGTGGATTGTATTCTTACTTCGTTACCACACAGGTAATACACGCATTAGATTAGCTAAAGGTTTATGCTGAATTATATGTATATGTCTCCTAATATCAGTATCGAGCTAAACGTTCTGCTATTCATATATATTTATACCAACTACAGTATTACTTATCTTATCTTATATCTTTAAACGAGCAATTCTTGTATATATATATTCAGGATCTCGGAAACGGCTCCAACGATTTTGTTGAAACTTGGCATACTAGAGGTTTCGGGTCCAAAAAATCGATCTAGCCAGGTATTATTTATAGAAAATGTTGTTTTGTCCGTGTTTTTAGCAAAACAAATAATGACATTACATTTTAAAAGAATATGAATTCAAATTTCGTTGTCAACCTCATGAGTTACGATAGCTCAGATGGGAAGTTGATAGGTTCTAATTTTGATTTTGTTGACATTCAAACAGCGTCGGTTCGAATCTCGGTGTTATTATTATTCTCTTTTTTGTAATTTTTTATATATTTTTCATTATTTATTTTTTATTTTTTATTAATATATATCTAAATAAATTCGATAACAATATTCCGGTCTGGCCAGATATTAAATATAAACACGATAAAACTCGTAATAATAATTTCATTTCAAATACGTAATTACGTAAACATTAGAAATCATTAGACTTACCATTGAGTTATAAAACTGGTACCAATTGTATAGATCGGTGTTGATCGGTTGACATCAAGAATTGTCTCCGTGGAATTCATCTCGAATCTTTCTACTTGTGTACAATTATAATATTATTGTCCTTGTTTGTTGGAGTGATGGCAACTGAATTTCACTTATGCATCTATAACAAAAGTTTATATTGAAATATTTTGAAAAAATACTTGATGATAGTTTACAGAATTCACAATTATTTATCTAATTCCTCAATCTAGCCATCCGTCTATAGAACGTCCAATTATCATCAACCTGCTCTTAACCAAATCACTTAAGGTCTACGCAATATGTACTTTTTAACTATTGTGCATATTGAAAAATGTATTGGCACATATCTATCGTCTCTTTTCAGCTCATACCTATTACACTTCTGGGTTTAGCCTTTTCACCGTTAAAAGGGAAATAGACCTACTATACCATATTGGTTAGACATGTTGGTACAGGGTTTTATTTCGAGTTTGCCCTCTTGTGCGCAGATGCTGTATGCATATTTCCCCTATATAGGTTTCCCCTATATTTCCCCTTATATCATAGTAGTATTAAATATTTAAAATTTTCACTCGACTTTTGTCGGATTTTTATAAATACCCCGTCCCGTTGCCTACGGGAAAAGATATATCTATATCCCCACTCTATTTCTTGTGTGTTGTGTGCGTGTTGTTGGTGTGGCTCTGCGGCCTCTTCCTCTTGTCCTGCCCTGTCGTGTGTTTGGATGCGTTGTTTGTTGCGTGTCTGTTCTGTGTGTGTGGTTTTCTTCTTGTGTTGTATGCGTAATTTGTGTATTTGCTGTGTTTTGTGTGTGAGCTGTCTGATTGCCTCTTCTGCCTCTTTCTCCACTAACTGTTTCTGGTATGTCAGGTGTTGTGTTTGTATCTCATAGTAATATTATATTATATACAGTAGTATTATATTATATCCCTTAGTCGTGTTTTATGATATCCACGGGCAAGATAGAGAGTGGTGAATTGTATTCTTACTTCGTCACCGCACGGAAAACCTAGAGAGTCTTGTCGCTTATTATTCAGGTAATCTTTTGGATTGTTTTTACGATTGCGACGGACAAGGGCAAATGAGGTGTGGTAACTAATACGTCTTCATCGTCTTAGTTTATATGCGTTTCAATACTGGGCTTGAACCTCCTCCAAAATTTGGGTTATTTGATCTTCTATACCACGTTGTTCAGAGGGACTGGTATTTTTTTTTTTTTTTTACGGGTGGGCTATGGTAAGCGCACGCGCGGTCCAGACCGTCCGGGGCGATGAAAGGACGGTGCGCGGGCTCATAACCCACCCGTACCCACGTCACCTCGTTGTTGGGCCGATCACCGGAGCAGATGTGACTTGTGGTCAGTGGTCGGCCCGACGGAATACCCTTTCGGGTACCCTCACCTCTCGACGTCCTGGGACGTCGGTCGCCGTCGCGTGGTTAGCCACACTGCGGGTGATGGACAATTCACCGGTCCGATCACCCGCGGCCTCGGCTAGGGCGACATTAGGCGCAGATTTTCGCGCCTGCGCCGCCCAAGTCGCCGGCGGCGAAACGTGTCACCGAATAGGATCTCTACTCGCACACGATCCGCCGCCTCCTTCCGTGAGATAACGGCCTCATAGAAGGCGGCGACCGCGTCCCAGTTCCTGACGCTGACGAGCATCTCAGAGGGATTGGTATAGGGTTTTATTTCGCGTTTTATTTTTCTTGCTAACTGGATTTTATATTTTGGTGGTGAATTTTATTCTTCGCATGTGGCGACATTTTACTACATTACTATTCTTAACTCGTCACAACTAAATGACTGCTAATAATGTCTAATGGTTAAGATCACCTACCGTGCCAGTATCGTGGGTTCGAATCCTACGCAAGACCACACTTTTAAGTGATCCATAAATTACAATAATTTTTATAAGTCTGGATGCAATTTGTGTCCGTTAATTAGGTATATCTTTGTAAAGTCTCCCGTAACATAGGTATTATTTCCTTAGAGCAAGGTGTTGTCTTTTTAAAAAAGAAAGAAAGAAATCTATCAAAATCCTTATTTATATGAAATCCATGATATGCAACCTAGAACCTTCTATTGTTGTGTATAACCCTCCTTCTATATTTAGAAAGGATAATTGGCCTATTTTACTTGAGCGAATACGGAATTGGAAACTGAAATTCATATAACATAATTTCAAGTATTGCTTTTTTGTATTATTATATAAATTACTTAATTAATAGGGAAAAATTCTGTGCGGTGACGGAGTAAGAATACAATTCACCACTCCCTCTCTTACGATTGGGTCTCGTAAAAGACGACTAAGGGATATAATACGCTTATGACATCTATGCAAGAGAAGGTAAATTCGAAACAAAACCCTATGCCAACCTGTCTGACCAGCATGGTATAATAAGGTCAATTTCTCTCCTATTATGGAGGAGGCTCGGGCCCACTAGGACGTAAATGAGCCGAAATAATGAATAAGGTAAAATCTCTAAGATATTTTATGTTACAAATGTAACCCGATTTTATTGCGTTTTAAATGATAACGGCATATTTATTCTTACCTCTCTTACAAACCATCAAAAAACTACAAAATTTTCATTTAAAATGAATAAATAATTAATTATTCTTTACCCTTTGTCACCCTTCTATCTACAGACATTCTTATATAATGCCACCTACTTACAACGTAAACATTCATTGAAAGCTACGCTATTATATACCTTACTCACTGTCGCTCTATTCAAATCTCACCGCGGTAGATAAGGCGGGTGCCAAACGGGCGCCCGTCCGGTGGCGGCCCGGAACACCGGCGTCGTCCATACGATCACACCCTTATATCATCTGAAAAGGAAACGCTCAGTTTGATCCACAGAACACAGATACGGTTTGATCGTTGAAGCTTACTCAAATTTTGTTTTAATGAGTTTGAAAATTTATTCACGTGATAAATAATTAATTTTTCAAACATAGCTTAAGATATATATTGAGACCTTTGTAGTTATTACGTTAAACATTTAAAAAAGTTACTATTTTAGTAAAGTTAAGTCGGTTAGACGCATAGTAGATTGTGGGGTCCTACACCCCTTTTTGGTGGTGGGGCTTACCGTGTGGTAACGGAGTAAGACTACCATTTACCACTCCCTGTCTTGCCCGTGGATGTCGTAAAAGGCAACAACTAAGGCATATATTACGGAACATCTATGTGAGAGAAAGAAAACTTGAAATAAAACCCTATACCAACCTGTCTGATCAGCATGGAATAGTAAGGTCAATTCCCTCGTATTGTGGAGGGGGCTCGAACCCAACAGTGGAATGTATATGAATTGAAATGATGATGATGATGACAGCCCCTTTTTTTTTTGGAGACTGCTCTGGTTAAACCACGCACAATTTAGCCGGAGCGGCGGAGACTGCGTGCAGCTCCATAACCTTCAGCAAACCTCCTTTGTCTTTGATCCGCCCGACAGGTTTTTCAGTTACCATCGTCCATCAATATCCCAGTAACATTATTTTTGGGTCTCATGGCCCAAATCAATCTATTTTTCTTTCATATGCCAGCCCTACTACTACCCTAAAACGACGCCTATTTAGAAAAAGGAAATCAGTTTACATCAAACCACACTCTTAAGCATATGGTTTCAATACGATTGTTATGATATATTTGTAAAAAAATAAGCAGTTCTAGTACAGAAACATCTGACATTGGACCTAGATTTTTTTTTCTTATTCTCTCCATCAGCTTACCTATTATTATACAAAAGCTTTGTGGTATAACACCATAATTATCATTCATTCATTGCTGGGCAGATGGGTTGGCGATTGCAGTAATTAAAACTTGCGTAGGAAGGAGACATATTATATCCTTAACAATTAACCTATCAGCTCAAAGGGAACTACGTGAGCCCTTGGAATACGACACTCTAGAAATGCACATTAAGATGACCGTACATCATATCTTTTTTATTTGGACGCCATTACACATTCCGATCAAGATAACTCTTATAAGCCAAGATTTACAATCATCTCACCTCAGCCTATGTGTGTCCCACTGTTAGGCTAAGGCCTCCTTCATAATGGGATGTGAATTGACCTACTATTCCACGTTGGTCAGTCGTGTTGGAATAGGATTTTGTTTCCAATTTTCCTTCTTTTGCACAAATGTTATATGCTTATTATTATTATTATTATTTTATTGCAAGCAGTGGCAAATGAGCAAACAGTACACCTGATGGTAAGTGTTGCTGCCGCTCATGGACCTTTACAAGGCCGTTGCCTACCGCGAAGAAAGTGAAGGGAGTGTGAATGTGTGCATTTAGGCTCGGTGATACCAAAGGCACCACCAAAACCCTCCACACGCAAACACCCTCAGAAAGTTGGGCTGGCGGCTTTTTCGCTCACCGAACGAAGCGCAGTAACAAATTGCTACTACTCAGACGTCGATTTTCTGCGAGAGCGTGGTACTACCCCGGACGGAGCGGCCCGCGGCTGTAGACAGATAACTGTCGGTGTGTCCTACCACACACATCAGTGTGGTCCTACCACATTATATCCCTTAGTCGTCTTTTACGGCATCCACGGGCAAGATAGGCAGTGGAGAATTGTGTTCTTATTCCGTCACCACACGGACTATTATTTATAGATTTACAATGGTTGGCATAAATGACACCAAGTCATAAAAAGTCCCAAAAAATACTTTTAATTGAATTTAATATTAGGATCACAACAAATTTTATTAGAAAAAAGAAGATAAAACAGTCATGAGGACTACCGACAGAAGTGAAAACTTAAAACTATGAACAGTGGTCATTTTTGCAAATTCAAATCAATTGTTTAATCTTAAATTCAAATTTGTAAATTCAAATATTTTACATTTATCTGGTTTTTGATATATACTGCTATATATAGTGATACATTGACATAGCTATAGATTTAGTGTTACCGATAACACGTCATATGATCATGTTGATGATGACCTACATGAATTTAGTCCCCATTCAAATCCTATAGAAGTTTTCAATTCAGAAATGTAAACAAAAATTGGAAAGATTTCACTGCCATCCGATGTTAAATTATATCACATCTGTAGAACTCAACAGTATTGAGTTATAAAAAGATAATAAGTAAAAAAATGCCAACCTTGGCAAAAGTATAATATTATCGTTCCTACTCGACCCGTATAACCGCTCCCTTTTTTCCGCCTGACGGCAAACAGACTATATTACATTGTCAGCTGAGTCTCGTCATTTACGAATGAATGTGGTTTTCTAAAGGATCATCTAACTTATTTTAATATGAAAAGCTTCTGTATCGAATACACGAAAGTTTAATCTGATGCGACGAAATATTAAAATTTGTGTTATTATAAGCTTTTATTTACCTTACAATGTTCGCAAATCTGTTTAGATAATAAGATGAAATAGAATCAGTCATAGTTACGATGGTTTGCGATGCAATGCGTTTCTGCATGCTTGATAACTATCAAATTGTCGTATTCCGTGTTTGACGGAGTAAGAATATAATTCATCAGCCCCTCTCTTAGCCATGGGTGTCAAATATTCAAATATTAAGGTAAATTTGAAATGAAACCCTTTACCAACATATCTGACTAGTGTGGTATGGTAGGTCAATTTTCCTCCCATTGTAGAGGAGACTCTAATCCAACAGTGGGACGTATATGAGCTGAAAAGATGATGATGAACTATCAAAATTATATGTACATTTTTGCATGGATATATTCCCCTGCATGACTATATTCTTCTTCTCCATCCTCAACCCTCATACTTTCCATTGCTGGTTAAGAATCTCCTCTAGATGAGGAACATTGGGCTCTACCAAACTGGTCAGACGAGTTGATTTAGGATTTTATTCCGAGTTTTTCCTTCTACTACAGTGCCGTTGTCTACTTGTATCAAATTATCAATTCGTATGGCAAGTATAGGAAAGGAATGGATATTTCACTTCATCGTATTTTCGAGTTTGAGCAGAATATATGAAAATTTTTACATTTATACATATGTAATTCTCGTGTTAATGTGTATGTAACTGAACTTCTTCTAAACGGTTGGACCATTTTTTTTTTTATATATGCCAGTGAATTCTAGAATGGCTTCGATCGAAATTAAATCCGGTAGGTGTGCAGCGATCGATTTAAATGGGATTTTTTTTTTATTTTGCTTAGAACAGAGTCTGTCAGGTTAGATAGTGATAAATAAAAATGAAGATTACGAATTTTAAAACAGACGTTTAAAAAAAACACGAAGGAAGTATTTAAAAAAAAAACACGTGATTTCGGGGCTTTGGTAATGGTCTATTAATTAAATTATAGCAATCATATATACCAGTTAATAATTATAATAAAATAGAATAGCATTTATTGTCACATAACAACAATTATATTGCAGTATTTATTACAGTTAAATTTGACAACAACGCTCAGCGTTATGCTCCATGGAAACTATGCAAGGCTAATTATCAGCGAACAGCTTTCGTTCGAAATATACAAGAAAAAAAATAAAGATGAAATTAAAGAAAAAAAATAAGATATATTTTCTTTTTAATCTTTATTTTTAATAAGATCTTTTGAACGCAGTTCATGTCAGACCTATCGTAAACCTAACCGTACATTGTAAGCTTAAATATTAACTAATTTATACATTGATTTTACTTCGCGAGACATTGGAAATAAGATAATCTATACCAATAAATAAAATTGGAGTGTCTGTTTGTAATGTCAAAACAATAGGCCTTTTTCATGCTCACATGGTTATTTGCACTATACATATGCCTAAAAATCACTTTATATTTTTTTTGTCTGTCTGTCTGTCTGTTTGTTCCGGGTAATCTTCAAAACGATTGGACCGATTTAAAAAATTCTTTCACCAATGGAAAGCTATAATATCAGCGCGTAGACTAGGCTATATTTTATCCTGGTATTCCCACGGGAACGGGAACTACGCGGGTAAAACGACTAAAACCGAAGCGAAGCGAGGGCGGGTTGCTAGTTAACAATAAGAATGATAAGTATACAAAATAACATCAATGAATTGAATTATTCTTAATATGCCTTTATATGGTGAGTTTCTATAACTGTCACAGTACTTTTGAATACATTTTCATAAAAGTAAAATTAAATTTTAAAAGCTTAAGTTAGTTCATTGATCTACTGTATATATTTATACTGCGATGTTGTATTGTAACAGGGTGTGCATATCTATGTATTTACATAAACATGGATGCTTATTGGTTCACTGGCTAACCCATTCGTCTGGAAGTGGTATATCTCAAGGAGAGATACGAGATTGGAATATTTCATAAATGTGTAATTTGTATTTACAATGTTAAATATACTGTATTTATTGGTATAAATATTTATGGAAATTGTTCGTCTGGTCTTAATCTATGGTGTAGCATTTAATAAGTATTAAATATATTATAAAGCAAAATTTTCTTAAGAATATAAATATCATCGTCATCATCACAGTTCATATACGTCCCAGAGTTGGGCTCGAGCCTCCTCCACAATAGCAGGGAAATTAACCTTACTATACCATCTTAGAATAATAACATATAGAAGGTAAGTTCACGCACAAAAAGTGAGGCATTTCAATTGGAGCCTAATGGAGCTTACGTCGGAACCGTTCCGTAATTTACAAGTCATTATACTGCACGAACGTACGCAACTCTTAAAAAATAAATAGGTAATTGTGACGGTTTGTGCATTCAAATGGTGTCACAACACATTTTAAAAACTTAAAAAGGTTTTTAACATTACTTTTAAAAGTATTTCGACGATTTATGTTAATAAAAACAAAATTTGATTTCATAATTTGTATAGTGGTTTGCGTGTGTACGTGTGTAATCGTCTGCGCGCCATTAGTATTTTTACATTCAAATTTCAAAAGTTCGAAGTACCGACTCTATCCTTCTATACGTTATTATTCTAAGTATACCATGCTGTTCAGACAGGTTGGTATAGGGTTTTATTTCGACTTTTCCTTCTCTTGCATAGATGTTAGTAGTCTTTTACGACATCCACGGGCAAGTGATGAATTGTATTCTTACTCCATCACCACACGGCAAATACCTAAATATAATGCAAATTATCTCTGTGACGGAGTAAGAATGCCGTAAAAGGCGACTAAGGGATATAATACGCATATAACATCTATGCCCAATGCCAATACGCCTGACTAGTGCAGTACAATAGGTCAATGTGTATCCGTTATAGATAATTTTATGGGTTCAAATCATGATAATGAAAATTGAATTCGGAATGAACACATTTGTAACGAAAGTTAAGAAATTGCTTACAGTTGTCGGCATAATTAATGAATAGTGTAATTAATACTGTAAATTAAGTGGTTCTCTACCACTCGTTAGTCTCTTACTAACTTAACTCTTAAACGTCGTGAAAATAAAAATAATATATAAACGTAACAAATTTCTTACAAATAGTTTTATTTCATACCTACGAACCTAACTTAATCTAACATCAAGCCTCTTTGGGAACATTTATTGATCAAACGGCTTTAGTTGTAGACTAAGATTAGTTTAGCGCTTTCAGTCAGTTTTGCTACACCTGTGACCAATGTTATTATGTAGTATCTATGATATGATATCCAATAATATTCATCGTCGGTTTATTTCGTAGTAGATGCATATAACATATTAAAGGCTTAAGAAGAGCATTTTTTTCATAGTAAATGGCGGCCTTTTTTTTTTTTGTGGGTGGGTCGCGGTCGACGCTCCTCCGCACCACTCCGTCCGGGGCGACAGAAGGGCTTAAGCACGCAACTCCTGCGACCCATAGTAAATGGCGGCCTAGCTATACTCCTGATATTACAAAGGTGCTAAAGTGTTAGCTTACATCAGATGAACTGTTTGTTTGTTTCTCGCTATTAGTAATAAAAAAAAATGTGTGTGTACTTATGTGCACGCGTAAGAAGTATTATTTGTGTCGCTTTTCTACAAAAACGAAGGCTAACATTTTTAGAAAATAAGATAAGCATTCCCCTTGATAATACTCATAATGAAATTAGAAATTTTTGAATAACCGCCGATAGAAACTAAAATAATAAAAAAAAGTATTACGTTCAATTCAACAGAAAGGATCAATTAATTGTCATTTAACGATTATACTGGCACGCGTGAAGCACTTCATCGAGTAATCATACGCCATTATATCATTTTGAAAAAGAGCTGATACTGTTACACTGCTGGACTGATATTAACCAAACATCACCGCAAGGAAACTGATTTTCAAATGAAAAAAACCGCATTGAAATCGGTCCATCCGCTTGAGAGCTACTATGCCATAGATACACACACATACACACACACACACACACATACACACACACACATACACACACACACACACACGCACACATGCACAGGCAGACAGACATCGATGTCAGTCTAACCCCTCTTTATGTTGGGGGTTAAAAAAGAAATTTGCTGACCACGACATACATTTAAATAACAAAATTTAAATATATTCAAGTATTCTTTAATTTATTGGACCCGTAATTACTGCGTAATATTCATATCTTTGATGTTAAAAAGACAACAAGGTTCGGTCATTCATCATCATTTATACCTTAGCGTAAGCGTATAATATTATATAATAACCGGTTACCTACGTCGCCCTTTGTCTAATGAGCGTTATGAAGGGGAAAATATACGTCAAAAAAGAAGCAAATGTGATGAAATAAGTATTTTCAGATATTATTACTATTCTTTTAATTTAATTTATCATCGTTATTATCTCAGTTTATACATATTCCACTGCTGAACATGAACCTCCTCCTCATTGGGAGGGCAATTTACCTACTATATCACGATCTTTAGAGGATGTATAGGGTTTTATGTCGAGTTATTTTGGAGTGTTATCTGCTTGTGTCCTTTAGTCGATTTTTACAATCATCCGCGGGAAGGGAAGGGGTGTAAAAGAAGGAGTTGTATTTTCATTTCGTCATTTCATGGATTTTATTGAAGTGAAAACTTCTTTAGCTACGTTAGATACTTTTTGGTAGGGGAAAATCTTATGGGTTTCGCTTCACCGACATTCTCAAGACTGGCGCATGAGCAGTGTATTGTGCGCCTTAAACATTTTTGTATGGGTAAAATCTAGTGCGTTCACGTCACCGACATGCTTATTTTTTTATTTTGTTTGAGTTAGCTTAATTTTTCACATTTTATACAATCAATTGTGATTTTAAATAAAACTACTTTACGGATTCTATCGCGTTTGTATTAGATTTTTGATTACCCGACGTTTCGAACACTTCACAGCGTTCATGGTCACGGGTGGACTAAGATGTCTCACGTCCAACAAGTCATCGTTACTGCAGAAAATTTATAATAATTATATTATAAATTTTAAATTATATAAAAAAAAATTATAATAATTATATTATAAATTTTAAATTATATAAAAAAATTTATAATAATTATATTATAAATTTTAAATTATATAAAAAAAAAATATAATAATTATATTATAAATTTTAAATTATATAAAAAAATTTATAATAATTATATTATAAATTTTAAATTATATAAAAAAAATTATAAATTTTCTGCAGTAACGATGACTTGTTGGACGTGAGACATTTTAGTCCACCCGTGACCATGAACGCTGTAAAGTGTTCGAAACGTCGGGTAATCAAAAATCAAATACAAACGCGATAAAATCCGTAAAGTAGTTTTATTTAAAATGTATAATACTCGCGTAAACATCAGAAATCATTATCAATTGTGATGGTGAGGAGTACAATATTTAAAGTTCAATACTCTACCTATCCGCGTTGTTACGGAGTAAGAATACAATTAACCACCCCCTATCTTACCCTTGATTATCGTAAAAGAAAACTAAGGGATTATAATATGTAGATAACATCTAAGCCAGAGAAAGAAAATCCGACATAAAACCCTATTTTAACGCACCTAACCAGCGTGGAACAGTGAGTCAGTTTCTCATTGCAGAGAGGGCTTGAGTCCAATAATGGGACTTATATGGGCTGCCATGATGATGATTCTACCTGAATGTAATCTGGCATAGATGGCACTGAGGTGAGACCCTCAGGCAGTTCCCGGAAATGATTTTAATTATCTTGGGACCCGCAATAAATTTAATTAGAAAACTGAAACAGGAGGACTTGGATGAGATTAATTCCATGTCCTTCTTATGCAATGTGCGAGATATGAAGCAAAATTGACTAGATAGGGGTTATGGGTAACTTATGAGAGACTTAGAGAATATTATATATAAATACTAGCTGAGGTATAATACGCTGTTCTGTAAACATAAAAATAAAGGATTCTTTGAAATAGAATGCAGCGAATACTTATTGGGTATGCATTCTTTTATTGCTCTGAAACTATCTTCCAATAATTGTTTTTCTAATGAAACCGGTTTGCAAACCATTCATTGGATAGTTTTAAACCGATATAGACATATTTTTGTATTATATGTACGAGTATATACACTGATTAATTAATCAACCACAGGAATGGTGCACGGCTAATGAAAAGATAAGACACTTGGCAGTTTAGTTTCTTTTATATATATAATTGTACGTAACATGTTTAGTTAACACCAGTTCTAGTGTGATTTTACAATTTTATTTAAAATATTGGCGTGCCAACGTTTTAACTTTTTTTTGTACCTGATAGTGAATAAGCAAGTAGCTTTTGTGGCGATAAGTGGTATCTACTATGTATGCGTATACTTATGCCCATGTTCTCAAAAAAATAAAAAGATCTCTGAGTGCGGGGCGTTGATTTTATTGTATATTGTGTATTTTGTGTCTTTCCGTGTGGTGATGGAGTAAGAATACAATTCACCGCTCCATATTTTGTCAGGGAGTATCTTAAGGATGCATAACTAAAAAGGAATATGCACGTAATATCCGTGCAAGGAATGAAAATCTGAAATAAGTCCTCATACCAATCATTCTGACCAGAACGGCTTATTGGATCAAATTTCCTCCTATTATGCCGGAGGCTCGAGCCCAACAGTGAGATGTATACGAACTGAAATACTGATGATAATCGTATCTTCAGTCTTTGCAAATGAAAAAAGCTCAAAAATCATCATCATCATTTTCCTGCCCTCATCCCACGCTAAGTGGGGTCGGCACAACATGTTTTTACCTTCCATAGCCTCCTATCAGCCGTCATATGTGCACTCACTGCTTTCATACGCATATCTTCATTCACGCAGTCCATCCATCTCTTTTTGGGTCTCCCACGCTTTTTTCGTCCATCCACAATCATATTGACAACCCTCCTTGTCACATGCCTTTCATCCCTCCTCATCACATGTCCATACCATGACAATCTCGCGCTCCTAATCTTCTCTATCACTGGTGCCACTTTTAGACTTCCCCTAATATACTCATTTCTTACTTTATCTAACCTTGTAACCCCACACATCCATCTTAGCATTCGCATCTCTGTAGCATGCACTCTTCTCTCATCCGTCTTTTTCAATGCCCAATATTCAGATCCATACATAGCAACATGTCTGATAACACTCTTGTATATTTTCCCCTTAAGTTTGAGAGACAACCGGGTGTCACAAATTGTCCCCGAGACCTGCCGCCACTTCATCCATCCTGCATTCATTCTACTATTAATCTCTCGGTCAATGTTGCCATCGTCTTGGAGAAGCGAGAAAAAAGCTCAAAAATATTTCTCCTAAACATTAGTAAGATTTCAAACACGAACTCTCTGCGTGCCAGTCTCTTGATATTCCCTTTCAAAATAACACATTGTTATATGTAACGATTAATTCGTTATCTAACGATTAATATTATTATTGCATTTCAATACATCATTGATAACAATTTCATTTCCCTATCTAAAGGTTTAATAATATATCAAGTGATAGAAAATAATATTTATAATCTGAAAATAACAAATCTGGGTGTAGATTTTAGAAATATCAGTAGAAATACACATAAGCAAAGTATTATGGTTAATTTAGACTAATTTTTCTCATGTAAAGAGGAGATATCGTATAAGACGACTAAGGGACATAACCACTTTTATCATCATTTCGGCTCGTATAAGTCTCTCTGCTGGGCCCGAGTCTCCTCCATAATAGCAAAGAAATTGACCTTACTATAGCTTGCTGGTCAGACAGGTTGGTGTAGGGTTTTGTTTCAAGTTTTCTATCTCTTGCATAAATGTCATATGGGTAAATATATTCAGCTTATCCCTTAGTCGTCTTTTACGACACCCACGGGTAAGAGAAAGGAGTGCTGAATCGTATTCTAACTCCGTCACCACATGGGTTAAGGATATAATAGGCATATAATATCTCTGCAAGAGATGAGAAGAAGAAAATTCGAAATGAAACCCTATAGCAACCCGTCTATCTTGCGTGATCTTGTAGGTCAATTGTCCATCTATTACGGAAGAGGTTTGAGCCCAAGAATGGGACGTATCTGAGCCAAGATGAAGGATCCGTGTTCAGAACTCAAACGTATATAGGCGAGAAGAAGAGAAGATAATTTTAGTTACTAACCATCATCATCATTCAGCTCTATCTTAATTACTCGTGGTCAACTCAATATGCACTTTTTTAACCCCATACGGAAAAAGAGGGGCTTATAAGTTTTACGTCGATATCTGTCTGTTTTTTTCATTTGAAAGCCAGTTTTCTTACGGTAGTTCATAGCTGTGTTTGGTTAATATTGGTCCAGCAGTGTAAGAGTATTAGCTCTTTACAAAATAATGTAATGCCGTATGACTACTCGATCAAGTACTTTATGCTTGCTACAGTCGTTAAATAACAATTATTGATAATTCCTATTGAAGAGAACGTAATACCTTTTTTATTGTTTTAGTTTGTGTCAGGGGTTATTCAAAATTTTCAATTTTACTTATTCTATTATTAGTATCGTTTTTTCTACAAACCTAGGATAACGCGAAAGAAAAAATTTTAGAAAATATTTTATGAAGATTTTTATGTTGTTACTCTGAGAAGTATAAATTCTTACATGCGAACATACATGAACACACACACACACACTTTTTTTTATTATTAGTGTCATTTTTAGGGTTCTGTACCCAAAGGGTAAAAACGGAACCTTATTACTAAGACTTTGCTGTCTGTCCGTCCATCTATCCGTCCATCTGTCTGTCACCACGTTGTATCTCAAGAACCGCGATAGCTAGACAGTTGAAATTTTTACAAATTATTTATTTCTGTGTCTGCTATAACAACAAACACTAAAAACAAAATAAAATAAACTTTCAAGGAGGGCTCCCATAAAACAAACGCGACTTTTTTTGCCCTTTTTGCTCAATGGTAAGGAGCCCTTCGTGCACGAGTCTGACTCGCACTTGGCCGATTTTTTTCTGCAAACATAGGATAACGCGAAGTAGTAAATTTTTAAATATTTTTTTCATATTTCATTCTAATCTGATTTACATAAATTCAGTGATTTCTCAAACAGATTTTAAAATACTTACGGGCAACATATTTAATAATCCATCTAACAAAAAAGGTAGGTATATAATTTACATATCATATCCTAAGGTAAGCTTATTAAAATTATTTGCAATAAAATACGATCAACCGATGCGTATGTAATAGTTTTACATATTGCTCCAATGAGCTGACCTTCGGGCCCTTTTATTTCGACCCGATACGGTTGAGCACGCATTTACACTGCGTGGGGAAAAACGTCAATATAAATAACCTTTTTTTTTTTTTTTTTTTTTTTTTTTTTTATTGCAAACGGTGGCAAACGAGCAAACAGTACACCTGATGGTAAGTGTTGCTGCCGCTCATGGACCTTTACAAGGCCGTTGCCTACCGCAAGAAAGCGAAGGGAGTGTGAATGCGTGCATTGAGGCTCGGTGATACCAAGGGCACCACCAAAACCCTCCACACGCAATCACCCTCAGAAAGTTGGGCTTCCGGCTCTCTCGCTCACCGAACGAAGCGCAGTAACAAATTGCTACTGCTCAGACGTCGATTTTCTGCGAGAGCATGGTACTGCCCCGGACGGACCGGCCCGCGGCTGTAGACAGATAACTGTCGACAGTGTGGTCCTACCACTCCTTTATAAACCTAATATGAATCTTCAAAGCCTTATTGATGTTGGGGAAACTTTATGTGGTGACGAGTATGAAATACAATGCTGCCATAATCAGCATCTTAGACCATACAGGTCCCATTGGTGGCCTCGGGCCTCCTCCACCATGGGGGAGAAAATTAACCAACTATACCACGCTGGTCAGACGTGTTGGTTTAGGTTTTTGTTTCGAATTTCCTTCTCTTGCATAGATATCAAATGCATATTATCTTCGTCGTCTTTTACGACACCCACGGGCAAGAAAGGGAGTGGTGAATTGTACTCTTAATTCGTTATCATACGGAACAGCATGGGTCTGTAATCGCAACTGCTGTCGCTAAACCGCCTGATAAAAATGGTGTTCATGGTATTAACCTCTCTTGAGGGCTCACCATCCCAAAGACGTCTTTAGACTCATAGATAGATCGACGAGAATTATACAAAAACTGATCCAACAGACTTCATCATGTACAAATCTAAAAAAAAAATAAAACTTTATCTCAGCTTATAACGTCCCACTACTGGGCTCAAGTCTCCACCATAATAGAAGTGATATTGACCTAGTACACCACACTGATCAGATGGGTTGTTATAGGGTTTATTTCGAGTTTTCCTTCTCTTGTACAGATGTAGATAACAGAGTAAAAAAAACAGAATTTCCTGAAATGTATCACCGCCAGCTATAATACATCATCTAAATGGTTTAATATAATCTAAATCATTCTTGAATCTACCTAAACACGCACAAAAATACTTCATCGAAAACGATACAGCCGTTTAGAAGGAATTCAGTCACATACACGGGCTAGAATGATTAATATTATCGTCACAGTTCATATGCGTCCCGCTGCTGGGCTCTAGCCTTCATCACGATGAGAGGGAAATTGACCTACTATACCAGGTCAGACGAGTTGGCATAGTGCCTTATTTCGAGATTTCCTTCTTTTGCATAGATGTAATCTGCGTAAGGTCTTAGCTGTTTTCTTGACACCCACAGGCAAGAAAGGGAGTGGTGAATTGTATTCTTACTCCATCACCACATGGAAAAGGTTAGACTAATTATATGTAATAAGCAGACCCAACAGACGCTGTTTAAATTAAAAAAAAAGGAATTCTCTTTGAATGCTATCGCAGCACCATTTACAATGTCCCAATATGAACCTAAACCATTTTTGAACCCACTTGAACACATGCAAAATATTTCATCCAAAACGGTCCAGCCATTTAGAAGGAATTCAATTCTTCTTCTTCGTCGTCGTGTTCTTCAATTTTCTGAAGGTCGTGTCTAAGGCTGTTCGTGAGCTTCGGCTCACAGTACTCCTTACTAAGCTCCTCCACGAGTTCCTATATAAAGATTCTTTTTTGACGTATCAAAGTTTGAAATGGAACATTTGATACAAAATTATATCATTTTCTATTTGCCTTATTCCTGCCCGCAGTCGTGTTGAGCTAAGAGTACGTAATTTTAGCACCCCAATTTATTCCGAGTGTCAGTTTGAAGCGAAAAAGGGAAATCAGTCGAGCATGCAAAATATTCCCAACCAAGTTTGCAGAGCATGTTATAATAGGCCAATTATGTTTAATATTTATGATAGGAGTGATAGTAATGTGAAACCATAATAAGAGGGAATTTCTGGTATGCTAATATAATTAATTGAAATTGATGCGTTTTTTTAAATACCTATTAGGATTACTTTCATATAATTATGGAATGAAACGCAATTTTAATATAATATTTTAATGAAGTCAGTTTTTTAAACGTTTTTAAATGTCGTAAAAGACGACTAAGAGATATAATACGCATATAATATCTATGAAAGAGAAGGAAAACTCGAAACAAAACCCTATACCAACACGTCTAACCAGCGTATACCACGCTGTATAAGTAGGTCAATTACCCTTCCATAGAGGAGGACACCCGAGCCCAAGAGTGAGACATGTCTGGGTTGAGATGATGACGATTTTATGTTTGTTTCTTACGCCTTCAGACAATAACTATGACATCGAGCATTGTGATATTTCACATACAAAGTGTACAAATCTATATATATAAAAGAAAGTCATGTTAGTTACACTATTCATAACTCAAGAATGGCTGCACCGATTTGGCTTAAAACTGGTGGGGAGGCAGTTTAGAACCAGGAGAAGGACATAAGATACTTTTTATCCCATTCAAGCGCGTTCCCGTGGGACGTGACATAAAACGCCAAAGAGAATACAAGTCACTATGAAACGTGGTATAACAAAAACGCATTTGATATGTTATAACAAAACGCAAATGACAGCTAAACGTAATTTTGTCTATAGTTAAGTATGGTTGAAAATTTCATAATTATAATTTTGTCAGAAATCAATAATCAGTAATTTGTATTATCTTTGAATCATCAGTAACAATGCCGCGACCAAGACGATCGAATCTTGCCGGATAAAGCTGTAATATTTCTTCCAGAGACTATATATTCCGGGTGACGTGACCAGGGATTTTAGACCGTCACCCGCTGAGAGGTCGACCGCGTGAGGAAAGACCGACGTCCTCCCCGAGGGGGGGACGTCGGTCGATGAGAGGGTACCCTAATAGGGGGTATTCCGTCGGGCCGACCACTGATGTCAAGTAACCCTGCTCCGGTGGTCGGCCCAACGACGAAGGCGACGTTTTTTTTTTTTTTTTTTTTTTTTTCTTAGTTGTTAGCCTCAGATGGCTGTGACAACTTTACCCGGACTGGTGGGTGAGGGGTGAGCGCTGAGGGCTCTCAACCCGCTTAAAGTTAAGCGACCCATCCCGAGGGCACCCCCTGTGGGGTACGGACCTCGGCTCGGGCGGTCGCTGGCAAAGTGGGCACTCCCACGTTTATGATTTTAACGCGACACGTCTTCCTTCCCCGTCGGCGGGGGCGGTAACGTGGATATTTACTACTATTTGTCAAGGCCGCGCGGGCTGTGTATGCCTCAGTCTGGGCGAGCGTTATAGTGTCATCGGGTTCGTCGAGTATTAGTCGTGGTTGTTTAATCGCGGACATTTTAGAGGGGATGTAAGAAGCCGCCCTTACCACTAATGGGTTCGGGTGTGTCGCGGCAGAGTCGAAGTAGCGGCGGGAGCACTGTTTCATGAATTGCCTGATGGTCGGCAAGCCAAGATCTATGTGAAGATCCACATTGCGCATGTACCACGGCGCTCCCGTCGCTCGGCGCATGAACCTATTCTGTAATGCCTGTAGCCGATGTAGCCTGCGTGGCTTCGCTTGTGTAAACACTACACTTGCATACGTCATGATAGGACGTATACAAGCGGTGTATAATTTAACTTTATTACGGAGAGATAGCTTAGACTTTGCGTGTACTAAGCTGTGTAACCATCTTAGCACTAGGGCTGCGCGCGCGCGGACTCGCCCTATGTGAGGACCGAAGGTCAGTCGTCTGTCCAAGGTCACACCCAGATATTTGACCTCCCTTGTCCAGGGGATGGGTTGGTCGAACATCTTTCTCTGTGGATATTCAGCCATTGGGTAGCGGCGATCTATCCCCTTATGAAATATGATCGGAAGGCGACGTGGTTTTCGGGTGGGTTGCGGGAGTTGCGTGCTTAATGCCCCTCTGTCGCCCCGGACAGAGTGGTGCGGAGGCGCGCCGACCGCAGCCCACCCACAAAAAAAGAAAAAAAAAGAGACTATATATTCGTAAATTTAGAAAATATATTTACGAAAAAAATTATGACAGTTCGAAGTTCGCCGGGTCAGCTAGTATACAATAAAGCATATTCAGCGAGGCTCTAATTATCATCATAGCAGCCTATAAACGTTCCGGGCTCGAGCCTCCTCCACTGAGGGAGAGAAACTGACCTACTTTACCATACTGGTCAGACGTGTTGGTATAGGATTTTTTCGAGGTTTTCTTCCCTTGCATAGATGTTATATGCATATTATGTAATCATTCTTTTACAACACTCACGGGTAAGAGCGGGAGTGGTGATTTGTATTATGACTACTTGAGGGATAAAAAATATATTGGTAAAATCTAAATTTACCCAAGCGAAACTGCTGGTGTAACTAGTCATCATTATCCTTCTTTTATTATTAGCGATCGACCCAATATGTCCTTCCCTTCAACATAACTAGATCAGATGTCATCTTTGTAGTCACTCCAAGTCATGCTTCACGCAGTTCATCCATCTATTCTCTGCTCTCCCGTACCACTAAGCCTTCAACATTCATATTTAAAACTTTCCTCACAACATTACTTTCATCCTGACTTATCACCTGTCCATACTATGTCAAATCTTCACCCCTTAACTTTTCTATAATTGCACAGCTTTAAAATTTCCTCGTGGGCATAACTGGTATGAAGAAAAAATTTGAGACATGGTCATATTAAAATCCTCAAATTGAATCAATTCTAAAACAATTAAACAAACACATGTAAAAGAACTCAAAACTTCCAAAAAAAAAAACAAACATCACACAATTTCTACACAAAGAAAATCCGTTTGGTGACAGAGTAAAATTATGAATCCTGGTACCCTATCTTACTCATACGGTCGTCCACCAGTGAAACGCATTTATGCTGATATGGTCATGAAAATGATACAATGAATGCTTCTTCTAAATCAATGGTTAAAAAATACATATTTGATATATTTTTAAATAACCTTGGTGCAAACAATAAATCAGATTGAGTACACAAAAATAAATGGTGTTTCCCCTCCGTACTTAAGAAAAATAGTTTCCATTGTAGTCAAACAAATCACCCAATCACTGATAGGTATAAAACTATATATTATTTCTTGCGTACAAGGCGGTGCTGGGCAGGATTTATAACCAGTATTTGAATATATGCTTCTATAAATACCACTACACTATTACAAGACATAGATTCTCTTTCGGAATGTATGTGCTTTGGTAGTATAAAAACTTGGGGTATATTTCTCATTAATGATCTCTGGTAAATATTATTGACAATTTTTGCTCAAAGTATATTTACGTTACATATAATTATTACTATACTATTGTTTGTATTAATTATACTTTGTTAATATTTTATTCTAACATCAATCTACATGGACTCAAAATACCTATATAACTTTTATTCAATTTAAAAGATAAGGACAATATATTTTTGAAAATAAATAGAATGAAATACCAGCTATTTTAAAGTCAATAAATAATAAGTAAGCAGCCATATTAAGAAGAATAATTTAAAATAAATTAGGTAATATAAAGTAATTAATTCAACGTCATTCTATAACTGTAGAACAAATATTAATAATAAGTACTGCGCGAAATTTTAATTATTAAATTAATTACGCTTAGTAACGACGTTCTTTAGTAATGACGAACAAAAGGGAATCAAACTATTCAACTTGTGTCTAAAGAATAACAACCTCGTCTTCCTTCACAAAGAATAGCTTCATTCACTTCACTATCAGACGACCTCGTTAGCTGTAATTAATCATTAAAAATCTTCAGTCACAGTTATCATTTCATATCCCAGGTTTTATCATTAAAGCCGCTTACATATTCATAATGAGCTAGCCAGTGCGCACGGTACGATCTTTGGACTGACAAGTAATTGTGAAATATTTATTATCGCTTTTGTATGACCACAGAATATCATGGTCTTTTATAGACAAAGATTGAGTATATTATATTTGAGAAGTATACTAATCCCGACTTCTATTTAGGTGGTTTATTTAAAAACCTTGAATGTTACAAAACCGTGGTGTCATCATCATCATTTCAGCCTATCGCCGTCCACTGCTGGACGTAGGCCTCCCTCATGTTACGCCACAAGTGCGGTCCTGTGCCGGCTGCATGCTGCATACAATGACGCCCAGCAACTTTCACCAGGTCGTCGGATCACCTAGTAGAGGGGCGTCCTACACTGCCTCGTCCGATACATGGTCGCCACTCGAGAACCTTTCTTCCCCAGCGGCTGTCGGTTCGTCGAGCGATGTTGCCACTTCAGTGTGCTAATTCTTCGCCCTATATCGGTTACGCCTGTTCTTCTGCGGATTTCCTTATTCCGGATTCTACCTCGGAGTAAAATCCAGTAGTGTAATTATTTTAAATTCATTTTTAGATGAAAAATTATATTTATATAATAATTTCTGATGTTTACATGAGAATTACACATTATTAATAAAACTATTTTTACCAATTTTATAGCACTTGATTTTTGATTGCCCGATGGTTCGAATACTTTTTAGCGTTCATTGTCTCGGACCCAGCCCAGTGTCCGAAATATCGGGTAATAAAAAATCAAATTCAAACGCAATAAAATCCGTAAAAATTGTTTTATTTATAATAATTTTTATTATTCGTTAAGAAGTTATAGTTTAGTGAAGATCACTGAACTATCAAATATTCTTTTCGAATTTCTACCTACGTTAAGTAAAATAAAAGCTTTTCGAAAGAAAATAAAAAAAACTACTCTTATTAATTGCGAGCCAAGTATGGTTCAGACCCAAGGGCGCCCAGAGAAACATCTCTACTCACCATCGTTACTCGTTTGCCACAAAAAAGTTGTGAATTATTTCATTTTCCTCTCCATTGGACACTTTATTAATGTAAATTTTATTGTAATCGACTTTTAAATCTAAATAAATAAAATGGTAAGTTCAGAACAGTCTTAGAATAATAACTCATAGAATTTAACTTCGCGCACAAAAAATGAAGCATTAAAATTTCAATTTTAATGCTTCACTTTTTGTCATCAGGCTGGCTGATGGCTTCCTACGCCGGGCCGTTCCATAGTGTACAAGGTCACTGCTTACGCAAGGCAACTCTATTGTATAGTGGTGTGCGTGTATATGTGCGTAATCGCTTGCACGCATGTAGTATTTTTGACTTTTGATCGCCGACACTATCTTTCTATGCGTTATTATTCTAAGAGAACAGTATTGCTCTGAACTTATCATCTTATTTGTTTAATATGAAAAATATATAGAGCTAAGTCACTGTTTATCGTAATTCGATGCCTTTTTTATGCCGTCATGTCATAGTGCACACACACACATCGTCCGGGCCCCAACAATTCCTGGTCCAGTTACGCGCTGCCTTGGCTAGGGCGGCATCAGGCACAAGTACCCTACGCCTACACTGCCTCAGTAGCCGGTGGTGGCGCTTGTTGCCGTAGAGGACTTCTTCCTTCACGGACGCTCCGTCGCTTTCTCGACAACCGGCAATCAGCACAAGTCCACATCGATAATTGCGATGAGTGTGCGATGCTGCTGAGTTCACGCAGTCCAAGAGTGTGTATTAGGCTGTGGCCTCGTCACAACTATCGTAAGTCATACTTACGTACTTATCATTATCACCATCTTAGCCCATATCTGTCCCACCGTTGAACTTGGGCGTCCTCGTTTATGAGAGGTAATTCGACCTATTATATACCACGCTGGTCAGACATGTTGGTATAGGGTTTCATTTCAAGTTTGCCTTCTCTTGCACAGATCTTATGTGCATATTATATCCCTTAGTCGTCTTTACGACATCCACGGGCAAGAGAGGGGACGATGACTTGTATTCTTACTCCGTCACTACACGGAAATTTTTGGTATGTATAATTTTACTTAAAAATAGGTAATTATGACGAAAACCAAAGTCAAATCCTAAAGGCTTGAACGCCTTGTATCTTCTATAGCTTATTTTTATCTTCGCCACAACATTACCTCACGGACAAAAAACTTAAGAGTAGTAAAGACGTGAACAATGACTTTTAAGCAAAGCAAAGTTCTATATATAACCAAATATTCTAACTAGTTAATAAAGTCATTAAATTTTATTGTAACAATGGCACTTTCACCACTTTCATTTCTATTGAACAAAATAGAAGAAATAACGAACCACTACAGGGGTTTTCAAATTACAAAGGCAGGTGCGAGCCGAAATGTTTAAGCACCGTTATTGAAATCCCAATTTGGTCCAGGAGTGGTAAGGTTTACAAACTAAGGCGACGATTTAAATTATATAACTTGTTTCATAATTACTTCTTTGTTGATGAGTTTTTGATTACTTATTGGGTTGCTTACTTTAGAATGTTGAATTTAGTCTTTGACTTGAAAATTTTTGATAAATGTACAATTCTATAATTCTTTAAAACTATTGATTTCATTTCATTTATTTAGAATTCAAGGCCGAAACTTCTACCTATAGCCGATCGCGAGAAGAAAGTCAAGTGCATGTTGCCGTCAAAATCATTGAATCGTGGATTGAAAACTGAAATTCAAAGCTACTTCCAATCCTGCAATTTTATCGGCTAAAATTTAAAAAATATATATTATTCATTATAATCATTTAATTTCAATTTATATATGTATATCCTAACTGGGCTCGAGTCTCCTTCTAAATAGGAGGCAAATTCACCTGTTATACCACGCTGATCAGATGCGTTGGCATAAGGCTTATTTTGAGTCTTCCTTTTCTCTTAAATAAAACTACTTTACGGATTTTATCGCGTTTGTCTTTGATTTTTGATTACCCGACGTGTCGAACACTTTACAGCGTTCATGGTCACGGGTGGACTAAGATGTCTCACGTCCAACAAGTCATCGTTACTGCAGAAAATTTATAATTATCTACCCGATACAGAAATTAGTTATTAAATATTGACCCACATTTTGATACAAAATTTATTGCCAGTGTAAGAAGAAAATGATTCTATATGAAAAAATTATATTGTTTATTAACTATAACATACATATATATATATATTTATTTATTATAATATATTTTAATAATTATTTATTAATTATTATATATTTCTTTATTATTATAGTTAATGTTGTGTATATATAATATACACAACATTAACTATAATAATAAAGAAATCGCAGTAAGGAACCTTAGGCTTGGCACGACTTTGTCTAGATTTCATTACTTTTTAGAGATAAACAAGCAGCTCCATCGAGACTTGGCTAGTTTTTTACAGAATGTTTTTGGTGGGATTTCACTTCTTTTTGTAGAAACGTGAGCATATTGATTTATTTTATTAGATTTTCTTATTTGACACATTTTCTTTCTTTTTAGGAGTAGTTTTTTTATTATTACAAGTCTTTCTATTCTTTTTTTTCGGTTCTGATTCTTGTACAGTAGCAACAGTTTTTCGTATTGCCCATTCGCGTTCATTATTTATTTTTTAGATGGTTTAGACGGTTTAAGTTCTGAAAGATCGGCGCGGTATTTACGCCTAGGCCGGTTGTACTCGGTGATCGCTGAAGCTTGAGCTTTTATACTCTTGAAGTCAACATTTATGAGGTGCACCCCATGAAGATTGGTTACTCGTGAAAGCGCCACGTAGGCTTGGCCACAAGAGAATATGGAGGTGCCAATGTCCATGAGGGCATTTTTTAACGTAGACCTTGGCTCTTGTGAATTGTTAGGGCATACGCCACACAGATTGGGAATTGTTCTCTGTACACGTATGCCCGGGGTATGATCTCAAATTTTGACTTAATAGGCAATAATTTGTGAATCAAATTTTTAAACGAAACGAAGTAATATCTACCTAAATAAACTAAACCTAGAATACTAGAAAAGTACTTATAAACACGAACGCGATTCGAAGAACTGCCTAACTGTAAATTAAACCTAGAAAACTAAGAGTACTAAATAACTAACAATTAAATAAAGTATTCAATTAATAGTATTTCTAAATCTAATAATTAAGTAATAATCATTAATCCGTCACTAATCACAAAATTACTAACCTATTCAAATCTTCGAATTGTTATAATAACAACCTGCTAATTAACCTTAACAAACTTCACGAAATAATAAGCGAAATCAACGGAATGCAAACAATCCCTCCTGATCCCTTTTTTTTTTATGGGTGGGCTATGGTATGCGCACGCGCGGTCCAGTGCGTCCAGGGCGATGAAGGACGGCGCGCGGGCCCATAAACCACCCGTACCCACGTCACCTCGTTGTTGGGCCGACCACCGGAGCAGATGTGACTTGTCGTCAGTGGTCGACCTCGACTCCCTCCTAATCCCTTTTTTTTTTTTTTATAGGTAGGCTATGGTAAGCGCACGCGCGGTCCAGTCCGTCCGGGGCGATGAAAGGACGGCGCGCGGGCCCATAACCCACCCGTACCCACGTCACCTCGTTGTTGGGCCGACCACCGGAGCAGATGTGACTTGTCGTCAGTGGTCGGCCTGACGGAATACCCTTTCGGGTAACCTCACCTCTCGACGTCCTGGGACGTCGGTCGCCGTCGCGCGGTCAGCCTCTCTGCGGGTGACGGATAATTCCCCGGTCCAATCACCCGCGGCCTCGGCTAGGGCGGCATTAGGCGCAGATACTCGCGCCTGCGCCGCCCGAGTCGCCGGCGGCGGAACGTGTCGCCGAATAGGAGCTCTACTCGCACACGATCCGCCGCCTCCTTCCGTGAGATTATGGCCTCACAGAAGGCGGCGACCGCGTCCCAGTTCCTGACGCTGACGAGCATCTCCCTGGCGATGGTCGGCACCGATAATTGCGACGAGTTCACGGCGATCCCCTTCCCACGCAGCACACTCCTCGAGCGTGTGCTGCGCCGTGTCCTCGTCGCAACTGCAGTGGTGGCAGGACGGTGTGCTCTCCCTCCTGACAATCTTGTGCAGGTACTTCCCGAAGCAACCGTGCCCCATCAGCACCTGCACCAGTCGGAAGGAAAGCACCCCGTGCGTCCGCTCCAACCACTCCATCAGCAACCCTCCTAATCCCTAGCAAACGTTTTCAAGCTCAGTAGAAGAATGTCATAAACGACTGTAACGCGGCCGGTTGCCACTTCGCCATATAAGTTTAGCGGAAAAACAAACGTAAGCGCGTTTTAAAATACAGTCAGCGCCATCTAGCGACGTGTGCGGGTATCACCGCCACTCTTAGTCCAATGAATTATATTTTGACCAAATTTTGAGCGAAATTAATTAATATTTTAGTGTAACTTGTTTATTTAATTTGTGTAATGTTCGAGTAGAATAAAGTTAATCGTTCGACTATTTCTTCTTGTAAACTTGTAAGTATAAGTATAAAAGCCAGTCTAGTCTTACCCCGAGTTTTCCTTTAATTTTATTTATATGCGTATTAAAAGCAGAAGGGTAGGCATTCGCCCAGCAGTGGGCAGCAATAGGCTAGATTAAATTAGAAGATGTGTCCCACTACGCTGGATTTTTGCAATGACAATCGATTTTTTATGTACCAATAGTAGAAGGGTGCATTACCATATCTCTAATACAGCTGAGACAAGCTGAAGGTTCTTCATCAGATATTTCAGACCTTCAATTTTTGACATCAAATGAAGAGGCATACAAAGTTGAATATTTTTTGTAAAGGCGGTATGTCGATCTTTAATACTTTGGTTGGGCTCTTGTGTTTTCAAATAAGGGTCACCAGGTACTCCAGATCTTCGATTATCCTAGTTTTTATATTTATGTGGCCATTAAACCCTAACTCTGTACCAAATTTCAGCTCTCTGAGTTTATGGGCAGTACTAGTTCTATTTTGATGATCATGAGTGAGTGAGTGAGTGAGTGTCATAAATGCGAAACTTTGCTTTCGCTTAACTTCGGAACTAAATGACCTACAGACTTGAAATTTTGTATTTTAAGTATGTTTTAATAGCTTACTGGATGACGATAATTTCTGCGTTCTGGTCTTATCCAGATGTTCTCAAATAGGGGCCTGAAAATGTGGCGAAATGGTTCCAGTAAAGGATGGTACGGTGGTGTTTGCTTCGCGCTCGACTTGGCGGGGGCACTGCCGTGCCCCCCGATTAAATATTGACCCACATTTTGATACAAAATTTATTGCCAGTGTAAGAAGAAAATGATTCTATATGAAAAAATTGTATTGTTTATGGTTAGTAATAATTAAACATTAAAATTAATAGTAATTATATTTAAAAACTAACTAATAATCTAGTATACTACCACCGGATCGGAACACGGTCACACTGAGAAAGATCCGGCAAGAAAACTCAGGTGCAAACATGATGCTAAATTAAAGTTAATTTTGAAGGCGGCTTACTTTATGTTACTAAAAGGTTTTAATTTATAAAATTATCTTTAGTAATTATTATTGTGGTTCAAATCTATACAATATGAGCTCACGGTGTCTTGCAGTCTTGTGGTGGTCTAAAGTGTGCTGTAAAGTGTTCGAAACGTCGGGTAATCAAAAATCAAATACAAACGCGATAAAATCCATAAAGTAGTTTTATTTAAAATATATAATACTTCCTTTTCTCGTTTAAATGTAGATAACACTAGCTGACCCAACAGACGTTGTTCTGTTCAAATCTGTAAAACAATAGAAAATTGAATTCTTCTTGAAATCGATCGCAGGGCTACCTACCAGTTCCAATTATTATTCTAAAACGAATGGTTTGGATGTTCCAAATGACTATTTCGATGGATATGAGAATTCATATCCATCGGCATGGCCACATGAAAATCATCAAAATAGGTCAGGCGTTTAGAAGGAGTTCAATTACAAACACACGAACAGAAGATTTCTAAATACAAAGATAAAAAAGTTTATATAGTCAAAAAAGGTTACATTAGAAAAGAACATATAAACGTTAAGATTTTTTAAATTTTCTAATGTTCTGCGCAACTTTCATATTTTATTTTTCCATAAAGGACTTTTTTGAAATATTAAAAAAACATAAAAAAAAGATTAAAGAAATCGGTAAAGTCGTTCTCAAGTTATGTTATTGTCCTGCCCGAATAGCGCCACCTACCGGGTCCAATTGTAAATCTAAACTATCCTCGAATGCCCATGAACACACACAAAAAATTTCGTCAACATCGGTCCAGCCGTTTAGGAGGAGTTCAGTGACATACACGCGTACGCTAGAAATTTATATATTCCATCATATATCATATCTCTAAGTCATCTATTACGATACCCACGGGCAAAAAAGAAGTGAGGGGGGGGTATTATTATTGCCCTCTCCGTCACCATACGGTTCTAATATTCATGTGTTTTTTTTTTATTACAAACGGTGACAAACGAGCAAACAGTACACCCGATGGTAAGTGTTGCTGCCGCTCATGGACCTTTGCAGAGCCGCTGCCTACCGCGAAGAAAGTGAAGAGGTGTGAATGTGTGCAATGAAAGTCAGTGATACTAAAGGCATCACTAAAACATACCACATGCGAACATCCTCAAAAAGTTGGGCTTTCAGCTCTTTTGCTCACTGAACGAGGCGTAGTAACAAATTGCTACTATTCGGACGTCAATTTTCTGCGAGAGTTTGGTACTACCCCGGACAGACCGGGGTAGTACTTTTTTTTTTATTGCAAACGGTGGCAAACGAGCAAACAGTACACCTGATAGTAAGTGTTGCTGCCGCTCATGGACCTTTACAAGGCCGCTGCCTACCGCGAAGAAAGTGAAGGGAGTGTGAATGCGTGCATTGAGGCTCGGTGATACCAAGGGCATCACCAAAACCCTCCACGCGCAAACACCCTCAGAAAGTTGGGCTTCCGGATCTCTCGCTCACCGAACGAAGCGCAGTAACAAATCGCTACTACTCAGACGTCGATTTTCTGCGAGAGTGTGGCCCGCGGCTGTAGACAGATAACTGTCGACAGTGTGGTCCTACCACTTTTAAACTACTACACAGTATTATTTTTCGTTTGTGGAAAAATAAATACTTTGCGACATCCTAAATAATTAACAAAGCTCAGATAAAGACTAAAATAATTTAGAACTCCATTAGCATGTAAATTGGAATCTCTAACAAAATTAATGGAAATACTCATAATAAGTGCAGATACCAGTAATAGCCACTTAATATTCTACAAGCTGACCCATCCCAGCTGCGCACGGGTAAACATTCAAAACTTCTAACCCCTATTTTATCTACTTAAGGGTATTTTATCCACAAACAAATCTTTGCTCTGAGCTGGCATCAAAATACTTATTTCACTGATTTAACTGACTCATTACATTTGCTTTCTTTTTAAATCTACTATTCATCATCATCATCGCAGCCCACATACGTCCTACTGTTGGGCTCGGGCCTCCTTCATAATGGGAGGGAATTTGACCTACTATACCATGCTGGTCAGACATGTTGGTATAGGGTTTCATGTCGAGTTTTCCTTCTCTTGCACAGATGTTATGTGCATATTATATCCCTTAGTCGTCTTTTAGGGCAAGATTTTCATTCGATACTAATACTCCGTATTGAACGTTAGGCCATACGGATACTAAGTAGTAGTATCGAATGAAAACCATGGTATCGATTTCGAATGAAAAGTATCGAATGGAAAGGATTCGGTACCGATACCAATAAGTATCGATACTTTTCAATTGGTACTATTTGATTACCGATACTTAGCGATCGATACGGTATCGATTAAAGGTATTGACACCTAGGTGGTATCAATTCATCCCTAAACGAAAGGGAAATAAAATAGACCCGAGGCCAACATGCTTATATGAGTTGAAAACGCTTCTCATGTAGCCTCTGACCACCTCATAGGTTCGTTACAATTTTTCATGAGAAAGTATAATAATATTTTTTACTGAAATAGTTATCTATCTATACATCATCATCGTCATTTCAGCCCACGTATGTCCCACTATTGGGCTCAGATCTCCTCCATTATGGGAGGAAATTTCACCTACCATGTTGGTCAAACGTGTTGGCATAGGGTGTCATTTAGAGTTTTCCTTCTCTTGCATCGATGTTATCTGCATATTATATCCCTTAGTCGTCTTTTACGACACCCACGGGAAAGAGAGGGGGTGGTGAATTGTATTCTTACTCCGTCACCACAAGGAAATCTATCTATACAAATAAATAAAATACCATCAAAAACAAGACTTGTAAAAAAAGTCAAGCCTCGCAACTGAGTTCTTCTACCATAAAAATTTGTGAGATCCATGTTATTCCAAGTCGGTTAACTCATTCAGTCCCTGCTTAAGGGACCTTTCTTCTTAAGTTATTACGTAAATAGCTAACCTAACAACTTCTTATAGTGGCTATATCAATATTAAAGATCTTTTACGTTTTAAATAAACAGAATGACTTGGCAATCGCATGAAAACACACCTCACAAGTAATACATATTATATTAAATTGTACTAAACATAGTGCGATTGCCAAGTCAATCTATTTATTTAAAACATAAAAGATCTTTAATATTGATATAGTCACTATAAGAAGTTGTTAGGTTAGCTATTTACGTAATAACTTAAGAAGAAAGGTCCCTTAAGCAGAGACTGAATGAGTTAACCGACTTGGTATAACATGGATCTCACAAATTTTTATGGTAGAAGAACTCGGTTGCGAGGCTTGGCTTTTTTTTACAAGTCTTGTTTTTCATGTTATCTCATTTCTTTTTGTAGATAGACCTACTTATATGCCTTTCCGGTACCTTCTCCTTCTTGAATACCAACAAAGGATTTTCTTAGAGCACACTATCTAAAAATGAGACATCTCTCCTTACCGCTTGAGTCCATTCTACCTAAACTAAGCGGAGAGATGTAGAAATAAAGAAATTTGATTGGTTTTTCAAAACACATCTCCTCTAGTCTCCTTTCCGCTTTGATGGCAATCGAGCCTAATGATGGCGTTCTTTCTTTCAGATAAATTTGAGGCAATTAATTTGCTTAATACTTTCCGTGTGGTGACGGAGTAAGAATACAAGTCACCACTCCCTCACTTGCCCGTGGATGTCGTAAAAGACGACCAAGGGATATCATACGCATATAACATCTATGCAAGAGAAGGAAAACTCGAAATAAAACCCTATACCAACCTGTCTGACCAGCATGGTATAGTAAGGTCAACTTCCCTCCTATTGTGGAGGAGGCTCGAGCCCAACAATGGGACGTATATGAGCCGAAATGATGATGATGATGAATATTTTGAGAGATTTTAGTACAATTTCATAAGACACGTTCCACTCTTGCTTTTTCATTAAATTGATTGAACATTTTACAAGTTATCTTTGAACATTATTATATCTAGGTCTACACCTATTATGCCAATCATCATTGAGCCTATCGCCGTGCACTGTAGAACATAGACCCCCTCATTCTTCACCATAAAGTGCGGTACTGTGGCACCTGCATCCATCGACGCTCCAGGGTAACAGAGCTGCCATGACTAGAGCTCATTTTTCTTCGCCTTATGAGGAATAATGACGTAGTCGCCACGTTTGGTTGGTGGGTTGGTTTCGCAGTGAGATATCATACATTTGCCCAGCGAGAGCTGCTGCCCACTCTCCTTCCTGTTGAATCTTTTTTTTAAATGACAACGCCTTGCACTAAGGGAATAATAATTCTTATCGTGTGGGGGACTTCACAAACATATAATTCAACATCGCATCATCATCGCAGCCCTCATATGTCCCACTGTTGGGCTCGGCCCTCCTCCACAATGGGAGGGAATTTAACTCACTATACCATGCTGGTCGGACATGTTGATATAGAGTTTTATTTCGAGATTTCCTTCTCTTGCACAGATGGTATGTGCATATTATATCCCATAGTCGTATTATACGATATCCACGGGCAAGATAGAGAGTGGTGAATTGTATTCTTACTTCATCACCATACGGAAAGAACATATAATTAACCGACACAAATTACATTCAGACTCAGAACAACAATTTGTGGATCGTACAAGATGTTGTCTTGCATGAGATTCGAACCCGCGACACTAGTGCGGTTCGTTGGTATCTTAATCTCTACGTCATCTGCGCAGTCTTTAGCCAGTTGTTGCGATTCCCATAGAGAAGCAATGATGGCGACAAATGTATTCTTATTTTTTTACAAAGTTACATTTCATTAACTGCAAATGTAACTTTGTAATCCTATATATTTGTATGTTTACAAAATTATTTATGCAGTTAGTGTATCTCGGAAACTGGAAGAAAATTATAATGTTTCATAAGTTTTCTTTCATTTATACACTAAACACTAATTGCGTTCTAAATTTGAAGTGTCTATATCTACTAGAAGTGCCACTTTAATATTGATGATCGGTCAGTCAGTCAGTGAGTGACAAAATTACGAAATTTTGACTAGTTATAATTCTTAAACTATTGCTTCAAATTGAATGAAATTTGAAATACACAATGTGTATATAATGCCTGCTAGGTTACTAAAAATTCAGGTTTCTAGTCTTATTAACAACGAAGTTATAGGGGGTCGAAAATGGCCTGAATGGCTTCGAGAAAAGTATGTTACGGCAGTGTTGCGTTTTGCCCGACTTTTTTTTGCTCGACTTGGCGGGGGTACTGCCGTGCCCCCAGATTAACCAACACAAATTACATTCGGACTCATAACAACAATTTGTGGATCGTACAAGGTGTTGTCTTGCATGGGATTCGAACCCGCGACACTAGCACGGTACGTTGGTATCTTAACCACTACGTTATCTGCGTAGTCTTTAGCCGGTTGTTACGATTCCCATAGAGAAGCAATGATGGCCACAAATGTATTCTTATTTTTTATAAAGTTACATTTCATTAACTGCAAATGTAACTTTGTAATCCTATATATTTATATGAGTTTACAAAATAATTTATGCTATTAGTGTATCTCGGAAACTGGAGGAAAATTATAATGTTTCATAATTTTCCCTTCATTCATACACTAAATACTAATTAAATTCTTAATTTGAAGTTTCTATGTCTGCTAGAAGTGCCACTTTAATATTGATGATCGGTCAGTCAGTCAGTGAGTGACAAAATTACGAAATTTTGACTAGTTATAATTCTTAAACTATTGGTTCAAATTGAATGAAATTTGAAATACACAATGTGTATACAATAACTGCTAGGTTACTAAAAATTCAGCTTTCTAGCTTTATTAACAACGAAGTTATAGGGGGTCGAAAATGGCCTGAATGGCTTCGAGAAAAGTATGTTACGGCAGTGTTGCGTTTTGCCCGACTTTTTTTTTTTGCTCGACTTGGCGGGGGCACTACCGTGCCCCCAGATTTAAGTGTCTATTTGTAATGTCAAAATAATAGGTTTTCTTCATGCTCACACGCTTATTTTCACGATATCTATAAAGTTTAATATCATTTTTAGGTTTTCCTAAAAACCCGTTCATAAAATTTTGGTCTGATTGGCTGTTTGCTCCGGGTAATCTTCAAAACGGCTGGATCGATAATGAGTCCATTAAGAAAACATAAACCGGGTGAAATCGCGGAAATTTGTTAGATTTAAGTAATAAACGAAAAGGTAGAGTAGGGTTTTATAAAAGACGAAGATCAAATTCATAATTGTAAATTGTCTTAAATTAATCTCACTTTCTCTTTCATAACAGTAATAAAAGATAATTAAGTTTATCTTTTATGAATTAGAGTAATTTTCAGCAGAAAATTTAATATTCCATAGAGAGATACTTAGAATTTCTAAGCCAAGACATCTATTAATGTTGAACAAAGCAATAAGTAAAATGAAGGTATAAAGTTTACCTTGAGAGTAGCAAATGAGTGGAGAAAATTATGAAAATTAAGATTTCTAAACAATGTCTCTGAAATGAGACACATTTATTTAATACAAAGATTTACTGCGTCAGATATATTCTTTAATATAAATATGATTAATTTGCAGAACAGTAAAGGATTGAGATTAATTTTGAATCCGAAATATGGAAATCCCTAGAAGAACGGGTGTAACCAACATAACACGAAGAATTAGCATGCTCAAGAGGCAAAGGGCAAGCCAAATTGCTTGACGAAAAAAAAAACACTTATCGAGTAGCGAACACGTATCGGACGACACAGTGTATGATGACTAGGTGGACAAACCATCTGGTGAAGGTAAAGATCTGGTAAGGTTGTTGTAAAAGACGACTAAGAAATTATAATATGCATACAACATGTATGCAAGAAAAGAAAAGCTCGAAATAAAACCGTGTACCAACCTGTTTGACCAGAATATTTAGTAAGTCAATTAAGTTAGTTAGATAGGCTGACTGATGATGATGATATTGAATTTAACTTGTGACTGGGTCATCAACTAAATGTTAGTTTAGCCACGATCATGAATAGTTACTATAAAGTCGGATACTTATCCTAGTAGTGAAGCAAAATTAAAATAAAAAAGGAAAAAAAATATTTTTAAATTAAACGGCTTTATTGTAAAGAAACAGTAAAAATAAAATCGTGGGGCACGTCAAATATCTAAAATCGTCGATTAAAATGCTTGTTTTGTAGTGTCTCACGAATTTATTTTTACTGTTTCTTTACAATAAAACCTTTTAATTTAAAAATTATTTTTTTCCTTTTTTATTTTCAAATTTTTATATTGAATTTTTATAAAGAACTGTATTCTACTTGTCAAGCCCTTTCATTTAATACCCATATTAATGGGATTGAAAAACAAATAGGTTGTCTGCCATTATGTAGCGGCGGCCATCTTAGATTTTGAATTTGTATAAAGCATTGTATTCTACTTGTTAAGCCCTTTCATTTGATATCCATATTGATAGGATTGAAAAAAAAATGGGTTGTTCGCCATTTTGTAACGGCGGCCATCTTGAATTTACAAAATTATTGACTATACATAATTGTATTGTCACCAAAACCAAAGACGTATACCAAATTTCAGATCAATCAGTTGACAGGAAGAGTGTGAAATTTCAATTACTAAATTTGACCCAACAAAGAAAAAAATAAACAAACGGAGTAAGCTAAATAAAACCGTTTAATATAATAAAATGCTTGCAAATAGCTAAATTGTATTAATTACCTGGTCATCTTAGCTCATATATTTCCCATTTGCCAATAGGAGAGAAAATGGTATACCACGCTGGTAATAAGTGTTAGTATAGGCTTTTGTTGTTAAAGTTTACCTTCTCTTACATTCATCATTGTCATCTGATATGACACTGCCGGGCTCGGACCTCCTCCACTATGCGAGGAAAATAGACCTGCTATACCACGATGGTCGTATGTTTTGGCATAGTGTTTTATTTTGAGTTGTTGTTTTATGTTGAATACGCTGTGTGGTAGCGGCTTCGAATACTACCAACCCTTGCTTTGCTCGTGGGTGTCGTAAAAGACGACTAAGAGCCCTAGATTGATCCGGACCAACTTCATCTGGTACCATTTGGGTCAACGATTACATTCCCAAGGAGGGTTGATGTCAGGCAGGCGGTCGGTCATAAAAGTCATTGCCGAAACTTTTTGCAATATGTCAAAACAGATGACATATTGCGTCGACCCCAAGTATTATTTTTTTTTATTTTATTGCAAACGATGGCAAACGAGCAAACAGTACACCTGATGGTAAGTGTTGCTGCCGCTCATGGACCCTTACAAGGCCGTTGCCATAAGAGCAAGATGATGATGAGTGTTTTATTTTGAGTTTGTCTTCTCTTGATATTAAATACATATTATATCCCGTAGTCCTCTTTTACAACACCCACGGGGGTGGGGAATTGTATTCTTATTCCGTCACCACATGGGACATTATCTGCATATTATAACCCTTAGTTGTATGTTATTCCTTTAATTTTTACGATACCCACAGGTAATCTCTTACACGGGAGTGGTGAATTCTATTCTTATTCTACCATTACACGGAAAATATAAATAATAATTTTCACAATACCGTGAATCATAAAAACGAATAATTTTATTCTTATTACAATATGTAAAATATAAAATGTTACATACAAATGAACACAAAAAATTAATTCGAAACGCTTACGATGCTTACACTGCAAATAAAATCGCTATTGCATACTGCAAACAAAATTACGTATGGAGACTCGTATCTAATTTATAGTCAGACATAAAATTTGTGTGACAGATGCGGTGTACAAAAATAATATCGATCGTTAGTCGTCGAAAGAGGTACAAGGCTGTGGAAGATTGGATTTTTTAAACTATTTCGTATTAACCTTTACACAAACCATACTTTTAAAAGACTGCTATTCCGAACTAAAGAAATAATCCCTGTATTACCGTAAACTTTACAAATATAAAATTGAAGGGCACAAATTACGCCCAGGCTCAGAATAACAATTTGTGAATCACACAAAGTATTGTCTTGCATAGAAATCGTAATGAGATACTTGCCACTGTATGTCGGTATCTTAGACACAAAGCCAGGAGTCAGTTTTGCCAAGATATGGCCCGGTTATACATCAAGCCATCCAGGAGCCACGGAACGACGACATGGCACCACATTATCGTTTCAGCTCATACATGTCCCACTACAGCCTTGAGCCTCCTCCACAAAAGGAGGAAAATTGACCTACTATACCATGCTGGTCAAACATGTTGATATAGGGTTTTATTTCCTTCTCTTAGACAGAAGATATATTCATATTATATCCCTTATTAGTCTTTTACGACACCCACAGGCAGGTTAGGAAGTGGTGAATTGTATTTTTACCCCATCGTCATTGCCCGTTGGGCAGTCCAGCTGGAGAGGCCTCGGTTCGATGTCAGGACCGTCGAGGCCTTCCGGCCACTCGAAGTATGTGCCGCGTGAGCAGCGCCGTGAACTCGTCGCAATCATCGGTGCGGACCTGACGCTGCCGATCATCGCTAGGGAGATGCTTGGCAGCATCAGAAACTGGGGCGCGGTCACCGCCATCTGCGAGGCAGTCATCTCGCAGAGGGTGGCGGCGGATCACCCGTAGGAGGAACGCCTCCACGACGACTCGGGCGACGCAAGCGCGAGTACCTGCACTTTGTGCCACCCTAGCTGAGACCACGGGTGACTGGACCGGGGATTAGTTCGTCACCCGCAGAGAGGCTGACCGCACGACGGCGACCGATGTCCCGGGAAAGGGACGTCGAAGGGAGGCGGTACTCCTCAGGGTATTTTTCAAGGTATTCCAGACCACGAAGAACAAGGAACTCGGTACCAATGGCCGGCCCCACGACGAAGGCGACGAGCTACGGTGGGTTATGGGGCCGCGCGCCGCTTCTCTATCGGATGAAGCCGGGTGGCTTTCACGCTTAAACCACCGAACCGATTTCAAAAATTCTTTCACCAATGGAAAGCTATAATATCAAGGAGTAACATAGACTATATTATATCTACGTATTCCCACAGGAACGGGCACTACACGCGTAAGGCGACTGAAATCGAAGCGAACCGAGGCCGGGTTGCTGGTCTTACATAAAATAATTTAATTTTAACGAGGAACGAAAAAAGGTTGAGTATACTCGTGCTACTTCTCCTGAAAGAAATAGTGCTGGTACTCTGCTAATACCTGATGTCATTCATTCATATAAGTCTATATAAGTCTCACTATCGGGCTTAGGTGTCTTCTACAAAATGGGAGAGGAATTAATCTATATTCCATGGTGGTCCGACGTGTTGGACTGGGGTTTTATTTCGAGTTTTCGTTCTCTGGCATAAATGTTACCTTAATACTTCCCTTAATCGCCTCTTACAACAATCACAGTCAGGAGAGGGGTAGTTAATTGTATTCCTACCCCGTGACTACATGAATGACACCTTATTAATACATTTTAACGGTGACGAAGTAGGAATACAATTCACCACTCCCTATCTTGCCCGTGGATGTCGTATAAGACGACTATGGATTATAATATGCATATAACAACAGTGCAAGAGAAGGAGAACTCGAAATGAAACTCTATATCAACATGTCTGACCAGCATGGTATAGTAGGTCAAATTCCTTCCCGTTGTGGGGGAGGCCCGAGTCCAATAGTGGGACGTATATGGACTGCGATGATGATGATGATGAAAAATAATTAAACTTGCAGAAACATCAGCAACTATTCAATACCGAACTAAAGCTTGCATTTGAGTTTCAAAACTACTACAAACTTATGAGATATATGGTAGCGATAGACGATTTCAAAGCGCAGGTGCAAATGTGAAGTTAAATGTTAACTAGTTGTATTATCAACCAGCGTATAGTTAATTTGATTTAAACATATGTGGGAGTAATTTTGAATGTTGTTGATTTGAAATTGTATTAGCAGATACGAGAGAGATCGTAGTAAATAGACACCATATCTATACAAATACAAGTAATGTGTCTATTTGTAATATCAAAATGGTACGATATTTTCATGCTCATATGGTTTATTACTCTACGATTAAAAGCCAATTTGAATTTTTTTTGTTTGTCTGCCCGTTTGTTCCAGGTAATCTTCCGAACGGATTTTTTTTACGGGTGGGGTATGGTTAGCTCACCCACCAAAGCGATGCGTGGACGGATTGCTAGTAAAAAGTAAAAAATCTCTACTTCAGCGTTTTGAGTAATCAAGATAAGTTGTGGATGATTTCAATGCATTTCAGAAGATATGTTAAGAAAATTTTGATACAAAACGCCAAATGGCATTGTTCAGGTAAACCATCCAAGTAGGTTGGTTAAGACTTATTTATTTAAGATTTATATTTTTTAAATATTGACAATAAGAGTACGAAACCGATCCAGTTGCAAAGAGGTGTGAGACAGGGAGACGTCATCTCTCCGAAACTGTTCACCACTGCGCTGGAAGATGTCTTCAAGCTCTTAGACTGGACCGGCCTCGGCATCAACATCAACGGCGAATACATCACTCACCTTCGATTCGCTGACGACATCGTAGTCATGGCAGAATCCATAGAGGACCTTGGCACTATGCTCAATGACCTCAGCTGGGTATCTCAACTAGTGGGTCTGCAAATGAACATGGACAAGATGAAAGTAATGTCTAATACCCATGTCATTCCTGTACCGGTCCTAGTTGGGAATGCGATTCTCGAAGTTGTGGATCATTATGTTTACCTAGTACAAGCAGTCCAGTTAGGTAGATCCAATTTCGAGAAAGAGGTCAGCCGACGAATCCCACTCGGCTGGGCAGCGTTTGGGAAACTTAAGAGGATCTTCTCGTCCAATATGCCGCAGTGTCTGAAAACAAAGGTTTATAACCAGTGTGTGTTACCAGCGATGACTTACGGCACTGAAACGTGGTCTCTAAATGTCGGCCTCATAAAAAAGCTCAAAGTCGCTCAGCGTGCTATGGAGAGGGCTATGCTCGGTATTTCTCTACGTGATAAAATCCGGAACACGGAAATCCGTAGAAGAACGGGTGTAACCGACATAGCCCGCAGAATTAGCACGTTGAAATGGCAATGGGCAGGCCACATCGCTCGTCGAACCGATAACTGTTGGGGAAGAAAGGATCTTGAGTGGCGACCACGAATCGGACGGCGCAGCGTAGGACGACCCCCCACTAGGTGGACTGACGATATTCTCAAAGTCGCAGGGAACCGTTGGATGCAAGTGGCGCAGGACCGTTCCGAGTGGCATTCTCGTGGGGAGGCCTATGTCCACCAGTGGACGTCCGTAGGCTGATGGATGGATGGAAATATTGACAGATAACATTTGTATTTGTAAATTTCGAATTATTTGTTTATTTCATTTGTTAATAATATGTGCAAAGGGCTCTATAGATGGCGACTCTAAAATTACTAGATCGCGCTATGGTTTCATTGTAAGTCTTAATATAAATATGTTCAGAATTGTTTCTTTTGTGTGAATCGTTTGTGGAATACAGAATATATACAAGTATACGTTATATCTGTGTCTTATTTCAGGCCTCGGACCTAGAACGTCGTACAGGCATTTTGTATCAAAATTTTCTTATGAAAACAACAGCATTTTCAAATGAAAACAACAGATAATTTTGAATGGATTCTTTTATATCAATAGCAACAATAACGATGAGCTGTTTTGCTCTATTTGTAACTGGATATTCTAGGCTAAGTTTGGATTTGTCAGCCATTTTCGTGTACTGAACAAAAAACAGAACTAGATCACTGTCGACTGATAAAATGGGGAGGATATTGTAGACGAATTTCTTTTATATTTCAGATCAAACAGTCGTATACTTTTTCTTTGGTGTTAGATTAAGAATACAGTTCACCACCCTATATTACAACATCCACGGAGAAGTACCCGTGAATGTCGTAAAATATGATTAAGGGATATAATATGCATATAACAAGCATGAGAAGGAAAACTTGTATTCAAACACAAAGCGTTTGACCAAAGCCTAGTAGTGGGCCATATAAGCCTAGATGTAATGATGAGATGATATTTTTAGATTATTTATACTTTGAAATTTGCCATGACCATTGCATAATTAAAAAAAGAAGAAGATTTTAAACACATAATTAATTTATACAACGCATTTCAAATTACGCTTAGACGGGTTGATATTCTATGTACTGTATTTCATTATAAGAAAAGTACAAATTGCGTCAACCCGAACTCTATGAACGAAGACAGAAAGAAAAATAGTTTATTTCTCTCTCACAGGGGATACGTATTTGTACAACTTAGTTTACATAACAGATGGATTTTTTCTTTTTTTTTTGTGGATGGGCTGCGGTCGGCGCCTCCGCACCGCTCCGTCCGGGGCGACAGAGGGGCTTAAGCACGCAACTCCCGCAACCCACCCGAAAACCGCCTCGCCTTCGTCGTTGGGCCGACCACCGGGGCAGGTTTACTTGTCGTCAGTGGTCGGCCCGACGGAATACCCCCTATTTGGGGTACCCCCCCATCGACCGACGTCCCCCCCTCGGGGAGGATGTCAGTCTTTCCTCACACGGTCGGCCTCTCGGCGGGTGACGGCCTAATCCCCGGTCACGTTACCCGCGGCCTCGGCTAGGGCGGTATGAGGCGCAGGTAGTTGCGCCTGCGCCGCCCCATTCGCCGGCGGCGAATCTCCTCATCGAGGCTGCGCTCCTCGCGCAGACGATCCGCCGCCTCCTTCTGCGAGATCACTGTCTCGTAGAAGGCTGCGACCGCGTCCCAATTCCCGACGCTGTAGACCATCGCCCTAACGATGGCCGGCAGCGTCAGGTCGGCACTGATGATTGCGACGAGTTCACGGCGCTGCGTGGCCCAAGCGGCGACATAACCGATGGATGTAAGTGTTACAGTCCCAACAACATTGATTTGCTGCAGCGGCCTGCGTATTGTGACAATTGTCAGCAAACTCAACGTAGACTACTCAACGAAGCTTAACGTAGATTTTTGTGTTTAAAAAATACAATAATGTAAGTGAAAACATTAATAGTAATAACAATAATATAAAAAAACAACAATAAAATAAAAATCCAAATTTCCGTATGGTGACGGAGTAAGAATAGAATTAACCTCTCTTGCCCGTGGGTATCGTAAAAGACGGCTAAGAAATATGATATGCATATAATATCTATGCAAGAGAGAGGGAACCCCAAGCAAACTCGACATGAAACCCTATACCAACACGTCTTATCACCTACTATAGGTCAATTGCCCACTAAGGAGGCCCGAGCCCAAAAGTGGGGCGTGTATGGGCTGAGATGATGAGATAATGATAAAAAGAAACAGAAAACGAAATCTATCAAAAAAAAAATCTTAAGGATCACGTCTCATTAGAAGTCACGAATGATTTTGATTCGGTAATGGAGTTTAAAGGCAAACTATGACTTGCATTTTTATACAAATTATAATGTAAATTAATCTATAACCTACTTAGATATAGTTTATTTAGATTATATATAAATTTAATCTATATTATACTTTAGTGAACTGAAACAGTTTTTGCAAAATTAATAGTTTTCAAATCAATTTGAAATAATATGAAATCAATTTTCATACTTAATTAATTCAGGTAGATTAATTTGCGATTGTCTATGATATTAATTGAAGTCGACAGTTTAATTAATTAGCGATTAAGTAACGAACTATGACGATAGCGATATTCATTGTATGATGTATTATAGTTTCGTTATATGATGCTAAAATAATTTATAAATCATCATTATCTTATCTGGTATATCTACCACTGCTGACCTCGAACTTGGTCCACATCATCATCATCGTCTCAGCCCACATATGTCCCACTGTTGGGCTCGACCCTCTTCCACAATGGGAGGGAAATTAACCTGCTATATCGCGCTGTTCAGACGTGTTGGCATAGGGTTTTATTTTAAATTTTCCTTTTTTGCATATTGTACGTTATTATGTTATATGCATATTGAATCTCTTAGTCATCTTTTACGACACCCACGGGTAAGGCAGGGGACGGTGAATTGTATTCTTACTTCGTCACTACACGGAATCCGCCTCGTCTACAATGAAAGGGAAATTGACCATGAAATTAATCTCACGCTGGCCAGTCGAGTTTGTGTAGGGTTTTATTTCATTCTCTCCTTCCCTTACATCTTGTTATCTGCGTACTATATCCCTTAATCGTCACGTAAAGATGGCAATGAGAAATGGGAGTCGAAATAGAACCCTATACTAACCTATTTGGTCGTAGGTTACGTAGGACATAGGTTTATTTCCCTACTATTATGAATGAGAGAAAATACGCAGTGGGGTGGAAGTAATATAGCCAAAGAAGAGACGCTTCACACCGATAAAAAGCACAAGTTTGTCCTCATGTGAAGTACGGCTCACATCTCTGGGCAGGCGCGCCCAAATATCAACTAGACTCACTTAAATCTCTGCAAAGGCGTGCTGTTCGAATCGTCGAGGATCTCAATCTCACAGGCAGATTAGAGTCACTGGAGCGGCGGAGAGAATGTGGCTCACTCTATGTCTTGTATCGACACTTTCATGGTACCATCGTCATCGTTTTACCAACATACCACTCAACACATAGCAGAGTTCATCCTAGAAACGTTATGGTCTTGAACTGTACGTTTCCAGCGATCATTTCTCCCACGTAACGGCTCTGGAATAAACTACCTGCTGCTGTGTTTCCCGAGCGCTATGACATGCCCTTGTTTAAATGAGCTTTAAGAAGTGTATTTTCTTCAAGGTAAGCAACGGCCTGGCTGTGTCCCTGGTAAAGATCTATGTGCAGCAGTATCACTTACCATCAGATGTGCTGTTTGCTGGTATGCCACCAGTAGTAATAAAAAAGAAAAAAAAAATGGTGTGCTAATAAAAGAACTAATGGATAATTAGAACTAGCATTTATTTTCCTACGCTTGAACAAAAAACTTATTGTGTTGAGTTTTTTTTTTTTTTTTTTGGGTGGGCTATGGTCAGCGCACCCACCGCTCGGCTCCGTCCAGGACGACAGAGGGGCGGCGCGCGGCCCTGTAACTCACCCAAAGTATGTCGCCTTTGTCTTTGGGCCACTCACCGGTGCCGAGCTCCTTGTCTTCAGTGGTCGACCCGACGGAATACCCTAAGACGGTACACTCTCCTCTCGACGTCCCTTTCCCTGGGACGTCGGTTGCCGTCGCGTGGTCAGTCTCTCTGTGGGTGACGGACTAAAATCCCCGATCCGGTCACCCGCGGCCTCGACTAGGGTGACGGGTTAAAAATACGCTGTCCCTCTTGCTTTATTTTATCGCGTTGTCGCGATAATTTTTCATCATCTTATTATTATTCAACTATCCCTTTTTAAAAAGACATATGTCTCATAATTTACTTCAATAACCTTATATCATCCCTCATGTTACACCATAATGTGCGGTCCTGTGCCGTCACTACCCAACGACGCCCAGAAACTTTCACCAGGTCGACGGTCCACCTAGTGGGGGGGCGTCTTACACTGCGTCATCCGATATATGGTAGCTACTCGAGAACCTTTCTTCCCCAGCGGTTGTCGATTCATCGAGCGATGTGGCTTGCCCATTGTCACTTCAGTGTGCTAATTCTTCGTGCTATGTCGGTTACACCCGTTCTGCGGATTTCCGTATGCCGGATTCTATCTCGCAGAGAAATCCCGAGCATAGCCCGCTCCATACCACGCTGAGCAACTTTGAGCCTTGTTATGAGGCCTTACATTTAGGGACCATGTTGCCGTACCGTGCCGCCTTATATAGATAGATTTATATAAATGGAACAAAAAATTACTCATATTTCAAGATTTGTTACATACTTTTTGATTGTTGTACATTTGAATAGCATTCTATCCAAATCGGTCCGTTACAAAAAGGTTTTCGTGGTTCAACATCAAAGCATCATATAATTTATTGAAAATATTCCCATCTAAGTTTGTCACCTTAGCTAAAATATTGTCAATATATTATCAATATTAGTACTTTGTTGTAGAATCGTAGATATATTATCAGATTTTACAAAGCAAGTTTTTTCAAAATAAACAATATATTTGATTTGTTTTTAAGGTAAAACTTTTGACTTTTGAAATATTATTAATTCAACAAAATTATCCCATTTTAGCGTAATAGAATAAACAGAACATAGTTTTGTTATGCTGATGTGATATAGATGTAATTCAAAAAAATCTAAATTTAATATCATTTATTATATATAAACCATGAGTGGACAATTTTAACTTCATCATCATCATCGCAGCCCACATACGTCCCACTGTTGGGCTCGGGCCTCCCCAAAATGGGAGGGCATTTAACTTACTATATACCATGCTGGTCAGACATGTTGGTATAGGGTTTCATTTCGAGTTTCCCATCTCTTGCACAGATCTTATGTGCATATTATATCCCTTAGTCGTCTTTTACGACATTCACAGGTTAGACAGGGGTACTATCCCGGACGGACCAGTCCGCGGCTGTAGGCAGAAGACAGCAGTGTGGTCCTACCACATTAAAATATTAGCTCAACCATAATATGTGACAAAATATTATGACCAGTCCAGATCTCACAATCGGCTCCCGAACACGAGTTACTAGAGCAGCCATCCCTCCCCTCAATCGCATAGGAGGGAAGGGGAAAACGTCTCGTTACATATCCATATCACATCAGCTATTCACTCTTCAACTTTTCAGTTGCTGACGCAATCTGTTTTCCCATTTATATTAAAATAGGAAGTGAGGTTTACTGAGTTTAGAAAACTATATCAACTTTAGTTGTTTAATACGGAAATGAAAAACTCCCTCAGAGTTAAAGTTGATTGAGTTCAGATCTAGTTTAAAAGATGGTTACTTTAATGGATAAATGTCGTTTGTAGTGCATAACAGCTACATAAGCAACGCTATTACTATACCTATATAAAAACATGTTTTTTTAACCTCCCACGCAGAAAGAGAGGTATTATAGGTTTAACGTCGATGTCTTTCTCTCTGTGTGTGTATGTTTGTGGTATCGTAGCTCTCAAACGGATGAACCGATTCCGATGTGATTTTTTAATTTGAAAGACAATTTTCTTGGGGAAGATCTTCATCATTCATTATCAATTCAGCCTATTGCCGTCCACTGCTGGACGTAGGCCTCTCTCATGTTACACCACAATGTGCGATCCTGTGCCGCCTGCATCCAACGACGCCCAGTAACTTTCACCAGGTCGTCGGTCTACCTATTGGAGGGGCGTCCTACACATGCCCATTACCACTTCAGTGTGCTAATTCTTCATGCTATATCGGTTACACCCATTCTTCTGCGGATTTCCGTATTCCGAATTCTTTCTCGCAGAGAAATCTCGAGCATAGCCCGCTCCATAGTACGCTGAGCGACTTTGAGCCTCGTTATGAGGCCTACACTTAGGGACCACGTTTCACTCACACACACTGGTCGTAGACCTGTGTTTTCAGACACTAAGGTATGTTGGACGAGAAGATCCTGTTGAGTTTCCCGAATGCTGCCCAACCGAGTTGGATTCGTCGGCTTATCTCTTTCTCGAAATTGGATCTACCTAACTGGACTGTTTGTCCTAGGTAAACATAATGATCGACAGCTTCGAGAATCGCATTGCCGCATTGGATAGTTCTTAGCTATGTTTATTTAATATCGATCCAGTAGTGTAAGAGCTCTTTTCCAAAATGATGTAATAGCGTATGATTATTCGATTAAGTGCTTCACACAGTCCGAACAGTATAATCGTTAAATGACAATTAATTGATCATTCCTGTTAAAGAGAACATAATGTTTTTTTTGTATTTTAGTTTGTGTCGGAGGTTGTTCAAAATTTTCAATTTTACTTATCCATACTAATATTATAAATGCGAAAGTAAGGATGTTTGTTTGTTTGTAACGCTTTCACGCTTAAACCACCGAACCGATTTCAAAAATTCTTTCACCAATGGAAAGCTATAATATCAGGGAATAACATAGGCTATATTTTTCCCGGTATTCTCACAGGAACAAGAACTACGTGGGTTTAAGCGACTGAAACCGAAGCGAAGCGAGGGCGGGTTGCTAGTATTTTATATTTGTAGTGATAGGTGAAAATCAGAATCCATTGCCATTTATTTTACTGTCGATATAATAAAAGATGATTAAAATACAAACCGACCAAATTTCATTGTCAATCCATTAGAATTGGAGAGTAAATACTCTGATGAGCATGCTATATCGAAGGAATCTCATAGTCCAAAGTGGAAGGCATCAGAATCATCATTTGATAAGTATGGTTCCTGCTCTTATCTTAATTACGTCGATGCAATAGGTACCTACTCTTCCTACATCCTTTCTATTGCAAAAGTTATTGGCAATACTTTTATGATCGGCGGCCTGTCAGACTTCACCTTTTCATGGAACTGACAATACGGCATCAGATGGAACTGGCCCAGGTTGGTAAACGACCATAATAGTGGAAGCTATATGGGCTATAAAGAGAAATAAGGTTAAAGGAAGATCAAAAAGCATTGTGTGAAAGAAGATATAGACAGAAAAGTGGTGAGAACAAAGATAACGCCTAACATATTGTATACTGGTCCGAACGATTGGAATAACACCACTGCTAGTGAAAATCTTAAGTACGTACTTAACTTGTGCTTAAGAAATTCATAACATTTTAACTGTTGCTACACTATTCCTTGGAAATATTTTAAATTCAAATTCAATCCCCTTTGTTCAGCTTTACAAAATGATTCTATAAAATGTTTCAGTACTTTTGCTGAGGTTTTATCTTGAATTAAATGTATTCAACTTAAGTAAAATTTACTTAGTTGTAAAGCTTCTATGTAGACAATGTTTAGTTTTACCTATAGTACTATTTTTTACGTTTGATAGAGAAACAATGAAATGAATCTTTGACTATCGACGGGTTACAATTAATATTCTTCTTCCCTATTCGAAACCAGCTAGACAGCGTAGTAAAGTATATCAATTTATAGTCAGTCAATTCATCAATTTCTAGAAAACCCATATATTTTTACCAGTTTATTATCTAATATCTGGTTGACCGAGCTTCACTCGGAATATTTTTGTAGAATTTATTTAGATATATATTAATAAAAAAATTAAAAAATAAATAATGAAAATTATATAAAAAACTACAAAAAGAGAATAATAATAACAACGAGATTCGAACCGACGCTGTTTAAATGTCACATAATCCAAAATTAAAACCGCCCGCCTCCCCACCTGAGCTATCGGAACTCATGACGTTGACAACGAAATTTGAATTCATATTCTTTTAAAATTTAATGTCATTGTTTGTTTTGCTAAAAACACGGACAAAACAAGATTTTCTAAAAATAAAACCTAGCTAGATCGATTTTTTGAACCCAAAACCTCTAGTGTGCCAAGTTTCAACAAAATCGTTGGAGCCGTTTCCGAGATCCTGAATATATATATATATATATATACAAGAATTGCTCGTTTAAAGATATAAGATAAAGAAAATTATTCGTCTCAAGTTATTTAGATTCTCCATATCTCCTTCGTAACAAAATAGAAATAATTACTGAAGAGTTAGTTTAAATGGTACTATTTGAAAGTTCCTTCACTTGCAGTAATGATATGCCCTATTCGTTAATTACGGACACATCATCATTATCTTGCTCTTATCCCTATTACTTAGGGTCCACGCTATATATCCTCTCCTTCCATAGAACGCCATCAGATGTCATATCTGTAGTCACTCCTTGTCTATCCATGTCATGTGCCACCTAGCCCATACATGTTATTTCTGGTCTTTGGATCTCTAAATCCTTAAATATTTATATTGAAAATTCTCTTTAAAAAATTACTTTCATCCCAAATCATCCTCAAACGTTCACTCCTTAACGTTTCTGTCATTGGCGTAACTTTCAAACTTCTTCATCATCATCATCTTGCTCTTATCCCAATTACTTGGGGTCGACGCAATATGTCATCTATTTTGACATATTGCAAAAAGTTTCGGCAATGACTTTTATGACCGGCCGCCTGGCTGACGTCAATCCTCCTCGGGAATGTAATCGTTGACCCAAATTGTACAGATGGAGTTGGTCCGGGTCAATCTAGAGCTCTTAGTGGTCTTTTACGACACCCACGAGCAAAGCAAGGGTTGGTAGTATTCGAAGCCGCCACCACACAGCACTTCAAACTTCTTCGTCTTCTTCTTCAACTTTCAAACTTCTTCAAATATAATTATTCCTAATTTTATAGATTCACATCACACTACATATCCATCTTAATATTCGCATTCGCTACATACAGGCGTCTCTCATCTATCATTTTTGCAGCCCAATATTGATCCATGCAATACAGCAGGTCGTATTGAGATTTTATAAATTTTCGCCTTTAATTAAAAGGGTACTTTTTTTTTGGGGTGGGCTACGGTCTGTGCACCCACTGTCCGGCTCCGTCCGGAGCGACAGAGGGCCGGCGCGCGGCCCCGTAACCCCATAGCACGTCGCCTTCGTCGCTGACCACCGGTGCAGAGTTCCTTGGTTCTCATCGACGTCCGCTTCCCGGGACGTCGGTCGCTGTCGCGAGGTCAGCCTCTCCACGGGTGTAGGACTAGATCCTCGGTCCGGTCACCCGCAGTCTCTGCTAGGGCGGCATCAGGAGCAGGTAGTCACGCCTGCGCCTACGGATTAACTCTATACTTACTCCGTCACCACACGTACAACTTGTCTGGACACACTTTATCATTTTGTATCCCTATCATCAATTGGGTCGACTAATTCCTTAACATCGATGGCCTGAGAAGAAAATAACGTGAAAATCCCGTAGATATACAAGATAATTTTCTCAATAAATAGATTTTGAGTCTTAGCGTAGCACATCTTCAATACCTGCAAGTAATGTAGTTAAGCTTCACGAGTTTATTACATTATACTCGTTACCTCACAAAGTAGCAAGGATATGTACAAAATAGCAAGGAATAATTTTATAGTAATTGCAATCTTGAATTAAGTCTATCATCTTATAATAATAACTGCTGTGTGGTAGCGGCTTCGAATACTACCAACCCTTGCTTTGCTCGTGGGTGTCGTAAAAGACTACTAAGAGCCCTGGATTGACCCGGACCAACTCCATCTGGTACCATTTGGGTCAACGATTACATTCCCAAGGAGGGTTGACGTCAGGCAGGCGTCCGGTCATAAAAGTCATTGCCGAAACTTTTTGCAATATGTCAAAACAGATGACATATTGCGTCGACCCCAAGTAATTGGGATAAGAGCAAGATGATGATGATCTTATAATAATAACTTATAGAAGGATAATGTCCATACGTAAGCCATCAAAACTATGAAGCAAACATTACTACATGCATGCAAGCAATTACACACGCACACACGCACACCATTATATAAATTATGAAATCAAATTTTGTTTTTATCTGTATATTAATACGTGAAGCAAAAATTTTGTACCTCTTTTTACGAAAATTACGTGGATGGACAAGTATGAAATTTGGCATAGTTGAAGTATATAACGAGGAGAAGTGCATAAAACTGAAATTTCATATTATAATGGATTAGAAATGCATTAAATTAATTAAAAAAAGCCTTACGCACACTACAATGCAATCGCTACACACACGCGCACACACACGCGCACACATGCGCGCGCTTATATACTTTTGTTTACGGTTAAAATCTCTGGTCAAACCGAATGTCAAATAATCATAATTATGATGACAATGTCTAATAGGCATTTGTACTTAGTACTTTATATATTAGTTATTAGTAATATACAACTTGCTCAATTTACAATTATACATAAATAAAATTACAAGAAAATTGTGTAGCAGAAAAATTTATTAAAATGAATTATGGCCGAAATTCGACCGCACGGCGACCACTAGTTAACATAAATCGTCAAAATACTTTTAAAAGTAATGTTAAAAACCTTTTTATGCTTTTCAAATGTGTTGAGACACCATTTGAATGCACAAACCGCCATAATTACCTATTTATATTTTAAGAGTTGCGTACGTACGTGCAGTACAGTGACCTTGTACATTACGGAACGGTTCCGGCGTAAGCTCCATTAGTTTCCAATTAAAATGCTTCACTTTTTGGGCGTCAACTTACCTTCTATACGTTATTATTCTAAGTTGGTATTTTTTTTTATGGGTGGGCTATGGCAAGCGCACGCACGGTCCATTCCGTCCGGGACGACGGAAGGACGGCTCGCGGGCCCATAACCCACCCGTACCCACGTCACCTCGTTGTTGGGCCGACCACCGGAGCAGGGTGACTTGTCGTTAGTGGTCGGCCCGACGGATATGTTGTTATAGGGTTACTTTGAGTTTACCTTTTCTTACATAGATGTTATGTGCATATTTAATCTCTTAGTCGTCTTTTACGACCCCGTCGTCGTGAATTTTAATAATACTCAAGGACAAGTTATTTTAAAATATTTTTTTATATATGATATTATATATTTTCCGTGTGGTGACGGAATAAGAATATAATTCACCACTCCCTATCTTGCCCGTGGATATCGTACAAGATGACTAAGGGATATAATATGCACATTAGATCTGTGCAAGAGAAGGAAAACTCGAAATGAAACCTTATACCAACATGTTTGATCAGCATGGTATAGTAGGTCAAAATCCCTCCCATTGTGGAGGAGGCCTGAGCCCAACAGTGGAAGGTATGTGGGCTGCGATGATGATGACGATGATTATATATATTAACTACAATTAAAAGAGGTACGTTCTTTTTTTAAATTGTAGTTTATATATAGTTCAGTGAAAAAGTTTATTCGCGTTCTACATGAAACTTCAAGACAATTTTTTTACAAAGTTTATTTGTATTTAATTACAATATTTATATGTGCTATTTTGTACGATGACTGTTTGCCACCTTGTAGTTAGTGACATAATCCCGTTGCTGAGTAACTAAAAATGTGCGGTATAGCGTTATCGTGATGAAAAACCATACCCTTTCTGTTGACTAATCTCAGCCGCTTTCTCTGAGATTCTTGCTTTAATCTCATCTGTTGGTGGCCGTAAAACCTCATAAACAATACCCTTCCCATTCCACCGTACACACCTTATCACTTTATTGCAAATTACCCCGGGTTTTGCCGCAGTTGGTGAAGCCTGACCGATATTTGACCACTACCTTTACCTACCTTTTTCGCACGTTCTTATCTTACATGATTCACTTTCCATCACCAGTTTTCGATCTCTTCAAAAATGGTTCGGTTTCATTACGTTCAAATTAAGAATGGTAAATGAGTACAAGGTTTATTAGGTTTCTTTCCGTGAGCTTGTGTGATCCAAATGTCGAGCTTGGTCAATCCCTAAATCTTCAGATACGTTATAACTACTGAAGTGCCGATCTTCCACCACTTCTTCAAAAATGGCATCCCTTTTATCAGTGACAGGGCAACCAGAACTAGGTGCATCTTTGACATCAAAATTGCCGGATTGATAACGTTTAAACCAACCTTTATTAGGTTTATAAACGTCACAATTTTTTTTTTGTTTGGTATTTTTCCTTCTATGTAATAAAGTTATAAATATATCGAATTTTTTCATTAGATTCATTCGTTTGACAGGATAAAAAACGGCGGGAAACAATATTTTAATCTTAGAATAATAACGTATAAAAGGTAAGTTCGCGCACAAAAAGTGAAGCATTTCAATTGGAGCCCAATGGAGCTTACTCCGGAACCGTTCCGTAATGTACAAGTCATTGTACTGCACGTACGTATGCAACTGTTAAAAAATAAATAGGTAATTATGACGTTTTGTGCATTCAAATGGTGTGATAACACATTTGAAAAACTTAAAAAGATTTTTAACATTACTTTTAAAAGTATTTCGACGATTTATGTTAATAAAAACAAAATTTGATTTCATAATTTGTATAGTGGTATGCGTATGTATGTGTGTAATCGTCTGCGCGCCATTAGCATTTTTATTATAGGGCGTCTACATGTTGGCCGAGTGCAGGCGAGCGATGGCGAACGCCAACGTGTGTACACCCGATTTGCCTTAGGTGGCCAACGCTCGCCGTCGCTCGCCTAGTTGGCCGAGTGAATACAAGCGCCAACGTGTGGACAGCTGATTTGTATTCACTCGCCGTCACTCGCCGTCGGGCTATTTTTTTAGATGCATATTTCGAAAGTTCGAAGTATTGACACTATCCTTCTATACGTTATAGCCCGTACAGACGTTGGCCGAGCCTAGGCCAACGCGAGCGTCGGCAAATAGGTACAAGGCGAGTGCTAGCGTCTACACGTTGGCGAGTGCGGCGAACGCCAACGCGAGTGGCCAACGTAGACGAGCGTTTGTAGAAGTGTCTACACGTTGGCCTCAGTCAGTGTTCATTGTGCACTGAAACACTACGGACGTTGACATTAACGTTGCTGCAGCTTCGACTATTTATTTAATGAGCGTATATAACTATTATCTCAGTGTATACCGCAGTAAAGTGGGAAAAAAAGAAAGTGGTTTATACTGAGTATTCACAGAAATAGAAAATAGATATATCCGTGTGGTGACGGAGTAAGAAAAAAATTCACCAGTCCCTATCTTGTCTGTGAATGTCGTAAAAGACGTCTAAGGGATATAATACATAATGAGCATATAACATATATGCAAGAGAAGGAAACCTCGAAATAAAACCCTATACCAACCTGTCTGACTAGCATGGAATACTAAGGCCAGTTTCCCGCCTATTGTGGAGGAGGCTCGAGCCCATCAGTAGGACGTATATTAGTTAAAATGATGATGAATGATGAAGATACATTTTGATACTATAGGTAACATATAGGGTGACTTGGATCTAATTATTTACGTCGCATATCTAGAAGTAGTGATGCAAATTTGAAAATATAATCATTTATATTGAGCTACAATATCACATTAAACACGTCTAACCGCTATGGATGTCAACCGTGTAATGACGACTCGGCCAACGTGTAGACGGCATTGGCCGAGCGTAGACGAGTGCCTTTGATTTGTGCACAAAAACCGACACCGAGGCGAAGTGAGGCAAGCGATCACGAGCGATGGCGAGTGAAGACAAATCAGCTGTCCACACGTTGGCGCTTGTATTCACTCGGCCAACTAGGCGAGCGACGGCGAGCGTTGGCCACCTAAGGCAAATCGGGTGTACACACGTTGGCGTTCGCCATCGCTCGCCTGCACTCGGCCAACATGTAGACGCCCTATTATATAGGGTGCATTACTACTCTGTGTGGTGACGGAGTACGAATACAATTCACCACCCCCTATCTTACCCGTGGTGATCGTACGAGACGACTAAGGAATATAAAACGCATATAACATGCGAAAGAAGGAAAACTCGAAATAAAACCCTATACCAACACGTCTGACCAGCGTGGTATAGTAGGTCAATTACCCTTCCATTATAGAGGAGGCCCGGGCCCAACAGTGGGACGTATATGGGCTGAGATGATGATGATGATTATTACGTTATAATTTTATAATATTAACTTCGTTCTTTTATAGTAATGGATTATCTTGCATACTTTAGTTATCAGCAAGAAATTAAAATAAAGCAATTAATTCTACCAAAACAGTTTGTTAGCCAATCAATAAAATTAGTAAAAACAGTTTTATTTCATAAAGGAAAATTAAATAAAAATAATTTACCTAATTAAATAGTTAAATTAATATATTAAGGTACTCAAACAAATTATAATTTGCCGAGGAAAATTAGGAATTAATTAAAATGTAACTCGACACGTGCCTCGTATTTAAACGACGTGTTTCCGAGCAATCATTTAAGTACGAAATTAAGGCGACACTTTTTAAATTAATGCGAGCGATATTAAACGTACTGATTGTGACTGATAGTGACGTTAGCGGCTATACGGAAATAAATTACGACTCGTTTACATTAACGGTGTTGACTTCATTTACATATTTTCGAAACATAGATTAAATGCTATGGAGTGCGTTACCAGTAACAATCAAACAAACCCACACTTTATCTGTATTTAAAAAAAAGTTGACCGATCACTACTTGTCACTATAATTTTTTTTTTAATACTAAATCTGAACATAATATTTACAACCAGCAGCCAACTACCTACCATCTCTTTATTCTATCATTTTCATCCTAAAGTTGCTTGGAAGAGTTCGTTTATAGAAACAAAGTGTATATCATCGCCCTTTGTACATTCTAGTTATGCTGATATTCAAGTTTTTCTTGTAATTGATGTATAAATAAAGAATTATCTATCTATATTTAGTGAAAACTAGCAACCCGCCCTCGCTTCGCTTCGGTTTTTGTCGTTTTACCCGCGTAGTTCCCGTTCCCGTGGGAATACCGGGATAAAATATAGCCTAGTTTACTCCCTGATATTATAGCTTTCCATTGGTGAAAGAAGTTTTGAAATCGTCCAGCCGTTTTGAAGATTACCCAGAACAAACAGACAGACCGACAAAAATTATTTAATCTATATTTTAGGCATAGGTGTCGTGCAAATAACCGTGTGAGCATGAAAAAAGCCTATTATTTTGACATTACAAACAGACACTCCAATTTTATTTATTGGTATAGATGAAAGGGCGTAGTCATTCTGCACTTTTTACAATTATTTATTGAGTTATTATCGATTCAATAAAACGGGTATCCTTTTTCATGGTACATACCTATTGTAAAAACTTTAGAAACTGTTCACGACTGGTCCCCTGCTTAACTTGAAGGAGGATTACCTCCTTGGGAATGTAAAGGTTGACTAGATGGTATTAAATGGTGTTGGCCCAGATCTATGTAGAGCTCTTAGGTGTCTGTAGTCTTACATTGTTTCTGGGTAACGTAAAACGCTACCCAGAAACAATGTAAGAGTTGAAATTTAGTAAAAACATAATTATAGAAATTCTCATCGATGTTGCATCGATGTTGTCTTAAAAATATTAGTGAGTTCATCGCTGTAGATGAAGGAAAGTCCAATTGTACCTATATGGGATAAGGGTAACAAGATTTTAACCATCAAAATTATAAAGCAAAAATTGCTAAAGCAGGGGTAATGTATGACTGTCCGTATGATGATGAGTACACAATATCAAACAACATTACTCCTTTCTTTTTCAGGTAGAAAATTACTAAAAAAGAAAGGAGTAATGTTATATGATATTGTGTATTCAGGAGGAATGTAAGCTTATAACTTTATTACAAGAATAGAGAGACTGGAAATAGTAAATTTTGCATCACCTCTAGACATCAGAATGGCTGCTAGTCGTGACATTTTCAAGGCTAAAGTTAAACGATTTTACTTAGATTTTCTGGCGGATTCAACTCATCTGTGACGGCTCACATCCTTTTTTATATATGTATGTATATATGTATACTTATGTATATGTATTTATATGGTATATATGTATTCATATTTATATATTTGTATCATTTAGTAATTATATATAAATTCTGATCTTCAACTATTTGTATTGCACCTGCCTTGAATTATTTCTGCTCCACCCTCGGTCGACTGGTAGAGAATGCCAAGGCTAAGGCATTAAGTCCGCTGTGTACCTTTGTTTGTGCAAAAGCTTTAAAATAAATAAATAAATTATAACTACTTGCCAACCAGTGAAGCCGTCATGGTAGAATAGTAATGGGAGGTAATGTTTTAGAATATTTGGTTCCCAAAGGACATAAGTAAAAAAAGGAATGATAAAGAGTAAAATTCTCGGGATTCGGGATTTCTCTGCGAGATAGAATCCGGAATACGGAAATCCACAGAAGAACGGGTGTAACCGACATAGCACGAAGATTTAGCATGCTGAAGTGGTAATGGGCAGGCCACATCGCTCGACGAACCGACAACCGCTGGGGAAGAAAGGTTCTCGAGTGGCGACCACGTATCGGACGACGCAGTGTAGGACGCCCCCCCACTAGGTGGACCGATGACCTAGTGAAAGTTGCTGGGCGTCGTTGGATGCAGGCGGCACAGGACCGCACATTGTGGCGCAACATGAGGGAGGCCTACGTCCAGCAGTGGACGGCTGTAGGCTGAAATGATGATGATGAATGAAAGAGTAAAAACAAGAAACGAAAAAAAAAGGGCATTTGTCAAAACAATTGCACATATATCGTAAATTAATTTTCTTTCGGCTTTTATCGCGTTTACATTTGATTTTTGATTGCGACGGACTAAGATGTCTCACGTCCAACAAGTCATTGTTATTATTTATATCTATCTGCTACAGCATTGGTTATTAAATATTGACCTACATTTTAAAACACATTTATTGCCAGTACAAAAAGAAAATGTTTCTAGGTGAAAATATTATATTGTATTTGGGCAGTAATTATTTAAACATTAAATTTGTAGTAATTATTATATTATGACATTCTATTGATGTTAACCAACAAATTTAATATACTACCACCAAATCGGAGTCGGCCATATTCAATAAGATCCGGCATGAAAACTCAGAGCACATGATGCTAAATTATTATTGATTTTTAAAAAGCAGCTTACTTTATCTTACTAAAAGTTTTTTACTTTATAAAATCTTTTAACTATTATTGTGAGTCAATCTATATAATAAGTGCTCACAGAAATTGTGCAACATAAATTTATTTTTTAATTTATATAAATATATCTTAACTACGTTTATTAAATTTTCTTTTTCGAATATTCCATATTTATTATAAAGTAATGTACAGCTAAATTCAAAAGAGAAGCTATTTTATAATAAATGGTTAGAGCATCCAATATCCGTCCTATATCTAACTTTGATTGCAACTGAGCGACCGTCAAGTGCACCCACTAGAACATCTACAAAAGCATTTATCATTTCACTTATCAACTGCAATCTGACTACCGTTCTGATTTAACTGTACATATCATCGTCCTATATTATGGGCTCGACTTTGTTGATAATAAATAAATATAAATCACCATCCCTTCCTTGAGTGTCGTAAAAGACTACTAAGAGATTAAATTTGCATGCATCTATGCAAGAGAAGGCAAATTCAAAATAAAGCCCTATACTAACACATGTGACCACTGTACTATAGTAGATCAATTTTCCTCCTATTGTGAAAGAAGCACGAGCCCAATAGTGAAACCTATATGATCCAAAATGATGATGATATTCCTTATTCTTTATTTTGCAAGTAAAAGACGTCTAAGAAATATAAACCGATAATGTTAACATTAGGGGTTTAGTTGCAGCTTGATATTATGAATTATTTGAAGAGAATTCTTTGCCCTTCGTTCGGTTAAATTATGTAGCAACCTCCCCCCTAGTAGGAGGGTAATTGACCTACACAATAAATTAGATATGTTGGTATATGGTTTTATTTCGAAATTTCCTTCTCTTGCTTAGAAATTGTATGTATTTAAAGAGTGACGAATTGTATTCTTATACCGTAGGGATGTGAAAAAATAATCAATTTTTATAATAATCGATTATTACAAAAACTTAATCGATTAATAATCGATTTTTACAATCGATTATCAAAATAATAATAATCGATTATTAATCGATTTTTTATTATTCGAAATTCGATCGAAATTAATCGATTATTCACTGCCAGATTTCGTAAAAAAAAAGGTCATCACGATTGTTTCATACTATATTAGAAAATAAAGCTCACATTTCCTAAAAAAAGGTCATCATAATCCTGTTGGGAGAAAAAATCGATTATTTTATAATCAATTATTTATTTTTAATTAATCGATTATTTTATAATCGATTTATTTTAAAGAACAAAACATCGATTATTTGAAAAATCGATTATTTTCACTCCAAGTCACATCCCTACTACACTGTCACTTTTTATTGCTTTAATACTTTAAAATATATATAACACAAATGATTGTGAACACACATTTTTATATTATTCATCATCATTAATACAATAATTTATTATAGGTATGAATTTTATAAATTTGCCATTCGTATCGGAACAAAATAAATACCTTTTCTAATTAAAAATAAAAGAAATCGAGTCGTATTATCATAGAATATTTCGTCCTAGTTTCTCAAGTACATAATGCACTAAGAACTGGTTCAAGTTGCTGCACTAAGCAATTAAGGTTAATTGAAATGCTATAACCCCTTTTTTATAAGAACCTGGTATGTTTGTCTAAGTGAATTTGTATGCACAAAGTGGTGTCTCTAGTAAACAAATCGATGTTCTAAATGAAACCGTATTTAGGGATTTTATCGCCATTTCTATTTGATTTTTATTTACATGAAGTTGAACACTTTTCGGAGTTCATAGTCACGGGAAGATGTAGTTTACCCATTTCGTGAAAATAGTTTTATGTCATGTGTAAAATACTCGCGTAAACAGAAGTCAATGTAATGTTTGGCGGCGATGTGGTTCGCGACACGTCACGTCTCGTTTCCGTCGGGGGCGAAAAGTGGCCCACAGAGAACCGCTTTGCTACGCTGAATATGTCAAAGATCGTAGCAGGTGGAGGGCAGTGGACTCTGCCTACCCCTATGGGAAAAAGGCGTGAATATATAAAAAAAAAAAAAAAAAAAAAATGTAATGTTTGTTATTATTTGTGTTAATATCTTCTATATCGATATCAATATCGAAGATAGGCGTTCTTAAGGGAGAATGACAGCATTGTCGTTACATTTAATTTAGGAGTAAGCAAACGAATTTAGTGTAATAAGCTGCCCAGATTCTTTTTTTGTCCGGTTTTTAAGAATTTCTCGGGCAAATTTAATGTTTAAAAACACCTACAGCCCCTTTCCTTATGTCTTAACCCAAATACGTAATATAATATTATTATGACATGAAATCTTCTATAAAAAAACGACCTACTAGTTTACGCTGTTTCATCGGCTTGGTTTAAGATTTCTATCACCAATTAATTGTGCGCGGTGGTTTGCTTGCCTTGTTTACTTAGATATTAATTATTTTGATATTTATTATTATTTTTATCATGTATTACATTAACTTTTAAGTTAGAGTTCTAGCAATACATACGAGAAAGTAATACGTTGGGGGTAGGACGTTACCCGAAAGGGTATCTCACCGGATTGACAGACGTCAAGGAACTCGGTACCAGTAGTCGGCGCAATGGTGAATGGAAGGGAATACCAATGGGAATAGCAAGGGTGGGTTATGGGGCCACCCTTGGATTGCCTGGGGTGGAATGAACGGCGTTTGTGTTGACCATAATAAGCCCAATAAAATCGATTACTTAAATATCCATAATTTATAGAAATTGGCTTGTTATAACATTATCTATACCAATAAATAAAATTGGAGTATCTATTTGTAATGCCAAAATAATAGGCATTTTTCATGCTCACACGGTTATTTGCACGACACCTATGCCTAAAATACAAATTAAAAAATTTTTGTCTGTCTGTCTGTTTGTTTGTTCCGGTTAATCTTCAAAATGGCTGGACCGATTTCAAAAATTCTATCACCAATGGAAAGCTATAATATCACGGCGTAAACTAGGCTATATTTTATCCCGGTATTCCTACGGGAACGGGAACTACGCGGATAAAACGACTAAAACCGAAGCGAAGCGAGGGCGGGTTGCTAGTTACATATATAAATTAATATTATAATCATCATCGTCATTTCAGCTCAAATATCCCACTGCTAAGCTTGAATCTAATCCACAATATAAGATACCGTACCTACCCTACGGCGGCCATACCCATACCCTACAACACGGCGATCACCAATCAACTTGTTACAGGGATTCATTTCAAGTTTTCCTTATCTAGCATAAACATTATCTGCATATTACATTCTAGTCGTCTTTCAATATACCTACGAGTAAGAAAGGAAGCCGTGAATTGTAGTCTTACTCCCTCACCATAAGCAGATTTTTTAAGGGCGGGCCATGATTTAAGCGCGCGCCCTTCATTTCGTCTGAAGTAACGAAATAACGATGCGCAGATACATCATCATTTCATCTCATATACGTCCCACTATTGGGCTCTAGCTTCTTCCATAATAAGAGGGAAATTGACCTTACTAGACCATGCTGGTCAGATAGGTTGGCATAGGGTTTTATTTCGAGTTTTCCTTCTCATAAGACACAACCCATCGTATTCCTTCCCCTTCGCCATTGGGCTGACCACTGGTACCGAGTCCTTGATGTTCGTGGTCAACCCAGCCGGTTACCATTTTGGGTAACATCCCTCCTCGACACTCCCTCGGGGCGTCACCTTCACGCGGTTATCCTCACTGCGAGTGATGGACTATCCCCGATCAAGTTACCCTCGACCTCGTCTAAGGCGGCATCATGTACAGGTAACATGGGCAAATACATGGTAAATTATTATACGAAAAATCAACTTAAAACAACAAATAGAAAGCAATTTAAATCTAGCTTTTAACGTAAATGAAATTCTTTTCATTTCTAGGTTTATTAATTAGAACGTATATTAAAGAGAATGCATAAGTTCTTTTAAAACAAAGCATTGACTATGCAAAGAAGGAATCCGGATGGATATTAAAAGCGAGCGCTTTTAGACTGCATTGTAAATACTGTTGATTTTTTTTTCATGTTGAATTACATTACAATCTTTATATACATAAATCATCTGTTCGTGTTTGTAATTGAACGCCTCTAAACGGGTTGAACGATTATGTTTTTTTTGTGGCCGTTTGGATCCATATGAAATGATATTAATAATTGGAAGCGTAAGGCGGCCATTTGCTATTTTTTAATCTTTGAATAGAAGAACGTCTGTTTAGCCAGCTAGTATATTATTATTATACACCTTGTTTGATAGTTTTTCCTTGTGTTGACACAGTAAATATTCACCACCTATGGAGCATAAGATAAACTCCAAATAAAACCTTATACCTGACATTGTGGTATAGTAGGTCAATTTTTCTCCTAATGTAGAGGAGGCTCCAGTCAGTCAGCTGAGATGACGATGATAATCTTATATATATATATATATAAAAGAAAATTATGTTAGTTACACTATTTATAACTCAATAACGGTTGTACCGATTTAGCTGAAAATTGGTGGGGAGATAGCGTAGATCCAAAAGACGGACATAGGATACTTTCTATCCCATTCGATAGCGTTCCTGTGTGACGTAACATAAAACGTCAAAAGGAATACAAGTCACTATGAAACGTGGTTTAACAAAAACGTATTTGATATGTAATAACAAAACAAAAATGACAGCTAAACATAATTTTGTCTATGATTAAGTATGGCTGAAAAATTAATTATTATAATTTCAGTCAGAAATCAATAATCAGTAATTTGTATTCTCTTTGAATCATCATTAACAATGCCGTGACCAAAACGATTGAATCTTTCCCGACAAAACCGTAATGTTTCTTCCATTAGAGACTATATTTTCGGAAATGTAGATAATATATTTACAAAAAAAAAATAAGACGCCACAAAGTTCGCGCCGGTGAGCTAGTGATATGTAATAAAGAGTGTATTTATTTGAATGCACCAAGTTAGGCACTAAGAGTTTGATTATTTATCACGAAGATTTTATTTATCAAGAAGATTTATCAAGAAAGCTTTAAATCATAACGCTATGACAAATAAGACCAGAACAGTGTCTTTAACGTCAGCAAGTTAGGGTTAAAATATAGTAACAACAGACGTTATTCTACGCAGTCTCCGTTCTCATAGCAACTGTTGAGATAACAAAAATTATGATTGATTTATTATGGATTTATCTTTACAGATGGCGTAGTCGTTAAGATGCCGACTTAGCGTAATAGTGTCGTGGGTTCTAATCCCACTCGGGACACTTTGTGAGATTTACAAATTGTTATCTTGAGTCTAAATGTAGTTTGTGTCTGGTAATCAGAGTAAAAATACAATTCATTATTCCCTATCTTGCCGAAAAGAGTGGTAGGACCACACTGTCGACAGTTATGTCTACAGCCGCGGGCCGGTCCGTCCGGGGTAGTACCACACTCTCGCAGAAAATCGACGTCTGAGTAGTGGCGATTTGTTACTGCGCTTTGTTCGGTGAGCGAGAGAGCCGGAAGCCCAACTTTCTGAGGGTGTTTGTGTGTGGAGGGTTTTGGTGGTGCCCTTGGTATCACCGAGCCTTAATGCACGCATTCACACTCCCTTCACTTTATTCGCAGTAGGCAGCGACCCTGTAAAGGTCCATGAGCGGCAGCAACAGTTACCACCAGGTGTACTGTTTGCACGTTTGCCACCGTTTGCAATAAAAAAAAAGACGACTAAGGGATATAATAAATATATAACATCATATTCCAACACATCTGACTAGCGTGGATTAGTAGGTCGATTCTCCTCCCATTATGGAGGAGACTAGAGTCCAACAGTGGGACATAAATTGACTGAGATGATGATGAATGTATAGTTAATGTTCCATTAAACTAAACATGAGGTATATAACATTAGCTAAAAATAATTGTCAAGTTACATATTCCCACAGTTTCACTCACGTAGTTCTCGTTGCCATAGGATATGTCGATAAAATAGAGTCTATGTTATTCCCTAATAATGTAACAATGTCGAAAGATTTTTTTTATATCGTTTTAGCACCTAATTTAGGCATGAGAGCATAAAAAAATTATCTATATATGAAAAGAATATATATGAACGAAATAAAATCAAGCCCAAGTGTATTAAATTTAATTAGCAGGTAGCTAACTAATACTGTTCTTATTTTATCTTAAGAGACATTTACATATTTTAATTTGATAATAAATTGTTTAGTGACATATCTACGTAATGACTAAGACCTTTTTTATGCATGGGCGCTCACACGCTATTCCAATTCGTCCAGGGTGACGCAGGGGCATCGCGTGGCCTTATAACCCACCGTACTCCCTACGCTTTGCTATTGGGCTGACCACTGAGTTCCTTGTTGTCCATGGCCAGCCCGGCGGGATATCCTTTCAGGTATTCTCCCTCCCTAATGCCCCTCCAGGGACGACGGTCACCCTCACGCAGTCAGTCTCTCTGCGGGTGACGGACTATTCCCCGATTCTGTAACCCGTGGCTTCGACTAGAAGTGACTAACAGTTAAAAAATCTACCAGAGCTTACTCTATCTCATGTCATATGATCAACAGTTAAGTTTCTAAAGACGGTTGACTGACGTCAGGCCGCTAATAAAACTATTCATTATCGTCTATCGTCTCGGCTAATACGTGTTCCACTGCTGGGCTCGAAATTGATCTACTCTACCATGCTGATGAGATTATTATATAAATACATGTTGATGTCTCATCAGTTTTATTTCTAGTTTTCCTTATGTTGTACAAGTTTTATCATCATCATTATTATCTCAGCCCATATACATCCCACTGTTGGGCTCGGGCCTTCTCTAAAATGGGAGGGAAATTGATTGATTGGTATAGTAATACCATTCTGGTCAGACATGCTGATATAGGATTTCATTTCGCGTTTTCCTTCTCTTGCACAGACATTACCTGTGTATTATATCCCTTAGTCGTCTTTTACGACATCCACGGGTAAGATAGGGAGTGGTGTATTATATTTTTACTCCGTCACCACATGGATTAGGTTTAAGATATTGCCCTTGTTTTCATAAATACCGGTTAGGATAGGAGAGTATTAAAAGCCGCTCTCTAACACAATATCAAATTCATGGGGAGGCTTAAGCTGATCATTAGATATCAACGGGCTGATGGATGGGTGGATATGATAATAATACCATATTTTAACGTTCATCTTTTTGAGTAAAAACTAGGCAGTTTTGAATGGAGTGTAAATTTATGTCGTCGACAGTTACGTGACGCGTTACAGGCATACACTAAATCTGTAGCTATGCCATTGTCAATATATCTGTGCTGATAGATGTCAAAAACAGACAAATTTGAAACGTTTAAATCTATAAATTTTAATTTTAAACCAAAATCATTAAAAAAGGTAATTTCCATGTGATGACGGAGTAAAAATCTAATTCACTAGTACCTTTTTTTGCCCGTGGGCGTCACTAAAAGATGATTAAGGGTTTATAATATACATACAACATCAAGAGCAAGAGAACAAAGAGTGGAAAAAATACCTGTCTGACCAGCGTGGTATAGTGGGACAATTTCCCTCCTACCGTGAAGGAGGCTTGAGCCTAGTGGGACGTATGATTATGTGATGATGATGATGAATTTAAAATCAAACAACTAATTTGAATAAGCAAAAATAGGAACTGTTTGTTCACAGTTTTAAGTTTTCACTCCTTTTGGTAGTCCTCGTGACTATTCTGTGATTCATTTTTATCTCATGTAATAGTTATTGTTTCAGTATCAACTATTTTTCACGACGTTGGAGCTCAGTTCATCTATACCTTCTGGAAACCATGCTGCCTATGATAATAGAATATTTGTATTTTCACATACACGAGAATGATGAACTACATTCTTCAGTATGTCCTTTTTCAGTAAGTTTTAAGATGAATACAATTTAAAATTGTCTTTAAATTATATTTTTTCTATATATATCGCATTTTCAAACTGTTTAAGTTCAGGAACTTTTTGAAGTGGAAAAATTCTAAAGGCAGTTTTGGATGGGTAGTAAATTAACGTAAGTCGTCTTTGAACTGGTTACGTGACGTGTTAACGCTAACACTTATATTTGTAGCTATATATATATATATATATATATATATATATATATATATATATATATGTCACTATATCTATGCCAAAAGATGTTTAAACTAGATAGATGTAAAAAATTCCAATTTACAAATTTTTATTTAAGATTAAACAATTACTTTGGGTATTCAAAAATAAAAAATGTTTGCTCATTGTTTCAAGTTTTCACTTCTACCGACAGTCTTTGTGACTCCTTCGTGTTCTTAATATTATAAACTTTTCTTCCAACATACGATAATGACTGATTAAAAATATCAAAATGTGTCAAACCTAACTCTACCGTGAGGGTTGCAAAAACCTGCAAAGTGGAACATCAAGAGAATGGACTGCACCACTCTTATGGATAAATTAAGAAGCCAACGGCGGTGGCTAATCTCCTCCACTAAGCGTTGAATGGATGGGTGGGGTTGTCGGTTTACCCTTATAAACAATAATGGCATTTTATATTTAAAAAAATATTTATTTTAATTTTCCGTGTGATGGTGGAATAAGTATACAATTCATCGCCCATTGTCTTACTTGTGAGTGTAGCGAAGACAACTAAGGGTTATATCTATATAACATCTATGTGAAAGAAAATAAACTTGATATAAAATATATAATCTATGGTCAAACTTTTGACCAACTTGGCATAGTGGGTGTATTCCATTCCTATTGTAGAGGAGGCTCGAGTCCCAACAGTGTGACGTATACGAGCTGATATGATCTATTTGCTTTGTTAATATGGAAGTAAAAAAATGAAACATGATTTTATCCAACTTTAGACGAAAAAACCGTGCTTATAAATAAATTTAAACACAAAATTTAAAACAAGAAAAGAAAATACATACTAGTAAAAGAATAAAATAACCAATATAGCTATTTTATTTGCTATAATTTCATACGAGAAAGACACTATCTTATACGAGTTTATGATAGAATTATTTGTACGTAGCGTATTTTTCCAAAGGAGAAATATCGTTGTGAATATAATAAAGCACTTTATGTTAAAGCTTACCAAACTTAAAATAAGCTTAGGAATATTTTTTCGTCAGTTATATATAAAATAGCGTAGTTTCGTAGTAAACTTTTTTGATCTTTGCCAGATTTAAATAAACATTTAAATAAAAGATTAACAAAAGATACTTACTAGGAGCTACTGATACAAAATTATTCGTTTATAATACGATACATGGAATATATTATGTTGTATATTTCATTTAAATTTTGTTATAAAATACAATGTAATTATAATATTACTATAATTATTAAATAATTATATAAAAAATTAATCATTAAATTTAAACTTATTTATTGATAGTTATATTATTTTATTGATTGTGTAATGAGTTATAATTAATTATTTATTTTTAAATTGATAAAAAGTGTTGATTGAAATTTTTATATGTCGTCTATAATGACTACTTTTTTCGTAATTAAACTAAATCTAATTATAACAAGGATAAATCTTTTGGTTTTATAATATTTTTTATATAAGTATTACACGAAAAAAGTTGTTGTAAATTTAGTTCCTTTTGCCCTAAATCTAATATTAAAATAATTTTAATACTTTTTAAACATTACTTACCTATTAAAACTAAATGTGAAGTATTCATATTTTATCACTATTCACTATATAGTTAGATAAAAAGTGTTTATCCATTTGAAAATATAATGTTTTATTTGTTTTTATATTTAAAACTACACACTATAAACGTATGAAACGAATAGAAAGTGGGTTAGTTGAATGAACGGTTGGCCCGCTACGCGAGCGGAAAGGTTGAGACGCGCTGGATAACTGGCTACGAAGCGTAGCAGCTCTACGGTTCGAGCGGAGCGCTACGACGCAACAGGCAACGCGTTCCGCTTTAAGCGGCACCGAGTTTTAATGAAGAACCTAGATAGAATGCATATTAGTTTAACATTTTTAAATTATGTTTTACGTGTATATAATGTAAATAAAAATAAATCCGATATGTTTATATGGGATTACAAAATTATTTATGCAGTTAGCGTATCTTGGAAACTCGACCGAAATTCGATGTTTTTATAATTTTCTCTTCCTTTATATACTAAACACCAATTGTATTCTAAATTTGAAACTTCTATGTCCGCTAGAAGTGTCTCAATAATATTGATGACCAGTCAGTCAGTCAGTGAGTGACAAAATTACGAAACATTGACTAGTTACAATTCTTAAACTATTGGTCCAAATTGAACAAAATTTGAAATATACCGCATGTTTATAATTCCTCCTTGGTCCTAGGCGTTCTAGGTTTCTAGTTGCATTCGCAACGAAGTTATAGGGAGTCAAAAATAGCCTGAATTGTGCCGAGAAAAGGATGTTACGGCAATTTTGCGTTTTTGCTCGACTTGGCAAGAACTTGCTCAACTTGGAACTACCGGCAGTAGTGAAAACTTAAAACTATGAACAAACAGTTGTTATTTTTTGATATTGAAAATAATTGTTTGATCTTAAATTACGAATTGTAAATTAAAACTGTTAATATTTTTGTGATTTTGACATAATATATCGACACAAATATAGTGTCATTGATATAGTTACAGATATAGTGTTAGCATTAACATGTCACGTGACTATGTCGATGACGACTTACATGAATTTACTCCCCAGATAAACCTACCTATAGAATGATATCTGATGTTTACGCGAGCATTACACAGTATAAATAAAACAACTTTTACGGATTATATTACGTTTGGCTTCCTGTCCAACTCGTGAACATGAATGCTGTAAAAAGTTCGAAACGTAGGGCAATCATAAATCAAATACAAACGCGATAAAATCCGTAAAAGTAGTTTTATTTACACTGCCTATAGAAGTTTTCACATCTTATATCTTTAAACGAGCAATTCTTGTATATATATATTCAGGATCTCGAAAACGGCTCCAACGATTTTGATGAAATTTGGCATACTAGAAAAAATCGATCTAGCTAGGTTTTATTTATAGAAAATGTTGTTTTGTCGGTATTTTTAGCTAATCAATACAATGACATAAAATGTCAATAGAATATGGATTCAAATTTCGCCGTCAACGTCAAGAGTGTCGATAGCTCAGTTGGGAAATTGTCCCGCTTTCTTTTTGTTTTGGCATTCAAACAGCGTGGGATCGAATCTCGGTGTTATCATTATTCTCTTTTTGTAATTTATGATATTTTTTTCATTATTTAATTTTTATTTTTATTAATATTTACCTAAATAAATTCAACAAAAATATATCGTCAACTAGATATTAAAAATTATAGTTTAATGTCACTTTTTACATGTCATTTAAGACAGATTATGAGTTTTACAATCGAAGGCTCTAACAGACGTTGTCTTTCTGTGAGGTGAAGGAGTAAGAATAATTTCTACATCTGGATGCTATAAAAGATTACTAAAAGATATATCTTTCCGTGTGGTGACGGAGTAAGAATACAATTCACCACCCCCTCTCTTGCCAGAGGGTGTCGTAAAAGACGACTAAGGGATATGATATGCATATTAAATCTATTCAAGAGAAGAAAAAACTCGAAACAAAATCCTATGCCAACACATCTGACCGTGGTTTAGTAGGTCAATTTCCCTCTCATAGTGGAAGAGGCCCGAGCCCAACAGTGGCACGTATATGGGCTGAGATGATGATGATAAAAAGATATGAAGTGCATATAACACCTGTACAAGAGAAGGAAAACTTAATTTCTTTTTCCAACCCGTCTGACCAGCGTGCTTTGGTGCTTTTTAGGGTTCCGTACCCAAAGGGTAAAAGCGGGACCCTAGTACTAAGACTTCGCTGTCTGTCCGTCCGTCTGTCTGTCACCAGGCTGAATCTCAAGAACCACGATAGTTAGACAGTTGAAAATTTTACAAATTATGTATTTTTATGCCGCTATAACAACAAACACTAAATACATAATAAAATAAATATTTAAAGGGGCTCCCATTATATTTAAAAAGCGCGTTTGTACCACAAACGCGCTTTTTAAATATAATGGTACGGAATCCTACGTGCGCGACTCCAATTCGCACTTAGCCGGTTTTTTTCCTTTTATTGTGGAGAACACAGAAAAGCTCTGTGTGCGAACCACAAATTGTTATTCCATGTTTGTGTTTAATTTGTAATCGGTAATTATATGTTTTTGAAGCCCCCGCATTACTGGGATTAGTTTACTAGTTTAGGGTGCATTTATATACAAAATAAAGATTCTGAAGTCTATTTAAAAATAAATATCTGGTTGAACGAGCTTTGCACGGTATAATTTTTTTTTCGTTAATTTTGACGAACTTATTTAGATATACCTATATATTAATAAAAAATAAAAATGATAAAATAATAAAAAAATATCAAGAATTACATAAGTAAACAGAATAATAATAGCACCTAGATTCAATTTCACGCTGTTTGAATGCGACTGGACAACTTCCCAACTGAGCTATTGTCACACTCTTTGGTAAGATAGGATGTCCAACTGTATTTTTGTTCCTTTACCACACGTAAAATTTTGACCAACTATACCATGCTGGTCAGACGGGTTGATATAGGGCTTTTTTTTCGAGTTTTCTTTCTCTTGCCTAGATATTGTATGAATATTATATTCCTTAATCGTCTTTTACGTTACCTTTGGGCAAGCTGAATTGTATTCTTACTTCGTTACCAAACGGAATACTTACATAATTTATTATAACACCGACATTTTTTTTTTTTTTTTGTGGGTGGGCTGCAGTCGGCGCGCCTCCGGACCACTCCGTTCGGGGCGACAGAGGGGCTTAAGCACGCAACTCCTGCAACCCACCCGAAAACCACCTCGCCTTCGTCGTTGGGCCGACCACCGGAGCAGGTTTACTTGTCGTCAGTGGTCGGCCCGACGGAATACCCCCTACGTGTGGTACCCTCCCATCGACCGACGTCCGCCCCTCGGGGAGGACGTCAGTCTTTCCTCATGCGGTCAGCCTCTCGGCGGGTGACGGACTAATCCCCGGTCACGTCACCCGCGGCTTCGGCTAGGGCGGCATGAGGCGCAGGTAGTTGCACCTGCGCCGCCCCAGTCGCCGGCGGCGGATCTCCTCATCGAGGCTGCGCTCCACGCGCAGACGATCCGCCGCCTCCTTCTGCGAGATCACTGTCACTCGCAGAAGGCTGCGACCGCGTCCCAATTCCCGACGCTGTCGACCATCGCCTAGTGATGGCCGGCAGCGTCAGGTCGGCACCGATGATTGCGACGAGTTCACGGCGCTGCACTTCCCAAGCCGCGCAGGCCTCGGGCGTGTGGCGCGCCGTGTTCTCGTCGCAATCGCAGTGGTGGCAGGACGGTATAACACCGACATACCGAACAATTTTCTGATTTGAATGCTGGATGCTCTTGACTAAAATAAGCTCGAAATGAAAAAAAAGTCGTAACTGAATCGGTAGGCTCGGTTGTCAGGATGATAAATTAGCGTTATGATTTTTCTAAGTTGTATTGCTGCTTATTTTTGTTTTTCTGCCACGTTGTTACTGGTACCTTTAGGAAATTTTAAAGGAAAACCTTTATAATCATCATATAAAAAGATCGTTTGTAATCAAATGAGGTATTACCTCGAAAAATATAATATATTACCTAGTATGCAATCTGGTTTCCGGCAGCGCCATAGCACAACTACCGCACTTCTGAATGTAGTTGATGATGTATTGGCAGCTAGCGATCTGGGCATGGGTACTATCCTTACTCTCCTTGACTTTTCTCGTGCCTTCGATTGCGTTAACATTACGTTTCTTCTCTCTAAACTTTCATATTATGGATGTGATTCAAAAACAGTAAAATGGTTCAATAGTTATCTTTCTCAGAGACGTCAATTTGTTGAATTGCATAGTGGTGATGGCACTACAGCTAGATCATCCCTTAGTCCAGTCTCCAGGGGTGTCCCTCAAGGATCCATACTCGGACCTCTTCTTTTTATTTTATACAGTGCTGATATTACCAAACAAATAGTAAATTCAAAATTCCACTTATATGCTGATGACTTACAGATCTACCGGTCTTTTAAACCTGAGGACTGTGCCAATTCTACAAAAGAAATAAACGATGATCTGGACCGTATAACGAAATGAGCAAATGATAACTGTCTTGTACTGAACCCTAATAAATCTAAATATTTAATATTAGGGTCTAAAAAATGTATAGCAAAAATAAAAAAATCAAATCCTGACATACTTATCAATGGTTGCTCTATTGAGCAGGTTTTCGAAGCTCGCAATCTTGGGGTAATTTTTGATGGTCAACTTCATCTCGAGACGCACTTCCATTATGGAAGTGGTAAAAAAAATTGCTTTTACCGTCTTAAACTTCTATACCGAATTCGCCCTTACCTTAGTATCGATTTACGTGTCACCCTTTGTGAATCACTCATTTTATCGAAACTGAATTATGCTGACAGTGTTTATGGTACATGTTTATTAGCTAGGACGGAAAAACTAATACAGCGAGTGCAAAATGCTTGCGCCCGTTATTGCTATGATATTCCTCGCCATGCACATATCACACCTTTTTTGAACGCAGGTAATCTTATGAAAATGTCAGCACGTAGGCATCTCCATCTAGCTACAATTTTGTTCGGTATTGTTTCTCATAAAAAACCTATATATCTTTATGAGAAGATAAGCTGGTCTCGAAAAAATAATAGTTACATAACTAGAGCATCAACATACCTGATGAATACTCAGAAACATCGAACTACTGCCTTCCGCGGTAGCTTTAGGTTTGCAGCAAGTCGTTGCTGGAATGTACTTCAACCCCCTTTATTGCATTCAAAAACTACAAGGGTTTTCTAAAAAAGACTTAAGCTAATCCTACTTGAAAATCAAAAATTGATACCTTAATATTCTGTATACAGACCACAAATTTACTGTAGTTATTTCTCGTTCTATTTCATCAAGGACTCCTAGCTAACCACAAGATTTATGTACTTTCGGTTTCTTCTTTATACTATTAATGTTTATTTTATTTTATATTCTATATGTCTTTATTAAATAATTTGTTTCTTTTACTTAAGCTATTCTATGTGATAATTATGATAACTAGAATATGATATAGTATAGTATTAATTTATTTTATTCTTAATTTAATGTTACTATTTCAAATATTACTGTTTATCTTTTTTTAAAATATATTTGTTTTGCATATATTGTTGCTTCCGCGACTTGATTGTACGGGTCCATCAGAATATCAGCGGTGTAGTATCATATTTACTGTACCATAAGCTGAGATGGGCACCTCCCATGGGCATATTTTGGCCTCACATATTCCACTCCTTGTTTTTAGTTAGTAGTTCTTATTTCTTTCATTGGTGTCTATATTGTGTGAGGTTTACAAAATAAAATTTCTTTCTTTCTTTCTTTCTATAAAGATATTTTATACCATATTCACTGCACCTCAGCAGTTTGTTCGGATCACATTACACAAAATAACATCAAAATTATTTAAACAAATACAACATTATAAATTATTTAAACAAACACGTTAAAATAGTCAGACGGATTGGCATAGAGCTTTATTTCAGCTTTCCTTCTCTTGCATAGATATTATCTGCATATAATTCTGATATATTCTGTATACTAAGGGATACCTTAGTCATACTTTACGACACCCACGGACAAGAGATGGGGTGATGATTGTATTCTTACTCCATCACCATACACAAAATATACAATTATATATTACACTAGTAACTCGCCCTCGCTTCGCTTCGGTTTATGTCGCCTTATCCCCGTAGTTCCCGTTCCCGTGAGAATACGGGGATAAAATATAGCCTGGTTTACTCTCTGATATTATAGCTTTCCATTGCTGAAAGAATTTTTTAAATCGGTTCAGCCGTTTTGTCCGGGGCGACAAAAGGACGGCGCGCGGACCCATAACCCACCCGTACCCACGTCACCTTCATCGTTGGGCCGACCACTGGAGCAGGGTAACTTGTCGTCAGTCGTCAGCCCGAGCACATAATATCCCTTAACCGTCTTTTACAATACTCACAGGCAAGGTGGTCGCTAATGAATTGTATTTATACATCGTCAATACGGATATGATAACAGTAATCATCATAATCCTACTCTTATCCCAATCACTTGGCATCAATGTTACTCCTGAGACGATGGAAACATCATTATAATATTGATCATACATATTGGAAATAGTTTTATGACCAGATACCTGCCTAACGTCAACTTTATTTGGAAATATAATTATTAATCTGACAACATTACATGGGGTAAGGCCAAGTGGAAAGCTCATAGTCGTCTTTTACCGCGTGCACGAGCATACAAGGCTTGGTAGTGTTCTCAGCCGTTATTACACAGCACACGTTATTATGTAGGTGCTTACTGGACATGGGGTCTTCGGTAAATATTTCCATTGGAAGACAAGAGGCCATTAGTGTGGCTCAGCAATCGACGATTCGCGCCACACATTGGAAGCACGCCTTGCCTGGAAGCCAGCACCACATCCTATCGATGAAATTCGGGATAGACCCATCTCACAGATGCTCGATAGCAGGTCGTCGATGGACACATTTTATGAGACCGTCATGACAAGAAAGGAGGCTGCAGAGTAAAAACGCGAGGCACTTGCGTCCGCTGACTCACGCCGCCGACGGCGACTAGGATGAAGGAGGCGCCAATGTGCGCAACTCCTTCCACTGCCTTGAATGACGATAGAACGGGGCCAGATGGCCATGCGTTGGGTTGTCGGGGATTAAAGATCATCAGACGATCTATCCGGCACCCCGTAAAAACGCGGGTCGCTCTGGTTTTAGTGGGTATTCTGGTCACGCGGTGGCCGACGAGTCCCACACACTGCTTCGTCTGTCACCGATGAGGGATAGCGCATAATCGCATTTCTACAGAGTGAATAAAATAAAAATTGCAATAGTAATATAAATAAATAAATAAAATACTGGACGATACATTTGACAAAAAAAAAATACTGAGTGAAACGCACGAATTTGTTTACTATTAAACTCGGCATGTAAACTTGCGAGTTGCATGTTAGGTATGTTTATATATTATTAAAATAAGGTAGGAGGCACATTAATAAGCTTGAAACCTTTAACCACAAGTATAAATAAATTTAAAAAATATTAACCGTGAAGTGATAAAGTAGGAACAATATGAAATCACCGTTTTCTCTCTGATGGGTCTTGCAAACATTATTCTTTACATTAGTTAGATATGTAAAGAATCATCATCACCATTACAGCTCATATTATCCTATTGTTAAGTTTGGAGGACCTTGGCACCATAAATGCCCATGACACACACCATGCCCAATGACATCAGCAAGGTTTAGTAACTAGTAAGTCAATAAATGACCATGGACAAGACAAAAGTCATGTCTATTGCCCATGCCGTTCCTGTACCGGTCATAGTTGGGCATGCGATTCTCGAAGTTATTTATCTAGGACAACCAGTCCAGTTAGGTAAATCCAATTTTGAGAAAAAGGTCAGTAGATAAATCCCACTCGGCAGTGCAAAGTTCGGGCAAATTGAGAGAATATTCTCGTCCAATATTCCCCAGTGTCTGAAAACGAAGGTTTCTACCCAGTTTGTGTTACCAGTTATGCTGTATGTAATATATGTCATTGATATATGACACTGAAACGTGGCTGGCCTCATAAAAAGGCTCAAAGTCATTCAACGTGCTATGGAGAGAGCTATGCTCGATATTTCTCTATGTAATAAAATCCAGAATACAATCCGTATTATATCTGAAAAACGGATGCAACCGCCATAGCCTGGAGAATTAGGACTTTGAAATGGTAATGGACAGACTATATCGCTCGTCAGAACCGATAACCGTTGGGGAAGAAAGATTCTTGAGTGGTCACTATGAATTCTACGATTCCACGTAGGACGACCCTCTACTCGATGAACTGATGACATCTTGAACGTTGCAGGGAACCGTTGCAGGCAAGTGGTGTAAAGTCATTCCCAGTGGTACTCTGTTAGGGCGATCTATGTCCAAGGGTGGACGTCTACATGCTGGATGGATGGATAGATGGCCTCAATATGTTCTCTTTTCTTATAGTATAAATTGCAAAATGACCGGCCACCTGTCTGACGTCAACTCTCCTTGAAAGTGTAAGTTAACCATAATCCATAAAACACTAATCTTTGGTTTTTGAAATGTACACGGAGACTGGTAGGGTTTCCTCAACGGCGTTAACTGGATTTCACCAAGCACTTAATTTAGATTAACAGTTTCAGGAACCAGGAAGAAATAAAATATAAAATTTTCCAAATTGTATGCGCTGACGTTGTAATTTTTTTTTAAATGTGTATATATATATACTTCTTTCGTGTGGTGACAAAGTGAGGATACAATTCACCTCCTCCTTTCTTGCCCATGGGGGTCGTAAAAGGTGACTAAGGGATTACAATATGCAGATAACCTTTGCGACATTTTCAAGATAAGGAACACTAGAAATAAAACCCTATACCTGCGTGACCAGCGTGGTATAGTAGGGTAATTTTCCTTCCATTGTGGAGGAGGCTCGAACCCAGCAGTAGGACTTATATAAGCCGTGAGCATGAGAAATTACTTTATGTATAACAGGTCACCTCGGCTCATTCACTGCTGGGCAAGAGTATCCTCCCCAATAGGAGGAAAATTGACCTACCATAGCATGCTGGTCAGATAGGATTTTATTTCAAGTTTTCTTTCTCTTACACAGATATTATATGCATATTATATGTCTTAGTCATCTTTTACGGCATCCACGGGCAAAATAGGGAGTAGTGAATTGTATTCTCACTCCGTCACCACACAGAAAGCATAATAACATGTATTCAAGTGAAATTATACAAAATACTCAAGAGTCAAAACAATGCTTCTGTTTGTTTTTACGCAAGCAAATTAATTAAATCGTTCTGGTCAGTGGCTCCAAGTTTGTATACAACCTTTGTTCCTACAATTGTAATCGACAATATTACTTTTTATTGGAAACCAGAAGCATGTGTAGTGCATATATATATATATATATATATATATATATATATACTAAATACTTAAAATCGGATAATATTTATTTATTTTATTTAATATTTATTTATTTAATAACGTTTTACAATAACTACTTTGACAACTAAACTTATAAATACGACAAAAGCCTATCTATTGGCTTCTTTGATTCGTCTTAAATATTCTAATCAAGTAAACAGTAAAAATTTAAATTAAAGAAAGAAGAAAAATAAGTTTACAATAATGAAATGACGGTGCCCGCATAAAAACAGCAAACATAATACATCTCTTATGTGGGGGTAATTAGAAATAATGTTCCTTGTGTAGTTTAATAGTTTATATACAGAATGTTTCGCATAATAATGGATTTTTATTTAAGTTAGAATTTAATTTAATTATGTAATCAGTGTGTTAATGAAATGTTGTTTTAGTTTATTTTTATAGTTATTGCAATTTATTTCTGTCTTTATTGTATGTGGTAGTTGTAGTAGTAGTATCTTGTATTAAAATTATTCTCTCGTATACCTTCTTGTGGTTTTATTTATGAAGCTGTGTGGTTCTTGATACGAATACTTACCTTTATTTAGCTCAAACAAAACACAGGTCTATGATCAGTGTGTGATACCAGTGATGACTTATGGCACGGAAACGTGGTCCCTAAATGTAGGCCTCATAACCAAGCTCAAAGTCGCTCAACGTACTATGGAGCGGGCTATGCTCGGGATTTCTCTGCGAGATAGAATCCGTAAAACGGAAACCCGTAGAAGAACGGTTGTAACCGACAGAGCATGAAGAATTAGCATGCTGAAGTGGCAATGGGCAGGCCACATCGCTCAACGAGACGACAACCGCTGGGAAAAAATGATTCGCAAATGGCGACCACGTATCGGACGACGAGTATAAGATGCCCTCCCACAAGGTGGACCGACGACCTGGTGAAAGTTGTTCGGCGTTGTTGGATGCAGGCGGCACAGGACCGCACTTTGTGGAGTAAAATGAGGGAGGCCTACGTCCAGCAGTGGACGGCAATAGGCTGAAATGATGATGATGATTGGAGGAGGCCCGCACCCAACAGTGGGACGTATATGGGCTAAGATGAATCTAAATATAATTTTATAAATCAAAAATATTCAAAAAATGTGTTAACATTGCAGTGGACGGCGATGATTACACTGCTTGTTGATGTCGTGAAGGACGACTAAGAATTTTTCATGGACCAACTCTGTCAAGTCAGTCAAGTCCCAACCTGATGCCGTCAGGTCAACAATTATATTCTCAAAGAGGGTTGACCTTATGCACGTCGGTCTTAAAATCTATTGGCAATAAATTTTGCAATTTGTACTATAAAAGAAGAGTACATATGCCAACCCCAAGCAATTGGGACAAGAACAGGGTTATGATGATTTAAAAGCCATAAATAAGGTTTTACGTTTTGCATCTTGTATTTTTAACTCGATAACTCCTGACAAGAATAAATTGTGATAGATGCTTATGTTCAAAATAAAAAGAAAGATATGGATTAATGATATTGTTGTAATAGTGTGAATAGACAATTATGTTTTTTTTTTCCTTTTTAGATAATTGGAGGCACAGACTTCTCTAAAATGATGGCCTCATTTATGCCTGTGCCCCGTTAGCCTCTTACACCATGCTATTCAGACAGGTGACTAGCATAAGATGTTATTTCGATTTTTTTCTTCACTCACTTTCTTCAATCTGCTTAAAATATGTAATCGATTTTTATCAGACCCACGGTAAAATAAGGAGTGATAAATATTACTTTTTTATTCTATCATCATAAACATAATTTTTTAAAAGTCAAATAACAATTAAGGATTTAAAATAAAATGAGATCAGCCTAATCAACCTGCGCATTAAAACCATTTAAGCACGAGCCTTTTCTCGATGGTGCTTACCGACATCAAAGTAAAAACCAAGTACTCATACAGCCTATATTCTTTTTTAGGGACTACGTTTAATATAACTATTACTTTGTAACCCATTTAAGCGATATTTTACTTTAGGCATCATTGCATTTTATGGACCAAGATAATTTTATTTTAATATTATCAATCTTAAACTTAAAATTTGGGTAAGCAACTACGCTGTGCTAAGAAATAAATCCTTGTACGTAAGTTTTTTTTGCTTCTCATATACTTCGCACTCTTGCGCTCAGGACACCTCCACGATGGGAGAGAAATTGACTTATACCACGCTGATCAGGCGGTATTACGTCGATTTTGTTGGAGCACGGTTGCTTTACAGCTGTATATGGTTGCTAGGAGCAAATCGACCCCATGATACCACCACTACGAATGTGACGAGGACACAGGGTAACACTCTCGAGCGTTTCAGTGCCATGAATTTAACGTAACTATTGGTTCTCGTTGCCGACCGTTTCTAGAGCGACAATTGGCTTAGGTACAGTATGTTAGTGTAATCTATCAAAGCTAATTGTTGGCATATACGAATATTACCAACCCTTCCACGGCTTGTGGGTGTTTTAAAAGACGATTAAGACTTTTTCATAAACTTGGGCCAACTCCATCTAATATTTCAATAATTAGATTCCCAAAGAGGGTGGATGCGAGGCAGGTGGCTGGTCATGAAACTATTGCCAATAACTTTCACAACATGTACTATGAAAGAAGAGTATATATTATGCCGATCCCAAGTAATTGGGACAAGAGCAGGGGGATGATGATGATGATGAGTATGATAATGTAGTCATGGGTAAGAATATAATATGTCATTACACTTAATTTTATCGTGGGAGGCATAAAATCGGCAAAGAGAGCACCATAAAAATTGTCAATATAGCTCCTGAAAAAATCATAACATGAACTGTGACTATCGTACCGCTTGCTAAACGTAGTGATTATCAGATTATTACTCTATAAAGAGACTTATGTATAATAATGAACGTCGATAAGCTGCAAAAATTCTCTCTGAAACAGTTTTTTTATTTAGTATTCAGTTCACAGATCGCCATATTGTCGTTTTAGTTGTGAAGTGATGAGGGTTGACGTTTGGGGATTTACTGAACAAACTATTTGAAGTACTAATTTAGATTGTGGCAGATTGGTGAGTAAACTGTATACTGTTCTGAATACACAACACATTCCAATCACTTTATTTGTTATTTCATCCTTAGATGTATGTTTATGTTATTTATACGGTCATAATTCTAAAAATCTCAATATTCTAAAAAGAAATTTAAACAAAATGCTGCTCATCGTAAAACGCCATATATTTGGTTATAGACTATTAATTTCTTTGCTATATTACTTTTAGTCTTATAAGCATGTACCTACTGAGTATTAGGTCCTTAGGAGCAACCCCGTTACAGATTAAAAGGTTTCTCTAACAGTAAATACTTAATTACATAATATTAACGGGTTTTAATTTTGTTTTATTATAAACGGTGGCAAACGAGCAAACAGTACACCTGGTGGTAAGTGTTGCTGCCGCTCATGGACCTTTACTAGGTTACTGCCTGCCGCGAAGAAAGTGAAGAGAGTATGAATGCGTGCTATGAAGTTGAATGATACTAAAGGCATCACTAAAACCCACCATACGCAAATACCCTCAGAATGTTTGACTTCCGGCTCTCTCGCTCATCGAACGAAGTGCAGTAACAAATTCCTACTACTCGGACGTCGATTTTAATAGAGAGTGTGGTACTACCCCGGACGGACGAAGAATTTTTGAAATCGGTCCAGTCGTTTTGAAGATTACCCGGAACAAACAGACAGACAGACAGACAAAAATTTTTTAATTGCTATTTTAGGCATAGGTGTCGTGCAAATAACCGTGTGAGCATGAAAAAAGCCTATTATTTTGACATTACAAACAGACACTGCAATTTTATTTATTGGTATAGATAAATTAGAATCAGATCATTGTAGACAACTTGTTGTACTTCCTAGAACTGATAAGATTCAACATGAACGTATTACCTTTGTTCCTGTCAATGTAAGCTGCTTAGAGCATTTTAAATACAATATGAGTTTGAAAGTGCCACAATTACCTTTTCATGAAAACCCCAATGAATTATATACGTCCCTATTCCACATAATTGATGATGAGTTTCATAAAATATTTAAAACCAAAACTCTATTGTCAGGAGTACCTGCTGGTTTTAGTGAATGGGTTACTTGTGGTATCTATAAGAGTAGGCAAAGGTTATATGATCTTTATCATGAAAAATCTTATAACCATAATCCAGTATTTTTTTTCCACTGACAACAAGTTAACTCTGCTCCGGTGGTCGGCCCAACGACGAAGGCGACGTGGTGTTCGGGTGGGTTGCGGGTTTGCGTGCATACGCCCCTCTGTCGCCCCGGACGGATTGGTGCGAGGAATGCGCCGACTGCAGCCCACCCCAGAAAAAAAAAGCTGTTGACAGACAACTGTTAACAGCGTGGCCCTATCACAATGATAATGGATTTAAATATTGTGAAATTGAATAAATGAGTATTTATACTATTCATAATGCCTTAATTAATCATCATTACAACTCATATACAGGGCGCACTCTTAGGTCCGCTTCTCCTTCATAATGGGAAGGAATTTGATCTACTATACCACACTGATGAAACGTGTTGGTACCTATACCAACCCTATACAAACCCTAGTTTTAGTTAGGATTACCCTTTTATTGGATAGAATTTGTCTGCAAATTGTAATCGACTGGGGTCTTTTATTACAACTATGGGCAAGAAATGGGGTGACTAACAGCATTCTTACTTCGTCATTACACGGAAAATCAGTTGATGTGAATGTTCACATTTAAACTATCGGTTCACCACAGCCGTTTACGGCAAAATACAACAAAAAGTCTTAACTTTCATGAAAACTAATCTTATATCTTTAAATGTGCAATTCTTGTATATATAGATATATTTATTCAGGATCTCGGAAACGGCTCCAACGATTTTCCTGAAATTTTGCATACTGGAGGCTTCATAGCCAAAAAATCGATCTAGCTAGGTTTTATTTATAGAAAATGTTGTTTTATCAGTGTTTTTAGCAAAACAATATAATGTCATTAAATTTTAAAAGAATATGAATTCAAATTTTGCCGTCGACGTCATGAGTTACGATAGCTCACTTGGGAGAGCAGGGGGATTGCAGTTTCCTTTTAGTATTGTTTTGGTATTCAAACGGCGTCAGGTGGAATCTCGGAGTTATTATTATTCTCTTTTTGTATTTTCTTATATTTTTTTCATTATTTAATTTTTATTTTTTATTAATATCTAAATAAATTTGACAAAAATACAATAAAAATATTCCAAGCGAAGCTCGGTCAACCAGATATTATATATATATATATATATATATATACAAGAATTGCTCGTTTAAAGATATAAGATTCAGGCCATATATGAACTAAGTATATATTTAATTTACTTTATCTTTTCTTCTCTATGAGTATCGTAAAGAATCACTAGTTAAGAAACGTGATCAGAGAGCATCGCTACAAGAAATGGAAAATTCGAATTATCAATTGTCAATATTCCTTTTCTTGTTTGCAAAAAAAATACTTCAGCTTAAATACGTCTATAGCGTTCGCGTCATTCATGCCGTCATCAGTTTTACGGGATACCAGTAACACCATTCACTACGTCGTACACTGCAGTTGACAGTTGGATTTGCGAGTAATTAAGACATATTTTACACTAGGTTATGCCCGTAACTTCGCCCGCGTTTAACAGTTACTTTCGGCCAATACTAACTTTAACCCGAAACTTTGTTTACGTAGAAGGTGAACATATTTTTAAATAATACAATACTCATGACTTTTGCGAAAACTAATCGTTTCTGTAGTGTACGCAGGGGAAGCTCTCAAAAGGAAAAACACGATTCTGAAACATTTTCCATTGTTGCTCCGCTCCTATTGGTTTTAACGTAATGATATATAGCCTATAGCCTTCCTGGATAAATGAGCTATCTAACACTGAAAAAAAATTCAAAACAGACTCATAGTTTAAAAGATTAGCACGTTCAAACACACAAACTCTTCAGCTTTATATATTAGTATAAAGGTATAGATGACTTCGTAAATTTGATTTTGTCACTCGTTAATAACAGCGTTGTTTAATCGTCTCTGATGTTTACGCGAGCATTACACATTGTGAACAAAACTATTTTACGGATTTTATCGCGTTTGTATTTCATTTTTGATTGACTGACGTTTCGAACAATTTACAGCGTTCATGATCTAGGGCGAATTAAGATATCTCACTTCCAATACGTCATCGTTATTACAGATTTATATCTACTCACTTTTTTTGACATTAATTATCAAATTTTGACCCACACTTTGATAAAAATTAATTACCATTAAAAGAAGAAAATTATTCTAAATCAGAAAAATATATTGTTTATGGTTAGTAATGATTAAACATTAAATTTGTAATCTCTACCACTGCATATAAAAGTAATAAAAAAAACAAAAATAAATTTAGCATCATCATGCCCTTTGAGTTTTCTTGGCGAACCTTTCTCAGTGTGGCCGCGTTCCAATCCAGTGGTATTATATTAGATTTGTTAAGTTTAAATTAATAAATTGTGATAATAATTACGATGTTGTAGCTTGCAAGATGGCTTTTAGTTGGTAAGACCTGTTAATCTCTAATAGCGTCATGTTATTCTTTATTTTGCAGACTCATACCTTCACCTTTTAAGGGGTAAGCATCAATTATTAGTACTTCAGGTTTATATTCTCAGTGAAACGTAGGTATATGGGCTGAAGAAAAATTGTTGAGATTGGTTCTTTGACTTAAACAGATTTGCTAAAATATTTTTTGTTACGCATTGTTTATATTTTCCGTGTGGTGACGGAGTAAGAATACTAATCACCACTCCCTATCTAGCCCGTGGATATCGTAAAAGACGACTAAGGGATATCATACGCATATAAAAATTATGCAAGAGAAGGAAAACTCGATATAAAACCCTATACGAACCTGTCTGACCAGAATGGTATAGTAAGGTCAATTTCCCTCCTATTGTGGAGGAGGCTCGAGCCCAATAGTGGCACATATATGAGCTGAAATGATGAATGATGATGATTATTTATATTTATTGTATAGCCATATTTGAAAGGGTTAAATGTGGTTAGACTAGACGTCGGAATATTTGCGAGTGTTGTCTGCCCATATCATTAGATACAGATGTTCATGACAACTGGGAATGACAGATTAATTCATTATCCAAGCACAGACTCAACGTATCTGCGAGATATTTATTTATATTTTTTTTATATATGTTCTTCGTCAAAATAAACTGTACGCGCGCAATTCCAACTTGTCGAAGTAAACTTGGACAAGTTGGAATTGCGTGGAATCAAAAGGTGGTAATCTTTGTTTTCGACATCAAATTTGTATAGAAGCATACTACCCTTCTACATTTAACACTATCTCAACTCAAATATGTGCCACAAGAAACAGAACCTCCTCCGCAATGGGAGGGATATTGAGGAACTATACCACGCGATCTTCCGTGTGGTGACGGAGTAAGACTACAATTTATCACTCTCCATCTTGTCTGTGGATATCGTAAAAAACGACTATGGGATATAATATGCACATAGCATCTGTACAAGAGAAGGAAAACTTGAAATGAATTGTATTTTTACTCCGTCACCACACGGAAATATGTAGCTTACATGAAGTAAATTTATGTTATATAATCTAAATATTAGTGTAGTGATGGAGTAAGAATACAATTCACCACCCCGTCTTTTATCCGTGGATGTCATAAGAGACGACTATGGGATTATAGTACCTATGCATGCAAAGCGAAGGAAAACTTGGCATAAAACTCCATGCCAACACGGCTGACCAGCGTGGTATTATAGGTCAATTTTCCTCCCATATTGGAGGAGGCCCGAACCCAACAGTAGGACGTATACAGGCTAAGATGAATCTAAATATAATGTTATAAATCAAAAATAGATACAAAAAATGTGTTAACATTACCTAATACATACAATAAAACGATATAAATAAAATGTCAAAGAATTCGGACCGTATTTTGAACGTTGAAGATTTGTAAAGAAATTATAATGAGGGCTAGTGCAGGTTATAATTCACTAACGTCACAGAAATATCGAATTGTACTCAATACAATGATGAAAACTGGCTATAATCGAAATTCAGGTCAACAATTGATATTAAACGTGAATGGATTACTTTTCTATAAGCTTTTATTCAACTCTATATATGTGGGACAAATCTTCGAAGTTAAATTGGAACTACTGCCTTAAGTTGTTTTGTAGATTGATTTTGATATAATAGAGTATTTTCGATGATAATGATATAATATAGGCGTGATAGAGCATAATATAGTGGTGGGACTACACTCGACCAGGCCGTCGAGAGGTGAGGGTACCCGAAAGGGTATTCCGTCGGGCCGACCACTGATGACAAGTCACCTCTGCTCCGGTAGTCGGTCCAACAACGAGGTGACATGGGTACGGGTGGGTTATGGGCCCGCGCGCCGTCCTTTCATCGCCCCGGACGGAACGGACCGCGCGTGTGCTTGCCATAGCCCACCCATAAAAAAAGGACTACACTTGACAGTTGTCTGTTTACAGTTCCGGGCTGGTCCGTCCAGGACAGTATCACACTCTCGCAAAAAATCGACGTCTTACTAGTAGCAATTTGTTACTCCGCTTCGTTGGGTGAGCGAGAGAGCCGAAAGCCCAACTTTCTGAGGGTGTTTGCATGTGTCTGTTTTAGTGGTGTTCTTAGTATCTCCGATACTCATTGCACGCATTCATACTCTCTTCACATTTTTCGCGCTAACCAGCGGCCTTGCAAAGGTCCATGAGCGGCAGCAACACTTACCATCAGGTATACTGTTAACTAGATTTCCACCATTTTCAATTTAAAAAAAAAGCCAGTTAGCAGCTCACACTTAACAAGGTAAGCTAATCGAGTTTGAAGTTGGATACACCATTTTGAATATTAACTTCCGATATAATGAAGAAAGATAAGTATATATCAAATATGTTTTCATCGAAGGCTTACAATTTAAAATTTACAAATAATCTAGTGATAAATGTGCTTTAATTATTGTCGGCAAAATTAAGTAAAATAAAATATTTAGAACAATTTTTACAAACTAGCAACTTGGCCTCGCTTCGCTTCAGTTTCAGCCTTTCCTGCGAAGTTCCCGTTCCAGTGGGAATACCGGGATAAAATATAGCCTAGGTTACTTCCTGATATTATAGCTAGCTTCCATTGGTGAAAGCATTTTTGAAATCGGTCCAGCCGTTTTGAAGATTACAAAAGACAAAAAGAAATAAAGTGTATTTTAGGCATATGTATAGTGCAAATAACCGTGTGAGCATGAAAAAAGCCTATTATTTTGACATTACAAACAAACACTCCAATTTTATTTATTGGTATAGATGTCACCATATTTTACCAAATCCTATTAAACGTATTAATTTTTACGTACACAGATCTGTTATAAAATTGACGTCGATGTCTGTTTGTCTGCTTGTATGTGTCTGTCTGGGGCATCGTAGCATGAGACCGATTTTGCTGCAGTTTATTTTCATGTGAAAGCTAGTTTTCTTGCGGTGGTTCTTAGCTATGTTTAGTTAATGTCGATCTAGTAATGCAAGAGTATCAGCTCTTTTTCAGAATGATTGCTCGATTAAGTGTTTTACGCGTGCCAGTATAATTGTTAAATGAAAATTAATTGGTAATTCGTGTTGACGAGAACGTAATATATTTTTTTATTATTTTAGTTTGTATCGAGTATTATTCAAATTTTTAATTTTATAATCATTTTAAACTGAGCAAATAATTGAAATTAGAAAATATACTTTTGCCATGGTGCTAAGAACTTGTACAAGTCTTATACCTAAAATTATCATCCTGATATTGACAAACTACTTGAGGTGGATGCAATATATACTTCTTCTATCCTAAATAAAAGCATGTATGTACTTTTGTACGTACGTAAGAAGTTATACTTCTTTAGCCTACCAAGATAAAAGTCTTATCCTTCGCATTATCCTACTTTTGTCGATAAAATAACACTAATAATAATAGAAAGAAAAAGGTATTTAATACATTGAAAGTTTTATTATAACGCATTACCTAGTTGACATTTGTGACAATATGCGCGAATCGTAATAATTTCACCTCATCATTATTCCTTAATGCACTAAAAAAAAGTATAACCTCAACATTGCAAAAAAATATTGCAAAAAAAAATCCCAATGGATTCATTACCTTTCTGTTGTCAACACTTTTTGGGCATATATTTGTTGACCAGACATCATCAGAATGATCTGGCCCAGGTCGTTGTAATGCTCTTATTTGACTTCTAAGGCACCCACGAGCAATGGAAGGGTTAATAACATTCGTAGTTGTCACTACACAGCAGGCTTATAGCGATATTACAACGTGCAAACAGTGCAATTTAGCTAAATTATACATTATGTGAATTAATAAAAAGACTGTGGATGGAGTGGTATAAGAATCAACTTCTATTGATTCATCATCATTGTCTCAGCTTATATACAGCCCACTGCTGAGCAAGAGCCTCCTTCTTATTAGGAAGGTAATCGAACTACTATACTGTGCTGTTGGTATAGAATTTTATTTAGAGTTTTTCTTCTCTTATCGTTCCTTATATGTTGTATCCTTCAATAGTCTTTTACGAAACCCACGGGTAAGGTAAATGGTGAATTATTTTTACGCCGTCATTACACGGAAAGATTAGTGAACTGATGAGTATCTATTTGTTCGCGACAAGTGTAGAATACCGTGATAGTGCTTAAAAAACGAACTGTAACATAATAGTGAATTTTGAAAAAAAGTATAGTGATAAGAATACCGTGAAAATTAACTAACTCAAAGTGTATCGCCAGATAGGAGTGCGTAACGAATATCGACCAATCAGGGCGCTCCAAATACATAGCAAAATTCGTAAGATGTAAACATTACGAAAAAATGTGTACAGTGCTAAATAAACAATGTGAGTAATGAACATTAAAGTATATTAATTATACGTTATATTGTAGTAAAAATTGTGTTAAAATAGCTTATAACTGTTTGTTTTTTTTAATTTATGTAAAAGCATAATTGTACTTAGTTACGTTGTAATTTTTGTTGTTTATAGTGTCAAATTTGCAATAAACATAAATATTCTTGGTATTTTATTGAAATATACGCTAGGACCTATCGAACGCAGTAAGAACCAACACCCTAGGTATTATAACTTGCGAGATATAGCCTAATAAAGATAGAAAAAACAATGCTGATAGTATAAAATAATAGTTTTTAGTGCTTGTATAAAGCCTATTTTACTACCTAGGGTCGCGGCCACTACTGAAACAGATATATGTATTTTAGATAAATAGAATAGTATATAGAATGTAAGCATATCTGTAATAGTCTTAGCGTTATAGTTAATTGTTCAATAAAATCATAGCACAAATCGGACGAATGCGACAACCGTTTACGCTAAAAGCCTCGCGGCTCTCGTTACGGTAAAACTTCAAGGTACCTAAGCCTCTCGTTTAATCAACACATCGTAGCATAGACTACCGAAGACACCTAGCGGCGCGCGATGGAAGCTTGAAACCATAGTATGAAGTAATGATATGAAGAAATAGCGAACTTCAAGCATTAACCTTCAGGGGCTAGGCAGCAACGGTGTAATATTCGTCCGATGTGCAAGTTACTTCAAAATCGATCGTTTTATTTCTTCACTGAAGCCCGCCAGTAGGGAACCGAACCCGAAGATACAGTCCACACATACAGTCCACATAAACCAGCGACCAACTGGGACGTCAGCCGACTACAACACTTTTGTCTGGAGGCCCGTCCCGCACACTATTGATTAGTGAACTAAGTTTGTGTCCCGCATGATATAATAATACGTTTTATGTCATGACATAATATGTTGTTTGAAAAGTTATCCATAACAAAAACACTTATTTTACTTAAAGACTTATTAGAGCAAATTAAAACAGTTCATTAGTTCTTCGTGTTGTGACGGAGTAAGACTACAATTCACCCCCTCTCTTGCCTATGCGTGTCATAAAAGACGACTAAGGGATATGATATGCAGATTACATCTATGCAAGGGAAGGAACACTCGACACGAAACCCTATGTCAATACGTCTGAGCAGCCTAGTATAGTCTACGAATTTCCTTCCCATTGTGGTGGTGGCTCGAGCCCAACAGTGCCATTCAAATTCAAATTCAAATCATTTATTATGCATAAACCCCAAGAGGGCACTTACATGTTATCAGGCTTACAATTTCCAAAAAAAAAATATACTACCGGATCGGAACGCGACCGCTACTGAGAAGATCCGACAAGAAACTCAGCGGGCTTGTCTATTATTTTTAATTTTTTTCTTCTTCTTCTTCTTACTAGATATACAATTGTGTACATGTTTTGTAAGAACTAGCTCCAGTGTGATGCCCTTCGAACCGCAAGATACTTAATATAATTCAAACGATTATGGCTGGACCAGATCCCACAAGCGGCACTCGATCACGAATTAACTACTAGAGCAGCCATCACTGCCCACCACTATGGAGGGAAGTGCGAGACCCGCTCCACGCAGCTACCGCAAGTAGATCCTTCTGTGACCATGACCAACACCATAATATGTTACAAACGGTGAAAATACAAAATTTCGTTAGGTTAGGTTAGGTTAGGTTAGTTACAATAAAAGTTAAAAAGAAAACAGTATATTTAAAATAACAAGGAAATTGCTGAATGAGGAGCTGCTCACATCCAATCTGTATTATCATCTACATAATCCAAGATTTTATAATAGGCTTTTTTACAAAGTCTATTCTTGCTGGCATTTAAATGAGCTGCGATGATGATGATGACGTGATGAAAAAATTTGAATATTCTATTTGACCTTGAGTATCAAGGCATATAGTGCGTCTGCAGATATATAAATTGGATTTTATTGATAAAATTACAAATGATAAACCATGTTATCAGCCTAAGGATAAGTATAATCGTCATAATAAAGATTATTTGCATTAATAATTGCAATATATCAAAAATAACTATGTCTACTTGTTTATTAAGCAAGCGGGTAATTAAGCGTACATATACCACTAGATCTTCGATTAAAACTTTTGAGTAAGGCCAGAACCTTATTGGTCTTTATGCTGTTATCGTGGCATGCCGAATAACGTGGCAAGTTGCAGTCAACGATAGCCTCCAAAATAATAGGAGGTTATTATTATTACCAATTATTATTATTTGAGCGTACTCCTCCTCGTGTGGTGACGGAGTAAGAATACAATTCACCACCCCCTCTCTTACCCGTGGGTATCGTAAAAGACGACTAAGGGATATAATATGCATATATTGCCTATACAATAGAAGTAAAACTCGAAACAACATCCTGTATCGACACTACGCATTACTATACCACGCTTTTTTTTTTTTGGGGTGGGCTGCAATCGGTGCGCCTCGGCACCACTCCGTCCGGGGCGACAGAGGGGCTTAAGCACGCAACACCCGCAACCCACCCGAACACCACGTCGCTTTCGTCTTTGGGCCGACCACTGGAGCAGGGTTACTTGTCATCAGTGGTCGGCCCGACGGAATATCCCCTACCCGGGTACCCTCCCATCGACCGACGTCCCCCCCTCGGGGAGGATGACGGTCTTTCCTCACGCGGTTGGCCTCTCGGTGGGTGACGGACTAATCCCCGGTTACGTCACCCGCGGCCTCCGCTAGGGCGGCATGGCACGCAGGTAGTCGCGCCTGCGCCGCCCCAGTCGCCAGCAGCGGGTCGCATCATCGAGGCTGTGCTCCTAGCGCTCGCGACCCGCCGCCTCCTTCTGCGAGTTAACTGCCTCGCAGAAGGCTGCGATTGCGTCCCAATTCCTGATGCTGCCGAGCATCTCCCTAGCGATGGTCGGCAGCGTCAGGTCGGCTCCGATGATGGCGACGAGTTCACGACGCGGCTCTGCCCAAGCGGCACAGACCTCGAGCGTATGCTGCGCCGTGTCCTCGTCGCAATCGCAGTGGTGGCAGGACGGAGTTCTCTCCCTCCTAGCGACCCTGTACAGGTACTTGCCGAAGCATCCATGCCCCGTCAAGACCTGTACAAGTCGGAAGGAGAGCACACCGCGCCGCCGTTCCAACCACTGCATCAGCACCGGCCGGAAGGCCTCCACGGTCCAGATATCGTATCGAGGCTTCTCCAGCCGGTCTGCCCAACGGGTGATGACGTCTCGGCGGGTGTCGACGCGCCAGGCGGTGAGCTCCCTCAAGGAAACAACACCGCGCTCCCCGCGCACCCCCAACACTCGCCGATACAAGTCGGCGACCATTTCCGCCTCCAGGTCCACCTCCTGCAGGCCAACCTCAACCACGCCGCCGAGGCACAGGACGTTTTCCTGCAAGCCATGGCGGAGTGGTTGATCGGTGCAGCCGTAGCTGCGGAGCCGTACGTGGTGCCTGACCGGCCCAATTGGCTGGGCAGCAGTGACGGCTCTGTGGCAATCGTCGCCTCCACGTTGTGGCATTCCCCGCCTTTGTTGCTCAAGGACAGGGGCGATGGGTATGTCGCGGCGGAATGGGGAGAGGTTACGCTATTTGGTGTTTACTTCTCTCCTAACAGGAGCGCGACGGATTTCGGGGCCTTCCTCACCATCCTGGGGGCCTCGATACGGCGACTGGCACCGCGCCAAGTCTTCGTTCTGGGGGACTACAACGCCAAGTCCACGGCGTGGGGGTCCACCAGGACGAATGGCCGCGGGCGGGTGGTCGAGGAGTAGGCGGCGGCACTGGGCCTCTGTTTGCTGAACAGGGGCTCGGTGCAAACGTGCGTGCGGCAGCAGGGCGGGTCGATAGTGGACTTGTCGTTCGCTAGCCCTAATGTCGCAGCACATGTGAGGAGCTGGTGCGTCTAGGAGGAGGTTGAGACCCTATCCGACCACCGATACATCCGGATAGAGGTCTGCCGGACCATCCTGCAGCCCAGCAGGGGTCGCACGGCGGACGGAGCTCCCGCGTTTCCGCGGTGGGCTGTGGGTCCATTGGATCGGGACCTGTTGGCGGAGGCAGCCATCGTTCAGTCGTGGCTGTCCTCACCGCCCCAGGCGGACGGGGTGGATGCCGAGGCTGGCCGCATCCGCTGTGCGTTAATGCAGATCTGCGATGCGGCCATGCCCCGTGTGCGGCGTCTGCCCCCGCAGAGTGCAGTCCCCTGGTGGTCCTGAGAATTGGCGGACCTTCGGGCCGCGTGCATACGTGCCCGGAGGGCCTACACCCGCAGCCGAGCGCGTCACCGCGACGCTGAGCGAGAGGGCCAGCTGTACGAGGCTTACCGCAGTGCGCGGTCTGCCTTCAGGCTGGCCGTCCGTACCACCAAGGATGTTAGTCGGCGGGAGATGCTGGACAGTCTCGAGCGTGACCCCTGGGGTCGCCCCTACCTCGCGGCGCTGAACAAGCTCCGCGGGCGGGCCCCCCCCCCCCCTCACCGACTCGACTCTCCAGCCCAGCCTCCTCACCAGAGTTGTCGAGGATCTCTTTCCACGGCGGGCGGAGCACACGTCCCCGGTCATGGCTTCGCCGTACAACGACCGGGAGGCCGACGATGAAAGTGCTCCGCCCATCACGGAGCCGGAAATGGGGGCGGCGGTGGCGCGTATGCGAGTCAAATCCACCGCTCCCGGGCCCGACGGTATTCCGAACCGTGTGCTGGCCCTGGTCCTCGAGCATCTGGGACCACGCCTCAGGGGACTGTTCGACGCCTGTTTGACGTCCGGGCAGTTCCCTGGGTGCTGGAAAGAGGGGAGGCTGGTTCTCCTGCCGAAGCCGGGACGGTCTCCCGAGTCAGCCTCGGCCTATAGGCACATCGTGCTGCTCGATGATGCGGGCAAGCTGCTGAAGAGGGTGTTGGCTGCCCGCATCGAACGGCACCTCGTCGGGGTCGGGCCCGATTTGTCGGACGCCCAGTTTGGTTTTCGGAGAGGGCGTTCGACGATCGCGGCCCTGCTGCGCCTGAGGGCCGTGGCAGCGGAGGCCGTCACCGGCGGAGGAGTCCTGTTGGCAGTGTCCCTGAACATCTCCAACGCCTTCAACAGTCTGCCATTCAGCTGCATCAGGGAGGGGCTGAGGTATCACGGGGTGCCCGTGTACCTCAGGCGGCTGGTGGCAGACTACTTGGAGGGGCGCAGCGTCCTCTACGTTGACCGAGTAGGGGACGTTATGCAAACGCCCATGACGTGCGATGACCCGCAGGGGTCGGTTCTGGGTCCGACCCTGTGGAACATCGGCTACTCCCACCCGGGCTGGGCGTAATTTGCTACGCCGACGATACACTCGTCACAGCTCGGGGTGGGACGCTGGAGGAGGCGGCACGCCTGGCAACTCTCGGCACCGAGGAGATTGTTAGGTGGATTGAAGCGCTGGGGTTGAGGGTAGCCCTGAAAAAGACGGAGGCCCTTTTGTTCCATGGCCTCCATACCGCCGGGCCTCCCGCCGGCGCTTCGATCACCGTGAAGTCGGTCACCATCAGCATCCAGGCCCACATGAAGTACTTGAGCCTGGTGCTCGACGGGCATTTTTGGTTCCGGGAGCATCTCCATCGACTTGTTCCCCGGCTTGTCGGCGCGGCGTCCGCCCTTTCACGGCTGATGCCGAATGTGGGCGGACCCAGCGCTACGTGCCGACAGCTGTACGTGGGGCTGATCCGGTCGATGGCTCTGTACGGCGCACCGTTGTGGGCGGGGTCCCTGACCGTCCGGCTGAGGGCCCTCTTGAGGCAACCACAGAGGGTCATGGCGATCAGGGCCATACGCGGTTACCGCACGATGTCGACGAAGGCAGCGTGCCTCTTGGCCGGAACTCCCCCGTGGGACCTGGAGGCGGTGATGCTCGCCGACATTTATCGGCGGGTGTCGGAGACGCGCGACCGCGGCGGTATGGTCTCCCTGCAGGAGATCACCACCTGGCGGGTCGACGCCCGCCGTGGAGTCATTGCCCATTGGGCAGTCTGGCTGGAGAGTCCTCGGTACGGTGTCAGGACCGTCGAGGCCTTCCGGTCGGTGCTGATGGAGTGGTTGGAGCGAACGCACGGGGTGCTTTCCTTTCGACTGGTGCAGGTGCTGACGGGGCACGGATGCCTCGCGAAGTACCTGCACAAGATTGTCAGGAGGGAGAGCACACCGTCCTGCCACCACTGCAGTTGCGACGAGGACACGGCGCAGCACACGCTCGAGGAGCGTGCTGCGTGGAAGGGGGAACGCCGTGAACTCGTCGCGATTATCGGTGCCGACCTGGCGCTGCCGACCATCGCCAGGGAGATGCTCGTCAGCGTCAGGAACTGGGACGCGGTCACCGCCTTCTGTGAGGCCGTTATCTCACGGAAGGAGGCGGCGGATCGTGTGCGAGTAGAGATCCTATTTGGGGACACGTTCCGCCGCCGGTGACTCGGGCGGCGCAGGCGCGAGTATCTGTGCCTAATGCCGCCCTAGCCGAGGCCGCGGGTGATCGGACCGGGGAATTGTCCGTCACCCGCAGTGTGGCTATTCGCACGACGGCGACCGACGTCCCAGGATGTCGAGAGGTGAGGGTACCCGAAAGGGTATTCCGTCGGGCCGACCACTGACGACAAGTCACATCTGCTCCGGTGGTCGGCCCAACAACGAGGTGACGTGGGTACGGGTGGGTTATGGGCCCGCGCACCGTCCTTTCATCGCCCCGGACGGACTGGACCGCGCGTGCACTTACCATAGCCCACCCATAAAAATAAAAAAAAATATAAAAAAAAATATAAAATAAAAAAAAAAAGGTCCCACTGGGGAGTCCCGGCCAATAGGCACGCCGCCTCCGTCGCCACTGTGCGGTACCCGCGGATGATCCTGACCGCCATGACCTTCTGTGGACGCCACAGAAGGGCCCTAAGTCGGGCGGTCATGGATCCCGCCCACACCGGTACGCCGTACAGGGCCATCGACCGGATTTACTATACCACGCTAGTCAGACGACGAGCCCAACAGTGGAACGTGTATGGTCCGAGATGAGGTGATGTACTCCTCTTAAATGTCTGCACTAATTTTGATGAAATTTTTATGCACTATTTTTGGCGTTACGATCGATTGTTTTTTGTATAGGGCCTCGTCTGTTAGTCTATTTTCTAGGGTCAAATTGTTACCACGGTTGTTATTTCGAATTAAAAATCATTTATAGCTAACGACTTATGCTAACATCTTTATAACGTTGTAAATAAAAATACATTTTTAATTTATACACTTTGTTATCTCAACTATATTGTATTATCGTATTTTTTATTTTATGCCTGTTTAGGTAAATTGTTTAAGATAATATATGGAACATCGATACAAGACATAATTAATGTAACTTGTTATTAAAAATTAGCAACAATGGCCATTCTTCATCATGATCTCAGCTTATATACATACGTCTCACCACTGAGAACTACTTTCCAGCACGTATTATGCGAGGTCCCCGGCTTGGTTTAACTCAATATGTATTCGTCTGTCATAGTACAGATTGTCTTTGTTTTGGTTATAGTTTTATAACCAGCCAACTGCCTTAGTCAACCCTGCAATTATCGTTATTATTATATTATATTATTAGTCCAGACGATATCAGATGTTCAACTCGGGCCTTCTGCAAACATCTTAATCGTCTTTTACGAAACCCATGAATAATGTAAAGATTGGTAGTATTCGTAGCCGCTATCACACAGCTAACATGAAAACACTTTTTGAGATGGTAAGCTTAAAATAAAATCATCTATACAGATAAATAAAATTTAAGTGTCTGTTTGTAATGTCAATACTGGGCTTTTTTCATGCTCACTCGGTTATTTGCACAACACCTATGCCTTTTTTTTATGGGTGGGTTATGGTAAGCGCACGCGCGGTCCATTCCGCCCGGGGCGATGAAAGGACGGTGCGCGGGCCCAGGATCCATCTGTACCCACGTCACCTCGATGTTGGGCCGACCACCGGAGCAGTGTGACTTGTCGTCAGTGGTCAACAACACCTATGCCTAAAATAAAGTCTAAAAATTTTTTGTCTGTCTTTCTGTTTGTTTGAGGTAATCTTCAAAACGGTTGGACCGATTTTGATAATATTTTACTACCAGGTAGCTATATATAAGGAGTATTTTATCCCGGTATTGCCACGGGAACGGGCATTAGGGCGTTTAGATCGACTGAACTGAAGCGACGGCGGGTTGCTAGTATTTATATAATTCTCATCTACAGTATATAGTTTTTTGGCAGGCTCTGGTACGGATACACCCTGCCCACGGTACGGTACACCCTGTACGGATACATCCACCCGGGGCGACAGACGCGCGGCGAGCGGCCCCAAAACTCGTGTTCCCTTCGAATCGTCTTTGGGCCGACAACTGGTACCGAATCCTTGACATCCATGGCTGGAATGCCTTTTTGGTTACCATCCCATTCGACGCCCCGGCAACAAAACATTGTAGCCGCAGCGTCGCCTTTGCAATCTACAATATATACTACAGTTTTTTTTTATATTGGTAGCTACAGCTATATATGGTCTCAAGTTTTTCTTTTGGGGAAGTCTATGGTCTGCACACACCCCGTCCTATCCATGTGTAGTCCCATAACATTTCGTATTACCTCCCCATTACCATTGGAAAGACCACCGACCCCGATCCCTTGATCTTGGTGGCCAGCCCGGTGAGTTACCCTTTCCTATATCGTTGCCCGGCGACGCCCCGGTGATTAAAAACAGCGTACGAGAGGAGCATCGCCTTCACGCTGTAAGTCTTCCTGCAGGTGACCGATTACTCTCCTGTCCTGTCACTCGCAGCCTCGGCGGACGATGAAACATGTCAGTGGAACGCTTGTTCCCTGACCTAAGCCACCGCCTCCTTCTGATAGATAACATACCATCAAAAACAAGACTTGTAAAAAAGTAGACTTCTACGAAAAAGTTGTGAGATCCATGTTATACCAAGTCGGTTAATTCATTCGGTCCCTGCTTAAGGGACCGTCCTTCATAAGTCATTATGTACTTAGCTAACCTAAGAACTTCTTATAGTGACCATATCAATATTAAAGATCTTTTACGTTTTACATGAACAGATTCACATAGCAATCGCATGAAAACACATTGTACCTCGCAAGTAATACATATTATATTAAATTAGTTTATTTAGTGCGTAAATTCTGACTTAAAAAATTTATTCACAACAAAATTATAGGAGGTCGAAAATGCTGAATGAGGTCTGCGGGACGACTTGACGCGGGCACTGCCGTACCCCCAGATATAGTATCAAGTATTAAAAAGTTATAACTGCATTTAATTAGGTACTTAGTTTCTTTAATAAATTTTGAGCATAGTACTAAAAATATATTAAAGAAACGGCTACTCATCGCTGCACAATAAAGATTATTAAAAAAAAAACAAGTCTTAAATTATCACGTTTGATAACTTACAATCGATAATTATTATAATCAATTATTATATTGGCATAGATTAAATTACCACGTTGACGAATGAGATTAATTTTGTAAGTCCAGTTTATATTAGGTAGTGGAATAGTAAATACATTAGGTAAGTAATCTTATTTCTACTTCTTTTCAATCCATATATATCTCGTCACATTCGAGAGAATGTCCTATATTGGGGATAAATCTTCGTCGCATATGCAACAGAAAACGACCTATTATATCACACATCATAAGAAAAGTTGTGAACCCCTATGGTATTGTGTGAAGAATTTAATGTAATGTCGCCTTTAACATGGACTGTTCATCCAACAGGGTAATGGACTTTAGTACTTGCCTGGAAAATTCATAACTGCGATTGCTAATTCTCTTGCCAAGCATCATTATTATGACATTATTTTCTTTGAGAGAGTCTTAAGTCTGGCAGAAAGTCATCAGACTAAAAGATAGATAAGACAATCGCGGCAAAGAAAGTGGTGGTGGTACACAGTGTTTTAACTTCATAATCAAACGAAAAAGTAATATTTTTTAATAATTGTATTCGTTGATACATCCCAATTGCTTGGGATCGATGCACGTACTTCCCCCTTCATAGAACGCATTGTAAAATTTATTGGCAATAGTTTTATAACCGACTCTCCATGACGTCAACTTTGGGAATGTAATTGTTGACCAAACGGCTCCAAATGGAATTAGCCTAGGTCTATCTAAATCTCTTAGATAAAACTCTAAGAGTTTTATCAAAAATATTTTTTTTTGTAAAACCAAGTTTGGATATTTAGTGCCGTGGACACATACTCGTATACCATGTGTTGAATCCCCATTAGCGTCTAATTTAATAATATGTAATAACGATGCTTTTATTATGTTAAAGTAGGTTTCATATAAATGGATATCAGTCTCATCCATCCGTCCATCCATCACCTGATCAACTTCTAATGCCAGACATAGGCCTCCACAGAAGGGCAGGATAAAGACATAATCACCACGTTACGCAGGTGCCGACCTGACGTTGCTAACCATCGCTAGGGAGATTCTCGTCAGCTACAGAAATTGGGACACGGTCACCGCCTTCTGTGAGGCAGTCATCTCACGAAAGGAGGGGGCGGATCGTACGCGGGAGTAACTCCTCTAAGGGGACATGATCCGCCGCCAGCGATTTGGACGTTGCAGGTGCGATTACCTGTGCCTGATGGCGCCTTAACCATGGCCACAGGTGGACTGTGGAATAGTCTGTCACCCGCAAAAATCTAACCGCGTGAGGGTAACGCCCTGAGAAGGGCTTCGGAAATGAATGGTACCCGAAACGGTATTCCGCCCGGCTTGTAACGGTTGGTGAGGGACTCGATATCAGTGGTCGGCCGAGTAATCAAGGAGGGAATAGGTGGGTTATGGGGCCGCGCAACGCCCTTGCGTTACCCCGGAGAGAACCTATAAGCTTTGGTGATACTATAGGCTTCACCAGAATCTGCTACATGCTAACACCCTCAGGAAGACGGGCTTCCGGCCCTCTCCCTCACCGAAAGAAGTGCAGTAATATATTGCAACTGTTCAAACGTCGCTTTTCTGCGAGAGTGTGAAACTATCCCGGACGGATCGGCCGGGGTTGTAGACAGACAACTGGCTACAGTATAATTCTACCACATCAACTAGTACTTTAAATAGTTAGTTAACTTTAGTTAGTTAACTTTGCAATAGATAATGATCTGGCTATGTTCCTAGCACAGTATAGGTTCGGTTTGCTTGTTCATTTGTCACTAAGGCACATATTAGATTTTTTGCTTTGTTATCATCATCATCGATTTATCATTGAACGTAACTATTTATTTGTCATAGGCAAATATTTGAACAAGAATTTAGAATATTGACTAACTCCGTCTCAGCTCAAGTGGATTACTAACAATCTTATCGATAAGTTTCGATAGTTTATCTGTATCAACACGAGTATCGATATTCTGAATTTTATCGTTATCTGGAATTCGGATAGCGATGTTAGAATTAATGTTTTTAATGTAATCTTATTTTGTCTTCTAAAATAAGTATGTAGATGATTGGTTTCTCTAAAACTAAGAGTTCTACCATTAACAAGACTGATTATAAAATCGGGTTTTGTAAGAATAAATCAACTTTGTCTTTATTCCATGCGGGTCAAATATAACTAACCATATGAGCTTATTTACTTAAGAACACATTGCTATATCAAGTAAAAATGAAATGTTGTTAAGTTTCTAATTTTATATAGGACTAAACTGTAGACATTTGTCTGTCTACAGCTGCAGGCTAGTCCGTCCGGCGTAGTACCAAACTCTCGCTGAAAATGGACGTCTGAGTCGTAGCAATTTGCTATTACAGTTCTTTCGGTAAGCGAGTGAGTCGGAAGCCGAACTATCTGAGGGTATTTGCGTGTGGGGGATTTTGATAATACCTTTAGTATCACAGAACTTCATAGCAGGCATTCATACTCGCTTCACTTTCTTCACAATAGGCAGCGGCCTAGCAAAAGTTCAGGACCGGCAGTATCACTTACCCTCAGGTAGACTATTTGCTCGTTTGACAACAACAGCAGTAAAATGGAGAAAATATTGAATTTATATTTTTATTCATTTACCAGTTAACCGACGGCTATCAGACATTGGAAAAGTGGTAAGGATAGTGGCTTATCTACCATCCACTATTGTTACACATGCCAAAGGGTTGGTAATCGCAGTTCTTGTTATAAATCCAGGAAATGCTGCTGTCCATTTTTAATTTACACGACAATCACGAACAAGTAAGGTTAATGACAAATTGTATTTTCTACCCGTTGCTATGTTAGAAATGTTGTATTTCCTCATCATCATCCTGCTCTTATACAAAGTACTTAGCGTTGATGGAATATGTACTCTTCTACACTCATACATATTGCAAACATTTTGGCAATCGTTTTACAATCGGCTGCCTTGCTGACGTCAACTCTCCTTAAGTATGTAATTATTCCTCAGGGGGTATTACGTCGGGCCGACCACTGACGACAAGTAACCCTGCTCCGGTGGTCGGTCCAATGACGAAGGCGACGTGGTGTTCGGGTGGGTTGCGGGTATGCGTGCTTACGCCCCTCTGTCGCCCCGGACGGAGTGGTGTGAGGAGTGCGCCGAAAAAAAAAAAAATAAAAAGCATGTAATTATTAATTAAACGGCATTAGATGTAGTTGGCCCAGGTTTCCAGAGATCATTTCGCCCACTTACGTGCAGGCTCTGGAATTAAATACCTACTGCTGGGTTTCCCGAGCGCTATAACATGTCCTTCTTTAAACGAGGTTTATGAAGAGCATTTTCTTCACGGTAGGTCCATATGCGGTAGCATCACTTACCATCAGGTGTGCTTCTTGCTCGTTTGCCACCATTGGCAATAAAATTAATGGTCAATGTAAGGGTTTTAGTCGTCTTTTACGATGCCCACTGGCAATGAGAGAGCTGGTGATATTTATAGCCGCCACCACACAGCAATTGCATTTATTTTCCTATTAAATTAATATAATTTTTCTTTTTTTCAGGCATGTATTTACTACCACTTTTAACCCTTTTGGGATCAGCATTCTGTGTTCCTTTGAACACAGAAATCCAAAGCACAACAAGAGATGATCGGGCACAACAATATGTTTTACCGCCTGATACCATACCTACTTTTTACGATGTAACTCTTTTCCTCGATCCCGGTAACCCTGATTATTTTAATGGAAGCGTTTCCATCAGAATACTACCTATTTCTATAACAAATGAAATAGTCCTCCATGCTATGGAAATGGAAATAGAAGAAGACGCAATCCAAGTATTTACCGATAGAGAACCTAATGTGAATTTATTTGAAAGTTTCACATTAGCGAACAATGATACACATTTCTTAAGGATACGTTTGAACACCCAATTAACAGTTATGCAACCTGTGACCGTAACTATTTCATATACCGCACATTTCGCTGAAAATATGTTCGGTGTTTATTTATCAACTTATGAAGAGCTTGGTAGTAGCGTGTAAGTATATATTATATAAATTTCTTGTGTACGTGTGTATTTCGCTGAGCTCCTCCTAAACGGCTGGACCGATATTGAGATTTTTTTTGTGTGTATTCAAGGATAGTTTAGATTCACAATTGGACCCAGTAGGTGGCGCTGTTTTTATTTTATTTGAACAGAACAACGTCTGTTGGGTCAGCTAGTTTTTCTATAAATCTGTTCTTGAACTTAGAATATTAAATATCACTAGCATAAGTGCATCGATGGCGTACTGGTTAACATATTGACTACCGAGTGTCACGGGTTCTATTCTTACACCGAATAATACTTTATTTGATCCAGAGATATTTTTCCAGTCAATTGTAGTTATTTCAGTTATTGTAAGTTATATATTAACTATATATTTTTATTTGTATATACAAGTTTGTTATATGTTTCTAAATTCGCACGGAATAAAAGGATTAATATTCTTGTACAGGGTTTAGTGTTTAAAAAAATACCCACATAGTTAAGGTCATTAGAAGATATGATAGACTTCTTTATTAATAATAATAACAAATTCAAAACGATAAAGGTATTGAAGACAGGCAACAGTTTTTACATCAATAGTTTTTAGTTAAATCAGTCCATCGAACTTCCAACCCCATAAACAGATACATATTAGATACCATCGTCACACAATAGTTTTACATCTACCGTTGGCAGTCCACGAGTGTTATGTGCAGACGTGGAGTGTCATCGATAGATGTCCCATCCCATTTTAACATTAAATTTCTCGAAAAGCCTCTGCGTGTTGGATCCATATCCCCATGTAAGCCTTTTAATGGACCGAGTATCTTCCCTAGGAAGATCTCGTGAAAACGAAAATACAATATCACAGCAGCCCATATACATCCCAATGTTGGGCTCGGGCCTCCTCCACAATGGGAGGGAATTTGACCTACTATACCACGTTGGTCAGACATGTTGATATAAGGTTTTATTTCGAGTTATACTTCTCTTGCACAGATGTTATGTGCATATTATATCCCATAGTCGTCTTTTACGACATCCACGGGCAACATAGGGAGTGATGAATAGTATTCTTACTCCGTCACCATACGGATAGAGATACAATATAATAATAATGTAATTTAATTCAGACATCCAACATCCATAATAGTGTTAGTAAATAAACTTAACGGCGGGACTACCTGCGTGCCATGCCGCCCTAGCCGAGGCCGCGGGTGACGTGACCGGGGATTAGTCCGTCACCCACCGAGAGGCCGACCGCGTGAGGAAAGACCGACGTCCTCCCCGAGGGGGAGACGTCGGTTGATGGGAGGGTACCCCAAGTAGGGGGTATTCCGTCGGGTCGACCACTGATGACAAGTAACCCTGCTCCGGTGGTCGGCCCAACGACGAAGGCGACGTGGTGTTCGGGTGGGTTGCGGGTGTTGCGTGCTATACGCCCCTCTGTCGCCCCGGACGGAGTGGTGCGTGGAGCGCGCCGAACGCAGCCCACCCCAAAAAAAAAAGTAAATAAACTTAACCTATGCTAGAAGTAAGATGTAAATACATAAAAATGAAATAGAAACAGACACAACTGTATTCGAACAATGATGGAATAGTCTCTCATGTCATCAGCATCTGAGCATAGTGTCTGAAAAAAGGGCTATCCCACTCAGAAGCTAAGGTCTTCAGGATGGTTTTGGTGCTCGCAGAGATTCTGCACAGCAGCGACGCGACTCTTTCTTATTTATATTATTAATATTGGTTTAGTGTACCATTCTGCATAGAAAATAGAAATATTTTGATTTAAAGATCAGAAAAACTATTAAATTCATAATAATATTCTCAACTTACATTACTATATATTCCACTGCTGGGATTGAGCTTCCTTTGCAGTAACACTAAAATTCATCTTGTATAACAAGCTGATCAGATGAGTTGATAGAAGTAGATTTCATTTCGAGTTTTCCTTCACTTGCAGATAACATTTATCTGTATAATAGTAGATTTTATTTAGAGTTCGTTTTCACTTCATCATCATGTCGACTTGTATACTTCCCACTGGTGGACTCGAGCCTTCTTCATAAGAGAATAGCAATTGACTTTACTATACTGGTCAGACGGTTTAGTATAGGATTTTGAGTTTTCCTTCACTTGCATAGATATTACATACGTATATGGATGATCTTAAATAAATATAATAATCCAAATGGTGATGGTCTGAGAATAAATTTCACCACCCCCTCATTTACCCGTGGGTGTCGTAAAAGACAAGCAAAGGATTACATATATACATATAACATTTATACAAGAGGAAGGCAAACTCGAAGTAAAAGCCTATATTAATACGTCTGACCAGCGTGGTATAATTGGTCAATTTCCCTCCAATTGTGGAGGAGGCTCGAGCTCAACAGTGGGAATGAGCTGATATTAATAAATTAATTTTATATACGAAACCTTTCTTTTTATTCCAAACGGTGGCAAACGAGCAAACAGTACACCTGATGGTAAATGTTACTGCCGCTCATGGACCTTCGTAAGGCCGCTGCCCACCACAAAGAAAGTGAAGGGAGTGGGAATGCGTACAATGAGATTCGATGATACAAAAAGCGTCACTAAAACCCACCACGCGCAAACACCCTGAAAAAGTTGGCAAACCGTGATCTGAAAGGTTGTAAAATGTTTATCTTATATTCCGTATCTACATCGAAATCTGAAACGGATATGAAATCCGTAACATCTCCACTGATTGTGTTAAATATTTTTTAATAATGTGTATACTTTTGCTAATATTCACAGGAGCTTGATAACTTCTCAACTACAGCCTACATTTGCTCGGCGTGCCTTCCCGTGCTATGATGAGCCCGCCTTAAAAGCTATTTTCAGAACAACAATTTATGCACCGCCTCAATACACTGTGGTCAGAAGCAATATGCCTCTCAGAGAAGATTTACTAAAGTAAGTGTCTTTCATATTAATTTAATTTTCTTCTATTATCATATTTATTAAGTATTCTCTTGTAAGTAGTTTAAATCATTAAAAATAAAAGTCAATGTTAGTTTTTTAAATTCATGAAAGAGCAAACTAATGAATTTGTCATCATTATCATTATTTCAGTTCATATACGTCCCAGTATTGGGCTCGAGCCTCCCCCATAATAGGAGGGAGATTGACCTTACTAAATCATGCTGGTCAGATAGGTTGATATAGGGTTCTGTTTCGAGTTTTCCTTCTCTTGAATAGATGTTATATGCGTATTGTATCTCTTAGTCGTCTTTTACGACATCCACGGGCAAGTTAGGGAGTGGTGAATTGTGTTCTTACTCCGTCCGGACACGGACGTAAGTTATTTAAATCATTAAAAAAAACTCAATGTTAGTTTTTTAGTTTGATGAAAGAGCAAACTAATAAATTTGTAAATAACCGAAAAAATATTTTGTATCACATTTTCATTTCTTCTTTCAACCTAATAATATAAATGGTAATGATATCTTTCATGGACACAGGCCTCTCCACAGTGAAAAAAAGTACAATTAATGCCCTATTTATCAAGCAATTTATGTATCAAAAACACGTAAATATTAAAAGGGTTTTAGGCTAAACTGAAAACCACAACTAAGACTACATTGACTTCACGATAATAAATAAAGTAATGAGACTAAAAATTTAATACGCTTGTCATGCAATTACTTAAAAAATTAACGAGAATATAGACCTTATAACAAAATATCAAGTTAAGTAAATATTTCGATAAAATTACGTATTTAAACTATGTATTTAAAGGTTAAAAACAACTTTTGTCCCTCGACGTTAACATCGGTATAACAACGGTACAATACCTAATGGGACCGAAGTCAAAAAATCAGTCACACTTGTTTGGACGAGGAACGTTTTCTCAAAAATATAGTATATGGTCAAAAATATAATAATAAGATCATTATGTGTTATAGTATTTATAATGTGGCATAATTAACAAATCCAAAACATAATGTACCCTTAAATTCACTAACAACAAGAGTGCCCTATTTCCAACAATTACTTTACCTTTAAATACGCTAACAATTATTGTTACGTTCTTTTCCAGGAATTACATTCTTTTAAATTCACAAGTTTGAATATATTTATAACAATCACAATTTTTGTTTTACAGAGAACCCGTTGCCGGCTACACTAAACATGAGTTCCAAGACACTTTGGTTATGTCTAGCTACCTTTTAGCCTACCTCGTCTCTAACTTGGGGCATATTGAAGACATGACCGATGACCTGTATCGCATACCTTTTAAAGTATTCTCAAGACCCGGAACTCAAGATACTGCTGCTTTTGCTCTAGAGTTTGGTCAAAAAAATATGCAAGCACTAGAAGACTATACTGAATTTCCATATTTGCTACCAAAAATGGATAAAGCTGCTGTACCTGATTTTGCTGCCGGCGCTATGGAAAACTGGGGATTGGTTATCTATAGGTATGTTAGTAAAATACTACTTTCTAAAGGTGTATTTTCGTGTGGTGACGGAGTAAGAATACAATTCACCACTCCCTATCTTGCCTGTCGATGTTGTAAAAGACCACTAAAGAATATAATATGCACATAAGGTCATGAAGGAAAACTCGAGATGAAACCGTAAACCAGCATGTCTGATCAGATTGGTATAATAGGTTAAATTCCCTCCCATTGTGGAGGAGGCCCGAGCCCAACAGTGGGACGTATGTGGCCTGCGATGATGATGATGATGATGATGAAAGGTGTATAGGTCGCTAAGAATTTGTTTTAGAGTATCTTATTTGTGGGTTTAAAAAGACCCTATGATTTCTATAAGTCGTTTATTATTTACATAAAAGTGATTCATCATTATTATCTTCTTAGCTCATATACGTCCCATTGTTTAGCTCAAATCTATACCAATAAATAAAATTGGAGTGTCTGTTTGTAATGTCAAAATAATAGGCTTTTTTCATGCTCACACGGTTATTTGCACGACACCTATGCCTAAAATAGTGATTAGAAAATTTTTGTCTGTCTGTCTGTCTGTTTGTTCCGGGTAATCTTCAAAACGGCTGGACCAATTTCAAAAATTCTTTCACCAATGGAAAGCTATAATATCAGGGCGTAAACTAGGCTATATTTTATCCCGGTATTCCCACGGGAACTGGAACTACGCGGGTAAAATGACTATAACCGAAGCGAAGCGAGGGCGGGTTGCTAGTCTCACCTAAATAAGGAGGAAAATTTACCTACCTTCCGTTGAAGAACGAATGTAACTTACATATCACAAATAATGTTAATTATTCATGTTAACGCTGAAGTGGCAATGGTTAGGCCACACCCCGCCCGATCCGTCTGGAGCGTCGGAGGGCATGGGGTTCAATCCCGTAATCTGCTATACACATAGTCTATACCGCTATGAAGACGGGCCACCGATACCCGGATAGAATTTTTTTACTTTAAAATTATAAAGTCCTATAATTGCTTCTATATAAAGGAATAGACATATAACTAATGATCGTAAAGTTTCCAAAGTTAGGAGTTTTATTTCCGGCTCATGCAAAATTTTGTTATGAATAAACTGTCAGTAACTATATTGTTTGGAGAACGTGTATTATTTCGTGACAGCGTGACGTTAATTCGTTTTAAACTATGTGAAATATAGTTTAAGTTTACAAAAATTGTCTCTCGTTATCAATTTTAATATTAAAATATTGAAATTAAATGTTATTTCCTACTGCAAACTGAATACTATGCATTTTTATTATATTCACTAGCAATCCGCCCTCGCTTCGCTTCGGTTATAGGTTATAGTCGTTTTACCCGCGTAGTTCTCGTTCCCGTGGGAATACCGGGATCAAATATAGCCTAGTTTACGCCCTGATATTATAGCTTTCCATTGGTGAAGGAATTTTTGAAATCGGTCTAGCCGTTTTGAAGATTACCCGGAACAAACAGACAGACAGACAGACAAAAATTTTTTAATTGCCATTTTAGGCATAAGTGTCGTGCAAATAACCGTGTGAGCATGAAAAACGCCTATTATTTTGACATTACAAACAGACACTCCAATTTTATTTATTGGTATAGATAAGCTGATCGATATCCTTAACACTAGAACTAGATCAGCTTACGTGGATTACAGACATAATCACCAGATCGTAGGCTGATGTGCAGTATTAGTGTTATAAATTGTCCAAGAGAATCCAAACAGCGAAACCATTACAGCTTATATGTATTCGTCCCACTGTTGGACTCGAGCCTGTTCCAAAAGAGGCAAATTTACCTACCACAACACGTTGGACAGAGGAGTTGGCATACATTTTTATTTCGAGTCTTCCTTATGTTGCATATAATGCATGTTAAACGCATATCCTTAAATCGTCTTTTACGTCAACCACGGGCAAGAGAAAGGATAAGGAATTATATTTTTATTTCGTCACCGAACGGAAACAACAATAGATGGGTTTAATATACAATTCCTCATCACTCCTTACTTCCTCGTGGCATCCTCTGCTCCATGATGATGAAAAATATATTTATCTTACGTTCTATCTTCTTATCTATACCAATAAATAAAATTGGAGTGTCTGTTTGTAATGTCAAAATAATAGGCTTTTTTCATGCTCACACGGTTATTTGCACGACACCTATGCCTAAAATAGCAATTAAAAAATTTTTGTCTGTCTGTCTGTCTGTTTATTTGTTCCGGGTAATCTTCAAAACGGCTGGATCGATTTCAAAAATTCTTTCACCAATGGAAAGCTATAATATCAGGGCGTAAACTGGGCTATATTTTATCCCGGTATTCCCACGGGAACGGGAACTACGCGGGTAAAACGACTATAACCTATAACCGAAGCGAAGCGAGGGCGGGTTGCTAGTATATATACATAAATTTCTTGTGTATGTGTGTGTCACTGATCTCCTCCTAAACGGCTGGACCGATGTTGATGAAAGTTTTTGTCTGTATTCAAGCTGATTTCAGAATGGTTTAGATTTACAATTGGACCCGCTAGGTGGCGCTTATTTGAACAAAACAACGTCTGTTGGTTCAGCTAGTCTTTATATATACATTTTTTGTGTACGTGTGTATGTCACTGAACTCCTCCTAAACAGCTGGACCGATGTTGATGAAATATTTGTGCATGTTCAAGGGGATTCGAGAATGGCTTAGATTCACAATTGAACCCGGTAGATGACGCTTATTTGAACAGAACAACGTCTGTTGGGTCAGCTAGTATTAATAGTAAATAAAGTAAAAGTTCTTTTAACATTCGAATTCATCACCGTCCCTCGTGCTTGAATATTAAATGCCATTTTTTATCACCTTACATCATCTAAAGATTCCATATTAAACTCCGTTTATGAACATGGATTTCTCCTTACATATATCATGTTCAATCTTAATCTGTAGAACATAAAGTTTAAATTCGTATTGTGATTCATAAAAATAGCAATAAAATAAGCGTTACGAGGTGCTTGAGAAGCAAAGAAAAATATTATATGCTATAAGGCTATTTATGAGGTATTAAAATGTATCGATAGTCGTTAAAAAAGGTTATAAATTTAACGTTTCAATCGATATTACAAGTTACAAAATGAATACTTAGTTGTTATCTTCTTATTTTTAACGGACTTTCAATGTTTTTAAGTATACTACTTGATTATTCGAAGACAGCTCGCCTTGTTCAGTGCTTTTTGTTGCTCCTACCATAGGGTTAGAATTTGGTGATGAGATTCTAAGGAAATTGAGAGATCTTTTCAGATAATTTAAGTAGGTAGTTATTATAGATACACTAATAATGGAAGAGCAAAAAAAAGGTTTAAAAAGTCTCAACTATTAGGGTGCCTTCAAATTTGCCGCAAAGTGCCGCGCGGTGGCAGCCCGTCTGCAGCGCTGCAACCGCGCTGCTGTCGCTAGGTTTGATAATCCTAGTGTAGTACATAGTTTCACGATGGACTCTGACAAAGAAACTCTGCTCAACTTGTACAAAAAATACGTGCGCGCCTCACTAGTCGATCGATGAATTGATGCGCGTTGTTTATTTATTTAGATTTACAAAGTAACGCGGCCGCAGCGCTGCAGACGCGCTGCCACCGCGCGGCACTTTGCGGCAAATTTGAAGGTGCCTTATTATTACACACTACACACACACACAACCATACACACACACACACATACACACACACACACATACACACACACACACACACATACACACACACACACACATACACACACACACACACGCACACACACGCACGCAAACGCACACACACGCGCGCGCAGACACACCCACACACACACACACACACAGACACACACGCACACACGCACGCACACGCGCACACACACACACACGCACACGCACGCACACACACACACACACGCACGCACACACACACACACACACACACACACACACACGCGCACACACACACACACACGCACACACGCACACACACGCACACGCGCACACACACACACGCACACGCACGCACACACACACACACACGCGCACACACGCGCACACACACACACACACACACGCACACACACGCGCACACACGCGCACACGCGCACGCAATGATTATAGGTAGTCGGGCCCATTGGGGCGCTGGGGCTTAGGGTGGTCTTGGCCAAATTAAGGGCTTACTTATTCACGGGCTCAACTTTACAAGCCGATAGCTGTTCGCGTCGTCCAGTCGATGACCGTTGATAGTCTTTCTAAAAATGAAATTGACATATAAAGATGCTGCTAAAAACTATTTATACAATTGAATAAAATAACATCAGCATTTTCCTGTTAAAAAGTTATATTCTATACTGATTTTTATTTTTTTTTTTATCTCATTCTATACTGATGACAATCATTGATTTGAAATTTTCAACAGAGAAGTAGCACTTCTGGTTACTGAAGGTGTAACCACAACGCAGACTAAGCAGAATATAGGCAGAATTATCTGCCATGAAAACGTGCATCAATGGTTCGGTAATGAGGTTGGACCCCAATCTTGGACTTTTACCTGGCTGAACGAAGGTTTCGCAAACTTCTTTGAGAATTACGCCACAGATTTGGTAAATATTTGGTTTTAGATTCATTTATAAATTATATGCTATATTCGGAAAGGTGAACAACGTGTTGGCAACCCCTTGAAAACCATCAAAATAGCACTGTCGACCTCTTTTTTTTTTTTTATGGTTGGGCTATGGATCACACATGGGGTTCATTCCGTCCGGAGCGACGAAAGGATGGCGCGCGGGCCCATAACCCACCCGTACCCACGTCACCTCGTTGTTGGGCCGACCACCGGAGCAGATGTGACTTGTCGTCCGTGGTCGGCCTGACGGAATACCCTTTCGGGTAACCTCACCTGATGTCCTGGGACGTCGGTTGCCGTCGCGCGGTCAGCCTCTCTGCGGGTGACGGACAATTCCCCGGTCCAATCACCCGCGGCCTCGGCTAGGCCGGCATTAGGCGCAGATACTCGCGCCTGCGCCGCCCGAGTCGCCGGCGGCGGAACATGTCGCCGAATAGGAGCTTTACTCGCACACGATCCGCTGCCTCCTACCATGAGATTATGACCTCACAGAAGGCGGCGACTGCGTCCCAGTTCCTAACGCTAACGAGCATCTCCCTGGCGATGGTCGGCAGCGCCAGGTCGGCACCGATAATCGCGACGAGTTCACGGCGATCCCCCTCCCATGCAGCACACTCCGTGTGCTGCGCCGTGTTCTCGTCGCAACTGCAGTGGTAGCAGGACGGTGTGCTCTCCCTCCTGACAATCTTGTGCAGGTACCTCGCGAAGCAACCGTGCCCCATAATCACCTGCATCAGTCGGAAGGAAAGCACTCCGTGCGTCCCCTCCAACCACTCCATTAGCACCGGTCGGAAGGCCTCGACGGTCCTGACACCGTACCGAGGACTCTCCAGCCGGACTGCCCAACCGGCAATGACTTCTCGGCGGGCGTCGACCCGCCAGGCGGTGATCTCTTTGATGGAGACCATACCGCCGCGGATGCGCGTCTACAACACCCGCCGATAAATTTTGGCGAGTATCTCCGTCTCCAGGTCTCACGGGGGAATTCCGGCCAGGAGACACGCTACCTCCGTCGCCACCGTGCGGTAACCCCGTATGGCCCTAGCCGCCATGACCCTCTGTGGTCGCCACATGAGGGCCCTAAGACAGCCCTAAGACAGACGGTCAGAGACCCCGCCCACTACGGTGCGCCATACACGGCCAACGACCGGATCAACCCCGTGTATAGCTATCGGCACTGGGTCCACCCACAATCGGCATCAACCACGAAAGGGCGGACGCCGCGCCGACAAGCCGGGGAACAAGTCGATGGGGATGCTCCCGGAACCAAAAATGCCTGTCGAGCACCAGGTCCAAGTAATTCATGTGGACCTGGATGCTGATGGTGACCAACTTCACGGTGATCGAAGCGCCAGCGGGAGGCCCAACGGTACGGAGGCCATGGAACAAAAGGGCCTCCGTCTTTTCCAGGGCTACCCTCAACCCCAGCGCTTCGATCCGCCTGACAATCTCCTCGGTGCCGAGAGTTGCCAGGCGTGCCGCCTCCTCTAGCGTTCCATCCCGGGCTGTGACGAGTGTATCGTTAGCATAGCAAATTACGCCCAGCCCGGATGGGAGGCTTCCTCTCAACGCCCAGAACCGACCCCTGTGGGACACCGCACGTTATGAACATTCGCACAACGTTCCCTACTCGGTCAACGTAGAGGACACTGCGCCCCTCCAAGTAGTCTGCCACCAGCCGCCTGAGGTACACGGGCACCATGTGATACCTCAGCCCCTCCCTGATGCAGCTGAATGGCAGACTGTTGAAGGCGTTGGCGATGTCTAGGGACACTGCCAACAGGACTCCTCCGCCGGTGACGGCCTCCGCTACCACGGCCTTCAGGCGCAGCAGGGCCGCGATCGTCGAACGCCCTCTCCGAAAACCAAACTGGGCGTCCGATAGATCGGGCCCGACCCCGACGAGGTGCCGCTCGAATCGGGCAGCCAACACCCTCTCCAGAAGCTTGCCCGTATCATCGAGTGCTGCTCGATCGCATAGAGTTTCATTTCGAGTTTGCCTTCTCTTGCATCATTGTTATCTGAATATTAATCCCTTAGTCACCTTTTACGACACCCACGGTTAAAAGATGAATTGTATTCTTACTCTGTCACCACACCGAAAGTTTTAATATTAATAGAATATTATAACTTTACATTACACACAATAAACCTTATTTTAACTCTAGCACTTGTTACAAAAATATTTATTTCTTGTATAATAATGTGGTTATAAAATTTCGTTATAATTATTTTCTTGCTTCCTTTATCCTTTATGTTTTGTTGACAGGTGTTGCCTGAATGGCGTATGATGGATCAATTCGTGGTTGCTCTACAAAATGTATTCCAATCTGATGCCGTGCTCAGCATCAATCCCATGACTCATCCTGTGTACACACCCGCTGAAATCTTGAGCACTTTCAACGCCGTAGCTTACCAAAAATGTAAGTGCTTCTTTGTTATGTAACAGATAATTTGTCATGTCGCCGTATAAAAGGTTTGAAGTATGGATTTTGGAATATTTATCATTCTTTCCATCAGATAATAATGATATTTTATAAATTTTACGTTTTATTATCTTAGCTCTTATCTTAACTTCATCGTCATCATCATCATATCCCACATACGTCCCACTGTTGGACTCGGGCCGCCTCCACAGTGGGAGGGAATTTGATCTACTATACCATGCAGGTCAGACATGTTGGTATATGGTTTCATTTCGAGTTTTCCTTCTCTTACACAGATGTTATGTGCATATTGTATCCCTTAATCGTCTTTCACGACAACCACGGGCAAGATTCCTATCTAGTTGTGGTGAATTGTATTCTTACTACGACGTCACCTTAATTTTTATACGTTGCTTATATACGTCCAAATGCTGAGTTTGAGCCTCCTCTTCATTGGGAGAGAAATAGATCTATTATATCACTACGGTCATGCGTATTGGTATAGGATTTTGCCTCTAGTTTAGTGCAATGAGGTTCGGTGACACTAAAGGCAACATAATCTACCATACCCAAAAGTGCCTTAGAAAGGTGGCCGCAGAAAGTTTGAAATAAAACCATTCTAAAATATATAAGTTCTGTTCTTATACTGAAAAGTGTTTCAAACGTCAGCAAAACAAATGCATATGCGATAAAACCCTTAAAAATAGTTCTTCTAATTCTTATATAAAGACAACACCCTTTTTTTGTGGGTGGGCTCTGGTCAGCGCACACGCCGTCCATTCCGTCCGGGGCGACAAAAGGTCAGCGCGCGGGACCATAACCCACCCGTACCCACGTCGCCTTCGTCATTAGGCCGACCACCAGTGCTGAGTCCCTTGTCCTCAGTGGTCAGCTCGACGGAATACCCTTTCGGGTATCCTTACCTCTCGACGTCCCTGTCCTGGGACATCGGTCGCCGTCGCGCAGTCAGCTTCTCTGCGGGTGACGGATCGAAGTCCTCGGTCCGGTTATCCGCGGCCTCGGCTAGGGCGCCATCAGGCGCAGATACTTGCGCCCACGCCGCCCCAGTCGCCGGTGATGGAACGTGTCACCGAAGAGGAGTTCCTCTTGCGCACGATCTGCCGCCTCCTTCGGTGAGATGACAGCCTCATACAAAGCGGCGACCGCGTCCCAGTTCCTGATGCTGCCGAGAATCTCAGAAACAATACCCTGCATTAAGGAATTAATCATTGTATTGCGGGGGACTTTACAAATATATAATTGACGGAGACAAATTATATCCGGATTCAGAACAATAATTTGTGGACTGCACAAATTTTTGTTTTGCTTGGGATTCGAACCCATGAAACGGGAACGGTAACCACTACGGCATCTGTGCAGTATTTCTATTTCATGTACTCTATTATGTTAATCGCATCGTTAAAATTCATGAAGTCACTTAAAACTTTTTCTAAATAATTTGTATTGTACATATTGTTTACGCCTTAATTTCATTGATCACATAATCATATGCACTGACGCGTACTGAGAGTTTATGTGCGATTCGATAGTTTCATGCAAACATAATTAATGCTGTTTCATAATCACATTAATGTTAGATTTGACCTACTTATATCTTTAGTGCGAAACGATTGTGTATACATTCGCATAGATTTCATTCATTTTATGTATTTTTATCGCGTTTGTATTTGATTTTTGATTGCCCGACGTATCGAATATTTTACAGCGTTCATGGTCACAGGTGGACTATTTTTTATATAACTTTTATTATATACCAGCAAATTCCAGCGATTTCTCAAGCGTAGTATTGCTTCCCGTAGGCATACAGGAACAAATTAGCTGTTAGTTGTGGACAATATAATTTTTCATTGGAGAATTTGAAAATTGGTTTAGTGGTCTATGCGTTTCACCCACGTAATTCCTGTTCCTATATGAATATTGGTATGAAATATATCCTATGTAGTTTTTATTAGTGAAGGAATTCTTAAAATCGGTTTTGTGGTTTAGATGTGAAAGCGTAAGACATTAACAAACCAACTCACATTCGTATTTATAATATTAGTTCAGGTACATCCATATATATTATTATCTTAAATCACATCAAATCCAATTATTTATCTTACATAATCCCCTTTTTTTTGGGGGGGGTGGGTGGCGGTCGGCGCGCTCCTCGCACCACTCCGTCCGGGGCGACAGAGGGGCGTAAGGACGCACTCCCGCAACCCACCCGCGATGCGCGTCGCCTTCGTCGTTGGGCTGACCACCAGAGCAAGGTGACTTGACATCAGTGGTTGGCCCGACGGAATACCCCCTATTTGGGGTACCCTCCTATCTACCGACGTCCCCCCCTCAGGGAGGACGTCGGTCTTTCCTCACGCGGTTGGCCTCTCAGCGGGTGACGGACTAATTCCCCGGTCACGTCACTGCGGATCGCCTCATCGAGGCTGCGCTCCTCGCGCAAGCGATCCGCCGTGCATAAGCTCCCTTAAGGGTGCTTACATATTTATAATCCAATTTACGCATCTGAACTTATACCTCGAAACAATCCAATAATCTACCACCGGTTCGTAACGCGACTACAGGCTGAGAAGATCCGGTAAGAAACTCAGCGGACTGTCATTTATTAAATAAAACTTCATAATAATTTTGGGATTGTCAGAAGATAAACCCTCAGTGTTATTACCTTACATATTCCTTATATATCTATATATTGCCGTGTGGTGACGGCGTAAGAATACACCAACTTATCTCGCCGTGACTTTCGTAAAAATTGCTTAAAGGTAAATATACAGATAACATCATTGTAAATGAAAACTCAAAATAAAACCCTGTGCTAACATGTCTTGACGAACGTCGTATAGTAAGTCAAAAGCCGTCTCACAGTGGGAGGAGGCCAGAGCCCAGCATTAAGAGGCATATGGGCTGTGATACTGACGATACTTTCTTTAATCCATCTATCAGTCACATTGATCTCCTATAGCAGAATAAATGTGCAATTGCCACTTGGCAAACGGATTGGTGATGAATTGTTGTTGGTTCCCTGAAAAAGAATTACTACCTACTCGCCTAATAATCTGGTTTTTACTAATCATACGAAAAAGTACTGGATGGTGATGTCTTGAATTTTTAATCAATTACTACCTATTTACTTGTATGCCATCATACAATGATAGTCTTAAATTCAGCGTCTCAGGAACTATCATCATCTCAGCCCATATACGTCTTACTAATGGGTTCAAGCGTCCTCCAAATTAAGAGAAAAATTGATATACTATATCAAGCTGTTCAGATGAGTTCGTATAAGATCATATATACATATTATATACTTTAATCATCTTTTATGACACCTACGGCTAAGAAAAGGGGTAGTGAATTCTATTCTTAACATCATATAGAAAGTATCAAGAATAATATTCGGGTCTTTTTGCTACTGAGTCATCTGAATACTTAAAAAAAGAACAAATTAAAAAGCTATAACGATAAATCTTAAGCTGCAGCAATAATGCTGAAAAGAACAGATGTTAGTGTGAAAAACTTTTGTAATTTCGTATCCCGGATAAATCGTTCGTGATCCTAAAAAACTTGTATAACGGATAAACTTTATTACTCCTTGTTAGCTTGTCAATATAACATACAACATACTATACGCTTGTATCTGACGGTTACTCTACCGCGAGATAAATCATGTGTCAAAACTCGAGTGACAAAGAATTTCCTATCAATTCAGATAGAAAATAATAAGGCCATTAAGAACGCGGTAATAAAAATAGATTAATCTGTAATTAATATGAAGATATTCTCAAGAAATTATAAAAACATAAAACAGAAGAGAAAAATTCTAACGGGAATACAAGGGATGGCAATACATCTGTGAATGCATTGCAACCACGTCCAACAAGCTAAAAGATGGATGATAATGAAATTATTATACAATTTTTATGCCCTTTTCCGTGTGGTGACGGAATACGAATACAATTCACTACTCCCTATTTTACCCATGGATGTCATAAAAGACGAATAAGTATATGCATATAATATCTGTGCAAGAGAAAGGAAACTTGAAATAAACCCTACACCCTAAATAAACCCTGTCTGACCAGCATGGTATAGTAGGTCAAATTCCCTCCTATTGTGGAGGAGACCCGAGTCCAACAGTGGGACGTATGTGGGCTGCGATGATGATGATGGTGATGATAATTGACGGAATAAGAAGACATTTCACTGTCACCTATCCTGCCTGTGGTTGTTTTTCAAGACGATTAATGAATATAATTGCATGTAAAATGCCAGAGGGGGATGGAGAAGGATATTCGAAATAATAAGGGATATCTGACCGATGTGTAACACGCTTTTTTTTTTGGGTGGGCTGCGGTCGGCGCGCTCCACGCACCACTCTGTCCGGGGCGACAGAGGAGCGTATAGCACGCAACACCCGCAACCCACCCGAACACCACGTCGCCTTCATCGTTGGGCCGACGACCGGAGCAGGGTTACTTGTCATCAGGCCTATGTCAAACATTGGATATCTGATAGACATTATAACAATTGTAAAATCTTTGCTCACTATTTTAAAAAGAAGAACAAGAGAAAAATAAACTTAAAGAATATTATATCAAAAATATGATTATCGCTGATCTCGTGGCCCCAAATTATGTTCGCAAAACGAGCTTGTTATCACCATTGTGAAACTACATACTTGATATAAGTTATCAACACAGCCCGTTATCTACAACTGACATGTGAATTGACTTATAACATTAGATATAATGTTTTACAGGAATGTTGTATAGATATGTTATTTTGGTCATGGTATTTCTCATAGGTACTATTGTGTATTTTATTAGAGGCGGCGGATCGCCTGCGCGAGGAGCGCAGCCTCGATGAGGAGATCCGCCGCTGGCGACTGGGGCGGCGTAGGCGCAACTATCTGCGCCTCATGCCGCCCTAGCCGAGGCCGCGGGTGACGTGACCGGGGATTAGTCCGTCACCCGCTGAGAGGCCGACCGCGTGAGGAAAAATCGACGTCCTCCCCGAGGGGGGGAGTCGGTCGATGGGAGGGTACCCCAATTAGGGGTATTCCGTCGGGCCGACCACTGACGACAAGTTAACGCTGCTCCAGCGGTCGGCCCATCGACGAAGGCGACGTGGTTTTTGGGTGGGTCGCGGGAGTTGCGTGTTTAAGCCCCTCTGTCGCCCCGGACGGAGTGGTGCGGAGGCGCGCCGACCGCGACCCAACCACAAAAAAAAAAAAAAAATTGTGTATTTTATTATCTATTAATTAGTAGTACCTCTACTATACTTTCACGCATCTCAAACCACATATGTTACACTCCTGGGCTCGAGCCTCCCCCATAATAGGGGAGAAATTGACCAATTGTATCATGCTGGTCAGATAAATTGTTTATTTCAAATTTTATATCTCTTGCATAGGTTTTATATGCTTATATATCCCTTACTCGTCTTTTATGACACCCACTAGTAAAAGATAGGGTAGTTAAATTATATTTTTACTACTCCTACATTTGCATCAGCTCGTAAACGTCCACTGTTGGACATAGGCCTCCTCACAAGAATACTACTCGAAACGGTCCTGTGCAATTGGCGACTGTGTCTGCGACTTTCAAGATGTCGTCAGTACAGATAGACTACTGGTACCAGGTAGTACGGGATCGTCCTACGCGACGTCATCCGATTCGTAGTCGCTATTCGAGAATCTTTCTTCCCCAACGTTTATCGGTCTGAAGAGGTAGTCTGTCCATTGTCATTTCAACTGTCCATTGTCAAACTTCTGCGGGCTGTGTAACTAACACATGAATTTCCGTATTCCGGATTCTATCACATAGAGAAATACCGAACATAACCATCTCCATGCAGCACTTTTAGCGACTTTGAGCCTTTTTATGAGGCTGAGATTTAAAGACCATAATTCAGTGCAGTACATCATCGCTGGTAACACGCACTGTTTATAAACCTTTGTTTTCAAATACTGCATAATATTGAACGAGAATATCCTCTTCAGTTGCCCGAACGCTATACTTACAGAAACTATCGTTGACCGGACCAAACAGTTAAGATTAAATTTGTTTGATTCGTATAATATTATAAATTTATGCAATGTGGTTAGTTGTAACAGTGTTTTATCTCGACCAAATTCTAAATTGGCTAAAGCTTTATATAAACTGGTAATGTATAGTTTAGACGTTAGAGCGGACGAGGGTAGTTCTTAAAATAATTTTAAATGTATTATTGTATGTAAACTTACAGGGACGACATGGTCGCTTCCTTTTGTGTACCAAGTCCTTAAATAAAGATTAAAAAAAAAAAGAAACTATCGTATATCCGAAGAGAAAATGTATCTGAAACCATAACTGAATTCAATATTAAATTTCCTTATGTTTTCGTCTCTACTAAATGCTCTCTCTACTAAAAATAAAAAGTAAAGTGTTATTCCATAATCGAAGTAAAAAAGCAATATTCATAATCGAAGCTAGGTATACAAAAGTTTCGAATAATTGGAAATATTTTAATAATTCTGAACCCAGATCTGAAGCTTCCTATCTACATCATCTCTACTTCTTGCTACTACTACTACTACAAGATCTTATAGAATTGTTAGTTGAGTAACATTCTATCATTAAAAATAAACCTAAACAAATTTTACTAAGTGTTGCTGTTAATTGTTAGACTCTTCCATTGATAGAGATATTTTTCACAGTTTCATAATATAATATCTGAATGAGCGAGCTTACCTGGGTATTATATTTTTTATTATAAAGAAAAATTTATAAAATAATAAAAGAAATAAATAAAAATGGAAAAGGCAAGAATCGCAATGGGGCTGTTTGAACTGATTTCACTATTGCTGGTGTTAAATGCAGAGGTTAAATTTGCCTTCATATTCTATTTTTTTTTATCGCTAACCACCTTTTTATCACCATCACAATATTCGTAACTTATAATATTCTATAAAGGAAACCCAGCTAGATAGATATATTGTCTCCAAAACCTACTGCATACTAAATTTGCAACACTGATTTTCAGGAAAAGTAAACGTTTCCGTTTCGAGTTTTCCTTTTTTTTCATTGATGTTACATGCATGTTATATCCTTAGTTGTCTTTTACGGGACCCACGGGTAAGAAAGGGGATGGTGATTTGTATTTTTACTCCGTCACCACATGAAATTATTAGGTTTATTTTCTTTCTAGCCGGCTCCGTGATTCGTATGATGCAGCATTTCTTAACGCCTGAAGTATTCCGACAAGGCTTGGTCTACTACATTCAAACTATGTAAGTAATTATAACATTTATTCTAATCTTAATATATATAATTTACGTGTCACGTTGTTTGTCCGCGATGGACTCCTAAACTAATTAACCGATTTTAATAAAATTTGCACACCGTGTGCAGTTTGATCCAACTTGAAAGATAAGATAGCTTACATCTTAATTTATAGTCGCAATATTATTTTATTGCAAATTATTTGTCTATTATTTGACATTCACAATTATCTGTTAACTCCAAACGATTTTAACATATGGCGATATCTGTTGACTGGATTGAGTAATTAATTAATAGATGGCGCTACTATATCTAACCTACAAACGTGTCATATAAGATTTTAACTTGCTTTTTTACATAGATGCCATTTGTAAAAAAATATGACGACCGCCATGATAGATGTTCTCCTACAGTTCCACTTAAATAGTTTAATAAAATGTAATATAACAAAAACGGGTTGGTTTAGGGTTTGTTTTGAGCTTTCCGTCTTTTGCATAGATATTGTATGCATATTATTATCCCTTAGTTATCTTTTAGGACACCCGCGAGTAAGAGAGATGGTGGTGAATTGTATTCTTACTCCGTCACCACACGGAAAATATATGTTTTATGTACCAAAAATTATGTTTTCATAACATAAAATGGTACCAGGTTGCCATGCGTGTCAATTATGATATTATACCCACTATCATCATCAGTATCTTCATCATCACACTCTTATCCTAATTACTTGCACTCAAGGCTATATGTACTACTCTTTCATAATAGGAATACATTGCAAAAGTTTTAGCAATAATTTTGTTACCGGCCGTTTGCCTTACGTCAACCCTCCTTGGGAATGTAATTGTTGACCAAATAATAGCTGACCCGGGACAATGTTAAGCTCTCATTCGTCTTTTATAACACCCTCGAACAGTTTAAGGGTTGGTAGTATTCGTAGCACAGCCGTGTGATTGTATTGCACCTAAAAAGTAAAATGTGTCGCTAGTATAGGCGATGAAGTGTTCTAGGGATTTCAGGAAAAATAGCATTTTTCATTCCTACAGAATAAAGTTGTATTCGAGTTGTTCTTCTCTTGAAGTAATTCTATCTATTTACGTATTTTCATTCTCCTTTTCTTACATGGAAATACAAAATGTGGTGATTCTATATTCTTAGTTAATTATCAATATCAGGTTGATCGAGCTTCGCTCGGAGTATTTTTGTAGCATTTATTCAGATATATATTAATAAAAAGTTAAAAAATAAATAATGAAAATTATATAAAAATTACAAAAAGAGAATAATAATAACACCGAGATTCGATCCGACGCCGTTTGTCGCCGATGTCAAAAATAAAATGAAACCTGACTACTTCGCCACTGAGCTATTGTAACTCATGACATTGATGGCAAAATTTGAATTCATATTCTTTTAAAATTTAATGTCATTGTCTGCCCAAAACACTGACAAAACAACATTTTCTATACATAAAACCTAGCTAGATCGATTTTTTGGGCCCGAATCCTCTAGTATGCCAAGTTTCAACAAAATCGTTGGAGCCGTTTCCGAGATCCTGAATATAATATATATATATAAGAATTGCTCGTTTAAAGATATAAGATTCATTAAATGACCCATCGATATCCAACCCAGAAGAGTGCTGCTACCCATTCCTTTGGTGATTCTTCGGATAGATATTACAACTTCCACGTAAACCTTAGGAATTGGAGTGGTAGTATATTGTATACTTAACCAACCAATTACCAAATAATGAACTTAAAACGTCATATCTCCTTTCAGGTCCCGTGATGCAGCAGCACCTATTCACCTGTATGCTGGATTACAGCGAGCATTAACTGAGTCTAACCATTCCATCCCGTACGCCTTGAACACAGTCATGGATCGATGGGTCAATCAGGGTGGCTTCCCAGTATTGACAGTCACCAGAAGCGCTGCAACTGCTGAATCTCTTGTTGTCGAACAGGTATGCTATAGAGTTATATACACCTAGTACTTTAATATCGAGACAAATGGCATATTTATTTTTTATTTATTTATTTATTTAGTACTTGGAAAACCAACAGCTGTACAAAATAGTAATGAAAACTAGAGTAAGAAACATTAAGCCAATAACAGGTTTTCACGGATAGCAATGGTACACACCTACAATAAGTCCGATAGTAATTTGTAACATCTTAATGAACAATAACACAGAGTATGACAGAAAAAGGAAAAACAATGATAATTAATTATTAAAAAAGTTAAGATTTAGCTGTCTCCGTGCCACCTCGCTCCCAGTATTGAAAGGGTCAAAAGAAAACTCTTTACATAATTTGTTAAAATCTTTGCTCGCTCGCACAATATATGAATTCTGCCTATAATTAGAGGACGATAATGGAATACCTATTGGTGGGTTGAACCTAATCGATCTTTGAGGTACATTAAAAAACAGCTTGTGTAAAATGCTGGGACAGTCAATTTCGTTGCTCAATACCTTCAATAGGAAAGAAAAGTCAGCCAATCGATTATTTATTAGTCGATTATTGATCTTAATATCTACACTAATAAATAAAATTGGAGTGTCTGTTTGTAATGTCAAAATAATAAGCTTTTTTCATGCTCACACCGTTATTTACACTATAAATATGCCTAAAATATGCTTTATATTTTTTTTTGTCTCTCTGTCTGTCTGTCTTCTATTTGTTTGTTCCGGGTAATCTTCAAATCGGCTGGACCGATATCAAAAATTCTTTCACCAATGGAAAGCTATAATATCAGGGCGTAAACTAGGCTATATTTTATCCCGGTATTCCTACGGTAACGGGAACTACGCGGATAAAACGACTATAACCTATAACCGAAGCGAAGCGAGGGCGGGTTGCTAGTTATTGAATAAACCCAGGTCAAACAATGTTTGGCGTAAAAAAATTAATGATTTCGAGCCGAGTCGAGATGATGGTAATTCGACATTCAACGCATACACGTCCCCCTGCTGGGCTCAAGTCTCTACAAAAAAAAATTGACCTACTGCACGCTGATCAGACGTGTTGGTATAGGGTTTAATTTTGAGTGTTCCTTCATTTGCATAGATGTTATAAGCATATTTAATTCTACGACACCTACGGATAAGAGAGGGTGGTAAATTGTACTTTTACTCCGTTAGCACACGGAAAATTTTGATAACAGCGCAATTTATTTGTGCGATCCACGAGATACAAAGGCTTACCTTTTAGTACAAGCAGATCTCTGCTGATGCCCCAGCCCCTACAACTTGAAAGCATTTATTAAAAAAGTATTATATGTGAATACTTAATATTATTATCTATATCTATACCAATAAATAAAATTGGAGTGTCTGTTTGTAATGTCAAAATAATAGGCTTTTTTCATGCTCACACGGTTATTTGCATGACACCTATGCCTAAAATAGCAATTAAAAAAATTTTGTCTGTCTGTCTGTCTGTTTGTTCCGGGTAATCTTAAAAACGGCTGGACCGATTTCAAAAATTCTTTCACCAATGGAAGACTATAATATCAGGGCGTAAACTAGGCTATATTTTATCCCGGTATTCCCAAGGGAACGGGAACTACGCGGGTAAAACGACTATAACCTATAACCGAAGCGAGGGCGGGTTGCTAGTATATTATAAAAATACTTTAAACATACAAATCATTCATCATTTCAGCTCACATAGGTCCCACTGTTGGGCTCGAGCCTCCTCTACAATAAGAGGGAAATTGCTCTTACTATATATACCATGCTGGTCAGACAAGTTGGTATAGGGTTTTGTTTCGAGTTTTCCTTCTCTTGCATAATAAATGTTATATGCGTATTATATCCCTTTGTCGTCTTTTACGACATCCACGGGCAAGATAAGGAGTGGTGATTTGTATTCTTACTCTGTCACCATACGGAAAAATACGAATAATTAATTGACACTAAAATTATTTGCGGTTAATATCGGTTCACTAAGATGCTAGCTATTTTAGTGTAATGTAAAGAGTTTAAGTTAGATTCTCGCTGTGGCCTATAATGCAGGCAATCAGACCGGGATTTCATACTTATCCGTTTCTACGAATGGGGACCGCGCGAATGCTACGCTTGGCATCACTGCTGTCACTGTGGTCAGCACACAAACCGTCCGTTACTTCCGGGGTTACAAAAGGGCGGCACGTGGGCCCACCACCCACCCACCGTAGTACCTCCCTTTTACTGTTGAGCTGGCCACTGGCCAGCGCAACGGCAAAAGGGAGGTGCTACAGTGTTATGACTGTCCTATCTACGGTTTTATTATTTAACTAGGAAAACAAACTTAATAATATATCATTTCTCTAGTATTATTCTATATTAAAAACCCTGTTACTTAGTCTAAAGCTTTGTTTTATACTCGGTTTAGTCATGTTGACAATAACACATTATTACTACTTAGGTAAAAATTCTTTTCCTACAAGAAGAATAATTTATAGTAATACAACATATTAAATAACCATGTTTCATTGCAAGCAGCCGTGATTGGATCTGTGCCAAGCTTATTATACCAGGCTTTGTTTTATCCGAGCTTATTACGAATCACGGGATACCTTTTAGTCAGCCGTTTTTTCTGCGATTGCATTCAAAAGAAGAAGATAATAAATGCAGGATATGATTATTATAAAAAATAAAAATGAGTACGTAATCTTGCTACATGTAAATATAATTATTATACCTTTAAAACAAAACAAAACTGTATTCATAGGTAGGTACTCTCATGACATAAAGAGACTTTGCCTTGACTTATCTTCACAAATATACCTAAGTATATTTGTGGCTTTTTGTGTTTTCCGTGTGGTGACGGAGTAAGAATACAATTCACCACCCCCTATCTTACCCGTGGGTGATCGTACGAGACGACTAAGGGATATAAAACGCATATAATATCTATGCGAGAGAAGGAAAACTTGAAATAAAACCCTATATCAACACGTCTGACCAGCGTGGTATAGTAGGTCAATTACCCTTCCATTATGGAGGAGGCCCGAGCCCAACAGTGGGACATATATGGGCTGAGATGATGATGATGATATTTGTGGCTTCCATGTATTTCTTTTTAATTGTATTTAATTCTCTTTTTTAGCTCTTTAGAATATGATACTGTGAAATAAAATGTATTTTATGATATCATAATACATTATTTTTAATCCCTGTCGAAAAAGAAGGGGTGTTATAAGTTTGACATCGAAGTCTGACTGTTTGTGTGTGTGTGTGTGTATGTTTCTGTCTGTGGTATCGCAGCAGTCAAACGGAGTCTGTGGTATCGCAGCAGTCAAACGAATGGAAGGATTTCGATGCAGTTTTTTTTTATTTGATAGCCAGTTTCCTGGCGGTGCTTCTTAGCTATGTTTGGGTGATATCGATCCCTCAGTGTAAAAGTATCAGCTCTTTTCTCAAGTGATGTACTGGCGTATGATCACATTTTTACGTACTTAAAGAATGACAGTATATTTAATCGTTAAATGACAATTAATTAATAACTTCGACCTGACGCTGCAACGAGAATTTTACTGAAGATGTTACTGCTTATCATTCAGTGAGTGAATTTCTGAAGGCGCTTTTGTGTGTGGTGTATTTTAATGATGACTTAAGTACCACCGAACCTCATTGCACATACTCCCTTCACTTTCTTCATAGTAGGCAGCGGCCTAGCAAAGGTGCAAGAGTGGCAGTATCATAAGTGATTAGGTAACTCAACAAAAGCAAAAAAATAAAATAAAAATAATGACAAGTGGGCTAAATTTCTTGCTGGATCTTCTCAGCTAATAGTTGCCTTCCAATCCGGTCCTATATATTAAGATCCTATACATTAAGATTAGATTTAATTCCTCTTTAGATCTCTGTTAATTTTTTTTTGTGTAAAATTTCATATTCTTTATTGCAGGTTCGATTCTTGACTGATAACACTTTAGTATCATCTGATCGTTGGCATGTACCTATCAACTGGGTTCTATCTACAGACCCTGACTTCTCCGACACTCAACCGATGGAATGGATACCGCCTACTTTCCCAGCAAGATCAATTGATATTCCTGGTCTTTCTCAAGCTGACTGGTACATTATCAATAAACAACAAACAGGTAAGTTAATTTGCTAATTTGCATTTCTTGTATAATTACCATTACAATGATTAATGAGCATACTCCGTGTGGTGACGGAGTAAGAATACGATTCACCACCCCCTCTCTTGCCCGTGGGTGACGTAAAAGACAACCATGGGATATAATATACATATAACAACTATGCAAGAGAAGAAAACCTCGAAATAAAAGCTTATACCAACACGTTTGACTAGCGTGGTATAGTAGGACAATTTGCCCCCACACAGTGGGGCGTGTATTGGCCCCATTCATTCATGAATGAATTAATGACCATAGCTTATAAAATTATTACTGCAAATAATTCCTGGTTTCTTTTACTTCCCTGCACTAAAGAAATAATCCTTGTATTGCGGGAGACTTCACAAACATATAATTTAACTGACACAAATTACATGCCAACTCACAACAACAATTTGTGGATCACACAAAGTGTTATTGTGCGTGGGATTCGAACCCACGACACTGGCGCTGTAGGTCCATATCATAACAACTACGCCATCTGTGCAGTTTATGTGTGGTCTCTGTGGATAGTAACGGGTAAAGAAGGCATTCACTCCATCATTTATCATTGCATACCTAATGTACTTCTCAGTACTAGGTCTTCTCAACAATAGGAGAGAAATTCACATATTCTCATCTTGGTGAGATGAGTTGGCATAGCATTTATTTAGAATAAAATAGAATATAATAGAATAATATTTACATAGGTACATAAATGGCCTTAACTAGTAATTGGTTCACAATGCTTTGCCTCTAGGGTATACAAATTAAATAAAACAAGTTCAGTTAAGTGTTGAGATTAAACAATACAAATAACAATTATTAATAAAAACGAATTATACATAATTATAATAAGAAAGAACATTACTCAGATTTATTTACTACTAACTATAACTATTACTTTAGGTTGATAGAATTAAAATACATAGTTAAAATTAAAATTGCAATATAAAAAAAAAATCTGATAAAATATTATTGAAACAATTTCAAGAATTCATGCTCCATCTTTTGTATAGATTATCATAACATGTCATATACGGGCCCACTGCTGGGTATTAGCCGAGAGTTGTGATCTCAGAACAGATATTTCCGACTCCTATATGAATAATGGGGTGATGATAATGTATCACCATTGATTTTTTTTTTCGTATGGTGACGAAATAAGAGTGCAATTCATCACCTTCTTGCCCGTGGGTATCGTAAAACAAGAGTAAGGGATTCAAAGTAAAATCTTACACCAACCCATTTGCCCAGTGTTGCATACTAGGTAAATTTCTTTCTCTATATGAGTTGAGATGATGATTTCTTTCCTACATAAACATTTTGTAGTAAAATGAAGGTATAATATAATAAATTATAATATTTTAGGTTATTATAGAGTGAATTATGACGTACGTAATTGGGAAGCCTTGACTAAAGCTCTCGAAGAAGATCACGAGGTCATTCAAGTTCTCAATCGTGGTCAAATCCTCGATGATGCATTTAATCTAGCCAGAAATGGTCGATTGGTAAGTAATTATATTATTTTTATTGAATGAACAAATTTCACCTGAATCTCTTTACTAAATAAAATTGAATACTATTACATAAAAGCCCATTTTCACCAATGACACCTAAATTCTAACTAACACTTAAGATGTTGCCTATGGAATATGGATATAGATTTGATGATTTCTGATGTTTACGCGAGTAATACACATTGTAAATAAAGTTTTATAATTCAAAATCTCTTAGTAAGCTAAAGTAAGCCGCCTTAAAAATTTATATTAATTTAGCATGAGTTTTCTTGCCGGATCCTTCTCAGTGTGGCCGTGTTCCATTCCGGTGGTAATATACTAGATTGTTAGGGTTTAAATATAACTACTATTAATTATAATGTTAAATAATTACTAACCATAAAGAATATAATTTTTTCATCTAGAATCATTTTCTTTTTTCTTGCACTGGCAATAAATTTGTATCAAATGTGGAGCAATATTTAATAACTAATTTTCGGTATCAGGTAGATAATTATAAATTTTGTGTAATAACGATGATTTGTTGGACGTGAAAAATCTTAGTTCGCCCGTGACCATGAACGCTGCAGTGTTCGAAACGTCGGGCAATCAAAAATCAAATACACACGCGATAAAATCCGTAAAGTACTTTTATTTACGATATAGATTTGTATTTTTTTTTAATTACTACATATTCTGTATATGCATGATAAGCCAAAACTACAGTTACCGTATGCATACATCATTTTACAATACTTCAAGCGAGCAAAAGCGTATTTCAGTTTGTTGCGATAATTGGAGTGGAATAAAACAGAATTGTGGCTTGCAATATTAACTGGCGGTTTTATCAGAATAGTAACAAGTTTCAGCATTCACTTTTGTATTTATACGTACCTATATACGAGTATAAATTGAAACTTGCAACTGTTATGAAAATGGCATTGATGAATGCAATTAATTGTTTTACAAACGATAGTATCGTAATTTATTTTTATTGTAATTGATGACAAACGAATAATTGGCCCAATGGTAATTGGCAACTGCCATTAAAATCAGCTTTGGACTGGTTAGCTTTGGATCGCGGCGGATAGAAAAAAAAAAGGGGAGTTTTAAAATGTTGAGCATTTTACTTATATATTTTTTTACATTCAAAAAATCAATTAAACTTCTCTTTTAATACATGCTTTCATACATATGGATATTTTGAAGTAAGTATAAATATTTTCTAGATGTTACTGGTAAAGTATCTTTAAGAAATGTTTTACGACTGCTGTTATTTAAGAGTCAAATAGTCGGTACATTAACGTTTTTGTAGATACAAAAGCACATATTGCAAATACGTAAAATGTAATTCCATTAGTAATCGTAATAGTCTAAATCGTTTCACACTAATTGTCGTAGATTTGATATTTTTGCAGACGTCCTATCGTCCAGAAAATTATTTATTCATTGAAATGGAACTGCACATAGGAATCTGGGATAAGAAAGCTTTTTTTAGTACGAGGTGTCCTGTAATATATATAATAGGTATATATTATTATGTATGTATGTATAATACAAAACTGTTGAGTATATGTTGAGTCAGTTACAACTATTGACTCATCATTTACCTGCCCTTATCCCACGCTAAATGGGGTCGGCACAACATGTACTTACCTTCCATAACCTCCTATCGGCCGTCATATCTGTACTCACCCTTTTCATACGCATGTCCTCATTCACACAGTCTATCCATCTCTTTTTGGGTCGCCCACGCTTCTTCCGTCCATCCAACTATTGACTGGCATAATAAAACTAACTTCAATACAATGCTTCAATATAAATACATGTATGCCTTTCAATTGTAGCAGACAAACTGTCGCTGATATTCGAAGACAGACATATTTTTGTATTCTACGCGAACATAGTACATACTTTTATACTCACAGATAGAGGACCGACATTGTACATCATACTGTATACTTTCTTCTTTCACCTTGTCTGAAAAATACAGATTATCGCCCTATTTTCTCAAGCGATTTGCAGAAACTATTTTAAGAGTGTGAGGAAGTGGGCAGAATTAATTATAATATAAACAGCAATCTCTCTTCTACCTAGCAGGCGTGGCTATTATTTCATTATTCCCTTCCTAAACAGTCCCACGTCCAAAAGTCCACAGCAATAGACTAAGTTACAGTGTTGGACATATGTCTACTACCACAAAACATATTAAGCTACCAAGATGAGTAGTCATTGCCTCATCTGCCTTCTCCTTTCTTTTATATCATTTGATCTTTCTGTGTGGTAACGGTCTGGTAATGTGGTAATTCGTAACCCTTATAATGATCGTGGGAACCTTTGTTTTATGGGTAAGGTATGGTCTGGGCACACTCCCGCCCAATCTGTCCGGAACGACGAATGAGCAGCGTACGGCCCCATAACGTACCGTATTCTCTCCCCATCGCCATTGGCCGACCACTGGTACCGGTTCCTTAACTTCCGTTGCCAGCCCGGACAATCGTGGGTATCCCAAAAGACGACTAAGAATTTTTATATCAACCTAGTCAACTTCATTTGATAACGTCTGATCAATAATTACATTCCCAAAAAAGGTTGACGTCAAGCAAGTGGCCGTCCATAAAATTACTGCGAAGGTTTTTCATTTAGAAAAAGATTTCTTATTGCGTCGACCAAGAAATTAGGATAGGTGCACAGGACAATGATGATGTAATGTCCTCCCTGGGAATGGAGCACGTAGTGATATCTTGTATTGATATTCCATCACACGAAAATGTGCTTTATAAGAAAACAAATTAAAGAACCAGTTCTCTCAAATAAAGAACCAATTCTCCTATTTCTATTCATAACATCATCATGTTCATCATGTTTTAATAATGGAAAATAAAGTGATAAAGTTACTAATATCCATCAAATGGTCAGTCTATCAAAGTTCACAATTCAACATACGTTATCCCAAGGGTGATACCATAACCACGCTTAGTTGGTGGTTCAGGGACAGTAGTTATTTTTTTTTTTTTGAGGAATGCGTAGCTCCGAATTTTTAAGGCTTTCACTTGGACATAAGGTATGACGACACATTATGCTCACGACATAGAGAATCGAAAGAAAGTTAATGGAGTCGTGTCCATGTGGTGACGGAATAAGAATACCATTCACTCCCTGTCGTGCCCGTGGATGTCGTAAAAGACAACGGGACATAGTATTATGTCCCGTTGTCTTTGTATTTGCATGTCTTTGTAACTTATGCGTATGCATATAAGGTCATGAAATAGTAAACTCGACACAAAACCCTATATCAACTTCTCTGACCAGCATGGTAAAGTAAGTTCAATTTCACTCCTATTGTGAGAGAGATGAATAGAGTCGCATCGTTGGTTGTAATAGCATCCGATTTTGTATTCCGAATGAGTGGACTATTTGAATCGATTCCTATATTCACATTGCTGTAGTACAAATATAAAGTATCAAGATGCATCCTCATATTGAATATTGTCTTTGACGACTTTCAATAACAACTTTTCTCTATGTAAATAAATATTAATATTGAATTCACATTTGTATCTTGGTGTAGAAGTATTTGGTATAGAAGAGTAAAACCATCCTATTTTTTATTAAATTTATTGCAAATTTAGAATGGGTTGGGTTTTAGAATCGTTTAAACTTAAATATTAAATGTCAGTTAATAATTAAAAATAAAAACTAATATATTTAGGCATGTAACTAACTATTTTTCTATTTATAAACCTACCATTAAATGTAAATAAATATTTGGTTGGATGATTTAACAGTAATTGAATTGGTCTCAAACTGAGTTACGCGTTAAAATGAAATCATTTTAGAATGAATGAATGATGCAAATAGAATTTAGAATGAGTACTTCTGCTATAAATATTACTGAAATATTAATTATTAGAAGTGAGAACTTTACATTGAATGTTTAATATGTAAATTATATAACTTTCTTTTTGTCCACTACATAAATTTTATCGAAATGGTGAAAATGTTTATGATGCGACTCACACACACTTTGTATTGCACCTGGTTTAAATTGTTTCTGCTCCACCCTAGGTTGACTGGTAAAAAATGTCTAAGGAATTAAGTCCTACAAGGCGGACTTAATTCGTTAGTTTATCCTTATTCCTTTTGTTTGTACAGAACTTGTAAATAAATAAATAAAAATAAATGTAGTTAGTTGTAGATCGTTGCAATCTGTAAAAGTATTCCCAAGTAAGAATGCTATCTAGTAGTATGATATCATGGACTAAAAATGCTTTGTTCATCAGCCTATCTTTTTGTCATAGTGATTTTTTCTTTTTCTCTACTCCCTCATACGTTCCCCAACAATGAACGCGAGCCTACTTTATAATTATAGATAAATTCATCTATTTTCTGTATGCTAACTAAATAATTTCGTGGTTTCCTTTAATTCCAATAATGTTGTAGGCATTTTTTGATATTGTTGTTAGTGACCTTTAGACTTCTTCTTTTATTATCATTGCAGCCCATATACGTCCTATTGTTGAGCTCGGGCCTCCTACATAATGGGAGGGAATTTAACCTACTATACCATGCTGGTCAGACATGTTGGTATAGGGTTTCATTTCAAGTTTTCCTTCTCTTGCACAGATCTTATATGCATATTATACTTATCATCATTTCTTATAACTTTTACTGACAAATATGAAGACTCGAATACATTATACGTTAGCAATATCTTCGTGTAGCTACGGGTTAGAATACTACAGCTTCGAATATGTCACTGCCCCTTAACATCCCGTGGGAATTGTAAGTCATTTAAGTGATCACCGGGAGAATCTGGCCTTTCTAGGACTTTCTCGGGAAATATATAACACAAACTGGCATCTGCCTGCCAAGCTTGGCAATTATGACATAACACCCATCTGGGGGGAGACCCACTAGTTTATTTGAGCAGGAAAGGCTGATTATGATGATAAAAATGTCACAAATAAAGATTTTTAGACTCAATTCGCGCAGAATTCGATTTTTCATGCGCAAATAAGTGTTTGTACATAGCTTAGTATTTATTGTTACATAATTATTTTTTATAAAAAAAGAAACCGCCTTCAATATTGTAGACAGTGTAGATAATTTTTAGATTTTTGTTGATTTTTCTAACACCGCTTTACCGTTTTCGATAATATTTTCATGAGACCATTTGAGAAGTATACCCTTTCCAACAAAATGAAACATCAAAATCGGTTCATAAATGACGAAGTTATCTGCGAACAAATATAAAAAAGCATATACGGTAAAACTGTGAAACCCTCTCCTTTTTTGAAATCGGTTAAAAATTATTTTTTCTTACAGAATTATGAATACGCTTTCAATCTCTCGAGCTATTTGGTTCAAGAGAAGGACTACATACCGTGGGCATCTGTTAATCCCGCTTTCAATTACCTTGATATGGTGCTCAGTGAATCTGAAGTCTTCGAGGAATATCAGGTAAGGTATACATATATAGAATTGATGGCTTTGGACATGATTATCATTTATTACGGCTCGTATACGTCGTACTACTGAGCTCGAGCCTCCTCCACGTTGAGAGGGAAATTGACCTACCATATAACATGCTGGTCAGGCGAGTCAGTATAGGACTTGCACATCTTCATCATCATCATCGCAGCCCACATACGTCCCACTGTTGGACTCGGGCCTTTTTTTTTATTGCGAACGGGGGCAAACGAGCAAACAGCACACCTGATGGCAAGTGCCGCTGCCGCTCATGGACAGGCTCTTTACAAGGCCGCTGCCTACCGCGAAGAAAGTGAAGTGAGTGTGAATGAGTGCATTGAGGCTCGGTGATACCAAGGGCACCCTCAGAAAGTTAGGCTTCCGGCTCTCTAACTCACCGAACGAAGCGCAGTAACTAATTGCTACTAGTCAGACGTCGATTTTCAGCGAGAGTGTGGTACTACCCCGGACGGAGCGGCTCGCGGCTGTAGACAGATAACTGTCGACAGTGTGGTCCTACCACTATTATAGGCCTCCTCCACAATGGGAGGGAATTTAACCTACTATACCGTGCTGGTAAGACATGTTATTTAGGGTTTTATTTAGAGTTTTCCTTCTCTGGCACAGATGTAATGTGCATATTACTCTCACTCTTACAACTTCGTGCACATCTTACTTGATAGAAAATCTAATTGATAAGAACTATAAAGTACACCATTACAGTTATTATTATAAATGCATAGAAGTTTTATATTTTTTATCGAATAATTAATTGGATTAAATGAAACATGGTAAAAATCAGTTGGTATTTGGATATGAGAGTGGAAGAATGTAAGAATGCTCACCGCTTTCCTATGGTTAATTGGGACTAATCACCTTCACCTCAAAAAAGGCAATTCTGAGGATGTCTCACTAAGTGGGATCTATATAAGTTATTTTTGAATCAATACTGGAAGTTGGTGGTATTCTACATAGTGACGGGATAAGGAATACAATTCACCACTCTCTATCTTGCCCGTGGATATCGTAAAAGACGACGAAGGGATATATTATGTAGATAACATCTATGCAAGATAAGGAAAACTCGGTATAAAGTCTGACTAGCGTGGTATAGTAGGTTAATTTCCCTTTCATTCTGAAAGAGGCTCGCGTTCAACAGTGGTACTTACGTGGCCCGAGATAATGATGACGATGATTTATTTCTCACATGACATAGGAGTGAGAATATTTGCTTAAATCCTCTTCCGCCTTTTTCTTATCCCGTATTCCTTCCTTTCTTGAGGTATGAGGTATTTTGTTTAACCTTGGGTAACTGGTGGATCACCCTTCCTTTCCTCCTTGACTTACTTTTTTAGAAAACTAATCCATATTTGATAATATTTCTCCTGATAATGTTCATCTATTTTCTGTAATTTTGCCTAATTATGCCAATGCTTTTATAATTCTTTTTATTTCCTATATTTTTACCGGGGTGCAAAAAAAGAGTAGCGGAACTGTGTTCTATAATTTATTCGTACTTTTGAATATTTTTTTTTTGGGATATCTTTCTAATATACAGCCTCACTTTCATGACTTAGGAACGAGGACTTAACTAAAGATATTTCTTTGTCGCAAGGGTTTATATTATACCATTAGTTTTATGGATTTCTAAAAAAGTCTTAATTTTCAGTACTATCTTCTCAACTTGACGGCTCCTCTTTATGAAGAATTAGGCTTTAATGCCGCTGCAGGAGAAGAGCACGTGACTCCATATCACAGAAATATAATTTTAGATATAAATTGCCGACATGGAAATCCTGCATGTATCAACACAGCCCAGCAATTATTGGAGAACTTTAGAAATAATCCAAGTAAGTATACATTCACGAGCGGTGAATACGTATCGGACGAAGCAGTGTAGGGCGTCTTCCCACTAGGTGGATCGACGACCTGGTGCAGGTTGCTGGGCGTCGTTGGATACACGCGACACAGGATCGTACTTTGTGGCAAAACTTAAGGGAGGCCTACGTTCAACTGTGGACGGCGATTGGTTGATTGATGATGATGTGTTTATGGTAACAGAGCAAGGTTACTAGGTTAACTGTCCACAGACCATATATGGTCTGTGGACAGTTATGTCTGTCCACAGACCATATATGGTCTGTGGACAGACTTGCGTACCAGTCCACAAAACATATGTGGTCTGCTCACCCATACAACTTCTAAGCCGTCTGGAGCTGTGGACGTAAGAATAATTTCTTATATTTTATGTGGACTTAGTAGGACACATCATAAGGGTTATAAAAAGTGCTGGGACATCGGAAAATACTTGATTTTTTTTTTGTACATGGTATTAAAAATTTTTTTCGAGATTTTATCCTTTTACATACTGGACGTATGGGAGCACGGACTGTTAACCTGTTACTATTCATCACCATGGTCTTGCCCGTAGGTGACGTAAAAGATGTATATATGGGCAAAGATGTATATGTCGTAAAATATACATATATGTGATGGGATGATCAAGTGTGTATTAAAAAATACCAGTACTAAAACTTGGGACACAATAAGAAATAGGTTATTGGAAAGAATCACAATATCTACTTCAATTTCTGCTGCTACAGATATGACGTGTCTCGCTTGATTCCTATAATATAAAAATATTTATTTAAAATCTAGCTGAAATTTTTGTTCGTTAATTGTGTAATTTTAAAGTCCCTCTGGATACAAGAAAATATTTGTTTTCATAAAATATATGTAAATCAAAAATGCATGAGTGTTACTTTAATTTATCGGATTTCTAAATACGGTGTTTCTAATATTGCAAATAGGCATATATTTTTTGCATAAATATGCATATATTGCAAATATGGATATATTTTTCATAAAACTATAATTTATTTAACGTCTTGAGAAGTTTTCCTTGTGTTGCTGTTATCTGAACTAACACAGTACTACCCTTTTTTACTTTTATTAGAAAGTGATATTCAGACAAATCCATCTATGACGTGTACTTTAGTTGATTTAAACCTTTTAAAAAAGATTTAGTTACGTAATAAACACCAATACAATATATTTTCAATAAAATTATAATCTAATAGTGCTTAAAAATAAAAATTCAGAATATGTCACTAGTTCTATTCTCGCTGATGTTTTAACTGGTGAATCATAATTTGACGCAAATGATTTCACTACTAAAAAATCTATGTATCTACTTATATCTGCTTATCGACGTCTGCTTTTGAACATAATGCGCTAAAGGGTGATAATGTCACAATCTTCACGATTCTTTGGGTTGGCGATCACAGTTAGTATTACATGTTACCCATGACAGATTTGCTGTTCAATTCGCCTGATAAGCCTTTAGTTGGTTTTTACAACTGACGTAGGCGATTATAAGCTTGTAATATATTTCATTAGCCACCTATAACTACGCTTAATATTAAAGAGTTTAAACTGCAAATGGAAATTCTATGCCAATCGATTTGGCTAATAGGTTAATTTTAGCTTATATAACGAAGGATTCATGTAATCAACATTGGAACCTTTACGATCTAAAGATGAGTATTATACTTATAATCAAAATCAGCACCTCGGTACTGTTTTAATACCTGTATTGATGGCAGAGTGGTTAAAGTAGTGACACTATATGCCAAATATCGAGGGTTTGTACCCACGCTGGACCATCGTTTAAATGAACCCCAAATTCTTTCTCAGTCTGTATATCTGCGTTATTTGTGTCTGTTATAAATCCTCGGCAATATAAGGACTTTTAGAATATCTTAGTGCATAAATATAATAAAAACACTGATATCGATAGATTAGTTAGAGCGCCACGTAACGATCGAAGGCCTACAAAAAAAAAATTTTTTTTGGTGCAGCTCTGTTTGTGCCTGTGGTCGATAAAGTAGGTAATTTCGCGGTCTTTTTCGTAAATAGTCATTATTAAAATAACATCGATAAAGTTTATGTTACTATATCATTATGGCTAGTACATTCAGATGTTGTATTAACAATCCTGCATTTTGTTATGTATTTGTTATGTTATGTATAATACATTTTGTTATGTTTGTGGTGAATATATACTAAAAGATCAGCGTAAATCGATAACAGGCACTGCGAATCGTATGTATTTTGCCTATTTCAGTATTGAAATTCGACACTAAGATAAAGTGTCTAGGCACCTCATAGTGTATGTAAACTATGCGTTGAATATTTGCGACAATGGGAGAAAGGGTCACGTAAGTCTCTGAAGTTAGGAGTGCCGGAGTGCAAAAAAAATGAACGTGTGTACAAAGTACGCATAGCAGAAGTGAAACTTCCTTATCCTTTGTCCCTTTGTCCCGTTGTTCCTTTGTCTCTTTATCCATTTATCCCTTTATCCTTTTATCCCTTTATCACTTTATCCCTTTATCACTTTATCCCTTTATGTTCGCTTAAACGATATGCTATCCCTACTCCACTGGATAAAGTACTCTTTATTCGAATCGACCATGGTGGGGACGAGAAAAAGATGGCGCGTAACGAAAATTGTGACGCGTAACCGAAAAATGTGACGGTAAATTTTTTTCCAATGCCGATAAAGAAGTTTCACTACAAAAAAAAAAACATTATGACGACTGTTACTTTTCTATGACTCATATGGTGGTCATCAACAAAACCAATCGCCGTAAATGGAAATATCCTAATATTTCCTCAGCACAAAGACCTACTCCGCATTCATAAAATGTTCCAATTCGCGCTTTTCACCAGGTAGGGCAGCAATCTCAGGAGGAAAAAATCTGATAAGGCTATGTAGAGCAAACTATATAGAGGTAGTAGAAGAAATGCTGGTTCGTTTAAAAAAATTAGGCTGTAATCTATACCAATAAATAAAATTGGAGTGTCTGTTTGTAATGTCAAAATAATAGGCTTTTTTCATGCTCACATGGTTATTTTCACGACACCTATGCCTAAAATAGCAATTAAAAAATGTTTATCTGTCTGTCTGTTTGTTCCGGGTAATCTTCAAAACGGCTGAACCGATTTCAAAAATTCTTTCACCACTGGAACGCTATAATATCAGGGCGTACTCTGGGCTATATTTTATCCTGGTATTCCTACGGGAACTACGCGGGTAAAACGACTATAACCTATAACCGAAGCGAAGCGAGGGCGGGTTGCTAGTATGAGTATAAAATTGCACTATCTCAATAGTCATTTAGCGCAATTTCAACACAATTTAGGAGATTTAAGCGAACCACAAGGAGCACGTTTCTACCTAGACATAAAACTGATGGAACATAGATACCAAGGAAGGTGGGATACCCATATGATGGCCGGCCATTGCTGGGGAGTCATACGAGATTATCCACGTCAGAAAATCCCGTTCTAGAAAATCCCTTGAATGGCAGTTTTTTGAAGTTTAATACCAAGAAAAAAATACTTTTTGTGAAAACTATATTTTTTTATATCTCGGGAACTAGAGCTGATAGAAAAAAACCGCTATGATTTTTGATATCACCATGTAAGACATACTTGCTATGCTCGGGATTTCTCTGCGAGATAGAATCCTGAATACGGAAATCCGCAGAAGAACGGGTGTAACCGATATAGCACGAAGAATTAGCACGTTGAAGTGGCAATGGGCAGGCCACATCGCTCGACGAACCGACAACCGCTGGGGAAGAAAGGTTCTCGAGTAGCGACCACGTATCGGACGACGGAGTGTAGGACGCCCCCCCCACTAGGTGGACCGATGACCTAGTGAAAGTTGCTGGGTGTCGTTGGATGCAGGCGGCACAGGACCGCACATTGTTGCGCAACATGAGAGAGGCCTACGTCCAGCAGTGGACGGCAATAGGCTGAAATGATGATGATGATGAAGACATACTTAAAATCAGGTCTAAAATCCCCGGCACCAAAACCATTGTAGGCCTATAAATAGAATGTACCACACGTCATGTGGTGATAATAAAGATAAAAGTTGAAATATCTGGTCACAGTTCCTGAGATTGTCGATAAAACGAATCGCTATTCGATTCGGCAGTCCTACCGATATTTGTTTTATTCAATAGTTGAATAGCTTGTTAGCTATTGGACTACCTCAACCAACATCCTAAGCTCATTTTGCTCGGTCAAGGACGCAGAAGACACTTCATTACACGTTTAATCTTCCTACTAATAGCAAACTAATGCCCGATCAGAGGACCTATTGACAAATAGTCCTCATTCTACTTATATATATATATCTCATTTCATCATGATCTCAGCTTATGTACGCCTGTTGGTGATTCTTTGACTATAGGAAGGAATATGACCTATCGTATCATGTTTTCTGTGTGGTGACGGAGTGAGAAAGCAATTCACCACTCCCTATATTACCCATGGATGTCGTAAAAGACTACTAAGGGATACGCATATAACACATATACAAGAGAAGGATAACTCGAAATAAAACCCTATATCATCTGTCTGACCAGCATGGTATAGTAAGATCAATTTCCCTGCTACTGTGGAGGAGGCTCGAGTCCAGCATTGGGACATATATGAGCTGAAATGATGATGATGATATCAGGCTGATGAAACGTGTTGGTATTTGGTTTTGTTTGGAATTTTTCTGCTCTTGCATATTTGTTTATACATATCCTTTAGTCGTCTATTGGGCAAAAGAAGGGCTGCTGATTTGCATTCTTACTCCGTCACTACACGGGGAAATCATATATTTATATAAAGATAAATGAATTTGAAGATATCAGTCATCTTATTCAATGATTTACTTACACGTGAGTCATTCTGCAAGTCTTGATGTCTCCATATGTCAATTGTCAAGAAAAACTGATAATAAGCATGACTAATGGTATTTCCGTATGATTAGATACAGTCAATAAACCTACGTTGTATTTGAATGCTATTTATCGGTCATATACAGTGTGTTGACGGAGTAAGAATTGAATTCACCATCCCGTGGATGTCGTAAAAGACGATTAAGACACATCTTTATATGTATAAATCATTAAGCCCGGCACCCGCGGAGAGGTTAGCCTTGCGATGGTGATCTGCTTCCCGGGGGGACGTCGATGGGAGAGGGTATTCCCTCGAGGTATTCCGTCGGCTCGACCACTGAAGTCAAGTAACTCTGTACCGGTGGTTGGCCCAATGACGAACGCGACGTGCTATATGGGTTGTTGCAGGGCCACGCGCCGCCCCTCTGTCGCCTCGGATGGAGCCGGGCGGCGAGGGCGCTGACCTTAGCCCACCCAAAAAAAAAATACATGTAAATAAATAGTTGGTTCGTGTGTTTGTAATTGAACTCCTTCTAAAGGGCTGGACTAATTTCGATGATTTATTATGTGGCTGTTCCAATGGATATGAGAATGGTTTAGATTAATAATTGGAATCAGTAGGTGGCGCTGCGATCACTTTCAATCAATCATTTTAATATTTTTTTAAATTTGATTAGAACAACGTCTGTTGGGTTAGCTAGTAATTTACATATCACATATACGAGTATGTTAGAGAAGAATCGCGAGGGCGACCGACGTCCTGGGAGGGGCGTTATGTAGCCGAAAGGGTATCCCGCCGGGCTGACCACGAATGACGAGGTAGTCGGTACCATTGATTGCCTCAATGGCGACGGAAAGGGAATACGGTGGGCTTCAGGCCACGCGCCGACCTTTCGTCATCCCGGACGGAACGCACGGCGTTTGCGCTGACTATAGCCCGCCAAAAAAAAAAAATGCAAGAGAAGAATAACCTAAAAATAAAACCCAATATCGACCCGTCTAACTTGTATGGAATAGGACCATATGAGCTAAATGTTGACTTCAATTTGCCTTCTATTGTGAAGGAGATCCGAGCCCAGCAGTTGCACAACATGTATCAGCTAAAATGATCGATCATGTTACATTTTTCTGATTCATCATCTCATCATCATCTCAACCAAACCACTGTTGGGCTCGGGCCTCCTCAACTATGGGAGAGAAAGCTACTATACCACGCTGGTCAGATATATTGGTATACCAATTTTCGGTTTTGTTTCGAGTTTGCCTTCGTCTTTTACGACACCCGCGAACAAGAGGGCGGTGGTGTATTGAATTCTTATGCCGTCACCACACGGATAATCTGATCATTGTAACTAATCTTTTCCAGGCCAACGTTTGAACCCCGACATCCAAACTCTAGTCTACTGTTCCGGTCTTCGCGGCGGTGATGCTGATAACTTTAATTTCCTTTGGGACATGTATCGTTCAACTAGTGATCCAAGTGAACAGTCTATTCTTCTTAATGCATTAGGATGTACTTCAAATGAAGAACTTCGTTCTTTGTAAGTATTTACTGTCATCCATAATACTCGTTATTTGATGATCTAGCAAGTGATGGCCGCCCTAGTAGTTAATATGTGATGGAGTGCTGTTTGTGGGACCTGGTCCAGCCATAACTCTTTGCATTATATTTGAGTATTATATTATATCAAGGTTCAAAAGGCATCACACTGCAGCTAATACATATAATAGACTGCACAGATGACGCAGGGAAAGATACCGATCTGCTATACCAGTGTAGTTGGTGCGATTTCCATGCAGGACAACATTTTTAGCGATTAAAAAATTGTTGCTCTGAATCTGGGTGTAATTTGTGGCTGTTAATTATATGTTTGAAAATTTCTCGCAATACAAGTATTATTTTCGTAGTGCAAGGTTTTTCTAAGGCAATTAGTTTAAAATAGAATTTGAAGATTATATGACCATTATATTTTTGAAAGCAATAATGCAATAATTATTTAGTACTCTTGTTGTATTTGAATGCTACCTATCGGTCATATACAGAGAGTTGACGTAGTAAGAATTGAATTTAACACCCTCTATCTTGCCCGTGGGTGTCGTAAATGATGACCAAAGTATAAAAATATGTATATAAAATCTATACGAGACAACACCGAAACCAGCGTGGTATAGTAGGTCAATTTCGCTCCTATAATGGAGAAGGCTCAAGTCTAAATGTACATATTAAAGATGATGATGATGAATATACTAATATAATTTTGTTTTAACAGCTATCTAAACCAGGTCATCGCAGAGGATTCACAGGTCCGTGAACAGGACAGGCACACCATCGTAGTTTCTGTGACGAATGCTAGCCCAGAAAATATGAATGTGGCTCTTGACTTCGTCATCGAAAACTTCCATCTTATCCAACCGAGGTAAAATATATTTGCATTTCCTTGAATTGGTCATTAGAATTTATAACATAAAAATGTTTACCAGTGAGTCTAAGAACTGATGATTTAATGGATGTTTAAGTGATTACGGATTAAGAATTAAATAAGTGAATATACTCCTTAATTTCCTCTAGGAGTCGTAAGTACCGGATCATTAAAAGAATAGACAGGATCATGTCGCTTTTTCCCAGGCTACGACTTGGATACCATGCCTAAATTGTCTGGGGCATCACAAGGACCTCGAACGGCCTCATTACTTACTAAGGGGAGGAATTACTATGAGGAAGGTCCCTATCATTATTTTGGGCGACTAATGATATAGATTTCTGAACAACGCGCTCTTAGTAGATGCTTTAAAACTGACTGCTCTTATATAAGCTGATAGACGTCATTGTTTGTGAAGTCTTCCGCAAAACAAGGAGTATTTCCTTAGTGCAGGGCGTAGTATAGAAAAAATCATCTCATGATTTATCATCATTCTAATCTTATTCCAATTACTCGACTAAATATGTACTCTTTTTTAATGATACATATTGTAAAAGTACCTATTCAAGCATTTGATGATAAGAAATAATGTAATAATATCAGGGAAAATTCAAGTCACCATGTGTACAGTGAGAAAAGAATATTTCTTATTATTTATATAATTATTTTTTACAGAGTCCAAGGTCTAACTGGTACTACAAATATCCTTAACGCCTTTGCAAGGAGGTTAACGTCCCAAGCTCATTCTGATAAAGTAAGTATTATTCGAATTTACACCTATAATGGATTAAAAGAAGTGAAGAAATGTAAAATATATTCGTCTTTCGTATTTCTAAGACCATGGATCACTTATTCTCAGACAGCCTCTTTCATAAAAGGTAGGATTGGCGTATTGCTTTACATTGCCTCGGTTAGTTAGCACGACGTCTTGTTAGGAGTTGTCCTTTTCTTATATTATTGAAGTGGTACCGGAGAAGGCCACCACGTCAGGGTGATGCTTCAACGACGAAAGTCGCCAGGGCGTTGACCCCAGAAGGTACCCGAAAGACTAACACGCCGACAAGAACGGGAATCAGTGGCCCGCCCCTGTGGCAAATACGGGGTGCTTTGTACGGCAAGTTAAGGAGTCACGCGCCATCCTCCCCCTCGATGTGGTGTGATCATAGCTTTTCTCCAAAAAAAATGGAAATTGTGAGGATACATATTAAGCACGGATACAACGTCTTGAAGTACCTCGGGATATTATCCAGTGGTTTTATATTCACCATTTCAGCTCATATACGTTTCAATCCTGTGCTTTATAATGGGCGGAAATTAACTTAATATACAACGATTGTCAGACGAGGTGATAAAAGGTTTTATGTCAAGTTATTCATGTTTTATAGTGATCTTGTCTCTGTATGTCCCTTAGTCGTCTTTCACGGTATCCACGGTTAAGAAATGGGGTGGTGAATTGTATTCTTACTCTATTGTAACATAGGTTCATCATAATCACACCTCATAAGTCCCACTACTAGACTAGAGCCTTCTCCATAATGGAAGGGAAATTGAACTGCTATAGTCAGACGTGCTGGTAAATTTTATTTCGCCTTTTCCCAAGCACAGGTAATGTAATCACTTAGTCATCTTTTACGATTCCCATGAGACAATAAAGAGGGTGGTGATAAGTGTTGCTATTCCGACATCACACGCAATCTCTCCCTTATGTCTCTATCTCTTCTAACATATATTATAAACTTCACAGGTGGACGAGCTTTACAGCCGTCATGAGTCAATATTCACAGCAGGTGAATTGGCTTCAATTGCCGGCATCAGAGAAAATATCGCAGCTTCAATTACGTGGAGCAATGAAAACGCAAATACGGTAGAAGACTGGCTGTTTGAAAACTACGGAAGCGGTGTAGCGGCTCTCACTTCAAGCCTTATTATTCTTATTTCTGTATTCGTTACAATTTTTAATCATTAATTTATTTAACTATTTTGATACAATACTTTTTATTTGTTTCATAGAGACCGTTTGTCTTTCATTTATTATTAAAGATACTTGTAGCTATATAATTATACACATATAAATAATTTGGATATACTGTACATATTCAGATTATTCGAGAATAAACATAGACTGCTTTTAATGGCTATGAATGAAGTGATGTATTTTTTAATAACAAATAACATGACAAGCTAGAAATAAATCTTTTATTTTTCTATGCATGATTATTTATTTAAATAGATGTCTATTAATTAAGTGTAATCACAACAAAATATATATTATATGAATATTTTCAAATAAAAATTCTTTTGTATTGTAAAATACTATAAGATTTTTATATACTAACTGATCTATTTATTTTGTATCGATAAAATGAGTTTTATAGTTTGTAATAAATAATTTAAAAATTACTTTTCTTTATTACTCCTAATCTACACTAATAGGAAAAATTTGTATTTCTGTGTGTGTATGTTTGTAATGAATAAACTCAAAAATACTGTGGCGATTTCAAAAATTCTTTCACTAATGGAAAGGTACTGCGGGGGTAAGGCAAATGAAACCGAAACGAAGCGAGGGCGGGTTGCTAGTTACTTATAATCGCGGTAATCCTTTAAAAATATCAACTGTCACGATTCCTTACTTGCCCGTGGGAGTCGACAAAACTGAGCAATTTTGCACTAAGCAGGCAACTGGCGGAATAAAAATACAGTTTATTATCCCATTACTTATCGATGGATGTCGTAAAAAGTTACTAAAGGATATAATATTCAGATAACATCCAAAAGAAGGAAATATTAAAAATCGTATGATCAGTATGGTATCTATATATTAATACGTGAAGCAAAAACTTTGTACCCCTTTTTACGAAAATTACGTGGATTTTTTTTTTTTGTGGGTGAGTCGCGGTCGGCGCGCCTCCGCACCACTCCGTCCGGGGCGACAGAGAGGCTTAAGCACGCAACTCCCGCGACCCACCCAAAAACCACGTCGCCTTCGTCGTTGGGCCGACCACTGGAGCAGCGTTAACTTGTCGTCAGTGGTCGGCCCGACGGAATACCCCTAATCGGGGTACCCTCCCATCGACCGACGTCCCCCCTCGGGGAGGACGTCGGTCTTTTCTCACGCGGTCGGCCTCTCAGCGGGTGACGGACTAATCCCCGGTCTCGTCACCCGCGGCCTCGGCTAGGGCGGCATGAGGCGCAGATAGTTGCGCCTACGCCGCCCCAGTCGCCGGCGGCGGATCTCCTCATCGAGGCTGCGCTCCTCGCGCAGGCGATCCGCTGCCTCCTTCCGCGAGATCACTGTCTCGCAGAAGGCTGCGACCGCGTCCCAATCCCCGACGCTGTCGACCATCGCCCTAGCGATAGCCGGCAGCGCCAGGTCCGTACCGATGATTGCGACGAGTTCACAGCGCTGCACTGCCCAAGCCCCGCAGGCATCGAGCGTATGGCGCGCCGTGTCTTCGTCGCAATCGCAGTGGTGGCAGGACGGTGTACTCTTCCTCCTAACGACCTTGTGCAGGTATTTGGCGAAGCACCCATGCCCCGTCAAAATCTGCACCAGTCGGAAGGAGAGCAACCCGTGCCGCCTTTCCAACCACTGCATCAGCATCGGCCGGAAGGCCTCCACGGTTCGCACCCCGAACCGAGGCCTCTCCAGCCGGACTGCCCAACGGGAAATGACGTCTCGGCGGGCGTCGACGCGCCAGGCGGTGAGATCCCTTAACGAGACCACACCGCCCTCCGCTCGCACCCCCGTCACCCGCCGATATAGTCCGGCGAGCAACTCCGCTTCCAGGTCCCACAGGGGAATCCCGGCTAATAGGCACGCTGACTCCGTCGCCACCGTGCGGTATCCGCGGATGGCCCTGACCGCCATGACCCTCTGTCGGTCGCTACAGAAGGGCCCTAAGTCGGGCGGTCATGGACCCCGCCCACACCGGTGTGCCGTACAGGGGCATCGACCGGATGACCCCCGCGTACAGCCGTCGGCACGCAGCGCTCGGTCCGCCCACGTTCGGCATAAGCCACGATAGGGTGGACGCCACGCCGACGAGCCGTGGAGGGAGCCTGCGGAAATGCTCCCGGAACCACCATCGCCCGTCGAGCACCAGGCCCAAGTACCCCATATGGGGCCGGATGCTGATGTCGACTGAGTGGATGGTGATCTAGACGCCGATGGGAGGTCTCATATGGCGCCCATGGAACAAGAGGACCTCCGTCTTGTCCAGGGCGACCCTCAACCCCAGCGCCTCGATCCGCCTGACGACCTCCTCGGTACCAGAGGTCGCCAGGCTTACCGCCTCTTCTAGCGTCCCACCGCGGGCTGTGAAGAGCGTGTCGTCGGCGTAACAAATCACGCCCAGCCCGGGCGGGAGGCTCCCCCTCAACGCTCAGTCGTAGTCGATGTTCCACAGGGTGGGTCCGAGGACCGACCCCTGTGGGACACCGCACGTCATGGGCGTTCGCACAACGTCCCCTGCTCGGTCGGTGCAGAGGACGCTGCGCCCTTCCAAATAGTCTGCCACTAGCCGCCTCAGGTAAACTGGCACCCCGTGATACCGGAGCGCCTCCCTGATGCAGCTGAATGGCAGACTATTGAATGCGTTGGCGATGTCTAGGGACACCACCAACAGCACTCCCCCGCCGGTGACGGCCTCAGTCGCCACGGCCCTCAGGCGCAACAGAGCCGCGATCGTCGAACGACCCCTCCTAAACCCAAACTGGGCGTCCGACAGATCGGGCCCCGTGCCGACGAGGTGCCGCTCGATGCGGACAGCTACCACCCTCTCCAGTAGCTTGCCCGTGAAATTACGTGGATGGACAAGTATGAAATTTGGCACAGTTGATATATATATAATGAGGAGAAGTCCATAAAACTGAAATTTCATATAATAATGGATTAGAACCGCATTAAATTCATTAAAAAAGGCATTACGCACACTACAACGCGATCGCTACACACACACACACACACGTTTGTGAGAGTGTGTTGCGTAGCAACGCAATATACACTTTTGTTTACGGTTAAAATCTCTGGTCGAACTGAATGTCAAACAATCATAATTATGATGACAATGTCTAATAGAGATTTGTGCTTATATATTAGTTACTAGTGAAATACAGCTTGCTCAATACACAATTTTACATAAATAAAGTTAAAGAAAATTGTGTAGCAGAAAAATTAATTAAAATGAATTATGGTCGAATTTCGACCACACGACGACCACTAGTATCTATATAAAAATACGTGAAGCAAAAACTTTGTTCCCCTTTTTACGAAAATTATGTGGATGGACAAGTATGAAATTTGGCACAGTTGAAGTATATAATGAGGAGAAGTGCATAAAATTTAAATTTCATATAATAATAGATTAGAAATACATTAAATTCATTAAAAAAGGCATTACGCTAACTACAACACAATCGCTACACACACACACGCGCGCTTGTGTGAGTGTGTTCCGTGGCAACGCTTATACACTTTTCTTCTTCTACTATTACTACTACTACTACACTATTTAATAGCAATGAGCTACAATAATATAAGCTATTGGTGCTATTGTCGAGTTATTAGATTGATTATTCACGTCTTTAGTCTTAGTCTTTCGGTCAGTCGTTAGCATGATTTGGTGCTGATATCCAAGTCATGCCTTCTCTGGGAATTTTAGCAGAATGTCAAAATGCACGCAATTCACTATTATATCATATTCACTACATTTCAGCATTTTATTTGCATTATATTACATAAGATATCAGCAAAATTATTCAATGCAACACTTCAAAACACTAAAATAATGAAAAAAAATCTGTTGTCTGTAAAGTCGGTTTACTGACGATGGTTGAACGTGACAACGTCATAAGAAAATACTGATGGAATGGTTTCATTTTTCAAAAGAAAATTTTAATTTTATTTGTTTGATAGATATTTTGTATGGATCAAGGCTTAAATGGAACGCCTCAGAGTGAGGTAACGCCGCATACGTCATGTTTTTTCGTGTGCAGCCGGCTCCATCGAATTATAAGACACTAGCTTCTGCCCGCGACTTCGTCCGCGGAAAATTTCTTGTTTTAACATAAGATTACACTCGATTGATATTACTGTATTTAATTTTATTAGTAAAATATTTTTTGGAATCAGATCAGTAACTTAAAAGATTACCGAAGTTCTATTTTCTGCTCAAGGTAACTTAACCCTTAGTTGCCTTTTACTTATTTTATTTATTTGTTTAAGTTAGGTATCTATTTAATTTAAAGCTTCTCTATATACAATGTTTGAGGTTGTTTTATTTTCCGGTAACAGAATAATCTGCCTTTCGGATGATCCCACTCTTGATAGACCAACATATAATTGCCCATGGGAAAAACATTCTTTTCGTAGGTCAATGCCAACCAAAGAGAATGTTTGTCCCTGGGACTTATTAATAGTCAGGGCAAATGATGTTTTTATTGGAAACTGGAGTCGTTTAAACGGTATGGGTAGGTCCGTCGGAATCATTGGAATTCTTGGGATGTGCGCCAACTGGCCAGCTCCTGGGCCGATGAGAATGGTCGCCACAATTAGGTTGTCTTTTAAATCTTTTATTAGTAGCCTTGTGCCATTGCACAGGTATGAGATATGAGGTATCTATCAACAACAACAACCATGCGAACGAAACAACCGAAACCAATAACCAACTGACATGTAATTTTTAGAACTCCAACTAACGACAACGTGGGCATAATAATTCGAGAGGGTCATCAATCCACGGAAAGTCTTAACACCGCGATTCAGAAAAATGACGTCATTGCAGAACGCCATCTATGGGCAAATAGGTAAAACGTCTGCACAATGAAAGTTATGCTAGGGTCATTTTGCGTTTTAGTAATTTTATATTATCTCCGAAACTGTATGACCAATTGATATACTGTAAATGGCAAATCTTATCTGTATGATGTTCCTGTGATACTGAAATAATTTATTGTCATAAGAATTAATATTTTGTTGCTCAAATAATCAACCAAACGTAACAATGCCGAAAAAAAAATTTTTTAATGCAATAATAGAAGTATAAAAGATAAAATATAAAAGATAGAGATATGGTATCGCTGACTTTTTTGTAGAAATAATTAAGATGAACCAGGTAGCCATACATTCTTTTTAATTTTAAGCAACTGTTTAGGCAGCGCACGCAAATAATTCTGTTTTACGAGGTATTTTTTTCCGACTTGCCAGACAAAAGTTGTGATAGCTCGGTTAATATACATGTTATAGAAACAATTTATAGCCTATAGCACTCAGGAATAATGTAGCTTTCTGCCAGTTAAAATAAAATTAGAATTAGATTATGAGTTCCAGAGATTACCCCCTGCATACAAACTTACAAATTTTACCTCTTTATAATATTAGTATAGATTGTCACGTCAAAATATAAAAGCGCTACGTGATATTTTGACATTCCTATACACTTTTGTTTACAGTTAAAATCTCTGGTCGAACTGAATGTCAAACAATCACAATTATGATGACAATGTTTAATAGAGATTTGTACTTATATATTATTTATTTGTGAAATACAGCTTGCTCAATTTACAATTATACATAAATAAATTTAAAGAAAATTGTGTAGCAGAAAAATTAATTAAAATTGATTATGGCCGAATTTCGACCACATTGTGACCACTAGTATATAGTAATTCCCCTTCCATTTTGAACGAAGATTAAGCCCAGAGATAAGACATATAAACCGATATGATTAAAATAATTTATTTTCTAATACGTACTTATGAACTAATTCCTTTAATTTTTAATAATTAAATTATATAAGCTACCTTTGATGATGATTAACTTTGTTTTATTTTACAGTTCATCATCATCATTCTTTCAGCCTATATATGGCCCACTGTTGGGCTCGGGTCTTCTCCTTTGTGAGAGGGAATTTGACCTACTATATCGCACTGGTCAGGCATATTAGCATAGGGCTTTCTTTTGAGATTTTCTTCTCTCGCATTAATATTATTTGCATATTACATCCCTTAGCTCGCAGAATTAGCATGTTGAAATGGCAATGGGCAGGCCACATCGCTCGTCAAACCGATAACCGTTGAGGAAGAAAGGTTCTTAAGTGGCGACCACGAATCGGATGGCGCAGCGTAGGACGACTAAATGGACTGATGACATTCCCAAAGTCGCAGGGAACCGTTGGATGCAGGTGGCGCAGAATCATTCCAAGTGGCAATCTCGTGGGGAGGCCTATGTCCAGCAGTGGACGTCTGTAGACTGATAAATAGATGGATAGACATCCCTTAGTCGCCTTTTAGGACAACCACAAGCAAGAAAGGGCAATGATGAATGAAAGAATTTAATAATATTCTTACTCCGTCATCACACTGCAAATTTTATTTTATCATTTATACAAATAAAATTATTTGCTGATGCATTCCGTATTGCAACATGATCTTACATTTTCGTATTTACTATTTTCTATGTGTATGAGTTATATTATCTTGACATATAGCGTAGGAGCTTTATCACTTTTAATCTCGAAGTAGTCAATAATGCCGATGTCTTTTGGTTTTAATAAAATTACAGTGGCTTATTGACCATCAGTGCAGACCGACATAACGCATTTGCGTAGCGTCGATGATAAATTCCGAATTAGTGTTCTAAATATGGGTCTTTTAAAAGTGTGTGTCTTTTTAAGTACTTTAGTTATTGTTTCAAGTAAACCTATTGTAGTGGATAATATTGAAACTATTAGTGATGATTCTACAAATATAATAGATGATATAAGAACTGAAATAGATAATAGCGTCAAAAATATAAATAAATCGATAAGTTTAAGGAATCAAATTAGACCAGGAATGGTTGTTAACTCATACACGTTGGAATTAAGTCCTAATGTTAATGCTGGAACTTTTGCTGGAAGAGCCGCCATTCAAGTATCTGTTGTAGATACTAATACTAGAGAGGATCCTTTTCTATTCTATGCAAGGGACTTAACAGTTAATTCTGTGATGTTCTCACTTATCGGAGGGGCTGTGTTGTACGAAGCTAGTTTTGATGTTGATGATGATGATGGTATTTTGGAGATTGAAACTGAACTTGCTGCATCGCTGTACACTTTCCATATTGAATATACAGGATCTTTATTAACAGTGGGAAAAGGACTTTTCGCGGGACACTATGACGGAATGTAAGTATATCAATTAGCAATATTTAGATAACGAATGCAATTATGAATATGAGAGTAACTGGATTATTGAAACATTTTTATAAAACTAGTTTAAGTAAACATGTGAAATTAACTGAAGCGGTTGTACTTTTAGATGCAAATTAACAGGGTAGATAATTAATTTTATTTTGCCTAATATCAATGAAGTTATACGACTGTAAACCCGATATAACTGTTTATCGGCATTTCGTTTTTTTTCAGCTGATACACGTCCCATTTCTGAACTCGAACCTCCTACCCAATAGGAGGGCAATTGACCTACTACACCGTGCTAGCTAGATATGTTGGTTTAGGGTTTTATTTCGAATTTTCCTTCTCTTGTACAGATGTTATATGCATATTATATTACTTAGTCATCTTTTACGACATCCACGGGTAAGATAGGGAGTGGTGAATTGTATTCTTAGTTCGTAGTCACACGGAAATGATCATACCACGATCAAGTGACAATTCATCGTCTATATACTTTGTCAGGTAATAAGAGTAGAGGTATTGAGAGAGATTAGTTTTCGTAAGAGTAATATTATAATAGATTACTATCCCTTTCTCATCATTTAAGACGCGTAAAGGATATAAAATATATAAAATTTTCCACGTGGTGATGGAGTAAGAATACAATTTACTACCGCCTATCTTGCCCGTGGGTGTCGTAAAAACGATTAAGGGATATAATATCCAGGTAACAGAAGAACAAGTGAAGGGAAACTCGAAATAAAACTCTGTGCCAATGCGTCTGACCAGCGTGGTATAGTAGGTTAATTTCTCTATTATTATGTAGGAAGCTCGAGCCCACCAGTGGGACGTGTATGAACTGACATGAAAGGATATAACAAATAGAATTATTGTAAGATAAGAAAATCTCAAAATATAAATCAATCCGATATAGTCAATATGACGATCGCGATTTGGGCTACATTTCCAAATGGTTTCGTGCTGATTGTAGAACACATGTTGGGGTATGTCACATCATCACCCTGCTGTAAATCCAATTATTTGGGGTCTTCGTAATATGTATTCTTCTCACATTTTACAAATTGCAACTAGTTCTGACAATAAGTTAATGACGGTCTTCTGCTTGGCTGTTACTCAATTCAATTTCAATTCAATGTGGCGAACAAATGGCAGTACATGGAACTGGCCCAGGTAGTGGAAACTTCTTAGTCAACTTAATGATGACTATAACTTTCAGGCAACTTAAGGCTTGGTAGAATCGTAGTCGTGGCTTATGGCTAATATGATGAAATAAATTAATAAATAATTCTTTGACCTTTAACGACCTCTGTATAAGACGAGATTTGCCATGTGATGGGCAGGGACCGTCTATCTGTTATCAGATTATCTTACACGTCCACGTCTATCAAAAAAATGCTAAGTAACCTCTGTCGTAATATTGCAGTACTATTTCTAAATTTCTAATAGTTTCACATCATCTATTTTTAAAATCTAGACACGTGCCAAGCTAAGTTCAAGCAAAATGCGCGCCGATGTATATTTACACGAACCATTTCGAGTTACTTTTGACCCCGTCATAACTCAAAAGTTATTCAATATAAACGCACCCATTTTGACTTAAGTATTGAGGACCAATAGATAAGCTAGTATTAGAAATTTTACAAACACAGCCTCAATAATTATTTAGATATGAACGTCAAAAAATTATAATTTTTATGACTTATTGACTGGCATAAATCAAAATCCTAACCTGCCCTATGCTAACCCGGTATTCCTGCGAGAACGGAAACTACGCGGGTAAAGCGACTGAAACCGAAGTGAAGCGAGGGCGGCTTGCTGGTAGGAGAATAAATTTCATCATTAAAAGTTAGTTTTGACGTTTTTATAGATATTTTAATTTTATTATTTATAAAACTTACGTGCTGTGTGGTAGCGGCTTCGAATACTACCAACCCTTGCTTTGCTCGTGGGTGTCGTAAAAGACGACTAAGAGCCCCTAGATTGACCCGGACCAACTCCATCTAGTACCATTTGGGTCAACGATTACATTCCCAAGGAGGGTTGACGTCAGGCAGGCGGCCGGTCATAAAAGTTATTGCCGAAACTTTTTGCAATATGTCAAAACAGATGACATATTGCGTCGACCCCAAGTAATTGGGATAAGAGCAAGATGATGATGATGATAAAACTTACTTTTACATTTGAAAATGAAGTAGTACTAATGCGAACGCGCCGAACTCATGTAGGTATAAATTCGCGATTTACTCTTGCTGTTCGGTAGTCTCTAAATGCCCTTCCTATATGATTGTTTCATGTTTCGTAATTCACAACTAAAATAAAATATAATTAAGGAATTAAGGAAAACGGTACTAAAATATAACTATACCTGCAAATAAAATATTTAGAATAAAAGAAACTTACAAAAAAAAAACAATAACTCGCATATAGCATAAAAAAACATTAGTTGATTAGCAAAAGATAAATAGTTTTATAATTACTACTTAAGGGGGGAAATACGTGCAGACGGCCGTTTTCAAGCAGATTTTCATCAATTATTTTAAGGTATAAAAAAATAATATTATTTATTCAAACTTTTAGGTTATTATATACATATATTGGAGAGTAAAAATACATATTTACAAGAATAAAACTTAAATAGTAGTAAAGATATCAGCTGATACATCTCGTAGGTTTACGTCCGACTTTGCAACTGGTGTACATCACGGAGGACATAATTTTTATCTGAAATCAATGAAACATAATTATTACTTATTTTATATATGTATCTTCTATATGAACCTCATTTTAAAGAAAAAAAAATAATTTGGATTTTTTTAGGGGGCTGTGAAAGTAAGTCATGTTTTTTTACCATTTTTTGTATATTGTTTACTATAAAAAAAATAGTTAAAATGAAAATATCGCTTCTGATTGAGGTTCATATTCAGCACAATTATGTAAACAAATCATATACTAAATTTCAAGATGATTAGTTAAAAACTTTTTAAGCTAGAGTGTACACTAGTTCGAAAAAACTAGTTTTGAGAAAAACGCGTTTAAAAAATAAGCGATAAAAAAGTTAACAAAGTATTAAACGAATTGAAACCACTTACCAATTAATCAGCTATTCCAGCACCATATTATAAACCTTTTTCGGCTTCATATGCTTCATTTTGAGCTTGTAGTTTTCTTTTTCGTGCTTTTCGGGCTAGGACATTAATGTTTCTAGTAGCTTCTACTATACGAATAAAATAAAAGAACATCTGCCCATGTTTCACTAAACCGCTTGTAACTTTTGAACGAATAATAATTTTGACCTGAAATTTTTACTGTGTATTTTTCAATAGTTTTACAAGCGATGTATGAAAAAAAATAATTAAATGTTTTTAAGCCTCTACACGTATTTCCTCCCTTAAAAAGTCATATTTGTAAATAGCAAACACTTTTGTAGTAACGGAAGAACAGGAAATTGTGTTTTATATTTATCTAAGAATATTATGTGTTTTCTAATACAGTATAAACTCGATTATCCGGACTACCAACCGCGACCTATGTATTGTACCTACAAATCGAATGTATGCAAGCATGAACGTATCTGAAATAGCATTTTTGCTGCTGTCCCATGCGTTTTATTATCGTTTTGGTTAGTAATTTTTAGGGATGAAACGATACCAATGGGGTCTCGATACTTTTAATCGATACTGTATCGGTTATCAAGTATCAGTTGAAAAGTATCGATACTTACTGGTATTGAATCGCTTTTGGAAAATTTAGGGTAAAAGCCGTAACAATTAATGAAATTATTTATTGATAAGTAAAAAACTATAAGAATTTATGAAAAAGGTCTATTTTTTTGAGTGCTTCCCAAAAATATATTTTTTCCAAATGTTTGCCTGCTAGGCAATTTCTGGCAACAGTGATTATTGCGCCAGCTTTCAAAAACAGCCTTTTCTTTAAGGATATCATCAAATACTTCAGATATGTACTCTGCTGTATAGTTTGACTACAGTTCCCTGGTATATTTGAACTAGTAAGGGCTGTTTGTCTAAAAAATGTACTGTATCTCCCAAAAAACTTTTTTGTCCATAAATCAAGAGTCCCGTATAGCTGCATTAGATATTCTTGAAGTGTACTTCACCTTCACAAATCGTATTAGTCAACGTTTTAAAGTTTGTCATAACCAATGGGGGTCAATAGTGACATTGGCATATTAAGTACTGACAAGTACTTTAAATGGATACCTCGAAATCTGTTTTCACAGTATCGATACCAAAAATACTTAGTATCGGAAAAAATATCGAGTATGTACACGTATTGTTAGAGGAGTAACGGGGTAGAGGGGCGAGCTCGCCGCCCCAATACCATTACGATGCCTCCTATTCGATACCAGTACTCAGTTTCGAATGTTAGTGTTATGTACCACTAGTAGCAGTATCGAATGGACATAGACTATTGTATATACTACCATTATATATACATATGCACTGTCGCCGCCGTTACTGCATTCATACACCCACGCAATCATTACCTTCATTATATTCTTTCACATTCATTTACACATTCACTTCACTCATACAGACCACTAAACCGCCATCTTATACTAAACACATTACACAAGAACACTGACACATTCGCACACAAAATTGTCGGGCTAACAATTATTGAATCTTATACAATATACTATATTATAAGATTCGCCTATTTTTATTTCTTTTGTTCCCATCGCGAACAAAAAGTGGCGACCGTGACAGGACCTGCCGGGTAGCAGTCTGATTGCAGGTCTCTTTGTTCCTGCAACGTAAAGAAGATTTGCCGCGTGGTACCTACATGCGCTGCTGACTTTGGTGGCTAATCCGAAGCAATCAGCGGTGCCTAACACCTACTACGCGCAGCACAAGCCGAAATTCATCAGGAACAGCCTATATTTCATCCCTACAAGCGCCTATTACTATACAGAGGGACACGTCATCGATCGGAAGAGTTTCGCAGCAGGCGCAGATACAGCCAAGGAGGACTACAAGACTACAACTGCACTATCCTGTCTGAGTGAGCTCGTTCCTATCTATATTTCCTTACTTTCCGCTTAAATTCGTGTAAGCAGTGATTTTAGCGACCGAATGTTCAGCCTATCTAGATAAGACCTATTTCTAAGCTTATCTATTCATTTTGTTGCAACAAACTTCATGCCTACTAGGGAGTTATAGCAAATTATAGCTAAATCATATGCAGTTTAGCTAACATAGCCTACCTACATATACTCGCACTTGCCTACCTACCTCGTTATTATTATACATCGTTTCACTCGCTCATCTTATTTGAAATTCTTATTTCAACTATTATTATTTCGCACAAACAGCGTTAATAACCGCACTATATAATAATTCTATGCACTAAATTATTCTGTCTATCATTCTAAAGCTTCCCTATTGCTCAAATCACATACATCCTCGTCAATTCACTAGTAAAAACACATTATATTTATTTGCGTTGTTATCACATTCCAGTGCACTGCATGTTTTTATCGCTGCGGCCGGCCCGTGCGCTGTTGCATCTTTGTTTATCCCTACCATTGCAGCGCGTGATCAGCTGAGGTGACCGTGTGACGTCACCGGCTACCTGCGCCCGACTTCAGCGAACCTTTCGTGAGGAGCGTATCGTATGCAAATTCCATTCATTAGCTAATAGCTAACTTAACTACTATTTATATTTCATTGCGAGTTTTATAATGTCAGATGATAAGCTTAAAGAGTTAACATATAAACGCAGCTCCATTAGAGGACGCGTAACTAAATTTAAAAAACATGTTGACGATTTGTGTTCGTTAGAATCTGTTTCTGAAATAGAAATAAGTAAACTTGCAATGAAGTTGTCTAAGTTTGAGGCGTTATTCATATCGTTCGACGAGTTGCAAAGTGAAATAGAAGTTGTTAACGCTATGAATCAAACCGCTGAGTTAAGCGCTCGCGACGCAATAGAACAAGATTTCTATCATTGTATCGCATTTGCTCAAAAATTGATCGAGACTAATTCCAACTCGAATCCTGTCAATATTAAATCTAATCCTTCTCATAGCGTGACTTCGCATTGTCATCATCATGATGAGTGCAGCAAAAATAACCCTCTTGGCTTTAAATTGCCGGAAATAAAAATACCTAAATTCGATGGCTCATATTTTAAGTGGTTAGAGTTTAAAGAAACATTTAATGCTTTAATTCACGAAAACGATGCTATTAAAAATATTCATAAATTCTTTTACTTAAATTCTTATTTAGAGAACGAAGCCAGGGGTGTTATATCTAATTTAGAAGTCACAGATAGTAATTATTCGCAAGCGTGGTTATTATTGTGCGAACGATATGACAACAAACGCCAATTGATTTATGCTCATTTGAAATCTTTATTTAATTTTGAAACAGTGCGAGAGACCGACAAGTCATTAAGATATATAATAGACCATGTAACAAAGAACTTGCGGGCTCTCAGCACCCTTGGTCTTCCCACCGATAAGTGGGACGTATTAGTTATTTTTATGTTAACTACTAAATTAGATAGTAGTACGATATTTAAATGGGAAGAGCATAGGAACAATTTGACGGATATTCCTACATTAAATCAATTCTTTTCTTTTTTAAAATCACGTGCTGATGTTTTTGAAACGGTTCATCGCAATAAAATTGAGAGGCAAGATAACAGTAATAATAGATCTAGATTTAATAATGTACCGTATTGTAAAAATCAATCTAAAGCATTAGTGATGACTTCGAGTGGCCCAAAGGCTCCCAAAGTAGTTTGTGTAGTTTGTCAAGGTAGTCATCGCATATATGACTGTTCAAATTTTAAATCAAGGTCCCATAAGGAAAGGATGTCTTTAGTTTCATCTCTCAATTTATGTACTAATTGTTTACGAGGTGGTCATGTGGTGTCACGTTGTCGATTACCTGGCACGTGTAGGCTTTGCAAACAACGTCACAATACCATGCTACATGACTCTCCACAGAATGAGGCAACAGAAATGTCTGACTCAATAGCCTTGTCATCCATTTCTACCTCAGAGGTATTGTTATGTACCGCTGAAATTCAGATTCGAAACCCTACCACTGGTAAAACTTTGACTATTCGTGCCTTACTCGACAGTGGTAGTCAAACTTCATTTATCACCGAGGAAATTAAAAACAAATTAAATATAAAATCTCAATCATGTAACACTTCTCTATCTGGCATTGGTGATACACCCATAAAATACAGTGCTGAAATCTGCATGGTTCACATTAGTTCTAGGTGTCAATCATTCCAAGCAGATGTGTCTTGCTTAGTGTTGCCTAGTATCACATCCAATATTCCTAAAACTAGTTTTGATATTACTAAACTTAATCTATTAGGATTCACTTTAGCTGACCCAAGGTTTAACCAGTCAGCTTCCATACAAATGCTAATTGGTGCTGAACTATTCTGGCAAATAATAGGTTCCGAGCAGCACCATTTAGGTGACCAAGGGCTAATATTACAAAGCTCCAAATTAGGATGGCTTATAGGAGGGCCTCTGCCAAGTAAGCTTTGTTTCCCATCACCAAAACAAATGAATAAATCGTCACTATTTTGTAACTTTCATCTTAAAGAAAATCATATGTCTAACCTTCATGACAAATTAGAAAAACGTCAACCATCTAAGAAGGATGCATTTATTTTAACTTTAAATAGGTTTATTGCTCGTCGTGGTTTACCTCACACTATATACTGTGACAGTGGTAGAAATTTTGTCGCTGCGGCTAAGGATATTAAATATCTCTTTGCTTCAAATAGAGAGCATATTATAGACTTTGCGTCTCGTCGGGGGATAGAATTTCGCTTTTCGGCACCATACGCTCCTCACCAAGGGGGTCTCTGGGAAGCTGGCGTAAAATCAGCCAAGCACCATCTAAATAGAGTCTTAGGCAATGCTCATCTGACATTCGAGGAGCTCTCATCATTGTTTGCTCAAATTGAGGCAATCCTTAATAGTCATCCTCTCTGTCCACTTTCACCTTCACCCAATGATTACGTGCCACTCACACCTGAACATTTTTTAATAGGAAGACCACTGACTTCATTGCCGACGCCGTGTCTCTTGGAGCACGGCACACAACGCATCAATCAGTTCCAGCGCCTCGAACAAATTAGGCAGCATTTTTGGAAACGTTGGGCTGCTGAATACGTCGCCGAGCTGCAGCAACGTACAAAATGGCGCACCAGATGTCGAGATTTACGTGCCAATGATCTCGTACTTATTAAAGAGGACAATACACCACCACTTTGTTGGCGTTTAGGACGAGTGCACAAACTGTACGTCGGCTCCGATGGTGTACCCCGTGTCGTCGATATCTCCACAGCCAATGGCATCATACGTCGAGCCATCAATCGTCTTTGCCTTCTGCCTACGGCTGAGGATCAAGAATGTTGAAAGGCTACTTTCAACGGCCGGGAGGATGTCGCCGCCGTTACTGCATTCATACACCCACGCAATCATTACCTTCATTATATTCTTTCACATTCATTTACACATTCACTTCACTCATACAGACCACTAAACCGCCATCTTATACTAAACACATTACACAAGAACACTGACACATTCGCACACAAAATTGTCGGGCTAACAATTATTGAATCTTATACAATATACTATATTATAAGATTCGCCTATTTTTATTTCTTTTGTTCCCATCGCGAACATGCACAACAACCACATATGTACAAAATCAAAGAAGGTTTTTGATACATTCGATTATGCGTATTTTCGATTCTACGGATGCCTAAAGTCAACAATTAGTCTGGTTAATTGAGTTTCTACTGTAAATAAATTTCAGGATATCTATAGAATTTAGCACCAATTTATTTCTCAAGTCTTTTGTCGGTAAAGTCGACGACTAGACCATAATTATCATAACATTGAACTTGGCTATCCTTCTCACAAGATTATTTGATATCTTCTTCTTAATATATATAAATTACGTGTCACGTTGTTTGTCCGCGATGGACTCCTAAACTACTTAACAAATTTTAATCAAATTTGCACACCGTGTGCAGTTTGATCCAACTTGAAAGATAGGATAGCTTACATCTTAATTTATAGTCGCAATATTATTTTATTGCAAATTATTTGTATACCATCAAAAACAAGACTTGTAAATAAAAGCCAAGCCTCGCAACTGAATTCTTCTACCATAAAAATTTGTGAGATCCATGTTATACCAAGTCAGTTAACTCATTCAGTCCCTGCTTAAGGCACCTTTCTTCTTAAGTTATTACGTAAATAGCTAACCTAACAACTTCTTATAGTGACTATATCAATATTAAAGATCTTTTATGTTTTAAATAAACAGAATGACTTTGCAATCGCATGAAAACACACCTCACAAGTAATACATATTATATTAAATTGTACTAAACATAGTGCGATCGAAAATGGCCTGAATGGCTTCGAGAAAAGTATGTTACGGCAGTTTTGCGTTTTGCCCGACTTTTTTTTTGCTCGACTTGCCGGGGGCACTGCCGTGCCCCCAGATTACCTATATATACCTATTATTTGACATTCAGAATTATCTGTTTTGGAGTTACCAAACGATTTTAACAGATGGCGATATCTGTTGACTGGTTTGAGTAATATTGGTATGTATGTATGATTGAATATTATTGAGTAATAGATGGCGCTGCTATGTCAAACCTACAAACGTGTCAGATACGATTTTAACTTGCTTTTTTACATAGATGCCATTTGTAAAAAAATATGACGACCTCCATGACAGATGTTCTCCTACAGTTCCACTTACATAGTTTAAGAGGAAATGGTGATATATATTATTTTAAATTTTATCAATCTTGCGATGTCGGTTTACAATAGACCTCACAAATGACGTAGTGATTAAGATATCAACCTACCGAGACGGGTGATAACGTCGTGAGTTTGATTCCAATTCAGGATAATGAAGTATTATTAAGAGATTGCCAATCCACCTTATAACTATGAAGAATATGGTATTATGCCCTCATCTTGGAGAGCCATGTATCCCACATTGGACATGGGTACTCTAATGGATGATTGGATGATACATTCTATTCTCAAACCACTGCCACCGATATTCACTTTGGATACTCCATTATTACCTTGGAAATAAGCTTTCATCATCACAGTTCCTATACTTCTCATAGCCGGGTTTAGGCTTCTACAATGGAACGAAAATTGACCTATTATGCCACGCTATTCATAACCATGTAGTGACGGAGTAAGTATACAATTCACCACTCCCATTCTTGACCGTGGATGTCGTAAAAGATGACTAAGGGATATAATACGCGTATATCATCTATGCAAGAGAAGGTAAACTCGAAATAAAACCCTATGCCAACCCGTCTGACCAGCGTGGTACGGGGTTACCGCACCGTGGCGACGGAGGCAGCGTGCCTCCTGGCCGGAACTCCCCCGTGGGACCTGGAGGCGGAGATGCTCGCCAACATTTATCGGCGGGTGTCGGAGACGCGCGCCCGCGGCGGTATGGTCTCCTTGCAGGAGATCACCGCCTGGCGGGTCGACGCCCGCCGAGGAGTCATTGCCCGTTGGGCAGTCCGGCTGGAGAGTCCTCGGTACGGTGTCAGGATCGTCGAGGCCTTCTGGCCGGTGCTGATGGAGTGGTTGGAGCAGACGCACGGGGTGCTTTCCTTCCGACTTGTGCAGGTGCTGACGGGGCACGGGTGTTTTGGGAAGTACCTGCACAAGATTGTCAGGAGGGAGAGCACACCGTCCTGCCACTACTGCAGTTGCGACGAGGACACGGCGGTGCCGACCTGGCGCTGCCGACCATCGCCAGGGAGATGCTCGACAGCGTCAGGAACTGGGACGCGGTCGCCGCCTTCTGTGAGGCCGTAATCTCACGGAAGGAGGCGGCGGATCGTGTGCGAGTAGAGCTCCTATTCGGCGACACGTTCCGCCGCCGGCGACTAGGGCGGCGCAGGCGCGAGTATCTGCGCCTAATGCCGCCCTAGCCGAGGCCGCGGGTGATCGGACCGGGGAATTATCCATCACCCGCAGAGAGGTTGACCGCGCGATGGCGACCGACGTCCCAGTACGTCGAGACGTGAGGTTACCCGAAAGGGTATTCCGTCAGGCCGACCACTGATGACAAGTCACATCTGCTCCGGTGGTCGGCCCAACAAATAACGAGGTGACGTGGGTACGGGTGGGTTATGGGCCCGCGCGCCGTTCTTTCATCACCCCGGACGGACAGGACCGCGCGTGCGCTCACCATAGCCCACCCAAAAAAAAAAAAAAAAAAATGCCAACCCGTCTGACCAGGATGATATAATAAATCAATTGCCCTCCTATTGTGGAGGATGCTCGAGCCCAATAGTAGGACGTATATGAGCTGATGATGATGAATCATAAGGGTTGTGATGATTTTTATTTTGAGCTTTCTTTCTCTTCACCATAATCATCACAGCTCGTATACGTCACACTATTGGGCTCTAACCTCCACCACAATATGAGGGATATTGACCTACTGTACCACGTTGGGAGATGGGTTGGTACATGGTTTTATTATAAACTAGCAACCCGCCCTCGCTTCACTTCGGTGTTAGTCGTTTTACCCGCGTAGTTCCCGTTCCCGCTGGAATACCGGGATAAAATATAGATAATATAGCCTAGTTTACGCCCTGATATTATAGCTTTCCATTGGTGAAAGATTTTTGAAATCGGTCCAGCCGTTTTGAAGATTACCCGGAACAAACAGACAGACAAACAGACAAATAAATTTAAAGTGCTTTTTAGGCATGTGTACAGTGCAAATAACTGTGTGAGCATGAAAAAAGCCTATTATTTTAACATTACAAACAGACACTCCAATTTTATTTATTGGTATAGATTTCCCTTTTCTTCCATAAATGTTATTATCATCATAATTTGCCTGCCCTCGTCTCACACTACTTTCCATAGCCTCCTATCAGCCGTCATATTTGCACTCGCTGCTTCCATACGCATATCCTCATTCATGCAGTCCATACATCTTTTCGTGGGTCTCCCATGCTTATTTCGTCCATCCACAATCATATTGACAACCCTCCTTGTCACATGCCTTTCATCCCTCCTCATCACATGTCCATACCATGACAATCTCGCGCTCCTAATCTTCTCTATTACTGGTGCCACACTGGTGGTTTCTTCTATAAATCTTATCGTTCTATTATAATTCATTACACATCTTTCACGACATCCACAAGCAAGAAGAAAGATGTTTAATTTATATTTCTTCAGAAGAAAGAGGTTTTTTTGTGTGGTGACAGAGGTCAAAAATCTCTTTCTTCCATCTCTTAGAGCGATGTTATCTGTTTGCATTATTTTTGCCGTCTCATCCACGGTAAAGGAAGATCGGACAGGATGAGAAAAAGGGGAGAGGTAAAGGAGGGGATGATTTATGAAATCTTACTCACTCCACGAAAAGGATTACTTTTTTTATTTTATACATTTTTATGATAGTATAACATGCTTAGAATTCACGCAAGAGTTGTTATCTGCCATCTGGCATAGATATATCTATATCTAGTATTTATCAATTTTGAAAGTACTTTATGATAGTGTCAATCAAAATAAATGTACATGTACTTATTCCCTGGTAGTAAATATACTTAGGAATGTTATATCGGGTTTAAGGAATGTTTAAAATAAAGATACAGGGTGGCGCAATAGAACGTGCATATTGCATCATCTTTTTTTGCGGGGTAGAAGGGGCGTGGGCGGGGGGAGACCGATATCGTTGGGTAGCGCGGTTCATAAAGTTTTAGTCACTATGAGTCACTTCGACGGGAAGCGTCGCGCATTTTGCGTGCGCGCATTTTACGAAAACTCTCGTTCGTACGTAGTTGTCAGGCGACTATTTTGTTCTGAGTATGGTGTACGGCAAATTAGGGAGGCTCCGAGTGCTAATTTAATTAAAATCTGGATAAAGCGTTTTGAAGAGACTGGATCGACGTTTAAACCACACGCAAAAGGTCGTCCACGCACATCTAGGACCGAAGACAATATTGAGAGTGTTAAGCAGTCGGTACGAGAAGATCCACAAATGTCTACTCGCAAGAGATCGTCTGTCCTAAACATATCGCGACGAAGTTTGCAACGAATTTTAAACTTGGATCTTAAATTGCATCCATACAAGCTGCAATTAACTCAAGAATTGAAAGACTCTGACTTCATAGAACGGCTCACATTTGCTAATGAAATGCTCAATCGGTTTTCAAATTTTGAAAACATCCTTTTCTCTGATGAGGCACATTTTCATATGAATGGGTTCGTAAACCGCCAAAATTGTCGTTATTGGAATAGTGAAAATCCCAGACTCAAACATCAAAAACCGTTACATAGCCCTAAAGTGACAGTTTGGGCCGCAATATCTGCCAAAGGAATAATTGGTCCTTATTTTTTTGAAAACGCACGGGGGCAAAACATCACTGTTAATACCGAACGCTATGTTGCGATGTTGGAAGGTTTTTTGGCCCCAGAACTTGAAAATTCAAGAATAAAGAACTCTAGGACTTGGTTCCAACAAGACGGAGCTACCAGTCACACATCAAATGACTCCATGGCGGTTGTGAAGCAGATGTTCCCTGGCAAACTGATTTCGAAAAGAGGTGATATCCCATGGCCTCCGCGCAGTCCAGACTTGACGCCTCCTGACTTTTTTTTGTGGGGATACCTCAAACACAAAGTCTACACCAATAATCCGAGAAACATCAGTCAGCTCAAGGAGAATATTCGTGGTGAAATGGCAGCAATCACACCAGCACTACTTAAGAAAGTTTTCGGTAATTTCCGTTTGCGGTTAGAGGAGTGCCAACGTAGAGAGGGTCATCATTTAGATGATGTTATTTTTAAAAAATAAACTTCAGTTATCACTTAATAATTGCTTAGTTTTATTTTAACTATACCTTTTGTATTTATTTTTTAATAATTATTTTAAAAATGCACGTTCTATTGCGCCACCCTGTATCATCACATCATCATCTCGGCTCATATTCGTCCCACTGCTGGGCTCGAGCCTTTTCCACGAAGTGTGAGAAATTGAGCCACTATACCACGCTAGTCAAACGATTTAGTATAGGGCTTTATTTCAAGTTGTTCTTCTCTTGAATAGATGGTAAGTGATATCTCATAGTCATCTTTTACGACACACATCAGTATAACAGGCGGCAATGAATTGTATTCTTAATCCTTCACCACATTCGAGATTTCCACCTCTTTCAGGGTTGTTATATATGCTTTATGTGCTTTAGTTGTCTTTTTGAAACCCACGGGCAATATAGGGGGTTGGTGAATTGTATTTTAACTGCGTCACCACACGAAAAAGAATATATACCATCAAAAACAAAACTTATCTATATATATAAAAGAAAGTCGTGTTAGTTACATTATTTATAACTCAAGAATGGCTGTACCGATTGGGTTGAAGATTGGTGGGGAGGTAGCTTAGAACCAGGAGACTGACATAGGATTTTTTATCTCGTTCAATTGCGTTCCCGTTTCCCGTTCGATAAAATGTCAAAGAAACGTAGTGTAACAAAAACGCATTTGATATGTATTAACAAAACGCAAATGACAGCTAAACGTAATTTCGTATCAGTGTTTCCACTTTTAGGGTTTTCGCCCTTTTTTAGGGCGAAACTACTAATTTAGAATATGGCTTAGGGCTATTTAATATTTTTAGGGATTTAGGGTAATTTGGGGTAAAATTGAATATAAAAATAACAAACACTATTTTACCATAGACTTTGCCGACCACAATGGTTACCCTCAATGGACTCCTAGAGTTCACCGAAATTACTTTGTGTAAGACACGATAGTAGAATTTAAATTAAATATATTGCGGTGTTTACATGTCGATATTTCAGTGCGATACTCAGAACTGCTATAGGAAAATTCGATTCGATTCAAAAGTCTCTATGAAAGAGCTGACCACCTGGCGGGCCGACGCCCGCCGTGACATCATTGCCCGTTGGGCAGACTGGGTGGAGAGGCCTCGGTACGATGTTCGGGTCGTCAAGGCCTTCCGGCCGATGCTCATGGAGTGGTGAGGTCGGCGGGACGGATTGCTTTCTTTCCGATTGGTGTAGGTAGTGACGATGCACGGTTGCTTCACTAAGTACCTGCACACGGTCATGAGGAGGGAGAGCACATCGTCCTGCCAACGTTGCGATTGCGACGAGGATCCACCAGCCCAATGGCGAAGGGGAGGGAATACAGTAGGTTATGCGGCCTGCGCCACCTTTTCATCCCCCCGGAAGAAATAGATGGAGTGTGCGTTGGCCCAAAAAAACAACCCAACCCAAAAAAAGCTTCACAGTGAAACCCTCAACGGTTTGCTGCACACCAAACTAAGTATAACTGACTCGATTTTAGAACCCGACAGACAAATGTTGAGTGCAGCTAAAAAACTTAAGCCCAATGCTTCAGCTTCAACATCAGCATCATATTGTTCACCATCTACTTCTTCCATAGATTACAATGAATTATTTTTATGATTAGCTAGTAACAGTAGTAGTCAGCTAGTAAACAATAAACCAAGCCTTGTAACTGAGTTCTTCTACCATAAAAAGTTGTGAGATCCATATTATACCAAGTCGGTTAATTCATTCGCTACCTGCTTAAGGGACCGTCCTTCTTAAGTAATTACGTAATTAGTAAACCTAACAACTTCTTATACTGACCATATCAATATTAAAGGTCTTTTATGTTTTAAATAAACAGATTGACTTGGCAATCACAGGCAAACACAATGTACTTACCAAGTAATACATATAATATTAAATTAGATTGTTTAGTGCAGGATGGTAATCAGTACAGGGCTCGGTACCTAGACGAATCCACCAACTGATCTGGCGTCATTAATTTGTGCCGTTAATACGTTTAGTATTGACTTTGATAATATTCATCACATCACATTTAGGAGTGGTAGTACCACACTGTCGACAGTTATCTGTCTACAACCGCGGGCCGGTCCGTCCGGGGCAGTACCATGCTCTCGCAGAAAATCGACGCCTGAGTAGTAGCAATTTATTACTGCGCTTCGTTCGGTGAGCGAGAGAGCCGGAAGCCCAACTTTCTGAGGATGATTGCGTGTGGAGGGTTTTGGTGGTGCCCTTGGTATCACCGAGCCTCAATGAACGCATTCACACTCCCTTCGCTTTCTTCGCGGTAGGCAACGGCCTTGTAAAGGTCCATGAGCGGCAGCAACACTTACCATCAGGTGTACTGTTTGCTCGTTTGCCACCGTTTGTAATAAAAAAAAAAAAAGCTCATATACGTACGACCCACTTTTTTGTATAAAAAGACAACACCCTGCGCTAAGGAAACAATCCATGTATTGCGGAGACTTTACAAACATATAATTAACGGAGACAAATTACATCCAGACACAAAACAACAATTTGTGGATAGCACAAAGTGTTGTTCTGCATGGGATTCGAACCCACGACACTGGCACGGTAGGTCGGTATTTTAATAACTACGCCATCTGTGAAGCATACTGGGATCAAGTCTCCTCCATATTGGGAGAGAAATTACCTACTATATAGGTAACATGCTGGTCAGGCGGATTATTATTACCACTGACGTCAAGCCACCCTGCTCCGGTGGTCGGCCCAACGACGAAGGCGACGTGCATCGTGGGTGGGTTGTGGGTGTGCGTGCTTACGCCCCTCTGTCGCCCCGGACAGAGTCGTGCGAGGAGCGCGCCGACCGCAACCCATCCCCCAAAAAAAAGCCGGATAATTATTGGAATTTTTTCGAGTCTTACTTCACTTGCATTGTTGTTATATACACAAGATATCCCTTAGTCGCCTTTTACGACACACATGAGCAAGAGAGGTGATGTAGTAAGAATACAATTCACCACCGAGAGGATGGTGAATTGTATACCAATGCATCTGCATCATATTAGATCAAATACCTTCCAATATTAAGAAGAGTTCAGTTGCCTAATCCACGTAGTTCCCGTTCCCGTGGGAATACCGGGATAAAATATAGCCTGTGTTACTCAGGGATAATGTAGTATTCTAATGATAACAGAATTATCGAAATCCGTCTAGTAGTTTTTCAGTTTATTCGTAACCAGCATACAAAAATACGTTTCCTCTTTATATTATTAGTGTAGAAAGACCAGTATAATAACAATATCTTGACTTACGTTATATACTTTGTTTAGTATAAACAGTAAAGCTCAAGATTAAATGTTGATAACAATATATATAACTACATAACATAATCCCTTTAAAAGAAGACATTAACAAATAAAACTAAACAAATTTAATCTAAAAGGAAGTAATCATTTAAGTTTATGGAATTCACGTTTTATCTTGTCAAAATGTACAAAAAAGCTTGTTTTTATCACTTATCTATTAATATTTATTTGTAATATAAGTCACTTAGGCACATTTTTATAAAACTTGATACCGTCATCGATTTTATTGTTACAATATTAAAGTCGGGGATTCCCATTTGCTGATGAAATAAGAACAGAATTCACCACCTTGTTTTACTTATGGAGCTTATTAAAGACGATTATAATATGAAGATAAAATCGATGCAAGAGAAGGAAAGCTTAATATAAGACTCTATGTCAACCTCTGTGTGACCAGCGCTATATTGTTAATAATATAATTTTCTCTCCTATCATGAATAAGACATGAGCTCAACATTCGGACGTTTAGGTATGGTCTAAGAAGTGGTTAACACTACAAAACCATCTTTTACTCGCCCGTGGAAGTTGTAAAAAACAGTAAGTTAGCACTAAAGAAGTGGCCAGCAGCCCTCTGGCGATCACGCTAACCCGCTTCCTAAGGATGGTAGTTTATTGATTGATGATTAGCAATCTGCATCGTAAATCCTATTCCTTCATGGTGAGATTTACATCAGACAGCGGATGTTTATAGGCTAATAGAAATAATGGTTTCTGTAGTGTATGCGTATAATGTGGTAAATTGTTACCTAAATACTAAGGGATTGGGGCGTGTTGTGGCAGAATCAAAATATCTAGTGAAGAAATCTTGAATCAATATAGTGTGCCCGTAGCACACTATTTTATATATTGCCTGATGGTCGGCAAATGCCGTGGAGATCATCATTGCGTATGAACCACTGTGCGCCCGTAGCCTTACGCATGAACCTATTCTGAACTGTTTGAAGGCTATGAATCTTGTGTGGCCTAACGAGAGCAATAGTATACCGGCATACATCATGATGGATCAGTGTAAAGACGGACTTTATGACGGCCACTATTGGGTACTTATATGCATACGTTGCACTATAGTTTCTTTGATGGTAGATTACCTCTCATGCTGAGTATCACATTCTGAATCGCACACAGGCATTTTTATAGTAGTGTAATTTGTGTCTGTAATTCTGAAACATGGTGTGGTCATATGTAGAGGCCTCCAGTACCGGTCCTTATCATCAGAGGTCCATCAATATCTCAAACCCTATAATTTTTATTTTAAATAACGCTTCTTCTCTAGTAAGCCCTTCCGTAGACGTTTTTACAACAGCCACGAACAAAAGAGGGAGTAGTGAATTATATTCTTACTCCGTCACCACACGAAAGACGTTTTGCTAATCATCATTAATTATGAGCGTTTTGATTCCTGTACATTAATTCCTTAGGTATATTTGGTCCATCTGCCACTTATTTTGCTTCAATAAGATATTGTAATTTTTGGCATATTAAAAACTGTTTAAACTATTTGACTGGACATATGGCGGCATGGTTTAGGTAACGATTGTTGCTGGTTATATTCGATATGAGTACGAGGTGTTAAGTTTAGAAATATTCGTGTATAACTACATTTTAGATCGATTCCTACCAACTTCATCTGATGCCATATGCTCAAAAATTACATACCAAAGGTTAACTCGTGCAGGTAGCCGGTCATAAAACTATTGCTAAAACTTTATATATAAACTCATTTGCAAAAAAAACGGGCGGTTTTGATTTTCATTCATATTTAAAAAGATACAATACCAAAAAGGTTTCAATCGTTTGTACACGTTACTGGCCGGTTTTAAAAATGCTGTGGTATTTAAAAAAGTACGTTCTAAATTCAATTTTTCATTTGATGTTCATTTTTACAGAAAACCCCTTTTTATCCTACATTTTTGGCGCGAAGTTCCAGAAGTTAACATCGACTTTCATAACTTTTATTCAATTTTTATCGATTAATTTCATATCCTTGACTGTCAAAGCTTTATTTAATGCTGTTTGGCTGTATCAAAAATGGTAGATAAAGTGGTAAAAGCTACCAAAATTATCGCGCTGCTTGAAGAGGGTTGCAGCCAATGTTTCGTGGCTAGGAGGCTAAATGTTAGTCGCTCGACAGTCCAAAGGACCTGGCAGCGATATCAGGAGACTGGTTCCGTCGAGAAAAGGCCTGGTTCTAGAAGAAAACCATGTACCCAACCACGGGATGATCGTTTTCTTGTGAGTCGCGCATTGAGAAATCGCAAATCTTCGTATGTGGATCTTAAGAACAACCTCCAAGAAGTAAGAAATGTGCATATAGTCTATGGACGGTCAGGAGGAGGCTTCTCGCTGCCAATATACGCAGTCACCGCCCGGCCTGCGGCCCCAAATTACTCCGTGAGCACAGAGTTCACAGGCTTAGGTTCGCTAGAAATTGTGAATCATGGACTCAAGACGATTGGAATAGGGTTTTGTTCTCTGATGAAGCCAGGATATCTCTGTTCGGTGAAGATCGACGTCGGCGAGTGCTAAGAAGACAAGGAGAACGCTTTGCAGAGGCATGTTTCGAAGAAATCACACCTTATGGTGGGGGCTCTGTTATGTTTTGGGCAGGAATAAATTCAATGGATCGTACAGAGTTAGTCTTCATTGAAAACGGCTCACTGACTGGGCATCGATACATAACGGAAGTTCTAATTTCTCATGCACAACCCGCATTGGCCGCTCTAGGTGAAGACTCGATTTTTATGGACGACAATGCTCGCGCCCACCGATCCCGCGATGTTAATGCGTATGTGCAAGAGGTCGGCATTCGTCGTTTGGATTGGCCAGCTCGAAGTCCCGACCTCAATCCCATAGAGCATGTCTGGGACGTTCTGAAACGGCGTGTGAGATCAGTACACCCGGCTCCGCAGACCATCAGAGAGCTGAAGAATGTGATTACTGCGGAGTGGGAACGTATTCCGCAAGCAAGTATCCGGGATATACTCGCTAGCATGCCCAGACGAATTCAAGCTGTGATTTTAGCTAGAGGGGGTCACACTCGATACTAAACATTTATCTGCTTTTACTTTATTAAAGAAAAACAAACAAAAAAACTTTTTTATTTTTACTTCATGAGCATATGCACTACTAGCGAATATACACTACTAGCGAGGTTTAGCATTATTTCCCATAAATTGTATCTAAATTTTATGAAATACTGATGAAAACGATTATTTTCTTATTAATTTAGCAAATTGTGTGGATAAAACTACCTATAATTATCAAACAAAGAAATATTAACATTTGAAATGGTTCATTGCTTAGGTGCCCGTTTTTTTGCAAATGAGTGTATATATATACATACTAGCTGGGCCAAAAGACATTTTTCTCTTCAAACAAAATAAAAAGACCTGAACTCGACAGCAGCACCACCGGGTCCAATTGTGAATCTAAACCATTCTCGAATCACCTTGAACACAGAAAAAAATCATCAACATCGGTCCAGGCGTTTCCTCCTAAATGCCTGAACCGATGTCAGTAACATACACACGTAGACAAGAGATTTATATATAAATATATACATTATTTGCGTGAAAAACACCTGAATAGTTAGATAGGAATAATATCATCATGCAGCGATGGGTAAGATATAATCCAATACATTAGCCACCTTTTTCTGTGAAATTAAAAAATAATATCTAAGTAATCACCAGGCGAAATGTTTTTACTATAAGAGTTTTGCTAAAACCCTCATAAAAGACTTATAACATCAATAGGCATCGCTCATGTGACAGCGTGAGGATTAAAATAATTACCCTGACTCGTTATAACTTAAAGACATAACATAAAGACATAAAATCCAAGATACCGTTTAGTTTTTGTATAGATATATAATTATATCTAAGGGGACTTTTTTCACTCTAGTATTTTATAAGCCTTGTGACAGATGCGATTGATAAATGCAGATTTAATAAAGTGTTGGTTTGATTTAAATGCTGTTATTATAATTACTAATATGACTATTTACAATTTTGAAAAATCTATGAATCTATTAATTGTAGCTCTTCTGTACTTGCACTGCTTACGGCCTGTAACTTAGATTACTTAGGCTGCAGCTGAAAATCACCACTTTTTTTTTTGGGGGTGGGCTGCGGTCGGCGCCCTCCTCACACCACTTTGTCCGGGGCGACAGAGGGGCGTAAGCACGCACACCCGCAACCCACCCACGTGCACGTCGCCTTCGTCGTTGGGCCGACCACCGGAGCAGAGTTAATTATCATCAGAGGTCTGCCCGACGGAATACCCTCTATTTGGGGTACCCTCCCATCGACCAACGTCCCCCCCCTCGGGGACGACGTCGGTCTTTCCTCACGCGGTCGGCCACTCGGCGGGTGACGGTCTAATCCCCGGTCACGTCACCCACGGCCTCGGCTAGGGCGGCATGAGATCGGCCCTCCTGCGTCGACCGCAGAGAGTCATGGCGATGAGAACTATCAGGGGTTATCGTACAGTGTCTTGGACTGCGGTGACGCTACTGGCAGGCGATCCGCCTTGGCCACTTGTGGCTGAGGCGTTGGCGGAGGTCTACCAGCTCCGTGCAACAGCGCGGGCCAACGGCCAGCAAGTCTCTACAAGGAGACTGGGCAGAGCCCAAGTAGTGGCCCGAAGGGAGGTGATCCGGCGGTGGAGGGAAGACCTGGAGTCCCCCGTAGCAGGGCGGGGGACTGTGGAAGCGGTTGCGCCGCATCTCCACCGCTGGCTCACAAGGAAGCACGGCAACCTAACATTTAGGATGGTGCAGGTGCTTACCGGACACGGGGTCTTCGGTAAGTACCTGCATATGATTAGAAGAGAAGAGACCCCCGGATGTCATGAATGTGGCGCGCCAACTGATGATGCGCGTCACACATTGGAGATATGCCCCGCCTGGGGGTCTCAGCGCCACGACCTGTCGGCGGTACTTGGAGCGGACCTGTCGCTGCCGACCGTTATTGCAAAGATGCTTGGCAGCGACAGGTGCTGGTCGTCGATGGCCTCATTTTGTGAGGCCGTCATACCAAGGAAAGAAGTGGCGGAGCGGGAACGCGAGGCGCTTGCGTCTGCTGACTCGCTTCGTCGCCGGCGACCCGGGAGGAGGAGGCGACAATATGCCCACCTACTCCCACTGCCCTGAACAGTAATGACTGGACGTGGCCAGACGGCCATGCGTTAGGGTGTCGGGGATTGAATGTCATCAGACGACCTCTCCGGCACCCCATAAAAGCGCGGAAGGGGCCGCTGTGGTTTTAGTGGGTATTCCAGCCGCGGATATGATCGGTGAGTCCCACACGGCCCCCTCCGTCCGTCACTGGCGGGGGACAGTGCGTAAATGCATTTCCACAGCGTGAACAAAAAGAAAAAAAAAGGGCGGCATGAGATGCAAGTACTCGCGCCTACGCCGCCCCACCGCTGCGAGTTTATCTAGCATATGCTGAGCTGTTGCCTTTTGGACACTAATACTTGGAATTTCATTTGTTATATACTACGATTACTTTAATTATTAATTTTTTCGTCTTCGTTTTTTATTTCATTTTGTGTATATTTGCATGTCAAGCATATAATTATAGTGTCCAATAAATCTTATTTTCTTTCTTCTTTCTAGAATATATAGGTCCTTATGCAATTCAGATGGTAATAATGTCGTCGACATAGAATAAACTCTCTTGTCGTTTATATCATGAAGAATAATGCAGAAAATTAATTAATTGAACACGAACTTCAATCATAAAAGACTCAGTAAATTACTGCCTGAAACTATTACACGTATAGTGAAAATATTTCATCGGTAAATTAAATTAATAAAATCACGACTCCTTTTAAATGTAAGAATTTACAGATTTGCTTTTTATTTCCTAAATACAAGCTATCGTTGTCACATATTAGATGCCAATACCCAAAATTACCTCATAATACCATACATACTTCTAGTAAAACTATTAAAAAATAAGCAACTAATTCCTTTTTTTAGGGTGAGCTGATGAGTTAACCGAATACTGTTACCGATTCCATAACATCCGTGGCCAGATCTGCGAATTTCCCTTTAGAGTATCGTCCCCTTGCATAATAAACAAAAACAGTGTTGCTGAGCGGTCTCCTTCACACAGTCAATCTCTCTGCAGATGGCATAGCTCGCGAAGAAAGGTCCTCCGACTCCTCCTCTGTCGAACATCATCTTAACGATGCTCGGCAACTTCAGGGCGGCACCGCTAGTTACGACTAATTTACGGCGCTGCACTGCCCAGGCCACGCAGGAATCGAGTGTGGGCTGTCCTCGTTGTAATTGCCGTAGTGGCAGAACGTTTTCCTCTTCCTCCTGGCAACCGTACGTAGGTACTTGCTGAAATAGTCATGCCCCATCATGACCTACATTAATTGGAAATAGAGGACCTGATGCCGCCGATCCAAGCATTCCATCAGCACCGGTAGGAAAGCTTTAAAGAAAGAAAGAAAGAAAGAAAAAGCTTTTATTTTCACGGTCTCGACACAACAACAATAGCAACACTCCTAAACACAGATTATGCTTAAATAAAAAAAAAAAATCAAAAGTTGGCAATTGCATGTGTCGTGAGCGTGTCAACGAGGCGTACACTCAGCATGATGCTGCGTTGTGAGGGCACAACACGGCGCTGATTTTCAGTGTCAACCTCAAGTGACTTGCGTGGTACAATTACATAACTAAGTTAACCTAACCAACAACATAAAACAATAAACTATATAAAAGCAAAACATTAATAATAAAAGTGAAGAATGAATAGCAATAGAATTACAATACATAATATTCAATGAAATTATAGTAAGTGAATTACATATATACACATTAAATAAATACATTATATACGCTGAGTATACAAATATATAATACATTACAATATGATACATACCAATAATCTAAACATATATACTTCTGTACATCATCTATACCAACAAATAAAATTGGAGTGTCTGTTTGTAATGTCAAAATAATAGGCTTTTTTCATGCTCACACGGTTATTTGCACGACACCTATGCCTAAAATAGTAATTAAAAAATTTTTGTCTGTCTGTCTGTTTGTTCCGGGTAATCTTCAAAACGGCTTCAAAAATTCTTTCACCAATGGAAAGCTATAATATCAGGGCGTAAACTAGGCCATATTTTATCCCGGTATTCCCACGAGAACGGGAACTACGCGGGTAAAACGACTATAACCTATAACTGAAGCGAAGCGAGGGCGGGTTGCTAGTACGTAAATAATAAAGGTGTGATGTTATTCATTTCACATATAAATGACATCCGATTTTTGTTCACAAAGTAACAGTCTTTACGGTCTTCACACTCAACAGTCTCAACTTTAACGGTCTCAACATCGATCCAAAGGCTCTCCAGTCGAATTTCCCAACGGTTAATTGCCAGGTTGCCAGCTCATGGGGCGAGACAAGGCTGACCTCTGCCCGCGTCGCCAACAATCAAAAAAAGTTTCTCCAGTGGCAACCCTATATTGGCTAAGTTGTTGGGCGTCGTTGCATGCAGGCAGCATAGGACCGTATTTTGTGGAGAAAAAGGAAGAAGACCTACATCCAATGACAAATGATAATGATAACGGTGATGGTTATGACGATGCTGGTAATTAGGATGATGATGATGACGATGATGATTATGATGATGATGATGATGATGAAGGAATTATGAGGTATTTTTGAGTTGTAGCATCCAATATTTTTAACAAATGAAAGCCTTCATTGTAAATTTACTTGTTGAGCTTTTCATAGTTTAAAATATTCGTGTTTCGCTCCTAAATTTTTGTATTATTCTTTTTGGCATTAACAATAAGAGAGCTTTTTTATGTATAATGTTTAAGGAACTTCATTTATTACAATTATATTTTTATTTATTATGCAACTTCACAGGTATTCATTGGATGTTAGTCGCTTGCGTCATGGACCATATACAACACTAAAGTGAGAAGAGCCCCGCTAGATATGATGACATATATATCTAAAAACTAAACTGTATCTTGGATTTTATCTTGTTAAGCCTAGTTATGACGTTATCAATACCCATCGATCGCAAAGATGTTCATGATTATAAACATGTTTATTTTTGGGCCATTTGTTCGCTGACAGTAATTTCGACCGACGTATGGAACGGTAGTGCGTGGATTTACCGGCCAGTAAAATTTTTAAAAATGGGCCGGAGTAGATTCAAGTGGAAGTGTATTTTCATGGTATATTTAGTTGTTATAAATGTGTTCACTAAATCTTTGCCGATCTATGAAGTAAAACTATCAACGTTGTCTACAACTGATACGGTCTTTAAAAATAATGATGTTCCTCAAGTAACTGAAGCCGCTGAAATATCAGAAGACTTAACAACAGTACAGAATGACTATACTGTTCAAGTTAAAAATGATACATTAATAGAATTGCCAGTGAATTTGACCCGCAATGATTTGTTACGACAATTACGGCCGGGTCAAGAAATTCGACAATATGCTATCCAAATAACAGATCATGGCGATTATTTTAGTGGTCGTGCAGTTCTAGATGTCGTTTTAACTGCAGCAACAAGAGAACATCCTATAGTTCTATACGCTGATGGTCTAAATATTGATTCTGTACGGGTTGGACTTTTTACCGATGCAAATACTCAAGAAGCTGGTTTCAACCATGATAATCCAGTATTAGAAATATTTCCAGATATTGTTGCATCAACTTATATTGTTGTGATAGAATATAATGCGCCGTATGCTGTTGGTGGCCGCGGTCTTTTCAAGGGACAAATGAGCGACGGTCAGGGGTAATGTTTCCCTATTCTTTTTTCTAAACTGCGTCAATCTGTAGGTACTAAGCAAATAAACCTTGTATTGTGGGAAAATTTTACAAGCATTTATCATCATTCAGCCATCCGCTGCTGGACGGCTCCCATATGTTTCGCCACAAAGTGCGTTTTTGTGCCGCCTGCATGCAACGACGCCCTGCAACTTTCGCCTTTGCGTCAGTCCACCTAGTGAGGGGACATCCTACACTGCGTCATTCGAAATGTGACCGCCACTCGAATATCTTATCGGTCTGTTGAGCGCTGTGGCCTGCCTATTGCCACTTCAGCGTCCGAATCTTTGTACTATGTGGGTTACACCCATTCTTCTACGGATTCCCATATTAGAAAACAACAAAAAACATTTAAATACTCGATACAAATTACACCTAGACTCAGAAAAATAACTTGTCAATCATACAAATTAATATTCTGCATGGGAATTGAGCCCAAGGTATTATAGGTCGCTCCTAACCACTAAGCCATCGGAGCGGTGATATTATGTTATAATTGATAATGAAATGGCGAAATTAGTTACCATTTACACACGACGGTATGCTAGATGCTAATTGTAATTATGGCTTTTAATGACTTATTTAGCGCTGATCTGTCAAATTATTTATTTATTTATTATACACTTTATTGTACACCAGTAATGAATACAAAAGAGATATATAGGTAGTTGTTGGTGTAGCCAATACAATAGTGAAACGTATGATAAATTATAGATTAATAAATAATTTAAACATAAATATCTAAGTACATACACACATATATGTAAATACAATTAAATAGACTTACTTAAATATTTATAATAAAATCTACTAAATACGTATTTCAATAATATAGGAAATAATATAAAGAATCTAAGTAGTTAGTGACTAGCAATGTAAGATTTACAGTCCCAGATAGTGTGTCTTCACCATTTTCTTTTTAAATTTCTAGTGTTAAGAAGAAGTAGAATTAAGGCATGCTGAATAGCATGCCTTAATTCTTTCGGCAGATCATTCCACAAACGGATGGCAGTTACGGTGAATTATTTACCGCTGTAACATGTAGAATGATTTGGTGTTTTTAATTGTAGGTTTTTAATTGTTTAAATTACATATTTAGAACTAGATATCAACATCATCACCCCGCTTTTATCCCAATTACTTGGGGTCTTTTCTTATTATGTAATAGGAGTTTTCTTTTTAAAGAACATTTATAATCCATTTATTTATATATCATACGCATACAGTATTTCATATTATATTGTTATGGATATTATGGATATCTGCGTTCCTGTCTGTTTCTTTTTTATGGCTTTCAACTTTTTTCAGCGTTCATATTCACGAGAATATTGTCATCCAGTAAATAATAGTTTTATTTCCTTCAGCATTTCCTTTAAGTTTTAAAACGCAATTATTTTCTGGACTACAAAATATTAATCTATAATACATAGGTAATTTTACTTTTAAAAAATGAAAGTATAAGATAAAATGTCAACAAGACATTTTATCTTATGGCATGTGGTGATAAGGTGATAAAAAGATGATAAAAAGCACGCGCAGCAGGGAATTTTGGATTCAATCATATTAATCGCAGAACTTATGATAATTAACGGTTCTTCTTATATGTGGATGAAGAATAATTCCATAACAGTAACGTGACACTAGTTCATATTCCTGTAGAGTATATCACTGCAAGAAAACATTCCTTCTATCCCTTGCATTGAACATTCCTTGAACAAGATTTATCCTAAAATAAATGGGTGATGATTTCCTATATTTTACTCATTAAATTTTTCTAAAAACAATACAATACTTCGCACTAAGAAATAAATACTTCTGTCGAGGGACCTTTACAAAGATGTAACTAAGAAGCCAAATGACACCTTGACTTCAAAAAATCATGTGTGAAACCTTTAATGAATCGCCCTACATAATGATCAAAAATTATTCGTAACTGAAGATGGTTATTAAAACTATCAAATACTTATATATTAAGTCGAGATAATACCATAAATTCATAATACATAATTTTCTCCATTAGATGAATGAAAGATATAATGTACAATTACTCCTACCTTTTTGCAGTTGTAAAAGATTAGTTTTTATGTGGTACGACACACGAACTGTCATCTGCCCACAGTCGCGGGCCGGTCCGTTCGGGGTAGTGTATCTCTCATAGAAAATTGACGCTCCTCAGAGATCCTCGATACTTCTCAGGAAGTAGCAATTTATTCTGTCTACAGCTGCGGGCCAGTCTGACCGAGGTAGTACACTCTCACAGTAAATCGTCGTCTGCGTAGTAGCAATTTGTTACTGCTCTTCGTTCGGTGAGCGGGAGAGTCGGCAGACCACCTTTCTGAGGGTGTTTGCGTGTGGTGGATTTTTGTGAAGCTAAGGGCTTATCGTATCACTTATCCACGTTGCACGTACTTACATTCCATTCTCTTTTTTCACGGTAGGCAGCAGACTAGCAAAAGTCCGTGAGAGGCAGTATGACATACGATCTGGTATACTGTTTGCTCGTTTGCCACCAACAGCAATTAAAAAAAGACATAAATAGATAACAAAAAAGATCTATGAGAAAAGAGTAACTGAAAAAAATACTGTCAAAAGGACTAATTCTTCTGGTCAGTAAAATATAGAAGTACTATTTGCCGAGCATTATGGACGTGTGCGTGTATTATGGACTCTAAATAAATCAAATAACTTTCGATTCAAATATCATGTTATCATTAACAGCACAGTTCCTATCTTCATGTGGCTACTGAAAATTAGTTATAAAGTGCAATAATGAGTTGGAGAAATTAGACTTAGATATGTATCTAGAGTTAAAACTAACTGGACTAAAATTTACGATATAAATATAATTTTTGTAATGTTCTTATTATAAATATCAATATCATTTTAGGGATTATGTGGCCATGAATCTGCACCCAACGTATGCAAGACGAGTGTTCCCCTGTGTGGATGAGCCTACAGAAGTTTCAATAATCAGTTTTACTTTCAACGATATGAACTACAATAATATCATATCAAACTCTCTGTTGGAAGAAAATACTGCGTAAGTATATAAGTTAAATTATATCTAATTATATCTTGAGTAACTAAGGAGCTTAGTAACAAGAATACTAATGAATGGAAATTTGAAAACAACATGTTATTATACATTCTCTTCCACAGGCATCGGAACAGATAACTAAAGAACATAAACAAATGAGATTAGAATTTTCTGTGTGACGGAACAAGAATACAATTCACCATCCATATCTTACCCATAGATGTATCCTTATCTTACCCATGGTGTAGTATTAGACTTTATTTCAAATTTGCCTTAAATTCTAATCATCATCATCTAGGCTCATTTACGTCCCACTGCTGTATTCGAGCCTCCTCTGCAATTGGGGAAATTGACCCGACTATATCATTCTGGTCACACAGATTAGTATAGTTTAGTAGATTAATATAGTTTTATTTAGAGTTTTCCTTCTCTTGCATAGATGACATACGTGTTTTATATTCCTTAGTCGTCTTTTACAACATTCACGGGCAATATAGTGATGAATTGTATTTTTACTCCATCACCGCATAGATACCATGATTACAAGAGAAAAAAAACACTAAGTTTAGCCAGCATGATATAGAGTGCCAAGTTCCTTTTCAATGAATGAGTATATATGATTTATAAGTGAAAGCAATATTTTCATCACAACTTCACTATATAATGAAATAAAGATCAATTCAAAGATCAACCTTCTACCCATCATAGAATGGTTGACCAATTTCTTATTCGGTTCGTGGATATGGGGTCGGTACCTATTACATTGAGAAAATTGTGCATGGTAATAGACTTCAATCATTTTTAGCAAATGCCGAATTATGAGTACAGTAATACCCCTACTTACGCTATCCCGTTTTACACAAATTAAAAGATACGCGATTTTCTCTATGAGCATTCAGGCATTAAGTTTACTTTTTTATTTATAAAATTTCAATTAATTGTTATTGAATATTTTAACTATATTCTTTAAAATTATTGTCTTCTTTGAACTAGTTTCAAATAACCATTTTACCCATTTTCGTTTTCATTTAAGATAAGCTAAATGAAATCCCGACTTATGCGAATTCCACTTACGCGGTAATCGCTCGGTGCCACCTGTCGCGTAACGCCGGGTTATAACTAGCATTAAAAAAGTATCTTCTAAACTTTTAATTTTCTATTAAATATATATTACATTTTCAGAAACCAATTCCGTGCCCTCCAAGGTCCACCTCACCTTTGGGGTATGGTAGCTCATAACTTTGTGACCATCAACATACCTATCAATCAAGTTTTACTTTATGCAAGATCAGGTCTTGGCAATCAAGACGCCCAGGCAGCTGCAGCAATAAACGTCTATTTCAATTTCTTGAATGATTGGACCAATAAACAATATTTTGAAATCATGCTCAATCAAGATGGTAGAATGAATATTATAGCTTTACCTGATGTAGATATACATTGGCATGCACTTTCAACTGTTGGAATTTGGTAAGTTGTTTTTGATGTTTTGTTTCTAATCATTACTATTTTATTACCTTCGTACTATGGTTGGCAAAAAGCATTGTGCTATCGAGGTCAAGAAGTGTCCAGTCCAGTGGTCATTATTACAATAGATTATAAGACCACACACCGCCCTTCCATCGCTTCGAATATATTAGGCAGGTTGCGTTCAAACCAAAACCTACCTCAAAAAAGAGGCAGGAAAGAAGTAGTTATGTTTGAAAATAATGGTGAAAAGCTGTGCATATAAAGATAGACGAGCGAAAAGATGTGTTTAACTGGAGACTTTCTGAGGATTTACGGTTTAACATAAAGTTGTTCTGAGTATCCATAAGGATCGCTTGAGGAAAGTCTACGAACTTGGAGCTTACCAAAATCGTAAGTCAGGATGAAAGATTTTAAAAGGATTAAATTGCCTTTTGAAGAGGTGGAAGGAATATTTTGAAAGATTATTTGAAAGGGACGCAGAATTATTTCAGAAACTAGAATAAAGTGATAGCCGAGTGATTTTAATTGAGGATCGATTGATGAGATTGTGACTGTGAAGCATATGAAGTTTTCCTAACTTCGACTTTTAATTATGAGAAGGAATTTGACCCACTATACCTCGCTGATCAGACGAGTTGATATAGGGTTTTATTTCGAGTTTGCCTCTTCTTGCTGATGTTATATGCATAATATATTCCTTAACCGTCTTCTACGATACTCACGGGCTAGGGAGTGGTGCTTTGTATTCTTACTCTATAACCGCACGGAAAACATCATCTTAATATATATAAATTACGTGTCACGTTGTCTGTCCGCGATGGACTCCTAAACTACTTAACCGATTTTAATCAAATTTGCACACCGTGTGCAGTTTGATCCAACTTGAAAGATAGGATAGCTTACATCTTAATTTATAGTCGCAATATTATTTTATTGCAAATTATTCGTATTACCTATATATACTTATTATTTGACATTCACAATTAGGTATCTGTTTTGGAGTTACCAAACGATTTTAACAGATGGCGATATCTGTTGACTGGATTGAGTAATTATGGTATGTATGTATGATTGAGTAATAAATGGCGCTGCTATGTCAAACCTACAAACGTGCCAGATAAGATTTTAACTTGCTTTTTTTACATAGATGCCATTTGTAAAAGAGTATGACGACCTCCATGACAGATGTTCTCCTACAGTTCCACTTAAATAGTTTAATAAAATGTAATATAACAAAAACATTAGCCACAGCAACGCGTGGCCGGGTCTGCTAGTACTTATATATAAACACCTTAATAAAAATATTCTTAAATATTGATATACAAGAGATCCATAAAAGGTCGCCAGACAGTTAATTTTCAATACAGGGAAAGACAATTCAAGAAGAGTATTTATGCAGAGAGATTATTCAGAGAGAAAAATTAGAAAAGTAGTAAGATGCTATTAATGAAAATCATAACTTTTATTTAGGGAAGCGCATGTGTTCATGGAATTAGCTCATTCAGTGAAGCAAAGGAAGACAGCCTTGTTCGAGATAGCACAGGCAATGGCTAAGCAGTGGTTCGGATATGTAATCTTCCCCGAAAACTGGCGGTACGAATGGGTCGTTTCTGGCTTAGCATCCTACGCAGCTTATGAGATGATAAGAGAGGTGAGAGTTATATTATTCTATAATCATTATACAGCTTTTCATTGTCTAAAGCTGGTTATATCAGCTCTTATACATACGTCCCAATTTTGGGCTTAAGCCTCCTCCACGCTGGTTATACAGATTAGTAGGCGATGGAGTAAGAATACAGTTCATGCATCATTTCGGCTCATTATACGCTCCATGGCTGGGCTCGAGCCTTCTACATATTAGGAAGGATTGACCTGACCATGCCGGTCAGACAGGTTGGTATAGGGTTTTGTTTCGTATTTTCCATCTCTTGCATAGATTTCATATGCATAATAAAGCCCTTAATCGTCTTTTACGACACTCACGGGTATACTTACCGCTTAACTTTACCCGCGTAATTCCCGTTCCCGTGAGAATACCGGGGTAAAATATAGCCTAGTTTACGCCCTGATATTAAAGCTTTCCATTGGTGAAAGAATATTTGAAATCGGTCCAGCCGTTTTGAAGATTACCCGGAACAAATAGACAGACAGACAGACAGGCAGACAAAAATTTTTTAATTGCTATTTTAGGCATAGGTGTCATGCAAATAACCGTGTGAGCATAAAAAAAGCCTATTATTTTGACATTACAAACAGACACTCCAATTTTATTTATTGGTATAGATATAAGTTTCCCAAAAGACTACTTGTGTTCATTTTCCTGGCCCGTACTTGGTCAATTAAAAGTCCAGTAGGTATGTATATGTTTTATACTCAACCTGCCTACGACGGCAAATTTTTTCATTGCTTGTAATTGCTACAATTTTGTTATGTTAGTCTATTTCCTTTGAAATTATAAGGATTAAGTTAGGTAAGTCCACGATTTAATTTGGGTCCAAATACATATTATTAATGAGATTTAAGAATACAATCACCAACACTTTCTTGTGTCCATGGTAACTAAATGAAGAATTCATGAAAGTATATTTGCGCCATAACACAAATTTTTGATGACTATTTAAAATACAATGAGTTACCAATCTTTACTTTAGTAAGGTATTGACATGAAGCATTCTTTTCTGGTAAATAATGGTACATGAAACTAGTTAGTTTCTGTCTTTAATTAGTTAACTTCTATCAGTTGATAAGCGTGGTTATTACGAAATTATATGGCCTATTTCTAAAACTGACCGTTAATGAATGTGTGGAAGGACAGGTGACAGGTTAAATATAATTTATAAATCCCTATTGTCCCAACATATATCTCATACATAAAGCCGTAATTTTCTGTTGAAAATTTAGAAAAAAAAAAACTATAAGAATTAATTTTAAGACGACAATGTTTTATATGTCAACACTTGTTTTAGAATATTTGAATAAAAATATAATAATTATTAAAACAAAATAATTCCAACGAAATATTCGTTAAGATCGATCTCAATAGATCAGAATAGAATTTTTGAGATATCGGATACATCTCGTTGTTTGAGTTTGAGGCGTGGCAAATACTTGAAATTTTTTTATGTATTTCTGAATAGACTGTCAGAAGATAACGTAATCTTGAAATATCCTCACGTGATATGTGAAAATCATTGATCAAACCACTTATATGCCAAAATATGTTTAAAAATACCAACTACGTGATGGCAGTTTTAAAATAAAATCACAATCCCCTTTCCTGACCATGGGTGTCGTAAAAGACGACCTACTATTCCACGCTCGTCAGACGTGTTGGAATAGGGTATAAGTCTTGAGTTTTCCTTTTCTTGCATAGATATATGCTTATTATATCCCTTAGTCATCTTTTACGACATCCACGGGCAAGATAGGGAGTGGTGAATGATGTGTGTTCTTGCTCCGTTACCACATAAAAAGTATGTATTACTCTCTACGGTACTATAATTATTACGGAATACTGTAGTATACTGTAATAATTATAAATTTAATATTCCCTAAGTAGCGTAACATCTTGTGAAACTTATAAGATCAACTATGACCGCTATAATCACGATTTTTAATCCCAACACTTTAGAGGAGACTTAATTTCCACAGTGGATTGATAGTTAATCTGGTGCTGAATATATGAATGTAAATTTAATAATGCTGTGTGTTATGAATATCATCATAACCATTATCACAGCGCATATTTGGCCCAGTCTTAGCAAGCTCGAGCCTCCTTCATAATTTAAGGGGCCAAGTTGTTCAGATGTGTTGCTATAGAATTTCGTTTCGAGGTTTCCTTCTCTTGCGTAGATTTTTTCTGCATATCACATCCCTTAGTAGACTTTTACTTACAATAACCACGAGTAAAATAGCAAGAAAGTGGTGAATTGTATTTTTACTCCGCCACCACAATGACCAATATTTTGTATAATAGCTTTTTAATTAATTTTATAATATTTCTACATTATTTTCAGTATCAAGACCCCTTAAGTAGTGATGTAACTAGATTGGATGTTCATACTCTATTTGTTACTGATATCATCCAAGAAAGTCTCCTTCGTGATGCATACCGTGGAGCCCAACCATTAGAGCCCGCAGAGGATTTATTTGAGGAAGATGAAATATTAGATCAAATAAATGGACTTATTAAATACAAAGCACCAGCACTTTTATGGATGATGAGAAACGTTTTAAGTAATACACCTGATCAACAAGATTTTATTCGGTCTGCTGCATCAGCATTGCTTAATGGAAGGTATAATACATAAATAATTATTATATATTTAATTATAGCAATAAAATATTCCATGTAATGACGAAATAATAATAAATTTACCAACCTCTTCCTTGCGATACCCACTGTCGTAAGAGATAACCTAAGGATATAATATATAGGGGGATGTAAAGGTTAGGGTTACTTAAGGGTATTGCACAGATGGCGTAGTGGTTATGATACCACGTACCAGCCGCTGTACGTGGAGGTGGTTTGGTCCATGGTCTTGAACGGCGCACGCATGTGGGTGGAATCCCTGACCGTCCGTTTCAGGTCTCCATTGTGGCATAGGGCATAGTGAGGAATGGTATTGGCGCATTGGGCGGCGCAGACGCGAGTACCTGCACCCTAGCTAAGGCTGCGGGCGTACGGACCACGGATTAGTCCGCCACCCACAGAGGAGCCGACCAAGTGAAAGCGATGCTCCGACAAAGGAGGATGCTCCTTGATGCCGGGGCATCGAACGGGAAGATGCCCGAAAGGTTAACTCGCCGGGTCGGCTACGGATGTCAAGAAATCGGTACCTGTGGTCGGCTCAATGGCAGATTAGGTGTACGGTAGGTTGTGGGGCCGCACGCCACTCAACCGTCGCTCCGGGTAGATTGGGCGGGTAGTGTTCGGACCATAGCCCACCAAAAAAAAACTTCTCTCTCAACAACTTCGTCATCTATTCAGCAAGAAATATGAAAATATGAACAAGAGTTGTAACTTTTGTTCGTATTTTTCATCTATAATACTAATATTAACGATTCGATATTATATTATGATGACATGATAATTTAAGATACTTTTAAGTCGACTGTCAAACTTATTATAGATTTTCTAACATTAACAACGAATGTCGGGTGGTGGCAGAGTAAGAATAAAATTCGCCACCGCCTCTCTTACCCGTGGATGTCGTAAAATACGGCTGAGGGATATAACACGCATATAAAGTCTATGCAAAAAAGGGAAACTTAAAATAAAAGGCTATACTAACACTAATAACTTTTCGGGGAAATAAAATTTAATAACACTGACTGTGATCGCTAACACGCTTAACAAGCGTGGTGATTATACCATTATCCCCCTTTTTCATTCCGTTTTGAAGGCGGTTTAAACTCGGTAGTAGCGGCCTATATAACAACGAAGACTAATGTTAACAATATCTAACATAATATTATTTAATAACCATTTTAAGGGAAGGGAAACTTGAAATAAATCCCTTTAAAAACTACCAACACGTCTGACCAGTGTGATGTAAGTAGGCCAATTGCCCTCCCGTTATGGAGAAGGCTCGAGTCTATTACTGAGACGTATAAAAAAATCAGAAAATTAATAATAATCCGTAAAAATAGTTTATTTCAAATGTGTAATACTCTCATAAACATCAGGAATAATAAAAAAACTACTTTAAATAAGTAATATATTTTTTTAGCATATTTGATGATATTGAAAATAATAAATAGAATTATTAATTAGTTTCATAAACAAAGAAGTTATCTCCATAAAAAATATATACATTTGAATTCAGAATCAATCCAATTTGAAGTTCATAAAAATTGATGTTGATATAAATAGATTCATTGCCTATAATATAGAAAACTTGACAGAAACAAAAAACCTTATCATATTTTTATATATCAGAGTAAATATATCAGAGTTTTCTACGTTTATCCCAATTTTTATTAGGCATAAAAGACAAAAGGACAACATGAAATGAATATCAACGTGGATAATTCATCTTGATTTCTTCATTTTGAAACCATATCATTCATCCACAGATAAACAATAGCTATATCATAATCTATTAAAGTTATCAATCACCAGATATATATTTAAAGAGCTGAACAATATATTTGACTTAGAATAATAACGTATAGAAGGATAGTGTCCATACGCAAACCATCAAAAATATGAAGCAAACAATACTACATCCGTGCAAGCGATTACACACGTACACACGCACACCACTATACAAATTATGAAATCAAATTATGTTTTTATTAACATAAATCGTCGAAATACTTTTAAAAGTAATGTTAAAAACCTTTTTATGTTTTTCAAATGTGTTGTGACACTATTTGAATGCACAAACCGTCATAATTACCTATTTATTTTTTAAGAGTTGCGTACGTACATGCAGTACAGTGACCTTGTACATTACGCAACGGTTCCGCCGTAAACTCCATTAGGCTCCAATTGAAATGCTTCACTTTTTGTGCGCGAACTTACCTTCTATACGTTTTTATTCTAAGACTAGCAACCCGCCCTCGCTTCGCTTCGGTTATGGGTTATAGTCGTTTTACCCGCGTAGTTCCCGTTCCCGTGAGAATACCGGGATAAAATATAGCCTAGTTTACGCCCTGATATTATAACTTTCCATTGGTGAAAGAATTTTTGAAATCGGTCCAGCCGTTTTGAAGATTACCCGGAACAAACAGACAGACACAAAAATTTTTTTATTGCTATTTTAGGCATAGGTTTCGTGCAAATAACCGTGTGAGCATGAAAAAAGCCTATTATTTTGACATTACAAACAGACACTCCAATTTTATTTATTAGTATAGATATTTGAGTAAATATAATGACTAAAACATTATCCATTTCTTATTGCCTTTTCTATAGATATATTTATGACTAGCAACCCGCCCTCGCTTCGCTTCGGTTATAGGTTATAGTCGTTTTACCCGTGTAGTTCCCGTTCCCGTGGGAATACCGGAATAAAATATAGCCTAGTTTACGCCCTGATATTATAGCTTTCCATTGGTGAAAGAATTTTTGAAATCGGTCCAGCCGTTTTGATGATTACCTGGAACAAACAGACAGACAGACAGACAAACAAAAATTTTTTAATTGCTATTTTAGGCCTAGGTGTCGTGCAAATAACCGTGTGAGGATGAAAAAAGCCATTTATTTTGACATTACAAACAGACACTCCAATTTTATTTATTGGTATAGATAGTAATTAAAAAAGTTATCAAGAAAAAGTTATTTGTCCTATTCGTACTTATAACAAGCAGTTTCTAACATTTAAACGAGTCACATAACTATGTAGTATAACTATTTTTACGGATATCAAGGCATCTTCAGTTTTAGGGTTCCGTATCCAAAGGGTAAAAACGGGACACTATTACTAAGACTTCGCTGTATATCGCCGTCTGTCTGTCACCAGGCTGTATCTCAAGAACCGCAATAGCTAGATAGTTGAAATTTTTACAAATTATGTATTTCTGTTGCCGCTATAACAACAAATACTAAAAACGAAATGAATAAATATTTAAGGGGGTTCCCATACATACAACAAATGCGATTTTTTGGCCTTTTACATAGATAATGAATACGGAACCCTTCGTGCGCACCTACTACTCGCACTTAGCCGGTTTTTTTTGCGTTGAGTATAGTCAGTGTTTTCCGTGTGGTGACGGAGTAGGAATATAATTCCCAACCCCTTTCCTGCCCATGGGTGTCGTAAAAAACGACTAAGGGATTACAAAATGCAGATACCGTAATATCTATGCAAGAGACAAAAAACTCGAAATAATACCCTATAACAACCCGCCTGACCAGCATTATATAGGAGGTCGAATTTCCTTTCATGGTGGAAGAGGCTCGAGCCCAGCAGTGATGTAGTATGAGCTGTTAAGAGGATGAAGAGGATATAGATATATTATCGTTTTTTTTTTCTTCTAGAGCCCTACAAACCGTCAACTCGTTGAATTTCATAGATGCCATCAATAGTGAATGGTTGGCAAACGGTAATGGTGTTGTAGGTGATTTTGCTGAATACCTAGAGAGCTGGATATTTAACACCGGTTATCCTGTTCTACATGTTGGCTTAAGGCAAGGAGGGGTACTCATTACTCAGGTAACATATATTATTATTAATTAATATTCATCTTGTCTTTACTTACGTGGCTACCAAAATTTTTTAGCCCTTGTGATCATTTTTATAATTTGTTAAGTTTTATTGTTCGTTGTTATTCCTTAATTTTATTTTTATCAGTGGGTCAGAATTTAATAACTAATTATGTAGCGGGTAGATATAATATAATCACGATGACTTGTTCGACGTGAGACATCTTAGTCCACCTGTGACCATGAACACTGAAAAATAATTGCAACGTCGGGCAATCAAAAATCAAATAGAAACGCAATAAAATTCGTAAAAATTGTTTTAATTATAACGTATTTTATGTTACAACTTTTAATATTATAATCACTTTTTTAGGAACGTTTTGGTTTCGATACTCAGCCGCAACAGGGTTTCTTGATACCCATAACTTATACTACCAGTATCAATCCTGACTTCTCCAACTATCAAGCGGTGATGGTGACTGATGCGACCACGACGATCAACATGTTCTTGGATGAAGAAGAGGGAGATTGGGTGCTTTTTAATATTCAAGGCCAAGGTTATTAACCAAATTTATTTAAGAAATAATAATGTAAAGACTTTAAATATGTCCTGATTTTAAAATTCCCAGGGAGGTGATGGGTTAAGAATACAATGAGTTCATTATTTCAGCTTATATACGTCCCAATGCTAGGCTCGAGCCTGTTCCTCAATGGGAGATAACTTGACCTACTATATCACGCTGGTCACATGTATTGGCACAGAATTTTATTTTAAACTAGCAACCCGCCCTCGCTTCGCTTCGGTTTTAGTTGTTTTACCCGCGTAGTTCCCGTTCCCGTGGGAATACCGGGATAAAATATAGCCCAGTTTATGCCCTGATATAGCTTTCCATTGGTGAAAAAATTTTTGAAATCGGTCCAGGAATTTTGAAGTTTACCCGGAACAAACAAACAGACAGACAGACAAAAATTTTTTAATCTGTATTTTAGGCATAGGTGTTGTGCAAATAACCGTGTGAGCATGAAAAAAGCCTATTATTTTGACATCACAAACAGACCCTCCAATTTTATTTATTGGTATAGATAGATTTTTTTAATGCATATAATTGTTTTCTGTATTATTTCTTATTAATACAGATATTAAAAAATAGAAAATATTTAAGTGCAACAAAATTATATATAAAGGAAGATTTTACCCCTAAAATACTTCAAAAAAGAAAAGATTTACAAGAAGAATTGAGATTACGAAAGGAAAATGGGGAAAATGTTCTGTTACGATATGATAAAATAATTACAATAGAAAATAAATATATAAACTCAAAATTCAATACTGAACCGAAACAAAATAATTATACTACTAGAAATTATAAAAGAAAACCAAATTCTCCTCCGACAACTTCAACAATAAGACAAAAAAATATGATTCAAAATGCAAAGAAAAATAAGACTATGGACTCATATATCACTATAGACTCATATAATAACAACACTCAAGTGCAGGGTTCAACATTAGAAATTAGAAGACAAGGTATAGATACCATTACCCCACTGAAATAGCAACGAGCTACGGCCTCCTCCTATAATTTATCAGAAAAATTTGAAGAAAATGCAAACAAAATCTCTCCCAAGACGGCTGGTCACCGAGGGAGTAGTAGACCACCACCCTCCAACAGAAAACAGAAACACTATCCAATCGATTGTATCTTCATATGTACGATGAACGTAAGATCCTTGGTAGGTTATGGCCGACAAGAGGAATTAGAACACTCACTGCAAAATATTAAGTGGAATATATTAGGCCTCTCAGAAATTAAAAAAGAAGGAACCCACATAATAGAATACGAGAACTATATATTTTTATACACAGGGAAGAAGAGTGGTAGAAATGGTGTAGGTTTCATAATAAAAAAGAAATTTAAAAATAACATAGTAGACTTTGAAGCTTTTTCAGATAGAGTGGCAAGACTAACTATGACTTTTCAGGACCAGGATGTAAATATAATACAAATATATGCACCAACGGAAAAATCTAACCAGACAGAAATAGATGCGTTTTATAATAACCTTCAAAGCGCTCTAGACAATACGCAGTCATGTACAATTTTGTTAGGTGATTTTAACGCAAAGGTCGGCCAAAGCACACCCGATGATAGAGCAGCCATGGGTCCATGGGGATATGGTTTAAGTAATAATAGAGGTAAAATACTTGTCGAATTCTGTTTGGCAAATCAGCTCTACATTATGAATACTCATTTTAAGAAAAAAGAGAAACACAGATGGACATGGCGTTCACCGGATGGAAAGACGACTAACGAAATTGATTATATTATGATATATGGGTCACACAAAAGTGTAATAAAAAATATTGAGGTAATAGGAACGAGTCATCCAACTGACCAACGTATGATTCGTGCAACTGTAAATATGAATATCAAACAAAAACGTAGACAATTTTTTCACAGGAAACAAACCGGCCTATCACCGTTAGAGCGTCACTCATTTGAAAATATTTTTATCGAATTCTCTAAAGATTTTACAATTACAAAACATATACAGAATAGTTATGATAGCCTATTAAATAATTTACAAAACAGTGTCAACAGATTACCTACAAGGACGGAGAAAAATATAATCGAACATATAATTACAGAAAAAGTCAAAATTTTAATTGAACAAAGAACAATACTTAAAGAAAAACTATTAAAGACAAAAACTGAAAGAAAATTCTTAAGGAAATTATATGGTAAAATTCGAAAACATATTAAAATAAATAAAGAAAATTATAAGCTGAAAATTCTAGAGGAAGAGTTGGAAATGAGAGGTTCTGTAAAGAGATGCAATAAATATATAAAAAACACAAAACATTGGATACAAACTTTGCAAAGTAGTACTGGGTCAACATTATCTAATAGAGCAAGCATCTTGAATATTGCAACTGAGTATTATAGAGAGCTCTATAGTTTGACAGAGCAGGAAAAAAAATATTTCTACCAATCCTATCGCGGCGAAACTAAGAAAATAAATGACAAAGTAGAAGAATTACCTCCACTACTACAAAATGAAATAAAATATGCTATAATGAATCTTAAATCTATGAAAAGCCCAGGAGAAGATAATATAACAAATGATATACTCAAAACGATAGTAGAGCCGTTGACACCTTTACTTACAGACTGATTTAACGAAATCCTTGACCAAGAACAATTACCTGAACAATGGGAAACCTCAATTATAACTTTGCTCTACAAAAAAGGTAATCCATTAAACATAAATAATTATCGACCAATCAGTTTATTACAATCAACATACAAACTATTTACTAAGATTATCTCTAACCGAATGAAGAAAGAATTAGAATTCCAACAACCTAGAGAACAAGCCGGATTTAGGAGTAACTACTCAACTATAGACCATATATTTGCTCTCCAACAAGTAATGGAAAAGTACACAGAATATAATAAGCCGATATTTGTAGCTTTCGTAGATTATTGTAAAGCATTTGATAAAATAACGCACAACGCGCTTTGGACAGCTTTGATAGAGCAAGGAATTAATTATAAGTATGTAAAAATACTTACTGAAAAATACCAAAAAAGTAAGGCTATTGTGAAATTAGAGAAAAAGGGGAAGGTTTTCGAACTGAAGAGAGGAATAAGACAAGGAGATCCAATCTCGCCATATCTCTTTAATTCCGTGCTAGAGTATATATTTAGACAACTTAGATGGACTGGTCTTGGTATCAACATTAATGGTGAATTTCTAAGCCATCTCCGTTTTGCTGATGACATATTTATAGTAACAGAGAGCTACAGGGATCTTCAATATATGTTAGAATCTCTCGATATACATAGCCGAAAATGTGGGCTAGAAATGAATCCAGAAAAAACCTGTATAATGACAAATGAGAAGAAGGAGAATGTAACTATTAATGGAAAGACGATTAAGTATGTCAAAGAATATGTATATTTAGGCCAAAACATTTCGTTTGAGAATCATTATATAGCAGAAATAGAACGACGAATCAAAAGGGCCTGGAACTCCTACTGGTCACTCAAACATATATTTAAATCAAAGATGAGCTTACGCCTCAAACAAAAAACAATGGACACAGTTGTCACTCCTACCCTATTATACGGATGTCAATCTTGGCCTATAACTAAAGACGTCATTTACAAGATACAAACATTCCAGAGAGCCGCTGAGAGGAGTATGATGGTATTAAAACTAAAAGATAGAGTTAGGTGTGCTGATATTCGAGAGAAAACTAACATAAAAGACGCAGCAAAAATGGCTTGTCGCCTCAAGTGGCGATGGGCGGGTCATTTAGCAAGAAGCACGGACAACAGATGGAGCGAAAGAGTATTACATTGGTATCCGCGGGGCGAGCGACGGCCACCGGGACGTCCTCGACGCCGCTGGGCGGACGATATCATTGCGATTGCCGGCGTTACCTGGCCGCGTCTAGCGAAAGATAGAAAGAAATGGATGGAGATGGAGTAGGCCTTTGTCCAAAAATGGACAGCCCACTAAAATTATTGTTGTTGTGATATGGACATAGTAATAGAACTACATTTTTATATATTTTAATCAACAATGAATATGAAATAATAGGAAATAAGTTATAAATATTAATATATATATAAAATAAATTATAAATATAAATTATAAATACTAATAAATAATTAATGTTATGTAATATTGTAAATGTGGGAAATAAAAGGCTATTATTATTATTATTATTATTATTTCTTAGTCAAGAGAGGGCGTGTTGCAGTGCATTTTTACTCCGTCACTAAACAGAAGAGTGTAATATCAACTATCGGCAATCGCTTATTGAATATATTAGTTTTTTAACCGACTTCTAAAAAAGGAGGAGGTTCTGAATTCGGATGTTTGTATTTCTTTTTTGTTTGTTCTCGCATAACTTCGTCGCTTGCTAACTAATTTGATTTTTTTTTTGTTGGAAAGGGTATACTTTCTAAATAGTCGAAATTGGACATGCGGTTTATGAAAAATCAATAAAAATCTAAAAAAATTATCTACGTTGTCTACATTAACGATCTTTTCGTGAACTCTGCATTGCGTTTTGAAGTCGGTTTTTATTTTTTGCAAATAATAATTATTTCAATCTACTATTTACCGTTATTCTCTTATACAGTCACTCAATGCGTATATAATAAATAAGTTATCCTACCCGTCTTCCTTTTAAAAAGTTAAAACTAACTATACAAAGACTTTCAGGTTACTACCGTGTGAATTACGATGAAGGCCTATGGGAGAGAATCATTGAAGCCCTCGAAGATCCAGAGAGAAGAGAAGTAATACACCCATTGAATCGTGCTACTGTAAGCAATGCATTTTTTTGTTGTTTCTAAATTGTACTAGCTTCGTAAAATTTGCAAAATTAACATTTTCTCAACGTAAATAATTATGTTGTAATGTGTATGTATCTTCCGTGTGGTGACGGACTAAGAATACAATTCACCACCCCCTATCTTAACCGTGGGTGATCGTACGAGATGACTAAGGGATATAAAACGCATATAACATCTATGCGAGAGAAGGAAAACTCGAAATAAAACCTAAAAAAATATACCAACACGTCTGACCAGCGTGGTATAGTAGGTCAATTATCCTTCCATTAGGGAGGAGGCCCGAGCCCAATAGAGGGACGTATATGGGCTGAGATGACGATGATGTATGTATAAGTCTCAAGTGTTGGGTTGACCTCCTTAACAATGGGAGGGAAATTGACCCACTATACCAAACTGGACGTGTTTTTATAAACATTAGAACAGACATCTATGTCGAGTTTTCCCAATGTTACCTGCACCTCATATCTCTCAGTCATTTGCCACATCTAGGAACAAAAGAGAAGATGGTTTGTTATATTCTTACTCCGTTACCACACCGATTAAGGATATCAAAACATCAAAAGTAGTTCACTCCCTGCTGTGAAAGTTTGGACCTCTGGCTCGCTCTCGCCAAACGCAGTGCAGTAGCAAATTGCTAATATTCAAAGGCCGATTTTCTGCAAGAGATGGTACTATGCTCGATGAGCCTATTTATGACTCCCAATAGAAAAATACAGATAGCGTGGATCTACCACTTTCAAATATTACTTTCTTATGATTAATTTGAAATGGTGTTATTATCTCAATTTACGTTGAATTTTGGATGTTTTAAAAGTAGGCTAGGTACCTATAAAATACTAGCTGACCCAACAAACGTTCTATTCAAATAAGCGCCATCTATCGGGTCCAATTGCGAATCTAAACCATTCTCGAAACCCCTTGAATATGCACAAAAAAATCATCAACATCGGATCAGCCGTTTAGGGGTTTAGTAAAACATATACACAAGAAATTTATATATAAAGATTAACAAGAATAAAAACATTTTAATACAACTTTCTAGTAGGCAGCGGCCTTACAAAGGTCCATGAGCGGCAGCAACACTTACCATCAGGTGTATTGTTTTCTCGTTTACCACCTTTAGCAATAAAAAAAAAACAAAAGAAATCTGTTGTAATCATCATCATCATAGCTTATATAAGTCCTACCTTTGTGTTCAGGCGGAGGCCTACAATAGGAGGGCAATTGACCTACTATTCCATACTCGTCAGACATGTTGGAATAGCGTTTTATATACTTTACCTTCTCTGACATAGATGTTATCTGTGTATCATAATCCCTTAGTAATTTTTTTTTGACACCCACGAGTAAGAGAAGGGTTGTTAATTATTTTGTTACCCCGTAACCATACGATTAGTCTATACTAGTGTTACAAAGAGGAAATATTTGTTTATTTATATTGAATAGAATAGAATAGAATAGATATTCCGAAACTACTGGACCGATTTCAAAAATTCTTTCACCAATGGAAAGCTACAATATCAGGGAGTAACATAAGCTATATTTTATCCCGGTATTCCTACGCGATTGAACTATGCGGATAAGGTGACTGAAACTGAAGCGAAGCAAGGGCGGGTTGCTAGTATTAAATACTTATCCATAAAATTAATCACATTTTTCTGTTATAATATTAATGTCAATTGTCACAAAATTGTCATGAAAGTAATCATCACTGGAGTTTTAATGCACTAGTTTTTTTTTCAGCTTGTAGACGATGCTCTAAACTTAGCTAGAGGTGGAAGTCTGGACTACGATATAGCTTTCAGAGTTGTTCTTTCAATGGAGCATGAAACCGAGTACGCAGTTTGGAAAGCCTTTGTGAGAAACATGAATTTCTTAAGGAAACATTTAGTAGCATTAGTCTCTGAAGACGAAGATTTGGATCAAGATATTTATTTGGTAAGCTAGAGAGGCTATTTGCCATTAAATAACTCTTTTTAGGGTTACGTACCCAAAGGATAAAAACTGGACCCTATTAATAAAACTTCGCTCTCTGGCCGTCCGTCTGTCTGTCACCAGGCTGTATCTTAAGAACCGCGATAGCTAGATAGTTGAAATTTATACAAATTATGTATTTCTGTTGGCGATATAACAACAAATACTAAAAACAAAAGAAAATAAATATTTATGAGGGGCTCCCATACAACAAATGCGGCTTTTTTGCGCTTTTTACAGATAATGGTACGGAACCCTTCATGCGCGACACCGACTCGCACTTAATCGGTTTTGTTTTAATAAGGCAACTCCCTGCATTGAGGAAATAATACTTGTATTACTAGGAACTTTACAAATATATAATTAATTGATATTATCTACATATCATAACCCTTAATCGTCTTTTACGGCACCCACGGCTAAGAGATGGCATGGTGAGCTGTATTCTTATTCGATCGCCCCACTGAAAAAAATGTTATATAATACGTAAAAATGTTTTGGTAATCGCCATCATCATCATCATCGCAGCCCATATACGTCCCACTGTTGGGCTCGAGCCTCCTCCACAATGGAAGGGAATTTGACCTACTATACCATGCTGGTCAGACATGTTGGTATGGGGTTTCATTTGGAGTTTTCCTTCTCTTACACAGACGATGCACATAGGCATATTATATTCCTTAGTCGTCTTTTACGACATCCACGGGCAAGACAAGGAGTGGTGAATTGTATTCTTACTCCGTCACCACACGGGAAATAATTGCAATTGATTTTAGTAATAACTCTTTATAATTCTTTCAGAGGATGGTGCGTAGAACAGTCGGAGCTGTTGAAGACGAGTTAGGGTTCTATCCCGACGTTACTTTAACTGAGCCAGCCATGGATTCTTTAACCAGAGGATTGGTAATGGATCACGCTTGCCGAGCTAACTACCAACCATGTATTGCTGCAGCCGTTGACTGGTTCTATAATCCTAATAGCAATGAACCTGAAGTGTAAGTCATTTTTATTTTCTAGTAATTTTTTTTACGACTGAACAATTGGCGTGCTAGGGTACGATCAAACGACAAAAAGTACTTGGATATAGTCAAGAGAAAAATAATTTAAATTATTGAATAAGAATTAATAATTACAAAGCATAGAGCAATGTCCCTTTTTTTTGGGATGGGCTATAAGCCGTGCACATGGCGTCCGCTCCTTCCGGGGCGACGAAGGGGCGGCGTGCAGTCCCATAACCTACCGTATCACGTCTCTTTCGCCATTGAGCCGACTACCGGTACCGAGTTCCTTGTCATCCGTAGTCAGCCCAGTGGGATACCCTGTGGGGTACCCTCTCCTTCCAACCTCTCTGCGGGTGATAAACTAATCCCCGGTCCGATCACCGGCACAGAGCAATGTCCTGGCAATTTGTTAAAGGGAATTGTTTTTGGATTTAACAGGCTGTTATTACCTCATAGTCTAAAAAAATATTTTATGAACGTCATGAAGATGACATTTAAATCTAAATGTATAATATAAAAAGCCAGCTGTTATGAAATTGTGTAAAATCTCCTGTCCACTACGCCTTCTAAAGATTGTTTTTTAAATAACATGTTTTGTCTAAGATGGTCTCATTCATACTAATCATAAATAAATAAAAATCTACCGTGTTTTTAAATTTTTATGCATTGTTATCTACTTTTAAGCTACGGTCCAAATTTCAAGTATCTAGTTTATTGAGAAGTTAGTTTAAAATCAATTATCAAAGTCCACCCGGATAGACATACAAGAAAGCGAGTTAAGAAAAAATGTTTATATGATAAAGAGAGTTAAAGTCTGAAATACATGAAGTATATTTTTGGTTTATTCGATTTAGCGTCTAACGTTCAGTTTGAATTATAAAACAGCTTGTTATAAAAACGTTGCGTTTAAAAAAATATCTATCTTGTGAATTAATACTGGTATTGACATTCAGTGTTATTTCGCAGTTTTTTTGTTGTAGAAAAACACTCGTATGAATGAGGTCTATTACTTGAAAATGAAAGATCCTTGAAGTGAGTTCGAATTATCTCATTAACTTGGTATCAAATTTGACACCATTCTACACCCAAGAGTCTATCAACCTCTTGAAGATTCAAATAGTACCCAAGTCTTACTTATTAAATTAATTCAATATAAATAAAAACGCCCGCATTACAAGTTTTTAGTACTAATATTTATTAGTCACATTTTTATTATTCACAGAAACCCTAATATTCCTCATGAGATCAGGCCAGCAGTATACTGTACCATGGTGAGAGAAGGCGATGATCAAGTTATATCGGCTCTTTATGAAAGATTGGCAATAGAACCGACTCTCTATGAGAGAGTTGTAATTTTAGAGTCCCTGGCATGCTCCCGGGACATGGGTTTTATTAATATGTAAGTACAAGTGGATACTCCATCAATGTATCAGTTGTTAATTTTTGTAAATAAATCTACATAAGGGAATGCGAAGTCATAGTCGCCATGAATGGCAGGTGTATTTGCGATAGCGATCGGTGTTATAAGTTTACTACTGCTTCGATGCTGCTTTAGTCGGGTTTTACGACTCCAATGGCACATGGGAGGGAATGGGATTTGATCTACTATTATCATAATCACAACTCATATACCTCCTACTGACGAGGGAAAGGAGCAAAATTGACCGTCAGACGTGTAGGCATAGTGTTTTATTTCAAGTTTTCCTTCCCTTGCGTAGATGTAGATCAGATCTGCATATCATAATGCCTCAGTCGTCTTTAACTACACTCACGGGCAAAAAGGGGGGTGATGAATTGTATTATTACGCCGTCATCTCACGGACAATTATTTATAACTACATATACGAAACAGCAATTTAAATTTACACTCCTTTTTTATTTTAATGAAAAAAGTGCTAACTTCTCGTAAAATCATCTTAATTGAAACTAAATCTAAGTATAGTTACACAATTATACACTTTCTTACAACTAGTCTGGAGAATAAAAGCCTCACTTAATATTAGCGACGACGAATATTAGCGATGACCTGATTTCTTATTTACAGGCTCTTGGAAGAAACAATAGCTGTTAACAGTCCTTATAGCGTAGAAGAGCGTAACAGAATCTTCGTGGCGGTAGCTGAAAGCAGTTTCGACAATGCCTTTACCGCTCTAAACTTCATCTCCATGCGCGCTGCAGAAATTATGGATAGGTACGTAATTGTTGTATTGAAAAATGTTATTATAACTATATTTTACTAGCAACCCGCCCTCGCTTCGCTTCGGTTTCAGTCGCTTTACCCGCGTAGTTCCCGTTCTATATTAGTATTTAATCCTTTTTTACGACGTAGACAAATAAAATCATCAATCATCATCATCATCACAGCTCATATACGCCTGATGAGCTCAAGCTTTCTCCATAATAAAAGGGAAATTGACCTACAACACCACGGTAGTCAGACGTGTTAGTATAGGGTTTATTTCGAGTTTTTCTTGTCCTACATAGATGTTATATACATATTTAATCCCTTAGCTCTTTGTTACGGTACCCACTGACAAGAAAGGGGGTAGTGAATTATAGTCCGTCACCACAAGGTAAATCTTTATTATAAAATCCAATTTTTCTTTATTATATAATCGAGTCTGCGTGTCCCATCCCTTTACGAGGATGTATAGGAGTATCATCATTATCGTCATCATTCTCCGCTTATTCCAATTGTTTGCGGTCCATGCAATATGTACTCATCTATTTATTGCAAATAACGGACGACGTACTGTAGGACGCCACGCCATTAGGTGGACCGATTACCTGGTGAAAGTTGCTGTGCGTCATTGGATGCAGGCAGCATAGGACCGCAAATGTCGTAACATGATAGAGGCCTACGTCCGGCAGTGGACGGCGATAGGCTGAAAAACCTTTGCATTAAATCATCATCATGATGATTTAATGCAAAGGTTTTGGCAAAAGTTATATCGGTTATCAGCCTACAGTCAATCCTTAAGAATGTAATTGTTTATCAGACGACGTGAAATGGAATTAATTGGACCAGGTCAATGTAAAGGTCTTATTCGTCTTTTATGATAACCACCAGCAATGTAAGGCTTATTAGTATTCGTACTACACACCAAATATATAGGAGCATACACGTCCCACTGCTGGGCTTGGGCCTCCTCCCCTATGGGAGGGATATTGCCCTACCACGCTGGTTAAACATGTTGGTATAGGGTTTTGTTTCGAATGTACTTTCTCTTGCATAGATATTATATGCTGCTATGTCCCTTAGTCGTCTCTTATGACGCACCAGGGCAAGAGAGGGATGGTGAATTGTATTCTTACTCCGTTACCATACGAAAATATCAGAACATAATAATAAATATTTTATGCTTTTTGTTTCAGGTACGGTGGACTAGAGAAACTACAAGATCTTATATTTAAACTCGCGGATAATATGGCTGGCATGTTTTTGGGTTCAGAGGTAATTAATATTCACATTGTTAACATTTTTACGGATTTTATTGCATTTATATATATTTTTGCACTTTAATTTTCCGAACTATTTTTTTTAAACTTTTATTTAACTTGCCCTGTTAGTATGGGACAAATTTTGCGAGTTAAATTAGAACCACTTCCTGTCGTTAGATTAGCTTTGGTTTACTCACGTAACTTCGGTGACAGTGCAATAATATGGTACCATGAAGCTGATCTCAAGATGGCGTCGGAAGGTGGCCATAGGAACTCCTAAACTAAACAAGATAAAACCACCGAGTTTAAACTCGTTTGAATAGTCTTGACAAGCACTTTTTCTTCGTTTTAGAACGTTTAAATAAAAGCTTGATTTAAGTTTTTTTTAAATTAGGTAATATTTTATTTAAATTAAGTTATTGATGGCAAAGGAGCAAATAGCGCACTTGATGGTAAGTTATACTACCGCTGATGGAGCATGCTAGGCTGCTGCCTACCGTGAAGAAAGTGAAGAGAATGTAAGTGCAATGAGTTTCGGTGATATTAAAGACATCACCAAAACCCACTACACGCAAACCCGCTCAGAAGGATGGGCTTTCTGCTATCTTGTTTATCAAATAAATTGCTACTACTCGGACGGCAATATTTTGCGTGAGGGTGACACTATCTTGGACGGACCGGAAGACAAACGACTGTCGACAGAGTTACACGCTTTTTTTTTGTGTGTGGACATCTGTTAGCCGCAGATGGCTTTTATAGCTTGACGCGGACTATGGGTGAGCGCTGAGGGCTCTCAACCCAGTGAGGTCCTTCCACGTAGAAATGTGTATTTTATATATGTAGATAGATAAATATACCACGCTGGTCATGCCTGTTGGTATAGGATTTTGTTTCAAGCTTACCTTCTCTTATATAGATGTTACATGTACATTTAAACTCTGAGTCATCTTTTACGACACCCACAGGCAGGAGAAGGAATGGGGAAATGTATAATTACTCTGTCACCACACGTAAAGTGTATATTTAACACATAATATTATATTTTCAGTTTCGTATCTGGGTAAATTCTCAGAACAACTTTTTGGAAGATTCGCAGCTAGCCGCTGACAGAGCATTACTGCAAGTACAACAAGCATTAGATTGGGAAATTACTCATATGGACTATGTTTACGAATGGATAGATGAGAATAATGCGTCAACGATGGTAATCTCTGTCGTAGCGCTATGTCTATCTTTATTAGTAGCTATGATTAATCATTAGCGTTTGTGTTAAAAATTTCAATTCTGTATTGTTTCATTTAAAAGAAATGGAATTATAGAAATAATACGTCTAATAAAATATAATAATAATTCTCTAAATAAATGTAGAATTAAAAAATAAAATGTAGAATTGAAATATGCGACCAAATATTTTATGTGTAAGAATTTTATTATTATCGTAATATTTACCTCTATAGTTAAATAATTTGATTTTATTATTTGTATTATTAAAATATGTTGAACTCTACAATACAATTTAAAATTAAGGAAATTATATGTTAATAATTATTTTATACATATTAAGTTATATTAACGAATGATTGTAATTGAAAACACAATATTATCATAATTGATAATATTTGTAGTTTTACAACGCTTACATCTGAATACAAGTACATAGGTATATGTTTTCTCTTTCACACTTTATAATTACTGAAGCGGCAGTATGATAAAGTGTAAAATAAAGATGCATTTAACTGATTTTGTTAGAGGGGAACGGAACTATAAAAGAATTTATAGCCATCCTTGTCTATTAACTACACAAAATATATTGTACTCAGATGGTAGTGTAACCGAATGATCACTTCTTATTACATGGAATGTAATGAGAATGCTTGATGTTATTTTTTTAGATAATTTTAATAAATTATGTTTATTTTTAACCAAAATTGCACAAAGTTTTTAAGTTTTATGTAAGGATAGTTTTAAAAAAAATATTTATCAGAATTTATAAGGAGTATTTTCATATAAATAATACCTATTATTAATTAGTTAATTTAATGTATTTATAAATTAAGTTAAATTTTTTACTGCATTTTCACTCATAATTTATATTTTTTATAAGCCTTATAAAGTTAATAATTCTAACTATGGGACAAAAACGTCCTCTTGTCCCAAATTTAGAATTTATATTTACTTTAGATTAAATAAAACGCAATGATGATAATATATAAAACATATTATATTAATATAATAATATCATAGCAATATAATTATTAAGGCACATTAATTATTAACATAGATAATTTAATAATAAATAATGTAATATGTACATATTGCAAATAAGTGCTAAAACAATAAAATCGGTTAAGAAAAAAAATACAATATTTCATTTAATCCATTGACAAATATTGTTGACTAGATTTAAATAATTTAATTACATTTATTAAATAATATTAGTTATTATAATTACTTCAAATTAAAGTAAAAATATAGTGATATAACAAGACAAAGATGTGCAGGAATGTAAGAAATATTTAGCAATTAACCGCGATAACAATATCGTTCTTTATTGCAACATGAATTAATTTGCATTTTCTGATTATAGAATATCAGTACCAGAAATATAGCCAAGCCATTGTTCATTCATCATCATCATCATCATCACAGCTCATATTAGTTCTATTGCTGGGCTCGAGCTTCCTCCGCAATAAAAGGGTAATTGACCTTTTTTTTTAGGGTTACGGTCAGCGTACTCCTCGCACTATTCCGTACGGGGCGACAGATGGGCGTAAGCACGCACGCCCGTAACCCACCCGTGACACGTCGCCTTCGTCGTTGGGCCGACCAACGGAGAAGGGCGACTTGACGTCAGTGGTCGGCCCGAAAAAGGGTAATTGACCTATCGCGATGTTCAGACTTTTGTTTTGTGTGTGTATAACTGTTAGCCTCAGATGGCTTTCACAGCTTAGCCCGGTCTATGGGCGAGCGCTGATGAGCGCTCTCAACCCGCAGGATGTTCAAACGTTTCGGTGTAGGCTATATATTTCAAGTTTTCTCCTCTGTCCTTCTCTTGCACAGATGTTATGTGCATATTATATCCCTTAGTCATTTTTTGTAACACCCACGGGTAAAAAAGGGGGTGATGGATTGTATTCTTACTCTGTCACTACACGGATAATTATGTAGTAGGTAAGGACTATCCGATTTTTAATAACACTGGTAATAGGTAAATTAATCAAAATATAATAATACTTTTAAATAATGTTATCACGATCAATTTTGTATTTAAATTATTATGAATTGCCAAAGCTTAAAAGCAATTATTTTTAAATTTAAAAATTATCTATATTCCAATAATATATAAATTTCAAATAACGTGAATGGCGATTATTAAAAGAAAATACAGACTACAATTTGGTTAAAATCATCATCAACTTATTACATCACTAATATCAACTTCACGTAGATTACAGATAAAATTGCAGTTCTTCATAGATAGAAATTAAACTTTTTTGCTAGCATAGAAAATTTGGCATAATTCCTGGGCTTCTTGACACATCTACAGTATTGGTGGTCCACTCAGTGGGTATGAGAAGGAATATATAACGATTTATGGCGTCCAAGCCACACATCATCACCCCTGATGGCTGAGCGTCCAGTAAGCGGACCATAGCTGATTCAAAAACGACTGCATATATCTTGTAGATAATCTTCTATGAAAGTTGTTTTTTGGTTCTTCGTTTATGTAACTTTTAAATACTTTTTATGGTCACATTATAAACAATTATATTATCATTAAAAAATACATTAATTAAATGTATTTAATTGCATCAATTAATCAAACCAATAAATTAATTAATATGAACACATAAATTCCAGTCTTAATATAATAAAAATAGTGTTCAACGAATAATTTTGACAAAATGTTTTGTAAAATAATAATACAACTCCAGAAATCTTATTCAAGATTACATATTATGCGTTATTGCCTTATATTAATTCTCAAATTATCTTACTAATCTAATAATAAATATTGTAATTGCCAAGGTTGTTATGGAGAAGGTTGATCTCGAAGTGCCACCAGGTTGGTGAGTGTATTTTTCTGTTACTACCTCGGGCGACTGAAATAAAAATCAACAATAAATAAAAAAAAAAAAATCAATAAATAAGAATATCTTCTGGATATCCATTGAATATCAATGTAACCATTTCTTAAATTGAATATCGTAAGAGTTCACGATACCTTCATATATGTACTCTCCGAGATACGTATTGCGTGTACTTCGAAAGTATATTTATTCAAATCAAATCATTTATTCTACATAAGCCCCTTAAGGACACTTACATATTGTCAAATTTATACATCGTTTGAAAACAATGCAAACCTACTACCAAATCGAAACGCGGCCACAAGCTGAGAAGATACGGCAAAAAACACACCGAGCTGTAATTTTTTTCATCTTTTAATAATAATACACGTAATCGTATTAGCTCTAGTGTGTTGCTATTCGAGATAGGTTTTTCTTTATTTAATTCAAACAAGTAAAGAAAGGAAAACATGGTTGGACCAGATACCACAGCATCATCCGATCACGAGTTAACTACTAAAGCAGCCATCACTCGCCTCGAGCACATGGGAGGTTAGGGAGCAACAAACGTTGTTAGCAATGTAAATCTAGGTAGCAATGTAGGTTTTCTTATGTTTTAATCCTTTGCCTCAAAGACATGATAAATACAAATTTTTGACGTTTGACTTTTTAATACGATGTTCGTATTGATGCACATGAATTTGAAATCAAGACCTTTTTGTGCTATTTCATAGGTTTACCTATTAACTTATTTATTTAGTTTTTAATACATCCATCCGTCCACATATTCGTTAGCCTCTTAACTTTCACTGGGGGACACAAAACTTCTTAAAAGAATACAATACCATGATCATTATGCTTGAAATTCGTGTGGGCGATCACATTTCTTGATAGAAATTGCCCTTCTACCCGTTCTCTCTGGTCAATCTAGAATCGAAGGCTTACAAATTCCATGTTAAATGAAGGATTGATAAAAGAGTGTTATTTTAATTCTTCACTACTTCGTACCCTAAGTAAATTACCATTACCATACATATATACGTATGTTATTATATACGTATATACTTATGTACATATACAAAGAAATATTACATATACATAATATGAAGTAACCTAGATAACTCAACTTACCTTTTCAGTACTTGACATCAATATGGGCAAAGGCCTAGGTTCTCCAATTGGTATTCTCATAAAGAATTTGTTCTTTTCTCGCCTGGAAAACAACAAGCAAACAAAATAAACGAAAAGAAACAATTCATCAGTTAAAAGGATTAGTTCATAATCATCATATCAGCTCCCATACATCCCACTGTTGGGCTCGAGCCTTCTACATACCTATTATACCACGCTGGTCAGACGGATTAGTATAGAGTTATATTTATAGTTTATTATATTTTACACTGATATGTTATAATCCCTGAAATGTCTTTTAAGACACCCACGAGTAAGAAAAGGGGGTGATGAATTGTATGCTTACTTGATCACCTGGCAAGCATGCATATAATCTATATACAAGACAAATAATCAAATTCACATTTCTACACGAACGTAGTTGCGGACTAATTCTAATTAAGCTTATAAAATAAATACAGAGGAATATACTCATAATATGTGCATATCAATTTTGTTTCAAATTTTCAACCCTCCCCAGCCCTCGGTGACTATCCGTAGTACAAATTAAGAACCAATTTTATTCAAGATTATTCTTTTTGAAGACTTCAACTAAATAGATCACATATTATGACATTCTCTAATAAATTATAGTGAGACTTACACTTTATGATCAGCGATGTACTTATCATCTTGTTCGATTGCATTATACCTTCTTGTATACGTGTTACTGAACGTCTCATTTGCCAACACATAGAAGTAGGGTATTCTACAGTCAGGGAAGAAACTGAAACAAAAATATATGTGTAATTCAAGTAGAAAATAATATAGCATAATTTTTAAACTAAACATCATTCTGATTTTATCTGATATTTAAAAAAAAGACAAAAAACACCCAAAGACAGTAACAATACAGGAAATAATTCTTGTATTGCGGGGAATTTTAAAAACGTATACAACAAGTACCATCTATTGGAAATCCGTTACGTTACAAATTAATGTGCGTAACTACTAATATTTAGTAATCAAGTAACCGTTTACTTTTTTATATATACAGGAGATATTTGAATATCTTTGTATAAAAGTTAAACGACCAAAAATGTTAATCATAGTGCAGTCACATCCCACCCAAACCACCAAGACGGAAGGTAAAATGGCGTCCAACCCCAAAACTTGCCATAGATCTCTATCATTAATTGGGCGGGCCAAAGGCACTGAGTCCTTGCTTTCGGTGGCCTGCAAAAAAGTTAATATTGCTGAAGCAATTAATAAACGACACCTCCAAATCCTTCGTAATTTCTAATATAAGTAATATATTGCTCAAGCTGCATATACAGTTCTAAATACTTCCACCGTGATAGTAAATTTCCAATATAATATTCATGGTTATAACTACCCATTATTTCAATTCGAAGATGGTGAAGTTCAGGCTTTTCTAGCGTACCGGTTATAGTAATTCTCTGTTCTTTTTTTAGCTCAAACATATCCAACTATCAATTACTCATGAACTAATCATTAAATACTACTACAGAAAGTTGTTGTAAATTATACCTAACCGAGATCACGTGTAGTCAAACCGGCAATTAAACCTCTACTCGCAGAGATTTAACCGCTAGGTGTTAACGTCGCGGCAATTTTTAACCAAGACATCGAGGGTATCTGAAAAGTTATGTACCGATCAAGCTACAGAAGTTAAATAAGCCGTATCACTTTTTTTCAATTAGCTGCGAGTAACATAGCAAGTTATGAGGCCTTACCCTTTCGTAGTGGAAATTTCTAGAGGTGACCATAAAAATAGTGAATTTTTCTTACTTAGTCATTACACGAAGAAATTCAGAAATAACTGGTGACTTACTTATGTTTTCCTCTTCGCTCTTCAACATACATACGCCTCACATATGCGTGACAAGGTTCATAGTTCAATGAACAGGCCAGGTCCACAGCATTGGCCCTAAACAATCTAGTCAAAAGTTGTTGATCGTTACTCTTGATAAGTTGCCCGAATATTTTTGATACCTTTTTTGTTAAAAAGTCCTGAAAAAAAAGGTCAATATAGTGTCCAATACATAAAAAAAGACCAGTATGTGTCGGATACCTTATTTTATTTTACGATGATGGCCAAATGTGTTTTTATATTTTTTTAATAGATTTGAGCAAAATGAAGCCATAATAACACAACACAACGAATACAGATGATACGCAGACTTAGAAAAATCGTTTATTTATAGCATAAAGTACTACATGGGGATCGAACCCGCGTCATGATACACTGCACGCATGCTCATTATTCAGAAAACTTCATCATATTCTGTGTACTCAATTTCAATCTTTGTCATCACACAAAAATTAATAAAAAAAATAAAGAATATTAGTAAATAATTCAATATCTGGTTGACCGAGCTTTGCTCGGTATATTTTTGTTTTGTAAGTAAATGGTATTTTTACTAACATATTTAGAATATACATATATTAATAAAAAACTAAAATAATGAAATAAACTTCAAAAATTAAAAATCAGAATAATAATAACATCGAGATTCGATCTTACGCTGTTTGAATGCAACTGGACAATTCCCCAACTGAGCTATTGTCACTCTTGATGGCAACTGCTAAATTTACATTCCTATTCTATTGACATTTTGTGTCTTTGTATTGATTAGCTAAAAACACCTACAAAATATCATTTTTTATAAATAAAACCTAGCTAGATCGATTTATCGCCTCCGAAATCCCTTGTACTAAATTTCATGAAAATCGTTGGAGCCGAGATTCAGATTATATACATATATACAAGACTTTCTCGTTTAAAGATATAATATATAGGCCAGAGGAATCTTAGAAGGAGATAACACTACTCACTTCCCACTCCCAAAACAAATGTTTAGTCATATTACAACCGGCGCCTTCTATTGTGAATAATTCAAAACCATTCAATACGGCTGCCCAAACCACTGGACTCTTTTCATTGTCTAGATAATCAAGAACTTCCATGGCAAGTTGGATATCCATATCACCAGCTACATACAGAGCTAGAGTGTCGCTTACTATCTGAAATTTTAAATAAGATTATGTACATACTTGCAAATTCAATTTTAAATTCATTTATTATGTTTAAACACCGCTGAGGGACTTACATATAGTTAAATTTAAAATTTCAATTTTAAAATAATATAACAAACTACCACTGGAACAGAAAAAGATTACAATTGAAAAGATCTGACTAAATATTGCAATAAAGTTATAATGTAAAAGGGAACAGAAACAGGTGATAAATGATATGATTTCTTACTTTATTATCTCATGACATGTACAAAGTAATTCCCAAGAGGACATTACACTCAGTCTCTCTGACTTCCATTCATACATCAACTTGTAGACGTCCCCTATTCAACAGAGGCCATAGGCCTACCCACAAGAATGCCAATCAGAACGATCCAGTGCTAATTGCATCCAACGGCTTCCGGCAACAGTCAAGATATTGATTTCTGATATTTACGCGAGTATTACACATTTGAAATAAAATTACTGTACAGATTTTATCGCGTTTGTATTTGATTTTTGATTGCTCGACGTTTCGAACACTTTGCAGTGTTCATGGTCACGGGCGGACTAAGATGTCTCACGTCCAACAAGTCATCGTTATTGCAGAAAATTTATAATTATCTACCCGATACAGAAATTTGTTATTAAATATTGACTCACATTTTGATACAATATTGGTTATTGCCTGTGTAAGAAGAAAATGAATGAAAAATCGCAGAGACCGAGTAAAACCACCCACAGTTGAGCGCCTCCCTGCAGTACTACCTTATGTTAAAGGAGTCACTGACAAGATTGGCTACATCCTGAAACGGGCTTCCATAAAAATTATTTCAGGCCACAGAAGAGGATTAGTCAATTCTTACCACCTGTCAAGTGCCAGATCTCTCTACAAGATGCAGGAGTATATAAACTTGACTGTGACTGTGGTTTCTCTTACATTGGGCAAACAAAGAGATCCATAAGAACTCGGATCAAAGAACACATAGCTGATGTGAAGCACCGCCGTCACACTAAGTCTGCAGTTTGTGAAAATAGCCAGGATCGCGTCCGCCATAATATCAGGTTTGATAAACCACAAATCCTCGCAAAAGAACACCGATACCTGCTTAGAATGGTACGCGAGGCTATTGAGATTAAAAAAACACAAAAATTTCAATAGAGAGGATGGCTGGGTGTTACCATCAAGCTGAGATCCTGTTATTAACATTATTATAAATAAATCCAAAAATACCGCCACAAGACTGGAAGACACTGTGAGCACTTATTGTATAGATTTGTCCCACAATAATAATAGCTAAAGATAATTTTATAAATGAAAACCTCTTAGCAACATAAAGTAAGCCGCCTTCAAAATTAATATTAATTTAGCATCATGTCACCTGAATTTTCTTGCCGGTTCTTTCTCAGTGTGGCCGTGTTCCGATCCAGTGGTAGTATACTAGATTGTTAGGTTTTTTCAAATATAATTACTATTAATTTTAATGTTGAATAATTACTAACCATAAACAATATAATTTTTCATATAGAATTATTTTCTTCTTACACTGGCAATAAATTTGTATTAAAATGTGGGTCAATATTTAATAACTAATTTCTGTATCGGGTAGAAATTATAAATTTTCTGCAATAACGATGACTTGTTGGACGTGAGACATCTTAGTCCGCTCGTGACCATAAACACTGCAAAGTGTTCGTAACGTCGGGCAATCAAAAATCAAATACAAACGCGATAAAATCCGTCAGTCAAGATATTGTCAGTCCAACTAAGGGGATCGTCCGGTTCGTAGTCGCTATTAGAGAATTTTTCTTCCCCAGCGATTGTCGGTTCGACAAGCGATGTGAACTGCCCATAGTCATTTCAACATGCTAATTCTTCGGGCTATATCGGTTACACCCATTTTTGCACAGATCTCAGTATTCCAGATTTTATCACGTAGAGAAATACCAAGCATAGCCCTTTCCATAGCACGTTGAACAACACTGACTTTTCACTTTCTGAGTTCACTTAAGATATAAAGCCACAATGGAACCGGTAAGTAGCTAGAAGTAAAAGTAAGTTCAGATTCTTATTACCCACTAGCTGATCCAACAGACGTTATTCTTTTAAAATCTAAAAAATAGTAAAAGGAATTCTCCCCTTAAAGCGACCGTAGCACCACCAACCGGTTCCAATTATTAATCTAAACCATTTTTATATCCATCGGAACAGCCACAAAATAATCATCAAAATCGGTCCAGTCGTTTAGAAGGCGTTTAATTACAAACACGAACAGAAGATTTATATATGTATAAAGATCGTAAAGTATTTTTTCAATAATTAACATTCCTTTAGTGGTTTGGGTTATTGAGTAAAAGCTATGTCACTTATTTTATATGAACTTTGGAAAATATGTTCCAGTTTGACAGCCAAGGCTCTTTACTTCATGTAATACATGATATATAGACTTACTTGTGCTCTGTTTATCTCGTCAATAGTCCACATACTTTCATTTAAAGTTTTTGCGATAAGCCTCCAAGTTACATCATCGTAATTGACGCGATAATAACCTGTAAATATTATAATAATATACATTGCCATTTCTGATGTTCACGTGAGCATAAAACATTATAAATATAATAATTTTTACGGATTTTATCGCGAAGTTGTGAACACCGGTCGTAAACATGAACGCTGAAAAGTGTTCGAAATGTCAGGCAATCAAAAATCTAATACAAACGCGATAAAATCCGTAAAAATAGTTTTAATTATATTATAAATTGCCTAAAATTTACTCTTATTTAAACACTGTTTTATTATTTTGAAATATATATTTTTTCGTATATAAAGAATCTTGGAACGTGATTAATTGTAAACTCCTAAATGTCGGATTAATTTAAAACTTTACGCTCTTATTAAAGACCGATAAGAATGCAATAATTTTAATAGGTTCTCCCATTGTCTTTATTATAGCTGTACACACTCGACGAGACAAACCGAGACGGGCCAAAAGCGAGTATGTACATGATACTACTATACTATATATATATATATATATATATATATATACTATACTCGTCTCGCGCTCTCGTTCTCGACTCGGTTAGTCTCGGTCACCGGTCGGTTTTTTGCACCCGAGTCAAAAGGTCTCGTTAAGTCTCGCGAGGAGAACGATACGAAGCATGTACACACTCGATGTTTTAGTTGTCCGCTGATAGTGTTTATGAGTAGAACATGTATAGCAATCATCCACATCTTCTTTTCTCCATGGTTTACGAGTTTTCTTTTTATAGTAAATGTTTAAATAATTATAATAACTCACAGCACGTCACAAAGACAAATAGTAGCGGCAGTTTCTACGTCCATTGTCTCGGGTATTTACAGTGCAACAGTGTTATGCCAAACAAGTGTGTACACTGTACAGAGTGCGCTTTCGCCTAGAACCTCTTGGACAGAACTCTCGGCGAGAGGCTCTCGTCGAGTGTGTACAGCCGCCCTTAGGATCTTTAGAAATAGACATTTTTTAAATCCGTGGCTGAGATTTTAACATGACTCGACAGATGTCACTATACCTATTATTTATTTAGATTTTTGATTTTAATTTAATATTATTTGATAGATGTCTTCCTCCCATTTTGGCACGCTTTTATTGGCTTGGTATGTATGTTTATTTTGATAGTTTGTCATATTATTCTTACCATTCATTATTCATTCATTTCGGCTCATATACGTCCCATTGCTGGTCTCAAGCCTCCTTCCTCTACGATTGGAGGGTCAATGACCTACTACACCATGCTGATCAGACGGGTATAGGGTTTTATTTGGATTTCCCTTCTCTTGCATAGATGTTATATGCATATTATATTCCTTGGTCCTCTTTTACAACATCCACGGATAAGATAAGTAGTGGTGAATTGTATTCTTATTCCGTCACTACACGGTGTTTTGTTTTTAATAAAATATAATTTAACAGATGCCTTTCGTCCATTTTTGGCACGCTTTTATTAGCTTGGTATGTATGTTTGTTTTGTTGATTTGTCATATTATCCTCACCAAATCTCCAGAATTTTAGTGAACAGAACAGTTTTAGTTTTTATAACAATCTTTTCTAAGAATAATTATACTTCAAAGTACATTTCTGTGGATATATCCTGAAACCATTTTCAAACTGCACGTTTTAATGTACTAGCAATGAATTCATTTACGATCACATAACAGAAATAGATTCATTACTAAGCCAAGGACTCCGCCAAGTTCATTAAATACCGACGTATCTGTCGTTATATGCGTTTATTATTGGATTCTCTTTAAATTCAAATATAATAGCGATATTCCTTTGAATTGCAAATCTTCATCATCATTTCAGCTCATGTACGTCCCGCTGTTGGGCTCGAGCCTCCTCCACAATAAGAGGGAAATTGACCTTACTATACCATGCTGGTCAAAAAGGTTGGTATTTTTTTTGTGGGTGGGCTATGGCAAGCCCATACGCTGTCCATTCCGTCTGGGGCGACGAATGGACGGCGCGCGGGCCCATAACCTACCCGTACCCACGTCATCTTCGTCGTTGGGCCAACCACCAGTGCCGAGTTCCTTGTCCTCAGTGGTAAACAGGTTGGCATAGGGTTTTATTTCGAATTTTCTTTCTCTTGCATAGATAAAGGGCAAATTAGATTGCAAATCTTAAATAGCGATTATTTTTAGTCGGATTAAATAATCATTCTTTCTACTAATCATTCTACTATCCTTTTCTTATTATGACGTAGTAACAATATAATTTGCTACTCAACGTCGTAAAAGACGACTAAGGCATGTATGCTGTATACATACATCTACAATACTAATATTAAGGAAAGAAAATCTAATACCAGCCTGCCTGTATATTGTACTATGTTAGTACAATTTCTCTCTATCTGTACAGTCTGTGTAATGACGAAGTAAGAATACAATTCATCGCCCCCCTCTCTTGGTTATGGGTGTCGTAAGAGACGACCAAGGGATATAATATGCATATATATTTATACAAGAGAAGGAATCTTGAAATAAACTCCTATACCAATACGTCTGATCAGCGTAGTATAGTAGGACAATTTCCCTTCTATAGTCGAGGAGGCCCGAACCCAACAGTGGGGCACTACAGTTGATATACAGAAAGGTCGTATCCAGTACTATCTTAGTATTTGGATCGTAGATATAAAGGAAAAATAACGAATTTAATTACTGAATTAGAAAGATTAAGGAAGAAATGTGTGTCTTGTAGTCTTATATTATAATACCTGAGCCATTGTTGTTAAGCAGGATCCAACCACCATTCAAATTCTCCCCAAAAGAGTAAGCTTGGGCACCGATAGTGAACCTTGGACGGTAACAATTGTAGCAATTCTCGTTATTTTGGGCGATGTAAGAAATTGGTATCATGAAGTCACTCCCGTGACGATTTTCTTTAGTGAAGCTGAACAGTCTCTGAAATGTCATAAAGCGCCATTTTAATATATTTAGCTATTTTTCTTCTTTTCTGACAACTTTATTTTCATTTCGTTTTATATAACATAAAAATCATACAATTGATGTGCTTCGGTGTCATTATAGAGGCAATAACGCCGAAGATGGTTTTAAACCACTCATTAATAATTCACAAGGTAGGGCCCCCTAACCGCCGCAGCAAGCACCAGTACCCCCATGACGAAAGTCGTCAGGACGTCGACTCGAGAAGGTATCCGAAAGAGTAACCAACCAGATGGGCTACTAATGACAAGGACGGATCCCGGTGGCCCAACTATATGGCATATAATAGGTGCTGTGTACGGCAGGCTATGGGGTCTCACGGCGTTCTCTTCGTCATCCCGGATGGATCACACAGGGAATGATCATACCATAACTTGTCCCAAAAAAAACATGTAATTCTTTTCTTAGTGTAGTAGCATACGCCGAATATCCACTAATATCTAATGAAACATCACTGGCGATATAAGTGAAAATAAACTTAAGTTTTAAATGATGCTGAAATTATGGAATTAAAATTATTGTACGGAGAAAAGGGAAGAAAATCCTTTATTCTGTTTTCGTTAAATCTAATAAAAATACAAAAACATAGGTAACTTAAGAAACGAACTTGTTACATAAAATAAATAAATTGTAAAAAGAAAGAAAAACGGCTATCGGCTCAGCTCATGCTGCTTCTTCTTAAAGAAATAGCGCTGGTATTCTGCCAAAACCTAGTAAATACTCGTACATGTTAAAAACAATTGTCAAAACTTAACTACTATGTGAATGTGCAAGTGTGTATGGATGTATGTGTGTTTGTATGTCTATATCTATGGATAGAATACCATACCTGTTTTAATAGAATAGCATTGGGTGTCCTATCACGTAAAACCTGAACATTGATAACAGGATAACCAGGACGTCTAAGCCATGATGCTAGGATACGTGACGATGTGGAACCATTAAAGTATTGATGCTGGCATTCTATGGTATTACGATCAAGGGTATTGGTAAAATCTTGCAAGGATATATATTTGCCTCTCCTGGAATTTAAAAGTTGTCAATTAATTTAATATATAACTTTGTATTCTTTTCCCTAGCATGAACGGCTTGGACCGGGGAATTTAGTCCGTCACCCGCAGAGAGGCTGACGGCGACCGACGTCTCGGGACAGGGACGTCGAGAGGTGAGGGTACCCGAAAGGGTATTCCGTCGGACCGACCACTGACGACAAGTCACCCTGCTCCGGTAGTCGGCTCAACGACGAAGGCGACGTGGGTAGGGGTGGGTTATGGGCCCGCGCGCCGTCCTTTCGTCGCCCCGGACGGAATGGACTACGTGTGCGCGTCCCATAGCCCACCCATAAAAAAACCATGTGCGGCCCAATGGCAATGTGGCAGGAATACAGTAGGTTATGGGGCCGTACGCTGCCCATCCGTCCCCCCGGACAGATTAGGCGGGATGTGTCCATACCATGGTCTACCACAAAAAAAGGGTCTAGTTCTACTTCAATGCAATTTCAATAATTTAATTACACCCTGTAGTGGGTAAGATATCGACCTATCGTGCCAATGTCGTAGATTCGAATTCCACGCAAGGCAACACTTTGTGCGATGCTCAAATTGTTGTTCTGAGTTTGGATATGATTTGCATCCGTTAATTATATGTCTGTAAAGTACTTATGTATATGAGCTGAAATGACGATAATGTATAGAATTAAAATACTTTAAATCAGATTGTTGCGGGGGACCTTACAAATACATAATTAATGGCTTAAAAACAATTTGTGGCTCGCACAGTATTGTCCCGCGTAGGATTTGAACCCCTAATACTGGCATAGTAGGTTGGTATCTTAACCATCACGCCGTCTGTGCCAGTCTGTGCAGTTTTATTTCTAAGTTAAGGCAATAATAATAAAGTGAATTAATTAATGAATTGAATAATTCATACGTATGTCATATTTTAAAATATCGGCTTGAATCTATCTCTTTTTTATTTTTATTTTTAATGGTAAGTTATGTTCAGGACGCGCCCTACCCATCGTCATTAGGTTGACCACTGTTGCAGATACCTTGACATCTGTGGCTGACCCGACGGATTTGGGTCCAAGAGCATCGTTCACACTATCGAGAGCCCATCATCATCTCAGCCATATATTTCTCACTGTTGGGCTTAGGCCTCCTGCATAATAGAAGGGGAATTGATCTACTGTTCCACGCTGGTCAGACGTGTTGGAATAAGGTTTTGTTTCAAATGTTCCTTCTCTTGCATATATGTTATATGCTTAGTTTATCCCTTAGTCGTCTTTTACAATATCCCCGGCAAGATAGGTGATGGTGAATTGTATTCTTACTCCGTCACCACACGGATTGCCCATATCCTTGCTATACTTTAAAAAATATGGTGTCAATCTGGAGGAAGCTCAAGTCTGGTCAGCTGAGAAGAACGCAAAAAATATATAAATAGACTTACTTAGAGTTAATATAATCCACTAAAGACTGATGAAATTTCTCAGTCCCTACCCAATTCTCCAACATCCATAATATAGCACCAGTCTTCATTTGTACCAATGTCTTATATCTAGAGGGTATTTCTATTGCCAGTGATGAATTAAACGTTTCTAATGCTGGTGTACTTCTGTGCCAATCTACAGCCATGGCTTTCTCTCTCATTTGAAGACCATATGCACTCAACTGACGCCTTTGGGAACTTAAAACGCCGTGGTTGTACTGTGAATATAAAAATGTAAATGTTACATTATTGAAGTAAAGACTTGTATAGGCAGTTGTGAGTAGGAAAATTCATATAAGTCATAATCAACATGGTCAGTGTCACTATATCTGTACCGATAGTTGTCATGATTGGATAAATATAAAAGTTTTAATTTACGTTTTTAATTTTAATTTAAGATCAAACATAACAACTGTTTGTTCGTAGATTTAAGTTTTCACTTCTGTCGGCAGTTTTCGTGACTCCTTGGTATTTTTTGACGTGACAACGTCTTATAATTCGATGGAGCCGGCTGCACATACGAAAAAACATGCGGCGTTACCTCGCTCTGAGGCGTTCCATTTAAGGCTTGATCTATACAAAATATCTATCAAACAAATAAAATTAAAATTTTCTTTTGAAAAATGAAACCGTTCCATCAGTATTTTCTTATGACGTTGTCACGTTCAACTATCGTCAGTAAACCGAGTTTACAGACAACCGATTTTTTTTTAATATAATATGTAGCATTGATCTCAGGCTTGATCTCGCTGCTTAATTATTAAAATTTTGTAATCCACCTTAATCACCTTATTCAGTTAAAATTAGTGTTACTCATCTAATATAATCATTATAATACCTTTGAGGAAGGATAGTATCATTGTTTAATACAATTCAAACAGACAATTCAGAGTATTAGAAAGAAAGAATATACAAACGTTTTCTTACAGATGGCGCACCTCGTCCATAAAGATGACCAATGCGTGTAACAAATTGATTTTATACGCTAATCCACATTGGTCTAAAAGTAGGATGATTGGAATGGTATAGATGTGACTTCGAATGCCACGTGAGGTGATCATTTTTCTCCCAAATTTTATACATAACCTAGCATGTTTAATGCAAAATCTCAGTAATATATATTAAAATTAATAACTAAAACTAGTGGATAAATAAAATCTCTATAATAAAACTACTTTTACGGATTTTATGGCGTATTGTCCACCACCGACGACCATTAAGAAATAGGTACTCGATATAAAACACTAATACATCTGACCAGCGCGGTATATTTGATCAAGCTACCCAAGTTAAATGAGACCCCAATAAGAAGACTTATGTGGGTTGAGGTTTCAAGTGTGATGTATTAAAATTGTCTTTTCGACTTTAATTTAGAAGCCTTAGTATCAATATCAGCATAAAATCATCATCATCACCTCAGCCCATATACGTCTTACTGCTGGGCCCCGGCTCCTCCACTATAGAAGTGAATTTGAACTACTATATCACGCTGGTCAGACATTTTAGCATTTTTTTTTTTTTTTATGGGTGGGCTATTAGTAAGCGCACGCGCGGTCCAATCCGTCCAGGGCGATGAAAGAACGGCGCGCTGGTCCATAACCCACCCGTACCCACGTCACCTCGTTGTTGGGCCGACCACCGGAGCAGATGTGACTTGTCGTCAGTGGAGACATTTTAGCATAGGATTTTGTTTCAAGTTTTCCGTCTCTTGGGTAGATTTTATATGCATCGTCGTCTTTTACGACATCCACGGGCAAGAGAGGGGGTGGTGAATTATATTCTTACTACGTCACCACACGGAAATAAGCTCAACAGAATATCTAAAGGAATGTAAAATTTATGTATTTAAGGCAACGAATCAACTTTGATGTGTACAAATTAAAGTCTTTACGACATTGACCTAGAAGATATTATTGTCACGTGCGAGCAATAGTTTTGTATGTAGGTGGTTCTTCCGAAACTAATAACGTAATTGGTATGGACTTAATCCACAGTGATGGCGGAATTACACAGCAATAGTCCGTATATAAATTTATCTATCTACGTAATAAGTGCATAAAATAAATTGAATAATCGACTTTCATGTGGTTATAATTTCTGTGTGATGACGTTTTGAGAATATAAATCGTCAACCCCTTCCTTGTGGGTGTCGTAAAAGACGACTAAGGGATGAAATATGTAAACAACATCTGTGCAAGATAGGGAAAAATCCTAGCCGAGGCCGCGGGTGACTGGACTAGGAGTTAGTCCGTCACCCGCCGAGAGGTCGACCGTGCGAGGAAAGACCGACGTCCTCCCCGAGGGGGGGACGTCGGTCTGTGGGAGAGTAATCCTTAAGTTTCTTCCGTTGGGCCGACCACTGACGTCAAGTCACCCTGCTCCGGTGGTTGCCCATCGACGAAGGCGACGTGTCACGGGTGGGTTACGGGTGTGCGTGTTTACGCCCCTCTGTCACCCCGGACGGAGTGGTGCGAGGAGAGCGCCGACCGTGACCCACTCAAAAAAAAAAGGTAGGTAAAATCCCAATAAAACTCTATAAGAACCCGTTTGACCAGCGTGATATAATAGCTAAATTTCCCTCCTTTTGTGGAGGAGACTCGAGCCTAGCAGTGGGATGTGTGTGAACTGAGATGAAGTTGATAACAATGATCTAACAAGTGCATAAATGACATTGAAAATCAATTTTCCTGTGGTTATAAATAAAAAAATCAACATATTATTCACCCATATTTTCATAGATAGCAATGGAAGCTAAGAAAAAATTTAAATCAAAGTTTATCACAAGCTGTCTGGATAACATGATATAGTAGATATGGCTGACTGCAACGATGGCATCGTCATCTCGGCTCATATACGTCCCAATGCTGGACTTAAATCTACTTCACAATAGTAATAAAATTGATATGCCTGCTATACTAAGTGATTTTCCTTTTAGAAACATCGGTGGGCACGGCAGTACCCCCGCCAAGTCGAGCAAAACGCCACACTGCCCTAATATCCTTTTCTCGAAACAATTCAGGTAATTTTCGAAGCCCTATAAAATTATATTTTTATACATCATCAAATGATGATGTATAAAAATAGAAGCCTAAATTTTAAGTAACCAAGTATGTATGACAAGTATTGTATGACATCCTTATCCTTCCTAATATTATAAATGCGAAAGTAAGGATGTTTGTTTGTTTGTTACGCTTTCACGTTTAAACCACTGAACCGATTTCAAAAATTCTTTCACCAATGGCAAGCTATAATATCAGGGAGTAACATGGGCTATAATTTATCCCGGTATCCTCACGGGAACGGGAACTACGTCGCGGGTAAGGCGACTGAAACCGAAGCGAAGCGAGGGTGGTTTCTAGTACAGTATATTTCAAATTTTATTTAATTCGAACCTATAGTTCAAGAATTATAACTAATCAAAGTTTCGTAGTTTTATGTGTGAAGAGACTGTGAATTGTAAATGTGTGAACATTCGGTGATACTAAAGACATCACCAAAACCCACCACATGCAAACACTCTCAGAAGATTGGGCTCCCGACTTTCTCGCTCATCGAATGAAGAGCAGCAACAAATTAATAGTACTGAGACGTCGATTTTCTGCAAGTGTGGTATTACCGTTGACAAACCGGCCCGCGGCTGTTGACAGAAGACTGGCAACAGTGTGTTCCTACCACGTAAAGATTATAGAACTAAATAAGAATTACGCGTTGAAATATATTAAATAGATAGTCGTAAATATTTAAACATAATAAATTTATGTTAGTTTCTGATAACGCTCTAGAAAGTTGTGGCGACATACATATATATATACATATTTATTTTTACTCCGGCACCATTTTCTTTTTTTTTCTTTTTTTTTTTCTTTTTTTTTTTATGGGTGGGCTATGGTAAGCGCACGCGCGGTCCATTGCATCCGGGGTGATGAAAGGACGGCGCGCGGGCCCATAACCCACCCGGACCCACGTCACCTCGTTGTTGGGCCGACCACCGGAGCAGATGTGACTTGTCGTCAGTGGTCGGCCCAACGGAATACCCTTTCGGGTAACCTCACCTCTCGACGTCCTGGGACGTCGGTCGCCGTCGCGCGGTCAGCCTCTCTGCGGGTGACGGACAATTCCCCGGTCCGATCACACGCGGCCTCGGCTAGGGCGGCATTAGGTGCAGATACTCGCGCCTGCGCCGCCCGAGTCGCCGGCGGCGGAACGTGTCGCCGAATAGAACCTCTACTCGCACACGATCCGCCGCCTCCTTCCGTGAGATTACGGCCTCACAGAAGGCGGCGACCGCGTCCCAGTTCCTGACGCTGACGAGCATCTCCCTGGCGATGGTCGGCAGCGCCAGGTCGGCACCGATAATTGCGACGAGTTCACGGCGATCCCCCTCCCATGCAGCACACTCCTCGAGCGTATGCTGCGCCGTGTCCTCGTCGCAACTGCAGTGGTGGCAGGACGGTGTGCTCTCCCTCCTGACAATCTTATGCCAAAGCATTATTGACCATGACCATGACCATGCCAAAGCATTATTGCTATTATACTTACTCGAGTCATAAAATAATACGCCAAATAGGTAGCCATTCCTTCTTTAAACCACTCTTCCTTCCACCTCGTTCTGTTGATTTCGCCCGGATTACCCAACCAGATTCTGCTTAGTTGTTGTGCCAGTTCAAACATCATTGTTTCAATTTGTTTGATGCTAGTGAATTGATCAATAGTTGCCATACGATGTGCTCTGCGTAAAAAATAATACAATTTTAGCAAAAAAAAACTTCAAGTTCATAAATCAAGTTCAAGGTCAACCAAATACGCATTATTGATGATAACTGAAAAACCACTGGTCATATAGTGATCAAATTTCAATGAAACTACCAGTGCATGACAAGCACCAGTCTTAAACAAATAGTCATTAAAATCGGTACAACTGAAAAAATCTTCTGAAGTAACACATAAAAAAAACTACAATCGAATTTTGATAGCCTTCCTTCATTTTTGAAGTGGTTCAAAACGTTAAGTCATTAAAGTTGTAATTCTAAGAACAATTACCATGGTAATGAATCTCAAAATCACTCTTTGTAATTAATGATTGTGTTTATAAGTAAAGAATATATTGAAGCCACAACCCTTAATTTCCTATAGAAGTCGCAAAAATCAGCTCAGGAAATGCTGGGAGAAGTAAAGATAGGAGAAGTAAATAACTTTTTAGTAAAAATACTATTATACAACCGCTTATCTTACCCGTGGATATCGTAAAAGTCAACTAAATGACATAATACGCAAATAATATCTATGACAGAAAAGGAAAACTCGAAACGAAACCCTATACCAACCCATCTGACCAATGTGGTAAAGTAATTCAATTTGACTTCTATCCACGAGAAAGCTCGAGCCCAGCAGTGGAACGTATTTGAGCTGAAATGATGATGATGGAGTATCTTTATCATTTCATTAATGTTCTAAGTGCGATTATGAACAAATAGCTCACCTCAGGGAATATAAGCCTCCAGCGTACGACATTTTGTTAGATCAAATTTGGAATAGTATTAATAGTATAGATTCACGTAAGTATAGGCTTCTTTGCTATTGCCCGAGACTCTCGGGAAGGTTATGTTTCGCTGTTATTTATGAAGAATATTGTAAATCTTTTCCGTATAATAACGAAGTAAGAATATAATTCACCCACTCAACAGCGATAAAAAGGCGTCAATAGACTGCTGAATAGATAAATAGATGATGTAACTAATAAGGCATCCTTTTATATTTGTAATTTCAAATTATATTTAATAACTTTATTAAACATCTATGTCTAAAACTAAAAACATCTTAGCCCATATAAGTCCCACTGATGGGCTTGGGCCTGCACCATAATGAGATGACAATTAACCTACTATACCGCGCTTTTCAAGTATATTGTCCATACCAAGACCCTATGATTTTATTTCTCTTGCATAGATGTTTTCTACTTATTATATCCCTTAGTCACCTTGTACAATACCCACGAGTAAGAGAGGGAGTGTTGAATTGTATTCTTACTCTCTTACCACACAGAAATTTTAGTAGACATACCTACATTAAATTACTAGTATACTTATACTAAATTGCCGTTATTCACATTTAAAGTGACCCCCTAAAAGGGAACAGTAATTGTTTCTGTACAAATTTTTAGTCCCACGCAATAAAGGATGAACCCGTATCACGGTACATGTTCGTGTTCTATTACACTTACTGCAACAATTTTATAAATTGCACATGGCTGATTTCCGTTGTACCAGAATGTTGTGCTAACACTACGCTTTTTTTATTGCAGGCTATGATGCGTCGTACATCGTTCGATCAATCTGGGACAACAGAGGGGTGGTGATGAAGTCCATATCCAAATGGGTGCGTACCTCTCTCAAACACCAAATGGGTGGGCCACTGTTACCCGGCCTTGTCATCAATGTCCCGTTAGGTGAGTTATACTTTCGGGTATTGTTTGTGCTATCACTACGCTAAAAATCATATCCCTCATATGATTTTTATTAATAAGTTTGATAGTTTTTAATAATAAATCTCAAAAGAATGACAGAAACTTAAAGAAAGTTAGTTTTATTTACAATGTTTAATACTCGCGTCACATCAGACATTATTAAATTTACTTAGGAATGAAACTTTGAACTTGAATGCATTTTTGGAAGGAATAATTTTTCGATTTTTTATAGATATAAAACACGAAAAAAGAAAGAAAAAGAAATACACGACTTTTTTTTGGGGTTGGTTGCGGTCGGCGCGCTCCTCGCACCACTCCGTCCGGGGCGACAGAGGGGCGTAATCACGCACACCTGCAACCCACCAACGATGCACGTCGCCTTCGTCGTTGGGCCGACCACCGGAGCAAGGTGACTTGACGTCAGTGGTCGGAAAGAAATAGACGATAATCGAGCTCTAAATGGACCTCTAACCGACTCTAATAAAGCCCAGAGTTAAAACAATCATCTATGGATCGCATAGAAAACTGTATATGTGGATTAAGTACTAAACTCGTGAACCATATACACGAGTTTAGTACTTAATCCACATCTTTGCAGTCATTATGTTGTTATAAAATCAAAGAAATAATTGTTATTTCAAATTGTGTTATGTAAAATCAGTGTTTTGACTCACTTAGGCAAGAACACTTGGGGGATAAAACTCCTAGAAAATTAACTGGCACTTCTTTAAACGGTTTTTAAGACTCCGACGAGGAAGAAAAGATCAAGGTTAAGGTCATCACATGAGAAGTATTATGACTATACGAATATTATTCTAAATTAAAATACACAATAATTTAAATTAAACTATTTAATATAATGCTACTGATTTTTAAATGGTTAAAGTTTGTGAAGATGTTTGTTATGGATGTTTATTACTCAATCACGTGTAAACCGTTGAACAGATTCGAAAAAAGTGACACAGTTCCTTACCTTTATTAATATATAGGATACTTTTATCGTGTTCCCTTGGGCAAATAGTTTAATTTTCATATAAAAATTACGCTTCATAATTTGAAGAAAAGATCACTCGCTCACTCAGTCAAAATTTTATTTCCATTAATGATTAGTCGTTATAACTAGTTATCAAGATGATTTTAATCATCATTATCTCACCCTATGCAAGTCCTATTCGGCCCGGGCCTCCCCTACTGTGGGTGGGAAATTGACCTACGATAGCTATTATAACAAAAAACACTACACTAACCAGCCGCGTTGGCATAAAGTTTTATGTTGAGATTGCCTTGTCTTGGATAGTTGTTATCCACTTATCGTCAACTTTATATAGTAGACAGGACTGACTACAGAGATGCCAAGTCCCAATGCTTGACGCCAGCCTCTTACACAATAGTAAGGAAATTGACTTGTTATACCACGCTGTTTAGACGCGTTGGTATAGGCTTTTATTTCGAGTTTTCTCTTCTCGCATAAATATTACCTGCATATCATATCTCTAAGGTTGGGTTCACACGGCATTGTCCTGCACGTTTATTTGCAGTATACGTCTAAACGAATGAATAGTGGCACAAACATTTTACATAGAACCATTCACATGCCGTTTGTACTGCAAAAAATCGTACACCGCTTATGCGTTTAAACGAATACTCAACGGACTTGTCAAGCAAATCGAATGAATTATAAGGTATTCGGCTTGCGGTGGCACATAGTATAGCTCTATTTCGTTCACACGGCGCGATGTTCATACCTTTTTATTAATGATGAGTTTGATATATCAAAACGTAACTTATATCGGATATGTGTTAGATATCATACCATATCGATATCTATTTCAATGTAGCCGATATCACAAAAACCGTATCGAGTCAAAACTTCTATTAACATGCGAGAACTATTAAGTCAAAACTTAAAACTATAACGATGTAAACACGTACGAACAAAACGCAAACTTCACAAACGATATTAACACATGAACCATATTCGTTCCTCTCGTTCTAAGTATATATTCTTTTATTAGTATAAAAGAGATGAAGAGAATATGAAATAACTTTAGCCATGTTAATATATCTTACTCTACTAGCAATAAGGTTTATTTTCCGTTGTATAGTTATGATAACATAATAAATGTGGGAGTTTGTGTTAGTTCGCATGCGTAGCTAGTTTGCTCATTTTAATGTTAACATTTGAAAACTGTACTACTGATATCGATATCACAAAACCGTTTTCGATATCGATATGCAAACTGTATATCGAATACATAACCGTTTGTGGCACAAACAGAAAACGCCCATATCTACTTTTTATACAACCGTGTGAAGACAATGCCGTGTGAATCCAACCTTAGTCTTCTTTTACGATACCCACCGACAAGAATCATCATCATCATCATCATCATCATCATCATCATCATCATCTTGCTCTTATCCCAATTACTTGGGGTCGACGCAATATGTCATCTGTTTTGACATATTGCAAAAAGTTTCGGCAATGACTTTTATGACCGGCTGCGTGCCTGACGTCAACCCTCCTTGGGAATGTAATCGTTGACCCAAATGGTACCAGATGGAGTTGGTCCGGGTCAATCTAGGGCTCTTAGTCGTCTTTTACGACACCCACGAGCAAAGCAAGGGTTGGTAGTATTCGAAGCCGCTACCACACAGCAAAGGCACGCACCGACAAGAATAGGAGCATTGAATTATATTCTGACTATATTATAAGAATAACATACGCAAATATAATGTATGAATTGTTATAAACGTATGTTATAACAGCTGATGGTAACCAGTTATTACTTATTGGTTGACCTTGTGCAAAAATAACATTCTAAATAGCATCTAGGTCAACAGTGTCGAGGAAGTAGTGTGTTTCTTTGAAAATATATTTTGGCCGCTGATCATAATATTAGTTTGTGAAGATTTTCCGAGCGTAGAATTATTGTTCAAATCGTTGTTTTATTTTTTATGACATATTTATATGTGACGGTGTAAGAATATTATTCACCACCCCACTTATTGCTTATGGGTGTCGTAAAAAACTACTTAGGAATTACAATATGCAGATAACCTCTATGCAAGAGAAGAAAACCTCGAAATAAAATCGTATAACAATACGTTTGACCAGTGTTGTGTAGTAGGTTAATTTCCCTCCCATTGTGGAAGAGGTTCGAGCTCTGCAGTGGGACATATATGAGCTGTGATGTGATGATGATGATTAGTTTAGAGAGTTAGTTAATTTATTTTAACGCACTAAATTCATGAACTAGAAGTTATATTCGAACAAAACTATTTTCTATTAGCAACGCGCCTTCGCTTCGCTTCGGTTTCAGTCGCCTTACACGCGTAGTTCCCGTTCCCGTGGAAATATCGAAATAAAATAAAGTATTACTCCCTGATGTTATAGCTTGCCATCGGTGAAATTTCATTTATATACTTTCGCCTTTGATATTAATAAGGATGAGGGATATAATAATTTACTAAAACATAAACGAAATGAAGTTTGACAAAATCAAACTACCTAATGATTATTTTAATTTCTAGTTTAGGATTTTTCTTCTATGATTTAATAATTAAGTGCTATAATTGCCATTCTTAGAAGAATTCAAGATTGTAACCGATGTTAAAAAAAATTTAAGTCATTGCTATCATCTATTCACCTGTCTTTAGCCGGACTCTACGACTTCCTACAAGTGATTGAGTGATACATTTTATTCTAACCGTGTCACACGTCATTATATTTGACAACATCAGACCTTTCAGAAACATAAATACACCAGTTGCCCTTTAGCTGTAAATAAATACATGACACAGCCACTATTTTTACATGACATAAAAACACTTCAGTCACTTTTCAATGTTCTCGGTCATGGACAGATTTATTTGTAGCTCAAATGTTACCACGCTCATGCAAATCTAATAGGAATGTATACATAGAAATCTCTATCAAATATTTTGCAAATAAGTTAATTATATTCCCTATGGTGACGAATTAAGAATACAATAAAACTAATAGGACGGGCACAGCCAAAACACAGCTTGCAACAAATTCTCTTCGATTTTGGTGTTTATATTTTCAAATAAAATTAATCTTAAAAATTACAGCCCATATAAGTCCCACTGTTGGGCTGGGTCTTCTCCACAATCGAAGGGCAATTGACCCACTATACCGAGCTGTTCAGATATGTTGGCATAGGGTTTCATGTCGAGTTCTCCTTCAGTTGCAAAGATATTTCTGCAGAACATATCTCCTATTCGTCTTATATGATAGCCACGGGTAAGAGAAGATGTGGTGAACTGAATTCTTACTGCGTCACCAAATGGAAAAGTGTGAGATAACGAGCCACTTTTATTTTAGCCAGTCAATCCTAAGTACTACTATAAATATAAAATAAAGTTTGTTTTTACGCTTTCATACCCAAAAGTCCTGGGGGACCCTTTTTAGGCAGGATACGGCCTGAACGTCCGTCCCATCTGGTTCAATGAAAAGATATCACGTGACCCCATAACCCAGTGTATTCCCTCCCCATCGCTATTGGGCTGATTACTAGTAGCGATTTCTTAACATCCGTGGCAAGTATTGGAAAGCTGCGAATAGAGAGTAACATAGGTTCTATGTTATCCCTGTATTCCTCTAGGAATGGGAACTACGGAGATGAAATCGCAGGCATTTGCTAATAATCAATAATAGTCAAACAATATAAAGTATCAAATTTTACTTACCCATTCGTTAGTAGATTCCAGCTCCCAACTTCATATCCAGTTATAATTGTAGGGACCGCTATCAAATTGATTGGTCCTTCCGTCAAAGGCCTCTTAATTCTTGAATATTCTTGTATTAAATTTATTATCGTTATGCCATATTTAAGAATAAATGTGAAATCACTGATCTCATCGACTGGAGCCCATAAAATCAAAGTGTCGTTCGTATTCCTGGCATGTGCTTCGATATTCACAAATCTTGAGTAGTGGAAACCAACTTGATGAAGTCCAACTTGAGGAGATGGAACGTAATCCACAACAATATATTCATCCTTGTCTCTGTAAAATAAAATATTCTTGTTATTATCTTTATTTAATTAACAAACTACGTAATACATTTTTAAATATAATATATAAAAAATAAATGGCAAATGGTAAACATATTGCATCATTATAATATAAATTATTGTTAATATTATGTATCTCCTTTTTGTTCTCGGAATCATCCACAAAAAAGGTACCCGGTCCTTTATAAGGCTTACATGGTGATATGGATCTTACAGGCAGAGGCCTTTGGAGAAATTTATCCTTAAACTAGGATGGAATTTCTAGCGATGACATGGAGAACCTTTGCACATAACACTCATGCACTGCCACTCGTAGTTGAAAAACTTTTGCGTTCTATCTAAAATCTTGTTATTATTATTATTAATTAGGAAACTTTTATTTAACAATTTAATTTTTGAAACATAAATTTCTTGTCAAAAATATAGGAATAAGTCCAGCAAGATCCAAATGATGACTAAAGAGAGCAATGTTGCTATCACTAATTTTCCCTGTAAGTCGGGCACGTCTACATTTGGATAGCAAAAAGCAGCTCACTGAACTGCGATTATGATATTCTCACCGTCTGTAGTCTATACAAGGGACATTGATAAATACGCAATGCGAGCTTACTAATCTTGCAACACCACTCTAAACGTCTTTATTGTAGTGGATATATTTTGTACACCTGTTGGGTTAAGGCTTAGATTAGGACTACATTGCACAAGTAGCGTTATTAGTGAATGGGCTCCTTATTAACACTTAATATTTTTCTTACTTATTTTTTATTTACAATTAAATTTAAGTTATTTCATTGTTTTTTATATAAACTACTTTTCATTCGAGATACCTACTTGTCTTAAAATAAATTCCATAGTGCTACCGCACTTTGTTCAAAGCTTTTAGTGTAGGCAACTGCCTGGCATAAGATTACCACTTACCATCAGGTGGGCTGCCACCTCGTCTGCCACTAAACACAAATATTAAATGTATGTATTCTTTTTCATCTTAAGATGGCTGTGTACCGTTTGGAAACTAAAGAAATGTACGTAATACTTTGTTTTTTAATTGTCAACCAATCCCCTGCTCCCTTTATCTCGACCATCGTCTGTAGTATAAATTGAAACCTAGTTTGGTTCAAGCGTAGTATTCACTAAGACACTAAAATAGCAACATTTTATGGTTACGTTTCCTAAGCTGTTTTATAAGGAACTAGCAACCGCCCTCGCTTCGCTTCGGTTTCAGTCTTACCTGCGTAGTTCCCGTTTCCGTAGCAATATCGGGATAAAATATAGCCTATGTTACTCCCTGATATTATAGCTTTCCATTGGTGAAAGAATTTTTGAAATCGGTTCGGTGGTTTAAGCGTGAAAGCGTTACAAACAAACAAACATCCTTACTTTCGCATTTATAATATTAGTATGGATATGTTCACGCTGATACCGTGACGTGTCGTGCGATGTCGGTTAACTCCGCCTAGATTCGATCGTCGTGCGCCGACGCCATTCTTGTTTTGACACTCTCGTGAAATTCTTGTGACGTATTCGTTCTGCGGCGCCCGCGTTTACCGTTCCTCAGTTAAATACACCGAAAGTTTACCACACTGGTCAGCCTACCCCGCACGTGAGTGTATATACTATACCGTAATAGTGATATTAAATAGACAATGAATTCAGTGCCCACATTCAGCCCAAACTACCTCGTCGTGAACACCACCTTCAGCCGGGCAAGTCTGCAGCTCCACCAAAGCACGGGAAAGACAAGGTAAGTTCTCCGCTTACTTCCCACCGTTTCCCTACAAACCCCCAGTTTGTGGGAACCAGTCCCACTAGTGGGATTGGCTTCCCGCTGGTCCTTCGGCTAACCCACGTCGTTATATTGCTGCCATAAGGTGCCCCATAGAGTCCACTAAGCCGCAACATAACAGAATATAATACACCCACTATTCATTGCATAAAAGTAAATGTCAGAAATCCAATGATGAAGGCGACAAAAACCGAATTTGAAATTGGCTTTAATTCTTATATTTCTTATTATTAGTAGTATGTTCAACATTCAAGCGTTATAATGATGTATAATAGGGCCATAATCATGTCCATATATAACGCTAGTCAAAATAAATTTACTCTATATGTTACGTTCGAAGCACTCGTTACCAATAGGGCTGTCAACTTCAAATTAACAATTTTCTTATAACTATTCAGACTCCAGAAAAAGAGGTTCTTAATACGTCGGGATCTTTAAATTTGATTTATGTATGTTCACCAATTATCTGAAGACGCTTGGATCAATTAGGAAAATTCTATTTTTGTTTAATAGGACGTACTTTACAAGTCGACATCTATCACAAAAAAAAATCAAAAAGAAAATATTTTTATGTAAAAACAAAAAATGTAAACTCAAAATAAAAAAAAAATAATCAGCAAAAACCTTTTGATGTAGTTGCCTCTTCTAAATGACTACCTAACTTATACGATTTCTACATATGGAACCGACTTGAAAATATTTTAGTGCCTTGGTATTTTTAAGACGGGCTTTTTTTAATTTAAATATTTTATTATGGCCGATTGATATGATATGATGTTGATACTTCAGTTTCTATTGTAAGTAGTTTTAATTGAATATTAATTTACTATTGAATAATTTCCATGCAAAGCTTTTCCATGTGGTGACAGAGTAATAATATAAATTTACCATACCTTTTCTTGCTCGTGGGTATCGTGAAAGATGACATAATAATATCTATTCAAGAAGCATAGGACTACGACTAGTGTGTGTGTTACCAGCGATGACTTACGACACGGAAATATAGTCCCTAAATAACAACCTCAAAATTGCTCAGCGTAACTATGGAGCATAACTATGGCGCAAACTATGCTCGCGATTTCTTTGCGTGATAGAATCCGAACTACGGAAATCTATAGAAAAACGTAAGTACAGAGTATGAAAAACTAGCGTGCTTAAGTGCCAATGGGTAGGCCACAAATGGCGACCACTTATCGGGCGACGCAGTGTAGGACGTCCGCTATATTTAAGAAAAGTTCTGATATAAGTCCTAAATGAGCATAGTAGCTTAATAAACGAACTTATTTATTGCTAGCTGACCCGGCGAACTTCGTAACGTCATAATTTTGTTTTCGTAAATGTATTTTCTAAATTTTCGAAAATATAGTTTCTAATGGTAGAACCATTACAGCTTTGTCGGGAAAAATTCGATAGTTTTGGTCGTGGCATTATTAATGGTGATTCAAAGAGAATACAAATTACTCATTATTGATTTCTGACAAAATTATAATTATCAAATTTTCAACCATACTTAACTATAGACAAAATTTAGTTTAGCTGTCATTTGCATTTTGTAATTACATATCAAATGCGTTTTTAATACTACGTTTCATAGTGACCTGTTTTTTCTTTGACATTTTATGTCACGTCACACGGGAACGCGATCGAATGGGATAAAAGAGTTATTGGCGAACTCTTGTAAAAACCATTAAAAAAAGAAACGGGATAAAAAGTATCCTATGTCCATCTCCTGGTTCTAAGCTACCTCTCTACCAATTTTCAGGCCAATCGGTATAGCTGTTCTTGAGTTATAAATAGTGTAACCAACACGACTTTCTTATATATATATATATATATATATATATATATATATATATATATAAGAAAGTCGTGGTGGTTATATATATATATATATATATATATATATATATATATATTAGTATACTATTAGGATTAACAATTAACATTGCTTTGTATATATTGAAATAAAAATGATTGAGTGTAGGCTGCCCCCACTAAGTGTACCGCTGGGCTGATGAAAGTCGCTATTACTCGGCTGAGGGCTACGTCCAGCAGTGGACAGCAAAAGGTTGAATGATGATGATAAAATATGCAAAAGAAGGAGTCTTCCTTCTTTAAGTAAAACTTATACCAACACGTCTGACTAGCGTATTATAGTATGATAATTTCTCTTCTATTTTGGAGAAAGTCCGAACCCAACAGTGATGTTTATGCGGGCTGAGATAATGATGATGAACAATGACCACCTCTTCAAACCGATATTAATATTAGAAAGAAAGGCATTTTCTCAAACATGCTTGGAAATTCGAGCATTATTTTAACAACCTTCTTCGATATAATTCAAAGTTGCCGTACTGCGAGAGCAGTGGCCGGAAAAAAATGTATGAAAATCCATATCAGTTGTGTTTTGGAGGCCAAATAAATATATATGTAAATTTATATCGCGTATTTTAAAAATGGAATGATTTGTTACTCCAACACATGGCAACCAAGGAGGAAACTTATCAGAGTTTTATTTAAATTTCAAACTGGCTTGAAAAAAACCTTTTGATGATGATGAAAAAAAAAGGAATGGCGCGTGGAAAATGTTGTTCGTTGTTCGTCATGGATTTTGAAAAGTAATTTTATTTGACTTATAATGAGTTCAAGTGAAGAAAAGTGTAATGAACTTACTTTAACGTCACCTGAAATTCATGAAGCGGCAAGATCTATGTATAATAGAAAACTTGTAAATGTAATTCGTATCTATGTATTTTCAAATAAAAAGTTATACTTAGTACTATTTAGTTTTAATTTTCGCGTATTATTTGAGAAAAGTACTATACAAACCTTGGCCACAACTAGGCATTGATGGAGTTACGTATGTGTGCCTCGGCTTCGCCTCGGCCCACATTCACACTTTCGTCCATCAATGCCTCTTTTGCTGACCGCTGCCTACTATTAATGCATTGAAAGTTTTATTATAACGCATTATCTAGTTGACATTTGTGACGTAAAATATCTTGACTAGCGAACTTAAGGGTGTCGGATTTTCGTGTTAGCGTGCGCGCGCATCGTAATTATTTACTCTCATCGTTCTTCCCTAATAAGCCAAAAGAAGTATAACTTCAAAAAAAAAACATAAACTTATTAATAAACTCGGATAATCTCGAGTAGATATAATTATAACAAGGTGGACATTTTAATACGACTAGCATCCATAAAGAACATTCAACCTTGTAATTACTATTTTTGTGTCATATTTATGTGTTTAAATTTGTTCATCGAGACGTTTAAGTTCACTCTTCAGACGTGGGCAACAAGAATTAATTATAATATTCTTATATTCTAAAATGTCCATGTGATGACGGAGTACGAATATAATCCACCACAGACACACACCATAAAATATCACATATACAATATTAATATACCTAATGGGATTGGATTGGCAACCCTAGTTACCAGTCACGATGGTAGTACAATAATTGACACAATTCTCAGTTGAAGCCATTGCCTTATAGGGTTGCATATCTAGTATGAGGTATGGTCTGATTAAAAGCGATAATGGATTGATATTTCTTTATTTTCTCTTTATTTAGAAAGTAGCCCTTCGCTTTATGTTTCACGTCCATAATGTTATAAAATATTTATCTTTATTTAGAAAGTAGTAATGTTTGACATCCTTAATATTAGATAATATTTATTTAAAGAATTTTTTTTTCGGGTAACCAAGTTTCATTATTTTTATCACCGCTGAATTAATAAATGAATCGTTAAAAAAAAATTAAGTACATTGCCAAAATTCAGTTTATTTATAGTCTCATACAAAAGGGGCTAAAGGGATTATTATAAATGTCATCATCACCACCATTATGATCATTATTAGCCTATTGACATTCACCGCTGGTCATAGATGTCGCTGGCAAATATTAATCGCCACACTTGGCAGGTGGGTTTGTTGTTATAATTAATCGTATATATTATCAGTACCAGTACGTTATATAGTACCAGAAAAGTGCTGCTGCCTATTCTCGAGGTGTGGTGCTTCTTTCTTTCGTCTTTTTTTTTAATCCTTAGTATAAACAACATTGCCACTTACTATCAAATGTTAATAAAAATGATTCAAAGTAAAAAAAATGGCGTGCAGTGACAGATTAAGAATACAATTTGCCACCCACTTTCTTGCTCGTGGCTGTAGTTAAAGACGAATAAGGAATATAATCTGCAAGTAATAACGTCTATGCAAGAGAAGGAAAACCCGAAATAAAACCCTATGCCAACATGTCTGACCAGGATGGATATAGTAGATCGATTTCCCTTTTATTGTGGAGGAGGCTTGAGCCAAACAGTGGGACGTATATGATCTGAAATGATGAAGTAAATAATAAATAATTTTATTTTAAAATAATACAACTATAAACACGCTAATACTTAGACTATAACTTTATGCACAAAGCTGTTCAAACAAAAAGTAGTAAGTTGAAAATATTTTCTATTTCCGATTACTCCAGTCAAGTTAGAGAAAATCTAAAATGAGAAGAGAAAGTATTTTATAATTATATTGAACTTTTTGTATACTACCTTTAGCGGCAGGTCTGTAAGTGGCTCACCGTAGCAAGCAAGTGGTAAGTGGTAACGAACTCTTGGGAACTTCAAAAATTCTAGGTCCATAGTCAAATCGCTGCTTACGAAAGCATTATAAGGAATTAAATATGGACAGAAATGGTGAGGAGAAGGTTTAAGTGTTCGACTCTCTCGCCAAAAGAAATCTAGTAGCAAATTGCTTACTCAAACGTTGATTTTCTATGAGAGTGTTTTGATTGCATGCACAAACTATTAACAGTGTCTCCTACCACTATTAATTATATATTCTATTCCCAATTTTCGGTTTCAGTGACCTATTCTCTTATCCATGAGCAATAATATGCTAGATTATGAGGCTGAAAGATTCCCCTCCGTTGTCATCGATGATTTAAGAGAACATTCGAGATAAAAAAAAAGGTAGAATAATTAATTATCACTCACCTATCTCTTTTCTGTTCAGTAGCAATACATAAAGATGTATTTGTAAACTGAGTCCCTTCCCTGTATTTCTGCAATATGTATACTTTGAATTTAAATACAGCTTCAAAGCGAAGGTCGTCGAAGCAAGGGAAGAAGTATTTCGCTTTGTTCGGAGATAATCTTGTTGTGAATAGGTATCTGTAATGAAAAAAATATTGTTTAGTATTGATTTAAGGTGTGAATTTTCTATCCGTAATGTTGGAGTATCAGTATAATGATAACTACCCCTTTCTTCCTGTAAAAGACCACTAAGAGACCCTTTTGGGTATTATCGCGGCAGAAAAAGTAGAAATAAAACCCTATAGTAATACGTATGAGAAGCGAATGGTGCATCATCATAATCATCAGGGCTCATTAACGTCCCACAGCTGGACTCGAGCCTACTCCCTAATTTGAGTGAAATCAACTTACCACGCTGGTCAGAAGTGTTCATATAGGGTTTCATTTCGAGTTTTCTATCTCTTGCAAAGATATTATATGCTTATTATATCCCTTAGTCGTCTTTTACGACATCCACGGGCGAGATAAGAGATGAAGAATTGTATTTTTACACCATCACCACACAAATAACAATGTTGTATAGCTATTCAATTTTTTTCAATTATGGAGAAGGCTTTTCAACCCAAAAGTAGCATACAGAAGCAGAGATGATGATCACATTGATGATTCCATTCATACACCATCCTATTAACATCCACTGTCAGACTTAAGAGACAAAGCCGATAATTACCGCGCTTATCAAACGAGTTGGCGATAGAAATTACTTTCGTAAATTAACGAGGACGCTTGTAGCCATTCTTTTATTGCTCCCTTCATACCAGGGGAATGATCTCACTTTATTGACAAATACAATTCGTATATAACCAACCAATTTCATACAAATTCATATTGTATTTGTCCACAGCTATTAACAATATAAATATCTGGTTGATCGAACTTCGCTCTGAATATTTTTGTTGTATTTTTATCGAATTTATTTAGATATATATTAATAAAAATAAAAATTAAATAAATAAAAAAATATCAAAAATTCCAAAAAGAGAATAATAATAACACCGAGATTCGATCCCACGCTGTTTGAATGCCAAAACAAAACAAAAAGAAAACTGGACAACTTCCCAACTGAGCTATCGCCACTCTCAACTGAGCTATCGCCACTCTTGACAATGACGGCGAAATTTGAATCCATATTCTATTGACATTTTATGTCATTGTATTGATTAGCTAAAAACACCGACTAAACGACATTTTCTGTAAATAAAACCTAGCTAGATCGATTTTTTGGCCCCGAAACCTCTAGTATGCCAAGTTTCATCAAAATCGTTGGAGCCGTTTCCGAGATCCTGAAATATATATGCAGCCGCCTCTACAGTAGGAGGGAAATTGGCCCCCTATAACCACGCTTGTCAGACGTGTTGGTACAGAGTTTTATTGCCCAGATTTCTCTCTTTCCCTATCATGGATGTTATGTGCCTGTTGTATCCCTTAGTCGTTTTTTACGATATCTATAGGTAAAAAAGACAAGAGCAGAAGGTTTTACATCTTCATTCGCGGCTATTATTAGGCTATTACAGCGAAAATGTAGCCCGATATAAAACAATTTTTACGCATTTTATCGCCTTTATATTTAACTATTCTGATGTATCGAACATTTTTCAGTATGATAAAATCCGTATTACGTACAGATTATCTGTGTACTCGCCTAAATAGCATTATCATCATTTCCACTCATATACATATGTTCTACACATTGGTATTTCTGGGGGCACAGCAGTGCCCCTGCTAAGTCGAGCATAAAAAAAAGTCGGACAAAACCCAACACTGCCGTAACATACTTTTCTCGAAGCAATTCAGGCCATTTTCGACCTACTATAACTTCGTTGTGAATAAAACTAGAAGCCTGAATTTGGTGCCAAGTCATTCTGTTTATTTAAAACATAAAAGATCTTTAATATTGATATAGTCACTATAAGAAGTTGTTAGATTAACTATTTATGTAACAACTTAAGAAGAAAGGCCCCTTAAGCAGGGACTGAATGAGTTAACCGACTTGGTATAACATGGATCTCACAACCTTTTATGGTAGAAGAACTCAGTTGGCTCAGGCTCAGGCTTGGCTTTTTTTTACAAGTTTTGTTTTTGATAGTATTTACAATTTACGCCTCACACAGTGTAATATAACGTGAGACAACAGATATGATCGCAGCTAGTTAACTGTTTTGCAGGCGGACGAGTGTACACTTCGGCTATTGTCGGGATTGAACTCATTAAGAATAGCGTCTAAGTACCTGCCTACCTTTATGATTTGTTCTTTTATTTTTTTTTACGTTTATACACACACACACACACGTACGCATAATCATGTAAATATTGGCGTGTGGCTCAGTGTCGTATAAATATGTTTTTCTTTCTTTCTTTATTATAGGCGAGAAATTAGTCATGCAGGTCAGATGGTTTGGTATATGGTTTTATTTCGACTTTTATCTTCTCATGCCTAGGTGTTACATGCATATTATATCTCTTAATCATCTTTTACAACATCCACGGGCAAGGGAGTGGTGAATTGTATTCTTACTCTAATTTGTACTCTTATTTAAATATAAATAAAAAAAAATCTGAATGAAAATTTAACCTGTGACAAATATACATTTTAACACATTATTAGTGATTCTTGCTTGGTCCATTAGATACGTAATAAGCATATCATTTGGTACAAATTTGCTCAAGGTATGCACCAAGGCCGAGTTAGTCCGGAAGCCCATATCTGCAAAGTATATGTTGTAGTCATTGTTAAGAAACTGTATAATGTTAGACTACCTGTATTGAAATAAAACTCGTTTTATCTCAATGTTTGAAAATTTAAATATATGTATTTTTATAAATATATGTATCCAACGATTTTGTTGAAACTTGGCATACTAGAGGATTAGGGCCCAAAAAATCGATCTAGCTAGGTTTTATGTATATAAAATGTTGTTTTGTCAGTGTTTTTTGCAGACAATATAATGACATTAAATTTTAAAAGAATATGAATTCAAATTTTGCCGTCAATGTCATGAGTTACGATAGCTCAGTGGCGAAGTAGTCAGGTTTCATTTTATTTTTGACATCGGCGACAAACGGCGTCGGATCGAATCTGGGTGTTATTATTATTCTCTTTTTGTAATTTTTTATATAATTTTCATTATTTATTTTTTTATTTTTTATTAATATATATCTGAATAAATGCTACAAAAATACTCCGAGCGAAGCTCGGTCAACCTGATATTATGAAATTAATTTAATTAAATCACTTTATAATGGTATAACCGTACAATTATTTTATTTTTCAATAATACAAAGAAAATTCTGCTTCAATATTCTTCTCTTTTAGTGGGATTATTTGTTTTAATAATTATGTTCAGTAATTAAAGTTGCATGACTATATATTATATTGATTAAAAACCAAAATTTAGTTTCAAAAGAGATTATTATATAATGTAATTTATATTTTTTTGTTAAATATTTCTTTAAATTCTATACAACATTTAATGATGCATTTATATTTTTACGGGAAATACATTGGAGATATCTTCAATAAACTTTTAATCAAAATAAAATTATTATTAAATATACTTGTCACTTTTCGTGTGGTGACGGAGTAAGAATACAATTCACCACTCCCTATCTTGCCCGCGGATATCGTAAGAGACGACTAAGGGATATAATATATACATAACATCTGTGCAAGAGAAGGAAGACTCGATACAAAAACCCAACATGTCTGACCAGCATGGTATAGTAGGTCAAATGCCGTTCCGTTATGGAGGAGGCCCGAGCCCAATAGTGGGACGTATGTGGGCTGCGATGATGATGATGATAATACTTGTCAGATAAAAAGCATAAACTTTTTAAATATTAATAATTTCTAAACAATGTGTTCTAGTTTCTGATCATCTAAATGAGAATTGAAGTATGAACGCAAGAGAATGTGAGGAAGAATATCCGATGTAATAGAATTTAACTATTTGAATGAGGCAATATGCAATATATTGTTATATGCTAATTGTAAAATTAATTAATCAGAAGAAAATAAGTTCTTTTCAAATTATGGTACATTATTTAGACCCATCCCTGCAGAGTTATAAAATTTTACAAAATGTTTTTAACCCCCGACGAAAAAGAGGAGTGTTATAAGTTTGACGTCGATGTCTGGCTGTCTGTGTGTATGTGTGTCTGTCTGTGGCATCGTAGCTCTCAAACAAATGGACCGATTTCGATGCGGTTTTTTTCGTTAGAAATCCAGTTTTCTGGCGGTGTTTCTTAGCTATTTTTGCTTTAATGCCCAGAAATGTAACAGTATCTTTTCCAAAATAATGTAATGACGTATAATTACTCGATCAAGTGCTTCACTCGTGCCAGTATATTGTGTTTTTATTATTTTAATTTGTTTCGGGGGTTATTCAAAATTTTCAATTTTACTGATTATTTACAAACTTTTTGAAACATCGTATATATATACATGCTATGTATATTTTCCGTGTAGTATCAAGAGTAAGGATATAAATCATTACCTCCTTACCCGTGGGTGTCGTAAAAGACGATTGAGGGATATGATACATATGACATCTATGCATTAAAAATAAAACTCGAAATAAAATCTTATACCAACTTGTCTGACCAGCATTGTATAGCATTGCAATTTATTTCTTGTTGTGGTAGAGGCTCGAGCCCAACAGTGAGCTGTACATAAGCTGAGATTTGTATAATGTTATTTTTATTTGTTTTAACAAGTAATCACTTTTGAAAATGTCTGATTGTATTAACTGGACTGCAACATGGTATATGTCCCATTTGAAACGAGTAATGAACCGAGACAATGGGTAGGAGATTTATTTAGTGAATGAGGCAAAAAAATCTAACAAGTAAATACGGGCTATATAAAAAATGCTAAGAGATGAAAAACTCGAAGTAAAACTTTATGGCAATTTGTCTGATTATAGTGGTATAGTAGATCAATATTATTTTAAAAAAGGATCGAACCCAGTAATGCCATGTATATGAGCTGAGATGATGGTGAAGGAATCGTGTGGTGACGGGTTGAAAATACAACGTATTCGCCAAACCTTACTCGACCGTGGGTGTTGTAAAAGTAGGGTAAAGAAGCATCAGGGGAGTCGACATCCAGCACTCCCGTAAAACTCATAACATCAATTCTACCACCTATATGAGCGGAAGAAGACTTCCTATGCCAACTATAAATTGAGATCAGAAAAAAAGGATGCTGATGAGTTATCTTATTAGATATTTAGAGCAATAAAGATACTCCTCAACCGGCTTGATGTTTGACTTCATTTATCTTAATTTAGGCTTTTTAGAAAATTTTGTGTATTAAACCCATCCACGTCCACATGGTGACAGAGTAACAATACTATTCACCCCTCCCTATCTTGCTCATACGTGTCGTAATTTATTACGACTATTAAAGGGATATATTATGCAGATCATGGAGGAGGATCGAGCCCAGCAGTGGGACTTATACAGGTTGAGATAAAAGGCAAAAATAAGGTAATATATATCGGTATATATATCTATATCTATACCAATAAATAAAATTGGAGTGTCTGTTTATAATGTCAAAATAACAGGCTTTTTTCATGCTCACACGGTTATTTGCACGACACCTATGCCTAAAATAGCAATTAAAAAATTTTTGTCTGTCTGTCTGTCTGTTTGTTCCGGGTAATCTTCAAAACGGCCGGACCGATTTCAAAAATTCTTTCACCAATGGAAAGCCATAATATCAAGGCGTAAACTAGGCTATATTTTATCCCGGTATTCCCACGGGAACGGGAACTACGCGGGTAAAACGACTATAACCTATAACCGAAGCGAAGCGAGGACGGGTTGCTATTCGGTAATATATGTATTTCGGTATACGGCTAATTCCCTATGCCCACCTAAGGATTTAAAATTAATATGAAGATAATACGTCACTTTAGATCTATAATTATACTTAAAAAAATAAGCAATTGTTATAAAATTAGAATCGAATATAGAAGAAAAATAAAGAGTGGACGTCCACCAATTTGACTGCATAGTCATGTCATGTCCCGCAATACAAGCAGTATTTCTTTAGTACATTAAGTTGTCTTTAAAAGAAAAAATATATACTTGAATACACATAATTAAAAATAACAAGGAACATACAATGATAATTGATTTATCATAAGAGACAACTGACAACCGTTCGCTACTGTTCTCATATTTTCAGGGAAGGCCTATATCGATCTGTAAACGAAAGCAGGCAGATAGATGTTAGTATTGACGATAATAATAAAGAAATACGACATTTAAAATATTTAGTTAGGCACCTAACCCAAACGAAATATTATATACTTTTTTTTTTTGGGGATGAGTTGCGGTCAACGCGCTCCTCGCACCACTCCGTCCGGGGCGACAGAGGAGCGTAAGCACGCACACCCGCAACCCACCCACGATGCACGTCGCCTTCGTCGTTGGGCCGACCACCGGAGCGGGGTGACTTGCCGTCAGTGGTCGCCTCCCTCCCCTCGGGGAGGACGTCGGTCTTTCCTCACGCGGTCGGCCTCTCAGCGGGTGACGGACTAATACCCCGGTCACGTCACCCGCGGCCTCGGCAAGAGCGGCATGAGGCGCAGGTATTCGCGCCTATGCCGCCCCAGTCACCGGCGGCGGATCGCCTCATCGAGGCTGCGCTCCTCGCGCAGGCGATCCGCCGCCTCAAATATTATATACTTGATACTAAGTTGTTAAGCTATAAATTTTACAACATAAATTTACGAGCAAATATCAATCAAACCATTAAAATGATTAGCGTAATATTTTTAAGGTATATATATACTAATAGTATTATGGCTTTTGACCATACTGAGTATGATCCAGGCTTACGACGTGGGAGGGAGGCCGACCACGTACATATATGGACCACGACCTTACGCCAACGTGAAGATAGATGCAATTTACAAATGGTCGACTATACTTAATGAGTCTAGAGATACTAGTATGAGGCTGTGGGTGGAGAAGTCGCGAATTCCGCAGTCAGATTATGTTTTTATATAACTTAGTTTATAACTTGTGGTGTCCGTGTAGTGACAGAGTAAGAATACAATTCTCCATCTCTTTGGGTGTCGTAAAAGCCGACTGAGGGATATAATGTGCATATATTATCTAAAGCAAACAAGAGAAGGAAAACTTGAAACAAAACCCTATACCAACACGTCTGACCACCGTGGTATAGTAGGTCAATCGCTTTTCATAGTGGAGGAAGCCCGAGCCCAACAGTGGGACATGTATGGGCTGAGATGATGATGATGAGTTTATAACTTATAACTTAGTTTGTATGTAACGAAATCTTTGAAGGTGATAAATAAAAACTATTTTTATGGATTTTATCGCGTTTATATTTGGTTTATGATTGCCTGTCGTTTCGAACACTTTACAGCGTTCATGGACACGGGTGGAATAAGATGTCTCACGTCCAATCATCATCATCATTTCAGCTTATATACGTCGCACTGTTGGGCTCGAGTCTTCGACAATAGGAGGGATATTGACCTTACTATACCATGCTGGTCAGACAGGTTGGTATAGGGTTTTATTTCGAGTTTTCCTTCCCTTGCATAGACGTTATATGTGTATTATATCCCTTAGTCGTCTTTTACGACATCCACGGGCAAGATAAGGAGTGGTGAATTGTATTCTTACTCAGTCTCCATACGTCCAATAAGTCATAATTATTACAGAGATTTGTATCTACACGCTATATTATTAATTAATTAATTATTACTAGTTGACCAAACAGACGTCGTTCTGTTCAAATCTAAAAAAATAATAAAATGAATTCGATCGCAGCGCTACCTACCGATTCTAATTATTAATCTAAACCATTCTCATATCCATTGGAACAGTCATAAAAAAAATCATTAATATCGGTTTAGCCGTTTAGATTACAAATACACGAACAGAAGATTTAGATTTATAAAGATTGTTACGAAAACCATAATCAGACAAAAAAATGGGTTATCTGTAAAACGGTTTACTGACGATAGTTGAACGTGACAACGTCATAAGAAAATACCGATGGATGGTTTCATTTTTCAAAAGAAAATTTTAATTTTATTTGTTTGATAGATATTTTGTATGGATCAAGCCTTAAATGGAACGCCTCAGAGCGAGGTAACGCCGCATACGTCATATTTTTTCGTGTGTGCAGCCGGCTCCATCGAATTTTAAGACGTTGTCACGTCAATAATAAGAATCAGTCATAGGTTAAAAGATAATTGGAGCAAATATTGTACCTATTTACAATACTTCAAATATATTTGCGATGATTTAATTCATATCTCATTGGTTTTTACGCAATCGCTGACCGTGAACTGACGTTATTAGGTTTTTTTTATATTAAATTCTTAGTATCTGCATCTTAACACATATATGCTTACCGGGTAAGTACGACATCCCGTCATACATTGCTTATTAGTATAGTTATACTGATGCCAAGGTCATTGTGCCGATTAGTCAACTCAATATCGCATCTTTACAATAAATGAAGACGATATTGATTGTTCAACATTAGTTACTTATAAAAAACATTTAATCTCATTTGACAAAAACTGTAGTGTTTTATCACTTATTTCCGTGTGGCAACGGAGTAGGAATACTAGTCACCACGCCAATTCTTGCCTGTGGGTGTCGTAAAAGATGGCTAAATGATATAATATGCAAGAGTTACGAAATACCTGCCGAAGGCTCTCCGATGATATGATAAGGAAATCGAGGGCTACCATTTTTAGGGTTCCGTACCCAATGGGTAGAAACGGGACCCTATTACTAAGACTTCGCCGTCTGTCCGTCCGTCTGTCCGTGCGTGTGTCCGTCCGTCTGTCCGTCCATCTGTCTGTCCGTCCGTCCGTCTGTCGGTCCGTCCGTCTGTCCGTCCGTCTGTCCGTTTGCTGACTGTATCTCACAAACCTTGATAGCTAGACAGTTGAAATTTTTACAAATTATGTATTTCTGTTGCCGCTATAGCAACAAATACTAAAAACAAAATAAAATAAATATAAATATTTATTTTATTTTGTTTTCCCTCCCATACAAAAAACGCGATTTTCTTTATTGATAATGGTACGGAACCCTACGTACGCGACTCCGACTGGCACTTAGCCGGTTTTTTTTCATACACTATACTATGGCCACGACACTAATAATAGAAAAAAAAGAATTTAATAAACTCATTTGCAAAAAAAACGGGCGGTTTTAATTTTCATTCATATTTAAAAAGATACAATACCAAAAAGGTTTCAATCGTTTGTACACGTTACTGGCCGGTTTTAAAAATGCTGTGGTATTTAAAAAAGTACGTTCTAAATTCAATTTTTCATTTGATGTTCATTTTTACAGAAAACCCCTTTTTATCCTACATTTTTGGCGCGAAGTTCCAGAAGTTAACATCGACTTTCATAACTTTTATTCAATTTTTATCGATTAATTTCATATCCTTGACTGTCAAAGCTTTATTTAATGCTGTTTGGCTGTATCAAAAATGGTAGATAAAGTGGTAAAAGCTACCAAAATTATCGCGCTGCTTGAAGAGGGTTGCAGCCAATGTTTCGTGGCTAGGAGGCTAAATGTTAGTCGCTCGACAGTCCAAAGGACCTGGCAGCGATATCAGGAGACTGGTTCCGTCGAGAGAAGGCCTGGTTCTGGAAGAAAACCATGTACCCAACCACGGGATGATCGTTTTCTTGTGAGTCGCGCATTGAGAAATCGCAAATCTTCGTATGTGGATCTTAAGAACAACCTCCAAGAAGTAAGAAATGTGCATATTAGTCTATGGACGGTCAGGAGGAGGCTTCTCGCTGCCAATATACGCAGTCACCGCCCGGCCCGCGGCCCCAAATTACTCCGTGAGCACAGAGTTCACAGGCTTAGGTTCGCTAGAAATTGTGAATCATGGACTCAAGACGATTGGAATAGGGTTTTGTTCTCTGATGAAGCCAGGATATCTCTGTTCCGTGAAGATCGACGTCGGCGAGTGCTAAGAAGACAAGGAGAACGCTTTGCAGAGGCATGTTTCGAAGAAATCACACCTTATGGTGGGGGCTCTGTTATGTTTTGGGCAGGAATAAATTCAATGGATCGTACAGAGTTAGTCTTCATTGAAAACGGCTCACTGACTGGGCATCGATACATAACGGAAGTTCTAATTTCTCATGCACAACCCGCATTGGCCGCTCTAGGTGAAGACTCGATTTTTATGGACGACAATGCTCGCGCCCACCGATCCCGCGATGTTAATACGTATGTGCAAGAGGTCGGCATCCGTCGTTTGGATTGGCCAGCTCGAAGTCCCGACCTCAATCCCATAGAGCATGTCTGGGACGTTCTGAAACGGCGTGTGAGATCAGTACACCCGGCTCCGCAGACCATCAGAGAGCTGAAGAATGTGATTACTGCGGAGTGGGAACGTATTCCGCAAGCAAGTATCCGGGATATACTCGCTAGCATGCCCAGACGAATTCAAGCTGTGATTTTAGCTAGAGGGGGTCACACTCGATACTAAACATTTATCTGCTTTTACTTTATTAAAGAAAAACAAACAAAAAAACTTTTTTATTTTTACTTCATGAGCATATGCACTACTAGCGAATATACACTACTAGCGAGGTTTAGCATTATTTCCCATAAATTGTATCTAAATTTTATGAAATACTGATGAAAACGATTATTTTCTTATTAATTTAGCAAATTGTGTGGATAAAACTACCTATAATTATCAAACAAAGAAATATTAACATTTGAAATGGTTCATTGCTTAGGTGCCCGTTTTTTTTGCAAATGAGTGTATGTTAAAATTTTATTATAACGCTTTATCTACATCTAGTTGATATTTGTGACGGCGTGCGCGGGCATCGTACAAATTTACTCATCACTTTTCTGTAACGCGCCAAACTTCAATAATTAAGAAATATTATTAAATAAATGTGTTACTGCATGAATTATATCATGTTTTTAGAAAATATACGTAAATAAATGTGTTATTTCATGCCATTCATACATGCCATTTATAATGACCTAATAGATTTGAATAATGTAACCTCATTACTAAAATAATTGATGACTTATTTGAAAAACCTCGTACTATTGTCCTCTGTACATAATTACGTATTCAATTAATATAAGAATCCGCACACTCAATGGGTAGTGCAAGGTTATGAACAAATCAAAATAGATCCAGAAAATTACGTCATCGGCGCTCTTGAAGAGACTTATGAATTTATATTTTAGATTTTATTGTAAAGTGGTGAATACTTATTTTTGAAGATGTACTTTTTTTAAGAATAAATTTTTACTACGCACGCACACTGTCACGGAAATCCGACACCCTGAAGTTTGCCAGTCAACATTTTTTACTTAAATTTCAACTAAATAATGCATTATAATAAAATTTCTTAGCTCATTTATTAGACGTTTATATAATTTTATACTTTGATTTTATATACTTACAACATTTCGTCTTTTACGATATCCGCGACGAAGTGCAATGAATTGTATTATCAATCCGTCATCAAATCAATGTCTTAATTAACAAGTTCAAGGCATCCTAACCTGCTGATATCATAGCCAAGGTTATCACATTCCACTAGGTGACTAAATCAACAATTTGTAACAATTATTCATTATATTAATGAATAATTGTAAATATTGGAATGTGGGACTTTACAAGAGGATAATAATGTCTTTTTTGTGGTAACGGAGTTAGAATACAATTCATGACCCTCATTTCATGTCCATGAGTGTCATAAATAAGACTAATATAATATGCAGATAAATCTTATGCCAATACCTGTGACCAAGACTGTACAAAAAAAAAATAGGCTGTCATCCAAAGTTGCAACTTAAATAAAACTAAAAAGCATTCATATTCTTATTTATCCACAATAGTTATTCAAAATATTCAATATTAATTAAAGCTTATTAGATTAGCTTTAATTAAAATTGAATATTTTGAATAACTCCCGACACAAACTAAAATAATACGAAACAAAAATAGTATCAAGTTCTCTGCAACAGGAATTATCAATTAATTATCATTTAACTACTGTACTGGCACGCGTGTAACATCTAATCGAGTAATCATATGACATTACATCACTTTGGAAAAGAGCTGATACTCTTACACTGCTGAACCCATATTTTTTTTATTTTATATATATTTTTTTATATATTAACCAAACACAGTAAAGAACCACCGCAAGAAAACTGGCTTTCAAAAAATAAACAGCATTGAAATCGGTCCATCTGTTTGAGCGATATGATGCATCAGACAGGCAGACACAGACGAACTTATAACACCTCTCTTTTTCCGTCGGGGGTTAAACATAGATCCTATATCAAACATCTTGAGAATCATCTGTTATTCGTTATTCGCGTTGTTTCCGTGTATTAACGGAGTAAGAATACAATTAAACACCTCCTATCTCGTCTGTGGTCATCGTAAAACACATTTTTATGCTCTATGGTCAGCACATACGCTGTCCGTTCCATCCGGAGTGATGGAAGGGTGAAACGCGACCCCATAACCCACGGTATTGCCTCGCCTTTGCTATTAAGCTGACCACTGGTACCCTGTTTCTTATCGTCCGTGCCTAGCTCTTGTCGTAAAATCGACTAAGAGGTTAAAAATATATATTTGTGTAAGGAAAACTTGATATTAAACCCTATACCATTCCCTCTGTTTCAATTTCTCTCTTATTGTGGGGGATAATCGAGGCCTGTAGTTAGATTATATATCTGTGCGGTTATGATGCGTTGTTTTTAATACACGATCAACCATCTAATAAAAAAATAATTATGTAAACGCGATTAACAATAGTTTTAATAATAACTATAGTAGTATTATACAAGTGTTTTTGTTTACAAACATGTACATCGAAGTAACAATTAAATGTTTATAAATAATACTACGAGTATCTATGAAGTATGGTCGTGCGTTTTATCGAGAAAATAATTAGAATTCGTTATTTTTTTTTCGATTTCGTGTAAAGACGAAGTAAGAATAAAATTCACCACCCCATTTCTTACCCGTGGATGTCGTAAAAGACGACTAAGGGATATCTTTTTCATATAACAACTAGACATGAGAAACAAAACTCGAACGAAGGCTACAATCGACCATTAATTATTTCTTAAAGAAAAGTGTTTCTGTATTGAAGTAAATATTCAATATTTTTAACCAACTCCAAAAAAGTGGTGCTAAATTGGGGTGTATTTTTTTGATGTGTGTTATTACCTCATAACCTTTTTCTACGTGAACAAATTTTATTCCTAATTAACTTTAGCGCATCTCGTAATATAATTAAATGCAGCTCATACGAACATTAGTTAGTAATGACGTTTTGGTTTTAAAATCATTCGTAATATCTGCTAGTCAGAGCTTAACATAATTATCGTAAACAATGATATGATTTTGTAAGTGTACTAAAAGTATTTACTTGTTTCATTGACATCAATATACATGATATTAACCTTTTATTTTTAAAGACCCTGTACTAAAGAAATAATCTTTGTATTGCAGGGGACTTTATAAATATATAACTAACGGACACAAATTACATCCAGACTCAGAACAATAATTTGTGGATCGCACAAAGTGTTGTCTCGCGTGGGATTCGAACCCCTGATACTAGTACTGTAAGTCACTATCTTAACCACTAAGCCATCTGTGCAATCAATCAGTATCTTATTGTTATGAATGAATGTGAAATTATAAAACCTATTTACATTTTTCCGTGCAGTGACGGAGTAAGAATACATTTCACACTAACTTTCATTCCTGTGGGTACCGTAAACTACGATTGAGGGATTATAATATGCAGATAACATCTATAAAAGAGAAGGAAAACTCAAAATGAAACCATATACCAATCTATCTAACGGGCATGTTATAGTAGGTCAATTTCCTACGCATTGTGAAGGAGGCTCAAGCCCAGTAGTGGGACGAGTACGAGCTGTGATGATGACAATATCATATGTGATCATCATAGATGATTATATATATCATATATAACGAAATTCTAACACGGCAATATACATTAGAATAAACCAATACGCAGAATTTTTATTAGAGTTACAGAAGCCAAAACAACAATTTTTAGATGTTCTGCCTCTCCGTCTAACTATTTATAAAGGCAAAACACAAAACTACTGCATGAAATTGAATAAAATTTTCACTGATGTCATCATCATCATCATCATCTTGCTCTTATCCCAATTACTTGGGGTCGACGCAATATGTCATCTGTTTTGACATATTGCAAAAAGTTTCGGCAATGACTTTTATGACCGGCCGCCTGCCTAACGTCAACCCTCCTTGGGAATGTAATCGTTGACCCAAATGGTACCAGATAGAGTTGGTCCGGGTCAATCTAGGGCTCTTAGTCGTCTTTTACGACACCCACGAGCAAAGCAAGGGTTGGTAGTATTCGAAGCCGCTACCACACAGCACTGATGTATATTACAATTATTCGTGTGATGATTGAGTAAGAACACAATTCACCACCTCCTCTTTTGTCCGTGGGTATCGTAAAAGACGATTAACGGATATAATACGGTTATAACATCTATACGACAGAATGAAAGCTTGATGCAAAACCCTATGCCAACACGTCAGCCAGGCTAGCCACGGACGACGAGGATCTCGGTAGCAGTAATCGGTCCAATGGTGAAGGTATAGGAATACTATAGGCGAAGTGATGGAAATATGACGTATGTACATCAGTACATGATAATCCACTCAAAAAATATGCCAACACATCTAACCAGCGTGGTATAGTAGGTCAATTCCCCTCCACTAATGTCCCCTCCACTAAGGTCCGAGTGCAATAGTGCGATATACGGGTTGAGATGATGGTGATGATATTACAATAATCATTATCCCGCTTTTATCCCAACTTCTTGTGGTCGAAGTAATATGTACTCCACCTCAAATCGCGAGGCGAGAAGCGGGCCCCTAGCTGCCATGAGTGTGGCGCGCCAACCGACGGTGCACGTCACACTCTCGAGATTTGCTCCACCTGGGGTTCGCACGCCCTGGTGACCGAGATCGGCGAAGACCTGTCGCTGGTGGTAAAATGCTTGACAACCCCCGCATACTGGACGGCCATGGCATCCTTCTGTGAAGCCGTGATGTCGCGAAAGGAGGCCGCAGAGAGACAATGCGATGCAGATGCCACTGCTGACTCTCTGCGTAGACGACGGCTAGGTAAACGGCGGCAACAGTACGCGCGCCTTCTTCCTTAGTAGCATAATGCAGAGGTGAGGCCAACATACCTATCGTCGGGGCGTTCGAGTAAAATGCCGAAAGGCGATCCTCTGACGCCCCACGAATAACGGGGGAGTGGAGCCGCTGATGGTTTTTAGTAGGTACCCCATAAGATATCATCAAGGAGGGACATGCGTATACGCATTTTCCATCAGTGTCAAAAAAAATGTACTTCACCTCCATCGTACATATTGCAAACGTTATCGACAATAGTGTTATAACCGGCCGCCTGCCTGCCGTCAGCCTTCGTCGAGAATACAGTTATAGACCAAATTATGTCTATTACAATGTAAGATATAACTATTAACATCAGAATAATAAATATGCAAGTAAATAACGCAAGTAACACCGGTTGCATTATGCGCTATTTACACAGAATCAACATGTGTGATCAGCATAGTATAGCAGATCAAATTCCCTCCCATTGTTAAGGAAGCCCAAGCCCAAAAGTGGGACGTATGTGGGTTGCTATGATGATGATGATGATGACACAGAACTATATACGCATTTTTTTTTTTTGTTTGTGACTAAGTTGTTAGCCGCAGATGGCTGTGATAACTTTACCCGGACTGGTGGGTGAGTATTGAGGGCTCTCAACCCCTATATACACTATAAATATAGCATAAAATATATCAGATTCAGCCTTCAGCGCTTACTCAACAGTCCAGGTAACTTTGTCGCAGTCATTTGCGTCTAAAAACTACAGTCATATAAAAAAGTAAATAAAATATATGAAAATATAAGACAGCGTAACAATACGTTATATTATCAAATCTTTCTTTACTGCAGGTGCTGAAATAGCTTCCAAATGGACATAAAAAGATAACATCGCTGTAAGATAAGAAACTCAAAATAAAAGTTTTGATTAATTATGTCTGGCCAACGCGGTATTAGAACGATTTCCGTTTCATTATGGGCGGCTGGTAAAAATAAATAAGCCTATAAGTAGAAATCTCAATTTTTCTTATAGATGAAAAATGTCTTAATACTATTGTAAAAAAAAAATGATAAAAATTACGTTTAGTAATATAAAAATATCAGTATATTTCAATGCCTCCCAAAAAAACCAATCATTAACTAAGAAGTCCAGAAAAAGAACTTGGCAGGAACAAGAGTTTTTTATTATATAGCTGAATGAATAATGATGCATATTATTTATCATCATTTCGGATCATCTCGTACGTCCCACTATTGGGCTAGAGCCTCCTTCACACTAAGGGGGAAATAGACCTACTGTACCACGCTAGTTCGACGTGTTGGTATAGGGTTTTATTTTGAGTTTCCCTTGTTTTGCATAGATATTATTGCCATATTTAATCCTATAATCGTCTTTTACGATACCCACGGGCAAGAATGGGGGGTGATGAATTTTATTCTTACACGTCAATATATTATTATTAGTATATTTAAATTACATACTTATCAATCGAAAACTTAAGATTACAAAATTAAATAAATACTCACTTAAAATCTTTACTTTGCTCGTCATAATATTTCACTAAAAATACACCATTGCCATCTTCTGTAACTTTCTTTCCAAATGATATTTTGATAGAGTATACCTGTCTATCATTATTATGGTACATTCTCAATGGTTCTATAAGATATATGTATAATTTTCCTTTCACATTATTGTACTGAAAAGGCCTAGCACCGTTTATAATATTACGATTTCCATCGAGAACTTTTATTGCGGTAATTTCCAAATCTTTAGCGTCCAGTTCTATTACATTTACACCTGGAGCGTTTGCTATTATGGTTATTGTTAAATCACAATCAAAATATGATTGTTCGCCGCTCACATATGGATATATATTTAGTTCGTATTGTAATGGATACACCGTGTAGTTCAAACATTCTTCATCGACACCCAAATCGATTGCATTCGTCAACGAAAATAAACATAAAAATAAAAACACGCGAAATAAATTGCACTCCATTTTTTTTATATATCAATAAACCGAAAGTCAATGTTATTTTGTTTTAAAGAAGATTATGCATTTTAATTCGATTCGTTTTAAAACCGCCGGATTATAAGCAGACGTCCGAACACCTCGCGCGCGTAAAAGCTTGTAACGCTCGCTTCATTGAGCGACAATTGGCGCCAGATTTTCCGACCAGTCAGACATGATCTACCGATCCGCGGATAAGCGTAATGTAAACTGTGCGCAAAGTGGAATCTAATATAATGTCAAAGACCAAAATAAAATAGATTAGTGGATATTTTTTTGTTTGTAAATATAGCTTTAGCGTTTTATATAGAGACTTGTGAATCTAGCGACCAAAACACGTGATTACTGATTGCTGTAACTAGCTCCTTATTATGAGGCAGTCTTAAAGTGATAATAGCGTTGTCAAATCAAAGTATTTCTTATTTTTATTTTTTGTGATTGGACTATAATTTCGACAAAAGGCCGCACGAAGTCACCTAAAGCAAACTGTGACTGGTCCCTGTCTTTTGAACGAATGCCTGAGGCATAGCATCTACATCTATGACAGGATACCTATGTAACATCTTAGTGGTCTTGGTGACGACACTTGTACGCTGTAGGCCTGACTGCGAGTAGAATTATCATCACCCATCCATCTGTGGCCTCGGCGTGCATTACAGTCTTACCTCCTTTTTGGGTACCTATATAAAGAGTAATCAAGAACAAATGAATAAATATTCGTAATTAATATTCATATATTAATTAAAAACCAATTGATGCTTTCAATTTTTTTTTTCTTTTGTGTGACTTAGTTGTTCAGATAGCTGTGACAACTTTAGCCGAACTGGTGGGTGAGCGCTGAGGGCTCTCAACCCGTGATGCTTTCAAAACACTTTATAATTAATTAGGTACAGTAAAACCCGTTTAAGACGATTTCGCAGGGACGCGACCAAAAACGCGTCTTAGACGGGAAAGCGCGCTCCTCGCCCCACTCCGTCCGCCGCCCGCAACACCCGCAACGCACCCGAACACCACGTCGCCTTCGTCGTTGGGCCGACCACCGGAGCAGGGTTACTTGTCATCAGTGGTCGGCCCGATGGCATACCCCCTACTTGGGGTACCCTCCCATCGATCGACGTCCCCCCCTCGGGGAGGACGTCGGTCTTTCCTCACGCGGTCGGCCTCTCGGCAAGTGACGGACTAGTCCCCGGTCACGTCACACGCGGCCTCGACTATAGTTGTTATGATAGCAGAGATTGTGTAGAATCTTTAATGTGCGATCTACTATGTTATTATATTTCATTGGATGATGATATGGTATATGGTAGGACCACATTGTTGACAGTTATCTGTCTACATCCGCAGGCCGGTCCATCCGGGGTAGTACCAAACTCTTGCAGAAAATCAGCGTCTGAGTAGTAGCAATTTGATACTGTGCTTCATTCTGTTAGTAAGAGAGCCGCAAGCCCAACTTTTTAAGTATATTTGCGTGCGTATGTACCTCATTGCATGCATTCACACTCTTGTCAACGTCTTCACGGTAGACAACGTTCTATCATAGGTTCATGAGTGGCAGCATACCTTACCATCAGGTGTATTGTTTACTAATCTGCTACCGTTTGCAATTAAAAAAAATAACATTACAAGTTTCTGGAGTAATAGATGCATAATTATGAAAACGTTTAACGTAACAACTTACCGAGTTAACAATAAACAAATAGATACCGCCCACATATTTAAAGACACGTGTTTAACATATAACAAAGAATCATAACGGTATGACGCGAGACAATTGACATAAGACAAACGCCGTGGGTAGCTGCACTTAGTAACAATTCTACAACCCACGCATCAAATGAACTCGGCGAATTAGTGGAATGTGTAAGAATTTTTAAGTGAAAATTTCTTAAGGCGCATTTATTATGGTATTCCGTCGGGTCGACCACTGAAATCAAGAAACTCTGCATCGGTGGTCGACCCAACGACGAAGGCGACATGCTATACGGGTGGGTTACGGGTGTGCGTGCTTACGCCCCTCTGTCGCCCCGGACGGAGTGGTGCGAGGAGTACGCCGACCGTAAAAAAAAAGGCGCATTTATTGACTGCCAATCCGCTTGCCAAGCATAGCGATTATGGTATTGGTACTCCTTTATGGTCAGACCTACGAACGTCAATAGGCTGTTGAAGATCACGTTAAGCATAGAATTCACAACTCTTAAAGAAACATTCTTTGTGTGTCAACGATGAAACAAATGAGATAATTTACAAAACTTGTGTATAACTTAAACTAACAAAACATAAAATGTCGCAGGGAGTTGTTAGATGCATTCGACACAGAATGCTACAATAGCATTATTTTGGCTTCCTCAATAAAATCTGATGGATTTTAAATGACTTATTGATGATTTATATACATAAACTTCTTCGATGTTCATTCATATCAAGCATCTCATTATCATGTCAGCTCATATACGTCCCACTGCTGGACTCGAACAAATCCATAATAAAAGGCAAATTGACCTATTACTATATATATAAATGAAATCATCATCATGTTAAATGATTTCTTTTATTAGAGATATATCAAACTTTTTTTTTTGCGGTGGGCTACAGTCAGCGTACCCGCCACCCAGCTCTGTCCGGGGCGACAGAGGAGCGACGCGCGGCTCCGTAACCCACCCATAAACTCGTAGCACTTCATCTTCGTCGTTGGGCCGACCTCCAGTGCAGAGTTCCTTGACTTCAGTGGTCGACCCGATAGCATTCCCCGAGGGAGTACCCTCTCCTATCGACGTCCCCCACGGGACACCGATCGCCGTCGCGAGGCTAACTTCTCCGCGGGTACCGGACTAAATCCCCGTTCCGTCACCCGCAGCCTCTGCTAGGGCGGCATCAGGCGTAATATATCAGTCATCATCATCATCATCTTGCTCTTATCCCAATTACTTGGGGTCGACGCAATATGTCATCTGTTTTGACATATTGCAAAAAGTTTCGGCAATGACTTTTATGACCGGCCGCCTGCCTGACGCCAACCCTCCTTGGGAATGTAATCGTTGACCCAAATGGTACCAGATGGAGTTGGTCCGGGTCAATCTAGGGCTCTTAGTCGTCTTTTACGACACCCACGAGCAAAGCAAGGGTTGGTAGTATTCGAAGCCGCTACCACACAGCACTAAATATATCAATAATATATGAATCATTAGAGAAAAATTATAAATAATTAATTAAAAGAAATATTATTATTAAAATGAAAACTTTTATTGCACTGTTGCTGTATCATCCATAAGTCTTTAAAAACAATGATATACATAAAATATCAAAAATATAATATAACTACATATTGAAGATACAATAATTTTATTAGACTATCTAATTTCATAGTGGAGTGGAATCTCTTCCTTTTTATTAAACTATTAATTAACTCTATAGGATATCTATATAGATTATCTAGTTCCTGTTTACGATAGGATTTTCATAAGCGCCTAATACATATTAATACATTTTATTTCATATTTTAAACATAACTATTCATGATTATAAAAGCCTCTTATTTTCATAAGTAGTAACTATTAATTCTCGTTTTTATTCCAATTTATAATTAAATAGCTACCCGCCCTCGCTTCGCTTCGGTTTCCGTCGTCTTACTCGCGTAATGACCGTTCCCGTGGGAATATCAGGATAAAATATAGCTTATGTTAACCCCTGATATTATAGGTTTCCATTGGTGAAAGAATTTTTGAAATCGGTTCAGTGGTTTAAGCGTGAAAGCGTAACAAACAAACAGACTTACTTTCGGATTTATAATATTACATAGTAAGGATTTATTTCGAATTGTTCCAGAATTCTATTCCAAAACGGTTAACTAGTAAAAAGCTAAACTTGTGTAGAATATTGTCATTATAAAATATGTACTAATAAAATATGTACTGACAACATCACGTAATCATATATTAGGGCTATCAACATCAAGAAACCAACGACGGTCTATGTTAGACAAACCAGTAATCAAACTTAGTAGAAATCGTCACTGGCTATTCTGCCCCGATGTAGAGTATTTCTGTACTAATGAAAAAAAAAAGCAGCATAGTATATCGCAAAGGCCCTTATATCTTATCTTATATAAAAAAATTGTTGAACACTCCGCCCAATGTTAGGTTATTTTAAAATTATCGTTTGAAATTATTCTACATATATATATATATTTTGTTTTGTATTTTGAAATATTTAAATATTATATGACTCTGTTCTGTCAATAATTCTAACACTCCCATACATTTCTTAAATATCTTCAACTTACAACTTTGTTTATAGTCTTTTATTATATGTAAATAGTCTTTTATTATATGTTATAAAGTACAATAGAGATTATAAAAAAATATAGACATTATGTATATAATACGAGTATAATAGGTATATAACTATATCAAAAGGGCTATTTTCAGACATTACATAAATATTTACAAACAAATTAAAAAAAAAGATTTTGTATATTTTTGTTTTTCATATAAATGTATAATTTTGTAAGTGATCCTATGAATAGGTTTTATATGACGATTGATTTAATATTTAATAAAAAAATAATGCTAAACTTAAAATAATTACAATACTTGACGGCATTAATGCACTTGATTTATTTTTAAGTTTTGATAAAATAGCTGATTTGTGATTGTCAGCCCAAGCCTTTGATCCTTTTGCCAGATTTAAAGAATTCCTCGCAGCGGTGATAGCTTCTTCAGTACACTGCGTACAATTCGCCAAAAATGCTTCAAACTGTGAAGCAAACAAAGTTCATATAAAATCAAAAAATAATACGTTTCTCTCCAAGTATACTATTACACTATTCATTAAGGCTCGAGCCTCCTTCATTATAGGAGGGAAATTATACCGTTACCTTACTATACCGTTCGTCTTTTTTTTTTAATTGTAAACGGTGGCAAACGAGCAAACAGTACACCTGATGGTAAGTGTTGCTGCCGCTCATGGACCTTTACAAGGCCGCTGACTACCGCGAAGAAATTGAAGGGAGGGTGAATGCGTGCATTGAGGCTCGGTGATATCAAGGGCACCACCAAAACCCTCCACACGCAAACACCCTCAGAAAATTGGGCTTCCGGCTCTCTTACTCACCGAACGAAGCGCAGTAACAAATTGCTACTACTCAGACGTCGATTTTCTGCGAGAGTGTGGTACTGCTCCGGACGGACCGGCCCGCGGTTGTAGACAGATAACTGTCGACAGTGTGGTCCTACCACTCCAGACAGGTTGGTATTTTTTTTTTTTGGGTAGGCTATGGTCAGGGCACACGCTGTCTATTCCGACAAAAGGACTACGTGCGGCCCCATAACCCACGGTAATCCCTCTCCTTTGCCATTGGGCCGACCACTGGTACCGAGTTCTTGTCGTCCGTGGTCAGCCCGGCGGGATACTCTTTCGAGTATCCTCCCTTCCTTCAACTTCCCTCTCGGTACGTCAGTCGCCCTTGCGCGGTCAGCTTCTCTGCGGGTGACGAACCAATCCCCAGTCCAGTCACCCGTGGCCGCGGCTAGGGCGGTATCAGGCGCAAGTACTCGCGCCTATGCCGCCCAAGTCGACGGCGGCGGATCATGTCACCGTAGAGCACTTCCTCTCACGCACGCTCCTCCGCCGCCTCCTTCCGTGAGATGACGGCCTCACAGAAGGCGGCAACCGCGTCCCAGTTCCTGACGCTGTCCGGCATCTCCCTAGTGATGGCCGACAGCATCAGGTCGGCGAGTTCACGGCGCTGCTCTGGCCACGCGACACACACTTCGACCATGTACAGGTACGTAGCGAAGTAACAGTGCCCCGTCAAGACCTGCACCAGTCGGAACGAAAAAACCCCGTGCCGCTGACCCAACCACTCCATCAGCCTCGACGGTCCGAACACCGTACCGAGGCCTCTCCAGCCGGATTGCCCAACGGGCAATGACATCACAGCGGGGAGTTGTCCCGCCAAGCGGCCATCGGCCAGCGGATATTTAAAAAAAATGTTTAAGGGTAGGCAATCTATTAATTCATCATCATCATTATCTCAGCTCATATATGTCCCACTGTTGGGCTCGACATTCCTCCACAATGAGAGAAAAATTGACCTTACTATATGATATAGTAAAGTTAATTTCTAGTCTACAGGTTAGTCAGGTTAGTAAAGAGTTTTATTTCGAGTTTTTCTTTTCTTACATATTTATATACGTACTAGCTGACCCGGCGAACTTCGCACTGCCTTTTACATAATAGTTTTGTTTTAGTATTTATCAGTTTAGTTTTATCCGTGCGGTGACGGAGTAAGAATACAATTCACCACCCGTGAGTGTCATAAAAGACGACTAAGGGATATACCGCCTTTTCTTATCGATTCCAAAACCTTTTTTAATCTAGATCTACATGTAATTATGCTAAAAATGTCGAACCGACGGGACGAACGTCAACTGTTTAACACGTAAGAATAGTTTGTATGGGAAAATAAAATAATTGTTTTTAGTATTTTACTCGCAATTTTCTCACCGTGTAAACCTTCGCTGGACTTCGACAAATGATTCAAGAACAAAATTAGTCAAATCAGTCCGTTCTCGAGTTTTAGTGAGACTAACGAACAGCAATTCATTTTTATATACATAGATTATATTCTTTAGTTGTCTTTTACGACATTCACGGGCAAGATAGGGAGTGGTAAATTGTATTCTTATACCGTCACCACACGGACGCTGTTAATTATAATGAATATGTTCACAATAATTAATGTACAAAAAACTGTAGATAGCGTCAATAATTGGTAAGGTCAGACTTATTAACTAGTGCTAAAACAACGCATCATGAATTCTCATTACCTAACAGACATTGTATAATTGGTTGTATGACGATTTATATTAACGAGAGATGATTTTAATTAATGTTAAATTCATAATTTAAATTTTTTTATTTATACTTGATGGTAAGTGGAAGCTGTAGCTTATTATGCTATTAAGCTATGTTATACCAGGCGCATAGCCCGATCGCTGCCAACTCTTTCACGAACTATTATGTAAACGATCAAACAGCACACTTGACAGTATATACGATACTATCGCTCATAGATCTATACTAGGCCGCCGCTTACCCTGAAGAAAGTAAAGGGAGTGTGAATGCGTGCAACGAGGTTTGGAGATAATAAAGGCGTTACCAAAACCCACCACCCACAAAAACTAAAAAGTTGGGATTCCAACTCACTCGCTCGCCGAACGAAGTGCAATAACAATAGATACTACTCAGATGTCAATTTTCTGTGAGAGTGTGGTAATACCGTGGATAGATCGACCCGTGACTGTAGAAAGAGAACTGTCGACAGTGTGATCCTACCACTTAAAACTATGAGATGGGTTAAGAACCTCCGGATCTCGCTCGCCAAGCTTCAGTAGCTAATTATTACTTCTCAGACATAGATTTTCTGTTAGAATGTGCTACTCTCTACTACTATGACAAACAAGCACGGCCATTTATGATTGCTGTGTGCCACAGACAGAACACTTTTAGAAGTTTGACCTTGAAAAAAGTTTAAGTGACTTACTGAAAATCTTCTATAGGACTGCAGTAAACATAACTTTAAAGATTAAAATTTTAATCAAAGGCAATTTTTAGGCAAAATTTAATTGTAAAAAATTTGTAAATTTAACATTCATTTATTTTATGACTAGCAACCCGCCCTCGCTTCGCTTCGGTTTCAGTCGCTTTACCCGCAGCGTAGTTCCCGTTCCTGTGGGAATACCGGGATAAAATATAGCCTATGTTACTCCCTGATATGATAGCTTTCCATTGGTGAAAGAATTTTTTAAATCGTTTCGGTGGTTTAAGCGTGAAAGCGTTACAAACAAACAAACAAACATCCTTACTTTCGCATTTATAATATTAGTATGGATATATATTCTTTTTATAACTAATTTGACAAAATAATCTCATATACCTTAATATTTTTTAAATATTATTTTGATAATGTGTGTAATATATTTTTTTAATTCTGCACACCCAGATTCAATACAAAAATGAGTGTAATTCACAAAAAAAAATGTCTTAAATAGGATCGAACTGACAACGTTGGAAATGGCAAATCAGTAGAGCACCCCACTATTTCTAGATTAAATTGTTTGTTATGTAAACATATTTTCCAATTGAAAACCCACTTCCTTAATAACTAAAACTTATAAAATTTAGTCTGTATTATCTCCACGTTTCCTCGCTGGCTTTCTGCCAAAGTAACTTTCTGTTATAATTGAGGTGATTTGAGCGATAATATTGTATTCAGGCCACCACTTTCGTTTATAATCGTTTTCTGTTCGAAGTGTTGTTTTAAATATATCCGTACAAAAATCCCGATGTGGTAATCGAAGTAATATTGTAAATTCTGTTAACATTATAACAAGGAATCGAGTGTTTTTTACGATATTAATGGTTAGTTTAGTTATTTATGATAACTATTACAGCTTGCTGTGTGGCGGCGGCCATCAATACTGCTAACACTTACATTGATCATGAGAGTCATAATGTTTTAATGAGCTTTACATTAACCTGAGCCTACTTAATCTGTTGTAGTTAGCCTATGTCTGATATCAGAAAAGTGACCCGTCATAAAACTATACCCGTCATATAACAAAACGTCTGTAACGTGTACGATACTTCTGTCGTAAGAGTAACTATTGCCTCTAAATAATTGAGATAGTAACATGAACTATAGAATTTCTCTTAAAAAAAATTCTCCGTGTTATGACAGAGTAAGAATACAGTTTAACACCCTCTCTCTTAACTCTAGGTGTTGTAAAATAAGGGATTAAATATGCACATAATACGCAAGAAAAGAAAAATTTGAAATAATACCATATACTAACACATGGTATAATCAGTCAATTTGACGCCCAATATGGAGGAGGCTCGAGAAGTAAATGAGCTATGATAATGATTGTAATATTTATCATCTCAACCCATACACGTCTTACTGTTGGACTCGGGCCTTGGGAGGGAAATTAACTTACTACACCACGCTGGTCAGACGAGTTGGTATTTTTTTTTTTTTTTGTTGGGCTATGATAAGCGCACGCGCGGTCCAGTCCGTCCGGGGCGATGAAAGGACGGCGCGCGGACCCATAACCCACCCGTACCCACGTCACCTTGTTGTTGGGCCGACCACCGGAGCAGATGTGACTTGTCGTCAGTGGTCGGCCTGACGGAATACCCTTTCGGATAACCTCACCTCTCGACGTCCTGGGACGTCGGTCGCCGTCGCGCGGTGAGCCTCTCTGCGGGTGACGGACAATTCCCCGGTCCGATCACCCGCGGCCTCGGCTAAGGCGGCATTAGGCGCAGATACTCGCGCCTGCGCCGCCCGAGTCGCCGGCGGCGGAACGTGTCGCCGAATAGGAGCTCTATTCGCACACGATCCGCCGCCTCTTTCCGTGAGATTACGGCCTCACAGAAGGCGGCGACCGCGTCCCAGTTCCTGACGCTGACGAGCATCTCCCTGGCGATGGTCGGCAGCGCCAGGTCGGCACCGATAATTGCGACGAGTTCACGGCGATCCCCCTCCCATGCAGCACACTCCTCGAGCATGTGCTGCGCCGTGTCCTCGTCGCAACTGCAGTGGTGGTAGGACGGTGTGCTCTCCCTCCTGACAATCTTGTGCAGGTACTTCCCGAAGCAACCGTGCCCCGTCAGCACCTGCACCAGTCGGAAAGAAAGCACCCCGTGCGTCCGCTCCAACCACTCCATCAGCACCGGCCGGAGGGCCCCGACGGTCCTGACACCGTACCGAGGACTCTCCAGCCGGACTGCCCAACGGGCAATGACTTCTCGGCGGGCGTCGACCCGCCAGACGGTGATCTCTTTGATGGAGACCATGCCGCCGCGGGCGCGTGTCTCCGACACCCGCCGATAAATGTCGGCGAGCATCTCCGCCTTCAGGTCCCACGGGGGAGTTCCGGCCAGGAGGCACGCTGCCTCCGTCGCCACCGTGCGGTAACCCCGTATGGCCCTGATCGCCATGACCCTCTGTGGTCGCCACAGGAGGGCCCCAAGACGGACGGTCAGGGACCCCGCCCACACCGGTGCGCCATACAGGGCCATCGACCGGATCACCCCCACGTACAGCTGTCGGCACGTAGCACTGGGTCCGCCCACATTCGGCATCAGCCGCGAAAGGGCGGACGCCGCGCCGACAAGCCGCGGAACAAGTCGATGGAGATGCTCCCAGAACCAAAAATGCCGGTCGAGCACCAGGCCCAAGTACTTTATGTGAGCCTGGATGCTGATGGTGACCGACTTCACGGTGATCGAAGCGCCGGCGGGAGGCCCGGCGGTACGGAGGCCATGGAACACAAGGGCCTCCGTCTTTTCCAGGTCTACCCTCAACCCCAGCGCTTCGATCCGCCTGACAATCTCCTCGGTGCCGAAAGTTGCCAGGCGTGCCGCCTCCTCTAGCGTCCCACCCCGAGCTGTGACGAGTGTATCGTCGGCGTAGCAAATTACGCCCAGCCCGGGTGGGAGGCTTCCTCTCAACGCCCAGTCGTAGCCGATGTTATACAGGGTCGGACCCAGAACCGACCCCTGCGGGACACCGCACGTCATGGGCGTTCGCACAACGTCCCCTGCTCGGTCAGACGAGTTGATATAGGTTTTTATTTTAATTTTTTCTTCTCCTGCATAGATATTATATGTATTTTAAAAGCCTTAGTCTTCTTTTACGACATTCACGGACTAGCGAGGGGGTGATGAATTGTGTTCTTACTCCGTCAGCATACGGATAATATACATTAAATTAAAAAAATATATATATGAGAAATCCATACCACTTTTCATTGTTCCATAACAATGAAAAGTGGTATGGATTTCTCATATATATTTTATATTTTTAGTTTAGAGGCTATCCTTTAAACTATCGAAGTAATATCATTGAGCATAAAGATTAAATTTTACGAGTACAAACAAACATCAAGTCATTAGCAAGTCCCAGTTGACATAGCTACGGTCAGCAATGTAAGGGGATGTATGAACCCATCGAGTTGAGTGTTTGATAAACATTAATTTAGGTCAACGAAACCTCAATTAGGGGCGCACAGAGTAAAAGGTCGTACCCGTGTTTACTCCCCCAATGCGGTACTAAGAATTGATAGCGAAACAGTCCTTAATGAGCATTAATTTTATTACTTAGAAGTGATATTAAAAAAAAAATAGCGTGACTACCAAGTACGCATGTCAGAAATGAAACTTCTTTGGTTCTATGTGCTTTTTATCAATATTAAAAAAAAAAACTCTCGATCTTTCTCACTCACTTGCTCCCTACTCTCGCCCCATGGCTGTGCTTCGTGCTATGTTCGCCCTTTCTCACTCTCTCTTAATCGGTCTCAATCGCTCTCTCCCTCTTCTTCGACAAAAACGCTGCACATATTCGTGACGCTAAATTGCGTTTCATCCGAAAAAAATTACCCTCATGTGTGCAAAGAAGTTTCGCTTCAAAAAAAAAATCTCTCGATCTTTCTCATTCGCTTGCTCCCTACTCTCGCCCCATGGCTGTGCTTCGTGCTATGTTCGCCCTTTCTCACTCTCTCTCTCAATCAGTCTAAATCGCTCTCTCACTTTTCTTTGACAAAAACGATGCACATGTTCGAGACGCGTTTCATCCGTAAAAAAGTTACCCTCATGTACGCAAAGAAGTTTCACTTCAAAAACACGCTTTAGTAAAATAAATATGTTCGTGGTGACGGAGTAAGTATACAATATACCACCCCCTATCTTGCCCGCGGGTGTCGAAAAGACGTTTAAGGAATATTATATGCAGATAACATCTACACAAGAGAAGGAAAGCTGGAAATAAAATCTAAACTAACACGTCTGACTTGCGTGAGTAAGAATACAGTTCACCACCCCCATTCTTATCCTTGGATGTCTTAAAAGATGCCTAATGAATATGATATGCACATATCTATACAAGAAATGGAATACTTGACATAAAACCCTATACCAACATGTCTGACCAGCGCGGTATAGTAGGTCGATTTCCCTCCCATTGAGGAGGAGGCCCGAGCCTACCTACCGTCGCCTGAGGTGGTGATGATGATGATGATGAAAATAAATGAGAAGTAATTAAAAAAAACTAAAAACGCTTTCGTTGATAACCGAACTAAAAGTGCAATACATAAAATATGGATAGTGACATCTATCGAGTTACGCTAAAATCTTAGACATGGGTAGGTATAAAACCCCAATATAAAAACTCCAACAATTCGCTAATCTTGTATAGATTATGGGACAAATTGTTCAAATTATTATATTGACAACGGTCTTTGACAAGTGTGCAAAATTTCAAATTAATTCGATGTTTAGAAGGGGGTGAAAATCACGCTCCAACATTAAATTAGATATATATTTATATAGATTTATAAAAGCGTATTAAAAGTAACATATTTTAGTAAGAGATTTCAGTTTTACCGCGGAATAATAATATGTTTCCTGTATATTTTTTTAAGAATGTTAAGGTTGCCGATATACCCGATGAACGATAATACTGTCTAATCAATATAATAAGCTTTGCGAGATCTATTATAACTTGGTAATCACAGTTTAAGATTACCCAAGGGATCTCTCTTTTGCCTGGTTATACCCCATCCAGTTTTTTACGACTGTTATAGGCAAATTAGGAATAATTACATATTTTACTTTTTACCCATCATCATTTAATTACTTCAGCTCATATACGTCCCACTGTTGGGCTCGAGCCTCCTCCATGATAGGGGGAAATTGACCTACTATACTACGCTGATCAGACGTGTTGGTAAAGGGTTTTATTTCAAGTATTCCTTCTATTACATAGATATTATATGCATAATTTATCCCTTAGTCATCTCTTACATATTACGGTACGTTGGTGGTACGGTACGGAAACCTATATTATATTGTGGTGGCAGCTCGAGCCCAGAGGTGTGACGTATGGATCATGTATTTCAAACACAGCAATAGGTACTTACATCTTCGAAGTCACTTTCAGTATGAAGAATGGAAGCAACGGAACTCAAAGTTGCATCCATAGTAGTATAGCTGAAAACAAACAATATTAAAGCATATGAAAACGTTGCTTAAGAATAAGACAAAGAGTCTTTGCAAGTCACAGATTATAAAAGGAAAAAGGTTAAATATATAAATAACTAGCAACCCGCCCTCGCTTCAATTCCGTTTCAGTCGCCTTACTCGCGTAGTTCTCGTTCCCGTGGCAATACCGGGATAAAATATAACCTATGTTACTCCCTGATACTATAGCTTTTCATTGGTGAAAGAATTTTTGAAATCGGTTCAGTGGTTTAAGCGTAAAAGCGTAACAAACAAACAAACAATTTACTTTCGCATTTATAATATTAGTAACGATTATAAGTGACCGACTAGTAATTAATAAGTCTATAATGGGTTAACGCGAAATAATTATTACATGTGCAATTCACAAATAGCTGTTTTGCCTGTGTAATTATATGTTTGTAACGTTAAGCTCTGCGTCCATAATTATATTTTTGTAAAGTTAAATATAATTAAAGAATTGTTGCTTTAATAAAAGATTCCTTTAAAATATTAAATGTTACATCAACAGAATTTAAAATATAAGAGAAACACCTTTGGTGATAAAAGTCCGATACCAAAGCTTTTATACGTCCAACTTGGGTGTTCATAAAAGAGTCTTCACACGACAAATATTCACAATAAATTCAAAATGTAATGGAAAAAGTACGTACATGCTATTCCACAATTCATATTCATTCCTTAATTGGTCCATAACAATATGTAAGTTGCTGTAGTTACTCAATACACTCGCCAATGGTATACTCAGGTCTTGCGTTCTGACAGGACTGTTTTCTAATGTCATAGATACGAGGTAACTGAAACGTTAATTATAATATACATCAATATTTAGTCTTCATCTCCCCTATTAGTTGAGGTAAGAGCAGAATTCTGATGAATAAATAATAACAAATGATTACCAATACGCCTGAATTTATAAAATAGCATTAACATGTTCATAACTGGATGTCTATTATATCAGCGTTAGGCGTAAATTTTTGGGGCGTCGCAGGCGAGAGTAACTGTGCCTGATGCCACCTTAGCAGAGGCTGTGGGTGCCCAGACCGGGGATTTAGTTCGGCAGCCACGGAGAGGTTAGGCTCGCAATGGCCATCGGCGTCCCGGGGGGACGTCAATGGGAGAGGGTACCCCCTCGGGGTATTCCGTCGGCTCGACCACCGAAGTCAAAGAACTCCTGCACCGGTGGTCGGCCCAACGATGAAGGCGACGTGCTTTATGGGTGGGTTACGGGGCCGCGCGCCGCCCCTCTGTCGCCCCGGACGGAGCCGGGCGGCAGGTGCGCTGACCGTAACGCACCCAAAAAAAAGCGTAAATTTTAAAGCTTCTATTATGCTTTCCGTGTCTTGACGGATTAAGAATACAATTCAACGCTCTCACCTCAAGAAGGAAAAATAGAAACAAAACCCTATACCAACTCGCCGGCCGCCAGCAGTTAATTTCCTTCATATTGTGAAGACTCGAGCACAAGAGTGGGACGTATATAAGTCGAGATGATGCTGATGAGTGTGCTTTCCGTCTAGTTATATATAATTTATCCAGTAATTTGATTTAATATCGTACTGCATATATGACCTAATAGTTATGGTATCGATCTAGCGTGCCAAGTATCGCATATTAAATTTTTTGTACAATCCGCAAATTGCTTTTCAGAGAGATGAAATTTGTGACCATTATTTGTACGTTCATAAAGTCTATCACGACATGGGACTTAGAGGATCAAGGTAGATTAGAAGCTAATAAATCTAACTCTCCCAGAACGTCCTTACCTTTCAGAATGTCAACTTACAATTTTCTGTAGAACTTTATTAGACACGTATTTCGCCTCTAAATGAGACAGGCTTCAAATGCGCCGTTGACGTGAGAGTAAGATTTCCTTATCTCCTATTTCACCTTGATCCTATCTCGTATCTCTTCTAATCCATTGTGGTGTGCGTTTTATTGATTAACCATGGGAAAGTGATAGGTTTTCCTTCTTTCCTACCATTTTAATATAAAAATGGATTTCCGCCATGTATCGCCTAATTCAATTAATTAAAATACATAATTTAGAGTTTCCTCGTATGTGCAGTCTATATTTCACCAAATATAGGTAATTATTTCAATTTTTTGTGCTCTAATTTACATTTGCAATATATATGATTATATTAATACCAAACCTCTTTATCTTCTCCTCGTCCGAAGTATGACCCAGCGCGTATTCTATAATCCATACTTCGTTAGCTAAATTAGTAGTAGCCATACGGTTCCATAAGAAATCGTAGTCCTCGTCAGTACCGTAACGCAAACCCGTCTCATAAACCACTGGTCGAAGACTTGGTGAAACTCTATAACAAAATTTAAAACTGTACTATAGCACATAGGCCTATTTAAATGATGAATAAATCTATAATTTCACAAAATAAATATACACTTGCTAAAGATATATTATTCCGTGCGGTGACGGAGTAAGAATAGAATTCATCACCCATGTAGTAAATATCTTGTGCATATAACAACTATGAAGAAAAATCTAGAAATAAAATACTTATATCAACCTGCCTGATCAGTGTAGTACAATAGGTCGATTTCCCTCCTAATGTAGAGAGGCTTTAGCCCAGTAGTGGAAAGTATATAAGCTATGATGATGATGATGATGATAGATAGATACACTTGACAAATTGCCAAGTAAATGATTCAAAAATATAGTGAGTATTACATATACTACGGGCAATGGGATACTAATATAACTGTCACCACCTCTAGCGTGTTCGTGAGGATTATAAGAATTGGCTAAGACTGTCCTATCATTAGAAGAGTGAGCTCTATCCTGAGGAACGTTTAACACCTACTGTGATCATTAACTACCTGTTTTTTTTTTTGTGGGTGGGTTGCGGTCGGCGCGCTCCTCGCACCACTCCGTCCGGGGCGACAGAGGGGCTTAAGCACGCAACACCCGCAACCCACCCACGTACACGTCGCCTTCGTCGTTGGGCCGACCACCGGAGCAGGGTTACTTGTCATCAGTGGTCGGCCCGACTGAATACCCCCTATTTGAGGTATCCTCCCATCGACCGACGTCCCCCCCTCGGGGAGGACGTCGGTCTTTCCTCACGCGATCGGCCTCTCGGCGGGTGACGGACTAATCCCCGGTCACGTCACCCGCGGCCAAATAATTACCTGTTAAGCGTAACGTGGCAGTAACGCCTTAAATTAATTTGTGCATTCTATAGGCGAAGTCTACATCCAATAGCAGACACTAGACAGTGAAAGGCTGAATAATGATCATTTAAAAGTAGATAAACCTATCCTTTCAATCCATGCTCATTGTGGAAGACGAAGACTATGATAATGTATCGAATGATATTAAGCCTTCTGTATGCAAGCGTTTTCTGTGTCTGTTTTTTAGAACGAAAATATATCTGGTAGACTAAATTCTATAATGTCTTTATCAACTTTGCGTCTCAGAAATTTTCAATGATTTCGGGTTGTCGATCAACTTATCCTACCTATTATTCTATGAATTGATCTGGCAGAGTTAAGAAAGTCTAATTGGAATAATTTAAAAATCTTATTTAAAAATTAAATAAAATATTTAATGTCAAATCGAATGTAAATTATTCTAATCTAATGTAAATTATTACCAACAACACCTTCATTTCAATTAACGCCTATGTATAGATATCGCATCTATGATATAGAACGTCAATGATTGCTTGATGGCATTCAACGTGAAATATTGAATTATATACTACTTAAAATGCCGTTGATGAAAACGGGCGTAGTACGCAAGTCTTTCTAAAAGGGTAAAATTAATGATTTCTGATGTTTATGCGAGCACTACACATTGTAAATAAAACTACTTTGGGCGACAAACATCTTAATCCGACAGTATGAATGCTGTAAACGTTAAAAACTGTAAACGTATAAATGCTGTTTGAAACGTTAGGCAATCATAAATCAAATACAAACGCGGTAAAATCTGTAAAAGTCGTTTTATTTACAAGGGTAAAATTAGTCATTGACCTCGGCACTCCATGTGAGGATGGACAAAAATCCAATTTTGGGCTATAATGTGTAAATTACATCTAGGTATAAGTAAAAAAAACCGACACAAGACCCTATACCAAATCGTCCGATAAGCGTGGTTTAGGAGGTCAATATTCCTTCTATTATGATGAGGCTTGGTAAGGTATGCGCGAGTTGAGTTGATGATAATAAATCTTAATAACTAAATAATCTTGGATTGATTCAGTCTTATTAAATACATCCAAATTAATCAAAATGCTTACTCTGTGCCATTTTCTTTCAACGCTTTAAATAAAGCAAGTGAATGCTCCACACACTCACTATGATCTAACTTGCAGGCAAACTCTAGAAGTTGCTGTCGATTTCTCAAATCTTCGAAAGTGTCAGTGCTTCTTTCTTCATATCCAAATTTATCTACAGCCATGTTAATCAGACGAAGAACGCATCCCTGCAAATTCATAATCATTTATTACACATAACCCTGCGGAGAAGATCTGGTAATAAACTTAAACTAGCGGTCTCTTCATATTTTTTTTGACTAGTTTAATATATTAAGTATTAGCCCATTGTGGTGCGATACAAACTAGGATATAAGTTTCAAATATTATGCGAAAGATTCGGATAGACTATGACCAGAGCAACCATCAAAAAGAAAAAATAATTAGAATAATTACTCAAAATGAAAACTAGATAATAAAAATATAATACTATCCAAATATGTTGAAAGGTTTTAGGCTTTAATACAGTCAATAACGTTAAAATAAGACTGTCACTAAATTGCACTTTCAAAAAATTCACACTGATAATAATATTCCAAAAAAATACTTGCCTCTATATCTGTTAAAATATCAGTATGACCAAGATAACTATTCCATAACTGATTGAAGCCCTTTAAAGCAGCAACCCAAACTGAATAATCTGATTCTTGTTCAAGGAAGTTGATAACATCATAGAGTAATGAAAATTCGACCTCATCGGCGTACAAGAAAGCAAAGAGATCATTAACAATCTGAAAAAATATACACGATTTAACAAACTTCACAATAATTTATCTCATATCTTGTTTGAAATGAAAGACCCTTCCATTCTGTCTATTGAGCCATCTTGGACATAACCCATAACATATCAGGGAGAAATCAAGCTTAATCACCATGTTACCTTACCTTCATTATATATAGATACATATATAGCTATACTAGTGCCCTAGTATATGAAGTTTTGGATCTAACGGATATACAATTTTGGATCTGGATATGACTATTGATATGATTTTTTTTTTGTATTATCCGACAGTTTCAAATAGTTTTAATTTCGGCTTTTGTATTTTAGGCAATTGTAAAAGAAAATATTTCTAAGTCTGTTGATTTAAATTCAAATTATTTATTATATACTAGAAACCCGCCCTCGCTTCGCTTCGGTTTCAGTCGCTTTACCCGCGGCGTAGTTCCCGTTCCTGTGGGAATACCTGGATAAAATATAGCCTATGTTACTCCCTGATATTATAGCTTTCCATTGGTGAAAGAATTTTTGAAATCGGTTCGGTGGTTTAAGCGTGAAAGCGTTACAAACAAACAAACAAACATCCTTACTTTCGCATTTATAATATTAGTATGGATAAACCCCGCGGGGGCACTTACATATTGTCATATTTTTACATTTTTTTAAAATTACCGATTATCGTATTATTCCTCTTAAAATAGGCTTACGTTTATGCTCTCAGACCGCCTGGATGATAAAAAACTTGCGTAATGTTTCATACAGACACCAACCCTATCAACCTATAACCTATCCAAAATGTTTAGTTTTGAATTAATTTCCTACGACCAATGATTTTGGTTACGGAGCTCCATAACATGCCTATTTACAATCTAAGCCTAGGTACTATACCTATCTGAAGCCCATCCTATGGAACATCAGCTAGAGCTGGGCGTAGAAAAGGGAGCAACTCTCGGCACCGAGGAGATTGTCAGGCGGATCGAGGCGCTAGGGTGGAGTGTAACCCTGAAGAAAACGGGGGCCCTATTTTTCTATGGGCTGTGAATCAGTCCTCCCACCGGCACTGCGATCACCATCAATACGGTTACCGTCAGCATCTGTGCCCACATGAAATACTTGGTCTTGGTGCTCGACGGGTATTGGTGGTTCCGGCAGCATTTCTGTCGACTTGCTCTGCGGTTTGTCGCCGCGGCATCTGCTCCTTTCTGGCTGATGTCGAATGTGGGCGGACTCAGCGCTACGACAACTGTGCGCGGGGGTGATCCAGTCTAAACTACTCGTGAACTATTTTTGAATCTACCCGAACACACTTAAAAATTTCATCAAGTGGTTCAGCCATTTAGACAGGATTTCAGTCACATATACACGAAATTTATATACGTACTAGCTGATCCACCAGACGTTCTGTTTAAATCTAAAAAAATAGTAAAAGGAATTCTCCTTTAAATCGATAGCAGCGCCACCTACCGGGTCCAATTGTAGATTTAAATCATTCTCGAATCCCCTTGAACACGCGCAAGAAATTTCATCAATATCGGTCTAGCCGCTTAGGAGGAGTTCAGTGACATACACAAGAAATTTATATATAAAGATATATAAATTCCTAGCGTACGTCTGTATGTCACTGAACTCCTAAACGGCTGGATCGATGTTGACGAAATTTTTTGTGTGCGTTCAAGTGGATTCGAGGATGGTTAAGATTCAAAATTGGACCCGGTAGGTGGCGCTGTTTGGGCAGGACAATAACGTAACTTGAGAACGACTTTACCGATTTCGTCCATCTTCTTTTTAAGTTTTCTAATATTTTAAAAAAGCCCTTTATGAAAAAAAAATAAGGATGTTGCGCAAAAAATTAAAAATTTAAGAAAACTTAACGTTTATATAAACTTTTCTATCTTTTTCTATTCTTTTAAATCTTCTGTTCGTGTGTTTGTAATTGAACTCTTTCTAAACGGCTGGACCAATTTTGATGATTTTTGTGGCCATTCTGAAGGATATGAAATCTCATATCTATCGGTGTAGCCGCTCGAAACATCCAAACCATTCGGTTTAGATTAATAATTGGAACCGGTATGTGGCGCAGCGGCCGATTTCAAGGAGAATTCAATTTTCCATTTTTTTACAGATTTAAACAGAACAACGTCTGTTGCGTCAGCTAGTAAAGATATAAAGATATAATTATACGCTTTCTTCAAGATGTTTTCGCTTGTGTAAACTAATACTGCAAATAAGACATACCTTAGCACGATTCAAATGATGTATATTTTTATAATTGCTGCCCTTCAAAGCTGATGCGATGATTTGCCAAGAATGTTCATCATAATTTACTCTATAGAAACCTGCGTTAGAAAATTTAAAAATATTTCAGTACGTTTACAGGCAAGGAAACCTTGTTTTAAATAAAAAAATCTATGTATTTTTAATTTTTGATATAAATATTTATAATATATTTTAACCGATTTTAATTTATTTTTTTATTATTATTATTATTATTAATTTTAATTATTAACCTTTTCTGAAGTTTTTTAAACAAATTGTCTTAATGATATTCAGTGAGATGATGGAGTAAGTAATAAATAAAATACCACTAAATTATGTAAGCAGACAATATCGGTACAAGAAAGAAGAAAACATAGAAATAAAACCATATAACGATCTGATTGATCAACATGACGTATTAGGTCAAATTTATTCCCACTATGAAGGAGACTTAAGCCTGGTAGTATATGAGCTGAAATGCTGAACTATGATGATGAAATTTTTTAATTTTAAAATTATATTCTAATTATATATGATGAAAATATAAAAAAGAAAATTACCTGTCTCTTGAATGTTAAATATAATCCAACTATGCTCTTTGCTAATATTAGTGATGGTAAACTCGTATGTCTGTCCATCCATAATAAATGTAGGTACTGTGTTCTCGAAATCTGGAGACATTTCTGTCGTGTATGTTATAGGAATAACGTACGTTTCATTTGATGAGTATGAAGCGTTGATATAGAACCGTTTCTAAAAAAAAAATATAAATGTATTTTCACAGCCTTAGAATAATAACGTATATAAGGTAAGTCCGCGCACAAAAAATGAAGCATTTAAATTGTAGCCTAATGGAGCTTACGCTGGATCGTTCCGTAGTGTACGAGGTCACTGTACTGCACATACTTACGCAATTCTTAAAAAAAATAGGTAATTATGACGGTTTGTGCATTCAAATGGCATCACAACACATTTGCAAGACATGAAAAATGTATTAGCATTACTGTTAAAAGTATTTCGACGATTTATATAAAAAAAAAACAAAATTTGATTTCATAATTTGAATAGTGGTATGCGTGTGTACGTGTGTAAGCACCTACGCGCATGTAGTATTTTCAGCTTCATGTTTTTGATCGCTTAAGTACTATCCACTACACACACTATCCTTCTATACGTTATTATTCTAAGTTCACAGTCTTAATTAATTTTTCATTCCTTTATTGTCTCTTTTAAATTCTTTTGCTGTGTGGTCAGGGAGTGGGCAAACAATTGAGCACCCCTATCATGCCTATAAGTATCGTAAAATATGACTATTGAATAAAATATGGATATAACATCTATGTAGAAGAAGATACACTTTAAATAAAATTCTCTACAAATGCAGCTGCAATCTTAAGATTCACATATCCTTTCATCCTTTAAGGTCATAGGTAACCGTGGTGCTGTACTGCTGCCCTTATCGTAGCTAAAAGCGTAAAGACGTGCTTTACCTATTACCTGGTTAGTCAATTTGCTTCTGTCTCCCATCCATCTATTGCATAGAACGGAAGTAGAATCTTTATTTTCCAACACCTCTTTAATTTTTATAATTAAATCTTTTGCGGGTCCCAAGACGTTAAAATGTTTTCCCGAGACTGCCTGAAGGCCAAGCCTCGACCTCGATGTCATCTATGCAGACTATTGTGGGTCCTGGCTTACAGGAGTTACAATGATGGGATTTTGTGGTGGGATTATTAACAAAAAAAACCATCATGTCGTTGAAGAGGTTCGAGCCCAGCATTGGGATAAATACAGGCTGAGCAGCGTAAGATACGTTATGAAGCACACTTCTGAAGACCAGAGACCATTCGGCCATGGCTTATTACGCCATCTAAAAGCTTGGCAAGTTTCCTTTTATCATCATTATTAAGCTTGTATTATAAGCTTGACACGCCAGGTCGTATTTTCCTTTTCTTGCATAGATGTTGTATGCATATTATAATCCCTTAGTCGTCTTTTACGACACCCACGGTCAAGAAAGGGAGTGCTGAATAGTATTCTTACTCCGTCACCACACAGAAAGTTTCATTTGCTTTCAGGCTCTTTTTTATTTCGTTTAAAGAATTCACAATAAAAATAATTTCAACATTACCTGTGTTAAAGTCACGGCATCAGTATCGTAATTAATGTTAACATGAAGAAGAGGATGGCCCGCCTGAGTAATCCAAGAGCCCATTATCGCAGCTATACTGGCATTTGGATAAGTGCTTAGTGAATTATATGTGGAGACACCTTGCTCTAAACCAGTGTAAAGCAATTCTGGGTAACCGGAATTAAAAGAGCTGTAAGGAATTATAATTTTAAATAAAACTACTTTACGGATTTTATCGCGTTAGTATTTGATTTATGATTACCCGACGTTTCGAACACTTTACAGCGTTCATGGTCACGGGTGGACTAGGATGTCTCACATCCAACAAGTCATCGTTACTGCAGAAAATGTATAATTATCTACCCGATACAGAAATTAGTTATTAAATATTGACCCACATTTTGATACAAAATTTATTGCCAGTGTAAGAAGAAAATGATTCTATATGAAAAAATTATATTGTTTATGGTTAGTTATAATTAAACATAAAAATTAATAATATTTATATTTAAAAAACTAACTAATAATCTAGTATACTACCACCGGATCGGAACACGGTCACACTGAGAAAGATCCAGCAAGAAAACTCAGGTGACATGATGCTAAATTAATGTTAATTTTGAAGGCGGCTTACTTTATGTTACTAAAAGGTTTTAATTTATAAAATTATCTTTAGTTATTATTATTGTGGGTCAAATCTATAATATGAGCTCACGGTGTCTTGCAGTCTTGTGGTGGTCTTTTTGGATTTGTTTTTAATAATGTTTATAACAGGATCCCAGCTTGATGGTAACACCCAGCCATCCTCTCTATTGAAATTTTTGTTTTTTTTTTATTCTCAATAGCCTCGCGTACCATTCTAGGTAGGTATCGGTGTTCTTTTGCGAGGATTTGTGGTTTATCAAACCTGATGTTATGGTGGGCGCGGTCCCGACTATGTTCACAGACTGCACAGTCATAGTCACTTGACTGTGACTGTGCAAGGTATCAGCGAGTAACATAGACTATTTTTTATGTCCGTATTTTCACGAAAATTGAAATTACGCGGGGAAAACCACGATAATTTGCTAGTTATTTATAATTTTTAGTTGATTTAGTATTTGACTGATAAAAATGAATCTTATAGTAAGCAAAGTAAATAATAAAAAAATATACTTACTTATTTGTCAAATAATTATGTAGTCCAAGTTTGAACGCCTCGTTACCAATCAAATGATGCATCATTCTGATTACTGAACCGCCTTTCTGGTATGTGATTCGGCCAAAATGTCCACTGATTTCAGCAGGGGAATTAACATTATCGTTACTAATTGGCGGTGCGTTGAGAGTATTATCGGCATCGTACGCAGTATAAACAGAACTTGTTACTAACAGATTTGCTGAACCCAGTTCTGGTTCAATCTAAAACACATAGAAATCAACTTAATATTCAAATAGCTCTTCATTATTTTAATCAAATTAATATCAAGTTTGACAATCAAATGGTAGTCGGCCCAATAGTGAGGGGGTATGGTAATACGGTGGGTTATGTGGCTGCGTGCCGCCACTGCGTAGCCCCGGATGGATAGAAGACGCGGCGTGAGCTTTGAGCATAGCCCGCCCAAAAAAAAATCCATTCATATTTCTACCCTTTTGACGTGACAACGTCTAATAAATCGATGAACGCTGGCTGCATGTACGAAAAAGTGTCCCGTTACGCTCATTGTCTCGTTACGCTCATTGTCCCGTTACGCTGATTCAATTTTATTCATAAAAGTATGCAGTCATTTCATCAATGTTTTGTTATGATGTTGTCACGTTAAACTATCGTCCGTAAACCGACTTTGCAGACAACCATGTTTAATTTTTTACCTATGTTATCGTAAAAAGTGGCTGAGATACTTTGAAGGAATAATTTAGCTACGGACGACCCACTTAATGATTGTTCCTTTTGTTACATTTATTTACATTTAACCCTAGAAAGATAACCTACGCCGCAGAGGCGCCTGTGCCACAATAATATTGTTGTCTCTTCTCATTCTGCGCGTGTATTACCTTGTCCTTCTCAGCCAACTCAGTCATCGGCCAGACCTATGGCGGGACGGCTGGTTCTAAGCGGTGAGTACTATATTTTTGAAGTTATGAGTTTTTATGCGCTCGTGAGGCGTATGGTTATCTTTTATGTAACTTTTAGTGTTCCTTAGTACTTTTAATTTATGGATATGTAAATTTATTTATACATGTTTTATTTTTGTTTACAGCAAACATTATTAGCGTAGACCATGACAAGTAGAAGGGCACTTTCAGAAGACGAAATAGGCCTATTATTGGACCAAGAAGATGAGAATGGTAATACTCAAGAAAGTGATAGCGAGATAGAAGATCATGAGAACGAATTAGATGTTCAGAGTGATGTCGAAGATGAGTACATCGATAGCGTAGCGATTGAAGAGGCAGACGATGTATTGAATGAAGATTTACTACAGCCTGGGTACATGAGCCTACTGAAAGTTCAGAACGTGATCAGCGTATTATTGTACCTACTGAAAGAATGATTAGAGGTAGAAATCGTTACTGCTGGTCTACTACCAATACAATGAAAAAGCTCAGTACCCAGTTGACCCAACAGTGGATGACCCAAAGACTTGGAGCTCCTACTTTGCCAAGACGCTTTGTGCGAAGTAATATTGATAATATTCTTCCAAGATCTCCTGCACTAGCTTCTGCAGATGACGAAGGGGAGCCTCCAGGCAAAAAAAGGCAATATTGCAGCTACTGCACGTCCAAAAAGAAGAGAATGTCAAAAATGAACTGCGCGAAATGTAAAAAACCTATTTGTGGCGAACACAAGAAAGACGTTTGCTCTGATTGCCTCTAAAGCCAATCATACCAAAGTTTAATGTTTTTTTGGAGTTAATACTCTAGTCTATTAGTTAATAAGAAAAAAAAATGTTGATTTGTGATATTTCATAATAATTTGTTCCTATAAACAGAAGACTGCTAATTTTTGTTATTTTTCATAGAGGTTTCGTAATTATAAGTTAAAAATGACTATAATATAAAATGTATTAAAATAAATATTTTATTTTTAAAAACCACACACTAACCTTTCATAATTTTACATTAGTGTAAATAAATATAAATAATTGGAATAAAAACACGTATTTGAAATGTGTGCGCCTCTGAAGCGTATGGTTATCCTTTACGTAATATGCAGTATGGTTATCTTTCTAGGGTTAATCTATCTATAAAAACTATCCATTTGGTGAAGGGGTAAGAATATAATTTACTACCGTCTAGTATTCCCGCGAATGCTGTAAAAGTCAACTAGCAATATGCAAGTAGCATCAATGCTAGAGAAAGTAAACTGGAAATAAAACCCTATACGTCTGACCAGCTTCTGTCAATTTCACTCTCAAGGAGTAGGAGACCTAGGCCGAAAAGTGAGATTTATTGGGTTGAAATAAATAACAGACTGTGAATCTTTCTAATTATACTTATGGCCATCAACCTCTTCCTTGCCCGTGGGTATTGAAACCGGTTAAAAGATGTAAGTAGATATATTCTCTACTAGCTTTTGCCCGCGGCTTCGCCCGCGTAAAAATTTACTTGCATATTGAACTATTATCGCAAAGAATATTATCGGCATAAAGAGTATTATATTTCTTAATTTAAGAAATACTCTATCTACATGTCAATTTTCATCCAAATCTGCTCAACAGTTTAAGCGTGATTGAGTAACAAACATCCAAATATCTTCACAAACTTTCACATTTGAATATTACTTCCAGCCTTGTAGTTCAGAATGCCGTGCAAATACGATGATAAATATGCCTTTCTTTAGTCTCTGATAACGTACTTATCCATTGGTGAAAAAAAAATTATATCAATCAAACATCCGCAGTTTCATTCACGTAGAAATTCCCATGCCAATACCGAGATAAAAAATGCCTATGTTACTCGCTGATATTATAAATTTACACACATACCAAAAAAAAAAAATAATATAAATCCCAGAAATATCAGAGATATAAATTGCCTATGTTACTCGCTGACAACATAGGTAGCTTTCCATTGGTGAAAGAATTTTAAAAATTGCTCGACATCCCCCGGTATAGTTCTCGTTCCTGGGCAAATACCGGGATGAAAATAGCCTTTCACTGATAATATAGCTTTTCATTAGTGAATTAATTTTTAAAACCATTAAATTCCCGTGATTTCACCGACATTATACCCGATCCCGTAGAAATATCGGGATAAAAATAGCTTAAATATGTTACTTGTATAAAAATAGCTTTCCATTAGTGAAATAATTTTAAAATCGACTTAATTCAGCCACACCGGGATAAAATATAACGTGGGATAAAATATAGTCTAAGTACCTTATGTAGTCTAAGTACCTTGTGTAAAATATAGTCTAAGTACCTTATGTACGACTGGTAGACCTGATTGGTAAAATATAATCAATATCGGTCCAGCCATTTTGAAGATTACCTGTAACGAATAGACAGACAGACAAAAAAATTTGGACCGTATTGTGTGAGCATAAATAAAACCTATTATTTTGATAGACAAACAAATGCTTCAAATTTATTTATTTGTAGAGATAGAAAATTGGAATAATATCTTGATTGTAACTTACTGTCTGGTAGCTGCTAGAAATATTACCACGCTTTCATTGTTCGTGGGTATCGCAAAATACTACTAAGACAAAGATTTACATCGACCTGGACCGGTGATGCCGTCTGGCCAACAATGTCGTGCGCCAGGTCATAAAATGTTGCTAGAACCTTTGCAATACATCTACGATGGCAGAAGAGATATGTAGGTACTCACCTACATATCGCGTCGATCCAAAGTAATTAGGATAAGAGAAAGATAATGATGATATATCATTGGCTGGGTGTCTTCGACTATATGTGTTTTATCCTTTTGGGGCACCCCAAAATTGTTTCTTAGTGAGTGCTTACCCCAAATAACCGATCGGTATACAAAATTTCACATTCTTAGGCCCGGTATCTTTGGCTATACACTTTCACCCTTTTAGGGGTTGAATTTCCAAAAATTCTTTGTTATAGCTCGCTTATCCTTGCCAAAAATTTTTTCATAGTGCTTGGTAAGTGAGCACTAAGAAAATCTGGGGGTAATCCAAGAAAGCCGACCGTGTATTAAAATGATCCTTCCTAGGCTCAGTGATTTCGGTTAAACACTTTTCACCCCCTTAGGGCTAAAATTGCAAAAATCTCTCTTTCCCAAGAAAGGAAACTTTATACAAAATTCCATGTTTCTAGGCCTAACGATTTCAGCTATATATTTTGCACCCCTTTAGGAGTTGATTTTAATAAAATAATTTCTTAGAGCTCACTTACAACAAAAGAAAGAGAATTGCATAGAAAGTTTTACGTTCCTAGCTCCAAGAGTTTCGTCTATACGCTTTTCGCCCACTTAAGGGGGTGATTTTCCAAAAATCCTTTGCTAGTGCTCGTGTACCCCAAGAAATAAGACGACGTAAAAAGAAAATACTTTCCCCTATTTCAACCCCTTATATCTATTTTTTCGCGATAAAAGTTTATCTCTGTACCAAATTTCTTCAAAATCGGTTAAGTGGTTTCGACGTGAAAGGCTATATGCTTTTCAACCCCCTTTTTTTTGGGTTGGGCTGCAGTTGGCGCGCTCCTCGCACCACTCCGTCCGGGCACCCCAAGAAATACGATGGTGTAAAAAAAAATACGTTTCTAGGCCCAGTGGTTTCGGCTGTATGCTTTTTGATATTTTAGGGGTTGAATTTCCTCCCCATGTAAATGGAATTTCCAAAACGCTTGAGCGAATATTTATTTATTTCTTATTAGGTGCATCAATACAAAAATTCGTGGTTCGATCATAGAAAATGACGAATTTCCATACAAAATGTCATCCCCTATTTCAACCCCTTATACCCATTTTTTGCGATAAAAAGTAGCCTATATCCTTTCTCAAGCTTTAGTCCATCTCTGTACCAAATTTCATCAAAATCTGTTTGGACGTGAAAGACTATATGTTTTTCACCCCCTTAAGGGGGTGAATGCCCAAAAATCCTTTGCTAGTGCTCGTGCACCCCAAGAAATACGACGGTGTAAAAAAAAATACGTTTCTAGGCCCAATGGTTTCGACTGTATGCTTTTTGGTATTTTAGGGGTTGAATTTCATCCCTATGTAAGTGAAACTACCAAAACGCTAGAACGAATATTTATTTATTTATTATCAGGTGCCTTAATACAAAGATTCACGGTTCTATCATCAAAAATGACGAATTTTCATACAAAATATCATCCCCTATTTCAACCCCTTATACCCATTTTTTCGCAATAAAAAGTAGCCTATATCCTTTTTCAAGCTTTAGTCCATCTCGGTACCAAATTTCATCAAAATCGGTTTAGACGCGAAAGACTATATGTTGTTCACCCCCTTAAGGGGATGAATTTCCAGAAATCCTTTGCTAGTGCTCGTGCACCCCAAGAAATACGATGGTGTAAAAAAAATACGTTTCTAGGCCCAGTGGTTTCGACTGTATGCTTTTTGGTATTTTAGGGGTTGAATTTCATCCCTATGTAAGTGAAACTACCAAAACGCTAGAACGAATATTTATTTATTTATTATCAGGTGCCTTAATACAAAGATTCACGGTTCTATCATCAAAAATGACGAATTTTCATACAAAATATCATCCCCTATTTCAACCCCTTATACCCATTTTTTCGCAATAAAAAGTAGCCTATATCCTTTCTCAAGCTTTAGTCCATCTCTGTACCAAATTTCATCAAAATCGGTTTAGACGCGAAAGACTATATGTTGTTCACCCCCTTAAGGGGATGAATTTCCAGAAATCCTTTGCTAGTGCTCGTGCACCCCAAGAAATACGATGGTGTAAAAAAAATATGGTTTCGGCTGTATGCTTTTTGTTATTTTAGGGGTTGAATTTCATCCCCATGTAAATGAAATTTCCAAAACGCTTGAACAAATATTTATTTATTTATTATTAGGTGTCTTAATACAAAGATTCGTGGTTCTATCATCGAAAATGACGAATTTCCATACAAAATGTCATCCCCTATTTCAACCCCTTATACCCATTTTTTCGCGATAAAAAATAGCCTATGTCCTTTCTCAAGCTTTAGTCCATCTCTGTACCAAATTTTATCAAAATCGGTCCAGTGGTTTAGACGTGAAAGCGTAGCAGACAGACAGACAGACAGACAGACAGACAGACAGACAGACAGACAGAGTTACTTTCGCATTTATAATATTAGTAAGGATTAGAGAAAGAAAATACGAAATGAATACCTATAAGTTTGTCCAGGTATCATTCACTACGAAGGCTAATTGTATTTATTAAGAGACAGCCTGCATTCAATATTGTTACGTATTCTTAGAAGTAAATAAACTTACAAAAGCAGTGATGTAATCTTGGAAGTAATTGGCGAATCCTTCATTCAACCACGTATTACTCCACCAATGACATGTTACCAAGTTTCCAAACCACATGTGTGTAGTCTCATGAGCTAAAATCTGCGCGATCCTATATTTGAAATATGGTCCTGACTGTTGAGGGTCAAATAATAGCAACGCTTCTCTGGAAAACAAAACAATTTTTTAAAACAACTTCTACTCGGACGGCGTAATGGCAACAATTCACCACGCCGAAAATCATGATACACCAATTTCAAGGAATCAGTACCACTGGTCAGCCCAATGATGATGGGGAGGGAATACAGGGTATGCATAGATCATAGCCTGCCAAAAACACACACGTACGTGCAGAATCTGGAATGAACTACACACTACTATGGTTCCCGACTGCTATGACATGTTATTCTTTAAACGAGGTTTAAGAAGAACACTTGCTTGACAGTAGGCCTAGTTGGACCCTTGGTATTGCAAAGGTAAAATATGCGGCAATATCACTTACTATTAGATATACTGCTTGCTTATTTGTCCCCATCGGCAGTAAAAAGTCACGAGGGCTGCCAACAGTAGGGAAAACTTAAAACTATGAACAGTTTTTATTTTTGGATATTAAAATTAATTGTTTGATCTTAGATTAAAATTTTTAAAGTGACACTTTTTAAATTTATCTGGTTCTATCATCTATCTGCACAAATAATAATATAGTTACATATAGTATTAGCGTTAACACATCACGTGACCGTGTTGATGACTACATACATAAATTTATCCAAACTATAGTTTGGATAAATTTATGTATCTATTTATAGAAATTTTGACCCAAACCATACTATGGAAATGTTGACATTAAAAACTGTTGAATATCGTGAAAGTGATTCCCACGCCGGGCACCTCTTGGTAAATGATTATTCTCAGTTATGATTAGTCCATATATTGTTAATCCCTTACTTTATTTCAACTTTATAAAATACCCCGCGATACCAAGATTTATTCCGTAATGCATGTTGGTCAATAAAAAATCCGAAAGATAAGATTTCGCCATAAAAATATTATTTAAAATTATTGTAAAATTAGCCTACGGGTTTAAATTTATATATATATATATATTATTATACGATGAGTGGTGGCCATGGAATTCGTATTCCATCATAAGACTGATAAAAATATACTAAATTCACAGTATTGTAAGTAAAGGTAATTAGTAAGAAGTAACTCCTTCAACAGAAGGACTAAAAGGTGGCTCTTACCTGTATTTAATAAGTCCCCAATTTTCCATAGCACCAGCCCTAAAATCTGGCAGTGCAACATGATCCAATTTCAAATATTCGTTAGTGGAATAATAATTGATATCGTAATATGAACCAAGTGCATCAACAACTCTCTTTCCAAAATCAAATGCAAATTCAGCTTGGCTCTTAGCTTCTGGTCTGGTAAATACACCAAACTCTTGAGTTCCATTGATGGAATAATTTGCAGCTTCAAATTCTGAGACCATAAATGCAACTAAATACGTTGGCATCTTTGGTGTCGGGTAAAATGTTTCTCTGATATATCCATTGCCTCTAAAATTGTAAATAAACAATTCCTAATTAAAAACACAAAATCTTAAAGTTATTTCTCTAAGTACTTAATATTTTCCCTAGCCGAGGCAGGGAGTGATTGAGCCGGGGATTTAGTCCGTTACCCGCCGAAAGACCGACCGCGCGACGACGACCGACGTCCTGGAACAGCGGGGGATGTCGGTCGAGGAGAGAATACTCCTCAAGGGGTATTCCGTCGGACCGAGTACTGACGACAAGTCACCCTGCACCGGTGGTCGGCCCAACGACGAAGACGACGTGTCACGGGTGGGTTACAAGGCCATGCGACACCCCTCTGTCGCCCCGAACGGAGCCGGGCAGCGAATGCACTGACCGTAACCCAACCAAAAAAAAAATTGTACTTTTAATTCAGTTATCTACAAAAGCGTTTAATAGTTTTTTAAAACTACTTATTTTATTTATTTTCGTTTACATCATCAATAAAAACGTTATTTCATATTTCTCCGAACATTTGTTTTTGTTGTATGGAATATATCGCAAAATACTACATGAATTTCAATGTTTGGTATGCTGTTGAGAAAATTATTTTCACATCTAATGACGGAAAAAAATATTTTAAAATTAATTTTATGTGCATAAATATCTCACCATATTCTCTTGTGTATCTGTATCTTTAAGAACAAACGTATGTGTAAAAAAATATGGCGCTGTTAATACAATTATAGACGTAATATATGTCTACTAACGGGACGAATTATTTGTCGTCTGTTTATAATAATCGTATTACTCACAAGTCAACGGATGTTTGCATTTTAGTATTTGCTAGTGATGGCTTGTAATTTGAGGGTCGATCAATATGAATTGTGAACGTAGCTTTAAGGCCTGGTTCATCAAAACACGGAAAAGCCTTTCTTGCATGTGTAGGTTCCATTTGAGTAGCTCCCAACCATCTGAAATCATTGAAATAAAATTTATTTTTCATACATCGTAGGGTTATAATCATCATCATCACAGCCCATATACGTACCACTGTTGGGCTCGGTCCTCCTCCACAATGGGAGGGAATTTGACCTACTATACCATGCTGGTTAGGCATGTTGGTATAGGGCTTCATTTCGAGTTTTTCCTCTCTTACATAGATGTTATGTGCATGTTATATCCCTTAGTTATCTTTTACGACATCCACGGACAAGATAGGGAGTGGTGAATTGTATTTTTACTCCGTCACCACACGGAAATAATTCTGGGTTATAATAAATTAACTAAATTGTGATGGAAAGTCGAAAAAAAGAGAAGAGAGAGTTGAAGTATATGTGAAACCGTTCTGGGTTAAATTTAACTCGCTGCTTAGACGCGCTGGTGTAGTTTTAATTTGAATTATTTTTCATAGTTTTATCTATCTATGTATCTTAATCGTCTTTTACAGTTATCCACAAAAAATGAATGGCCGTTTTATTTTAATTTCATCACTATAATTATGTATACTGGATATATTGTTATGAAAGATAATATTATTACGTACCTAATAATATAAGCCTCTTTGTATATCGGATTGCGGTATATTTTGACTTAAAGTTATGTATTATACTGAATCATTTCTAATATTAATAGACTTTTCTATAAATTTTCAACATTATGTGCAAGTCTAATTTGGATTTTCCTCTTCTATTGTGAAGAAGCTCATGTTTAATGGAACATGTGTGTATTGATAAGAAAATATAAAAAAATGTTATCATTTATTGTCTTAGTATTATCTCAATACACATTATTATAGTAAGATATGAGTAAATAATACGAAGAGTAGCTGATTTCATTGTTACAACAACTTCAAAACTGTCTATCATATAAAGATAAGAACTGTTTAGATAAAAGATTACTTTATCACGTATTTTCTTGACTGCAGATGAAACTAAGTATCTAATAAAATACCATGTTATTGCTCCTTTTTCCTTTCGATAATAAACTTTTTCTTTCCATGTGGTGATGAAGTGAAGAATATAATTCACCATCTCTACACTCGATCGTATGGGAGCCCAGCAGTAGGACCTTTATGAGCTGAGATGATCATCATGAAGAACACTTATTACTTTAAATTTAAGGGTATTAGTACGAGTCCAGATATTGATTTCAGATAATCTCTAGTGTTTAATACACGCATAGATACGTATTAAGGTTATTTTATGATATTTACTATGGTCATAAACAGCAATTTCAAAAACTAGTTCATAACATTGAATAAAATTTTGAAAAAAAATCTAGTCCTAATTTAGTTGGTAGTAGATATGCTTTTTCTTAAAAGATAGAAATGCTTTTTTTAATACTGAGAAGATAAATAGGACATCTATACCAATAAATAAAATTGGAGTGTCTGTTTGTAATGTCAAAATAATAGACTTTTTTCCTGCTCACACGGTTATTTGCACGACACCTATGCCTAAAACAGCATTTAAAAATTTTTTGTCTGTCTGTCTGTCTGTCTGTTTGTTCCGGGTAATCTTCAAAACGGCTGGACCGATTTCAAAAATTCTTTCACCAATGGAAAGCTCTAATATCAGGGCGTAAACTAGGCTATATTTTATCCCGGTATTCCCACGGCAACGAGAACTACACGGGTAAAACGACTATAACCGAAGCGAAGCGTGGGCAAGTTGCTAGTCTATACCAATAAATAAAATTGGAGTGTCTGTTTGTAATGTCAAAATAATAGGCTTTTTTCATGCTCACACGGTTATTTGCACGATACCTATGCCTAAAATACAGATTAAAAAATTTTTGTCTGTCTGTCTGTTTGTTCCGGGTTATCTTCAAAACGGCTAGACCGATTTCAAAAATTCTTTCACCAATGGAAAACTATAATATCAGGGCGTAAACTAGGTTATATTTTATCGCGGTATTCCCACGGGAACGGGAACTACACGGATAAAACGACCAAAACCGAAGCGAGGCGAGGGCGGGTTGCTAGTTTAGTATATAAATAAATGATTTGAATCGTTTAATCATGATCTGTTACTAAATGTTGAACAAGCTTGAAGTTTAGTCTTTGACAAATCTTTATTAGATTTTTTTACATTGCTTATGGGAGCAAATGAACAAGGAGCACACCTAATAGTGTACTGTCACTTATGTACCTTTGCAATACCAGCGGCACAGCTGTGTATAATATCTTCCTGAATAGTTAATGAAATACTATTCTTAAAACTCTTTTAAATAAGGTCATATTATAGCGCTCAGGAAAAACAGTAATGAGTATTTCATTCCAAATCTTGTCTGCCTGTTTTCAGCTAAATTAATAAACCGAACCGAGCGTGTCGAATGGGAAGGTGGTAAAAAGGTGGCGATGGCACCAAGTAAAATAATTAATCAGAGCACTCCCTGTCAAAGAGGCGGTAGAGTACACAGAGCAACCCGTACTTTCTATGACTCTACGTCTCTACGTGACTCCTGTCGATCCATGAGAATCGGATCACCGATGATTCGAACAGCACCACATTGCAGGGAGTCGTGTGGGTATAGCTAGTATTTAGGCGCACCCACTTAGTGATGTAAGTAGCATTCTCCATAAGGACCAACTTCTTGCTTTGTAAAAGAAAATTTCTGATGGTCCAGCTCTCTCAATCCCATGGGTCAATGCCAAATGAGTCCTAAACTGGACTTTGCCTAATAGTTGGATACCAAAACTGCCGATATTTTATACAATTTAGAGTTACTCCTTGAGGCGCCATGATAAATGGGTCCTTCTTTGCAGTAAACTCACAAAATTATGTTTTTACGAGGCCGGCCCCAGAAAGTGCTGACCTCAACACACACATTGCGTCCGTCTCTCCTATAACATACTTCGCCTCACATTCTGATGCTCGGTAGATCGCTCATCACTCGTGCTATGATCCGCACGGCAACGTATATTCTCTATAAAGATTATGTCGTAATTGTGTAGAATAATCAATGTCGGGAAGAACACCGAGCCCTGTGGTATACTAGCATTAATGATCATAGTGTAAAAGCAGAACCTTTTTTTTGTGTATGTATAGCTGTTAGCTGCAGATGGTTTTCACGGCTTAGCCCGGACTATGGGTGAGCGCTAAGGGCTCTTAACCCGGCAAAGCAGAAGCCATCGACAGTCACTTTTATACTCCGACCGGCGACCGAATTACAAAATCCCTCGGGGGGAAAGGCTCTGTACCAAATCCTATCGAACACGTTTTGGATATGGGGGTTAAATGCTAACACCTCACCCTTACCCTACAAGGCCTGTGGCCACTGGTGCGTGAGGTGTACCTCACGCACCATTGGCCACAGGCTGGCTGATCTTTAAGTGTACTTAAAGATCAACCAGCCTATCGATCATGATGAATGAAATAAAATTTTAGCGATTTTTAGAAGCCATATTATTTGTTATCCAATGAGATAGTTCACTTTATTTTTTAATAATTAGCATATAAATTAATTATCTGTTTTGTGATAAAGCAAGAAAACAATTCACTCCCTCTTCTTTTACACAGTTCTCGAAAACCCAACTAAGAAAAATTATTAGGTAAAATCATTGCTATGGAGAGAGAAAAGTCTGAAATAAAACTCTAAGCGAGCCCATCGAGAGCGATTGCTTTAGAGGAGGCTCATGCCAAACAGTGGGACATACACGAGCTTAAGAAATATCCTGTAAATAAATATTGCACCATTCTAAAACCAAATAACATAATGCGATAAGCATTGCATTTGCTTGTATCAAGTAGGTACTTCAAAGCACTTAAATACGTTTGGTACATCTCAGAGAATAAATAAAGTAACAATAGACATGTAATTCAGATAATATTATATATCGGTTAATGTAAAACGTTGTTTATATTCAATTTAAAACAAAAGTGAACCATTCATTTTATTGTAATGTTTATTCTTCATGTTTGTTATATGTTATAATAACATTAATTTTTCTTAATTTAACTACATTATAATGTTGATGATTTGGTGATTATTCAACAATCTTTGAATACTAAATATAAGTTACTATATAGAAACTAGACTTTAAGGTATAACCAAAGATTCAACCGCTCATTGCTTATTCGTGCTGGTATTGTAGAGAATGCATAAGGGAATAAATTTTTGCCTTCAGACGCATCCATCCATAAAGTGGTGAATGAAAGGCTCTGCCCACAAAGAAGCAGATATATTAACAGTATAGGTTTTACTAGATTGATCAAATAAGAATCTTATAGTTACAATAATTAAGGTTTTAGGCCTTCTCGACATTGTTGTATGGACGCCCATACAACAGCGGTCGATTCTGGGGCGCACCCTGCGGAATATCGGCTACTATAGGACACTAGGATCAGATCATAGACTGTTAAGAGGTACTATTGTGTGCACAGAACCGAAAAAAAGAAGATGGAACTTTTACGAAAATAAATATAGGAACACTACACATATCTCAGAACAGATCTTAAAAGAATTTAAAGAATCACTACACACATCATCATCATCATCTTGCTCTTATCCCAATTACTTGGGGTCGACGCAATATGTCATCTGTTTTGACATATTGCAAAAAGTTACGGCAATGACTTTTATGACCGGTCGCCTGCCTGACGTCAACCCTCCTTGGGAATGTAATCGTTGACCCAAATGGTACTAGATGGAGTTGGTCCGGGTCAATCTAGGGCTCTTAGTCGTCTTTTACGACACCCACGAGCAAAGCAAGGGTTGGTAGTATTCGAAGCCGCTACCACACAGCACAGCATAAAGAATCACTACACACAATTGAAAAATTTAACAATGTGCAAGACAAATACAACTTTTTCGAAGAAGCTTTATCGATGATAAGTAAAAATAGAAACACTGAAAATAAGGACAAACTAGGTGAGGAAGCTAGATCAAAAATCAAAGAAAGAAAGGAAATGTTAAAGAACAAAAAGGAAAATCGTGCAAAAATTACAAATATTAGTAAAGAAATTTCAAAAGCAATTAAAAAAAAATAGAAAAGAAAATAGACTTAGGATAATAAGGAATGAAATAAACAAAACGGGCGGTATTAAAAAAGTCTTGAGGCAACTTAAGGATTATTCAACATGGTTACCGAAAATCTTAATGAAAGATAGCAGCAACAAAATACAAATTGCAACCAAACGTCAGCATATATTAAAAACAGCAACAAATTTTTACAAACATATATATACAGACCATGCAAAAAGACATGAGATTACAGCAGATATTACAACAATAGAAAATGACCTAAATGAAGAACCAATCCCACATATATTAAAGAGCGAAGTAAGAAAGGCTATCCAAACACAAAAGTCAGGGAAATCACCTGGAGATGACAACATAAGTAATGAGCTGCTAAAAATTACCATGAATCAGATAATACAACCTTTTGCATATATTTGTAATGCGATTTTGGACAAAGAACAAATACCTGTACAATGGACATCGTTAACAATAATACTTCTATATAAAAAGGGAGATAAAAATGATATTAATAACTATAGACCCATAAGCTTAATGACGAACCTGTACAAAGTATTTGCGAAGATAATATTAGAACGCTTGACTAAAAATCTAGATAATAATCAGAGTAACGAACAAGCAGGGTTTCGTTCCAATTTCTCAACAATTGATCACATACACACTGTTAAGCAAATAGTTGAGAAATGCAACGAATACAACCGCCCATACTATCTGTCGTTTGTAGATTATAATAAAGCGTTCGATTCATTAAAACATAGTTACATATGGCAAGCTTTGAAAAATCAAGGAGTCGAAAATAAATTTATTAGGATACTCCAACAAATATATGTTAACATTAGAAAGGCGTTAGACAGGGCGATCCCCTGTCACCAAAAATATTTAATGCTGTTCTCGAAAACATATTCAGACAGCTTAATTGGGATGACTTTGGTATAAATATAAACGGGGAAAAACTACACCACTTGAGGTTCGCAGATGATATCATCTTATTTGCAGAAGACCCTAGCACTCTACAAACAATGCTACAACAACTGGCAGTAGAAAGTAAAAAGGCAGGTTTACTAATGAATATCAGTAAAACTAAATTGATGACAAACGAAACCAAAGTTAAAATAAAGATGGTGAAGAAATCGAATATACAGAACAATATATATACCTAGGTCAGGCTATTTCTGTAAAAGATATGTCTAATAAAGAAACAGACAGACGAATAAATAAAACCTGGCAAAAATACTGGTCCTTAAAGGAAATTATGAAAAATGAGGTTATACCTATATCAGATAAAAGAAAGGTTTACAACACATGTATCCTGCCTTGTCTAACCTACGGCTGCCAGACTTGGCCACTAACACAGACAATCGAACACAAGCTCGCCGTATGTCAAAGAGGAATGGAAAGGAGTATGCTGAATCTAAAGTTGCTAGACAAGTGGAAAGCTTCAAAAATCAGAAATATAACAAAAATTGAAGATGTGACAATAAAAACACGAACTTTGAAGTGGAAATGGACAGGTCATATGATGAGATCTCCAGTAGGCAAGTGGACGAAAAAGGTTACGGAATGGTATCCAAGGTATGGAAAGAGGAAGAGAGGAAGACCGCAAAAAAGTGGGAAGACGATATGCCTAAAGGTTGGAGAAGGACAGTGATGGACCGTAATAAATGGAGGGTACTTGTGGAGGCCTAAGTCGTAAGATAGCTTGACCCGATTGCTGATGGAACAAGAATATTAGATATTTAAATTTAGTTTAGAAATAGTTTTAGTTTCCATTCTATATATAATTAAAGATATATATATATATATATGTAAAAAAAAAAAAAAAATGTATGTATAATCAAGGTCATAGGCAATAAAGGCTATTTTTATTTTTATTTTATTTTATTTATAGGACACTAGGGTGGCCGTCTTCCCTGGGCTGAGCATAACTTGTTATGACGAAGAAACAGTCGTCACAGTCCGGAGTGGCACGAGTAACTCTTGGCACAGAGAAGATCGTAAGGCGGATCGAAATACTGAGGCTTAGGGTGGCCCTAAACATTGATGAAGGTCTGTTATTTCACGGGCTCTACAAGAGACCACCCGCCGGCGCTTCAATCACCGTCCATTTAGTTCCCATTTTCGCCAACCTGCACCAGGGCTTATCGGCGCGGCAACCTTTCATAGGCCCATACCGAACATGGGCGGCAGAGCACTACGTGCCGATGACTGTATGCGGGGCAGGTTTGGTGGATATCCCTGTGTGATGATTGGTGTGGGTGGAGTCACTGATTGTTCGACTCAGAACCCTTTTATCGCAACTACAGACAGCCATGGTGGTCATTGCTATACGCGGATACCGCATGGTAGCGGCAGAGGCAGCCTAACGTGCGTTGGTAGAGACTCTTCCGTGGGACCTGGAGGTGGAGATGCCGTTGGCCTTTACCGATGGGTGGGTGACACAGTCTCGCTGAATGAGATATCCGCCTGGCAGGATGATGCCCGCCGTGAAGTCATTGCCCGTTAGGCAGTCCGGTACTACGATTGCGAAGAGGACACGGCGCAGTACACGCTCAAGGTATGTACCGCGTGGGCAGACAAACGACGCGAACTCGTCACAATTATCGGTGCCGACTGGACGCTGTAGACTATCGCTAGAACAATGCTTCGCAGCATCGTGATCTGGAACGGCAACGTCTTCTGCGAGGCAGTCGTCTCACGAAAGAAGGCAGCAGATCGTGCGCGGGAGGAACTCCTCTACGGCGAGACGTTCCGCCGCGAGTGACTTAGGTAGTGGAGGTATGAGTGCCAGAGCCTGATTCCACCCTAGCCGAGACTGCGGCTGACTGGACCGAGGAATAGTCCCTCACCCGCAAAGAGACTAAAAAAGGCCTTCTAGATATGTAGGAAGGTAGCAATCACTATATACGTTGTACTGCCTCCTTTCATGGCTGTTCTAATTATTTGAGAGTGTCTGTAGGCTTTTATACAGGCTTATCGCTTACTTCTCTGATCTAATGGATGATGTAAATAATTTACCAAGAGACCAATCTTATAAGAGTCATTACTAATGGTCATACAGAAGACAACCCAAACATCGTCGAAGAATACTAGAGTTCCTCCTTACTGTTACAAATCAACATTACCGGCAATTAAATATACGCCAATGTTAGCGCAGTTGTGGAGATATTCCAGTTGAAGGCTCAGGTCTAATAGGATTAATTGTAATCTATAAAGAGAGTCTTGATAAAGCGCTCCAAGAAATCCCTGAATAAAGCGAAGTTAATCTTGCAAGGTTTAATTGTGTTACAAGTCCAAGTGTACTATATTTCTTACTTATCAAATTGCATCTTTGACATTCATCAACAGCTATCTACCTCATACCAGAACATTCTTTAATTATGTTTCAAAAAAAATTTAAGGATTAATGCAGGATAATTTGAGTCGGTGAATATAATCACCTGTATATAGTCCTCTAGTAATCTCGTTTATATTATCATCGCAAATTTTATCGTAACTCGCATCAGGTGGAATGAATTATCTTGTGTAAAAAAAAGTTAACCCCATACTAAGCCATCTCAACAAATTACTCATACGATATCAAAAACTTATTAGATAATCTTTTCAAATCACTTATTATCATGATTTTTTTTTGTTTGTGTGCTGCGGTCAGCGCGCCTCCGCACCACTCCGTCCGGGGCGACAGAGGCGCTTAAGCACGCAACTCCCGCAACCCACCCGAAAACCACCTCGCCTTCGTCATTGGGCCGACCACCGGAGCAGGTTTACTTGACGTCAGTGGTCGGCCCGACGGAATACCCCCTACGTGGGGTACCCTCCCATCTACTGACGTCCCCCCCTCGGGGAGGACGTCGGTCTTTCCTCACGCGGTCGGCCTCTCAGCGAGTGACAGACTAATCCCCGGTCACGTCACCCGCGGCCTCGGCTAGGGCGGCATAAGGCGCAGGTAGTTGCGCCTGCGCCGCCCCAGTTGCCGGCGGCGGATCTCCTCATCGAGGCTGCGCTCCACGCGCAGACGATCCGCCGCCTCCTTCTGCGAGATCACTGTCTCGCAGAAGGCTGCGACCGCGTCACTTATTATCATCATCATCAATGTCACAGACCATTTGTCCTACAGTCAAGACATTGTTAAGATAGAGGCTCAAGCCTATTCCACGGTGGGAGAGAAATTGATCTACTATACTACACTGGTCAGACATGTTGGTATAATGTTTTATTTCCAGTTTTATTTCTCTTGCATAGATGTTACATTTATCTTTAATCCCTCAGTCGCTTTTTCGATATCTACGGGCAAGAGAGAAGGTGATGAATTGTATTCTTACTCCGTCACCGCGCGGGAAATATATGTATATCACATGTAAAATACATTTAACAGTTAATTAAACATTGCATAATAGTCCTATTAGCTTTAATAATCTTATAGAAGATAAACTTAATGAAATAAACGGAACTCACACTGACAGGCTTAAAGTTTATGATTATTATTATAAGGCTCTGTTTAGAATGAGATAAAATTACAGATGCACAGATTTTTTTTTTTATTGCTAGCATTGGCAAACGAGCAAACAGTAGGTACACCTGATGGTAAGTGTTGCTGCCGATCATGGACCTTTATAAGGTCGCTGTCTACCGCGAAGAAAGTGAAGGGAGTGTGAATGCGTGCATTGAGGCTCGGTGATACCAAAGGCACCACCAAAACCCTCCACATCCAAACACCCTCAGAAAGTTGGGCTTCCGGCTCTCTCGCTCACCGAACGAAGCGCAGTAACAAATTGCTACTACTCAGACGTCGATTTTCTGCGAGAGCGTGGTACCACCCAGGACGAACCGGCCCGTCGCTGTACACAGATAACTGTCGATAGTGTGGTCCTACCGCTACCAGATGGCATATTAGTTAAGATACTAACATACCGTGCCAGTGCTATGGGTTCTATTCTTACACAGGACAATAATATGTGTAATTTACAAGTTGTTGTTCTGCATACATCCAGATGTACGTATTAATTTTTAAAGTTCTCTGAATACAAAGAGCATAAGTCTTAAAAAAAATAAATATACTTACTTTTTAACGCCATTTTCGATGTAATAGTTCCTGTAGAATCCATTCAAATCTTCTCTAATAGGCCCTACGTATGTTATTTTGAGTGAGTATTGGATATTAGGTTGTAGTTCCGTTAGCAAGTTTATATATGTAAAAGTATAATGTGTATCAAATTCTAAAGGGTTTGTACTATTTAATAATATAACTGTATTTGTATTTAAATTTGTAACTTCAATATTCGTTGCAGTAAAATTCAGATTTTCGGAATGAAGTTTTATCTGATTGGTATTCGTCGTTGTAGTGAATTGTATGGTAACTTCGCCATCAAAAGTGAATTCCTCTCCATCACTGGTGTTAAATCTTGGAGTTATCAGGATTTCGTAGTGCGATGGTACTATGGGAGTGTCCAATCTATAGTTTGTATCAGTCGCTGCAAATGAAGCTTCTAATAGTACACATAGTACTCCTATAGATAGCAGCTTTCGAAACATATCTAAAAACGGTATATTGTGATTAATTTGAAATACTTATTATAATATTCTTTAGTTATAGCTATAAAAACGATCTTTACAAACTCTCCAATAAGCGAGTGAAGTTGGTCTTCTATACCACGCCGATCAGACGTATTAATGTGGGGCTTAGATCCTTAGATATCTTTTACGATACCCACCGCAAAAGAGGGGTGCTGAAATGTATTCTTATTTCATCACCACATGAAGAATATATACTATTCCAGACTGTAATTGATGTCTGTGCTACATTTTATTCAAAACCAATCAGCCCTCAAGGCGTGATTCAGTAAAAAGTCTATAAACATTAATTTTCTTAATAAAACTACTAAGGATTTTACTTGCTCACAAAATAAAAAGTAATTAGAGACAAATACGTAATCTGATAACGCGCAACGTAAGACATATGTAAATTATAACCTGTTAGATATTATTATGGTAACAACGTCGAAAAATAGAAATAATTTTAACACTGATAAAACCGTCTCATAATTAATAGGACTATACAGATAGCATAATAGTCACCAGTTCAATTAGATTTGTTATTCAGATTCTGTATGTAAGCGTCCGTTAATTACATGTTTATAAAATCCACGACAATCCAAGGTATATTTGCTTATGCAGGGTGGTTTTTTTTTTTTTGAAAAAGATTTATTCAATTTTCTATTTATCTATAAGAATGTTAATTATATAATTATTCAATCAACTTTAAATTCATTTGTAATATTTCGTTAGTGATCTTGTCGTATTATTAAACCATCATTTCAATTTAAAATATTGTACTAACCTCCCGTGTTCACTTCTACGAACAAACGTTTGAACTGAAACTAGTACTTAGAATTTTTTGAGACGCGACTACATGACTGATAAGCAGCATCTTAAAGAGTTACGTTATCAGTGATAATACAACACTTGTCTGTTATACTAGTTCAATCATAATGTTTTACTTGCTTTGTATACACAAATATTTTTGCCAAACAAATCTAATCTTATTTTTAAACCACATTAAGGTGGGTAATTTTATTTCATTAAGAAATAAATTTAAGTCTTTTTGTATAAGTTAGATTTAAAAATTAGAAATCGCAAAGTAGATCATCACTATCTAATTTTTAAGAAAATGATCACGTTTTATTAAAAATAGTTTTCTCTTTTCTTCTTCTCTTCTTAGTATATATACGTCTCATTGTTAGATACAGAAGTCCTTCAAATGAAATAAATCGGTATCTTTCTTCACGCTGGAAAAATGGGTTGATTTTGTGCCGAGTTTATCGAAATGATTCTCTCTATTCATTTTCTTAATATTTTTATAGGCATAGAAAAAGAAGGCTATTGTAATTCAAAAAATCTCTAAACAGCTCTCAGCTAAAATTAACAGTATGGATTGATGACGCTTCAAAATTTAACTTAAATATTTATATATTATAAGTATATATATAATCTTCTAGAATTGTTGTCTTTCATATCCAGTAATATCGTGAAATAGTGTTAGTTTGTGTACTCTCGTTGACTACTCAGCAAAGACTAGTTGATTGATTTAGATTTTATTTTAAATAAAGCCCTATTCCAACTCGTCTGTAGAACGTGCCGTAGTAGACTAATTTTCCCTCATTTAAAGTAGACCTGTACCTAAGATAATGGCCAGTAGGCTGTGAAGAAGCAGAAGAAACATCTATACGCTTTTGGTACTACAGTCAAATATTCTATTGAAAACTGCTTTTATTATTTTGTTGGCGAGATATCATCTCTTTTATTTTCCGTCTAGTCAAGCCTCGTTTAAACCCTTCAAGACTGTATGGCAGGTAATTGTATTTGACTTAAATTGAGTTCAAGTAAAGACAGTGAATATAATGAACTTACTTTTACGCCACCTGAAATTCAAAAGGCGGCAAGAGCTATAATAGAAAACTCGCAATTCGTATCTATTTTCAAATAAAAAGTTCTACTTAGTACTACTTAGACTTAATTTCCGCGAGTTATTTAAGAAAAATACTATACAAGCCTTGGCCACAACTAAGCATTGATGAACTTCGTATGTGTGCCTCCACTTCGCCTTGGCCCACATTCGCACGTTCGTTCATCAACGCCTGTTTTGCTGGCCACTGCAGTAATGTAGTACAACGATGGTGGTTTCATTTAAATCATTCCTATCATTATTATCTTAGCTTAAATGAATAGCCAGCTTAACCGGTTCAATTGTATAGCTCTAGTGTTTTGTAATTATTTTAGTATGTATAAAGCTGACAGTTCTAATATTTTGAGAAAATAAAGCAATGATAAATAAACGTGAGATACATTATTGCGCTATCTCACCTTCACCCATTTTCATTATATTTCGAGTGTTTAGTAGTTGATGTTATAGATATGCCATCAATAACTATTGTTTGGGCTTTATACTGTTTATCTTAACAAGTAATGCTTGTACAGTGACAGCTCCGACAAGGGTTTGCTGATGTCTTGCTATGAATGACATGGTTTCTGTCAGCAAGGTCAGCATACATAGACTGATATAGAGGCACAATACGGCAAGTTATGAGGTCTGGGATGGAATGCGTCGTCTTGAATGGTTTTAACGGGATTTAACTAGACGGAAAAAGGAAAAGATATCTCGCCAACAAAATAATAAAAACAGTTTTCAATAGAAAATTTGATTGTGGTACCAAAAGAGTATAGATGTTTCTTCATCTTAGATACAGACCTACTTTGAATGAACGAAAAATTTGTATGCTATGGCACGTTCTACAGACGAGTTGGAATAGAGTTTTATTTAATATAAATTCTAAATTAGTCAACTAGTCTATACTGAGTAGTAATCGAGAGTAAACAAACACAAACTAACACTATTTCACAATATTACTAGATATGAAAGACAATAATTCTAAGAGATTATAAATATACTTGTAATGTAAATATTTAACTTAAATTTTAAAGCGTCATCAATCCATACTGTTAATTTTTAGCTATCAGCTGTTCATTGATCTTTCGCATTACAATAGTCACCAGGCCTTCTTTCCTATGGCCATCGTAGAAATTTATAAAGAAATTTAATTAATCTCTAGGATTACAATAGTCTTTGGGCCTTCTTTTCCTATGAGCATCGTAAGAAATTACTAATAAAACGAATAGAGAGGTTATTCTGAGGAGTGGCACTTCGATAAACTCTGAATAAAATCAACCCATTTTTCCAGCGTAGTGAAATAGACTAATTTCTTTCATTTAAAGGACTTCTGTGTCCAACAATAAATCGTATGTGTACTGAGAAAACAAGAAGAAAAAAAACTCTTTTTAATAATACGTGATCATTTTTGTAAAAATTAGACAAGCGTTGACAACTGATAAATCACTGATAACGTAACTCTTTTAGATGTTGCTTATCAATCATATAGACCCATCTCAAAAATATCTAAGTACTAATTTCAGTTCAAGCATTTGTCCCTAGAAGTGAACACGGGAGGTTAGTAAATTATTTTAAATTCTCATGATGGTTTAATAATACGATAAAATCAGTAAGGCAATATTATAAATGAATTTAGAGTTGATTGAATATTTATATTCTAAAGTTCTTATAGAAAAAATTTAAAAGAGAACTAAGGAATATAATACGCTTATAACGTCTATGCAAGAGAAGGAAAACTGAAAATAAAGCCCTACACCAATACGACTGATTAGCGTGGTATAGAAGATCAAATTCACTCCTTTAGTGGAGAGTTTGTATAGATCACTTTTATAGCTATAACTAAAGCATATTATATTAAGCATATTATATTAAGTATATCAAATTAATCACAACATACCTTTTTAGATATGTTTCGAAAGCTGCTATTTATAGGAGTACTATGTGTAGTATTAGAAGTTTGATTTGCAGCGACTGATACAAACTATAGATTGGACACTCCCATAGTACCATCGCACTACGAAATCCTGATAACTCCACGTTTCAATACCAGCGATGGAGAGGAATTCACTTTTGATGGCGAAGTTACCATACAGTTCACTACAACGGCGAATACGAATCAGATAAAATTTCATTCCAAAAATCTGAATTTCACTGCAGCGAATATTGAAGTTACAAATTTAAATGCAAATACACTTATATTATTAAATAGTACATACCCTTTGGAGTTTGATACACATTATACGTTTACATATATAAACTTGCTTACCAAATTACAGCCTAATATTCAATATTCACTCAAAATAACATACGTTGGGCCTATTAGAGAGGATTTGAATGGATTCTCTAGGAACTATTATATTTAATTTTCTTAAAGACTCGCACATAGTGCTACTTACGTCTTTGCATAGGCGTCTTAAATACGAGCTAAACCCACATGACTTCCTCCATTGAGATGCCGTTCAAATCGCGGGTTATCTGAATCTCTTGGACAGACTGGTGTGGTATAGAGACGAAGAGACTTTCAGTCACTGTCTGTACTCCACTAGCTCTTTCACTGAGAGTACTCCGAGAAATTATTTGATTTGGTACCACCGTCACCTTTTTATTACCATACTAGCAATCCGCCCTCGCTTCGCTTCGGATTCAGTCGCCTTACGCGCGTAGTTCCCGTTCCCGTGGGAATACCGGGATAAAATATAGCCTATGTTACTCCCTGATATTATAGCTTTCCAATGGTGAAAGAATTTTTAAAATCGGTCCAGTACTTTTTGAGTTTATTCGTTACATACAAACTTACAAATTTTACCTCTTTATAATATTAGTATAGATAAAATCATTCGACACAGGGTTTATTCACGGCTCTCACGCTCACCAAACATAGTGTAACAAATTGCTACTCGGACGTCGATTTTCTGCGAGAGTAAGGTACTACCCCGGACGGACCGGCCCGCGGCTCTAGACAGACAACTGTCAACAGCGTGGCCCTACTACTTCCATACCACTACAGCTTCAATATATTATTTATTTATTTATTTACTAGCAACCCGCCCTCGCTTCGCTTCAGTTATAGGTTATAGTCGTTTTACCCGCATAGTGCCCGTTCCCGTGGGAATACCGGGATAAAATATAGCCTAGTTTACGCCCTGATATTATAGCTTTCCATTGGTGAAAGAATTTTTGAAATCGGTCCAGCCGTTTTGAAGATTACCCGGAGCAAACAGACAGACAGACAAAAAATTTTTAATTGCTATTTTAGGCATAGGTGTCGTGCAAATAACCGTGTGAGCATGAAAAAAGCCTATTATTTTGACATTACAAACAGACACTCCAATTTCATTTATTGGTATAGATTTAAACTTTAGCACACAAAAATAAGGTACATGGCGGACTTAATGCCTTAGGCATTTTCTGCCAGTCAACCACGGGTGCAGCAGAAATAGTTTAGGCAGTTGCAATACATTGTAAGGGGTAATTTGTAAAATTTGGTTATCCAAGTATAGCAATTATATTCTTATACACTATACACACAAACAATACACACACATATATATATATATATATATATATATATATATATATATATATATATATATATATATATATATATGTAGATATAGAAATACATATATACATACATAAACATTCATATACATACATATAAATTTTATTAAAAGTAGAGGAGAGCCATCATTGATGAGTTGATTATCCTAAGTTATAAGCAAAAATAATATTTTAAGTTGTTATAAAATATTTTATGTTGTTCTAAATAAATTTCAAGACTGACCATTGAACTTGGCACCCATTTAGATCTCACTTCTTCTGTCGTTGAAATGAACAACCAAGACATATATCATAATATTGAACTTGGCTCTCATTTTATATTTATGTTTTTGATGGGTACTTTTCGTACTTTAACTCAAAATATAGAAAATGTCCTCTTTCTATGTTAATTAAAAAATGTTGTCTGCTTTTCTCCATAATCAAGTCCATCCTTAATTAAAGCTCTTAGAAAATTAAAGGTTTCATTGAATGTATTAGGTCCATACTTCAGTACTGCTAAATTTCTTCATGGATGAAACATTAAACAAAGAATGATGAAACATGAACAAACTTAAACTGTCTATTACCAATAAGTTAATTCATTTAGAGTTACGCACTTACTTATAACTATACCTAAATACTAAAAATATTATTAACTTTTAATTTAAACTTGTGCCTAAATCATAGATACTAAAAGAATTGTAATAATGATATAACCACAAATATTTCAAGTATGTTTCAAGAATATTATGAATTTCAAAGCATAGATCGCAACCTTATAGGTTATCTTTCGAAAGATAACTAGGCAACAAGTTTTTTTTGCCTGTGTATATGTGTGTGTATGTGTATGTATAGCAGTTAGCCGCAGACGACTTTTACAGCTTTACACAGCTCAAACTATGAGTGTGCGTTGAGGGCTCTCAAGCCGGTTGAGTCTGCCGCTCGCTCAGGGACGATCGCGCCAAGATTTTATCGCTTTTATAGTAGTAACTATTGATATGCACTCAATATTGCATTAATAATTAATACAAACCCATTTAATAACGTAATAAATACGAAAGTCGACTACAATCTTAGTTTTCTATACCAATAAATAAAATTGGAGTGTCTGTTTGTAATGTCAAAATAATAGTCTATTTTCATGCTCACACGATTATTTGCACTATACATATGCCTAAAATACACTTTATTTTTTTTGTGTGTCTGTCTGTCTGTTTGTTCCAGGTAATCTTCAAAACGACTGGACCGATTTTAAAAATTCTTTCACCAATGGAAACCTATATATCAGGGAGTAACCTAGGCTATATTTTATCCCGGTATTCCAACGGGAACGGGAACTACGCAGGTAAGACGACTGAAACTGAAGCAAAGCGAGGGCGGGTTGCTAGTTAGTACTAAAACTGGTGTTTAGATTAGAAAAAAAAATAGTTATAAAAAATTAAGGGTGGTATTTCATTCGTTATCTTATATCTTTAAACGAGCAATTCTTGTATATATACACTCATTTGCAAAAAAAACGGGCACCTAAGCAATGAACCATTTCAAATGTTAATATTTCTTTGTTTGATAATTATAGGTAGTTTTATCCACACAATTTGCTAAATTAATAAGAAAATAATCGTTTTCATCAGTATTTCATAAAATTTAGATACAATTTATGGGAAATAATGCTAAACCTCGCTAGTAGTGTATATTCGCTAGTAGTGCATATGCTCATGAAGTAAAAATAAAAAAGTTTTTTTGTTTGTTTTTCTTTAATAAAGTAAAAGCAGATAAATGTTTAGTATCGACTGTGACCCCCTCTAGCTAAAATCACAGCTTGAATTCGTCTGGGCATGCTAGCGAGTATATCCCGGATACTTGCTTGCGGAATACGTTCCCACTCCGCAGTAATCACATTCTTCAGCTCTCTGATGGTCTGCGGAGCCGGGTGTACTGATCTCACACGCCGTTTCAGAACGTCCCAGACATGCTCTATGGGATTGAGGTCGGGACTTCGAGCTGGCCAATCCAAACGACGAATGCCGACCTCTTGCACATACGCATTAACATCGCGGGATCGGTGGGCGCGAGCATTGTCGTCCATAAAAATCGAGTCTTCACCTAGAGCGGCCAATGCGGGTTGTGCATGAGAAATTAGAACTTCCGTTATGTATCGATGCCCAGTCAGTGAGCCGTTTTCAATGAAGACTAACTCTGTACGATCCATTGAATTTATTCCTGCCCAAAACATAACAGAGCCCCCACCATAAGGTGTGATTTCTTCGAAACATGCCTCTGCAAAGCGTTCTCCTTGTCTTCTTAGCACTCGCCGACGTCGATCTTCACCGAACAGAGATATCCTGGCTTCATCAGAGAACAAAACCCTATTCCAATCGTCTTGAGTCCATGATTCACAATTTCTAGTGAACCTAAGCCTGTGAACTCTGTGCTCACGGAGTAATTTGGGGCCGCGGGCCGGGCGGTGACTGCGTATATTGGCAGCGAGAAGCCTCCTCCTGACCGTCCATAGACTAATATGCACATTTCTTACTTCTTGGAGGTTGTTCTTAAGATCCACATACGAAGATTTGCGATTTCTCAATGCGCGACTCACAAGAAAACGATCATCCCGTGGTTGGGTACATGGTTTTCTTCCAGAACCAGACCTTCTCTCGACGGAACCAGTCTCCTGATATCGCTGCCAGGTCCTTTGGACTGTCGAGCGACTAACATTTAGCCTCCTAGCCACGAAACATTGGCTGCAACCCTCTTCAAGCAGCGCGATAATTTTGGTAGCTTTTACCACTTTATCTACCATTTTTGATACAGCCAAACAGCATTAAATAAAGCTTTGACAGTCAAGGATATGAAATTAATCGATAAAAATTGAATAAAAGTTATGAAAGTCGATGTTAACTTCTGGAACTTCGCGCCAAAAATGTAGGATAAAAAGGGGTTTTCTGTAAAAATGAACATCAAATGAAAAATTGAATTTAGAACGTACTTTTTTAAATACCACAGCATTTTTAAAACCGGCCAGTAACGTGTACAAACGATTGAAACCTTTTTGGTATTGTATCTTTTTAAATATGAATGAAAATCAAAACCGCCCGTTTTTTTTGCAAATGAGTTTATATATATATATTGGGGATCTCGGAAACGGCTCCAACGATTTTGTTGAAACTTGGCATACTAAAGGATTCGGGCCCAAAAAATCGATCTAGCTAGGTTTTATGTATAGAAAATGTTGTTTTGTCAGTGTTTTTGGCAGACAATATGATGACATTAAATTTTAAAAGAATATGAATTCAAATTTTGCCATCAATGTCATGAGTTACGATAGCTCAGTGGCGAAGTAGTCAGGTTTCATTTTATTTTTGACATCGGCGACAAACGGCGTTGGATCGAATTTCGGTGTTATTATTATTCTCTTTTTGTAATTTTTTATATAAATTTTATTTTTTTATTTTTTATTAATATATATCTAAATAAATGCTACAAAAATACTCCGAGCGAAGCTCGGTCAACCTGATATTAATTATTTACGTGAAGACTTTAAACACCACATAAAGACCGGTTATTATCAATACTGATTGCTGATTTTTATATTATAGACACTATAAGGGTCCCTAAGAATCATGTAATTGAAAAATTACAGCAAAATGATAAAAATTTGCTAGTTTCTGATTTATTCCTGTGTATTCACCTAACTACCTATCTGGATGCCAAATTTCAACTTTCTAGGTCATCTGGAACTGGGTTAGAATTTTGGACTATGGGTCAGTCAGTGATAAAAACTACGATTTTTGGATTTTAATATCTAAATAACTGTTTGAGGACTGTTTATGAAATTAGGAGTACAGTTGAATTAGTATAGTCGTTAGTCAAAATATATGAGCCAACTTTGACATGTTTATTATAATTACTATTAATTTTAATGTTAAATAATTACTAACCATAAACAATATAATTTTTTCATATAGAATCATTTTCTTTTTACACTGGCAATAAATTTGTATTAAAATGTGGGTCAATATTTAATAACAAATTTCTGTATAGGGTAGATAATTATAAATTTTCTGCAGTAACGATGACTTGTTGGACGTGAGACATCTTAGTCCACCCGTGACCATGAATGCTGCAAAGTGTTCGAAACGTCAGGTAATCAAAAATCAAATACAAATGCGATAAAATCCGTAGTTTTATTTTAAAAAATGTATGATAGTTTTAGAATTATTGATTCTTATGATATTAGGTCTTTACCTATGAAATTGCCGTTATGTATGAAAAAATTTAAACGATTTTTTTTCATGTATTTTTTATTTGTATTAATCGAAGTAATCACCCATGCAATAAATGCATCTTTGCCAACGCAGCGGCAGTTTATTGATGCCCTTCTTAAAGAAATCAGCTGGACGGGAGGTAACAAATTCTTCAAAAGAATTGTGTACTGACTTACGGGTATTGAATTTCTTTCCCGCCAAAAAGTTATCCAAATTCTGGAAAAAGAAGTAGTCTGTAGGCGCAAGGTCTGGTGAGTATGGTGGATGACAAAGAGCTTCCAACCCCAGTTCTTGCAACTTGGAGACCGTCTGCTGTGCAGTATGAGGTCGCACATTGTCGTGCAGGAGCAACGGAGACGAGCGATTGACCAATGCTGGTTGGAGATGTGCCAGCTTCTCCATCATTGTGTTCAGTTCTTCACAGTACACATCTGCAGTAATGCTCACCCCGTTTGGTAAGAAGCTGTGATGAATCACACCGGCGCTAGACCACCAAACAGTGACCATCACTTTTCAAGGGGTAAGTTTTCATTTAGGGCATTGATTAGGTGCTGAACCAGGATCCAACCAACTTGCTGAGCGCTTGTAGTTATCAAACAGAATCCATTTTTCATCGCAAGTAACAATGCGTTTCAAAATTCCTTCATTTGTGTATCTGTTGAACAATGCAAGTCATGTTTCCACGCGGACTTCGCGCTGGCGATCATTGAGTTCGTGGGGCACCCAAATGTCAAGCTTTCTTACCTTGCCAATTTGACGCAAATGGACCAATATTGTTTTGACGCTAACGTCGAAAGCTGCTGCTAATTCAGCCGTAGATTGTGTATCATCGGCTTCCACAATCGCCTATAATTTGTCATTGTCGACCAAAGTCTTCGGACGACCGCGAGGTTCATTTTTCAGATCGAAATTTCCAGAACGGAAGCAAGCAAACCAATAACAGGCGGTGCGTTGGTTTGTAGTGTTAGCTCCGTAAACGTAGTTGATATTGCGTGCCGCTTGGTCCGCCTTGCTGCCACGACGATACTCATATTCCATAATTCCTCGAATTTTTAACGTATCCATGATGACGAAAAAGATTGAAATGCGATGAAAACGTAACACTAATCAATAAACAAATGACTACTTTTGGAAAATGAATTCCATGTTTTAAAATAAAATTAATTTGAAATTAGAATTCTTAGCCAAACAAAAATTATTTTGATTTGAAATGGTCAGTACTGCAGAACGGCAATTACATAGGTAAAGACCTATTATTTAAATACTTTAAAATACAAAATAAAATATATAGGTAGAATAATTTCAAGTGGTGACGAAGTAATAATGTAATTCACCACTCCCTATCCCCTATTGCCCGTGGACATTGCAAAAGACGACTATGGGAATGGGATATCGTATGATTTATAAAAAAAAAAAAAAAATTAAAATAATAGACAAGCCCGCTGAGTTTCTTGCTGGATCTTCTCAATAGCGGTCGCGTTCCTTTTCGTATTTTTGTTCTTCTTACTAGTTATACAATTATGTACATGTTTTATAAGAACAAGCTCCAGTGTGATGCCCTTCGAACCGCAAGACACTTAATATAATTTAAACGATTATGGCTGGACCAGATCCCACAAGCGGCACCCGATCACGAGTTAACTACTAGAGCAGCCATCACTCCCCTCAACCACTATGGAGGGAAGGGAGAGACCCGCTCCACGCAGCTACCGCAAGTAGATCCTTATGTGAGCATGACCAACACCACAATATGTTACAAACGCTGAAAATACAAAAATTCGTTAGGCAAAACACGCTACACTTTACAATAAAAGTTAAAAGTACATTTACAAACAGTATATTTAAAATAACAAGGAAATTGCTGAATGAGGAGCTGCTCACAACCAATCTGTATTATCATCTACATAATCCGAGATTTTATAATAAGCTTTTTTACAAAGTCTTTGATGGCTTGTTTAAACTTTTTCATAGGCAGGTCTCGGATATCTTTAGGTAATCTATTGTAAAAGCGTATACATTGCCCCATGAATGATTTGTTAACTTTTTGGAGACGAGTAGTGTGTACAACTAATCTGTCCTTATTACGAGTATTCATTTCATGAATGTCACAATATCTCTTAAAGTTAGCGATATTTTTTTTGACATATAATATATTTTCGTATATATATTGTGATACAGCAGTTAGAATATTTATTTCTTTGAATTTCTCCCGAAGTGAGATTCTTGGGCCTAGATTATAAATTGCACTTATATTTGCACAGTTTATATCTAAGATAGAAAAAAGTGTTGAAATAAGAGCCTTTGCGATATACTATGCTGGTTTTCCATTAGTACAGAATCAGTATAAATATTTTATATCGGGGCAGAATAGTCAGTGACGATTTCTACTAAGTTTAATTACTGGTTTGCCTAATGTAGACCGTCATTGGTTTTTTGATGTTGATAACTCTAATATATGATTACGTTATGTTATCAGTACATATTTTTCCGTTGGGCCGACCACCGGAGCAGGGTGACTTGACGTCAGACGAAGGCGACGTGCCGCGCGGGTTGGTCGCGGGTGTGCGTGCTTACGCCCATCTGTCGCCCCGGACGGAGTGGTGCGAGGAGTACGCCGACCGCAACTCACCCCAAAAAAAAAATCTGTACGTATTTTATTAGTAGGTACATATTTTATAGTGACAATATATTCTACACAAGTTTAGCTTTTCATTAGTTTACCTTTTTGGAATAGAATTCTGGAACTATTCAAAGCAATTTAATTATAAATTAATTAAAAACGAGAACTAATTGTCAATACTTATTAAAATAAGACGCTTTTGTAATTATTAATAGTTATGTTTATTAAAATCCTTATTAATGTTATTAATGCGAAAGTATCTTTGTTTGTTTGTTACGCTTTTACGCTTTCAGGGGTTAACATAAGCTATATTTTAGCCCGGTATTCCCATGGGAACGGCAACTACGCAGGCAAGCCGACTGAAATCGAAGCGAAGCGAGGGCGGGTTGCTAGTATGTAATAAAAATGTATTAATATGTATTAGGTATTTATGAAAATCCTATCCTAAATAGGATTTAGTTAATCTATGTAGATATCCTATAGAGTTAATTAGTAGTTTAATAAAAAGGAAGAGATTCCACTCCACTATGAAATTAGATAGTCTAATAAAATTATTGTATCTTCAATATGTTGTCATATTATGTATATTTTTGATATTTTATGTATAATTATAATTGTTTTTAATTTCCTTGTGGTGACGGAGTAAGAATACAATTCACCACTCCCTATCTTGCCCGCGGATGTCGTACAAGACGACTATGGGATATAATATGCACATAACATCTGTGCAAGAGAAGGAAAACTCGAAAAAAACCCTATACCAATTTTTCTGACCAGCATGGTATTGTAGGTCAAATTCCCTCCCATTATGGAGGAGGCCCGAGCCCAACAGTGGGACGAGTATGGGCTGCGATGATGATGATGATGATTACGTTATGTTATCAGTAAATATTTTATAGTGATAATATTCCACACAAGTTTAGCTTTTTATTAATTTACCTTTTTGGAATAGAATTCTGGAACTATTCAAAATAATTTAATTATAAATTGGAATTAAAACGAGAACTAATTGTTTCTACTTATTAAAATAAGAGGCTTTTATAATCATGAATAGTTATGTTTATTAAAATCCTTACTAACATTATAAATGCAAAAGTAAGTTTGTATGTTTGTTACGCTTTCTCGCTTAAACCACCAAACTGATTTCAAAAATGTTTTCATCAATGAAAACCTATAATATCAGGGAGTAACATAAGCTATATTTTATCCCGATATTCAAACGGGAACGGCAACTACGCAGGTAAGGCGACTGAAACCGAAGCGAAGTGAGGGCGGGTTGCTAGTATGTAATAAAAATGTATTAATATGTATTAGGTATTTATGAAAATCCTATCCTAAATAGGATCTAGATAATATATATAGATATCCTATTGAGTTAATTCATAGTTTAATAAAAAGGAAGAGATTCCACTCCACTATGAAATTAGATACTCTAATAAAATTATTGTTTCTTTAATATGTTGTCATATTATGTATATTTTTGATATTTTATGTATAATTATCGTTGTTTTTAATTTCCTTGTGGTGACGCAGTAAGAATACAATTCACCACTCCCTATCTTGCCCGACCGTTTTCTTTATTATCAAACAGACTTCTTTTTCAAGCCAGTTCGAAACTTAAATAATACTCTGATAAATTCAGGCAATTTATTGGTATGGCATACTTGGTTGCCGCGTGTTAGAGTAACAAATCGTTCTATTTTTAAAATACAAGATAGATATGAATTTACATATATATTTATTTAGCCGCTAAAACACGAGCGATATGGATTTTCTTACATTTTTTTTGCCGGCCGCTGCTCGCGTAGTACAGCAACATCGATTTGTCTCGAAGAAGGTTGTCAAAATAATGCTCAAATTACCAAGCCTGTTTGAGAAATAGTACATTACTGTAACGTTCAGCAAAAGAGGCATTGATGGACGACCGTGTGAATGTGGGCCGAGGCGAAGCCAAGGCACACATACGTAAGTTCATTAATGCCTAGTTGTAGCCAAGACTTGTATAGTATTTTTCTCAAATAATGCGCGACAATTAAAAGTAGTAATAAGTAGAACTTTTTATATTAAAATAGATACGTATTACCGTTACGAATTTTCTATTATAGCTCTTGCCGCCTCTTAAATTTCAGGTGGCGTTAAAGTAAGTTCATTACACTCATTGTCTTCACTTGAACTCATTTTATGTCAAATACCATTACTTTTCAAAATCAATGACACCCAACGAACAACATTTTTCACACGCCAAAAGACCCATCTGTTTTTTTTAATTATCAAACAGGTTTCTTTTCTAAGCTAGTTCGAAATTTAAATAAAACTCTCCTTGGTTGCCATGTGTTGGAGTAACAAATCGTTACATTTTTTAAATACACGATAGATATGAATTTATATATATATTTATTTATTTAGCCGCTAATACGCGGCAGATATGGCTCTTCATTAATTTTTTGCCGGCCGATGCTCGCGCAGACCAGCAACTTCAATTTATCCAAAGAAGGTTATTAAAATAATGCTCAAATTGCCAAGCATGTTTGAGAAAATTATATTTAATCTAAATATATAAAAATGAATGTTTGTCTGTATGTCATTTATAGAATCATAAGCTATGCATTTGATCATGTGATGATCTTCAGCAAAGTATTGCGCATGAGCCCACGAAGGTTTCTGAGTTGGTACGACTCGACCTGGTAGAACCGGTATGTGGCGTAGTAATCGATTTCAAGGAAAATTCTTTTTACTATTTTTTTAGATTTGAACAGAATAACGCCTGTTAGGTGAGGTAGTTTTAAATAGATAATATATTATACACACATTAAATTATTTTAAAAGTATTGTAATTAACGTGATAAATAGAAGAATTGTAGTGGGCAGAATAGCAACAGCTGATCCACGGGCTGCCTTGAGAATGATATCAGCATTATTTGTGCCCCAATTCATATTAGCTCTAGCTGATTGGGTAGCGTTAAAACCTGTAGTGTATTCAGGGATTGATGCTTGATTAGCATTCAGCCATTTCTCCATCTAAAAAAGACATCAACACATTAGTTAAAGTTAGACCGACACTATTTATTCCCATATAGCATTTGGGTGTAATTTGTGTTTATGAAATGTAAGTTTGTAAATACAATAATTATTACCTTAGTGTAGGAATTGACTTTTAATTTTTTATTTCAATGGTAACTCTCAAAAAAGCTCTATCTATAGACAAAGTGCGGTAAATTATGTGTATATTTTCTAGTAAATATTTTTTGGACATTATTAAATTTTTCTTTTATTTTAAAAGTTCTTTTCAGGGTGCCGTACCCAAAAGGGTAAAAATAGAACCCTACTAAGCCTTCGCTGTCTGTCCGCCTGCCTATCCATCCGTCTGTCTGTCACCAGGCTGTATCTCAAGATATAGCCACCGCGATAGCTACACAGTTGAAATTTTTATTCATTGTATATTGTATAACTGTTGCCACTATAACAACAAATACTAAAAACAAAATAAAATAAATATTTAAGGGGCTCCCATACAATAAATGCAATTTTTGCCCATTTTTGCTCGATATCAGTAAATGGTAACAAGTACATAAAATATTCACAAAATACTTAATCGTATATTCACTTTAATTATAAATAATAAAATTAAAATAAAAAAACCTATTTAGGGGGCTTTTATGCAACAAAAGTGATTTTTGCCGCTTTTTATAGATAGTACGGAACCCTTCGTGCGCGACTCCGACTCGCACTTAGCCGATTTTTGAAATATGTAATACCAATTGGGATCACCAATCTGGTTTATAGGCTTGTGATTATAAATTATCTCCATTATTAGATAGGATTATGTTCCACTGTGGATGAAATATCAAATAGCGGATTTGGATGAGATTTTAAGGAGATATACGATTGCTTTTGGTATCAATAAAAGAACTACACTTACATCCTGAAGACCTTCTTCGCTTAAGCGACTGGCAATGCTAGACAGGACATTCGTGAACGAAGCCGGAAGAACGACGCTGAAAATTGATTTAAAGCGATCTCAATTATTCAAAAGTTATTACTTCATATAGCTCCTGGTAGTAAGTCACAATTCAGTAAAAGGTTGCAATTACAGTGTATTTTAACACTAGCGCTCGAAGTATGGTTGACTTATCGGGAAGGACACTGTCTTGTGGACATTTCATGATCTATTCGTAAAACGAGACCTGCTTCCTAGTTGGTAATAACCCGTCTGGTAATGGATGAAGAATACAAGTATCACAAGACCTTAGTCTGCCACAGGCACAGAAAAATTAATAAGATAGAACGGCCTTGTGGGCGGCGCAGGTGTGCCGCAAATGAGCATTGCTCAGAACATTGCTGGAATTAGTTTTAACAGTAAATGATCTTAAACAAAGCTCTGACCAAAAGAGAAATATGCCATCTTGCGCTGCTATATCGCGTCTAAAAAGAAGTCAGTTGTGTAGTATAATACAAGAAGAAATGTATTTTCATCAGTAAGTCCAGAAACTTATTATTTCAGTGATATTTGTTAATATTAGAAGTCTAATGTCGTTTATAGACAAAAACGATAAAATCGCAAATAGAGAAAACATTATATAGGTATCATCTGCCATACATAGATGTCATATTTTATCGTTTGAGATCGCTAGCGTCCAGCTAGCATCCGTTTTCATAAACAATGGGTGTGTAGTGTTCGTTGCCTACAGAAGTTCGTGTTAGTTTGTGTACGAATTGCAGCTCCGAGATTTATGAGCGATAATTAGTGTGCGAAATTGTTGTAAGCATAGACGCGTATGTGTTATCACGTATGTGTTAACATTAAACTGAGAGAAAACTGTGGCGAAAGTAATAGTACTTTAGTACAAAACATACTGATGGCCCTTCTAAATTATTAATATTTCTGTGGACACAGCATTTACAAAAATCAACCAAGGCTGACTAAAGAAAAGGTCAAAAATGCTTTTTTCGGCAAATCAATTTTAGTTAATATCCGTTGAACAATCTGAAATTGGCATATTTGATATATTTTTTACGAACTTATAGAATCCTTATCCTAAAATCATAAATATGAAAGTAAGTTTGTTTGTTTGTTTATTAGTTTCTATATTTGTAATGCTATCACGCTTAAGCCAGTGAAAAATTTTTTTCAGCATTAGAAAGCTGTATTATCAGCGAGTAAAATAAGTACACAATTTGTTACACCAGTATTCCCATAAAAACGAGTACTATGTGAGTGAAACTGCCGGATGTTGAACGATTTTAAAAATTCTGTCACCAGTAGAAATTCGGTAACAATAAAAAAACTAGTTTCATGAAATGAAAGATAAAGTAGAAACTCGATTATCCGGACCTCAGTTATATGGATTCGCGATTATCCGGACTACCAACCGCGACCTATATATTGTACCTACAAACGTGTATGAAACGGTATGTCCCGCGCGAGCTCACTGCACAACGCGTTTCGTTATTGTTTCTTATTAGTAATTGTTACTTCGCTTTGACGTGAGTGGCCCGCGGGATATTCATCTTTTAATAAACGCATAAAATTATGTACATACTACAAATGGACAAAACCAAAAAAGATTTTTCATATATTCGATTATCCGGCTTTTCAATTATCCGAATACCTAACAACAACAGTTAGTCCGGTTAATCGAGTTTATACTATAAGAAGGAATAATGACAGTTTTATAGATTCCGTTGAATTTTTGTAAGTAACTAGATAGGTTATCTGGAAGAGATAACCAAACATACTAAGTCCTATTTTAATAACAAAGATGAATAGACGACGGGTGAAGAAAGAAAAATTACAAAAATATAAAGTTAACTTACGCTGTTCGGACTGCATCGATGTTTTCTTTGAACCAATCCAAGGCGATCTTGGCATTATTATGATCACCTATAAGGTAGAACATGAAAGCGTCCACTCTATCTTGAGCTTTCACTTCGGGAGTTAGGATCATGTCCAAGTACCTTAAATAGTAAAATATTTTGGTGATTACTAATTATCTTTTTTGACAGGCTAGGCATACACCCAGCACAAAACGTTTGGGATAACAACGTGGCGGGACATTGTCCTCACGCTATTACCATTACTGCGGATGTTTAACTAATGCCCGGTCAATCCACCTGCGACCATGACTAGGGCGGCATCAGACATTATCATCTCGTCCCACGTATGTCCCACTGTTGCTATATACCTTTTTACGTGCGTACACAAGTATGAACCCTCTTAAGTTTAATTTTCAAAAAAAGAAACAATAATAAAATTCATCCCTAGATTCCAGCATTCAAAAAACAAAGAAATAAATAGAATTACTTACTGTCGTCTAGCAACTTCATTGTTTGTACAACCTAAAGACCTTAGCATGGCCACCTCATCTGCCTGATTGTTAGAATTCTGCTTACGTGTACGTAAAAAGATGAACTCATCAAGTCCACCTGCCCGAAGACCTCTACAGAATACATGCCGCCTCAAGTTGGGTTCACTCTAAAATAAATAGACAATTTGTATTGTAACTTGACTGTATCAAAAAACTATAGTTTATGTATGTGATTCTTCAGTCAATGTATATATCTAGTCCGATTAAGGTCCTCCTAAACGGCTGGACCGATTATGATCATTTTTCTGTGTTCCAGTGGATTTGAGAATGTTTTATATTAGTAATTTGCCTCGGTAGATGGCGCTGCGATCAATGTCAAGTAGAATTCCTTTTATTTTTTTAAATTTCAACAGATCAGTGTCTGTTGAGTCATCTAGTCTAATATAATATTTTACTCCTCATTGTGAAATCTGTATCGTAATGAAATAATCCGTAAAGTGACGGAGTAGAATAAAATTCACCACCTCTTTTCTTGCTTATGGATCTCAATAGTCTTCTGTCTAGAACCGCGGACTGATCCGTCCGGGTTAGTACCACGCTATCGCAGAATATCGACTTCTGAATAGTAGCAATTTGGTACTACACTCCGTTCGGCAAACGAGAGAGCTAAAACCCCAATTTTCTGAAGTTGTTTCCTTGTGTTTAGTTTTGTTAATGCCTTTAGTATTTGTACTATAGTTTATTCATTGGACGCATTCACTCTTTCTTCAAGGTAGACAGCGGCCTAGCAAAGGTTCACTAGCGGCAGTATCACTTACCATCTATGATGTGGTGTTTTCTCGTTTACCACCTACAGCATAAAAAAGAAGAGAATAACAACAAACTAAGAAAACATTTATCCGACTCTTCCTGCCCTTTATACGAAATACAAATTTCGCCCGTTTCAGACGCGATTCCTTTGCGAATGCGGAGATAAAATGAAGCCCATGTTACGTTCATAAGAGCAGATATCTAAAGAAACCAATATTATATGAGAGGCAATTAAAAATCGTAATAAAAACCCGACCATTTTCCAGCATATTATAGTAGGTCCATTTCCATTCTATTATAAAGGAATGTTCCGTGTGGTGACAGAGTAAGAATACTATTCACCACTCCTCATTTTGCCCGTGGATGTCGTAAAAGACGACTAAGAGATATAATACGCATATAACGTCTATGTAAGACTCCCTCCTATTTCCCTCCTATTACGGAAGGGGCTCGAGCCCAACAATGGGACTAATACGAGCTGAAATGATGAAGGAATATCTTGTTAAACAGTGCAACACATATAATCTGAAAAAGAAATATCCAGAAATTCCTCATATCAATGTGGTTTTTAATCTATATAAAGAAATAAAATTTAATTGGCTATTTGTAATGTCACAATAGTAGGTTTTTATCATGATAACGCGGTTATTTACACGACCTATGCTTAAAAAACCAGTTTAAATAATTTTGTCTGTCTGTTAGTTCCGGGTAATCTTCCAAATGGCTGGAACGATTTTAATAATATTTCACTACCACGTACTTGTCTGTATAAGAAGTAACTTAAGCTATTTTTGCTCTCAAGAAACTTATAATATAAAAAATTGCCCGATCCAAAATTCCAACCTTCTTGTCCGTCACCCGCAGAGAGGCTGACCGCGCGACGGCGACCGACGTCCCAGGACGTCGAGAGGTGAGGTTACCCGAAAAGATATTCCGTCAGGCCGACCACTGACGACAAGTCACATCTGCTCCGGTGGTCGGCCCAACAACGAGGTGACGTGGGTACGGGTGGGTTATGCGCCCGCGCGCCGTCCTTTCATCGCCCCGGAAGGACTGGACCGCGCGTGTGCTTACCATAGCCCACCCATAAAAAAAAAAGGCCTCGTGGATTGCAGTCAAGTATCATAATATTTTAAAAATATTGAAGATTTAAGTTGCGGGGGCTGTCCGTGTAGTGACGGAATAAGAATACGATTCTCCACTCCCTATCTTGCCCGTGGATGTCGTAATACACTACTATGGGATATAATACATACATATACATACATATATGCAAGAGAAGGAAAAGTCGAAATGAAACCCTATACCAACATGTCTGACCTGCATGGTATAGTAGGTCAAATTCTCTCTCATTTTGGAGGAGGCCCTAGCTCAACAGTGGGACGTATGTAGGCTACGATGATGATGATGAAATTGCGGGGTCAAGGCGACTGAAACCGAAGCGAAGCAAGATATGATTCTGATTAAAAAAATTCCCCTTCATATTATTACTGCTATCATTTGAAGTTTTATTTATCTTTCAGGAAAATATAAGTTATGACTTACGGTGTTAAATATTTGATGAACAATTGTTATTAATTGGACTAGGTATTGAATGAAGTTTAAGTGATTCATAAATTGAGTTGTTTTCGTCGTTGCAGCTCATATATGTCCCACTGTTGAGCTTGGGCTTCCTCCATTATGGGAGGGATATTGACCACGCCAGTTAATCAGGTTGGTATAGGCTATTTATGCTGAGCTCTCCATCTCTTTCATAGATATTATAGGCATATTATATCCCTTAGTCTTTTACGAAACTCACTCTTTTAAACAGAGGGTGGTGAAATGTATTCTCAATCTATCATCACACGAATAATTAATAAATCGCTATTACCTATCATTATCGATATTCCCATGGGAACAAGAACTACGCCAGTGAAATCGGATATTGTTGACTGATCTTAAAATTTTTCCCCAACCGCGAGTAACATATACAGGCTTTTTTTATCGCAATAAGCCCACGAGTACAGAAACTACTCAAGTGAAGTCTCCTGTCTACAGACGCGGGTAGGACCAACCGGGGTAGTACCACACTCACGCAGAAAATCGACGTCTGAGTTGTAGCAATTTGTTACTGCACTTGGCTCGGTGAGCGACAGAGCCGAAAGCCCAACTTCCTGAGGGAGTATTACCGAATCTCATTACACGCATTCACACTACCTTCATCTTATTATATCTTTAAACGAGCAATTCTTGTATATATATATATATATATATATATATATATATATGTATATATATATATATATATTCAGGATCTCGGCGACGGCACCAACGATTTTGATGAAACTTGGCATACTAGAGGATTCGGGTCCAAAAATATCGATCTAGCTAGGTTTTATTTATAGAAAATGTTCTTTTGTCGGTGTTTTTAGCATAACAATAAATGACAATAAATTTTAAAAGAATATGAATTCAAATTTCGTTGTAAATGTCAAGAGTTACGGTAGCTCAGTTGGGGGAACGGCCGGTTTTAATTTTGAGTTTTGTAGCATCCAAACAGCGTCGGTTCGAATCTCGGTGTTATTATTATTCTCTTTTTGTAATTTTTTATATAATTTTCATTATTTATTTTTTATTAGTATATATCTAAATAACTTCTACAAAATATTCCGAGCGAAGCTCGGTCAACCAGGTATTTTTCATTACAGTAGCAACTAGCAAACGACCATGAACGGTAGTATCGTTTACCATCAGATATGCTGTTTGCTTGTTTGCCACCAATAGTAATAAAGCCCTAGCCGAGACGGGTGACGTGACCGGGGAATTAGTCTGTCACCTTTTGACCGCGTGAGGAAAAACCGACGTCCTCCCCGAGGGGGGGAGATGTTGGTCGATGGGTTGGTACCCCAAATAGGAGGTATTCCGTCGGGCCGACCACTGACGTCAAGTCACCCTGCTCCGGTGGTCGGCCCAACGACGAAGGCGACGTGCATCGTGGGTGGGTTGTAGGTGTGCGTGCTTACGCCCCTCTGTCGCCCCGGACGGAGTGGTGCGAAGAGCGCGCCGACCGCAACACACCCCCAAAAAAAAAAAAAGAAACTAATAGCAAAAAAAAACAATTCAAATAAGGTTTTCGAGCATACACTTGCACAAGCTTACGTTGTAAGATTATATATTTGTCTTTAATTTTTTTATTTTATGAGCAAATAAAACTTTTATTAGTGGTAGGACCACACTGTTGACGGTTGTCTGTCTACAGCCGTGGGGCGGTCCGTCCGGGGCAGTACCACACTCTTGAAGATAAGCGACATCTGATTAGTAGCAATTTGTTACTGCGCTTCGTTCGGTGAGTGAGAAAGTCGGAAGCCCAACATTGTGAGGTTGTTTGCGTGGAGTGGGTTTTGTTGATGCCTTTAATATCACTGAATCTCATTAGACGCATTCACAATCCCTTCACTTTCATCATGGTAGGCAGTGAACTAGCAAACTTCCATGAGCCTCAGTATCAATTACCATCAGATGTGTTATTTGCTCGTTTGCAACCAATAGAATTAAAATTATTTAAATAAGGTTTTCGAACATATACTTGCACGACATGAATCTTCTAAGGACAGTAATTGAGTAATAGACAAATTGTTTTATTAGGTTGGGTCAATTTCCTGTCGAATATATTAAGCCGTTACTTAGTAAAATTACATTTTTATTATAACTAGAAATAGTTTACTCATTGTAAATAGCATTAAGTCACGCGAATGCTCAACGCGAAATACAACAAGCTATTATTTAGAAATCTGGACTGTGTCTTACTTTATTACTATCTATCTACAATTTATTACCCAATCTCTACCTCGTGGCTTTTGAATTAGATAATTAATGGACCTTTTCCATGTGGTGACAGGGTAAGAATAGAAATCACCACTCCCTATCTTGCCCGTAGATGTCGTACAAGACAACTAAGGGATATAATACGCATATAACATCTATGCAAGAGAAGGAAAACTCGAAATAAAACCCTATACCAACCTGTCTGACTAGCATGGTAGAGTAAGGTCAATTTCTCTCCTATTTTGGAGGAGGCTCATGCCCAATAGTGAGACGTATATGAGCTAAAATGATGAAATGAATTAATGAACCTTTAAAGCAGGATGATGATGGTACTCTATTTATACATCATCATCATCATCCCAGCCCACATACGTCCCACTGTTGGGCTCGGGCCTCCTCCACAGTGGGAGGGAATTTGACCTACTTTACCATGCTGGTCAGACATGTTGTTATAGGGTTTCATTTCGAGTTTTCCTTCTCTTGTAGAGATGTTATGTGCATATTATATCCCTTAGTCATCTTTTATGACATCCACGGGCAAGATAGAGTGGTGAATTGTATTCTTACTCCGTCATCACACGGAAATATATATACCATCTACATATTTTGACCAAAAAGTAAAGAGATATTCATTTTAAAAACTTACGGTGTGCCTTGATTTATTAAAGCTGCAAATTTATTATCAGCGTCCTCCAGACATCCCGGGTGACCGATATTGCAAGCGAATGATAAAAGAACTATGCGGTTCAAGGTGGTGGTCAAAGGTTCATCAGAATTTCCGTTATAACCAAGATTCTTGATAGCAGTATCCATAAACTCGTAAAGAATTTCCTAGAAATAAGGTTTTATAATTAACAAAAATTACGAAAGTAGTTGGTTTCCTCTAAACCTATTGTGTTTTTGACACGTTAAAAATATAAAAATAGATTAACGAATAACCACCTTTAATTTTCCCCCATTTATTATATTAGGATGAGTATTTTGAGGAAACAAACTAACATATTCGTATGAATATTGCTGTCAAATATAACTTGGACTCTTTAGTTGGGATTCATAGCTGCTGGAAGTGATTCGAAAATTGTTTGCTTCTACAAGAGTTCTTGGAAGTTTGCGAAATTTAAGCGAATAATTCGCTGTTAAATAACTACGTTGTAGTCAAGATAAAATAAGATGTTGTAGGCCTCCTTCATGTTACGCCACAAAGTGCGGTCCTATGCCGCCTGCATCCGACAACGCCCAGCAACTTTCACCGGGTCGTCGGTCTACCTAGTGGGGGGGGGGCGTCTTACATTGCGTCGTCCGATACGTGGTCGCCACTCGAGAACCTTTCTTCCCCAGCGGTTGTCGGTCGTTCGTTCTTAAAATCATTCGTTCATCATCGCGGTCGTTCTTAAAAAAAAATATAATTATAATAAATGCACCCTGTTGCCCATATGGCTTGCGTGTCTGTGGCGACGGTTTAGTGGCCTATTCAGTGAGTTGGCGATTCACCGTCTGTCAAAGTTCAAGACTATACCTAAAAGTATTGAAGGCAGACGATAGTTTTTACATCAATAGTTTTTAGTTAAACCAGTCCATCGAACCTCCAACCCCATAAACAGCTATTAGATACCATTGTCAAACAATAGTTTTGCACTTACCGTTGGCAGTCTACGCGTGTTATGTGCAGGCGTGGAGTGTCATCGGTAGAGGTCCCATCTCATTTTTTCATTAATTTTTTTTCTTTTATTCATCTTTTGAATATAATAATTATCATTATCTTAGCTTATATAGGTTGCTTCAATGTGTATGAATCTCTTCCAAATTAGGAATATTGACCACAGATATGACCACAGATTGTCGTTTCATCGAGCGATGTGGCCTGCCCATTGCCCCCAGCGTGTTAATTCTTCGTGTTTTGTCGGTTACACCCATCCTTCTACAGATTTCCTTATTCTGGATTCTATTTCGCAGAGAGATCCTGAGCATAGCCCCCTCTATAGCACAGGTGGAGCAACAAAGAGGGACGGTATCTGAAAAGGTATCCCGTGGGACTGGCCACGGACAATAAGTAACCCGGTACCAATGGTTGACCCAATGGCGAAGCATAGGGAATAGGGCCGCAGGTTATGGTGCCGCGCACCATAACCTTTCGTAACCTTGAACGGAATTTGGTCACTACACTCATCTGCCCACACTACCTTAACGGATTGCCGATGGATATTGGTTCAAATCTCAGGTTTGATAATTATATTTTTGGATAGAAAAAAAATATATAAATACCTTTCTGTTTCACGTTGAATATGACCCACTCTTCACCGGGTGATTTTTTTAGAGTATCAGTCCTTTGAGTCATAACATGAGATGGCTGTAAATTTACCCAGTTCGGATTACTTTCTGTAGTGTAAGTAAGTGGCAAAGGCCATACCTGGCCTGTTTGATTTGCAGATGCACTGAGAAAGAATCGTTCCTGAAAAACAGTTAATATTATGCAAAAATACAAATAACGTACTTTTGGAGTAATGTTTTGCATCTTTAGTCATAAAAGAAGGCGATCACTGACGTTGTTGGATTTTTTATTAATTCTAACAGTACTCTGATCCTCTATGACACTGAAAATGACATGGTAATAATGCATGATGCCCCCTATCAGATAGACCAACGGCTTGGTTAAAGTGGCATCGTTAGATGCAGGCGACACAAGACCGTACTTTGTGGTAAAAAAATGAAGAAGGACATCCAGCAGTAAACAGCAAAAAGCTGAATGATAATTATGATGAATGCATGAGAACGTGTTATGTAGGTACACGTTTTTAACTAAATTACAAATTAATCATTAAAACATTGTGATATACTGGTAGGTACTATACTATTTTACACCAGTGATACTTTAAAGTTTGTAAATTTTTGCCAAGCCGAAAAACTGCATGCTTATATCTCGTGAGACTTAACAAACAGATAAATAATGAACACTAATTACATTCAAATTTCTCTCAAAAAATTGCCTGCATGAGAAACGAACACTTGGTAAAGAAGGTCATTACCTGAGTTTTACGAGATCTTATACAGATCATTGTCGTCATCATTAAAAAAATGTGAAAATATGATTATAAAATATATTTAATTTAAGGTAATAAAAACACTAACAATGATAAATATAGCTCTGTCCGCAGAGTATCTACTTATTGCTGGATAGCCAAAATGGAAAAAATTGCAATATAAAACGCTTTACAGCCTATTAAGCTAAGTATCAAAATTTTAATGCACGATTCACGATTGAATATGGGACTGCCCATAAGAATTTCACGTAGAATGAACTTGTGGCAATTGCATCCAAAATCCGTGTTTCCCTGATACTTTTACAATGTCATCTCATTCCACTAAGTGGGTGACCAATTTACATTGCCTCGTCTTGTAAGGACAAGATATCGGTTAATTATTATTTGAAGTACAAGTTATAAGATCTATCTGATTTTTGGAACGAAGTTCCTTACAGCAGGCTTGGAGGAGATAGGGATTTTGCTGCGCGACCGAACTGAAAAAAATGTGATAGTAAATCCGTAAGAATAAAACCGTAAGAAAAAGTGCGTGGAATAAAACAGTTAAATGAGACGAAATTGTTTTGACCGCCGTATCTCAAAAACTAGTGCTAGACCATTTTTGATAGAAATTTTGACCCCCCTTGCACGCTACATTACCACCCGGACTACCCCTACCACCCATTAGAAACTTCCCTTCCCCCCCTTCTTTTGATGTGAAACATGGTTCAACCTACAATTGTTTTGACCGCCGTATCTCAAAAACTATAAGTGCTAGACCATTTTTGATAGAAATTTTGACCCCCCTTGCACCTAACATTACCGCCCGGACTACACCTACCCTCCATTAGAAACTTCCCTTCCCCCCCTTCTTTTGATGTGAAACATCGTTCAACCTACAATTATTCGGCGGAGGAGTGCTGTTGGTGGTGTCCCTAGACATCGCCAACGCATTCAATAGTCTGCCATTCAGCTGCATCAGGGAGGCGCTTCGGTATCACGGGGTGCCAGTTTACCTGAGGCGGCTAGTGGCAGACTATTTGGAGGGGCGCAGCGTCCTCTGCACCGACCGAGCAGGGGACGTTGTGCGAACGCCCATGACGTGCGGTGTCCCACAGGGGTCGGTCCTCGGACCCACCCTGTGGAACATCGGCTACGACTGGGCGTTGAGGGGGAGCCTCCCGCCCGGGCTGGGCGTGATTTGTTACGCCAACGACACGCTCGTCACAGCCCGCGGAGGGACGCTAGAAGAGGCGGTAAGCCTGGCGACCTCTGGTACCGAGGAGGTCGTCAGGCGGATCGAGGCGCTGGGGTTGAGGGTCGCCCTGGACAAGACGGAGGCCCTCTTGTTCCATGGGCGCACTATGAGCCCTCCCATCGGCGTCTCGATCACCCTCCACTCGTTCGACATCAGCATCCGGGCTCATATGTGGTACTTGGGCCTGGTGCTCGATGGGCGATGGTGGTTCCGGGAGCATTTCCGCAGGCTCGCTCCACGGCTCGTCGGCGCGGCGTCCGCCCTATCGTGACTTATGCCGAACGTGGGCGGACCGAGCGCTGCGTGCCGACGGCTGTACGCAGGGGTCATCCGGTCGATGGCCCTGTACGGCGCACCGGTGTGGGCGGGGTCCATGACCGTCCGACTTAGGGCCCTTCTGTGGCGACCACAGAGGGTCATGGCGGTCAGGGCCATCCGCGGATACCGCACGGTGGCGACAGAGGCAGCGTGCCTATTGGCCGGGACCCCGTGGGACCTGGAGGCGGAGATGCTCGCCGGACTATATCTCGTCTCGTTAAGGGATCTCACCGCCTGGCGCGTCGACGCCCGCCGAGACGTCATCGCCCGTTGGGCAGTCCGGCTGGAGAGGCCTCGGTTCGGGGTGCGAACCGTGGAGGCCTTCCGGCCGGTGCTACATTAGCCGAAGGAACTTCGTTCCTACCTGGTGTCCCACGACACCACATTTCTTTTTTATTTTTAGGTATCACCATAGATGCGAAACTCCAGTGGGGGCCTCATATTGAAAAATTGTCAAATAGACTTAGCTCAGCGGCTTATGCTGTAAAGAAAATTCGAATGTTAACTGACATTGAAACGGCTAGAATAGTTTATTTTCACAGCCTTATGTCATATGGCATACTACTTTGGGGATGCGCGGATTTGAATACCATCTTTGTTCTCCAAAAACGGGCTGTCCGCGCTATTTATAATCTAGGCCCAAGAGCTTCACTTCGGGAAAAGTTCAGAGAGAGAGAGATAGACATTCTAACTGTTGCATCACAATTCATTTTCGAAAATCTTATTTATGTAAAAAAGAATTTTGAAAAATTTGAAAAGTACAGTAACATTCATCATGTAAACACTAGGAATAAGGATAATCTAGTAATTCACACTACTCGTCTACAAAGAATTAATAGGTCTTTCATGGGGCAATGTATACGTTTTTACAATAAACTACCTAAAAATGTCAGAGACATGCCAATTAAGATGTTTAATAAAGCTATTAAGAGTAGACTTTGTAGCAAAGGCTATTACAAAGTTTCTGATTATTTAGATGATAATACAGAGTGGTTATGAGCAGCTCCTCATTCAGCAATTAATGTTATTATAATTGTTACAGCTTTAAGGTACTCCTAACTTGTATGAATTCACAGGTTTTTTTTTTATTTTTTTTTCTCTTACTCTTGTGATTATACAGCGTAGCGTGTTTTGCCTGTCGAATTTTGGTTTTGATCTCTTTTTGCATACCTGCTATAGTTCTTAGTTTATTTTATAGTAGTAGTTTTTTTATAGTAGGTATAGTAGTAGTTGTAGTTCGTTTTGTATTTTTATTTATGGTTTGGTCATGCTCACTGAATAAGGTTCTACTTGCGGTAGCTATGTGGGGCGGGTCGCTCCCTCTAATTTGGTTGAGGAGAGTGATGGCTGCTCTAGTAGTTAACTCATGATCGGGTGCTGCTTGTGGGATCTGGTCCAGCCATATTTTCTTCCTTTATGCTTTAATTGGTTACTTTTATGGTTTGGTCATGCTCATCTATGCTTTAATTTTTTTTTTTATCTTGTATTAAATCTTGAAAATTTATACATATATACAATTTCGAAGGGCATCACACTGGAGCTAATATCATATATGTTGTACGAAGCATAATATTATGCATATTTAAAGGATTAAGAAAAAAAATTACTGCCCGCTGAGTTTCTTGCCGGATCTTCTCAGTTTGTGGCCGCGTTCCGATCCGGTGGTAGATTATTGTATTGTATTCAAACGTGTAATTTGACAATATGTAAGTGCCCCTAAGGGGCCTATGTAGAATAAATGATTTGATTTGATTTGACATAGTGTTGTAATGGATTTTTTGTTATCATATAAGGCTCCATAAAACTGATGATAATAGGAAGTAGATAATTACCATTGTATACAATGTTACTTAACGATTTCTAATGTTTGCGTGAGCATTACACATTGTAAATAAAATTATGTTCTGACTATGTCCGCCCGTAGCCATGAATGCTGTGAAGTGTTAGAAACGTCGGGCATTCAACAAATACAAATGCAATGAAATCCATAAAAATAGTTAATTTACAATATTACTACTAAAGAATAGTTACTATTCTTTAGCAGTTTTATTACTTGAAGCAGTCCAAACTGCCTCAACTAAATTTATGAGTAGCTGGCTTTTGTCAGCTACTTCATCTGTGTATGTGGTGTCCCTATTAAATATAATTTTAATTGTCTTTTAGAGTCTTTTAGAGTCTTTTAATTGTCTTTTAGAGTAGAAAATATGAAATCTGTATTCAACAAGAGTACTCGAAATAATCTTATACCAACCCGTCTGACTAGCATGGTATAGTAGATATTTTTCCAGGAGGCTTAAGCAGTGATTGACATAGAAGCTGAAATGATGATGATAGTAATGATTTAAATGAAACCATCAATTATTAATGTTATTCAAAATATTTTATTTTAAATAAATAATATATTGCACTATACATACATTTAATTAAATTATTTTAAAAGCATTGTGATTAACGTGATGGATAGGAGAATTGTGGTGGGCAAAATAGCGCCAGCTGATCCACGAGCCGCCTTGAGAACGATATCAGCATTATTTGTGCCCCAATTCATATTATTTCTAGTTGATTGGATGGCGTTAAGACCTGTATTGTATTCAGGGATTGATGCTTGATTAGCATTCAGCCATGTCTCCATCTAAAAAGAAATCAAGGTATTAGTTAAAGTTAGACCGAAACAACAGTTTCTCATGTAGTACAGTAATTTGTGCAATAAATAAATTGTTGTTCTGAGTCTGGGTGTAATTTGTCTCTATGAAATGTATGCTTATCATCATCATCTCAGCCCATACACGTCCCACTGTTGAGCTTAGGCCTCCTCCACTATGGAAGGCAAATTGACCTACTATAGCACGCTGATCAGACGTATTACTATAGGGTTTTGTTTCGAGTTTTCTTTCTCTTACGTAGATATTGTGTTATATCCCTTACATATTATATCCCTTAGTACATCTTTTACGTTTGTAATGTTCCCCAATCTTTATATTAAAGATTGTTTAATTGTTGTTGTTGGGTGTTATCTATTAATTTGTATTTCAATGATGAATGAACCCTTTTTTATCTATAGACAACGTGTGGCATATTTTGTGTAAATACCCTCTTTTTCGTAAATATTCCCTGGTACATATTTTTAAGTATAATTAAATTTTATTTTAAACGTTATTTTCTTTAAATATTGTATCACCAAATGGGGTTACCAGTCTGGCTTCCAAGTGTAGTGATTACGCAATTATCCTTCTTATTAGATAGGCTTATATTCTACAGTGGACGTGAATGGATGGATGAAATATCAAACAGCGAATATGGGTGGAATTTAAAGGAGATAAGCGATTGCTTATTATATCCATAAAACAAATACACTTACATCTTGAAGACCTTCTTCGTCTAAATAACCGGCAATGGTAGACAGAAGACCTGTGAATGAAGCTGGAAGAACGACACTGAAAAGAGATTAAAACGGTCTAAATTATTCAAAAACTTATTACTTCATGTACCACCTAGTAATAAGTCGCAATTCAATAAAATGTTGCAATGATGATGAAATCGAGTTGCTTGAGCACTGGCGTTAGAAACACGATTGCCTTATCGGGAGCGACAGCGCCCCGCTTGCGAAAAATTCAAATAATTTTTTTTCTTGACTTCACGATTTATTCGTATGACGCCTTGATGGTCAATCCCCATCAGGTATCAAATATCACAGGCCCTTTGTGTCCCACGGGAGTTGCAAAAGTCGACTAAGGAAATTACCAACAATGCTCGTATTAAAATCTATTTTATTATGGAAAATCTCTTATGGAAAATCTATTAAATTCTCTAAGCAATGAACATTAGTATATTTAATATATTTTTTAAGAATCTATAGAATAATTTTATAATTTTAATAAATTAGTACGTGCTTATTGATGCATATATTAGAGAGCACATATAATCATCGATACCGCCTATCAAGACGTCTATAATAGTAAATAAAATAGTCAATATCATAAAATATAATTTGTACTTAAATTTTACTCTAAACATTTTACTGGGTAAAAGAAGCTATAGAATTCGGTAGCAATAGAGACATTAGTTGAATAAAATTGAATATATTAAAGAATGATGATAGTGTAATACATTCTATTGCAATTTATTACTTGACCAGATAGGGCATCTGGAAGAATAAACCAAATATATCAAATTTTATTTTACTAAAAAGAATCAAAAGTAGTAATAAACGAGGCGTGTGCAACGATCAATTTAAAAGATATAACATTAACTTACGCTGTTCGAAGTGCATCAACGTTATCTTTGAACCAATCCAAGGCAATCTTGGCATTATTACGATCACCCATAAGATAGAATGTGAAGGCATTCACTCTATCTTGAGCTTTCACTTCGGGAGTTAGCATCATGTTCAGGTACCTTAAATAAAAAAATGTTTTAGTGATTACAATTTTTTATTGATAAATTAGGACTGTACAAATCCAGCCCTCCTTTAGAGCAACAAATTATCAGGACGTCGCCCTTATGTAATGGTCCTCTGCGCGGATGGTAAACTAATAGTCAATCGATCTACATGCGACCTCAGTTAGGGCGGCATTTCGAATGGCATTCTCTTGGGGAGGCCTATGTCTAACAGTAGACGTCTATAGGCTGATGGATGGTAACCTTCATCATCATCTACTTCACCACGCTAGTAAGACAGTGTTTTAGATGTGAACAGAAAATATCAATTATTTTACATATTTATACAAAAAAAAGAAACTATTATTGAATGATATATCAAATCTGATTTCGCAATTAAAAAAAATAAAATTACTTACTGTCGTCCAGCAACTTCATTGGTGGTACAACCCAAAGACCTTAGCATGGCCACCTCATCTGCCTGATTATTGGAGTTTAGTCTACGTGCACGTAAGAAGGTGAACTCTTCAAGTCCACCTGCACGAAGACCTCTACAGAATACATGTCGCCTCAAGTTGGGGTTCACTCTGAAATAGACAAGAAATTGTATCAAAAAACTATATGTAATATAATATTATACTCGTCATGGTGAAATTTCTATAGCGATGGAATAATTCACGAAGTGCAAGAGTAATAATACAATTTACCACCCTTTTTTATGCCTGTGGGTGTCGTAAAACACGACTAAGGGATACGCTCTGCAGATAACATCTACGCAAGAGAAGCAAACTTGATTTAAAACTCTACGCCAACACGTCCGACTAGCGCGGTATAGTAGTAGATAAATTTTCCTTCCATTCTGATGGAAGCTTGAACAGTGGGACTTATACTGACGGGCTAAAATGATGGAGGAACCTATGCTCTATGCCTATGCTCTATGCCTATGCCTATACAAGGTTATTTACGATATATATGCTTAGAAACCAATTAAATAATTTTCTGTCAGTCTTTCTGTTTGATCTTCGTGATATTCAACACGGCTGAACCGATTTTGATAATAGACCAGGATAATACTACCAGGTGTATAAGGGGCAATTTTTTCTCTCAGAAAACTATAAAATTTTGCCCAATCTGGGACTCGAACCAAAGCTTTGTACATTTTAAGAGTTATTGAAGATTTTAAATGCGGGGTCAAACTGTCTGAAATCGAAGCATGGATGGGTCACTAGTCTTAAATTAAGAAATTTCCCTTCATATTATTACTGTTATCGTTTGAAGTTTTTTTATCTTTCAGGGAAATCATCATCATCATCATCTCAGCCCATATATGTCCCACTGTTGGGCTCGGGCCTCCTCCATAATGGAAGGGTACTTGACCTACTATACCACGCTGGTCAGACGTGTTGGTATAGGGTTTTATTTCGAGTTTTCCTTCTCTCGCATAGATGATATATGCGTTTTATATCCCTTAGTCGTCTCGTACGATCACCCACGGGTAAGATAGGGGGTGGTGAATTGTATTCTTACTCCGTCACCACACGGAACTCAGGGAAATACAAGTGTATTATTAGTAGTAGTAAGGAAATACAAGTGTAGTATTGTAATAAATACAAGTGTATTATTATTATGACGCATAAAAATAAATATTTGATAAATAATTTTTATTAATTGAATAAGGTATTTAATGATGTTCAAGTCCATCAGTTGAAAATAATAAAACAAGTTCATCAACATCGTCCCTTTTTTTTTGGGGTGGGTTCCGGTCGGCGCACTCCTCGCACCACTCCGTCCGGGGCGACAGAGGGGCTTAAGCACGCACACCCGCAACCCACCCGAACACCACGTCGCTTTCGTCGTTGGACCGACCACCAGAGCAGGGTTACTTGTCATCAGTGGTCGGCCCGGCGGAATACCCCCTAGTGGGGTACCCTCTCATCGACCGACGTCCCCCCCTCGGGGAAGACGTCGGTCTTTCCTCACGCGGTCAGCCTCTCGGCGGGTGACGGACTAATTCCCCGGTCACGTCACCCGCGGCCTCGGCTAGGGCGGCATCATGCGCAGGATAATTTAATACCCCTGTCACGCCCTTGGGTGTTGTTAAAAGATGATTAAAGAATACCTCAACCGTTAAAGTGAAGGATATGTGATGAATAAACGTTCCACTATTGAGCTCGGTCCTCCTCCACTATGGGAGGAAAATTTACCTACAATATCACTCTGATCAAACGTGTTTGTATAGGGTTTTGTTTCAAGATTTTCTTTTCTCGCAAAGATATTATATGCATATTATGTCCTTTAGTCATCTTTTACGACACCCACGAACAAGACGGAGGGGGTAGTGAATTGTAATCTTACGGATATTGATAAATATATCATTATCATTATCATCGCAGCCCACAGTTGGTCTCCGGCCTACTCCGCAGTGGGAGGGAATTTGACCTACTATATCATGCTGGTCAGACATGCTGGTCAGACATGCTGGTATATGGTTTTATTTCGAGTTTCCCCTCTCTTGCACAGATGTTATGTAGATATTATATCCCATAGTCGTCTATTACGATAGCTACGGGCAAGATAGGGTGAATTGTATTCTTACTCCGTTACCGAACGGAGAGATAAAATTATATTTAAAGAAAAATCATTTTGAAAACTCACGGTGTGCCTTGTCTTATTAAAGCTGTAAATTTGTTATCAGCGTCTTCGAGGCATCCCGAGTGGCCGATGTTGCAAGCGAATGTTAAAAGGAAGAAGCGGTTCAGCGTGGTGGTCAATGGCTCTCCAGAAACGACATCATAACCAAGATCATTGATAGTAGCGTCCATAAATTCGAAAAGAATTTCCTGGAAATAAGATATTAATGTTATTTTTTATAAGAAAACTGTCTTTTTTCATAAGTACATAAACAAATAATCGCCCTTAACTTTCCTCATTTGTTAAAAAGGGATAAATAATTTATAAATTACTAGTAACCCGCCCCCGCTTCGCTTCAGTTTAAATTGCCTTACCCACGTAGTTCTCGATTCCGTAGGAATACCGGGATAAAATATAGCCTATGTTTCTCCCTGATATTATAGCTTTCCATTGGTGAAAGAATCCTTAAAATCGGTTCGGCGGTTTAAGAGTGAAAGCGTAACAAACAAACTTACTTTCGCATTGAATATTTGTAAGGATGAGGGAGCAGATAAACATGTATATTATAGTAAAAACAAAAATAATACAAATGTTTTGTATGACATACGTTATTAGTGTATGTGTGCGTATTTGTGTGTGTATGTGTGTATGAGTTACGTGTCTGCACACACGTGAGTAGGGATACGAAAAAGGTATCGATATTTTTACTCAATGAGTACTTTATGGCAGATATCGTATCGAATAAATTGTAGAAATTATTCATGTTAAACTTGACCTTACGACTCATGTTTATGGTAACGCCACCTAGTTCAAATGTAATGAACCTCCTAAAACGTGGCTCGAAATATTCACAGACGGTATATTTTGGGTAGGGAGGGTACCCCAAATAGGGGGTATTCCGTCGGGCCGACCACTGACGTCAAATCACCCTGCTCCGGTGGTCGGCCCAACGACGAAGGCGACGTGCATCGTGGGTGAGTTGCGGGTGTGCGTGCTTACGCCCCTCTGTCGCTCCGGACGGAGTGGTTTGAGGAACGCACCGACCACAAAAAAAAAAAAAGACTAAATTAAAAAAAAACGCTCATCATGACATAGATTCTAGGAAAATTACTCAGTACTCGATACTTTTTTTTCGATACTACTCATAAGTACAGTATCGATACTTTCTGTTCGATATCGTGTTCCTACGCGTGAGGGCTCATGCGCATACGCGCGCATGTGTGTGTATATGTATGTACGAGTTTGTGTGTGTGTGTGTCATGAAATTACATATTATATATTCACAATAATAAATGTATAAACACCTACAGCATACGAAATAAATCATTGAATCAACCTACGATCTCATTAACAATGCTGTCGAAAGAAATAATATTAAAAAATACTAACATCAAATTCCGCCAAAACATTGGGTAGATGCAAGAAACGGTTTCTTAACCAGTTAAAACCAGTAATAGCTGGGTACCAAACGTAGTAGCTGGTATCGTGTTTCAAGAAGTCGAGCACTTTGAAACCAAGTTCATAACTCATTCTTTCAGAACGCATCAAGGCGAATACATCATCAACGATCTGAAAAATAAGGCGATACGAATTATGTTTTATCAGCATATACACATATTTATTTACCTTCTAAAACTTTCCGTGTGGTGACGGAGTAAGAATATAATTTACCACACCCTCTCTTGCCCGTGGGTATCGTAAATGGCTACTAAGAGTTATCAGGTGCATATATCAACTATGCAAGAGAAGGAAAACTCGAAATAAAACCCACCCGCCTAAACAGCGTGGCATAGTAGGTCAAATTTTTCAAGTTCATAGTAGATCAAATTCTTGTTCAGTTCAAATCCTTCCCAATATGTAGGAGCTCGATGATGATGATGAAATCATGATAACATTTCGCATTAATATCCTTATATAGCGGGTAACTTTGAAAACAGACAATTTCCTGTCCTGTCCATAATTGTCCAAAAAGACGACTAAGAGATTAAATATGCGTATATCATCTATGCAAGAGAAGGAAAACTCGTAAAAAGCTCTATATTCACTCGTTTGACCATTGAGGTATAGTAGATTGATTTCCTATACGAAAATGAAGGGCTCAACAGTGGGATGTATATGCGATGATTATGATGATGAAATAACTCGCAGACTTATAATAAGCATCTACACAAAGAACTGTCATAGTTCGAATGCAAGATATTCGATTTCTGATGTTTACGCCAGTATTACACTTTGTAAATAAAACTGCTTAACGATTTTATCGCTTTTGAATTTGATTTTTAATTATAAATTTTCTATAATAAAGATGACTTGTTGGACGTGAGATATCTTAGTCCACCCATGAGCATGAACGCTACAAAGTCGGACAATCAAAAATCAAATACAAACGCGATAAAATCCGTAAAGTAGTGTTTAGGATTCCGTATCCAAAGGATAAAAACAGAACCCTATTTCTAAGACTTCGCGGTCTGTCCGTCTGTCTGTCTTTCACCAGGCTGTATCTCAAGAACCCTAGCTAGACAGTTGAATTTTGTGGCTACAATAACAAATACTAAAAACAAAAGAAAATAAATATTTAAGGGGGCTCCCATACAACAAACTTGATTTTTTAAGATAATGGTATGAAACCTAAAGTGCGTGACACCGACTCGCACTTAGACGGTTTTTATTTAAAACACGTGCTTCTACGGATTGAAATAACTTTAAATGTATAGTTTTTTTAGGGTTCCATACCTAAAGGGTAAAAACGGGACCCTATTACTGAGACTTAGTTGTCCGTCCGTCCGTCCGCCCGTCTGTCACCAGGCAACAACGGTGATAGCTAGACAGAATAGAATATAGAAGTAGATAATAGAAAGACAACATAGTAGAAGCCCAACTTTCTGAGGGTGATTACGTGTGGAGGGTTTTGGTGGTGCCCTTGGTATCACCGAGCCTCAATGCACGCATTCACACTCCCTTTGCTTTCTTCGCGGTAGGCAACGGCCTTGTAAAGGTCCATGAGCGGCAGCAACACTTACCATCAGGTGTACTGTTTGCTCGTTTACCACCGTTTGCAATAAAAAAAAAAAAAAAAAATACAGTTGAAATTTTCACAGACGATGTATTTCTATTGCCGCTATAACAACAAATACTAAAAATAAAAGAAATATTTAAGGGGGGCTCCCATACAGCAAACTTGATTTTTTTGCTCAATATCGATAATGGCAATAGAGAGGCACTTGTTTACCTAGTCAATGGTACGGAACCCTTCGTGCGCGAGTCTGACTCGCACTTGGCCGATTTTATCTTCTCTTGCAGTGCTATTATTTGTTTATAACTTGTTCGTCTTTTACAATACATGTAGAAATGGAAAGCAGAGATATTCCTACTCCCATCATCATCACCTCTACTCAAATATGTCCACTGCTGAGCGCGAGTCTCTTTTACAATAGAAGATACATTGATTTATGCTGATCAGATGAGTTAATATACAGAATTAATTCATTACACAGAAAATTACTAATCTTATACTCCATCAGCTCGTCTAAAACTCTTTTCAATCTCGAATAACCTATGTGACGGTAATTTTAAAAATATTGTTACACTCTTAACTTTTCTGTGATACTGGAAAATGTTGGTTGAGGCAGATCATATGGTTATTACACTACACTAACTAGGTAAGTTTATATTTAATCTTAATATATGGATAGGTATAGAACACACGTAGAAAATTTTATTCTGTTATTAAAATACATTTTTTTTTACTTGTAAGTATTTTGTCGTTTTACAAATGCTATTTGTTAATTATGATTTGCCAACAGATGCCGCCATACATTTTTCGTAAATGTTATTTTTACTTAATAAAATAATTAATATAGTAACTTAATAAAATAATTAATTAAGATACAATTTATCATCATAGGGCACATTGAAATGCAAGTTTTATATTAAATATATTATGATAGCATTCATTTTAATTTATTCACTTTGATTGATTGCTTTTAAGGATCTTAATCCTTACGTCCGTACGAATCCGTTCGTTCAACTATAAAATTAAGTATAATTACCTGAGCCCTGTTCAAATGATGAATACTCTCGTGATTCTCATTCAGTGCGTCAGCAATGAGATGCCAATTATGCTCATCGTAGTTTACTCGATAAATACCTGTAAATACATACATTTTGATATAATGGCATCGTTTAAAATTGTCAACTTTTAATACACTTTTTGCCATCAACTCAGCCTTATATACGTACTAACAATGAGCACGGACTTATTTTATTACACCTTGCTGGGTAGATGGGTTGAGTTAAAGTTTTATATTGACTATCCTATCTCCAGTGATGGTATTTCCTCCGTCCATATCCACAGAAAAGGAATGGATAGTGAAAATTATATTCCTTGAATATATTCTATTACAAGCATTTTTTATTTTTATTTATAAGGCGACCTCACATATAAAAAAGAATAAATCCCTTAATGCAAGTCTTTAAAAAAAATCATAATTATCGAATTTAAAACCATTGCAAATAAAATAGTTTTATTAACATATTTGAAACCCATTAATGGATTACTAGACAGTCTTTACTTTTTTTGTATGGGCTACAGCCAGCACAGCACACACGTCATCTATTCCATTCGGGTCGACGTAAGGGCGGCGCACGGCCCCATTTTAAGCCTACCCTACATTAACAGGGAAATTGACTTCACTACGCTGGTCAGAGTGTTGGTATAGCATTTTACTTCTAGTTTTCTTCTCTTAACTATACAAGAAATCAATTTGATATATCCATATTTTATTCTATAGCCCTCTTTAATAACACTCACGGGAAGATAGGGAATAATAAATTGTATTCTTAGTCTGTCATCACACGGACGATATAAAAATGCCTTTCCGAATTATAGATTACTTTTGGTAATGTAGCTTTTGAAATGTATTAAATATACATGTTATCACTTAATACATTTCTATCTAAAAGGCAATCGGAACCATGTGAACTATCTTCCGTAAAGACCAGAATACAGGCGACAATTTGGTTACTACAATTACCTGCCCACAATGACTGAATTAGTGAATCAATTCGAACGGATTTCTGGTGTGATAATTATATTTTGGTACACAAACAAAATTTTTAAAAATACCTTTCTGTTGCACGTTGAATATGACCCACTCTTCACCGGCTGATTTTCTTAGAGTCTCAGACCTTTGAGTCATTACATGAGATGGCTGTAGATTTTGCCAGTTTGGACTATTTCCAGTAGTGTAAGTAAGTGGCAAAGGCCATACTTGGTCTGTTTGACTTGCAGTAGCGCTAAGGAAGAATCGTTCCTGAAAAACAGTGAATGTTATGAATTACAAATAACATATAGTCCTTATGTTTTGTTTGTCTAGGCATAAAAGAAGGCGATCTTTGAATGTGAAACAGCTAATTTCATTTCTAAGAATTATTGTTTTTTTTATTCGTGCCCTGCTATGATACTGGAGATAACACGGTAATAATGTGTAATGGTCCCCAGGTCTGAGTAGTAGCGATTTCTTGCTGCGCTTCTTTCGGTGAGCGAGAGAGCTGGAAGCCCAACTTTCTGAGGGTGCGTGTTTTGGTAGTGCCCTTAGTATCACCGAGCCTCAATGCAAGCATTCACACTCCCTTTACTTTCTTCGCGGTAGGCAGCGGCCTTATAAAGGTCCATGAGCGGCAGCAACACTTACCATCAGGTACTGTTTGCTCATTTGCCACTGTTTGGAATAAAAAAAAAGAAAAAAAAGGTGGGCAACCTGGTGAAAGCTGCTTGAAAGTCGTTAGATTCAAGCGGCACAGACTGCGCACTATATAATAAAATACGAGGCAGGCTTACGTCCAGCAGTGGACAGCGAGACCCTGAATGATGATTATAATGAATGCTTGATATCATAAGACGTTCTTGACTCAAATTAACAAGTTAATCTATAAAATATTGTCACCTAGTATTACACTATACATTTTTAATTTTAAATAAAAGTACTTTACGGATTTTATCGCGTTTTTATTTGATTACCCGACGTTACGAACACTTTGCAGCGTTTATGGTCACGGGCGGATTAAGATGTCTCACGTCCAACAAGTCATCGTTACTGCAGAAAATTTATAATTATCTACCCGATACAGAAATTAGTATTAAATATTGACCCACATTTAGATACAAACTTATTGCCAGTGTAAGAAGAAAATGATTCTATATGAAAAAATTATATTGTTTATGGTTAGTAATTATTTAACATTAAAATTAATAGTAATTATATTTAAAAAACCTAACAATCTAGTATACTACCACCGGATCGGAACACGGCCACACTGAGAAAGATCCGGCAAGAAAACTCAGGTGATATGATGCTAAATTAATATTAATTTTGAAGGCGGCTTACTTTCCGTAAAGTAGTTTTATTTAAAATATGTAATACTCGCGTTTTTAATTTTTTAAAGGCCGCCATTTAAAAATATACGCTTGTATTACCGGTAGTAAATGCACAAATAATAATTAAAAATTACATTCAAATTGATCAACGATTTTTCGCTCAAAAAAGTGCTTGTATGGTAAACAATTGACTACCCTTAGCAAGGAAACTCGTTACTTGACTACTACGCCATCTGTATAATCATTGTCGATGGCATTAAAAAGCTGTGAAGAAATATTTATAAAATATATTTAGTACATACATACATATATTCACGCCTTTTTCCCATAAACCCCTATGGCAGAGACCACTTCCCTCGACTTGCTATGATCTTTACATACTACTTTCGCCTCCTCTACATTCATTAATCTCTTCATGCACATTCTTCGATTTAGGGTACTTCTAACCTGGCCTTTCTTAAGAACGTCCCCGATTTGATCGTGGAACGTCCGCCTTGGTCTTTCCCTTCTAACACTTCCGCTCAGATTTGCCTTATAAATTCTTCTTGTTAATCTCCTTTCATTCATTATCTCTACATGTCCAAACCAACTTAATATACCTTTCTCAATCCTTGTCACTACATCAAGATTCATACCACAACGTTCCTTGATTACACTATTCTTAATTTTATCACTCAGTTTCACACCAATCATGCTCCTCAGCGCTCTCATTTCCACAGCATTTATTCTATTTTCATGTTTCTTCTGCCATACCCAGCTCTCACTTCCATACGTTAGGGTTGGTACAAGGACTCCTCTAAGCACAGCCAGGCGAGCCTTCTTAGAAAGGCTCTGGCTCCCCATAAAGGTGCGCAATGCACCATTCACAATATTTCCCTTACACACTCTTCATTCAATATCATTTTCATATTTACTATCTCTCGCAAAAGTAGATCCCAGATATACAAACTTTTGTACTTGTTCTAATATTTCCTCTTCTATACGTATCTTGCACTCCGTCATACATTCTCGCCATATATTTAGTTAAAGGTAATAAAACCCCTAAAAATATTTAATGAGGATAGCAGTCTGTAGAGTATTTAATCTATTACTGGATAGTCAAATAAAAAAAAATTGCAATGTAAAACCCTTTACAGCCAAAAAGCTACCATTTGTGCCGAGTGTCTAAATTTAATGCTCTTCGTTCACGATTGAACATATGTAGGTTGGCCGGTCGGTAGGGTGCAGGTCGGAGAATTTCACATAGAGTAAACTTATACCACCTGCATCCAAAACCCACGGTTCCCTGATACATTCACAATCATCATCATCTCAGCCCATATACGTCTCACTGTTGGGCTCGGGCCTCCTCCATAATGGAAGGGTAATTGACATACTATACCACGCCGGTCAGACGTGTTGGTAAAGGATTTTATTTCGAGTTTTCCTTCTCTCGCATAGATGTTATAAGCGTTTTATATCCCTTAGTTGTCTCGTACGATCACCCGGGTAAGATAGTGGTGAATTGTGTTCTTATTCCATCACCATACGGAAGGCTTTCACAATATCGTCATTTTATTAATGAGGACCGACCTACTGTGCGTCGTATAATTATCATCATCCCTGCTCTTATTCTAATTACGTGACAATGTGCTTCTCTTTCATAGTACATGTCACAAAAGTTATTGACAATAGTATGAAACTATTACTACACTAAACCCTCCTTGAGAATATAATCGTTAACCTGATGGCATTAGATGGAGTAGACTCAGGTCGATGAAAAACTTTTTGTTGTCTTTTAAGACACCCAAAAGTAATGTATGAGTTTTAATACACGTACACACAGTTTACACTGCATCATGTAGTATGGACATGATATCTTATATCTTTAAACGAGCAATTCTTGTATATATATATATACCTATATATATATATATATATATATATATATATATATATATATATATATATATATATATATATATATATATATTCAGGATCTCGGAAACGGCTCCAACGATTTTGTTGAAACTTGGCACACTAGAGGATTCGGGTCCAAAAAATCAATCTAGCTAGGTTTTATTTATAGAAAATGTTGTTTTGTCCGTGTTTTTAGCAAAATAAACAATGACATTAAATATTAAAAGAATATGAATTCAAATTTCGTTAGCAACGTCATAAGTTACGATAGCTCAGATGGGAAGGTGACAGGTTTTAATTTTGGTATTTTTTCAATCAAACAGCGTCGGTTCGAATCTCGGTGTTATTATTATTCTCTTTTTGTAATTTTTTATATATTTTTCATTATTTATTTTTTAGTAATATATATCTAAATAAATTCGATAAAAATATGGCGAGCGAAGCTCGGTCAACCAGATATTTGTATTAATATTGAATCAAGCACAAGTTATAATATCCGTCTGATTTATATTTCTGAATCTCTATTAAAAAATATTTTGATATCAATATGAAAATGTCGAAAAAATAATTCTTCCCCTTCTATTTTTCTATTCTTTACACTTATAGGTACAGGCTTCCTTCATTATGTTAGGGAAAAGTACATTCTAATCCACCCAGTTCAGTTTTATTTCAAAATTTCATTATTTTACATTTATATTATATGCTTATATTCTGTAGTCATCTTCAAAGATACCCAAGGGAAAGAAGGAGAAGAGAGTATTCTCCAATTTTCTCAACAGGTCAGAAAATAATGTTATAGAAATAATTTGTTTTTTTTTCATTACCTGTCTTAAGATTATCTCGCCGGTTTCCATATTAGTATGTACATTGAGCACAGGGTATCCCTGTTCATCAACCCAGTATTGCATAAAGCCAGCAATATCAAAATCTGAACTAGGTGAAGCAGTTTCTCTTACAGCCTCCGCGAAAGCTGTGTAAAGATCTGAAGGGAAGGCATGTTCGTACGATCTGTAAAAAAAGTGTTATTTGTTCAAATAATAATGTAACATTGAGTGCAATGAAGATTCCTATCTATACGAAAATTATTAATGTCTTATATTGGATATAGGCCTATTCAATAAGAGGAAAATAACTATACCACAATTGCCGAGGTTAGCAGGCGGGTTCGACCGTATTTGGCGTTGTAAGTTTGTCAAAAGATTACTTTTGGCCATTCTCTTGAAAAGCCGCCTATTTTTATGACTACTATGGAAAAGTAAGGGTTTGTAATAAAGCTTAATCCTAACCCGTCAGCATGCGAGGGTTGAAAAAAAATTACTAAAACGTTTTAGTTGATCGTCATCATCATCATCATCTCAGCCCATATACGTTCCACTGTTGGGTTCGGGCCTCCTCCAGTATGGGAGGGAAATTGTCCTACTATACCACACTGGTCAGATGTGTTGGTATAGGGTCTTGTGTTCCTTCTGTTGCATAAATATTATATACATATTATATCCCTTAGTCGTCTTTTACGACACCCACAAGTAAAATAGGGGGTGGTGAATTGTATTCTAACTCCGTCACCACACAGAATAAATTTAGTTAATACTAGCAACCCGCCCTCGCTTCGCTTCGGTTATAGGTTATAGTCGTTTTACCCGCGTAGTTCCCGTTCCCGTGGGAATACCGGGATAAAATATAGCCTAGTTTATGCCCTGATATTATAGCTTCCCATTTGTGAAAGAATTTTTGAAATCGGTCCAGCCGTTTTGAAGATTACCCGGAACAAACAGACAGATAGACAGACAGACAGATAGACAGACAAAAATTTTTTAATTGCTATTTTAGGCATAGGTGTCGTGCAAATAACCGTGTGAGCATGAAAAAAGCCTATTATTTTGACATTACAAACAGACACTCCAATTTTATTTATTGGTATAGATTAGTTATTATTCTATTACATTTGTACCATGAAGTATTGAAGTATTTGGGAATTCCTCTCAACTCATATACATTTGCTGGGCTCACACCCCCTCCAAAATACTAGAAAATTGACCTACTATACGGTCACAAGCTTTGGTACAGATTTTATTTCGAGTTTTACAGTTCTTGCATAGATATTATCTGGATATTACATCCCTTAGTTGACTTTTAGGTAAGTCAAGGTCAAAAAAATGCGGTGATTTGTATTCTTGTCCGTCATCACATGGAAAATTTTCGTCAAAAATTATATTCTCTCCATGCATCAGCCTACAGACGTCCACTGTTAGACATAGGCCTTCTCATGAGAATATCACTCGAAACAATCCTGCGCCACTTACATCCAACAGTTCCCTGCGACAAGGTGAGTCCGTGGAAAGGCGCCAATGCCATGACTGGAGGCTGTCATTTTAATATCATCAATTTTTAATTTTAAGGGGGGATATAATGCAATAATCACCACGCTTGGCAGACGGGTTGGCGATCGCAGTAGGTGATATATGGTTTTTTCCAAGCGATAGCTGCTGCCCGTTCTTCTGGTGAGGCCCTTAGCCGATTTTTACGACTCCCACGGGCAAGCAAGGGGTGGCGACAATTGTATTCCATCCTGTCGCCGCACGGGAAGTTAATTCCCTATTATTTATAAATTTAATTCTGTGTTCTTAGAACTACTTGTATATGGAAAACAAAAAACTGAGTTACTTCAATTATAACTTACCGATCAATTAAGAATACGTGCAGTGCTAGCTTGAAGGTATCTTCAGATACAAGGTGTTTCAACATCAAAAGTAGGGATGCACCTTTTGAGTAACTAATACCACTGAAATGGCCGGTAACTTCTGTGGGGCTATTAACAGTATGCTGTAGGGCTCTAGTTGTGGTACCCGAGTCAGCTGATAAGGCGCTTTGTAAATACATAATGTTGAATTGGTCTTCTAGCTCCATACTTTCGTCAATCTTTAAAATAAATAAATTAGTAATTTACGCTAATCCCTGCTCAAATACGTCCTACTCTTGACCTTCCTCCTTCACAGTATGAGGGTAAATGATCTGCTGTACCACGTAGGTCAAACGGGTTGGTATAGAGCTTAGAATAATAACATATAGAAGTTAAATTCGCGTACAAAAAGTGAAGCATTTCAATTAGAGCCTAATGGAGTTTACGCCGGAACCGTTCCGTAATGTACAAGGTCACTGTAATGCACGTATGTACGCAACTCTTAAAAAATAAATAGGTAATTATAACGATTTTAGCATTCAAAGTGTGTCACAATACATTTGAAAAACATAAAAAGATTTTTAACATTACTTTTAAAAGTATTTCGACGATTTATGTTAATAAAAACAAAATTTGATTTCATAATTTGTATAGTAGTGTGCGTGTGTACGTGTGTAATCGTCTGCGCGCGTGTAGTATTTTTAGAAACATGTTTTGATCGTTCGAAGTACCGACACTATCCTTCTATACGTTATTATTCTAAGGTTTTTTTTTTGTTTTTTTAGGTGGGCACGTGCATAGTGCACGCGCGGTCCAGTCCGTCCGGGGCGATGAAAGGACGGCGCGCGGACCCCTAACCCACCCGTACCCCCGTCACCTCATTGTTCGGCTGACCACCGGAGCAGATGTGACTTGTCGTCAGTGGTCATTATTCTAAGGTATTTTTTTTTTTTTTTTTTTATGGGTGGGCTATGGTATGCGCACGCGCGGTCCAATCCATCCGGGGCGATGAAAGGACGGCGCGTGGGCCCGTAACCCACTCGTACCCCGTACCCGTCACCTCGTTGTTGGGCCGACCACCGGAGCAGATGTGACTTGTCGTCAGTGGTCGGCCCGACGGAATACCCTTTCGGGTAACGTCACCTCTCGACGTCCTGGGACGTCGGTCGCCGTCGCGCGGTCAGCCTCTCTGCGGGTGACGGTCAATTCCCCGGTCCGATCACCCGCGGCCTCGGCTAGGGATTATTCTAAGGTATAGAGTTTTATTTCAAGATTTACTTCTCTTGCACAGATTGTTATATTTAAAGAAAGGAAAAAAAAATTGTTCTCATTAAATCTAGATAAAAAAAAAACAAACTAAAAAATAACTCATTAAATAAAATAATTTAATTTTAACGAAGAACAAAAAAGGCTATTTGGCTTAGCTCGCATTACTTCTCCTTAAAGAAATAGCGCTGGTATTCTGCCAACACCTGATATTTAATGTTAAAAATAATTATCAAAACTTATTATTATATTATATCCCGTAATATTAAGACGCCCACAAGTAAGATAAGGTGTGATGAATTCTTTTCTTACTCTTTCACCACACGGAAAATGGCTAGACATATGTTTATACAGGAATTGGGACGTGGTCGCAGCCTTCTGCGAGGCAGTGATCTCGCAAAAGGAGGCGGCGAAATGCCTGCGCGAGGAGCGCAGTCTCGATGAGGCGATCCGCCGCCGGCGACTGGGGCGGCGTAGGCGCGAATACCTGCGCCTCATGCCGCCCTAGCCGAGGCCGCGAGTGACGTGACCGGGTAATTAGTCCATCACCCGCTGAGAGGCCGACCGCGTGAGGAAAGACCGACCTCGGGGAGGACCGAGGGGGGGACGTCGGTCGATAGGAGGGTACCCCCAAATAGGGGGTATTCCGTCGGGCCGACCACTGACGTCAAGTAACCCTGCTCCGGTGGTCGGCCCAACGACGAAGGTGACATGCATCGTGGGTGGGTTGCGGGTGTGCGTGCTTACGCCCCTCTGTCGCCCCGGACAGAGTGGTGCGAGGAGCGCGCCGACCACAACCCAACCCCCAAAAAAAAAAAGACATGTTTATAAAGACCCCTACATCGCAAATACTTCTTGGTGTGAGGAGTTGTCTTTAAGATAACTGCCAATTACATTTATATGATCTTATAACTTTGACGTCGACGTCTGTCTGTCTATGTGTGTATGTGTCTGTCTGTGTCATCGTAGCTCTCAAACAAATGGCCCAATTTCGATGCAGTTTTTTTTTTCATTAGAAAGCAAATTTCCTTGGAGTGGTTTTTAGCTATGTTTGGTTAAAATCAGTGCAGCAATGTAAAAGTAACAGCTCTTTTCCAAAATGATTTAATGGCGTATGATTACTCGATAAAGTGCTTCACGCGTGCCAGTATCTTATATCTTTAAACGAGCAATTCTTGTAAATATATATATTTTCAGGATCTCGGAAACGGCTCCAATGATTTTGTTGAAACTTGGCATACTAGAGGATTCGGGTCCAAAAAAATCGATCTAGCTAGGTTTTATTTATAGAAAATGTTGTTTTGTCCGTGTTTTTAGCAAAATAAACAATGGCATTAAATTTTAAAACAATATGAATTCAAATTTCGATGGCAACGTCATGAGTTACGATAGCTCAGATGGGAAGGTGACAGGTTTTAGTTTTGGTATTTTTTTAATCAAACAGCGTCGGTTCGAATCTCGGTGTTATTATTATTCTCTTTTTGTATTTTTTTATATATTTTTCATTCTTTATTTTTTATTTTTTAGTAATATATAGGTATCTAAATATATTCGATAAAAATATGCCGAGCGAAGCTCGGTCAACCAGATATTGATCTTTAAATGACTATTAATTGATAATTCAACGGGAATTATCAATTAATAGTCATTTATTTAAAGATGAAGAGAACTTAATACTCTTTTTTATTACTATTATACTTTATTTTATACTATAAACTAATTATGATATAAATTAATTATATAATTATTCAAAATTTTCAATTTTATCACTTGTAGTTTTCCTAGTGTTAACAAGAAACCTTTTTATGTTTAGAACGTGTTTGTCTGTACAAATAAATGAAATTGAAGCGTTTGTTAGCAATGTGATAATAGTAGCTTTTTTCATGCTTACAAGGTTAGGCGCATAGGTGCATAGCTACCGATACCTTAAACCAGATTAAAAGTTTTTTGTCTGCCGTTTATCTGTCTGCTTATTTTATCTTGTCAATCTCCAAAAGGGCCGGACCGATTTTGATAATATTTTACAACCAGATAGCTATCTATATAAGGAGTAACTTAGGCTATTTTGCCCGGTATGAGCATCGACCCTGAGGCCTCATGAACTGCAATCGCGTACCGTAATATCGCAAAGCAACTGAAAGCCAAAGGAAGCGGTAACGGGTGGCTAGTAAGAAATAAAAATCATGAATTTCAATAACAATTATAACTGCTACTTACACCTGCCATAGCGAAATATTCAAAGTAGCTGGCGAAACCTTCATTTATCCAAACGTTATCCCACCATCTACATGTAATCAGGTTACCAAACCACTTGTGAGCCAATTCGTGGGCCGTTATAGTACCGATGTACATTTTATCCAAAGCATTTGTTTCTCCCTCTTCATATAATAGACGAAGTTCTCTGAAGTAAAAATAAAATTTCATTATAATCATCATCTCATTATTTCGCATTATATACATCACATTTTACGTGTGCTAACGGAGTAAGAATACAATTTAACTCTCCCACTCGCTCGTGAATGTTGTAAAAGACGACTAAAATAACATCTATGCAAGAGAAGAAAAACTTCGGATGACCGGACCGGAGATTAGTCCGTCACCCGCAGAGAGGCTGACCGCGCAAGGGCGACCGGCGTCTCCAAGAAGCGTTGGAGATAGGGAGGATACCTGAAAGGGTATTCCACCGGGCCGGCCACGGACGATAAGGTGGTGGCCCAATAGCGAAGGATAGAAATTAGGGTGAGTTATGGGGCCACGCACCGTCCTTTCATCGCCCCGGACGGAATGGACGGCGTATGCACTGACCATAGCTCAACCAAAAAAAAGAAGGAAAACTCGACATTAAACCCTTTACCAAGACGTCTGACTGGCGTGGTATAGGTCAATTTCCCTCCCAATGCGGAAGAGGATTAAAGCCAACAGTGTGACTTACGTGGGCTGAATTCAGATGACATCATATTGCCCTACTCCAGCTGACCACGATGAGCAGATGGATTGGCATAGGGTTTTATTTCGAGTGTTTCTTCTCTCACATAGGTTTTATCTACATATTAAATCCTTTAGTCGTCATTTACGACTTCCACGGGTATGATAAAGGGTGGTGAATTTAATTTTAATTTCGTCACCATAGAGAAAATGATTATTATAATCATTTAATCATGGTTAGATCAATATACAGTACTATCAACTAACACGTTCCCTTTTTTATAATAATGCGAATTCTGAAATGAATACTGTTCAATCACATGTTTAATGGCTATGCTAAGTAACTATAGTACTAGCTTCAAGTTTTGTACGTATCCCAAATTTTAATATTGTACTACTGCGTTGCGTTGCGTTGCGTTGTGTTGTTTGGTGTTGTGTTGCAATGTGTTGCATTGTATTGTGTTAGGTTGTGTTCTATTGCTTTGCGTTATATTTCGTTACGTAGCGTTGTGTTGTATTTTATTTCATTCTTAATCCTTCGTAATAAGTGAAAATCAGTTACATTATTGTTAAAATCTTATAAAACCCTCACCTGTAAGTCACAAGACCCCAATTCTCCGTGGCTCCTGAAGCCCAATAAGGTGAGGCAATCTGATCGTTCTTAATATTCGTTTGCATACTATAATAATCTATACCAAAATAATCACTCAGCCAATCAGTAAGAGGAGTTCCGATTTCCAATGCATATTCTCCTTGTCCTCGAGCTTCTGGTCTCGCCAAGATCCTATAGGACTTTATGCTGTCGTTATTATCAGCAATCACGGTAAAATCTTCACTGACATGGAAAGTAACTAAGTATGCAGACATGCGAGGAGTGGTATAGAAGACTTCTCTTACACGGTTACCGTTACTGAAACAACATTTTTAATTATATATACACATATCTGCTTATATTTATATATAACTAACGAAAAAAAATAACTTAGTCAAGATATAATTTTATACAAATCCATTAAATGACGTATTTTTGATTGAGTAAAAAAGGAACTATTGTCTCAATATTACCGGCATAAAAAGTATCCTATGTTAAACCAGGGTGATGTTTTTTTTTTTCAAATTGTATATACATATATATGACAATGTGGTTTTGGAACTTTTTGGTTTATATAGAATAAATACCATAGTGGTGGGCGAGCCCATAACCTCTCTAGCGCCAAGTGGACAGCCCACCAAACCATAAAATTTCACCTAGGCAAACTAGTTTACCGATAAACAATATGTTCAATGTCCATATGTTTGCAGATAGCATATGATTGCTCAAATGGTATAGTGGTTAAAATACCGACCTACAGTGCCAGTATCGGGGTTCGAATCCCACACGGGACAACACTTTGTGCGATCCACAAATTATAGTTTTGAGTCTGGATGTAATTCGAGGCCGTTAATTATATGTTTGTAAAGTTCCCCGCAATAAAAATTACCTTAGAGCAGGGTGTGATCTTAAAAAAAAACGTTTGTAGATTAATTAATCATTTTAAAACGAATAGACGAGTTATGTTCTATTTAAGTAAAGAACATACACAAACAATTGTTAAGTAAATACTCGTCCAACAATAAATAAATTTAAATGCTATTTTATTTATGTATGAAATTAAATCAATAAAAATAACTTACGGTGTACTTGAACGGAGGTGCATGTTTGAAAAACTCTCTCCAAAAGTAGCTAATCTGTTAATGATAATATCAAACGTAGATTTAAAACCAGGCTCGTCGAATGAAGGGAAGGCCTGTCTAGAATGAGTTGGCTGCAAATGGGTCGCTAAATACCATCTGAAAATTAAAATTTTCACAATTCACAATTATATATTGTAGAGATAGATACTATTACATATCACAGATTCGGTTGCCACATATGACAATACATTATGCGATCCACAAATTATTGAGTCCAGGTATATGTAGACGGTTAATCTATGTTTGTAAAATCTCCCACAATAGAAGGAGAGGATCCGCAACCTAAGGTATTGTCTATATAAAAGAAAAAAAAAGGAAGAATATACGATTTCCATATAGTAATGAATTAAGATCTATAATATGTTACCATCCTATCTTAGACAACCAACAGAAGTCTAGAGACGTGATCATTGTAAGAAAATTGAATTATTTTAGGTTACGTAGGAAGCTGCTCGGGAATAGTGCAGTTCAGGGTGAAAGTTGCTTCAGTGATACAACCTAGGAAATAATGCTCCTTGCTATTCTTCGCTCTAGTAAGCATAATAAGTATGCTACTGCGATTATTAGTTCCTGGGTTTAATTTCTGGGTCAAGCAAATAACTGTTATTACATTTTTTCGCCGCAATTTTTTTCATCTGTACTTATCCTCAATTTGTGTCCACGGCAAAATAACCGTCTGCTGAGTAGAGATACAATTTAATAACCACTTTCTTATCAGGAAGTGTCGTAAACAACGACTAAGTAATATAATATGTACATAAAATCAACACAAAAGAAAGAATACTGAATATAAGACTCTAAAACAACCCGTTTGACCGGCGTAATAGGTCAATATACTTATATAATAAGTATATATGTGAGAGATCAATTACCCTCCCATTACGGAGAAGGTTTGAGCCCTAATAATTTGATGTATATCGGTTGCAATTATTATCCTCAATTTTTAAAATTTTTCAGAATGTTATGCCCAGATAACTCAGAACTTGAAAATATCACCCTTATGTAGTAATATACTTGCTACATTTTACGTTAGAATAAAGAACATACGGTGAAATTTAGAAGTGCTTCCACCTCTGTTCACCTTTTTGGGGATAAAGAACATGATTACTTTTATTGAAGTGAAAACTTATGTAGGCAGATTTAGGGATGGGCAGAAAATTCCCGTGAATCGTCATCGATATATGCACTTGAGTGTTAACGCTAACACTATATTTGTGTCAATGTTATATGTACTGATAGATATCAAAAACATATATGTAATTGTAAAATGTTAATTTACTAATTTCAATTTAAAATCAGTCAATCAATTTGAATAGTCAAAAACAACTTATTGTTCATAGTTTTAAGTTTTCACTTCCGTCAGTCTTCACGACTGCTTTATGTTCTTTTTATTTTTTTATTATATTTTCGAATCAATCTTACCGTGTTCTCCCATCACTACCGGTATAGTTTCCTCTAAATACACCTCTGGATAATGGAGCCTCATTAATGTTACCAATATACTCGATTATTAGCTTATAAATACCGCCATTGACTAGAGTAGTGCCTTCAGCTAAGTTTACTTTGAGAAAGTGATACTCTCTAATACGTTCAAATGGATTAAGAACATTCAATCTGAGAGGAACGTCAGCTGCATCAGTAAGTGTCACAGTAACTATTTCCCTCACGTTTTCTTGGATCACGAAAGAGTTTAAATTTTCCTTGACAGCCTGAAATACAAATTAAATTAGTTTTCTTTTAAAATTAAACAATGCATTGCATTCACTTTTTTAGTAATGGGCTAATTTTTTGAATACGACAAGTATTTATTTTCTAAAATATGTTTGATTTATTTATAATAAAGATTAATGTATTTTAGATTAGAGACTGCATAGTGGCGTGCTTGTAAAAATGACGACCTCCTAAGCGATGCAATACCCACGTAGGACAGTTTTTTGTACGATCCACAAATGATTCTTCTGAATCTATATGTAATTTGTGATCGTTAATTATAATTACAGTAAAGTCCTCGCGTATAAGGATCTTAGTACATGGTTAATCTTAAAAAAAAAAACAGAATGCTGCTGAGTGCCACAATTTTCGTATTTAGAAAGTCATCAAAAATTTAATTATAAAACAGTTCACCAGTATCAGAATATAAAACTTAACTTCATCGGGGTAAATACGACTAAAAGCTTTACATCAACCATTGCTAACTTCTTGTGATGCTGCCCGACCACTCATGTAATTGGGAGGCAGGATGATGAAGAAGATGATTTAAGTCCTTTTAAAATTGTATTTGGCATTAAAACAACATATTTCCTTACCCTCAGAGTAATATTGACTCTCCCATCAAAAGTAAAAGCCTCCTTAACACCCTCAGCTTCAAAATAAGGTGTGACTTCTACTTCATAATGAATCGGATCCAAATCTTCAGGTATACGATAAGTTTCATCCGTGTCAGTTCGGACACTCAATTGTTCGTTGTCCAAAGGGAAGTCGGCGCTTGCTACAGCGACAAACGCCACAAGTATGACGCTGATGAGTTTCATGGCGCTGCATAAGAAATAGTCATAATAATTAGAACAATAGTTGCTGAGTCTGGGTGTAATTTGTGTCTATTAGTTTTATGTATATTAAGTCCCTCGCAATAGAAGAATTATGTTCTTAGTGCTGACTGTTGTATTGTTAAAAACATAAAGTAAATCTATGATCAACGTTTAATATAATTATTTATAATAGAATTTAGAAATACTCAGCCTTTATATTAGATTAATAGAAATAAATGTTAAGTAAGGAAATATTGTAAAAATTGTAACATATATTTTTATGTTATACTAGCAATCCGCCCTCGCTTCGCTTCGGTTATAGGTTATAGTCGTTTTACCCGCGTAGTGCCCGTTCCCGTGGGAATACCGGGATATAATATAGCCTAGTTTACGCCCTGATATTATATCTTTCCATTGGTGAAAGAATTTTTGAAATCGGTCCAGCCGTTTTGAAGATTACCCGGAACAAACAGACAGACAGACAGACAAAAATTTTTTAATTGCTATTTTAGGCATAGGTGTCGTGCAAATAGCCGTGTGAGCATGAAAAAAGCCTATTATTTTGACATTACAAACAGACACTCCAATTTTATTTATTGGTATAGATCTATGTACTATTGGCAAATTGGGTTGAGATGCATTTACCTCAATATATTTAAATTTTAAAACATATTCTTCATAAATAATTTGATAAACGTGTTTTAAGTATAAGTAATTATATGATTACTTAAACTTATTAATAAAAGCTATTGTAGCTGCCGTATAGGAATATTTCAAATCAAACTCCTTAGTATTGAGTTTGAATTACAACAAAATTATTTGTCTCCTTTTATATTTGGTATACAAAATTTTATATTCCAAATATAAAGGAGACAACTAATCCCTGATGATCCCTATGATGTTTTTAGTTTGACCCAATACTCTTACCAGGGTTAGAATTAAAAAAAAAATGATTACCGTGGCCTCAGAGGAGTCTCTTATTTCTCACCACTGATTGTTCTCCCTTTTTTGGGGGGGTGGGATACGGTCAGCCCACCTATCGCCTGGCTCCGTCTGGGGCGACAGAGGGGCGAGGCGCGCGGTCCCGTAACCCACCCGTGACACGTCGCCTTCGTCGTTAGGCCAACCACCGGAGCAGAGTGACTTATCTTCAGTGGTCGGCCCGACGGAATACCCCTTGACTGTTTGTTCCCCTAGGAGTGAGTATGTTTTACAAATATGTAATTTATTTGACTAGTAAAGAGTTAATATTATTTTATTTGTATTAATTATTAGTATCATGGGATTTCATAAATGGCGTTGTTCGATATAATTACAGCGCACCACACCAATTTGAATAATTAAGCTTTACTGTTTTTATTGCACTTATGGGTTAGGTCACCTATTAAAACATGATATTTTTTTTAACTAATATTATCAAATGATTATAAGTGATACTAATAAGGTACTCAATACAAATCTATAAACGTCACTTCTTTAGCCGTTTATCTATAATCATAGTAGTAACAGTAAGTAGATTTACTTTTGATTAAATTCCTATTAAATTAATTGCTTTACGTCGGATGTCAAACAAAGTAAATAATATTTCCTTTTGCATCTCATACGTCACTTAAATCTTTTCTATGTTTCAATACTATGTCCAAATTTCTGTACGCATATAACATCTGTGCAAGAGAGAGAAAACTCGAAATAAAACCCTATACCAAAACGTCTGACAAGCGTAGTATATTATGTCAATTTCCTTCCTATTATGGAGGAGGCTCGAGCCCAACAGTGGGACGTATATGAGCTGAAATAATGATCAAAAATAATATACTACGAATGGAATTTGGTTCCAACTGAGTATTCCACGACACTCACGCATTTCTTTTTTAATACTTTTTAACACCTTCAAATTAGCTTAATTTATATGTTACAGAATCTTTAAGGTTGTTTTCATCCCTTTTTTCCATTCAATTTTGGATTAATTTGAAACTTTTCACACTTATCAATGGCCGATGACATTGCAATAATTTAACTTGTTTGACCATTGTCTTTACTGTTTTAGCGATGGTTTATATCCGTAACTGAAATTTCCGCATGACTCAATAAATATCCCTATTTTCTGCATCGCACTTTTTCGTTCGGTTATTAACAAATCGTGTTTTTCAGTTTTTTAAAACGAACTCTTTTACGATTCTATTTATTACTTCTTTTGAGTATTCTCATCAACTTAGCGACCCATCAGAATAATCAATTTTAAACTGGGATTTTAGATTTATGCATTCATTAACCTGTCTTCGTCCGCTACTGTAAATATGGCTCTTTTTAGTTTTGGGCGGGCTATGTTCTGGGGTGACGACATGGACCCATAACACACCTTTTTCCCTTTCCTTCGTCATTAAACCAATCATTGGTAGTGAGTTTGTTGATGCTCGTAGCAAACCGGGCGGTTTACCCTTTCAGGAACTATACCTCCCTGACATCGCCCACCCGCGTCATCACGACAAACGTTCTTATCACGTGTTCATCCAAGGATCCTATGCAACTTATTTTATTAAGTATGTCAGGTATTTTTAAGGTTCCGTACCCAAAGTGTAAAAACGGGACCCTAAGTCCTAAGACTTCGCTGTCTGCCCGTCCGTCTGTCTGTCACCAGGCTGTATCTCAAGAACCGCGATAGTTAGACAAAGTTTTCACAAATTATGTATTTCTGTTGCCGCTATAACAACAAATACTAAAAGCAAAATAAAATAAATATTTTAGGGGGGCTCCCATGCAACAAACGCGATTTCTTATAAATAATGTTACAGAACCCGTCGTACACGACTTCGACTCGCACTGCTAAGTGCGGTTTTTTAACCATAATGATGCGACAGCTAGTACACTTTTTGTCAAGATAAATCTTTTATTATACTATTTATTTATATTTATTAGTTAACGATAAGTAAAATTAAAATATTAAACTTATCAAATACAGAATAAATACGTACCTGCTCCACAATTACGCCATTCACAATGAATTCGAATATCTTCTTTATAATCAAATACGAATATATCAAAATATTGCAGTCATATTTATTATCAGGATTATAACAATCAGCTATGCGATAAAACAACAAGTTAATTTCGAGATAAGTAATTATCACTGATAAATTGTATTAGATTAAGCAATAACGCCTAATCGGTGTTTTTATCTTTGAAAGCTTATATGGTCAAGGAAATATAGCTACAATTATACACTTAAATACAGCATGGTTTGAAGAGCTTTTTAGAATGTTTGTGGTGACGGTGAAAGAATTCAATGCTCATTATCCTTTCCTTTGACGTGAGAGAACCTAAAAGACAGCTAAGTCAAGCAGCATAACATCGTTGCAAAACATTGAAATCTCTAAATGAAACCCTTTGCCCATCTGAGCCGCCAAGTATATCAACTTCTTTCCCATTATGGAGGAGGTTCGAGCAATGAAACGTATTCGAATTATGGTAATAAAACTGTATTCAAATTTAGAAGGGCCTAGTGTTTTCTCCTTAGCTTCTATACTCTATCATCATCATCATCTCAACCCATATACGTCCCATCGTTGGGCTCGGTCCTCCTCCACTACGGGAGGGAAATTGACCTATACTACACGCTGGTCAGACGTGTTGGCACAGGGTTTTGTTTGAAGATTTCTTTCTTTTGAATAAATATTATATGCATATTATATTCCTTAGTCGTCTATTACGATACCCACGGGCAAGATAGGGGGTGGAGAATTGTACCTATTCTTCCTTGCTTTTCTAGTATTTTGTCACCACACGGACAATGGGATACCAATAGGACGATAATAGGAAAGGTTGGCTGAAGCTTTGTATTTTTATTCATTCACAACAATTACAAGAGTTTGCGAAGACCTAGCGAAGTTCCATGAACGGCAGTATTGATTACTATCAGATGTGCTGTCTGCTCATTTACCACTAATAGCAAAAAAAATACAGCCATAATCGTTACTCTCGGCAAAGGGAATTGCACTTAGTATTAAAGAAAGAAAGAAAGAAAGAAAAATAGTTTATTTCTTTCTCACAAGGGGATACATATATGTATAACTTATTTTATATATACATAAATATAAGAGCTGTGATCCCACCCGCAATTGAGTAAAAGGATCGCTACTCAGCTTTATGTTGTGGTAACACCACAATGCTGTTTTTCAGTAGCGTCCTATGGTGTGACGATTATCAGCAGACTCAATGCTTGCTTACTTACTACAACTAATACTTTAGAACAATAACTAACTACCTACTACTAACTACTACTTTAGAACAATATTGTTGTTTTGATGAGAATACCTAAAACTAAAATAAGTACGTACTACGCGTATACGTACAAATATTAATAATAACAACAATATAGATAATGGCTTTAAGAAAAGAAAAAATTAAGAATCGTATCAAAGCTCAAAAAATAAAATAACTAAAAATTAAACAATACCAAAAGTGAAAAAAAAAAACAAGATTACAAATTTTCTAGTATTTTCCTACTTTTCCTTTTTCCAGTAATTCTTCATCTGGGGGCACGGCAGTGCCTCCGCCGAGTCGAGCAAAAAAAAAGTCGGGCAAAACGCAACACTGCCGTAACATACTTTTCTCGAAGCCATTCAGGCCATATTCGACCCCCTATAACTTCGTTGTTAATAAAGCTAGAAAGCTGAATTTTTAGTAACCTAGCAGGCATTGTATACACATTGTGTATTTCAAATTTCATTCAATTTGAACCAATGGTTTAAGAATTATAACTAGTCAAAATTTCGTAATTTTGTCACTCACTGACTGACTGACCGATCATCAATATTAAAGTGGCACTTCTAGTAGACATAGAAGCTTCAAATTTAGAATACAATTAGTGTTTAGTATATAAGTGAAGGAAAAATTACGAAACATTATAATTTTCATCCAGTTTCCGAGATACACTAACTGCATAAATAATTTTGTAAACCTATATAAATATATAGGATTACAAAGTTACATTTGCAGTTAATGAAATGTAACTTTGTAAAAAATAAGAATACATTTGTCGCCATCATTGCTTCTCTATGGGAATCATAACAACCGGCTAAAGACTGCGCAGATGGCGTAGTGGTTAAGATACCAACGTACCGTGCTAGTGTCGCGGGTTCGAATCCTATGCAAGACAACACCTTGTACGATCCACAAATGGTTGTTCTGAGTCTGAATGTAATTTGTGTCGGTTAATTATATGTTCTTTACGTATGGTGACGAAGTAAGAATACAATTCACCACTCTCTATCTTGCCCGTGGATATCGTATAAGACGACTATGGGATATAATATGCACATACCATCTATGGAAGAGAAGGCAAACTCGAAATAAAACCCTATATCAAGATGTCTGACCAGCATGGTATAATGGGTCAAATTCCCTCCCATTGTGGAGGAGGCCCGAGCCCAACAGTGGGATATATGAGGGCTGCGATGATGATGCGATGTTGAATTATACGTTTGTAAAGTCCCCCACAATATAAGGATTATTATTCCCTTAGTGCAAGGCGTTGCCATTTAAAAAAATGATTCAACAGGAAGGAGAGTGGGCAGCAGCTCTCGCCGGGGAAATATATGATATCTCACTGTGAAACCAACCCACCTACCAAACGTGGCGACTACGTCATTATTCCTCAAAAAGCAAAGAAAAATAAGCTCTAGTCATGGCAACTCTGTTACCCTTGAGCGTCGTTGGATGCAGGTGCCACAGTACCGCACGTTATGGTGAAGCATGAGGGGGGTCTATGTTCTACAGTGGACGGCGATAGGCTGAATGATGATTGGCATAATAAATGTAGACAGATACGTAGATATAATTATGTTCAAAGATTACTTGTAAAATGGTCAATCAACTTAATGAAAAAGCAAGAGTGGGACGTGTCTTATGCAATTGTACCAAAATCTCCCAAAGTATTAAGCAAACTAAATTGCCTGAAATTTATCTGAAAGAAAGAATGCCATCATTAGGCTCGATTGCCATCAAAGCGGAGAGGAGACTAGAGGAGATGTGTTTCAAAAAACCAATCAAATTTCTTTATTTCCACATTTCTCCGCTTAGTTTAGGTAGAATTGACTCAAGCGGAAAGGAGAGATGTCTCATTTTTCAGAGAGTGTGCTCTAAGAAAATCCTTTGTTGGTATTTAAGATGTAGGAGGTACCGGAAAGACAAATAAGTAGGTCTATCTACAAAAAGAAATGAGATACCATCAAAAACAAGTCTTGTAAAAAAAGCCAAGCTTCGCAACTGAGTTCTTCTACCATAAAAATTTGTGAGATCCATGTTATACCAAGTCGGTTAACTCATTCAGTCCCTGCTTAAGGGACCTTTCTTCTTAAGTTATTACGTAAATAGCTAACCTAACAACTTCTTATAGTTAGTATATCAAGGCTTGGCTTTTTTTTACAAGACTTGTTTTTGATGGTATAAAGTATTTACCATTCCCATGAGAAAATAAAATGCGGTGACATATCGTATTCATTACTATTTCTATGTGGTTCCACGTATAAAAGGATCTTAAAGAACAAACTATATTATGTTAGATATAAATCATAATAGGATAATAGTTATGTCGATTAAGCTCTTATGCGGATGCCAGTAAAAATAAGTATTGGTTCTTGACATTGTAAATTTATAAATTGCATTTTTTTTTTGTCTTCTTTCCCCCTGCGTTGACTAGATATGAATAAAAGATACATTTTGAATAATGTTCTCCTCACCAGAAGATTGAGTAGAAGCATTTTCTGGGAAATGTTTAACGTATCGTCATCATCATTTCGACTCATATACGTCCCACTGTTGGACTCGAGCCTCCTTCCCAATAGGAGGGCAATTGACCCTACTATACCATGCTGGTCAGACAGGTTTAACATATCACTGGCAATCAACGGCAATAGGCTGAAAGCTGATAATAAGATTTTTCATGTAATTGCATGCATTCATTTAATAATGAATGTAATTCATAATGTTACTGACAAAATAAGACTTTTTATTTTGTCTATGGTCGGTATTTCAGTGTGATGACAAAATAGTAATAGGTACAATTCATCACTCCCTATCAACCTGCTAATCTGACCAGTGTGGTATAATATGGTCAATTTCCTCCTATTGTAGAGGAGGCTCGAGCCCTGTACGTATATGAGCCGAGATGATGGGATATAAATAATTTTCCATCTGGTCACGCAGTAAGAATATAATTTATCATCCCTTTTTTGTTCGTAGGGATCGTAAAACGACGATAACAGGATTACAATATTTATATAACATCTATGCAAGACAAGAAAAACTCAAACTAAAACCCTGTACCAACTCGTTTAACCAGCGTCGTGTAAGTCAACCTTCCTCTCATAAGGGAAAAGGCTCGAGCCCAGGAGTAGGGACACAAAAAAGTATCGATACTTTTAGGTATCAAGTACTTTTTTTCGATACCGATACTTTTGGATTCGATACTTTTACTCAATGAGTACTTTATGGCAGGTATCGTATCGAATAAATTGTAGAAATTATTCATGCTTAACTTGACCTTACGACTCATGTTTATAGTAACGCCATCTAGTTCAAACGTAATAAATCTTCTAAAACGTGGCTCAAAATATTCACAGACGGTAAAATTTCTAAAAAAAAAAGCTCATCGTAACATAAATTATAGGAATACTCAGTACTCGATACTTTGAAGTATCGATACTTTTGTTATCGAGACTTTATTGAGTACGATACTTTTCTTCAATACTACTCATGAGTACAGTGTTGATACTTTCTGTTCGATATCGTGTCCCTACCCAGGAGTGGGGCGTATATGAGCTGTGATTATGATGATGATGATGGGATATAGAAAATAAAACAATGTTTATTACTAAAAATAAATATGTTATATTTAATTATGTTTAATAAATTTAAACAAACAATGACAACAGAGCCATTGTAATCAGCATAGTTAAGGACACAATAGCGGTCGTAGCACTGCTTCTAGTTGCTTCTAGAATGATGTCAGCATTTCTGGTACCCCAGAGCATGTTGTTACGAGCTGAATTGATGCCTGATATAGCTGTGGCGTACTGGGGAATGTCGCTTTGTGTGGTTTGAAGCCATTCTTCATACTGTGAACCAAGATATTTAATAAAATACCATTTGCCTCTGTAGGTATAGGCCTATCTGGATATGACCAGCTAAAGGGATAATGGAATACATATTCAACTGCACAGATGGCGTAGTGGTTAAGATATCTGCCTACCGCGCAGTGTCATGGGTTCGATTCCCATGCATGATAATATTTTATGTGATTCACAAATCGATGTTCTCTTTCCGGGCGTAATTTCTGTCAGTTAAATTATATGTTTGTAAAATACCCCGTTTGGAAAATTTCGTGACGAGTAAGAATACAATTCACCATTCCCTTTCTTCTGGGTGTTGTAAAATACGACTAAGAAATTATAATATACGTACAACATTTATAAAAGAGAAGGAAACCTCGAAATGAAACCCTTACCAACCCGTCTGATAGTAGGTCAGTGTGATTATAGTAGGCCAATTTCCCTCCCATTATGAAGGAGGGTCGACCCCAGCAGTGGGACGTACAGGAGCTGTAATGATGATGATGATGATGATGAAAATACCCCGCAATACGATACTACAATTTTTCCTTGGTGCTGGATATCGTTTTTTATAAAAAAATATATAATTCGCAAATAACTAATCAAAGTATTTTTCTTGCGGTAAGATCTATGTCAAATGATCTATGTAAACATTGTTAGGCTGCTGATGAAATAATGAATAATATAATGGAATCTTTTCGTGTAGTGACGTAGTAAGAATACAATTCATTACTTGCCCGTGGGTGTCGCAAAAGCAGACTGAGCGATATGATATGCAGATAAAATTTATGCAAGGTAAACTTGACATTAAACCCTATGCTAATATGTCTGACCAGTGCGGTATGGTAGGTTGATTTCTCTCCCAATGTGGAGGATGCCGAGCCCAACAGTGGGACTTATGTGGGCTGTATGATGAAATGTAAATGAAATAAATAAAACATATTTCTTACTTCAACAAGATATGGCTCATCAAGATAGGCAGCTAGGTTTGATAGAGCACTGTGAACTGGTCTTGGCGGTGCATCTTCAATGTACCTAAATATAAATAAAAAAGATATAAGATAGAAATATAAATCGTAAATAATGCGAAGTTAGTGTTGTAATTTAGGTATCGACGTCTCATGCCGAGTGACATAGCTTCAGTCCTCATGCAAGACTATTTTTTATATATTTTGACTCCACAGATGTCGTAAAATTGGCGGAGTGATCGCGTATAGTACGCGATCATTCCGCCAATTATGGATCGATTTTAATTAATCTTTCTTAGTTAATAGATAACACTTCAGAGGTGATTCAATACAAATATGATTAAGATTTGAACGGTAGTTTCCGTATCCTTAATAATACGCATTTGGTTCATTTTGAATACCCTTTTTTGAAGTCAGCTTTGATTTGTTAAAATTTTGTAATTAATTTACATAAGCAACACTTACTCCCTTCTGATTCTATCAATGTTGTTTTTAACAAACTCGAGAACAGTGATAGCATTGTCTCTATTACCAAGCAGGGCGTAGTTGAATGAGTTCAATTTGTCATGAGATCTCACGCTCTTGGTTAATGTTAGTGATAAATATCTGAAAAAGAAACAAATCAATTACAATATTTCTCATACTATACAGTTACATTAAAATTACTTTTTAAAAAACCCCGCATCCCACGCCTTTAAATGAGGCGTAAATTTTTGTGAGTTTAAAAAAAATCTATAAAATATAAAACAAAAATACGAGTAGTGACTGAATAAGAATACAATTCAATCTTGCTCGTAGACGTTGTAAAAGTCGACTAAGAGTTTAAATATGAAACGAATATGAAAATGAAATGAATATGAAAACTCGAAATAAAACCTTATACCAATACGTCTGATCACCGTGATATAGTAGTTAATTATCCTCCTATTGTGGAGGAAGCTGAAGGCCTATAGTGGAACATATATGGCCTGAAATTATGAATAAATGCTAAAAAAATTAAATGAATGGACTTTTGCCCTTTAACAAGGAATCCAAAATACAATTTACAACCCCTTTCTTTGAGTCCTTTTTTTTTACGGTCGGCGCACTCCTCGCTCCGCTCCGTCCGGGACGACACAGGGGCGTAAGCACGCACACCCGTAACCCACCCGTGACACGTCGCCTTCGTCGTTGGGCCGACCACCGGAGCAGGGTGACTTGTCGTCTGTAGTCGGCCCGACGGAATACCCCTAGAGGAGTACCCTCTCCTCGACCGACGTTCCCTTCTTAAAGTCCCTGTCTGTAAGCGACTAAGAGTTGTAAGAAGGTAACATCACTTTAACAGTATGATACTTCAAGTTAATATCTGTACCAACCCATTACGCAACAATTAAGATTTCTAACCAATAGTATAATATTTATGGTCGAACAGAAGAAAAGTGCCTAAAACAAAATATAGTGAAATAATAATACCTACCTGTTCAATAATTCAGGGTTTCGACTTGCACCCAACCCTCTCAGCGCTTCAAGTTGGTCATTAGCATAGTTTGAGTTGCTCAAGTGATTTAATAGAAACTGGAAGTCGTTTTGATTGCCCTCCCTCATTGCCGTCATGTAGACGTTACGACGTACTATTGCGTTGACACTGTATACCAAAAATATCGTTTTAAATTTGTGTTACATAGAATTTATAAAGATCTGAAAACTGTACAATGTAATTTTCATAATAATCAGCTAAAAAATTATAAGTAACTAGCAGGGCCTGCGGTTTCACCCGCAGTTCCTCTTCCCGTGGATATATCAAGATAAATTATAGCCTATGTGTTATTCTGATATGTAAGCTATATTATTGTGAAGTTTTATCAAAATCCATTCAGTAGTTTTTGCGTGAAAGAGCAACAAACATCCTCACATTTTCACATCTTCACATACTCATAAACTTTCGCGTTTATAATATTAGTAGGATAGGACAGAACGAGACCCCCACATAATATCTTTTTAAAGTGAATACTTCTATGGGTAGATTTTGATCGAGAGTAAATTGATGTCGTCATCGATATGGTCCCGTGACGTCTTAATGGTAGTTATGTCAATGTCACTATATCTCTGCCAAAAGATATAAAAACTTAAAAAGCTTAAATTTAACATCAGACAATTAATTTAATTATCCAAAAATAACAATTGTTTGTTCATAGTTTTAAGTTTTTACTTCTGTCAGAAGTCAAAAACCACAGTATTGAACTGTGGTTTTTTTTTATTTATATTATGTTATAATATAATTTAAACACTTTCTTAAATGAAACGGTATTCATATGTCCTTCGGATATAAGAGAAATTTCTATCACTTAAGTCTTAATGAAATTTAATATATGTCTGATAAATCTCTTTTAAATTGAATTTTAAGAAAATTTGAAACTGAATACGTACGGAACATTATTGTCCCTCCAGTTAACAAATCTATTCCATGATTCTTCAATGCACTTGGCGTGTCCCAAAGTGCAAGCAAATTGCAGGATATTTTGTCTCGCTATGCTCGTTGTAACAGTTTCACCATCGACACCTTCAAATCCTAAAGTGGTAATAGCATGCTCCATTTGGCCTAAAATGTATGCCTAAAAACAAATCATTTAATCTGTTAATTTTAAATATTAGCGGACGGAATAAGAATAGAAAGTAAGGACGGAACAAGTCCGTGGAAATCTTAAAAGACGATTGAGGGATGTAATACGTATATAACATCTATCCAAGAGAAGAAGAACTCAAAACAAAATCCTATACCAACCTGTCTGACCAGCATGGTATAGTAAGACCAATTACCCTCCTTTTGTGGAGGAGCTCGACCCCAGTTGTGGGACGTATATAAGCTGAGATGATGATGCTATTTATTTCAATAGAATATTAAACATGCTGTATGGTCAAGTTTTATGGTCTCATACAAGTAAGAAGGAATAATAGGTAACAATGGGAGAATTGCGGACAACGGCTCGCACCACTCCGTCCGGGGCGACAGACGACAGCACGCACACCCGCAACCCACCCACGATGCACGTCGCCTTCGTCGTTGGGCCGACTACCGGAGCAGGGTTACTTGTCATCAGTGGTCGGCCCGATGGAATACCCCCTACTTGGGGTACCCTCCCATCGACCATCGATGCCGACCGCGTGAGCAAAGACCGACGTCCCCTCCTCGGGGAGGACGTCGGTCTTTCCTCACGCGGTCGGCCTCTCGTCGGGTGACGGACTAATTCCCCGGTCACGTCACCCGCGGCCTCGACTAGGCCAGCATGAGGCGCAGGTATTCGCGCGTACGCCGCCCCAGTCGCCGGCGGCTGATCGCCTCATCGAGGCTGCGCTCCTCGCGCAGGCGATCCGCCGCCTCCTTCTTCGAGATCATTGCCTCGCAGTATTACGTCCTTAAGGTAAGTGATAACAAAAAATATTTTTTTCTGTCGATTTCCTTGGTAGAAGTTATTCTAAAAGATTTATGATTCCTGTAAATGATGAGAATTTTATTTATAATTAGTCCACTGTTCGTCTGTATTTACTCCAAGGGCTGCGGGTAATTACGGATAGACAAGATTTTATTTTTCATAAATATTAATAAATACCCATAAAATTAATAAAAAAGAGAGCCGTCGCTCAGGGCACCTGGCAGATATGAATCATCGAAATTATTTTATACAAGTATACATATATGCATAAAAAAAACAGATTACGACAGGAACTAATATACATATACATAAAGTATTCATAAAATATAACAGTTTTTTCCAGAAAATGATGCTTCTTATTCAATTAACATTTATTTTCATTAGTATACACTGTACGTATGTGCTTAGGGTAATAATTTATTTTGAGCTCACTAGATGGCGTTGTACAAAATTCTAAAACAGGTTATGGTTTCATCACACAAATGTACATATCCGAGCGTGGCGTTAACGCCACGCCTACAACTTACTTAACGGGTTGAGAGCCATCCGCTCGCCCATTGACCGCGTTAAGCTGTCAAGGTCATCTGCGACTAACAGCTATACACACAACAAAAAAAAAGAAAACGCCACGCCTACGATTAGGTTCACCCCCGCCTATAGATGTTTCACATCAATATAATAAATTCTTTAACTTAAAAAGAGCTGCAAAATCATAACAAAATACGTTACGACACCCTTTTAGATAACACGCTTTACATGTTCAATTTCTTTGTGAACAACGCTCATTACTATGGATGTTTTATGGATGATTTATGAGTGGTAGGACCACACTGTCGACAGTTATCTGTCTACAGCCGCGGGCCAGTCCGTCCGGGGTAGTACCACACTCTCGCAGAAAATCGACGTCTGAGTAGTAGCAATTAGTTACTGCGTTTCGTTCGGTGAGCGAGAGAGCCGGAAGCCCAACTTTCTGAGGGTGTTTGCGCGTGGAGGGTTTTGGTGGTGCCCTTGGTATCACCGAGCCTCAATTCACGCATTCACACTCCCTTCACTTTTTCGCGGTAGGCAGCGGCCTTGTAAAGGTCCATGAGCGGCAGCAACACTTACCATCGGGTGTACTGTTTGCTCGTTTGCCACCGTTGGTAATAAAAAAAAAATGTATCGGAGTACATAAAAACAATTATAATTATGTACTAGATGATCTGATAAATTACAATTTATATAATTAGCGTTTGGATTAGCAATTATCAATTGTAATGAAATCTGCACGTTCAATTTCTTAAGATTAACAACACTGACTCAACCACGGATGATTTTAATTATACCTATTATCGCGACGTGCGATTCCACACGATATTTTCATCAATGCCTCAACCTATAGGGCATTCAATTTAACTGTCGTCAAGGTAATATATATATATATACACATATATATATATATATATATATATATATCCTGCCAAGCGTGGCGATTACGGCAATATCCCCTTTAAAAAAAAAATGGCGTACAACAAAAAAATGGCCCCCAGTCACGGCGGCTCCGGTACTGTACGGGCTCATTTTGGTGGCGGGCCCAGTAGTGGTCGAGCGGGGGGTGCGAGGAATCTCCGGCAGCGATCCGGCTACCAACAAAAACGACCCTTGGCCCTGGTAACACACAACATTCGGACACTCAGGACTGACGAGAAGGTCATCGAGCTGGAAGAGGAATTGAGCAAAATCCGCTGGGACATTGTAGGATTATCAGAAGTGCGAAGAGAGGGCGAGGGCACGATAACCCTCCAGTCTGGAAACTTGCTCTTCTACCGGGAGGGCGATCACCCGTCCCAAGGTGGTATAGGGTATATCGTTCGTAAGTCTCTCATAGACAACGTGGAGAGGATCGAGAGTGTGTCGACAAGGGTAGCTTATACTCAGAATTACCAAGAGGCATTCGCTGAAGGTTATACAGGTATACGCACCGACCTCGACATACTTCGACGACGAGGTGGAGGCATTTTACGAGGACATCTCGAAAGCCATACACGCGTCCAAAACCCACTTCACGGTGGTTATGGGAGACTTTAACGCGAAACTAGGCAAAGGGAGTGATGATGAGTTGAGAGTGGGGAAACATGGATATGGACAGAGAAACCAGAGGGGCCAGAAACTGGCTGATTTTCTGGAGAAGGAAAGCTTCTTTATGATGAATTCCTTCTTCAGGAAGCAGCCACAAAGGAAATGGACCTGGATTAACCCCGATGGTTCAACAAAAAACGAGATAGACTTCATCTTGTCAGACAAATGACAGATATTCAATGATGTCTCAGTGATCAGCAGGATTAAAACTGGGAGCGATCACCGGATGGTACGAGCCACATTGAATATCCATACAAAAGTCGAGCGGTCACGCTTGATGAAGTCTACACTCCGACCTACATCTGTCCAATACCAGAACCTCGAAAGCTTTCAACTCGAACTACACAATTGCTTCCAATGTCTGGACGAGTGCGAATCTCGGAACGATATGAACAACAGGTTCGTGGAAACTGTCCACGCGGTTAAGTCGAAATTTTTCAAGTCTCACCGCGTTAATAGACCTAAAAAACTTTCTGAGCAGACTCTCGAGCTCATGGAGCGGAGAAAAGAGATGACGGTGCAGTCTTCAGCCGATTGGTCCAAACATAGGCAGCTAAATAGGCAGATCTCCAGGTCTGTGCGTCGCGATATTCGCCAATTTAATACGCTCCGTATCAAAGAAGCGATAGAGCGGAATCGTGGCTCGAAAGTGTTCGCACAAGATCTGTCTATTGGGCAAAGCCAAATGACTAAGCTGAAGACCGACGATGGCACTGTCATTTCATCCCAAAGTGAGATCTTGGGAGAGGTCGAAAGGTTCTATGGACTGTTATACAAATCATCCCGAAATCCTGTTGTCGGCTTGGTCCAAGATCCCAGATCCAAGCTAACTCGGCACTATACCGAAGAAATCCCGGACATCAGCTTGTACGAGATCAGAATGGCTCTCAAACAACTACGTAACGGTAAGGCACCGGGAGATGACGGAATTACGGCAGAGCTTCTAAAGGCGGGCGGCAAGCCAGTCTTAATAGCCCTTGAGAAGCTATTTAATTTCGTTATCCTCGGGGGCGACGTTCCAGAGTCGTGGACCAGGAGTGTGGTGGTGCTGTTCTTCAAGAAGGGTGACAAAGCTCTTCTAAAGAACTACAGACCCATCTCACTCCTGAGCCATGTTTATAAGTTGTTCTCGAGAGTCATTACCAATCCACTCCCGCGCAAGTTCGATGACTTCCAGCCGCCCGAACAAGCCGGCTTCCGAAAAGGCTATAGCACCATAGACCATATCCTCACGCTTCGGCAGATTATACAAAAGACCGAGGAGTATAATCGGCCCCTGTGCTTAGCGTTTGTGGACTATGAGAAAGCCTTTGATTCAGTCGAAACTTGGGCGGTGCTGCAGTCCCTTCAGCGGTGCCAAATCGACTATCGCTATATCGAAGTGCTGAAATGTTTGTATAGGAACGCCACAATGTCAGTCCGTATCCGGGATAGGAGTACGAAACCGATCCAGTTGCAGAAACGCGTGAGACAGGGAGATGTCATCTCTCCGAAACTGTTCACCACTGCACTGGAAGATGTCTTCAAGCTCTTAGACTAGACTTGACTCGGCATCAACATTAACGGCGAATACATCACTCACCTTCGATTTGCGGACGATATAGTCGTTATGGCAGAATCCATGGAGGACCTTGGCACAATGCTCAATGATCTCAGCAGGGTATCCCAACTAGTGGGTTTACGAATGAACATGGACAAGACGAAAGTCATGTCAAATGCCCATGTCATTCCTATTCCGGTCCTAGTTGGCAATGCGATTCTTGAAGTTGTCGATTACTATGTTTACCTCGGACAAACAGTCCAGTTAGGTAGATCCAATTTCGAGAAAGAGATCAGCCGACGAATCCAACTCGGTTGGGCAGCGTTCGGGAAACTTAAGAGGATCTTCCCGTCCAACATACCTCAGTGTCTGAAAACACAGGTCTACGACCAGTGTGTGTTACCAGTGATGACTTACGGCACGGAAACGTGGTCCCTAAATGTAGGCCTTATATCAAGGCTCAAAGTTACTCAGCGTGCTATGGAGCGGGCTATGCTCGGGATTTCTCTGCGAGATAGAATCCGGAATACGGAAATCCGCAGAAGAACGGGTGTAACCGACATAGCACGAAGAATTAGCACGCTGAAGTGGCAATGGGCAGGCCACATCGCTCGACGAACCGACAACCGCTGGGGAAGAAAGGTTCTCGAGTGGCGACCACGTATCGAACGACGCAGTGTAGGACGCCCTCCCACTAGGTGGACCGATGACCTAGTGAAAGTTGCTGGGCGTCATTGGCTGCAGGCGGCACAGGACCGCACATTGTGGCGCAACATGAGGGAGGCCTACGTCCAGCAGTGGACGGCAATAGGCTGAAATGATGAATGATGATGATGATATATATATACTCGTATGTATTATATATATATAAATTACGTGTCACGTTGTTTGTCCGCGATGGCCTCCTAAACTACTTAACCGATTTTAATCAAATTATTTGTCTATTATTTGACATTCATAATTATCTGTTAACTTCAAACGATTTTAACCGATGGCGATATCTGATGACTGGATTGAGTAATTAATTACTAGATGGCGCTGCTATGTCAAACCTACAAACGTGTCATATACGATTTTAACTTGCTTTTTTACATAGATGCCATTTGTAAAAAAATATGACGACCTCCATGACAGATGTTCTCCTACAGTTCCACTTAAATAGTTTAATAAAATGTAATATAACAAAAACATTAGCCACAGCAACGCGTGGCCGGGTATATATATGTATTGTAAAGAAAAAGGGCCAAGAGTCTAAAATACATACAAATTCATTAATTTTAGCATCTATATGTATCTATCAATTTGTTCGTGGATCAAAAATTCTTACGGCGAATTTCGTGATTTTGTATAATAATAGCTTATACATATTAGCCGTATGGTAACAGCTACGTATACTATCAAGCCTTACGTAACTCATGAATGTCGTAAAAGACGACTTAGACGGTTATTACCACATAGGGTTGACGTCGGGCTGGCGGCCGGTCCTAAATCTATTGCAAACTAACTTTTACAATATGTATTACGAAAGAAGATTACATATTGTATCAACCTCAAGTAATTGAGATAAGGGTGATAAGATGATGAGGTTGAATAGTTTAAAATTAAATTAAATTATTGTAGATACCGAGCGGCGAGCATTTGAGCAACGTTCTGGATTGAGAGCCCTCAGCGCTCACCCATAGTCCGTGCTAAGCTGTGAAAGCCATCTGCGACTAACAGTTATAAACACACACACACATAAAACCATTTCAGCAAGCGGCAACGCACAGTACCTACACCTGACAAAGGGCACTGTTTGACCGAGTAACCAATTTGCTTTGTATATAGTTACTTTATATATTTGTGTCCATTTATCTTTTATTTAGGAGTTAACTTTTTGTTATAAAATTTAAATATTTTGTAAAACAAGGAAATCAGGTGCCGTTTGGCAACCATCGTATTTTTTTTTAAATAATTAAATTCATTAGTCATAAAAATATATTATAGAGTCTAGTACCTACTCTACGAGTTGTGTGAAGTATGGACAGAACGCAGTAAGCATCGCGAATACATCTGGTGCAACTACCAGGTATTCTAAATAGTGGTAGGACCTATTGACAGTTGTCTGACTACAACCGCAGGCCGATCCGTCTGGGGCAGTACCGCACTTTCGCAGAAAATCGACGTCTGAGTAGTAGCAATTTGTTACTGCGCTTCGTTCGAGAGAGCCGGAAGCCCAACTTTCTAAGGGTGTTTGCGTGTTGTGAGTTTTGGTAATGCTTTTAGTTGCACCGAACCTCATTGCACGCATTCACGCTCTCTTCACTTTCCATACGGTAGGCAGAGGCCTAACAAATAGCAAGGGTCCATGAGCGGCAGCAACACTTACCATCAGGTATACTATCAACTCGTATGCCATCGTTTGCAATAAAAAAATATATAGCAAAGAATTAAAATGTTGAATTGACTGCAATTTTATAAGATAAGAACAGATAAAGGATAATTATAATACTTCAAGTACTTACATCAAACTCGGCTTGTTTCTCAGGAATATGTCTGAGTCTATTCCTTAGCCAAGTATAACCATCTATAGCACAGGTCCACACTTGGAATGTGGTTTCCTTTTCTAAGAATCTCAGTATATTGAAACCATAGCTGTAGGTCATTGTTTCAGATCTCATGAATGAAAAGATGTCATCGACAATCTAAAAAAGTTAAAAACATAATTTCTGATGCATATATCTACATTAATAAAAATGTTCCCCGTGATGACGGAATAAAAACATAATTCAGCATTCCGTTTCTTGCCCGTGGGTGTCGTAAAAACGACTCAAGGATGTGTTATGTATATATCACCGTAAAATTGTACGAACATAAAGTGTGGATAAAGTTACAAACATAATTATCAGCAATCAAAAAGCTCATTGTCAGCGAATATTAACGTACATTATTAAATACCACTAAAAAACTATTTTTAATATCTTTAAATTGATGTAATGTAGTAATGTCGCTAAAATAATAATGGCGGCGGGGCAGCGTGTGTAAACAATGATTCGTTGAACCAATCGTGCGTGCACTTTGCGTTTTGTTCACAATTTGACGGTTGAACATCAGTTTATAAACTTACGAAAATATAAGCGTTAGATTGTAAATTCTTGTGTCCGTTCACAATCTGTCGATAGTTTATAATCTCACTAGATAGTTTATAAACTAACGGTTCGTACAATTTTACAGTGACATATATAGAACAACAGTCTAAGAGAAGGAACTCTCGAGATAAAACCTTATTTTTTTTTTTTTTTTTTTTTTGGGTGGGTCGCGGTCGGCGCGCCTCCGCACCACTCCGTCCGGGGCGACAGAGGGGCTTAAGCACGCAACTCCCGCAACCCACCCGAAAACCACCTCGCCTTCGTCATTGGGCCGACCACCGGAGCAGGTTTACTTGTCGTCAGTGGTCGGCCCGACGGAATACCCCCTACGCGGGGTACCCTCCCATCGACCGACGTCCCCCCCTCGAGGAGGACGTCGGTCTTTCCTCACGCGGTTGGCCTCTCGGCGGGTGACGGACTAATCCCCGGTCACGTCACCCGCGGCCTCGGCTAGGGCGGCATGAGGCGCAGATAGTTGCGCCTGCGCCGCCCCAGTCGCCGGCGGCGGATCTCCTCATCGAGGCTGCGCTCCACGCGCAGACGATCCGCCGCCTCCTTCTGCGAGATCACAGTCTCGCAGAAGGCTGCGACCGCGTCCCAGTTCCTGACGCTGTCGACCATCGCCCTAGCGATGGCCGGCAGCGTCAGGTCGGCACCGATGATTGCGACGAGTTCGAGATAAAACCTTATACGAACCCGCTTGACCAGTGTGGTATAGTAGGTCAATTACCCTCCCATTGTAGAGGAGGCTTGAGCCCAGTAGTGGGACACATGAGCTGTGGTGATGGTGATGATGATGATTAAAAACTCATTTGTCGGTGAAAAATGATTACTACGCGTAGGATTTAAACCCACATCTATTGAAATTCCATTACAAACGCCTTTCCAATTGTACCAGCTTTCATAGATAATGTTAGAAAGGCACTTCTTGGGTTATTTTTAAAAGAAGACTTATACTGCTAGAATTTTAGAAAGAAATTTTAAACTAACGTGAACTGAACTGTACTGTGAAACTATATTCTGTAAATCGTACGCCGACTAATTAGGGTTTATTCTTATATGAAGTAATTAGGGTTTATTCTTATATGACAACTTTAATAAACATAATTCGTTCATAACAGTATTTATAGTAACCAAATTATCACTCGCGGTCTCATTTTATGGGAGATGTCAGTTAATTGAGAATACTAACATATTTTTCCCATTTAATACTTTAACTTTTCAGCTAGAATTACGTTAAGTACTAGCTTTTAGGTCAAAATTGGTGCTAATAGTCTTTTGTTTTTTTACGTTATTTATTTTGTTATAATGTATAAATATTATGTTTAAATGTAAGAATACTTATTATAATGTAGGGATTAAATTTTGATAAAAATGAAAATAGGATAAAATTCTGTTATAAATTGTGAACTGAATAACGAAACGTTATGCATAATTTGAAGTAGATTGGACCAACGCGCGCACTGCGTCACAAATGTCAATTAGATAATGCGTTATAATAAAACTTTCTATATATTAAATACCCTTTTTTCTATTATTAGTTTAATATTTTTCTATAAACCTTTCCTTTCTAGATATTTTATCCATACTAATATTATAAATGCGAAAGTAAGGATGTTTGTTTGTTTGTTTGTAACGCTTTCACGCTAAAACCACCGAACCGATTTCAAAAATTCTTTCACCAATGGAAAGCTATAATATCAGGGAGTAACATAGGCTATATTTTATCCCGGTATTCCCACAGGAACGGGAACTACGCCGCGGGTAAAACGACTGTAACCGAAGCGAAGCGAGTGCGGGTTGCTAGTCCTTTAATAAACAAGACTTTTAGAAAGATTTTTATTTTGTTACGCCAAAAAAGAATCATTTCTTACATGCGTACATGTAAGAAATTATTCTTTAAATTATCGTACACACACTTTTTTTACATCTATATTGCTATTATATAAAGCTTTCAGCTTGCAGAATGTTTGATTTTTTGAATTTTAGGAATTTCCAATTGAATTTAAGTAAATTTTCTTGTATTAGATAAACATTTCAATAGCCTTATCATATTTATTGCAGTATTACGCAAACATGTAAAACATAATACCGGGATAAATAGTAAAAAATCAGTACCTATAAATGTTAGCAAAACATGCATAATATAGTAACATCAAGGGTTTTGCATAGTTACCTTTATCATAACAAAAGATGAGATAACAATTAGTATTCATGTTTTCTGAATATTTTAAAATGGAAGGAAGGAAGAGGGAACCACCAGTTTTCCACGGTTAATCAATATATGGTTAATATATATATATATATATATATACAATGGAATGGAAGGAATTCCGAATAGAACCATGGTAGGATAGGACTTAAGATCTAACTTAAAATCTTACTCTCACGTCATGAGCACCTTCCAGAACGTCAACTTGCAATTTTTTGACGGTTTGGCTTCAAATGCACGCATTTGAATTCGATTCGAACCGTTCTGAGGATGCCTCGTTTAGACGCGTCGAATTTCGAATTCGAAGTTCCACGGAAAATTGCAAGTTGACGTTTTGGAACGTGTTCATCGCGTGAAAGTAAGATTTCCTTATCTCCCATTTCACATTCATTCTATTCCGTATTACTGCCATCCCATTGTAATATGCCGTATATTAATTAACCGTCGAAGTGGTAGGTCTACCTCACTTCCTTACAATTTAATATAATACTCAATTGCCGCCATGAATCGCCTAATTCAATCAATTTTCTGAATTTTATTAACGTCGATATTGTTTTATTTTTTTTTAATATTTTTTTAAATCTTCAAATGACGATTAGTTGATCTAACAATGTAAGCTGCTAGAATTATTCTTGATTATTTCTTTAGTTAAATATATATTACCTGGGCTCTGTTGTGGAAGTGGATTATTTCAGGTGTATTATACAAAGCCTCAGCAATCAAGGTCCATGTCCTGTCATCGTAGTTTACTCTATAATGACCTAAAGTATAAAAATAACAGTTAAATTCTAAAATTTTGACCCAAAAGAAAACTTGATTTTAATATTTTATATTTCTCAGCCAATGAACATTACATTTTTGTGTAGTGACGAAATGAGAATACATTTTACCACTTTCTATCATGCCCGTGGGTGTCATAAAAGACGACCAAGAGATATAATATGTATATAACATTTATGCAAGAGAAGGCAGTTTGATGTAAATCGTTATCCCAACTCGTCTGACCCGAGCGGTACGTTAGATCAGTAGCCCTCTTATTGTGAAAGAGGCTCATACCTAGCAGTTACGTGTACAGTGCAACCTCAATATAACAAATCCGACGGGAACTCATAAATATTCGTTATATCAAGTAATTTGTTAAACTGAGGTTTGTTATATTGAAGTAAGATTGGTCTAAAATTTGTTATAAAGAGGTAAAGAAATAATTTTAATCACCTCAACATTTTTGCATTCAGCAACTAGAATTTTCAACAATAGTGACGAGGAGCACTGTTTACATTATTTTCTATCAAACGACTTCAATTGTTTTACGAAAAAAACGTGTCGAACCTGTCACAACTGAATCACTGATTAAGGGTCATATAGAGGTATTTACACTTTTTTTTTGATAGTTGAAAATTCGTTATAAAGAGGTTCTTCGTAAATAAAATTCGTAACGTGAAGGTATTATTTACACTGACCCTTATGGACAACTCAAGGAGATTATGAAAAATTTGTTACATCGAGGCAGTCGTTAAATTAAGGCTCGTTATATTAAGGTTGCACTGTATATAAGCTGAGCTGATTCTACCATGTGGTGATGGAATAAGAGTCCAATTCACTATTTCCTATCTTGCCTATAGATCTCGTAGGAAAACTCAAAACAAAAGTCTATACCAACCTGTCTGACTGTGTAGAATGTATGGTATAAGTAAGATCAATTTCCCTACTATTGTCTATACAATAGACTCGACCCCGCAGTGGGACATATATGAGCCGAGATGTTGCATCTAAATTAATAAATTATCTGTTTTATTCATACCTTGTTGTAAGTTATTAAAAATAACCCATTCTTCTCCGGCATCTTTACGCAATGTCTCAGTAGGCAAAGTCATCATATGTACAGGTTTTAAATTATTGAAATTGGGATTCCTACTAGTTGAGTATGTGATAGGAATTGGGTATATTTGACCTGTTGGTTCAGCGGTTGCGCTCAAAAAGTAACGTTGCTGTAATGGAAGAAATTGTTTTATAATACTTACTAATATTATACATAAATATAATATTTTCAAGGCAATCCTTAAAGGCCTTAAAAAGGCCCTTTTTTTGGTTGGGGTATGGTTAGCGCACACACCGTCCAGCTCCGTTCGGGGCGATGAAGGGGCGGCATGCGGCCCCATAACCCACTGTGGCTCTGTGGCTCCTCTCCTTCACCGTTGGGCCGACGGGTACCGAATTACTCGTCCTCCGTAGCCGGCCCGGCGTCTTATAAAGACTTAACAAAACAACAATAAAAACAGTAACGACAGTATCTGTACATGGAAAACATTTGAAAAATAGTTTGAAGGAATGTTTACGCGCGTATTATTTTTAATAATACTATTTTTACTAATTTTATATCATTTGAATTTAATTTTTAATTTTGCCAGCATTTATAGTCTTTCCGTGACCATGAATGCTAAAGAGTATCCGAAATGTAGGAAAAGCCGTAAAATTGTTATTATTTAGAAAAATTTTGTTAAAATTATTCAGTTCATTCTCAAACTGTCCACGCGGTTGGGTCGGCATTTTTCAAGGCTCACCGCGTTAATAGACCTAAAAAACTTTCTGACCAGACTCTCGAGCTCATGGAGCGGAGAAAAGAGATGACGGTGCAGTCTTCAGCCGATTGGTCCAAACATAGGCAGCTAAATAGGCAGATCTCCAGGTCTGTGCGTCGCGATATTCGCCAATTTAATACGCTCTGTATCAAAGAAGTGATAGAGCGGAATCGTGGCTCGAAAGTGTTCGCACAAGATCTGTCTATTGGGCAAAGCCAAATGACTAAGCTGAAGACCGACGATGGCACTGTCATTTCATCCCAAAGTGAGATCTTGGGAGAGGTCGAAAGGTTCTATGGACAGTTATACAAATCATCCCGAAATCCTGTTGTCGGCTTGGTCCAAGATCCCAGATCCAAGTGCCACTATAGTGCCGAGTTAGCTTGGATCCGAAGAAATCCCGGACATCAGCTTGTACGAGATCAGAATGGCTCTCAAACAACTACGTAACGGTAAGGCACCGGGAGATGACGGAATTACGGCAGAGCTTCTGAAGGCGGGCGGCAAGCCGGTCTTAATAGCCCTTCAGAAGCTATTTAATTCCGTTATCCTCGGGGGCGACGTTCCAGAGTCGTGGACCAGGAGTGTGGTGGTGCTGTTCTTCAAGAAGGGTGACAAAGCTCTTCTAAAGAACTACAGACCCATCTCACTCCTGAGCCATGTTTATAAGTTGTTCTCGAGGGTCATTACCAATCGACTCTCGCGCAAGCTCGATGACTTCCAGCCGCCCGAACAAGCCGGCTTCCGAAAAGGCTATAGCACCATAGACCACATCCTCACGCTTCGGTAGATTATACAAAAGACCGAGGAGTATAATCGGCCCCTGTGCTTAGCGTTTGTGGACTATGAGAAAGCCTTTGATTCAGTCGAAACTTGGGCGGTGCTGCAGTCCCTTCAGCGATACCAAATCGACTATCGCTATATCGAAGTGCTGAAGTGTTTGTATAGGAACGCCACAATGTCAGTCCGTATCCGGGATAGGAGTACGAAACCGATCCAGTTGCAGAAAGGCGTGAGACAGGGAGATGTCATCTCTCCGAAACTGTTCACCGCTGCACTGGAAGATGTCTTCAAGCTCTTAGACTGGACTAGACTCGGCATCAACATTAACGGCGAATACATCACTCGCCTTCGATTTGCGGACGATATAGTCGTTATGGCAGAATCCATGGAGGACCTTGGCACAATGCTCAATGATCTCAGCAGGGTATCCCAACTAGTGGGTTTACGAATGAACATGGACAAGACGAAAGTCATGTCAAATGCCCATGTCATTCCTGTACCGGTCCTAGTTGGCAATGCGATTCTCGAAGTTGTCGATCACTATGTTTACCTCGGACAAACAGTCCAGTTAGGTAGATCCAATTTCGAGAAAGAGATCAGCCGACGAATCCAACTCGGTTGGGCAGCGTTCGGGAAACTTAAGAGGATCTTCTCGTCCAACATACCCCAGTGTCTGAAAACACAGGTCTACGACCAGTGTGTGTTACTAGTGATGACTTACGGCACGGAAACGTGGTCCCTAAATGTAGGCCTTATGTCAAGGCTCAAAGTCGCTCAGCGTGCTATGGAGCGGGCTATGCTCGGGATTTCTCTGCGAGATAGAATCCGGAATACGGAAATCCGCAGAAGAACGGGTGTAACCGACATATTACGAAGAATTAGAACGCTGAAGTGGCAATGGGCAGGCCACATCGCTCGACGAACCGACAACCGCTGGGGAAGAAAGGTTCTCGAGTGGCGACTACGTATCGGACGATGCAGTGTAGGACACCCCCCCACTAGGTGGACCGATGACCTAGTGAAAGTTGCTGGGCGTCGTTGGATGCAGGCGGCACAGGACCGCACATTGTGGCGCAACATGAGGGAGGCCTACGTCCAGCAGTGGACGGCAATAGGCTGAAATGATGATGATGAAATATGTCTGCCTGTATCTAGTATTTAAATGTATATGTTTACAAATTAGACAAAAGTTTGTGGAGTTTTTTTAAATTTTGTATGATAGTAATTTATAACTTGAATTTTAAGTATAATAATTTAAAAACAAAATTCATTCAGAACATAAGAAGTATGAAGACATTTTATAACAAAAACGGTGTTTTAATAAACAGAAGTGGTCTACGTTTTGTACTTAATTTATTTCTTTTTTAACATGTGAAATTTCATTCAGAAAACCTGCAGAAAATCAAAAATACTTTTTCACTTAGGATGTTATAATTAGTTGTCATGCTAAACGAATGAGATCAAAACAAGTATTTAAAAGAAACAATTTCAATTTATATAATCTGATAATAATTGTATAGTTCAAAGCATTACCAAAACCTGATAAATAAACATTATTATTTTCTGTGCGGTGACGGAATAACAATACAAATCACTACCCCTCTCTTGCCAGTGAGTCATAAAAGATGACTAAAGGATATAATATGCATATAACATCTATACAATAAAAGAAAACTCGAAATAAACCCCTATAAACCCTCACGTCTGGCCAATGTGGTATAATTAGTCAATTTCTCTTCTATTGTGGAGGAGGCTCGAGCCCAGCTGTAGAACGTATATGAGCTGAAATAATAATGATGAATGATGGAACATTATCAAAAACATCTTACCTGTGTCAAAGTCATTTCACCAGTAGAATGATTAATATCAACGTTCAGAACTGGAAAACCGGGTTCGTTTACCCAAACTCTATAATATTCAGCAAAGCTAAAGTTATTATAATCAGCTAAGCTGTTATCCTCCTCAATAGCTTGAGTGAAAGCTTCCAGCAAATCATATTGATCAGTAGGTTCATAAGCACTGAAATTATTTTTGGTTATTATTTTTTGTTCTACTGTGTGTTTGCAGCAATGAATACTGCCAACCCTTATATTACTCGCGAGTGTTTTAAGAGACGACTACATTGACCTTTTTTTGTGGTGGGCTATGGTAGCCACCGTAGCTTGTCGCCTTCGTCGTTGGGCCATCAACTGGTACCGAGTTCCTTGTCCTCCGTGGTCGGTCCGACGGAATACCCATGAGGGACCCCCTCCTTTCGACGTTCCTTTCCCGGGACGTCAGGCGCCGTCGCGCGATCAGCCGCTCTACGGGCAATGGACTAATTTCCGGTCCGGTCACCCGCGGCCTTGGCTACGACGACTACATTAACCTGAGCCATCCCTATTTGACGCCGTTAGGTCAACAATTACATTTCTAAAGACGGTTGACGGCAGGCAGTTAGTTGGTCATAAAAGTATTAGAAAAGGTTTTGCAATATGTACTATAAAATGAATATATTGAACCGACTCCAAGTAATTGGGATAAGACCAGAGTGATGATGATGATGATTTTTTGTATTAATTTTTTTTTAATTACATCGGATAATTCAAACCATCTTATGCTACCTCTGATATTGCTAAGGCAATGTGGAAGGCAAAGTGCGGCATATAACTATTACAACGGACTGCCAGCTATGTGGTGGTGAAGTAAGTCTAAAATTCACCACCTCATGTTTTGTCCATGGGTATTAGCAAAGACGATTAATTGATGAAATATTCATATAACATCTATGCAAGAGAATGAAAACTTGAAATCAAACCCTGTACCAACACATCACAATAGCGTGGTAATAGATTAATTTCCCTTCTATAGCGGCAAAGGTGACAGCCCAACAGTGGAACATGTATGAACTGGAATGATGATGGAAATGATGAAAAACTTACTTATTTTGCAAGAATAGTATGCAGGACTTCCTGAAGGTTTCCTCTGATATGATGTTCACTGTCATTCTAAGGAAGGATGCAGCTTTATGGTAGCTTATTGTACCAAAGTGACCGGTGACTTCAGCAGGTGTATTAACAACATGATTCATAGGAACAGTACTGACGCCTGAATCAAACGCTAGAGATGCTTGAAGGTAGCGAGAGTTGAAATGTTCAGGCAGTTCGTATCTAGGAAACATCTGTAATATCAAAATTGGTTGATCTATATATATAACGAACATAAATTCCTAACATCCAGACTCAAAACAACAATTTTTAGATCGTACAAAGTGTTGTCTTACGTGGGATGCGAACCCGTGACACTGGCGTCGTGAATCGGTATCTTAACCACTGCGTCGTCAAATTAGATTTTATTATAGCGTCTAGGTTAAAATAAGGTATTCGTCCGATTATGGACTTAGGATACAATGTAACTACCCCTTGCGATTGGATTATTGTAAAGAATGACCATCCGACCTAATAGCAACAATTTGAGAGTAATACTTCATATACTGTCATATCTGGCCAGTGGGTTTAGTATGAATATTTGCGTCAAAGTATTCGTAACGTTATTGAGACCAATTTGTATAGATTTGGGAACTGTCCGAAATCTATACGGGCACTGGCCCGTATTGTCCGATAGAGGCGCTGCTCCAAATCCCATATAAATATCGGTCTCGAAAACGATACGAAGATTTTGACTCAAATGTTCGTGCTAAGGCCACAATATATTTATGATCTCGGCTTATATATTTTCCATTGCCAAACTTGAGCCTCGTCCATAATAGGAAGTATGATCTACTAAACCACGCTGGTCAGACAGGTTGGCATAGGCATTTCGTGTTTCCCTTCTTTTGTATAGACGTTATATGCATATTGTATCCCTTTGTAGTATTTTACGACCTTCACGGGCAAATTCTATGCCAAGTATTTTGGACGCGTTTTCTAGTAATATGAAAAGGTAATAATAATTCATCAGACATATTCTTACCTCATGAGCAGCAATGTAACCGAAATAGCTTGCATATCCTTCATTGATCCATGTATTACTCCACCAATAACACGTGATCAAATTACCAAACCATTTGTGAGCAAGCTCGTGAGATACTAGAGTAGTTGCATAGTGTTCAACAGACATGATTGTCTCATTAGGATCGAGAATAAGATACATTTCCCTAAAATAATAAAGTATGATAAAATACTAAACAACATGTTTTTAAAATATATTAAAAATATTAACAACCATTGAAGAATTTTACTATGCAGATAGATCTAATCAGCTCCAATCAGCATCCTCAATAATATGCTGCTAACAATTGGACACATCAATACGTAAAATAAAAAAAAAGATTGAGTAACACAAATAAAAAAAAAACACTCTAAATAAAAACAGACATCACGTCATTAGGAAAAATGAGCGTTAGGAGAACTAATGAAGACAAATCCAATAAGCCTAAACTTAATAGGAGAGTTAGTTCCACAATGGTGGTACCGTTTGAAATGTTAGGTCACATATCATCATCATCATCATCTTGCTCTTATCCCAATTACTTGGGGTCGACGCAATATGTCATCTGTTTTGACATAAGCATTGCAAAAAGTTTCGGCAATGACAATGTTAGGTCACATATAGCTAACAATAAATATAATAGTTCAAAAAAACTAAAAAAATACGCTCAAATCGCTAATCCTGATTATCCTAGTAAGGATAACGGGTCAAACTGTTTAAAATTTGAATTGTCATCGGTCCTTAATAAGTATGCCAAATTTCGAGTTAATCCGACGTTTTGAAGGGGTCAAAATCATGTTCAAAGATTCCGTTACATACTAACATAGATACGTCTAAAGCTAATAAAAGCGTATTAAAAAGAGTTGACGACTTTGAAACGGCTGAACATATATACACATACATTGTAGCTAAAAATATTCACATCAGCGTTCAAACAAATTGAATGGCACAATAATCGGTTCATTCTTTTAGGAGTTACGTTGTCACAAGCAGTCACACATATCTCAAACTTATATACCCCATTTTTGCATCGGGGTTAAAAAAACAGAAACGAATAATGTTAAGGATATAAATATTATGTTATAATTATTTACCTATAGCTGACCATTCCCCAATTTTCCGTACCAGCAGATGCCCAGTCCGGTGATGAAATATGATCGTTGAGTAAATTTGGATGCAAACTTGAATAGGGTATTCCGAAATATTCATCAAAGTATTCAGTCATTTTCACTGCTAGTTCTAGGGCATGATCTGCAAGACCGACAGTGTTGGATCTACCAATGATCCTGACAGGTGGATCATGGGTAATGTCCTCAGCGAGCGTTTGAAAAGTCTCACTAACGAGGAAGGTCACGAGATATGACGACATTTTAGGAGTCTCCATGAAGTTGTCTCTTACTCTGTTATTAGGCAATCTAAAAAAAAAAAAATTTTACAAGTGATTTCACTCCGACTATAAGCCACAATTAAATATTTCATCTAATCATCCAGCAAATGAAACTGTCTATAAGAACACTTATTATCATTCTTCATCTTTTCAGCTCATATATTAGGACATATATGTTGGATAATAGAAGCGAAATTGTCCTACTCTATCTGGCGTGCCAGTTAGAAGTGTGTAGAAGTTAGATTTTATTTCGAGTTTTGCTTCTCTTGCACAGATGTCTGCATCTTACATTTCTTAGTCATCTTTTACAATACTCACGCTCAAATTAGGGGGTGGTGAATTGTATTCTTACTCCATCACCACACGAATGATATCATTTTTACATTTAGAATAAAATTAATCTAATGATCTATCGAATGAACTACCTTTTGTAAACCATCGTTGTTTACTGACACAGACCTGCCGACGAAAGGGAATTAATACCATATTAAGGCTATCACAAATAGTGTTCCAATTTTTCCCAGCAGATCGCTGCTTTGGTACTTTAAGTCAGATTTCACAGCTACCATGCCAAAGAGGTTAACTCATTTGTATTCTCAACCCGCCACAAAACAAGGATTAATTAAATATTCATCTCAGCTCATATACCACTCACTATCGTGCTGGAGCCGCCTCCAAAATAAAATTGACCTACTATATCGCACTGATCATCCAGGTTCATATAAGGTTTTGTTTCGAGTTTTCCATCTCTTGCATAAATGTTACGTATATAATATATCTCTTAGTCATCTTTTATGACACCCACGGGCATAAAGTGGTGGTGGTGGCTTACTCCGTCACTACACGGAGAAATAAATCATTAATGAATCTTAAAAATTATGAATACAATAAAGGAAATGTACTTACATAACAGAGTTATCTAACTTAGTATTGGTGAAAGTTCCAGTGTAAGTTGCAGGCCTAGACAAATGAAGTTTAAAGACAGCCTTGAAGAGTGGCTCATCCCAACATGGGAACGCTTGCCTTGCATTATAAGGCTGAAAATGTGTTGTAGCGTAAATCCTGAAATATTTTAAATTTAATAATCCCTTCCGTAATGATAGATATCATCAGATATAATTAAAGTATTAATGGAGTGACTATAGCAACAAGTACCAAGGTACTTAAATTGCTTGCATAATTTAAGTACCTAGGTCCTTGCTGTTATTATTTTGTTTGCACACCTACTTCAATCCGCTGTACATTAATAATAATCAAATTAAATCAACATCTCATCATCACCATCATCACAGCTCTTTACTGGGCTCGAGACTACTCCACAATACGAATGAAATTAAACTACTTACTATAAGATGCTGTTCAGACGGATTGGGTTGCATTTCGAGTCTTCCATCTTTTGCATAGATTTTATATGCATATTATATCTATCGGTGTTGTCTTTTACGACACCCATGGACAAGATAAGGTGTTGAGAATTGCATTCTTACTCTGTCACCATACGGACAGCATCTAGAATACATTAATCAGTATTTTTTTTTTAATTTAATCAGTTATTACGCAACGATGACTGCGCAGAAACCAACTTGCTTGGGTGACTGGACCGGGGAATAGTCCGTCATTCGCGGCAAGTCTGACTACGTGAGAGCGACGTCCGAAGAGGGTTTTACCCGAATGGATATCCCACCGGGCTATCCGCTTCAAGGAACTAGGTATCACTGGTCGGTTCAATGGCAAAAGGTAAGGCATATAGTGAGTTTTGGGGCTGCAGGGCGCCTTTTCGTCACCCGGGAAAAAACGGACGGTATGCGTCCAGACCATAGCCCGTCCAAAAAAAGGTTTTAAATGGCCCCAAAAGCCCTAACTTTGACTCTGCTTCGCTTCTCTTTGTCGCAGTATTATCTATACCAATAAATAAAATTGGAGTGTCTGTTTGTAATGTCAAAATAATAGGCTTTTTTCATGCTCACAGGGTTATTTTCACGACACCTATGCCTAAAATACAGATTAAAAAAATTTTGTCTGTCTGTCTGTCTGTCTGTTTGTTCCGGGTAATCTTCAAAACGGCTGGCCCGATTTCTAAAATTCTTTCATCAGTGGAAAGCTATAGTATCAGGGCGTAAACTATATTTATCCCGGTATTCCCACGGGAACGGGAACTACGTAGGAAAGACGACTGAAACCGAAGCGAAGGGAGGGCGGGTTGCTAGTATATTATAATTTAAAACCTTTTACGATACATACGTTATTTACACATTGTTATTTGAAATCCAAGTAGTGGTATTGGAAATTACTATATTCAAATAAACACTCTTCGGATTTATAATAATTGTCATCTGGACTCGTACCTTCTTACAAAAATGTGAGGGAAATTGACCTACTATACCATTCTGGTTAGACGGATTGGTATAAAGTTTTATTTCGACTTTACTTTCTCTTGCATTGATTTTATGTGCATATTTTACTCTCTAACCGTCTTTTGCGACACCTACGGACGTAATAGGGGTTAGTGAACGGTATTCGCACTCTTCGAATATATCCATAAGAAGAAGTTTTTGTTATATTTTATCAATTGCTTGTTTTTCTTTAATTCTATAATACTTTGTCAAACAACAAATGCCATTAAATTATACCCTACCTTTCAACGCCATTATCATCTGTATACCATCCTCTCCAAATACCTCGGATCATAGGACCATCATTCATAGCACTAGAATAATCAATGAATAATGTATACTTTGTTCCTACATTTAAAGTTTCAGCCAGATTAATTTTCAAGAAATGATATAACGTTACTATTTCGAAAGGTAATGAAGCATTCAATCTAATAGGAACACCAGCTTCATCTGTTACTGTGATTGAATTAATTCTGTCCACATTTGCATGTAAGACGATTTGAGTTACGTCGTCTTCGACAGCCTGAAAAATGTAATTAATTTTAAATACCTATAACTATTACGATTTTTTCGTATTTATGTTTGACTGTAGATATGGCTCAAGATAGCGACCTACTTGCCAGCGTCGTGGGTTTGAATTCCACGCAGTACATTGTCACCGGTGTCCCTGACCGTCCGACTCAGGACTCTTCTGTGGCGACCACAGAGGGCCATGACGGTCAAAGCCATACGCGGATATCACACAGTGGCGACGGAGGCAGCGTGCCTGTTGGCCGGGACACCCCCGTGGGATATGGAGGCGGAAATGCTCGCCGGTTTGTATCGTCGGGTGTCGAGGGTGCGAGTGGAGGGCGGTATGGTCTCGCTAAGAGAGCTTACCGCCTGGCGCGTCGTTGGGCAGTCCGGTTAGAGAGGCCTCGGTTCGGTAGTTGGACCGTCGAGGCCTTCCGGCCGGTGCTGATGCAGTAGTTAGAGCGGCGGCACGGGGTGCTCTAATTCCGATAGGTGCAGGTGTTGACGGAGCATGGTAGCTTCACCAAGTACCTGCACACAGTTATTAGGAGGGAGAGTACACCATCCTGCCACCACTGCGATTACGACGAGAACACGGCGCAGGATACGCTCGAGGTTTGTGTTGTATTTATGCTGGTTTGGTGCCGATCATCGCCAGGGCGATGCTCGACAGCATCAGGAACTGGAAAGTGGTCGCAGCCTTCTATGAGGCAGTAGTCTCACGGAAGGAGGCGACGGAGCGCGTGCACGAGGAACGTCTCCTCGACGACGCGAACCACCGCCGGCGACTGGGACGGCGCAGGCGCAATTACCTACGCCTGATGTCGCCCTAGCTAAGGCCGCGGGTAACTGGACTGGGGAGTTAGTCCATCACCCGCCGAGAGGCCCACCGCGCGAGGAAGACCAACGTCCTCCCCAAAGGGGGACAACAACACTTTGTGCGATCCACATTATTGTTCTTAGTCTAGATGCTATTTATATATGTTGTATATGTTTATAAGGGCCCCCGCAATATAAGGAATAATTCTTGTGTAAGGAATAATTCTTCTTGTTGAGCTTTAAAAAATAGAAATATCCGACATTTCGGTTACTTTGTACGCTTCGTCTAAAACGAAGCGTTCAACAAGTCATTGTTATTAAAAATATATATATCTACTAGCTTTTTATTTTATTTTTATTTTATTATATCTACTAGCTGAACCGACAGGCGTTTTCCTGTATTTATATAGTCGTAAAGTTTTCTCAAATTTGCTAATTTTCTGCGCCACTTTCTTAATTTTTGTTTCCGTAAAAGCCTTTTTCAAAGTAGTACTAATACTTAAAAAAAAGATGAACAAAATCGGTAAAGTCGTTTAGGAGGAGTTCAGTGATATACACACGTTTATATATAAGATAGAGTAGATATTTTTGTAAATATAATCTAAACTAACTATCAACGCTGAAAAGTACTCGAAATGTCAGGATATTCAATTTTTGATATCAAGTAATTTAATGATTTCTGACGTTTATGCGAGTATTACACATTTTAAATAAAAATACTTTACGGACTTTGTCGCGGTTTTATTTTATTTATGATTGCCTGACGTTTCTAACACTTTACAGCATTCAGTCCGCCCATAACCATGAACATAACCGCGATAAAATCTGTAAAGTACTTTTATCAATTTAATTACTGTTGATATTGAAAACAAAGGCGATAAAAACCGTAAAAATTCTTCAAATGTATAATAACACTCGCGTAAAAATCTGAATTTATTAATTGAAATTGGTACTATAGTTCTCAATCCATCCATCCATCAACCTACAGACGTTCACTGCTGGAGATAGGCCTCCCCACGAGAATGCTACTCGAAATGTTGCTGCGTCACTTGCATACAACGGTTCCCTGCGATTTTGAGAATGTCGTCAGTCCACCTAGTGGGGGGTCATCCTACGCTGCGCCGTCCGATTCGTAGTCGCCACTCAAGAACCTTTCTTCCCCAACGGTTGTCGGTTCGACAAGCGATGTGGCCTGCCCATTGCCAATTCTGCGGGCTATGTCAGTTACACCCGTTCTACGGATTTCCGTGTTCCGGATTTTATCACGTAGAGAAATATCGAGTATAGCCCTCTCCATAGCACGCTGAGCGACTTTGAGCTTTTTTATTTATGAGGCCGACATTTAGAGACCACGTTTCAGTGCCGTAAGTCATTGCTGGTAACACGCACTAGTTATAAACCTTTGTTTTCAGACACTGCGGAATATTGAACGATAAGATCCTCTTAAGTTTCCCGTACGCTGCCCAGCCGAGTTGGATTCTACACTCGAGTTCTCAATACACATTCATATTCGAGACACGTAGTTTTTTACATCTTTAACTACTGTTTTCAATTCAAACCTTTTTTTCAAAACTCACCTCAATGATGATGTATTCTCTGCCATCGTAACTAAAAGGTCTGTCGGTCCTTTCATTAAAATAAAGGTCAATATATATATCGTATACTAAAGGCACTACATTTTCTGGCAATCTGTATGTTGTATCTGTATTTCTCGGATAAGAAATGCCGTCAATACTGGCCTCTTCTAGATCTCTATACCAGGATAAGGGGTGGTCAGCCTTTACTAACACCAAGAGCATAAAGCTCAAGGTGCAAAACAGTATTTTGGACATTTCTGCAATATTAAAATTATAATTAATATATGAAAAATAATTGATGACAAACGTGTGCAATATAAGAGTTTATTAGAATGTCTAAATCCTGCTAGCTAATATCAAAGGTAAGCCTTTATACGAAGAGAATCTAACGTTGGTCTTATGATTTAGCCAGGGGAGTGCCGTTGTCCACTCTCCCTGAGTTTCCATAGCCGATTTTTGCGCTTCAGAAAACTCCATTTAATAATAGGATGATGCTGATGGTAGTTTCTTATTTATAGAAATAAATAGACCAGCTTGTCCGAGTTAGTACACTCTGGAAGATATTTGATATCTTAATGGTTGCTTTTACGTTTCAAAAGCCGGAAACCCGAATCCGCCCGTACATTAAGGAACGGTTGTGACTTTAGTATTGAAGATGTTGAATGGCAGTGACCACTTAACATCACGTGAGCTTACTTATCTACCACCAAAGATATTTAAAAAAAAACTAAGGAGGGTAGCAGCACATTTTCTTCCTAATCATCACGATAGAAGAGACATCACTGAACCATTATTTCATCTGAATAAATAAACCACAATACTCAGGGAATTAACCTTAAAAACGTTTAAATTAATATCAAATAGATTACATGTAAAATATGTAAAGTAAATAAAATATATAAAACATTACCAACCTGATAACAAAGATGTCCTTTATATTATACTGATTACGATATTATGAGTCTTTCGGCAAATATCAACGATAATATATCCAAAGTATTTAATTTACTGATATACTTATCATATCGTATGGGATAATCTGATTTATTGCATCTTAATACCTACAGCAGGCATTATTAATATAATAAAACTTTAAAACGTTTAAAACGTTAGTTAATATACCTACGTTTTATGAACTAAAATTTAATCTATAGGAAGAAATTATTCTTTAACCTTTATCATTACAGATTTATTCATTTGTTCATCATTCATTTCAGCTCATTTATGTAGAAGTTTACACTAGTTTTTTAAATTGATCTGAAATTTGAAAGACTTACTTTTAAAGTTTCTTCTCTAAAATCATACTAATAAGACACTACGGATAATTGTATATAGTTTAAGCGAGGACTGAATGGCGATCACAGGTACTATTCGTCTGCTTTATTTTGAGATTTATGATTGATGCTATATATTTAAGTTTTAGACGAATGTATAGACTTAAGTTCTCATAATTTAACTGGCTATAAGTACTTTTAACATAACTAACTATTATCTTTTAAACATCATTTGTGTTTTTCATTAAGTCAGGTCTTGCCTAGTAGTCTTCTCGGAGTGGTAGGACCACACTGTCGACAGTTATCTGTCTACAGCCGCAGGCCGGTCCGTCCGGGGCAGTACCACACTCTCGCAGAAAATCGACGTCTGAGTAGTAGCGATTTGTTACTGCGTTTAGTTCGGTGAGCGAGAGAGCCGGAAGCCCAACTTTCTGAGGGTGTTTGCGCGTGGAGGGTTTTGGTGGTGCCCTTGGTATCACCGAGCCTCAATGCACGCATTCACACTCCCTTTAATTTCTTTGCGGTAGGCAGCGGCCTTGTAGAGGTCCATGAGCGGCAGCAACACTTACCATCAGGTGTACTGTTCGCTCGTTTCCACCGTTTGCAATAATAAAAAAAAAATAGTATAATCAAATCAAGAAATACATTGAAATACTTTTAAATTTACTTCACATTAGTGTAATTCAAATAGTAACATTTTTCTTGATAACTGCTAGAATAAACTTAATTGAATTCCAAGTCTTCATAATACTCTATTATAGTGGAGTTCATAGGCTTATTGGATGAATTGTAGTTATTATTATAGAAAGATTCTTAAACGAAACCCATTCGCTTTTACTTTTTAAAACAGTACTCATCATCATCTCTCATCATTAAGTTATTATCTATAACCTTTTTAATACTTATTTTAGTTTTGCATTTAAAAAAGATATTGCCTCTACTCCTGATTTTCTTTCAAACTCTTACCATTATACACCACTCCATCTTGACACCATCGACATCTCATCGAATACTGTTGTAAAACACTTAAAAGAACTAGAAATTAATAAAATTTGTGGCTCGGACGGGATACCTCTATTGATACTTAAGAAATATTACAAGGCTCTATCAACTCCAGTACATGTATTAGTTTATATGTCTCCGAGGTCTGGAATTATGCCAATATTATGGAAACGATCTTATGTTGTACCTATCTTCAAATCTGAAGATAAGTATAAATTTTAAAAATTATCATCAATGTTATCATTATCTCAGTCCATACACGTTCCATTGTTGGGCGGATTCCTCCTCGGGCCTCCTCCACCATGGGAGTGAAATTGACCTACTATACTACGCTGGTCAGACAAGTTTTTATAGGGTTTTGTTAACAGTTTTCTTTCTCTTGTATAGATATTATATGCATATTATATCCTTTAGTCGTTTTTTATGACATCCACAGGCAAGAGAGGGGGTGGTGAAATGTATTCTTGCTGTCACCACACGGACGAAAAAAAAATTATCACTCCTCCCAAATTATAGCTAATCTCAAATTATTTAAAACCACTGCTAATAAATACAACAACTGCCAAATTTTGTGAACTTATCATTTGTGGATATCATTACACCATTTATTACGCCTACATACATACCACAGCAACATGGATTTGTTAGATGTAAGTGTATTGAACCTAACCTCTGTGAATTCATTGACGCAGTGATAGGTACAATGGACAAAGACTATCAGGTTGTTGTCGTGTATACCGATTAATCTAACGCATTCGACAAAATTCCTCACAGAAATTTAATTTGAAAATTAGAATATGTCAGTGTTCACGGTGACTTACTCCGATGGCTAGTGTCCTATTTGAAGAATCGCAGTCAGGCGGTTACTGTGAAAGGCGTATGTTCATCGTTCACGCCTATAACTGCTGGTGTACCACAGGGCCCGCACCTTGGTCCTCTTTTATTTAACATTTACATAAACGATGTATACTGAGTATTTTATCATAAAAAATTCCTACTTTATGAAGATGACATAAAAATAAATTAAATCATAACACATATTGATGACTGTCGAGATGTTCTTAATGATATAAATTATCTATAAATATACTGTACCTAGTAATAACATGCTCTATCTTAATTCTACAAAATGCAAAATCATTACATTCATAAGAAAGAAGGAATTTATTAAGTACACGGATAGCATAATAAATTACAATATTTCCAGGATGTCTGAGGTGCGAGACTTAGATATTCAACTTGATAGTAATTTAATATTGAATGGCCACGTTAGATTTTTTCTAATAAAGCGACAGGTCTGTTAGATTTTACGATAAGTGTCACTAAATACTACATCATTGTTACTCCTGTATAAAGCAATTGTTAGACCTATATTAGACTACGCTTCTGTAGCTTGGAATCCTCAATATAACATTTATTATCAAATAGAAAAGATACAGAAAAATAAATTAAAATGAAATCTCAAATCAGCTTATATATAACTCCTATCCTCCTCCACTATAGGAGGAAAACTGACTAATCACGCTGATCAGACAGGTTGGTGTAGTATTTTATTTCGAGTTTTCATTCTTTTATTTGGATGTTATGCCCATGTTTTCCTCCTTATTTGTCTTTTACAACATCCTTAGGCTATAAAAGGGGTGGAAAATTCTATTGTTATACTGTCACCATACGGCAACAGTACTACAAAACTTATTCTCAAAATTGCAATAAACGCAGGTCTTTGTCATGTAATTGTTTTCTTAAATAATCTAAGAACATAGCATGTACTTTTGTGCTGATCAAACCAAGGCATAGTGAACCGCCAGCACTTATTGTAACTCCTTTTTCAGGCTATCTCTGATCCAGAAATGATTAGACTAACTAGGTATTGGAAGAACAATTGACCTATACACCGCGCTGGACAGATGGCTTCGTATATAGTAAGAATTTTTGTTCTCTAGCGTTTCTTAATTGTCTTTTGCGATCACCCGCTGGCAATAAAAAGAGTATTGAATATTATTCTTATCGAAGTAAGACCACACAGATATTATGTATTTGTATATATGGATGACTTTATGTATATGGAATCTACAGCTTAATACTGCAATAAAGATATTGATAAACACAATATTGTAAATCGTCGGCATCCTACGTTATTAGCGCCATTAGCGATAAGTCAAAAAATTGCAGCTGAACTTCATCACAGCCCACCTACGTCCCATTGTTGAGCACGAGCCTCGTTTACAATGGAAGAGAAATTTACCTACAATAACGCGTTGGTCAGACGGCTTGGTATAGGGTTTTGTTTCGAGCTTTATTTCTCTTGCATAGTTGTTATATGCACATTATATCCCTTAGTCGTCTTTAACGATAGTCACAAATAAGTTAAAGTGTGATGAATTCTATTCTTCCCCCTTTACCATACTGTGTACCATAATTGCAGTCAAATTTAATGACATCTTAATTTTTTTTTCAATGAAACTAATAAATAAAGTTTAAATTGGAATAATATAAGGCGGTGATGGCTATCAAATGTGTGAGTCCCGATCCGATAGCAGATTGTTAGATAATTTTCAAACCTTATATAAATTTGCCAATATGTAAGTATGTACTCTTAACAGGCTTATACAGGATAAATTATTTGATTTGGACTACGAACCTTTAGATTCGTTTAGATTAAAAAAAAATGTCCTACTCTAAAATATTTTGTCTAATTTAATTTACCCACATGCTGTGTAACGACAAATACTACCGAACCTCACAATACTCGTGGGTGTCGTAAAAGACGACTAAGAGCTTAACATAGACCGCAGTCGATTCCATCTGGTTAACAATTACATTTTTGAGTAGGATTGACTTCAGACGGGAGGTTGGTTATAAAATTATTTCCAAAAATATTTGCAATATCTATGATGGAAGAAGAGAGAACATATTGCCTACCTCGACTCTAAGTAATTGGGATAAAAGTAGTATGATGATGATAATACTCTGTATGATGACGATTTAAGACCTGTATTGTTCTTATTCACATTTATGTGTGGGGATTAGTACTTTTCTGTGGAACACAAGCATGTCAATCATCCAATAGTCGTCCTTGAGGATGCTATTTTTTTTTCATATGAATCATCTTTATTTATATTATTCTTAACTCCTCCTAAACAGTTAATTTTAATGATTTTTTGTGTGTATTCAGTTGCATTCAAGAATGGTTTAGAATAATAATTTGACGCGGCAGTTTTGTGATTGTTCCGAAGGCATTATATTTTATTTTAATATATACAGAACAGGGTAAGTTGAGCCAGTTAGTATGATATAAATTATAATATCGTTATTAGATAGATAGTAATGAATTCAGATTACAATCATTGCCTTAACTTTATTTTCTCGTAGGTGAACGTAAAAAACCAATAAAGCTTCCTTCAAACTATCAATATCACTGCAAGAGAAGATGATCTCGAAACAAAACTCTATAACTCGTCTAAACAACGTATAGTTTAATTTCTCTCCCCTTTCGGAGAAGGCACAAACTCAGTAGTGGGAAATATATGAGGAGAAAGATAATGATGAAATATAAAAATCATAGAGATTATATCATTGGTAACTCTAATAGAGAGACTATAATAGGAAGAATATGATCTGTTACAAAAAAATACAAAATACTTAAAAAAATACTTTATTCCATTTCACATTAATTACAAATAACAAAAATACATTTTATTGCATTTAATGAAAATCACAATCACGGTAATTATAATATATTGTACAAACATTTCGCACTTAATTATTATAATTAATTAATATAAATTAAATACATTTATTTTAATATAATGAAATAAATTAACGAAGTAAATGTGTTAACATCGCTGCCAATAAAAGTACGGTGGAGGCTAAGAAGGTTGTAGAAGAACTTCTTACGAGGAGATAGTCATAGATCTCTTCTACGTTATTGTTACCCCAGTTAAGATTGTTCATGGCTGTGTTGACTCCTGCCACACCAGTTGCAAATGAACCAGCTAAGCCAACTTGGTTTTGATACAACCAGTTTTGATACTGAAATTAAATTGAAATGGTTAACATTTATCCATTACTTTTGTTTGTAAGCAGTACAAGGATTAATTCCTTAGTTTAGGGTATAGGCTAGGGCAAGAAATATGAAATTTGTCTACAGACGTGGGCTGGTCCTTCCAAGTCAAAATCGACGTCTTAGTAGTAACGATTTGTTACTGCATTTTATCGGTGAGCCAAAAAGCTGGCAGCCCAACTTTCTGAAGGTGTTTGCGGGTGGGAGGTTTTGGTGATGCCTATAGTATCATCGAAACTCATTGCACTTTCTTCACGATAGGCAGCGGCCCAGCAAAGGTCCATGAACGACAGTATAACTTACCATATATCGACGGTTCTTACGTACATAAAGACATGTCAAAAATGGCATTTTATTGTATTCATAAATTGCAATATTAAAATTTTTTTAAATTTTCAATACGCACATTTCATACTGCATATGTATTGAAAATTTAAAGCCTAAAGAATACAACAAAAAATGCCATGTTTGACATGTCTTTATATTCGTAGAGACCGTCGATGTATTGTTTGCTTGTTTGCCACCAACAATAAAATAAATTCCCGAAAAACCTATTCCCGCGTTATCCAGTCGAATTGGAATATGCGGATAAAGTATAACTAATATTATTTAATGACAATATAACTTTCCATTAGTAAAAGAACTCTCAAAATCGGTGTAGTAGTTTAGCAGACAATGCGTCCCAAATTAATTGATATTCCCATTTATAATATTACTTAGTCAATAATACATAGAACTTTCATCCATAGTTATTATTTGTTTACTATTATTTAATTGTGCTCTTAAATAACTTGTAACCTAAAGTGTTAGGTATAATCTCAGAAAAGGTTACAAGGCCGGGTTATAAATTTAAATGAGAACTTATTTGATATAATTAATATATTTACCTGTTGAAGCAAGCTGAATTCCGTCAAAAAGGCAGGAATTGCATTAAGAACAATGTTTAGACGTGCTGGACCTCCATACCTATGAAGAAAATATTCTAATTAATATTACGAAGTTCAAACCTAGAGAATTAAATACATCAAAAAGATGATGAAATTGTAGGGTCTGTGGGTGGTTATAGATATAGCGTGTATAGTTTGGGTGATATATAGAGAGAAAAGACAAAGCACGTTCCAGGTGTTTATTACACGGTGACTCGCCACAGACTAAGTTACCGCTAGAAAATGATAATAAATAAATTCAAATTCTTCGATGTTAAAATATATAATAATCATCATCATCACAGCTCATATACGTTCCCGTCTTAGGCTCGAGCTCGGGGGTGTCGTAAAAGACAATAAGGTATATCTTCTGCATACAACAACTATGGAAGAGAAGGAAAACACGAAATAAAACCCCATACTAACTCGTCTGACCAGCCTGGTATAGTAGGTTAATTTCCCTCCCATTGTGGGGGAGAGTCGAGTCCAACAGTGGGATGTATATAAGCAGTGACGAACAAAATAAATAACATTAATGCTAAAGAAAGAAAACATAAAAGAAAAGCCTATATACTGAGATTACTAAAATTATATATACCGAGATGGTGATAAATAAAAAATTATAGAAGAGAATATACGAAAAAAAAAATCATACTTAGTTCTCATTTCGTTGTAATTCTCATAGAGGAAGTTGAGGACAATTGGCAGATTCTCCTTGTTACCCTGAAGAGCAAAGCTCCAAGCATTGGTGCGGTCATGAATTCTGATTTTGTCGTTGTCCATTGATTGACGTAGGTAGCTGCAATGTTATATACAGGTGATTAATATTTATTAAATTTTAATTAATATACAATTTAGTAACACATAGGTAAATTAGTTACAAAATTAATCATCTATTATAAACATGAAAAATGTTGTTTATAGACTTTTAAACCATCCAACCGTTCACCAAGCCGATTTAATTAGAATGGCAATAATGCGGATATAATTATATTGAATTGTGGTGTTCCACTAAAACAGTGCATTACTATCCGTTAGGTTGCCCTGGGATCGATTTCAAAGCATTTTTTTTTTAACTTCTATAAAACAGCGTCCTTTGAATAAGCTACTATTTTAAAAAAATACTTATTCATTTACATTGCACGTTAATACTAATTTTTAACCATATTATAGAAATCAAATATAAATTATGAAAAGGAGATTTAAAATAGACACGTTCAGTAAAAAGGATAAATTAAATAAATCAAAATAATCTTTATGTCATTCATGATAAATAAATTAGTCAAACTTGGCTGTAAGAGATGGTGAATCTCTATTTTAACCCAAATTGTTATAGTATACCAATATCCCTGATAATAATAATAATAATAATAATAGTAGTAGGGCCAAATATAATATGAAAAATAATCAAACTCACTCATTGATAGAGGCTTCGTCTCTAGTGCAAGCAAGTGCACGCAAAATAACAACCATATCAGCAGTGTTCTCTGATTCTTCGTATTTACTGAAGAGGAACTGGTAGTCAGAAGCGTTACCCTCACGAAGACCCACGCAGTACACATAGCGACGGAGATTTACGGGTACCCTGCAATGAAAAAAGTATACTTAATATAAGAAAAGAGAAATAATGTAATTAAAAAAGCCCATATTTTATCTTTTTGGGTTTGTAAATGGAGGTCACATTCATTTGTTTGTGTATTTATTAGTCAAGTCGATCTAAAAAACCATTTAAAATTTCCTCCATAATTTACGAGGTTATTTTAATACAATTCTTAATAACAGCAAAAAGTTTATAATTATATATGTATAGCTAGCGGCAAGAAACTCAACCCTTTGATATAAAACTCAAAATTTTCTGGGGCGGCTATAGGCCGCCTCTACCAAGCATCAGGGGTTTTGAAAAGGGCATAGAGCTTTACAGCCGAACGTATTGAATGGGCTACCGGAACAGAAGATTTTACTTAAATTATATGCTTAACATGTAACCTTTTCGGATAATATTCCGTTCAACATCGCTTCTACGTGGGCAGCCTCCTAACGTATCGTGGGCTAATCCCCGATTGGGTTACCTACCCGATCCACTCCGCCATATTTTTAGCTAGTATACTATGCTGCGGATAGATTTTTGCTTACTGTTATAAATGGACTGACTCGCTAGGGGTAGTACATACTCTCAGAAAGAATCAACATCGAAGTAATAACAATTTACTACTACGCTTGTTTTAGTAAACGGGAGGACGAAATACTCAAAATTCATCCATTTTTTTTTCCTATTCCTATTCCACTTCTTCCAATCCTGCACCTACAGAAAACAGCGATTTGGCTATAACCCGAATAGTAACAGTTACCACTTACCATAAGGTAAAATGTGTTACAACTAGAGATAGGCAATTAACTTACAATACAGTGTCATTTTCTCTATACGCCCTCCATCTGCTCACAGCGTCTGCCACGCAACCGGTGTGATTAAGGTTACAAGCTAAATTCATGATTTGCATTCGGTTAAGAATTGTAGATGTAGAATCAGTTGCACGTTCTTCGTAACCAAGGTGTTGGATGACCGTCTCCATGACGTTCAAAAGGTAAGACTGTAAAAAAGTATATATTAAAGATTAAGAACACTAAGTTTTTGGATCAGGATTTTGACTGACTTTCAAGTAATTTTAAAAGGCGTCTTGTACTGGATTGCCTGCTAAATCTCTTCACAAACCTGGTGGGGATGGCCATAAAGGATTTAGAAAATAAAAATAGAGATATTTTAAAGCTTAGTTTAATAGCATGTTATTATGGACTAAGCTTGATTGACGCAAATAAATATGCTCTTTATTGTCAGGTTCTTAAAAAGTCTTATTGGTGGAATGTGAATGGGTTATACCCCTGCTAATAGACAAATGATTAAATATAGATGAAGTGATGATTTATAATCATATATTAAAAATAATTATTTCTAAATAACTTTAGAATCATCATCATTAATTCAGCATATATACGTTGGGCTTGAGCCCATACACCTAACCTACTATATCATGCTGAACAGACTTGTTAATATAGTGTTTCATTTAAAGTATTTCTTTTCTTGCATAGATGTTCTATGCATATCTAATTCCTTAGTCGTCATTTGCGACACCCGCGCGCAAGTCTGGTGAATTGTACTTTTACTCCGATACCGCACTGAAACTTTAGAATATTAATCAATATTATCTCTCCCTAGATTTATTTCTAATCATTTGAAATTCTAATCATGTAAAATAATTGAATTTCTAGTCTAACTAGTTCCGACTGAACATAATTTTCCATGGTCAACTGACATTTGCAAATTATCTCCTCACTCAGTCTTTTAGCATCCATTCCTAGATATAGGTCTCCCTAAAGGATCACCCCTTTAGAATTGGTGATAATGAAGAGTTAAATATTTTTTAGGAGAGTACTCCTGTTCATTCTTTGCATGTTTTCTTAGAAACTTTTTACGACTTCAATAGAATAATAGAGTTGTAATGAATTGTATTTTAACCCATCACCATATAGCAGTTCATATTAGCAATACTTATTAGGTATGAATTTCTATAAAACAGACCGTGAAAACTTGGTTGGCATAAGGTAAGTGCTCAAAGCGTCTGCGTTGCCAGTCGAGTTGACCAATAGCACCAGCCCATACGTAGTAGTCAGTCTCTGCCCGCAGGTAGTCCAAAACATCGTAGGCAAGAGTCTGGTTTATGTCTCCAGAACGGATGAAGTATAAAAGATCGTTGACGATCTAGAAACAAAAATACATGTATAATATCTTGAATTTTGATTAAATACGCTTCGCTATTTGTTAATTATTTTTGAATGACGACATTGTTGATATGCCTCAGAGTTTAATGACACAAAGCAAAAATTTTCTCCAATGTGAGTCTAATAACTCTATTTATAAAAACCACAGATATACCCGTTTCGTAGTATTGCAAAATAACTTTAAGAAACACATAATAAATTTAACTCCCCTTTTTTCTAGTGCTCTATTACCTACTCTTTTTGTCGCCAATACAATCGTCAACTGTACAATAATAATAGGTATAAATTTTATCTAATAGGTATAAATTATATCTACGAATTGCAGTTAACTGTTATGAACCAATGATACAGCTTCTAATAGAATAATAGTTAAGCTCGATAAAATGCTGCAATTTCAAAGTTATATGAACTTATATTGTATCCTAAAAAAATCAGTTTATGCTCCGTTTGCGATTTTTCGTACACTGTGCAAAAATAATCCTTACAAAATCTTTGCTTTTTTGAAGTAATCTTTATATCGTGGACTTTACTAACATTTAACTAACAGACAAAAATAATTCACATTGTGAACAACAATTTATGCACAATTTATTTATCCTACATGGGAATCGAACTGACTACACTTGTCACGGTAGCCTAGTATCTTAAGCACTACTTTATCTGTGCACCTGTATTAAAACCATTAAAAACAATTGCAAGTTTATCTTACCTGAGCCCTATTCATCTTGTGAATGTTCTCTCTATTATTGCTCTTCAAATACTGAGCAAGGTTTGCCCAGTTATTATCATCGTAGTTAACACGATACAAACCTAAAAATAAAATAAGTGGTTGAAAAACAATGAAACACGCTTTTTGAATTTTACCAAACTAAAAATTCCGACGCAGATATTAGGGACAGTGACATCTATCGAGTAACATCAAAATCTTAACCACACATACAAAAAAAAAGCTAATTCTGTTAGGACAGCGGAAGAAACTATTTAAATTATCACATTGTTATAGGTTCTCGATAAATATGCGGTGTCAAATTAATCTCAATTTGAAAGAGTGAAATTCACGTTCAAAGATTACGTTACATACAAATTAAGTTAATACATGTAAAGTTTTAAATATTGTCATCGTTTTTCATGTAAATCTGATTGAAATGTATAAAGACAGTGATACTTAATCTGCAACATATTCGTATTTTGTAAAATATTCATTAGAAATTGAATAAATCAATGATTACGTCGCATAAGCAAAACAAACTTCGCTTTAAATCAGGTGATCAGCCGATGACCGTTGACGAAGCGCCTTTGTACCTACGCTACCATGAAGCATTTGCGCAATTCATACTTATTATATTGTAGAAGCTTTATATGCCTACATGTATCCTGTCTGTACATGCCTACATAATACATAACATTTAAGGCATAGACTCTTAGACACACAATTTTGAAATCACTAATACTATTATGCTATTTTTTTTTTTGTGTAATATACAATTGTGTAATATTCTAATTAGGATATATGACCGTTAAACTACAACATACTCGAAAAGTCGCCTCATAACCTGATACACCTGTATAATAATCTATATATTGTAATTCCTTACTTGTCTTTCACGACACCCACGGACAAGAGGGTGGGAAAATCTGTTCCTTCTCTGTCACCATAGGGACTTGCGTAGATATTTTCTATATATTTTTTATTTTATTTCAAATACATACCAGATTGAGCAACATTGAAGATAACCCATTTGTTACCAGCCGTGTGTTGGATAGTATCAGAGGCAGCAGTGAGAATACGCTTAGGTTTTGTGTTGAAATCTAATTCTTCCTGATCCGTCCAAGTCAAAGGAATCTGCCACAACAGATTGGGCCTAGTGCCGGAAAGTACATACCGTTCCTGTAAAAATAAAACAATATTTCAGGCAATATGATATAATTTTCACACGCCTTTGGTCGCGTAGATTTTAGCAAACATTATTATTAGTAGATTTTATCAAAAATTTTTAGTAGTTTTTCAGGAACAGCCCTTTTACCGAGATGAAAGTTGACTTTTCTGTATCCCATAATTATATGTATTTTTTTATTTCCCCAAAATTATAATCATATAAACATGGATACTTTTCCATGTCCTGCACAAATAATCGTTCATTTTTCGCAACAAAAACAGAAAACTGGTATCCAGTAGCGCGGCGACCGGCACGACGAGTCATGCGTGATCAGTAACGCGTTATTAACCGGTTGGTGACTAGTCGCGTTGTGTGCGACCCTCAATGAGAACGTATGGGCGGTGACGCTCCAGCAACTCGTTAGTAATTTGAGTTTACAACTAGTACTTTTTCGGTAGCTTCATGTGCGGAGGGCCTAAGACTGTAAGGCCGTAAATGTCACAATTGTTAGGCGAGGTAGCGATCCCAGTTCTAATTGCTCAGAAAAGTGCTTTTGCTTATCTTATGGCATTATCACCCCTTAACACGTTAACTGCCATAATCTATTTTGGGAAATCGTAAAAAAATATTTTGCAGCTTTTTACTCAATACAGTATTTAAAAGCCTGAAAATATCGCCCCACGTTTTTGTATAGCTAATATTTAGTAAATTATATATATATATATGTCAGACATATGACCCAACATAGCCTGAATGTAATAATTTTTATTCACTGCCCAAGTGCACATGTGATTTTTATACTCTTGAAGACCACGCGGGTTCCACCGTTTAGATAAAATCGTTAAAAGTCGTTACTTTTAGCTGCCGTAGCAGCTAACATGTTAAATAAACCTCTGATGGATATCAGTGCACTGATGAATGCTTGGATAGATTCTAAAAATATTTATACATACTTGTGAGACAGAAATGAGGCCAGTATCCACATTTAAATTGACGTTCAAGACTGGTGCTCCAGGGTTCTCCACCCAGGTATCGAATACAGCGCCAACATCTATATTAGGATAATCGCGAGGGAATTGGAAGTCTTCAGCGGCGACCCGTCTAAAGGCTGCATACATGTCGGCAGGCGTACCAATCTCATAAGCGCTGTAAAAAGAAGATTTATTTCAGTTTTCTTTAATTACTAGCAACCCGCCCTCGCCTCGCTTCGGTTTCAATCGTCTTACCCGCGTAGTGCCCGTTCCCTTGGGAATATCGGGATATAATATAGCCTATGTTACTGCCTGATATTATAGCTTTCCGTTGGTGTAAGAATTTTTGAAATCGGTTTGGTGATTTAAGCGTGAAAGCGTAATAAACAAACAAACTTACTTTCGTATTTATAATATTATTATCCGAATCCTTCGCATCGTTAAGGGAGGATTTATTAAGTACATAATTTTTGAAAAATCTTAATTATTGACACAAGTAAAAGAATCAACTCTTTTATGAAGCAAAATATAAAATTTTCAAACACTAACTTTTTGTTATTAGAGGAGAAAGTAATGTTAAAATTAGCGTAAAAATTATGATAATTGTATGATATATGGTAGATATTAGTATAATAATTCATTAAATCAGGCTGTATTATTAACAGATATTTCAAAATGACGGAAAATAGTTTTGACTTATATCATCATTATCTCAGCCCATATAAGTCCCACCGTTGGGCTCGAGCTTCCTACACAATGGCAGGAAAATTGACCTACTATACCATGCTAGTGAGAACGAGATGAGAATCAGGACCTTAAACATCCAGAATTATAGTTGTCCGCTGTTAAACCGGTGTGTATATCAACATCATTTTTTTTCCAGGTTTTCTATGGTCAGCACATATGCCGCCCGTTCGATCTGGTGCGACGAAAGGGCGGCGTGCGACCCTATATTCCACCGTATTCACCTTCGCCACTGAGCCGGCCACCGATATCAAGTTCCTGGTCGTCCGTGTCCGGCGGGATATCACTACCATAGGCAATTCTTTAAACTTATACCAGCAATTCCTAAGTGTGATAATTATTTCATTATCCCCTACTCTGTGGGGAGGACTTATATCTAAATGTGGTCGCCTGATAGACTGATGATGAGTTATGTATTTTGCCTTCATAATATTATCAAGAAAATTGCCCCGGTTTCACCAGCGTAGTGCCCGTTCCCGTGGGATACTGGGATAAAATATAGTCAGTGACAATATATCTTTCCGTTTCGATGTCTCAAAAAAATATACAGAGCATTTCCTCAAGTTTGATACTCGGACCGCACCAAATTTTATAAGCTTTTTCTGAGGGGAAAATAGCCTAAGTTACTCCTTATAAAGAGAACTACCTGGTAGTAACATATCACCAAAATCGGTCCAGACGTTTTGAAGATTATCCGGAACAAATAGACAGATAAATAGACAGCAAATATTTAAACTGATTTTTAAGTACAGGTATCGTGTAAATAACCAGCAAGAAAAAAGTAAAATCAGACAAAAAAACATGAAAAAACGTATTATTTTGACATCAAAAACAAAATCTTCAATATTATTTATTTGTATTTGTTATGATCTATACTTACTGTTCTCTTAAGTAGTAACGAAGAGCTGATCTGAAGTTCCTTGCACCTACAAAGTGTTCCATCATCCTAAGTACTGAAGCACCTTTAGCATAACTGGAGGTAGAGAAGTGAGCGCTAATTGAATCATTATCTTCTACGTCTTCCCAATTCATTGGAGTTACACCATTAACAGCGTCAGCTGCTAAAGCACTGTGTACATAATCCACGATAAACTGGTCATCTAATTCCAGTGCAGGATCAGCCTGTAATTAATTATTACCATTTTAGCTCATATACATACCACTACTGGACTCAAGCCTCTTTCAAAATAGGGAGCTAAATTAATCTACTAAAACACGTCGGTCAGACATGTTAGTATAAGTTTTTATTTCGAGTTTGCCATCTTTTGCGAAGATATCTTTTATGTAGGTATATCATACCTTTTAGTCGTCTTTTATGACATCCACAGACAAGATAATTAGGTAATTGTATTCTTACTCCGTCACCACAGGGGAACTTTAATAACAAATTATATAAAATACTTGCAATAGTAGGGCTTTTTCTTTTTTGAGGGATGGGCTATGGTCAGTGCCATCCGCCGCCCGTCTCCGTTCGGGGCGATAGAGGGACGGTGTGTGGCACTGTAGCACGTCGTCTTCGTCTTGGGCCGCACACCGGTACCGAGTTCCTTGACCTCCGTGGTCAGCCCGACGGAATACCCTGAGAGGGTACCTTCTCCTCTCGACATCCCTTTCCCGGGACGGCGATAGTAATAGCACCCCTAGTGCCATAATTTCGCAGATAATTTATGTAAAACCTTACAGTAGGTAGTCCGGGTTGAGAGCCCTCAGCGCTCACCCATAGTCCGCGTCAAGCTGTCAAGGCCATCTGCGGCCAACAGCTATACACACACCAAAAAAAAATACAGTATAGGTAGCGACCGGATACAGCCTTGATATTGCAGTTACATGATCAGCTGTTGTGACTGTATTAGATTAAAAGAGTGTCAGTGTCGTGGGTTCAAAACCCACGCAGGACAACACTTTGTACGATCCACAAATTGTTGTTTTAAATCTGGATATGATTTGTGTCCGTTAATTATTTGTTTGTAAAGTCCCCGCAAAACAAGGATTATTTCCTTAGTGTAGGGTCTTTAAAAAAATACTAAAGGAACTTACCCAGTGAGCAGCGAAGTATTCAAAGTAACTTGCGAAAGATTCATTCAGCCAAAGATTACTCCACCAGAAACAGGTGACGAGGTTACCGAACCATTTGTGTCCAAGCTCGTGAGCCATAATTGTAGCGATGAAGATCTTGTTAATGATGTTTGTGTTGTTCTGATCGTAGAGAAGGTACGCCTCTCTGTGATTATAAGTAATGCTCTATTAGATGATATTCAATTAAGTTAATACGAATATTTCTGGGATTTTTGTACTCTTTTTTTTTGGGCGTGCTATGATCTTTATGCGCCTCACCCATTTCATCTGGGGTAGTGAAAGGTTAGCGCACATCTCCATAACCATCCGCGTTCTCTCCCCTTGGCTATTGGGCCGATTGCTGGCACCAAGTCCTAGACTTCCATGGGCATCCTGGCGGGATACACTGTCGGATACTGTCGTTCCTCGTCGCGAGACCCCCAAGGTCGACGCCCTCATACAGAAAGCCCCTCTGCGAGTGAACTTTTGAACTGAACTTTTCACCGGCCGGACAACCGCGGCCTCGGCTAGGTAGTTTTAGTTCTCTTAAACGTATTTGGTCACGGCATGTAACAGCCTACTGTGCGAGACATAATATAATGCAATAATTAAGGTATAAACCCTTTGGTGCGAGAGACTTTCATTGTCATCATTATCGCAGCCCACATATGTCCCACTGTTGGGCTCGGGCCTCCTCCGCAATGGGAGGGAATTTGACCTACTATACCATGATGTTCAGACATGTTTGTACAGAGTTTCATTTCAAGTTTTCCTTCTCTTGCACAGATATTATGTGCATATTATATCCCTTAGTCGTCCTTTATGACATCCACGGCCAAGATAGGAAATGGCGAATTGTATTCTTACTCCGTCACCACACGAAAAACTTTACAAAATTACAATTAACGGATAAAAATTACACTTAGACTTGAAACAATCATTTATGAATCGCACAAAGAATTGTACTGTGTGGAATCGAAGCCACTGTACTTAGGGTGAAGGGTTAGGCTGAGGGTCGAAGTGATGTAATATATTACCTGTAATTAACCATTCCCCAGTTCTCCATAGCTCCAGAGGGGAAATCGGGCAAAGCAATGTGATCATTCTTCATTAAGACACCTTGTCCCATTTCATGGTATTGGATACTCAAGTAGTCGTCGAGTTCATTGGTGATCTTAAGACCGATATCAGCAGCGTAGTCGTGTTGGTCAATAACTCCAGGACGTGAGATAATCTTGAAGGGTTTGGCAGGTGTGCTGGTCAGTTCGGTTTCAACAAAATCACTCACGTGGAAAGCAACCAGATACGCAGAAATGATGGGTGTTGGGTAGAAGATTTCTTGAACGCGGGTGGTACTGACCCTGTGAAAATTAAATAGGTTGATATCATTTGTTAAATTTGACCTAATACAATAGCCCTTAGGGGACCTCCTCTTTTAGGAACATTTTTCATTTTCTCATAATTATCATCACATACCATATACGTCCCAGTGTTGGGTTCGAGCCACCTCCACTATTGAAGGGCAATTGATCTGCTACACCGCGCCAGTCAGGGGAGTGTTTTGATTTCGAGTTTTTCTTCTTTTGAACAGTTGTTATATGCATACTATATCCTTAAGTCATCTTTTACAACATCCACGGGTAGGACAGGGGTTGGTAAATTGTATTCTAACTCCGTCACCACACGCATGACTTTAGTTTTATTAAAAAAAATAAGTTTTATTAAAAAAAAATAACACTCTATTTCTCCTATTGTCTCCTACAATTTTATATATTACAGAACTGTACGACTTACTGTTGTATTTTTTAATAAAGTGCTTATTTAAAAATTAAGAAACTTACTGGAGGGTCTGAGCGATGGCCATATTGGAGTATGATGGGCTGAGATTGCTGTCTCTTGTAATGGAGAGGGTATATTGAGATTTGAACATAGGTTCGTCAAAGCATGGGAAAGCTTTCCTGGCGTGGTACGGCTGGAACTGGGTAGTAGCGTAGAACCTAAAACAAAATATCATAGTTTTAAAAAAGTTTTTATTGCAAAAAATACAGCAGAAAATTTGGAGCTTTGGTTAAAATTTATTGTTGATCTTCTGTGTCTTGACTCTCTTTCATTAAAATCTCTCTATCTTTAAAATTTAAATATCTGTTGGTCTCGCTGTCTCTCTCTTTGTTTACTCTTGAACGTGAACTTCATCAGCAATAAGAATAAAACTAATATCTTATAGTACGTTGTTCAGATGTTTAATTTCTAGCGTTTTATAGACTCAAAAGAAGAAGACAAATTCTTTATTCTTGAACAAATTTGGGTGAGTTTATTTTTGAAAATCAGGGATACCAGATTTAATTTTATTTGAGCTTCGAAGAAATATTAAGGAATTATATTCTTTTACTCTTATTTTTTTTTTATTTGAAGGTTGTTATTTTTTTTAATTAAAAAGGCAAACAACAGTGGTTACAAATAACAGACAGATTGCACTAAACTTGTTCTACTGGGAATTGAACTGCTCGCCTTGAAAAATCTGTATTTAGATCACAATGCCATTTTTACGATCAATTCTACGTGCTTTTGGCTGAAATTGCATTCATATTGTATGCTTATACGACTTACACTTCTTTTGCAAAATCCAAGGAAATGAAAGAAGCGGTCGCATGGCTTCATCGCAGCCCACATACGTCGACTATTGGGCTTGAGCCTTCTCCATAATGGGAGGAAAATTGACCTACTATATCATGCTGGTCAGACATGTTAGTATAGAGTTTCATTTTGACTTTTCCTTCTCTTGCCTGTGCAAGTCATGTTATGTGCACATTATAATATATCCCTTAGTCGTCTTTTACGACATCCACGGGCAAGATAGGCAATGGTGAATTGTATTCTTATTCCGTCACTACACGCATAGCTTATCGCAAGAGAATTTTATAGAAAGTTCTCGAATTGGCAGTATATTTAATTTTTCCTTAATTGACTTAGATTACTTTAACACATTATATACAAAACTCACCTTTGCTGGTTGTTCAAGAAGTAATAGCCCATATAAAATCCACGGTCAATAGGATTCTCATTGATAACTCCGGTATAACGGACCGTGAGAGTATAGTTACCGATAGGGATGGCAGAGGAAAGGTTGATTTTGAGGAGTTCATAGTAACTATCGGTACTGAAGGGTTCAGAGACATCAAGACCAACTGGGTTGTTGGTCGAATCGAGCAAGTTTACACCCAAGATCGACACTACTTTCTGGTGAAAAGCGATCTGTGTCAAATCTGATTCTCTTACCTGAAATAGAAAAAAATATATTTTGACAACAGTCCTAAAGTGGATCATCATCATCATCATCGCAGCCCACATACGTCCCACTGTTGGGCTCGGGCCTCCTCCACAATGGGAGGGAATTTGACCTACTATACGATGCTGGTCAGACATGTTGGTATAGGGTTTCATTTCGAGTTTTCCTTCTCTTGCATAGATCTTATGTGCATATTATATCCCTTAGTCGTCTTGTACGACATCCACGGGCAAGATAGGGAGTGGATACTTGAACTTTATGGGGTACTACGTAATAAATATTCCACATTTTCTTAAGTTAGTCTTTGTTGACACTTAGGAGTATAAAACCACTAATTTATTGATGATAACTACATTTTAGGTAACACATAAGGCAATCTTTATGATACATAGCATAAATCCTTGATTGATTTTGTGTCATTCAATCATCATCATCATCATTTCTGCTCGCCGAGTTGTATCGGCGGGTGTCGGGGGTGCGCGGGGAGGGCGGTGTGATCTCGTTAAGGGATCTCACCGCCCGGCGCGTCGACGCCCGCCGAGACGTCATTGCCCGTTGGGCAGTCCGGCTGAAGAGGCCTCGGTTCGGGGTGCGAACCGTGGAGGCCTTCCGGCCGGTGCTGATGCAGTGGTTGGAAAGGCGGCACGGGGTGCTCTCCTTCCGACTAGTGCAGGTGTTGACGGGGCACGGGAGCTTCGCCAAATACCTGCACAGGGTCGTAAGGAGGGAGAGTACACCGTCCTGCCACCACTGCGATTGCGACGAGGACACGGCGCGCCACACGCTCGAGGCCTGCGCGGCTTGGGCAGTGCAGCGCCGTGAACTCGTCGCAATCATCGGTGCCTACCTGACGCTGCCGGCCATCGCTAGGGCGATGGTCGACAGCGTCGGGAACTGGGACGCGGTCGCAGCCTTCTGCGAGACAGTGATCTCGCAGAAGGAGGCGGCGGATCGTTTGCGCGTGGAGCGCAGCCTCGATGAGGAGATCCGCCGCCGGCGACTGGGCGGCGCAGGCGCAACTATCTGCGCCTCATGCCGCCCTAGCCGAGGCCGCGGGTGACGTGACCGGAGATTAGTCCGTCACCCGTCGAGAGGCCGACCGCGTGAGGAAAGACCGACGTCCTCCTCCAGGGGGGGACGTCGGTCGATGGGAGGGTACCCCGCGTAGGGGGTATTCCGTCGGGCCGACCACTGACGACAAGTAAACCTGCTCCGGTGGTCGGCCCAATGACGAAGGCGAGGTGATTTTTGGGTGGGTTGCGGGAGTTGCGTGCTTAAGCCCCTCTGTCGCCCCGGACGGAGTGATGCGGAGGTGCGCCGACCGCGACCCACCCAAAAAAAAAAAAAAATCATCATTTCAGCTCATAAACGCCCCACTGTTGGGTGGCACCTCCTCCACAATAGGAAGGAAATTGACCTTACTATACCATCCTGATCAAACAGGTTGGTGTAGGGTTTTATTCCGAGATTTCCTCCTCTTGCACAGATATTATATGCGTATTATATTTATTTCTTAGTCGTCTTTTACGACATCCACGGGCAAGATTGGTGAATTGTATTCTTACTACGTCATCATACAGACTTTTCAGACTGAATTTAATATTTAACTATTATTCTAATACACTTAGTTATTACTTAAAATTTAGGTGGCGTTGATGAAACAAATTATTATCCTAATATCTAATCTACGCCATTAGTTATCTCTCATGATTTCCTGTTTTATGGTGACCAGCCCTTGCCTTAAGACTTCGATCAACAGGACAAATGAAGGAAAAGGATTAAAACGGATTAAATAGTATATAGGTATCCTTCAAGGTAGACGCTGAACGAAGTAATATGCACACGGTTAATGACGTCATCAATAAATTTAAAACAATTATTACCAGTACAATCAGGTCTGGTTGATATGATAAAATTAATTGATAATTATGATAAAGCCGCAAATTATCAGATAGCAGCAATCAGTACATCGTTATATTACCTAAGTACTTCGAACAAAATATGAGTAAAGTACCCAGATACATTGTAATAAATATTGACCTTGAAGATAAACGAACTAATTTTTTTAAGTTCAAAAGTTTTTAATTATGCTAAATTCTAAGACAGATGCTTTTTCATATACCTACTATCAAAAGAAATCAACAAGTATTATAACTAAGTAATAATCCAAGATTAATACCTCGTCCCTATCAAATTATTATAAATGGCGGAAGTCATTAAATCAAACTTAAGCCAAACTATCTGGCTAGCGTTGTATCTAATATGGAATTAATTTTCAAAGTTCAGTCATAACATCAGTTATTTAGCTTTATTTAAATAGCAAATGCTATTTAATATATCACTAATTTCATATATTTTTCTTACGTGTGATGACGAAGTAAAAATACAATTCACCACCCCTGATATGGATAAAGACTTCGGTCACATTTTAGAAAGTGATAAAAAGTCATTTAAAGCATGAATTAATTTCAGCATTAAAAAAAAATTACTCGTAATGTAGAAAACATGGATCGAAATCATCATCAACATCAGATTATATACGGCCCACTGTTGGGCACGAGACTCCTCTACAATAAGAGAAAAATTGACCTACTATAACAACGTTAGTCAGGCAGCTTAGCATAGGCTTTTATTTTGAGTTGTCCTTGCATAGCTGTTATATGAATATTATATTCTTTAGTTATCTTTGTATTCTTACTCGGTGAATTGTATTCTCACTCCGTCACCACATAGAAAATAAGTATATGTTTTACGGTTCACAAAAAGCTTTGATAATATTTATCTACGAATATACCAAACCTTATGCTTATGTGCAAACTTATATGGCAATGGAATAAATACCGCCTTAATTAACTCGGGTATTCCCCCCTGGTATCGTAAAAATCTTTATCATCCATTATTAGACGATTGGGCAGTAGCGCACTCCTTGTAAACATCTCCCTACTGCGATCATCCGCTCACCAAGCATGGTGATTATGGTAGTAATCCTTTCAAGGAGATCTACTTCCAGCAGTGCACAGTGAAATGGTGTTTGATGATAATACAAAGCTGTTATCAAAATTCTAGAAATTTCTATGCTATTCTACTCACTTCGATATTCATGGTAACGATACCGTTGAAACGGGCTTCACTCAAGTACACATCTAGGTCTACATTCATGACATGAGGGTATACAGCATCTGTCAGACGGTAGTCTGATTGACCCAGATTTGAATCATATTCGAGGAACTCCAAATTCGATCTGAGTTCCAATTTTGGTGAGGCCAGGGCGGACCCGATGAGGAAACAGAAAACTATCGGGAGCATCATGGTTGTACCTAGAAAAAAACAAATGCTTATATTTATATATTTATTCTATATGTGTGTATATGTGACTGAACTCCTCCAAAATGTTAGACCGATTTTGTTGAAAATTTTGGTGCGATGACATCAAGAAGGACTTATCATAACAATAGAACTCAATTGATTTTTTTTTCAGATTTTTACAGAATAGTGTCTATTCGATTGGGTAGTTTTTTCTAATATTTTAAAGTTGGAGACTTAATAGTATATCTTAGTTATATAACAACCATATAGATCATCGCAGCCCACATATGTCCCACTGTTGGGCTCGGGCTTCCGCCACAATGGGAGGGCATTTAACCTACTCTACCGTGCTGGTAAGACATATTGGCATAGGGTTTTATTTCGAGTTTTCCTTCTCTTGCACAGATCTTATGTGTATATTATATACCTTAGTCGTCTTTTACGACATCCAAACCACATAGATAATATTTTGTAATAATACAATTTTATTTTGAAAATAATCATGGAGTAAGAATATTATGTTCTAACTCCCTTCTTCCTCACAGATATCTAAACTATATAATCTTGTCCATGGGTGTCGTAAAAGATGACTAAGGGAATGATATGCAAATAACATCTATGCAAGGAAAGGAAACTTAAAAACTCAGAAATTTACGTAGAGTTTTGGTTGATTTATAGCCTAATATTATTGGCGTCAATTCTCTTTGATATGTCGCTTAACACCCTATGCTAGATGGAATTGGCATGGTTTAATATTACCTCTTAGTATATCTCTTAGTCAGATTTACAATACATTATCATTGTAATAATTATTAATATTCTAATCCATTACTGGTTTTTTTAACCCCATACGAGTCCCACTGTTAGGGTCTGGCCTTCTATAGGTATGGGTAATTTTCCTGGCCGAATGAGTTGCTTTTCCTTCTATTATTTACTTTTCATCTCTTCATCGACTATTATTATACCCATGAGTCGGTAGGAAAGGTCGCCATTACTACCTTACTGCGTCATCACATGGCAAGAGAAAGTAAGTTAAAAGACCTTAAAAGTAATCATATCCGGATAGGATATTAGCAGCAAAAGAAAGCTAACTCAAAGACCTTGAAACTTAACGGTTATCATCTCCGGATAGGATATCAAATATCGTCCATGGGATATGTCCATGGATAGTCTAGATTTTAAGCGTTCTTAATGACGTAATCAGCAAGGTTAAAACGCTTTATAAAGATAAGTGTTTACATCATTGAAACTATAATTATATACTTAGCAATTATTTGTCCTGATTGATTGACCATGAGCGGCAATATCCACTTATACCTAACCAATAATTATAAGAAATACAAAATTTTAATGCTTACCCAAACCGACCACGGTGGTACCAAACCGACGACTAGTAAGTTTAAATTATCAATATATATTTATCCTTATAATTTATCATCATGAATATAATCATTAACATTTTAAATATTTCGTTAATCAGTAGATATACATTTTATTTATCACGCTGATAATAAATATGAGTGAGTCTTGTCGAAAATAGGCTATTGGAACGATTAAATTACATTTTACAAGAAAATTAGCGGAACTAGACGCTGTAGCTACGTAAAACTTAAAAAAAAGATAATGATTTCTAATTTTTACGCAGGAATTACACATTGTAAATAAAACTACGGATTTTATCGCGTTTGTATTTGATTTTAGATTGCCCGATGTTTTGAAAACTTTACAGCGTTCATGGTCACGGCCGGACTAAGATGTCTCACGTCCAACAATTCACCGTTATTACAGAGAATGTCGGGCAACCAGAAATCAAATACGGATGCGATAAAATCCGTAATTTATTTACAATAAATAAAATTGTTTAAATAAACTGAAGAACAAGCTTAATTTAAGCTAAACAAGCTTAATTTAAGAGATAACAGATTCTCAGGTTCCCTCGTTGAAAATTTTATCTTATAGATGGTAACTTATCCGAGAAATAGATGATCGGCGCACTTGGTAGTTTCCCTTTTTTGGTCACATTGCAAAAACACTACCGGATATCAGATACTAAAAAATCGTTAATCCTGGAATTCCTGGTAATGATAACGAGACTGTTTAAAATATTGAATTATCATCTGTCCTCGATAAGTATGCGAAATTTAGAGTCAATCTTATGTTTTGAAGGCAGTCAAAATCATGTTACAATTTTTCATTACGTAGGCACATATTAACATACGTATGAAGCTAATAAAACCGTGTGTTCGAAACGTCGGGCAATCAAAATCATATAAACGCGATAAAATTCGTAAAGTAATTTTATTTACAAATAGCAACCCGCCCTCGCTTCGCTTCGGTTACAGGTTATAGTCGTTTTACCCGCGTAGTTCCCGTTCCCGTGGGAATACCGGGATAAAATGTAGCCTAGTTTACGCCCTGATATTATACCTTTCCATTGGTGAAAGAATTTTTGAAATCGGTCCAGCCGTTTTGAAGATTACCCAGAACAAACAGACAGACAGACAAATATTTTTAATTGCTATTTTAGGCATAGGTGTCGTGCAAATAACCGTGTAAGCATGAAAAAAGCCTTGACATTACAAACAGACACTCCAATTTTATTTATTGGATGTGTAATACTCGCGTAAACATCGGCAATCTATACCAATATTTAAAGCTGAAGAGTTTGTTTGTTTGAACGTCTAATCTCAAGAACCACTGGTCCGATTTAAAAAATTCTTTAGTGTTAGATAGCCCATTTATTGAGGAAGGCTATGTATAATCACGCTAAGGCCAATAGGAGCGGAGCACTAATGAAAAATGTTTCAAAATCGTTTCTTTTTTCCTTTTGAGAGCTTAAAGTTTCGCGAAAATCATGTGTGAGTAATATTTTTTAAAAATATTTCCACCTTCTACCTAAACAAAGTCGCGGGTTTAAGTTACTCTAACTTAGCTAAAAGTAACTATTCTACGCAGACAAAGTCGCGAGCAGAAGCCAGTCATTAATAAAACCGTGTTAAAAATATCACAACTTATCCCCTCTCAGCTCACATAAACCCTCTATTGGGTTTGAAGCTTCTCCACAATGGGTGGCAAATTTACCTGCTATACCACCTGGTCAACGTGTTGACAGAGCGCTTTATGTCAAGTTTTCTTTCTCTTGCTTAAATGTTATTTGAATATCATATCCGTTTGGTTTTGCTGAAAACCAGCCCTGCATAATTTCTATGCAGCACAACGCTCAGCATTCCCCTGTTGTCAACTTTAACTTAATATACAGTGATATAATTGTTCCTATGTGATAATAAATGCTATTCTATTTTTATCCCTTAGTCGTCTTTTACGATACCCACAGGTAAAAGAGGGGGTGGGGGGAGGTTAGTGGCTGAGTAATTCTATTCTTATTTCATCACATGGAACGAGAATAATATATAATTCTTATAAATCTATCACAGCGCCAGCTACTGCGTTTGTTTATTTAACTATTCCTGAATCTACCTGCACATATACAAAAAATCATCAAAATCTGTCTAGCTGCATACTAGTAGGATTACTAACAAAAGTTCGGTTACAGAAGAATTATGTATATAATTATATCAACAACCTTATTGTTCCTGACGTGGCCCTTACGGGGTGGGCAGCCAAAGGCAAATCGCCATGCCCTCAGGGTAAGGTTATAAAGAGCATCAGACATATATCATCAGGACATCAGGCATCATACCATCACGCTATTGCAACCAGTCTGCACATCATTCATCATTATAATTTTGGACTATTGCCCTACTGATAGACGTAGGCCTCGCTCATGTTACGCCACAGAGTGCGGTCCTATGCTCCCTGCATCCAATGACGCCCAGTAACTTTCACCAGGTCGTCGGTCTACCTAGTTGGGCGTACATGGTCGCCACTCGAATACCTTTCTTCGCCAGCGGTTGTCGAGTGATGTGATCTGCTCATTACCACTTCAGCCTGATAATTATTAGTCTGTACAGTAAAAAAATAATTAAAACGAGCATCACAGTTTTTTTGTACTTAATATGAAGACAATTTAGGTATTAGTCAGTGAATACCTTTTTCTTTCTTTTAAACCTCTTCCACGATTGTAAAGAAATAGATTAATCATATGACACTTTTCATGTGGAAACAGAATACATTAATCAGTACAGAGCTCTAGCGGATTAAAATAAATATCCTAACAGGTGTAGGAGGAGAACTCAAAATAAAAATCCATAAGACAAGTTAGCTTATGGTTTTATTTCAAGTTTTCTATTCCTCCTTATCTTCAATGCATACATTATCTACCTTTATCTTTTTATACCGTCACTACTCAAAACTGAATAGGTACTGTGACTTTATTATGGTAGCGCTTACTCTTTGCATTTGATTATGATCATTAAAAGGCCGCCGCTTAAAATAGCTTCATGAAACATATCTGCCCCTTCTATAATGTGGTTAAAAGGAGCGATGACGTCATTGAATGCCATTTATGGAGTTTAGCCCGTTCAGAGCTTTTTAATTATTATAATTTGATTAGAGTTGTCATCATCATTATTTCAGCTCTCCATTCCATTCCATTACTTCGCTTGGACTTCCTCCACAATAGGAGGGAAAACAAGAGTATATCTTTGACAAAACACACGAGAGTTAATAAATCTTTCTTCTGGTAATGAAGAAAAAAATACAATTTACCACCTCTTCGACCCGAGTGTCGTTATAGACGATTAACAATTGAGGAATGTAAACATATAGCATCTAGATAACAGAAGGAAAATTCGAAATAAGACATTACGTCTTAATGATTAGATTGATTAGCATAGATCTTTTCGATGATAGAGAAAATTACTTAACATGTCATGCTATAGCACGAAAAATTAGCGCGCTGAAGTGGCAAGGGGCAGGCCACATCGCTCGACGAACCGACAATCGCTGGGGAAGAAAGGTTCTCGAGTAACGACCACGTATTGGACGACGCAGGGTAGTACGACCCCCACACTAAATGAACCGACGACCTGGGAAAAGTTGCTGGGCGTCGTTGGATGCAGGCGGCACAAGACCGCACTTTGTGGCGTATTAAGAGAGAGATTTACATACAGCAGTAGACGGCGAGCGGCTGAAATAGTGGTGAAGATGTCATGCTAGCAAAACGGATTGACGTAGTCTCTTATTTCGAGTTTTCTTTCTGTTATCTTGATCGCTTATTACGTACTATGGCACGTACGTATAAGCGAACATAACTCATTTTAAAGAAGTATAAAAACATACCAAATACTGTAAGTACGTAGTATGTTTTTATTCAGTCTCATTTTAAGCAGAAAGCTGCGTCAACCCCTTCTAAAAATATTCTTTACCCTGGGTAAGAATTAACGGCACGCTACAGGAGATAAGAACTCTATACCAGTGGTCCGCGCAAATGGGCTACCTCATTTTCTCGTTACCATTGTAGGCTCATCAAAAAAACTCGAAATATAACCCTATAGGTATCGAGTCTTCGGGCCGACCACTGGCGACAAGTCACCCTGCTGCGGTGGTCGGCCCAACGACGAAGGCGACGTGGGTACGAGTGAGTTATGTGCCCGCGCACCATCCTTTCGCCGCCCCGGATGGAATGGACCGCGTGTGTGTTTACCATAGCCCACCCATAAAAAAAATAGTTAACGAGTCTAACCAGCGTCATAAGTGAATTCCTTGCTAATATAAATTATGCTCCAGCTCAAGTCGGTCGTATATGAGCTGTGATGATGGGGATAATACGGTGGTATGACCATATGTGATATAAAATTGGTACACGTATCATTCACTGATCAAGTATTTTTAACCTGCCAACTATACTTTGTACTTTTTTTTTATTTAAATATGTTTGATGAGCTTGACGCAGTAAATGATTATCATTTATGATTAGATATTATTTTATCAATTTTACTATTTTGATATTAAATGGCTAGGTACATGACTCATATGAATTTATTAGCCGTGACTTCAATAGATTCTATATTAGCCTTAGTCCCACTACTGGTGCCACTACTGGCCTCGAGCCTTCTCAATATTAGGAGGGAAATTTGATCTACTATACCACGCGGGTCAGGGGGGTTGGTATAAGGTTTTATTTCGAGTTTTCCTTCTCTAACATAATTTCTATATATACAAGATATCCCTTAGTCGCCTTCTACGACACCCACGGGTAAAAGAGGGAATGGTGAATCATATACTTATTAACCACACGGAAAGCTTTGTCTTACTGTTTCTTTATTTCATAAAAGCCTTAAGATGTTTTATGGCTAGGTAGAGGCTTCTGACCATAGCAGGTAAGAAATTAACTTACCATATTTTGCTGGCAAAAAGGATTGGTATATTGTTTTATTGCCAGTTCTTCTTAAGGATATATTTATGTCTCTTTAGTTATGCACCCTTTTTAGTAGACTACGTAGGCGCAACATCCAGTTGTTTGAGGTAAAGGAAACTTGCTTAATGAAATCTCCGATGCTTGATTTGACTTTAGTAATTCGCTTGCTGACACAACATTTAGAGTACCTCCTGCATAAATCCTTTACGAACTCCCGACGTTCAACTGTAAAATCAATGCCAGATCGGGGAGGTGTTAGATGAATAGACCAATAATATTATCCTTTCACTGTTCGTAGCTGGACGTATACCTCCCCTATAGAAAGCCGTAATGCGTGATCCTATACCACTTATATCCCATGACTCCTTACAACATTCATCAGGTTATTGGTCTACCTAGTGAAAGCTCGGTCTATCATCGGTCATAATTGAGAACATTTTTGCCTCAGTGGTTACCAGTTTTGGCGTGGGGTGACAGAGTAAGAAATTCACCCCGTGGATATCGTAAAAGACAATTAAGGGATATAATATGCACATAAGATTTGTGTAAGGCCTCAAAAAGTTGGGCCACCGGCTCTCACTCACCGATCTAAGTGTAGTAATAAATTGCTACTATTCAGACGTCGATTACATGCAAGAGTGTGGTACTACCCCAGACAGATGTTTTGCGGCTGTAGACCGAAGACTCTTGACAATGTGTTCTAAGGTTACTGTTCATCGTTAGTAACACCAGCGATGACTTATGATATGAAAACATGATCTTTAAATGTTAGCTGATTATAGCTCAATATACTATGGAGCGAGCTATCTATATAAGAGTATGGCGTAAACGACATAGCGCGAATTATTAGCACAATGAAATGACAATAGGTAGCTCACATCACTCGATGAACCGGTAACCATGATGGTTCATCATCATCGCAGTTCACATACCTCCCATTGTTGGGGTCGGGCCTCCTCCACAATGGGAGGGAATTTAACCTACTATACCACGCTGGTCAAACCTTTTTTTTTTGGGACTAATCCACACACACATTCCCACCATTGTAACTCCTGTAAGCCAGGATCCACAATGGTCTCCATAAATGACACCGAGGTTTGACCCTCAGGCAGTCCCGGGATATGATTTTAATTGTTTTGGGACCCGCAACAAATTTAATTAGAAAAGATTAAAGAGGAGGAGTTGGAAAGAGAGATTCCACTTCCCTTCTAGGCAAAGCGGGAGACAGGAAAACAAAATGACTAGTCAGCCAATAAGTAAAAAGGTGTACAGCTACGATAGCGCAGCAGTACGGCACCACGGATACGGAAGAGCTTAACGGTGCCTATATGTGAGCGTTAAAATTGATCGTTACAGTAGGTATGGCAGAAATGCATGAACGCACGGAAATTTTCTCGAGTTGCTACAAGGTCCGTATAGTATACTACCCCACAGGTGACTTGCAAACTGTTTAACATAAGGTTACGCTCGTTTCGCCAGAGACCGCACTCCCAGAGAATGTGATGTGCTGATTGTTCATACTCGTGGTCAGATGTGGAACATTGACATAATGGTGATGGTACGAGTTTAAAAGAAAATAATTTACTTTTAAAGTTGCCATAGCCAGTTAAAAATTGGGCCACAAAGTGGTCAACCTCCAGCCACACCTTCTCCAGGCGCTCCCGGATGCATGGAAAATAAATAAAGATGACGACCTTTCGATGATGAATCCCATCTTTCTTGCCATTCAGTTAAAAGCTCTTCATAGACAATGGATTGTGGTGCAAACAATCTAGCAATCTAGCTGGTCAAACCTATCAGTAGTGGGTTTTATTTCGAGTTTTCTTTTGCTTTAATTGAGGTGATATACGTATTAAATGCTTTAGTCGTCATTTACAACACCCACGGGCAAGATTGGGGAATGGTGAATTGTATTGTTACCACGCGGCAATATTTAAGAGAAGGAGAGGTATTTACCTGGGCATATTTAGATTTACAAAGGTTATTTATAGTTATCTAGATAACCATTCGTGTTATTAAATTGTACTGATTATACGTACCATTTGATTTCATAGATGGCGTTGTCCGATGTAATTCTATGACATTATACCAATTATGGTTTTGTTTCACTGTTTTTAACAGGTTTTTACTATTATAAAACAATTTTTATAAATTTTATCGCGTAAATAAATACGTAATAATAGTTTTATTTATAATGTGTAATACATTTAGAAATTATTAAGTTTTTATTAGTTAAATATTTTTAAAGCGTCTTTTTCTCTTTACTATTCGTACTTTTTATCTTATTAGCTTTTATAAATCTTAATATTCAGTATAAGTCACCTTCGTTATGAAAAATACAAATACCATACTATAACCCTGCTGACCAGACGCAGCGACATTTTTCACAACCCCAACTTTCTGAGGGTGTTTGCGTGTGGTGGGTTTTAGTGATGCCTTTAGTATCACAGAATTTTATTGTACGCATTTACACTCCCTTCACTGTTTTCGCGGTAGGCAGCGGCCTTACAAAAGTCCATGAGCGGTAGCAACGCTTACCATCAGTCACCAAGGAACCATTAGATACAGGTGGTATAGGACCGTTCTGTTAATCTGAGTGGTTTATCACGAACAGACAATAGTGGCCATCATCAGGCTCATACATATATGGATGGACTATAGTCAGTAGAAATAATACTAGAATCTGTGATCTATAATGAAAATTTGTAGGTTCAATTCAGTGTAAATCTTTTGCTCCATCCAGAGGACCTCAAGATTGGTAGCCTGTTTTTGCTACTACCTAAGTCAATATATTACTCAATTCTTGTCGTTGAAAGTTGTAGGATATAGAATAAAAAGATTCTTTAAGAAATTATAAATACTGATTACATTTATTTTATTTGTTCAAATACATTATATGAGTTATAAAAAATATATAAAATACATGGGCCAAAATATGTAGTTTTTTATTCAATAAAACTAGTCTTACAGATTTTATCACATAATGACTTTTTAATTTTACGATATCTCAAACACTATTAAGTGTTAAAGGTAAAAAAATCCGTAAAAAAATTGTTTTATTTCAAACACTTTTAATCAATAATGGTTAAAAAGCCGTAAAAATAATTTATTTTAAATACACAATAGTCGCGTTAAATTAGAATTAAAGTTATTCTACTGCATATGTAGTGCTAACGTGATGAATAACGTCAAAAAGCTTAAAGTGGCAGCAGTCGCTGATGATGGAGTTGTTCCCGTTGTAGATTCAGTTGTTGGAGCCTCTGTTGTTGTTGTAGTAGTAGTTGTTGTCGTGGTTGTAATTGTATCATCTTCAAACGATTCTTCAGTATAACCCGTATCGAAGTAGCTCTGGAACTCTGGTATTCTCAGGTTGTACCATTGCATATTCGATCTGGCAGTAGCGATGCCATTGATACCGGTATTGTAGGCAGTGCCAAGTATAAGTTGGTTTGCTTCAAGCCAAGTGGATACCTGTTCAAATAATATACGTTTCAACTTCGCTTCGCTTCAACTTTGTATTTGTTAGTGGATATTCTGAGCGACTTTTCCGTGTGATGACGGAGTTCATTTTTCATCCATATCGGATCATATACGTCCCACTGTTGGGCTCGAACCTCCTCCACAATAGGAGGGCAATTGACCTTACGATACCACGCTGATCTGACAGGTTGGTATAGGGTTTTATTTCGAGTTTTCCTTCTCTTGCATAAATGTTATATGCCTATTATATCCCTTAGTCGTCTTTTACGACATCCACGGACAGGATAGGGAGTAGTGAATTGTATTCTTACTCCGTCACTACACGGCAAAGATATAATATGCAAATGATATCAATACAAGAGAACTGGAGGCAAACTGTTAATAAAACCCTATGACAACATATCTGACCAGCGTGATATAGCTAGTAGGTTAAATTCCCTCTCATAAAGGAGGAGACTCGAGCCCACCAGTGGGACATTATAAAGGCTGAGATGATGACAATAATTCTTAACAAAAAAGTACAGTGATATCTGTATACATTTTCTTACTTTGAAAGATATTGATAAAAAAACTTTGCGCTGAATAAGCCCAGTAAGTTTCTCAGTAGTGATTATAAATGAATCATGTGATTATTTATCTATTACTAAGTATTTTTGATTATCCCAAAACTTTGATTAACAATAAATCAAAATTTTAAATTATTACTATCTTGTTTTGTGTACAAAACACGTGTGTGAGTCTCGTAGAAAATAACTAAGGAATATTATGAGGAAAGAAAATCTCGATATTAACCCCTATATCAACCAATCTGACCAGAATCAAACTCCTTCCTATTGTAAAGGAATTGCCAGATCAGCATGAGGACGTAGCTGAGATAATAATGATGAATATTATCTTGTTTTTAAACTCATTTGCAAAGAAAAAAAATTATCATCATCATAATGATTCAGCCTATCACCGTCCACTGCCGGCCGTAGGCCTCCCTCAAGTTTCGCCACAAAGTGCGGTCCTATGCCCCCTTGCATCTAATGATGTAACTTTCACCAGGACGTGGGTCCTCTTAGTTCGGCCTACACTGCGTTGACCGATACGTGGTCACCACTGAAGAACCTTCTTCGGTCGTCGGTTCGTCGGACGACGTGGCCTGCCTATTGCCATTTCAGCGTGCTAATTTTTCGTGCTATGTTGGCTACACCCATTTTTCCACAGATTGCCGTATTTCGGCTTCTATCTTGCAGAAAAATACCGAACATAGCCCGCTAATACATAACGTTTTTAGTATTATAATAAAATTACCACAGCGATCTGCTCCTCATTCAGCAGACGAGTTGTAATGGAGCTTATTATAGTAGCTAGGTAGCCCCTGTAAAAAATAAAGTCTTGATTAGCAATAATTATGTCTTATTTAAGACCTCATTTTGTCAAGATAAAGTCATCAAATTTAGAGAAGAAAACCTCGAAACCCTATGCCAAACCCCCTTTAGCCCGCCGGACTGGCCACGGACGACAAGGAACTCGAAACCCACGGTCGGCCCAATGGTGAAGGGGAGGGAATACGGTGGATTATGGCTAATTTTGATCATCCGAAGTAATCCCGTACCTAGCAGTGGAAGATATTTATACACAGGGAGAATAGGATGAAAATTCAATTACACATTTTTAACCTGACCAACCTGCCACAAAACCAATAATTCAGTAAAATTATTTATTCATATACAAAGTAGGACTCATTCTTGTGTAAAAGGAATAAATAATATATTAGAATTATAATATATCTGAGTAATAGAAATCTTCTTGTGGTGAAGGAATTAGAATATCGTTCACCCTCCTTTTTCTTACCCGTGGATGTCGTAAAAAACAACTAAGATTTAAAATGATGCATACAACATCTATTCAAAACAAAGTAAACTCGAAATAAAACACTATACCGCACCGTCAGTTTAGCTTGATACAGCGGGTCATTACCCCTCTTTTATGGAGGAGGCTTGGACCCAACAGTGGCAATTCTATAAGCTCAAATAATGATAAATGGTAATTTCGATACTGTTCTTCTGCTAGTACACTTAGGCTCATATCAATTTTATAAATCGCCATAATTGTTATTTTGTGAGAGGATTGAACCAACGATATTCGATATGGTCACCCCTTAGACCATTATACGACTAGTAGATGACTAGACCTAAAAGTCTCAGTAAAAATAGAAGTAAATGTGGTGACGGAGTAAGAATACACTTCACTACCCCCTATCTTACCCGTGAGTTTCGTAAAAGACAACTAAGAGATATCTTGTGCATATCACAACTACGCAAGAGAAGAAAAACTCGAAATAACCCTATACCCTGCCTGTCCACTGTGCTATAGTAGAGCAATTTCACTCCCATTGTGACGTATATGAGCTGTAATGATGATGATTGAAATTATCATTTTAAAATTAACAATATACTTACGATTGTGTAGCTCTATCAACATTACTTTGGAGCCATTCAAAGGTTCTCAATGTGTTTTCTTCGTTACTAGTGATTGCTGAACTAATAGCCGTAGAGGCATCTTGAGCTCTGATAGTATAATCGTTATCACCAGCTGTGATGGCATTCAAGAAAATTTCCAACCCAGCTTGGTTTGAAACACAACCGGCGGCCGTTAACATAACAACTTGTTCGCTTGCCAAGTCTTCTACGAGATAACGGTTCCAGAGGAAGCTGAAGTCGTCAAGATCACCATAGCGAAGACCCGTACAGTATACCCAGGGGCGCATGTTAGCTGGAATGCTGTTAACAAAATTATTTTCATTTAAATGTATTTAAATTTGAAGGGTTATATTGGGTAAGATCACACTGTCCAGTTGTCTGTCTGGTCTGTCTGCGGTAGTATCACCCTCTCAGAAAATCGACGACTATTTCATTTTGTTCTGTGAGTGAGAGAACCGGAATCTCGACTTTCTAAGGATGTTTGGGTGTGGTGAGGTTTGCTGATGCCTTTGGTATCATCGAGCCTCATTGCACGCATTCCCACTGCCATCACTTTCTTTACGTCATACGCATATACGTCAAAGGTCAAGAAATATATCTTTATAATATACTTATTCTGTACATATATATGTCACTAAAGACCTAAACGGCTGGTCCGATTTCAATGATTTTTTCTTTGTGAATGTTCAAGTGGATTCAAGAAAGATTTGAATCAATAACTGGATCTGGTAGGTGACGCTAAGAACGATTTCAGGCTATTTTTTTTCTCCTTGTGGTGACGGAATAAGAATACAAATCACCACCCCCATCTTTTGCCTGTGGGTATCGTAAAAGGCGACTAAGGGATATTACATGCATATAGCATCTATGCAAGAGAAGCCTATGCCAATACATCTGATCATCATTTCCCTTTCATTGTGAAAGAGGCCCAAACCCTATAGTGGGACATATAGGGGCTGAGATGTAATTATCTTTATTTTTATATTTTTACAGAATATCGTCTGTTGGTTCAGCCATTAGAGATTGGACAAAAATAAATACTTACAATGTATTACTTGTTCTCCAGTTAGTAAATGCCGTTCTGCCAGCTGAAATGCATTCCTCATGACCTACATTACAAAGGAATGTATTTACATTCATACGAAGTAAACCATCCATATAAGATTCGCCTGAAACTTCAGCGAAACCAAGTCGCCTGGTGATTGCATCACTGAGACTGATGATAAGTGCCTGTAATATGAACAATACTTTTTTAAAACCTTGTTGATGTTTCTACTTTTATTAATGGTAGGACCATACTGTGGACAGTTGTCTGTCTACAGCCGCGGGACGGTCCTGCCGGGGTAGTACCAAACTTTCGGAGAAAATCGATGTCTGAGTAGTAGCAATTTGTTACTGCGCTTCGTTCGGTGAGCGAGAGAGGATGCCGGACGCCCAAATTTCTGAGGGAGTTTGCGTGTAGTGGGTTTTGGTGATGCCTTTAGTATCATCGACTCTCATTGCACGAATTCACACTCCCTTCACTTTCTTCACGGCATGCAGCGGCCTGGCAAAGCTCTTTGAGCGGTAGCAACACTTACTATCAGGTGTACTATTTGCTCGTTTGCCACCGTTTGCAATAAAAACAAAGAAAAAAGAAAATACTATTTCAATTTTTGGAAGACAAGTTCCCGAATCAAGGAACGAATCTCTGTATCGTCTTCACAATCATATAATTAAAAGACATAAAACGCAGGATCAAAACAATCATTTGTGAACTATACAAACAACTGTAGTGCATAAAGATCTATCAGCGTGGGAGGTCTCTATCCAGATCGCTAGGACTTCTCATATATGTTCCACTCCTGGGCTCAAATCTTCTCCATAATGAGAAGGAGATTGACGTACTATACCACACTAGTCAGACAGATAGACAGTGTAGGATTTGTCTTTCATTAGTAAAGCCTAAGACGTTGATTAGTTAATTGATGAAGCAGGTAGGATATCGATGGAGTATGGAGCTTCATTTTTAAGAAAAACAGACAGTTGGCTAGTCTAATATTAGTTGGCTAGCATATAAGTATGTGCTTGTCAATCGTAAGGTTCTGGGATCAAAAATTAAATCAGATAAAAAAGCGCTTTCTACGTGAAGCTAAAATTAGCTAGATGGGATTTTATTTCTTTATCTTTTCTATAAAATCATTATTTTATATGCTTAATGAATGCATCGAACGTATGTATAGTCGGCTTTTATTGGGTATCATAAATCCCATGATAGGGGGTGTATTTTTACTCCATTAGACGGTAAATTCATATTATACTTACGTTTAAAGCCGTGAGGCTTTCTGTATCGTGAACTAATCGGCGTCTGGCGTATGTGAATCCAGTAATAGCAGCAATCCACGGAGCATACTGATCTTCAAATTCAAGGAATGAGAGGATGTTAAGTGCCGTGCTGTATGGCATCACAGAAGATCTTGCCATGATGAATACGTCGTCGATAATCTAAAAAATATATAGTATAATTTAATGACAGCTAGTACAGCAACAGTTACATTTTTAGTCTTTTTTGGAATAAATTTTTTCATGGGACATATTATTATTTTCATATACGTCTTACTACCGAGTAATGAGCCTCCATAATTATAACAGCATCTTTATATATTGAAAATTGATTGAATTGAAAAGACAACTCTCTGCACTAAGGAAATAATCCTTGTATTTAACGGATACAATTTACATTCAGACCCAGAACAACAATTTGTGGATCGCACAAAGTGTTGTCCCGTGCAGGATTCGAACCTTCGATACTAGCACTGTAGGTTGGTATCTTATCCATATGCACTTATCTTATCCATATCCATATGCAGTATGCACTATTATTTTATAGTACATATTACAAAAGTTTTGGCAATAGTTTTATGGCCAGCTGCTTGTCTGACGTCAACTATTCTTGGGAATTCAATTTTTAACTAAGCGATCTGTTGATGTTGACTTAGGTGTATATAAAGCTCTTAGTCGTATTGTACGACACCCACGAGCAAAGTAGGTAGTATTCGTAGCCGCTACCATACAGCATTACAATATAAATTAACCGTTTATATTTCGCTGGTCAGACGCCTGGACATAAGATTTTATTTCAAGTTTTGCTACCTTCAATTACATATTTTATTTGCGTATATTCCTTAATCGTCTTTTCAGAAGGTACTATTCCATTGTATTCTAACTCTATCACCACAAGGAAATTTGTTTTCTCGGCAATCTCATTCAATCCACACCAAAAGTATGATATTAAATAAATATTTAAAACTAACGTACCCAGCCCGCTTCGCCGGGCTAGATTTTGCTTATAAAACAATAGAATATCATCATAGTAAATAAAAGCTGTATTTGACATTTCAAAAAGAGGAGTGCTCCGATCGTCACCAAACTTTACAGGATTACTCGCCAGGTCAATCTGGAGATTCCCTGAAAGTCTCATTGAAATCGGTCCAGACGTTTCGGAGCCTATATGGAACATACCAACACACTTTCTCTTTTATATATATAGATTAATCTCTAATTCTTATTTCATTTAGGGCCACAGATAAAAATAGAGAAAATGCAATATATTTATTTTTAGATTATTTTTATCTTTCTAATACAGCAACTGAGTGTAAAACCAATAAATAGCTAGCGTAAAGATATTGAACGTCTTTTGGAAGTTGTATCTATAAATATTAAATAGTTAAATTGATAACTATAGCTAAGTTAAATGTTGAAAGAAAACCTCGAGAAGCAACCCGCATGATTAATAATTTCAAAAAGTTTTCGTGATAATAAACTTTAGAGTATCGTTAACCATTCAAGTGTACCTATAGATCAAATAGTAGTCGCTCCGTGGAAAAAATATATTTTGCTGAAACTTCCGAATTCCAAAACAAATTTTATTAGGTATTAGGCTTGTACAATAGAGAGAGACAAGAAAGATAGATAACTTAAATCTACTGTAAAATGCCTCATCTAGATATATTAGAAGGTTCTGATGTTTTCACGAGCATTACATATAAAATAAAAATATCTCGCAGCATTCTCGGAAGGTGCTTAAAAATTTTTCGAAAAATCGAGAACTTATAAATCATAACATATTAAAATTGTTTATACTTTGATATATGAATGGTATTAAGAAAGTAATCATAAGTCCCGTTTATAAATATATACATATCAACTCGGCACATACACTTCCCACTATTGGGCTCGGGCCTCCTCCTCTATGGGAGGGAAATTGACCTATATCAAGCTGGTCACGTGTTGGTATAAGGTTTTATTTCGAGTTCTTTATTATACAATTATAAATATACACATATGCCATACCTGAGCACGATTGTATTCATGTATTTGTGTCCTTGTAGTTGAGTCTCTAAGCGCTTGAGTGATAAGGCTCCAAGTGACAGAATCGTAATTCACCCTGTAGAAACCTAAAAGTACATTAAATTTCATAATCATCGTTTCATTCATTCTTTAGCCCATTAACTGGTGGAATTAAGTCTCTCTAGAACAACTATGTCCACAGTTCTTGTTATAAGTTTCCCAAGTGAATGGTGCTGCCAGTTCTCATGGTCATCCATCATGCCGTTCCTAGTACCCCGGCAAGAATGATCATGGTTATGATTAAGAATTAATTTTATTGATTCATTTGTAAATTACTGCTGTGTGGTAGCGGCTTCGAATACTACCAACCCTTGCTTTGCTCGTGGGTGTCGTAAAAGACGACTAAGAGCCCTAGATTGACCCGGACCAACTCCATCTGGTACCATTTGGGTCAACGATTACATTCCTAAGGAGGGTTGACGTCAGGCAGGCGGCCGGTCATAAAAGTCATTGCCGAAACTTTTTGCAATATGTCAAAACAGATGACATATTGCGTCGACCCCAAGTAATTGGGATAAGAGCAAGACGATGATGATGATGATGATTCATTTGTAAATTATAAATTTATTATTTTTATAAATTAATTTTAAGAAGAAATGAAAACCAGGTTTTCTTTTGGTTTTTAATTTTTTACTAATTGCCTTTTACTTCCGCTGTATTTAAAGGTTTAAACAATGCGGAATTAAAACGCAAAAAATGATTCCATATTCAAAAAATTATGCCTTCTGAAGTTGATATTATAGGTTGTCATAGGTAACAGACTTCATCATGGCTTTTTAGTTCCTCAGTGTTTTTGGAGGCGCTTTTCTTTTTTAATTAGATTTATTTTTTGCTTTTAATTGTTATCTCATTATAAAATTTATTCAAATCACTTCAATTATCCATATAAATTTTTAATGTTACTCTCGAGTGACCGTTGGACATACATAAAAATTAAAGACCACGGCAAATTGAGAATCTTTTTCGAAATTGGTTTAATTATTAATTTATTAAGATTGTATGAAGTATTTATAAATATATAAACTTACCAGATTGTTGCTTGTTGAAAATAACCCATTCCCTTCCTGTAGTGCCTCTGTTGATTACTGTGGTAGTACCAGTTATGATCTGCGTTGGTTTCAGATTTTCAAAGTCAACAGCACCAGCTCTAGTCCATGTAATAGGGATATACCAACTACTCTGAATGGAAGATACTCCACTGTTCACATTCCAACGCTCCTAATAGAATTATAAAATAATGATTTCTGATATTTACGCAAGTATTACACATCCATACTAATATTATAAATGCGAAAGTAAGGATGTTTGTTTGTTTGTTTGTAACGCTTTCACGCTTAAACCATCGAACCGATTTCAAAAATTCTTTCACCAATGGAAAGCTATAATATCAGGGAGTAACATAAGCTACATTTTATTCCGGTATTCCCACGGGAACAGGAACTACGCGGGTTTAAGTGACTGAAACCGAAGCGAAGCGAGAGCGGGTTGCTAGTTGTAAATAAAACTAAGGACTTTATAACGCCTCCACCGCCCCAGTCGCCGGCGGCGGGTCGCTTCGTCGAGGCTGCGCTCCTCGCGCGCGCGACCCGCGGCCTCCTTCTGCGAGATCATAGGGTATAGACCCTTAGAATAATAACTCATAGAAGCTCAATTCGCGCACAAAATATGAGGCATTTAAATTGGAGCCAGAAATAGTTCCCTACGCCGACATAGAATACAAGGTCACTGCGTACAAGGCAACTCTATTGTATAGTGGTAGGCGTGTGTACGTGTGTAATCGCTAACACGCATGTAGTATTTTTAGCACCACGTTTTTGGTCGCTTAAATACCGACACTATCCTTCTATACGTTATTATTCTAAAGATATACCCTATACTAACTCTTACTTAAGCAGTAATATAAAATGAGACATATTACAATATCTTTTATTTTATATTACCGCTTAAGTTCACCATTTACTTTCCTTTAAAAGTCGTATGTCATGTCGGCTAAAGAAACCTCAAGAGAGTGAGCAGCAGTACTCTTACGCTATCCATCCATCATCCCGGTCGGTTTGTATGGAGTGTGGTCGAACATATTCCGCGAATACCTGCGCCTGATGCCGCCCTAGCAGGGGCTGTGGGTGACCGGACCGGAGATTTAGTCCAGTACTCGCGGGTGCGAGGTTAGCCTCGCAACGGCAATCGACGTCCCGGGAAGAGGACGTCGACCGGAGAGGGTACTCCCTCGGGGTATTCCGTCGGGCTGACCACTGAAGTCAAGGAACTCTGCACCGGTGGTCGGCCCAACAACAAAGGCGACGTGATATTGGATGGGTTACGGGACCGCGTGCCACCCCTTTTTCGCCCTGGACAGAGCCGGGTGGCGGGTGTTTTGACCGCGGCCCTATCCAAAAAAAAAATCCAAAAATAAACTACGTTTGTCTTATTCGTACCTGTGTTACAGTCATACTCCCAGTGGCATGATCAATAACCACAGTCAGCATGGGATGACCAGCTTGTAATGTCCAAGTCTTCATATACTCTTCAACAGTAATACCATCATAAGCAGTTAGAGCAGAGTCTGCAGCGGCTGCAGCATCTAAAGCGCTGAATAGATTTTCCGGCTCAGCTACACTGAAGGCACTAAGGAATAGAAACAAATTTTTGCAAACTCTTCGAAATAAATATTTTTCTTGATCCTCGAATAAATGAAGAGTAACATCCCACACCTACTATTCATACTCCATCACTTCACCACTCTCTATCTTAACCGCAGCTGTCGTAAAAAAGGACTAAAGGACATCTATGGCTAACCGGACGAATAAGGCAGGATTAATAAAATATTAATTTAAAAAAAATTAAATAACAAGCTTTTATTTAAATGCTCTAAAACAAAGAAAAAGTGGTTGTCAAAACTATTCAAACGAGTCCAAACTCGACGGTTTTATCTTGTTTAGTTTAGGAGTTCCTATGGCCACCTTCGGACGCCATCTTAAGACCAGCTTCATGATACTATATTATTGCATTGTCATCGACGTTACGTAAGTAAACCAAATTTCAACCTAATCTAACGACAGGAAGTGGTTCTAATTTAACTCGCAAGATCGGTCCCATACTAACATACTAACAGGGCAAATTAAATAAATTATTACTGATTCACTTACTTGCTAGCCAGATAATTCTGCAAGGCTCTTCTATAAGTGTCCACACCAAGTAAATGTTGGGTCATTCTAAGTACTGCTGCACCCTTTGCATATGTGATAGTCGAGAAATGATTGCTAACAGCAGTGGGATCATTAACATCTGGATTAGTAAGGGCATGTGCACTATCGACGGAGTCGGAGAGTAATGCTGTATGTACCTGTTCAACGATAAATCGGGTATCGAAACCCATTTCAGCGTCCACCTGAAAAATAAATAATTATAAGCATTTCACATTATTTGAAGGTCATCATTTAAGATCGATTTTCATTTGTATGTAAGCATGTTTATAAGTACTGAAGGATGGAAGAATGTATAGAAAGATAAATGGGTAGATACAGCTCACCCGTGGATTGAATGCCACAAATACCACGCTTGCAAAAAAAAACTGTATTTGTTGCAGATACTGTCCATTTTTCTCGAGTGTGACCACAAATCGGGCGACAGAGTATAGGTGTACCCCTCATTAGATGTATTTACAAAATTTTGAAATTCACAGAAAATCATTGGTAGCAAAAGGCACAGGATCAAACATTTTCGTGGGGAGGCCCATGCCCAACAATGGGTGTCTATAGACTGATGAATAGATGAATGTAGTTTTCTATAAACTAAACCAACTTACCATATGGGTCAAATAATATTGATAAAATCTAGCAAAGCCTTCGTTAAGCCAGAGGTTGTCCCACCAAGCACAGGTGACGAGATTACCAAACCACATGTGAGTTATCTCATGAGAAATAATATTAGCAACTCGTTGTCTATAGAAGTGGTTTGAATTCAACGGATCATACAACATCAGAGCCTCTCTAAAAAAGAAGAAATTATGTTTTATCTATAATTTGTATGTATTATACTATTATCATTATCATCTCAGCTCACATACGTCCCACTGCTGGGCCTGAATCTCCTCCATAATAGGAAGGAAATTGACCTTACGATGCCCCACTTGTTAGACAGGTTGGTGTAAGATTTCGTTTCTAGTGTTCATTCGGCGCAGCATTTTTCATTCGGATAACATTATATTCTTCATAAATATACTGTCTTTCGTGTGGTAACGGAGTAAGAATACAATTCAGCACCCACTTTCTTGCCTATGAGTGTCGTAAAAGATGAGCAAGGGTATATATACATATATAATATAAAATGCAGATAACATTGATGCAAGAAAAGGAAAACTCAAAATAAAACCCTATATCAACTCGCCTGACTCGTATGGTATAGTAGGTTAATTTCCCCTACACTATGAAGGAGGCTCAAGCCCCGCAGTTGAACATAATGATGATAATAATGAAATATATTATTATAAGTTTCATGAATTATTGAAAAAAAAAGATATTTTGTTTTTAGTTACTGATCTCTTACGATATATAATAAAAAATAAAAAAAAAATTTGGATGGCTTGTGGGTGGAGACCTGGTGTCCTGAAATACAGGCGTGAAGCCTAGTTTAGGCACCAGTCTTGCACAATATGCATCCTGTATTCTTTCTCTAAATCACTTGTATTTTTAACATATGTATTGTGGTGAGAAATAAATAAATATTATTAAATATTAAATAAAACTTATTTTTAAATTTAGCAATGTCTAATGTATAACACATTTTATTACATACATATTTTTAGGGCACCCATAACTAATTTACAATAGTTAAGTAAAAACACTTAGCTTGTATACTGTAGAAACATGTTTAGTAAATTTATGTATTAAAAAGTCGCGCTCGTCACGTTTTTTTTATTGCCAACGGTGGCAAACGAGCAAGCAGCACACCTAATAGTAAATGATGCTGCCGCAAATAGACCTTTATAATACCAGGGGCACAACCAGGCCGTTGCCTACCGTGAAATAAATACTCTTCTTAAACCTCGTTTAAAGAAGGACATGTCATAACTCGGGAAACACAGCAGCAGGTATTTTATTCCAGAGCCAGAGCTGCACATACGTAGGAGAAATGATCACTGGAAACGTACAGTTGAAGACCATAGCGCTTCCAGGTGAAATGAATGAACCCTGCTACGATGATGTGGTACCAAGTCAAACAGTTCCTCGGAGTACTCCCCGTGAAAGAGTCGGTAGACTACACAGAGTGACCCAAAGTCTCACCGCCGCTCCACGTAAAATGACCAATATTATTGACTTAATATACAGTATGCAAAATATTCAAATTAAAATTACCTATAGGTCAAAAGACCCCAGTTCTCCATAGCACCCGCCGAAAAGTCTGGAATAGCTGCTTGTTGCATAATCATATTATAAGCTACCGAGTAGTATGGGTATCCTGTAAAGTCTTCCATAGCAATAAGAAGTCTTTCACCGATATCAAGAGCAAATTCACCAGTTGTTCCAGCATTATCTCTAGCATAAATATAGAAAGGCCTTTCTACGCTTTCATTGCTAGCCACTGTTGCATAATGAGATACAATGAAGGCAAGTAAGTAAGTGGATGTCACAGGTGTAGTATAAAAGGTCTCTGAAATTCTTCCATCTGTAAGACTGAAAAATAAAATAAAACGGTGCAAGTTAAAGTCTAAGTTCTTAGAGATTCTTTAAGAAGAGCAGAGCTTTGAAGCACGAGCTAATATTTTACGGTATGTCTGACTACCATTTATGAACGTATCCCTAAAATTAATTATATATATTTTATTATATTCTTTTGTATTTTTTGTAGAAAACATTTCAGTTGTTATAAATGAATTTATATAAGCCATGAGTAAAGCTGATATCAGACGGTTCATTTTTTGTTCACTTTTGTCTTTCATTTTGCATCTTTCACTCGAAGTGAAGCATCTAAACACAAAATGAACCATTAGTGCCGAATGAATTCATTATGTGAACCGATCCAACAGTGTTGGATATTGGCATCCGGCATCTTTCACTCGCACTCCGAATGAACAAGAAATGAACGGTCTGAACACTGAGAGAACGTTCATTCGGATTCGGCCATTATGTTTCGAGTTCTGTAGCCGAAGAACGTCACATGTTGATATTTTTCTGCGACGCGTTGCACTGGTTGCACGCGGAAAAATGGTCGATGTCGCTGTTTGGTAGACTGGCCAAAAATTTAATTACGTCTGATTTAAAATATACATCAACTAAATTTTAAATAAAAGATTGTATCTAAAAGTTCTATTGAATTTGATATAATTTATCAAATATATTCGAGAAGATATTACCGCGTCGCTAGAATATATGTTTAAATGAAGTACGTAGTGTATAATAATATAACAATAATAATATAACATTTGCACTTTGAGGGAAATCTCCTTACACATCTGCTTGACAGAATTTTTGTAATAGAACAACTGTAACAATTCCTACTAACGACTAAGAACGCAAGAACAGTTTTTAAAATAATTACATATAGGTAGTCAACCGGGCAGCTACTTGCCCAATTTGGTAGTAAAGTACCAAATGATTGACAGTTTTAATAGAAATCCTAAAAGACCTCGGTTGGAACACAGTTTCTTTCGCTTTTTGGTGTTACTTTTACTGTCACTATAATTTATATTATAAAATATCAAATTTATAGAATTAAACAGAAAAATTATGAAAAAATGTATTTATTATGTATAAAATAAATTACGATAAACACTGAATGATCTGAGATAACTAAATTAATAACAAATAAAAATTTAAAAACCGTATAAATTATATTTTACTAGCAACCCACCCTCGCTTCGCTTCGGATTCAGTGGTCTTACCCGCGTAGTTGCCGTTCCCGTGGGAATAACGGTATATAATATAGCCTATGTTACTCCCTGATATTATAGCTTTCCATTGGTGAAAGAATTTTTGAAATTGGTTCGGTGGTTTAAACGTGAAAGCGTAACAAACAAATAAATAAACAAACAAAAACAAACAAACTTACTTTCACGTTTATAATATTAGCAAGGATTAATAGAAAGCTTTTAATTTTAGAAACGCATATTCTGTTCTAAATTGTTTTGTTGAATATATACTTTGTTGTAAGTACTTAATAAATTTGACAGTCCATTGTATTAAAAAAATATATGTATATGAAAACTGCTGATATGAAAATAGTCGGAGCAATGGTGCGCGGTGCACGAAGAGATAACCTATCCGAATATAACCGAAGAAAGCCGAATAGTTATTCGGCGCGCGGCTGTTCGCGGCTCTAGCAAGAAATGTCGAAAAGAGTCTTATTACACTTTTTTCGACCTAGCTCCAAGAGCTTCAAAGTGCGTAACGCGTGATAAGAAATTTCGTTTAAAACAATATTTTCCTTTTCAACTAATAGTAAGTACTAACTGCCATTCAAACACCTCAATGCAAGGTCCATAAGGTCATCTTTTGGTCATCGAAAGAAGCGCGGCTAAAAGTAGCTAATTGACATTACCTATAATGATAGGTACGTTGATTTTTTGCTAAAATATGCAATTACCCAGGATAAAACAGCATATTTATATAAAACTATCAGCAGCATGATCTTACAACTGAATTACATAAATACAAATCTCTACATACTATATTTAGAATTTATGTTTTAAGTCAAACTTATAAAAAAACTTACATTGAAGTTGATCTTATCGCCATATTTGATATAGTTGGGCTAAATCCGGCCTCTCTGATAATAGTTATATCAAACTCAGCTTTAAATCCGGGCTCATCATAACAAGGGAAGGCTTGACGGGCGTGACCTGGTTGAAACTGGGTAGTACCCATCCATCTAAAATAACAAAGATATAAAAGCAATATTAATAACAAAAAGTGATAATTCAATTTTGGTATGGTTTAAAACCGCTTCCCTATTTTAATAATATTAAATAGCTTTGTTTGTTTCTTTTTTCTTTTTTTATAGACCATATACCTGCTATAATTGTTCACCTTACTCTGTGTATCGTACTTACCAATCTCTTACGCAGTGGAAAAATTATTCTACTATACCACTCTCTAACATAAACTGTCATTTTTAACCATGGACATTATCTTCTTCATCATATATCATTATCATCAGGCTACCACATCAACTCAGAAAAATACTGAAACCTATTCTCCTAGTTAGATAACTTTCACTGCTGATAGATATCAGCAGATTTATACGACTTCCACGGACAGGTAGTAACATATTATTTTCTTAATTCTTCAACCACCCAGGGTTTTTAAAGTGGTCTTAAAGCTCTTAAATGTCGCTTACAATAATGGTGAAAAGAAAGTATTACTTATGGCATTATATTTTTGATGCATTAAAGTCAAATTATTTCCGAATTTAATCGTGTATTAGTTAATTAAAGGTTTACTTTTTTTCTATTCAAGCCTAACGCATATTAATGTCGTCGCTAGTCTGGTATAAACTTGTTATGCCATCGAAATATAGAAGAGGGAATAGACGATGTAACTTGAACTATGCAAATACTTGGACATAATTCCATCCACCACGGTTCGCTGTTACTGAAAATGTTTTCATTCATATTATAACTGTCCAGCAATTTTTCGCAATTTCACCCGCATAGTACCTATTCCCATGGGAATACCGCGTTCAAAAATAGCCTAAGTTATTCCTTATACAGACAGCTACCTGATAGTAAAATATTATATCGGTCAATATCAATATCGGTCCAGCCGTTTTAAAGTTTATCCGTAACAAACAGACAAAAAACATTAAACTGGTTTGAAATAGATATCATGCAAATATGGGTGAGAGCTTGTAAGAAGCTATTTTGACATTACAAACAGACACTTCTTTATATAGATTTGCATTAGAAATATAATAATACCGAAAATAGAGGTTGAATTTCTTCAGGAAGCTCAAAGGCAAGCACTCAAAGGTTCGTATCTTCTCTTGCGTCAATGCTAGCTGTCTTTACAGCAGCCAAGGCCAAGAGAGGAATTGGTGAATTATATTCTTACTATATCACCATATGGCAAGTCCTACAGAAATATTAAAATATAAACATTTAACAGAACATTTAAAGGACCGTGCTCGGTATTTTTCTATCGGATAAAATACGAATTACGGAGATGCGTACAAGATCTGATGTAACGCTTAACCATTTGAAATAACAGTGGTGGAAGAAAAGTTCTTGTGTGGCGATCACCTCTAGGATAATGATAACGATATTGTGAAGTTATAGGGAACCGTTGGATCCAAGAGACGCAGGGCTTTTCCATATGGTATTCTCGTGAGATAAGTTTGCTTGAGGTAAGCTTAATGCTTATATATGAACAGTGGATAATAATTGATAGATTGATAATGGCAACATTAATCCTAAATCTGCCATATATGTATTAAGATTATAATCCAGTACTTTGAATAAAGTTTTTATTACTAAACAATTATTCATGCGGTCGAAAGATTGATGTATCAGAGTAAAAATATATTTTGCCTCTTCCTTCCTTAGCAGGGGCTATTGTATCCCGCCTAGGGGCCTCAGTGCCGCGACCTGTCGGCGGTTATAGGAACAGACCTGTCGTTGCTGAGCATCACATTAAATATGCTCTACAGCGACAGGTGCTGGTCATCGATAGCCTCTTTCTGCGAGGAGGTCATCGCTCGGAAAGAGGTCGCGGAGTGGGAACGCGAGGGCACTTGCGTCCGCTAACTCGCTCTGTAGGCAGCGACCAGGGAGAAGGAGGCGCCGATACGCGCATCTCCTCCCACCGCCTTGAACGACGACAGGACTTGGCCCGACGGCCTTGAGTAGGAGTGCCGGGGATCGAATGTCACTAGACGATCTCTCCGGCACTCCGCAAAAGTGCGGAAGGGACCGCTGTTGGTTTTAGTGGGTATTCCGGTTGCATAGGTGACCGGCGAGTCCCACACACCCCTCTTGTCTGTTACCGGTGGGGGGCAGTGTGTAAATTGCATTTCCACAGCGTTAAAAAAAAAAAAAAAGGGGGAAATCGTATAAGACGACTAAGGTAGACGTAAGACGACAGATAGCATCTATGCAAGAAAAGGAAAACTCGACGTAAAAATTTACATCAATTTGCCTGACCAGATCTATTTCCCTTTTGGGGTATCGGGGATTTAATGTCATCTGTTCTTTCCGGCTCCACTTTTACTTTATAAAAGCGCCACTAAGCGCCAAAAAGGGGCCACTGTTATTTTAGCGGGTAGTCCGGGTGCGCAGAAGACTGACTAACGTCTGCTTCAATGTCTGTCACCGGGGGGTTACAGTGCGTAAATGGATTTCCACATCATAAGGGAAAAAGTCAATTTCCCTTATACATGAGACGAAGAAGAATCTACTAGTATAAAACTTTCTTAAGAGATCATAATATAGAAAATTACTTACCTTCTTGTTCCACTACTGTCAATGTACCAACTTCTATAAAACCCTCTCATGTTTGTCTGTAGGTTACCTCTAAATGTACTCGCTATAGTATATTGTAAGTTTGTATCTAAAGTTGTAGTCAATGGTATCCTCAAAAACGCATGTGGCATTTCGCATGCATAAGTTTGAGTAGCAGCTATATTGGTATTAGGAGCCGTTGTAGCATATACCGATAGTGTATTAATGGTCAAGTCATTGCAATGCAGAACAATTTCATTTATATTAGGCTCTGTGGCTCTAATGATAATATTAACTTCACCATCAAACGTGAATGGTAGTGCATTAGGAAGGTTAGCAGGCACAGTATCTAAAATAGGAGCTAAAGTTACTGTGTAATGACTGGGACGAGTAGTAGTAGGCAAGCGATAACTGGGATCCCTCAGTAATTCGTTGTATTGAATCCATTCTTCCGCGGAATTCTCTTCAGGGATAGGGCTATAAGCCAAATAGCCTTGTATGAAAAGTGCTCCTATAAGGAGATGATACCAAATTGCCTGTAAATAAGTATTTTAAGTGATTTTTAAATAATTTATAATTAAAAAGAAACACTGAGCTATAGAAATGTAATACTTCCGATAAAAAAATTGCAAAAGGTTGATGTACATGTTAAATCAAATAAAAACTTTAAACAGTGAGAAATAAAGTGTTTTCTTAAATTCTTAAATTCTATTAATCATACTTTAATCAAAAAATTCTAAATTATGGGATCAATCTTAAATAAATCCAAAATAAACAAACTATTGAAATTTTATCTTCGTTATTATAAGTATAGACGTTAGAAAATCTTTAGAATCTCTTTTGTTATTTATAATTAACTACGTACCATTTTCACGCCGAGTTTGATGGTGAAATGAAAAGACTAATAATGATTTTAACTTCTTGCATATATCTAAATAATATTAATAAAAATTAAATATCTAATCGAAATTAAAATATTGCCGATAACGTATCGGCAAACCTGCTTTTATTTTGCCGGAATTATCAAAGCAATAATTCAAGAGATTACCTAGTCATATAGATCTGTTCCTTATATATATTTTTAAGTATTATTACAAGTATCAGCATTTTATATACACACATAGGGTTTTTTTTGTAGTAACCATTTAATTGCTGTTAAAATGCGGCAGATATTAAAGGAAATAAGGATTCTCATGGCATTTATACATCTTTATTTATCATATAAATTATAAAATAATATATACGTACATGTATCTTGAAATATTTTTTATAAAAAAATGCAACTTTGTAAATAAACTACAACAATTCATATTAAGTTAATACACACACTTGAGCTTCTTGAAAAAATTAACATTTATAGAAAATTTAAAGTAAGAGCCGCGAACAAAGTTACGAAACTCAATGTGACAAGATTAGCTGAAGATGGTGTTGTACTAGTTCCTTCAGTAGTAGGTGCTTCTGTTGTTGTACTTGATGTTGTTGTTGTACCGTCTTCTTCAAGTGTATCCTCAACATAACCAGTTTCAAAGAATCCTTCAAATTCAGCAACTCTCTGGTTGTACCATTGCATGTTAGATCTAGCTGTTGCTATACCATTAACACCAGCATTATAAGATGCCGTACCTATGATAGCCTGATTTGCTTCAATCCAAGCTGATACCTTTGAAAAATAAAATAAAATTAAAATATTTTATTTTATAATATTTACCGTGTGATAACGGAGTAAGAATACAATTCACCACCCCCTCTCCTGCCCACCAAGGAATATAATATGCTTATAAAATCTATGCAAGAGAAGGAAAACTCGAAACAATACCAACCACCATCATTCATTTCATCCCATATACGTCCCACTGTTGGACTCGGTTCTCCTCCACAATAGGAGGGAAATTGACCTACAATATCACGCTGGTCAGACGCGTTGGCGTTTTTTTTTTTGGATGGCCTATGGTCAGCTCACATACCATCCGTTCCGCCCAGGGTGATGAAAGAGCGGCACGCGGCTCCATAACCTCCGTATTTCTTTCCTTTCGCCATTGGGCCGGCCACTTACACCTAGTTCTTTGATGTCAGCAGCCAGCCCGGCCCCTTGACCACCTAGTGAGAAATCATCCTACGCTGTGTTGGACGCAGTCCATTACCATTTTAGAGAAGAAAAGGTCTTACCTTTTCTTCTCTAAAATGGCTATCGGTTTGACGAGCAAAGTGGCTTGCTAATTCATCAGGCTAAAAATAAATTAATGATATCGAAATATCACGCTTAAGTCTGCAGCAATGCCGTAGTGGAACTACACTTTATGCAATTCATATTTTTTTTTGTTCTGAGTCTGAATATAATCTGTGTCCGTTTTATTATTCATTAGACCTCCTTAACGTAGGCTGCTGTATCCTTACTAATATTATAAATGCGAAAGTTAGTTTGTTTGTTACGCTTTTACGTTTAAACCACCGAAGGGATTTCAAAAATTCTTTCACCAATGGAAAGCTGTAATATCAGGGAGAGTAAAATAGGCTTTATTTTATCCCAGTATTCCCATAGGAATGGGAACTATGCGGGTAAGGCAACTAAAACCGAAGCGAAGCGAGGGCGGGTTGCTAGTACTAAATAAATGTTCGTCCTGTTGTAGAGGCACCTCGAGCCCAGCAGTTGGATAAATATGAGCTGTGATGATGAATCGCAGTATTTATAAGTATTTTTTTTTTGGGTGGGGTAAGGATATCTTACTAATATTATAAATGCGAAAGTTTGTTTGTTACGCTTTCACGTTTAAACTACCGAACCGATTTTAAAAATTATTTCACCAATGGAAAGCTGTAATATCAGGGAGAGTAAAATAGGCTATATTTTATCCCGGTATTCCTATGGGAATGGGAACTCCGCGGGTTAGGCAACTAAAACCGAAGCAAAGCGAGGGCGGGTTGCTAGTATTTAAATAAAAAACCAGAATAACTTACCTCTGCAATCTGTGATTCGTCAAGTAGACGTGATGTGATCGTACTTAAAGGAGATGCGATGCTGCCTAATCTGTAACAATGAATTATTCCATTAGACATCTCAATTTGTAAAGCAGTTTCTTATATATCTATACCAATAAATAAAATTGGAGTGTCTGTTTGTAATGTCAAAATAATAGGCTTTTTTCATGCTCACACGGTTATTTGCACGACACCTATGCCTAAAATAGCAATTAAAAAATTTTTGTCTGTCTGTCTGTCTGTCTGTTTGTTCCGGGTAATCTTCAAAACGGCTGGACTGATTTCAAAAATTCTTTCACCAATGGAAAGCTATAATATCAGGGCGTAAACTAGGCTATATTTTATCCCGGTATTCCCACGGGAACGGGAACTACGCGGGTAAAACCACTATAACCTATAACCGAAGCGAAGCGAGGGCGAATTGCTAGTACGTAATATATATATTCTTACTAATATTAGAAATGTGGAGGTAAGTTTATTCAAGCTTAAACCACCGAATGAAATTCAAAATTTCTTACACCAATGGAAAGCTATAATATCAGGGAGTAACATAGGCTATATTTTATCCCGGTATTCCTACGAGAACAGGAACTACGGCGGTAAGGGGACTGAAACCGAAGCAAAGCGAACCGCACCGCACCAGGTATATGGGAGAACTTGACGGGGGGAACCTGTGTGTGAGCCTTAAAATTGTTTATCATATAGATATGGTGGAAACGCCAGAATGCACAGCAATTTTCTTAAATTACTAAATGGCTCGTATACTAGACGTGAATTGCACTCTGTCTGTGGGACAGAGTAAGAATACAATTCAACGACCATGGGTGTCTTAAAAGTCGATTAAGGCATATAGTATGCAGGTAATATCTGTATAAGAGAAGGAAAAATCGAAATGAAACCCTATACCAACATATCTCCGCCGCCGCGACGACCAACCAGGTGGACCGACGACCTAGTGAAAGTTGCTGGGCGTCGTTGGATGCAGGCGGCACAGGACCGCACTCTGTGGCGTAATATGAGGGAGGCCTACGTCCAGCAGTAGACGGTGATAGGCTGAAATGATGATGATGATGACCAACACATCGGCCAGCGTGATATAGAAAGTTAATTTCACTCCCATTGTGGAGGAAGCTCGAGCCAGTGGGATATATATGAGCCGAAATTATTGAATGAATGAAAAACGAAAGAAAAATATTAATAATTTTTTGGTTAATAAAGACATTGACAACATACCCTGTTGCAGTTCTCTCAACATTGTCCTTAAGCCATTCAAAAACTCTCATTGTGTTAACTTCATTAGAAGTGATAGCTGAACTTAAAGCAGTTGCGTAATCTTGAGCCCTAATAGTGAAGTCATGTTCACCAGCCGTAATAGCATTCATGTATTTCTGTAAACTGGCTTCATCAGTAGTACATCCAGCAGCTGTGAGCATAACAACTTGTTCGCTAGCTAAGTCTTCAACGAGGTAACGTTCCCAGAAGACATCAAAATCACTAGCATCACCATAACGGAGACCGGTACAATAAACCCAAGGACGCATGTTTGGTGGAATACTGTTGAAAAGAAATGAACATATTAATACATTTTCATCTACGCAATACAATAAACCCCGGAAACCGGAGGAGGTGACCACTAAGGCACTTTCTCTTTTTATATGTGGTAGCACCATACTGCCAACAGTCTTCTGTTTACAGCCGCGGCTTGGTTCCTTTAGGGTAACCAGATGCTCTAGGACAGTGATGGGTAAAGTACGACCCGCGGGCCAACTCCGGCCCGCGAAAGTATTTAATCCGGCCCGCCGTGAGGCCATCCATCTGAAATATTCTAGTCAGCATTTTGGCGCGAAAAATAAAATCTGACGTTTATAATTGAAAATCTCCGATTTTTTAATGAAAGCTTCGTCAGGGTCATTCGTCAGGGGTATTTTGAGCTTTAATTATCTCATAATTAACTTGCCATAATTATAATTATCTCGGCAGTCTGTCTCAGATGGAACCTGCTTTCGAAAATATTATGGCAAATCAAAAACAATTCCATATGTCGCACACGCCTAACAAGGCGTAAAAGTAAAAGGTTTTTTGTTTATTAGAAAGCTTTAATACAAAATGCATTTTCTATAATTCTGGCCCTCCTCTAGAATTTCTTAAACTTTGTGCCGCGCCATTAAAAAAGTTTGCCCACCATTGCTCTAGGATAACATACTCTCGTAGTAGTCTGAATAGTAGCAATTTATTACAGCGGTTCGTACGGTGAGCGAGAGAGTCGTAAGCCCAACTTTCCGAGATTGTTTCAGTGGTTTTGGTGATGCCTTTAATATCACCGAACCTGATTGTACGCATTTTCATTCCCTTCACTTTCGACACAGTAAGCTGCTTAGTAAAGGTCCATGAGCGAGAGTATCACTTATCATCAAGTGTTTGCTCATTTGCTACCAACGTAATAACACAAATGGGGATTGTAATTGTATTCTTCCCACGTCACCTTACAAGAAAAAAATATTTTCTTTTATTTTATTTCTGGTTTATTAAGCATTTGATGCGTAAAATATTTAGTGTAGATACTTACTGGACGTTATTATTTTTCCACGCGGCGAAATTTTCTTTGCCAGCTTCAATACAACGTTCATGACCAATATTGCAGAGGAATGTATTGACATACATACGTAATAAACCATCCATATAGTCCTCGCCTGTTACTTCTGAGAAACCAAGTCGTTCGGTGATCGCGTTACTCCACTCAATTGCAAGCGACTGTAATATAAGCAAGCATTAGTAACATATTTCTAGAGCTAAATGAATACTTCGCTTTATTTATAGATAATTTATTACGTATATTACTGTAATCTAGCAAAGTCACATGTTTACACTTATATAAACATAATTTTTGAATATATTTTTTTCTGAATTAACTGATATTTGAATCAAATCATTTATTTTAAAATATTGGCTTAATTTAACACTTGAATAGAAAAGATTTTTTACATTAAATATTTAAATTGATTTTGTTCTATTAGAAATACAAAAAAAGACACCTTTGGGAAATAAAATTAGTTTTTTATAATAATTTATGTACATCTAGATTTTGCAATATAATTTTATTCCTGTACCCATAAGTTAATAAATAAATTTAATTCACCAACTTATATTTGCTTATAGGTCTCGTAAAAAACCACTAAGGATTCTGCTAAGCAAATAGCAGATCTATGCAGGAGAAGGGATAACTCGAATTAAAATAAAGGGTCTATTTTTTTTTTTTTTTTTTGTGGGTGGGCTGCGGTCGGCGCGCCTCCGCACAACTTCGTCCGGGGCGACAGAGGGGCTTAAGCACGCAACTCCCGCAACCCACCCGAAAACCACCTCGCCCTCGTCATTGGGCCGACCACCGGAGCAGGTTTACTTGTCGTCAGTGGTCGGCCCAACGGAATACCCCCTACGCGGGGTACCCTCCCATCGACCGACGTCCCCCCCTCGGGGAGGACGTCGGTCTTTCCTCACGCGGTCGGCCTCTCGGCGGGTGACGGACTAATCCCCGGTCACGTCACCCGCGGCCTCGGCTAGGGCGGCATGAGGCGCAAATACTCGCGCCTGCGCCGCCCCAGTCGCCGGCGGCGGATCTCCTCATCGAGGCTGCGCTCCACGCGCAGACGATCCGCCGCCTCCTTCTGCGAGATCACTGTCTCGCAGAAGGCTGCGACCGCGTCCCAGTTCCCGACGCTGTCGACCATCGCCCTAGCGATGGCCGGCAGCGTCAGGTCGGCACCGATGATTGCGACGAGTTCACGGCGCTGCACTGCCCAAGCCGCGCAGGCCTCGAGCGTGTGGCGCGCCGTGTCCTCGTCGCAATCGCAGTGGTGGCAGGACGGTGTACTCTCCCTCCTTACGACCCTGTGCAGGTATTTGGCGAAGCTCCCGTGCCCCGTCAACACCCGCACTAGTCGGAAGGAGAGTCGATGGGCCGTCCCGCCCCTTCGGGGCCGATGCCGGGGGTCTGCAGTCCCCAGAGCCCATGCGGTATTTGGCAGGCCTATTGCCTGCCGCACACCCGGGGCAGTGGGGCACCGCAGAGCACGATACCGCCTGGTGTCCGGTCTGACCGCAACGGAAACATAGCCCGCTGCAGTCAAAGCAGTTTTTGCATGTCGGTCGGGTATGCCCGACCGCCATACATTTGTAACACCTCGCGGGCCGGGGCTCTAGCACGGTTACCCGCGCCGAGCTCCAGCCCACGAGGAGCCTGCCTGAGTCGGCCATTGCTTGACTGACTCCACCGGACACTGCACCCAGGCAGCACCGACGCCGCCCGGACCAGTGCGGATGGTGCCAATCCGGACGGTGTCCGAGGCACATCCGGTACGCGCCATAATGGCCTCCCGGACGTCCTCCACCGTCACGGAATCGTCCAAGCCCGTCAGGCGCATCTCTGCGCACTTGACAGGCCTGGCGATTCGGACACCATCCTCCGGCCCGAACAGCCCCCTCAACATCGTGGCCAGACTATCGGCCGTCTTCGCGCCCTCGGCCCCAGGGAACTCGAGTATTCGAGCCCCTGTCCGAGCCTTGCGGGTCCTCGCCTCGACGCCCCCGATATCGGAAACGTCCAGCTCCCGCCGGGCGCGTTTTAGGACGGCCTCATAGTTGAGGCCCCTCTCAGCCGCCTCAGGCAGCACGGTGATGACCACCGCGGCCGTCTTCGGCGACTTGAGGCCCCTGCGCGACCTTTTCTTCCCCTTTCTGCCGGCTCCCGCCTGGGGAGCGGCGGCCATGGCGGCACTCTTGGCCGCCGCTCTCCGCTTCTGGCCGCGTGCCTTCCTGCTCCGCTCAGCCACCTGCCAGCCCTGTTCGAGCCTGGCAGCAGCGCTGAGCGCAGCAGGAGCGGTCGCGGGTGCGCTGGCCGGCGCCTGCGGTGCAGCCGCTGGCACCGGCCGCGGCCCGGCCTTGGCGGGAGCCGGCACCTTGCCGGCCTTCTTGGCCCCCTTGGGCCCGGCCGCGGCCGCAGCGTAGCTCACCACGCGGCCACCCTGACAGGGCAGCGGGGTGGGAGCTGACGCTTGCAGCCGTCTCGCCCCGTCTGTGGCGAGCGGCGGTCGGAGGGGCGGCTCAGGCGGGAGCCTGGCCGCTACGGCGGCGATACGCGCATCCACCATCACCCCTACTCGGGCTAGGATGACGCGTACCGCCGACTCCGACACGCCGTGTACCTCGTCGGGCGGCGGCCCCTCCCCCTTCCGAGGTCTCCGCGGCCACGAGCCGGCGGAGGGACCACGACGAGGGGAGGAAGCGCCGAAGCCGCGATGGGCGCAGCCGGCGCCACAGACGCAGACGACGGGCCCGCCATCCCCGGCGCAGCCCGTTTCGGTAGCGAGGCCGGCACCGGCGGCGTGGCCGGCGCCAGGCGCGCGAACTGAGCCTGCAGGTCGGCCATCTCCTTGGCCAACCCGCGGTTCTCCCGTCGCACCGCCGATAGCTCCGTCTCCAGCTTGCGGTTGCGTTCCCGCAAGCCGGAGACCTCCTCACTAAGGCGGGCGTTCGCGGCCTGAAGGGCCGCCACCTCGCCACCGTGGCCAGCCGGACCCGGTGTCCCCGGCCTCGCCACCACCGCCGATCCTCGGCCTCTGCGCCCCCGGCGCATGGTCGGGACCTTGGGAGGAGGCATGATGATGGAACTCCCCTCCGAGTCGGTGTTGGAGGGGCCACCCTCTTGCAGGGGGCGCTTCCAGGGTCTCGGGGGGAGGGCCTCCTCCCTCTTCCTCGCACTTGGGGCTGGGGCTGGCGCCTTTGCAGCCCTCTCCGTCCTCTTCCTCGGCGACGACGATGGCGACGACGGCGACAACGACGGCCTAATGGAACCCTCAACCGACGGCCCGCCTAACGACTCCCTACTAGCGGCGCATCCACCGCCCTCGTCCCTACTCCGGCCGACTTGTATCCAAGGGGTGCTGCTCTCCTCGTCGGACGGCTCTGCGGCACTTCCGCCCACGTCCGTCAGCACCATCTCCGATGCCGTGTCGGTCAAAGTTTCGGATGGCCCTGCGGCACTGCCGCCCTCATCCTGCGATGGCTCTGCGGCAGTGCCGCCCTCATCGCTCGACAGCTTCGTTTCGGAGCTGTCGCCTGCTACTCTTATGCACGGCTCTGCGGCAATGCCGCCCTCGTGCTCGGACCCGCTGCTGCTGCCGCTCTCCTCACGCGGCGGCCCTGCTGAGGTCTCCATCCTCTCCCTCTCCTCTTTCGACGGCTGGGCAGCAACGCCACCCCCGTCACGCGACGGCCCTGCAGCAGCAATGCTGCCACCCTCGTCGCGCGCAGCAATGGCGGCTGCCAACTTCCGCTCCCGCTTCTTTTTGTCACGGAGCGCTTGGGCACGGACTCGCCCCATAGCCGTGAGTTCTTCTTCTTCCTCTTCTCCTTTACTTCTTCTATCCCCTCCCCCCGGTGAGCCTCTTGATGGTGTGCCGGGCTCTCGGCTCTCAGTGCAGTTGTTGTCTCCCTCCCATACGTGTGGAGACTGACTGTGCTGGTGACTGTGCGCCTCTCGCGCTCAGAAACCAGCACAGTGAGGGACTCCCCGGCGTGGCCGGGCCCCTGTGGAGTATGTACGTCCGTTTTAACACCTGCCATGGTTTTTTTGGTCATTTTTAAGTCTCGCCTTGACTACCACTCTAACGACTGGACGCTCGCGCGCTTCTTAACCCACCAGTCATACATCTCCTCGCCGAGTTGCCAAACTTAAGATTGGGGTAATTTTTTATAGGGGTTTTCTTTCCCGCGGTCCGAAGACCCCCGGTCCTGACCCCCCTGCTCAGGATTACGGTTTGGGCCTTCCGGGTCTGGCCGCTCGCGAGCGACCGACCCGTCACGCCCCTGGGCCGTGACGCAACCGTCCCTGGCGACGGAGTGCCATGAGGCACATCCGCCCCATTGGCCCCGGGTCAGATCCGCCGTGCGCTCTGCCACCAGAGCCGCACGCGGAGACCCCCCCCTGCCGGAATCTTGGCCGTCCAAATGGCCGCATGACGTCCAAATGGACGTTACCAGGGAGCACCACGAGGAGGTGCTCCGGCCGCGCCCCCCAAAAAAAAGGGTCTAGCCATAGTATGTACTAGTTCAATGTCTCTCCAATTGTGGAGGAGGATCGAGCCCAGCAGTTGGTCGTATATGCGCTATGATAATGATAAAAATAATATAAAACGTACCTGTAATTTCTGAAGATTCTCAGGATTGTGAGCTAAACGTCTTCTGGAGAAGTTAAATCCAGTAATAGCTGCAATCCAGGGAGTATATTGGTCTTCGAATTCAAGGAATGAGAGGATATTGAATGCTCTGCTGTACGGAATTATACCAGATCTCGCCATAATGAACACGTCATCCACAATCTAAATAAGGAAAAATTTATATACATATTGTATACAGGCTGTATCAGGTTATGGGGCACCTGTTCGAGTATGTTGTAGTTTAATAGTCATAGATCGTAATTAGAATGTATATTACACAAAAAACAATATAGCATAAAAGTCTATAACTTTTAGGCTATATCATATATTATATGATTTCAAAAATGTGTGTCTAAGAGTCTATGCCTTAAATGTTATCTATTATGTAGACATGTATAGACAGGATACATGTAGGCCTGTAAAGCTTCAACAGTATAAATAGGTATGAATTGCGCAAACGCTTCAATGGTACATAGGTACAAAGGCGCCTCGTCAACGGTCATCGGCTGATCAGCTGATTTAAAGCTAAGTTTATTTTGCTTATGCGAACGTAATCATTGATTTATTCAATTTCTAATGAACATTTAACAAAGTACGAATATGTTACAGATTAAGTATCACTGACTTTATACATTTCAATCAGATTTACACGGAAAAGCGATGACAAAATTGAAAATTTTACATGTTTTTAACTCATTAACGAATCGATACTTTTCCTTCAAATTTTTCTGGGGTTCCTGCCACCGTTGCCTAACTCCTGTTTGACCAGTTACCCCATAACCTGATACATCCCGTATCTACATATTTTTGTATTTTAATTTTCTGTAGCGAGTAGATAATTATAAATTTCTGTAATAACGATGACTTGTTGGACGTGAGACATCTTAGTCCGCCCGTGACTATGAACGCTGCAAAGTTTTCGAAACTTTGGCCAATCAATAATCAAATACAAACGCGATAAAATCCTTAAAGTAGTTTTATTTCCTAAATGTCATCTTATTATTTGTGTAGGCATTATTTGGACGTCGTCACGTGAAATTAATAATATCAAAATTAATCCATAATACATCAATCACATTTTTGTTATCTCAACAGTTGTTGACTGCGCAGAATGTTTAATGACAACGGTTATATTATTTGCTAACATTTATAGACATCAACCCGTTCCTATTTACGCAGCGTTATTTATTATAACGTTTCTTGATAAACAGGTTAGAAGTACCCTAAACTGAAGAACATGCATGAGGCGATTATTGAATGCAGATGAGGCGAATGTGGTATGTCAAGACCGTAGCCAGTGGAGGGAAGTGGTCTCTGCCTACTCCTATAGGAAAGAGGCGTGTGTGTATGTATGTATGTTTTTTAATATAATTTTGGTTTCCTAATAATATTAGGAAATAAGACTTGAGTTCATCCACGAAACCAAAATCTTCAGCTTTATAATAATATGGAATATGCTAGACTAAATACACGATAGTAAAATATATATTAATAGAATTAGTACATGAAATGGCATTGGGCAGGCCATAGCTTATCGCACCGACAACCATTGGGGAAGATAGAGTCTCGGGTAGCAATCCCGTATAGGATGACGCAACGTAGGAAGTTTCCCCACTAGATGGACTGACGACATCGTGAAAGTAGTAGGGAACCGTTTAATGCAAGTAGGAGGACTATTCCGAGTAGCGTTCTCGTGGAAGCCTACGTCCAACAGTGGACTTCAATGGGCTGATGAATGGATGGATAAATGGATGGGAAAGTATGTTATAATTTACCTGTGCACGGTTATATTCGTGGATCTGCACTCTGCTGGTTGAGTCTCTAAGAGCGAATGTAATAAGTGACCATGTGACAGAATCATAATTTACTCTGTAAAAACCTGAAACAATGTGATTATTTTTACTTCTTTATTTTGTTATATTTTAATTAACACCAGTGGTTATTAATGATTTCTGATATTTAAGCACACTAATAATAATTTAATAACTAACTCTGTAGTGGGTAGATATAAATCTCTATAATAACGATGATTTGTTCAATACGAGCCATCTTAGTCCGCCCGTAACTATGAACACTGAAAAGTGTTCGTAACGTCGGGAAATCAAAAATCAAATACAAACGCGATAAAATCCGTAAAATAGTTTTATTTATATTAGTTAACAATGTTTTGTAACGTAATATAAACTTATTAAATCGTAGCAGCCCGCCCTCGCTTCGCTCGCCTTTCAGTCGCCTTACCCGCGTAGTTCCCAATCCCGTAGGAATACCGTGATAAAATATAGTCTATGTTACTCCCTGATATAATAGCTTTCCGTTGGTGAAAGAATTTTTGAAATCGGCGCAGTAGTTTCGGAGCCTATTCAATACAAATAAACAAATCTTTCCTCTTTTAATATTAGTGTAGATGAGATCAATTACAGTTATTCCATGTGGTGATGGAGTAAGAATAACCACCCCTTTTTCTTGCCTATGGGTGTCGTAAAATTTCCATTGTGACTTCAACCATTAGCAAATAAATATGCTACCGTACTTAGTAAGTTGTTTTTTTAACTTACCAGCTTGTTGTTTGTTGAAAATTACCCATTCCCTGCCCGTGGTACCTCTGTCAATAACTGTGGTAGTTGCACTCAACATTTGTGTAGGCTTTGTGTCCGCAAAATCAATAGCACCTGCCCTAGTCCATGTGATGGGAACATACCATGAACTACGAATGCTCGAAACTCCAGAGTTGACATTCCAGCGTTCCTATAACAGTTGTATGACGTTGAACTAAAAGTCGTTCGGCAAAATTTGGCAATAAAAGAAAATTATTGTTAGCATTCTGTAGTATTTTTAATACGCTTTGAACATGATTTTGACCCCCTTCAAAACGTCGGATTAACTCGAAATTTGGCATACTTATTAAGGACCGATGACAATTCAATATTTTAAACAGTTTGACCGGTTATCCTTACTAGGATAATCAGGATTAGCGAAAATTTAACTAAAAAATGAAAAATAAATAATAGTTCAAAAAAACGAAAAAATACGCTTTTAAAGAAAATCCAACCAAAAATTAAAAATTATTTTTTTTAAATTTGAATTAAGATCAGTGTATATAAGAAAAAAATATTTATTATTTTTAAAAAAGCGTGGAGTGTTTTTTAAGATATTATCAAAATGATAATCCTTCTACTCATATCATAATAAAATATTTATAATTATTGACAACGTGCACCCCTCGCTTTTTTTACAATAAAAAATATTTTTTCTTATATACACTATTCTTAATTCAAATTTTTAAAAATTTATTACTATAATAATGCCAAATGGTATGTCAAAATTATTCCACATAAAAGTTTTATATTGTCTAAATATTCATAAGTTCCATGTATGTGAAATAAAGCATTCCTCCCTGCAGCATGAATACTGAAAGTGTTCGAAATCTCAGGCAAGTTAAAAACCATAATTACTATTAAAATTTTAACAATAGCTTTAATATGAGTATGTGTAGAAATAATTTAAATTCATCCAAATAAGAAAATGCCAATAAGTTGGAACTTTTCCTGCAAAAATCAATGATTTTGTTCATAATAACAAAAATGCGGACAAAAAGTAATTATTACTCAAATATTCATTTACTCTTACTTTTCATTTACTCTTAAAATTCTATCAATGCATCATCATCATCTTTTCAACTCATATACGTCCCACTGTTGGGCTCGAGCCCAGCACAATAAGAGGGAAATTGACCTTCTATACCACGCTTTTCTTGCATAGATATTAAAAGCATATTTAATCCCTTTTTTTTGGGGGGTGGGTTGCGGTCGGCGCGCTCCTCGCACCAGTCCGTCTGGGGCGACAGAGGGGCGTAAGCATACACACCCGCAACCCACCCACGTGCACGTCGCCTTCGTCGTCTGGCCGACCACCGGAGCAGGGTTACTTGTCATCAGTGATATTTAATCCCTTAATCGTTTTTCACGACACCCACGGGCAAGAGAGGGGGGTGGTGTTGGAATACAAATGTATTGTTACTCCGTCACCAGACGGAAAATTACTATCTATTAATTATTATTAATAATTAATAGATTTTTGTTATCAAACCCCGAGTGTTTCCGTGCGGTGATAAAATAATAATACAATTCAACACTATCTTGCCCGTGGACATCGCAAAAGACGACTAAGAGGTATAATATGTATATAACATCTATGCAAGAGAAGGAATACTCGAAACATAATTTATAGCAATCCCTCTGACCAACATGGTATAGTAGGTTAATTTCCCTTCTATTGTGGAGGAAACCCGAACCCAACAATGGGATGTGAATGAGCTGTTGTGATTATAATGTTGATGAAACTTATAAACGTTTAAAAGGTATTCATTAAAATTTATGAGTTTTCTCCTAAGTTTTCCTCGTAAGTTTATTTAACCCTAATCTTAAAGATTATCGTGGCAGCTAATGGTCAAAAATATACCCACGATGATGTACAGCTTCTCTTAAATTTGAGATTTAAAATCATCTAGGATGTCTTTTGCTCTGCATGGAGCGGCTACTAGCACTAAATGCGCAAGTACAAATAAAGCACTAAATCTCATTTCGAAAGCCCTACTTATGTCCAACAGTGGACATCAATAGTCTGATAGATGGATTATTAAGATTATTTAGGACCACACTGTTGACAGTTATCTGTCTAAAGTCGCGGGCCTGTCCGTCCGCGGTAGTACCACATTCTCACAGAAAATCGACCACCGAGTTGTAGCAATTTATTAATGCGTTTCGTTCGGTGAGTGAGAGGACGGGAAGCCTAACTTTCTGAGGGTGTTTGTATGTGGTGGGTTTTAGTGATGCCTTTAGTATCACCGAACCTCATTGCACGCATTCACACTCCCTTCACTTTCTTTGCGGTAGGCAGCGGCCTTACAAAGGTCCATGAGCGGCAGCAACACTTACCATCAGCTGTACTGTTTGCTCGTTTGTCACTGTAAGCAATAAAAAAAATGTCCATACCTGAGTTACAGTCATACGTCCAGTATTATGATCAACAACAACTGTTAACATTGGATGTCCAGCCTGTAGTGACCAAGATTCGAAATATTGTTCGACAGTGACTCCATCGAAAGCTATTAAAGCTTCGTCTTCGGCAGCAGCGTAATCCAATGCTTCAAACAAATCCTCAGGCTCTGCGACATCGAAGGCACTAGAATTTTTTTTTATATTATTCTTCTGTGGTTCTAAAGATTTGCAGATTGTATGAAATATTTCTTTTAGTATCGTGAAAGAGTTAGAAGAAAATTCAGCACACTCTTATGTGCCCGTGGGTGGGTATCGCAAAACATAAGTAAAGTAAATGAAAATAAAATATGCTTAATTAACATCTATACAAGAAATTGAAATAAAAATCATATGCCAACCCGTCTGACCAGCTTGATATAGTAGGTCAATTGCCCTCAGTCCAACAGTGAGCTACATATATGAGCTAAGATGATGATAAAAATGATAAAATCTTTCATATTAAATCCATATTACTCTTTGATACGTGTTGGTAGCGCGCCAAGTATTGGCAGAATACCAGCGCTATTTCTTTAAAAAGAAGTAGCACGAGCTGTTTCAATAGCCTTTTTTGTTCCTCGTTAAAATTTAATTATTTTATGTAAGAATCTCTTTTATTTAGTTGTTTTTGTTTTTTATTAGTTTTAACGAGAACAGAATAAATATTTTCTTTTTTTGATATGCTATTTGAAGCTTTATTTCTCCTTTAATAACCTAATATCTGGTTGACCGAGCTTCGCTCGGAATATTTTTATTGAATTTATTTGGATATATATCAATAAAAATAAAAAATAAATAATGAAAAATATATAAAAAATTACAAAAAGAGAATAATAATAACACCGAGATTCGAACCCACGCTGTGTGAATGCCAAAAAAACCAAAATTAGAACCTGTCAACTTCCCAACTGAGCTATCGTAACTCATGACGTTGACAACGAAATTTGAATTCATATTCTTTTAAAATTTAATGTCATTGTATTGTTTTACTAAAAACATGGACAAAACAACATTTTCTATAAATAAAACCTAGCTAGATCGATTTTTGGACCCGAAACCTCTAGTATGCCAAGTTTCAACAAAATCGTTGGAGCCGTTTCCGAGATCCTGAATATATATATATATATATATACAAGAATTGTTTTAAGATAAGTTACCTATTGACCTACGGATAGCATACGATTCTTCTAATAAACTTTCATTCTTCAACTAAGGCTATCTTTTAAATATTCTAAAAAAGTTTTCATGTAGGTATTTTAATACATCCAAATTCTATTTAAAAACATGCGCTAAGAACAAATCCTTGCAACACGTGGGACTTTAAAAACATATAATTGACGGAAACAAAGATTTATAATTATAATTTATAGATCTCATAAAAAAAATCCTGAATAGAACCCACACAAATTTAACATTAGAGGTCGGTACTTAGACAAACGTCTACAGTCGTATCTAACTTAGCAATCGTAACTTACTTATCAACTATATATTTCTGCAATCCCTTTCGGAAAGTTTCTTTAGTAAGCATATGCTCAGTCATTCTAAGTACTGCTGCACCTTTTGCATATGTGATAGTTGAGAAATGATTGCTGACCGTGTCAGGATCAATAACGCTAGGATCTGTGAGAGGGTGAGCGTTATCGACGGAATCCGAAAGCAAGGCTGAATGCACTTGCTCAACAATGAAACGAGTTTCAAAACCCATTTCAGGAGATACCTGTTAAACAAAATGACATTACTTTAGAATTAAAGACAAGAAAATTCCAAATTTTTTTTTGGATTGGCTACGGTCAGTTCACCCGCCGTCCAGCTCCGTCCGGGGCGACGGAGGGGCGGCGTGCGGCCCCGTCGTTGGGCCGACCACCGGTGTAGAGTTCCTTGACTTCAGTGGTCGACCCGATAAGAAAATTCCTAATGCGAGCATTAGGAATGTAGTATTGAGACGTATATGAGCTGAAATGATGATGATTATAGATGAGAGCAGTTAGTTTCTCTACTTATAAAGTTTAGTATTGACGTATCTTCTTTTAAAGACTACGCCCTGTACTAATAAAATAATCCTTGTATTGAGGAGGACTTTACAAACATATAAATAACAAACTCATATTACATCTAGACTCAGAACAAACATTTGTGAATCGCACAAAGTGTTGTCCTGCGTGGGATTCGAACCCGCGACATTGCCATGGCTGTGCAGTCAAGTATCTCTCTGTTTCTGTTTAATACGTTAAGATTTTAATATTTCAAGTAAATACTTATCGATATAAATAATGAAATAGGCAAATAATAATGAACTACTTATAATATGAAATATTGCTTACCCAATCAGCAAGGAAGTAAGTATAATATCTGGCAAAACCTTCATTGAGCCAGAGGTTATCCCACCAAGCGCAAGTAACTAGATTACCAAACCACATGTGAGTAATTTCATGAGCAATAATGTTAGCTATACGTTGTCTGTAAAAGTGGTTTGAGTTTTCTGGGTCGTATAATATCAGAGCCTCCCTAAAAACATAATTATATTGTTAGTTAAATAATTAAAAATACAAGAAAATCGTAATACTACATAAATATACTTAAGAAATGAAAATCTATAACGATAAATTCAGGCTTTAATTAAGCCATTCTCAAACACCTATTATTGATACGTCCATTACTTTTTATGGTATACTAGCAACCCGCCCTCGCTTCGCTTCGGTTTTAGTCGCTAACACCTGCGTAGTTCCTGTTCCCGTGGGAATACCGAGATAAAATATAGCCTATGTTACTCCCTGATGTTATAGCTTTCCATCGGTGAAAGAATTTTTGAAATCGGTTTGGTGGTTTAAGCGTGAAAGCGTAACAAACAAACAAACAAACATCCTTACTTTCGCATTTATAATATTAGTAACGATGTCATAAAAATAATAGACTAAAAGCTGTACTCACTGCTTTACATATCGTAAAAATAATCAAATATTTATTTTCAAGTTGCAATTTCAATTTTATTTATTAAATAGAGAGATAACTAGAGGGAAAGAGAGCGAAAGCGGTATAAACAAGGTGACGTAAACATCGCAATTTCATTATTAACTCTCCAACCCAGCGAACTTCATACCGCCATAATACCGCCATTTTTTGGCAAATGTATTTTCTAATATTGCGAAAATATAGCCTATTTTTGGCAAATCAGAAAATATATTTAAAAAAGTCTATATATGTCATTTGCATTTTGTTATTACATATCAGATACGTTATTTTTATACCACGTTTTAAAGTGACTTTTTGACGTTTTATGTTACGTCACACGGGAACGCGATCGAACGAAATAAAAGTATCCTATATCCGTCTTCTGGATCTAAGAAACCTCCCCGCCAATTTTCAGACAAATGAGTACAGCGGTTCTTGAGTTATAAATAGTGTAACTAACACTCTTTCATATACAATATAGATTACCATTTATCATAAACAAACGTTGTTGTGCGAGAAAATTATAATATTTTACCCTACTAATAATTACAAAACCTGATTTCATTAATTGTGTTTGTTGTTAGTGCATATTTTTCTCATATGGACTTAAAACTTTAAAAAATATTAGTTATATTTTAATATTTCTGCACAGATGGCGTAGTGGTTAAGATAGCGACCTGCAGCGCCAGTGTCGGGGGTTCGAATCCCACGCGGGACAACACTTTGTGCGATCCACAAATTGTTGTTCTGAGTCTGGATGTAATTTGTGTCCGTTAATTATATGTTTGTGAAGTCCCCCGCAATACAAGGATTATTTCCTTAGTGCAGGGTGTTGTCTTAAATAAATATAAATAAAAAAAATATAAAAAATTTCTATCAAGTTTTCATGTGGCAACGGATTAAGAATACAATACTTATTTTGTCCGTGGGTGCTGTAAAAAACGACTAAGGGATTATAACAGGCAGATAACCCCTATACAGGAGAAGGAAAACTCGAAATAAAAACCTATACCAACCCGTTAAGGCATCGTGGTATAGTAGGTAGGGTAATTTTGCCACCATTGTAGAGGAACCTCGAGCCCAGCGGCGAGGCGTATACGAGCTGTGATAATAATTATCCGTGTGGAGACGGAGTAAGAATACAAAATCAGGATACAATATCCAAATAAGGATACTATGCAAAAAATTGCTCGACCCCTCCGAAACCTCGAAACCCTCCTATTGTGGAGGAGGCTCGAACCCAGCTGTAATGGTGATAATGATGAAATTACTCACCTGTAAGTCAATAAACCCCAATTTTCCATAGCACCAGCAGAGAAATCAGGAATAGCAGCTTGTTGCATTATAATCTTATCAGCCATTGTGTAGTAGGGATAATTAGTGAACTCTTCCATAGTATAAAGAAGTTTTTCTCCAATTTCCAGAGCATAATCACCAGTTTCTCCAGCATTATCTCTAGCATATATATGGAAGACCCTATCTACATCCTCATTGCTAGCCACTCGTTTGTAATGGGAAACGATAAACGCAAGTAGGTATGTGGACGTTAACGGTGTTGTGTAGAAGGTTTCCGAAACTCTTCCATTTGGAAGGCTGCAAAAAAAAATTATGATATGACATAGTTCATGATAAAATACACTTGAATATTTAAGTTGTCAATAAACAATTTAATTGTGCCTACTAAATAAAATCCGTTAACAAGCTTTAAGTTTAAAGAGTTTTTATTCGCTTCATTTGTCTGTAAAGAAATCTTTAGAATGTAATTTTGAACCACTTTTAATCATTGAATTCAATTGAACATTTTTTTTAATATTGATCCTGATTTGTTTTACAAGGATGAACTAAAAACTATCTTTCTTTACAGGTAATTGCGAAATTAAAAAGTAGAAAATAAAATCCGTTTAAAAATCCAAAAAAAAAAAAGAATAATAAAATTATAATCCGATCTAAAAAGTAAATAATCAATTATAGTTTAAGAACAAAATTTAAAAGTGTACGTTGCTTTTTACTTAATTTTAGTAATGATTCTGCCCTTCGTAATTTATTTCTAAATATGGTAAATAGTTTTTATTGGTAATCAATGCTGAACGTTTCAACTTACACAGAATCGGTCATTATTGGCATATTTGAGATTGTTGGGCTGAAATCAGCAGCTCTGATAATGGTAAAGTCAAATTTGGCTTTGAATCCTGGTTCATCATAGCAAGGGAAAGCTTGGCGGGCGTGTCCAGGTTGAAATTGTGTAGTCGCCATCCATCTTAAAAAAAAGGATATATTTACTTATGTTGATGGTAATTTTCATGGCTTTTCAGGTATTTTCATGTATTTGAGTTAAATAGTAATTATATGCATGAAATATAATCGTAATAAAATGGTTAGCGTAGTCATTACCTTTTTTTTTTCACGCTGTGGAAATGCATTTACGCACTATCCCCCGCCGGTTACAGACAGGTAACTGTGTGTGGGACTCGCCGGCCACAGAAGTGACCGAAATACTCACTAAAACCACAGCGGCCCCTTCCGCGCTTTTACGAGGTGCCGGAGAGATCGTCTGATGACATTCTATCCCCGACACCCCAACGCTTGGCCGTCTGACCATGTCCTGTCATCATTCAGGGCGATGAGAGGAGGAGCGCATAACGGCGTCTCCTCCTCCCTGGTCGCCGCCGACGGAGCGAGTCTGCTGACGGAAGTGCCTCGCGTGCCCGCTCCGCGGCCTCCTTCCTTGTAATGACAGAAGGAGGCCATCGACGACCAACAGCTGTCGCTGCCGAGCATCTTGGAGATGATGGTCGACAACGACAGGTCCGCTGTTCCCATGTCCGTTTACAGGACGTGGCGCTGAGACCCCCAGGCGGGGCATACTTCTAGTGTGTGGCGCGCATCGTCGATTAGCGTGCCACACTCATGGCATCCTGGAGCCTCTTTTCTTCCAATTTTGTGCAGGTACTTACCGAAGACCCCATGTCTGGTAAGCACTTGACCGTAGTCATTACCTAAATATCATTGATGATTGATGTATTCGAGTAAAATAGAAATTATATGCATGAGATACAAACATAATAAAATGGCTAGCGTAGTCATTACCTAAATATCATTGATAATGTACTCGAGTAAAATAGTAATTATTTGCTTGAAATATAATCGTAATAATATGGTTAGCTATTACTCAAATATTATTGATGACGTATTCGAGTAAAATAGTAATTATATGCATGACATATAATTATAATAAAATGATTACCGTAGCCATGATCGAAATAATAATAATTATCATAATATAACTAAGTAGCGACAAACAAACAAAAAATTATTTTAAATTCATTTGACCTTGATTGTTATTTAGTTGTTATCTATAAATTCGTTACCTATCTTTATGCACGTTTCGATAAGAGATATATCTGCAGATAACATCTGCGGATTTACTACTAAATCCTCAGATTAATTACTTTTTTTTCCACTGTCTAGTTCTGACCACACTTGAGCCAAATCTGCCGGCAATACGGAAGTATGGCGTAGAATCCCTTAACCTACCACAACTATCTACACACCTGTCTGCCAATTGGATTGGCTATTGGGATTGATCGCTTGCTTGTTAAGGTACCGCCGCCAATGTCTTAACAGCAAAATGTTAGGACAGTCGACATCCTTACGGATGACGGATTTCAGGTCTCATCACTTGTAAGTGATGAGACCTGAAATCCATCATCCATCAGCCTGAAGTCCAGCATCATCAAATATGTAGGCGATGGTGTAACATCGCCTACATATTTAAAATGATGTATACTAATGATGTTATAATAATGATGTTAAAATAATGATGTATACTAATAATACTAATCAGGGGAAGTCTGAAAGTGGCACCAGTGATAGAGAAGATTAGGAGCGCGAGATTGTCTTTGTATGGACACGTGATGAGGAGGGATGAAGGGCACGTGACGAGGAGGGCTGTCAATATGTTTGTGGATGGACGTAAAAGCGTGGCAGGCCTAAAAAGAAATGGATGGATTGTGTGAATGAGGATATGCGTGTGAAAGTAGTGAGTGCAGATATAGATATAGACAGCTGATAGAAGGCTATGGAAGGTAAAAACATGTTGTGCCGACCCCACTTAGCGTGAGACGAGGGCAGGCAAATGATGATGTATTCTAATGATGTTGTCGATCATTATGTTTACCTAGGACAAACAGTCCAGTTAGATAGATCCAATTTCGAGAAAGAGATCAGCCGACGAATCCAACTCGGTTGGGCAGCGTTCCGGCAACTTAAGAGGAGAAGAGGCGGCACAGAACCGCACTTTGTGGCGTAACATGAGGGAGGCCTACGTCCAGCAGTAGACGGCGATAGGCTGAACTGATGATGATGATACTAATGATTTCTGATGTTTACGCGAGTATTACGCTTTTTAAATAAAACTACTTTACGGATTTTATAGCGTTTGTATTTGATTTTTGATTTCCCGACGTTCCGAACACTTTGCAGCGTTCATAGTCAAGGGCAGACTAAGATGTCTCACATCCAACAAGTTATCGTTATTACAGAAAATTTAAAACTATCTACCCCAACCAACCAACCATCCATCATACACATGCGATAAAATCCGTAAAGTATTTTTATTTAAAATGATGTATTTTTTATTATTCAATTACTTTCTTTGAATATATGGAATAAGGAAGGTATTATAAAAGTTTGCTTTATGCATCAGTGATAACTAAGTCATTAATAAGAAGTTGATAGTTTAATAGACTCAGTAGAAAGCGCCGCTGCCGCCTAAAGTGGATACGATTCTCACGCAGCCAATTCTTTTTGTAATCCGCAAATAATTATTCTGGTTGAATGTAAGTCATATTCAATAATTATATGTTTATAAATTCACCCATGACATAAAGATTTCTTCTGTAGTGTAGAGAGGAAAGCACAGAAATAATAACAAATAAGGAACAGTGTATTGAAAATGAAGAAGGATTTCATAAAGCCCTAACTGTTAAAGTAAAAGCTTGGGTATTCTTAACTTACCTTCGCAAGCCACTGCTATCAACATACCAACTTCTATAAAAACCTCTCATATTCGTTTGCAGGTTTCCTCTGAATTTAGTATTAATATTGTACTGAAGATTTATATCCAAAGCTGTTGTCAAAGGAATTCTCAAGAAACTCCATGGCATTTGACATTCAAATTGTTCAGATGCAGCCAAATTTACACTTGGATTAGTGACAGCATATACTGTCAGATCCGAAATTGTTAAATCATTACAATGCAGAACAATTTCTTCCACATTTTCTTGTGTTGCACTGATAGTGATGGTTGCTTCACCATCAAACGTGAATGCCTGCATATTCGGGACAGGGACAATATCCAAAATAGGATCTAAAGTTACAACATAGTGACTTGGGCGAGTAGTAGTCGGTAGCCGATAAGCAGGATCTCTTAAAAATGCATTGTATTGAATCCATTCATTATCAATACTCTCTTCTGGAATAGGACTAAAAGCCAGGCATGTTTGTATTAAAAGCAGTCCCAATACTAGATTGCCCCAGCAGCTTGCCTAAAAGAACAGAACACTGTTATTTTTTTTTTCTAATCTTGAGATGACGGATTGAGAATAAAATATGATTACTTTTTTAAAGACGTAAAATCTTGTTTAGAGATCTGCAGGAAAATAAGCACCGATTTTACAGTAACCCGCTTTCCCATAGCGAACGTATCACTATTCCACCTTGGGGAAGCTTATGTGCAAGGATAGAAATTGAAGGATTTGATAAAATTTTAAACTCTACTATCAACAAAGAAATTATTGCGATAAAGTGTATATGACAAAGAGGTATAATATATCCCCTGCTAATAACCACAGAGTTCTTCCGCAATAGAAAGGGAAGGGAGCTTATTATCCCATGCTTAGCAGATGGGTTGGTATTGTTTTGAATTATTTGACTTTTCTATAGTATTTTATGGACTTTTCTTATATACTAGACTTATAGACTCGTCTTGTATACTTTTACTTAGATACATGGTAAAGGAAAGGTCTATTATATTTTTAATCCATCCGTTACCACAAGGAAAATTAATTACACACTAGAAATCAATATCATATCAATACATCAATAGTACTAATTATAAGGATCTATTAACTAATATGTCGAAACCCATTTTTTATTAAAAATAAACAAACTTTAGAGGACATAGTTGCTTAATATATTATTTATTTATGATTATAAAGAAAGGAAAATATTTAATTATGTTGCATTATAAATTAATTTAGATATTTTTTATTGTATTCTCTTTAAAAAAAATGGTTAATTATATTAAGCAATAAGGAACATACCATTGTACTGCTGGCTCTTTACCTATTATAAATAATTACTTTAACTTCGTTAATTAATATCGAAATTATCAAAACGTGCGATAATTTTTTATCTTATCTAGTAACCAAATCTTATTGATTACAATTAATACATTACTTCAATACGTTTTAATTATCTACTTTATTTCTTATAGGTTTATTTAAAAGGCCTAGGTTTAAACGCAACATGGTTGCTTCGGTAAGTACCAGCACAAGGTCGTGAGGAGGAAGAAGACACCGTCCTGGTACCACTGCAATTGCTATGACGACATTGTGCAGCACACGTTCAAGGCCTGCGTGCCCTGAGCAGAACAGCGTTGTGAATTCGTCTTAATCATTGGTGCCGACTTGATGCTGCCGACCATCGCTAGGGTGATGCTCGACAGCGTCTGAACAAGGGACGCGTTCGCCGCCTTCTATGAGGTAGTCATCTCACGAAATGAGGCGGTGGAGCGGAGCTCACCTGACGCTGCTCAGCATTGCTCAACAGCGTCTCGCATAAGAAGGCGTCCTTTTCCTATTGCCAAATAATAATATAAGACTACGCCACACTTTTTTTGGAGTGGGCTATGGTCAGCGCACTCGCTGCCCGTCTCCATCGACAGAGGGGCAGCATGCGGCCTATAATCCACCGTAGCACGTCGCATTCGTCGTCCTCGACCACCGGTACCGAGTCCCTTGTCCTCCGTGGTCCACCCGACGAAATACCTCGAGAGGTACCCTCTCTTCTTGACGTTCCTTTCCCGAGACATCGGTGGTCGTCACGCGGTCAGCCTCTCTGCGGGTGACGGACTCATCTCCGGTCCGGTAACCCACGGCCTTGGCTAGGGACACTTTACGGCCTTAAGACGTAATCATGGGCATTTGTTACATACTATGACTAAAAGAAACACCTGACGGATTAACTGACTTATCAGCGTATTGAATGTATAAACGTGATATTTTGTCGCAATTAATTTTATCTATATACAGCAAAAAGTATCGACGAGGTGATCTCATCGACGAGTGATTTAATCAAAAATAAAAAAGGCCGTCAAAGTAGATATTTAACTAAAAATTTTGGATTTGACCTTGAACTCTATTTTAAGGGTAATTTTAAGGTTATATTTAGTCTGTTTAAATAAGAATCCCTTTTTATGATAGTGAAAATCAAAAGAATAGGAACCATTACGAACAAAGATGTATCGACGAGTATCTAAACATCAAATAGAGGGCCAGATAAAATATGAAAACGGCTGAAGATCTCGAAACAAAATGATTTAATTGGAATATGAATAAATGTATCAGGGAGCATTTTTGATTAGAAATCTCATGATGATTTTGGATTTGACCACAAATTTCAATTTTAAACTTTTACACAACACACACTTTTAAAACACAGGTCTTTGACCAGTGTGTGTTACCAGTGATGACTTACGGCACGGAAACGTGGTCCGTAAATGTAGGCCTCACATCAAGGCTCAAAGTCACTTAACGTGCTGTGGAGCGGGCTATGCTCGGGATTTCTCTGCGAGATAGAATCCGGAATACGGAAATCCGCAGAAGAACGGGTGTAACCGACATAGGACGAAGAATTAGCACGCTGAAGTGGCAATGGGCAGGCCACATCGCTCGACGAACCGACAACCGCTGGGGAAGAAAGGTTCTCGAGTGGCGACCACGTATCGGACGACGCAGTGTAGGACGCAAACTAGGTGGACCGATGACCTAGTGAAAGTAGCTGGGAGTTGATGGATGCAGGCGGCACAGGACCGCTCATTGTGGCGCAACATGAGGGAGGCCTACGTCCAGCAGTGGACGGCGATAGGCTGAAATGATGATGATGATGATGAGATAAACTTAGTTATTTACAAGCCTATTTTACATACCTAAATTGCAAGTCTACACACCTGAAATTGAAATAATGGCTTAATTTACGTGCCAATGTGTATCAATGGGACCCTATTTTTTTTATGCTATGGTAAGCGCACACGCGGTAAATTCCGTCTGGGGCGATGAAAGGACACCGCGCGGGCCCATAACCCACCCGTACTCACCACGTCGCTTTCATCGTTGGGCCGACCACCGGAGCAGGGTGACTTGTCGTCAGTGGTCGACCCGAAGGAATACCCTTTCAGGTAACCCCACCTCTCGACGTCTCTGTCCCGAGACATCGGTCGCCGTCAGCCTCTCTGCGGGTGACGGACTAAAATCCCTGGGCCAGTCACCCGCGGCCTCGGCTAGGGCGGCATCAGGCGCAGGTATCAAGGGGACCCCTGGAGGGTTACTTGCAAGAATAAGTTTATGAAATTCCATTTAAAAATAAAGTTGACTTTAAAATAACTTTGAGATAAACATTCAAGTTCAAATATAAGGTCGCTATCACATTTTAACTAAAAATGTCTTTTGACATATTTTTATGCTACAATTAAATCATCCCTCTACCAAAATTTTTAGGGGTTTCCATACCTATTTTTCAACCTTAATATTAAGTCATAAAATTTTAATCGACGTGAGTCAACTCCAATTGATGCCATCTAGTTAACAATTACATTACTAAGGAGGGTTGATGTCAGGTAGGCAACCGCTCATAAATCCATTTTCAATACTTTTGCAATATGTACGATAAAAGAAGAGCGCATATTGTGTCCACCCAATTAACATAAGAATAGAACTATGATGAGCATATAATAAGCATAATAAGAAACTGACTGACTGACTGAATGCGACCAGTCACTCAGTCAGTTTCTGATGAACGCACAGCTGAAATCGCTGGAAGTAAAAACATTCACTTTTATATCAAATGTTCATTACGTGATCGCAGCGTGCACAAATAAAAAGATTTTTGAATATTCGTTACGTTCAACTTTCAGTATGCCCAGGAATATGGTATACTTCGAAAATTAATATAAAACATCATCGACCCTTCTCAGCAGATTACGTTTTCCATTTTATGTCATATTTTTTTTTCACGCTGTGGATTTGCATTTACGCACTATCCCCCGACGGTTGAAAACAGACGGGAGAGTGTGTGTGGGACTCGCCGGCCACAGAAGTGACCGAAACACCCACTAAAACCACAGCGACCCCTGCCGCGCTTTTACGAGGTGCCGGAGAGATCGTCTGATGACATTCTATCCCCGACGCCCCAACACTTGGCTGTCTGGCCACGTCCTGTCATCATTCAGGGCGGTGGATGGAGGAGTGCATAACGGCGCCTCCTCCTCCCTGGTTGCCGCCGGCGGAGCGAGTCTGCGGACGCAAGTGCCTCGCGTGCCCGCTCCGCGGCCTCCTTCCTTGTCATGACAGCCTCACAGAAGGAGGCCATCGACGACCAACAGCTATCGCTGCCGAGCATCTTGGAGATGATGGTCGACAACGACAGGTCCGCTGTTCCCATGTCCGTTGACAGGACGTGGCGCTGAGGCCCCCAGGTGAGGCATACTTCTAGTGTGTGGCGCGCATCGTCAATTAGTGCGCCACACTCATGGCATCCTGGAGCCGCTTCTCTTCCAATTTTGTGCAGGTACTTACCGAAGACCCCATGTCCGGTAAGTACCTGCACCATCCTAAATGTAAGCCTGCCGTGCCTTCTCCTGAGCCAGCGGTGGAGATGCGGCGCAACCGCCTCCACAGTCCCCCGCCCTGCTACGGGGGACTCAAGATTCTCTCTCCACCGCCAGATGACTTCCCTTCGGGCCACTCCCTGAACTCTGCCCAATCCCCTTGTGGAGACTTGCTCGCCGTTGACTCGCGCTGTGGCGCGGAACCGGTATATTTCTGCCAACGCTTCTGCCACCAGTGCCCAAGGTAGGTCGCCCGCCAGCAGTGTTGCCGCAGTTCAGGACACAGTACGGTAGCCCCTAATAGCCCTCACCGCGATGACCCTCTGCGGTCGTCGTAGAAGGGCTCTGTTGCGGGCGGTCAGGGACGCCGACCTGATAGAGGCACCATACAATGCCATGGACCGCAGGATGCCGACGTACAGACGCCGGCACAACGACCCGGGACCGCCAGTGTTCGGCAGAAGCCTTCCCAGTGCCGCGGCCAACTTGACGAGCCTCGGGACGAGCTGGGCAAAGTGTGGCCCGAAATTCCACTTTGAATCGAGGTGCAGACCCAAATATTTTATCTGGGCCTGCACCGGCACGGCAACCCCAGATACACTGGTGTGTGCTCCTCAGGGGGGACCTCGACGTGGGCCATGAAAAAGGAGGGCCTCGGTTTTATTTTATGTGATACTAGCTGACCCCACCCACAGACCCCACAGACGTTGTTCTGTTCAAATATCACAGCAATGCCACCTACCGAGTCCAATTGTGAATCTAAACCATTCTTCAATCCCCTTAAACCCACACAAAAAAATTCATCAACATCGATCCAGCCGTTTAAAAGGAGTTCAGTGACATACACACGTACGCAAGAACATAGGTGGGCACGGTTAATCCAAGTTAACTTCATTAATCGTTAATTCGTTAATAAAAAAATCGTTAAATTTGCGAAAATTATATATGTGCATGTAATGGAATGGATGTTCGCATGCATCTGTCCACACTAGCTTGTAATACACTAACGGGTAGTCCCGATATTAATAGATTCACCAATACTTTACGACGTGGCGAGGCGAGAAGCAGCTTAATCTCGTTCAACAAGATGGCCGCCTGGCGGGACGACCTCCGCCCTGACGTCATTGTCCTTTGGGCAATCCGGTTAGAGAGGCCTCGGTACGGTATTCGGACCGTCAAGGTTTTTCGGCCGGTGCTGATGGAGTGATTGGGTCGGTTGGTGCAGGTATTGACTGGGCATGGTAGCTTCGCCAAGTACCTGTACACGGTCGTAAGGAAGGAGAACACACCGTCCTGCCACCACTGCGATTGCGATGCTGACCTCAAGCTGCCGACTATCGCTAGGGCGATGCTGGATGGTGTCAGGAACTTGGACGCGGTCGTCGTCTTCCGTGTGGCAATTACATCACGGAAAGAGAGAGTGGCTCGCGCACGGGATGAACTCCTCTACGACACGATCCGTGGCGCGTAATTCAGACAAACAAAGTGACAACATGTCAACAATCGACTAATGTAACGGAGTAAAGTTAACGAAAGTTCAACTTAACGGAAGTTAACAAGAGCGTTAAAATTTTTCGAAATTAACTTAAAAGTCATTAACTTCGTTAATTAACGATTAATGGATTAACGAGGTAATGCCCACCTTTGCAAGAAATTCGGCTGGCTCAGACCTCTCAATTTAACCTACTATATTACTCTAGTCAGACATGGCGGCAGAGAGTTTTATTTCGAGTTTTTCCTTCTCTTGTATCGAAGTTTTGTACATATTTTAGCCTTTAGTCGTCCTTTACGATACTCACGGGCAAGATAAGGGTGGCAAATTGCAATTTTTTTTACACACGGATTAGTACTACTATTAGTAATTATTAAATTTTGGAGCTCAATAATAATAGCTGGTTTTACATATATAAAAAAAAGTAATTAAAAAAGAAAAAAACCGGCTAAGTGCGAGTCAGAGTCGCGCACATAGGGTCCAGTACCATTATCTATAAAAAAATTGCGTTTGTTCTATTGGAGCTCCCCTTAAATATTTATTTTACTTTGTTTTTAGTATTTGTTGTTATAGGGGCAACAGAAATATATGTCGCAGCGTACTACCTCTGGCACCATATCTTGATAGTTTTTAAGAATCAATCGATTACGGACACGTCAAGTATTATACTTGGGTGTTTTTGATACAACGTTGGCAATGATTTTTGATGTTTGTCGTTTGACCATTAACGTTTGAAATATTACCGAGCTTTCGTTATTGAGAGCGGTCCGTTGAATACTCACTTTAGAGCGAGACTCGATAGCGATCGGTCGTTGTTGTTGCTACGTGGTATCAAATTCACCGCGTTTCCCAAACTCTTAATTTATCTGTCGGCATACGTAATCATTAGTTACAATAGTAAATTGTGTTAACGTTAATTATTGAATATAGTTTAAAAGTAGCCATCCGAAGTGTTATTTTATTACATCGCGATGTGTGACCGATCTGATAGTGATACAGCACGACGCGCCCACCCCTCGATATATATATATATTGTAAAAATTTCAACTGTTTAGCTATCGCGGTTCATGAGATACAGCCTGCTGACAGATAAACGAACGGACAGACGGACGGACAGACAGCGAAGTCTTAGTATTAGTAATAGGGTCCCGTTTTTACAATTTTTGTACGGAACCCTAAAAAACAGATGTCCGAGTCACTTGCTAAATGTTCTCGCAGCGGCTGCGTATCGATTTTACATCTTTTCACATTTTACTTCAAAATCATCGAAAATTATCTACCACTGGATTGAAACACAATCGCCCTTTTTTCAAGGACTTCATTTTATATAAAATTTAACTACTATAAAAATGTAAATAAGGTCATTCTTAAATTTAATTTTCGGTTTAAATTTGATATAATTTTTCCAGATATCGTGATGTAACTTTTTAATCTGAGAGAATATGTAAGTAAATGACAAACAAACTTAAGCCATAGAACGATACAGATAAAGTAACAGGGTAAATAACACACAAATTTTAAAATAAAATATATTTCTCAATAATTTATAAAACACTTATGTACAATACAAAATTACCAAGATTTTAATTAATCACTTAAAACAATATTAAAACCGTATTCTAATGTTACATAAACTTTTATAAAAATATACATTTATATAAATATACATGTATATAACTTTATATAAATATACATAGATCATATACATAAATATATCTCGGTGAACTCTCTTGAACATTCAATCTAAACTCAATAATTAACACTATCAATTTGAACATCAAACTAGATTTCTTAGTAATTGATAACTTAAGAGAATTCTTAGAAAACAATATTGCCTATTACAGCTAATACCATAACAACAACTGATATAAACGCCGTGGAGGCAGAGGAAGGTGGTTCAGGTAGGGATGGAGTAACAGGTTCCACTATGGGCACCTGTTGAGTTGTTGAAACTGTTGTGGGTGAAACTGGTGCTTCTGTAGATGTTGTTATAGGATCGCCATTGGTTTCAATGTAATTCGTGATATCAGCTTGTACAGATTCAGCCCATATAATACTGTTGCGAGCAGAGTTTGCTTCATTAATAGCGGTGGTATATGCATTGCCCAAGGATTCCTGATTACTTTCAGCCCATGAGATAAACTGTAAAGGAAAAAATATGTTGAGATACACTCAGAATTAATTAAATAATACTTTAAATTTAAAAGAGAAAATATACATATTTTAATGTTGCTACAAGAGAAAGAAGACTCGATATAAATCTCTATACAAGCGCATCTGACTATCGTATATTAAATGCCTATTATGCAAGAGACCGATGTCCAATAGCGCAAGATGTAAACTTAAAATTCAAAGCAAAGTGTAAGAGGGCAAATATTAATCTATTTTTTTTTATTGCCTATTGTGGCAAACGAGTACCTAAGCAGCACACCTGATGATAAGCGACACTACCGCACATGGACCTTTGGAATACCAGTAGTCGTAGCTAGACCGTTGCCTACGTGAAGAAAATGCTTTTCTTAAACCTCGTTTAAAGAAAGACATGCCATAGTGCTCGGGAAACACAGCAGTAGGTAATTCATTCCAGAGCCTACAAGGGAGAAATGATCACTAGAAACGTACAGTTGAAAACCATAACGTTTCCAGGTGAAATGGATGAACCCTACTGCGGTGTCGAGTGGTACATTGGTAAAACGGTGACGGTGGTACCAAGTCAAACAGTTCAGAGCACTCCCCATGAAAGAGCCGATGGAGTATACAGAGTGCTCCAAAGTCTCTCCACCGCTCCAGTGACTCTAATCTGTCCGTAAAATTAGGACCCCCGACGATTCGAACAGCACGCCTTTGCAGGGAGTCAGTGAGTAAAGCTGATGATATTTGGGCGAGCCTGCCCAGAAATATGAGCAGTACTCCACATGAAGACGAACGTGCGCTTTGTATAGCACAAAACTAGATTATACATAATTATTAAAACTAGATTATATAACTTGACTATATTTAAACTTACCTCATCAATACTCTGATTTGATCTCAATCTGGATGCGACGTAAAGTAAGGGTGTTGACAAAGAATCGCCGAACCTAAAAAAATAGGCACAGTTTAGTTTTTACTCTGAAATAGTGTTTCATCATGATTCACCTATTAATCACAATATTTGTTAGACTTTACGTAGTAGCATATTACTATCTAATATAAGGTAGTAAGAGTTTTACTTGATAGGCATATTAGCCCACAGACTTCAAACCAAATTGAATATGAACCGGGAAAAAATGTTTAATCAGGAGAAGTTTTTAAATTTGCACAAAAAAATCATGCTAACACTATTTGGAAATACGGTTTGATGTTATCACTATATATCTAAGGTCCAAACCAAAATTTCGTCACTCAATTGATGAAGAATGAAAGAATTCGTAATGAAAGTGAAGAATACGACGTTTATTGAGTAATGGAGGAGCGCCGTAACTTTTAAAACCAATAGCCTTAGACAAATATTACCGGGTTGAGAGCCCAGAGAGCTCACCTATAGTCGACGTCAAGTTGTTAAAGACTAGGGGTCGCAAACCGGGATCCCGAATTTCGAAAATACCGGAATACCGGGCCAAATTTAGGTATAATTAATACCGGTATTCATTTCATAAACACCGGGATATTCGGTATTTTCGGTTTTAGTAAAATAAATAAAAACAAATACAAATAGAAAAAGTTACGCGCCATTTAATTCAAATTACGCGCACGCGATTTCGTTCACATTTAATTAAAGTATTTGAACTAGTTAACCTAAGTTATTTTAATAAAGGAATAAACGGGCATTTAGTATTAGTAAATTATTGCTAAGAACTAACTGATTGATTACCAACATATCAAATAATAAACCTTGTGTCAATGAAAATTTTGTTTTATTTAGAAGATAAATTCATTTAGGTTAGGTACCTACTTGCTATTCCTCCGCAAACTAACTTTATTATACTAAATTTGCTAACTTTAGCTTAATCCCGGCAATATCGAAAATACCAGATTATCGGTATTGGTCTGCAGCCAATACCGAAAATACCGGTTTTGCTTAAATGATTCGGTATTGCGACCCCTATTAAAGACATCTGCGGCTAACAGCTATACACTCCATAAAAAAAAAGTATTGACAAATACACAGTTATGTCTATACACCAAGATTTTTGAAGTAAAAACCTCTTTGTGCACCCTGAGTCCTTCATTTTATTTCTATTGAATGAGACTCAACTGTCACTATGTTACGCTTATTAGGATAAAGTCGGCTATCGTCTGATCGTGGTAGCATTTTTAGAGTACGATCAGTTGAAGCAAAATTTATCAGGGTAATTACTACTCTATATATACACAGCCAAAATGTATAGTTGTATTTCGTATTATTAACCTCGTTTTGAAATTTTCACTTAGTTCTGTCGTTTCGCACACATCAATTTTAATCTATTTTTTTTTTGAAGATATGGTTCTTTTGGCGCGTTAGAAAAAATGATCTGAGTAAATTTTTACGATGCATGCTCACACCGTCACGTGAAACCGACACTCTGAAGTTAACTAGTAGATATTTGTGACGGTGTGCGCGCGCATCGAAAAAAATGTTGACTAGCTAACTTCAGGGTGTCGGTATAATGCGTTATAATAAAACTCCCAATGTATTCAATACGTTTTTTTTTCTATTATTAGAGTCGTTATTTCTACAAACGTAATATAAGGCGCAGAATCAAATTTTAAAAAGATTTTTGTTTTGTTACGCCAAAGAAGCATAGCTTCTTACGTTCGTACATAATTACACGCACACTATTTTTCATAACTACTGGTGTTTTGGTTATAATTAAAGTTAAACTTTTATTACATCGCCTCAGACCTCGCGTGACAGTCGGCCGCGGAGTAGGAGAAAAGTGAAAGGCGCTCGACAGAGCAGCCGAGGCCAGTATGGCGGCGCCTATGGTTCGCATCAGCTGGCCGTGTAGAGTATAGACTATTTCTCATTTGTGCTAGTGCTCCACGCTGTTTGTTTGTTTTTATTTATCAGTATTTAATGTAAATATTCATTGCCCAGAATCATTCCTATTTTCCAAGTATATAATATTCTAATTTTCAATATTTTTCCAAAAATGTTTAGTTGAATGTCTACCATGCGAAAAAATGTTTCACTTTTACCGTGGTTTTATAAAATCATCATCATTTGCCTGTCCTTATCCTACGCTAAGTGGGGTCGGCACAACATGTACTTACCTTCCCTAGCCTCCTATCGGCCGTCATATCTGAAATATGAAAAGGGTGAGTGCAGCTCACCCTTTTCATACGCATGTCCTCATTCACACAGTCTATCCATCTCTTTTTGGATCTCCCACGCTTCTTTCGTCCATCCACATTCATATCGATAACCCACCTTGTCACATGGCTTTCATCCCTCCTCATCACATGTCCATACCAAGACAACCTCGCGCTCCTAATCTTCTCTATCACTGGTGCTACTTTCAGGCTTCCCCTAATATACTCATTTTTTATCTTATCTAACCTTGTGACCCCACACATCCATCTTAGCATACGCATCTCTGTGGCATGCAATCTTCTCTCATCCGTCTTTTCTGGTTTTATAAAATCATACAATTATTTTTTCATTACAAAGTGTAATTCAGTAAAATTCCTTTTTTTCTAATTCAGTAAAAATATTAAAATTTACAGAATAAAAGTTTTACTTACGCAGAAGCGACAAGGTCAGGATATGTTCGAATGTAGGTAAAAACTATATCGGTGTTGCCTTCGTTGCCAGAGACTGCCGAGTTCAGTGCTGTAGTGTAATCTTGAGGACGGACCACGAAGTTTTCCGAGACAATGTTTGTCAAAAACCTAGAACACAAAAAATATATAAATGTATATATACTGATGTTTGTTCTTAAGCACGGGATTCACGTCATCATCATCATCGCAGTCCAAATACGTCCCACTGTTGGGCTCAAACCTTGTCCACAATGGGAGGGAATTCAATCTTCTATTGGTATAGACATGCTGGTCAGACGTGTTGATACAAGGTTTCATTTCGAGTTTTTCTTCGTGTGCATATATAATAAGGGATATTTCCCTTAGTTGTCTTTTACTACATCCGCGGGCGAGGTAGGGAGTGGTGAATTGTATTCTTACTCCGTCACCGCACGTATATGGATATATCCCACCATTGTTAGACATGGGTTACTTTCACAATGGTAAGTAAATTGCATTGCTGTACCACGTGTAAAATAAGTTGTTATAGAGTTCTATTTCGAGAATATAGGACGGTGTATCAGCTTACATCCAAAACTGAATCTTCACGACATCCACGGCATTTGGGTGCTGTAATTAATATAATAAAATTTTCTTCAATCTATTCATCAGCCCTTCGTCGACCACTATTGGGAATAAAAGAGCTTAATAACTAACAAAATAAATTACCATTTTCTTTCAGTTTTATTAAGTACTAAAACTACATTTTTATTAAGTACCATAACTACAATAGATTACACAAAATATTATCCTACATAGAAATAAAAACCACGATACTAGCACGTTAAGTCGGTATTTTAACTACTACGCTAACTGTGCATTTAAATGAGGATCTCGAAGCATGAATTTCAATCATCTACAAAAATATGTCTTTTTAAGACTCAATATTCAAAACAGTGATTTCTCTCACTTTCTCTTATAAAATATAAAAAAAATGTTCAATAGTCATATACGATATACCTACTAGGTAGAAATCTATTCATTTCAGTCTTGAATTAAGGTAATAAAAAGTGGATATTACAGAAAAGGTGTGAATGCAAATTAGGCGCTGTAAAGAACACTAACAGGGAATTTTAGATCATGTTGATTTAAATTATGTTTATAGAGTCACTAACAGCACCCTGCGATTTTACCCGCATAGTTCCCCTTTCCGTGGGAATATCAGTATAAATTATAACCTATGTGTTATTCTGATATGTAGGCTGTATTATTGTGAAATTGCATCAAAATCCATTCAGTAGTTTTTGCGTGAAAATGCGACAAACATACTCACTTACATACTCGCAAAGTTTCGCGTTTATAATATTATGTAGTAAGATGTTTTAAACTGTGTATTAAATCTACTAACTTTCAACATTCTATTATATATTGTGTATATGTTAATTTTAGTTTATAACTTATATATTATAAATTTTGATGACAATGGAATTTCTTTTAGAAAATTTTAGGGAATCTATAACAGAGCGGGCACTTACGTGTTCAAAGAAGCAGCATTAGCTGTGCAACCAAGATTTTGCAACAGCAAGATCTTCTCAGTATAAACGTTGTGAGTCAAAAATCTGTTCCATAAATAGTTGAATTCATCGACACCACCTTGCCGTAGACCACTACAGTATACCCAATTACGATTATCAACTGGTACTCTGAAATGAGAAATTATGTTTTACTTTCTTCTATTGGTATCACGATATACTATTTATTATCTATTACGCAATAGCTTAAGGAAAAAAACGGAGTCATCACTCAGGACGCCTGACAGATTTGAAATTGTTTTGTACAAGTATATATGCATAAAAGAACAGATTACGACAGGAACTAATATTGCATAAATCAGATTTTCACGTTTATATGACTGACAAATAAGACTAATTCAATTAATAGAACGCGGTTAATTACAGAACATTGAGTTAACTTGTGTGGTAAACTGTCCTCAAACATAAAATTTAATACTCACGCAATGTTTGATACACGCAAATCATTCAATTGATTGCGGGCTTCTTCAAGACAACCTGCTACTCCAATATTACACAAAACTGGTGCCAATTGTGAACGAAGATGAGCTCGCAAGAAATGCTCGCCAGTGATCGGTCTGTATGTCAGGGAGGTAATTACAGCGCGTGACCAGAGTTCTAGTCGCTCCTGTTGAATAGAATAGAATAAAATTACATCTAGTCTACCTAAAGTATTAATATTAAATTTTAATAGTAACGGGATTCAAAATTTGCAAAACTAAATCTAGAGGAACCAAAATTGTATTTCTATTATCGGGGACAAATATCTAAATGTGTTGAAATAGAAAAAATATTATTAAGGTTTAATTTTATTACATCTAACGATATGCACTCATTAATTTTATGAAGGTATCTCTGAAAGATATTGATTGAATAAAAAATTGTTTAAAAACTATCACCTATTATACAAATTCACTTACATTCACTTGATTCAGCTGAGTCACAGTAGATTCACTAGCAAGTCTATTTCTGAGCCATGAGAAGCCTGTTAAAGCAGCTAACCACGGTGCATAATCAGTCTCATATTGAAGGAAGGAAAGAATATTAAGAGCCCGAGAATAAGACATGAGACCAGAACGAGCAAATTGGAAGACATCGTTGACAATCTGAAATATATTAGATATTGTTATTTCACAAGTCATTTAACAGAATAGCTAACTAATTCATCATTTAACATATGATAGCTATAACTCATTATTTTTACAATCTGAAGAATAGTAAAGGTAACACACACGAAAAATCATGACACATGAGGAAAGATCGACCTAAGCGTTCGGCTTGTGATGCATCCATCTCTCTTCAAAAAAATATTTGCATTAACAAGAGCAAATGTTAATTTATTGAAAAAAAAAAATATAATTTTCAATGAACTCCTTCTTATTATTATACAAAATAATGATAATTCAGTGATAATAATTCAATTCATAAAATTATGCAATTTTCATCAATGTTTCCTTTTGACGTGATACGTAAAATTATTATTCATAAACCGACTTTACAGATAACGTTTTTTCTTAAACTTTATTTTTAACAAGAGTACTGTAGTATCTATTTATATAGAGCTTGGATGTATAATTAACGCAGTGTTACGTAAATTATATAACTATTATTTATATTCTTTTCAAATGTGGCTTATATTTTCCTCACAGCTAAGAATATAGGTATATTATAATGAAAGCAAATAATTAGGTACGAGAATTTTATACCTGGGCTCTATTGTATTCATGAATGACGGTCCTGTCGGCACCTCTTAGTGCTATAGCAATCAGATCCCATGTGTAATCATCGTAGTTCACTCTGTAGTAACCTACCAAAAAATGAGGCATAAATTTTAAGGCAACGTTACTAAAAAATACACCAAATTAAATTGAATAAACAACCATTGAAAGAGCAAGGCATATAAATAGATGTCATTTCAAAAAATAAAACGAAAATCTAATTTCATTCTAGTGTTAAACTTGTAAAACATTGGATTAAAGTTATATAAATTAAGTAAACGAGGAAAATTTGATCAGTGATTTTCTAAATGTTAAGTCTTTACAAAGCATTAAGACGGTGTAAAAGTTGAAAATATGCATCACTGTCCTTCCAAAGAATGAATGAGTTTTCTACAGGCAATCATTTTAAACTTAGGAACTATGAATATTAATTACAAAACAATTCACGGTGTATGGAAGAATAGTAAGCATAATGACAATAATATAGCTCAATTCTAGTCAGAATCATATTTTTTTTAAATCTTAAACTTTCTTAAAATATTTCAACGTGATTGAGAAGCAAAAATATATGTTATTTAAATTTTATGAATTTTAGAAAATACTAATCTTTTTAATGAAGGGATGACCGGTTCATGGCAGCATTTCAAGAATAAAGCATGCCCGTAAATTGCGCGGTATTAGGCGAGCAAATCGTCCATACATACATATATACATATGAGGCGTGCGTTACTATTCTAAATATTTGAAAGGCAATTACTTTATTATCATTTCATCTGTGTAGTGACGGAATAAAAATGTGTTTCTTCACTATCTTGCCCGTGGATATAGTAAAAAATCGCTAAGGGATTTAATATGCATAGAATATAAGAGCAGAAAAACTCGAAATAAAAGCCTATACCAACATATCTGACCAGTATGGTAATATAAGGTCAATTGCCCTACTATTATGGAAGCGGCTCAAGCCCAGAATTGGGATGTATATGAGCTGAAATGATGATGATGATGAAGTCGATTACTCTGTACTTACCTGTCTGTTGTTTATTGAAAATAACCCATTGATCACCAACACTACCACGGTTGATCACGGTAATAGCTTTAGAGATGATGTGTGTAGGTTTAGTATTTACGAAATCAGGATTGCTTGCAGTTGCAAAAGTAATAGGCACGATGTAATTGGTATTGATGTTAGAATATCCAGTGTTGATATTGAAACGACGCTGAAATAAGTTGTTCTCGTTAATTTTAATTTAGAATAAATTTATACAGATTTCTTATGGTCTACATATTTTTTTAAAGACTACTGCACTAAGGAAATGCTCCTTGTATTGCCTTTAAAAATATATCTGATTCAAATTACATCCAGACTCATAACAATAAATTTTAGATTGCATAAAGTTATGTCCCGCATGGGATTTGAATCCGCAACACTGGTAGTCAAAAATGTATTTACTCTTGTCAGCTAGTAGTATACAAATACTACTGGTTGACCCAACGGACGTTGTTTTGTTCAAATAAAATAAAGCGCCACCTACCGGATCCAATTGTGAATCTAAATCATTCTCGTATCCCCTTGAACACGCACAAAAAATTTCATCAACATCGGTCCAGCCGTTTAGGAGGAGTTCAGTGAAATACACACGTACACAAGAAATTTATATATAAGATATATAGTTATATACTTATACACTATAAACAGTTTAGGAATACGACATGATAACCATCTCTTGCTTCCCCGAAGGTATTAGAAACACCACCAAACATACCTATGTCATCACCGGGACTGAGCAACAGCACTGTTCTGTCTAACTTAGACTGCAATCGTCAAATCTCTTACTTGATTATTCCTCTTAATTGATTATTCCCCTTCAGGGAAGACAATATCCAACGATGGATATAGGTTTAGATAAATATCAATTCTGTAAACTTCCACTACAGAACATAGGCCTCCCCACCAGAATACCATGCAGAACGGTCCTATGTCACGTGCTGGATGCACTTGCATCCATAGATAGCTTTTACAAAACCTATAGACCGATTTAAAAAAATATATACTTACTAGCTGACCCAACAGACGTTGTTCTGTTCAAATAAAATAAAAGGAAATCTCCTTGAAATCGACAACAATAACAGGGACTGACCGACTGCAGCGCCACCTGCCGGGCTGATTTGTGAATCTAAATCATCCAGACCCCCACTTGTATGTATTCACAAAAGTTCATACAAATCCATCCAGCCGTGTAGTTGCAATATAGATAAATAACCTAGACACCTAGTCGTTAAGTTTTCTTAAATTTTCTGATATCCTGCGCATTTTTCTATTTTTTTTTTCCGTAAAGGCCTTTCTCAAAGTAGTAGAAAAATTAAAAAGAAAGATGGACGAAATCGGTAAAGTTGTTCTCAAGTTATGTTATTGTTCTACCTCAACAGCACCACCTACTGGGTCCAATTGTAAATCTAAACCATCCTCGAATCCCCTTGAACACACACAAAAAATTTCGTCAACATCGGTCCAGCCGTTTAGGAGGAGTTCAGTGACATACACACGTACGCTAGAAATTTATATATAAGATTATGAACGACTGCACAGATGGCGTAGTGGTTAAGATAACAACCTACAGTGCCAGTGTCCAGGGGTTCAAATCCCACGCAAGACAAAATTTGTGCGATCTACAAATTGTTTTTCTGAGTCTGGATGTAATTTGCGTCCGTTAATTATGTGTTTGTAATATCCCCCGCAATACACGGCTTATTTCCTTAACGCAGTGTTGTATTCTAAAAAAATAAGCATTAAATTACCTGATAAATAGTCATGTCACCGGTCTGGTGATTAACATGAACATTGAGGACGGGATGTCCAGGTTGCTCGGTCCAGCTCTTATAGTATTCAATGAAGGAGAAATCACTATAATTTAAAGCACCAGCTGCAATACCAGCTGCCTCCTGATACTCGAACAAATCGATAGGTTCAGCAGTTTGGAACTCTCTAAAAAAAATATTTTTTGTTATTGCTGTATAGGAAAAACGAAAACAGATACGAAAAATACTATTTCAAATTAAAAACTCAAGTCATTTATAATGCATAAACCCCGCTATTTATTTTTTTATCTTAAATTACCACCGGATGGGAACGTGAACGCACTGAGAAAAGCCGTTAAGAATCTCCGCTCGATTGTCTGTTTTTCATTTATTTACTCATCTTATTTTAAATAGAATTTCATAGAATAACATGCCTTTTAATACCTCCAGTGTGATGACTTTTAAACCACCATATAATACAATTTCCAAACATAATACAAAATATATAATGAATCTATTTCTGTCCTGTAAATGTGCCGTATTGGCAATGAAATTTACCCTCAATTATATAAAACAAAAAAATAAAATTTAATTTATTAAAATGATTTCATATAGCAGTAATAAGCTTCGATAGTTATATAATACTAGCAACCCGCCCTCGCTTCGCTTCGGTTTCAGTCGCTTAAACCCGCGTAGTTCCCGTTCCTGTGGGAATACCGGGATAAAATATAGCCTATGTTACTCCCTGATATTATAGCTTTCCATTGGTGAAAGAATTTTTGATATTGGTTCGGTGGTTTAAGCGTGAAAGCGTTACAAACAAACAAACAAATAAACAAACAAACATCCTTACTTTCGCATTTATAATATTAGTATGGATATCTGCCTGTAACTGTGTATACTAGTAAGTATACTTCTTTGATTAAAACATGCTGTAATCCTTGTTGACGAATAATAAGTCGATTAGTTTTTAACATACGTTTTTTCATTATAGTGAAACTTATGTAAAATCATAAAACCAAAATGTTGTGGTCATTTAATATGTTTTATAAAGACGTTCCTAATCTGTAAAAAATATTAGTAACTAGCAACCCGCCCTCGCTTCGCTTCGGTTATAGGTTATAGTCGTTTTACCCGCGTAGTTCCCGTTCCCGTGAGAATACCGGGATAAAATATAGCCTAGTTTACGCCGTGATATTATAGCTTTCCATTTGTGAAAGAATTTTTGAAATCGGTCCAGCCGTTTTGAAGATTACCCGGAACAAACAGAGAGACAGACAGACAAAAATTTTTTAATTGCTATTTTAGGCATAGGTGTCGTGCAAATAACCGTGTGAGCATGAAAAAAGCCTAATAATTTGACATTACAAACAGACACTCCAATTTTATTTATTGGTATAGATAAGTGTTACGAATGTTATACCAACCTTTATTGTATTGTTATGAAAATAAAGAAATTTCAAAATCAATCAATCAATGAAATTTAAAAGTAATATACCGCGCCCATGATAGTTTTCTGCTTGCAGCTGGTAATTCAATAGTTATATTTAATGTAAATAAAAATGTAAATAAGTTATATTTAGTGTAAATTAATAAATATTGAAATGAATTATATTGTTATTAGAGCTATCCGAGTGATGGCTGCTCTAGTAGTTAACTCGTGATCGGGTGCTGTTTGTGGGATCTGTTCCAGCCATATTTTCTTTTCTTTATTTTTTTTTTTTGCTTGTACTAAATTTTGAAAATTTATGCATTGATACAATTTCGAAGGGCATCACACTGGAGCTAATATCATTATGTTGTACGAAGTATAAAGATATATATATAAATAAGATTAAACAAAAAATGATAGTCCACTGAGTTTCTAGCCAGTTTTTCTTAGCTTGCAGCCGCGTTCTGATCGGGTGGTAGATTATTGTATTATTTTCAAACGATGTAAAATTTGACAATATGTAACTTCCCTTAAGGGACTTCTGCAGAATGAATGATTTGATTTGATATCTTTTACTTGATTTGTGTTATATTTTCTCCTAATGATAAAAAATATAATATTATAAAAATAATATATTTTTTTTAAAAAAGCAGCCTTTATCAACCTTCAAGTTCGTATGTTTATCAAATTGTATAAACAAGCCGTTGCCTGGTCACAGTTATATACGTAATAAAGCCTCTACTTAACGAAACATTTTCACTAATCTTCTAGTAAATCGAATTATAAAAATTTTTATTCATCAAATCAGAATAAAGTAAGAACAAAGTTGCAACAACGAAACTTACTTTCCACGAAGGTAGTTCCTGAGACCTTGTTCGGCAACAGTGAAACCTAGAAGATGTTCAGTCATTCTAATGACAGCAGCACCTTTGTTGTAACTGATGGTGGAGAACATAGCACTGACGGATGAAGGACTGCCTACACCTGGATTGGTCAGTGGTTGAGGATTGTTGGCGGAGTCAGAGAGCAGAGCTGTATGGACTTGTTCTGTGATGAAACGGGTACCAAAACCCATGTCTTCAACCTGCAAAAAAAAATCTTATAAATATTGTATTACTCGAAATGTTATCTCAATGTTGAAATTTTTTCTAAAAGCATAATAACTTCGAATTAAACATTAAGCCATTCAAGCACAAAAGTCGTATTTTAGGCTTCGCCGCAACGGGATACCAAGTCGAAAATTGCCAATATTTTTATTAAACTTCAGAGTCAGAAATATGTACATTGCACAAGTAATTGAATATCTTTAAAATTATGCATAGATGTAATTATCCCGGCCAATATACGTCTCATTCCATGTAGTGATAGAGTAAGAATACAATTCACTACCCTTCTCTTGTCCGGGGGTGTTGTAAGAGACAACTAAGGGCTAATATGTATATAATATCTATCCAAGAATATGAAAACACGTCTGACCAGCGTGCTATAGTAGTTCAATTTCCCTTCTATAGTGAAGAAGGCCCGAGCCAAAGGTGGGACATGTATGGGCTGAAATGATGATGATATATGTCCCACTGGTAGGTTCGAGCCACCTACGCAATGGGAGAGAATTGACTAACTATCCCACACTGATGAGACGATCTTCCCTCTCTTGCATAGTTTACTTACAAGATATCCCTTAGTCCTTACTTACTATAACCAGAGACAAGATAGGAGGGTGGTGAATTGTATTCTTCGACACCACACGGGAAATTGTACAACACATGCAAAAAAATTCATCGAAATTGGCCCAACCGTTTAGAAAGGGTTTAGTCACATACATGAGTACTGAACAATTATATGTATAAAGATGGATATATAAAAAAATAAATATTACGTACCCAGTGAGTGAGGTAGTATTGATAGTATCTGGCGAAACCTTCGTTAAGCCATAAAACGTCCCACCATTCGCAGGTGACGAGGTTACCAAACCACATATGAGCGATCTCATGAGAAAGAATATAAGCAATGATCTGTTTGAAATGGCTGTTTGTATTGTCTTCATCGTACATCAAATAAGCTTCTCTGTAAATAAATTAATCTAATTAGAATTCTCCTTATGTCTATACTAATATTATAAAGAGGAAAGATTTGATTGTTTGTTTGTTTGAAATGAATAGGCTCCAAAACTACTTGACCGATTTGAAAAATTCTTTTACTGTTGGGAAGCTACACTATCCTTGGTGAACATAGGCTAGATTAAATTCTCAAAAAAATTAGGGACCCATACTAAAACTCCAATAATGTAACCCAAGGTGTAAAAAAATTACAAAAAACTGCCTTACATCGCGTGCGCTGCAAAAACTATTGATTATAGAACAAAATAATGTACTACGACTTGCCAGAACATATAATTATCTACTCACAAAAAAAAATGCAACAGCATATGTCTAACTATTATAATTATGTCACAATGGGAGTGTGTGTGTGTAAAAATTTATACCTTTTGAAATGTTTGTTTAATAACCTAACCCGTGCGAAGCCGGGGTGGGCTGCTAGTAATTTATAAAGACCACTGACGGCAAGTCATTCTGCTCCGGTGGTCGGCCCAATGACTAAGGCGACGTGGGTACGGGTGGGTTATGAGCCCGCGCGCCGTCCTTTCGTCGCCCCGGACGGAATGAACCGCGTGGGCGATCCATAGCCCACCCATAAAAAAAAAGTAATTTATAAGTATTTTATTAACCGTGTTTTGCACAGATCAATATAGATTATATCCAATTCGATGCAGTATTTTTTACAGTATGTTCAAATATACAAATAAACAAAAATTCTAAAAATGATGCTTTTCCATATATTCTTGTTTTTTCTTCTGTACGAAAATCGGTCTATTACTGTTCTATTATATGTATAAATTATACTGAGCCTTTTAGCCATACAAATGCTTTACTCAGTATCTCAATGAGTTGAGGTCATCATCGTCCTCTCAGTCCAATTAAGTCTCACTGTTGGGTTCAACCCGCCTCCATAATACGATGGAAATGTATCTAATATACCATGCTAGCCAGACTTGTTGGCTTAGGGTTATGCCAAGAAAGAAAACTTAAAATAAAAGCCTATATCAACCCGTCTAACCAGCGTAGAATAGTAAGTCAATTACCTTCCAATTGCGGAGGAGGCTAGAGCCGAGCAGTGGGACGCATATGAGACGAGAAAAAGAATATCATGTTAATGTCACATATAACCCTAACTAATATTATAAATGGAAATGGAAGTTTGTTTGTTACACTTTAACTACTCAACTGACCGTCTTCATGATGATGATGTGTCGTATATACATTTAAGGAAGAACCTACTTTAAGGTACTTTTCATTGCGCCTCATGCCGCCCTAGCCGAGGCCGCGGGTGACGTGACCGGGGATTAGTCCGTCACCCGCCGAGAGGCCGACCGCGTGAGGAAAGACCGACGTCCTCCCCGAGGGGGGGACGTCGGTCGATGGGAGGGTACCCCGCGTAGGGGGTATTCCGTCGGGCCGACCACTGACGACAAGTAAACCTGCTCCGGTGGTCGGCCCAATGACGAAGGCGAGGTGGTTTTCGGGTGGGCTGCGGGAGTTGCGTGCTTAAGCCCCTCTGTCGCCCCGGACGGAGTGGTGCGGAGGCGCGCCGACCGCGACCCACCCAAAAAAAAAAAAAAAAAAAAAAGGTACTTTTCATCATTCATCATCATTGCAGCTCATATTCGTCCTACTATTGGGCTCGAGCCTCCTCCACAATAGGAGGCAAATTGACCTTACTAAATCATGCTGATCAGACAGGTTGGTATAGGGTTTTATTTCGAGTTTTCCTTCTTTTGCATAGATGTTATATGCATATTATATCCCTTAGTCGTCTTGTACGATATCCACAGGCAAGATTGGGAGCGGTGATTTGTATTCTTACTCCGTCAGATACTTCTAATTTTAGAAAATTGTGTTAATCGCGAATAGAAAAATCATTGTAAAATAAACGTTATTGCAATTAAATCAAGATACAATATTTCATACAACAGATGAATTTGAGTTTTAATTTTATTATGAACTAGCAACCCGCCCTCACTTCGCTTCGGTTTTAGTCGTTTTAGCCGCGTAGTTCCCGTTCCCATGGGAATACCGGGATAAAATATAGCCTAGGTTACTCCCTGATATTATAGCTTTCCATTGGTGAAAGAATTTTTGAAATCGGTTCAGCCGTTTTGAAGATTACCCAGAACAAACAGGCGGACAGACAGACAAATTTTTTTTAATCTGTATTTTAGGCATAGGAGTCGTGCAAATAACCGTGTGAGCATGAAAATAGCCTATTATTTTGACATTACAAACAGACACTCCAATTTTATTTATTGGTATAGATAACATATAAAGTAACATATTCGGATTAGGATAAATAATACTTTTTATAAAAAATAATAAATATTTTCTTATACCTATAGGTAAGAAGACCCCAATTCTCCATAGCACCAGCACCGAAATCGGGAATAGAAGCTTGAGTCATCTTAAGCCGTGGATGTTGAGAGTAAAAGTCGTAATTTGTATGTAAACTCATTTGATTTAATAGGTCTTGTCCTACTTCAAGGGCGTACTGTCCTTGCCCCGCATCAATTGCACCAGGTCGGGCAATAACTTCATATGCAAGCTGACCGTTTACATTATTCACTGTAATGCTTCCATATTCAGCCACAATTAAAGCTAAAAGGTAGGTGGACATAACAGGAGTTGTGTGGTATACGTCATCTCGATAACTGTGAAAATTAAATAAAAATATTATAATTCTATGGTAAAATAAATATTAAATTGATATGGTAAAACATATCGATTATACTCACAGAGGTGCCGCTGCAGGTGTGTCTGTCCTAAGGAGTACTGTACAGAACCAGCTCTGATAAGCTACTGGACGTCTGATGGTGACATCAAAAGTTGCCTTGAAGCTGGGCTCATCGTAACAAGGGAAAGCGAATCGGGCAGCAGTAGCCTGGAACTGCGTTGAAGCCATCCAACTGCATGCAAAGTGTAAAATTTTAATATATTTGTGGCAAAATAAACTAGATAAAAAGCAAATTTTAAGTTTTTCTTACCTTACTGCTGTATCAGTAGGATTGTTCCTGAACCAAGTTCTGTAGATACCGTACATGTCATCACGCAGATTGGCACCAAAATCGATTGTGAGAGTATAGTATTGAGGAGTTGTGGGATTATAGTTCAGCGAACCTTCGTTCAATCGAATTCTCATGAAATGATATTCTGGTTCTAAAGTATAGGTGACTGGGACTTCTGTAGTACCTAACTGTAGTCTTACATTGGTAATGGTTAGATTGTGAGCGTGGATTACTATTTCATTAACATTAGCCTGAGTAGCATTTAGCAATATTGAAACCGTGCCAGATTGTGTTGGAATTTCTCGTGAGAAGTCCAGCGTCCACAAGACGGTATAGTGACTCGGTTTTGTGGTGTTCGGTAATCTGTAGAGTTCACTGTTTCTTGCAGTTATATCAAATTGTTCAAATACATCGAGATCTTCGAAGATTTCACCTTCAAATTTTTCATCAGCAAATATTGTGTTTCTGGTGGTTACGGGACTTGTCGTGGCTGCCGGCTGATTAAGGAAACCTTGCACGCATATGCATGCCAACGATAATACTAAAAACTCTATTCTCGCCATCTAAAATAGAAAATATGCTTGATTAATTAATTATACTTATTTAAAATATAATAGTTAATCACCCCTATTATTTTCATGTTATCCAATTATTTTAGTTATGCTAACGGTAGTGAACAGACGGGCATCTTTGTAGCGCCCTCTATTACTTATTATCAGTTAATAATAGAATGCGCACCAACGCTCGGTGGATCTTTTGGCCTGACGCCCAGAGCTGTCCGTGTCAAGTTCTGAGTTTAATTATTAGCCATCTAATATAGATAGAACTAATTTTTATGAACAAGATTATACTTGCAACTTTGCTAATTTTAAACTAAACCTTAACAATCAAATTTATCCCATAGAATCTTTACATTTTGCTTAGATAAAGATCTTATTTATCAAGAAAGATTATAGTCATACATATACATTACGCTGCGATAAATAGGAGCTGAGAAGTGTCTTTAAATGTTAACATAGTAATAGGCCGTCAAATGTTGTGGGAAGTCGCCGTTGCAATATGTATTATGAATATAATTATTAACTAGTTGACCCACGCAACTGCTTTTACGTCACATAAGAAAAAAAGAGTGTTAAAGAGAGTGCGTAATACCACTAACGTATCTACAACGCGCTCTGGAAAGTTATCTCAGCGCACACAGAGAAAGTTCTCAAAAGGAATTAGTTTGACCCATTTATGCGAAATATTCTAATTTCATTATAAGACGATTCTGGGCATTATAAAAATATAACAATAGTTATTTAGCAACAATTACAATTGCAATATTTACCACAGCAACGATTACTTAAAATGTCAATGGTTACAGTAAGAATGGTTATAATAGCAACGCTGTTGAGGCATAGAAACATTTGTAATAATAGAAACTTTATTTCATTCTCAGGTTATGGAACAACTGCTCGAGTATGTTGTTCTTCAACAGTCATGGGTTATAATTAGAGTGTATATTACACAAAAACAATAAAACATAATAGTTGTAGTAATTTCAAAAATGTGTCTCTAAGAGTCTGTACCTTATATACGTAGTGGGTACGTAGCTACGAAACGCGCAAACGCGTCGACAGTTTAAGCTTTTAGGTACAAAGGCGAGCGGTCGCGGTAACGGTCATCGCCCGTTCAGCTGATATTAAGGTGAAGTTTGTATTGCTTGTGCGAAAGTAATCATCGATTTATTGAATTTGAAATGAACATTTAGCAAACTACGAATAATTTAGTAAAGTATTACTTACTTTATACGTTTATAGCGCTGACAAAATTGAAAACTTTACATATCGCTAATTCATTAACGAATCAATATTTTACTTCAATTTTATATTTATATATGTGTGTGTATTAAAAACCAAAGATTGTAGTCGTTTTTATCAAACCTAGATAAATTAAAAGATAAATACTAATAAATCATTAATAACTTTATCGCGATAGCCTTGAAGTTATGATATCATTGTCAGAACATTTAAAACATAGCTATTCCATATGCTGTACGTTATTATAATTCAATACCCGATAAACTAAAAGATATTACTTAGCATTATCTATATAATTTAAAGTATTTATTTAATTGTCAATCAATTTTAGCTGTGTGGTGGCGGCTTCGAGTACTACCAACCCTTGCTTTGCTCGTGGGTGTCGTAAAAGACGACTAAGAGCCCTAGATTGACCCGGACCAACTCCATCTGGTACCATTTGGGTCAACGATTACATTCCCAAGAAGGGTTGACGTCAGGCAGGCGGCCGGTCATAAAAGTCATTGCCGAAACTTTTTGCAATATGTCAAAATAGATGACATATTGCGTCGACCCCAAGTAATTGGGATAAGAGCAGGATGATGATGATGATTTAATTTTCAATCAACTTACCTACATAAATTGTATTTTATCTTTGAATTATATGTATATTTTATTACCAAAATATATTTATGGTCCTGAATACAATTTTACTACCTACATTTCGTATTTTTCTTTCCTTATTATTAATTATATTCTATATATTCTAGGTACTCCATTACTATACTGTATATATATCCATTTCTTCGCATGGTGACATGATAAGAATTGAATTGGTTACCATCCCCTACATTTTCGTGGAAATCGTAAAAGCTAGCTAAGAAGAGTAGGCCGCCACAGTTTTCATGGGAAAACTTATAATTCGAACTAGGAACGACAACCCAATTATCGAGCGTGGGGATTGTAGCATTAACCCTCATTACCTATGTCAAAAAATTGACGATGAATAAAATGAATATTATAATTATTGCCAATCTGGTTTGCACTGATCACTATAATCTATATTATCCTTCATACTTTATAGAACACAGTGCTGTATGGTGGCGGCTTCGAATACTACCAATCCTTGCTTTGCTTGTGGGTGTCGTAAAAGACGACTAAGAGTTCTAGATTAACCCGGACCAACTCCATCTGGTACCATTTGGGTCAACGATTACATTCCCAAGGAGGGTTGGCGTCAGGCGGGCGGCTGGTCATAAAAGTCATTGCCGAAACTTTTTGCAATATGTCAAAATAGATGATATATTGCGTCGACCCCAAGTAATTGGGATAAGAGCAGGATGATGATGATGATGACTTTATAGAACACACACGATTTCAGAATTAGGTGTTCACTAATATGTTGATATTTTAATATATTAAAATTGATGTTCCGTGTAGTGATGGAGCAAACATAAATTTCATTTCTATCTTGCCCGTGGATGTCATAAAAGATGACTGAGGAATACATGATGCATAAAACGTCCATGCAAAAACTCGAAATTAAACCCTATACCGACCCGTCTCACCAGCGTAGTATAGTAGATTAATATCACTCCTATTATGGAGGTGGCTTGAGCCCAGCGTTAGGACGTATATGAGCCGAGATAATTATGATAATAGATATCAAATATTTGTGTTAATGTAATTCATCATCATCATCGCAGCCCACACACGTCCCACTGTTGGGCTCGGGCCTCCTTCACAATGGGAGGGAATTTGACCTACTACACCATGCTGTTCAGATAGGTTTGGGCTTTCATTTCGAATTTTCCTTCTCTTGCACAGATGTGCGGAAGTGTTAGAAAGGGAAGACCGAGGCGGACGTTCCACGATCAAATCGGGGGCATTTTTAAGAAAGGCCAGGTACCCTAAACCGAAGAATATGCATAAAGAGATTAATGAATGTGGAGGAGGCGAAAATGGTATGTCAAGATCGTAGCAAGTGGAGGGAAGTGGTCTCTGCCTACCCCTATCGGAAAAACTCATTAATATAAATGTATGTATGCATGCATGCACAGATGTTATATGCATATTATGTCCCATAGTCGTCTTTTACGACATCCACGGGCAAGATAGGGATAGTGGTGAATTGTATTCTTACTCCGTCACCACACAAACAGTATATGCAATTACTTATGCAATTTTATTATTAAGGATATAACAAAACTTTTAAATGGCTACCCCTACGTAAATGAAAATCAACGTCAGGTGATTTACCGTTATCATATAATTATCCGAAACATTGATTACGCTACAATTTGATCCACTAAAGTTTGATTACTAAATAATCTGAGTACCTATCGTAGCATTAAGTATGTACTTGTCGCCTTATACCTTTTTTATCTATACATATAATAAAATTATAACATTTCGAAGACTTATACATCACCAATATTGAATAAAAACTAATACGAAGAAGTTCTTTATTAGAACTACAGCAGCCAAAATTCTCATTTTTAGAATTTTTGTCTGTCTGTATGTTTTTATATGCCAGACGTAGAAATTGTAGCACATAATTAAATGCAATTTACCATGACATATTACTAGATGTTGTACTTAAAATATAGTATCAAAATAATAACATATAAAGCAGAGGCGATAACTAGTATTCAGTGTATTAAAAGATTACGAATTAATATTCAAAAAACTTTATTGCTTTTTCTCTCACCCTATATACGTCCCGCTTTCGGACATTGGCCTCCTCCAGATAAAGGAAATTTAGCTACAGTTATACTACACTAGAATAGCGTGTTATATCGAGTTTTCCTTTTCTTGCAATTATGGTTTCGTTTTACAACCCTATTAAGCATACACATAAATGTAAGGGCTAAGAATTGTATTCTTATTCCGTCACCACACGGAGAAAAAAAGGACTATATGTTTAAACATCCATTTAATAAAAGGTGCATTTTACACGTAAACTCGGTGCAATCATAAGCAGCCGAAAAAGATTTTACACTATAATCGAGTTCATAACACTTTGCGCTAATTGTTCACGGAAGTTTCTATCTAAACTATTACGTCATCTGTAGAACTGTAAATTAAAATGTCTATAATTGGATCTCAAAAGGTTCTCTTTCTATGTAGTGATGAAGTAAGGATGCAACTCATCACAAATTCCTTTCATATAGGTGTCTTAAGAGATTATCGAAGAGTATAATCAAAGAAAACACTTCAACATGAGGAATTCTCATAACAAAATAATGTCATTCCGTCTGAATAGCCCTAAATTCCCTCGTTATGTACTTCGAAGATTAACAAGCCGAAGACATGAAATGGTATTGACACTACATGTGGCTCATGTTTTTCGTGATTCGCGTCATCAAAACGGAAATGACGTAAGCTTGTAATGACGTAAAAAGTAATTATTTCAAGTATATAAAAATATTAGTAATGAGAGTATTAATATTACTGCTTAAAAATGCAATAGCAATGGGAGATTTCAGATTCCAGGGCTATGGAATCGCGATAACGATTACGAGGTTCTAGTTCACTCGGTCAAAAAAACTGTCGCTGACACCATAGGAAAGGTGGTCCAATTTTATTAGAAGGAAATTGTCATAATGCGTTTATGCCTCTTAATCATCTTTTAAGAATCCACGGGGGAAAATGGGGTACGAAGTCTTTATATATACGTTATATGTAGTACGTAAAAATTACTAATTGCATCAGTTTTCAGGCCAAAAAGGCGAAAAATGTATGTAGTCAAATGTAAAACATTCTTTTTATGAACTTAGAAGAAATATACTTGCAACTTTGCATATTTTAACACTTACCTTGATTACCCGCGACCACCAAAGCGGGCTGAGAACCCTCAACTGGATTATTGTAATCAAATTATCGAAATATACACTAATGTGTGTAATCACAATCTATATATTATCAATACAATTATCTGAAATATCACAATAAAGTCTACAATTTTCGTTGTTTATCTCATTATCATTAATATTTAATGATTAGTTGTCGTTATAAGTATTTCTCTGGTTCCTTTAAACGTTCTTATAACACATTTAATATTATCAAACTTAATAAATTGTGTTAGTTTCGTATCATTTAAAATATGCGGTGTCATTTTATATGATACATCCTGAGTAGTTTCAGGTCTTATATTATTAGTTGGCTTGTATGGTGATTATGAATACAGACTGAAACTTTCCCGTGAGACTTGGAACCCGCAATAAATGTAATTGGAAAACAGGAGGAGTCGGAATAGTTCCACTTAATCCTACGCAAAGCCGAGTGCATAAAGAAAAATTGTCTAATAAATCAATAATTATAGAATGTATAGTTACTAGAAATGCAGCAATACAGCACTGCGGATATGATAGCGCTTAAAGAGCCAATGTGTGAGCCTTAAGATTAATTGCAATAATATGTGCAGTAGAAATAACTGAATGCACGAAAATATTCTGCTACTGCTACAAGGTCCGTCTGTCCATCCACAGAAGATAAGTCTACGATACGATACGTCTGGTATAGCATATCAATAATACACCAGACGTGACTTGTAGACTGTCTTCTTTCCGTGAGACTTATAAAAACTGGCTTAAGGAGAACGGGCAACAACACTTTCCAACTCGCCTCCTAAGCGTAGCAGTAATGATAATAAATCCCTATTACTAAAGTCTTGTGACTAAAAGTTGATACTGATAGGCTGATGACTGAATTTAAAATTCCCTTTTAACTATATACAGTTTCTATAGGAAACTTCACTTTTATTATTTCTTTTCATCTCATCCATTTCATCCCATATTCACCCCGCTATGAGGCTCGGGCCTCCTTACATTGTGAGAAGAAAATTGACCTACTGTACCACGCTGATCAGACGTGATGGTATTTTTCTTTTTTTTTTATAGGTTGGCTATGGTAAGCGCGCACGCGGTCCATTCTATCCGGGGTGACGAAAGGACGCCGCACGGGACCATAACCCACCCGTACCCACGTCGCCTTCGTCATTGGGCCGACCACCGGAGCATGGTGACTTATCTTCAGTGGTCAGACGTGATGGTATAGGGTTTCATTTCAAATTTACCTTCCTTGCATAGATGTTGTATGCATAATATATCCCTTAGTCGTCTTTTACGTCACCCACGGACAAGAAAAGGCATGGTGTATTGTATTCGTACTGTCACCACACAGATAATGTTGCTTGCTTTAATTCACAATACAACCTAGTGTTTACGCGAGTATTACAGATATAAATATAACTATATTTACAAATTTTATCGAGTTTGTTTTGATTTTTACTCTCCCGATCTTTCGAACGCTTTTTAGCGTTCATAATTTTTTTTTGGGTGGGCTATGAACAGCGCCCGCGCCGTCTGCTGCGTCTGCTCCGTCCGGTCCAAAGAAAGGGTGGACTACGGCCGCATAACCCACCATATTCCCTCTCCTTCGCCATTGGACTGACCATCTACCGATGGCAACTTGGTACCCAAGTTCCGAGGGCAGAATACCTTTTCAGACCCGGGCCCGGATGTCAAAGATTCGGTACCAATGGCGATAGGGATGAAACACGGTAGGTTATGGAGCCATATGCCGCTCATCCGTCGCTCCGGACAGATAAGCATGCCCAGACCATAGCATACCAAAATAAAAATTATACAAAATGATATGATGAAATAATCTTTCAGGTACCCTGCCTTTCTAACGCTTCTCCCGGGATGTCAGTTGCCCTGACGCAGTGAGTCTCTCTGCGGGTTTTTTTTTTATTGCAAGCAGTAGCAAATGAGCAAACAGTACACCTGATGATAAGTGTTGCTCTCGCTCATGGACCTTTACAAGGCCGCTGCCTACCACGAAGAAAGTGAAGGGAGTGTGAATGCGTGCATTAAGGCTCGGTGATACCAAAGGCACTACCACAACCCTCCACACGCAAACACCCTCAGAAAGTTGGGCTTCCGGCTCTTTCGCTCACCGAACAAAGCGTAGTAACAAATTGCTACTACTCAGACGTCGATTTTCTGCGAGAGCGTGGTACTACTCCGGACGGACCGGCCCGCGGCTGTAGACAGATAACTGTCGACAGTGTGGTCCTACCACTAGGGTGACGTATTATTCCCTGGTCCAATCATTCGTGGCCTCGGCTAGCGCGGCATCAGGCCCAGGTACTCGCACCTGCACCGCCCAAGTCACCGGCGAACCGTGTTGCCGTAGAGAAGTTCCTCACGCGCACGCTCCGCTGCCTCCTTCCGTGAGATGACTACCTCGCAGAAGATGGCGACGGCGTCCCAGTTCGTGACGTTGTCAACCATCTTTCTAGTGATGGTTAGCAGTGTAAGGTTGGCACCGATGATTGCGACGAGTTCACGGCGCTGCCTTGCCAGCGTTCATATTCATGGGAGAACGATGTGTCTCACGTCCAACATGTCATCGTTACTGTGTAATAATTCTGTAATAACGATGACTTGTTTACAATGACTTATCTACCCGCGACAATATAAGTCAATAAATTTTACTCACATTTTTGATACAAATTCATTGTCAATAGAAAATAAAGGAAATCTTATATCTTTAAACGAGCAATTCTTGTATATACCTATATATATATATATATATATATATATATATATATATATATATATATATATATATATATATATATATATTCAGGATCTCGGCAACAGCTCCAACGATTTTGTTGAAACTTGGCATACTAGATGTTTCGGGTTCAAAAAATCGATCTCATTCATCATCATCATCAGTTCCGCCTAGGCCTCCCTCATGTTGCGCCACAATGTGCGGTCCTGTGCCGCCTGTATCCAACGATGCCCAGCAACTTTCACTAGGTCATCAGTCCACCTAGTGAGGGGGCGTCCTACACTGCGTCGTCCGATACGTGGTCGCCACTCGAGAACCTTTCTTCCCCAGCGGTTGTCGGTTCGTCGAGCGATGTGGCCTGCCCATTGCCACTTCAGCGTGCTAATTCTTCGTGCTATGTCGGTTACACCCGTTCTTCTGCGGATTTCCGTATACCGTAAAATCGATCTAGCTAGGTTTTATTTTTAGAAAACTAGCAACCCGCCCTCGCTTCGCTTCGATTTCAGTCGCTTAAACCCGCGTAGTTCCCGTTCCTGTAGGAATACCGGGATAAAATATAGCCTATGTTACTCCCTGATATTATAGCTTTACATTGGTGAAAGAATTTTTGAAATCGGTTCGGTGGTTTAAGCGTGAAAGCGTTACAAACAAACAAACAAACAAACATCCTTACTTTCGCATTTATAATATTAGTATGGATGTTGTTTTGTCCACGTTTTTAGCAAAACAAACAATTACATTAAATTTTAAAAGAATATTAATTCAAATTTCGTTGTCAACGTCATGAGTTACGATAGCTCAGGTGGGAAGTTGACAAGTTCTAATTTTGGTATTTTTGGCATTCAAACAACGTCTGTTCGAATCGCGATGTTATTATTATTCTCTTTTTGTAATTTTTTATATATTTTTCGTTATTTATATTTTGTTTTTTATTAATATATATCTAAATAAATTCCATAAAAATATTCCGAGCGAAGCTCCGTCAACCTGATATTGGTACTAATGCGATAAAATGCATATTATTTACTACTTTTAATTTTTAAGATTCTATAAATGGCAAGTTCTAGAATAAATCATTCTTGCCACAAATGTGTTTAAAAGAAAAGTGGTTGGATCACACTGTCGACAGTCGTCTGTCTATAGACGCAGGCAGCTCCATCCAGGGTACTACCACATTCACGCAGAAAATCGAAGCCTAAGTAGTAGCAATTTGTTATTACACTTCGTTCGGTAAGCGAGAGAGCCGCAAGCCTTTAGTATCGCAGAACTTCATTGCATGCGAATGCAATGAAGTTCTGCGATATGCGAATGCACTTCCTTCATTTTTTCACGGTAGGCAGCGTTAAGACGCTGACGCAGCAGTCAGTGAACGGCAGTATCATTTATCATCAGGTGTCCTGTTTGCTTGTTTGCCACTAACACTAAATAAAAAAACTTGCCAACAGTTATTTTTTCTGATGGGTTATAGTTTTCCATCTATAGCACCATAGTGCACCATATCATCATTCTTAACCATAATTTTGCCTTTCGTCGTCCGTTTGTAGACGTAGACCCTAGTATAAGGGGATAATGCCTTAATTGTTACGCTTGGTGAGCAGGTTGGCGGTCTTAGTGAGGTGCGTGTCGCAGAAAAGAGTTACGACCCACTTTTCCTATGCTGTTTTTATGACTCTCATGGTTAACTAAATGGTGGCAATAATTATATTCTTATTTGAATTGCCATAAGGGAAATCACGTTAATTGTGGATATCTCAATCACTTTAACCAACTAATTTTGCTAGCAGTATCTATTACCTAAGAGATAGCTTGGTTCATTATAAGACAGCATAGCTACGCTATAGACCTTATTACGTAAGGCCAACCTTACCCAAACCCATCCATCTACGGCATTGGGTACTGATAGACCACTAACTTTTTTTTTCTGGATAAACCCTAGCCAATCGATCCGGGGCGATGGAAGGGAGGCGTGCAGCCCCATAACCTACCGTATCCTCTTCCTATCAATATGGGACACTGACTATTGATACCAATTCCTTAACCTCAGTGGCACAGACCACTAAGCTGACATGAATTCTTCTTAACATCTTAGAAGTATAGTACTTTTACTTTCAATTTCCACACAGAACAGATGAAACATAATTTAGTTACACGAAATTGTGGGACGTTTTGTCCAAGAAGAGGGAGAAAGTGATTGAGACCGATGGAGAGTGAGTGAGAAAGGGCGAATAGAGCACGCAGAGCATGGCTAGCCATGGAGCCACAGTAGTGAGCAAGCGAGGGAGAAAGATTGAGACTGAGAGTGTACAATTATTTTTTTTTTATTTGTTTTTTAATATTGACAAAAACGTGTGGCACCAAAGAAGTTTCACTTCTGACGTGCGTACTTTATACGCACGCTCTTTTCTTATGTGAGTGGATCAAAAGCGATAAAGAACTGATGGTAAATGATGACCCACCCCCAAAAAAAACAAAGAAGAAAGAAAAAGAATTTTAGCCAAACAGATTAAGTTCTTATTTTGAATTTTCTTCTTTTGCAAGAATTCCTTATTACATTCTCAAATCACAAAATTCTAGTTGTTAAGGTTGTTTACTAAGTTGGCAGACAAAGGGCATAGTGGTGTAAATATTGAACTTTCATCATCATCATCATCACAGCTCATATGAGGCCCACTACTGGGCTCGAGCCTCCTTCGTATTGGGAGGCAATGGCACGCTGGTCAGGCAGGTTGGTATAGGGTTTTATTCCGAGTTTTCCTTCTCTTGCATAGCTGTTATATGTATAAAATATCCCTTACAAATAAGGATTTATTTATTAGTGCACACCGTTTGTGTTAAAATTAAAGACAGAAAGAACTGTAGTAATACTTAAAAACCTTGAAAACTCCTTGTGAACTTATTGTCGTCAGCAGCCCCGTATTTTATCGTTTAAATTCTTGATAATAATATTATGGATTAGATAAAATGTCTATAAACTGATTATATTCTACATATAATTAGTACATTGGTTCAGTAGTATAAATGCTACTGCCAATTGTATCATCCTAGGAACTCAAACTCTTGTAAGTCCAAAGTATGAACTGACTAAATTACTGAAATTTTATATGTAACATGCTAAGCTATATATAAAACTTATTTTACAAGCGAAATTTATTACGATTTGAACTCATATCTATTGAAAATAATCCCTGTGGTGACGGAGTTAGAATATAATTCTCCAACCCCCCACTCTTGCCCGTAGGTGTAGTAAAAAACGAAGAAATATCATAAACACATAACATCTACGCAAGAGAGAAGAAAAACTTGACTTCAAACCCTATACCAATACATCTAACTAATGCGGTATAGTAAATCAATTTCCCTCCCATTGTGAAGGAGGCCCAAGCCTAACAGTGGGACTTATGTGGGCTGAAATGATAATGATGATGTTATATTGCAATCCGCTCCAACATCCACTACAAATCTATTTATCAACATCTATTATAAGCACGTTTCAACATTCGAACGGATTTTTATAAGATTTTGATTGAAGTCGGATGAAAACACACCTGACAAGTAATACATATTATATTAAATTGTACTAAACATAGTACGATTGCCAAGTCAATCTATTTATTTAAAACATAAAAGATCTTTAATATTGATATGGCTACTATAAGAAGTTGTTAGGTTAGCTATTTACGTAATAACTTAAGAAGAAAGGTCCCTTATACAAGGACTGAATGAGTTAACCGACTTGGAATAACATGGATCTCACAATTTTTTATGGTAGAAGAACTCAGTTGCGAGGCTTGGCTTTTTTTACAAGTCTTGTTTTTGATGGTATCTCATTTCTTTTTGTAGATAGACCTACTTATTTGCCTTTCCAGTACCTTCTACTACTTGAATACCAACAAAGGATTTTCTTAGAGCACACTCTCTGAAAAATGAGACATCTCTCCTTTCAGCTTGAGTAAATTCTACCTAAACTAAGCGGAGAGATGTGGAAATAAAGAAATTTGATTGGTTTTCCGAAACACATCTCCTCTAGTCTCCTCTCCGCTTTGATGGCAATCGAGCCTAATTATGACGTTCTTTCTTTCAGATAAATTTGAGGCAATTTAGTTTGCTTAATACTTTGGGACATTTTGGTACAATTTCATAAGACACGCCCCACTCTTACTTTTTCATTAAGTTTATTGACCATTTTACAAGTTTTCTTTGAACATAATTATATCTAGGTATCTGTCTACACCAATTATGCCAATCATGATTCAGCCTATTGCCGTCTACTGTAGAACATAGAACCCCTCATGCTTCATCATAAAGTACGGTACTGTGACACCTGCATCCAACGACGCTCAAAGGTAAGAGTTGCCATGACTAGAGCTCATTTCTCTTCGCCTTATGAGGAATAATGACGTAGTCACCAAGTTTATTAGGCGGGTTAGTTTCGCAGTGAGATATCATACATTTCCCCGGCGAGAGCTGCTGCCCCACTCTCCTTCCTGTTGAATCTTTTTTTTAAATGACAACGCCTTGCGCTAAGGAAATAATAATCCTTATATTGTGGGGGACTTTACAAACATATAATTCAACATCGCATTAACATTGCAACCCTCATATGTCCCACTGTTGGGCTCGGGCCTTCCTCACAATGGGAGGGAATTTAACCCACTATACCATGCTGGTCAGACATGTTGATATAGGGTTTTATTTCGAGTTTTCCTTCTCTTGCACAGATGATATGTACATATTATATCCCAGAATCGCCTTATACGACCTCCACGGGCAAGATAGAGAGTGGTGAATTGTATTCTTACTTCGTCACCATACGGAAAGAACATATAATTAACCGACACAAATTACATTCAGACTCATAACAACAATTTGTGGATCGTACAAGGTGTTGTCTTGCATGGGATTCGAACCCGCGACACTAGCACGGTACGTTGGTATCTTAACCATTACGTCATCTGCGCAGTCTTTAGCTGGTTGTTACGATTCCCATAGAGAAGGAATGATGGCCACAAATGTATTCTTATTTTTTACAAAGTTACATTTCATTAACTGCAAATGTAACTTTGTAATCCTATATATTTATATGAGTATACAAAATTATTTATGCATTTGGTGTATCTCAGCAACTGGATGAAAATTATCATGTTACATAATTTTCCCTTCATTTATATACTAAACACTAATTAAATTCTAAATTTGAAGCGTCTATGTCTGCTAGAAGTGCCACTTTAATATTGATGATCGGTCAGTCAGTCAGTGAGTGACAAAATTACGAAATTTTGACTAGTTATAATTCTTAAACTATTGGTTCAAATTGAATGAAATTTGAAATACACAATGTGTATACAATAATTGCTAGGTTACTAAAAATTCAGCTTGCCAGCTTTATTAACAACGAAGTTATAGGGGGTCGAAAATGGCCCGAATGGCTTCGAGAAAAGTATGTTACGGCAGTGTTGCGTTTTGCCCGACTTATTTTTTGCTCGACTTGGCGGGGACACTACCGTGCCCCCAGATTTAACTATACATTTTGACGTCTAATAAATCGATGAAAGCTGGCTGCATTTTTTTTTTTTTTATGGTTGGGCTATGGTAAGCGCACGCGCGGTCCTGTCCGTCCGGGGCGATGAAAGGACGGCGCGCGGGCCCATAACCCACCCGAACCCACGTCACCTCGTTGTTGGGCCGACCACCGGAGCGGATGTGACTTGTCATCAGTGGTCGGACCGACGGAATACCCTTTCGGGTAATCTCTCACCTCTCGACGTACTGGGACGTCGGTCGCCATCGCGCGGTCAGCCTCTGCGGGTGACGGACAATTCCCCGGTCCGATCACCCGCGGCCTCGGCTAGGGCGGCATTAGGCGCAGATACACGCGCCTGCGCCGCCCGAGTCACCGGCGGCGGAACGTGTCGCCGAATAGGATCTCTACTCGCACACGATCCGCCGCCTCCTTCCGTGAGATAACGGCCTCACAGAAGGCGGCGACCGCGTCCCAGTTCCTGACGCTGACGAGCATCTCCCTGGCGATGGTCTGCAGCGCCAGATCGGCACCGATAATCGCGACGAGTTCACGGCGCTCCCCCTCCCACGCAGCACACTCCTCGAGCGTGTGCTGCGCCGTGTCCTCGTCGCAACTGCAGTGGTGGCGAACGCTGGCTGCATGCACGAAAGAGTGTCCCGTTACGCTCGTTGTCCCGTTACGCTCATTGTTTTATTATTAAGTAGTATGCGATTCAGCTGTACTTTTCTATGAACCAATATGTTTGCGATCACTGTCATCGAATACCACTCGTATTCTGTGATATATTTTAATGTGATTGAGATTGAGAAAATGCAAAATTTATTATTATTCATCATATTTAAATTTTGTTGCGCTAAATAAAGTTCCCTGAATCACGGACGCCCCTTCATATGAATTAAAATGAAGATAATTAAAACACTATGCTATATCAGATATGTGTAATAGATATAACAGCTTTTGATGCCACCAAAATCAAAATCATTGTTGCAAAAACAAAAAGTTCAATTTGGATATTAATTAATTGACTTTGGATCAGTGCCAACCCTACGAACATAATTTCTATATTCAATTAACTCCGTTCTAAACACAAGAATGAAATCTCTAAATAATGCCCTGTGTTAACATACTTGACTAGCGTGGTCTGTAATTGTACTAAGTCAATTTGCCTCCCACTGTAAAGGCGACATCTATAAACTAAAATGGCGATGATGATGTGTTGAACTAAAATTATATTATTCAAAGAATTTAGAAAAATCTCCGTTTCATATTCATTTCAGACAGTCACCATCATCATCATCTCAGCCCATACACCTTCCACTATTAGACTCGGACTTCCTCCACTGTGGGAGGCAACTTGACCTACTATATCACGCTGATCAGATGTGTTGGTTTTGTTTCGAGCTCTGCTTCTCTTGCATATTAAATACATATTTTTATCTCTTAGTCGTCTTTTACGACATCCACGGGCAAGATAGGGAGTGGTAAATTGTATTCTTACTCCGTCACCACACGGAAACCACCACCACCACTCGCTTAAATCCCTTACTTGGATTCGACATAACATGTTTATATGTAGGTACTCTTCTTTCATAGTACATATATTGCAAATCCCGTGTGGTGACGGAATAAGAATACAATTCACTACTCCCTGTCTTTCCCGTGGATGTCGTAAAAGACGACTATGGGATATAGTAAGCATATAACATCTATCTATGTAAGAAAACTCGAAATATGACCCTATACCAAGCTGTTTGAGTAAGGTCAACTTACCTCCTGTTGTGGAAGAGGCTCGGGCCCAGCAGAGGGACACGTTTATGAGCCAAGATGATGGTGAGGTGATGTTGCAAATTTGTTGGCAATAGTTCTATGACTGATCGCCTGCTTGACGTCAACCTGAGAATATGTATAATTATTGACCTGACGGCATCAGATAGCGTTAGCCCAGGTTCATAAAATACTCTTAGCCACTACGACACCCACGAGCAATGAAAGGATTGGTAGTATTCGTAGCCACCACCACACAGACTATCCAAATCAGATAGTACGGTATTTTTATTCCTTGATGGGTGACAGGTTAAGACAACCATTTAGCAACACTGCATAGGTATCATAAAAATCACTAAGAATTTGAAAAAATTTACACCAACTGCAATACCTGAAGACTTCACCATTAAACCCGCTCAGAACAAGCGAACATCATCAATAGGTTATTATGAAGTATGTAAGGAGTTTGCTTGAATTTGGGATATCTCTCGTCTTTTATTCGAAAGTAACGGTGACTTGATCGGAGTGGTAAGGCAGTTTTCCCGTGTAATGGCTGATGAAGAATACAATGGTCAATATAAAGACGTGGATATCCTAAAAATCAATTGGCAAATCATCACTACACAAGAGAAGGAAATTTTGAATTAAAATCATATGCCCATACCGTCTAGCCAATGTGAAATGGTAGAAAAGTCTCCCTTTTGAGGACTGTGCCTAACAGTATCGTGTATACCGACTAATCAACCAAGTATTTAAGAGAGGAAAGTGGCTGACGACGAGTGCCAGTTTAGAAGCGGAGACGCTATCTCTAATAGCTGGCTTAATTCGCTAATTTTTAATTCCATAAGAGATAGCATATGTACCACAGCATTTTTTTTCTATTTTACAACCTCAGAGGATGAAAATTGATAAATACTCACGTGTTTATTTATTTTTAATGAAGGGTACTATTTTTTTTTGTCCAAAATAAAATTTAACCAAATTTTTTAAGTGTATAAGCCAAATGCACAAGCGTTGGTAGGTTACAGTTAAAGACGTAATAAATCCTCCACCAATGCTGCGATGTATTCACACAGGTTTTTATTTTCTTTATTTTTAGGATTATCTATACCAATAAATAAAATTGGAGTGTCTGTTTGTAATGTCAAAATAATAAGCTTTTTTCATGCTCACACGGTTATTTGCACGACACCTATGCCTAAAATAGCAATTAAAAAATTTTTGTCTGTCTGTCTGTCTGTTTGTTCCGGGTAATCTTCAAAACGGCTGGACCGATTTCAAAAATTCTTTCACCAATGGAAAGCTATAATATCAGGGCGTAAACTAGGCTATATTTTATCCCGGTATTCCCACGGGAACGGGAACTACGCGGGTAAAACGACTATAACCTATAACCGAAGCGAAGCGAGGGCGGATTGCTAGTAGAGGTATAAAAATAAAACAAAATACATAAAAACACATATTTTTAAAAACTTTAATTTACGAAAATTATTTTATGAAATAATTAATGAGTACAAGTTACATTTAATACTATTTACATACATTTAAATTATCTAGTATAATTTGAAGAGATTCTCTTTTATTACTTAATTACATTAAGCTATCATTACATTAAATATATAAGAAATATCTCAATTATTGATGATACCGGTGGGAGCCAACGCTGTACCAATGAACTAACTATGATAGATTTAAACCACGCAGTAGACGGGAATATTGATATCACTTATTCTTATCTATCAAATGCGTATTGCGTTACTAGGTATCCGGATAGAGCCGGACATAGGCTTTTAGATTGCGTATCCGGCAATAAGAAATGATGTACGGCTTGTCCAGCTTTTGTTAGCCCTTTTATATGGTTTGTTAAATTTCATTAGAATTTAACAAGATTTATGATAATAATAAAAATGTTGAAATTAAATAACTTTTTTTTTGTCGCTGTTATTAATACCCATACAAAATGCTCAATAATGTAGGGTTTCTGGCCTTTTTAATCAAATATCCGGTCAAATAACTGGCTAGTCACTCCAGCTATTGGATTTGGCAATATAGCAAAAAAATACGTATATGACTGTATTTTAAAAGTTCAAGATAGATAAAAAGCTTATTAAAAATAGGTCAGATAACAGTGCTTAGAATAACATCTTATTGAATAAAAGAAAAATTACGATTGCTGCCAACTTCCGATAATAAATTATCATATGGATATAGAATAGTCTGATTTAATCGCAAATAACACTGAATTAGCAACATCAAATAGGTACTGGTCATTTTAGTTACTAATATATAAGTTTCGGTAGATTTGCGCAAAGAAATTGATAATCTAAAGAATAACATTAAATTAACGGTAATTACAATCATTTTTTTGAATTATTTACTCATTAAAGTTGTTAATAATTTTGATTATAATCGATTGTACTTTGATTGCATATTGATAAGCAATATGCATTTTATAAGAATTATAATTACACATTCTTTTTATATTAATCAAAATCGTAAAAAATCGGTATACATGAAAGAAAAAACTTAGAAAACAAATTTAAATGATGACATAGAATATTTTAAGGAGATAAAAATTAATATACTTTGATATCATAGATGGCGGAGCAACTCAAGAAATTACCGTGCGTTTATGCGTTTCTGCCATACCTACTATAATTAATCTTAAGCCTCGTATATAGGCCCCGTTAAGCTCTCCCGTATCCCTAGCGTTGTGCGGCTGCGCTTATCGTGACTGAACAGCTTATTTATTGGCTAACTAGCAAACTTTACTTCATATCTCTCGCACTCTATAAGAGAGAAATGGAATCAATCTCTTCCAACTTGTTTTGGGTGGCTATTCATTGATATTATCTTTATAACTACATTTCTTCTAACTTATGTGATTGAAATCCTAAACGGATAGACAGATGTTAATAAAAATACCGTATTTAAGTGAAGCCCTAGTTAATTTTGATTAAAACATTTTGGTGGTCCTGTAATTGATTTTCAAAACTCTTTTTATATGTTTTTAATCGGTCCCTTGATATAAATTATGATATAATTCAAAAATTCATTATGCACGTAAAATTTACTATTTTCTATCGACTAATGAATTATATTATCCTAAAAGTTCTTAGATCTTGATAGAATCTTATTGAAGTTTACAAGAGTATCATACATACGATATAAATCTCTTTTTATAGATTTTTATTTTATGAAATCTTTTCTTATGATGATGTAAGGCTTCGAAATAGTTATAACCAAATAAGGTTATAAAATCTATAAAAATAGCTTTATTTCTTATATATGGGGACTATTTAACTAGATTTTTCTGCTGTAAGTAACCAATCAACTATAGTTTGGTAGTTCCTCTCTCTCCATTGAACGTTTGCTGAAATTGTTTCTAATACTTGTTGAACTGGACGCCCCAAATCATTGCAATATTCTGTTACGAACCTCTGGAGCTGTGAATAAATTTAATAATATTAGTGTAGTGTATTATGTCGGCTCATAAACGTCCCGCTCGTGCCTCCTCCATAATAGGAGAAAAATTGATCTACTCTGCCACGCTGGTCAGACGTGTTGGCATAGGGTTTATGATTATGCTTTCATTCATCGCAGCCCACATACATCCCACTGTTAGTCCCGTCCCCCTCCACAAGGAACCATGCTGGTCAGACATGTTGGTATAGGGTTTTAATTCGCGTTTCTCATCTCTTGCATAAATGCTATGTGCATATTATACCACACACGGGCAAAGTAGGGAGTGGTGAATTGTATTCTTACTCCGTTATCACACGGATTATGCTTTCATTACTGATACATAATCTTAACTTTGGTAGACGTCATCACGTACCAATTTATCAGCTATATCATCTCAGCTCATAGGCCACTGCTGGGCTCGAGCCTCCTCCAAAATATAAGGAATAATTGACCTATTGTATCACGCCAGTCAAACGTATATAGGGGTTCATTTCGAGTTTTCTTTCACTTGCAAAGTTGTTATATACATATTGTATACCTTAATCGTCTTTTACGACACCCATGTACAAGAAAGTGATGAATTATATTCTTACTCCGTCATGACAGGAAATTTGACTAATTTGCTACTGATATCCGTGTGGTGATGGAGTAAGAATACAACTTGTTACCCCCTCTCTTGCCCTTGGATGTCATAAAAAAAGACTAAGGGATATAATATGCATATAATATCTATGCCAGAGAAGGAAAATTCGAAAAATCCCTATACTAGCACGTTTGACCAGCGTATGTAGGTCAATTTCCCCCCGGAGGAGGCCCGAGCCTAACAGTGGACGTGTATGGGCTGAGATGATAACGACGATGCTACTGGTATGCTGGCGTTTTCGAATGCCAACCGAGCTCACGAAAAAAGGTAAAGTAATATCATAAAAAAAATACCTCTTCATACTCGTGGGCTTGGTTCAACCGTCTTGTTACAACCTTCACAATAAGGTTCAGAGTTGACAAGGATCCAACACTGAAACAATGACATGTTATTATGATTAATATACAAAGAAGAAAAGGAACGTGAACCTAAAAACATAATATCTTAGATTTTCTTTACCACTCCCTAATTTGTCCATGGATGTCTTAAAAGACAACTAAGGGATGTAATATGCATATAACATCTATGCAAGAGAAGGAAAATTCGAATCAAAACCCTAGTATACCTCCCCAATATGAGGAAAATTCACCTACTGTAGGTACTATGCTGCTCACACATGTCAGTATAGGGTTTTATTTCGAGTTTTCCTTGTTTTGCTCATCTTTTATGTACATATATCCCTTAATCATCTTTTACGACATCCACAGGCAAGATAAAGAATGGTGAATTGTATTCTTACTTCATTTCCGTGTAGAAAACTGGGGGTGTAATTAACGCTTATTATAATCTTTCCTCGCCTTTAAACAAGTCTAAACTACTAAAGACCTTGTTTGGGACCAATGTAGAAAGTACTTAACTATCCAAGTGAGAACTTTACTAAAGCAGGCTTCATTTAAAAGATAACTGTATTATTTTAAATAGATATTCGAAATGACATAGCAAAAAAGAAATTAAAACAGTATTTTTGTCATTTAAAACTTCTAGCGACATCTAGTATTAGCAACAAGAACTAATCAATAGATATGCCCGCAATAAAACTATTAGCAAAGATAAAGAGATAATATACTAATAAAATAAAATTCCAAGATTGTGTTACTCATCACCTAATCTTTCTTTACTATTTACTATCTATAAAAGATATTAATCTCTAGCTATTTTTTTTTTATTTTGGGTGGCCTATGGTCATTGCACACGCCGTCCGCTCCATCCGGGATGACGCAAAAGCGGCGTGCAGCCTTGGGATGCAAATATCTAAATCAAGAAACATCGCCCTAAAAACATCGGTGTATCGAAACATCGATGTTTTTTTAAAGATTTTTGATGACCCTAATTAGTACAAACTAAAATAATATATATAAACTTACAAAGATCTCAGCCTCTGCCAGTTAGCTCTTATGAAATTAAAAGCGATTGGTTGTCCAACAGCAGTGCCAGCTACCGCGGAGAACACGCGTACAACGTCCTGCTTGCGAATACCACTATCATTCCGAAGAGACAATTCTAGATACCTGTAAAATATAATATTTTCACAGTAACGTAACATTTTTTTTAATGTCTTTTGACGGTAGCAAGCAGCATTCCATATAGTGACTGAAAAAAGCATACAATTCACTACTCCCTCCTATCTTGCCCGTGGATGTCCTGAAAGACGACTAAGAGATATAGTATGTACATATATAGCATTTGTGCAAGAGATGAAAAACTCGAAATAAAACCGTATACCAACATGTCTGACTAGCACGGTATAGTAGGCCAACTTCTCTTCTATTGGGAGGAGACTCGAGCGCAGCAGCGGGGTTTATGAGGTGAAATAATGACGAGCAAGCAGTCCACCTGGTAGATCTAAGCAACACCAAGGATACAGCTAAGTCACTGCCTGAGAAAAGAGCTCTTTTAAACCTCATTTAAAGAAAGTCATATCATAGCGCTCGGGCAGAAAGTAGTTCATTCAAGAGACGTACGTAAAGGAAAATTATAGCTGGAAACGTACAATTGAAGATTTGCATTTCTATCAATATATTTCATGTCATAAAAAAAAACCATTACCCCAAGAAAGCTACTTACTCTTTACAAAGCCAAATAATTGATGTACATACCTATGTAATAGTGATGGTGATTTCGTGCATCCTAGAACAGAGAGCAGCCTGTGTCGCTCTGATGGTGCTGTGGCAACCTTGAAGCGATCCCATGCGAACGTCCATTCACGAGCTCCACCAGCTCTGACACCAACGCAGTACACTATACCTCGTACATCGACATGGATCCTGGAAACATAATATATTATGTAAATACTAATTCGCATCTGGTAAGTATAGATACAATTTACCACCTCCTCTTGCCCGTGGATATCGTAAAAGACGACTATGGTATGTAATATTATATACCATGTGCATATGCACATAACATCTGTGTAAGAGAAGGAAAACTTGACATAGAATCCTATTCTAACAGCATGGTGTAGTAGGTCAATTTCCTTCCCATTGTGAAGGAGGTCTGAGCCAGTGGGACGTATGTGGGCTGCGATGATGATGAAGATGTTGAAATAATGAAGTAAAGGTACAATTCACCACGTCCTCCATCTTAAACGTAGCTGTTGTAAAAGACTAAGAGAGATATGCATATAACATTTACCCAAGCGAACGAAACCTCGAAATAAAATCCTCTAACAACCTGAGTAGCGTGGTATAATACCCTTCGTGGTCAATTACCCTTCTTTGTGAAGTAACCTCAAGCTTAGCAGAGAGATGTATACGACGATGATGATGTTGATGAGTCATTATCATCATCATCATGAGTCATCTTCATCATAAGTCATCATCATAATTAATCAATCGTGAATCATCATAATGATAAGTAACTCGATAATCCCCATGTTTACACATCAGAGTTATGCGTCACTACCCCTTTCTTTATAGTAACAGTCGTAAAAACTGACTTTTTTTATTGCCAACGGTGGCAAACGAGCAAACAGTACACCTGATGGCCAGTATTGCTGCTGCTCATAGATCTTTGCTAGGCTTCTGCCTACCGTAAAGAAAGTAAAGGGAGTGTGAATGCGTGCAATGACTTTCGGTGATACTAAAGGCATTAATAAAATCCACCACAAGCAAACACCCACAGAAAGTTGTGCTTCCGGCTCTCTCGCTCACTGAACGAAGCGCAGTAACAAATTGCCACTACTCGGACGTCGATTTTCTGCGAGAGTGTGGTACTAGCCTGGACGGACCGGCCCGCGGCTGTAGACAAGCAACTGTCAACAATGTGGTCCTACCACTAAAAATAATTGTAGTATTATCCACTTCTATAAATGAAAAGAAATAGCAGATTGCAAAGATATTTATATAACTTTAAAAATAAAATCATTAACCCCGACATAAAAAGACTTTAAAGAAACGCGGCCTCGTCATCAGGAAAAATGAACAGAATTGGTTGAGGCGAACCCAGTCAGCCCAAACTTAGTAATAGGAAATCTAGGAGTTGCTCAATAGTACTGTCGTACATGGATGTTTCAAAAGCTATGTCTAAGATAGGATTAGACAACTTAACTATTATTCGTCTTAAGATCCTTACGGTAGCTATTAAGAACCTAACGACCTTGAAACATCTAAATTGTAGCGTGATTCATGAATTGTAGCTCAAAATCATCTCGATAATGTCAACTTTTAAAAAATACACCATAATCGGTCCATAGGTTTAAAAGCTCCGATGGCATAAGCACACACACACATCAAACTTATATCACATCTCCTTTTAGATCCAGGTTTAAAAGGGGTCTAGTGCGGCTATCGTACTATCTGTCCTTTATACCGAGGCCTAAAAGTGTTTCAGCTCTATCAAACTTTTACTCGTATACAGGCTGATGTATGGTATTAGATTGTTTTACACTGGAAGTAAGCCTAGTCTGGGGGCGCAGCGTCACGTCCTGTCAGCGGCAATTGGAACAACGGACTTATCGTTGCCGACCATCATCTCCAAGATGCTCGGCAGTGACAGCTGCTGGTCGTCGATGGCCTCCTTTTGTGAGGCTGTCATAACAAGGAAGCAAAGTGCTTGAGTCCCCTGACTCGCTCCGCCGGCAGCAACCCGGGAGGAAGATAACTGCTACGAGTTCCTCCTCCCACCACCTTGAATGATGACAGGATGTGGCTAGACGGCCAAGCGTTGGGGTGTCGGAAATAGAACGTCATCAGACGATCCCTCCGGCACCGCATAAAACCACAGAAGGGGCCGCTGTGTTTTTAGTGGGTATTTCGGTATCTTATGTGGCCGGCGAACACTCGTGGGGGATAGTGCGTAAATGCATTCCACAGGGTGAAAAAATAAATGCTATTAGATTGCTATAAGCTGCGTAAGCATCTATTTTAGTCCTTATTATTTCAAAGTGCATTATGATATCATTTATCTATGATAAGATTTTTAGTATTATATTGTTATAATCATGGCACGCGATACCAATATCAATGAGTACAAACGGCGAGTTAAAATCCTGTTTTGAATGATAAGAAAGTTCGGTGACTCAATAATGTTCTAGAATATGTATATGAAAATAATTATGATTGTAACATATGAAATATGCAGATTTTATCGCGGTTGTTTTGATTTACTGGTATTTCAAGGTTTTATTTTAAGCTTTGAATCATTAAAGATTTGCAGACGATATTGTCGTTATGGCAGAATATATGGAAGACCTCGGCACCATGCTCAACAACCTCAGCAGGGTATCACAACTAGTAAGTTTACGAATGAACATGGACAAGACGAAAGTCATGTCGATTGTTCATTTCATACCCGTACCGGTCCTAATTGGCAATGCGATTCTCGAAGTTGTCGATCATTATGTTTACCTAAGACAGTCCGGTTAGGTAGATCCAATTTCGAGAAAGAGGTTAGTCGGCGAATACAACTCGGATGGGCAGCGTTCGGCAACCTCAAGCGGATCTTCTCGTCCAACATACCTCAGTGTCTGAAAATACAGGTCTTCGCCCAATGTGTGTTACCAGTGATGATTTACGGCACGGAAACCTAATCTCTAAATATATTTAGGGTCTCATTACCAAGCTTAAAGTCGCTCAGCGTGCTATGGAGCGGGCTATGCTCAGGATTTCTCTGCATGATAGAATCCAAAAAAATCCGCAGAAGAATGGGTGTAACCTACATAGCACGAATAATTAGCACGCTGAAGTGGCAATGGGCAGGACACATCGCTCGACGAACCGACAACCGCTGGGAAAGAAAGGTTCTCGATTGGCAACCATGTATCGGACGACGCAGTGTAGGACGCCCCCCACTAGGTGAACCCACGACCTAGTGAACGTTGCCGGGCGTCGTTGGTTGCAGGCGGCACAGGACCTCACTCTGTGGCGTAAAATGTGGGAGGCCTAGGTCCAGAAGTGGGCGACGATAGGCTGAAATGATGCATAATGATGTTTTGATCAACTTTATTGTCGAGAGGCCATTTACTAAGCCACTGATAGTAAACTGGAATTCACTGAACTATCCTAAGCGTTAATTAGCCTGCTAATGTTTACGCGAGTATTACATTATTAATAAAACTATTTTTACGAACGATGCTCAGTCCGCCCGCGACCATGAACTCTGTAAAGTACTCGAAACATCGGACAATTAAAAACCAAACAAACGCGATAAAATGCGTAATAAATCCGTAAAAAATATTACATTATTCCTTAGTATGAAATAATGAATCAGCATTAAAGATCCTCGCTAAATCTGTAAAATATATTGTAATAGTGTGTGTAATTACCATGTGATGACAGAGTAAGAATACATTTCACCATCCCCCTTTCTTAGGCCATTTGTTTGATCCCTAAGCTAGTTTCTAAGAGCTATAGGCAATTAACGAGAGACATTACGTATTCTTAGGATGTTATAGGAAAATACACATCTCAGCTCATACACGTCTCAAAAATAGGCTTGAACCTCTTCCATAATAAGAAGGAATTTAACCTATACCACGCTGGTCAGTCGGGCTGGCATAGGGTTTCAAGGTTTCCATCTCTTACATAGATGCCATTTTCATATTCCATATATCCCTCAGTCATTTTTACCACACTCAATCATGGGCAAGAAAACGAGTGGAGAATTGTATTCTTACTCTGTCAACACACGGAGAATATGTTATGCGTCAGCAATAGTTATGTAAACTCACTCATTATCAATATCAGGATTCGGTGTTAACATCCAATTTGTATACAACCTGACGGCATTTTCTAAGCAATCAGGGTGTTCGAAGTGGCACGCGGATGCCAACAGATCAACTCGATACTGTGACGTAATAACACTTTCATTGGGAGCCGATTTCCATCCAACTTCCTTCACCGCCTCGCTAAGAAGTCGAAGAACGTAACGCTGTAACAAAAATACATAAAAGTGTCTCTTATTTGCATTAAAACTGTTTAAACGCAATGAATCACCGTCCAATTTTCGGGCCAGTTATCCATAAGTCATTCTAAAGGTCTAAATCTTGCACAGCGGCAAGAGTCAGCAGAAAGACTCATGTATATTGACAATCTATCAGTATCGCATTTAATCTACCATGTCCCACCTAACTTCAAATATCTAGCATTCATCACCGTGCCGGATGGAAGTTCTCTTCAAAGAGTCAAGTCTCCCTGGATACGACAAATTGATTCCCGCTATAACCATCCACATTTATTACCACTACCTTTTTGACGATGTTTTAAAAGTTCACTCAGGGACGTAATACCATACTAAAGGGGAAACCAGAAATAAATAATAATACCAACCCTGCCTAATGTGGTATAGCTGGCTACTTGTCTCTATAATATCCCCTGGGTCCAACGACACCCAGCAACTTTCACCGGGTTGTCGGTCTACCCAGTGAGCGTACATCCTACACCATGTCGTCCGATACGTAGTCGAATAGATATGTACCTACTATGAAAGAAGAGTACATTGAGTCGACCCTAAATAATTAGGAATTATTTTTTGGGGTCGGTTGCGGTCGGCGCGCTCCTCGCACCACTCCGTCTGGGGCGACAAAGGGGCGTAAGCACGCACACCCACAACCCACCCACGATGCACGTCGCCTTCGTCGTTGAGCCGACCACCAGAGCAAGGTGACTTGACGTTAGTGGCCGGCCCGACGGAATACCCCCTATTTGGGATACCCTCTCATCGACCGACGTCCCCCGCTCGGGAGGACGTCGGTCTTTCCTCACGCGGTCGGCCTCTCGGCGGGTGAAGGACTAATTCCCCGATCACGTCACCCGCGGCCTCGTCTAGGGCGGCATGAGGCGCAGGTACTCATGCCTACGCCGCCCCAGTCGCCGGCGGCCCACTAATTAATTAGGATAAGAGCAGGTTAATAAAGATGAAGGTAGTATCGCAAACAGAGTCAATATCAGTAAACTCTAATAGAGATCTTACATTAGAACACAGTTCCTTAATTTTGATGATTAAACATTTTTATATTTGATACAAGTAGTGCCATCTGTGGTTAACGATCGACAACAATGAAACTTATCACCGCATACGTCGATAAGATAATTATTGTAACGTTATCACGCGTCAGTAATGTTTTTATTTAGAAGTAAGTGCCTATTTTTATTTACTATCAGTACCTTGACTAACCACGCTTGGATCACGGTTAAAAGATATTTTACGGGACGGCATTGTAAATAAACTTATTTTCAGGAAAAAACATCTAGGCGGCCATATGGTATTAGTGTCAGTTTTTTTTCATGAAAGAAACTTATGCATATTTACCAAGCGTAAATATTTGCGTCACAATACTCGTATCGTAATCGAGATCAAATTGTTTTACCTATGTATTTGGAGCAGTGCCCGTATCATCCGATAGAGGCGCTGCTCTAAATCTCATACAAATAGGTCTCAATAATAATACGAATACTTTGACGCAAATGTTCGTACTAAGCCCACAGATTCCATGAGATGGCGGAGTAAGAATAATTCACCACCCCCTTTTTTAACTATGGGTGATCATAAGAGTCGATTAAGGGACACAAACATCCCATAACTAAAAGAAAAAGAAACCTCGAAATAAAACCCTATAAGAACCCATCTGACCAGCGTGGTATATTAGGTCAATTGCCTTTCCACTATGGAGGAGGCGTATATGCGCTGAAATGATGATGATACGGATAAAAACCAAAATCATGTGTAAATATAAAATTTAACACAAGTAACTGACTTGTTGGACGTGTGACATCTTAGTCCACCTGTGACCATGAATGCTGCAAAGTATTCGAAACGTCGGGCAATCAAAAATCAAATACAAACGCGATAAAATCCGTAAAGTAATTTTATTTAAAATGTGTAATACTCGCGTAAACATCGGAAAGATTTATATCTCTAATAAATGCTATTTCTTTGTTTTTACTGCTTGACGGATTTATAATAAAATTCCCCACTCGCGCTCCTTCTCATAGGTATCGTTAAAGATGACCGCGCCAGGAAAGACCAACGTCCCCCCCTCAGGGAGGACGTCGGTCGAGGAGAGGGTACTCCTCAGGGAGTATGCCGTCGGGCCGACCACTGACGACAAGTCACCCTGCTCCGGTGGTCGGCCCAACGACGAAGACGACGTGTCACGGGTGGATTACGGGTGTGCCTGCTTACGCCCCTCTGTCGCCCTGGACGGAGCAGAGCGAGGAGTGCGTCAAACGTAACCTACCCCAAAAAAAAAGGTATCGTTGAAGATGATTAAGCGATGTAATACGCAGATAATATCTATGTAAGACAAGGAAACTTTGAAATAAGACCCTATGACATAGGGTATATAATAATAATACCCTATGACCCGTCTGACCAGCATGGTAAAGTAGGTCAATTTGCCTTCTATTGCGAAGGAGGCTTAAATCAAATTGTGAAACATATACGTGCTAAGACGAGGTGGGAGATGTCACAAACATTCAATTTTATTTACAAGGCACAAATTACATCCAGACTCGGAACAACAATCGTACAAAGTGTTAACCTGCGTGGGAATCGAATCCATGACACCTGGCGTAGTATATCGATATCTTAATCACTAGACTATTTGTACATGTAATGTTCTATATGAAAGGCCTACGTCTAGCATTGAATGATAATGATGGATGATGATTTATAGCAAGTAGGTATATTCACTAATAACGATAGAATAATTAGATATCGGATAATTAGTGAGTGATGAATATTGATTTATTTTAATGACGATAATCACTAGACTTTGCGTATTATTTATGGTGATTAATATTTTTTAGAACATTCGAGGAGTTCATCTCTATTTTTATCCAACGAATCATAGATATCACAGAGGTTTTTATCTATCCGCCACAGTATTAGCTATTAAATTTTGCCCCATATTTTTAATACAAATTCACTGGCAGCAGAAAAAAATACTTTATATAAAAAAACTAGATTATGCCCGCGACATCGTCCGTGTCGATAAGTTACTTTGGGCTAATGCTAACTTTAACCCGAGACTTTGTTTACGTAGAAGTTCAAAATATTTTTAAATAAATCAATCCTGTCACACATGATTTTTGCGAAACCTACCCGTTTATGCAGAATTTTTCAAATCAGACAAGTAGTTCATGTGATTAGTGCGTTCAAACAAACAAACTCTTCCGCTTTATATATTAGTATAGATACTGTTTGTAGCAAATTAATATACATTTATCTATCCGTGTGGCGAATAATTAAAAATAAAATTCATCACCCCCTTTCCTGCCCGTGGATTTAGGTTTAAAAAATGTATTCTCAAAAGACACAGGATTTCGTAAAAGAATACAGAATCACGATGGCAGTCTGCCACACGATCCCTAAAAGGCTTTCGTAATGGCTGGTTTTCTAGTGTACCTCATACACAGCCGGAGACACATTGCAGAACAAGCGTGAGGCGCCAGCTTTTAACCTAGATACCGCAAAAGCGTTCAATAGGGTATGAGCACAGGGAACTTCTATCGAAGCTACCATCGTATGGAAAGAAAGCGAGTTAGTGGAACGCCAGCTTTCTAGACGGTTGATGTATAAGAATCGTCGCGGATGTTTTCTGCTCCTATACCCTGCTCATTAATACTGATATACCACAAGGTTCAGTGCTCTCCCCGACGTTGTTAATCCTGCTTATCAACAACATGGTTTCCATAGAGAATACGTGTTGTCATGAGAGTAGCAAAAGGGGTGACGAGTAACATACCGAGCATCAGAATGCCTGTCGGAGTAGATTACATGGAAGAAGGGTTCATCTTGTGTCTAAATTCGAGTGCTCTCTGGGGCGGGCCTTGGGATAGGGTGAACGAAACTTAGAGCTGTTCAATCCTACACAGACATAATTTGGTGCATTCGGTCTAAAAAGAGATCCGATTATCATGGCGCCTCAGTTCCAAGGGGTAACGTTTCAAAGCTCATCATTAAAACTCTCCGAAAGCATTGAGATCTTCTGCGACGAAATATTGAACCAAGTTCAATTTGAGAGTCATTTGGAGGACAAAGCCAAATTTGCAATCAGAAAGCTGATCGTCTTGTACAAAGCCGGGTGGTCCTTCACACTGAGACAGTATTTTTGTCCTTCGCCCTCTTACTGCTTACATCGCCGGACAGGCCCACTCAATAGCAAGTAGCCCTATTTAACTCCTTGTAAAAATATGCTTCACTGTTTGAAGGTTTTTTCAACTGTACAATTCCAGGGATTAGTTCTCCCATGAACGTGTACGACGAACGCTATGACATGTTTTTTTTTCAACGAGGTTTAACTTCTTAAACCTTTCACTTTCTTCGTTGTAGGTAGTGGCCTATCTGCACCCCAGGTGTTTTAAATGTCCATGAGGTGCAGAATCAATCTTGCTTGTTTGCCACCAAAAGCAATAAAAGAAATATAATAGTACAAGTGAAGTACAAACTGGAAATAAAACCTATACCCTCCGAATAGCGTGGTATTTATAGTAGGTCAATTGCTCTCCTATTGAGGATTAAGGTAGCCAGAGCCCTGTAATGGGACATATTTGAGTTGAGATGAGATGATGAAATACTCTTGACTGTGACTGTGGTCTCTCTTATATTGGGCAAACAAAGAGATCCATAAGAACTCGGGTCAAAGAACACATAGCTGATGTGAAGCACCGCCGTCACACTAAGTCTGCAGTCTGTGAACATAGTCAGGACCGCTCCCGCCATAACATTAGGTTTGATAAACCTCAAGTCCTCACAAAGGAACACCGATACCTGCCTAGAATGGTACGCGAGGTTATTGAAATCAAAAAACACAAAAATTTCAATAGAGAGGATGGCTGGGTATTACCATCAAGCTGGGATCCTGTTATAAACATAATTAAAAATAAATCCAAAGAGACCACCACAAGACTGCATGATACTGTGAGCACTTATTGTATAGATTTGACCCACAATAATAATAGTTAAAGATAATTATAAATCAAAAATCTTTTAGTAAGACAAAGTAAGCCGCATCTAAAATTAAAAATCAATATTAATTTAGCATCATGTCCCCTGAGTTTTCTTGCCGGATCTTTCTCAGTGTGGCCGCGTTCCGATCCGGTGGTAGTATATTAGTTTTGTTAGTTTTAAATCAACAAATTGTAACAATAATTGCTACAAATTTAATAATTAATAATTACTAACCATAAACAATATAATTTTTTCATATAGAATCATTTTCTTCTTACACTGGCAATAAATTTGTACTAAAATGTGGGTAACAATTTAATAAATTTATAACTATTTTCTGTATCGGGTAGATAATTATAAATGTCTGTAATAACGATTACTTGTTGAACGTGAGACGCCTTAGTCCGCCCGTGACCATGAATGCTGCAAAGTGTTCGAAACATCGGGCAATCATAAATCAAATACAAACGCGATATAATCCGTAAAAGTAGTTTTATTTACAATGATGAAATACTGTTTAGTATTGTTTCACTTTCAAACAGTCATCTTTAGTTATTATTATTATTATTATTTTGTTTTATGTTTTTGTTTTTTTTTTATCGAATTGTAAAAACAAATAAAGATCTCTTCTTTCTTTATGATAGAATTATTTATCTACTTACCCACTTAGATATTATTTATGAAATGCTAACAAAATATATATATAATTTTAATATAAATTTATAGCCAGCAGAAAAAGAATAAATGATGCCTATTGCACGTTGTATTCTTATTTAGAGTGATTTTTTTTAATTTTTTTAAATACTAACAAGTATAAATCGATTTCATTCCATGTCACCCGCTCGCGTTCATCACAGCCAAACGTATAAGTGTCGTCTCTGTATTTGATATTTACTAATTGCCGGGTAATAAAAAGTTTTCAGCAGAAAATCATACATATTACGTGTGTAATTTACTACAAGTCGATAACAGTGCATAAATGACTAGTGTCAGTGGTGCATTAAGCCGAAATTTGTAAAATTGTGTCACAAAATCCTGTGTTAAAAGTTCGGTAACGTGTACGACTTTTACAAATACCACAGAGGTCATTCGACGTAATTGCATCCTACAATTGCATTCATATCATACATACAAGTTATTTGAAAACACTTCGTAGCGTTTACGTGGTCCATTACCGTAGCGCTCCGACTGCGGTTCGTTTACGCATCGAGTTCGAACCCCACCTTAGCAGATAGCTTTTTGTGAATTTCAAAGTTTATAAATTTAATATGCCGTTAAAAAGAACTCCACCAAAAGTTGCAAATGAACCAAAGTACGATTCTGAGCCCGATTTGCAAACACATGAATCTGTCTTAGCTTTACCCACAAAATCAACTTCGAACACAACTCAAAGATTTAAACGCAAACATCAACATATAGATGAATTCTCTACGTTCACGGCCGACATTAAGCAAATGTTCAAGGAATTTGTCGATCAACAGAATTTAAAATTTAATAACCTTCATTCTACAATGAACGAGATCAAGGAACAATTCAATGACATACGCAATACTTTGGAGTTTCTTTCGGCTAAATATGACGATATAGAAATGCATATAAAAAAGCTTGAGACTGAAAATGTGAACAAATTGGCGTACATTCAATCATTGGAAGAAAAGGTTGAAATCCTAGAAGTTTCTAACAAATCGTCTTGTTTAGAAATAAGAAATATTCCTGAATCAAAAGTCGAAAATAAAGCAGCCTTGTGCAATTTAATAATTAATGCCGCCAAATCCTTGAAGATTGATATAATTAAATCAGACATTCGCGACATTTATCGCTTAAGGCCGAAAATTCACTCGAAAAATAACACAATGAGCACAATTGTGGCTGATTTTACGACCATTCCCAGAGTTCCTCCAAGCTTATAAAAATTACAATAAAAATCACAAAGATCATAGACTGAACACAAATGATCTACAGGTTATCGGCCCTGCCATTCCTATATTTAACTCATAAGAAAAAAAGATTGTTCTTCCTAGCTCGAGACTATGCGAAGTCTAATGACATAAAATTCTGTTGGACATCATTTGGGAAGGTGTATTTACGTAAACAGGAGGGTGATCCGGCGGTGAGGATCGACTCCGATCTAGATCTCGCAAAATTAAAAACTGTTAAATGACTAATTCTATTCATGTCATTACTCAATTTAAATAAGCAAATTACTTTTTTAATTGTAGTTTCTCTAGATAAAGTAACGCCTCTCACATCCTCTTTGTATAGTGCCGTGACATATCTAATAAACTTTTCACAGAATCTTACACTAATTCCGCTCACACATGTACTCCATTATCTATTAAGTATCTTTAAATATAATAATAGTATTAGAACTACCAATTTATATTGTTCATCAATCAAATATCTAACTGTACTTCCTCACAACTTGTATATTTTGTATCGGATCTCATTTCGTCTTATATATTTCAATTATAAACAATACAATTCTCTTAACTCCCCTATTGTAGAAAGTGGCTTTCCGCAGTATAGGTTACCCATAAAGTCATGCCCTATGTTAACGGTAACTAACATTCGATGACTTTAATGACATTAGAATGAGTCTGGATGATGTAGCCGTGTCTAGAACATTCTCTTGTGACATAGAGGATTGCTACAAATTTATTCCTACTTCGCAGTCTGGACGTCTTATCATACTCACGCAAAACATACGTAGTATCTGCTGCAACATAAGTGGCTTAGAATTAATGCTGTCCAGACTGAAAATCGAATGTGATATACTTGTACTCACCGAATGTTGGGCATCTTCAGTTTATATTTTACCTAAAATACCGGGATATCGCTCCATTATCACTAAAGTAGTTGAAAAACAAAATGATGGAGTTATAATATACTACAAAGAGTATCTAAGCTTTACTGTACGAGAACCCCAGTTCTCCGATGCTAATTGTTTAGTGATGGTGAACGAACAACAAACTGCAATTGTTGCCCTTTATCGATCTCCCTCTACGAAAAATATTGATTCGTTTTTGACGTCTTTAAATGATACACTAAAAGACCACTATGTATTTAAAAATATTATAGTAATTGGAGATATAAATATTCCGATCAACGCTGATAAAATTGATTCGGCTGGTGAACGATATCTGACCTTGGCTGCTTACCATGGTTTGCTACCTGCTCATACAACGATAACTAGAGATGTTAGTGGTACATGCCTTGATCACATTTTAATAAAAACAAAACATCCTACTATCACAGTTATCCCACAAACAAACCTAACCGATCACTTTCCGGTCCTAATGTATCTACAATACAAACAGCCACGACATTATGCAGCAGATATCATAAACAAACTCGATCTAGAAAGACTAAGGTTGGATATTTCTGGTATTGACTTAGAGCCAATTTATCACTCACAGGATCCAAATTTATCCATAAGCTACCTAGTGGGTCAATTACAGCAATCCATAGAAAACAATTACAAGCCTATTAAACTTTCTAGAAGGAAAAAGATTATCAAGCCATGGATTACGCAAGGCCTTCTGCGGTGTATGAAAAACAGGGATAGACTACACAAACAGTCCAAATTGTTACCTGATAACCAAGTCTTAAAAATGACATACTTGCGATATCGAAATTATTGTAACAAAATTCTCAAGAAGGTAAAAAGGGCTTACGATAAAGCTTTACTTGAAAAGGTTAGAAATAATCCTAAATCTCTATGGAAAACCATTAAATCTATTACTAACACAGACAAAGACACCCATAATACGGATGAACTTTTAAAAACAAGAGCAACACCGCAATTATCAGTTAATTATATCAATGAATATTTTGTTAATGTAGGCAAAAATCTCGCTGAAAATTGTTTACAAGCTAGCAACATTGTGCCCGGTAGCTCAAATGACGACGATAATTCTGTGGAAAACTTCCAATGCGACTCCTTTGTGCTAGAAAACTTGACTAATGCAGAAATATTACGCGCCATTTGTGAGCTCAAAACTGACTCCGCAGCGGGATGCGACAAAATTACAAACAAAATACTAAAACAAAATAGTATAACGTTAATCCCCCCACTTACATATATTTTCAATAACTGTTTTGAGCTAGGTATCTTTCCTGAAATATTTAAAAAGTCCATTGTTTGCCCGATACATAAAGGTGGTGATAACAATTCCATAAATAATTATAGGCCGATCTCAATACTTCCAGCGCTATCGAAGATTTTGGAGAGATTAATTAATAGTAGATTAGTAACATATCTTGAGAATAAGCAGTGCGGGTTGAGAGCCCTCAGCGCTCACCCACCAGTCCGGGTAAAGTTGTCACAGCCATCTGAGGCTAACAACTAAGTCACACAAAAAAAAAAAAAAAAAAAAAAAAAAGAATAAGCAGTTACTATTCTATGGCCAATTTGGTTTTCGCAAAGGAAAATGTACAGAAGATGCAGTACATAAAGTAGTCAATTATTTATCTACTAATATAGATAAAGGACAAAAATGCCTATCAATCTTCATAGATTTAAGTAAGGCCTTCGATACTATATCAATCTCTACTCTATTAAGAAAGCTCGATAGACTGGGTGTAAGGGGAACTCAACTAAAGCTTTTTGAGAGTTATCTCGCTGAACGAAAACAGTGTGTACGTATAAATAATTACACCAGTAATGAGTTGCAAGTCAATCATGGCGTACCTCAGGGAAGTGTATTGGGCCCAACCCTGTTTCTAGTCTATATGAATGAGCTTGGTAATATTAATCTTCCACAGGGGGAACTCATCTCTTACGCGGACGATACTGTTCTTCTTTTTAGGGCTGACACTTGGGAGTTAGTATATGATAACGCCCAGAAGGGTTTCGACACTATCAAGAAGTGGATGTCTCAAAATTTATTGACATTAAATACTCACAAAACAAAATATATTGCGTTTAGTCCGCGTTATGTCACAGAAATCAATAACTATAAAATTACATGTCATGAATGTTCTTTAAAAACTAGTTGTTCTTGTGACTCCCTAGAGCGTGTTGACACCATAAGGTACCTAGGCATCATACTGGACAGCCATCTCAACTTTAAAGAGCACATAAAACACTTATGTAGCAGGGTACGAAAGCTTATATATGTTTTCAAAACATTAAGACATATTACCGACACTATCCTATTGAGACAAATCTATATTGCTGTCGTTCAGTCAGTCCTAGTGTACTGTATATCCGCGTGGGGTGGGGCTTCAAAAACTTACCTTAAAAATATAGAAATAGCTCAACGTGCAATCCTAAAAGTGATGACGTTTAAACCGTTACTTTATCCGACGATAGAATTGTACCAATCCTGCAAGGTTCTAACAGTGCGACAGCTATTTATCGAAGCTGTCCTGCTTAAGCAACATCTCAATACCCCTTATAATAGAAATTTGTTACTTAAACGCAGATATCATGCAGTTTGTAAAAGTTACACAATAAAGACCTCTTTTGCCAAGAGGTTCTATATATTTCTTGGTCCATATTTATACAATAAAGTCAACAAAATTATTAACATATACCCACTCAACAGATCCAATTGTAAGGTAAAAGTCCATAACTACTTATTAGGCCTCTCATACGTAGAAACAGAAAATTTTATCGAAATATTGAATTAGATGAACAAATTGTATAACTTAAAATAATAACTACTTCTATCATATTAAAATAATTCTACTTATATATTCTCTTATAACAATACACAAAGTCACATACGCACACACACCCACACACCCAAAGATCCTCATACAGTTGTACATGGATGGCACAAATATAAAATAAAAATAGGTTAATGCTTTGGCTTTGTACTAACATATTTAACTCACTTTTGAGGGGACAACTACACTCCGAGATACAGGTACATACCTAGTTCGGGTGTAGAAGTCATTATTATGTATTGCGTCCATAATCCGATATCTAATTTGCTATTTTGTCAACCCTATAATATATTACACACTTCTAATGCATGTTAACTTTAAGCTTTACTGTCAAATTATTGTGAAATAAATATTATTATTATTATTATTATTATTTGTCCTTTTGGGCAATCATTTGTGCATTGTAAGGAGAATTGTCCTTCTAGAATCATGCATTCAACGAGGATAAAATAAGTTAACGGATAAAATTTTGTATATTGTTTGTAATATAATAAATAGATCTTAACACGGAAATATAAACGGTTGCTCGTAAATTTGATTGACAAGATTTATATTAAAGCGAGCGAAGACGCGGGGAATATCTAATATATAAAAAAGCAGAGCCGTGTGCAAAAATAATACCATTATCTTTATACACATGTTTTTACATAAGTTAAGATTAAGTCTAAAGAGATTCTATGATAAGGGAGTTTAATAGGCAGTAACTTTAAGGATTTTTTAATAGATAGCCATACAACGAGAAAATAAGGGGTTGTAATAGGTACATTGTATTGTTACCGGTCACATGAACATTTGTTCATGTTTGTATATTTGTATATTTATACAAACATATTTTTGCGAAAGACGGACACTTTTTTTTAAAGATGCACTAAGGAAATAATCCTTGCATTGCAGGGAGGTGACGAAATAAGAATACAATTCACCACTCCTCTCTCTTTCCCGTGGGTATCGTAAATGGCGACCGAGGAATATTTTGTGCATATAACAACTGTACAATAGAAGAAAAACACGAAATAAAACCCTATACCAACTCGCTTGAGCAGCGTGGCATAGTAGGTCAATTTCCCTCTCAATATGGAGGAGGCTCCAGCCCAGTAGTGGGAGGTATATGAACTGTGATAATGATGATTGCAGGACACTTTACAAACACATTTTTAACAGACACAAATTTAGAGATGTGAAAAAGTAATCGATTTTTATAATAATCGATTATTACAAAAAAATAATCGATTAATAATTAATTTTTTATAATTCGAATTTCGATCGAAATTAATCCATTACTCACAGCCAGTTTTTTAAAAATAAAAAAGAGCTCATCACGATTGTTTCATACTATATTAGAAAATATAGTTCACATTTCCTAAAAAAAAAGGTCGTCACAATCCTGTTGCGCGAAAAAATCGATTATTTATTTTTGATGTGAAACATCTATAGGCGAGGGTGACCGTGATCGTCGCGTGGCGTTTAACGCCACGCCTCGCGGTCCCCTAATAATTAAATATTAAATAAATATTTGGATGCATATACCTACATTTTTGTAACGAAACCATGGTGCGATTTAAAATTTTGTACAACGCCATCTAGTGAACTCAAAGTAAATTGTTACTTATAATGTATATTAATGAAAATAAATGTTTATTGAATAAAAATCATCATTTTTTGGAAAAAATCGCGATATTTTATTAATACTTTATGCCTTAGTTTTATCGTATTAGTTCCTGTCGTAATCTAATGTTCTTTTATGCATATATATTTGTTTTATAAATTAATGTAAAATTCTCTAACTTAGTAATATAAATATACCAGTAGGTATGGTATTTAGTTTACTTTCAGCTACGAAAACTGGAGAACCGTTTTTTTATAGGCTTTTATTAGTTTCAGGTGTATATATATATTTATTTCTTTGTATATTACCGACTTCATAGGAATTGGATTTTGGCTCACTTTAAACAGTCAAATTTCATTTAAAAGTTGAAAATTTAAGGAGGACCAATGACGTTAAAATTATTTAGATAGCTTGTCTTATTATCATTACAGGATTAAAAATTTCTTTATTAAATATATTGAAGCTGAGGGTTGGTCGTTAGCTCGATAAATGCCGCCATTTCTGTTTCCTAAATCACACTCTTCGTGCGAAAAGAATGTCTGTGAATAGATGAAAGCATTTCATTTTTTATAGGCTTTTATTAGTTTCAGCTATGTATTTATTTGTTTGTATGTCACCAACTCCTTAAGAATTAGATTTTGACTCACTTTAAACAGCTTGTTTTATTATCATTACAGGATTAGAGAGTTCTTTATAAAATATATTGTAGATTTTAAATAAAATTACTTTACGGATTTTATCGCGTTTGTATTTGATTTTTGATTACCCGACGTTTCGAACACTTTACAGCGTTCATGATCACGGGTGGACTAAGATGTCTCACGTCCAACAAGTCATCGTTACTGCAGAAAATTTATAATTATCTACCCGATACAGAAATTAGTTATTAAATATTGACCCACATTTTGATACAAAATTTATTGCCAGTGTAAGAAGAAAATGATTCTATATGAAAAAATTATATTTTTTATGGTTAGTAATAATTAAACATTAAAATTAATAGTAATTATATTTAAAAACTAACTAATAATCTAGTATACTACCACCGGATCGGAACACGGTTACACTGAGAAAGATCCGGCAAGAAAACTCAGGTAACATGATGCTAAATTAAAGTTAATTTTGAAGGCGGCTTACTTTATGTTACTAAAAAGGTTATAATTTATAAAATTATCTTTAGTTATTATTATTGTGGGTCAAATCTATACAATATGAGCTCACGGTGTCTTGCAGTCTTGTGGTGGTCTTTTTGGATTTCTTTTTAATAATGTTTATAACAGGATCCCAGCTTGATGGTAACACCCAGCCATCCTCTCTATTGAAATTTTTGTGCTTTTTAATCTCAATAGCCTCGCGTATCATTCTAGGCAGGTATCGGTGTTCTTTTGCGAGGATTTGTGGTTTATCAAACCTGATGTTATGGTGGGCGCGGTCCTATGTTCACAGACTGCAGACCTAGTGTCCCGGCGGTGCTTCACATCGGCTATGTGTTCTTTGATCCGAGTTCTTATGGATCTCTTTGTTTGTCCAATGTAAGAGAGACCACAGTCACAGTCAAGTTTATATACTCCTGCATCTTGTAAAGGGATCTGGCACTTGACAGGTGGTGTTCGAAACGTCGGATAATCAAAAATCAAATACAAACGCGATAAAATCCGTAAAGTAGTTTTATTTAAAATGTATAATACTCGCGTAAACATCAGAAATCAATATATTGTAGCTTAGAGTTGGTCGTTTCGTCGATAGATGGCGCTATTTCTGGTTTATAAATCGCAAATTATTTCAAGCTACGTTTTAGAAGGTTCATTTCGTTTGTACTAAATGACGTTACCATAATTATGAGTCGTAAAGTCAATTTTAAAATGGATAATTTATTCGATACGATACCTACCAAAAAGTACTTATTGACTAAAATATCGAATACAAAAGCATCGGTATCGAAAGAAAAGTACTCGATACCTAAAGATAAAGTAAATAAAAGTACTCGATACTTTAAACAGTACGTTACTTATCTTTCGATACTATTCATGAGTTCAGTATCGATACTTTATATTCGATACCGTGTCTCTACTCGTACATAATAGTTTTGATGTTTCACATCTGTCAGGCGTCCTGAGCGACGGCTCACTTTTTTAATTAATCGATTATTTTATAATTGATTTATATTAAAGAACAAAAAATCGATTATTTTAAAAATCGATTGTTTTCCCTCCAAGTCGCACCCCTACACAAATTATTACGTCCAGACTCACAACAATAATTTATCGATAGCACAAAGTGATGTCCAACGTGGGAATCGAACCCGCGACACTGGCACAGTAGGTTGGTATCTTTATCACTATGTCATCTGTGCAGTGAACCTTTCCTCACCAGGCGTCTACAATGACAGAAGTGGATATGGCGTGGCGTAGAAACAGCGTATTAACGGTATCACGCTCGGTCTATGGCCCTGCGTGGCGCATCGGTGTGCGCGGCCTCCATGACCATGCATCTGAGTGCTCACTTGAGGCGTCCACAGAGTGCCATGGCATGAGTGTCAGGGCCATAAGCGGTTACCACATGGTTTCAACAGAGGTAGCGTGCCGGGACTACCCCATGGGAACTGAAGGCGGGAATGCTCATCGGACTTTAACGGCGGGTGTTGGAGACGCAAGTGGGAGGCGGCATAGTCTCAATGAAGGCTGGCTAATGGCTGGATGCCTGGCGAGTCGGCACCCGCCGTGACGTCTTTGCCCGTTAAGCAGTCCGACTGGATAGGCCTCGGTACGGTGTCCGGACCGTCGAGGCCTTCCGACCGTTGCTGATGGAATGCTTGGGTCGGTGGCACGGGCTGCTTTCCTTCCGACTGGTGCAGGTATTAACGGGGCACGGTTGCTTCCCCAAGTAGTGAGGAGGGAGAGCACACCGTCCTGCCACCACTGCGATTGCAAGGAGGACACGGCGCAGCATACGCTCGAGGTGTGTGCCGCATGGTCAGAGCAACGTCGTGAACTTGCCGTAGTCATTGGTGCCGGCGTGACGGTGCCGATTGTTCCCTAGGGAGATTCTCGACAGCATCAGGAACTAGGACGCGGTCGCCGCCTTCAGAGAGATAGTCATTTCACGGAAGGAGCGTGCGCGGGAAAAACTCCTCTACAGCGACTTGACCCGCCGCCGGCAATTAGCAACTAGCCGTGGCCACGGGTAACTGGACAGGGGAATAGTCCATCACCCACAAAGAGGCTGACCGCACGAGGTGGACCGACATCCCGGGAGAGGTGTGACGAAAGAGCGGCGCACGGCCCCATAACCCACCATATTCTCTCTCCTTCGCCATTGGACCGGCCCCATAACCCACCGTACTCCCTCTCCTTCACCATCGGAATGGATAGCATGTGCGCTGACATGTGCATAGCCCACCCAGCGTTTCTATATAAGCAGGCCTACGCAATCAAAGTTTTGTCTTCGGTGTTCTGTATGGTGACGGAGTAAGTATACAATTCACCACTCCCCATCCTGCCCACGGATGTCGTAAAAGACGATTAAGGGATTTAATATGCATCTATGCAAGAGAAGGAACACTTGCAATAAAATCCTATACCAACATATCTGACCAGCATGGTATTGTAGGTCTATTTTGTACGAGTATTTTTAGGGGATATCCCTAATTATATCTACTAAATTAATAATTTAATATAATCTGTATATGACATTCGTATATCGGATTTTATGTAATATCATCATTACAATGTATATAAAATCAAAATCCATTTTGTAATCCTTCCAAAGACATAAAATATTTAAAATATATCTTTCAAACATCATCACGCTACTGGGTTCGAGCCTCCTCGACATTGGGTCCTCCCAACGCCGGTTAGCTGGATTCGTACAGGTTTTCAAGTACAGGATTTCAAGTTTAATTCGTTTACGTAGTTGTTATTTGTATAAGATATCCCTTAGTCGCCTTTAGGACACCCACAGGCAAGAGAAAGGGTGGTGAATGATATTCTTACTCCGTCATCACACGGCATACCTTCCAATGCTTTAATGAAAAGATATACCTATAATAAGTATTTATCTATCATTTCAGCTGATACATGTCCCACAGCTGGGCTAGAACCTCCTCCACAATAGAAAGGAAATTGACCTACTGTATCACACTAGGGATGTCGGAAGGTCCGGTGAGCCAATCACTCCCAGATAACAGCCATCGGCGCGCAGCGCTAGGTCCACCCATATTTGCCATTAGTCAAGAAAGTACAGACGTAAGCAAGACGAAAATGCTCCCGGAACCACCAATTCCCGTCGAGCACCACGCCCAAGTACTTATTGGCCCGAATTCTGATGGTAACTGAATTCACAGTGATCGAAACCAAAGTATGACGACTGATTTGAAGCGCATGGACCAATAGGGCCTTCGTTATGTCCAGGGCTACTCTCAACCCCAGCGCCTCGATCTGCCTGACAATCTCCCCGCCAACTTACCAGGCGTGCCGCCTCCTCTAGCGTACCACCCCGTGCTGTGATGAGTGTGTCATCGGTGTAGCAAATTATGCCCAGTCCTTGCGTGGGAGGCTTCCAGTCCAGGAACATCAACTACGTCTGGGCGTTGAGAACGGCCCAGACGTAGTTGATGTTCCATAGGGTGGGCCCTAGAACTAACCTCTGTGGAACACCGCATGACAAAAAGTGTATATTCTGAGAATTGACGTTAACTGACCAATAATATTGATATGAGGCATCTACTTTGTGAATTGATTAATGTGAAATAAGATAACATCAAGATCGATATCTTTCTACAAATAAATTTCAAACTCCGCCGAATTTACTTACCTATCTAGATCAAACGGTATTAAATTTACACTTAAATAATCAGAATCCTCATTAAATAATTGTTTGATATTAAACGATATAATATAGCTATGAAGGTTTTCCTATCATATATTAATAAATACTTTCATATGATTTATCAGGATTATGTTTAAAATTTGTATAGTTTAAATTTTATTGCTAATGAGAAACAATTGCGGGGTATTTTCTATTATCAACGTTTTATCTTTATTCAAAAATACGTCTAATATTATGATGGACTATTTACGTCAGAAATATATCATATATATAAAATTATGATAACAATAAACGTGACTATAATCTATTCGTCTGTCCAATTACACTAGCCCATCGCCTTTAATTCTAAACCTACTCTACAAAAATGCTGTAGAATCGTTATGTACCGTTTGTGACCGACGATCCAGATACAACTTTTAACAGATCATCATTTCATTTGTTGAAGTGAAGTATTTTTAAGTTGGATAATGTATCTCAGAAATATGTAATGAAGCAGCTATTAGATCATAAAATTACTACAGTCAACTCGTAACTCGTTTCTTTTTTATAAATGCAATAACACAGAATCAATTGTAGACCTTAAAAATTTCAGCTATTTCTAATTATACATCTGTGATCATCGATATGACTTGTTATTAGGAATGTTATTAGTTCAGCTAGATAATTTTTCCTTTGCAGATTATGTAAAGAATCCAGAAAATATCGTTTTGTAACTGATATAGTCCAAAGGAGCACCAAACTGAATTAGCGATAGGCAAGCATAGTGCTTGCTCGTTTGAGAAGAAATAGCCATACTCGACCTTGAAGCTAATGGATACCAATGATACTAGTGATACCTCCTAGGTACATATGAGGCTCTAAGTTTAAGTAGTGAATACTTCGAGAAGTAATTTAAGATTAAAAATTAAACAAGTAACTTTGTGATGACGCCTTTTTTGATTTTGAATAAATAAAATCTGTTTTAGACCATGCGATAATAAACACTTACCCCATATTCCAAGTAATGAGCTCCTTTTGATAACATAGTGTCTATATAGCCAAGAGCTGATAATCCTGCTTTCCAAGGCACATAACTTCTCTCGTGTAGTAAGTAACTGGTAACATCCAAAGCTGTTTTGTAGTCCAACCTGCCCGTTAGAGCGAGATTCATCGCATCATCAATCATTTGTGCACGGTTGATAATATGAATCTCTTGGAATCGCAAAGGATCCTTCAGGAGTTTAATGAGCAATTTCCAGTTTTGCTGATCATAGTTGACTCGGTAAAAACCTGAAACAGATAAAGCATTAATTAATAAGCTACTTATTTGATGTTTTGCATATGTTAGCATTTTAACCATAGAGTTAAAGTTCGCCCCGAGCGGGCCCTCGAAATTAGATATAAGTAAGGTCATTTAGTAGGACTCTACTCCCAAATTTGATTAGTGCAAGGAATAACACTGGCACCTGACGAAATCGGCCATTTATACTCCAATGCGCTAATAAAGATTTAATTTATTCGTACAAATGGTGCAGTAAGCTCCAATGCCAAGTAGGCTGCTGTGAGCCGAATATCCACGGCAAATATTTCTTTGAGCGCAACACAATAATTATGATTTTTGTCAGAACAAAAGATCATTTCAAAAAATATATAGATACTAATTATAAAGAAGACTATACCTGTCTGCTGCACATTAACTATTAACCAATCTTCTCTCTTCATTGTAATGTTAGGAACGACCAGAGATCTTTCTCCCTTCAACCACAACTTCGGTCTTGTTGACATGAAATCCTTTTCTGTCGCTGTGGTATACGACACCGGTATCCACCAAATTGGAGACTTCTCTTTCTCGAATGTCTCGTTTATCAGGACGAATCGTTCCTAAAGAAATTATTATTATTATATTAATGCTGAATATTATGCCTTTACTGTGTAGAAGCTATAAATACTAAAAACCCTTATATTATTTTTGGGTGTCGTAAAAGACGACTAAGAACTTTAGATCGACCTGGGCCAACTCCATCTGATGTTGCCTAGTTAACTATTACAATCGCAATGAGGGTAGATGTCAGGCAGGCGGCCCGTCATAAAATTATTGCCTAAACTTTTGTACTATGAAAGAATAGTATATAATGATTCCTTATATTTACGTCGTGAGTGTTACAAATTGTAAATAAAACTACTTTACGGATTTTATCGCGTTTGTATCTGATTTTCATGTTTAATAAATGCTAATCATAAATTAAGACTGATAGGACGACACTATTGACAGTCGTCTGTCTACAGCCGCGGGCTGGTTCGTCCGGGGTACCACACTCTAGCAGAAAATCGACGTCCGAGTAGTAGCAATTTGCTACTACGCTTCATTCGGTGAGCGAGAGTGTCGGAAGCCCAACTTTCTGAGGGTATATGCGTGTGATGGGTTTTAGTGATGCCTTTGGTATCACCAAACTCGTTTCACCTATTCACACTTCCTTGATTTTCTTCGCGGTGTGCAGCGCACTTGCAAAAGTCCATAAGCAACAACAACACTTACCATCAGATGTTCTGTTTGCTCGTATGCCACCGATTGCAATAAAACAAAAACTGTATAATTTTTGATGTGAAACATATATAGGCGAGGGTGACCGCAATCGTCGCGTGGCGATTAACGCCACGCCTCGCGGTCCCCTTCTTAATTAACTATAAAATTTTCTTTTTTTTTTGTGTGTGACTTAGTTGTTAGCCTCAGATGGCTGTGATAACTTTACCCGGACTGGTGGGTGAGCGCTGAGGGCTTTTTTTTTTCATATAGAATCATTTTCTTCTTGTACTGGCAATAAATTTGTATCAAGAATGTGGGTCAAAATTTAATAACCAATTTCTGTAGCGGGTAGATAATTATAGATATCTGTAATAACGATACCTTGTTGGACGTCAGACATCTTAGTCCGCCCGTGACTATGAACGCTGTAAAGTATTCGAAGCGTCGGGCAATCAAAAATCAAATACAAACGCGATAAAATCCGTAAAGTAGTTTTATATACATGAATAGTACATATTGGGTCGACACCGAGTTGGAATAGCAGGATGACGTAAGACTGAAGGCATAATGCCTTTAATAAAATAGGTAGTTAAAAAAAATAATAATGCTTTTGTAGATATGTACTAAACTATAATTTGCGATGTAGAAAACACGAGAATCTACCCGCAACATCAATTGAGACACGCTAAAATATCCGAACGACGGATATGAAAAAATCGATGTTCCTGTAAGAAAAGTGGGACAAATTGTTTCATTGACATCGATGCTTGATACGTGTGCAAAGTTTAAGTTTAAGTTTAAAGATAGTCTGCGTAAAATTTACTCCAACCAAAAAAATTAATCCAACCTTGAGAAGAGGGTGAAGAATTTAAAATTTATTACAAACCAAATTCATATTAGTAATTCTAATTATCGTAAAAAGGAACATAACGAATGACTACATTTTCTCAGATGTAAACCCATACCTATAGACAGATTGAAGAATTCACTTCACATCTGTTACAATATGGTTAAACACTATAATAATACGTCATAATAAATTACCAGACCGTGTGTCTCATAATCGCAACTGACGCGATACCCAGAAAACTTCACGCCGTCCCGCTTATTCTAATATTAACGAGCGAGACACCACTAGACGTGCCTACGTGCGCGCCTTCGTATTGCACTGCAAATAATACTAAAACTGTAACCGCTTTACAAGATATTAACGCGACTCCGCGCCACGCTTCATATTGCTTATGCGCATGTGCTTTTGCCCTAAATCATCAGATAGAACCTGCTCATGATACACCCACGCCAATTACTTGTGCTTACTAATAAACCGTTCTCTTTAAAGACTACACTCTTAGTTTTCATATGATTACATAACCGGACACCCTCTTTTTTTGGGTGGGTTAGACCAATGCACACGTTGGCCGTTCCGTCCGGGGTGATAAAAGGGCGGCGTGTAGCCCCATAACCCACCGTATTCCCTCTCCTTCGCCATTGGGCTGACCACCAGTACCGAGTTCCTTGTCGACTGTAGCCAGCCCAGCGGGATACCCTTTCGGGTACCCTCCCTTTATGACGCCCTCCTGGTCCGTCACCCGCAGAGAGGCCCCGTATTCCTCGGTCCAGTCACCTGCGGCCTTGACTAGAGCGGCATCAGGCGCAACCGGACATCCTCTTTTTTTTTCATGGGTGGGTGGGTGGATGGATGGGTCCAGTCCGTCCGGGGCGATGAAAGGACGGCGCGCGGGCCCATAACCCACCCGTACCCACGTCACCTCGTTGTTGGGCCGACCACCGGAGCAGATGTGACTCAAGCCACCTTTTTGTGACTATGCCTCATCGATGCATCTCGATATTCACAAAATCTAGAATCCGCTACATATAATTTTTTGTTACATATGTCCTAAATCGGGGCCGACGAGAAAAGATACAAAAGTTCATTCAACTTAATTGCTAATAGATATTGCTATGCGCAAACATGTTTTAGTAAGATTCTATTTCCATCACCCTTTCTTTTCACCACCCTGCCAAAAAAAAAAAAAATTGGTGAAACATTGGTTGGATTGTTTATGGAATAATGAATATAGATATTATCATTTTATCATTTTATTAATTACTAGCAACCCGCATTCGCTTCGCTTCGGTTTCAGTCGCCTTTCCCACGTAGTTCCCGTTCCCGTGGGAATACCGAGATAAAATATAGTCTATGTTACTCAGGGTGAATGTAGCTTTCCAATGGTGATAGACTTTTTGAAATCGGCACAGTAGTTTTTGAGTTTATACATTACAAACTAACACAAACAGAAAAAACATAATTTTCCTCTTTTTAATATTAGTAGGTATAGATTGTATCATCGTGGCACCCTATCTTGCTATCGGGTGTCATAAAAGACGACTGTAGCGAACGATTGCATATAATATTTATGCAAGAGTAGATAGATTCAAAGTAAAAGCCTTTTTTCGCGTGGAAAAACGCAATGTTTACACATGCCTATTTCTGATGATAGATGGGCTATGCCGGGCTCAATGTCGATTAAGTGTCAGCGCCAGTACCAGCTAAAAAAATCACACGCGGTTTCTATCCCTCGGTTAAAACGAAGTCATGGAACCGTTTTCACGTGCACTAAAACTCCACAAAATAAAACCCTATACCAACATGTCTAATTAGCGTGGTGGTCCTACTGCTGGGCTCGAGCCTTCTCCTGGATAAGAGTGCAATTGACCTTCTATAACAAGCTGGTCAGATGAGTTGATATAGGATTTTATTTCGAATGTTCCTTCTTTGGCATAGATATTGTATGCATTTTATATACCTTAATCGTCTTTTACGACACCCACGGACACGATAGGGGGTGAATAGTATTCGTACTCCGTTAAATATTAATTTTAAGTACTAAGTAAAAAAAAAAACCAAATTGGTTGGTAATTATAGTACCTAATTTAAATCATAGTTATCTACTGACTCATTGAATTTGTTATCCACTATATGTAGGTATATCAAATTGCCTAAATATTGATATAGTTCGTTATCTTTATCGAAGTCCGTTTTATGGTAATGATTGTGAGTACTACATTGATTATATGCACGTGGAATTTGTAAAGATATCACCCCTGGTAACCAAGTACACTTGTACTAAATTAAAAGTTTGCATAAAAATTTACATCGTAGCGCCATCTCATGATGAATGAAGCAATCTTTGTGTGTAATTCAATTATAAAATAACAGATAGCGCTAAATTATATAAATTTTCTTGCAGAATAAAATTATGCTTAAATAAAAAAAAATGACGCTAAAGAGAGAAATAATTTATATAAATATCTGACACCCATTTATCTGTATAGTATAATTTAAATATTTTCACTAACGCTACAAATAATTACAAAATTGTAATAAGCATATTTTACTGTGATAAATAACATAAAAGAAGCTATTCATGAAAGAAATTGAATGTTGAAATTAATAAATTAGTTCTTAAAAAATATGTATATAATTGCCAAAAATTTTATGTTTTAAATTTTAATAAGTACAGAAACAAAATGTTACATAATTTTAATGAGTTAAGTTTTTTTACACTGTAACAAAGTAATGAATTTTATTTTTAAATATTACATGACTAATTTGAAGTCATAATAATAATACAATAAGTACAATATTTTGTACGGCCTTAACAAATATTATATTAATTACCAACATGTGTAACTACATGAGGACTTTGAGATGATGGAGAACGAAACACAGAAATAGAAATATTTTTGTTTCTTTTTAAAGCCATGCACGTAGAAAAGGTTTTGAAATGTAGAGATAGGTCCATAGGACAGTCCTCTTGAGACCATGAACGCTGAAAAGTGTTCGAAAGATCAGGCAAATAAAAATCAAATGCAAACGTGATTAGATATTGTAATTAAAACTACGCATTTTATCGCGTTTGTATTTGATTTTTTATTGCCCGACGTTTCGAACACGTTACAACACAGTCCGCCCGTGACCATGAAACGCGATAAAATCCATAGTTTAATTTCAATGTGTAATACTCTCCGTGTGGTGACAGAGTATGGATACAATTCACCACCCCCTATCTTACCCGTGGGTGATCGTACGAGACGACTAACGGATATAAAACGCATATAACATCTATGCGAGAGAAGGAAAACTCGAAATAAAACCCTATACCAACACGTTTGACCAGCGTGGTATAGTAGGTCAATTACCCTTCCATTATGAAGGAGGCCCGAGCCCAACAGTGGGACGTATGTGGACTGAGATGATGAATAAGCATATCCATGTGGTAACGGAGTAAGAATACAATCACCATATCTCGCCCGTGGGTATCGTAAAAGATAACTTAAGGATATAAAACGCATATAACATCTATGCAAGAGAAAAAAACTCGAAATAAAACCCTATAGTAATCAGTCTGCGGTTGACGAGACCGAGGATTAGTCCGTGACTCGCAAAGAGGCCGACCGCGCGACGGCGACCGACGTTCCGGGAAGGGAACGTTGAGAGAAGAGGGTACCCTGTGGGGTATTCCGTCGGGCCGATCATAGAGGACAAGGAACTTGGTACCAGTGGTCGCCCCAATGACGACGGCAACAAGCTACAGTAGGTTATAGGGCCGCGCGCCATGAATGAATAGAAATTAAACCAATAATCACAAAATCGGATTGATATGAACTGTTAATAATTATATTTGGAATCGAATCTAATACATTATGAGCATGCGTATAGTAAGTAAAATATTGAAACTATACTGCACTATACGGGTTGTTTTGGAGCGGCTCTAAATACTAACAATCCTCACATTGATCGTGGGTGTCGTAAAAGACGACGCTTTACATCAACCTAGGACAACTCCATCTAATGCTGTCTGGTCAACAATTACATTCCTGAGGAGTTTTGATATCAGGCTAGTGGCCGGTCATCCATATAATGGTTACCCGAAAGATAACCCGCCAGGAGAGGCACTGAACCCAAGGAAATGGTTCTGATAGCTAATACGGCACTATATGAAGCCTCACACGTCCTGGTAGGTATAGCCCGGTTTAAGCGAAATGAGGGCTAGTTAAAAATATAACAATAAACTTACTTGTATAAATAACACGCTGCCATTATCGTAATTTCTAGTCACAGTAAGTACAGGAAATCCAGTCTGCAGTGTCCAAGAATCCATAACAACGGCTACATCAGCATCAAAATCGCCTGACACCCTAGCCGCTGCAGTCAACGCACTCCATAGATCTCGCTGTTCTGCATTGCCGTACATCTTAGAATTCAAGTAGTTGGTGACGCCGGCGTTAAACACGTCTGATGTCAGTATATGGTTCAACATGCGGAGTAGAGCGGATCCTGGTAAAAATAAAACGGATAAAAATTACAGGCCCACGACTTTATTCACCTAGGTATGTATAGCGACACGGCATCGAATAGAAAGTCTCGATACTGTACTGGATTGTGATGAGCTTTTTTTAGGTAAATACTAGGAGGATGGTCAGATGTGATAACTTATAATCAATTTATCATGCAAGCATGTTTTTTACATAAAGCACCAACATTACGGGATACCCATGATCTTTTTTTTAGAAATTAAACATGTGTGAACGGATGGAAATTCATCTTTAAAATAAGTTATTTCTACAATTTATTCGATACGATACCTGCCAAAAAGTACTTATTGAGTAAAAGTATCGAATACAAAGTATCGAATAGGTACAAAAATATCGGAATCGAAAGACAAGTACAAGATACCAAAAAATATCTATACTTTTTTCGTGTCCCTAGGTAGATGGAACTGTCTTTCTCCGGAGCCTTGGATGAAATAGAACCATTTTTATATGAAGGAATATCATCTCGTAACATAAAGAATTAAACACAAACTCAATAAAATCCGTAAATCGGGTTTTATATCATAAATAAGCACCCCTAGGTGCATTATGTTTTTCTTCTCGTCATTTCAAGAATCTACAAACTTTTTAACTATTGAATTTTGCCTGTCAAATATTTAGTACTACATTACCTACGTACCTTTTCCATATGATATTTTATCAAATATAGCATCAGTTTCCTCGGATGCGCTGACGTCCACTGAGAGCTGATGTGAAGAATTAAGAGCATCCAATTGGAACACATTGTGCACCTGGTCAAGGATGCATATTTCCGTAATATTCCACGATTTTTCTACCTGAAAGAAATGTAAAAGTTTTTAAACATCAATTCTAAACATCAGGCTGAGTCCCTTGTAAGACAGACGCCTGTCCCAGGAAGAAAGGCTATAATTTCCACGTTGGAAAGGCGCCCACGCATCGGTAGTGGAGTGTATTAGCAGCGTAGAAGACCTTGTCTATTATCCCAGTGATCTCTTTGCTGTTTTTACGAAATTATTTAAAATTTTGAATGTTTTGCACACACTAGAATTTTCCCTAGCCGAGGCCGCGGGTGACGTGACCGGGGATTAGTCCGTCACCCGCCGAGAGGCCGACCGCGTGAGGAAAAACCGACGTCCTCCCCGAGGGGGGGACGTCGGTCGATGGGAGGGTACCCCAATAGGGGGTATTCCGTCGGGCCGACCACTGACGACAAGTTAACGCTGCTCCAGTGGTCGGCCCAACGACGAAGGCGACGTGGTTTTCGGGTGGGTCGCGGGAGTTGCGTGCTCAAGCCCCTCTGTCGCCCCGGACGGAGTGGTGCGGAGGCGCGCCGACCGCGGCCCACCCACAAAAAAAAAAAAAAAAAAAAAAACACTAGAATTTTGGCTAAAATAATTATATATATAGTAACATATACATATTTAAATTGTCTCAATAATAAAACTTAGCTTAATAAAACAATTTTACGGATTTTATCGCGTTTGTATTTGATTCTCGATTGCTTGACGTTTTGAAACTTTACAGCGTTCATAGTCACGGGCGGACTAAAATGTCTTAGTTTAAGTTATCAATTATATATGTTACTATTATCGTGGGTTTAATTAAATTCTCAAAATACAGTCTGGTGGGGTTTGAGACTCCAAATTTTAATAAATATAAAACAAACTCTCATTCTCATAAATTCCTAATTCCTCATTATTCTGCTCTTATCCCAATTACTTGCGATTGACTCGGTATATACTCTTCTTTCATAGTACATAATTATTAAAAAAAAATTGACAACATTTTTATCACCGGCCACCTGACTCCCTCCCTTGGGAATGTAATTGTTAACCTGGCGGCATCAGATTTCTTTTTTGCGCTGTGGAAAATGCATTTACGCATACCCGTTGCTAGTGACGGCAAGAGGTATGTAGGACTCGCTGACGTTGTGTGGTTTACTACGTCAGAATACCTATTAAAAACCACAGCGGCCCCACGTCGCCTTTTGTGGGACGCCAAAGGTTCACCTTTTGGGCATGCGACTCTAATGTCCCGACGGATAACTTAATGCTTACGTCTTGGGTCAATCATGCCTGAGAGAAGAGAAAAGCGCGTAACGTCTCTTCCTCCTCCCCAGTCGTTGCCTCCGCGCTGGGTCAGCATGGGCATCCGCCTCACGTGCCCGACCTGCTGCCTCCTTTTGCGCTATAACATCTTCGCAAAAGGAGGCCAAGGCCATCCAGCAACTGTCGCTGTCAAGGATCTTATCAATAACAGCCGGCAGCGACAGATCTCCGCCAATAAAAGTCGCCAGGGCAAGCCTCTGAGTTCCCCAGGTTGGGCACTCTTCCAAGGTGCGGCTCGCTGTGTCTACGGGCGCGCCACGCTCGTAACATCCAGGGGTTTCTTCACATCTTGCAACTTGATGCAAGTACTTACCAAAGGACCCATGTCCGGTAAGTACCTGTGTCAACCTAAATGGCGGCATCAGATGCGTTATCCTTGTGTATTTTTTTTTATGGGTCTCAGATCTATTTACATTTCTTAGTCGTCTTTTACGACACCCACGAGCAATGTAAACGCTGGTAATAGTCGTATCCGCCACCATACAGCGAAATCCTGATATTATAATTACGAATATATGTTTTTTGTTTTTCGTCTGCGTGGTGACGGAATAAAAATACAATTCTTCTCCACATCTTGCCGTGGATGACATCTATAGAAGAGAAGGAAAACTTGAAATAAATCCCTATACCAATCTCTTTCATCAGCATGGTATAGTAACGTCAATTTTACCTCCTATTGTGGCGGAGACTCAAAGCCAGCAGTGGCACGTGTATGAGCCGAGATGATAATTATTTTTGTTATGCTTTCACGCCAACTACTATAGCGACATTATCAGCGAGTAACATAGACTTTCGTGTGGTGACGGAATAAGAATATAATTCATCACTCCATTTTTATCCGTGGGTGTCGTAAAAACATCTATCGTAAAATTTCTACGGGATACATCCCTATGCAAATTACTTCTGTGCAAGGGAAGGAAATCTCGACGTTGAACCCTATGCCAACATGTTCGTCTCGCCCGGTGTAATAGGTCAATTTCCCTCCCAGCTCAACAGAGAAACTTATGTGGGCTGAGATGATGATGATGAACATTGATTATATTATTCCCGTATTCAATCAGGAACCAGAATTATGCGGCTGAAAAGCCGGGAAATTGCTAGAAACAAATAAAGGTAACTAGAATAATAATATATTTGGATTGAATACTTACGGCATCGACAGCCACATATTCGACGTACGTAGCAAATCCTTCATTTAACCAAAGATCTCTCCACCACGACGGTGTTACAAGGTTTCCAAACCATTGATGGGCAATCTCATGAGCGACCACCGTCGCCACGTGGACTTTATCCGTGCTCGCTGATACACCTTCTTCATATAACATCGCTATCTCCCTGAAAAAAAAACATCATCAACGTAAACATACTTCCTGGGACATCTTAAGCCATGGGAGTCGTAACAATCTACTGAAGTATCATCAGGAGAAATTACAGCAACGTTATCATGGGCAATGTAAGCCACCTTACTAGCGCTTTACTTCGGTGACTACCGGGTTGAGTGCCCTCAGCGCTCACCCATAGTCCGGACTGACAGATTCATCAGAATAAAACAGAAAATTGACAAAACCGGTAAAATTTGGTTTTAATTTTTAATCACTTGAGTTTAGCTTTTTAATACATATCCAACTTTACGATTGTAGCTAAGAAATAAAATATCACATTCGCTATTATTACTTTATATTAGTGGCAACATTAAGGGTATATTGTTTTACACGGGAAATCCTTGGATATCTTTTTTGTAGTGACTAGTGGTTTTATTAGTTGCATAACCGCCGTACGTGAGAATTGGGCTTTTTCAATTTTTAGTTGCTGGTTTAGCTTTAGTTGTAAAAAATAAATATTAATTAGATAATTAAGTATATTTTGATTATATAATTGTAAGATACAAATATAATTTAATTTAAAAGCATATATTTTTTTAAACAGAATCTTCGGTGAATCTCCGGTTTATCAAAAACACTGGTTATATTTTTTTCTACGCCTTACTGAGATTGCGAATTATAGCTATTAAGGCTATAATCCCTTCAACGACTGACCACAGTATGTGAGATTATGGGGGAATCATCCAGTAGAAAATGGCGAAATGCAATGATGATAAGTATGCAACTATCAATCTCAAGGTGCCAGGTTCGACCGTTGAGTAAACAAGGTGTCAGCAAGGTTTTTTACTACAGTTTGACAACAAAGGGCGTTAAATCTGTAAGATTTTATATATTTTTATCTTATGTGATATAATAAAATGAAAACATTTTAACTTCCTGACTATTACAAATTAAGTTAACATTTCATCATCCCCTGTATTGCCCGTAGGTGTCTATAAAATTCTGAGGGATTTAATACGCAGATAACATCTGTACAAGAACAGGAAACCATGCAATGAAATCCTATACATATCAATCCATCTGACCAGCGTGTTATAATAACTAAAATTCCCTTCTATTTTGGAAGAGGTTCAAGCTCAACAGCGGAACGTATATGAGCTATGATGGTGATCATAATCCTTACGGCCCATTACACATGATGTTATAGAGTTAAGGATAAAATCTGTCACCCCTTTCGCGGGCATATCATTTACACTAATATTATAAAGAGGAAAAATTTAATTTTTGTGTAAACAAAACAAAACATACACACTATGTTTGTAATGAATAAACTCAAAAACTACTGCGCCGATTTCAAAAATTCTTTCACCATTGGAAAGCTGCATTATCCCTGAGTAACATAGGTTATATTATATACCGGTATTCCCACGGAAACCGATACTACGCGGGTAGGACGACTGTAACCGAAGCAAAGCGAGGGTGGGTTGCTAGTAAGTAATACAATGTGTCACCGCCCCTCGCCTTTTCCAGTGGAGTCGAAATTTACCACCTTTACTAGCATCACATTAAAGGAGGAATTTGATGTTCAAAAGTGGACGTCTATAGCTATTGGATAGCGTTACTCTCTTCTTAATACAATAATGGAATCTATATAAATATGAGTAAATGGCTAAAAAAGTAATAAAATATTCATCATTATTATTACTTCAGCTCATAAAAATTCCACTACTGACTCTAGGCTCTCCAACAACAGCAGCCAAATTAACTTACTAAACCACGCTGGTAAGACGTATAAGCAAAGGATTTGTTGTCGTGTTTTTTTTTTTTTTTTTTTTTTTTTTTTTATTGCCAACGGTGGCAAACGAGCAAGCAGCACACCTGATGGTAAGTGAAACTGCTGTACATGGACCATTGCAATACCAGGGGCACAGCCAGGCCGCTGCCTACCGTGAAGGAAATACTCTTCTTAAACCTCGTTTAAAGAAGGACATGTCATAGCGCTCGGGAAACACAGCAGCAGGTAGTTCATTCCAGAGCTTGCACGTACGTGGGAGAAATGATCGCTGGAAACGTACAGTTGAAGACCATAACGTTTCCAGGTGAAATGGATGAACCCTGCTGCGATGTCGAGTGGTACGTTGGTAGAATGGTGACGGTGGTACCAAGTCAAACAGTTCCTCGGAGCACTCCCCGTGAAAGAGTCGGTAGAGTACACAGAGTGACCCAAAGTCTCTCCGCTGCTCCAGCGACTCCAATCTGTCCGTAAGATTGGGATCCCCGACGATTCGAACCGCCCGTCCTTGCAGGGAGTCAAGTGGGTCTAGCTGATATTTGGGCGCACCTGCCCAGAGATGTGAGCAGTACTCCACATGAGGACGAACTTGTGCTTTGTATAGCACAAGACGCTGTCTCGGTGTGAAGTACCGCCTGGCTCTGTTCAGGACGCCCAACTTTTTGCTTGCCAATTTGGCTTTGTCCTCCAAATGACTCCCAAACTGCACTTTGCTCGATATTTTGACGCCGAGAATCCCAATACTCTCAGAAATTGGAAGAGTTACTCCTTGGAACTGAGGCGCCATGACAAATGGGTCCTTCTTTGCAGTGAACGCGCAAACTTGTGTCTTTGTGGGGTTGAACTGGACTAGGTTCCGTTCACCCCATTCCGAGGCCCGCCCCAGAGAGCGCTCGACTTCAGACACAAGTTGAACCCTTCTTTCCTGAATACTCCGAGGGATATTCCGTTGCTCAGTGTACCGCTCATCACCCGTACTGTCATCCGCATAGCAACGCATATTCTCGATAGAGAGCATGTCATTGATATGCAGGATAAACAACGTCGGGGAGAGCACCGAGCCTTGTGGTACACCAGCATTAATGGTCATGGTATCGGAGCAGGAGCCATCTACGACGACTTTTATACTCCGACCATCCAAAAAGCTGGCAATCCAATTACAGAGTCCCTTGGGGATTCCGTATGATGGTAGCTTCGATAGAAGTGCCCTGTGCCAGACCCTATCGAACGCCTTTGCGATATCTAGGCTGAACGCCAGCGCCTCACCCTTGCCCTCCAAGGCCTCTGCCCAACGGTGTGTGAGGTACACAAGAAGATCACCAGCCGACCGACCATGACGAAAGCCGTATTGGCGATCACTGATAAGCTGGCGATCCTCAAGGTACTGCAGAAGCTGGCGGTTTATAACCTTCTCCATTATCTTGGAGAGCAAGGATGTTATCGCAATTGGCCTGTAATTCGATGGGTCAGACCGGTCTCCCTTTTTAGGGATCGGGTGGACATGGGCTACCTACCACGAAGACGGAACCCTATTAGTAGCGTAGGAAAGTCGGTATAGGCGCGTGAGGATGGGAGTCAATTCAGGGGCGCACGTCTTTAGTACCACTGCAGGGATGCCATCCGGTCCACTCGACTTATGGACGTCTAAAAGCCGCAGCTCCCGCCTAACCGCTCGCTGCGTGATGCGGATTTCGGGCAGTGAGCTTTCACACCGTGGGATGGTAGGTGGTGTGGCAGCTCCGGCATCCAAAGTCGAGTTACAGGCAAAGAATTGACCTAGAAGATCGGCCTTCTCCTTTGCGCTGTGGGCCAGACTACCATCGTGTTTCTGCAGTGGTGGGAGATTGGGCTGGCAGAAGTTGCCTTGTGCAGCCTTGGCGAGCGACCAGAATGCACGACTCCCAGCGGGATAGCTTTGCAATCGCTCGCCAATTCTGGCAACAAGTTCCGCCTTGGCTCTGGCAATAGCCTTCTTACTAGATCTAGAAGCGGCGTTAAATTTCCGCTTCACCTCTTTGGCGTTCGGGTCCTGGCAGTTTTTGGCCCTATTCCAGGCCCGAATTTTGGCCCATTTTTTCTCGTGCATCGATGTTACCTACACGTATCTTTTAATCGTCTTGTACGACACTCAAAGAGGGTAGTGGATTATATTTTTGCTCTATCACGGCCCGAAAAACATGTTACAATCTTACATAAGAGTTTCTAATAAATCTCTAAACTCAAAATGAGTCATTCTACATTTCCAATACAACAAAACGGCAGAAATTCGGTTAAAATTCGTTGCGCTCAAGTAAGCACAATATGTGCTACCCTCACCCTAAATTAAAGTAATGATAAATAGCCCGTCCTCGAATAATAAAGTGAGACTTAACCATCCATCAACAGATTTTCTCTCACAAAATAATTTATGGAATTTATGGGGTCTAGTGCAACAGTAGATACGATCTTTTATATATATAAAACATTTTTTTTATTTAATTTGGTGTATATTTACCCTTTTTTTTTAGGGGGTGGGTTGCGGTCGGCGCGCCTCCGTACCACTCCGTCCGAGGCGACAGAGGGGCTTAAGTGCGCAACTCCCACAACCCACCCACGATGCACGTCGCCTTCGTCGTTGGGCCGACCACCGGAGCAAGGTTACTTGTCATCAGTGGTCGGCCCGACGGAGTGTATATTTACCCTTAACGGGTGTGAAACCAGTTCCAATAGATTTCATTTGAAATAGTTAAGGTAAATTGCGTGCATCGTGACTGATCGCTCGTGATTATTACCATTGACAGACTATGAAAATGGATATTCTACGACAGAAGGCGTTAGCGAAGACTAACATAGACTGTGCTACACATTTTTATGATCTGACCGTTGTCACATAAGTCGCTATATACGAAACCGCATAGTATATATGTATATATATATATAAACTCATTTGCAAAAAAAACGGGCGGTTTTGATTTTCATTCATATTTAAAAAGATACAATACCAAAAAGGTTTTAATCGTTTGTACACGTTACTGGCCGGTTTTAAAAATGCTGTGGTATTTAAAAAAGTACGTTCTAAATTCAATTTTTCATTTGATGTTCATTTTTACAGAAAACCCCTTTTTATCCTACATTTTTGGCGCGAAGTTCCAGAAGTTAACATCGACTTTCATAACTTTTATTCAATTTTTATCGATTAATTTCATATCCTTGACTGTCAAAGATTTATTTAATGCTGTTTGGCTGTATCAAAAATGGTAGATAAAGTGGTAAAAGCTACCAAAATTATCGCGCTGCTTGAAGAGGGTTGCAGCCAATGTTTCGTGGCTAGGAGGCTAAATGTTAGTCGCTCGACAGTCCAAAGGACCTGGCAGCGATATCAGGAGACTGGTTCCGTCGAGAGAAGGCCTGGTTCTGGAAGAAAACCATGTACCCAACCACGGGATGATCGTTTTCTTGTGAGTCGCGCATTGAGAAATCGCAAATCTTCGTATGTGGATCTTAAGAACAACCTCCAAGAAGTAAGAAATGTGCATATTAGTCTATAGACGGTCAGGAGGAGGCTTCTCGCTGCCAATATACGCAGTCACCGCCCGGCCCGCGGCCCCAAATTACTCCGTGAGCACAGAGTTCACAGGCTTAGGTTCGCTAGAAATTGTGAATCATGGACTCAAGACGATTGGAATAGGGTTTTGTTCTCTGATGAAGCCAGGATATCTCTGTTCGGTGAAGATCGACGTCGGCGAGTGCTAAGAAGACAAGGAGAACGCTTTGCAGAGGCATGTTTCGAAGAAATCACACCTTATGGTGGGGGCTCTGTTATGTTTTGGGCAGGAATAAATTCAATGGATCGTACAGAGTTAGTCTTCATTGAAAACGGCTCACTGACTGGGCATCGATACATAACGGAAGTTCTAATTTCTCATGCACAACCCGCATTGGCCGCTCTAGGTGAAGACTCGATTTTTATGGACGACAATGCTCGCGCCCACCGATCCCGCGATGTTAATGCGTATGTGCAAGAGGTCGGCATTCGTCGTTTGGATTGGCCAGCTCGAAGTCCCGACCTCAATCCCATAGAGCATGTCTGGGACGTTCTGAAACGGCGTGTGAGATCAGTACACCCGGCTCCGCAGACCATCAGAGAGCTGAAGAATGTGATTACTGCGGAGTGGGAACGTATTCCGCAAGCAAGTATCCGGGATATACTCGCTAGCATGCCCAGACGAATTCAAGCTGTGATTTTAGCTAGAGGGGGTCACACTCGATACTAAACATTTATCTGCTTTTACTTTATTAAAGAAAAACAAACAAAAAAACTTTTTTATTTTTACTTCATGAGCATATGCACTACTAGCGAATATACACTACTAGCGAGGTTTAGCATTATTTCCCATAAATTGTATCTAAATTTTATGAAATACTGATGAAAACGATTATTTTCTTATTAATTTAGCAAATTGTGTGGATAAAACTACCTATAATTATCAAACAAAGAAATATTAACATTTGAAATGGTTCATTGCTTAGGTGCCCGTTTTTTTTGCAAATGAGTGTATGTGTATATATATATATATATATATATATATTCAAATTCAAATTCAAATACTTTATTATGCATAAACCCCGCGGGGGCACTTACATATGGTCACTTTTTTACATTTTACCTTACACTACTACCGGATCGGAACGCGACCGCACTGAGAAGATCCGGCAAGAAACTCAGTGGGCTTGTCTTCTTTTTTATTCATTTACTATTTTTTTTTAATAAGATAATATACAACAACATGTCTATTAATAGCTCCAGTGTGATGCCTTTCGAACCATCATACAATACAGTTATTAAATATAACGAAAAAGTACCATGGCTGGACCAGATCCCGCAAGCGGCACCCGATCACGAGTTAACCACTAGAGCAGCCATCACTCCCCTCAACCACAATGGAGGGAAGGGAGTGACCCGCTCCTCGTAGCTACCGCAAGCAGACCCTTCAGTGAGCATGACCAATACCATGGGCCACAAACATAAAACACAGATTAAATAACAAATTCGTTTGGCAAAACACGCTACGCTTTACAATTATATTAACAGCAACAGAATAAACATGTATGTAACACCTTTTGAAATAATGAGAAAATGCCTGAATGAGGAGCTGCTCATAACCAGTCTGTATTATCATCAAGATAATCCGAGATTTTATAATAACCTTTTCTACAAAATCTACTCTTGATTGCTTTTTTAAACTTATTAACTGGCATATCTCGAATATTAATAGGTAATTTGTTGTAGAAGCGTATACATTGCCCCATGAAGGATCTGTATATATATACATCTCTTGATAATTAATTCCCTCATATAGTTATGTATACATATATCATCATTTCCTACTTGCTATCCGGTGGCGGATTAAGAAAACAATAAACAATTCACTAGCTCGTTTCTTGCCCGTCGTGTCGTAAAAGACGATTAATGGATTAAAATATGTAAATAACATACATGTAAGAGAAGAAAATTTTAAATAATAGCCTATACCAGCCCATCTGATCAGCGTGGTATAGCAGATCGTGGTTGTATATCGAAGTAATAGTGGATGGAGGTCTCGGTGGGCCTCGTCCGCAGTGTTAGGTTAGGTTAGGGAATTGAGCTACTATTCCACGCTGGTCACACGTATTGGAGTGGGGTATTTATCGAGTTTTCTTCTCTGGATTCGATGTTACCTGCATATATCGCTTAGTCGCCGTATTTAAGAATACTACGAAGATATGCAAGAAGGCTCCTAATATAGTCTCGTAAGCTTCAAGATTTATCTCGGCAGATTTTAAAAATTACGAAATTAAAGAAAAAACCCCTTTTTAAAAACAAACTTTTATTATTTATTAATAAAATCAAGTAAAAAAGCCAGGTCCATCACCAGACGCTGGTTACCATATAGTATCAAAATACTCGTCAAGACGAATCAAATGCATTTTGAAAGAGTAAATTTTCAGCTCAATCAGAAACCGGGAAGTGGATCAAATTTAACTTGCAAGATTTGATTACAGACAACGGGACAGGTGAAACTAAATAAAAGCTTGTAAAAATTCATTCATTTAATACTTAAGACACAACACAATTCGTTGATTATACCACTTTTTGTGCGAAGATAGATAGATACCTTGGACTATTTACAAACCATTTAGAAGTTAAACTACTGTACTGCTAAAAGAGTTCATTTAGGCTGGCCACCAAAGACAAAAACTCGACAATGATGATTAGCTTCAATTACGATGGAGAGGTACGTCGGATTATGAAGTTATCCGTCACTTCTGCCGCCCTTATCGTCTTAGACGCAGTCTGATCAAAATATATCAATAGCATAACACAAAAAGATGGACACTCGGTTTATAATTATCACTTACCTAAAAGTGAGCAATCCCCAGTTCTCCATAGCACCATTCTTGAAATCAGGCAATGCAATCATATCTATTTTTGGCAAAGGGAACTTTATTTTATAATACTCTTCTAAAAACTTCAAAACTTTCGGTCCTATTTCCAAAGCAAATGCCGCGGCAGCTATTGCTTCGCTTCTTGCCCAAACAGAAAAGTTATTATAGGACATATTTTTGAAGTCTGTTACGGTAAATGCCACCAGATATGTCGACATTGGTAGAGATTCTGCATAGTGATCCCATATATAATCGTTGAGATTAGAACTGGAAACAACGGTATTCATTAATAAACTTTAATTACATCTCCGCACGCGTGGTTATTCAATTCAAATAGGCATTATATATTTTCTTTAAATAAATAATAGTGCTCCAAGAACTTAGCTTCCTGTCGTTGAATATTTTAACATGCTTTTTAATTGAAATCAGTAAACCAATTGATACATTGAGTGCGGCTTTAACGAATGCTAAGATTACATTGAGGTTGTGTATGTACCTATATTTTTTAAAACAACCAAATATTTGGCCCACTCCGTCAAGTGTACATTTTTTAAATATTAGACCACATCCCAAAAAAATAAATATAAGTTAATTGTATAAAACATTAGCCAATTTTAGAATTGAATCCCCAATTCTCGGTATTTGAAGTCACTAATTAAAGCTTTATATAATTGGGCCGTTATTATTTATACAATTGGGTATCAATAGAGGAAGCGCGCAATAATTCTCTGTCTTGGCTTTAAGGATAATAATAATAATTCCATTTATTTCAGACTTGCATCCATATAAAAACTTTACTATTTCTCGTACAAATTTTAATTTGTATGAGAAATAGTAAAGTTTTAAAATAGTAAAATGTTAAATTTACTTTTTAAAAGTAAATTTAAAATTAATTAAAAAGTTAATAATAAATTAAAAAGTTAAGTTATTTGTTAATTTTTGAGGAAGATTGTTACATGCCAATTACAAATTAATATTAATAACATTATACTAGCTTAGAATGAAAACGGAATGAGAAATTAAAAAATAGAGCCCATATGTATAATTAAATAAAAAATCTATTTAGGTAAACTTACTGCGGCTCACTTCTCACTAGGTTCATGTTTGATAAAGATGTCATATTCTTAGGTCTAGCAATACTAATGGTAAATCGTGCCTTTAGTGCTGGCTCATCCCAACAAGGAAAGGCACGTCGAGCGTCCATAGCTTGGAACTGAGTAACTGCTATCCATCTGCAATATCAATTAACATATAATCTTAGACTAATACAAAAATATTCATTATTATCGTACTATTATCCCAATTACTTGGGGTCGACGAAATATGTTATGTTTTGTCGCACCGGTTGCCGGAGCGTTGAAAGGGCTAATACCTAAAATGAAAACACGCCGGACAAGCCAAGGATATAAATCAATCTGTACCAGTGGCCGGCCCAACGGCTGCGCGTCACCCTTCCGTCACCCCAGCCGGAATGGACGGGGTGTATCCGGACCATAGCCAGCCAAAAAAAGACGAAGAAATCTATTTCTATCCCTTATTGATTATAAAAATGCACTAATTAAACTAATTAGGTTTCAATTTTCATTTTAAGTAGCTTTTTTTGTTCTATATCGACAATTTTTTTACGTAAGCGAAAATGTTACTGAATTACGCGAAACGAAACGTTTACTATAAACATTACTGTTATTATTTTAATTGTAGTTTTATATTAACGATATAGTATTCATTATTACGACCTTTTTGTTTTCTTTTAATAAAAAATAAATAAGATTACTACAAACTACATACTCTATTATACCTTGCGTGATCTTAAGCAATGACCCTCAAATTTTATCAAGGCAACAAAAACTAAGATCGCTATCAACACATATATATGTCTTATATCGTACTAAATTTAATCAAGGAAAGCTATTAGAAGCTCCATTGTAAGTAGTACAATATCGACGTATGTTTTTATTACCGATAATCACACATTTGTATTCCGAGCGACGTTTAAATGCCTCACATGAAGATGATACGCCACGTGACTTTATTACGGAGCTAAGGCTAAAAAGATCATCATAATGGAAAGACTGAAGTCGAAATACGCCCCTTTGGTCTCCAAAATTTAGGCAAAATTATTGTAATATTTGATTTTCGTTTCTGCAGTTTTATCAGTTTTGACATTTACAATCCCAGATAGATTATTGGAACTGTTCATTTGCGTCAATAAAATTATTCTTACTATATAGTTATAATTGTTAATTAATATGTTGTAGTGTATTTATGTTACACCTCTGCTTATGCTTTGGGAGTAAGGTCTATGATGCTATAAAAAATTTAACGTATGCAAAATGAAGTGTTACATAAATACGTACGTGCGTAACCATTTTTTTAACTCGACAACCCATTACCCATTATTCCTTAGCAAGCTACTTAGGTGTTGCGTTGACTTATATTTGCTTTAAGAACAATAATAGCTTCATAAATTAAAATTATTTATTATAGAATATTTGTATCCTCTGGTACTAACGAAAGATTAGAGTTAATTACTTATAGCCTACATATTACTGAGCTAGAATCGGATAGTGCTAAAAATAGGCACCATGCATTATTTCTATTATTCTAATAATTATTTCTAAAGATACTTTTTATTTATTTAGGGTCCTTTTGGCATAGTAAACATATACCGTTTTATTGATTAATTGCGAAAGGAAATGTTTGCAACTATATTAATAATGGTTATAACTTACTTCTTTATTCCTTTATCCTCATAGGAACTCCTGTAGAATCCATTCAGATTATCATTTAGCAATCCAGTGAAAGAAATATTCATCACATATTGTTTTCCAATTTCCAAAGCGCTACCTAAACTTAATACTTGGAAATGTCTAGGAGGATCTTCAATCCTTTTAACGACCTCTATTAACTTCCCGCCTTCTTTTTCATAGAATTTGACATCATGTATAGTTAATTCAACACCGTGGAAGGTGATTTCTTTAGTCACATTCATCGCTGATAGCAATACACTTACATCTCCATCGAATGTGAAGTTACCTTCATATAAATAAGGTGTTATCTTCAAGTAGTATTTCTCTGGTTTTACATTTGTTGGTAATCTTAGATCTAGTACTTCTGCTACAGGTGTAGCTGTTGTTGTATCTAGAGGTATAACATTTCTACTGCTTTCTGTAGTGAGGGGTAGAACTAGAAGCTTCGTTTGATCACAATGACATAGTTCATATTTTGTAACATTAGCTAATTGATCCTGTCTAGGACATGCAGCGTAGTTATAGACTAGGAGTGATGCTGTGATAAGAGATAAAGCGAAGATAACAAGTATTACGAAGACTAGCCATTTAGAAAGATATATTCCTCGTCTGGTTTTTGTTGAATAATCCGCTTGTGTGTTGTCCATTATATTTAGTGGTTCATGGGCTTGGGTCATTACGTCACCGTTTACTCGACCTTTGGAAAAAAAAGAAATATTTTTAATACCTTTCATTCCATACAGCCTTTTGATATCCAATGTTGAACACAGGTGTACCGAATAAGGGATAATGGAAATCAGTATTATCTGCATATTATATCCCATAATACAGTTCATCAGTCATAACAGATGAATAGATCTTTTATGACTCATGAACCGTATTCTGTGTGGTGACGGGGCAAGAATACAATTTACCACTCCGTATCTTGCCCATGGACGTCGTATAAACTGACTAAGGGATATAATATGCATATAACATCTGTGTAAGAGAAGGCAAACTCAAAATAAAACCCTAAATCAACATGTTTGATCAGTATGGTAGGTCAATTTCCCTCCGTATTGGGAAGAAGGCTTGAGCCCAGCAGTGGGACGTTTATAAGCTGAGACGACAGTATTCTTAATCCATCACTAAACGAACGCTATACATTTCATTAAGATTTCTGCTGTTTACGCGAGTATTATTGTAAATAAAAGTATTTTTACAGATTTTTATCGCGTTTATATTTGATATTAGACCGATATCTTAGTCCGCCTGTGACCAGGAACGCTGAAAAGTGTGCGAAACTTTGGGCAACGAATATCAAATACATACGCGATAAAATCCGTAAAGATGGTTTTATTTTTAATATATCTTACATACCATTAAAAGCTTCCCGTGTGGTGACGGCGTAAGAATACAATTCAACACCCTATATCTTGCCCGTAGGTGTCGTAAAAGACAACAAAGGGATATAATATGCATATAACAAATAATCTTTGCAAGAGAAGGAAAACTCGTAACCAAAACCCTTACGTCTGAACAGCGTGATATAGTAGGCCAATTTCCCTCCCACATTGGAGGAGGACCGAGTCCAACAGTGGGACGTATATGAGCTGTGATGATGATGATATGAAGACCATTAAAACGCAATATGATTTAAAAAAAAAACAAATCATTCATTCAAAACTTTTTTAAACCACTAGAGATATTAAACGAGATGCTGGTTCATATAATGGGTTTGTATATTTTGCGGGCAAAAAGCGGCGGCAACTAATTTCAGTAGTTTCTCAAACTCATCAAAATGTTGGCCTGTTTGTTTTCAACGGAACCCTTTTGTTGAAGAACATATGCAATTATTTTTTGCGTGGTGGGTTGCTGTGAGTGCAATCTGTTTTGCTATTATAGAACTAAAAAGTAGAATATTTTATGATGTGTGCTTTTCTGGCGTTTTCGAGATTTTTATTTTTTTAAAGTTAAAATTTCTATAAGCAGGTTAGGATATCGAGTAAATTCATGTAAGTCACCATCAACACGATCACGTAACGGCAATGTATCTCACAAACCATTAATTTATCTCGTACGATACCTACTAGAAAGAAATGGGCTGGGACACAATTTATTCTTAATCTTTTACTATAATATAGTAAAAAATTATATAAAATTTGTTTTATATCATAAACCTTTCCGTATGGTGACCAAGTAGGAATACAATTCACCACCCCCTCTCTTGCTCACGGATGTCGTAAAAGACGACCGAGGGATTAAATACACAAATAACTCTCTGCAAGAGAAAGAAACTTGAAATGGAATCCTTGAAACGGAATCCGTGGTCGGCCCAACGACGAAGGCGGCGTGCCACGAGTGGGTCATGGGGCCGCGCGCTGCCCCTCCGTCGCCCCTTACGAAGCTGGACGGCGGAGGCGCTGACCATGGCCTACCCCAAAAAAAAAAAAATTTTAAATAAAACTACTTTACGAATTTTATCGCGTTTGTATTTGATTTTTGATTACCCGACGTTTCGAACACTTTGCAGCGTAGTCTGCCCGTGACCATGAACGCTCCAATGTTTGACATCCATATGCAGATAGATGGAATATCTTCACAGGTTATATACGAGCTTATGCAGGGCTCAAGCCTCGTTCATAATGGGAGGGATATAGACCTACTAAACCATGTTGATCAGACGAGTGATATTTTTTAAAAATAACGCTCCGCAATAAGGAAGTAATTCTCATATTATATACAACACGAAGTAAATAATCCTTGTATTGCGAGGGACTTTACAAACATAGTTAACAGACACAAATTACATTCAGACTCAGAACAACAATTTGTAGATCGCACAAAGTATTGTTCTGCATGGGATCAGAACCCACGGACACGGTAGGTCGGTATCGTAACCACTACGCCATATGTGTAGTCCGAGTTGGTACAGAGGTTTATTTCGAATTTCCCACGCTAGAGTTACTAAGGTTAGGTATTGTATCCTTTAGTCATCTTTTACGACACCCATCGATAAGAAAGGGGGCGGTGAACAGTATTCTTACTCCGTTACCTCACGGAATACATTACTAATATAACCTAGCAACTAAAATAGATATTACGCTACCAATTGACAGTATTAAGATGCAAAAACTACAATGAACGCTCTATTGTGAAGGATAATAACCAATTTGCTACAATACCAAACTCTTATACCTAGCAACAATCTCTATAATAACACTAGCTAACACAACAGACTTCCGTGTGGTGACGGAGTAAAAATACAAATCACCACTCTCTATCTTGCCCATGGATGTCGTAAAAGAGGACTAAGGGATATGATACGCATATAATATGTATGCAAGAGAAGGAAAGCTCGAAATGAAGGCCTATGCCAATCGGTCTGACCAGCATGGTATAGTAAGATCAATTTCCCTCCTAATGTGGAGGAGGCTCGATCCCAACAGTGGGACGTATATTAGCTGAATTAATGACGATGATGATTATGAACACAACAGACGTTTTTCTATTAAAATCTAAAAAAATAATTTAAAGAATTGTCCTTCAAATCGATCGCAGCGCCACCTACCGGTCCAATTATTAATATAAACCATTCTCTTATCCATCGACACAGCCACAAAAAAGTCATCGATTAGTCCAGCCGTTTGGAAGGAGTTCAATTACAACACACGAACAGAAGATTTATATATAATAATGATTAGCTATGAATACTCTCACATCCAAGAACGCGTCGTTATTCAAACGAAGGTGGAAGGCACTAGGCTGTATAGATAGTCAGCCATACGATGAATTAATCAGGCCAAACCTGCTGTGGGCTTAGAGCTGTCGTACATCAGCTGTGGACGAGGTTTTTCATAAATTTTGTTACACAACACTATAGTTCATACTCATCCCACTATTGGGCTCAAGCCTGCTCCGTAATAGGAGAAGAATTGACCTACTATACTACGCTGGTCTATCTTGTGTGTATGGTTTAATTTCGAGACCTGACGCTGCCGACTATCGCCAGGGCGATGGTCAGCAGCGTCAGGAACTGGGACGCGGTCGCAGCCTTCGGCGAGGCAGTAGTCTCGCGGAAGGAGGCGGCAGATCGCCTGCACAAGGAGCGCAGCCTCGATGAGGCGATCCGCCGCCGGCGACTGGGGCGGCGTAAGCGCGAATACCTGCGCCTCATGCTGCCCTAGCCGAGGCCGCGGGTGACGTGACCGGGGATTAGTCCGTCACCCGCCGAGAGGCCGACCACGTGAGGAAAGACCGACGTCCTCCCCGAGGGGGGACGTCGGTCGATGGGAGGGTACCCCAAATAGGGGGTATTCCGTCGGGCCGACCACTGATGACAAGTAACCCTGCTCCGGTGGTCGGCCCAACGACGAAGGCGAGGTGCATCGTGGGTAGGTTCCGGGAGTGCGTGCTTACGCCCCTCTGTCGCCCCGGACGGAGTGTAGCGAGGAGCGCGCCGACCGCAACCCAAGCTCAAAAAAAGTGGTTTAATTTCGAGGTTTGCTTATATTTTTTCGACAAATTGTTTTGATGGAGAAGTGTACTATATTCTGATACGGGTAAAAGTGTATTACATCATAGATCATGTCCTTCACTATAGTTGTCACAAAATAAAAGGCCCGTTTTGACAGTTCACGTCCAAGAAGTTTTCTATTTCTTACCGATCGAAATGTTTTGAAGGTAATTACATTTTTCATTGACGGGTACCACCCACTGGACTAAGTGCTGTGGCATAACGATTTTTTTCATATTGTCCACAGACTATTAATAATCGGTTAAAGAAAAATAAATCGATCAAGATATATTTTTTAAGGTGGACTCGTACTTGGCCAGTGTTATTAATTTGAATACTAGTATTTAGACCAACTAATTACAGAATTTCACCAGCTGTGTAGTGATTTCTACTGAAAATTTGAGACGTTAATATTGACAATATGAAAATGAAATAATATATATTTGCGTGACGATAGCTCAACTGACAATTTTGACTCATCAGATTCACTTTTTCTCGATATTTTTGTGATTGAGTGAATGTTATTGTAACAAAAATATTAAATGATAGAAAAATCACCATTCGTAACATTGTATCATTTCAAAATATCTACAATAATCACAGTTTAAGTACAATTTTCAATTCAGAACTTTAATCCAATGCACTTTACAATACATATTCAAATCGATTATATATTCATATAAACTTGATTCGATTTATCGTGAGTATCGAGTACTGGGTCGTATGGTGCATCACTAAATACATCGGTAAGACCAAGTGTCAAAACGGGGTTTTCGGCGCGAATATGGAAATGTCATGTTGAGCTCTTGTATTATATTCATTTTTTCAGTGTTTTATAGTGTTATATTGTATAATTTTGCTGATGTTTTATGTAATATAATATAATTAAGGTGCTGAAGTGTGGTGAATGTGATATAAGAGTGGTTTGCGTGTATTTTCATATTCAACCGAAATTCCCAGACAAATCATCTAATTAGGTTCTCAGCGCTTAATTAATGATAACGAATTGACTTACTGACGGACAATGACTGTTAATAAGTTATACAATATGAAGAAGTAAATAATATCTTCCTTTTTTTTTTTTTTTTTGTGGGTGGGCCGCGGTCGGCGCGCCTCCGCACCACTCCGTCCGGGGCGACAGAGGGGCTTAAGCACGCAACTCCCGCGACCCACCCGAAAACCACGTCGCCTTCGTCGTTGGGCCGACCACTGGAGCAGCGTTAACTTGTCGTCAATGGTCGGCCCGACGGAATACCCCCTATTGGGGTACCCTCCCATCGACCGACGTCCCCCCCTCGGGGAGGACGTCGGTCTTTCCTCACGCGGTCGGCCTCTCGGCGGGTGACGGACTAATCCCCGGTCACGTCACCCGCGGCCTCGGCTAGGGCGGCATGAGGCGCAGATAGTTGCGCCTACGCCGCCCCAGTCACCGGCGGCGGATCTCCTCATCGAGGCTGCGCTCCTCACGCAGGCGATCCGCCGCCTCCTTCCGCGAGATCACTGTCTCGCAGAAGGCTGCGACTGCGTCCCAATTCCCGACGCTGTCGACCATCGCCCTAGCGATAGCCGGCAGCGTCAGGTCCGTACCGATGATTGCGACGAGTTCACAGCGCTGCACTGCCCAAGCCCCGCAGACCTCGAGCGTATGGCGCGCCGTGTCCTCGTGGCAATCGCAGTGGTGGCAGGACGGTGTACTCTCCCTCCTAACGACCTTGTGCAGGTATTTGGCGAAGCACCCATGCCCCGTCAAAACCTGCACCAGTCGGAAGGAGAGCACCCCGTGCCGCCTCTCCAACCACTGCATCAGCACCGGCCGGAAGGCCTCCACGGTTCGCACCCCGAACCGAGGCCTCCCCAGCCGGACTGCCCAACGGGCGATGACGTCTCGACGGGCGTCGACGCGCCAGGCGGTGAGATCCCTTAACGAGACCACACCGCCCTCCGCTCGCACCCCCGTCACCCGCCGATATAGTCCGGCGAGCATCTCCGCCTCCAGGTCCCACGGGGGAGTCCCGGCCAATAGGCACGCTGCCTCCGTCGCCACCGTGCGGTATCCGCGGATGGCCCTGACCGCCGTGACCCTCTGTGGTCGCCACAGAAGGGCCCTAAGTCGGGCGGTCATGGACCCCGCCCACACCGGTGCGCCGTACAGGGCCATCGACCGGATGACCCCCGCGTACAGCCGTCGGAAATAATATCTTCCTACACATGTTATTGGCAAATACTCAAACCGAGTGGCCCAAAAGCATATTTTGTGACAACTATAGATGAAGGCATCTTGTACCTAGTAGTAGGCAGTATATCACCTCGGAAGAAGAGAAAAAAAAATAGAAATAATATGATATATGGTAACAAGTAAGATTGCTATCAATCTTGCATCGCTCGTATTTGGCGTTGAAGATGACTGAGAGCTTTATATAAACCTCAGCCAACTCTATCTGCCGTCTAGTCAACAATTATACTCCCAAGGCGGACTGACATGAGGTAGGCGATCGAAAAACTATTGCCAGAACCTTTGCAAAGTGTACAATGGAAAGGGTGATGCCCTAAATAATCGAAATAAGAGCACAATAATGATGATATTAAAAGTAATATTTTACTTCTTAAAGAAAAATATATTACAATAAGCTACTCCACATGTTTTCTGTTTTAACCGTTAGTTATTCAGCCTAAAGCTCAACGGGCGTATTGATCTCTATAACTGGTAATTCCAGTTGCACATGAGTTATAAAGAATAAATAAATTTTAACGACCGGTATGGCACTCAATCCTTACACAATACGGTGTTGATAGACAGGTCGGGAGACAAGTTTAGTTGTTAATTGGTAATATATATCGAATGAATTGAACGGTTGAACAGAGTGGTCATTATCTTATCTTATATCTTTAAACGAGCAATTCTTGTATATATATACATATATACGAGGGGTGATCCAAAAGTAATGATAATCAATAATAAACACAATGAATAAAATAAAAAAATATATTTATTTCTCAACATAGTCTCCTAGCAAGTCTATACATTTAGTCCATCTCTTTTCTAAACCTAAAATTCCCTTACAAAAAAAATCTTTATCTTGACTCTCAAAAAAGTCCTCAACCGCGGCCATCACGTCGCTATCATCATCAAATTTCTTGCCTCGGAGGTGTTCCTTGAGTCGTGGAAAGAGATAGAAGTCACTGGGGGCTAGATCTGGTGAATAGGGGGGGTGTTCCACCAACTCAAAGCCCGCTTCCTGAATGCCAGCCATGGCAATTGCAGCTTTGTGAACAGGTGCGTTGTCTTGATGGAACAACACTCCAGCCCGCAGTTTGCCTCGCCTTTTCTCCTTAATAGCCTCCCGCAATCTTCTTATTTGTTCTGCATAGTAGGAGCCTGTAATAGTGGCCCCCTTTTCCAAGTAGTCCACCATGATTATTCCTTCAGCGTCCCAAAAAACAGACGCCATAACCTTCCCTGCTGAGCTTGACACTTTGAATTTCTTCGGCGTCGGTTCATCGGATCGTTTCCATGTCATCGATTGTTGTTTTGTTTCAGGATCAAAATGGTGGATCCAGGTCTCGTCCATGGTCACAAAACGTGACAAAAAATTGTCCTTGTCTGCCTGGAACTTTTCGAGATTTGCTCTTGACATGTCGACTCGTTTCTTCTTTTGCTCGTCGTTTAACATTTTCGGTACCCAACGCGCGGAGACCTTTCTCATATGCAATTCGTTCGCAAGGATTCTTTGAATGCTGCCATATGAGATCCCTGTGACCTCAGCTACATGCCTGATAGTCACTCTTCGATCTTCCAATACAACTTCTTCAACTTTTTTCACATTTTCTTCAGTGAGGGACGTCGATGGGCGTCCTTCGCGGTGTTCGTCTTCCGTCGATGTTCTTCCCAGCTTAAACTCCTTAGCCCAGCGTGCAACTGTGGAATATGGAGGAGAAGAGTCCCCTAATGTTTCCACCAAGTCGCTGTGTATGTCTTTGGTAGACATTTTTTTCAAGCAGAGGTATTTAATGACAGCTCTGATTTCGTGTTTTTCCATTTTGATGTTCACTCCTTGACAGTCCGTATTCAAATGAATGTAGCTCCCGGGAATTGTGGCCTATTTATATGATTTTTTTTTCCTGAACTAGTGGGTAACTGAGCAAGTGACTGAAATTTTTTTGTATTTTTGTGTGCACTAGAAATAACTGATTATCATTACTTTTGGATCACCCCTCGTATATATATATATATATATATATATATATATATATATATATATATATGCATTCAGGATTTCGGAAACGGCTTCAACGATTTTGTTGAAACTTGGCATACTAGAGGATTCGGGCCCAAAAAATCGATCTAGCTTGGTTTTATGTATAGAAAATGTTGTTTTGTCAGTGTTTTTGACAGACAATATAATGACATTAAATTTTAAAAGAATATGAATTCAAATTTTGCCGTCAATGTCATGAGTTACGATAGCTCAGTGGCGAAGTAGTCAGGTTTATATTTTATTTTTGACATCGGCGACAGACGGCGTCGGATCGAATCTCGGTGTTATTATTATTCTCTTTTTGTAATTTTTATATAATGTTCATTATTTTTTTTTTATTAATATATATATGAATAAATGCTACAAAAATACTCCGAGCGAAATTCGGTCAACCTGATATTTTATTTATCTTTAAACGAGCAATTCTTGTATATATATATATATATATATATATTTTTTTTTTTTTTTCAGGATCTCGACAACGGCTCCAACGATTTTGATGAAACTTGGCATACTAGAGGTTTCGGGTCCAAAAAATCGATCTAGCTAGGTTTTATTTATAGAAAATATTGTTTTGTCGGTGTTTTTAGCAATACAATACAATGACATTAAATTTGAAAAGAATATGAATTTTAATTTCGATGTCAATGTCATGAGTTACGATAGCCGAGGTGGGAAGTTGACCGGTTCTAATTTTGGTTTTTCTGGCATTCAAACAGCGTCGATTCGAATCTCGGTGTTATTATTATTCTCTTTTTGTACTTTTTTTATATCTTTTTCATTATTTAATTTTTATTTTTCATTAATATATATCTAAATAAATTCGACAAAAATACAACAAAAATATTCCGAGCGAAGCTCGATCAACCAGATATTAAAGAACTAATGTGAGTTACACTAAATAATATTATTGGGCGGTTGAACAAAATTGATAGTGCGGAAGGTATTAAGGACTCGTGCGAAAGAATATAATATGGGCATAATAGTAAAGGCTATTATTTATTAAGATTTTTTTTGCATTTATGTGTACGCATATACCTTGGAAGAAGAAGAATACAATTCACTTTTTTCTTACCCGTAAGTATTGTAAAAAACGTCTAAGGAATATAATATACAGATAACATCTATGTAAGAGAAGGCAAACTCGACATAAAAACCTACGTCTGACCAGCGCGGTATAGTAGGTCAGTGTTCTTCCCCTTGTGGAACAGGCCCGAGCCCAACAGTGGGACTTATATGGGCCGAAATGATGATGATATACCTTAGTTTATGTTAGAACATTAAATTAAATATATAGTGTAAAATGATTATCTCTTTATTTAAATGATTATTTTCACGTTTGTGAACGAACACTTCCTAAACAGCTACATAGCTTTTGATATAAAAAATTGACTAAGGGGTATTTGAAGGCTATAAATTCATAATTAGACACAATGTATGGGGCTTGAAGATAATATTTAAAGATATTATGGCGTTTAAAAAAATTACATACTCTCAGAGTCATAGGTGAAGCAGTGGCCATATATATTATCTACTAGCAACCCGCCCTCGCTTCGCTTCGGTTATAGGTTATAGTCGTTTTACCCGCGTAGTTCCCGTTCCCGTGGGAATACCGGAATAAAATATAGCCTAGCTTACGCCCTGATATTATAGCTTTCCATTGGTTAAAGAATTTTTGAAATCGGTCTAGCCGTTTTGAAGATTACCCGGAACAAACAGACAGACAGACAGACAAAAATTTTTAATCTGTATTTTAGGCATAGGTGTCGTGTAAATAACCGTGTGAGCATAAAAAAGCCTATTATTTTGACATTACAAACACACACTCCAATTTTATTTATTGGTATAGATTCACAAAACAAAAGTACATCAGCGACACCAAACATAATTAACATTCATGATCATCTTCATGCAGGACGCAGCTTGGATGCAGGCGGCACAGGACTTTATGGCGTAACATGAGGGAGAACCACATTCAGTTTAAGCCGGCGATAGGCTTAAATGATGATGATGATCATCTTCATTTCAGTCACCTTCACAAGAGAGAAATTGGCATATACCACGCTGGTCAGATGGATTGATTTTATTTCGAGTTTTTCCTCTCTTGTACAACACTGTCTATTGTATACATATTATATCCCTTAGTCATATTTGCCGACATCCACGGGCATGAATTGCATTCTTACTCCATCCACGCACAGAAAACAATAATTACATAAAGCTAAATGGTTTGTATATTTCTTTTAACGTTAATCTCATTAACAAGCAATTGTGAAATATTACTTGATGTAATAAACACTTTCATTACGTAATAGTTACGCAACAAAACCCCGCATCAAAGGAGAACAATAAAGGGGAACATCGCACTAAACAGCTCGTAAAATAAAGAAGTGTTTGTGCCCCCATTCGTCCCCAATACGCTCCGTACGGCTCATTTCCAACGCCACATAATCAACATTGTTCAGACATTGATTGAAAACTGTACAACTAATCAGAATAAAATTGATGTGTGGTACAAGTAAAAGCGAGCAGCGAGTAAATATCCTTACTAATATTATAAATGCGAAATTAAGTTTGTTTGTTAGTTTGTTACGCTTGCACGCTTAAACCACTGAACCGATTTCAAAAATTATTTCACTAATGGAAAGCTATAATATCAGGGCGAAACACAGATTATATTTTATCCCGGTATTCTCACGGTAACGGACACTACGCAAGCAAGGCGACTGAAACCGAAATGAAACGAGGGCGGGTTGCTAGTATTATTTTCTCACTTTATTGGCTAAACAAGTAATTTATACAAATACATAAAATTGAAGTGTCTGTTTGTAATGTCAAAGTACTGGGTTTTTTATGTCCACATGGTTATTTGCACGACACCTTTACCTAAAATACAGTTTAAGAATTTTTTGTCTGTCTGTCTGTCTATCTGTCTGTTTGTTTGAGATAATCTTCAAAACGGCTGGACCTATTTTGATATTATGTTATTACCAGGCACAGCTACCTATATAAGGAGTAACTTAGGCTATATTTTATCCCGGTATTCCCACGGGAATGGGAACTGTGTGGGGAGGGCGACAAACCGAAGTGAAAGCGGGTTGCTAGTATCACAATAAGGTTTAGTTAAGATAATGGGACACAATATAGTTTTTTTAGTCATTATAATTTAATTTATATTTACATTAATACTGTATTTTTTGTTTATTTTAAAATATGTTGACTTCATAGATGGCATAGTGGTTAAGATACCAATCTAGCGTGCCATTGTCGTGGGTTCGAATCCCATGCAGAACAACACTTTGTGCGATCCACAAATTGTTGTTTTGAGTCTGGATGTAATTTGTGTCCGTTAACTATGTTTGTAAAGTCCCCCGTAATACAAGGATTATTTACTTAGTGTTGTGTTTAAAAAAAATGTTTTAAGACCGCTTTTCACTCATAATTTGGACCATTACATCTCATATCCTACTACAACGCATAGCTGCAACTCAATATCACTGTGATGAGAGTAACAGCCTAGCTCCAAGCGAGTTGTTGACGGGTCATTTTTTATGTCAATATTTAACTCGGGTTAAGTCGACAATCCGTCAATGAACTTTAAATTAAGATACTGTAGGAATATTGTAATATATTAATTAAATTACTTGACGGTAAATAAAATGAGGTATTGATTTACTTCTCCATTTTTATCCATTCCATTTTTATTATGTAAATAATTTTTTTCTTCGTACAATTCTGTCATATCTATACTAACATATAAAGTTGAAGAGTTTGTTTGTTTGAACGCGCTACTCTCAGGAATTACTGATCCGATTTGAAAAATTCTTTCATTATTAGATAACCCATTTATAGAGGAAGACTATAGGATATACATCGTCACGCATAAGACCAATAGGAGCAGAGCACTAATGAAAAATGTTTCAGAATCGGAATTTTTCATTTTGAAAGCTTCCGCTGCGTACACTGCATAAACCGTTAAGGTTTTGCAAAAATCCCGTGTGACAAAATTGTATTATTTAAAAATATTTTCACCTTCTACGTAAATAAAGTCGCGGGTTAAACTCAGCGTTAGACCAAAGTAACTATTCCACGCGGATGAAATCGCGGGCAAAATCTGGTACACTATATATCTCTCCGTGTGGTGGCGAACACAATTCAAGACCACCTATATTGCCCATGGGTGTCGTAAAAGAGAGTAAGCATATAAATATGTACATCTTAGAATAATAACATATAGAAGGTAAGTTCAAGCACAAAAAGTGAAGCATTTCAATTGGAGCCTAATGGAGCTTACGCCTGAACCGTTCCGTAATGTACAAGTCATTGTACTGCACGTACGTACGCAATTCTTAAAATATAAATAGGTAATTATGACGGTTTGTGCATTCAAATGGTGTCATAACACATTTGTAAAACTTAAAAAGTTTTTAACGTCACTTTTAAAAGTATTTCGACGATTTAAGTTAATAAAAACAGAAATTGATTTCATAATTTGTATAGTGGTGTGCGTGTGTACGTGTGTAATCGTCTGCGCGCCATTAGTGTTTTTAGATTCAAATTTCGAACCTTCGAAGTATTGACACTATCCTTCTATACGTTATTATTCTAAGATGTACATATATAACATCTGTGCAAGACAGGACAAACTCGAAATAAAACCCTGACCAGCACGGTATATAACGGTAGGTAAATTTTCCTCCTTTAGCAAAGAAGGCTCGAGCGCAACAGTGGGACTTGAATGAGCTTAAACCTAAGGGTTTTATGTCGAATTTTCTTCTCTTGCATAGATATTATTTATTCATTTGGTTTGCTAACAAATGTAACAGTAATACAACAACTTAAAAACATACATTTAGAGAAAAAGTTACACTCAATTATAAGCAAACACCAGATGCACAATATTAACCTATCGATAGTATATTAAGGAAAATTAAAGTATTCATATTCTGCGTAAGAAATTAAAATCATGTCACAAGAAGTTAAATGCTCGTATTATTTTGCGAAAGCAACCTAGAGAATCCGAATACATGTCTACAGAATTACTGTATTCGTTTAACAGTTTACTCATACGAGGAATGGGAGAAGTGGAGCCCAAAACAGTTCTTCTTAGTGGTGGATAGAGAGGTGTGATGTATACCCGAGGGAACCTATACGGCACTCTAAAATTCAGCTTTGACAGCAATTGTGGACATGATATTTTGCTACGAACTAGTTTATATAGAAACATTAGATCCAAATATTTTCTTCTATTTTCTAGTGTATCCATTTTAAAATATATAAGTTTATCTTTGTATGACTTTTTTTATGACTAATGGTGTTGAGTATGTTATCTATACCATCATCATCTTGCTCTTATCCCAATTACTTGGGGTCGACGCAATATGTCATCTGTTTTGACATATTGCAAAAAGTTTCGGCAATGACTTTTATGACCGGCCGCCTGCCTGACGTCAACCCTCCTTGGGAATGTAATCGTTGACCCAAATGGTACCAGATGGAGTTGGTCCGGGTCAATCTAGGGCTCTTAGTCGTCTTTTACGACACCCACGAGCAAAGCAAGGGTTGGTAGTATTCGAAGCCGCTACCACACAGCATTATGTTATCTATACCAATAAATAAAATCGGAGTGTCTGTTTGTAATGTCAAAATAATAGGCTTATTTCATGCTCACACGGTTATTTGCACGACACCTATGCCTAAAATAGCAATTAAAAAATTTTTGTCTGTCTGTCTGTTTGTTCCGGGTAATCTTCAAAACGGCTGGACCGATTTCAAAAATTCTTTCACCAATGGAAAGTTATAATATCAGGGCGCAAACTAGGCTATATTTTATCCCAGTATTCTCACGGGAATGGGAACTACGCGGGTAAGACTTCTCAACAATTGCATTCGATTCGTTTTTAACCTGCGTAAATTCGACCACGTATCCACATTTCGATCTCGGCTTAATTGGCTACCGATAAGGCAAAGACGAAGCTTGCGAACTCTTTCTTTACTGTATTCTATTTTAAACTCTCCTAATGCTCCTCCCTACTTAAAACTTCACTTTCAACTTCTTTGCACTACTCACGACCGTAATCTCCGTTCCTCCAAAAATCTTCTTCTTCACTGTCCTTCTCACTCCTCCAGTCTGGTACATTCTTCCTTTTATATCCAGGCCATTCTTCTTTGGAATGCGCTACCATTAGAGATCAAAATGGCCCCTAGTCGTGATAGTTTTAAGGCTACATTAAGGCTCACATTGCATTGCACCTGCCTAATTTATTTCTGCTCTACCCTAGGTCGACTAATGCCTAAGGCATTAAGTCCGCCTTGTACCTTTTTTTTGTGTGCAAAAGTTTTAAATAAATAAATAAATAAAATAAAACGACTATAACCTATAACCGAAGCGAAGCGAGGGCGGGTTGCTAGTCTGATTATAATATCACGCAGTCGTCCTTTATGACCCCTACGGGTAAGATGGATGGTGAATTATATTCTTACTCCGTAACCACACAGAAAACAGTTACTTCTCACCTTCAATGAAATAATGTAGAGACTAATTTCATATCACAATCAAGTGTTAATTAGTTTTTGTGCGAATCTCATTTGTTATTTAACAGATTGCGGCTACGGAGAAATTTACTTGGAAAATTAATTAGGGTATTATACTTGCTATATTTTAATTATAAAGTCAACATCTCATTTTAATAAATAAATAATGTTAAGTAAGCGAAAAAGAGAAAACAGATGAATGAAAATTTGAAATAAAAGCTTTTTTAAAAATTGAATACAGAAGAATTGATAAAAAAATTACAGCTACGGTGTTCAGCTCTGTCGCTAGACCACTTAAAAATAGCTGTAGATTTTAGCTACTCAATGTCAATTTCTCTACGAAAGTGTGAAACCCTCGACGAACACGTCATTTATGGCCATGAATAAAAAACTGTCAGCAGTATGGCTCTATTACTAGATAAGTGGCAGGCATTGACTTGACTGGCGGATCCAGTGCTACGTGCCGACGGCTGTACGCAAGGGTGATCCGGTCGATGGCCCTGTACGGCACACTGCTGTGGATGGGTTCTCTGACCGTCCATCTGAAGGATCTCTTGTAGCGACTACAGAGGACCATGGCGATCAGGGCCATAGGCGGAGCTCACACGGTGGCGACGGAGGCAGCGTGCCTGTTAACCAAGACTCCCCAGTGGGACCTGGAGGCGGCAATGCTCGCCTTTACCAGCGGGTTACCGCAATGCGGGTGGGGTGCAGATCAGTTTCGCTAAGCGAAATGGTCGCCTGGCGGGACGACTTGCCCAGGAACATGATATTACATCAACGATTCCCAAGGAGTGTTGAAGTCAGGCAGGCGGCTGATTATAAAACTATTAGCCATATTTTGCAATATATATGATATAAGAAAAGTAATTTCTGCCATCATAAACATCGTTGTAAACATTTTGCGTTGACCATCATAAATTGAAATAAAAGTGATGACGATGATACAATAGAAAAATATTTTAAAAAAAACTTCCATGCGTACAAAGTACGCATGTCAGAAGTGAAACTTCTTTGGTGCCACGTGCTTTTTGTCAATTTAAAAAAAACGTACTCTCTCTCTCTTTTTCACTCCCTTGCTTCCTACTCCATCTCCATTATTATGTGCTTCATGCTATGTTCACCCTTTCTCACTCTCTCTCAATCGGTCTCAATCGCTTTCGCTTTGGACAAACGTCTCACATTTTCGCGTCACTAAATTGCGTTTGACCCTTAAAAATTTTACCCTCATGCGCGCAAAGAAGTTTCACTTCAAAAATTCAAATTAATACAAAATTCTTTCGTTTAAGCGAGTAAATTACCAAAATTCTTCACGATACAGTACAAGCATATGCCGCATTTGTGTCATGAAATCATGAAATATTAATGAGACTGCGACTATAAACGCTATTGCTTTGTGTGACGAAGAGCGTGTCAAATTATTTGCATAATGCTGTAGACGGACTCGTTTTATGAGTTTGAATACTAACTATTCAAACATATACACCTTTAAGTCTATATTTTGTTACTCTAGTCTTTTTATGACATCCTTACTAATATTATAAATGCGAAAGTAAGTTTGTTTGTTACGCTTTCACGTTCAAACCACCGAACCGATTTAAAAAATTCTTTCATCAATAGCTATAATATCAGGGAATAACATAGATTATATTTTATCCCGGTATTCCCACGGAAACGGGCATTATGCTGGTAAGGCGACTGAAACCGAAGCGTAGCGATGGTGGGTTGCTAGTAATGGTATAACTTTTGTAATACTGCATCAATTGGCTGACTGTATACCTGTACCCCGTACTGAAAAATTTTTTGTGTGTGTTCAAGGGGATTTCGGAAGGGCTTAAATTCACAATTGGACCCGGTAGGTGCCGCTTCGATTGAGTTCAAGGAGAATTACTTTTACCATTTTTTAGACTTAAACAGAACGCACATAATACTTATAGTAAATAATACGAAGCAAATAACTTTTCTAACTTAAGAGCGTGTTTACATGTAACTACCCATTACTTATATGAGCCAGTCAGCCTTCACCGAGAAAAACCAATCACATTTACAAGTATATAGATATTTATAAAAACTTTTATGCGAGCGAAAAATGATCGCAACACGTGATACTTGATCCTACATATATTGGAAATCATTATAGTCCAGTCATTATAGAGGGTATAGGGAACTCGGAAAATCGACATACCCAGTATGTTACCACGTAAAAACTTGTATGTTGGCATCCTAAACCTATTCTCAAAATTCACATATAATTGAATAGTCGCAGTTTTAAATTCAGGGGTCAAAAGTTACAAAAATCGTTTTTTTACGTTGTTTGCAAATAGGAATCTCATTTCAAATAGAGGGCGTAGAGCGCGGGGTTAGAGAATTATCTGAGGTCAACTGGTAGTCCCGATCAAAAACGCGCAATATTAAGGTAGTATAGTTTATTGCTGAATATACACTCATTTGCAAAAAAAACGGGCACCTAAGCAATGAACCATTTCAAATGTTAATATTTCTTTGTTTGATAATTATAGGTAGTTTTATCCACACAATTTGCTAAATTAATAAGAAAATAATCGTTTTCATCAGTATTTCATAAAATTTAGATACAATTTATGGGAAATAATGCTAAACCTCGCTAGTAGTGTATATTCGCTAGTAGTGCATATGCTCATGAAGTAAAAATAAAAAAGTTTTTTTGTTTGTTTTTCTTTAATAAAGTAAAAGCAGATAAATGTTTAGTATCGAGTGTGACCCCCTCTAGCTAAAATCACAGCTTGAATTCGTCTGGGCATGCTAGCGAGTATATCCCGGATACTTGCTTGCGGAATACGTTCCCACTCCGCAGTAATCACATTCTTCAGCTCTCTGATGGTCTGCGGAGCCGGGTGTACTGATCTCACACGCCGTTTCAGAACGTCCCAGACATGCTCTATGGGATTGAGGTCGGGACTTCGAGCTGGCCAATCCAAACGACGAATGCCGACCTCTTGCACATACGCATTAACATCGCGGGATCGGTGGGCGCGAGCATTGTCGTCCATAAAAATCGAGTCTTCACCTAGAGCGGCCAATGCGGGTTGTGCATGAGAAATTAGAACTTCCGTTATGTATCGATGCCCAGTCAGTGAGCCGTTTTCAATGAAGACTAACTCTGTACGATCCATTGAATTTATTCCTGCCCAAAACATAACAGAGCCCCCACCATAAGGTGTGATTTCTTCGAAACAAGCCTCTGCAAAGCGTTCTCCTTGTCTTCTTAGCACTCGCCGACGTCGATCTTCACCGAACAGAGATATCCTGGCTTCATCAGAGAACAAAACCCTATTCCAATCGTCTTGAGTCCATGATTCACAATTTCTAGCGAACCTAAGCCTGTGAACTCTGTGCTCACGGAGTAATTTGGGGCCGCGGGCCGGGCGGTGACTGCGTATATTGGCAGCGAGAAGCCTCCTCCTGACCGTCCATAGACTAATATGCACATTTCTTACTTCTTGGAGGTTGTTCTTAAGATCCACATACGAAGATTTGCGATTTCTCAATGCGCGACTCACAAGAAAACGATCATCCCGTGGTTGGGTACATGGTTTTCTTCCAGAACCAGGCCTTCTCTCGACGGAACCAGTCTCCTGATATCGCTGCCAGGTCCTTTGGACTGTCGAGCGACTAACATTTAGCCTCCTAGCCACGAAACATTGGCTGCAACCCTCTTCAAGCAGCGCGATAATTTTGGTAGCTTTTACCACTTTATCTACCATTTTTGATACAGCCAAACAGCATTAAATAAAGCTTTGACAGTCAAGGATATGAAATTAATCGATAAAAATTGAATAAAAGTTATGAAAGTCGATGTTAACTTCTGGAACTTCGCGCCAAAAATGTAGGATAAAAAGGGGTTTTCTGTAAAAATGAACATCAAATGAAAAATTGAATTTAGAACGTACTTTTTTAAATACCACAGCATTTTTAAAACCGGCCAGTAACGTGTACAAACGATTGAAACCTTTTTGGTATTGTATCTTTTTAAATATGAATGAAAATCAAAACCGCCCGTTTTTTTTGCAAATGAGTTTATAATTATCATTTTTTGTTAACTTAAGTTAAATACAAAAAGAATTTAATTCTATGCAATATTGATAATAAATACAAATAGCGTAAATCCCATAGAAAACGAGATATTTGCAAAAAATTTAATAAAGTCGATTTTTGTGATTTTTGACCTCTCGAACTTGCGCCCATCCAATTATAATAGGTCTTTACCTATGCAATTGCCGTTCTGCAGTACTGGCCATTTCAAATCAAAATAATTTTTGTTTGGCTAAGAGTTCTAATTTCAAATTAATTTTATTTTAAAACATGGAATTCATTTTCCAAAAGTAGTCATTTGTTTATTAATTAGTGTTACGTTTTTATTGCATTTCAATCTTTTTCGTCATCATGGATACGTTAAAAATTCGAGTAATTGTGGAATATGAGTGTCGTGGTGGCAGCAACGCGGCACAAGCGGCACGCAACATCAACGACGTTTACGGAGCTAACACTACAAACCAACGCACCGCCTGTTATTGGTTTGCTCGCTTCCGTTTTGGCAATTTCGACCTAGAAAATGAACCTCGCGGTCGTCCAAAGACTTTGGTCGACAATGACAAATTAAAGGCGATTGTGAAAGCCGATGATACACAATCTACGGCTGAATTAGAAGCAGCTTTCGACGTTAGCGTCAAAATAATATTGGTCCATTTGCGTCAAATTGGCAAGGTAAGAAAGCTTGACAAATGGGTGCCCCACAAACTCAATAATCGCCAGCGCGAAGTACGCATCGAGACATGGCTTGCATTGCTCAACAGACACACAAATGAAGGAATTTTGAAACTTATTGTTACTTGCGATGAAAAATGGATTCTGTTTGATAACCGCAAGCGCTTAGCAAGTTGGTTGGATCCTGGTTCAGCACCTAAACAATGCCCTAAACGAAAACTTACCCCTGAGTGGTTGGAGCGTCTGGAGTGGGAGCGTCTGGAGTGGTTGGAGCGTATGGAGTGGTTGGAGCGGACGCACGGGGTGCCTTCTTTCCAACTGGTGCAGGTGCTGACGGGGCACGGGTGTTTTGGGAAGTACCTGCACAAGATTGTCAGGAGGGAGAACACACCGTCCTGCCATCACTGCAGTTGCGACGAGGACACGGCGCAGCACACGCTCGAGGAGTGTGCTGCGTGGGAGGGGGAGCGCCGTGAACTCGTCGCGATTATCGGTACCGACCTGGCGCTGCCGACCATCGTCAGGGAGATGCTCGACAGCGTTAGGAACTAGGACGCGGTCGCCGCCTTCTGTGAGGCCGTAATCTCACGGAAGGAGGCGGCGGATCGTGTGCGAGTAGAGCTCCTATTCGGCGACACGTTCCGCCGCCGGTGACTGGGGCGGCGCAGGCGCGAGTATCTGCGCCTAATGCTGCCCTAGCCGAGGCCGCGGGTGATCGGACCGGGGAATTGTCCGTCACCCGCAGAGAGGCTGACCACGCGATGGCAACCGACGTCCCAGTACGTCGAGACGTGAGGTTACCCGAAAGGGTATTCCGTCGGGCCGACCACTGATGACAAGTCACATCTGCTCCGGTGGTCGGCCCAACAAACAACGAGGTGACGTGGGTACGGGTGGGTTATGGGCCCGCGCGCCGTCCTTTCATCGCCCCGGACGGACAGGACCGCGCGTGCGTTTACCATAGCCCACCCAAAAAAAAAAAAAAAAAAAACCCCTAGAAAAGTGATGGTCACTGTTCGGTGGTCTAGCGCCGGTGTGATTCATCACAGCTTCTTACCAAACGGGGCGAGCATTACTGCAGATGTGTACTATGAAGAACTAAACACAATGATAGAGAAGCTGGTACATCTCCAACCAGCATTGGTCAATCGCTCGTCTCCGCTGCTCCTGCACGACAATGCGCGACCTCATACTGCACAGCAGACGGTCTCCAAGCTGCAAGAACTGGGGTTGAAAGCTCTCCGTCATCCACCATACTCACCAGACCTTGCGCCTACAGACTACTTCTTTTTATAGAATTTGGATAACTTTTTGGCGGGAAAGAAATTCAATACCCGAGAGGCAGTAAAAATGCCTTTGAAGAATTTGTTGCCTCCCATTCAGCTGATTTCTTTAAGAAGGACATCAATAAACTACCGCTGCGTTGGCAAAGATGCATTGATTGCATGGGTGATTACTTCGATTAATACAAATAAAAAATAAATGAAAAAAAAACGTTTAATTTTTTTCATACATAACGGCAATTTCATAGATAAAGACCTAATATGTGAATTTTGAGAATAGGTTTAGGATGCCAACATACAAGTTTTTACGTGGTTAATTGGTAATATACTGGGCATGTCGATTTGCCGACATTATCAACCTAATTTGGCCTAAGATGACTGGACTATTACGGATATAAGTGACAAGAAAAGAAGTTGACAAGAATATAAAGACAACGGTATTAGTCACAATTTGCAAACAAACATCCCATTAAAGATGAAATCTCAATAACTTATAAGTATAGTACTGCATAAATAATGTAGTAGTTAAAGTACCAACCTAGCATCCTAGTGTCGAGAGCTCGAAAACCATGCAGGACAACACTTTGCAATTCACAAAAATCGTTGTTTTAAACCCGGATATAAATAATATTCGTTAATTACAGGTTTGTAAAGATTATTCCTTAGTCCATGGTCTTATCTTTAAAAAAAAATATAAATCATTTTTATGTATTTGCTTCTCGTGCGGTAATAGAATACCAATTTGCTTATCATTAAAATTGAATTATAAAAAAGTCATAAGCATTGATGGTTTTAAACCCAGCTTATTGCAGGGAAACTATGGAAGAGTTTCTGATCTGCAAATTGCTTTGGTGACGAAAGGGAGGTAACTACTATTGGGTAGAGTGTGAGCAGTATCCGTATGGTGTTCGAATAAGAATACAATTCACCACTCCCTATTTTGCCCTTGAATCGACATCCAAGGGCAAGGTAGGGAGTGGCGAATTGTTTTCTTATTCCGTTACTACTTATTCGTAAACAAATGCCTATAAAGGTGTTATAAATTACGTATGTACTATTTCCCTCAAACCGGACGGAAACATCGTTATAGAGGTTATGTAAAATAGCAATATTGTCAATTGGTGTCCAGCCCAGGCGCGTTCATTGAATCGCAAATGTGTTGAATAGAGATTGTTACTTATATATAGACATACTACCAACCTGTAGAATAACCTTTGTAGAAAATTGCTTTACGTAAATGTTCTGTTTTATTTGAAAGACAACACAAATAAATACTTGTCTTTTTGGAGATTTTGCAAACATTATCATCATTACATCTCACTGTTGGGCTCAAGCCTCCTCCATAATAGGAGGGAAATTGACCTTACTATACCATGTTAGTCAGACAGGTTGATATAGGGTTTGGTTTCGAGTTTTCCTATTGTTGCATAAATATTATATGCATATTATATCCCTTAGTCATCCTTTTCATTATCCACAGGCAAGATAGGGAATGGTAAATTGTATTCTTATTCCAATGCCATACGAACAAATTCGTTATTATCATCCAAAAAATTTACATTTAGTTTAATTATTATTTATCTAAATTTGTTATTTGTTCCAATTTTTGTGTAAATTATGTGTGTAGTTTGGAGAAACTTTACGAATAATATTGATGATTTTTTTCGACATTCATTACATCCAATACCGAACCTAACCAAGGCGAGATAATACCATGTTCATCAAACAATACAAGCGGGTTGTCTTCTTTTAAATCGACTATGTGCTTATAATTTTGACTTGTTTTATATTTATATGTTCTATGGCTTCCAATCTCCCGAGATCTCGGTATTGCAGGATCCCGCGCCATTTTCCAATCCCGCATGATGCGGAATTACGGGTGGGGGATCCGCGGGATTTGCGGGACTCAAAAATTGTGCATGCAACCTCAAACTTAGTAAATGTGTTTTTGTGAAGAAAAACGGTGTAATTTGATTGCTCTCATACTAATAGTATCTAATCTATACCAATAAATAAAATTGGAGTGTCTGTTTGTAATATCAAAATAATGGGCTTTTTTCATGCTCACACGGTTATTTGCACTATAGGTACATATGCCTAAAAATCACTTTAATTGTTTTTGTCTGTCTGTCTGTTTGTTCCGTGTAATCTTCAAAACGGCTGGACCGATTTCAAAAATTATTTCACCAATAGAAAGCTATAATATCAGGGCATAAACTAGGCTATATTATATCCTGGTATTCCCACGGGAACGGGAACTACGCAGGTAAAACGACTAAAACCGAAGCGAAGCGAGGGCGGGTTACTAGTACATAAATAAATGGAGAGTTAGTTGATTTAATCACTCTTTTTGTGTGATAAATAAACGGTCTAATTTGAATGATCTCATACTAGTAGTAATACTTAAATAAATACGAGTATCGAATTATTTGATAATTCATAAGATAAACGGAGTAATACGGAGTAATCATTGATGTCATATTAATAGTAATATGTACGTAAATAAATGTGGAGTTGGTTAATTCATTATCTTATTTGCCTTATATAAATGTGAATATTTTCGATATGTGGGATCCCGCATATACTGGGATCTCGCGGGATTGAAAATTCGTAGTCCCGCAAATACCGAGATTGAATTCAGGCTGCGGGATTGGAAGCCCTAATCTGTTCGCTCATATCTTCGAAAACACTTTGACAAATGATTAGGTACTACGCTATATCATCATACTATATTCAATATAGCGCTCTTTAGACGACATAAACAATTAATAAAAAAATCGGTTGTCTGTAAAGCCGGTTTACTGACGATAGTTGAACGATTTTGATGAGTCGGTTTACGGACGACAGTGACAACGTCATAAGAAAATAACGATGGAATGGTTTCATCTTTCAAAAAAAAATTTTAATTTTATTTGTTTGATAGTTATTTTGTATAGATCAAGCCTTAAATAGAACGCCTCAAAGCGAGATAACGCCGCATACGTCATGTTTTTTCATGTGTGCAGCCGGCTGCATCGAATCATAAGACGTTGTCACGTCAAAAAGCATTTTACATACGTACCACGTTAGGTATTAAATGAAAGGTCTGTCTAGCATATTTTAAATACGTATCTGTCACTAGGTTAGGCTCGCATTTTGCTAGCATATGGTCAATAATTACGCATAATTATATGAACTAAATACTTAAGTATTATTAAATTATAATAATTCATACGTAGGGTTTATCTTTTAAAAATAGTTTTAATTATAAATTGTTAAACCGGCGCGAACGAAAGAACAGCCTCTAATAAAATAATAATTACATTTTATGCCGAAAATATTTTACATCGTTTGGAAAAACACTTATACTGCTCAGACTTCTTTATCAATTTTTACTAAACTGCACCGTCGCAGGGAGACTCCCTTTCACGTAATAAAAACGCATCAAAATCGATTCATTCGTTTGATAGCTACGATGCTACAGATGAACACAGAGACAGTATCTCTGTGTGGCTGTTGGAGTCAAACTTATAACGCCCCCAAATTTAAGTAAAAAATGACAAGATCTAAAACTCGACTAAGAAGAAATCTCGCCGTAAAAATATGTAACAAGAAAATATTCAACAATGCTATGTTTATAGCATAGCCACATTCTTATGCATCTTCATGATAACGCATTATTTCCATAACAATTAGTTTCATGGTATCACAATACACGTTTTAGAGTATTCCATGTGGTGACGGAGTAAGAATACAATTCACCACCCCTCTCTTGTCCGTGCGTGTTATAAAAGACATCAAGGGATTAAATATGGGATGGAAATTGGTTTAATTTTAAGTTTTATTATACTATACCAACACAAGGCCGTGTGGCGACGGTTTGAGAATACATGTGTCGCCACCCCTTACTTGCCCGTGGGAGTCGTAAAAATCGGCTGAGGGTTCACCAGGAGAGTGGGCAGCAGCTCTCTCCTGGGAAACGTAAAACATCCATACTGCGATCGCCAACCCGCCTGCTAAGCGTGGCGATTACGGCAATATCCCCTTTTTAAAAATGGCGTACAACAAAAAAATGGCCCCCAGTCACGGCGGCTCCGGTACCCTACGGGCTCATTTTGGTGGCGGGCCCAGTAGTGGTGGAGCGGGGGGTGCGAGGAATCTCCGGCAGCGATCCGGCTACCAACAAAAACGACCCTTGGCCCTGATAACACACAACATTCGGACACTCAGGACTGACGAGAGGGTCATCGAGCTGGAAGAGGAATTGAGCAAAATCCGCTGGGACATTGTAGGATTATCAGAAGTGCGAAGAGAGGGCGAGGGCACGATAATCCTCCAGTCTGGAAACTTGCTCTTCTACTGGGAGGGCGATCACCCGTCCCAAGGTGGTATAGGGTTTATCGTTCGTAAGTCTCTCATAGACAACGTGGAGAGGATCGAGAGTGTGTCGACAAGGATAGCGTACCTTATACTCAGAATTACCAAGAGGTATTCGCTGAAGGTTATACAGGTATACGCACCGACCTCGACATACTCCGACGACGAGGTGGAGGCATTTTACGAGGACATCTCGAAAGCCATACACGCGTCCAAAACCCACTTCACGGTGGTTATGGGAGACTTTAACGCGAAACTAGGCAAAGGGAGTGATGATGAGTTGAGAGTGGGGAAACATGGATATGGACAGAGAAACCAGAGGGGCCAGAAACTGGCTGATTTTCTGGAGAAGGAAAGTCTCTTTATGATGAATTCCTTCTTCAGGAAGCAGCCACAAAGGAAATGGACCTGGATTAGCCCCGATGGTTCAACAAAAAACGAGATAGACTTCATCTTGTCAGACAAACGACAGATATTCAATGATGTCTCAGTGATCAGCAGAATTAAAACTGGGAGCGATCACCGGATGGTACGAGGCACATTGAATATCCATACAAAAGTCGAGCGGTCACGCTTGATGAAGTCTACACTCCGACCTACATCTGTCCAATACCAGAACCTCGAAAACTTTCAACTCGAACTACATAATCGCTTCCAATGTCTGGACGAGTGCGAATCTCTGAACGATATGAACAACAGGTTCGTGGAAACTGTCCACGCGGTTGGGTCGAAATTTTTCAAGGCTCACCGCGTTAATAGACCTAAAAAACTTTCTGACCAGACTCTCGAGCTCATGGAGCGGAGAAAAGAGATGACGGTGCAGTCTGCAGCCGATTGGTCCAAACATAGGCAGCTAAATAGACAGATCTCTAGGTCTGTGCGTCGCGATATTCGCCGATTTAATACGTTCCGTATTAAAGAAGCGATAGAGCGGAATCGTGGCTCGAAAGTGTTCGCACAAGATCTGTCTATTGGGAAAAGCCAAATGACTAAGCTGAAGACCGATGACGGCACTGTCATTTCATCCCAAAGTGAGATCTTGGGAGAGGTCGAAAGGTTCTATGGACAGTTATACAAAACATCCCGAAATCCTGTTGTCGGCTTGGTCCACGATCCCAGATCCAAGCTAACTCGGCACTATACCGAAGAAATCCCGGACATCAGCTTGTACGAGATCAGAATGGCTCTCAAACAACTACGTAACGGTAAGGCACCGGGAGATGACGGAATTACGGCAGAGCTTTTGAAGGCGGGCGGCAAGCCGGTATTAATAGCCCTTCAGAAGCTATTTAATTCCGTTATCCTCGGGGGCGACGTTCCAGAGTCGTGGACCAGAAGTGTGGTGGTGCTGTTCTTCAAGAAGGGTGACAAAGCTCTTTTAAAGAACTACAGACCCATCTCACTCCTGAGCCATGTTTATAAGTTGTTTTCGAGGGTCATTACCAATCGATTCACGCGCAAGCTCGATGACTTCCAGCCGCCCGAACAAGCCGGCTTCCGAAAAGGCTATAGCACCATAGACCATATCCTCACGCTTCGGCAGATTATACAAAAGACCGAGGAGTATAATCGGCCCCTGTGCTTAGCGTTTGTGGACTATGAGAAAGCCTTTGATTCAGTCGAAACTTGGGCGGTGCTGCAGTCCCTTCAGCGGTGCCAAATCGACCATCGCTATATCGAAGTGCTGAAGTGTTTGTATAGGAACGCCACAATGTCAGTCCGTATCCGGGATAAGAGTACGAAACCGATCCAGTTGCAGAAAGGCGTGAGACAGGGAGATGTCATCTCTCCGAAACTGTTCACCACTGCACTGGAAGATGTCTTCAAGCTCTTAGACTGGACTGGACTCGGCATCAACATTAACGGCGAATACATCACTCACCTTCGATTCGCAGACGATATCGTCGTTATGGCAGAATCCATGGAGGACCTTGGCACTATGCTCAATGATCTCAGCAGGGTATCCCAACTAGTGGGTCTACGAATGAACATGGACAAGACGAAAGTCATGTCAAATACCCATGTCATTCCTGTACCGGTCCTAGTTGGCAATGCGATTCTCGAAGTTGTCAATCACTATGTTTACCTAGGACAAACAGTCCAGTTAGGTAGATCCAATTTCGAGAAAGAGATCAGCCGACGAATCCAACTCGGTTGGGCAGCGTTCGGGAAACTTAAGAGGATCTTCTTGTCCAACATACCTCAGTGTCTGAAAACACAGGTCTACGACCAGTGTGTGTTACCAGTGATGACTTACGGCACGGAAACGTGGTCCCTAAATGTAGGCCTCATATCAAGGCTCAAAGTCGCTCAGCGTGCTATGGAACGTGCTATGCTCGGGATTTCTCTGCGAGATAGAATCCGGAATACAGAAATCCGCAGAAGAACGGGTGTAACCGACATAGCACGAAGAATTAGCACGCTGAAGTGGCAATGGGCAGGCCACATCGCTCGACGAACCGACAACCGCTGGGGAAGAAAGGTTCTCGAGTGGCGACCACGCATCGGACGACGCAGTGTAGGACGCCCCCCCACTAGGTGGACCGACGACCTAGTGAACGTTGCTGGGCGTCGTTGGATGCAGGCGGCACAGGACCGCACATTGTGGCGCAATATGAGGGAGGCCTACGTCCAGCAGTGGACGGCAATAGGCTGAAATGATGATGATGAAATGATGATACCAACACATCTGTCCACAGTGGTATAGTAGCTCGATTTCTCTGCTATTGTGGAGGAGGCTCGAGCCCAGCAGTGGGACGTATATGAGATGAAATGATGATGATGAAGGAACTACAAATTGTCTGATGAAAAAAACTTAAACTCTGACCTTATTTTAAACTAGCAACCCGCCCTCGCTTCGCTTCGGTTATAGGTTATAGTCGTTTTACCCGCGTAGTTCCCGTTCCCGTGGGAATACCGGGATAAAATATTGCCTAGTTTACGCCCTGATATTATAGCTTTCCCTTGGTGAAAGAATTTTTGAAATCGGAAACAGACAGACAGATAGACAAAAATTTTTTAATTGCTATTTTAGGCATAGGTGTCGTGCAAATAACCGTGTGAGCATGAAAAAAGCCTATTATTTTGACATTACAAACAGACACTCCAATTTTATTTATTGGTATAGATTTATTGTTAGAAAAGATTTATAAATTTTTAGTTTTCAAAAATTTTCATTACATTTCATTATATATATTTCATATTATCATTACATCATGGATTTTATCGCGATTGTATTTGATGCCCGATATTTCGAACACTTCACAGCATTCATGGTCACGGGCAGGCTAAGATCTGCGACTTCCAAACAAACTTATATTTATCACAAGGCAAATAGTAAATGACTCACTACCTTACCTAGAAAATACTGATTGATTTATCGAAAGCAGAGCAATAAATAGTATTAGCCAACTAACTAGTGGCTTAGTCATTCTTATTAGCTGAAGAATAAATAATATAAAAATAAAACATCCGATACACATGAAATTGTAAATCGAAGTGATTGATTTATCCCGAATCATAAAATTTTATTTTTGTTTACGTTTAGGCTTAAAGTAATGCAGATCAATGATTACATGTATTTAGTACAAGGTTTATTTTTAATTGATTTAATGTTTGGAAATAACAAACAGCAGAATGAATCACCTTTATTAAATAACCTTTTTTAATTACTACATATAACTAAAACTATACATGTGGTAACGGAGTAAGAATACAATTCCTAAAAAAAAATTAAAATACATAGCTACAGACAAAACTTCGCAACTGTCTTTTAAAGAAATATCTTGAGAAAATGCCAAAACAAGCTAGTATCAATATAAAAGAGAATTTTCCGTGTGGTGATGGAGTAAGAATACCATTCACCACTCTGATCTTGTTCATAGGTGTCGTAAAAACTTACGACTAAATTATATATATGTGTATATATATAAACACGCATATAAGATCTATTCAAGAGAAGGAACACTCAAAATAAAACCCTATACCAACCCATTTGACCAGCATGGTATAGTAGGTCAAGAACAAAGGTACCTACCCGCTACAGACTTTAGTTATTAATTTTTGACCCACATTTTGGTACAAATTTATTATAGTATCTTTATAATGCTCGCGTAAATATCAAAAATCTACACTGCGTCGACCGAGACGTGGTCGCCACTCAAGAACCTTTCTTTCCCAGCGGTTGTCAGCTCATCGTTCGGCCTGCCGATTACCACTTCAGCGTGCTAATTCTACGTGCTGTGTTGGTTGGTTACAGCCATTCTTCTACGAATTTTCGTATTTTGGGTTCTATCTCACAGAGAAATAACAGCATAATAATAATTAATAAATTGAATAAACACACATTATCTTTTGTCCAATTCCTTTAGGTTTTCTTGTAATCTTTTTTCCTTATCATTTTGATAATGTTATTAGCAACAAGAGAATCTCTGCCTGGCTAAAAGCAGTAGAATTACTATTACGTAGAATTAAGAATTATATCACACAATATGGGCTTAAATTACTGAGATTTAGAATATTAGAATATATATGGATAAGATACTTTCTTCACTATCGTCATCGTCTGAGCTCATAAATATCCCACAACTGGGTTCGAGTCTCCTTCACAATGAAAGGGTAACTCGTATACTTATACCAACGCAAGTCAGAAGGTTGGTATGGTTTGATTTGGTGATTTCTTATTCTAATAATAATTTTGGTATTAGCCTATCCCTATACAGAAAGTTCTGTGTGTGACTAAGATAACGACCTACCATACCAAGTACACGGGTACCAAGTCACGGGTTCGATTATTACGTAGGACAATATCTTGTGCAAAGTGCTAATTGTCGTTTCGAGTCTAGATAATTAAGTTCCCCGCAACACAAGAATATCCCTATTGCAAGATGCTGTCTTTTAAATCCCTTTTTTCGAAAACAACATATGATTTTCAAGCCCTTTTTAACTCACAAACTATAAAATTGTCTAACGCAAAGCGAATATTTCAATGCATGACCCTTCGTTACAACCGTATAATTCAAATTATAACTATTGATCCTTTGCGACGTATGACAAAGGGAATAATAACTCACTCTGAGTCCCAAGGGCACATTCGGGATAATAATCTCACATCCCTTTTCTATATATATAAATTTCGGTAACAGATCGGTTCCTATTTGACGAAAGTCATCCTATGATTTGTTTACCAGGAAACAATTTGGGCAAAGGGAATTATATTGGTTTCTTCGTATATTAAGAATATTGCCTCCACAGATGGCGTAGCGGTTAAGATACCGATTTACCATGCCGCTGTCGCAAGTTCGATTTCCAAACAGGAGAATGGTTTGCGCCATCCACAAATTGTTATTCTGAATCTGGGTGAGGTGCCACTGGCGGCTCTATATTTTCATTGCAATTTGACAATAACGTCATGCGATATGATACTACACAATTATCAGTGTACAGAGATACACTGAAAAGCCGTAGTCACGCGTTGTTAAAATGTTATGGTGTATTTCTATGTAACGTGTCACTTATTATAAATTAATAACCGAGGTTAAGATCCAACCTACCGTGCCAGTGTCATGGATTCGATACCCACGCAGGACAACACTTTGGGCGTTCCACAAATTGTTGTTCTAAGCCTGGATGCAATTTGTGTTCATTAATTATGTTTGTAAAGTCCCTCGCAACACAAAGATTATACAGATGTTATCTGCATATTATCCGTGTGGTGACGGAGTAAGAATACAATTCACCACCCCCTATCTTACCCGTGGGTGATCGTACGAGACGACTAAGGGATATAAAACGCATATAACATCTATGCGAGAGAAGGAAAACTCGAAATAAAACCCTATACCAACACGTCTGACCAGCGTGGTATAGTAGGTCAATTACCCTTCCATTATGGAGGAGGCCCGAGCCCAGCAGTGGGACGTATATGGGCTGAGATGATGATCTGCATATTATAATCCCTTAGCTGTCTTTTACAACATTCGTGGGTGTTATAAAAGGCGGTGAATTATAATCTTACACCGTCGCTACACAGAAAATATTAAATCTTATCATATTATCATTTATATATTTTTTGGGACTAATTCCACCACATCTTCCCACTATCGTAACTCCTGTAAGCCAGGATCCATAATGGTCTTCATAGAGCACACGGAAGTTTGACCCTCAAGCAGTCCTGGGAAATGATTTTAATTACCTTGGGACCCGCAACAAATTTAATTAGAAAAAGTTAAACAGAAGGAGTTGGAACAGATTGATTCCACTTCCCTCCTACGCAATGCGGGAGATATGAAGCAAAGTTAACTAGTTAGTCAATAAATAAGAAGACGCGCAGTTATGACAAGCGCAGCCGCATAGCACCAGGGATATGTGAGCCTTAAGATTGATTCCTATAGTAAGTATGGCAATTGTCATTTATATATATAAAATTATGAAAACGAGAAGAGCATACGTCTCTCTCTTCTCTGATACTTCTCGGAAGGCAAGAGTTACACTGCTCTCACTATACCCGATAGGTAAACGCTTCGCTTCTACCATTTTTTATCATACTAAAAGGTTAAAAATTTGAAAGCCTAATAAAATCTTTCTCTTAAAAATGCGCATCAGATACCAGGCAATATTGGCCATATATTACGAATCGATAAGATTAGCTCAGAAAAAGCTAATATGTTTTGTACAAGGGTTCATCCCCTTACACCCCTAGTGTAAGACAACAAAGGGATCTATTGCCCTACGTGATTACAACAAAGGGTTTTGGTAGAACAACTCTATGACCAACAAAAGGGATATTGCGGAGGGCTGATTGAATTGTAATTTTTTTTAAAGAACTGATAATAGGTAGCATTGAAATAGTTTGTGAATTATTCTTAGTCTGATATTTAATAACGTTTATTGTGAGGAGGGATTTGGGTATTATTGATAGCTATGAAATATTTATATGGCGTGCTTATTATATTTTTATATTTCTATATTATTAAATTCAATTGAGACATTATTAGTAGACCTCCCATTGCGCATATAACGGGTTCAATTACCACAAAATATACATATATTGGGACAGATAGCCTAGATATATTAGGTCGCTGAAAAAAAATACGCGTATAGTCTGTATAAACTTTTAATAAAAAAATCTCTTTGGCTGTACTAGTTGTATGTTGGCTGGTTTTGATACCATTAAAAAGGTTACATTTCGAAAAAGGAACAATTTAGTAAAATTTTGTTTCGCGCCGTTTTTTATTTGTTTTACTTTCTGTCAAAATTAGTGAATCTGATGAAGAAATTCAATACATTTTAAAATTTTATTACAAAGAAAGGAAAACATGTGACGCCAGCTGCGAAAGAAATTTGTGACGTTTATAGACCTAATGCAGTGTCAGTAAGATTAGCATAAAGTTGGTTTAAACCTTTTCGGTCCGTGAATTTTGATGTCATTTTTGGACGCCATTTTGAAAAAATGGGAGAAGATCGGCACATTAGTATTCATGACATAACTGAAGATCTGGAAATTGAACATAAATGAAATGACCCATTTGAAAAAAGCTAGGTATACAAATGAGCTCTCATATTTGTGTGGTATGATGGTGTGATATGGATGAATGATGATGATTTGTGTGGTAAACGAACTCACTGAAAGAAACCTAGTGCACCTTGTACTCATTTGCGATTCTTTATTGAAATATAATGAAACCGAACCATCTTTAAGGAGATTGATAACTGGTAATGAAAAGTGGATTATGTAAGATATGAACATGTCGTCGTCAAAAGTTTTTCAGGCTTTACAGACAGTGACAAAACCGGAGCTAACTCGCAATAAAGTAATGGTGTATGATGAATTAGATACATGATAGAATTAGAAGGGTATTTATTATCCATTATGAGCTTTTACGGCCGGGCAGAACCATCAATTTGGAACTCTACTACTAGTAACTAATGAGATTAAAGCAAGAAATAGAGAGAAAGCAGCTGGAATTAATCAACAGAAAGGGATATCTATCTTTCGTTAGGATAACGCCAGACCACACACATCCTTAGTCGGGTATTGAAAAGGTAAGCCATCAGGCTGGCCACAGACTTAAAGGACTCGGTACAAGTGGTCGGCCCAATGGGAGGGAAATAGAGTGAGTTATGAGGCCGCGCGGCGCTCTTTCGGCTTCCCGGATAGAACGGACGGTATGCTTCCAAATAATAACTCACCCAAAAAAGGGCGAATCTAATAGTCAACGTTGCTAGATAGATGTATCGATGGAATACATAACAAGAACTTTTAAGCAGGCTTATATCGTGTAACTTCAGTGAACCGCCTAAAGTTCTTAACTTCAAATACTCACTATAAACTGTCAAACTTTCTTGACGTAAGAAGAGATTATAACTTTGCGGTGCTTACAGTTATACAAAGTGAAACGTAAATATAAGAGAATTGACAAACTTTGCTTGTAAATTAATATTATATCCTTAAATAACAAAGGAATTTCAAAGCAAAGTTGCATAACTTTTATATATATTTTATAGTCTTCCGCGGTCCTGTAGGTCGGTATCGTAACCACTACGCCATCTGTGCAAGAATCCTTTGGGATATATCGATTACATCCGTTCTTCTACGGATTTTGTCATAGAAAAATCCCAAGCATAGCCCTCTTCATAGCACGTTGAGCGACTTTGAGCCTTTTCATGAGCCGACATTTAGAGACCACGTTTCAGTATCATAAGTCATCACAATACAAAAATTCTATCCTTATTTCAGGCTACTCTTGCAAAAAATAATTTTGCGTAATAATCGAACTCACAATACAATCCACTAGAGGTTGGTACCACAACGCTATCTGTACTATTTTATGAACCCAACATATTTTTTTCATATGATGCTATACAAATTATACATATAGCGCAGACTGCGTGCCGGTGTCGCGGGTTCAAATCCCACGCAGAACAACACTTTGTGCGATCCACAATTTTTTTTTTTTTTAGTCTGGCTGCAATTTTTATATGTTTATGAAGTCCCTCGTAATACAAAGATTATTTCCTCAGGGCAGGGCGTTGTCTTTTTGAAAAAAAAAACACATATACCAAACTTCAAACTCTCAGCATTAAAACATCAGCTCACATAAACCGCTACTTAATATGTGGAATGACTTCATAATATGGCTACCATGCAATCTTCATACTGATAAACGATATAAATAGGGTAGGCAACCCCACGGATATTGTGATTGTGAAAAGGACCATCGAAGATAAAGACCTTGAGAAATAGGGGCTACTTTATTTATTGCCAGTTTGTAGATTGTGGATAGATGGATAGGAAACCGTAAGATACATTTACATTATATCACTTTTATTAAGGGGTCTGTCTAAATTCAAAATAATTTATTATATATGAACTCCATGGAAAGACTTACATATTGTCAATTTTAACATTTTACTTTAAATTCATTAAATAAACCACCACCGGATCCCAACTGCCCCGATTACCACTGAGAAGAGCGGACAAGAAAGTCAGCGAATCTGTCTATTATTTTGTTTCTTTTTACTGTTTTCTTTTATATTCAAATGGATGCATGGGGGACCAAGTTGCTGGGCGTCGTTGGTACAGACGGCACAAGAGCATTTTTTTTGTGTGACTTAGTTGTTAGCCGCAGATGGCTGTGACAACTTTACCCGAACTGGTAGGTGAGCGCTGAGGGCTCTCAATCCGTTAAAAGCTAAGCGACCGGTCCCGAGGCACCTGTAGGGTACGGACCTCGGCTCGGGGCACAGGACCATACTCTATGGTGAAACATGGGGCAGGCCTACATCCAGCAGTCAACAGCAACAGGCTGAATGATGATGACGATGACATGATGCTCTTCAATAAACTATATAATTCTCAAATATAATGCAAAGGATTATGTCTTGTGCCGTCCCACTTCACCGTTTCAAGCTATAGTCGTATTAGGAATGTCGGGCACAAAATATTCTTTGTATTGTAAATTATTCCGTGTAGTGATGAAATAAGAATACAGTTTACTAACCGTGGATGTCGTAAAAGACGACCAAAGGATATATTACACAGAGAACATCTATGCAATAGAACAAAAACTCGACATAAAACCAACACGTTTGACCAGCGTGGTATAGTAGGTCATTTCCCTCCTATTATGGAGTAGACTCACATAGGACTTACATAGGACTAGGACTTACATAGGGTGAGATGATAATCATTGAAAAGTATGAGCCTATGTGTACTTAAATATTCCATAGGCAACCATTATTGTCACATTCCATGAACGGACAATCAACAAGTCAACGAATACCTACATAATTGCTGATACCATTACGCTCCGTTCTATTGGGCATATATCGTATTTTCCATTTTAACACATTCCAAATGTAGTATTGAATAGTCTAGTGGACAGATTCCTTTAAAGGCAAGACAATATTGTGACTTTATGCATAGTTGAAAGTTAAGATATGAAGTACATAATGTATAGTCAAAATATTCAGAATTCGCAGCTAAAATCCTAAGACATAATAGTGTATATTTTTAAGTTTTTCTTCATTCAATCAGTTTTAAAAGATAATATATCCCTTACTTATTGTTAGTTGCTAAAATCCGTAAAAGTAATTTTATTTAAAATACTCGCGTAAACATCAGAAGTCTTTATTTAACGAAAATTTTTGAAAACTAAAAATTTAAAAATCTTTTCAAACTATAAATCTATACCAATAAATAAAATTGGAGTGTCTGTTTGAAATATCAAAATAATAGGCTTTTTTCATGCTCACACGGTTATTTGTACGACACCTATGCCTAAAATACAGATTAAAAAATTTTTGTCTGTCTGTCTGTCTGTTTGTTCCGGGTAATCTTCAAAACGGCTGGACCGATTTCAAAAATTCTTTCCCCAATGGAAAGCTATAATATCAGGGCATAAACTAGGCTACATTTTATCCCGGTATTCCCATGGGAACGGAAACTACGCAGGTAAAACGACTAAAATCGAAGCGAAGCGAAGGCGGGTTGCTAGTCTAATATAAAATAATGTTGATCGACTATAAAAACACATATACATATATGATCCGTGTGCTGAGGGAGAAAGAACAAGAACAATTCATCACCCCCTTTTCTTATCCATAGGTGTCGTAAACGACGACTCAGGGATATAATATACAGATAACATCAATACAAGAGAAGGAAATCTCGAAATAAAACTCTACAACAACATATGTCATCAGCATGTTATCTATACCAATAAATAAAATTGGAGTGTCTGTTTGTAATGTCAAAATAATAGGCTTTTTCATGCTCACACGGTTATTTGCACGACACCTATGCCTAAAATAGACTATAACCGAAGCGAAGCGAGGACGAGTTGCTAGTAGTATATAATTTTCTATATAATTTTCTTCCCATTACGGAGGAGGTTCAAGCCCAACAATGGAGCATATACGAGCTGTAATGATGTTGATAAAAACAGAAACTGAATTACGACAATACCATGTATTGACCCAAAATATTTTTAAAAGTTATACAGCCTTCTATGACTATATAAAACCTAATAGAATTTCTTCAAACTGTTTAAAAGAATAAAATAGATAAAAGAATATTTTAAGGCGACAAAGCAGCTATAAAAAGGTACAACAATTGACATCGCGATCATCATAAATCTTATGGACAAACAAATTATCTCTTGTTACGATCACAAATAATATATTCGTACACTCGCACTGTAATGTCTAAACAGATTTGGGTAAATTCGTAATATAGACTGTGATGGATTAAAATATAGGCTATTGATAAACAATATTAAATTGAATGCAGCAACAAGTATCTGATACAGTCAGGCACAAGTACACTAGTACTATCATAAATCTCATCAACCCAGTTCATATTCGTCCCACTGCTGGGCTCGAGTCTCATGCATAGTAAAGTGGAAATCGATAACTATAGTACTCCGCTCGTCAAATGGGGTGATATAGGGTTTTACATCGCGTCTTCCTTCTAATGTTATATGCATATTATATCCCTTATTTGTCTATTACGACAGCCACGGGCAAGATCTGGCATGATGAATTTTAGTCCGTCAACACAAGGAAAATTCCACGACAAAAATCATAGACGCGGATGTTTAAAAATTAGTTTTTATTATCATGGAATAACGCAACAGATTTCAGTAAAATTCATAAAACTGTCTTCGAAATACTACAGCTTATTATCCGAGCAAAATTTGCTATACGTGTGATAGAATTCAAAATTGAACATAAATACTAATATAATTTTTAAATCCAACATTACTTATGATTTAATAAAAATTCTCATTCTTACTCAGATTAATTATAACACTTTAGACACCAGTATCAAAGTAAAAAAGAAAAATAAAATGAACACACATGTTAAATACAACCTTTCTTCACAGATAAATTAGAAACATGTACACACATATTCGTAAAACTTTCATTACCACATTTTCTCTACACAACATTCACAAAGATTAAAGATTATCTCTAAGAGTATACTCACCGCAACCTTCAGGCGAAGTATATTTGTTTACACGGGACAAGTATCTATTGAGACTAACAATCGCTTAATAAAAAAATATATATTTTACCTATCTGTGACGTATAATCCATTGTGTTGATTTAATTGCTTCGTGTATGATATTCCATGGTGATCTGTCGTAAGGATACAAGATAAATAACACGTTTGTGAAACTCGCGTAGTTATTCTCCGATGGTCGGAGCTAGACTGCGGTGTCCCGCCCAGCGCGCGGGATGGGGCTTGGGGCAGATATTTGCCCTTATATGTAGGATGAGTATAAATTTGTAATAATTTAAGACAGAATTTCTGATGTTTACGCGAGTATTACACATCTTTAAATATAAATTTCTTGTGTACGTGTGTATGTCATTGAACTCCTCCTAAACGGCTGGACATCGGTTGAAGAAATTTTTTGTGTATGCTCAAGGGCATTTGAGAATGGTTTAGGGTAGGTTTAGGTGGCGCTATTGGAACAGAACAATGTCTGTTGGATCAGCTAGTTATAAATAAAACTGTTTTTACTGATTTTGTCGCGTTTGTATTTGATTGCCCGACTTTTGGAGCACTTTTCTTTATGTGGAGAAAGTATACAATTACGAAGATGTTTCTGCTAACCTTATACGAGCTTTGCCCGCTTAATTCATATTTATCATTATAATATTTTCATGTAGGTATTTACAATTTATGCTGAATAAAGCCTAACAAAGATCTATAAATAATCACAAACTTGCGCGTTTATAATATTCATCCTTCCATCGTTCTGTAGACGTTCACTGTTGGGCATAGGCCACTCCACGAGAATGCTACTCATTACGGTCCTGTGCCATTTGCATCTAACGGTTTTCTGTGACTTTCAAGATGTCGTCAGTCCACATATTCTAGGGTCATCCGCTGCATCGTCCAGTTCGTGATCGCCACTCAAGAACCTTTTTTCTGCAACAGTTATTGATTCGACGAGCGACATGACCCGTAATTTAGCTTGCTTATTTGCCGGAATATGTTGGTTACACCTATTTCTCTACGGATCTTCGTATTCCAGATTTTATCATGTAGAGATTTAACCAACATAACCCGTTCAATGAGCTGGAGATATAGCACGTTGAGCGAGCCGACATTTAGCGACCATGTTCCAGTACCGTAAGTCATCGCTGGTAACACATACTGGTTTTAAGTCGTTGTTTTCAGAACCTACGAAATATTGAACGAGAGCCTCTTAAGTTTTCCTCTTCTTAATATTAATTTAAATAAAAAACTCTAAAGCACAGGCTATATATAGAACGGTATTTGATTAAGAAAATATTTTACTTACTATAGGACTGTCCGGACTAATGCAAAAATGACAGAGTCACTTATATAATGAAATCAACCGTCAATTTCGCATCCCCACATATTGCGAATATTTCCCGCGTTACGAGCTTTCTGTTACTATGCTAAGCATTATATATAACTGTATATATTTTATATAAAATAATTCTTAATCTAAATAATAAAGAAAAATAAATAATACCTGTGACGTTTGCTAATCGGTAAATAATGATTGTACGGTATGCACAGCCTGCAGTGGACTGTATGAGGTGATTTTACGGAGTTAGGTGAGGAACTGATCTTATCCTATCCCTGCAAGCCGCGAAGAAGTAAATATGGAATACTCCACCAACCTTTCATCCACTCCCGCCGAGGGCAGTAGCGTCGTCGCAGTAAGCTCGCCAAACCGCGCGGTCAGCTTCACTATATTCTTAATTATATTTATAACTAGGCAGTTCACAGCACCACAAAACACTGCTATGGTGGTTCCAAATGTTCCGTATAATAATGTCCTTCCAAGGATTAAGCAGGTGTGGCGATTACGAATACACCGATGGCACAACCGCTTGGCGGACCGAGTTGTCTCGAATCTTCAACTAGACTGACTTAACGACGTTTGTAGAATTCAAGTTGTGAAGTTTTTCCAAATACCCTCCACGTAGCTTGCAGAGACCGAACAATGATAGTTTTTAAATAATATAGTAGTAATAATTACATTAGTAGTTTTCCGCATGGCGATGGAGTAAGAATACGATTTAGCACCCTTATCTTGCCCGTGAGTATCGTATAAAAGACAACTAAGGAATATAATATGCAAATAAATTCTATGCATGAGAAGGAAAGTTTGAAATAAAACTCTGTACCAATCCGTCTGACTAAGGTGATGAAAATTGTTAACAGTAACTAGAGATTAAATTAATACAGTTATGCTATTCGTTGAAGATCTGGAGTCTAAACTAAGCCTGGGCCTGATTAGTACTCCAGGCTCTTAGTGTGTAGTATTAAATAGTAGAGGCTCGAGCCCAGCAGTGGGACATGACCTGATATGACAAACATATGTGTGTATATATATATATATATTTATATTGCTTTGAAACAATGGGCAAAGAATATACCTTGTAAATTGAAGTCAAAATGTCTTTGTAGGCTGTCCACTAAAAAGGCGACAAGAAAAAAAAAGGTCATTTATGGAGATCCGCATCGCCTATATGTCGTACAGTAAGACCAGTGTGCTTACTCTTGAATCTCGATTCCAATCCTAAATCTAATCGCAGCTCGAATTTGAGCAAATTGGTACTTTTGAAAGCAACACTAGCGCAAGATTGGAATTAAATTTGGTGGACTTTTTTAAACTAAATGAATTCGACTCTCGTCGATTAAGTCAAATATGCCCAACTCCCGGCGTGATTTAGACGTAGTTTAAAATCGTTAATGTTGCACAATTTTAAGGAAGCGCCCTTGTGATGATCGAGTTTGGTAACTTTATTAATTTAAAGTAATAAAATACGGCTCATTTGGTGAAAATAACAACGGCAAATGCGAAGAATTCATTCTCGATTTTGTTTAAGAGTACCAAATATAAGTTTGGTGAGATTGGAATTGAATCAGATTGAATTAGAATTGATTTCAAGAGTTAAGCCCATAGGTGGCCGTACCATACGTACTAAAAAGAACGGTACGTCGGTACAGGACGGAACGGTAGGTATCTTAAGACTACGCCATCAGTACAGTAAAAATATTATGCTAGATATTTGCTTTAATTTATGGTGAGAGAGTAAGAATACAATCCATTACCTTACTCAAAGATGTCGTAAAAGGCGATGTTTAGGCGGTGCCTATAAAAGTTTACACTTCAAAATACAAAATTGCCTTTCAACACTTTTACGACGGGATCTTCTATATTCATATGTAAAGCGAAAACTTCGACGAACTTTTTAGGAATTTTGCGCGCACGGACGAGAAGCCATTTCAACTTTAACAATATTTGATGTACTTAAAAGTTAAAGTAGATGTTTAGTAAGGAATGTATGCATAACAAACAGATATTTATATATTTTATACAAATAACTCTTTCCACTATAATACTAAGGAACGGATATCCTTATATCGCAGACATGGGGTTTCGTTTCGAATTTTCCATCTCTTGCATAAATGCTATATGCATATTATATCCCTTAGTCGAATAATACGACACTCACGGGCAAGACAGGTGGTGGTGATTTATATTCTTCTACATTAACAAATTCTACAATTGCTATAGCTTCAATTATAATACACAAAATTACGGCTTAACCTGTAGACTTAGCACGAATATTTGCCTCAAATTATACGTATCGTTATCTAGACCAATTTGTATGAGATTTGGAGCACATCAGGGAGGCGCTCCGGTGTCACGAGGTGCCGGTGTATCTGAGGCAGCTGGTGGCAGACTACTTAGAGGGGCGCAGCGTCCTCTGAACTAACCGAGTAGGGGACCTTGTGCGAACGTCCATGACGTACGGTGCCCCACAGGGGTCGGTTCTGGGGCCGACCCTGTGGAACATTGGCTACGACTGGGCGTTGAGAGGAAGCCTCCCACCCGTGCTGGGCGTTATTTGCTACGCCGACGATACGCTCGTCACAGCCCAGGGTGGGACGCTAGAGGAGGCGGCACGCCTGGCAACTCTCGGCACCGAGGAGATCGTTAGGCGGATAGAAGCGCTGGGGTTGAGAGTAGCCCTGGACATGACGGAGGTCCTCTTGTTCCATGGGCTCCGTACCGCCGGACCTCCCACCGTTGCTTCGATCACCGTCAATTCGATTTGGGCCTGGTGCTCGGGCATTAGTGGTTCCGGGAGCATTTCTGTCGACTTATTCCCCGGCTTGTTGGAGCGGCGTCCGCCCTTTCTTGGCTGGTGCCTAATGTGTTCGGACCCAGCGCTACGTGCCGACGGCTATACGCGGGGGTGATCCGGTCGATGTCCCTGTACGGCGTACCAGTGTGGACGGGGTCTCTGACCGTCCGTCAGAGGGCTCTCTTGTGGTGCCCACAGAGGGCCACGCTCGAGGTGTGTGCCGCGTGGACAAAGCAACGCCGTGAACTCGTCGCAATCATCAGTGCCGACCTGATGCTGCCGAGCATCTCCCTAGCGATGGTGACGCTGCCGAGCATCTCCCTAGTGGACCTGACACTGCCAACCATGGCTAGGAAGCGTCGGCAACGTCAGGAACTAGGACGCTGTCGCCGCCTTCTGTGAGGCCATCATCTCACGGAAGGAGGCGGCGGATCATGCGCATGCTCTTCGGTAACACGTTCTGTCGCCGGCGACTCGAGCGGCGTAGGCGCGAGTATTTGCGTCTGACAGGGACGTCGAGAGATAAGGGTATTCCATCAGGCCAATCACTAAGGACAAGGAACTCGGCACTGGTGGTCGGTCCAACGACGAAGGCGACGTGGTTACGGATGGGTTATCAGCCCGCGCGCCCTCCTTTCGTCGCCCCGGACGAAATGAACAGCGTGTGGGCTTACATTAGCCCACCCATACAAAAATAATAAACATAATGAGATTTGGAGCAGCGCCCCTATCGGACGATAGGAGTACTGCTCCAAATCCATACAAATTAACGGTACGAATACTTTGACGCAATATTCTTAGTAAGTCCATAGAACCTGCAAACGGCACCCAATTACCAAGTTCAACCACATTGGAAATTAGTGCTATTAGAAAAAAAAACCGCAATAAATAGTGAATTAGGTTTAAATTTCAACTAAAACGACCATTTCTTTAAATTATTACATAAACATCATGAAGGTGGTCTAATTTGAACAAGCCATTATGGCATGTTGTTATAAGAAACGTGTATTTAACAAATACGTGTGTTTATGTATATTTAAATATAACATGCGTATTATTTTTGAACATTCCTTGTATTCGCCTGAGTATGTAACTGTCCGTGTAGTGGTGGAATAAGAATACAACTCACCACTCCCTATCTCGCGCGTGAATGTCGTAAGAGACTAATATTAAGAAAAATAAGAAAAAGAAAATTTTAAACAAAACCCTATACCAACCTGTCTCACCAGCATGGTATAATCACATTGGAAGTATGCCCTGCGGAGTGCCTTCTTTCATTTGGGAATTTCTCTGACGTAACGAACGGGACCTCATGTTAGACAGTCTACAAATCACGTTTGGGGTAGTATATGGACCTTGCAGCAACTCGAGAAAATTTGCGTGCGTTCAGGCGTTTTTGCCATATCTAGTATTGCAACTAATTCTAAAGTTCACATTTAAATCCCTTAAGCTCGATTAAATCTGTGGTGCTATAACGCTGCGCTTCACATAGTGGTACATCCTCTTATTTACTGGCTTATTGGCCTATTTTGCTTCAGGTCTCCCGCTTTTGCATAGGAGGGAAGTGGAGTCTTTCCAACTCCTCCTGTTTTTCTTTTCTAATTAAATTTGTTGCAGGTGCCAAGACAATTAAAGCGTTTCCCAGGACTCCCTGAGGCTCAAACCTTAGTGTCTTTTTCGGAGACCAATGTGGATCCTAGCTTACAGGAGTTACAGTGGTGGCAATGTCTAGTAGGATTAGTCCCATTAAAAAAAAAACGAGCAAGTATCACACATTATAAATAAAACAATTTTTACGTATTTTATCGCGTTTGTATTTATTTATCCGACATTGATACAATATATTGGCCCTAAATTTGTATCAAAATGTGGGTCAAAATTTAAGAAGTAATTCTGTAGCGGGTACATATAAATCTCTGTAATAACAATGACTTGTTGGACAAGACATCTTAATCCTCTTGTGACCAAGAACGCTGTAGTGTTCGAAACGTCGGGCAATCAAAAATCTAATACAAACGCGATAAAATCCGTAAAAATATTTTTATTTATAATATCTTAATCGCAAAGGCGTCTATGTATATTGTGGCATCATTCCACCTCTCGTAAGCAAGTTAATATCCAACTGTGGACGTACCTAAATAGACTCCATAATAAATCGGTATAACTTTTTCATTTTTCTACTTTCTGCTTGACTTACTGTTAGTCTCGCGGAAGAAGGCAGTGGAACATCCCTGGGAGGGACTCCTCTACGGTGACTCGCTTCGCCGTCGACACCTTTGATGATGCCGTCGCGAGTAGGTACCTGCACTTTATGCCGCCCTACCTGTAGTCGCGGATGATTGGACCGGGATTAGTCCATCTGCCGCAGAGAGACCGACTGTCTGAGGGCGACGAAAACTATCTGGACGTCCGTCGACGCGAGACGTAATCGCTGGTTGCATGGACGGGGAGCACCGATGACAAGAACCGGGTACTAGTGGCCCACCCATGTGGCGCTTAGAGTGGTATGACCGACAGGTTATAAAGTCACACGCTGTCCCCTCCATACGAATAGGGTGACTATACCCTATACTGTCGCCAAAATAAAAAAAAATAAGAGCTTCATTTGCAATAGTTAAAAAAAATGCATATAGTTGTTCGCAGATGACACTTCTTTGTTATTTAAAATTAAAAGACAAATGTTTAATTATGACGATGTGAACAATGCACTGTATAACGTTGTTCATTGGTTTAACACTAATAATTTGGTTCTCAATGAGAAAAAAACTAAATGTATCAAATTTACTACTCCCAATGTGAGGCAAGTGGAAACCAATGTCCAAATGAATGGTGTGGCTCTAGACCTTGTGGAGTCAACAGTTTTTTTAGGTATCACCATAGATGCTAAACTTCAGAAGGGACCTCATATTGAAAAGTTGTCGAGTAGGCTTAGCTCAGCGGCTTATGCAGTAAAAAAAATAAGAATGTTAACAGATACTGAAACAGCTAGAATGGTTTATTTCGCTTATTTCCATAGTCTTATGTCTTACGGCATATTACTGTGGGGATGCTCCGCGGATTTTAATAGAATCTTTGTTCTCCAAAAAAGGGCTGTCCGTGCAATTTATAATCTAGGCCCAAGAATCTCACTTCGGGAGAAATTCAAAGAAATAACTATTCTAACTGCTGTATCAAAATATATATACGAAAAGATATTATATGTCAAAAAAAATATCGCTAACTTTAAGAGATATTGTGACATTCATGAAATGAATACTCGTAATAAGGACAGATTAGTTGTACACACTACTCGTCTCCAAAAAGTTAATAAATCATTCATGGGGCAATGTATACGCTTTTACAATAGATTACCTAAAGATATCCGAGACCTGCCTATGAAAAAGTTTAAAAAAGCCATCAAGAATAGACTTTGTAAAAAAGCTTATTATAAAATCTCGGATTATGTAGATGATAATACAGATTGGTTGTGAGCAGCTCCTCATTCAGCAATTTCCTTGTTATTTTAAATATACTGTTTGTGAATGTACTATTAACTTTTATTGTAAAGTGTAGCGTGTTTTGCCTAACGAATTTTTGTATTTTCAGCGTTTGTAACATATTGTGGTGTTGGTCATGCTCACATAGGGATCTACTTGCGGTAGCTGCGTGGAGCGGGTCTCTCCCTTCCCTCCATAGTGGTTGAGGGGAGTGATGGCTGCTCTAGTAGTTAACTCGTGATCGGGTGCCGCTTGTGGGATCTGGTCCAGCCATAATCGTTTAAATTATTTTAAGTGTCTTGCGGTTCGAAGGGCATCACACTGGAGCTAGTTCTTACAAAACATGTACACAACTGTATAACTAGTAAGAAGAAAAAAAAATTAAAAATAATGACAAGCCCGCTGAGTTTCTTGCCGGATCTTCTCAGTAGCGGTCGCGTTCCGATCCGGTGGTAGTATATTCTTTTGTAGACCTGACCATATATAAGTGCCCTCTCGGGGTTTATGCATAATAAAATAATTTGAATTTGAATAAAAGAGAATTCGCTTACGGAAAAAATTGTTCTCCATTCCATCTATTTCACATATTCGCTTTTTTAATATTACTGTGTGGTGACGGCCTACGAATATAATGGTCTCCATCCCTTTGTTTCCTATGGGTAACTTAAAATAATATTAAGTGATATAAATAGATAATATAATTGCGAAAAAGAAGAAAATCTGTAACTAATTCTCTATAATTCTAACTACGGTGATGTATTCGGTCAATTGATCTTATGTAGAGCCAGCTTTCTTAGAATAAAATGGACATAATAATATAATAATAAAATGGCTTATTACCATCAGGCTCGAGCTTTATAACTTAAAAATATACTTAAATCACTTTTATATCATATTTACTACACTTCAGCATTTTCTCTCTATTAAATTAGATAACACTAAAATATTAAATAAAATTTAAGTCCTAAAATATTTCACATTCCCACCAAAACTCTTAAAAATATAACTTACCATCGATACAAAACCAGCGTCTCTCCATTTTTAAAATCACAAACCAAAAATAATAATGATAGGTTCGTTTAGCAAATATTAAAAACAAAAGTAGGTATATAACCCAACAACAATATAAAAAAAAATGTAATTTTTATAAAAACATTTTTTTTTCGAGTAGTTAAAGGCGAGTTTTCTTTTCGGCTTGGTAAAATCGAATGTCGTTAAAAACTCGAATATAATGTCAACATTTAAGTAGGTACTTAGAATGTTTACAAATTATTAAGTAAACATCACATTTAATATAGATTTTTGTCGAACACACGTTAACAATTAATTGCGCTTTAGTTTTTAGTTAAATATACATATTCTAAGCAAATATTATCTATATTAGATCATGTATAAATATTGGACGTAGAGATAAATTGTTGAACTCTCATTGATGGTTATGCGTCCTCTCGTACAACTTAACCAACAATTTTTTTTTTATTGTTAACCACATACTAATATTAAAAAGCTATTTCTTTGGGGGGGTATGAGCTACGGTCAGCGCACCCGTCGCCCGGCTCCGTCTGGGGCGACAGATGGGGGCGTGCGGCCCCGTAACCCACACACAACACGGCGCCTTCGTCGTTGGGCCAACCACCACGGCCGAGTTCCTTGTCTTCAGTGGTCGAAATATTAAAAATCTGAGCAGTGTTTGATTGAACGCAATATTCTTAGGAGATCCAGAACGCTGTAGGGTGTTGTTATTCTCTTAAAAATAAAAAATAAACACTTATTATTTCGCTATCCTCCCTTAGGGAAACGTCTGTGATTAAATTTTTTTTGGCAGACTATGGTGAAAGTGCACGGCGTCGGTTCCGTCAGGGGTGTCAAAAAGACGGCGCGCGACCCCGTAACCCGTCGTCATTGAGATACCAGTGTATAGAATCCTTCACGTCCGTGGCCGGAACGACGGGATACCCTGTCAGGTACCAATACTCGTTGACGCCCCGGTAGCCAAAAACAGTATCGCCCTCACGCAGTCAAATTCTATGCGAATCCCGGCCTATTCCCAGGTCCAGTTGCCCGCGGCCTCGGTTAGAGCGACATCAGGCATGGTATATGATTATATAACGGTTATAAACCTATTCTTACGTAATATGTTATTAACCGAAATTTATTAATAAAAATTCATTGCTGTTTCGGATGCTGAATGATTTTCATCATTCCATAATGTGGACTTTGATTTACATATTGTTTTACAAAATTTTATCGTTTATTAAAATTTTAAAATCTTAATTGGACATTCATTTTCAACCATTTTTAAATGTCATAAATTATTTTAAATAAAACTACTTTACGGATTTTATCGCGTTTGTATTTGATTTTTGATTACCCGACGTTTCGAACACTTTACAGCGTTCATGGTCACGGGTGGACTAAGATGTCTCACGTCCAACAAGTCATCGTTACTGCAGAAAATTTATAATTATCTACCCGATACAGAAATTAGTTATTAAATATTGACCCACATTTTGATACAAAATTTATTGCCAGTGTAAGAAGAAAATGATTCTATATGAAAAAATTATATTGTTTATGGTTAGTAATAATTAAACATTAAAATTAATAGTAATTATATTTAAAAAAAAAATAATTAATAATCTAGTATACTGTCATGTCATAAATTAATAAAAAATATATTATAGTTCTGTTACATTCTGCCCCTGTATCAAATTTATTCTAACCATTTGAAAATATTATTTTATTTAAAAAAATATTATTTTATTTTCAGGCAACAATAGCTTGGAATGATTACATTTCTTTTCATTCAATATTAATTGCTGTATTTACTGCATATTTTTTCATACAAATTAATATTTATTCTATAACTAGAAAAAATATAAATCTGTGATTTATGGCAATTTTTAATGTTCATCATTTTCTGCCTCTATAAGTCCTATTATTGGGCTCAGGCCTCCCCCACAATGGGAATCGACATACTATTCCACACTGGTCAGACGTGTTGGAACAGGGTTTTATATCGAGTTTTCCGTCTCTTGTGTCGATGTTACCTACCGACGTAAAAGACGACTAAGGTATATATATACCTTAAGTCGTCTTTTACGACACCCACCATACCCCTCCTATTATGGAGAATACTCTAGCCCAGTTGATGGTTGGAGTGGCGCAGGCGCGATTACCTACGCATCATGCCGCCCTAGCCGAGGCTGCGGGTGACGTGACCGGGGAGTTAGTCCGTCACCCGCCGAGAGGCCGACCGCGTGAGGAAAGACCGACGTCCTCCCCAAGGGGGGGACGTCGGTCGATGAGAGAGTACCCCAAATAGGGGATATTCCGTCGGGCCAACCACTGATGACAAGTAACCCTGCTCCGGTGGTCGGCCCAACGACGAAGGCGACGTGGTGTTCGGGTGGGTTGCGGGTGTGCGTGCTTACACCCCTCTGTCGCCCCGGACGGAGTTGTGCGAGGAGCGCGCCGACCGCAACCCACCCCAAAAAAAAAGCCCAGTTGATAGACGTATTTGAGCCGAGATAATGATGATTTTTTAATGTGGTTCAATTTTTGACACACAAATAATAAAATTATTACTACCTACTTACTACTCATATTTACTTTTAAAACTCTTACGCCAGAGTGTAGATAGCTACTTGATTTTTCATTTCTTGTAATAGGGTAGGGTATTCTAAATAAATAACACTAGGTCTATGCTTAGAAATACAATTATTAGCGCCATCTAGTTGTTTTAATATGTATCAAGTATGGTTGCAATATCCTTTCTCACCAAAAGAATCATAGGTTCCAACTAAACACAAGAGATGGCGCGCATACAAGTTTTAAAATGTCAAAGCATTTACAAAAATATGTTAATTTAAAACATTACTTTGTAAACAAATCACTTAATAGTTATGTATTAGTTAATTTATATAATCTTGCGTTTCATTATTACACCTACTTATCAAGTAATATTAAATTGAATATTAATGCGTAACGTAAGGGCAATACGTAAGTTATTTTTTATAACAAATATCTTGGATTTTTTTTTTTTTTTTTTGTGTGTGTACAGCTGTTGGCCGCAGATGGCCTTGACAGCTTGACGCGGACTATGGGTGAGCGCTGAGGGCTCTCAACCCGGAGAAAAGTATGCTAAGCGACATCGCCCAAGGGCTCCCCCTGTGGGGAACGGACCTCGGCTTGGGGCGTCGCTGGAGGCAAAGTGGGCGTGCCCACGTTTTTAGTAGTGACTTTTGCGCGGCGCGGTTTCGCACCTCGACGGCGAGGGCGGAACCGCGGATATTTATTTGTTAAGGCCTCGCGGGCCGTGTAGGCTCTTTGTTGAGCGAGTGTGATATTGTCGTCCTCTTCGTCGAGGACGTGACGAGGACGTCGGATGGATCATATATCTTGGAATGCGCTTTAGTCATATTATATAGCTATCTACATATCTGTGACAAATACTTTATTTACAAAATGGCTACTTTTCAATTTGGAACATTTTTATTTGTATCCTGTAACAAATAAAAACTTAGTCTTCCGAGTGCATATCAGGGGTAAAACCTTATTAGCGACAAAAATTTGAAAATATTTTTATTTACAATTAGTGTGTAATACTTATAATATGCTGCTTACACGAAAACGCGTAGGTACCAAATTATTTATCATCATCATGATGTTGAATAATGGGGCACCTATTCTTAAAATCTTCATTTATTGCACTATTTATACGAAAAATCATACCTAATTCTTATCTATATTGAATCAATTGATATTTTCTTGATTACAAAGTGCAATACGTTTTTTCATAAAATTTCTTCGTTCCGTATATCTTGGTAAGAAACGTACCTGGATACTAAATAAATGATCATTTCCCAAACTGGCTGATCCCTTCAACTATTATATTTGGCGACCTGCAATAGTAATCATATCATCATTTCAGCTCATATACGTCCCACTCCTGGGCTCGAGCTTCCTCCCCAATAGGAAGGAAAGTGCTTTTCTGTACAATGCTGGTCAGATAGGTTGGTATAGGATTCTTTTTCCAGTTTTCCTTCTCGTTCATAGATGTTCTATGCGTATTATATCTTTTAGTTGTCTATTACGTCACCCACGGACAAGATAGGGGGTGGTGAATTGTATTCTTACTCCGTCACCACACGGAAAGTAGTAGTAGTTATATAAAATAGATAAAAAATATTGTCTTGCATGCGAATCGAACCTATAACACCCAGCATGGTATATTAACCAATGTACCTTCGGTGCAGTTCGTGTTCTATAGGAGCGGCCTACGTCTATACAATGTTAGACGAAATACAGAATGACGATTTCATCATAACATATTATAGTCCTGCATAGGAATCGAAGTCAAAGCACTTGGTACAGTACATCCAGTATCTTAAGCACTACGATATTTATGATTTTTTTCTTGTTTTTTTTATAGACACCCTTTGCTAAGTGGTAGTAGTAACCACAGAAAAATTAATAAGATAGAACGGCCATGTGGGCGGGGCAAGCGTGCCACAATTGCGATCAAACGGTCTTAATATTGACGAAATTCGTTTTACCGGTTCTTAGTTGCGCTCATATAGTGACCTTGAACGAAGCTCCGACAAAAAAGAGAAATATGCCGTCTTGCGCTGTTACAACGCGTCGAAAAAGAAGTCAGTTGCGTAGTTATAGCCTAAGAAGGCATTTATTTTCATCATTAAGTCCATAAACATATTAATTCAGTGATATTTCTTAATTTTATGAAAGTATTATGTCGTTTATAAAGAAAAATTATGAAATCGCAAAAAGAGCCAAACATTATACATCGTCTGCCACACATGGATATCACCTTTTATTAGTCCAGCAACCGCGCAATGTACTGCGTTCAATGCGATATCACTAAGAACCGCCTTACTAGCGTGGTAGTATACGTTTTCATTCAAAACATTGACGTCGATCCACGCGTATCGATAGTGCTGTCCAACATACTATAAGTTATCGATTTCAATAATTAGCTATGGGTTAATTTTATCATATAAACAAATATTTTTAACACTTTTAATTTAGTGATCGTTTTATATAATTATATTAACAATATTTAAATAGGTATTTAAAAATCAATTATTCTGGTATACATTACCTACTTAATTTATCTTGTATATCTATAGTACATTCTTGTATATTTTCCGCGTGGTGACGGAGTAAGAATACAATTCACCACTCCCTATCTTGCCCGTGGATGTCGTAAAATACGACTATGGTATATAATATGCGCATAACATCTGTGCAAGAGAGGGAAAACTTGAAATGAAACCCTATACCAACACGTCTGACCAGCATGGTTTAGTAGGTCAAATTGTCTCCCATTGTGGAGGAGGCCCGAAATCAACAGTGGGTCGTATGTGGGCGGGAGGTTAGTATAGGGTTTTGTTTTGAGTTTTTCTTCTCATGCATAGATGTTATATGCTTACTATATCTCTTAGTCGTCTCAATATATTAGGATGGGACATCCGCGGGTAAGATACGGAGTGGTGATTGGTATTCTTATTCCGTCACTACACGGACAATGTTAGTACATTTTTGTGTACAATAAACAAAAATGTACTAACAAGTAGCAGTACCAGTATATCTAAAAAAATAAATAACTGTTTTGTTTTTTAAGTTAAATAATAACACCAATAAAAATAAACCGAATTTCAATAAAAAATAATATTTTAACATATTTTAAGAATGATATCTGATGCTTACGCGAGCACTACACATTGTAAATAAAACTACTTATACGGATTATATCACGTTTGTATTTGATTGCCCGATGTTTCGAATACTTTACAGCATTCCTGGTCACAGGCGGTCTAAGATGTCTGACGTCCAAACAAGTCAACGTTATTACAGACGTCCATAGCCCCCGTCGCAGAGACCGTCTGAAACCATCCACAGTTGAGCGCCTCCCTGCAGTACTACCTTATGTGAAAGGAGTCACTGACAAGATTGGCTTCATCCTGAAACGGGCTTCCATAAAAACATATTTTAAACCACTCAAGAGGATTAGTCAATTCTTGCCACCTGTCAAGTGCCAGATCCCTCTACAAGATGCAGGAGTTTATATACTTGACTGTGGTCTCTTTTTAATACATTTTAATTGTATCTTGTGTACTGGTGTGTACCATATATGGGAACAATATAATATACAAATCGCTACTCGCTTACGTAATTAATTATAGCACTTAAATTTTCTGTCACCTATACAGAGTGTAGTGAGGAGTATTTTATTTGCATGATTTTACTGTTAAATTACTGACTTGCATTACAAATAACGTCAACACATCACACAAGTGCTTAATTTAAAGACATTAATATTTTTGTTTCGATAAAACAGGCTAAATAAATATCGTGTAGTATATCGACCATGACAAGCACTAGCGTACATGTGCTTTTTTATATGTGGGTATACGTTGCCTACAGAACTTAGTTATAGTTTGTGTACCAACTGCAGCTTCGAGATTGATGTGTGTGTGTTATGTTAGTGTGTAAAATTGTTGTAAGCATAGACCTTGCATATGTGTTAACATTAGCGGGAGGGGGCAATTATGCCACACTGGTTTTCGAACAAAATCAGCCGAATGGCCTTTCTAAAGTATTAATATTTCTGTGGTAGTAACTAATCCATGTATTGCGGAAGACTACAAACATAATTTACGTAACTATTAAACAGAGTTTATCGCGTTTGTATTTGATTTTTGAATGCCCGACGTTTCGAACACCATACAGCGTTCGTGGTCCACGTGACTAAACGGGTAACGTAAAAATAATTTTATTTATAACTAGCAACCCGCCCTCGCTTCGCTTCGGTTATAGTCGTTTTACCCGCGTAATTCGCGTTCCCGTGAGAATACCGGGATAAAATATAGCCTAGTTTACGCCCTGATATTATAGCTTTCCATTGGTGAAAGAATTTTTGAAATCGGTCCAGCCGTTTTGAAGATTACCCGGAACAAACAGACAGACAGACAGACAAAAATTTTTTAATCTGTATTTTAGGCATAGGTGTCGTGCAAATAACCGTGTGAGCATGAAAAAAGCCTATTATTTTGACATTACAAACAGACACTCCAATTTTATTTATTGGTATAGATGTGTAATACTCGCGTAAACATGAGAAATTATTATAATTAAGGAACACAAATTACATCAGAAGAACAATTTGTAGATGGTACGTGGAATTCGAACCCACGACACTGGCACTGTAGGACAGTATCTTAACTACTACGCCATCTGTGCAGTCTGTGAAGGAAAAGTTGATAACTTACTCAGTCACTCACACGGACAAAATTATTCTATTAATATTTTTGACATCGGCCTAGTCAACTAAATGTATCGCAAGTAAAGCGGTTAAACTAATTATAAACGACATCGCTTGGCATAGCTGACCCGACCTACATTCTATGTACGACACCACTCTAACTATAACCACCCTGCCTCCACCATTTCATAATTCTAATGAACTATTAAGCGAATGATTGCGTCAGTATAGGGATCAAGAAATAGTGGTGATTATACGTGACGTATCTTTCTCAATGGTTTATTCCTGACACGACCGCTAATTTTGAACTATGATTTTATACATATTTATTTTTTTGTGTTATTGTGTTGTTTGCACTATTGGCGCTGCGGTTTACGTGTGAAGTGTTTTGAGTTTAATTACTTCACAATTTTTTTTAGTGCTTTGAAATTTATAGATCTGTAAACAGTTTTTGAGACAGTGGTAGGCCCAATGGCGTAGGAAAGGCAATACGGTGGGTTATGAGGCCGCGCGCCGCACGTTCGTCGCCCCGAATAGAACAGACTGCGTGCGTCCAGACCAGCCCAAGAAAAAAGGAGAGGGATTACTATATTACGCAATGGTGAAGTCAAAGACTAAAGTGAGAAGATTGTGACGAATACGCATAAGAACGGGATAAAGAATCAAACAATATATCAAACGAGTGAGACATACATTTTTGTCGTATTCAAAATTTTATGTAAATAAATGAATATATTTTTATATAATAACTAGCTGACCCAACAGACGTTGTTCTGTTCAAATAAAGCGCCACCTACCGAGTCCAATTGTGAATCTAAACCATTCTCGAATCTCATTGAGCACACACAAATTACTTAAATTACTTAAATCCAGTCAACAGATATCGCCATCTGTTAGAATCTTTTGGAGTTAACAGATAATTGTGACTGTCAATTAATTATAGACAAATAATTTGTAATAAAATAATATTGCGACTATAAATTAAGATGTAAGTTATTCTATGTTTCAAGTTGGAGCAAACTGCACACGGTGTGCAAATTTGACTAAAATCGGTTAAGTAGTTTAGGAGTCCATCGCGAACAAACATCGTGACAGGAGATTTATATATATTAAGATTAAATTATAATAAGAACCCAACAGACGTTTTTCATACAAATTAAAAAGAAATAAAGGTAAGACAAAAAAAAAAAAAAAAAAAAAAAAATTCGGGCCGACCACTGACGACAAGTAAACCTGCTCCGGTGGTCGGCCCAATGACGAAGGCGAGGTGGTTTTCGGGTGGGTTGCGGGAGTTGCGTGCTTAAGCCCCTCTGTCGCCCCGGACGGAGTGGTGCGGAGGCGCGCCGACCGCAGCCCACCCACAAAAAAAAAAGACAAAAATAAACTTCTCAGAATGCTATCACAACATCACCTACTGGGTCTTAAATCCGTCTTAGCATTGTATATGCATATATAATATGTATATATGTATATGGCAATGAATAACTATATAAAAATATTTAATAGACTTTTATGACTGATAACATTCTATATTATTAACCTGTTATCAATGCAAGTAACTGATAAGGATAGTTCTTTCCCTTATCGTAATATTACTTGCAATGTTCATTTCATAATAACTTCATCATATTGCGGTAGAAAGTTTTAATACAGAATTATCGTAAAACAATATAAGATTAAATTTTAACGGTAGAAACACATTGTCGACAGTTGTCTGTCTACAGCCGTGAACTGGTCCGTCCGGAGTAGTACCACACTCTTGCAGAAAATTGTCTTAAGTACTAGCAATTTGTTACTGCACTCCGTTCAGTGTTCAGAGCAAGAAACCCAACTTTATGAGGGTATTTACATGTAGTGGTTTTGGTAATGCCTTTGCTGTCACCGAATCTCATTACATGCATACACACGCCCTTCAGTGTGAAGGAGGCCACTCCGCGCAGCAGTGGGACGTGTACAAGCCGAAATGATGATGATGTGCTTTGTGGTTAGTAAACAACTACAATTATCAAATATCAAATACTTGGAGCCGACTTAATATGTACTATTCTTTCTTAGTACATATTACACAACTTTCAGCAATATTTTTATGATCAACCGACAGTCTGACGTCAACATTCCTTTCCTCAATATAATTGTTGACCAGACGACATCAGATGGAATTGGCTCAGGTTAATGAAAAGTTCTTAGTCATCTTATACGCAACTTACAAGCAATGCAAGGGTTCGTAGAAGTCTTAGCCCCCACCATACAACAAGCAGCAAAAAACTGCAAAGCAATTTAAGTCTTCAAGAGTCTTCTATAATATACTTTATAAAAGGCTATCCTAAGGGCTACACTAAGAAATAGATCTTTATATTACAAGGGGAGTCATAAATATTATAACCGAGTAATTAATTAAATTAGGCAATATATGGTAGAAATCCATTCGGTTTATTGATTTGGGTATACCCAATTTATAAGGATAAGGAAGGGAGCCCCGAAACTTACCTACGGTTAACCAATATACCGCGTACCGCAAGAAATATATTCTATGTACCACGAGATATATATTCCACCTTGATATCGTGCCGCATTCCTTATGCGGGATAAAATCCAAATGGAATGGAATATAACAATTTTCCTACTCTTATGGCTTGGCTGCAAATGCCCAATTGAAGCTAAACTTTCTTGAGGCAACTTTGAGAGTCGAAACATATGTCAAGATTCGATAAGAAGTTTTGCGGATAACGGTCGGTCTCACCTCGTTACTTTCATTTTTTTAAATAATTTATGGACACACATTACATCTAAACACTGATCAATCATTTGTGAATTGCAAGAAAAATTATGCTGCGTGGAAATTAAGACACTTGATACTGAATTTCGCTGCTTACACAACTATGTTCTTTAATATTAGATTATCTCTTAATTAAACTCAGAAGATACAACGGAAGTTATGAAATAAAAACTAATTAGGAATATGGAACATCCATCACCTTTGGATTTAATTGTTATTGCCCGATGTTTTGAAAACTTTCAGCATTCATAGGCACGGTTCGTTCCGTGACGTAGTAAAAATATAATTCACCACTCCCTCTCCTGCCCGTGGGTGTCGTTAAAGACGACTAAGGGATATAATATGCAGATGAAATTTATGCAAGAGGAGGAAAACTCGACGAAAAATCCTATGGCAATACGTCTAATCAGCACAGTAGGACAATTTCCCTCCCATTGCGGGAGAGGCTTGAACTCAACAGTGGCTTAACTTATCATTAATGTTTTTATCCGCCTGCTAAAATACTAATTATTAAACGTTAACCCATATTTTTATACAAATGAATAAAAGATATTTAATCCATAGTTCATTACGGAGCGCACCAATCGCGCCATGGGTTAAAGGTCGCGAGTTCGCGACCGATGACCGATTCGTACAATCTACCTGCTCTAGAGATATATTACAATATCATTCTGTAAATAAAACGATGTATTTCAAACAATATTTTGTTTAAGTGTTTATGATTACGGAGTAACCACACAATTCAATGTTTCTTCTTGTTTCATAGGCGTCGTAAAAGATGACTAAGGCAGCTAAGTAGATCAATGAAAGAGAACATAGACTTGAACCAGTGAAGTCAATTTTTTGTTGACCCATGGCGGTTATGCTAAATGAGGATTTCCCTATATTATACAGTCGTGAGTACAAAGTGTAGACAAAGAGACGTTATGAAGTACATAAAGACAATATAACAATTATTTTAATATCGTCATACAGACCTCCCTCACATTTAAGGGAATAATATAGAATGAAATGGAATAGAATAGGCTAACCGCACACATGCAATAATATTGTCAATCTAAGATTGTCAATAATGTTCTTCAATATATGGTCCCGCATACTACGCATTATTATTGTCAATGTTTTGTGGTGCAATCTGATTTAGTCGTTCGGCAACTAGATTCGTGTGAGTACGTTTTATATAATGGATAGAAAGAGAAGTAGTTGCATTGAACATTGCATTAATTTTATCTACTAAAAAATGGCAATCAAGAAAGAAACGGCGGATGAGAAAAAAGAGTTTAATCATTTTCATCTAATGAATGAACTAAGAGTTACTGAAAAAAATTATTTCATAAATTATATTTTTTACTAGTTGTTCATCATTTGATAAAAACAGCAATTCATAATATGTCCAGGAAGAGGAAACGTAAACCTCAGCGGTCCCCTTTCCTAATGATTCGATTTATGTATCTTCTTTAATTCTTTCCGGAAATTAGTTAATAGAGAATTTAATTTTTTTCTTTACATCCTTTCTCGTGTGATTTCTATTCAGTTTGATTTTTTAATAAATACCGAGCAGCTTATCAAGCGTATTGTTTTTCTTAACTTTATTATGATATCCTTTGCTGGATGTATTCCATAATTCGGGATACGTTTTCCATGTTTTAATTAATACTGACAAATATTGATTTTGTGTGAAAGTATCAACACTAGTTTCGCTATTGACACTGTTTTCGTCCTCCATTTTTTACAAAAAACATGCACGTCCACCTGCCTTGAAATCTTTTCCTCAATTAAAATATTGCCGCGCGCCCGCATAAGACAATATTATTGACAATACCCCTGCCTCCCCCGCTATTGCCGTGACAAAATCAGAATTTCTGGAATTCGTCAATAATATTGAACAATACCGCACACACACAATTTTGCTGCCGGCTATCGCTAGGGCGATGGTCGACAGCGTCGGGAATTGGGACGCGGTCGCAGCCTTCTGCGAGACAGTTATCTCGCGGAAGGAGGCGGCGGATCGCCTGCGTGAGGAGCGCAGCCTCGATGAGGAGATCCGCCGCCGGCGACTGGGGCGGCGCAGGCGCAACTATCTGCGCCTCATGCCGCCCTAGCCGAGGCCGCAGGTGACGTGACCGGGGATTAGTCCGTCACCCGCTGAGAGGCCGACCGCGTGAGGAAAGACCGACGTCCTCCCCGAGGGGGGGACGTCGGTCGATGGGAGGGTACCCCAATAGGGGGTATTCCGTCGGGCCGACCACTGACGACAAGTTAACGCTGCTCCAGTGGTCGGCCCAACGACGAAGGCAACGTGGTTTTCGGGTGGGTCGCGGGAGTTGCGTGCTTAAGCCCCTCTGTCGCCCCGGACGGAGTGGTGCGGAGGCGCGCCGACCGCGGCCCACCCACAAAAAAAAAAAAAAAACACACAATTTTCAATATACACCTTATTGACAATATTATTGTGTGTGTATGGCTAGCCATAGACTTAGATTCAAAATATCACATGTAGCCTTCCAATACGAGTCAAGCGTATCATATGATAAACTTAAATCGTACTTTAAAAGTTGATTTATTAATATTGATCTTAATCAAAATGGGACTATTTTGTTTTGTCTGGGTCATGGTCGCGTTACTTATAGTATTATTAAGACGTATATAACTTGAATATTGATGTAGCAATTAACTTTATTTGTTATAACTATGAAGGTAGCAAATATCTGGATGAACTGCCTGCTTCTTTGGAAAAAAAAACACACTTGTCAGAGTATTCTTAATGGCTACAGGCAACAACGCAAGGATCATCGAAGTCGTTGATAAGACTAGTCCGTAAATATGCTATATGTTGCCTATTGGATGGGTTAATTATGGGGTCAATCGCCGCTCTTATCTTGTCTCGGGCCACTACAGCTAGAAGCGAAAACTAATGTTAAATGCGGATACCGGGGACTTTAGTCCATTACCCGCGGAGAGGCTGACCGCACGACGGCGACTTACGTCCCAGGACAGGGACGTCGAGAGATGAGGGTACCCGAAAGGGTATTCCGTCGGGCCGGCCAATGAGGACAAAAACACTGGTGGCCAGCCCAACGACGAAGGCGACGTGGTTACGGGTGGGTTATAGCCCGCGCGTCGTCCTTTCGTCGCCCCAGACAGTATGGACGGCGTGTGCACTTACCATAGCCCACCCAAAAAAAGGGGCCTGCGGATAGTTTTCTTTTTCTATAGCCATAAATGGGTCAGTTCATCCGTAGCAACACCTTTATCATCATTAGAACCCTGCTCTTTGCGATTACTTCAAGACGCATCAGTGTGTACTTTTCCTTTCATGGTCAATTGGTCATATTGAAAAAAATATTTGCAATAGTTTTATGACTGGCTGACTACCTGAAGTGAATCCTCTTTGACTTTGACTAGAGGGCATCAGATGCAGCTAGCTTTGGTCTATATTTTTTTTTTTTTTAATAATTTTAAGACAACACCATGCACTAAGGAAATAATCCTTGTATTGCTGGGAACTTTACAAACATATAATTAACGGACACAAATTATATCCAGACTCAGAACAACAAGTTGTGGATCACACAAAGTGTTGTCCCGCGTGGGATTCGAACCCCTGACACTGGCGTTGTAAGTTGCTATCTTAACCACTACGCCATCTGTGCAGTAAAGCTCTTTATCGTTTTTTATGACACCCACGAGTAAGAGATGGTAGTATTGGTAGCCGATACCACACAGGACTCCAGAGTCGTAGTAATCTGTTACTACATTTCATTCAGTGAACAATAGGAGCGTAGGTCCAAATCTCAACTTACGTTACTGTTTACCATCAGCTACGCTGCTTACATGTCTGCCACCAAAAGTCATTAAAACATGAGGATACTTTTGAGACATGAATGTTCATGTCTCAAAAGGTAAATATGCTGTTCAAATCGTCAGTGATCCCAATCTCACAGACAGATTGGAGTTGCTAGAGCGGCGGAGACACTTTGGGTTACTCTCTATACTCTACCGGCTCTTTTACCGTCACCTATTTACCACTATAACACTCAACATCGTAGCAGGGTTCATCAATTTTACTTGGAAACCTTATTTTCTTCAACTGTACGTTGTCAGCGAAAATTTGTTCCACGTATGTGCAGGATGTAGAATTAATCTGTTGCTGTGGTTTCCGAGCGCTTTGATATGTCTTTCATCAAACGAGATTTCAGAAGAGCCCTTTCTTCACGGTGCCGGTTGGCAGCGACCTACCTGTGCCCCAGGTATTGCAATGCAAATTCTAAATAAATACCTACAATATATAATCATTGGTACAATATATTATTATAATATCTACAATATATACTATATCATCATCATCATCATCTTGCTCTTATCCCAATTACTTGGGGTCGACGCAATATGTCATCTGTTTTGACATATTGCAAAAAGTTTCGGCAATGACTTTTATGACCGGCCGCCTGCCTGACGTCAACCCTCCTTGGGAATGTAATCGTTGACCCAAATGGTACCAGATGGGAGTTGGTCCGGGTCAATCTAGGGCTGTTAGTCGTCTTTTACGACACCCACGAGCAAAGCAAGGGTTGGTAGTATTCGAAGCCGCTACCACACAGCAATATATACTATATGATAATTGAAATTTGTTGCCACACAGGATCAAATGATTAAGATCGACCTACCCTTCCAAAGCCATAGGTTCTATTCCTACATAGAGCAAGATTTTATGTGATCCACAAATTGTTGTTCTGAGTTTAGGTGTAATATGTGTCGGTTAAATTTATGTTTGTAGAATCCCCCGCAATACAAGGGTTATTTCCTTAGCGCAGTATGATATCTTTATAAAATAAAAACAATTGATTGTTATTATTGATAGTACAACATTGTACGTTAGTTATGTACAATATTTAGTTATCAATATTAATATATTACTAGATAATAACAAAACTAATATAACAAAATTGACCCAAATATATAGGGAAATTTTGTTTATCTATTTTACCTTGACTTCTATGTGGAATATATGTTTATCGAGATTACATTTTCAACTGGCAACGCACTTCGTTTTAAAAATTGGGGGATTTTTCCGAGTGTCATGTGGAGTTCCTAATTTCTATTCAATGTGTATGATATAAGGGTTAATAATATCTGTAGCCACTATCATATTTTTTATATACATACAACACACTGCATGGGATTCGAACCCACGACATTGGCACGGTAGCTAACCACTTCGCCATCTGTGCAGTGCTGTTATTATTTTATTTTCCACGAATATAAAATAATAATAAAGAAAAGTTTATTGTCTATGTTATTATTAAAAAAATACAACATTTTAAATAAAGAACATATTTTATAGCTCGAAGACATAAAATAATAAAATTACTGATCATTCCTAATGCTCGTAGCAATAACAAAAAGGAAGTGATTACAATTTGTTTATTTCACACGTATGCGTATAATATTTTTTATAAAATTATTAAAACATGATGATAAAATGATTACATCAAAATTGTAACATATTTTTTTGTCATTGCGTTATTTAAAACAATCGTGATTTATGAATTGTGTTTGAAAACAGCAAATAAATCGAACAGTGTTGACGAATGGAATGGTATTTTTACTGTACATTTTTTGTCATTCTTATAAGATTTTAGCCGAGGCCGCGGGTGACTGGATCGGGGATTTTAGTCCGTCATCCGCAAAGAGGCTGACCACGCGACGGCGAGCGACGTCCCGGAAAAGGAACGTCGAGGAGAGAGATTACCCGCAGGGTATTTCGTCGGACTGACCACGGAAGACAAGAAACTCGGTACCGGAAGTCGACCCAACGACGAAGGCGACGTGCTACGGTCGGGTTATGGGTCGCGCGCCGCCCCGCTGTCACTCCGGACGAAGCCTGGCGACGGGTGCGCTGTCCATAGATAGACCCAAAAAAAAAATATATAATATTTGCTACGAATACTACTAAACCTTCATGGGTCGTAAAATATGAGAGATAGGAGAATAAAAGTTTCACATCGACCTAGGCCAATTCTATCAACTTTTACATTCCCAAAGAGAGTTGACGTTAGGCAGGCAGTCGGTCATGAAACGATTGCCAAAACATTTACAATATGTACGATGGAAGAGGAGCACATATTTCTTCGACCCCAAGTGGGATAAGAGCAGGATGATGGTGATGATACTGTCATTTTATTAAATTAAAGTGCCATTCGAACCTCGGCTGTAGGCTGCAGATGCAGGTAGCACACGCATGATACACGGCCGTTGCCTGCATTCGCAGCCGGTAGTGATTCCGTGGCTGGTTGCACGTGCTGCGGCAGGCTGCGTCTAATTCCTTCCAGACAGTAACTTTAGCCACATTATTCTTATATTTCATGTGGCTTGTATAAAAAAGAATAGGATATTTTGTTACAAGATTAATTAACTGATCTTCTTCAGCCGTCGAAAATCTCATTTTCTTGAAATAAATATTGATGCTAAATCTAAATATCGAGAGCCGATAAAAATTCTATGATTGTAGTTTGATAAGATTGGCTCCGAGTGGCGACTATAAGCGCGAGCAAGCAAACCGAGCGGCTGTAAGTCGCAGCAGCACTTACAGGCGAGGCTCGGCAGCACGTGCAGTCGCAGCCGCGTTCGGAATGTTTTTCACAGAAATCCATACTACTACATAGAAAACCAGTCGTGCAGCCACAGCTGGCTTCGTGCAGCCGCCGCATGTGCTGCCTGTACCCGCAGCTTGCAGACGAAGTTGGAATAGCATCTTTAGTTTCCTCTACACTTCATTGATATGTGGTGTATATTTCGTTGTTTACTAAATGTCAATGGCTTTACGATCTGAGGGGATCAAGAGTGATAATTGTTTAAATCTTACTGGAATTCGGATTGATAGCCCTCAGCGCTCACCCAACAGTCCGGGTAAGGTTGTCACAGACATCTGTAACTAACAATTATCAGCATCATCATTTCAGCTCAAATACTTCCCACTGTTGGGCTCGAGCCTGCTCCACATAGGAGAGAAATTAACCCTACTATACCATGTTGGTCAGACAGGTTGATAGAGTTTTGTTTCGAATTTTCCTTCTCTTGCATAGATCTGTTAAGTGTATTACATCCCTTAGTCGTCTTGTACACAACGTAACGTAATGTGTACATCCACGGCCAAGATAGGGTGTGAGACTCCACGGCAAAACAAATACAGTCACAAAAAAAAAATCACTTCCAGGAAGATTCTTAGGAGTGATTTTTAATCGATTTTGATAGGCCAACCGAAAATAGTTTAAATTTTGATACAATGTCCTAACAGCATAATCGTATTTTAAACGCAGAACGTAGCGCAAAATATTCCCAACTAAAATATAACAAAATATGCTTTCGAGTTAACCGTAGGTCAATGAGTTGTCGAGTGACTGGACTGGAGAATATTCGTCACCCGTAGAGAGACTAACTGCCTGAAGTTCATTCCCTGGCAGCACTGTTGGTTGCTGTCATGAGGGATGGTACCCGAAAGCGTAGTCCGCCGGGCTGGCCATGGTCGTCAAGGATTCGGTACCAGTGGTCGGCGATAGGAAGAGAATACGTTGGATCATAAGGCCACGTACCGCACTGTCCTCGCCACGGACGAGGTGATAGCCACACACACAAAAAAATACCAAAGCATACACATTTGCCGCTATCCAAACTGATCTGAACTGAACTGTCTTGTCATACAGCGCGCTGTAACTTATCGAATCGAATAAATTTATTTCTTATAGCATTCCGCCCTCGCTTCGCTTCGGTTATAGGTTATAGTCGTTTTACCCGCGTAGTTCCCGTTCCCGTAGGAATACCGGGATAAAATATAGCCTAGTTTACGCCCTGATATTATAGTTTTCCATTGATGAAAGAATTTTTGAAATCGGTTCAGCCGTTTTGAAGATTACCCGGAACAAACAGACAGACAGACAGACACAAATTTTTAATTGCTAATTTAGGCATAAGTGTCGTGCAAATAACCGTGTGAGCATGAAAAAAGCCTATTATTTTCACATTACAAACAGACACTCCAATTTTATTTATTGGTATAGACTAGCAACCCGCCCTCGCTTCGCTTCGGTTTCAATCGTCTTTCCTGAATAGTTCCCGTTCCCGTAGGAATACCGGGATAAAACATAGCCTAGTTTACGCCCTGATATTATAGCTTTCCATGGGTGAAAGAATTTTTGAAATCGGTCCAGCCGTTTTGAATATTACCCGGCACAAACAGACAGACAGACGAAAATTTTTTCGGGACATATATGAGCCGAAATGATGATGAATGACATATCACATCCCTTAATGACTTTTAACGACACCCAAGTGCAGAAAATATGCTAGTAAATTGTATTCTTATTCCCTCAACACAGAGAATGCATTAATAAGGTTAGTGATCAAAATTTATTAAACAAAATTACCTTCAAGGCCGCAGCTTAAAACAGCGAGTTTGTTTGAAACGCCGCTCCTATTTACATCATCATCTTGACTAATATACGTCGCACTGCTGGGCTCAAGTCTCCTCCTCAATAGAAGAGGAATTGACCTTGTTATACCATATTGGTCAGACAGTTTATTATAGGGTTTTATTATGGGTTTTCCTTCTCTTGCATAGATGTTGTAAGCGCATTTTATGCCTCAGTAGTCTTTTACAACATCCACGGGCAAGATAAGGAGTAGTGAATTGTATTTTTAATCCGTCACCACGCGCAAATTTATTGGCATACATTTTGTCTTTCTATTTTCGTCCTACATAAGAATTAACCAAAACAGTATGGTCTTTTGTTATGCGAACATTAATCAATTTGAACTTGGCTATTTTAATCTGCTTTATTACGGATAATAAACCTAGAAAATTTATTTTACCAGCTGTACCTAATATTAATTTACGACAGTACTATTCCATGAAAGATTTAAAAACCCTTCATGACTCATTGGTTTGTAACACAAGAATGCGGCTTGGTAGTTCCGATTCGAAGATTGGGAGGCGCTTAATTGGATTTTATCGTCAGGCTTTCAGTAGCAGTTTTGATTGAAAATATATGTGTGGTGACAGAGTAAGAATAGGATTTACCGCCCCATCTCTTGCCCGTGGGTGTCGTAAAAGACGACTAAGGAAAATGATATGTAGATAATATCTATGCAAGAGAAGGAAAACTCGACATAAAATCCTATATCAACAAAACAAAGACGAACAAACGTCTCACCAGCGCAGTATAGTAGTTCAATTTCCCTTCCATTGTGGAGTAGACCCGAGCCCAACAGTGGGACTTATGTGGGCTGAGCTGATGATAATGATGATGTGAGCACATATAGATCTAAACATCTACATTTATGTTATCTTTGTAATACCATTATTCTGTACTGAGGTGAATTCCTCCTAAACGGCAGGACTAATTTTGATAATATTTTTGTGTGGATTCATGTGGATTGTTTAGATTAACAATAACTAGTAGGGGGTGCTGCGATCTATTTCAAGGATTTCTAATTTTATTTTTAATTAAATTTGTTTAGATTTTTTTTTTTTGTTGTGTGAACATCTCTTAGCCGCAGATGACTTTCACAGCTTTGCCCGGATTATAGGTGAGCGCTGAGGGCTCTCAACTTGGTTGTTCAGAACAGCGTAGTTGAGCTTTTATTTAATTAATTTTAGATTCAGGGATGTCTTTATTGGACACAATTCAAACTTTTACGTGAAACTTTTACGAACTTTTATGTAAAGTCCTATTGCCTGAATGAAATCCTAATACTATTAACAATTTTTTGCCCGGCCGATAATTTCGGGAGTTTCATCATTGGGACTCTCGAAATTTGTTACCTTCAGGGTTGTAGGTTTTTCGTGATGCTTTGCACGCGCGCATCGTAAAAATGTCCTCTCATATTTTTCCCTAACGCGCCAAAAGAAGTATAACTTCAAAAAATATGCAGTCAAATCGAGAAAATCCTCCTTTTTTGAAGTCGGTAAAAATACTCGAATATGATGTAAATGTAGTGTGAACATCGTGTAAATATTGTATTTATTCACTGAAGCATGCTCTTTCACACATAATAACATATTTATGACGCTGTTTTGATTCCATTGTGTTATTTATTTCAAAATTTGACATAAAATTAAATATATCTATAACATGCAAAGTTCAATGACACTGCGATCACAAATAGCTGATATGCCCAGGTGGATCGTTGGCTCGAGTTCTATTATTATTTGTAACAAAAATATTGTATATTTTATGTATTTCGATGGTATAAACATTTGACTTCTAATTGATTGGATCCTCTTTTTATGGATGGGCTATGGTAAGCGCACACGCCGTCCATTTCCTCCGGGGCGGCGAAAGGAGGGTGCGCGGGCCCATAACCCACACGCACCCACGTCGCCTCCGTCGTTGGGCCGACCACCAGTGCCGTGTTCTTTGTCCTTAGTAGTCGGCCCGACGGAATACACTTTCGGGTACCCTCAATTGATTGAATCCTAGACTTCATTCCTGGATTTAATTTTCCAGAAAATTCGAAGTAGCTATACCGAATCTCGAGCTAAGTTGGATTAACAAACAATGGTCTTATGGTCTTTATTGGCTTACCAATATCATGGCCAACATTTTATGGTCTCCAACCTTTGGAAATAAAGGGGTTAGAACTTTTAATATTAACTTCATTACATGTTCTTCTTCACCATTCTTAATTCAACAATATAATCACCAGCTGTAGACAAATGTTATAGAATATAATCCACTAGTGAAGATATTGTTCTAGTCGCTACGCTTAACAAATTATTTGACGATCACATTTGGCGATACCAATTACTTCAAGGAGTACCCCAATTTTCTATTTCCAATCCAAAACAGCTATGCATTTTCAGGACAATTTAAAAAAAAAGTTATAAATCTACATGTGGTTTTATCCTTCATATTAAATAGAGAAATTATTTTATACTGTTTAGTCCATTATAAAAGATATTATTTAAACTTTGTTATTTTAACTTGAGTGTTTAACCTTTCAATACACGGGTGCACTATTGCCTGGTCCACTATTAAGTACCTGTATATCGTTATGCGGATATTCTTTTCGTTTGGTGACGGAGTAAGAATACAATTCACCTCGCCCTATCCATCATTCATCCATCATTTTATTATCGCCATGGCTATCAACCCATGGGCAAGATATGATAGATAATAGACAACTAAAAACTCATATAAGCTCTAAGCAAGAGAAGATAAATTCGACATAAAACCCAATATTAGCAAGTCTGACCAGCTTGATATATAGGTAGAGATGCAAATATCGAAACCAAGAACATCAATGTATCGAAACATCGATGGTCTTTTAAAGATCTATAAAGTAACAGGATACTTTCCTTGCGGGATTGCGATTAAAAGTACTATACATTTTAAATCATGCAGGCAAAATGTCAAAACATCGTATAAAATAACATCAATACATCGATGTTTTACAATAGTGATCAACGATGGCAAGCATCGGTGTTTTTTATTGAAACATCTATGTATCGTTTGCAATCCTATATTTAGGTCAATTACCCTCTTATTGTGGAGGAGAAATGTGAAATAACTTATCGTGTAATGGTGAAGTGAAATATTACGAGGAAACTTATTATCTAAGAGACTTTCTCTACAAGTTTTTTTTTTAATCGATAAGAACCTGTTAATACCGCGTGCTGACCTACGGTTTTAAAACATTTTGTCATAACAATTTCACAATCATCAATTTGGTGGAATTTGTTTAAATTTGATTTTTTAAATTGTTTTAAAATTATAAATCACTATTGTATATATCATTTTAACTTAATTGTATTTCATTTGTTTCTATTTTTTGATTCAATACTATTTATTCTGATCTGATTTGATGGAACTTATTTTAATTTAATTTTTTAAATTGTTTTAAAATTATAAATTACTATTGTATATATAAATTCTGAGCGTTCGTATGTGCATGTGGTGTTAACCTATAATAATTATAATTAATTGTTATACTCGTTTTTGTTAATCAAAGCTTTCAATTGTATAAGTATAAACAATTGTTGGTTAACCAAATAAATAAATAAATAAAATCATTATCATTACAGCTCATATATGTCTCACTGCTAGGATCGAGTCAGCTCTACGAAGCGGGATATCTGGCCTGCTGCACCACACTGTTCAGAAGTGTTGCTATAAGGTTTTATTTTGAACTAGCAACCCGCCCTCGCTTCGCTTCGGTTTTAGTCGTTTTACCCGCGTAGTTCCCGTTCCCGTGGGAATACTGGGATAAAATATAGCCTAGTTTACGCCCTGATATTATAGCTTTCCATTTGTGTAAGAAGTTTTGAAATCAGTTCAGCCGTTTTAAAGATTACCCGGAACAAACAGACAGACAGAAAAATTTTAATCGCTATTTTAGGCATAGGTGTCGTGCAAATAACCGTGTGAGCATGAAAAAAGCCTATTATTTTGACATTACAAACAAACACTCTAATTTTATTTATTGGTATATATTTACCTTATTTTACATGGTTGTTGTATGAATATTATATCCCTTGGCGAGGTGATTGTGGATTTCATTCCTATTCTGTCACCAGATAAACAATGGCAAGCTATTTAAAATTAATAAATTAATATTTGACTGCACAGATAGCGTACTAGTCCCTGTAGCGACTGTGGATCAATGTAAAGGAGTATACCCCTTAGTCATCTTTTATGGGCAAGCAGGAGTGGTGAATCGTATGCATATAACAACTATACAATAACTAGAAAACTAGAAATGAAACCGTATATGAATTGAACTGACGCGTTTGATCAGCGTGGTATAGAACTATAAGAACTATAAGGAGGATATACTTCTTCAATAACACCAAGCGTTCCTTTTGAACTTATTTATTGTTCCAAACTATAATATATATACTATTGTTAAGTATTTTACTCTAAATAACACTTGCTTGCAACCTTCCACTAGCTAAGCTCAATGCACAATGCCCGTTCGAATGATTTCTTGCTGAATGCAGTCTTAGTGTGACCAGCGTAAGCCGTGTGATCTACCAACTTAAATTAAATTATAAACTCCCTACCTGGTGTGACTATAACTTTTAGCCGCAGATGGCTTTGACAGCTTAAACCGGGGTGAGCGCTGAGGGCTCTCAACCCGATAATGGACAGACCACCAGTAGCCAGCCTTTTTATTGGAAGCATTTGTATAGTCCCCAACGATACAAAAATTTATTCTTGAGGACGGAGCAGTCTTAAAATGTAAAAATAAATAAACATGGTTGTCTGTAAAGTCGGTTTACGGACGATAGTTTAACGTGACAACGTCATAACAAAACATTGATGAAATGACTGCATACTTTTATGAATAAAATTGAATCAGCGTAGCGGGATAATGAGCGTAACGGGACAAGGAGTGTAACGGGACACTTTTTCGTGCATGCAGCCAGCGTTCATCGATTTATTAGACGTTGTCACGTCAAAAAAAAATTTAACTCAAGAGTTTTTTCAAATCCAATATCAGTGTAAAAAATTTATTATGTCTATCCCTATATTCTTACCATAGAATAATTAGAAAGAAAGAAAATAAGATTTATTGGACACTATAATTACATACCTATATAATTTAAAATGTACAGAAAATGAAATACAAAACGAAGACGAAACTATATTCATAATTCAAATAATCGTAGTATATAGCAATCGAAATTGCAGGTATTAGTGTCCAAAAGTGTGGCAGGGTGAGATAATTATATGCTTTGAGTTTTGGCGGGAACGTGAATGTCGCAGCGCTCTTATAATATAGATAAGACCGCTACGACACTCACCTTCCCGATCTCTTTTCAGTATTTTAGTTTTTTTTTTTGTTAAATATTTTAATGACATTTGTAATCAACATCACAATGTAATCCACCGCAAGTGCTAAAATGCAATGTTTATGATTTAAAAGTGCGCTATCAAAATTAGCAATGGCACTGTTTAAGGCGATAATTTGACTTACTGATGGACTATTCCTAAAGTAGTAAAGGTAGTAAATTGCGAAGGAAACCAATTTTTGAAGTTATACTTACTTGGTTTGGCGCGTCAGGGGAAAATGATGGTAGTAATTTTTTACAATGTGCGTCATGAAAACTCAACACCCTGAAGTCAGGTAGTCAACATTTGGTACGATGTGCGCGCACGCCATCAAAAATGTCAACTAAATAATGGGTTGGGATTGGGATAAAACTTTCAATGTATTAATTTTTCTATTATTAGCGTCATTTTTCTACAAACAGGATAACGCGGACGATAAAATTTTTAGAAAGATTTGAATCTTGTTACGCCAATCTTTTTAAGTGCGTACATAAGTACATACACACTTTTTTCTTAGTATAAACAATTATACAATAGACCTCTGAAGCTTATCAATGTCGCCTATCGAAACGCGGCTATGAACGGGTGAAAAAAAAAATTCATCTAGTGACAAGTGATCTGTTCGAAGAAGGTCATCAACAACAGATAGATGATAATGAGTTGGTGAGATCACCGGACACACATTCTCTACTATTTTATATTAGCTAAATTGGCGGCACGCGGGTGCCATTTGGCTACTTTGAACTGCTGACAATGTTAGTGATGAGAATCTTCTTATAGTCGATATTTTTAAAATCAAAAGTAAACTGCTCCATATAGCCAATATTTTAAGAATTTAAATAAACAAATTAGGGTCTTCGTGTACCTACATTTTTTACAGACACAAACAACAACAACAACAATTTTATACAGACTTCGGAGAACTTCCTCTATATTAAGCTCAAATTTTCTACTATTTATAGCAATAAATGTTTCCTTATTTACTATAAATTACGTGATGAAATATATATTACTCTAGTTACCCTCCACCTATAAGAATACTATAAATGAGTACAAATAGCACAATGGATTATGCATCAGCCGCCCATTCTAAGTGTTATGAGTTCGATTCTTACAATAATGATTATTTGCATGATGAAAAAAATATTATTGTACTTGTGTATATTAATTCTATTGTGACGGAGTAAGAATACAATTCACCACTCCCTATCTTACCCGTGGATGTCGTAAAAGATGACTAAGGGATATAATAAGCATTTGACATCTATACAAGAGAAGGACACATCGACCGACGTCCTCCCCGAGGGGGGACGTCGGTCGATGGGAGGGTACCCCAAATAGGGGGTATTCCGTCGGGCCGATCACTGATGACAAGTAAACCTGCTCCGGTGGTCGGCCTAACGACGAAGGCGACATGCAGGTGGAGTGGGTTGCGGGTGTGCGTGCTTACGCCCCTCTGTCACCCCGGGCGGAGTGGTGCGAGGAGCGCGCTGACCGCAGCCCATCCCCCAAAAAAAACCGTGGTATTGGTATATACACTTGATTAGGATATACATACATATAAGCAGACAATATCGCTCTAAAACAAAGTATAGATACTTAAATTAAATACCTACGCCAACATATTCAGCTAACTTCATTTATCTCAGCTGGAAGCCATTACTCAATGGCTCATATATAAACAAATACAAAGAAGAAGAGAAGCTGGATTATAAATCGATATTTTAAGCATTATCATTATTCATTCGCTACCCACTATTCGAAAATAAAACTAATGCAAAACCTAAAACAAGGTACAAGGTAGCAACCTGGTTGACACCGCTTCACGTAGAAAAATTACGAAAGTACTCCTTCGCTTAATTTCTATAATAACACTTATTGTATTATAATCTCATCTTATCATATTATACGTGCCACTGCAGAGCTCGAGCCCTGCAGCAAAATAAGAGAAATCTAAACTACTATACTTCGCTGCTCCTATGGTGGTTTTTTTTTTTATAGGTGTTATATGAATATTATAATCCCCTAGTCGTATCTTTCGTCACCCACGAGCAGGAAAGGGATATTGAATTGTGTTCTTACTCCATCACATAGATAATGCCCGACCACTGACGACAAGTCACCCTGCCCGCCTGCCGCCCCTCTGTCGCCCTGGACGGAGCCGTGCAGCGGGTGCACTGACCGTGCCCCTCGCAAAAAAAAAATCACATAGATAATATCTTCTATTGTATATTTGATATTGTGTTCTTAGTCCACCATCACAGGCGTAGATGGCATAATAAAAATACACAAAATATATTTTACTAAAATAGATTCATATCAATCAAACGTCCAGTTGTTCCCTATTTTAAATATGTACTTAGATAACCGATAAAATTTATCGATATAATTTACGCGCAGCCCTACAAAGGTACGTACATGATATGCCGCTGCAGTAGTCGTAACACGACCGTGCAGAGTAGTCGCCGCGGTACATTACAGACCATTACGTGATGATACGAACTATACACAATAATTAACAATTAAATAATCAAACAAAAGTGATAACAATAGTGCTACAAAGAAAAGTTCAAGTGATAACACAAACGGTAAGTTTGTGACAGTTATAAATATAATAATAGACAATTATTTTAGTTGTTTCACCAATTAAAATGTTATTTTATCAATATCATAACACACGATGACCTTTCGACGAAAACGTGTTGATACACAATTAATAACAATCGAAATTAAAACGAAAATAACTTTTTAAAAGCTATCACCTAGTTTGACGGTATGCGTTCGTATCAATGAGAATTTGGATTTTTGATAACTCGGGGAGTACTATTTGGATGATGTCCAAATGTAAAAATACAATGCCTAACGTCTCGTTGCAAGTCTGCTGCCTGGGAACTGGGGTTGAGCTAATTCATCCATCCGGGGCAACCGTATGTGACAAATGATAAGTATCGCAAACGTGATTTTTCTTGTAACTGCTATGACTTAAATTGATATCCATATCGATTGTAATAATATATCTATTCTTTTGATATTAAAGTTCATTTATTCATCAGTCCCTAAACGTTCCACTGTTGGGCTCGGGCCTCCTCGACTATGGGAGGGAAATCGACCTACTATACGACGCTGGTCAGACTCGTTGCTATAGTTTTGTTTCGAATTTTCCTTTTCTTGCATCGATAATATATGCATAATATTTAGTCGTCTTATACGACATTTGCGGGTAAGAGAGAGGGTAGTGAATTATATTGTTACTTCGTCACCACAAGGACGTTAAAATTACCGCCATTAAAGTATTAAACAGTAATGTAAAAGAACGAATAAATAGGTACCTACATTGTTATCATAATAAATATTAAAATACTTATTTTCCTTTTTTATAACGTAATTAATGTTTGGAATGGAACTGGCAACTGTAATAATAAAAATCGGTTGATAAATCACCAAGGGAAAGAACAGCAGTTCTGTCCTTAGAAACGTATAACATCTGACTGCGATGGCCAATCCTCCTTTTTTAGTGCCAATGGTGGCATACGAGTGAGAAGCACGCCTCATCGTAAGTGATACTGCCGCAACCAGTACCTTTGCAGTACCAGGGGCACAGCCAGGCCGTTGTCTACCTCTTGCCAGACGTGACAATTGTGGCAATAACACCACTACAAAAACCCAAAGCAGTCATTATGGACTGCCCACAGAAGTGAAAACTTAAAACTACAAACAATCTGTTGTTATTTTTGGACATTAAAATTGTTGTTGTCTCTCCGCAATCTGTCAACAGCGAATTTTGACATATTTCGGCCATATAGTGAGAAGAGGAGATGAATGCCTAGAAAAACTGATCGTTGTTGGGAACACGGAGGGCAAACGAGGCCGTGGACGGTCCCCAACCAGGTGGAGCGATCAAGTAAAGGCATCATCTTCAGCCAAATTCTGTTCGGTTGTCAGAGACGCAATGGATAGGCACCGATGGAGACAAATCATAAAATCTAGGTGCACCACTGCACCAGCATTCGCCAATGATGACCACGATCCTCGGTCATGAGGGAACGACCAGAGAGAGAGAAATAAACATTTGTAAATTAAAACTGTTTACATTCATCTGGTTTTGACATCTATTGGAACAGGTATAGTGACAGACGGTATAGTCTCAGCGTTAACACATCACGTGACGGTGACGATGAGGACTTAGGTACATGTATTTATTCCCCCAAAACCTGTCTATAAAAGTATTCACTTCAAAAATGACCGCGAAATGTGACATTCTATGTGGGAGGCCTACATCCAAGCATAGACAGAGTAAAATTGAATAACGATTATCATCATTCATCATTCCAACTCTTATAAGTCCTCCCTCCTACCTGTTGGGCTTGAGCCTCCTCCACAATAGGAGAGAAATTGACCTTACATCTCTCATCTCTTCCATGCTGGTCAGACAGGTTGGTATAGGGTTTTAGTTCGAGTTTTCCGTCTCTTATATAAATTTTATATGCGTATTATATCCGTCAGTCGTCTTATACGACATCCACGGGCAAGATAGGGAGTGGTGAATTGTACTCTTACTCCGTCACCACACGGAATCTACACCAATAAATAAAATTGGAGTGTCTGTTTGTAATGTCAAAATAATAGGCCTTTTTCATGCTCACATGGTTATTTGCACTATACATATGCCTAAAAATCACTTTATATTTTTTTTATCTGTCTGTCCGATTTAAAAAATTCTTTCACCAATGGAAAGCTAATATCATAAATAATATCAGGGAGTAAACTAGGCTATATTTTATCCCGGTATTCCCACGAGAACGGGAACTACGGGGATAAGGCGACAAAAACCGAAGCGAAGCGAGGGCCGGTTGCTAGTACTACATATAATAGACAATTTATATGATGATTGAAATACCATTTATTGTTTAAAAAGTACATTGTAGGTACGTGGAAATTACTACTCTGTGATTTAACATTCTAGGTATACATAATAGATTGTTTTATAAATCTACCCTCGTGTTTTAAATAAAACTACTTTACGGATTACGGACGTCCGCCCGTGACCATGAATGCTGTAAAGTGTTCGAAACGCCGGGCAATCAAAAATCAAATATAAACGCTATAAAATCCGTAAAGGAGTTTTATTTAAAACTAGCAATCCGCCCTCGCTTCGCTTCTGTTATAGGTTATAGTTGTTTTACCCGCGTAGTTCCCGTTCCCGTGGGAATACCGGGATAAAGTATAGCCTAGTTTACGCCCTGATATTATAGCTTTCCATTGGTGAAAGAATTTTTGAAATCGGTCCAGCCGTTTTGAAGATTACCCTGAACAAACAGACAGACAAAAATTTTTTAATTGCTATTTTAGGCATAGGTGTCGTGCAAATAACCGTGTGAGCATGAAAAAAGCCTATTAATTTGACATTACAAACAGACACTCCAATTTTATTTATTGGTATAGATTTTCCTTTTCATATATAGATGTTACATCCATACTAATATTATAAATGGGGGGCGCGGCCGGAGCACCTCCTCCTGGTGCTCCCTGGTAACGTCCATTTGGACGTCATACGTCCATTTGGACGGCCAAGATTCCGGCAGGTGGGGCTCTCCGCGTGCGGCTCTGGTGGCAGAGCACGGCGGATCTGACCCGGGGCCAATGGGGCGGATGTGCCTCATGGCACTCCGTCGCCAGGGACGGTTGCGTCACGGCCCGGGGGCGTGACGGGTCGGTCGCTCGCGAGCGGCCAGACCCGGAAGGCCCAAACCGTAATCCTGAGCAGGGGGGGTCAGGACCGGGGGTCTTCGGACCGCGGGGAAGAAAACCCCTATAAAAAATTACCCCTAATCCTAAGTTTGGCCACTCGGCGAGGGGATGAATGGTTGGTGGGTTAAAAAGCGCGCGAGCGTCCAGCCGTTAGAGTGGTAGTCAAGGCAAGACTTAAAAACGTCCAACAATATGGCAGAAGTGTATACGAGTATGACTTCACCAGAGGGTCCCGGCCAAGCCGGGGAATCCCTTGCTGTGCCGGTGCTTGCGCGCGACGTCCACTTGGAGTCGCGCCCAAGTCCCGGCACAGTCAGTCCCCAGTCGTATGGGTGGGGGACAACTACTGCCCTTACTGCCGAGAGCCCGGCACAACATCCTGAGGCTCACCGGGGGGAGGGGAAAGAGGAGGTGAAAGGGAGAGAAGAGGTGGAGAAGAAAAAGGCTAAGCAGAAGAAGGGGAAGAGGAAGCCGAAGCGTACCGCCCAGGCGCGAGCCCGCATTCTGGCTGCAAGGTCGAAGGCGTGGCGGGAGCGGCAGAAGGCGGCCGGTATGGCTGAGGGCGACGAGGGTGGCGGCACTGCTGCTGCAGAGCCGTCGCAGGACGAGGGCGGCGAGGCCGCAGGACCGTCCACGGTGAGACAAGGCGGAGGGAGCGACTCCGAAGAGTGGAGCGACTCCGACCGGTACAGCTCGGAATCGAAGCTGTTGAGCGACGAGGGTAGCACTGCTGCAGAGCCGTCGCGAGACGAGGGCGGCAGTGCTGCAGGGCCGTCGGAGGAGGAGGCGTTCATGGCCTCGGAGATGTCGGCGGACGAGGGCGGCAATGCCACAGAGCCGTCCGCCGACGAAAGTTGCACCGACCGGATGCAGGTCGGCCAGAGCAGGGACGAGGGCGGGGGATGCGCCGCAGGTCCGTCCGCTAGGAGTAGGATAGGGACGATAGGCGGGCCGTCAGTTGAGGAGCTCGCGGGTAGGCCGTCGTCGTCGAGGATGCAGGCTGCGGAGAGGACCACAACACCGGTGGGTGCCAGGAAGGAGAGGGAGGAGGCCCTCCCCCCTCAAGGGGGGCAGCTCGAACACCGACTCGGAGGGGAGTACCACCATGCCTCCTCCCAAGGTCCCGACCATGCCCCGTGGGCGCAGAAGTCGCGGATCGGCGGTGGCGGCGAGGCCGGGGACCCCCGGCCCGGCCGGCCACGGTGGCGAGGTGGCGGCCCTACAGGCCGCGAACGCCCGCCTTAGCGAGGAGGTCTCCGGCTTGCGGGAACGCAACCGCAAGCTGGAGACGGAGCTATCGGCGGTGCGACGGGAGAACCGCGGGTTGGCCAAGGAGATGGCCGACCTGCGGGCCCAGTTCGCGCGCCTGGCGCCGGCCACGCCACCGGTGCCGGCCTCGCCACCGAGGCGGGCTGCGCCGGGGGGGGCGGGCGCGTCGTCGGCGTCCGTGGTGCCGGCTGCGCCCGTCGCGGCTGCTGCGCCCGTCGCGGCTGCTGCGCCGGCTGCGCCCATCGCGGCTGCTGCGCCCGTCGCGGCCTCGGCGCTTCCTCCCCTCGTCGTGGTCCCTCCGCCGCCTCGTGGCCGCGGGAGACCGCGGAAGGGGGAGGAGCCGCCGCCCGACGAGGTGCACGGCGTGTCGGAGTCGGCGGTACGCGTCATCCTAGCCCGAGTAGGGGTGATGGTGGATGCGCGTATCGCCGCCGTAGCGGCCAGGCTCCCGCCTGAGCCGCCCCTCCGACCGCCGCTCGCCGCGGACAAGGCGAGGCGGCCGCAAGCGTCAGCTCCCACCCCGCTGCCCTGTCAGGGTGGCCGCGTGGTGAGCTACGCTGCGGCCGCGGCCGGGCCCAAGGGGGCCAAGAAAGCCGGCAAGGTGCCGGCTCCCGCCAAGGCGACCGCTCCTGCTGCGCTCAGCGCTGCTGCCAGGCTCGAACAGGGCTGGCAGGTGGCTGAGCGGAGCAGGAAGGCACGCGGCCAGAAGCGGAGAGCGGCGGCCAAGAGTGCCGCCGTGGCCGCCGCTCCCCAGGCGGGAGCCGGCAGAAAGGGGAAGAAAAGGTCGCGCAGGGGCCTCAAGTCGCCGAAGACGGCCGCGGTGGTCATCACCGTGCTGCCTGAGGCGGCTGAGAGGGGCCTCAACTATGAGGCCGTCCTAAAACGCGCCCGGCGGGAGCTGGACGTCTCCGGTATCGGGGGCGTCGAGGCGAGGACCCGCAAGGCCCGGACAGGGGCTCGAATACTCGAGTTCCCTGGGGCCGAGGGCGCGAAGACGGCCGATAGTTTGGCCACGATGTTGAGGGGGCTGTTCGGGCCGGAGGATGGTGTCCGAATCGCCAGGCCTGTCAAGTGCGCAGAGATGCGCCTGACGGGCTTGGACGATTCCGTGACGGTGGAGGACGTCCGGGAGGCCATTATGGCGCGTACCGGATGTGCCTCGGACACTGTCCGGATTGGCACCATCCGCACTGGTCCGGGCGGCGTCGGTGCTGCCTGGGTGCAGTGTCCGGTGGAGTCGGTCAAGCAATTGGCCGACTCAGGCAGGCTCCTCGTGGGCTGGAGCTCGGCGCGGGTAACCGTGCTAGAGCCCCGGCCCGCGAGGTGTTACAAATGCATGGCGGTCGGGCATACCCGATCGACATGCAAAAACTGCTTTGACTGCAGCGGGCTATGTTTCCGTTGCGGTCAGACCGGACACCAGGCGGCATCGTGCTCTGCGGTGCCCCACTGCCCCGCGTGTGCGGCAGGCAATAGGCCTGCCAAACACCGCATGGGCTCTGGGGACTGCAGACCCCCGGCATCGGCCCCGAAGGGGCGGGACGGCCCATCGACCGGGCCAGTCCCCGCTCCGAGCGCGGCCCGATCGCCCGTCAGCGCGGAGGAGGTGACGATGGATACGGACCGTTAATGGACCCCGTATCCATTCGTCTCCTCCAGGCCAACCTCAACCACACCGCCGGTGCGCAGGACGTGTTCCTGCAAGCCATGGCGGAGTGGTTGATAGGAGTAGCCGTAGCCGCGGAGCCGTACGTGGTGCCCGACCGGCCTAACTGGTTGGGTAGCACCGATGGCACCGTGGCAATCGTCGCCTCCACGTCGTGGCCTTCGTCGCCTCTGACCCTTAGGGACAGGGGCGTCGGATACGTCGCGGCGGACTGGGGGGAGATTACGCTCCTCGGAGTCTATCTCTCCCCTAACTGGAGTGTGACCGATTTCGAGGCCTCCCTCACCATCATGGAGGCCTCGTTACGGCGAATGGCATCGCGCCAGGTCTTCGTCTTGGGGGACTTCAACGCCAAGTCCGTGGCGTGGGGGTCTCCCCGGACGAACGACCGAGGACGGGCGATCGAGGAGTGGGCGGCGGCACTGGGCCTCTGTTTGCTGAACAGGGGCTCGGTGCATACGTGCGTGCGACAACGGGGCGGGTCGATAGTGGACCTTTCGTTCGCTAGCCCCGAGGTCGCCGCACGCGTGGGGAGCTGGCGCGTCGTGGAGGAGGTGGAGACCTTGTCGGACCACCGGTATATCCGGATGGAGGTCTCCCCGGTAATCCCGACGCCCAGCAGGGGTCACGGGGCGGATGGACGTCCTGCGTTCCCGCGATGGGCTGTGGGTCGCTTAGACCGGGACCAGCTGGCTCTGTGGCTGTCCTCTGCCAACCAGTCGGACGGGGTGGACGCCGAGGCTGGCCGCATCCGCAGTGCGTTGACGCAGATCTGCGATGCGGCCATGCCCCGGGTACGGCGTCCGCCCCCGAGGAGGGCGGTCCACTGGTGGTCCCGGGAGCTGGCGGATCTCCGGGCCGCGTGCATTCGCGCCCGGAGGGCCTACACCCGCAGCCGGCGGCGGCAACGCGACGCGGAGCGGGAGGCCTTGCTGTATGAGGGCTACCGCAATGCGCGGTCGGCCTTCAGGCTGGCCGTCCGCTCCGCCAAGGACGTCAGTCGGCAGGAGATGCTGGACGGTCTCGATCGTGACCCCTGGGGACGCCCCTATCGCGCGGTGCTGAATAAGCTCCGCGCGCGGGGCCTTCCCCTCACCGAGACTCTCCAGCCCAGCCTTCTCACCCGGGTCGTCGAGGACCTGTTCCCGCGGCGGGCGGAACACACGCCCCCGGTCATGGCTCCGCCAGACACTGACCGGGAGGCCGACGACGACAGTGTTCCGCCCATCACGGAACCCGAGATGGGAGTGGCGGTGGCGCGCATGTGCGCAAAGTCCACCGCCCCCGGGCCCGACGGTGTTCCAAACCGCTTGTTGGGCCTGGTCCTCGACCACCTGGGTCCCCGCCTCAGGGAGCTGTTCGACGCGTGTTTAGCGTCCGGACGGTTCCCTGGGTGCTGGAAGGAGGGAAGGCTGGTGCTCCTGCCGAAGCCGGGACGGTCTCCGGGGTCGCCTTCGGCCTACAGGCCTATCGTGCTGCTCGATGACACGGGCAAGCTACTGGAGAGGGTGGTAGCTGCCCGCATCGAGCGGCACCTCGTCGGCACGGGGCCCGATCTGTCGGACGCCCAGTTTGGGTTTAGGAGGGGTCGTTCGACGATCGCGGCTCTGTTGCGCCTGAGGGCCGTGGCGACTGAGGCCGTCACCGGTGGGGGAGTGCTGTTGGCGGTGTCCCTAGACATCGCCAACGCATTCAATAGTCTGCCATTCAGCTGCATCAGGGAGGCGCTCCGGTATCACGGAGTGCCAGCTTACCTGAGGCGGCTAGTGGCAGACTATTTGGTGGGGCGCAGCGTCCTCTGTACCAACCGAGCAGGGGACGTTGTGCGAACGCCCATGACGTGCGGTGTCCCACAGGGGTCGGTCCTCGGACCCACCCTGTGGAACATCGGCTACGACTGGGCGTTGCGGGGGAGCCTCCCGCCCGGGCTGGGCGTGATTTGTTACGCCGACGACACGCTCGTCACAGCCCGCGGTGGGACGCTAGAAGAGGCGGTAAGCCTGGCGACCTATGGCACCGAAGAGGTCGTCAGGCGGATCGAGGCGCTGGGGTTGAGGGTCGCCCTGGACAAGACGGAGGCCCTCTTGTTCCATGGGCGCCTTATGAGCCCTCCCATCGGCGTCTCGATCACCGTCCGATCGGTTGACATCAGCATCCGGGCCCATATGAGGTACTTGGGCCTGGTGCTCGACGGGCAATGGTGGTTCCGGGAGCATTTCCGCAGGCTCGCTCCGCGGCTCGTCGGCGCGGCGTCCGCCCTATCGTGGCTAATGCCGAACGTGGGCGGACCGAGCGCTACGTGCCGACGGCTGTACACGGGGGTCATCCGGTCGATGGCCCTGTACGGCGCACCGGTGTGGGCGGGGTCCTTGACCGTCCGACTTAGGGCCCTTCTGTGGCGACCACAGAGGGTCATGGCGGTGAGGGCCATCCGCGGATACCGCACGGTTGCGACGGAGGCAGCGTGCCTATTGGCCGGGACTCCCCCGTGGGACCTGGAGGCGGAAATGCTCGCCGAGTTGTATCGGCGGGTGTCGGGGGTGCGCGGGGAGGGCGGTGTGATCTCGTTAAGGGATCTCACCGCCTGGCGCGTCGACGCCCGCCGAGACGTCATTGCCCGTTGGGCAGTCCGGCTGGAGAGGCCTCGGTTCGGGGTGCGAACCGTGGAGGCCTTCCGGCCGGTGCTGATGCAGTGGTTGGAGAGGCGGCACGGGGTGCTCTCCTTCCGACTAGTGCAGGTGTTGACGGGGCACGGGAGCTTCGCCAAATACCTGCACAGGGTCGTGAGGAGGGAGAGTACACCGTCCTGCCACCACTGCGATTGCGACGAGGACACGGCGCGCCACACGCTCGAGGCCTGCGCGGCTTGGGCAGTGCAGCGCCGTGAACTCGTCGCAATCATCGGTGCCGACCTGACGCTGCCGGCCATCGCTAGGGCGATGGTCGACAGCGTCAGGAACTGGGACGCGGTCGCAGCCTTCTGCGAGACAGTGATCTCGCAGAAGGAGGCGGCGGATCGTCTGCGCGTGGAGCGCAGCCTCGATGAGGAGATCCGCCGCCGGCGACTGGGGCGGCGCAGGCGCAACTATCTGCGCCTCATGCCGCCCTAGCCGAGGCCGCGGGTGACGTGACCGGGGATTAGTCCGTCACCCGCCGAGAGGCCGACCGCGTGAGGAAAGACCGACGTCCTCCCCGAGGGGGGGACGTCGGTCGATGGGAGGGTACCCCGCGTAGGGGGTATTCCGTCGGGCCGACCACTGACGACAAGTAAACCTGCTCCGGTGGTCGGCCCAATGACGAAGGCGAGGTGGTTTTCGGGTGGGTTGCGGGAGTTGCGTGCTTAAGCCCCTCTGTCGCCCCGGACGGAGTGGTGCGGAGGCGCGCCGACCGCGACCCACCTAAAAAAAAAAAAAAAAATACTAATATTATAAATGCGAAAGTAAGGATGTTTGTTTGTTTGTTTGTTTGTAACGCTTTCACGCTTAAACCAAACTAGGCTATATTTTACCCCGGTATTCCCACGGGAACGGGAACTACGCCGAACGACTAAAACCTAAGTGAAGCAAGGGCGGGTTGCTAGTTCGAAATAAAATCCTATACCAGCCTGTCTAACCAGCCTGGTATACTATATCATGTAATCCCCAAAACAAGAGCGAAAGGTGACTATTAAGTTATCCATCTTTGAAAAGGCTTACGTATAACCTTGAATATATATACATAGTTTGAAATCATGGATGAAGATATGAGGCAATTTACCGCGGATAGACTTGTTGATCATTATCTCAGCTTATATACGTTCTATTTATTCTGTTGGACTGGAGCCTCCTCAATAAAAGGGGAAATTGATCTTCTATGTCATGCTGGTCAGACGAATTGGTATAGCGTTTTATTTAGATTTTTTTTTATCTCTTGCTTGATATTACATGCACATGTCCCTTAATCGTTTTTTGCGACACTCGTGACGCAGTGATTTTTATTCTTACTTCGTCACGCCACGTAAAATTCGGTATGATTTAGTATCATAAATACAAAATTAAAAAGTTTTATCTATAGCTTTATCCAACCTGCAGGAGATCACCGCCTGGCGGGTTGACGCCCGCAGAGGAGTCATTGCCCGTTGGGCAGTCCGGCTGGAGAGTCCTCGGTACGGTGTCAGGACCATCGAGGCCTTCCGGCCGGTGCTGATGGAGTGGTTGGAGCGGACGCACGGGGTGCTTTCCTTCCGGCTTGTGCAGGTGCTGACGGGGCACGGGTGTTTTGGGAAGTACCTGCACAAGATTGTCAGGAGGGAGAGCACACCGTCCTGCCACCACTGCAGTTGCGACGAGGTCACGGCGCAGCACACGCTCGAGGAGTGTGCTGCGTGGGAGGGGGAGCGCCGTGAACTCGTCGCGATTATCGGTGCCGACCTGGCGCTGCCGACCATCGCCAGGGAGATGCTCGACAACGTCAGGAACTGGGACGCGGTAGCCGCCTTCTGTGAGGCCGTTATCTCACGGAAGAAGGCGGCGGATCGTGTGCGAGTAGAGATCCTATTCGGCGACACGTTCCGCCGCCGGCGACTCGGGCGGCGCAGGCGCGAGTATCTGCGCCTAATGCCGCCCTAGCTGAGGCCGCGGGTGATCGGACCGGGGAATTGTCCGTCACCCGCAGAGAGGCTGACCGCGCGACGGCGACCGACGTACCAGGACGTCGAGAGGTGAGGTTACCCGAAAGGGTGTTACGTCGGGCCGACCACTGACGACAAGTCACATCTGCTCCGGTGGTCGGCCCGACAACGAGGTGATGTGGGTACGGGTGGGTTATGGGCCCGCGCGCCGTCCTTTCATCGCCCCGGACGAACAGGACCGCGCGTGCGCTTACCATAGCCAACCCATAAAAAAAAAAAAAAAAAATAGCTTTATCCAACCTATATAGTTGTCAATCAAAATCAGATGTGCGACATCGTGATTTTTTAGTAAAAGAAATTAATAAACTAAAAGTATATGTACGTTGTTTTCTTGGTAAAATGTCTCCCGTAAAGAGGAGAACGAAAATTTGAATATGTAACTATTGTATTAGCTTAAACTGATGTCCGATAACCGGTTAGAAACCACTATCTTTTTCAGTTCACAGCATAGCATGGCAAATATCTAGAACTTTTGACTGTTTCAACTTGTACCTAAGCAAATTTTAAACATCATCACCATTTTCTCAGCTCATATACTACTAGGCCCAATTCTCCTCCACAATAGAAGGCAAATTGACCTACATATTATTACCACGTTGGTCAAGGATTTGGTGTGACATTTACATCAACTTTGCCTTGTCTTGGATAGAATGTATATTATATCCCTTAGTCGTTTTTACGACTGTGTGGTAGCGGCTTCGAATACTACCAACCCTTGCTTTGCTCGTGGGTGTCCTAAAAGACGACTAAGAGCCCTAGATTGACCAACTCCATCTGGTACCATTTGGGTCAACGATTACATTCCCAAGGAGGGTTAACGTCAGGCGGCCGGTCATAAAAGTCATTGCCGAAACTTTTTGCAATATGTCAAAACAGATGACATATTGCGTCGACCCCAAGTAATTGGGATAAGAGCAAGATGATGATGATGATGATGAGTCGTTTTTACGACAGCCATGGGCAAAATAAAGCGTGGTAAATTGTACTGTTACTTCAACATTACCCTGAAAAAAGATAAATTAAAACAATAATTGTAAAGATAAAATAATTGTTTTTTGCAAAAAAAGAAACCGCCTTCAACAATGTAGATATTTTTTTAGATTTTTGTTGATTTTTCAAAAACCGCTGGTCCGATTTCGTTTAATTTTTATGGGATCATTTAGGAAGTATACCCTTTCTAACAAAAAAGAATCATCAAAATCGGTTCATAAACGACGAAATTATCCGCGAACAAACATAAAAAAGCATATATACGGTCGAATAGAGAAACCTCCTCCTTTTTTGAAGTCGGTTAAAAAGTAACAATATAAATAAGAGTTACTAATATAAAAATCTCGAACTATGTGATGATTTTAACTCCAGTGTTTTTGTAAATTTCTTTTTGAATATATACATATCAAATAGCTTATCCTAGATATTTCAACGACGCTTAGCACTAAACTCTTAATAAAATATATTACATTGAACGCTGCCAAACACTGAAGATATAAACTACTTCGTTTTTCATTTCAATACGCATGCAATTGAATTTAACGTAAAACTGGGGCAATTAGATTTATACATTAAAATTATTGCTCAACAAAATTACTTTTTGCAACTAACGGTAACTGAAATATATAGCATACTTATACAGTGTATAGAGAATCATATAAGCTCCTTCAATTCTATTATATCCGTTGTGCCGTACTGCTTCGCTGCACATCTTCATACATGTAGGCAAAATTGGCTAATATAGCCAATTTTGCTTCACGTTTCTTGCTTTACATAGCCAGTAATGGAATGGTTTCGTGTGGTGACGGATTAAGAATACAATTCACCCTATCTTTCCCGTGAATGTCGTGAAAGACGACTATGGGATATAATATGCACATAACATCTGCGCAAGAGAAGGAATACTCGTAATGTAACCCTATATCAACATGGCTGACCAGCATGGTGTAGCAGGTTAAATTCCCTCCCATTGTGGAGGAGGCCCGAGCCCAGCAGTGGGGCGTATGTGGGCTTCGATGATGATGAATAGAATCATTCAACTCCTCCTGTTTTTCTGCTTTAATTAAATATGTTGCTAGTATCGTGACAATTAAAAGCATTTCCAGGGAAAATGATTACTTCCGTTCCCGTCCGTTCTACTTACGTTCACCACTACTCGGATCGTGCCTCTTCGCAATTAGAGACAAATTTGCCTACCATATATCTTGTTAGTCAGAGGTGTTAGTAAAGGGTTTCATTTAAAATTCAATAAATTAAATTCTTACTCCTTCAACACATGGATTTTTTAACTAAACTTAAATACGTACCTACTAAAATAACACTTCTTACTTTCACAGGGAGCCGCGATTAAATCACTAAGTGATTAGTTAATGCGACTAAATCAGCAAGTGATTAGCTAACTCTCCTGTCAAGTGTGGAAGATTACAATATTTTCCTACTACGGGAAACTATTATTAAGAAAGAAAGAAAGAAAGAAAAATAATTTATTATTATTCAATCATGGACGTTGATAGACTTTTTTAGGTGTGCTATGGTCTAGACGCATACCGCCCATACCATCCGCGGTAAAGGAAGGGAGACGCGGCCCATAACCCACGGTATTCACTCCCCTTCGCCATTAGGCCAACCACTAATACCGGGTCCTTGACGCCTCTGGCCAGCCCAGGGTTACCCTTTCGGGTAGACACCGCAGCAGCAAACGTCGTTACCACTCGTCAACGGTCAACGACGATAGAGAGAGACAAGTAGGGCAGGTTATGGAGCCATACATTTAAATAAAAAAAGAGGTCTTAAATAAAATATATCAATTTAAGTCGTAATGAAATTAATCGCCCTTATAGTTGGGCGTATATATTAGGTCCTTACATATGAAAGTAGCGTTTTGTCGTACTGACCACTTAGATCATCTTGACCGTTTACGCAGCGCACGCAGCGGAAGCTCTCAAACGGGAAAAAAACCCGATTTTGAAACACTCTTCATTCGTGCTCCGCTGACTGTGATGATTATAGTCTATAGCCTTCCTCGATAAATGAGTTATCTAACACTGAAGGAATTTTCAAATCGGACCAGTAGTTCCTGAGATTAGCGCGTTCAAATAAACAAACTTTTCAGCTTTATATGTATTTTAGTACAGATTATATCACCCTCATGAATGTTATAAAATCCAATGCCCTCTAGTCAACAATTACACTTCCAAGAAGAATAGTTAGAATAGGCCGGTCATAACACTATCGTCAATATCTTTTGTAAAATGTACCATGGAAGGGGAGAGCATATAAGGTAAACTCCAAATGGTTGGGATAATAGCAGAATTATGATAATGATGATAATTGTTATTTTGCCTTAAAACCTTTTGCATACTATCACATAATATCACTTTATAGAAATCGGTGAAGCCATTGCCGAGATTCAGAATATATAGAAATGTAGTACAAGAATTGCTTGTTTAAATGTATGTATTAAAATATATATAGATAGAATTAAAATTTAGGTGTCCTTGACGAATAAATAATTAGGGGTTGTCGCAAATGCAGTTCAAGTAAATATTAATAAATGATATGTATCGTTAATAAATTTGACACCATATTATAAAAACATCGTCTGCATCTTGGCGAGCCAAATTCTTTATAACAAGCTCAATGTTAGAAGTATTAAAACAATATTAAAAGACTACTTGTCTTCTCTTTGAACTTTTAATGCGGCTATTTTGCGTACAACATAATATAATTGAATATTTTATGATTTTGTAATCTGTAATCGAGTGATTTATTTTTTTTAGGAATTGATTTTGTTTTCTTGCCTTTTTTAAAGCTTACCGTTTTTTCTACTCTTCGGCATGGCATGGGCATACGCCATCCGTTCTGTCCGAGGCGAATTAAGGGCGGCTCGTGAATTTATAACCTGCTATATACCCACCCCCATTGCAATTAGGCGGACCACTGGTATCGAATCCATAACGTCCATAGCCAGTCCGGGGGTTTACCAGTTTGGTCACAATCCCCGATCGATACACCGACTGCACCCAAAAATAATACCACCGAGGCGACGTCCCCGACACTAAAATAATACCCTGAGTTAAGGAAATACTAGGAGTATTTTAAGGATATAATGCCAGCGACTTTACCTCTTATCCACCTCTTATGTATATTTACAATGTTGGGTATTAATAGATGATAAAAACATTCTACTTAAATTTTAAACTCAAAATGATATATAGTTTTTGTACAGAAATTGCATATTCATTTGTAAAACCGCATCAGTGTTTGCTAAATTTATCAATATAGTTGTCTAAATAAGATTTTTCTTATCAATAATACTGTTAATCAGAACTAAGACGGTTAATTTATTAAACGTTCTAACCCTTTTTCATTAAGCTGGCCTAATTTTCGAAGTGAATCCCTTTTTTAGGGGCGCTGTGCACTATATTTTGGTTGAATAGCAGACGAGCATATCTGAAAATGTATATCACCATATGAAATTACCATTCTTCCCGCCAATTGTAGCGATTTCGGCACTTTTTCTAGTTTATAGGGTCCTAAACCCAGCAGTAGACGTCGATGGGGTGATAAATGCTTCATAGAATATTTATACGTTTAGTTATATATTCTTATTTATATATTGTTTGAAATAAAATATATAGCAGGAGTACTGAATCATCATTTTAAGTGGAAGTCGTAGGAGGGTGCTAATTTAATGATGCTGGAGAATATCTGGCAGCGTTCATCTGTCTAATATAATCCTTAATTGAATTAGACTGACGTCTATACCCCTTGTATTTGCTAAATAAATAATTGTTATGTATTTCATTTTACATGGTATACTGTACCAGATGTGACTTACAGACTATCTAACATAAGATCCCGCTCGTTACGGCAGGGTAGTATATTGTCACCCGCAGAGAGACTGACCGTGCGAGGGCGACCGACGACATCCCGAGAGGGGCTTTTTTGTGTGTGTGTGTATAGCTGTTAGCCTCAGATGGCTTTCACAGCTTAACCCGGACTATGGGTGAGCACTGATGGCTCTCAACCCGGTATCCCGAGAGGGGCGTTGGAGAAATCATTTTACATCTCGTTACCACCACATACACATCAGATGCCTTGTTCATATATCGCCATAAGATCCATAAATCTGAAAAAGACTGTCTGTACAGTACCGCCATCGGTATAAAGAGGCTAGCAAATTTCCGTGTACAAAACCCGCGTAGTATCTGTCCCCATATGAATACGGCGATAAAATATAGTATTAAAACCTGGTATTTTTAGGATTTTTTTATGGCGGGGGCCATTGGCTCCGTCCGGGACGACAGAGGGACGACACGTGGCCCCGTAACCCACCCGTGGCACGTCGCCTTCGTCGTTGAGCTGACCACCGGAGCAGGGTGACTTGTCGTCAGTGGTCGGCTCGACAGAATTCCCCTTGAGGAGTACGCTCTCCTCGACCGACGTCCCACCGTCGCGTCGGGGAGAACGTCGGTCTTCATCGCGCGGCCTCTCGGTGGGTGACAAACTAACTCCCCGGTCCAGTCACCCGCGGCCTCGGCTAGGATTTTTAGTAATGATGCCACAGATTTGCTACTGCTTTCACAACTTCAATAGTTCTGCAGGTTTTTCTCATCCATTTCTTTTTCTCTTTCCACGCCTTAAATAGCGAAAATTTAAATAAAACTGAAAAGAGAATGAAATCCAATATATGTCGTGGTCAATAATGAATTAATTGTTATATATGTTATATATTCATCAGATTTTTACGTGTAAATCATTATCTTGGGTCTTATACCTTCCACTGCTGGACTCGAGCCTCCTCCGAATGCGAGGAAAAGGGGAAATTGATCTTACCATTCCATGCTGGTCAGACAGCTTGATATAGGGTTTGGCTTCATTTTGCATGCGTATTGTATACCTTAGTTGCTTAAACGACATCCATGGGCAAGATAGGGAGTGGTGATTATTGTTTCGTCACCACATCGACCAACGTGTAAATATACCTAAACAATAAATGTTTATTCTTTCTTTCTAAACTATAATCATCATCATCGTCGCAGCCGCAGCAGGACATACGTCCCACTGCTGGGCTCGAGCCTCCTCCATAATAGGAGGGAAATTGACTTTACTATACCATGCTGGTCAGACAGGTTGGTATTTTTTTTTTTTTTTTTTTTTTTTTTATGGGTGGGCTACGGTAAGCGCACGCGCGGTCCAGTCCGTCCGGGGCGATGAAAGGACGGCGCGCGGGCCCATAACCCACCCGTACCCACGTCACCTCGTTGTTGGGCCGACCACCGGAGCAGATGTCACTTGTCGTCAGTGGCCGGCCGACGGAATACCCTTTCGGGTACCCTCACCTCACGACGTCCTGGGACGTCAGCGCCGTCGCGCGGTCAGCCTCTCTGCGGGTGACGGACAATTCCCCGGTCCAATCACCCGCGGCCTCGGCTAGGGCGGCATTAGGCGCAAATACTCGCGCCTGCGCCGCCCGAGTCGCCGGCGGCGGAACGTGTCGCCGAATAGGAGCTCTACTCGCACACGATCCGCCGCCTCCTTCCGTGAGATTACGGCCTCACAGAAGGCGGTGACCGCGTCCCAGTTCCTGACGCTGACGAGCATCTCCCTGGCGATGGTCGGCAGCGCCAGGTCGGCAGACAGGTTGGTATAGGGTTTTGTTTCGAGTTTTTTATATCTTGCATAGATGTCATATGCATATTTACTCCCCTAGTCGTCTTTTACAACACCCAAGGGCAAAGGGGTCACCGTCACCACACGGAAAATTAATATCAATCAAAACAATATTTAGAAAAGGAATTGTATCATTATATTATGCCTGCCGCATCCGTTCTCGATTGTTTCCGCTAAAATTTAATTTATACATCTGTTTTCGTTATGATACTTCCGTTGCATTATTACTCTTCAGCGTAATAACAGCCTGAAGGGCTGCCTATTATGCTCTTTTCCTCCTCCACAATAGGAGGAAAATTTACCTATTATATCACGCTGGTCAGACGGATTGGTACAGGGATTTATCTGGAGTTTGCCTTCTGTTGCATGGATGTTACCTGCTGTATTATATTTCTTAGTCGTCTTTTAGGACATCCGCAAGTAAGAGACGTGATGGTGAATTATATTCTTAATCCGTCACCACACGGACAAACGTGGGAATATGCCTAAACTATAATAGTATTATAGAATATAGATTACCTATACTTAATAATTAAATCCGATACCAACCCCACTTACCTCTTGACGAGAGAAAATCTAGAATACTGAGTCGGATATTTCTTGAAAACACCCTTAAACAACAACAATAAATAACCCCCGATACAACTAAAATAAAAAAAAATGTTACGTTCTCTTCAACAGGAATCATCAATTAATTATCATTTAACAATTATACTGGCACGCGTGAGGCACTTAATCCAGTGATCATACACTATTAAATCATTTGGGAAAAGAGCTAATACTCTTACACTACTAGATCGATGTTAACCAAACATAGCTAAGAACCACCGCAAGGAAACTAGCTTTCCAATAAAAAAACCGGACCAGAATCGGTTCATCAATTTGAGAGCTGCGATGCCACAGAGGACACACACAGAGAGACAGACAGACTTGGACGTCAAACTTATAACAGCCCTCTTTTTGCATCGATGGTTAAAAAGTATTTAATCGTTAGTCAGCCTAAGTACGTAAATTCAAAACATGCGATGAAACAACATACATAATTAAAATTATATTGATCTCTAAAATGTGTAGCCGATACTGAGATGACTGAGTGATGTTCAATGATGCAAATGAATACGTAACATGATTGATAATATTTTTATAAGTTACAATAATAGCAACAGTACGATCGTACGTATTGGTAATGATAGTAAAATCACGCATCCGATGTATAATTCCATTACATTGAGTAAGAACAACTATTCTTGGATCAATATCTGCCTATGACCTACGTGGGTTCTGGCATGTCTCTTAGCGAACAGGGCATTCAAGGCTGAATTATTTTTTAGAAAATCTTTGAAGGTAATTATGTTTTAATTTTCACTAATTGGGATGTTGATAACCTTTTAATAGTATAATATAAAATAAGCTTAAAATAATATTGGTTTTACGAAAGCAATATAATATTTATTTTTATATCGAGTTTGTTATAAGTAATACAATTTTATTAATTAGACTTAGAGAGCTATACAAACATTGTGACGTCAATATTGCAATGTTCATATTTCAATCTGCCCAAAGCGGAGAAGAAGCAAAGTTTGTAATTTGTTTTTATGTATTTTTTAAATAAATATTCATTTTTTATAAATTGCATGTATTATAAAAATATTAGTATATGTATATTGCTAATATGAAATTGAAATCATTCGTTTTGGTAGTAGTAAAATGCAAAATTAATTGAATTAGGCGATCCGATGCCAAATCATTTGATATTTTGATTTGAAAGATAAGAAGAGAAAAATCAAAATACCGCACACTTCCAGAGAAAAAAAAAATAAACGCAACTTAGGATCATAATTGCTGCGCTTGTCAGGCGGATTGCTGATCGCAATCGGTGTTGCTTGTTTCCCAGAAGAATAATGTTTTTATGATAGGCCATACCTCACCGCCGGTAGGACAAGTCTCTATTTGGGCGAGGAATAGACTGCGTGGGCCCCATAATCTACCGTATTCCCTGCCCATCGCCATTGGGCCGACCCCTGGTACCAATGCCTTGACATCCATTGCTGGCCTGGATAGAATAATAATACTAACTTTTCCTGATTCCAAGTCAAGAAAGAAAGTGATGAGGCCGGTATGTTCTTAAACCGCTCGGAATATGGACCCTACAGAAATTTGATCAACCTCACTGTAATATACACACCTTGATTAAAAACTTCACAAGAATTCAATAAAACACTAGTAAGTAAACTTTCTATTAAAAATAGTAAATTTTCTATAAAAATATTACTTTGTTGTAATTAGTGGCCGCACGAGGTCGAGGTAGGTCAGCTAGTAGCTAGCAAAATATATAATTCAGAATAGTATACTCCGAAAGGGCACGTGAAATGTCGGCCTCGACTGTTACTTTCATACGGATATATATTTCTACGTTAATTCTATTAATATTTTAGTACATATAGCTATATACCTGCGTCAATTCGCTTTTGTATCCATGACAATGTCTTTTCCTCTGTATAATGGCATCCGTGGCTATACGTGACTGAGTAAGAATACAATTCACCACTCCTTATATTCCCCGTGGATGACGTAAAAGACGACTACGCATATAATATCTAGACAAGAGAAGGAAATCGCGAAATAAAACCCTATACCCGCTATCTGATCAGCGTGGTATTTCAACTTCCCTGCCATTGTGGAGGAGGTTTAAGTCCAGCAGTGCGAGGTGTATGAGCTATAATGATGACGATCAGTATATAGATTGGGATCATCATCATCCCCCTGCCAGACGTCAACCCTTTATCTCTCTAAACTCTTAGTGGTCTTTTCACCCACGAGCAATGGTAGGGTCGGTAGTATTCGTAACACGCCTTAGAATAAGGACAGTAAATTAATATACAGAAAATAAAACGTAGCAAATTATATTCTACATACGTTAAGTGCATAATTTGGCCAATTGCCATCGTGTCTAGATAAAAATCTAACATATCCCTCCTCAGTACATTGGACTTTGTTACAATGTAGTTGTCGCAAGGTCGAGCTTGCATTGTCTGAGTTTTATATAACTAGGGCTACCAACATTAAAAATAAAGAAAGCTAAACATGACGCTCTTAAATTACTTATTATTTCATTAAAGCACTTCTGTATGGTGATAGAGTAAGAATACAATTCACCACCCCCTTTCTTGCCCGTGGGTGTCGTAAAAGACAAGACAGGATATGATTTGCTGATACATATGTATGTAAGATATGGAAAATCGACATAAAACCCTATATCAACTCGTCTGACCAGCGTGGTATACCTAATAGGTCAATTTCCCTCCCATTGTGGGGATGGAACGTATATGAGCTGTGATGACGTCGACGATAAGATACGAGACCAACTTAAAATTAAACCCTAAACCAATCGAGCTGATTAGCATTCTATAGTAAGTTAATTTCCCGTCTATTGTGGAGGAGGCTCGAGCCCAGCAGTAGGAATTATATGAGCTGCAATGATGATGATGATTAATGTATCCATCCTTCAATCTTTCATCATTCACTATTAAACAAAAGCCTTTCTAAAAATGAGAAAATACCGTAATTACTGCTCTTGACAGGTGGGTTTGAAATCATAATTCATCATCATCGTCTCAGCCTATACACGTCCTGCTGTTGGGCTCGGCCTTCCTCCAATATGGGAGGGAAATTGACCTACCATATGATCTTGGTCAAACGTGTTGATATAGGGTTTGGTTTTGAGTTTTCCTTCTCTTGTATGCTTATCATATCCCATAGTCGTATTTTACGAGACCCATCTATACCAATAAATAAAATTGGAGTGTCTGTTTGTAATGTCAAAATAATGGGCTTTTTTCATGCTCACACGGTTATTTGCACGACACCTATGCCTAAAATAGCAATTAAAAAATTTTTGTCTGTCTGTCTGTTTGTTCCGGGTAATCTTCAAAACGGCTGGACCGATTTCAAAAATTCTTTCATCAATGGAAAACTATAATATCAGGGCGTAAACTAGGCTATATTTTATCCCGGTATTCCTACGGGAACGGGAACTACGCGGGTAAAACGACTATAACCTATAACCGAAGCGAAGCGAGGGCGGGTTGCTAGTGGACAATAAAAGGAGTGGTGAATTGTTTTCTTAAATTGTCATCTGAATTACAATTTCTTTAACTTAATATCTCTTTATCTTTTTCAAGAACGTGTTTTCCTCTTTCTCCTGGTTATACCCCGGCCAATTTTTACTACTTGCCGGGAATGTAAAGTATATTCTTGACCCATTAAACGTGAAAGTATAGGTTAAGTACTAGTAATATATCTTCAGAAAAAAAATTAAAACTAAAACACATTGTTGCAGTAAAGTGTGCTGGAGTTAATTGCTATTTAAAGTTATAAAATACACAAACATAAATTTATTACAGTTTATTATAGAACACGGTTTAGTTTTAATTTTATGCAAACAAACGCCTTCACATTTCAGGCCGTGAAATAAAAACGAAACCATTTATTTACTTCTTTACAACCCACATATGTATGTGCCATTATAAAACACGAGTCCCTACCATAATCAACGAACAATTGGATATTTGCCAGGTTTAAAAAAATATATCAAATTGTTTAGCCTACAATACATTTGCAATTTCATTCAATCAATGTGAATTCCTCTATTTTCTATGAAAAGTATCAAAGTTTACATTAAAAAAAAAAGCTGTCAAAATGCTAAATGACGTCACGTGCTTGTAAACCAATTTTAACCAATATGTTCGTACTAAGTGTTGGTATCAAGTGACATATTGCAAAAGTTTCTATCATTCCTTATTATAAAGTATTATACATTATTTATCTGGTTCCGGGCCGTCCGGTTCCGTGTGGTGACCGACTCCCTATTTTGCCCGTGGATGTTGTAAAAGACGTCTAAGGGAATTAATATGCACATAACATCTGTGCAAGAGAAGAAAAACTCGAAATGAAACCCTATACCAACATGTCTGACCAGCATGGTATAATAGGTGAAATTCCCTCTCATCGTGAAGCAGCCCGAGCCCAACAGTGGGGCATATGTGGGCTACAACGACGACGAATATATTATTTATTCGTTTTTGCGAGTAATTGGCGATTTCACTGCAGTGATGACTATACTCGTACATGTATGTATACTGCTATCTATATATATCTATACCAATAAATAAAATTGGAGTGTCTGTTTGTAATGTCAAAATAATAGGCTTTTTTCATGCTCACATGGTTATTTAGACGATACCTATACCTAAAAATCACCTTAAACTTTTTTGTCTGTTTGTCCGTCTGTTTGTTCCGGGTAATCTTCAAACCGGCTGGACCGATTTAAAAAATTCTTTCACCAATGGAAAGCTTTAATATCAGCGAGTAAACTGGGCTATATTTTATCCCGGTATTCCCACGGGAATGGGAACTACGGGGATAAGGCGACAGAAGTCAGAGTCAGAGGAAGCTGTCAGTGGTAGGACCACACTGTCGACAGTTATCTGTCTACAGCCGCGGGCCGGTCCGTCCGGGGCAGTACCATGCTCTCGCAGAAAATCGACGTCTGAGTAGTAGCAATTTGTTACTGCGCTTCGTTCGGTGAGCGAGAGAGCCGGAAGCCCAACTTTCTGAGGGTGTTTGCGTGTGGAGGGTTTTGGTGGTGCCTTTGGTATCACCGAGCCTCAATGCACACATTCACACTCCCTTCACTTTCTTCGCGGTAGGCAGCGGCCTTGTAAAGGTCCATGAGCGGCAGCAACGCTTACCATCAGGTGTACTGTTTGCTCGTTTGCCACTGCTTGCAATAAAAAAAAAAAAGAAACCAAAGCGAAGCGAGGGCGTTTTGCTAGTAATAAATAAATTGAAATATTTTTCTAAAATATACTTTGAGCAATGAAGTATTTGAAAACACGTTATTCCACATGAGTTGTATTGTCCTGGATTTCGTGTGGTGACGGAGTAAAAATTCAATTCAACACCCTCTATCTTGCCCGTGGGTGTCGCAAAAGACGATTAAACAATACAATAACAGGTCGACTGGTAGAAAATGCCTAAGGCATTAAGTCCGCCATGTACCTTTTTTGTGTGCAGAAGATTTAAATAATAATAAAAATATGCTTATACTATAAATATATGCAAGAGAAGTTAAACTCGAAATAATATCTCCCAACCCGTCTCACCAGCATGGTAAAGTAGGTCAATTTCCCTCGCGATGTGGAGGAGGCTCGAGCCCAGGAATGATGATAAAAAATTTCCCTAAAATTCATTTTAAGACTGATAATAATTTTCATATAATATTTTATGATAGATAATAATTTTCCATAAGTTAGCGCCATTATTATTGTGGATTTTCAGCACGTCCTAGCGTGATTTAGTATGGAAATAGCCCTCTTATTGTGAGGAGTCTCCAGCCCAGCATATGAGCTGTGATGATGATGATAATGATGATTGACGAACTATCGACTGATCTCGTCGGTCATTCATCTTTTATCTGCCTTTTGAAAAGACTTCCGGCGTCGTACACATGTTAGAAATCAATAACTTTTTATTGAGATCAGCTGTTCGTAGAAAACATGATGTGTGAAACTTGAACTTTACAATAAAATATGATCAGTAACACTCCCGCATTCGGTCCCAATACCAGACGTTTGCTAACCCTAAAAGTGACGTACCCACTTCCCGCCGACATTGGTACGTGGGTAGACATTTGCTGTATCACTAGAGAACTAGATACTTTATACCTAGAGGTGGAACAATATGCATTTCCCTTATTTTACTCCTAACTCCGGTTATAACTATTATTCCCGGACTACTTTTATTACATCATTATGATGTATGAGGCATTAAATAGATCCTTATTACTAGATACGACAGAATACAATTCATTAGCTACTATCTTACCCGTGGGTGTTGCAAAAGACGTCTATGCAAGAGGAATACTTGACATAAAATCCTATACCAATACGTCTGACCAGTGTGGTATAGTAGGTCAATTTCCCTCCTATTGTGGAGGAGGCTTTAGCCCAGCAGTGGGACGTATTTGAACTGGGATGAATGGATAGGAATAGGTTAGTAGTATAATTCCAGTTTTTTAATTACCTATCATTAAAATTTACATTTAGACTGTCATAATGCTTATTGACGTCACGTGCTTGTAAACCAATATGTTGGTACTAACTGTTGGTACCAAGTGACGTAACACAAATACCGAGTGATGACGGACTGCAATGGATATAACCCTGAAGAAGAACTACCATATACGGCCTCGAGCAAAAATCTGTCGGCAATGGTTTTATTAGCCCCATAAAGGTTCACTGTTAGACATAGGCCTGTTCACAGGAATGCCACTCGGAACGTCCTCTGCTACTTGCATCCAACAGTTCCCTGCAACTGTCAAGGTATTATGAATCGACACATCATATGATCATATTGTCCGTGTGGTGACGGAGTAAAAATACAATTCAACACCCCCCTATCTTGCCCGTGGATGTCGTTAAAGACGACTATGGGATATAATGTGCACATAACATCTGTGCAAGAGAAGGAAAACTCGAAATGAAACCCTATACCAACATGTCTGACCAGCATGGTATAGTAGGACAAATTCCCTCCCATTTTGGAGGAGGCCCAAGTCCTACAGGGGGATGTATGTAGGCTGCGATGATGATGATGATGACGACTTATATGAATTTACTTGCCATCCAAAACCTTGGTCGTCAATGAAATATTTCAAGTTCAAGAAATCCATCAATTATTCGACAATTTGACTAAAAAGCCTAATGGTGCAATGAATAATGACAGCTAAATCGTAGGCTGTTTATATCGTTTAACCTTTGGCATTGACATTTAGATGATGTTATAAAGGAACCAGTACATTTATTTGGTTCAATATCATCTACATATCAGAGTCCTTAGTCATCTTTTACGACCACGACGACAAGGTATTATGAATTATAATATTCTTACTCCGTTACCACAAGGATTATCTAATATAAGCTAAGAATAATAACATTGAAACTCTGTTGTCTGTATTTTATAGTTGTCCGACTAGGAACTAAATTATTCATTCTATTCGATTTGACAAACACTGTTACATAAATTCGTATAGTACCCGGCGATAAATATTGCATATCGACCCTTGGAAAAAGACAATCGACTAATTTCGGCTTCGTAGTCTTGTTTCTTTTGTAAAATAGCACAGACTTCGCACAAAGCGCTTACGGTCTGATATCTATTAGCAGCTGGTAAATTAATTATGTTTTTGACAAGCTCTATTTTCTAAATTATTGGCAATTTAAGAATGCTGTATATCCTTTATCCGTGTGGTGACGGAGTAAGAATACAATTCACCACTATCTTGCCCGTGGATGTCGTAAGAGACGACTAAGGGAAATAATACGTATACAAAATCTATGCAAGAGAAGGAAAACTCGATATAAAAGCCTATACCAACCTATCTGACCAGCATGATATAGTAAAGTCAATTTCACTCCTGTTATGGAGGAGGCTCAAGCCCAGCATTGGGACGTATATAAGCTGCAATGATGATATATCCTTTTTGAACTGGACGTACTTCACTCTTTCGCAGTTGTGTTGTACAAGTACAATAAAACGACTAACAAACGAAGACAAAATTTACTGATCGCCTGTTTTCAAAAGTCGATGTGTAATATTTATCTACGAGTGCTGTATGCGACTGTTATTTAGGAAATATCAATTTCGCATTTTCTACGATATATGTATGAATAGGGCTCGATAACTAAGGCCAATTTAGTTTTTTTCGAGTTTCAAACCAATCAGTGTATAAGCCGACTTCATGATGAGAAACTTTTGTTAATGTAAACGAAATATAGGTATAAGTATCAATAATTTTCAACAAAAAAAAAACTGAATGCAGCCAAAAAACTATATAGATTTTATAAATTTTAATACTCGCCTTTTAAAATCATTCAAATTGATTACCGAGTGTTTTGAAAAAATATTAGATCGCAATTAAAAAAATTAAAACACTTAATTTTGTGTGACAGTAACCGACGAATGCTCGTGGTATTAAGACGAATCAAATGACGTGTTAATTGTTGAAATCGAAACAAAGAGAAATGTTTGAAAAAGAATTGTTTGAGAATTTTTTTTTAAATATGCTTTTTGGTCTATAGAAAACTTCCCTACTGATATGCTCCACTACAAAAATGTCCTTTTATAATTAGCTGTGTGATTGTATCGTTGATACAGCTGATTTATGAACAATTACCATTTACAATTACCAATTACTGTCAGTTGCCACCGATTTCAATAGCAAGAAATCTATTCCAAGATTGCTATCTTTAACAGAGCAAGTCTTTAAATATTTTGTCTATGTTAGAATGACGTAAGTAATTGGTGTGTAAACTACTTAATGTCTTATCCAGAAAATGTGTGAATCGTTTTATTACTTCACTAGTTTTACCCGCAATTATACATGTAATAAATTTTAATTTTTTCCGTGTGGTGACGAAATAAGAATACAATTCACCACTCTCTATCTTGCCCGTGGATGTCGTAAAAGACAACTAAGGGTTATAATATACATATAAAATTTAAACAAGAGAAAAAAACTCGAAATGAAATCCTATACTAACATGTTTCACCAGTATGGTAGGTCAATTTCCCTCCTATTGGTTGGGCTCAGCCCTCCTCCAAAATAGGACGTGTTGGAATACGATTTTGTTTCGAGTTTTCCTTCTCTTGCACAGATGTTATACGCATATTATATCCCTTAGTCGTCTTTTACGACATCCACGTGCAAGATAGGGAGTGGTGAATTGTATTTTTACTCCGTCACCACACGGACAAAATATTAAATAGCCAAATAAAAATGAAATGAACTGATTGTAACGAGTTTCTATTAGATTTCTACTTCCTCGCTGTTTGAAACACTTCAGCATTCTTGGCCACGGGAGAACTAAGCTGTCTCACGTTTAACAAGTCATCCGTATTACAGAGATGATTTTTTCTACCTGCTAGTTGTAGTGCTATTATTTAAGTTTTTAAATCTTAATCCACATTTTTCATATGTGTAATACTCGCGTAAACATAAAAAAATCATTAGCCTACTCTATATTAATAAACAAGATTTTACAAATTGAACAGACGGGCAAACTGTTCAAATTTGTAATGGTAGCGTATATATAAATATTGAAATAAATTAACGTATACCACGTAAAACATCTGCTATCTCGTTTACACCAACCCACTGGTTTCGTGGTACGGTAATACGCCTACAGGCCGACCACCTGTGACGTACTATAATAATTTTGATTCTGATAGTCTTCACTGGCTAGATAAAGTAGAGTTCAAACAGGCTACATTGCTGAACCTCGTGCACTAGTGAAATGCTTGTTATCCTATCTATTATCAATCCATTTATTAAAAAAAATATCATTATCCTGATCTTCTCCCAATTACTTAGAGTCGACAGACTAAGCTTTATAGTCAAATAACTAGTAATCCGTGTGGTAGTAATCCGCGTTATCCGTGTGGTGACGGAGTAAGAATACAATTCACCACCCCCTATCTTACCCGTGGGTGATCGTACGAGACGACTAAGGGATATAAAACGCATATAACATCTATGCGAGAGAAGGCAAACTCGAAATAAAACCCTATACCAACACGTCTGACCAACGTGGTATAGTAGGTCAATTACCCTTCCATTATAGAGGAGGCCCGAGCCCAACAGTGGGACGTATATGGGCTGAGATGATGATGATGATGAACTAGTAAACTCTATCGAATTTATAAAATCAAAAACGTTTTGAACTGATTTTATCGAATTCTAATTCTATTTTTATTATACCGATATTTTCGAATGTTGTTTGGCATTCATAGTCACAGAGTGACAAATATATTACAAGTCCACTATATCATTGATATTACACAAGTTTTTATTTACCTATCCTACACACAACTAGTTATTAAATTTTGAGCAACTATTGATAGAAAAGCAGAAGAAAAATAATGATTTTGATCTAAATATATATGTATAGGATTTTATACTTTAGTAAATACCAGGTATTTGTTGAGATTCAAAATTATTAGGGACTTTTAATCGACAACCTTTTTGTGTGATGAAAAATTCGCGGGTAAGAGGTTTTAAGCAACGTAATTTCGCGTATTCCTTGTAAATGATTAAAGTGTTTCCTGTACCACAAAAAATTCTAATCAAAATTCAAAAAGGTCTAATTAGCCAAGAGCATCAACCAAGACCCTATGTTGTAAAAAAAATCACACTATTATGGTGTCTTTACAATACATTCGATAGCATTTTTTTATATAATGTTTTTCTTATCTAGCTCAACAGTAATTTTCTACAATAACTTTTATATATGAAATATGTAGTATTCGCTAAAGCGTTAGCAATGATGATTTGAATGAAAACGAACTATAAATTATTTTAAATCTGTTTTAGAACTAAAAGATTAAAATTATACATTTAATAATTAATGAGATAATGAATAAGTTATTGCAATTGTGAGATTTTGAGTTCGAATCCCAGATCGGATGACAAAAAAGTTATATTAGATTTTCCTGCAGATTATTTTGTTTAGTAGTGGAACGTCGTACCATCCATGACAAATTCCGATGCACACTTTGCGCTAGGGAGGCACTTATACGGCAGATTTTGGGGTTGCGCGCTGTCCCGGGCGAATCAGGCGGAGTGTGATGGTGTCATACCCCGTTCCTCACAAAAAAGTGGAAAGCGGGGGACAGTTTTCTGCCTGCAGCCATATAGATAACACTACACCTTTGCTGTGTTGTAGCAATTTGCTACTGCGCTTCGTTCTACGGGCAATTGAACTGGAGGCAAAGGTTCAATGGTGGTAGGACCACACTGTTGTCTACAGCCACGGGCAAATCCGTCCGGGTTAGTACCACACTCGCAGAAAATAGACGTCTAAGTAGTAGCAATTTGTTAATGCACTTTGTACGGTGAACGAAAGAGCCGAAAGCCCAATTTTCTGAGAGTGTTTGCGTGTGGTGGGTTTTGGTGATGCCTTTAGTTTCACAGAATCTAATCGCACGCATTCACACTCCCTTAATTTTTTTCATGGTAGAAAGCGGCCCAGCAAAGGTCCATGAGCGGCAGCAACACTTACCATCAGGTGTACTGTTTGCTCGTTTGCCACCGTTTGCAATAAAGAAAAAAAAGTGAGCCGTCGCCCAGGACGCCTGACAGATGTGGAACATCGAAACTATTTTGTACGAGTAGAGACACGGTATCGAATATAAAGTATCGATACTAAACTCATGAATAGTATCGAAAGATAAGTAACGTACTGTTTAAAGTATTGAGTACTTTTATTTACTTTATCTTTAGGCATTGAGTACTTTTCTTTCGATACCGATACATTTGGATTTCGATATTTTAGTCAATAAGTACTTTTTGGTAGGTATCGTATCGAATAAATTATCCATTTTAAAATTGACTTTACGACTCATATTTATGGTAACGTCATTTAGTACAAACGAAATGAACCTTCTAAAACGTAACTTGAAATAATTTGCGATTTATAAACCAGAAATAGCGCCATCTATCGAGCAAACGACCAACTCTAAGCTACAATATATTTTATAAAGAACTCTCTAATCCTGATATGACAATAAGACAAGCTGTTTAAAGTGAGTCAAAATCCAATTCTTAAGGAGTTGGTGACATACAAACAAATAAATATACAGCTGAAGCTAATAAAAGCCTATAAAAAATGAAATGCTTTCATCCGTTCACAGACATTCTTTCCGCACGAAGAGTGTGATTTAGGAAACAGAAATGGCGGCATTTATCGAGCTAACGACCAACTCTCAGCTTCAATATATTTAATAAAGAAATTTTTAATCCTGTAATGATAATAAGACAAACTATCTAAATAATTTTAACGTCATGGTCTTCCTTAAATTTTGAACTTTTAAATGAAATTTGACTGTTTAAAGTGAGTCAAAATCCAATTCCTATGAAGTCGGTAATATACAAAGAAATAAATATATATACACCAGAAACTAATAAAAGCCTATAAAAAACGGGTTTCGTAGCTGAAAGTAAATTAAATACCATACCTATTGGTATATTTATATTACTAAGTTAGAGAATTTTACATTAATTTATAAAACAAGTATATATGCATAAAAGAACATTAGATTACGACAGGAACTAATACGATAAAACTAAGGCATAAAGTATTAATAAAATATCGCGATTTTTTCCAAAAAATGATGATTTTTATTCAATAAACATTTATTTTCATTAATATACATTATAAGTAACAATTTACTTTGTGTTCACTAGATGGCGTTGTACAAAATTTTAAATCGCACTATGGTTTCGTTACAAAAATGTAGATATATGCATCCAAATATTTTAATTAATAGGGGACCGCGAGGCGTGGCGTTAAACGCCACGCGACGATCACGGTCACCCTCGCCTATAGATGTTTCACATCAAAAAAGAAGAGATTCTCTGCCCCTTGCTATCCTATCATTATTATATACCCTTGAATTTTGTAACTAAGTAACCAGCGACTTTATCCTTACTAGTCTATGAGAAACAGCTAGCATTTACCATTAAGTAGGCTGCTTGTTTGTCTATCACTAATGGCTTCAAGCCATTAGTGATAGACAAACAAGCAGCCATTGGCTTGTCTTATCATCGTAAAGTATTTCCTCGGTTTTTTTTTTAGTAATGTAACGATTACGTTTACTTTTAGTATCTATCGTTACAAGAGGGCTGGGCTATGATTCTCTATACCAACAAAGATAAGACTGCTAAAACGCGTAACTAAATTATCATAGATTTTTATGTGGTAGGATTATACTGTGGACAGTTGTCCGTATACAGCTGCGGGTTAGCCTGTCTGGGATAGTACCATACTCTCACAGAAAATCGATGTCTGAGTAGTGGCAAATTGTTATTACACTTCGTTCAGTGAGTGAGAGAGCCGGAACTCCAACTTTCTGATGGTGTTTGTACGTGGTGGGTTTTAGTGATGCCTATTGTATCACCGTACCTCATTACATGCATTCACACTCACATTACTTACCATCAGTAGAGCTGTATGCTCGTTTGTCACCTACAGCTGTAAAAAGAAATTAAGAAAATGCAAAAATCTAAACTATCATTTCCTTTTCTTTTTTCTGTATTTTCATACGCATACTATCAAATGTTGTGTAGTGGTTACGAATACTACTAACCTGGGATTTATGGGTTATATTAAATTTGAAAACAGCAAATAAATTGAGCAGCGTGGAGGAATAAGACAGTAACGTTACTTTCCATTTTTGCATTGCGTGCAATTGATGTCATCTTTTTATGATGTGTGGTGGGGATTACGAATACTACAGCCCTTATTATTGCTAATGGGTGTCGTAAAACACAACTAAGACATTTACACATACCTGAATCAACTCCATTTGATACTGTCTGGTCAACAATTACATTCCCAACGAGGGTTAACGACAGATCAATCTTGAAACTCTAGCTAAAACATTTGCAATATGTAAGAGGGCAGAAATATATTTATTGCGTTTTTTTTTTTTTTTTTTGTGGGTGGGCTGCGGTCGGCGCGCCTCCGCACCACTCCGTCCGGGGCGACAGAGGGGCTTAAGCACGCAACTCCCGCAACCCACCCGAAAACCCGAAAACCACCTCGCCTTCGTCATTGGGCCGACCACCGGAGCAGGTTTACTTGTCGTCAGTGGTCGGCCCGACGGAATACCTCCTACGTGGGGTACCCTCCCATCGACCGACGTCCTCCCCCTCGGGGAGGACGTCGGTCTTTCCTCACGCGGTCGGCCTCTCGGCGGGTGACGGACTAATCCCCGGTCACGTCACCCGCGGCCTCGGCTAGGGCGGCATGAGGCGCAGATAGTTGCGCCTGCGCCGCCCCAGTCGCTGGCGGCGGATCTCCTCATCGAGGCTGCGCTCCACGCGCAGACGATCCGCCGCCTCCTTCTGCGAGATCACTGTCTCGCAGAAGGCTGCGACCGCGTCCCAATTCCCGACGCTGTCGACCATCGCCCTAGCGATGGCCGGCAGCATCAGGTCGGCACCGATGATTGCGACGAGTTCACGGTGCTGCACTGCCCAAACCGCGCAGGCCTCGAGCGTGTGGCGCGCCGTGTCCTCGTCGCAATCGCAGTGGTGGCAGGACGGTGTACTCTCCCTCCTTACGACCCTGTGCAGGTATTTGGCGAAGCTCCCATGCCCCGTCAACACCTGCACTAGTCGGAAGGAGAGCACCCCGTGCCGCCTTTCCAACCACTGCATCAGCACCGGCCGGAAGGCCTCCACGGTTCGCACCCCGAACCGAGGCCTCTCCAGCCGGACTGCCCAACGGGCAATGACGTCTCGGCGGGCGTCGACGTGCCAGGCGGTGAGCTCCCACCCCCGTCACCCGCCGATACAATCTGGCGAGCATCTCCGCCTCTAGGTCCCACGGGGGAGTCCCGGCCAATAGGCACGCTGCCTCCGTCGCCACCGTGCGGTATCCGCGGATGGCCCTGACCGCCATGACCCTCTGTGGTCGCCACAGAAGGGCCCTAAGTCGGACGGTCAAGGCCCACACCGGTGCGCCGTACAGGGCCATCGACCGGATGACCCCCGTGTACAGCCGTCGGCACGTAGCGCTCGGTCCGCCCACGTTCGGCATAAGCCACGATAGGGCGGACGCCGCGCCGACGAGCCGCGGAACGAGCCTGCGGAAATTCTCCCGGAACCACCATTGCCCGTCGAGCACCAGGCCCAAGTACCTCATATGGGCCCGGATGCTGATGTCAACCGATCGGACGGTGATCGAGACGCCGATGGGAGGGCTCATAAGGCGCCCATGGAACAAGAGGGCCTCCGTCTTGTCCAGGGCGACCCTCAACCCCAGCGCCTCGATCCGCCTGACGACCTCTTCGGTGCCATAGGTCGCCAGGCTTACCGCCTCTTCTAGCGTCCCACCGCGGGCTGTGACGAACGTGTCGTCGGTGTAACAAATCACGCCCAGCCCGGGCGGAAGGCTCCCCCGCAACGCCCAGTCGTAGCCGATGTTCCACAGGGTGGGTCCGAGGACCGACCCCTGTGGGACACCGCACGTCATGGGCGTTCGCACAACGTCCCCTGCTCGGTTGGTACAGAGGACGCTGCGCCCCACCAAATAGTCTGCCACTAGCCGCCTCAGGTAAGCTGGCACTCCGTGATACCGGAGCGCCTCCCTGATGCAGCTGAATGGCAGACTATTGAATGCGTTGGCGATGTCTAGGGACACCGCCAACAGCACTCCCCCACCGGTGACGGCCTCAGTCGCCACGGCCCTCAGGCGCAACAGAGCCGCGATCGTCGAACGACCCCTCCTAAACCCAAACTGGGCGTCCGACAGATCGGGCCCCGTGCCGACGAGGTGCCGCTCGATGCGGGCAGTTACCACCCTCTCCAGTAGCTTGCCCGTGTCATCGAGTAGCACGATAGGCCTGTAGGCCGAAGGCGACCCCGGAGACCGTCCCGGCTTCGGCAGGAGCACCAGCCTTCCCTCCTTCCAGCACCCAGGGAACCGTCCGGACGCTAAACACGCATCGAACAGCTCCCTGAGGCGGGGACCCAGGTGGTCGAGGACCAGGCCCAACACGCGGTTAGGAACACCGTCGGGCCCGGGGGCGGTGGACTTTGCGCACATGCGCGCCACCGCCACTCCCATCTCGGGTTCCGTGATGGGCGGAACACTGTCGTCGTCGGCCTCCCGGTCAGTGTCTGGCAGAGCCATGACCGGGGGCATGTGTTCCGCCCGCCGCGGGAACAGGTCCTCGACGACCCGGGTGAGAAGGCTGGGCTGGAGAGTCTCGGTGAGGGGAAGGCCCCGCGCGCGGAGCTTATTCAGCACCGCGCGATAGGGGCGTCCCCAGGGGTCACGGTCGAGACCGTCCAGCATCTCCTGCCGACTGACGTCCTTGGCGGAGCGGACGGCCAGCCTGAAGGCCGACCGCGCATTGCGGTAGCCCTCATACAGCAAGGCCTCCCGCTCCGCGTCGCGTTGGCGCCGCCGGCTGCTGGTGTAGGCCCTCCGGGCGCGAATGCACGCGGCCCGGAGATCCGCCAGCTCCCGGGACCACCAGTGGACCGCCCTCCTCGGGGGCGGACGCCGTACCCGGGGCATGGCCGCATCGCAGATCTGCGTCAACGCACTGCGGATGCGGCCAGCCTCGGCGTCCACCCCGTCCGACTGGTTGGCAGAGGACAGCCACGAGTAAACGATGGCTGTCTCCGCCAGCTGGTCCCGGTCTAAGCGACCCACAGCCCATCGCGGGAACGCAGGACGTCCATCCGCCCCGTGACCCCTGCTGGGCGTCGGGATTACCGGGGAGACCTCCATCCGGATATACCGGTGGTCCGACAAGGTCTCCACCTCCACCACGACGCGCCAGCTCCCCACGCGTGCGGCGACCTCGGGGCTAGCGAACGAAAGGTCCACTATCGACCCGCCCCGTTGTCGCACGCACGTATGCACCGAGCCCCTGTTCAGCAAACAGAGGCCCAGTGCCGCCGCCCACTCCATATTTATTGCGTTAACCCTAATTGGAATAAAGGCAGAATAATAATGACGCTAGTATAGTGGTTCTCCAACTTGTTGGCCTCGGACCCACCTAACAAAAACTGCTAAATCTGGGACCCATCTTTTGTTTGTCTTAACCTTTTTAAGACATAAAAACAATTTAAGACTTAAAATATTGGTAATACTAAAATAGGTAATCTCTGTGCTCAGAAAATATTCGTCGAGGCCTGACGATATGGACCAACTGAGAGGTTGTTTCAAAGTCTTTTTTATACCCATACTTTGGGAACCCCTGTGCTATTAGTTTAACGGAGCAGTCAAAATAATAAATTTTAAATTAATTTCTTTATTACAGAGTAACACGAAAACATCATGGGTGCAATGTTTAGAAGTGAAGAAATGGTTTTATGCCAACTCTTCGTCCAATCTGAAGCTGCATACGTATCTATGTACGAACTAGGGGAAGCAGGGATTGCACAGTTCAGAGACGTGAGTAAATTTATTGAAACCTATTTTTAATAAAGACGATTCAGATTTAATTTATGATAAATAATGAATGACTTTGATTGTGATTCATCATCATCATCATCATTTCAGCCCATATACGTCCCACTGTTGGGCTCGGGCCTCCTCCATAACGGAAGGGTAATTGACCTACTATACCACGCTGGTCAGACGTGTTGGTATAGGGTTTTATTTCGAGTTTGCCTTCTCTCGCATAGATGTTATATGCGTTTTATCTCCCTTAGTCGTCTCGTACGATCACCCAAGGGTAAGATAGGGGGTGGTGAATTGTATTCTTACTCCGTCACCACACGGATTGTGATTACGGAGTAAGAATACTACTGACAAATCCATTTCTTACATATGGGTGTCGTAAAAGACAAGGGATAATAATATGCACACATCTACAGAAGAGGAGGAAAACTCGAAATAAAACTCCATACAAACACGTTTGACTAGCGTGGTATAATAGGTCAGTTTCCCACCCATTGTGATGGAGGCTTGATTCGGTTCTTTTTTTTTTTTAAAGGCAACACCCTGCACTAAGGACATAATCCTTGTATTGCGGGGGACTTTACAAACATATAATTAACGGACACAAATTACATCCAGACTCAGATCAACAATTTGTGGATCGCACAAAGTGATGTCGCGCGTGGGATTCGAACCCCCGACACTGGCAATATAGGTCGCTATCTTAACCACTACGCCATCTGTGCAGTCAGTTCTTGCATGACACCATTTCTAAGCGCCTGAAAATATTAAAAGATGGTGTGGAACCCCCTTATTTGCCATATTTCTATCCTATTTCCTTTCTTTAATTTAATTAACTTGTGAAAAACTAACTGCAGATTTATCATAATTGTTTATAATACTTTTATTTACATCCTACAATACAATTAGCTGATTTAGCAGACCATTATTGTAATAATTCTAAAAAATATATTCCTTGAGGTCGATCGTAGCACCATCTATCAGGTCCAATTATTAATCTAAACTATTCTTGACGGGCTAGAGCAAAGGCAACTAATTTTTTTTTCAAAACAAGCCTCTTTTTTTTATAAGCTATGATCTGGAGACATTGTCTGTTCCATTCGAGGCGACGACAGAACGGCGGCGCGCGGCCCCGTAACCGGGTTCCCTCTCCATTACTATTGGGCCTACAACTAAAACGAATTTCTTGATATGCGTGTTCAGCTCGGCAGGTTACCATGTCTCGGTGGGTTTTGGATATAATGTCCGGTTAACGACATTGCCGGGGCATAGCCCTCGCACGATCGACCTTTCTGAGGCTGACGAACTGAACCCCGGTACGATCACCTGTAGCCTCGGCTAGGGCGATCCAGACCTTTGCAACGGTTAAACAGTCTTAGTAATGTCACAGTTGTCCATTCTTATTAGAACGAGACAAGAGCTATAAATGAAATATAATGTTATACATAGAATATATTCCCAAGGGGATTTGACGTCAGGCAGGCGGCCAGACATAAAACTTGCCAAAACTTTTGCAATATGTATTATGTAAGAAGAGTGCGTATTGAGTCGATCCCCAAGTAATTGGGAAAACAGCAGGATGATGATAATGTTATAGATTTTTATTTCGTTATTTTATAAAAGAATATGTATTCCATCTAGCCATCAGTCTGCTAGAAGTCCAATGTTGAACAGTCTTCCCTTAGGAAGCGTAATGCCATATTCACCACGCTTAGCAGGCGAAGGCGATATGGCGCCTGTAGTTAACGTTATAATTGCCCAGAAGACTACTAACTGTCCAAAGGAGTGCTAGCTATCCAAGAGTGGTAGTTGTCCAAAAGTATGGTAACTGTCAAGAAGAGTGCTAGTTATCCAAAAGGGTGCTGATTGTTCGGAAGAGATATTGTTGCTTATTCTCCTGGTGTGATCACAAATATTTTATTATTAATAAATAATACGACTCCTCACGAGTTATGTATGTTTATTATTTCAGTTTATAAAGGTCCCACTGCTGGGCTCGGCCGACCGCTATGGCGACCAGTCGCGAAGGAACCGCGTCAAGCGGTTGCACCGCTCAAACGGACCGCCTCGGCGACCAATCGCTAGTGCGTAACGGGCCTTATTGTTTAGTAAAAATTAGTTGTAGTTCCCAGAGGTGCAGTAAAATGTCATTTTACAAGTCGATAAACACAAGTGTGTGACATTACGTGTCGAACATTACTCGGCCACTGTTTACGACACAGCTTATTATGTTTTATGTGCTGTGTTTGCGGTTGATTATCTTAAACTAATACAATTGTTTATTGTTTTAAATACGAAAATATTATTTCATAACATCGACGCAATGGAATTTAGAATATAAATCTTATAACGCAGGGGTTCCTAAACTTTAACCATAACAGAACACCGAACGAATACCCTTAGATGTGAAACGTCTATAAGCGAGGGTGAGCCTGATCGTTAGCGTGGCGTTAACGCCACGCTTTAATGTGTACATTTATGTAACAAAACCATAACCTGTTTTAGAATTTCGTACAGCGCCATCTAGTGAGCTCAAAATAAATTATTAACCTATGGTGTATACTAATGAAAATAAATGCTTATTGAATAAAAATCATCATTTTCTGGCAAAGAAAATCGTAATAATTTATTAATACTTTGTCATATTAGTTCCTGTTGCAATCTCTTCTTTTACGCATATATACTTGTACAAAATAATTTCGATGTTTCATATCTGACAGGCGTCTTGAGTGATGGTTCCCTTTTTTATTTTATGTAACTCCATACTAAATGATAATAAATCTGAACGGGGGACGAAGACCACCGCGCAACGTCGCACATTTTCTGTGGCTATATGGGCTATATGTCATAGTCCAGAGTGAATTCTTGCTATTTACTTACATAATAGTTATGAGTTCTTCTCACCACTAATTTTGCGCGTATTATTTCACAGACAAATTACTAATGGAAAGCTATTTAATTTTGGCGAAACCGTGAGGCCTACGCCTAAGTTCTGCGAAACACTTCCTCGGAAATCCCTGTTATAACGGACTAATTAGTATGCTATACAGATTCCGTGTTCCTAGGCTCCAATGCGGGATCGACTAAAAAATGTTGTTAGTTTGCTGCATATTTCTTGGATCATCATTTCAGCTCATATACGTTCCAATGTTGTCGAGCCTCCTCCATAACAGGAGAGTAATCGACCCACTATACCTCGCTGGTCAGAAGTATTGGTATAAGGTTTCATTTCGAGTTTTCTATCTCTTGCTTAGATGTTACAGGCATATCATGTACCATAGTCGTCTTTTATGACACCCATTGCAAGATAGTGGGGTGGTGAATTGTATTCTTACTCCGTCACCACACGGATAAAGGATAAAGTGGATAGTGTCACGAATAAAGTGCTATAGAGATGCCGAGTTTTTAGACTCCAATCCTGGATCCTCTAAAAAAATGTTGTTAAGATTTTCTGCAGACTTCATGGATGTCTCAACAAATTATCAATAACATCAAATTTGGATCTGTTTAAACCCCTGCTTAGTTTTTTTTTGTCCATCCTCATCTCGCTCAGTCGTCAAGGACGAGAGTTTTTGAGGTATATCCGAATGAAAAGTGAAATTCTAGATCTATCTGGTTTTCACTTATATATAATTTGGTTCATTCTATTAAATTATTGCGATTGTAAAAGAATATTACTTGTTTTAACATATATACAGGGTGTATCAGGTTATGGGGCAACTGGTTAAAAGGGAGCTAGGCAATGGTGGTAGGAACTCATGAAAAAAATTTAACGAATAATATCGAATCGTTAAGGAATTAGAGACATGTAAAGTTTTCAATTTTGTCATCGCTTTTTCGTGTAAATCTGATTGAAATGTATAAAGTCAACGATACTTAATACGCAACATATTCATACCTTGTTAAATTTTCATTAGAAATTGAATAAATCAATGATTACATTCACATAAGCAAGACAAACTTCGCTTTAAAACAGCTGATCGGTCTATGACCGTTGACCGCTCGCCGGTTCAATGCACGTTTCAATGAAATCGTAGGTACAACCTACGATGTCATTGAAACGTTTGCGCAATTCTAGGTATTAATGAATGAAATTATACTGTCGAAGCTTTACATGCCTACATGTATTCTGTCTGTACATGCCTACATAATACGTAACATTTAAGGCATAGACTCTTAGACACATTTTTTTGAAATCGCTATAACTTTTATGTTATATTGTTTTTTGTGTAATGTACATTCTAATTATGATCTATAGCCGTTAAACTACAACATACTCGAACAGTTGCCCCATAACCTGATACACTCTGTATATCAACGACATATCAACCCCGTCATAGTCAATTACGTTTAACTGTATGTCCTCTATTAATGATATTCTTTCATTCATATTAGCGCCTCAGCTCATATACGCGACTGGAGTCGAGCCTCTTCTATAATGGGAGGAGAATTAACCTATTATACTACACTGGTCGATTGGGTACTCTTTTTTCATCCGTCTTCCTGACGACAACCCTCCTTCGATGTAATGGTCGGCAATATTAGTAGCTGCAACCATACAGCATGAATCTTCTTATTGAAACATATTATTGATTGAATACATTAAATCATTGTAGGTATTAATTAAATATTGAAAATAGATTTCTGGGTATGAACAGATTGATTGCAATAATAGGTACAGGTATATATAAAAGCTTGAACACACGGTAATTAAAAGCTGCTAGGTGTATATGCTACGTATGTGTGTGTGTCTACGTGTGTGTATTATACTACCTCAGACATCACTTGCAGACTGTCTAACATAAAAGTCTAAAAGCAAAAAAAAAAAAAATATTATTATTAAAATCTCATTTACATGTTCAACATTGACAAAATGGTAAAGCGTGGTTAGAAATAAAATAGTTTACTTCTAAAATTCGCATGACCTATGGGAAATTGGGTTAAAAGTACTGTTGCCCAAAAAAGGTCAAGGTCTTGCGAGAAATGCAAGACCAAGACCGCTTAATTTTTGCAAGACCAAGACCAAGACTGGCCCTGCAAGACTTGAGCAAGACCAAGACTGAGCCTGCAAGAGTCTCGTGTCTTACATTTAAGTCAAATCACGATTTCAGCTAGGAGCATAATAGGAGGGAAATTGACCTACTATATCACGGTGATCGGCCGTGTTGGTACAGGGTTTCATGTCAAGTTTTCCTTCTCTTGTACCGATGTTATATACCTATATATTATAGCCCTTAGTCGTCTTTTACGACACTCACGGGTAAAAGACGTAGGGAGTGATGAAATGTATTCTTACTCTGTCACTACACGGCAAGTCAAACCAGTCTTGAGATATCCATCTATTGGCCAATCGATTCCCAATGTTGGTGTTGGCTTTTCAGAATCACTCTTTGGAAAGGTTTAAAGACAAAAATATCATAATCGTCACCCTGTTAGTTAGCCTTGATAAGTTTCACACGAGAGTGCTCTTGCCCATTATATTTATATATCCGTTTATTCATTAGCCCAACGACGTCCACTGTTGGACATAGAAATATGCCTACAATTAATCTACTTAAATAACACCCAGACTCGCAAAAAGAATGATTATGCGTAGATCGGTATTTGTACATAAACATCGTAATATATTAATGTGAAAGAGAAGTAAAACTACTAGAAATAAAATCCTATACCAACATGTATGACCAGCATGGTATAGTAGGTAAATTTTCCTCCTACTGGGAGGAAGATTAAGCCCAGCTGTGGCACTTTTATGAACTGAGACGATAACGACTAATATCATACATTTGGTGACCCTCTTCATAGGTATATTATTAAAAACTATTATTATCTGTACTACTACTTATCATAAATCGGGAGAAATTATTTATTTGAACGCCTAATTTTAGAAAATATTCCAAAAGAATGTTATTTTGTCTGATAGTCTGTTTATCCAGTTTTTTATGCTGTGTGGTAGCGGCTTCGAATACTACCAACCCTTGCTTTGCTCGTGGGTGTCGTAAAAGACGACTAAGAGCCCTAGATTGACCCGTACCAACTCCATCTGGTACCATTTGGGTCAACGAATACATTCCCAAGGAGGGTTGACGTCAGGCAGGCGGCCGGTCATAAAAGTCATTGCCGAAACTTTTTGCAATATGTCAAAACAGATGACATATTGCGTCGACCCCAAGTAATTGGGATAAGAGCAAGATGATGATGAGTCTGTTTATCCAGAAAAGTTTTAGGCTCTAATACATATTAGTAGGCATATATATTAGTAAATTGGTCCGGAGCAGTGTCTGTAGAGGCTAAATTTCCTGCAATCGGACAAAATTTTCAAGCTGTCAAGCATTCTCCGTGGTAGCCGTTGTTACGGCAACTACCTACTTAGATAACAAAAATTGTGATTCAAGTAGGTATGTTATGATATTATATATGGTGATATTGTTTTTAATGCCAGGGGGGCGATATGGTTATTTAAACGAAATAATAGCATTATATGGATAGGTAAGTCAAGCAAGCGAAGCTGTTGGAACAGCTAGTATTAAATATATCTAGAGGTAGGTAGGTAGAATTATAGGTAAATCGTGATTAACACATTCCTTTTTATAGGGCAACTATTAGGTATGGCAGATATTGTTAACTCGAAGGGGAATATAAACACTCCCATTTATTATAAAAATATTTAAAGTGACATAAAATTTATTGTATTAACTGCCCCGTGTGGTGACGTCTTAAGAAAACAGGGTCGAAATTCCTTCCTTTGTCATAGGAGTAATAACGCTGTCTAATGTAACACCAGGCGAATAGGAGAGTAATTTTTCTCAATGGTTAGGGTTATATTCAATAGTGGACTATAGAATAGCAGATGGATAGATAGGATAGGATGATATTTGATTAATTTAGTTGGATTTTTCCTTGGCATGATAAATGACTGTTACGTTATTCCAACTGCGAGACTTGCAAGACTTTGCGAGACTCTTGCTGCAATACCAAGACCAAGACTCGAGTGCACAATACCAAGACCAAGACGAGACCAGGTGTGATGTTGCAAGACCAAGACTACTCTAAGTCTCGTCTTGGTCTTGCATTTGGGCAACACTAGTTAAAAGTGCTTAATTACCAGCCATATTTAGTCTAAGCGCTCACAAAAAGATCGAAAGAAAAGATATATGTAGGTGACGGCCCTTCGTTAATTAATTTTCGTTGACTTTATTACTAATTCAATACTCTCTTGACAGATCCACTAAATAAATACGTTGCAGCGAGGAATAAAGTACCTATATAAATCGTGTTATTTTAAATTTTAAACCGGATCGTGCGAAGGTTGTAAATAATATTACTTAATGCTTCTTTACACACTATTACAACACAGATAAACTAATACCAAATGAGAAACACGTTGTCGCTAACGTTATTATTATCAATATCTTTATTTACTTGAATGCAATCGAAATATGATAATCTACGAATATTAAACGGCATGGTGTGTATACATCCTATCAGCTTAAAACAATAGTTACTAATGTGTTTAATCTTTGAGTAATTAGTATGGCTTTGCGGAAAAACACTGGCTCTTAAGCCGGTTTTTTTTTTTATTTTAATGTAATAAATTCATCACATGAATGAAACAAAAGTATCTCTGTGTGGTGACAGAGTAAAAATACAATTCACCAACCTCTATCTTGCGCATGACCACGCAAAGCCAGCAACCCGACTGACCAGCGCAGTATAAGAGGTCAATTTCCCTCCTATTGCAGAAGGGGGTTAACTCCAGCCATAGGACGTATGTATATAAGCTGAAATGATGATGATGAATGAAAAATAAGTTTTTCTGTCTGGTGACGGAGTAAGGATACAATTCACCACCGCCTGTCTTTCCCGTTGGTGTAATAAAAGATGACTTAGGGATATCTTGTACAAATCACAACAAACAATCAATCAACCCTATACCAACCCGCCTGACCAGTGTGGTATAGTAGGTCAATTTTCCCTCCCATTGTGAAGGCAGTTCGAGCCCAGCTGTGGGACGTATATAAGCTGAAATGATGATGATGAATGAAAAAGAAGTATTTCTGTGTAGTGACGGAGTAAGAATACAATTCACCACCCCTATCTTGACTACAGGTGTCATAAAAGCTGACTAAGGAATATTTTACGCATATCACAACTGTGTAAGAGAAGGAAAACTCGTAATAAAACCCTATACCAACTCGCCTGACCAGCTTGGTATAATAGGTCAATTTCCCTTCAATTGTGGAGGAGATTTGAGTCCAGTAGTGGGACGTATATGTGCTGTGATGATGATGATTTAAAAAAAGAAAATCTTTTTATGGTAGACTATGGTCTGATCCCCGCTCAATCTGTCCAGGGCCTCGGATGAGTGTACCGTCCACTTCGTCGTCCCGGCAACAAAATTTTAAAGAAAGCCCTGACGCTTTCTTTGAATATATATTTTTTGGCTAAATATACCCTATGTAAAATAATCATATCATCATCTCAGCCCAAATACCCCCTACTATTGGGCTCGGGCCTGCTCCGTTGTGGGAAGGTATTTGAGCTGTTAAGACATGTTGACATAGGGTTTCATTTTTAGTTTTCTTTTTCTGGCATCAATATTATCTGCGTATTATATCCATTAGTCTTCTTTTAAGACACTCACAGGTAAGAGGGGGGTTGGTGAATTGTATTCTTACTTCGTCACCAAACAGAGATATGCAAACAATATTTCGATGAATCACATAAAGTTAAATAAACCTTAGTTTAATGCTCCACATTATAATAGCGACTAGTTAGAATAATACAACGACCTTTATTATCAGATTACATTAAAATATAAGCATATAATAAATAGCTACGCCTTGGTATATTATATCCGTATGGTATTTTAAGCTCAAAGTTACTCAGCGTGCTATGGAGCGGACTATGCTCGGAATTTCTTTCTTAGATAGGTTCCATAATACGTTAATCCGTAGAAGAACGGATGTAACCAATATAGATCGAAGAATTAACAAGCTGAAGTCGCAGTGCTCAAGTCATACTGAAAGAAAGAAATAAAAGATTTTCACGAGAAAAAAACAAGAAAATAACATTAAAAAAATAATAAAGTAAAAGTGAAAGTAAAATGGAATTGGGATGTCGCTGATAATAACCGTTGATTCTCAGCCCGAGCCAACCATTGCTCGATGGATAACCTCTGGGGCAAAAAGGTCTCGAATCGTAACCACGTACTGGATGATGCAGTGTATGAGGAAGGTGGATCGACGATTCGGTGTAAATTGCTGTCATTAGATGCGGACTGCACAAGAGCGCTCTGTGTGGCGAAATATGAGAGAGGCGTCCAGCAGTGGATGGCAAGAGGCTGATTGATGATGATCGTAGTAAATAAAAAACTACGGATTTTATCGCGTTTGGATTTAATTTTTGATTGCCCGACGTTTCGAATACTTTGTAGCGTTCATTAGTTCATTAGAGAGGATGTGGTGAATTGTATTCTTACTCCCTCACCTCATGGAATAAAATCCTTCAATAGATTAAAAAACGAACGAACAAATGACACAGTTTTCACCCTAACATTTTAGCGCGTAGCATTATGATATGAATTCTTGTTTTATGTCAGTGTAATAAAATGATAGAGACGAAGCATACTTCCGTCTCCATTATATTTAGTCCGCCACCCCCCTTTATTTCGCGTGTCATAAGCAGAAAGCACGCAAGGGAGTGTCCGTGTTGGATGTTCCCAAGTATATTTATGTACCAACCTTGTTACATTTTTAATCCACGAATAGTGTAGTAACTATGGGTATAAATAAATACTGTTATTTTCGTGATAGCTACTAACTAATTTAAAGACGATATTACAGTTTGCTAATTCTTCGTGCTATATCGGTTACACCAGTTCTTCTGCGGATTTCCGTATTTCAGATTCTATCTCGCAGAGAAATCCCGAGCATAGCCTGTTCCATAGCACGCTGAGCGACTTTAAGCCTTGTTATGAGGCCTGCATTTAGAGACCACGTTTCTGTGCCGTAAGTCATCACTGATAATACGCACTGGTCGTAGACCTGTGTTTTCAGACACTGAGGTATGTTGGACGAGAAGATCCTCTTAAGTTTCCCGAACGCTGCCCAACCGAGTTGGATTCGTCGGCTGATCTCTTTCTCGAAATTGGATCTACCTAACTGGGTTGTTTGTCCTAGGTAAACATAATGATCGACAACTTCGAGAATCGCATTGCCAACTAGGACCAATACAGAAATGACATGGGCATTTAACATGACTTTTGTCTTGTCCATGTTCATTCGTAAAGCCACTAGTTGGGATACCCTGCTGAGATCTTCGATCGCTGAAGTGGCAATGGGCTGGCTACATCGCTCGAAGAACTGACAACCGCCAGGGAAGAAAGGTTCTCGAGTGGCGACCACGTATTGGACAACGCAGTGTAGGATGCCCCCTCACTAGGTGGACCGACGACCTGGTGAAAGTTGCTAGGCGTCGTTGGATGCAGGCGGCACAGGATCGCACTTTGTGGCGTAACATAAGGGAGGCTTACGTCCAGCAGTGGACGGCGATAGGCTGAAATGATGATGATGATTACAGTTTGCCGTATGGTGACGGAATAAGACTACAATTTACCATCCCCTATCTTACTCGAGTGTGTCGTAAAAGACGGCTAAGAGTGGCAATATGTGCATCTATGCAAGAGAAGAAAAACTTGGAATGACATCTTATATCAACCCGTTTGATCAGCATGTTATTAGAGAAGGCTCGAACTCAGCAGTGGAATGAGTATGAGTTGTTGTTTGTTTAAACTACTTAATTAAATATTTCTACTAAATCTATCATCTCTATTAGTGATAAATCTATCATCAACATTCTCCTCTTATCCTAATTTCTTGGGGTTGACGTAATATGCACTCTTCTTCCATTGTACATATCGCAGAAGTTTTGGCAATAGCTGGGCTGATCATAAACTAGACGCCGGCCTAACATGATATCTCCTTGGGAATGTAATTGTTAACGAGACTGCTCGAACTCGGATAGAACTGGCCCAGGTTGATGTAAAGATCTTCACCGTCCTTTACGACCCACGAGCAATATAATTCTTGGAATTATTCCCCAGCCTGCATTGTGGCATTGTGTTAGACCACACAGCATGGTATTATCCTTATGGACTAAGAGTCCTCAAAAGTCTCCTGTTGGGTTCGAACCTCCTCCACAATGGGAAATTGACTTATTATACCGCGCTGGTCAGATTTGTTGGCATAAGGTTTTATGTGGAGTACTCCTTCCCTCCTGTTGTAGAGTAAGCTCGAGCTCGACAGTGGGACGTATATGGGCTGAGATGGTGATGATCATGATGGTAACTCCTTTTCTTATGTTGATGTCATTCGTATATTATGTGCCTGAGTCAAACACCCACGGGCAGGGAGTGGTGAATTGTATTCTTACTCCGTCACCACACGGCAGATATAATTAATGGATTAATATAATTTTAATCATTTATTTTTAAATAGCAACCCGCCCTCGCTTCGCTTCGGGTTCAGTCGCTTTACCGCGTAGCTCCCGATAAAATATAGCCTATGTTACTCCCTGACATTATAGCTTTCCATTGGTAAAAGAATTTTTGAAATCGATTCGGTGGTTTAAGCGTGAAAGTGTAAGAAACAAACAAACATACTTTCGCATTTATAATATTAGTAAGGATTTTAAAGTACCTAACCTTTTTGTCTCGGAAAATATTTATATATTTGCTATATTATCCTATTGTAATAAAGTATAAAATTCTCCCTGTGATAAAGGAGAAAAGATACAATACATCATCGTTTCATTCTCGTGGATCTTGTAGAAGGTAACTAAAGATTAAGATTTCTGATGTTTACGCGAGTACACACTTTATGAAACTATTTTTGTAAATTTTATCGCGTATATATTTGATTTTAATTTACGTTTCAAATACTTTCAGCGTTTATGTTTGCGGAGTGACAGACCATAGTTTTATTTAAAAAGTAACTAAACCATATAAAAATATAATATAATTAATAGGAATACTCAAGATAAAATGCAATACCGACACGATCAGACGTGATATACTGTCCGTTTGCCCGTCAAAGTGGTACATAATAATAGAGTATATGTAATCTGAAGGAGAAGAATTGATCGATACAATTTGCCATGTTTTCCTCCAGTTTGAAAAGAGTCTTCCTTTTATAAAGCAACTTATAAATTTTCAACTTAAACAGAAAATTTTCAATTAAAGCACTTAGCGAAAACGCCTCTTTCAGCATTTCTCAATTTCATCCTCTTACGAATGTCCTACCGAAACCGAATCTTCGGTGTGGTAATGGAGTAAGAATACTATTCCCCACCATATATAGCTTAGAAATATATATTTGTAAAGACACTCTTGTAAAGCGCGCTGTTCATAACCGTAGTTCATTATTGATTTCACCTTTCTTTTTTAATTCAAATGTTGCCATTGATTAAGAAATGTAATAGTCTTGAAGGTTATTCGAGCGTATTAACAATTGATTATATTCGATCGTAGTTTTCATTTAAAATATTATGTAATACCGAAAACTAGCCTAACTTACAGTTTTATTCTCTACGCCTACGGTGGTAAACAAAAAATCAGCATACTCTCGCAGAAAATCGACGTCTGAGTAGTAGCAATTTGTTACTGCGCTTCGTTCGGTGAGCGAGAGAGCCGGAAGCCTAACTTTCTGAGGGTGTTTGTGTGTGGAGGGTTTTGGTGGTGCCGTTGGTATCACCGAGCTTCAATGCACGCATTCACACTCCCTTCACTTTCTTCGCGGTAGGTAGCGACCCTGTAGATGTCCATGAGTGGCAGCAACACTTACCATCAGGTGTACTGTTTGCTCGTTTGCCACCGTTGGCAATAAAAAAAAAGCAATACCAGGTGTACAGAGACGCTGCTTACCGTAAAAAGTGCTGCTTAAGAGCGTTATCGGTAATCGGCACTTCTCGCATTTTTGGTTTTTTGCTACGGTCCGATATCGACGCACACTAATGCACTACACACACGCGAGTTCATAGAATGACCAGTCTTGAGCCTTGGCGCTTATAATAATCAATCTCTAATATATTCTTCGGAGAAGTAGATTTTCAAAAATGAACATGATGTAAATTTTAAAATTTTTAATTAAAAACCAAATCTCATAACAGTAAAACGGTTAAAATTGTATTTTTAATATGCAAAGTACAGGAAATAGTAAAATATAGGCACAGAGTATAACTTACAAGGCTTACAACCCTCAGACGTGTGGGTCGGGGATTTCCATGATTTTTGGTAGGGTGGTAGAGGGGGCACGAGGGTATCACAACTACCAAATATTAGGGTCAACTGGGCCCTCGTTAAAAAGATTTTAAGGGTCAAAGTTGGATGGGTAATTTATGTACTAGAAAAATTCAAAGTCGAATCGCCAACAAGCGGTAATCTCGTGGTAACGTGCTCGCCGGCGGAAACTCTGGTCTCGGGTTCGAGACTCGACAACTTATTTTTTTTAAATTATCACATTATTGTGTAATAATTTAAAAAAAATAAAAAAACCCCAATCGACGCCCCTATCCCGGGACGTCGGTCGCCGTCACACGGTCAGGCTCTCTGCGGGTGACACACTAAAGTCCCCGGTCCGGTCACCCGCGGACTCGCTTAGGGCGGCGTGAGGCGCGGATACTCGTATCTGCGCCGCCCGAGTCGCCGGTGGCGGAACGTGTGACCAAAGATTGATCACACACGAGCCGGCGTCTCCTTTCGTGAGATGACAGCCTCACAGAAGGCGGTGACCGCGTTCCAGTTCCTGACGCTGCTGAGCATCTCCCTAGTGATGGTCGGCAGGGTCCAGTCGGCACCGATGATTGCAACGAGTTCACGGCGCTGCTCTGCCCACGAGGCACACACCTCGAGCCTGTGCTGCGCCGTGCTCACGTCGCAATCGCAGTGGTAGCAGGATGGTGGTGTGCTCTCCCTCCTAACGAGCTTGCGCAGGTACTTGGCTATCGTGACCCATCAATACCTGCACCAGTCGGAAGGAATGTACCCCGTGCTGCCGACCCAACCACCCCATCAGCACCAGCTGAAAGGACTCGACGGTCCTGATACCTGATACCGTATTAAGGCTTCTCCAGTCCGATTGCCCAACGAGCAATGGCGTCTCGGCGGGCGTCGACCCGCCAGGCGGCAATCACCTTGATTGAGGCTATATGTGGCTCGCGTCTCTGATACTCGCAGGTAAAGCTCGGCGAGTACCTCCGCCTGCAGGTCCCACCAGAGAGTTCCGGCCAAGAGGCACGCTGCCTCCGTGGCTGCCGTGCAGTAGTCGAGTATGGCCCTAGTCGCCATGGCCATGGATGTCTAACAAGTCCAGTCAGAGATTTAAATCTACCCACTACAGAAATTAGTTATTAAATTTTGATCCACATTTTGTTACATATTTATTGCTAGTACAAGAAGAAAATGATTCTCTATGAAAAAGTTATATTGTGTATGGTTAGTAATTATTAAACATTAAATTTGAGTAAGCTGATAATCTTCAGAAGATGAGGCTGCATAAATATTCCGTTCGGATTTTTGATGTGAAATATCTATAAGCGGGGTGAACCTGATCGTCGCGTGGCATTAAAAGCGGCGTTAACGCAACGCTTTGCGGTAACGACTTCAAAATAATTTTGATGTTTCACATCTGCCAGGCGTCCTGAGTGACGGCTCACTTCTCTTTTCGTTTACTCTTTTGAAACTATAAGTACCTTACAGTTTTGTCGTGTGTTCTCAAAGTCCTACTTTACACCACCTGCATACGGCCTATCATGACCTATGCCAGCGTGGTGTTCGCGCACGTAAAGCCACACAGGATCCACAGGCTACAGACACTACAAAATCGTTTCATGCGCCGAGCTACGGGAGCACCGTGGTTCATACGAAACGTCGATCTCCACATCGACCTCGAACTGCCGACCATCAAGCAGTTTATGAAACGGTGCTCTCAGAGCTACTTTGACTCTGCCATGACACACCCCAACCAACTAGTGGTTGGGGCGGCTTCCTATAGACCCTCCAAAATCTCATCCATCCGACGTCCTCGTCACGTCCTCGACGAAGAGGACGACAATATCACACTCGCTCAACAAAGAGCCTACACGGCCCGCGAGGTCCTAACAAATAAATATCCGCGGTTCCGCCCTCGCCGTCGAGGTGCGAAACCGCGCCGCGCAAAAGTCACGACTAAAAACGTGGGCACGCCCACTGTGCCACCAGCGACGTCCCAAGCCGAGGTCCGTTCCCCACAGGGGGAGCCCTTGGGCTATGTCGCTTAGCATACTTTTCTCCGGGTTGAGAGCCCTCAGCTCTCACCCATAGTCCGCGTCAAGCTGTCAAGGCCATCTGCGGCCAACAGCTGTACACACACAAAAAAAAAATCGTGTGTTCTCTTTTTCCTTGCCTTGTAACCGATTTTGTTCCCAAGATACAATCTGCTTTTTCGACCCATCACCTAAAACGTAAAAAGATTCTATATTTATTCTTTATAGAGATCGCATGAAAGTAATTAAAAGAATTAGGTAGTAATAAATACTTACGAATCAAAACCGATTAATCGCAGTATACGCTCAAGTTCGTATTGTCGTCTTTTACGCTGTGAGCGGAGAGCTCGAGCGACGTGACCCTGCTCCGTTGAGCGCCAAGGCGCGACTGGCTTACGAACAATTATGCCGTTCAATTTATAGTAATATTTAAAATTTAATTACGAGGGTGACTATTCGTATTTCAATTTGGTTTTTTTTTACTGCTTCTACAATAGTCGAACAAATAGTGGATATTTTTTTAAATATTCCAAGGTTAGTATTATTCACAAAATTAAATGTTTTACAGGAGCCATTTTCGTCAAATTAATCTTAAGGAAATATTTTTTTTTATTTTTAAAAGGAAGAAATCTTGAATTTCATTTTATACATACTCAAGAACAGTAATTTTCCTAACATCTACAATTTTTTTCGAGCTGCCACGACTTATCGTTTATTCGTACCTGAACTTCAAAACTCAGCGTTTTCGTAAAATCTCATGAACTTAAGTTCAAAATACCCTTGCCTTTTAATAAAATAGTTACAATATTGAGTTATAATTCTGTACAAGCACAATATAAAGATGTGTTTAATGTAGTGGTTATATAAATTTTTAGTAAGCTATTATGATGAACGAGTAACCAGTCCTCAAAAAACCACATTTTTGGGTTTACGGCCGCTTATTACCGATAACGCTCTTAAGAGAGACTTAGTCTCGTTTAAAAAAAACATGTAACACTGTGTACAGATATGGTCCTTAAGAGTACCTTAAAAAAGCTCAAATTTATTCAACACAAATGAATTTAAGACATCCTTGGTGACAGGATAAGAAAACAATGTGCCATAACTTAATCATTTACATACATACGATGTAGTATAACTTAATCATTTTCATACATACAATGTACCATAACTTAGTCATTTACATACTTACAATGTGCTGTAACTTAAATAACAAGAAAGTGTCCGTGGTAGTCGTAGTCATTGCCCAAGCATTTGTATGATAACGGTACCTAAAAATACAATTAACTACGATGGATAAGTCCTATCTGTGAATGACTAAGAAATATAATAAGTAGAAAACATCTATGCAAGAGGAAGAATTCTCAAAATGAAACCAGGATGTTACGGGTTGGTACAGGATCAAGCTTTTGCATAAATCAGCTCCATAATGCCGTCTATATAGTAAACCTATTACATTCCCAAGAAGAGTTAATATTAGGCAGGCAGCCAGTCATAAATATATTGCCAATAACTTTTGAAGAAGAAAAATATATATTAAAACGACCCTAAATATTTGGGATAAGAGCAACCAATGATGATGGTAATGACAAACCCGTCTAACCAACACTTAATTCTTACTTCGAAAATTGGACACTAGTTTTTTTTATGTTACTATTAAAAAATTAAACTGTTTTTAAGGCTACAATAGAACTCTGAAGTCTGTGAACATAGCCAGGACCGCGCCCGTCATAATATCAGGTTTGATAAACCACAAGTCCTCGCAAAAGAACACAGATACCTGCCTAGAATGGTACGCGAGGCTATCGAGATTAAAAAACACAAAAATTTCAATAGAGGGGATGACTGGGTGTTACCATCAAGCTGGGATCCTGTTATTAACATTATTAAAAATAAATCCAAAAAGACCACCACAAGACTGCAAGACACTGTGAGCGCTTATTGTATAGATTTGACCCACAATAATAATAGCTAAAGATAATTTTTGAAATTATAACCTCTTCGTAACATAAAGTAAGCCGTCTTCAAAATTAATATTAATTAAGCATCATGTCACCTGAGTTTTCTTGCTGGATCTTTCTCAGTGCGGCCGTGTTCCGATCCGGTGGTAGTATACTAGATTGTTAGGTTAGGTTAGTTTTTTTTTTTTCAAATATAATTACCATTAATTTTAATGTTCCTTAATTACTAACCATAAACAATATAATTTTTTCATATAGAATCATTTTCTTCTTACACTGGCAATAAATTTGTATCAAAATGTGGGTCAATATTTAATAACTATTTTCTGTATCGGGTAGATAATTCTGTCACCCCGGACGGAGTGGTGCGAGGAGCGCGCCGACCGCAACTCACCCCAAAAAAAATCGGGCAGATAATTATAAATTTTCTGCAATAACGATGACTTGTTGGACGTGAGACATCTTAGTCCGCCCGTGACCATGAACGCTGCAAAGTGTTGGAAACGTCGGGCAATCAAATACAAACGCGATAAAATCCGTAGTTTTATTTAAAATGAGCAATTATGTAGCAAAAATAGTAGCAAGTTACGTAGCAATTCGGATTTATTGAATTTAGAAAAATTGTTGTTAGGGTTGGCACTAATTAAGAGTGAATTAATTGGAATTTAATTGGTTCAATAGTTGTTATATCAATTAAGTATATAATTTACCAAAAATGTGACACAGAAAATTCTAGTTAAATGCAACAAAACTAAAACCCGATCAATCGCTCAACAGTAATACATTTGGCAATTTTTCAAACTCAGTTGCATGTAAATATATCACAGAATACGAGTCATATTGATCAAATTTGTGACAAATTACAGGCGATAATGGCTAAATTTTATATAATAAAAAACCGTATTTCCTTTTCAACAAAATTACTGTTGTATAACGCGCTCTTTGACTCGATCGTATCATATGGTTTGTCGAGTTACGGACGCACATTTAAAACATACGATAAAATTTATAAAATCCAACGCAGGTTATTAAACATAATAGTTCCATACAGAGTCCGATTTAAAAGCTCAGACGACAATATACTTTTTAAATTTTGCAAAACACTACCAGTACATAAAAAAGTCAAGTATAGCCTCTTGAAAGAGCAATCTTTTAATACCCAAGTACAACAAAAATTAAATCATGCTATATATACACGACGAGTAGCACAACAGATGTTAGTTACTACTACAGCCAGTAATTATTACGGCGAACGGACGAGCACATACCTAATACCAAGATTGATAAATTCTTTACCTACCTCCGTTCGCAATAAGATTACTATAAACAATGTTAGATATGTTTTAAAAGAACATTTCTTATCGACCTTATAGTGGGGAAGATACTTGATGTGTATTGCTTAGTTTTTAATTATGACTTTCTTTTTCTTACCCAAATACTCATGGTTGTATAATGTAGAAGAATATGTGGCATGTATGCGTGTATACATCTATGTGTATATAGGTGTGTATGCGTGTGCATATATGTATTATATGTAATATCTATCATGTTTGTTACCGGGAATGGATTGTAAAGTGTCACATACCAATCCGAGAGGTTTAAGTGACACTATATTCAAATTCTTTTATGTGTTTTGTTTGGTAATTAAATAAAAAAAAAAGTGGTATCTAATGATATTGGTCGTACGTATGGTTCATACGTACGTCGTTTGGTTCATGAAAAAGAAATTATAAAAAAACTTAGCCTTACGTTTTAATTTAAGAGGAAGCTATTCAAACTTTAAATCAATGTTGACAATACCATCATGAATAATGTAGTAAAAAGGCAAACTATGAAAAGATTTCTTATGTTTTATGAAAAAATCACCAGCCCACCAGTTTAAAACATTGCAACAGATTTTTTCATGGCAACCCTGCTATCATAAAAATTATGGACAACCATAAAAACCTTCTCTGTCCTGATAGATCTTCAATATCCTGATAGATTTTTATGTTTTTTTTAAATCAATAATACAACCACAAAGAATGTTTTGAGATCTAGTGCTATTCACTGATAGTTTATAAGAAAAAATATATAATATGAAAATAATAAGATTAAACACATTCATTTTACTGATATCGCTAAATATATTTTTTGTTTAAAAATTCTTCACACAATTGCTCTCAATAAAATCTAGCATCAAATAAAACAAACATAAAAATGACATCACATACGCGGTAGTTAATTACGGAGGTCTGAACAAGTGGCATATTTGACCCGCGGACGATTACGACTTGATACGTGGATGATCTAGGCTGTGATGATTGCGTAATGGGACTAGAACGACATCATGTCTAGACACTAGTTTAATAGTTATGATTATTCTGTAAGAACATTTACGACTCCGCGGTGAGAGAGTCGTTAGTAGGGCTACCAGTAGCGTGAGGGCCGGGCCACAGGGCGTGGCACCGCACCGCACTGACGGCCACATGAGCAGTGCAGCGTCGCAACGTTTCTACAGTTGGCTTGGCTTATTGGTAAAGTACAAACAACTGAGCAGCGCCGCTGCGGCACCGCACTGCTTGCAACCATCTCCACCTCGTCTTCCTCACACCGTTGTCTGGTGCGGCGCCAGAGCGACACCGGACACGCCGTGTGGAATACCATACATATTTATATGTAGGAAACCGTTGCGGCACCGCTCAGAGATCGTGCCGGAGCCGCACCGCACCGTGTGGCTCTGCCCTGACGGCTCGGCTCTTCACCTTATCTCAGCTCATATAGGTACGTCCCAAGGCTCGAGCCTCCTCCACAATAGGAGGGCAATTGACCTATTACAGCACGCTGGTCACGTGGGTTTTATTTCTAATAATAGGATAGTTTTCCTTCAGTTGCACAGTTTTTTTTTTTGTGTGTGACTTAGTTGTTAGCCTCAGATGGCTATGACAACTTTACCCGGACTGTTGGGTGAGCGCTGAGGGCTCTCAACCTGATCAAAGTTAAGCGACCGATCCCGAGGGCACCCCTTGTGGGGTACGGACCTCGGCTCGGGGGGGTCGCTGGCAAAGTGGGCCTTCCCACGTTTATGACTTTACCGCGGCACGATTTCCGTCCCGGCGCAGCCCGTTACTCTGTCACCAGGTGGATGATAATATAACGCATCCATTTATTATGAAATATACGATAGCCTAGATTAATTTATCTAATTATTACACAATTAGTAACCATGTAATTATTATCACAGCCTACATAATTTCATTAGTTTGGACTTGATAATTATCGACGACCTTAAGATATCTTTATTAGTACTACTCGTTAAATATTCTAACACAATTCTATAGTTCGGGCCTTGAAGCCGAGATAGATTTGTCAATCTTATTAAATTACCGTGTCGTACACTGTTGAACATAGCTTCTCCAAATTGTAATACATATTTGTGTCTATCCTATGATGACAAAATTAAAAATATAAAGAAAGAAAAAAAAAATAACTCCTTTACGGGAGGGACAAATCACTAAAGCTTAAAATGTAAGTACAATAGTATGAAAATCAAACATCCTTACTAATATTATAAATGCGAAAGTAAATTCTTTGTTACGCTTTCACGCTTAAACCACCGAACCGATTTCAAAAATTCTTTCAGCAATGGAAAGCTATAATATCAGAGAGTAACATAGGCTACATGTTATGTCGGTATTCCCACGGGAACGGGAACTACGCGGGTAAGGCGATTGAAAGCGAAGCGAGGACGGGTTGCTAGTAAATAATAAACAAGAAATCATAAAAAAAAGGTTGATATCAATAGTGTCCCGTTCGTAAAAGAGGATGGCTGCTCAGCATAATATTGAGGCATTTACTATAAGAGAGATACCACAACGCTGTTATTCTTAAGCGTCCAGCGACGTCTGTCAGCAATGTACAGGTAGCGGAATATAAATACCATAGATCACTTCCTGTTTATGAAAACAAATAATTTTACAGCTTCTGGCTTTCATTGCAAACACTTTTACAAATAAGCGACCTCCAATTCTGAGTATCATTGATTCAATTCTTACGTACAATAACTACGTAACAAACTAGATCTACACGAGGTATTTTTTTATGCAATGTAAGTATTTACTCCTTAACATGGGGAGTTAAGTTTTATTTAATTTTAAAAATAAATACAGCGCAGTTCTTTAAACTTCGTTCGGGAAACTTAAGAGGATCTTCTCGTCTAACATACCTCAGTGTCTGAAAACACAGAACTACGACCAGTGTGTGTTACCAGTGATGACTTACGGCACGGAAACGTGGTCCCTAAATGTAGGCCTTATATCAAGGCTCAAAGTCGCTCAGCGTACTATGGAGCGGGCTATGCTCGGGATTTCTCTGCGAGATAGAATCCGGAATACGGAAATCCGCAGAAGAACGGGTGTAACCGACATAGCACGAAGAATTAGAACGCTGAAGTGGCAATGGGCAGGCCACATCGCTCGACGAACCGACAACCGCTGGGGAAGAAAGGTTCTCGAGGGTCGACCACGTATCGGACGACACAGTGTAGGATGCCCCCCCACTAGGTGGACCGATGACCTAGTGAAAGTTGCTGGGCGTCGTTGGATGCAGGCGGCACAGGACCGCACATTGTGGCGCAACATGAGGGAGGCCTACGTCCAGCAGTGGACGGCAATAGGCTGAAACGATCATGATGATGAGTTCTTTAAAAATTACAAATAAATAACCTTGTGGTGACAGAGTGAGAATACAATTCACCATCTCTCTCTTTCCCGTGGATATCGTGACTTGCATAGATGTAATATACACATTACATCTATGCAAGATGAAAAACTCGAAACAAAACCTTATGCCAACACGATTGACCGACGTCCCGAGACAGGGACGTCAAGAAGTGAGGGTACCCGAAAGGGTATTCCGTCGGGTCGACCACTGAGGACAAGGAACTCAGCACTGGTGGTCGGCCCAACGACGACGGCCGGGACGGACGGTCAGCCCAACGAAAAAAATTGCCATTGATCAGCATGATATCATCATCATCTCAGCCCATATACGTCCCATTGTTGTGCTCGAGCCTCCTCCATAATGGAAGAGTAGTCGACCTACTATACCACGCCGGTCAGACGTGTTGGTATAGGGTTTTATTTCGAGTTTTCCTTCTCTCGCCTAGATGTTATATGCTTTTTATATCCCATAGTCGTCTCGTACGATCACCCATGGATAAGATAGGGGGTGAATTGTATTCTTACTCCGTCACCACACGGAAGCTACACACCTTAGACCTACTATAACACAGCATGTATATAGGTCAATTTGCCTACCATAATGGAGGTAGCCCGAGTCCAACATTGGGATGCAAATGGACTGAGATGATGATAATAAATTTAGGACTCTTTTAGTCCCTACAAATGGACAAAAAGTGGAAAAGATACTATCATAAGACTATATATTGTACTAGCAATTCGCCCTCGCTTCGTTTCAGTTTCAGTCGCCTTACCCGCGTAGTTCTCGTTTCCGCGGCAATACCGAGATAAAATATAGTTTGTTACTCCCTTATATTTATAGCTTTCCATTGGTGAAAGAATTTTTTAAATCGGTGTTTTGTTTTAAAAGCGTAACAAACAAACAAACTTACTTTCGCATTTATAATATTAGTAAGGATTTAGAAATTCGTTATCACACGAACGAAAGCTTTGAGGAGGATTGAAATATTTTCGCACATCATTTGACTTAATGACCTACAACTAACAATAGACAAATACGTGACGCCCAATTTACAGCTATAAAAATTAAACATAGAGAAACGTTTAATGACTCAAGCCCATTCAAATTATTGTTTTTAATTGAAACCATAACGAGCTACTTCAAACAATTTATAATAGACGAGAAACACGCGTAATATAATTAACTGTGCCGTTTTAAGTTAGTTAAAAGTCCCCATGATCATTTCGTACTATAAATAAATTAAATAAAAAATAAAAAAGCCATTTATTTCTTACAGAAATACTATTTACAAAGTTTTGTTAGTGTTAAAAGAAAAAGATTTGGTTAGTTTAAATATTATTTGCTATTTCAGAAATTATTCTGTAAGAACCCCTCTGCAGGTAAAGGCCTCCTCCAAATTGAGCCAGTTTTCTCTGGATTGCGCTATTTGTATCCAGTTTGGACCCGCTGTGTGTTTAATTTCATCCTCCCATCTGTTGCAGGATCTCCCTTTCTTTCTTTTGCCCACTGGCCCCCTCCATACTGTCACTCTTTTTGTCCACCTTTGATCTTGCAGGCGTGCTGTGTCCTGCCCACTTCCATTTCAATGCAAGGGATTGTGCTAAACCATCTGTTGTCCTAAAATAAAAAAAAATAAAAAAAAAAAAAAAAAAAAATCTGTTGCTTTTGTGATGTTGCGTATTTTTGTATGCCTTATTTTGTTTATTCTTTTTATGTTTAACATACTCCGTTCCATTCCCCGTTGGCATGTCATAATTTTATTTATGACATTTTTGTTAAATTTCCACGTCTGACAATTTCGTACTATAAGCCTATATAAATGCCACTGTTGGTGAGTCCAACCAGCCAAGCCTCCTCTACAATGAAAGGTATATTGACCTACTATTCCACGCTATTCAAGTGTTGGAATAGAAATTTATGTCGAGATTACCTTCTTTTGCATAGATGCTATCTGCGTATTTTAATCTCTTAGTCGTCTTTTAGGATACCCACGAATAAGAGAGGGAGTGGTATTGTATTCTTACCCTTAACCATACAGAGAAATAAGGAAATAGCAGTACTACAGAAGTTTCTGTAAGAATAATAACGCTTATTGATATTAGCGCTACTAGCGCTTATTAAAATTATCTTCATAATTGTTTTTTTGTTGTTGTTGGTGGCTAACGAACAAATAGCACACTTGATGGTTAACGATACTGCCGCTCACGAATCTTTGCTAGGCTGCTGCCTACCGTGAGAAAAGTGAAATGAGTATGAATGCGTGCAATGAGGTTCTTGATACTAAAGGCATTACCAAACCCCACCACACGTAAACACCCTCAGAAAATTAGGCTACTGGCTCTCTCGCTCACCGAACGAAGCGCAGTAACAAATTGCTACTACTCAAACGTAGATTTTCTGTGAGAGTCTTGTACTACTCCGGACGGACCGGCTCACGGCTGTAGATAGACGACTATCGACACTGGTTGTATCATAAAATGTATATCAGATAAAATGTATACTGATATAATTTTCCGTGTGGTGACGGATTAAGAATACAATTCACCGCTCCCCATCTTACGCGAGGATGTCGTAAAAGACGACTGAGGGATATAATAGGCATATAGCATCTATGCAAGAGAAGGACAACTCGCAGTAAACCCTATATCAATCTGTCTTCCAGCATGGTATAATAAGGTCAATTTCTTCCCTATTGTGGAGAAGAGTCGAGCCCAGCAGTGGGAAGCATATAAGCCGAGATAACGCAAAATTTTATAAACATAAAATCATCTTTATCCTATATTCAGCTTGTGTTAAATATCAGCTTAATAGAAAATCAAAACATTTTACTACTTCAATGCCAGTATCGTAAAAAATAATAAATCAAAATATAAAAACCTACACGTCCATAAAATACATCAACCCAGTCAAACTAGACAATAATTTTCATGAATGAAGCTTTGAATCTTACTACAAACAGCCTAAATGTTTATATACTATAAACAATTTACTGAAGCTATCAAATACACGTTAAGAGCTGATTAGTAAACATTAGGAATGCGACGAAAATAAATGGAGATAGTAAAACAGGAGGAGTGCAGACGTCATAGTTATTGCTGAGCCTTGTTGAAGGTGCGCCATCAATAAAATACTAATAAATAGTAATTGATCGTTGGACTGACAGTGAATATTGGATTCTATCAGCTAGTCCCACCTTTGACGGTAATATGAATCTATGAGACCGAAAAATTATCTAAAGATTATATTTTGATTTAAATAAGCAAATTGTATTATTTAAATTAAATAACAATCGTCTATACCAGGGATTCCCAAACTTTTTTTGTTCAGGGACCACTATGTAAGTATAATAAAAATAAAGCGTTAAACTCAAACTGAAACTTTAATAAAAAACTCAATAGGAAATTACATTAATAAAAATAATATTTTTAAGAATTCAAAATTGAAATTCAAATTATTTATTATGTATAAACCCCGCGGGGGCACTTACATATTGTCATTTTTTTTTACATTTTTCTTAAAATTATAATTACTGCCGGATCGGAACGCGACCGCATTGAGAAGATCCGGCAAGAAACTCAGCGGGATTGTCTATGATAGATAAACTTATTTTGTATTAATTTGATTTTTGAGCTTGCATCTTTTGCACGAGTTCGGCTATCTTAGGGCTAATATTGTTACTCAAAGTTACACTAAAAATATGTGATGATTTGCGTGTAACTTTGATTTGCGATTCCACGCCTTGTTTTTAATTACCAACGAAGCAGAAAATCCTTGTTCACATAACTAAGTTGTGTAATAAATAATCATTCGCGGACCATTTTTTAGCTTCTGCGGAACACTGCCGGTCCACGGACCACTGGTTGGGCACCATTGGTCTATACAGTTCATTTACTCTTACTATCTATCACACTACTAACTTCGAGTCTCCACAACAGGAGAGAAATTAAATTAAAGAAATTGACTTACTATAACTACGCGTAGGTTGGTGTCTTAACCACTACGCCATCAGTGCAGCCACTCCCTCTCTTACTCGTAGATATTGTAATAGACGACTAAAGGATATGATGCAGATAATATCTATGCAAGAAAAGGAAAACTTGACATTCACCCTATGCCAACACATCTGAGCAGCGCGGTTTGTAAGTCAATTTCCCTCCCATTGATGAGGCCCAAGCCCAACAATGGCACTCGCGTGGGCAGATGACGATATCTGCCAATATAATGTAATTATATTTTTTGATACAAGAAAGACTGGTTGAATTGTATTCTTACTCCGTCATCACGTGAAAAACTTATTATTAAACTTTAATATTCTTTATTTGCAGCTAAATCCCCACGTAAACGACTTTCAGCGTCGCTACGTGAGCGAAGTAAGGAGATGCAGCGAAATGGAACGCAAGCTTCGATGGGTAGCGGGTGAACTTCCAGAGCCCCCTCCTCCTCCAAAACCATCTAAAGGCAGCCTCAGTCCTAGGGAGATAAACATACTGGAGGTATGACTCTATAAAGCTAAAGTTTTAATAAGTTCTTAGAATAATAAATCATAGAAGCTAACTCCGCGCACACACTTTGAAGCACCTAATTTGGAGCCAGAAATGGCTCCCTACGCCGGACCGTTCCGTTGTGTACAAGGCAACTCTGTATAATCGCTTACACACATATTCTATTTTTGGCTTCACATATTTCATCGATTAAGTACCGACACTATCCTTCTATACGTTATTATTCTAAGCACAAGTTTTTTTTACTGGAAGTAGATATGTCCCCATACTTCGTTATGTAATTGACTACACTTATGTTAAAGTGGTCTATTTTTTATTGTTCTTGGTGGCAAACGAGCAAACAGCACACCTGATGGTGAGTTATTCTGCCTCCATAAGGTCCATGACTTTTGCTAAGCCGCTGCCTACCGTGAAGAAAGTGAAAGGAGTGTGTATGCGTCCGCCTGGAACATTAGTGACCTCACGCGGTCGGCCTCTCTACGAGCGAGGGACTATTCCACGGTCCAATCACCCGTGGCCTCGTCTAGGGCAGCATGATGATAATGATAAACTAATAATAAGATAATAATGATAAGTAAGCTCCTTAAAGCCAGCTTATTCATCCTTATCATCAGCTTTGCCGCCTTCCACTTTTGGACATTGGCCTCCCCTACAATTAGCCAATAATGCCATAAACGCCACACTTGGTGGGCGAATTGGCGATTGCAGTGAGATGTTATACGTTTACCAAGAGAGAGCTGCTGCCCACTCTTATGACGAGACGTTTAGGACTTGACTCCACGGGCAAGGAAGGAATAGCGATAATTGTATTATTTTTCCTTCGCCACGCAGGGGAAGCATACTTATCATCATTATCACAGCTCATATAATATTATATAGAAAGTACCGGAAATAGATCAATAATACACAAAATTTTTGTTATTCATCCAAATTTATTTTATCACCTTCAAGGTATATCCTTCAGAAAAGATAGACTTGCGCCAACGAATAATCCAATCATCAAAACATTTTTTAGAATAGAATAGAATAATTTATTTGTTAAACATAGGTACATAAGTCGTCTTATATTAATAGTTGTTTCACTATGTTTTGCCTCTAGGACATACAAATTAAATAAAACAAATTCAGTTATGCATTGAAATGAAGCAATGCAAATAGGAATTATTACTAAAACTAATAACACACAATTATAATAATAATAAAAAAAGAATACGTTAATCAGATTTAATTACTAAAAGCTATTCTAGGTAGATAGGTATTTTAGGTATATTTTTTTTAAACGCGGTTGCCGGAATTGAGTTCAGTTCTCGCCGCAAATTCTCCTTTATGTCTTCTATCGATTGAGAACGGGTGCCACGAAGTGGTAATTTGAGTTTAGGTAAAAGAAAGAAGTCGGCTGGAGTCATATCTGGTGAATATGGTGGTTGCTCGATCCTTATCCTTAGTACCTTAGTCGTAAATTATATTCTTGCTCCGTTAGCACACGGAATACTTATACATAATTACTTAATATTATACTAACAATTAATTAATTAATTGGTTATGCTAATGATATCTGATGTTTACGCGAGTATTATACATTTTAAATAAAACTACTTTACGGATTTTATCGCGTTTGTTTTTGATTTTTGATTACCCGACGTTTCGAACACTTTACAGCGTTCATGATCACGGGTGGACTAAGATGTCTCACGTCCAACAAGTCATCGTTACTGCAGAAAATTTATAATTATCTACCCGATACAGAAATTAGTTATTAAATATTGACCAACATTTTGATACAAAATTTATTGCCAGTGTAAGAAGAAAATGATTCTATATGATAAAATTATATTGTTTATGGTTAGTAATAATTAAACATTAAAATTAATAGTAATTATAGTTAAAAACTAACTAATAATCTAGTATACTACCACCGGATCGGAACACGGTTACACTGAGAAAGATCCGGCAAGAAAACTCAGGTAACATGATGCTAAATTAAAGTTAATTTTGAAGGCGGCTTACTTTATGTTACTAAAAGGTTTTAATTTATAAAATTATCTTTAGTTATTATTATTGTGGGTCAAATCTATACAATATGAGCTCACGGTGTCTTGCAGTCTTGTGGTGGTCTTTTTGGATTTGTTTTTAATAATGTTTATAACAGGATCCCAGCTTGATGTTAACACCCAGCCATCCTCTCTATTGAAATTTTTGTGTTTTTTAATCTCAATAGCCTCGCGTACCATTCTAGGCAGGTATCGGTGTTCTTTTGCGAGGATTTGTGGTTTATCAAACCTGATGTTATGGTGGGCGCGGTCCTGACTATGTTCACAGACTGCAGACCTAGTGTCCCGGCGGTGCTCAATGCTCGGTGTTCAATGTAAGAGAGACCACAGTCACAGTCAAGTTTATATACTCCTGCATCTTGCAAACAAAGAGATCCATAAGAACTCGGATCAAAGAACACATAGCCGATGTGAAGCACCGCCGGGACACTAGGTCTGCAGTCTGTGAACATAGTCAGGACCGCGCCCACCATAACATCATGTTTGATAAACCACAAATCCTCGCAAAAGAACACCGATACCTGCCTAGAATGGTACGCGAGGCTATTGAGATTAAAAAACACAAAAATTTCAATAGAGAGGATGGCTGGGTGTTACCATCAAGCTGGGATCCTGTTATAAACATTATTAAAAACAAATCCAAAAAGACCACCACAAGACTGCAAGACACCGTGAGCTCATATTGTATAGATTTGACCCACAATAATAATAACTAAAGATAATTTTATAAATTAAAACCTTTTAGTAACATAAAGTAAGCCGCCTTCAAAATTAACTTTAATTTAGCATCATGTTACCTGAGTTTTCTTGCCGGATCTTTCTCAGTGTAACCGTGTTCCGATCCGGTGGTAGTATACTAGATTATTAGTTAGTTTTTAACTATAATTACTATTAATTTTAATGTTTAATTATTACTAACCATAAACAATATAATTTTTTCATATAGAATCATTTTCTTCTTACACTGGCAATAAATTTTGTATCAAAATGTGGGTCAATATTTAATAACCAATTTCTGTATCGGGTAGATAATTATAAATTTTCTGCAGTAACGATGACTTGTTGGACGTGAGACATCTTAGTCCACCCGTGATCATAAACGCTGTAAAGTGTTCGAAACGTCGGGTAATCAAAAATCAAATACAAACGCGATAAAATCCGTAAAGTAGTTTTATTTAAAATTTATTGTTATGCTACTAATCCATCCGTGTGGTGACAGAGTAAGAAAACAATTCACCACTCCCTGTCTTGCCCGTGGATGTCGTAAAAGACGACTATAATAATATGCATATAATATCTGTGCAAGAGAAGGAAAACTCGAAATGAAAACCTATACCAACATGTCTGACCAGCATGGTATAGTACGGTCAATTTGCCTCCTATTGTGGAGGAGGCTCAAGCCCAACAGTGGGACTTTCATGAGCTGAAATGATGATGATACTAACAAATGAATCTACAGATATGTAACCAATACTGGTGTATATGCCACCCACAAGCGAGATAAGGAATCGCTAATCGCTGACGAACGCTATTTTTGTATAGTCTTCTTGCGATAACTGTCAGCAAACTTAAGATATACTATACCGGGTGGCCCATTTAGATAGGTCGGTGTAGGCAAGTTTTAAATTATAAGACTACTAGCAGCGCCTTGCGGTTTCACCCGCAGTTCCTCTTCCCGTGGGAATATCGGGATAAATTATAGCCTATGTGTTATTCTGATATGTTAGCTATATTATTGTGAGGTTTTATCAAAATCCATTCAGTAGTTTTTGCGTGAAAGAGCAACAAACATCTTCACATCCTCATAAACTTTCGCGTTTATAATATTAGTAAAGTAATAAAGTAATAATTAGTGAAAAAAAATAAGTAAAATAAAGTAAAGTATTAAGTAAAATAATAAAGTAAGGAAAGGATACGTATGTATGTCATAATACCAGACTTGCCCCTACTGACCGATCTGAATGGGTCAACCTGCATGTATATCTGTTTCATAATCAATATTCAATATCTTATTGTTTAGACGTATAATAAGTTATAATTGAATAATAATTATAATTAAATAATTTTTATAGCATCTTATGTAATGTAATGCGGATGACCGACTAGGATGTAGTGAATATGATATAAAAGTGCTTTACAAATGATTTCCTCTTCCACAAAAATACCTTTAACAGTGTGGTTTTAGCACTGTTGAAGACGACGATTTGACGCACGGACGGACGTGAAAAAACTAAAGATGTAAGAAACTAATTATTTGTAAAGAAAATTGTAATTCGACACTGACAATAGTCGCTTCCGTGTGGTGACGGAGTAAAAATACAATTCACATTCACCGTGGGTGTTATAAAAGACCACCCTTCTGACCAGCATTGTATAGTAAGGTCAATTTCCTTCCTATTGTGGAGGAGGCTCAAGCCCAATAGTGGGACGTATCTGAGCTGCAATGAGTGAATAAATGAATTATCGCTTGTATAAGTAACTGATTGCCAATACAAAAAAGGAGAAAAAGAGAGTAGTATTGTCTACGTACATCCCTTAGTCATATTTTACAATATCTACTAAAAAAGCATGGTACTGAATAGTCTTACTCAGTTATCACACACATGAAATGCAAAGCCACAATTCTAGTCATCTTAAACGCCAAGATCCTACACGTTGATTGGATAAACTGTATCGCATCTTGTATCAATGACCCACATAGGAACTAGCAAATTCAAACTGAAACAGATCTATACAAAACCGGGACTGACACAAGAGGGTGCCAACTGAGAGATTATGTAGCATAAATTTCAATAACAATATCATGTGATCCGGTGCGTCGAGGGAGATCTAATTGAAATCACCTTGAACTAAATTAATTGTGAAACTGTTTTATTGTTGCAAGTTAATAGTAATATTAATCCGGAGAATTGGAATGTTGAATATTTTTTTTATAAGGCCATACATTTTATCTTAACTCATTTAGAAGTGGTAGGATCACACTATCGACAGTTATGTCTACAGCCGCGGGCCGGTCCGTCCGGGGTAGTACCACACTCTCGCAGAAAATCGACGTCTGAGTAGTAGCAATTTGTTACTGCGCTTCGTTCGGTGAGCGAGAGAGCCGGAAGCCCAACTTTTTGAGAGTGTTTGCGTGTGGAGGGTTTTGGTGGTGCCCTTGGTACCACTGAGCCTCAATGCACGCATTCACACTTCCTTCACTTTCTTCGCGATAGGCAACGGCCTTTTAAAGGTCCATGAGCAGCAGCAACACTTACCATCAGGTGTACTGTTTGCTCGTCTGCCACCGGTTGCAAAAAAAAAAAATTACGTATTATTGCTGAACTAGAGACTCTTTCATAATAGGAGGGAAATTTACTTACTATACGACGCTGGTTAGACGGGTAGCTTACTACCTACTATCAAAATATTACTAACATTTTTAATAAGGCACTTAAATTCCGTGTGGTGACGAAGTAAGAATACAATTCACCACTCCCTATCTTGCCTGTGGATGTCGTAAAAGACGACTATGAGATATAATATGCATATAACATCTGTGCTCTTAAGAGAAGGAGAACTCGAAATGAAACCCTATACCAACATGTCTGACCAGTATGGTATAGTAGGTCAATTTCCCTCCCATTGTGGAGGAGGCCCGAACCCAACAGTGGAACGTATGTGGGCTGCGATGATGAAGAGTAAAATTGAGTTATTATACCACGCTGGTTAGACGGGTTGTTTACGACTACCATCAAAATATTCGCGGGTGACGTGACCGGGGATTACTCCGTCACCCACCGAGAGGCCGACGAGGGGGGGACGTCGGTCGATGGGAGGGTACCCCAAATAGGGGGTATTCCGTCGGGCCGACCACTGGTGACAACTAACCCTGCTCCGGTGGTCGGCCCAGCGAGGAAGGCGACGTGCACGCGGGGTGGGTCGCGGGTGTGCGTGCTTACGCCCTTCTGTCGCCCCGGACGGAGTGGTGCGAGGAGCGCGCCGACCTCAACCCACCCCCCAAAAAAAAAACCATCAAATATTACCAACAACCAGACTACACAGATGGCGTACTGGTTAAGATTCGATAGATCGGTATCTACCGTGCCAGTGTCGTGGGTTCGGTTCCCAAGCAGGACAACACTGTGCCATCCACAAATTGTTATTCCGAGTCTGAATATAATTCGTGTCCATTAATTATGTTGTCCCCTGCGACACGGGGATTATTTTCTTAATGCAGAGTATTGTCTTTTAAAGAAAAAGAAAAAAAAATAGGCACTTAAATGTGCAATAATAATTATAAAATATACAAAATTAAAGAGTTACAAACTTTTTAATACGCTTTTATTAGCTTCAGACGTATCTATGTTAGTATGTTGGTATGTAACGGAATCTTTGAACATGATTTTGACCCCTTCAAAACGTCGGATTAACTCGAAATTTGGCATACTTATTAAGGGCCGATGACAATTCAATATTTTAAACAGTTTGACCCGTTATCCTTACTAGGATAATCAGGATTAGCGATTTAAGCGTATTTTTTTAGTTTTTTTGAACTATTATATTTATTACTAGCAATCCGCCCTCGCTTCGCTTCGGAAGCGAAGCGAGGGCGGATCGCTTCGCTTCGGTTATAGGTTATAGTCGTTTTACCCGCGTAGTTCCCGTTCCCGTGGGAATACCGGGATAAAATATAGCCTAGTTTACGCCCTGATATTATAGCTTTCCATTGGTGAAAGAATTTTTGAAATCGGTCCAGCCGTTTTGAAGATTACCCCGAACAAACAGACAGACAGACAAAAATTTTTTAATTGCTATTTTAGGCATAGGTGTCGTGCAAATAACCGTGTGAGCATGAAAAAAACCTATTATTTTGACATTACAAACAGACACTCCAATTTTATTTATTGGTATAGACTAGCAATCCGCTCTCGCTTCGCTTCGGTTATAGGTTATAGTCGTTTTACCCGCGTAGTTCCCGTTTCCGTGGGATACCGGGATAAAATATAGCCTAGTTTACGCCCTAATATTATAGCTTTCCATTGCTGAAAGAATTTTTGAAATCGGTCCAGCCGTTTTGAAGATTACCCGGAACAAACAGACGGACAGATAGACAGACAAAAAATTTTTAATTGCTATTTTAGGCATAGGTGTCGTGCAAATAGCCGTGTGAGCATGAAAAAAGCCTATTATTTTGATATTACAAACAGACACTCCAATTTTATTTATTGGTGTAGATGTAAGTTATTAGTGGGAGCGTATGCTATCTTGTTTTCAGACGATATTTATTTAGGGCAGTTACAGATTAATAAGATATTAAATAATATACAGAGAGTATATATATATACTCTCTTTCTCTCTCTGAATAATAAAATTGAAATCCTCTATCTGGTTGGTGAGTGCCATAAAAGACGACTAAGGGCTACAAAACGCAGATACTTACGTGTTATGTTGGAGAAGAAAAACTCGAATTAAAACCCTCTAGGTAAATTCCTCACCCATTATAGAGGGACACAGCAGTAGAATTTATATAATAATAATATAATAATAATTTTATTTTCAGACCATGTCCATATATAAAATAAAAATAAATAAATAAAAATAAATATATGAAGTGTCATATTTGTATGAGTTTTATTTTTTCCTATTATCAAAAACACAAATGGAATACTCTGCTAACATCTTTGTTTTCTTCTTTGGTTATTTCATCTAAGTGCCAATCTCTCGCGCCGAATGTCATAGGTTTGATTCCTATGCAGAACAATTTTCTAAGAACTATTTAAAAAAAACACTGAACACACTTTTTGGTTAATATCGGTAGAGCTGATACTCTACACTGCTGGACTTCTTATGATTACTCGAGTAGATGCTTCACGCGTGCCAGTACAGACGTTAAATGACAATAATTTGATAATTCCTGTTCAAGAGAATGTAATACTTTTGGTTAATATTTTAGTTTGGGTGTTATTCAAAATGTTAAATTTTACTTATTACTAGCAACCCGCCCTCGCTTCGCTTCGGTTATAGTCGTTTTACTAAGTCGACTCTCCTTCTGCTTACAGACCACTGGTGCTGCTGGACGTGACGGCAAAGTTGTTTGAGAGGGTACTTGTGGACCGTCTCGTCCAGCACCTCGAGGTTATCGGGCCGGGGCTGTCAGAAAAACAGTACGGGTTCAGGCGCGGCCGGTCAACTATTGACGCGCTGGCCGCCCTGAAAACCCTGGCCACCGAAGCGGTGACCCAAAAGGAAGTAGTACTGGCAGTCTCGCTTGACATTAAAAATGCCTTCAACAGTCTCCCACATGAGACGCTGAAGGAGGCGCTCAAATTTCATGAGGTGCCTCTGTACCTCCGGAGGCTGTTAGAGGTGTACCTTGAAGGGAGGTACGTGCTCTGGGAGGGGGACGACGGGCGCATACGACATCAACGGGTAGAATGCGGCGTTCCACAGGGTTCGGTCCTTGGTCCGACCTTGTGGAACGTCGGGTTTGATTGGCTTCTCCGGGGTCAGCTCCTTCCCGGGATGGGGGTTATCTGTTATGCAGATGACACCCTCATCACGGTGAGGGGGGCTGACTTCCGGGAGGCCGCCCGACTAGCAAGGATTGGAGTAGCACTCGTCGTCGACTGGATAGGCATGTTGGGCCTGAGGGTCTCGCGAGCGAAGACAGAGGCTCTCCTCTTTTATGGTCCAAGCCGAGGTCTCCCCCGCAGAGCACAGATCAGTGTGTCTGGGGTTGCCGTGCCGGTGCAGACTCGGATGAAGTACCTGGGTCTGCACCTAGATAGTAGATGGAGCTTCGGGCCGCACTTTGCCCAGCTAGTCCCTAGACTCGCCAAGGCGGCCGCGGCGTTAGGTATGCTTCTGCCAAACACTGGAGGCCCTGGATCGTCCTGCCGGCGTGTGTATGCCGGTATCTTACGGTCTATGGCACTGTACGGTGCCCCTATCTGGGCGGAGTCTCTCACCGCCTCCAATAAGGCTAAATTGCGAAAGGCGCAGAGAGCCATGGCGGTGAGAACAATACGAGGATACCGTACAGTGTCCTGGACTGCAGCCACACTGCTGGCGGGCGATCCACCTTGGCCTATACAAGCTAGGGCGCTTGCAGAGGTCTACCGACTCTGCGCTGCGGTGCGGGTCAGTGGCGGAGGTATCACCACAAGGGGACTGCGTAGGGCAATAAAAACGGCCCGAAGGATAGTTATCCGGTGCTGGAGGGAGGAATTGGAGTCCCCTGTAGCAGGACAGGGGACTGTAAAGGCGATTGCGCCGCACCTCCACCGCTGGATGAAACGAAAGCACGGCAACCTGACCTTCCGGATGACGCAGGTACTTACCGGACACGGGGTCTTTGGTAAGTACCTGCATAGAATCAGACGTGAGGAGGCCCCCGGATGCCATGAGTGTGGCGCGCCAAATGATGATGATGATCACACCCTGGAGGTATGTCCCGCCTGGGGGCCTCAGCGCCGCGACCTGTCAGCGGTCATAGGAACGGGCCTGTCATTGTTGACCATCATAACAAAGACACTCGACAGTGATAGGTGCTGGTCGGCGATGGCCTCTTTCTGCAAGGAGGTCATCGCCCGGAAGGAGGCCGCGGAGCGGGTACGCGAGGCACTTGCGGCCGCTAACTCGCTCCGTAGGCGGCGACCAAGGAGGGGGAGGCGCCGATATGCGCATCTCCTTCCACCGCCTTGAGTGACGACAGGACATGGCCCGACGGCCTTGCGTAGGAGTGCTGGGGATCGAATGTCATTAGACGATCTCTCCGGCACTCCGTAAAAGCGCGGAAGGGACCGCTGTTGGTTTTAGTGGGTATTCCGGTTGCATAGGCGACTGGTGAGTCCCACACACCCCCCTCGTCTGTTACCGGCGAGGGGTAGTGAGTAAATTGCATTTCCACAGCGTTAACAAAAAAAAAAGGCATAGGTATCGTGCAAATAACCGTGTGAGCATGAAAAAAGCCTATTATTTTAACATTACAAACAGACACTCCAATTTTATTTATTGGTATAGATTGAAGTTATATTTCTTTTGGCGCGTTAGGGAAAAATGATGAGAGTTTTTTACAATGCACGCGCACATCGCCACAAAAAAACAATACCCTGAAGTTAGCTACTTTATACGATGCACAGGTACAGCATCACAAATGTCAACTAGATAATCCGTTATAATAAAACTCTCAATGTATTAAATATCTTTTTTTAGGGTTCCGTACACAAAGGGTAAAAATGGGACCCTATTACTAAGACTTCGCTGTCTGTCCATCCGTCTGTCTGTCACCAGCCTGTATCTCAAGAACCGCATTAGCTAGACAGTTGAAATTTTTACAAATTATGTATTTCTGTTACCGCTATAACAACAAATACTAAAGATAAAATAAAATAAATATTTAAGGGGGGCTCCCATATAACAAACGCGGTTTTTATAGATAACTAGCAACCCGCCCTCGCTTCGCTTCGGTTATAGGTTATAGTCGTTTTACCCGCGTAGTTCCCGTTCCCGTGGGAATACCGGGATAAAATATAGCCTAGTTTACGCCCTGATATTATAGCTTTCCATTGGTGAAAGAATTTTTGAAATCGGTCCAGCCGTTTTGAAGAATACCCGGAACAAACAGACAGACAGACAGACGCAAAAAATTTTTAATTGCTATTTTAGGCATAGGTGTCGTGCAAATAACCGTATGGGCATGAAAAAAGCCTATTATTTTGACATTACAAACAGACACTCCAATTTTATTTATTGGTATAGATGGTTCGGAACCCTACGTGTGCAACTCCGACTCGCACTTAGCCGGTTTTTTCTTTTATTAGTGTCGTTTTTTTTATAAACGTAGGATATGTCAGCGGATAAAATTTTCAGAAAGATTTTACCTTGTTACACCAAAGAAGTGTAACTTCTTACGTGCGAACACACACACTTTTTAGGATTCCTGACCCAAAGGGTAAAAACGGAACCCTATTACTAAGACTTCGCTGTCTGTCCGCCCCTCTGTCTGTCACCAGGCTGTACCTCAAGAACCGCGATAGCTAGACACTTGAAATTTTCACAAATTATGTATTTCTATTGCCGCTATAACAACAAATACTAAAAACAAAATAAAATAAATATTTAAGGGGCTCATACAACAACCGCGATTTTTTATAAATAATAGTGCGGAACCCTTCGTGCGCGACTCTGACTAGCACTTAGCCGGCTTCTTTTTTCTTTTTGTTAAAATTATTATTTAAACACACGTTTATATTTAACTAGCAACCCGCCCTCGCTTCGCTTCGGTTATAGGTTATAGTCGTTTTACCCGCGTAGTTCCCGTCCCCGTGGGAATACCGGGATAAAATATAGCCTAGTTTACGCCCTGATATTATAGCTTTCCATTGGTGAAAGAATTTTTGAAATCGGTCCAGCCGTTTTGAAGATTACCTGGAACAAACAGACAGACAGACAGACAAAAATTTTTTAATTGCTATTTTAGACATAGGTGTCGTGCAAATAACCGTGTGAGCATGAAAAAAGCCTATTATTTTGACATTACAAACAGACACTCCAATTTTATTTATTGGTATAGATTAAACTGTCTAATAGTGATATGAATTTTGCATAATAATTTCTTTAAATTCCCATTCATATCAATTTATTTATTTCATCATCATTTCAGCTCATATACATCCCACTGTTGGGCTCGAACCTTCCCTACTATAGAAGGGAAATCGACTTTACTACACCATGCTAGTGTAGCAAGTTGGTATAGGGTTTTATTTCGAGATTTCCTACTCTTGCATATTTGTTAAACCCTTAGTCGTCTTTTACAACACCCACGGAAAAGATAAAAGGTGGCGAATTGTATTCTTAGTCCGTCACCACACGATGAATATCAATTACGTTAGTATAGAACAATAAAGCTATTGTTATTAATCCTTTATATAAACTCTATCGTCATAATTCAATATTGCATTATAAAACGACGCTGTTAGTACGATTTATCAATTAAGCATTGTGATATCGCTATCGTATTTGAATGTACTGACTTCGCTTAATTTCATCTGTGACTCACAAGTAATATATGCCGAGTTATCGCTATCATGACTTCATACTGTTGCTTTAGAAAGACCACACCTCATACTGAAACATAAATTCTTGTATCTTGGAGGTCCCTTAATCATACAGTCGCAGGAAAGACAGATTCAATTCACCTCTGTCTTTCCCTAAAATGTATTCTTACTCTTTCACTACACATCATTTGAGCTCATATACGTCCCACTGTTAGGCTCGAGCCTCCTCCACAATAGTAGGGAAGTTGACCTTACTATACCATGCTGATCAGACAGGTTGGTATAGGGTTTTATTTCGAGATTTCCTTCTCTTGTATAAATGTTATATGCATATTATATCCCTTAATCGTCTTTTACGACATCCACGGGCAGGATAGTGCTGAATTGTATTCATACTCCGTCACCACATGGAAACTTAAAATTACATAAACTTATTATAAAAATTTTCATTCACAGGAAAGAATAGATTACATAGAATCAGAAATCCAAGAAATCACCCGAAACGCCCGCAATTTGAAGAGCGATTATTTATCATTGATAGAACTGAGAACTCTAATAGAAAAGATGCAAACTTTCTTCCAAGACCACAGCGCACAGAGAAAAATATCGGCCTCAGTACAAATATATAACAACGAAGCGGTGATAGGACATCTCGGGTTCATAGCTGGAGTCGTAGCTACACATAGAGTGCCGTCATTCGAGAAAATGTTGTGGAGAATATCGCATGGAAATATATTTTTTAAGCAAGCCCAAATTGAAGAACCTTTGAAAGATCCTATAACGGTAAGTTGTTTTTCCTTGACAAGAATATCATTATCATCGCAGCTCACGTACTCTGTTGGTCTCGGGCCTCCACCGCAATGGGAGGGAATTTGACCTACTATACCATGCTGGTCAGACATGTTGGTATAGGGTTTCATTTCGAGTTTTCCTTCTCTTGCACAGATCTTATGTGCATATTATATTCCTTAGTCGTCTTTTACGACATCCACGGATAAGATAGGAAGTGGTGAATTGTATTCTTACTCCGTCACCACACGGACAAGAATAATTAAATTATATTTTAGGAAGTAGTTTAGGAAGTCTTAAGCATCATCTGCTTTTATCCTAATTAAAGTCGACGCAATATTTTCTCTTCTTACACATAAACCTACCAGATGTTGTAAATAAAACAAATTTACGGATTTTATCGTCTTTCTTAGAAAACTTTACAGCGTTTCAAACGTTCGATAAGTGTTCGAAACGTCGGGCAATCTATACCAATAAATAAAATTGGAATGTCTGTTTGTAATGTCAAAATAATAGGTAGGCCTTTTTCATGCTCACACGATTTGCACTATACATATGCCTAAAAATAATTTTATATTTTTTTGTCTGTCTGTTTGTTCCGGGTAATCTTCAAAACGGCTGGACTGATTTAAAAAATTCTTTCACCAATGGAAAGCTATAATATCATGGAGTAAACTAGGCTATATTTTATCCCGGTATTCCCACGGGAACGGGAACTACGGGGATAAGGCGACAGAAACCGAAGCGAAGCGAGAGCGGGTTGCTAGTCAAAAATAAAATACGAACGCTATAAAATTCGTAAAATAGTTTTATTTACAATGTGTAATACTCGCGTAAACATCAGAAATCTTATTGCCTATCAGATGTTATCACTGCGTTTACTCCCCTTCTATTCGTGTCATACTTGTGTCCTTCTTTAAACGAGGTTTAAGAAGAGTATTTTATTCACGGTAGGCAACGGTCCGGCTGTGCCCCTGGTATTGCAAAGGTCCATGTGCGGTAGTATCACTTACCATCTGGTGTGCTTGTTTGCCACCGTTGGCAATAAAAAAAATATTTTACTTAATCTATGCATCTTTTCTCCGCTCTTCTTTTACCCTTAAAGCCTTCAACAATCGTACTGAATAGTTTCTTCGCAATATTATCTGCATCACGTTTCTTCACATGGCCATAACCACGTCAGACCAATCGGTACCAGTGGTCGGCCCAATGCCGATGCGAAGGGAATACGGTAGATTATGGGATCGCACGACGCTCATCCGTTGCCCCGAACAAATTCGGCGGGGTGTGCTAGGGCACACCCCGCCGAATTTGTTAGGACCATAGCCTACAAAAAAAGGATAACTAAATTGGTGTGATGTGCTAAGAGAATGAAGAAGAAGGCGTAAATATAAAGTATTTGAACTAGAAATTACGGAAGAGTAACCATCTTTCTAACCTTTGTCGCCACATTTAATTAGATTTATTTGAAGGCAAATAACTCAAATCCAAAAAATCTATACGTCGATTCTACAAATATTTGTCTTGTGTGTTTAAAACACATATGAGTAATATGCACTACTTAAATTTTATTGTTTAATTTATGCAGTTAAATAAATCATAAAATTTAGCGTTCAAATAAATTTAATTAGATACTTATGAGTATATTGAAATTCCTCGAAAATTACGCGATATTTATTTATTTCTTCTCACATTCTAAATGTTGTCATTAAGTAAACATTCCATTTGCCAATACATTCGCATAAAATAGCAAATCATCTATTTCTGAGCCATATGTTCGTTCGCCAGACGTATAATAATGGTTCACAAATGTCAAGTGAGGCGATTTTAATCTTCGGATTGATTGGTCTAAATAATTTATTGTTGTAATGTTTCAATCCAACCATGGACCATGGCTGAGTAGTTAAAAAGAGTTTTGTATTGTACGTCGTTATTATCAAAACTTTCTAGGATTTCTTTCCCGTGGTATTCGTAATTTTTTTTTTTATTGCAAACAGTGGCAGACGAGCAAACAGTACACCTGATGGTAAGTGTTGCTGCCGCTCATGGACCTCTGCAAGGCCGCTGCCTACCGCGAAGAAATTGAAGGGAGTGTGAATGCGTGCATTGAGGCTCGGTCATACCAAGGGCACCACCAAAACCCTCCACACGCAAACACCCTCAGAAAATTGGGCTGCCGGCTCTCTCGCTCACCGAACGAAATGCAGTAACAAATCGCTACTACTCAGACGTCGATTTTCTGCGAGAGTGTGGTACTGCCCCGGACGGACCGGCCCGCGGCTGTAGACAGATAACTGTCGACAGTGTGGTCCTACCACTCCAAAATGAATTGTAAATGATGGCTCAAGGAATCACCAAGAGTATAGGAAGCAGCAGTCTCTTGGAAGACATGATAGCAATCACTAATCGTCTTTAATCCTTGGTAATAATTTGATCCAGCAAGACGACGTGGGTTTGATGGTTGAACTGAATTATTAATAAAATTAAATACAGGATAAATGTAAAAATGAGTTTGTTTGTTACCTTTTACTACATAAACTACTAAACCGATTTTAAAAATTCTTTCACGAATACAAAGCATTATCAGCGAGTAACATAGACTATTTTATCCACGTATTCCCACGGGAACGAGCACCACGCGAATGAATTCCTAGAAATATACTGGTAAAAAATTTAGAAATTTCAGTTGTATCATTATTTGATATGATTTTAGCTGTAAAGATATTCCGGGTAATGTACAATTTGCAACGGTGTACCGATGTTTTGGGTTGAAGCCATTTTGTGAACTGCTTTCGTAGAAATTTCGGCGAATGAAATGCGTAATAAAAAAAATTACTATCTAGCTAACCAATGAATGATTTTAATTTTAAGTTATACAGTCACAATTAGGATTTTTTTATGTATTAAAAGAAAAGATCATACGTGTACAAGTTTAATGACTAAACTATTTTTTTTTTTCAAATTTATAATGTTTTATCAATAAATGTTTGAACATAGTAGCGGACATACCTAACATCATCATGATCATTTCAGCTCATTTTTTTTATTGGTGTGGGCTGCGGTCGCTGCACTCCTGACACCACTCCGTCCGGGGCGACAGAGGGGCGTAAGCACGCACACCCACAACCCACCCGAACACCACGTCGCCTTCGTCGTTGGACCGACCACCGGAGCAGGGTTACTTGTCGTCAGTGGTCGGCCCGACGGAATACCTCCTAGTGGGGTACCCTCCCATCGACCGACGTCCCCCCTCTCGGGGAGGACGTCGGTTTTTCCTCATGCGGTCGGCCTCTCGGCGGGTGATGGACTAATTCCCCGGTCACGTCACCCGCGGCCTCGGCTAGGGTGGCATGAGGCGCAGGTAGTCGCGCCTACGCCGCCCCAGTCGCCGGCAGCGTGTCGCTTCGTCGAGGCTGCGCTCCTCGCGCGCGCGACCCGCCGCCTCCTTCTGCGAGATCACCGCCTGGCAGAAGGGTGCGACCGCGTCCCAGTTCCTGACGCTGTCGAGCATCGCTCTGGCGATAGTCGACAGCGCCAGGTCGGCACCGATTGCAACGAGTTTACGACGCTGCTCTGCCCAAGCGGCACAAACCTCGAGCATATGCTACGCCGTGTCCTTGTCGCAATCGCAGTGGTGGCAGGAAGGTGTACTCTCCCTCCTAACGACCGTGTACAGGTACTTGCCAAAGCATCCATGCCCCGTCAAGACCTGCACCAGTCGGAAGGAAAGCACCCCGTGCCGCCGTTATAGCCACTGCATCAGCACCGGCTGGAAGGCCTCCACGGTCCAGACACCGTACCGAGGACTCTCCAGCCGGACCGCCCAACGGGCAATGACGTCTCGGCGGGCGTCGACGCGCCAGGCGGTGAGCTCCTTCAAAGAGACCACACCGGCCCCCGCTCGCATCCCCGACACCCGCCGATACAAATCGGCAAGCATTTCCGCCTCCAGGGGAGTCCCGGCCAACAGGCACGCCGCCTCTGTCGCCACCGTGCGGTATCCGCGGATGGCCCTGATCGCAATGGCCCTCTGTGGTCGCCTCAGAAGAGCCCTGAGTCGGGCGGTCAGGAACCCCGCCCACACCGGTGCGCCGTACAGGGCCATCGACCGGATGACCCCCGCGTACAGCCGTCGACATGTAGCACTCGGTCCGCCCACATTCGGCATAAGCCATGGTAGGGCGGACGCCACGCCGACGAGCCCCGGAACGAGTCCCACTATAGGGCTGGAGTTTGCTCCGCAATAGGAGGGCAATTTACCTTACTACACCATACTAGGACAGGTCAGACAGGTTGCTATAGGGTTATATTTCGAGATTTCCTTCTCTTGCATAGATGTTATATGCATATCTATTCTATACCAACACCACCTATAGTGTCTGTTTGTAATGTCATAATAATAGGCTTTTTTCATGATCACACGGTTATTTGCACTATACGTATGCCTAAAATACACTTTATATTGTTTTTTGTCTATCTGTCTGTTTGTTCCGGGTAATCTTCAAAACGGCTGGACCGATTTCAAAAATTCTTTCACCAATAGAAAGCTATAATATCAGGGAGTAACCTAGCTTATCCCGGTATTCCCACGGGAACGGGAACTACGCAGAAAAGACGACTGAAACCGAAGCGAAGGGAGGGCGGGTTGCTAATTAGATATGAACTAAAGGGATACCTTAGTCGTGTTTTACAACACCCACGGGTAGAAGGAGGGGACATATACCAACTGATAAGTATCTAACCGTAGGATTTTAGCTAATGTGCTGTATTCCGGTACATCCGTAACGTTCATTATTAGTCCTGCAATAAATTCTTCGATGTTGTCCAATTGATTTCCATTAATTTAAATACTTCTTAATAAGTCACGTAAAAAATAACTGAATGAATTGGAATGAAATTTGGCATAGGCTTCATCACCTGTATGACACTTTTAATTTCGTTAAATTAAATATTTTAACGGCGATAATTCGATTAAAAGTTGATGCCAATCAGCCTGCCGAACGTGGTCATTATAGCAACCCGCCTTCTTAGAAAAATCTATATGCAACAGTGGTCATCGATAAGCTAAGGGATGGATGGATAAAAGTTATTAAACTAATCACACATGATAATGATGAATGATAATTGTTTATCTAAGATATACAGTCGTATATTTTTTGTTATATCCTGTGTAGTTTTTGTCGGTTAATTATATGTTTGTAAAGTCCCCCGCAATACAAGGATTAATTTGCAGGGTCTTTATCAGGGATGTTATGGATATGATATTTCGGTTACGGATACGGATATAGGAATAGAATTATATCGGTTACGGTTACGGTTACGGATATGTAATTATTTCGGATTATCCGTTAGTTTCGGATAGTTTCGGTTACGGATATTAAATTGAAGTAAAATATAAACAAAATTACTATGAAATAATATGGTTTTATTTAGTATAACAAATAATAAACAAACTACAAAATAGGGATGACCGATATACATTAGCTAAAAATATTGGTGTTTTAACTCCGATAACATCGATACATCGAAGAAAAAAGAAAAAAACATTGAATAGTCAATAATTCTTTAGAGCGTCATTAGAAACACCTGTTGAAATTAATTTTTTACAGTGTGCCTAAACGACACTAAGACTGCTGATTTTTCCCCTTATTTTTATTTCAAACATTTTTATTTTTATGAATAGAAACACATTTCATAAAAAAAAGACATTAAACTTTCATTTGATTGTTACCAAAAAGATCGATGTTTTCTTTTGTTTCGTGTAAAAATAAGTAAAACTCCATTTTATAAATGATACAAATTTTAGACAGTTTTATTTGTATGTTGTCAAATTTCTGGTAGCGGCTTCGAATACTACCAACCATTGCTTTGCTCGTGGGTGTCGTAAAAGACGACTAAGAGCCCTAGATATGCTTTGGATTCGATGTTGACAACCATATAAACATCGACGTTTTTCTAATATCGATCGTCCCTACTACAAGATTCACAGGGAGTGCAAGCGCGGCGAAACAAAACCTGTCGAAACATGTTTTATTTAGACTCTACCCTTATTCGAAATTATCCGAAACTTTTGAATCGGTTACGGTTACGGATATATATTTATTTCGGATATCCGATAGTTTCGGTTACGGTTACGGAGCTCCATAACATCCCTAGTCTTTATATTATAAAAGAGCGTGCGTACAAAGTACGCATGTCAGAAATTAAACTTCTTTGGTGCCACGTGTTTTTAGTCAATATTTAAAAAAATAGAAAAGAAATTGTCTCTTGTCTCTCACTCTCTCACTAAATCGGTCTCTATCGCTCTCTCCCTCTTCTTGGACAGAAACATCCCACATTTTCGTTCCAAATTACGTTTCATCCGTAAAAATGTGACCCTCATGCGCGCAAAGAAGTTTCACTTCAAAAAAAAAAGATGCCATTTATCATCATCGTCATCATCACAGCTCATATACGTCCCGCTGCTGGGCTCCTCTACAATGGGAGGGAAATTTAGCTACTATATATACCACCTTAGTCAACGGTTTGCATAGTTTGCCTTTTCTTGCATAGATGTTGAATGCATATTATCCCTTAGTGATATTTTACGACACCCGGCAAGAAAGGGGATGGTGAATTGTATTCTTACTCCGTCACGAAAATAGTCGTCATTAACCTAAATAAATCAAATAGCGTTTAATAACATGGCGGTTATAATCACTTCAATGTTGACACGAACAATATGACATGCTTATTGGCATTTAAACATGCATATTATTTTATAGGCAGACCGAATAGTCGTTTGAACTGTAACACTGTTATTAAAAAAACATCAGGTTATCAGATTTGGAAGGTATTTATTATCTTTTACATTTTTATATACTTATAAAGTAAAAGTAATTTCGTGGATTTTATCAGGCCTCTACTCTTTAATTTTTTTGAGTGAAGTTTTTGATCAGCCTTTTTTTATACGTCTCATTCGTTTCAGCTCATACATCTCCTACTGTTTGGCTCAAGCCTCCTCCACAACAGGAGAGAGATTGACCTACTATATCCATTGGTCAGACGTACTGGTATAGGGTTTCATATTGAGTTTTCTTTCTCTTGCATAGATGGTTTTCCTTAATTTTTTTTACAACACGCACAGGTAAGAGAGGGGGTAGTGAATCGTATTCTTACTCTGTCGCCACATTAAAACGTCGACTGCACAAATGGCGTAATGGTTAAGATATAGATCTATCGCGCCAGTGTCAGAGGTTCGGATCCCACGCAGGAAAACACTTTGTGCGATCTACAAATAGCCCAGTCGACTTAGACGAAAAACGGACCAAACCCAGGCAAAATTATAAGTAGAATTTTTCCTTCGGAATTCGTTATTCACTGGGCGTCTACATTTCGGTTTTCGAATTCCCAGTGGTCTTGCATTTTCTGCCATCTTGATTTTAAGGGTGGTTTTATGTTTTTTAAATAACTCGTTTATTTTCAATTTTACACGAAAAATGGTCATTACCAAAGTTGTTCAGAATTAAATTTCCTACAATTTTTGTTCTCATAATTTTTTCCGTAGGATCGATATTGCTCGATTCACACCCGAAAAGAAAGGGTGATTTTTTGTTTATTGAATAACTCTTTTGTTTTTAATTTTACACGAAAAGTGGTCGTCACCAAAGTTGTTTGAAAGTAAATTTCCAACAATTTTTGTTCTTATTTCTTTTCGTGTATGAATCGAGAAATATCGATCCTACGGCAAAATTATGAGAAAAAAAATTGTAGGAAATTTAATTCTGAACAACTTTGGTAATGACCATTTTTCGTGTAAAATTGAAAATAAACGAGTTATTTAAAAAACATAAAACCACTCTTAAAATCAAGATGGCGGCAAACGCAAGACCACTGGGAATTCGAAAACCGAAATGTAAACGCCCAGTGACATAACGAATTCCGAAGGAAAAATTCTACTTATAATTTTTCCTGAGTCCAATCAACAATTCGACTGGGCTAAAATTGTTGTTCTGATTCTGGATGGAATTTGTGTCCGTTAATTTACATATTTGTAAAGTCCCTAGCAATTCAATGATAATTACCTTAGTGCAGGGTGCGAATGTACTCCACAATTGGAGGGAAAGTGGCCTACTGTACACGTCATTTGGCATTCCTGTTTCAAAGTTTTGGTATCACAGTTTCTTCAAAATATCCTAACGTGTCTTTTTTTCTGTATTCCAATACAACACGATATAAATACAATTTATTCATGTAAGTAGGTTAAGTTATTACGATAAAGGACCATATATCCCTCGGGAACAGCACTTTTTTGGATAAAATACACGCAATGTCTTATAAAACATGTAGACATAAATTCGTAACGATCGCTTGAGTACTTAAAGCGTGAACACGTAACAAATAAACTTATTTCCGCGTTTATAATGAATGAAGAATTTCATACCTAAGTATGAGCTGCATGGGGGCAATAAAATTTGCAAGCGAAATAGCCTAGCATGTCAAAATTTCAAAGAAAAAGTAATTAATCATTAAAAATTATAATCTTACTGGTCATGAACACAAAACTGCGTGTTTTAAAATATCGTATTCATTGGCTTCTGAATCAGTTAATAAAATATAGCAATTCTTGTATATTTCTATATGGGATCTCGGCAACTGCTCCATAATGATTTCCCTGAAATTTAGTATGTAAGTGTTTTCGGGGGCGATAAATCGATCTAGCTAATTTCATCTATAGAAAATCTCATTTTATCAAAAATCTTGTAGTAAAGTAGTAAAGTCTTGTATTTTGTATTGTAATTGTAAAGTCCGTCACGACATAAAGACTCACATCAATCATTAAAAATTTAAATTTTACTGACTTCAAAGTGAACTAAAATTAGTACGTGGTAGTTTTCTAACAAATATAAACTTGATTTGTCACTTATCGCCGCTTAAAGCTTTACTGGGTTGAGAGCCCTCAGCGCTCACCCATAGTCCGGACAAAGCTGTGAAAGCTATCTGCGGTTAACACAAAAGTGTGTGTATGTACTTATGTACGCACGCAAGAAGTTATATTTCTATGGCGCAACAAGATAAAAATGTTTCTATAAAATCTCACGTTTGTAGAAAAAACGACACCAATAATAAAGAAAAATATTTAATACATTGAAAGTTTCATTATAACGTATTATCTAGTTGATATTTGAGACGGTGTGCGCACTTCGTAAAAGGCGTTGACCAGCTAGACTTCAGAGTATCCCTAGCCGAGGCCGCGGGTGACGTGACCGGGGATTAGTCCGTCACCCGAGGGGGGGACATAGGTCGATGGGAGGGTACCCCGGGTAGGGGGTGTTCCGTCGGGCCGAGCACTGATGACAAGTAACCCTGCTCCAATGGTCGGCCCAACGACGAGGGCGACGTGGTGTTCGGGTGGGTTGCGGGTGTTGCGTGCTTAAGCCCCTCTGTCGCCCCGGACGGAGTGGTGCGAAGGCATGCCGACCGCAGCCCACCCCAAAAAAAGAAAAAAAAAAAGAGACTTCAGAGTATCGGTTTTTCGTGACGGTGCGCGCGCGCAACGTAAAAAGTTACTCGCATATTTTTTACGCGACTACGGAGGGATATGATTTTGACAAGCTATGTATGTATGTATGTTCATCTGTTCGCTCATAGATCCTCAACTATATATCAGAACCGAACAAATAAGGTATTGTTAGAAGTGTCTTGATCGTCAGCTGGTTATAGGCTATATGATGTGTCACTGAATCTAATATGGCACCCTCTAGAGGTCTTAAAGTACTGTGTTAAAAAATAAATTTGAGACAAATATGTCTTGTTTCATATCATCGGAAAGAGCATTACTTGTAAATTTAAAAAATATATACATTTTGAGCATTTGCTCGTAACTTTATACGTATTTATCAGATAACTCATTTTATACGATTTTTTCAACGATTACTAGTAGTTGGCTTTTAGTTTTTACTTTTATCTTGTACCCTAATGCGCTAAAAGAGGTATGACTTCAAAAAAAAGGGAATTAAACCTGAAAATGTAAAATATATACCTAGTGCCCGTGCAAAATCAGTCCTAGTTTGATATTTAATATAGGGGGAACCACAAGTGCCCTGAGGTTATTAACCCCGTATTCTTTATTGATTTACTAGACACGAACCATTACTAAGGTTTTATAAGTAGTGAGGAATAATGAACAAATATGGTAAAAATATTCGTGAATAAATTGCGACATGACGGTAGGTGATTGACCCCATTTGTATATTTTTTTTATGTCCGCAGTGATTTAAATCCAGTGATCATTATAATGAATGGTTATTACACCCTTGTGGCATTCCATTCTAAGGATAGTGATTATAATGGCATTCCATTATAATGATAATTGGATTATACGGACTGTCTGACTTAACAGATTGCTTAAAGGTTTAATTAGGGACCTCCTATTCTGAAATTAGAGAGTTCGATCTCCATGCGGGACAGTTTTTGCCGCTGATGACAAGGTCGGATACCGGTGGTCCCCCGACTTGGCGTTTGAAAAAGATACGCACTCGGCGGATTATGGGTTCGTTCGACGCCCCCTCTTATTACCCCGGGCGAATGGGACGGTGCCACACCATGGTCTCGCGCCCAAAATAGGGACTGTTCTTCAATTGACAAGTGATTGTTCTGGATTTGGGTGTTATTTGTCTTCGTTAATTGTATTTGTGAAGTTTCTTTTGATACAAGGATTTATTTGTTAATTCGGCATGTTGTTTTAAAAAGAACCATACTAGTTATAGACTAGATATTAATTATTTAAATATTGTTGCCTGCTCACGATATTTAAATATCCATACTCTCCATAATGCAGATAAGGTATATGGAAGCGTTAGTGAAAACATTCCTAATTCCTAGTAACATGCTCTGCCCTGCCTGATAAGGTTTTAATGTGTAATGGTATAGAAATATACTTATCGACCTACTATATTGTCAGGTGTTCAATTCTTACATAGGGTAGTTCGTTGTGCCTTTCACGAATAATTGTTCTTAGTCTAAATGCACAATTTAGGGATTTAGTGCTTCATGGAAGGAAAAAAATCACAAAAGATTGTTATGATTTCATCATCGTCATCATTACAGCTCATATACGTCCTACTGCTGGGCTCGAACCTCCTCTCCACAATGGGAGAGGAATTGACCTAATATACCGCGCTTGTCACCGTGTTGTTGTTGTATAGGGGTTTATTTCGAGTTTTCCTTCTCTTGCATAGATGTTATATGCATACTATATCCCTTAGCCGTCATTTACGACACCTATGGGCGAGAGAGGGAGTGGTGAATTGTGTTCTTACTCCGTCACCACACGGGAAATGGCTTACAATTTTTTTCTCACTTGTCTGTTAAGATATTTTAACTGGATTATTAATATTAGTACATAATTTGATTTTGAAATACCTTTTAATTATAAGTGTATTTAAATAGGTATTTTTTTATTAATTTCAGTATATAATATTAGAATTGAATATTAGGATTATAATAGAATAAAATAAAAAATACATTGTTATTTATTTCCAGGGTCACGAGCTCCTAAAAACAGTATTCGTGGTGTTCTTTCATGGTGAACAGATAAAACTACGTGTTAAGAAAGTCTGTCATGGTTTCAAGGCAACGTTGTATCCGTGTCCAGCTACCTACAAAGATCAGCAGGACATGTTAGCCGGAGTGGGATCTAGAATCAAAGACTTGGAAATTGTAATTAATTTTATATTTATTTTATATTTATTATTTATCACATTTAACAATAAAAAATGCTAGTCCCAATAATGATCGTCGTTGCAATGTGTTATTGATTCCATTCCCACACAAAACGATTTGTTTTTACTTATAAATAAGTATTTATAGATTAAATCAAAGAACCATTTATCTCATCGTAGCGGATACAATCTATCCGATACATAGAGATAATTGGCCACACGGCAAGATGTGGTTTGGATTCCCATGCAGAGTTAATATTTCTGCTTACTTACTTATGCCACTAAACTAAGACCTACAATATTTCGCAAGCATGTCATTTAAATGAAATTTAAGAAAAGCTTTTTTTCTCACGATATTCCATAACTTAGCTATGCCCTGGCATTACTGAGGTTTATGACCAGCCATCGCCATTTACCATGAGATAAAAAAATTATAAAAAAGTCGCCAGGACTTTGTAACAGATATGGGTTCAAATTCGACATGCAGTAACCTCATATTTACAAATTACTATTACTACAATAACATCACTTATATTTCTATATTCCAGGTATTAGAACAAACGGAACAGCATAGACGATTGGTTTTAACTAACATTGGACGGGATATCAACACCTGGATGGTAGTCGTACGCAAGGAGAAGGCAATTTATCACAACCTTAACATGTTCAGTATGGATATTGTTAAAAAGTGTCTGATAGCTGAATGCTGGGTGCCTAAAGGAGATCTAAATTTAGTACAAAAAGCACTAGATGATGGAGTGGTAAGTAGGGATGTAAAAAATAATCGATTTTTATAATAATCGATTATTACAAAATCGACTAATAATCGATTTTTACAATCGATTATCAAAATAATACATCGATTATTAATCGATTTTTTATTATTCGAAATTCGATCGAAATTAACCGATTATACACTGCCAGATTTCCTAAAAAAAGGTCATCAGGATTGTTTCATACTATATTAGAAAATAAAGCTCACATTTCCTGAAAAAAAAAGTCATCATAATCCTGTTGGTAGAAAAAAACGATTATTTTATAATCGATTATTTATTTTTAATCAATCGATTATTTTATAATCGATTTATTTTAAAGAACAAGAAATCGATTATTTAAAAAATCGATTATTTTCCCTCCAAGTCACATCCCTAGTGGTAAGAACTATTCATCATTATCATCATCACAACTTATATATGTCCCACTACTGGGCTCGAGCCTCCTCCATATTGACCTAATATACCACGCTGGTCAGGCGGGTTGGTAAGGGGTTTTATTTCAAGTTTTCTTTCTCCTGCATACTTATTGTATGCATAAGATATCTCTTAGTCATCTTTTACAACTCCCACGGGCAAGAGTGGGGTTAGTGAATTATCGACTGGAGACATTATTATTATCTACAGTCCATGTGGCTACGGGATTATATTACAATTGTCGTTAACCCCTTACTTATCCGTGGGAGTCGTAAGAATCGGCTGAGGGTATCACCAGGAGAGTGGGTAGCAGCTATCTCCTGGGAAAACTTATGACACCCATTGCTATTGCCAACTTCCCCTGGAAAGCGTGGCGATTATGACATTATTGCCTCCGCAACAAATTATGGATGCAATTAACATAACGGCCTCCAGTCACAGTAGATTCGCTATGAAATGGACTCATATTGGTAACGGGGCAGATGGTGTTAAGAATCTACGGCCGCGAAGGGAATAACAAAAAAAACATCTTTGGCCCTGGTAACATTCAGATGCTTAGGCCTGATACAATACAATACTGGGACATTGTAGAATAATCAGATGTGCAAAGAGAAGATGAGAGCACGGTAATCCCTAAAGTCTAGCAACTTGCTCTTCTACTGGAAGGGAGATCACCCATCCCTACACCGCCTTGGGATGGATGATTTTTATCGGTATATCTTAATCGTTCATAAGTCTCTGGTGAAAAACATGAAGAGGAAACAGGGCGACTTTTTTGAAGAAAGAAGGTCTCGTTACAAAGGATTCCTTTTTAAAAAAATGCCCACGAAAGAAGTGGACCTGAGATAGCTACGACGTTTCATCTAAGAATGAGATGGATTTAATCTTATCAGACAAACGAAAAATATTCAATGATGTCTCTGTGATCAGTACGACTAAAATTGGACGTAATCACCGGGTGACACGAGGTACATTGTTCAGAACCGTGACTCTAAAGTGTCCACACGAGATTTGTCTCTATAATGATATTCTACAAATAACAGAAGTCCATCCAATCATCTACATTGATATCCACTGCCGGCAATAGGCCTCAGCCTAAAATCGAAGTACTGTCATAATCGCTACGCTTGCCAGGCGGACTGCGAGCTGGTGACATAAATTTCTCAAGAGAGCACTGCTGCCCCCTCTAATGCTCTCTTAGCTAGTTTTTATGACACCCATGGGAACATTGAATTTTTACCCATTATCTCAACACACATAAGTTCCTCTGTTGGGTTTGGACCTTCTCCACAATGGGAGAGAAATTTACCCACTATACCACGCAGGTCAGACGTGTTAGCATAGGATTTTTATCTCGCGTTTTTTCTTGCGTTTTTTTTCTTTTGCATAGATGTTATCTGCGTATCATATCCCTTAGTCGTCTTACGGTACTTACGGTCAAGAAAGGCGGTGGTGCGCTGTATCCTTACTCAATCCCCACAGAGACAGACAGTAATAGGTTTGTGGTAATGTAGAAAACTGTTATCAGGATTACGTTGCACCGCCTGAATTTTGTACTTAAAGACGCGCCATTTCGTTCCTTCATTTTTCTTGCTTAAAAAATCTTTACCTACCACTTTGTAGATTAAGCGTAACTTTGAAACTCATTGCAGAAAGCAAGTGGCAGTCCCATACCATCGATTTTGCACCATGTCCCTACACGTGAGATACCGCCGACTTTCAATAGAACCAATAAATTCACCAAAGCCTTCCAGAACCTAATTGATTCCTATGGAATCGCCAGTTACAGAGAAGTCAATCCAGGTATTTGAGTATTTATTTTTTATTTAAATAATCCGTTTAGGTGTGCTACTAGGAGTGTGACTACTGTGCTAGTAAAGCTTTTACTATAAGTTTTGGCAGAGCATGAAGTTTCGCACATACTTAGTAGTTAATATATTTTTTTTATTACTGTTATCTATGACATTACATAAAACACCTAGCAAAATAAAATAGCATCTGTTCGCGTCTTCGCCCACATCAAAATTAACTTGCCCAAAGTTGAGTTATTATCCTAAAAGAACACCCGAGATAAAAAGTATTATGTGTATTAATCTAGGCAATACTCTATCGATCTGCCAATATTCATTCAAATCAGGTCATCAGTTTACGCGTGAATGAGTAACACACATCCAAACACCTTTAAATCTTTCAAATTTATAATATTACTTTCACCTGCATAGTTCAAATTCCCATAGAAATATGGTGATAAGTGTAGCCTCTCTTAATCACTGATAATGTAGCATTCCATTGGTGATTTTTTTTTTGTCGTTAGGAGGGAGAGTACACCGTCCTGCCACGACTACCATTGCGACGATGACACGGCGCAGCATACGCTCGAGGTCTGTGACGCTTGGGCAGAGCAGCGCTGTGAACTCGTCGCAATCATCGTTGCCGACCTGACGCTGCCGACTATCGCCAGGGCGATGGTTGGCAGCGTCAGGAATTGGGACGCGGTCGTAGTCTTCTGCGAGACAGTGATCTCGCAGAAGGAGGCGGCGGATCGCCTGCGCGAAGAGCGTAGCCTCGATGAGGCGATCCGCCGCTGGCGACTGGGGCGGCGTAGGTGCGAGTATTTGCGCCTCATGCCGCCCTAGCCGAGGCCGCGGGTGACGTGACCGGGGATTAGTCCGTCACCTGCCGAGAGGCCGACTGCGTGAGAAAAGACCGAAGTTCTCCCCGAGGGGGGGGACGTCGGTCGATGGGAGGGTACCCCAAATAGGGGGTATTACGTCGGGCCGACCACTGATGACAAGTAACCCTGCTCCGGTGGTCGGACGAAGGCGACGTGCATCGTGGGTGGGTTGCGGGTGTGTGTGCTTACGCCCCTCTGTCAGCCTGGACGGAGTGGTGAGAGGAGCGCGATGACCGCAACCCAACCCCAAAAAAAAAATAGTGAATTTTTAAAATCGGTTTCGTGGCTAAGTGTGAAAACGTAACCAACAAACAAATTCACTTTCGGGTCAGGCGTCCTCCAAATGGAAAAGAAATTGACCTACTATACCACGCTGGTCAGACGTGTTGGCATAGGGTTTTATGTCGAATTTACTTTCTCTTACAGAATTTATAGATGTATCATATCCCTTAAGAATCTTTTACACGAGGGTAAGAGAGGGGATGGCAAATTGTATTCTTACTCCGTCACCACACGGATACATTCCATTATTATAAATATTATATTTTTATTATTATTCACTCATTATTGTATATTATTTCGTATAATATTTTTCGTATATTTTTTTATTCTAAATGCGCTGTTTTTTTTTTTTCATTTCAGCACTGTACACCATTGTTACATTCCCGTTTTTATTCGCGGTCATGTTTGGAGATGTCGGCCATGGTATCATTATGACGGTGTTCGCCGCAATACTAGTAATTTACGAGAAGAAATTTCTACAAAACAAAACGGACAATGAAATATGGAACATATTCTTCGGCGGCCGATACATAATACTGCTAATGGGCATATTTTCAATGTATACGGGTCTGATATATAATGATATGTTCTCAAAATCACTGAACTTATTTGGCAGTAGCTGGCAAAATGTATACAACATAAGCATATTGCCTAACCACACTATGTTGGAACTGGATCCTAAGACGGCATATACACAAACACCATATCCCTTTGGAATGGACCCCGTTTGGCAGGTGCGAAAGTTAATCCTATGATTTTATTTTCTAATACCGTCTACATTTTTTTTTATTGCAAGCAGTGGCAAACGAGCAAACAGTACACCTGATGGTAAATGTTGCTGCCGCTCATGGACCTTTACAAGGGCGCTGCCTACCGCGAAAAAAGTGAAGGGAGTGTGAATGCGTGCGTTGAGGCTCGCTTATACTAAAGGCACCATCAAAACCCTCCACACGCAAACACCCTCAGAAAGTTGGGCTTCCGGCTCTCTCGCTCACCGAACGAAGCGCAGTAACAAATTGCTACTACTCAGACGTCGATTTTCTGCGAGAGCGTGGTACTGCCCCGGACGGACCGGCCCGCGGCTGTAGACAGATAACTGTCGACAATGTGGTCCTACCACTCCAAAACCTTTTTACTTGTAATAAATCTTTTCCGTGTCGTGATGGAGTAAGAATACAATTCACCACTCCTTATCTTGGCCGTGGATATCGTAAAAGACGACTAAGGGATATAATATGCACATAACATCTGTGCAAGAGAAGAAAAACTCGAAATGAAACCCTTTACCAACATGTATAATCAGCATGGTACAGTAGGTCAAATTTCCCCCAATTGTGGAGGAGGCCCGAGCCCAACAGTGGGACGTATATGAGCTGAAATGATGATGATGATGATTACATTTTAGCCACACGAAAAATTTATTAATCTTAACTTTTTTCAATTTCCAGTTTGCTGCCAACAATATAATATTTCTGAACTCGTTCAAGATGAAACTGTCAATAATATTCGGTGTGCTTCATATGGTGTTTGGTGTAACATTGAGTGTGGTAAACTTCAAGTAATTACTGTATTCATAGAAACTAGATATCGTATATATGAAAATGTCGCTGATTTTCTCATAATTAACAGTGTTTTACTTTTCTTTCAGCTTTTTCAGAAAACCAGAGATGATACTACTTCAATATGTGCCTCAAATATTATTTTTATTGTTGTTATTTTGGTATCTATGTCTTTTGATGTTCATGAAGTGGTCCATGTATTCGGCTGTAGCTACAGGTAAATATTGAATACCAACATGTCTGATCAGCATGGTATAGTAGGTCGAATTGCCTCCCATTGTGGAGGAGGCCCGAGTTTAACAATGGGACGTATGTGGGCTGCGATGATGATGATGATGAAAGGTAGTTTGTTTGGGAATTTTAAAACATACATTTTAAAATTTCATGATTTGAGGCTTTTTCCCGTGTGGTGACGGAAAGGAATACAAATCATCGCCCCCCCTCTCTAGCCCGTGGCGTAAGGTGTCGTAAAAGATGACTAAAAGATTAAATATATATAACATCTATGCAGGAGTAAGAAAACACGAAATAAAATCCTATACCAACATGTCTAACTTGCCCTCTTATTGTAGAGGAGGCTCGAGCCCAACAGGGGCGTAATGGGGCGTAAATGAACTGAAATTATAGTCCATAAAATATAGGTTGATCTCTGTGACAGTTGTCACTAGTGCTGTCACACTTCCGATGAAGTCCGTAGTTTTTTATCGATAAAACTCTTTATTTTTATAATTGTGATGTTCTATTATTATTGAAATACAATCAATGAAAATCTTTTTGAATTTAAATGAAACAAAAACTGTTTTTAACTTTTTTAATTATTCGAAAGAAGTACAATCAAGGTCAACATCACTATTGTTATCATCACTGGGGCGTTCCTGTTAGAACATTTATCATTTTTTGCCATAATAGGGACAGTCGTTAGATCAATTGATCAATTGCGACTGTTTTATGAATGAACATGTTTAGTTTACTGACAACAATGCGTACATAGTATTATAGTTTACACAAAAAGTTGTTTTTTAATGTTTAATTAATTAAATGTATATATTTTATAATGTAACTGCCTGTTGTAATAGTAAAAAATGTTGAAAGATTTATTTAGGTACTATTTTGGGTGTATTTCTTTTATGAAAAATTTAAAAAAGATCTGTTATCGAATTACGTCTATCGACTGTCCCATCTCTTTTTTATTTTCAGTCTAGTATAATCTTGTACGTGCGTAAGCGTCATTTTTTTATAAAATGTTTACTAGGAACTGCAGTACTTACGAGGTATATTCTAGGCATGAATATTAATATTTTTATATTTATAATATATTGCACTTCAGTTAAGTTCAGTTGCAATAAAACTGGCACGAAAAGAATGAAAATTTATGTGATACAAAATAAAATTGTAAGCATGTCGCTCGTTTAAACTTACTTCGTCGGTTTCGTTGACATCAGTCACAGAGATCAAGCTATATTTTATGGACTATAGAAGAAAAAACTAATTCGTTTAATACTTTTCAGATCCAGCGTACGGCACATCATGCGCTCCATCAGTTCTAATAATATTTATCAACATGATGTTACTAAAGAGTTCTGAAGACAAACCCCCTTGTCGTGCACTTATGTACGATGGTCAAGATGAGCTACAGAAAACGTTTCTAGTATTAGCCCTACTTTGTATACCGGTTATGTTGTTTGGTAAACCGGTGTACAAAATAATGGTGGCAAGGAAACGAAAAGTAAGATCTTTGGTTTATTCTTTCCATCCATCTATTTCAGCTCATATATGTCCCACTGTTGGGGTTTTTTTTTGGGTGGGCTGCGGTCGGCCCGCTCCTCGCACCGCTCCGTCCGGGGCGACAGAGGGGCATAACCACGCACACCCGCAACCCACCCGAACACCACGTCGCCTTCGTCGTTGGGTCGACCACCGGAGCAGAGTTACTTGTCATCAGTGGTCGGCCCGACGGCATACCCCCTACTTGGGGTACCCTCTCATCCACTGTTGGGCTCAAGTTTCCTCCATAGTAGGAGGGAAATTAACCTACTATACCACGCTAGTTAGACGTGTTGGTATAGAGTTTTATGTCGAGTTTTCCTTATCTTGAATAGATGTTATAAGCATATTTTATATCTTAGTCGTCTTTTACTACACCCATGACCAAGAGAGGGGGTGGTCAATTGTATTCTTACTCCATCACCACATCATCATCATCATTTCAGCTCATATACGTCCCACTGCTGGGCTCGAGCCTCCTCCATAATAAGAGCGAAATAGACCTTACTATATCATGCTGATCAAACAGGTTGGTATAGGGTTTTGTTTCGAGTTTTCCATCTCTTGCATAGATGTCATATGCGTAATATATCCCTTAGTCGTCTTTTACGACATCCTCGGGCAAAGAGAGGAAGTGGTGAATTGTATTCTTACTCCATCACCACACGGAAGTATATTCTTTTTAGTTATCTATATCTATATCAATAAATAAAATTGAAGTGTCTGTTTGTAATGTCAAAATAATAGGCTTTTTTCATGCTCACACGGTTACTTGCACGACACCCATGCCTAAAATAGCAATTAAAAAATTTTTGTCTGTCTGTCTGTTTGTTCCGGGTAATCTTCAAAACGGCTGGACCGATTTCAAAAATTCTTTCACCAATGGAAAGCTATAATATCAGGGCGTAAACTAGGCTATTTAATCCCGGTATTCCCACGAGAACGGGAACTACGCGGGTAAAACGACTATAACCTATAACCGAAGCGGAGCGAGGGCGGGTTGCTAGTCCTTCATAAATTTAGTTTACTTAACGTTAAGAATACTTTCGGTATGGTGACGAAGTGAGGATACTATTCACCATCCTCTATCTTGTCCGTGGGTGTCGTAATAGACAACTATGGGCTATAACATGCATATAATGTCTATGCAAAAGAAGGTAAACTCGAAATAAAACCCTATTCCAACACATCTGATCAGCGTAGCATACCTACCTACCTACTATACACCGGTCAGACGTGTTGGTAAAATATTTTATTTCCACTTTTCCTTCTCTTGCATAGATGTTATCTGCATATTATATACCTTAGTTGTCTTCTATGACACATACTGGCAAGATTGTTGTACTGTATTCTTACTCCGTCATCACATTTAGTGTGATCTCGAATAAATCTCGATTACTTTTTAAATATTTTAATTCCATATGGTGATGACGTATAATATAAATCACCATACTGGCATTTCGTGGGACACAGATAAGATGAGAAAAATTTCCGTCATTTGACCATCGGCCTATCGACAACAGTGCATTTGTTGATGATGTCCTACTAATATTATAAACGCGAAAGTTTGCGAGTATGAGAAGATGTTTGTTCCTCTTTCACGCAAAAACTACTGAATGTATTTTGATGTAACTTCACAATAATATAGCTTACATATCAAAATAACACATAGGCTATAATTTATCCCGATATTCCCACGGGAAGAGGAACCGCGGGTTAAACCGCAGGGCGCTGCTAGTAAATTTATAATGGAAATTGGTGTTTCCCAAAAACTCTTGCTACCCATTTTGCTCATGATTCCTCAAGCTATTTTGATGACTCACAATAACAAGGAGTGGTAACAAATTACATTCTTGACCTGCCATTACACTCTTTATTGACTGCATGATGAAATCATGTTCAAACTTTTGTTTAACAGGTTATAATCTAGTCTCGGTCTCCCTAAATCGTCCATAAGCCCGTTAGGGCGGTGCGTGACAACGTAACCTGTCATATTATGCCTTATCCCCAATTGATTGGGCCACCGTTTAAGATTCTTTGATATCAAGATCCCAGTGGATTATCCTTGCAACTGACATTAAAACAAATGCATGCATCATCATCCAAACACTACGCAAAAATGTTCTTAAATATTAAAGAGTCCTATATCAGTATAAACTTATCATCATCACAGCTCCTATATGTCCCACTGCTGGGCTCGAGCCTCTTCCACTATGGGAGGAAATTGACTTACTACCACGCTGATCAGGCGGATTGGTATAAGCTTTTATTTGAGTATACCTGCTCTTGCATAGTTGTTATATGTATAATATATTCCTTAATATATTTACCTACGGGCAAGATAGAGAGTGATGAATTGTATTCTTACTCTGTCACTACACGGAAAAGTTATATAAAACTTAATTTATAAATGTTTCAGCAACAACAATATGAAGAAACTGTGGAAGATGGTGATATATCTGATAAAGAGCACGGCGGTGATGATATGAGCGAGATGATCATCACACAAGCTATACACACCATTGAATATGTGTTGGGTGCGGTTTCACATACAGCCTCGTATTTACGTTTATGGGCTTTATCTTTAGCACATGCGCGTGAGTTTCTTTATCATTACATTGTTATTGTCATAATAAATATAGACTAACCCACTACACGCGAATACTAATAAAAAACATGGTTGTCTGTAAAGTCGGTTTACGGACGATAGTTTAACGTGACAACGTCATAACAAAACATTGATGAAATGACTGCATACTTTTATGAATAAAATTGATTCAGCGTAACGGGACAATGAGCGTAACGGGACACTTTTTCGTGCATGCAGCCAGCGTTCATCGATTTATTAGACGTTGTCACGTCAAATGGTAAATGTGAAAGTGATATTGAAAGAAGAGTGTGTAAGGGAAATATGGCGAATGGTGCTTTGCGCACCTTTATGGGCAGCCAAAGCCTGTCTAAGAAGGCTCGCTTGGCTGTGCATAGGAGGGTGCTTGTACCAACTCTAATGTATGGAAGTGAGAGCTGGGTATGGCAGAAGAAGCACGAAAGTAGAATAAATGCTGTGGAAATGAGAGCGCTGAGGAGCATGATTGGTGTGAAATTGAGTGATAGAATTAAAAACAGAGTAATTAGGGAACGTTGTGAAATGAATGTAGATGTAGTGACAAGGATTGAGAAAGGTATGTTAAGTTGGTTCGGCCATGTAGAGAGAATGAATGAAAGGAGACTAACAAGGAGAATTTATAAGGCGAATGTGAACGGAAGTGTTGGAAGGGGAAGACCGAGGCGGACGTTCCACAATCAAATCGGGGACGTTCTTAAGAAAGGCCAGGTTAGGAGTACCCTGAACCGAAGAACATGTATGAGGAGATTAATGAATGTGGACGAGGCGAAAGTGGTATGTCAAGATCGTAGCAAGTGGAAGGAAGTGGTCTCTGCCTACCCCTATGGGAAAGAGGCGTGATTATATGTATGTATGTATGTATGTCACGTCAAAAACAAGTGAATAGAATTCCTTTTAATCGATTGCGTGCCACCTACCGTGTCGAATTATTAATCTCTAAGCCATTCTTGAATCCTGGAAGTTCCGTGACGTGCTAAATAAGAATACAATTCACAACCTTACTTGCCCGTAGGTGTCCTAAAAGACTACTAAGGGATACAAATTGTGGATATAACGGCATATACGGCAAAAAAAAAAAGAAAACTCGAAACAAAATCCTATACTAACACTAACCAGCGTGGTATAGTTGGGCAACTTATGGCGAAATATGAGGGAGGCCTACGTCCAATAGTAAATAGCGATAGGCTGACTGATATAGATGATGTACAGAGAAAATAAATATTTTTCCTTCTCAGAGCTGTCAGCTGTACTTTGGCAACGAGTTTTGAAAATGGGTATGGGTGCTCCAGGAGTAAAAACGGTTATGCTGTATATAATATTCGCCGTGTGGGCATTCTTCACGCTAGCTATTTTAGTCCTTATGGAAGGACTGTCTGCTTTCCTTCATACCCTACGATTACATTGGTAAGTAGAATCTAAAGCAACTATCTGAAAACGCTAAGATTGTGTAGTTAACCTAGTTGCTAAACTATGCAATAATAATAATAATCATCATTTATTGCAGGCAACGCCCTTAGTGTTAGTAACAATAATCTTAAAGTTAGTGTTAATTGATAAATATATACTTCATAATTGTATAACTACATACATATGTTGAGTTTCATCCAATGGCTTAGCATTAGTGAATCCCATCTATCTATGAACACTCCCAGAATAGTGTTACTCCGAGCTGGCCACGGAAGATAAGGCACTCGGTACTGGTGGTCGGCTCAATGGCGAAGGGGAGGGAATACAGTGGGTTATGGAGCCGCGTTCCGCCCTTTCGTCACCCCAGATGGCGGGTCCAGCGTGTGCGCTGTCCATAGCCCACACAAAAAAAGGGCGTGTGTACAAAGCATGACAGAAGTGAAAATTCTTTATCCTTTATCTTATTCTCTCACCGGCTGAATCCTATACATTTACGTGTTTGTATCTCTAAGGACTCGCTTTTTCGTTTCATCGAGTTTGAAATCACAACGATTCTAAAGAATTTTCACTTCAACAAGGATAGTGTTGCTGCTGCCGCCGATGCGCGTGAGTAGTGAAGGGCATCTTTTACATATGATGGCCTTGAAACCATTTATACGTCTTGCCGCAAACATAGTAGACGCACTGCAGCGCCACGGCAGCTCCAAAACCCTAAGCGTTATTATATTGCACGCGCATGTCTCTATAGATGCACGTGCTATAACTGGTTCACAGGCTGCACGTTTAAATTGGCAAAAAGCCTTAAATAAATTGCAATTGCCGATCGTGAGGGTTTAAATTCTGGGTGCAGCAATAAGGGTTATTGATTTTATAATATTCAACAGTAAGAGCGAAATTTGTAACTGAGAAAGAGAGTTATGCTCATTTTCACTAACGACTCATAAAGTTTAGGTACCAGGGTGTTACCTAAAATTTAGGAATCGTTGATGAAAGTAAACATGAGCCTACTAAACACTTAAATTCTAGAATAAGATCAGATATTATGGTATTTTACTGTATGTCTCTGCAACAGGCAAGACCTACGGCTGAATGTATATTCAGCCGTAGGTCTCTCAGAGGCATGGATTTTTTTATTATTACCTTTGGTAGCAAACGAGAAAACAGCTGATGGTAAGTGGTAGCGCCGCTCATGGACCTTTGCTAGGCTACTTATCGTGAAAAAAATGAAGTCTATGTGAATGCGAGCAACGAGGTTCTGTGATACTAAAGACTTTCATTTTGGTACATTTTTGGTAGTAAAAAAACCCGCCATACGCAAAGACCCTCTGAAAGTTGGGCTTCCGGCTCTCTCGCTCCCCGAACAAGTTACAGTAATAAATTGCTACTACTAAGACGTCGATTTCCTACGAGAATGTGATACCTCCCCAGACGGACCGGCCCGCAGTTGTAGACAGACGACAGTAGGGTGCCTACATCAGATTAGATTAGATTTAGTATATCTAAGAATATTTTTAAAGAACTCATACATTCAAGTTTCCTTACGCTGTTTGTCTCAATCAGAAAGTAAGCAATAATTACAACTTTCTTTTCGACAAACATGATTCTGAAAGTTGCCTGTTAGATAGTCTATTGACTCTCCCACTAAGTTATATAATCTAAGATTAATTATTTTTTATAATATTATGAAGTATTGGATAAACAACTACTTTTATTTCTTCTTTTAAATTAATTAAGTTTTTCATAACTGCAATACAGTAGGTATTGCAGTTATGAAAAACTTAATCAATTCACTCAAACTTCAATCAAACACTTTTTGAAAAACTGTTTTCTTTTTCAGGGTGGAATTTATGAGCAAATTCTACGATGGTCAAGGATATGCATTCACACCGTTCAGCTTTGCTGACATCTTAGAACATGATGATGATGAGCCGAAAACTATAGAAACAAATGGTGGACCACCCGAGTGACAAAACTAATCGATTATTAGATAAAAAAAATTCAAACTGAATAAGATGATTGTCGTATTTAGTTAACAAAAATCGTTTAAAATGATAATGTCATATATCTATACTCGTTCCAACCATTTATTTTACTTTTGACACATGCTTTAGGACGTAACTGTTTCATTATACGCAATTATTAACTTTGAAACGAGTGAACAGAGAAATATATAAACTGCCCAATAATATTTATATATCTTAATTATTACCCACTAAATACATTAATATGCCGTAAATAGCTCTATTCATAAAATTTAAGTGATAATTCATTTCCGTTATAAAAAAAGTTACGTTCTATCGCATCTAGTGACAGGATTAAAAGTATTCGGTGCAAACTAATGAATCGCAAATAATCGATTACACTTATTTGCAGTTAAGTCAGCTGACAACTGAGTTTTGAATTGTTGTAATAGACAACACGTTAAAATTGTATCAGGGAGATATAAAAATCTTCTCATCATACCTATAACATGAAATAAAACAACCAAAATATTTTAATATTATTTTATTATAACGAATTGTCGGATTCTTCATACGAACTCGAATCGTCGCTTGAATCATTTGCAGTGTTTATTATTAACTCTTGTGTAGGTATGTTGTCAAATTCAATTGCCCGATCCCAATCAGAGAATATTATATTTTTTGCCTTGTTGACGACACTCGCTCAGTTTTCAGGCGTCACACAAGCACATGCGTTTTTTAAAAGTTCAAGCATTTTATTTGCTGTGAAAGGAGGAGTTGTATTGTTTCTTGCGGCGTGTCCTTTGACTTGTGCCCAGATCATTTCAATTGGATTATATTGACAGTGGTACGGAGGAATTCTGATTACAACATGCCCATATTCTGCTGCCATTTCGTCGATGACATATCGTTTTGGCTGCTTTTTACTTTTTAATATTTTAAGTAATTCTACTTTTAGTAGGGATTCGTCCACATCTTCCCCATTATCACGAAGCCAGTTTATAATCTCGTGTTTTTTTGTTGGCCTGTGTTGGCATTTTATTAATTTGGCGAGAGTGATAGGGTGCATTATCAATAAATATTGTTGATGGCTCTTCAAGTGATATAAGCATTTCTCTGAACCACTTTTCATACACGTCCGCATTCATCTCCTCATGATAGTCTCCTGTTTTTTTTTATTTGAACGCTAACAGAGCGTCTGGTACAAATCCCTTTGTAATTCCCGCATGGCAAATGATGAGGCGTTCACCTTTCCCTATTGGCACTGCAGAAGTAGAAGCAGCAGTATCGTCAGTCCAACCTTTTGGTATGGAATGATTGGCATTGAGCCAAGTTTCATCTGTGAAAACGACATTCGACCAGTCTTCTATTTTCTTCGCTTGTCTTAAAAATTCACAGCGAGACAAGGCTATATCACGACGTTCCATTAAAATTTTTCTTTTGACCCGATTTGGTGCAGCACCTTTGACAAAGAAGATTTTTGACCACGAAACAAGCTATAATTTCGTAGAGACGCTACTAATTTTTTCAAAGTAGGAATCTCTTTGCTTGTGTAATAATTTTATATATGACGACGAATAGCATCAGTATCAAAACTGTCAATTGCTGTCACTTTACGGGGCTGACGTTTTTTCTTAGGCGTAGATAGCTTGTTCTGTTCAATACCATAGGCTTCTTTAGTGATTTTCGCCACCGTTGGAGCACTAATACCTAATGTTGCTGCAACACGGTCTCTAACTTGGGTTACTGGTATAAGGAATCCGCCATTGCGGCTTTCCTTTTCAAAAAATTCACGAAGCCGCAGCACTAACTCTCTGGATTGTCCTTTAAGCACCATACCTTTCGGCATTTTGCAAGTAAAATCTTACTGGGAGGAACGATACGCTCAACTCAATCAAAGTAAGAACAATGAAATCAATACGGTGGAATATAAATACTCAGCACAGCGTATGAAAAATATGAAAGAGCACTCAGCGAACAGAAATGTGACTAGCACGGGAGTCTTGTTGCGAGTGACAGACAACACAACAAAATGGCGTCGCCGGCGCGCCGTTCAGTGTTGCCAATTCGGCTTAAAAAAAAGGGGTAGGCTGGATGAGAAAATTAGTGATTTACTACCGCAGACGGGGGCGCCATTGTCTCTAAGTAAAGTTTAGAGCAGCGGATCCCGCTTAATGGAAAAATGCTTCATAAAGTAGTTATTTTTTATTTTGCAAAGTACAAAGTAAAATATTTTGGGAGGACTGAATTAGTGGGTATGCAAAAATTAATGTGCCCAAATAACAAATATATTTACAGAAGTGAAGTTTTTAAATAATATGAAATATGTATTTAAGCAAAAATAAAATATCCGTGTTAAATCGATTAAAAGTTCTTCCTGACTAAAATCGATTATTACAAAACATAGTATCCGTAATACATTGGTACAACACTAATTGATCAGAATTCGACCTGCCAAAAGTAAAATAAATGGTTGGAACGAGTATAAAATATATATTTAAAATAACCTATTATCTAAAATAACCTTATCACTTATAATTTATCGGATGCGCTGGCTCGTAACCATTAGAAATAGAAAGAAATAAAGATGTTCTATCTCTTTATTTCTCTGACATTTTATTACAAAATTAATGCTTGTCGCCAAGAGTTCTCTCGTTGCAAACGTTCTGGCGAATTCAAAATCATCCAATTGAAATGAGGTGAAAAATTAGTACAAAAATATCATATCATTTACATGATGTTTTATAGTTCAATATAAAACTAAAATGATGAAATATTGTAAATTATTAATTAAAGGTTATTTTACATTACTTATATTTAAATAAAAAAGATAGTTTAATCATTGCGCAATTCCATATTAAGAATCGAACCACATTTTTAACTAAGTACGACAATATCGGATTACAATTACTGGATTCAAGAAATTGATTTCGGTGATTATTTACGTACAAAGCAAGTTTTAGAAACCTAGAATATATAGATTAGGTATAATAGTCTCTTTAAATACGTTGCTAGATTTTTTGAGTTTTGATTGATGATTTTGATTATTTAATGAAAAAAAAATTATATAGGTAATAGACAAATATATTGACAACAATAATAGTGAAATTTAATTTAGAAAGCTTTATCAACTTTGGAATTTCATTATTTTTATATATGTTTTAGCCTTTAAGTTATTGATATTTAGTCTTAATAAATTCTCTATATAACTGTTATTATTTTCATACATAAAACATACTTCTGAAGGATTAAGGAAAATATATCTAAGTCAGAGTCTTTTAAAACACAATTGGAACAAAAGACAAATTTAAATAAATGTTTGTATGACGTGTATGGCTTGAATTGTGATAAATATTCACGTATGCTTCACTTGAAAATTAGATTAAGTATAGAACTATTTTTTTCTGTTAATAATATACTATTATATTGACAAATAATAAGCAATTAAGAAAAATAAAATCAACTCCCGCAGTTTAGTGGCTACTGTTGGATTCTATTTCGGATTAAAATACACGCCTCAAGGCAGATTAGGAATTCAAAACAGTTGGCCGCTGTTTATGAAGTTTTCTATATTGAAAAGTAAATAAATATAGTAATTCTAGTATGAAAGGCGATATGGACGCCATTTTGTCGCACACAGACACAAAATGGCGTCTATATCGTTAGTTGATTTATTTGAATAGAATCGACATGAATCATTCGCCACTCGGCTGTATACTTTGACCCTTAAATCATCTCAACGCTAATATTATATTCACAAGCCTGTTTTGTAATGTATCCCCTTTAGAAGCTTTTCCCCCGATCGCTTCCTGCCATTACTATTATTATTTTTTAATTCTTTAATAATTAAACACTTTCAGGGAAAACAATGTGACTTCAGTTAAATAGTATGTATTTTATAACCAAAGATTCAGTTTATTTTTTATTGCGTCGGATGTTTGTCGAGAGACTGTTTTACTTGTAAATATTAAGATAGTGCCTTCAAAACTAGTGATTAATAAATATTCACTATATACGTACTAAGGAATGTTCCAATGAATTAATTTTCAAATAATATTATTATAATAGCATTAATTACTTTAAAATTATGTGCAAAATGGCGTGTGATAGTTAAAACTGCATTGTTTCCATTCTTGATATGTCTTTATTAAGGAGTTTGACAGTTGAAATATTACTATTAATTTGTTAGAGCATGAGCTATTTAAACTCGAATTACAATTGTAACAGATTTTAGCTAAGGCGATTCGCACATTGGCGACACGCCCAGGCGCGGAGGCGCGGGGCAGCAGATCCCGCGCGGGGCGACGGAGGAGCAGATCTGCCTCTTGGGACAGACTTTCCCGCGCCTCAGCGCCTGATGGCTTTGTATGCGGCCCGCATCAAACTAAAGGTTACTTTCCATTTGGTCGTCGTGGTTAGTTACGTTACAATGAGCAATACTGAACTCATTCAAGACGTTTCAATTGTTTTAGCAATATGGTTTTTGTATAAGCAAATAAGTAGACCTAGTAGAAGATATTGGATACACTACAGGCGCGATACTGCGGAACGCAGTGTGTTCCTGTTGCGGTCCGCCCCACGCCTCCGCGCCTGGCGGCAGAATCTGCTAGCGGGATGTGCTCCCACGCCGTAGCGCGTTTTCGATGTGTTGGACCTAGGGATGATTGATGAACATCGATGTTCGATATCATCGACACTTTCGATAATGACATCGATGTTTTCCTAACATCGCTGTTTTTGTAACATCAATGTTTTTGTAACATCGATGTTTTTCTAACATCGATGTTCGGTTTTAGATAAATATCGAACATCGATGTTGGGCTTTCGATTATGACATCGATGTTAACATCGATGTTTTTGATCATCCCTAGTTGGACCTGGCGTGTTTTCTATACTAATCGATGTACGTACATACAATATTAAAATCTGCCACTCCGCGCCAGGCGACGGAGCGCAGAGCAGTGTGTGAATCGCCTAAACATGACAGTGAAGAAATATCTAAAGATAACAAAATAATCATTATTACTTTTATCCGTCATCTTATAAGTTATTTATTCCCAAAACATTACCAGCGTAAAATTAGCAAATTTAATGAACCAATTTATATTATAATGTCTATCATCTTTGGTTATACAAGTATTCACATATAAATTTAATAATGATAATGAAATTATAATAATATTGACACTTCAAAATAATTACAGTAGAAGCCGGATATAGCGACCTTTAAGGGACCGGCGATACTATGTCGTACTAGCCGGATGACGTACAAAACGGTAGGATTATTTCTTAAGTACATAAGTACCTAACCTACGAATACATAATTATGTACACGCCAAACTCCTTCGCGAGGGTTACATTTGATTCCCCGCCTTCTAATCGGTGTAATATTGCACTTTTTCTTCAATTGTAAAACACTTTCGCTTCACAGAACTCATTTTGTCGGGCTTTAAGAACTTTTCATAACATGTGACAAACACTAACTGTGATTTACGCGCGCCAATAAGGAAAGGTGAAGCTCACGGGGCGGGATGAAGTTGGGCCGCCGAAGTATTGGTGCGTAGGTTGTATAAACAAAACATTGCGCGTCGTTTTAACCGGACGTATTAATCACAAAAATGGTCGCTATAAGCAGTTTGTCGTTTAAACCGGAGTCGAACTAAACGGTTATATTTTCTCAGTACCTAACTATGAAACCTAACTTGAGTAAATATTATCGTCGTTAAAAACGGTTAGTCGTTTTAAGCGAAGTCGTTATATATGAATTCTACTGTATATTAACGCACATATGAATTACAAACGTGCATAAATTGTGTTCAATGTATTCAGTTCCGAAGACTTCTATTTAAATAATACAATAATAAAACTTATCATTATTAAATATGTAAATACTATGGCTTTCTAGAATGACTTTCGAATCCATTATTAGATTTTTTTTTATACCGCACAAATATAATTATATTTTTTTGTAATCTTCTTGAAAAATATACCTATGTATTAAATACCAAAAATTAGCTTTAATATTATATATTTCTTATTAGATATATTTTATGAGAATTGTTACTAACGTTAAACGGACCAAATCGTGGCCTTAACAAATTGAGAAACATATCAGTGATGGGTGAATTGAAACGCTAATTTAACAAACTTCGTACAAGAGCTTTATTAAAAACTTTATCTACACAACTCCAACAGCACAGTACAGCTACATTTTACACTAAAATATTCGCAGACAGACTAAATATTATAAATAACACTATTTTACGCCATTCCTCAATAAAAAGTTTTAAAATTTATCGATATTTTATTTAAATATCCTATCTTTATTATTATCACCTTTTATTTTAGTTAATATCTGTGAGAAATAAAAGGATTCTAATCAAATAACATAAACATTACTACTTTTAAAGTGATAATTTCAACATTCTTTATGTTTTAACAAATATCAAACTATGACGTAATTCAATGAAATATTGTAATTATATATTTCCATGATCAAATCAAAAATTAGTTCATAATTAATATTATTAATACGTTTTTACCAAATGAATAAATGAATGCATCTTTATTTCTTAGTCGTTATTTACTACTCATCCGATTAACTATAACTTTCTACAGATATTATAAATAATAATGAATGAACAATATTCAATCTTTGATAGCTGAAAAAAAGGCGTTATGCGAGTTATCCAATATACAGGGTGTATCAGGTTATGGGACAACTGTTCGAGTATGTTGTAGTTTAACAGTCATAGATCGTAATTAGAATGTACATTACACAAAAAACAATATAACATAAAAGTGTATTAGTAGATAGTGATTTCAAAAAAATGTGTCTAAGAGTCTATGCCTTAAATGTTACGTATTATCTAGGCATGTACAGACAGAATACATGTAGGCATGTAAAGCTTCGACAGTACAATTTCATTCATTGATGCCTAGAATTGCGCAAACGCTTCAATGAGCGTAGGTAACAACGGCGACCCGTCAACGGTCATGGGCCGATCAGCTGTTTTAAAGCGAAGTTTGTCTTGCTTATGCGAACGTAATCATTGATTTATTCAATTTCTAATGAACATTTAACAAAGTATGAATATGTTGCGTATTAAGTATCATTCACTTTATACATTTCAATCGTATTTACACGAAAAAGCGATGACAAAATTGAAAATTTTACATGTCTCTAATTCCTTAACGAATCGATATTTTTCGTTCAAATTTTTTTATGGGTTCCTACCACCATTGCCTAGCTCTCTTTTGACCAGTTGCCCCATAACCTAATACATCCTGTATTTTAGAGTTGTTTATCTTTATATCTGTTATTAAGTAATTTAGTGTAATATTTTATATGATTGGCTTTCAGAATTAAGGTTTCAAACTATCCTTGTAATGAAATAATAGTTATTTAAAGCACTCTTCATTAATATGCTACACTTTTTATTTTATATATACACATACGTCAGTGAAAATAATAAAAAAAAAATATATAGAAAATTATCATTTAACTTCTAATAGCTTTTAGGAATTTAATCGAATGATATTTAAAAAATATACAGATACGCCGTATAAAGTGAAACTCTTGGATAATATAGAAAAACCATCGAAGTCACTTAATAAGATTTATAAAAAAAATCACACAGTACAAATAATTATCAATATTTACGTTTACAAATATCTCGTATTACATAAATGCGATTATGATGTTTTAATAATATTCGGTACTCTACACAGCTTCAGGTGTAATCATGAAATTGAGAGTAGGTACGTAGTATAATTTTAAAGGAAATTATATTTTTAAGTGACTTCAAAAAGGAGGAGGCTATAATTAAACTCATTGACAGTGCTACCTAATTTAAAATAGTATTAATATATTCGTTATTTTTACACTCTCATTACAACATTTAAAAACATCAATTATCATTTACTACTAGGTTTTTAATATCTATCACTTTCAATTTTTAAAGTTCACCAAATTTAAATCTGCACTTACAATTTCATCATTAAAAAAGGCTGGCGTACGGATAATTATTATAATCACTCTAATCTTAAGAACCAGATATAGATCGAAACAAAAACATTATTATATTATTCACCAACAGAAATTGATAGTCATCAATTGCTAAAAGAATGATAATAATAATCAATTTATTAGCAAAATTAAACAAAAATATATTCAAATCTAAAAATATATTCTTCCGTGTGGTGACGGAGTAAGAATACAATTCACCACCCCCTATCTTACCCGTGGGTGATCGTACGAGACGACTAAGGGAGATAAAACGCATATAACATCTATGCGAGAGAAGGCAAACTCGAAATAAAACCCTATACCAACACGTCTGACCAGCGTGGTATAGTAGGTCAATTACCCTTCCGTTATGGAGGAGGCCCGAGCCCAACAGTGGGACGTATATGGGCTGAAATGATGATGATATTCAAATCTGCTCACGTGATGGTTTCTGGTACCCTTAACTTTCCTATTTACGGGCAATCTTCCAACAAAAATTGTTACTGGAAATTATTAATCAATGAAAGCATCATTAAAATGCATACAACGCTATCTCTGATGAAATATAGAGAGAGAGCGTATTGCATATACGCTGAGAGACAAGGCAATATGAAGACAAGATAACGCATTTGATCCTAAGTTTTGATAATTTTATTAATAACATCATAAGTTATGTTTAAAGTGGAGGTCTTATTTACCTCAAATATGTATACCAGTAATATTATCTAGATTTATACTCAATGACTTATTGCATTAATATTAAAAGAAAATTAAAATACCACTATAATTTTTTTATCAAAATAAAATTCTTGTGTATCTATATTGTCATTCATATTGTTTAAAGTTTGGTATGATTTTTTATACATATAAATTAGCTTATTAAAGGCAATTTCTATGGGTGAATTAGGTTTATACGCCAGCCTATTCATGATAACTTCAATGTAGATATGAATTTTTAACACTTGCGCAACCGCCGCAATAGCGTCCGGAGCGCTTTGGCTCGATGCTAGGAACAACCATGCATCTGCATCCAAGTCTTGTATCGCTCCACGTCATTGTGTGATACCGTCCGCCTGGAAAATAAAGAAATGAATGCACAGATGGCGTAACTGTTAAGATACCAATCTATAATACCAGTGTCTTGGGTTCGAATCGTACGCAGAACAACACTGTCTTGCCAATGCCTCTACTATGCCAGTGTCTTGGGTTAGAATCATAGACAGGACAACACCTTGTACGATCCACAAATTGTTGTTCTGAGTCTGGATATAATTAGTGTACGTTAATTATGTATATGTTTGTAAAGTTCCCGCAACACTAAGATTATTGCCTCAATACAGGATAACCCTAAGGGTTTATGTCGAGTTTTCCTTCTCTTGCATAGATATTATCTGTATAACTTAATCGCTTTTGTTTTGAGAATTGCATTCTTACTCCGTCACCACGTGAATTGAGTATAAATCCATTTTTTAATTTATAACCATATATTTATTCTATTATTTTACTATTGAGAATTTATTTAGAAAGTTCTATAGTATAATTCGGTAAGAATACTATTTTTATCATTCAGAACTTGAGAATTGGATCTAGTTCTTGGCGAATAGCAATAGTATTCACTGGCTCAACAATAATAAACACATTTCTTAATTACCTTGTCTTCTCAATAGCCGCATTTAAATCGGCATTAGTGACTGGAGCATCGAGTTCTGATCGTTTTAGTTTACGTATCTGATCTGGACTCTTGCCTGCTATTTTTCTTCGCATTGTCATCATTGCTGCATCTCTGAGAAAGTCGTACAAGTATTGATGCTCTGTTAATTCGATTTTTGATACACTCGATGCTTAGACATACCTACGTTTCTCCTTCTCAGTCTAAATGGGTTCCAATAGTCACGAACCTCATCCAGATCAGAGGTAGTAATTAGAGTACACCACGCTGGCTATAGGTCACAATTGACATAGGTTTTTTCCTTCCCTTGTGGTGATTTTACGATGATTTGTGGTTGTTGATACGTATATTAAATAATCTTTACAATATTCACAGCAAGGTGATGAACAATATACATATTCTTACTCCATCACCTTATAGGAAAGGGATACATACGTATATCATCATCATGACAGCTCATATACTACTAGACTGAGCCTACTCCAAAATAGGAAATAATGTAATACACCACGCTGGTCAGACGTCCTGATAATAGGATTTTATGTCGATTTTTCCTTCTTTTGCATAATGTTATAAGAATTATTATTCCTTAGTGATGTTTTACGACACCCACAGACAAGTATGAAGGGGGCTGAATTGCATTCTTACTGTTATCACAGATAGTTATACTTACATATAGGTATTAAGCTAATACTGACCTGCAAAGGCTGCTGATATCAGACCCACTATATCCTTCAAGTTTAGCAGCAAACTCCTTCAGATCCACATCTTCAGCCATAATTACGTCACCCATACATAGCTTCATGAGTTTCTCTCTCGTTTCCTCTAAAATTATACAACATTTAGGAGATATTTTTAACCCCTATTACTTCTATAACGATAGAACATTTGGTGCTACCACAACAACTGCTATCATAACAATTCTTCCCTGTGATTAGTAGGAAATGATCATTGATATATTAAGTCTCACAACGAGTAGCGTGTGGATATGCTTTACGCTCGCAATTTTCTTTTTATGCGGTCTATTATCGGTTCCATCCGGGGTGAGGAAAGGATGGCGTGTGGCCCCATAACCCAGGTTTTCGGGAGGTTTCGGGTCCAAAAAATCGATCTAGCTAGGATTTATTTATAGAAAATGTTGTTTTGTCCGTGTTTTTAGCAAAACAAACAATGACATTAAATTTTAAAAGAATATGAATTCTAATTTCGTTGCCAACGTCATGAGTTACGATACGTTCAAACAGCGTCGGTTCGAATCTCGGTGTTATTATTATTCTCTTTTTGTAATTTTTTTATATATTTTTCATTATTAATTTTTTATTAATATATATCTAAATAAATTCTATAAAAATATTCCGAGCGAAGCTCGGTCAACCAGATATTAAGTACAAATCGCTATTACCTATCTTGCCCGTGAATGTGAAAGAGATATAAGTAATACGCATATAACATCTATATAAGAGAAGGAAAACTCGAATTAAAATCCTATACCAATCTGTCTTACTAACATGGTTAATTTCCCTCCTATTGTGGAAGAGGTTCGAGCACAACAGTGGGACGTATATGAACTGAGATGATGATAATAATCAATCATCATCATCCTGCTCTTATCTCAAATACTTGGAGTTGATTCAATATGTACTTACTTCTTCTTCTTCTACCTATTGCAAAAGTTATGGCAATAGTTGTTATGACCGGCCGCCTGTTTAATACCAACCCTCCTTTAAAAAGTAATTATTGATCAGATCGCATCCAATAGAGTTGGCCCATGTCAGTAAAGTTTAGATGTTTGTTACACAATCACGCGTAAAACAATGAACAGATTTGGAAGCAAATTTTCGCATAGATAGACCACTCCAGGGATAGCATACATGTAATAATAAAAAGTATCCTTGTTACATAGGATAGAATACGACACTTTCCAGTAATGTATTCTCGTGGAATATTAATTTAATTTTACTTTTTTTTTCTTAAGCACAATTCCTTGAATGAATTTGTATAAAATTGTATCCTTGAGAAATATACTTTTTATGCGGAGAGAACCTAGTTCTCAATAAAGTGTTTGATGAAAACGTGTTTATATTTTATTAAAATATCTCCTAAAATCTATAGAATATATTTAAATTACAACTTAGAAAGGTAATAAAATCAATCTTCGTCTGCCCTTGTAATAATAATTCATTTGAAATTATAAATGCAACAGTACCATCAGGTAGACCGATGTAGATCCTCTTCTCAAATCGTCTTCTGAACGCCTCATCAATATCCCATGGGTGATTGGTAGCTGCCAAAACCATTATGATTTTGTCCTTATGACTGAAAGAAAAAATAATATACTTTCATGCTTGCCACGTGGTGACGGAGTAAGAATGAACTTCACCACCTTATTTTTTGCCCTTCAACCATTCATCAGCCCGTAAATGTTCACTACATATGCCTCTATGAGGATGTCGCTCAAAACTGCACTCTGCCACTCGCATCCAACGTCTAGCGGCAACAATCAAAATGTCAACAGCCCATTTATTGGAAGCCTTTCTTGTCCTTAGCTGTCGTAAATCACAACTAAAAAAGGCGATATGATATACAGATAACATTTATACACGAGAAGGAAGCCTCTGAACAAAACCCTATAACAATCTGTTAGCCTTTTACCCGTTTAACCCAATAAGTGTAGTCAAGTCAAGTGAATTTCCCTCCCATTATTGAGGTGGCTCGAGCTTAGTAATCTGTAAATTGCTCGTGCTCAAATCAAATCATTTATTCTGCATAGGCTCCTTAAGGGCACTTACATATTGTCAAATTACACGTTTGAATACAATACAATAATCTACCACCGGATCGGAACGCGGCCACAAACTGAGAAGAACCGGCAAGAAACTCAGCGAGCAGTCATTTTTTTTCTTAATCTTTTAAATATACATATTATGCTTCGTACAACATATATGGTATTAGCTCCAGTGTGATGCCCTTCGAAATTAAATATTGTATAAATTTTCAAGATTTAATACAAGACAAAAAAAAATTAAAGCATAAAGAAAGGAAGAAAATATGGCTGGACCAGATCCCACAAGCAGCACCCGATCACGAGTTAACTACTAGAGCAGCCATCACTCTCCTCAACCAAATTAGAGGGAAGGGAGTGACCCGCCCCACATAGCTACCGCAAGCAGAACCTTATTCAGTGAGCATGACCAAACCATAAATAAACAAACAAAACGAACTACAACTACTACTATACCTACTATAAAAAAAAAACTACTAAGTACTATAAAATAAACTATGAAATGTAGCACCTGCTACAGTTCATAGTTTATTTTATTCATAGTTTATTATATTGCATACCTATGCAAAAAGAGATCAAAACCAAAATTCGACGGGCAAAACACGCTACGCTGTATAATCACAAGAGTAAAAGAAAAAAAAAGAAAATAAGGAAACCTGTGAATTCATACAAGTTAGGAGTACCTTAAAACTATTACCTAAAGACAATTACAATAACATTAATTGCTTAATGAGGAGCTGCTGATAACCACTCTGTATTATCATCTAAATAATCCGAAATTTTGTAATAGCCTTTGCTGCAAAGTCTACTCTTAATAGCTTTTTTAAACATGTTAATTGGCATGTCTCGGATATTTTTAGGTAGTTTATTGTAAAAACTTACACATTGCCCCATGAAAGACATACTAATTCTTTGTAAACGAGTAGTATGAATTACTAGATTATCCTTATTCCTAGTGTTTACATGATGAATGTTACTGTACTTTTCAAAATTCTTTTTTACATACATAAGATTTTCGATCTCTTCGATTTTCGTGCTCAATTATAGTATATAGTAGAATAGCATATCAGATATTACACATCTAATGCGACCGCTGTAAAGCTTGCTTTTTACGTATCAACCCGAGAGGGCACTTACATATAATTTTAGTTAAAAGTTATAATTTTTTTTTTTGATTCAATAGCTCAAGGCGTTAAATATTAAAAACATGTAACGAGAACTATTTGCCTCGTGGTTCCATAATTGTTGAAACATAATCATTTGCTTAGCGTTTGTCTAATTTATATAACATTAGGTATACTAAAATTGACTTTATTATTGTGATGACGGAGTAAGAATACAATTAACCACACTCTCTCTTGCTCGTGAGTGTCGTAAAAGATGACTAAGAGATACAATATGCAAATAATATCTATACAAGATAAGGCAAACTCGAAATTAAACCCTATGCCTACATGTCTGACCAACGTGGCAACGTAAGTCAATTTTCCTCCTATTGTGGAGAAGGCTCGAGCTCAACAAAAGGACGCAAATGATAAAAATAGACTTACAAAGTAGCACAGAGTCCGTCCATTTGAATTAGCAGTTCAGCTTTGAACCGCCTGGAGGCCTCGTGTTCTGAATCTGCTCCTCGCATCGCACATAGAGAATCAACTTCATCTAGGAATATCGTACTAGGTGCATAGAAGGAGGCCTGAAAATACATATTAGAAATATTAAAAAAAGTTTACTGTTAGATATTCCTTACGCAGTCAGGGCCTCGCTGCGAATGGTCGACAAAACCCCGGTAAACAGTCCAGCCATACGAAACATCAGATGTTTTCACATTAAACCTGAGTAATAATTTACCACCGAACCTCATTCATATCACAATTCACCTATCATTGCTTATTCGATATTTAAATAGCTTTCTGCAAGATTACTCAATCAAAGCACAAAACAAAAAAAAAGGTTGTACAACATTTAGGAGATTTTAAAAAGTTTTATTTTTATTCTGTTGCCTAACCGTCTACCACAGAGGCGACAGCAGGCTAGCACGAGACCTTATCCGGTGGTCGGCCCAACGACGAAGGCGACGTGGTGTTCGGGTGGGTTGCGGGTGTGCGTGCTTACGCCCCTCTGTCACCCCGGACGGAGTGGTGCGAGGAGGGCGCCGACCGCAGCCCACCCAAAAAAAAAAAGCACGAGACCTCACAAACCCCTGGGTGACAGCTCTATGTGTTGCACAAAAATACACTAAATACTTAATATAATATTATTAAGTATTATTATTAAATATGGCACGAAAAAAGCTCGCAAACACTCTACGCAAAATACTCACCATATCAAATAATAGTCTCACTAATTTCTCAGAATCTCCTCGATACTTGGAAGTGAGTGTAGCGGAGGATACGTTGAAAAAAGTAGTTCTACATTCCGTGGCAACGGCCCTCGCTAGCAACGTCTTACCGGTGCCCGGTGGTCCTGTTAGCAGTACTCCTTTCCATGGTCGACGAATACCCTAAGAATCAGAGAATATTATAATCAAATACTGTACAAACGACTGTTGGCAGTATGTCACAGAGCTTCGCTGTAGGAGCTTACAGCGAATCCCTGTGATAATATCATCAATTCACCTGGTGAGAGGAATACGTACACTAATGCTAAGTACACTAAATTCATTTTAACACAGCCAAATATCCAGGTCACCAAAGAAGTAACAAAAAAATCTAGAACAACTATATAGAGATTGGCGTGCGATAACGTTCGGTCATTTCAAGGCCCTGTACTATTGTTACTTAACCGATATTGTTCATCAGGTGGACACTGAGGTTAAAGTCACGCTAACGTTAATCGCAATACATTATATTTATTGCTTTTATAAGTACCCTTACTTACCTAAGACTTTCTAAACAAGTATTTTTTTAATACTGGTGATGCTGTATATACTTCTAAAGCCTATTCATTAGCAAAACTCTTACGGCACCACAGAAACATGGTCCCTAAACGTGGACCTCATAACCAAGCTCAAAGTCGCTCAGCGTACTAGAAAGAAAGAAGAAAGAAAGAAAACATATTTATTCGATGCTGAGCTACTACTACGGAGCGGGTTATTCTCAGGATCACTGCATGATGGAATCCTAAATACGGAACTCCGTAGAAAAGTTCTACCGACTTTCCGTTCTTCGACCGTCCTACTGTAACTGTCATAGCATGAAGGATTAGCACGCTGAAATGGCAATGAGCAGGCTACATAGTTCGACGAACCGACAACCGCTGGGGAAGAAAGATTCGGGACCATGCATTGGACGACGCAGTGTAGGACGCCCCCCACTAGGTGAACCCAAGACCTGGTGAAACTTGCAGGGTGTCGTTGGATGCAGGCGGCACAGGTCCGGATTTTGTGGCGAAACATGAAGGAAGGCAACGTCCAGCAGTGAACGGCAATAGATTACTCAGTTTACATCACAAAAGTTTACCCTGTAATGATGGGGTAAGAATACAATATGCCGTCACCACGTTTTAGTGGGAGTGGTAAAAATTGCATGGTTCATCACTCCTCTACAATTGGCCACTCGCTTGCTACGTATTGATCAGGTAATAAACTCCCATTCGTAGTCCTGACTGTAGCTTACCCATCATAAAGGGATATCTTGAAAGATGAGATAAGGGCTAGAGAATAACGAGCTATTTATAGTGAAAACTTGTAATGACAGAAGATTGTTTCTTTGCGGACGTCACACGTCTTTATTGAAAATTTACCTCAAAGTACAGCAGAAACCGAACTCCACTATCGAACACATTATAAATAAAACAAACTCTATACCAGGAAAGATATAACGATTTACAGTCTAAAACAGGCCAAAAACATTTTACTTTTTAAATATTTAAAAAAGGGGGTTTAATCATAAAAGGGTAGTTCCCTGTGAATATTCAACTTGTGATAATGCATTCGTACAAAACAAGTACTCAAGGGACCTCATTAATATTCATAACATCAAAGAAGTAATTTACAAAAGGCTTTCACAAGTGACTAACCGTAGCCATCACGCAAAACACCAATTTAAATCAGCCTGCAAGTTTACGAAGGTAATATAACACTAGCAAAAGTAAGCGAGACGCCCCAATTCTTTCAATCGTTGAACAACGTTGAAGGTAATTAGAGTTAAAAACTAGCTCAATTATATGCTTCATTATAGTAATATTAATATAGATTATTTATATAAACCGTTGCGTTTTTAAGTTCTGCATATAATATAAAAGATTTGCCACACGTAATCATAATATTCACGCATAGAAAGCACATGATTTAAATACTACCGCTCAACTAAAATTATTTCAGTTTTAGCCTTGAGAAAATCAATGCACGACGCTTACAAAAATTTGCGTACCGTGTTGATCAAACTCGAGATATATTGGTAGTAAGTTCATTTCTAAAAGGGCTTGGTCAACGAATTATATATTTAATGCATAGATAATAAGTCTATAGTTATTTCTCAAGAACATGAGCCACTAAACCGCAACCCTTGCCCAAAAACAAAAATCACGACACGCTACTCCAGTTTGGTAGTAGAGGTCATTAATCACCCTCCTCCTGCAACTTTCTGTGTGGTGACGGAGTAAGAATACAATCCATCTCCTCTCTTCCCGTGGGTGTTGGAATATAATATGCATATAATATCTATGTAAAAGAAGGAACACTCGAAACAAAACTATACCAACACGTCTGACCAGCGTGGTATAGTAGGTCAATTTCACTGCCATAGTGGAGGAGGCCAGAGGGGAAAACACCGCCAAAAACACCAGAAGTTGCAGACTTGCAAATTTTTATGATAATTGACTTATGGTCAAGATTTATAGAGGCGAAATTTAACTTACCTTAAAATAATCGGGCATCATCAATGGTAGAACAACTGCTTCTTGCAGTACAGATTTTGCATCGTCCAAACCAATCACATCCTTCCAACGGACATCAGGTTTCCTCTGCAGTATATCTCTTTCTAGAGTTTCCACTAGATGCAATTCATACCCACTCGCATCAAAGATTTTATCCAATTTTTCATTTTTCTCAAAAAGCGATGTCATGTCACCCGCTTCCATTGAATCCAGTTTTCTTACAGTTGGTTTGATGGGAACTAATTGTCTTTTCGTTCTGGGTATTCTCTCTACTGATCTGGTCTTACGCCCGCTACCTATCGATGAAGCTAACGATGAACCCTTTCTGGGTAGTATTGAAGGAAGCGTTGGTTGTATATCAGGATCTCGACGACGTAATGTTCCTGCCCATTTTTCTGTAGTAGGATCGGGTTGCTTTTGTCCAGTTTCGGATGTTTGCTCACCGGAATTGCCAAAGTTTATAACTTGAGGTGTCACAACTGAAAATAGGATATTAAATTCTTACAATAAGGAGTAGGATAAATATTTATTGACGTTTATAAACCCAATACAAAGACATTACATAATAAATGCTTTGAAATTCACAGCAGAGAGCATTATTCTTCAAAGTTATTTTTAATACCAACATTTCAAACAATCACATTTATTCTCTACCAATACATAAAATTGCAGTGTCTGTTTGTAATGTTGGGCTTTTTTCATGTTCACGCGGTTATTTGCACGATACTTATACCTAAAAAGCAGTTTAAAAGGTTTTTGTGTATCCGTCTGTTTGCTTTGGGTAATTTTCTAAATAGCTGGACCGATTTTGATAATTTACTATTAAGTAGCTGTCTATATAAAGAGTAACTTAGGCTATATTTGGTCCCGATATTCCCATGGGGATGGGCACTATGCAGCGCAAAACGAGGGAATTTGCTAGTAAAAAATAAAAAATAATTTCTAAAAAGTTTTGGCCTAAAAAGACTATTGTAGGTAAGACTTAAATATATCTAATTGTAACATCAAGATTAGAAGTTTATCGTACAATAATCGCAAAAACATAAAAGGGTCTGACTAATGGCATATTCAAATCTAATTCATCAATATCAATCAAATCAATAACAAATATTTTTTATTATTTGATTCGCTTTTTACACGCTTTTAGTAATAAAACTCGTACACGTCCCACTTCTGGGCTTGAACCTCCTCCTCATTAAGAGGGATATTGACCTTATATACCATGCTGGTCAGACATGTTGGTATAGGATTTCATTTCCAGTTTTCTTTCTCTTTCACGGATATTAAATGAATATTATATCCTGCATGCGCGGCGGGATAGGTTATTTTCCCTATCAGCACAAGGCTCGAGCTCAGTGGTGGAACATTTATAAGCTGTGATGATGATGATTACAAATCATCATCATCACAGCTGATATACGTCCCACTGTTAGGCTCGAGCGTCCTCCACATTGAGAGGAAAATTGACCTACTTATACTACTCTGGTTAGACGTGTTGGTATAAGGTTTTATTTCTAGGTTTCCTTCTCCTGCATACAAACTATATTCATATTATATCCCTTAGTCGTCTTTTACGATACCCACGAGCGAGAGAGGAGGTGGTGAATTGTATTCTTACTCCGTCACCACACGGACTGACTTTCAAATAAAAAAAAAATATTTTAGTCATTAAATTCTAGAATATACTATAGATCTAGGTCCAGGCCATTCTGATATGTACAATAGAAAATACTATGGCCATGAACTATGGCATATGAAACTACAAATGGCCAAAGAAAGAAAAATAAAGAAAGGTTCTAACCTTGTGTGGGCAGGTGTCTTGTCCCATTACCAGCGTGTGTAGTTGTGGATGGGGTTTTAGCCTTCTGCCTTCTAGTATCACTTCTTTCAGTGCGAAGACCATCTCTTGGAGGTTCGTCTTTCTTGTCCCCACTTCTACGTGTTGTCATCCTCGCAAACCCAAAAGGCTGAAGGCTTTCCACCATCATTCTGTCCATCATTCGGGCCATCTGGTGGAAACCAGATGATGGACTGCGAACAAAATTAAATCATTAACTTCAGGCATATTTAGTCAGGACAGGATGTGCATTAATGAATTCCATACCATATACCCATACGGGCAATTACTGTGTATGGAATACTTCACAGAAAACGAATATAGGCACTTTTAAAGATACTCTTGAGAATAAATCCTTGTATGGCGGCGAATGTACAAATGTACAATTACCGAATACAAATTACAACCAAATTGATTATAACTTTTTGGGCAAAGCACAAAGAGTCATTTCAAAACATATATTTTCATGCATATTTGGGTAATACATGTGAAGTGGAATAGCTACGTGTAAAACAAACAGAACAGGATTGCAAAGATTCCGTTTTTCCAAACTTCTAAAAATGGTCGTAACCAAAATCATTACTGTTAAAGGCAGTAACAGCATAAGTATGTAACTGCTAATCGTACGTTGCTATTTTCCATTTCTGAGAATTCTAAAGTAGTATTTATATACCAGGTAATTCTTAATCGCTAGGGATCTGGAAGTAAATTTGAGGCTCACCCTTTATTATATTAGAATAATACATGAGGAAATATATGGAGGACTTGAAACAGAAGTAATTAGTTAATTTAGTAATCATTGACGATGTCAGGAGCAATAGCCTCTTGGCACTATATATATATATATATATATATATACAGTATGACTGGTAAAACATTGTACATATTGAAGGAAACGATAGACAATGGTCACATGTAACCAATAAAAATGTAAAAAGAAGACAATATTAATCAACCACATAGTAAACATCAACAACATTAGTGTCGCAAGACTCCTAAAAAGTCGGTCACCGTATAGGCGATACGTTGATTCTGATAGCGTTACAATTACAGTTTTGTTAGAACTGTTGTCAAGATTTTTATATTTATATATATATATATATATATCAGTGAGAAGATTGATGACCTTGTCACTCTCGTATTATCTTGAAAAAAAATATTATCAATTTAAACTATTGCAAGCCTTTTCGTCAGTTAAGCATTTTAAAAATTGTTTTAGCATATCTCGACTAGAAAATTATCACGAACAAAATATTAAGATTAAGTTTTTAATAGTTATTTTTATAATATTTTGCAAAGTTAAGACTACAAATATGTCAGTAACTCTTACTTTTCCATCGTAAATGTAAAAACCAGCTGAATCGTCAGAAAAAGGGGCAGTCGCCAACCTGCCCTATGCGTAGCGATTATCGCAATATCCTCTCCTTGGCGAAACTTATATCCAACAGAAGACCTATGTTGGTTCGAAGACTTACGGACTGACGGCAAATCTACTGTTGCCCTCCCAGCGTGACATTACATATAAAATTCTACCTATTTGACGTGTTTTAAGAACTTAAAGAACGTAAAATGAACTTATACATTATTTATAAATAAAAACTATCCAATTTTCACTATTACATATATAGCACTGATGTGAAGTTCTCAAAGATCTAGCACGACTAAGAACAACAAAACAACTGCATGAAATCTTAAAATGACATTGAGATTAATACAGATATGATTGGCTTTATGAGTCCAGACGATCACGCTAATAATAAAACCTTGTTAAAGTAATGGCTCTGACTTTAGTTGATCTTCAAAGGATATTGACCAATGAATATACTGTTTCAAATGAGTAGCTCCAGCACTAACTTTGCTTATGTGAACTGCCTACTTGTTACTTTTTTTTAGTAAACATGCGAATTTTCCTTTCAATAATGGTATGTTGCTTTAAAAAATAAATAAGTTCAAGTTACTTATAAAATCAGTCTTATTCAGTCAAATTGTACCATTAAAAAAAATACAGGGCACTTTAATAAATATATATCATCATTATCCTGCTCATATCACAATTAATTGGCCCTATTCAATAAACAGGGCCTTCTCAAGGCAAGATAGAATACTATAATTGTCACGCTTAGCAGGCGTGTTGGCCATTGCAGTTGGTTTCCTTAGATACTTATTGCATGAGTGCTATTGTTCATTCGCTCACCTAGAACGGTGCATATACAGCCGGGTTCTGACTAATAAATAAAGAGGGTTCTTTCTTCTTCACGGTAGGCGATAGGTCGGCCTAGCAAAGTTCCATGAGCGGCCGTATCATTTATCATCAAGTATGTTGTTTGCTCGGTTGCCACCAACAGCAATAAAATAATAATAATAATTCGGATAAGAGCAATATAATAATGATGTTGAAGGGTAACTAGCAAACAGATAATTTTCTTAATAGATAAATCGTATTTCTTAACGAAAAACTAACGGGTTTTGAGAGAAATTCAAGCTTAAGATGTTAGTATCAACGGCTGTATATTTCAACCACTGGATCACCAAGACATCGACGTGATCTCAATACTTACTCCAATATTGCTATAATTTACTAAATGTTTAACAGATGTACGTACCCGAAAAATGGATTCTCAAAAAAATTACGGATACCGCCGACGTTTGGATATAAAGAATCTCCAAATGCAAAATCCATTTTTCTTCTTAAAATTTTTACGGTATTTGCTAGGTACATAAGGTCTGTGTTTCAAACCACATTAGAGTTCACTGTAAATTTACTAAAACATAATTTTCTTAGTTGTGTATATAAAAAAGTGTGTCATTACTTGGGTTTGAACCGGCTTGTTGGAAAATAGTGTGCCATTTGACAGCTTTGTTATGCTAACGTTGGCATGGTAACCGTTTGCGGAAACACCGCGCTTACTAGATGCGTAAGTATAACACGGATTTTGCAGCCACGAAAAATGACCTTCCATGGCAAATTATCCATCCAATCTTTGGCCAATCCAGAACCAGATATTGGCCTTCATAAGCAAGTAATGAAAAAAAGTAATAATAATTACTTTATGCAAATAAACCGACTTCAAAACACAATGCAGAGTAAACAAAAAGATCGTCAAAGTAGACAACGTAGATAATTTTTTAGATTTTTGTTGATTTTCAAATACCGCTTGTGATTTCGATAAAATTTTCATGGGACCATTTGAGAAGTATACCCTATTCAAAAAAAAAGAATTTTTCTAATCGGTTGACAAGCGACGGAGTTATGCGCGAACAAACATAAAAAAAAATTAGAAGTCTGTTAAAAAAAGACTTAATGTTAAATTGATAATGTATTCATGTTCTATTAGAACGATGACACATTGAAGGCACATAGTCCTCGCCTGATCTAGTTTCTTGCATCGTTAATCACTTTGGTGTAATGAACTATAATTTTATAAGTAACCACCACCGTAGTTGTGTTTATTGAACTTTGATAAAAATGTGTCAAAGGTGAGAAATCGAATGGAAAATTCTGAATGAGTATTGAAAAGTTTCCGTCCGTCAATGTTAACCGGAAGAATAATAACACGATGTGTTAGTCATTATCACCCCTTTATTATTTCACTATAGGACACACTTCCGTGTGGTGACGGTGTAAGAATATAATTCACCACCCCCTTTCTTGTCCGTGGGTGTCGTAAAAGACGACTAAGAAATTATTGCAGATAACATCTATGCATGAAAAGAAAACTTAAAATAAAATCCTATAGTAACCCGTCTGACCAGCGCGGTATAGGTCAATTTTTTTCTCATTTTGAAGGACGCTCAAGCCCAGCAGGGGGAACTATATGACTTACGATGATGATGATGATAGGAGAAACGTACGAATTCAATTTTTATCTTGATTTAGTTATCTATTTGAATGACAAGAATTTGTGACAAGATGTGGAATCTTTCCAAATCCTATCCAATCCTCTCAATTCTCTTTTCTAACTTAATTTGCTGCGGGTCCCAAGACTATTAAAAGAGATTCCTGGGATTTCCTGAGGGTCAAACTTCGGTGTCTTACACGGAGATCATTATAAATCCTGGCTTACTGTAGGTACAGTGGTAGGAATATATGGTGAGATTAGTCCCAAAAAAAGGACGAGAATTTCCCTCATGGTCCATTTATCCTATCTAGGCAGTCAATTAATTCTTGTGTCTACTTTTCGCACGGTCCCGACTGGTCGAGATCTAACACTAGCAATTCGAGAGCGATCATTCAAAGAATGAAGGACACGATATCGTCAGAATATCTGACTGCACAGATAGTGTAGTGGTTAAGATACCGACCTACTGTGCCAGCGTCATGGATTCGAATTCTACGCAGGACAACAGTTTGTGCTATCTAATGATATCTGATGTTTACGCGAGCACTACACATTGTAAATAAAACTACTTTTACGGATTATATCGCGTTTGTATTTGATTTATGATTGCCCGACGTTTCGAACACTTTGCAGCATTCATGGTCACGGGCGGACTAAGGTGCCTCACGTCCAACAAGTAATCGTTATTACAGACATTTATAATTATCTACCCGATACATGAATGACCATGAATGCTGCAAAGTGTTCGAAACATCGGGCAATCATCAATCAAATACAAACGCGATATAATCCGTAAAAGTAGTTTTATTTACAGTTTGTGCTATCCACAAATAGTTGTTCTGAGTCTGGATATAATTAGTGTCCACAGATTATATGTTTGTAAAGTCCCCCGTAATACATGGATTATTTTCTTAGTGTAGATTGTTATTATTTAAAACAAAAAAAGAATAGCTTAATTTGATTCATGGTTTAGAATTTTTCACCTCTACTTTGCGATTTATTCTTATGAACGGGAATTGATTCCACAGTCAAAGTATACGTCATCATCATCATTTCAGCCTATCGCCGTCCACTGCTGGACGGCCTCCTTCCTGTTACGCCACAAAGTGCGGTCCTGTGCCCCTTGCATCCAACAATGACCAGCAACGTTCACCAGGTCGTCCACCTAGTGGGGAGCGTCCTTCACTGCGTCGTCCGATACACGGTCGCCACTCGAGAACCTTTCTTCCCCAACGATTAGTCGAGCGATGTGGCCTGTCCACTGCCACTTCAGCGTGCTAATTCTTCGTGCTATGTCGGTTACACCCGTTCTTCTGCGGATTGCCGTATTTCAGATTCTATCTTGCAGAGAAATGCCGAGCAGAGCCCGCTCCATAGCACGCTGAGCAACTTTGAGCTTTATTATGAAACCTACATTTAGGGACCACGTTTTCGTGCCGTAAGTCATCACTGGTAACACACACTGATCGCAGACCTGTATTTTCAGACACTGAGGTGCCGTACGTATACAATTCAAAGTAAACAATTCAAGAAAATCCTTTCGTAAGACATAATAATTACTACGTTTTGTTAGCGATTTGGTGGTCGTAATAGTGGTGTTAAGGAGAGCATTATTGGCAATTTGCCTGATCATCCTTCAACCTTACGATTTCCATAACCAGGTAAGGTATTAAAACAACCGTCTTTTATGCCGTTGCCACATAGACATTGTTACATATTAGGTAATTAATAATAACCATTCTGACAATAGCGAATAAATATTTATTGAATTCGATTTCAAGAGGTAAATTTAGGCATTTATCAAACGAAACATAACTGAACAATTACGTCCTTCAAAATATTACCTCTACCTTGACATTACATGGCATAGCGACTATTAAAATGATTGATGTGAGAACAGTTACTACTAGAATAGAAATCATTCATTATTCCCTTTCTTCTCTTTATGATAAATAATAATAATAATATATACGGTTCACAGCCTAAATATCATTTTAAGACAAGGATTATCATAATGGGGTCGAGTCTCCTCTAAAATGAGAGTTAATTTGATCTATATACCGCGGGTTTCATTTAGACTTTTTTCTTTTGCAGCAGTGTTATTTGTTTGCATATTTTAAATTATCCACGAAATAGGAAGACAATAATATGTATTCCTACTCCATTGCCGCTGGGATCCAAATCAATAGGCGAAGAAGCATAGTACGGCGGATTATGACTCCCGTCGCCCTGAGCGTTTGGGGCCGTCTATGTTCTGCCTGATGAAAAAAACTACTTTAATTAATATTTTTGCGATTACTCAGTACCGTCCCAGTATCGTCGGTTCGATTCTATTGCAGGGCAATAGTTTGTGCGGTCCATAAATTGTTGTTCTGAGTCTGAACGTAATTTATGTCCGTAATTTGTATGTTCATAATGTCAAGGTTTATTTTATTAGTGAAGGTGTTATCTTTATAAAAATAAAAAAGTAGATATTGAATATCTAACACTGATCATCGACAACCTGATGGCTGGATGGATGTACGAATGAATAAACAAATGATTATTCTAAAGCATTATTCTAATAGTCACGTATTACAAAAAGGCTACATTACAAAATAAATAGCACAGAACGAGTAAATGACTACATAATAACAATAATTGGTCCGCCAAAGAACACTTCAAACATAAATTACTTCAAACATTTGCTATTTTACGGCTATATGTGCAAACTGCAAGGTAAATGAACTCTATATTTACTAAAAAGGGTAAACTTGACAGCTACGAAATGTATGCCAAAGTTCATTGACTGGACAATGTACAGGTCAATCACCCGTTTCATCGTTAATGCAATCGATGCGTCGAACACATGTATTTAAAAAAACTAGGCGATACTAATTACTCGGCAATATTGTTACAATACTACTTATATTTAACTTTTTGGCGGGAGTGACAAAATGTCATGTGGTGCTCTTAAAAATTTTAATCAATATTTTAGTATGTTAAAGTATTATAATTAATAATTTGGCTGTCATTTTATGTAATACAGAAAAAATACTATTACTTATCTACTATTTTCTTGTATTGCAAAAATTCCCAGAGAATTTGGTTGTCAGCATGTAATCAATAGACTTATTGACGGCTTGTTATTATTAATCTGCTACTCAACGTAAAGAAGCTATATTGCTATAAAATATGAAGAAAATTGTACAAGATTTGATTACATATATTCAAATTGTTAAGCTAACAACATATTTGACTGAAAGACTGTATCCATGGTCATAAATAAACTTTATTCCTTCTATAATCATCATCAGCTCGGCTCATGTACGTTTCGCTGATGGTCTCGAACCTACTCTATTATAGGAGGGAAATTGACCTACTATACCACGCTGGTCAGACGGATTTGTATAGGGTTTTATTACGTTCTTGCCCTTTCTTGACAGATGGTACATGCATATTTAATCCCTTAGTCCTCTTTTACGACATCCACAGATAAAAGGCGGGATGATGAATTGTATTATTACTCGGATATATATACAGATAATAGAAATCTTTATTAATTTCCGTGTGGTGATAGTACATCAATTTTCCTGCTATTGTGGAAAGTATATGAGCTGTGATGATGATGATGATGATCTATGCAAGAGAGGACAAACCTGAAATGAAACTCTATACCAATACGTCTGACGAGCATGGTATAGTAATTCCATTTCCCTCCCATTAGGTTGGAAGGTCAAGCCCAGCAGTGCGACGTATATGAGTCGAGATGATGTATAATGATTAAGGGAAATGGCAATTCCATAATCGCGAAGTGGCTTTGTGATCACAGTAGATATTCTGAGATTACCAGAATAAGGCTGCTTCCTTAGTCAATTTTTACGAGTTCTACGAAAAGGAAACGGGTAGTTGTTAATCCGTCATTACACAGACAAAATGAACAACAATTTATATTCATATATCATTCAAAGATGAAAAAAACTCTCATAAAATTTGATTACTTTATAAATAAAGACGTACGTATCACTTTGTCAAGAGCAATTGAATAATAAACCCTGTAATTGAAGTCTTGAAATACAAAAATGACGCCTACATCACAATTGCAGTTATTGCAATGGTACTTTTAGAATTTTATAGAAACGATTAAATACAATTGACTACAAAGTATTCTATGGTTTGAGTTATTTGTAATTTTCATAAATACTTACAATATCGAGACATCCGTATTAGGGATGTTTCGGATATTAAATAACATTATACCGGTTTCGTAAATGATGCCGGTTATCTAATTATTTCGGATAGTTTCGATTACGGATATAAAATTTTATGAATTTTCAAAAGGCAAATACATATTAACGATTTGGCTTTATTTTTAGATCAAAATTTGTTAGATACTGCAACCTAAAGTATCTGTTACAGACTCCGCCTCTATCCGAAATTATTCGAAACTTTCATATCGTTTTCGGATACATTAATTAACCATCGGTGTATCGTATCATATAGCTATGTAACTACGTAAATATCATATTCATCATAACTCTTCCTCTAACTGTAAAGCCCTCGATATTCACATATAAAAACCTCTATGCATCTCATTATATGATAAAAAATCTCATTGCTCATAAAATAATCTCATTAAAAAAGTTATATATCTTAATATATATAAATTACGTGTCACGTTGTTTGTCCGCGATGGACACCTAAACTGCTTAACCGATTTTAATAAAATTTGCACACCGTGTGCAGTTTGATCCAACTCGAAGATGTATAGCTTACATCTTAGTTTATAGTCGCAATATTATTTTTTTGCAAATTATTTGTCAATTATTTGACATTCACAATTATCTGTTAATTCCAAACGATTTTAGCAGATGGCGTTATCTGTTGACTGGATTGAGTAATTAATAGATAATGTACCTAATATAACAAAAACATTAACCACAGCAACGCGTGGCCGGTTCTGCTTGTAAAATATAATTTTCATAGTGTACTACACACATTTTGTACGACACTATTAGATATTGACTCACGTTATCAAACTTTAATCTGTTCATTTTTCAACTGAACATTATTGATTGATCATATATTATGAGTCATAAAAGGGTAGTCATATTAATACATCACGCCGCTGTTCACACAAATACACGCATGCAGTACAAATACAGTACAATTCACCACAACCTATCTTGCCCGTGGGTGTCGTAAAAGACGACTAAGGGATATATATATGCAGGTAATGTCTACGCAAGAGAAAACAACTTCGAAATAAAACTCTGTAATAACCTGTCTGACCAATGTAGTGTTGCCCAAATGCAAGACCAAGACGAGACTTGGACCGGTCTTGGTCTTGGTCTTGCAACATCACACCTGGTGTCGTCTTGGTCTTGGTCTTGCGCACCCGAGTCTTGGTCTTGGTCTTAGTATTGCAGCAAGAGTCTCGCAAAGTCTTGCAAGTCTTGCAGTTGGAATAACGTAACAGTCATTTATCATGGCAATGAAAAATCCAACTAAATTAATCAAATAGCATCCTATCCTATGTATCCATCTGCTAGCCTATAATTCACTATTGAATACAATACTTACCACTGGGGAAAATTACTCTTCTATTCCCCTGGTGTTCCATTAGACAGCGTTACTACTCTTATAACAGGACTTTCGACCCTATTTTCTTAAGACGTCACCACACGAGGCAGTTGATACAATAAATTTTGTCATTTTATAATCAATGCGATATTTTCACAATTAATGCGATTGTTTATATTCCCCTTCAAGTTAAGTGGTATGTATCTATTGTATTTCCAGTTTAGTTACTGATACTCTGGATACTTGAAAAAACCTGTTGCTCTATAGCCTATATAAATACTTTGGCCGCTGGATCCATGTAGCTCTTAATATATTATTTATTCAAGAACATATAAAACTGATTTAAAATTTTATGGTTTTAATACTTGTAAAATGTATGATATTCGTCGTCATCGTCACAGCTCATAAAAGTGCCACTGCTGGGCTTAAGCTTCCTTCCAGTAAGAGGAAAATTGATCTACTATACCACGCTGGTCAGACATGTTGGTATAGGGTTTTATTTCTGGTTTCACTTCCCTTGCACATATGTTATATACACAGGGTGTAACAGGTTATGGGGCAACTGTTCGTGTATATTGTAGTTCAACGGTCATAGATCATAATTAGAATGTATATTACACAAAAACAATATAACGTAAAAGTTATAGTGATTACAAAAATGTGTGTCTAAGAGTTTATGCCTTAAATTTTATGTATTATGTAGGTATGTACAGGATATATGTAAGCATGTAAAATTTCGACAGTATAAATAGGTATTAGATTTGCGCGAACCTTTCAATGGTTACGTAGGTACAAAGGCGACTCATCAACGGTCATCGGGCGATCAGCTGATTTATGTTAAAGCGAAGTTTGTCTTGCTTATGCAAACGTAATCCGTGTGGTGACGGAGTAAGAATACAATTCACCACACCCTATCTTACCCGTGGGTGATCGTACGAGACGACTAAGGGATATAAAACGCATACAACATCTATGCGAGAGAAGGAAAACTTGAAATAAAACCCTATATCAACACGTCTGACCAGTGGTATAGTAGGTCAATTACCCTTCCATTATGGAGGAGGCCCGAGCCCAATAGTGGGACGTATATGGGCTGAGATGATGATGCAAACGTAATCATTGATTTATTCAAATTCTACATTTTAATCAATTTACACGAAAAAACGATGACAAAATTGAGAACGTACATGTCTCTCAATTCATTAACGAATCGATATTTTTATTTCAATTTTTTTCATGGGTTCCTAATACCATTGCCCGATCCCATTTGATACGACATCCATGGGTAAGAGAGTGGTGAATTATATTCGTACTCTTTTTGTGTGTGTGTGTGTGTGTAGCTGTTGGTTGCAGATGACCTTGACAGCTTAACGCGGTCAATGGGTGAGCGCTGATGGCTCTCAGGGCCGGTAAGTAAGTTAAGCGAACATCGCCCGAGGGCTCCCCCTGTGGGGAACGGACCTCGGCTCGGGGCGTCGCTGAGAGCAAAGTGGGCGTGGCCATGTTTAGGATAATGACTTTTACGCGGCGCGGTTTTCGACCTTGACGGCGAGGCCGATACCGCGGAGTTTTATTTGTTATCGCTGCGCGAGCTGTGTAGGCCCTTTCTTGGGCGATCATAATAGCGTCATCCTCTTCTTCAAGAAGATGACGAGGATATCGGACCGCGGATATTTTTGAGGGGACGTAGTTTACCGCCCCAACCACTAGTGGATTGGGGTGAGTCGTGGCAGAGTCAAAATAGCGCTGGGAGCAACGCTTCATGTACTGCCTGATGGTGATCGTACTCTGTCCCTACATGGACATTTTTGTAGATTAATTGTAGGCATATTTCTATGTCCAACAGTGAACGTCGTTGGGCTAATGAATAAACGGATATATAAATATGTATAATGGGCAAGAGCACTCTCGTGATTACGGTATTTTTGTCCTTAAGCCTTTCCGAAGAGTAATTCTGAAAAGCCAACACCAACATTGGGAATCGATTGGCCAATAAATGGATATCTCAAGACTGATTTGACATGCCGTGTAGTGACGGAGTAAGAATATAATTCATCACCCCCTATTTTACTCGCGACTGCGAACCCACGACTAAGGGCTATAATATATAACATCGGTGCAAGAGAAGGAAAACTTGACATGTATGACCTATAATAACACGGCCGATCACCGTGGCGATTCTCCTCCGGCCACGACCGATTTCCCTCCTGTTATGTAGAAGACACGAGCTCAACCGTATATAAGCTGAAATGGTGATTTGAATTAAATGCAAGACCGCGAGACTCTTGCAGGCCCAGTCTTGGTCTTGCTCAAGTCTTGCAGGGCCAGTCTTGGTCTTGCAAAAATTAAGCGGTCTTGGTCTTGGTCTCGGTCTCGCATTTCTCGCAAGACCAAGACCAAGACCGCAAGACCAAGACTTTTTTGGGCAACACTAGACCAATGTGGTCAGGTCAATTTACTTTAAATGTGGAGGAGGCTTGAGCCCAGCATTTGGACGTCCTGTTGCTGGGCTTGAGCCTTTTTAATGGTAAGACGGATATTAACTTACAAAACCATGCAATGCATGCATGTAAAACTTTTTGGTAAAAAAACCGTATGTTTTATTTCTAGTTTTGCTTCTCTTGCGTGGATGTTATCTGCATATTATAATCGCTTTATCTTTTTTTTATATCTTTTTTTTTGGGGTGGGCCGCCCGGCTCAGTCCGGGGCGACAGAGGGGCGCCGTGCAGCACCGAAACACACCCAGCACGTCGTCTTCGCCGTGAAGAAGAACAATGAAAAAACATGATTCATAAACAGGAATCACAAAAAATATATTATTTATTGAAACTGTAAAAATTCATTAAATTTATTTCATTTCATACAACTTATTTATGTCCACCATTATTTCATGCGATAGAACGGACAATCCTTTAATCCCTATGACTAATATCCTTATTAACCCCTGTACACTAATGGAATATATAATGTCCAGACAAGGATAATTACAGTACCTATTTGTCATGCTACCAGCTATTAGTGTTCGTTAAGTAATTAAAAATATTCATACCGACATTTTGTTTTATGCAAGGAGTGCTTGTAGTATGCGCCATTTTTTTTTAACAGTTATCATTGGGACGTGTATGAAAGGACATTGACATTAACTAATGGAATTAAATAAATGGATTCTATGAATTACTATTACAATTAAATTACTGTTATGAAGCTGAAGAGTTTCTTTATTTGAATGTGTTAATATTCTGCAGCAATTTTTTTTTTTTTTTTTTAATTTATTGAAGAAATAAAAGGGCTTTGTCGCTTAGCGACCATATCGCCCAATACAAAACCCAATACATATTAGAACTAATAACATTAATACTATCTTATAGCTAGTCTGTATAACTGTATTGCCTCACTTGATAGTGGCGACGCGAGAATGGAATTACAGTAGCCTATATCATACTTTTTGTTAGGTCCGAAAATATTAATTCTAGTGTTTTCATTCCGAACACATTCCATCAAAATGTGGTATAGATGATCAACCACGCCACAATCGATACAGTTTGGTGATTGTGTTTTTTTCATTAAATACGAAAATTTGTTAGATATAGTATGGCCAGACCGGAATCTTAAAGCTACTGTGGTATTGTTTCTTTTCAATGCACAGTCAATCCAAGGAGTTCGGGATACCTCTGGCTGGATAGTTCGATACCAAATTCCTTTTTCTTTGGACCTCTCATCAAAATACTCCTGCCAATCATTTAAACACCAGACTTTAGCCGTTTTGATGTGATCTCTGTAAAGAGGTGTAACTTCGAAGTAAACTCCATCTACAGCCGCCTCTTTAGCTAATGTGTCTACCCTATCATTATCATCTAGATGAATGTGAGACGGTATCCATTGGAGGTATACAGTTTTTGACGAATGAAGTTTTAAAATTGATTCATATATCGTATAGGCTATCGGTACACCTCGCCCATGCGAGGTGTGACGAGCCAAGTGTTGCAGTGCGCTTTTGGAGTCTGTCAAAATAACAACGCTATCACTGTTTATTGACTGAATATATGACAAAGCTTCCGCTATGGCAATCAGTTCAATATGCATAATCAAAATGTCTGAATCAATTTTAAGCTTCATAAATGTCGTAAGAGAAGGATCAAAAAATGCCGCGCCACCCGACTTCTTGTCTTTTGAACCATCTGTAAACACTTTGTGGTAATTTGGGTATCGTTCCTGAATATAAGTCAAACATAATTCTTTTAACTGCAAGCTATTATAGTCTCGTTTAGATCTAGTAATAGTGGGTATGTGATCAACTACAATTTGAGATATATTAATATTGCTTACCCATGTGTTTAAAGAAAACATTTCAAGCTGCATACTTGAATGTATGGATAAAGATTCAAGTGATGGTAATATTTTAATTAATAACGGTAGCTTTTTGTTTGTCCAGTAAATACCATTTGTTGTTTTCGAAAGGTTGTATAATAATTTAATGGTTTTAGAGTTATGAAGCAATTCTTAATTGTAAATAAAACTACAGATTTCATCGCGATTGTAATTGATTTTTAATTGCCCGATGTTTCGAACACTTTACAGCGTTCATAGTCACGGGCGGCATAAGATGTCTCACGTCCAACAAGTCATCCTTATTATAATAAAACCGGCAAAGTGCGAGTCGGAGTCGCACACGAAGGGTTTCGTACCATTATCTATAAAAAATAGGCAAAAAAATTGCGTTTTTTGTATGGAAGCCACCCTTAAATATTTATTTTATTTTATTTGTAGTATTTGCTGTTATAGCGGCAACAGAAATACATAATTTGTAAAAATCTCAAATGTCTAGCTATTGCGATTCTTGACATACAGCTTGGTGACAGACAGACGGATGGACAGACAGCGAAGTCTTAGTAATAGGGTCCCGTTTTTACCTTTTGGGTACGGAACCCTAATAACGATGTCTTGTTGTCGAATACAAACGCGATAAAATCCGTAAAGTAGTTTTAATTAGTGTGTAATACTCGCGTAAACATCCGAATAGTTAATTGGATCAAAATATAATAAGAATCCGTATGGTGACGCAGTAAGAATACAGTTCAACACTCCATCTCTTGCTCATGGGTATCGTAAAAGACGACTAAGGGACTAGGGATGTGATTTAGAGGGAAAATAATCGATTTTTAAATAATCGGTGTTTTGTTCTTTAAAATAAATCGATTATAAAATAATCGCTTTTTTTTTAAAAAATATTATATTTTTTTCTCCCAACAAGATTATGATGACGTTTGTTTTTTAGGAAATGTGAGCTTTATTTTCTAATATAGTATGAAACAATCGTGATGACCTTTTTTTTCAGGAAATCAGGCAATGAATAATCGATTAATTTCGAATAATAAAAAATCGATTAATCGATTTTTATTATTTTGATAATCGATTGTAAAAATCGTTTATTAATCGATTAATTTTTTGGAATAATCGATTATTATAAAAATCGATTATTTTTTCACATCCCTATAAGGGAATAACTAAGCATATAGTATCTATGCAAGGGAAGAAAACTCGAACAAAGCCCTATATCAACCGATCTGACGAGCGTGGTATAGTAGGTCGTTTTCCCTCCTATTACGGAGGAGGCTCGAGCCCAACAGTGGAACGTTTCAAGTATTACGATAATGATAATAATGTTTAAACAATATAAGTAATTCATGCAAATAAACGTGCTAATTCAGCTTGATATGTATATTTTTAAAAATACATTATACCTTCTAAAATATACATTTCGTTTTTTTTTGTATTGCCTTTAGTAAGTAATGAGTAAGAAGCCACCTAGTAATAAGTAATAATTACTTTTCATGGACCTTTCTTTATGCAATACCATTAGCACAGCCTGCTGCGTACTGGAAGGTGGGTTTTGGGCTTCCGGCATTTCGGCTCGGCGATTAAAGTGTAACAGTAAATTGTTACTACACAATCGTCTATATTCTGCCAGTATGGCACAACTCCAAAAGATCCGGTCCATATATGGTTTAACGCAGAAAATCGTTATGGCCCTACCACTAGATATTTGTGTGCCATTTCACCACCATCATCTCAGCTCATATATTTCTCACTTTTAGGCACGAGTCTCCTCCACAATAGGAAAGAAATTAACTTCCTATACCACGCTGGTCAGACGGGTTGGTACAGGATATTATTTCGAGTTCGCAATCTTGCATGAATGCTATACGAAAGTTGTCTTTTACGACACTCACAGGCATGAAAGGAGGTTGTGGATTGTATTCTTACTCCGTCACCACATGGAACAGCGGTCTATAATAGAAATAAAATTGGTAAAGTATACCCACTGACCAGGTAGATTGTGGACCACAAACCTAAAGAACATTGTTGATCATTGTTTAGTAAAATATTTAAACAAAAAAAAACCGACTTCAAACAGTAAACTAAAAAGCAAACAAGGTAGCTGCTGTGAATCGTTACGGAGTTCCCTCGACTGTCTCTCGGCTCCATCATCAGATCTACTCCAGACCTTTGTTAAATTGTAGTGCTTTAATAAAATACTTAATGAAAAATCTTACAAACGTACTAGTCGCCCCTACGATTTTTGAAAGTTCCCCCTCGATTTATCTGGTCTGCCATCATTAAAACCGGATTTCCTTATCATGGTACCACCATTGAAATATTTTCTTTTCAATAAAAAAAAGAATCATCAAAATCGGTTCATAAATAACGAAGCTATCCGCGAACAAACATAAAAAAGCAAATATACGGTCGAATTGAGAAACCTTCTCCTTTTTTAAAGTTGGTTAAAATATAGAATCTCGTACTCTTATTTTGACAGTTTACTTTCTGACCGTGAACCACATAAACTGTTACCTAAACGACAGAAAAGTGAATTGTGGACACAATTCACTTCACGTGTCCACAATATGCCGTATTACCCCTCCATGTCCCGATAACGATGCGCCCGGACATCGTCCTCGTGCTAAAAAAAACACAATACAAATTTTCCTCTTTATAATATTAGTGTAGATAAAAGCCCACGGCAAAGAGCAGTCACGTGCTTATATCTAAGACCTATGAAATAATAGTTACACTCACATCCTGAAATTTCTTTTGACCTCGTTACCGCATACTTATAACCTCAATTATGAAGTCCAAAACTCATTAATCACACTTAATGAATTCATAACAGAAATAAAATTACAATGACCTTGAGATGAACATATATTTTTACCACTTCAACTTGCTGAAATATACATAATAATGGCTCTAGCAAAATTGAACCTTAAAAGAATTATTACAGCAAAAATATATATATAGTAAGGGAATATTTTATGGGGTAACGGTAATGGAACGTTATTAACCATTGCTTTTTGTATTTTAATGAGAAAAGAAGGAAAACTCGAAATTAAACTCTATACTAACCCGTATAATCAACATGATATTATTTCGGCTGATACACGTCCCACAATTGGGCTCGTGCCTCCTCTAAAATAGGAGGGAAATTGACCTTATCATACCTTACTATATCCTTTAGTCGTCTTTTACCACATCTAAGGATAAGATAGGGAGTGGTGAATTGAATTGAGTAGGAGGAATTACCTTCTATGGTGCACGAGATTCAAGCCCAACAGTGGGATATGTAAGAGTTGAAATGACTACTATAAAGCCAAAGAGTTTGTTTGATGATACTGCTAATTGCGTTCAAAATCTTATTCTGATAGCCTATTTAGAAAACTTACAGACATAAGTTTATGTACATAACTCTGCGACCATTAGGAGCTCAGCAGTGTTTAAATATTAGCACATCGGGCAAATTTTAGTACCAATTACACATCGTGCTGAAGGTCTCCGTTGTTATGATAACTGCTGTGATAACAAACTTTATGATTGATATATTAAGGATATTATAGTTGATGTTTTGTTAATGCTTACGGTACCATGTAGGTGTTCAAATAAAATAATAGGATTAAATAACGAAGCCGCTAGTACACTTAGTTAAGACCCTGCCTTCAAATGATAGTAACTTTGTAGTCCTGAAGCAGAATTTGAATCCCGAAGTAAATAAGAAGTCGAATTCAAATCCAAAATCTATACCAATAAATAAAATTGGAGTGTCTGTTTGTAATGTCAAAATAATAGGCCTTTTTTCATGCTCACACGGTTATTTGCACGACACCTATGCCTAAAATACAAATTAAAAAATTTTTGTCTGTCTGTTTGTTCCGGGTAATCTTCAAAACGCCTGGACCGATTTCAAAAATTCTTTCACCAATGGAAAGCTATAATATCAGGGCATAAACTAGGCTATATTTTATCCCGGTATTCTCACGGGAACGGGAACTACGCGGGTAAAACGACTAAAACCGAAGCGAAGCGAGGGCGGGTTGCTAGTCATTTATATATTAAGCACCATATTACTTACATATTGTCATATTTAAACATTAAATAATGCAAAATAATCAGGTTCCAATAAGAAATTCATCGAGTTTGTTTATTTATTTTTTACCGACTACTTCTATATAAAATTAAAACGTATTTCGCAAATATTAACTGCAGTTTCATGGCATTCATTGCCGCATGGTGATGGAGTAAGAATACAATTCACCACCCTATTTCCTACCCGTGGGTGTCATAAAAACGACTAAGGGATTACAATATGCAGATAATATATATACAAGAGAAGGCAAACTCGAAATAAAACCCTATGACAACCCACCTGACCCACGTGGTATGGTAGGTCAATTTTCCTCCCAATGTGGAAGAGGCTCGAATCCAGCTGTGACGTATATGAGTCGTGAGGAATACCTTTCGAACCATAGTGTTATATAATTCACAAATATGGTACATATTATCAGAACCCATAAGCGGCAACCGATTACAAATTAACTACTTGAGCAGCCATCAATCCAGTTAACTGCTATGAAGGAAAGGAAGCGACCCGTTTTACGCAGCTATCTCAAGCAGGACTTTCTGTCTAGCGTTTTTTTTTTCTTTTTTTTTATTGCCAACGGTAGCAAACGAGCAAGCAGCACACCTGATGGTAAGTGATACTGCCGCACATGGACCTTTGTAATACCGGGGGCACAGCCAGGCCGTTGCCTACCGTGAAGCAAATACTCTTCTTAAACCTCGTTTAAAGAATGACGTGTCATGACAAAGAAGGACATGGACAGCGTAAATATACACTGCACTAATGTCTTGAGTTCGATACCCAGAAAAAAAATGGTGTAATCCACAAATCATTGCTCAGAGTGTAATTTGTATCTGTTTTATGTGTTGTAAACGCAAAAAAAAATATTATTACGTAGCGAAGGCTGCAGGCGGGACAGGACCGCACTCTGTGGCGTAACTTGAGAGAGGCTTACGTCCAGCAGTGGACAGCGATAGACTGAAATGATGATGATGAATAATGACGTATTGTGGGAAATTATTGAAGAAAAAGTAGTTCTTTATTACAAACCATATTTAGTATCCACTTTTATAAGTAAAGGCGGTCAGTTATAATTTCTTTATCGTGGGCGCAATCGCAACTAAAGCGGGTCACGAGTCGAGTTCCATATAAATAATTATAGAATATCATATATATAGAATATTATATACATATAATATTATAGAAATATTTAATGTTCTTCGTGTGATGACGGAGTAAGAATACAATTCACCCCCTCTTTCTTGCCCGTGGGTGTCGTAAAACACGACTAAGAGATATAACATACATTTACCATCTATGCAAAAGAATGATAACACGAAACAAAACCATATGCTAACACGGCTGACCAGCGTGGTATAGTAGGAGGCCCGAACCCTTGGAGGAGGCCCGAACCCAACAGTGGGACGTATGTGTGCTGAGATGATGATAATTATAATTATGTATGTATTATAACTACGTGTGGATGAACTAAAAATATAATTCTCTACCTTTCCCTAATATTAGAAAATCGACCAAAAGACGTAAGCAATCTACGTCACTGTAAGAAAAAGAAAGCCAAAACAAAACCTAACCTTGCCGAGCTAGCCATGGAAATAAGGTATTAGTGGTCGGCCCAGAAATGT